>CM022302.1:171430668-176230668 GCA_011799875.1 Thinopyrum elongatum
GCTGGTTGTGTTTTCAGGGAACGAACTATTGGACAAGCCAAAGAACTATTGAATAACATATTGAAAAATTATGATGATTGGACTCCTCCTGAAACACCGCCTAAACCCACTCCGAAGAAGAGGGGTATCCTATATCTTAGTCCTGAAGATATGCAAGAGGCAAAGAAATCTATGAAGGAAAAGGGTATTAAAGCTGAGGATGTTAAAAATTTATCTCCTATTGAAGAAATACATGGGCTTGATACACCACCACCACCTACGGTGCTAGAGGTAAATTATCTAATGAAATTCAATGATAATGATAATCCTCACAATATGAACCCTAGCCAATACTTTATGAGTTTGAAAACTATATTAGAAAACAAGATCACTTCAATGCAAATGTTATGAAACAATTGAAATACAATTCTGATATGATTGCTCGCTTAAGTGACTTGTTATTTAGAATCTCAAATGATGTTAGAGGTGTAGGGAAGCATGCTTCTATGGTTCAAACTCAGCTAGAACAAGTTGCTAAATCTCAAAGAGAACTGCTTGATGAAATGAATAATAATATCAATGATCATGCTGTTAGAGTAATGACTAGAGGTGGTAGAATGACTCAGGAACCACTTTATCCTGAGGGACACCCAAAAAGAATTGAACAAGACTCTCAAAGAGTTGACACTGATGCATGTAGTCCTCCTAAAAAGAAAAAGAAAAAGAAAAACAATAGGACTTTACATGCCTCTAGTGAACCTAAAGTAGAAAAACCTCCTGATAATGATAATGAAGTCTCTATCTCTGATGCTGAAACTCAATCTGGTAGTGAACAATCACCTTCTGATAATGAATAAGATAATGATGAGGTTCATGAAGACACTCAAACAAATAATAAAGAACCAGACAATGATGTTGAGATAGAACCAGCAGTTGATCTTGATAACCCACAACCTAAGAATAAAAGATATGATAAAAGAGACTTTGTTGCCAGAAAACATGGAAAGGAAAGAGAACCATGGGTTCAAAAACATATGCCCTTTCCACCTAAGTCAACTAAAAAGAAAGATGATGAAGAATTTGAACGCTTTGCTGAAATGCTGAGGCCAGTCTTTTTGCGTACTTGCTTGACTGATATCCTTAAAATGCCTCCTTATGCAAAGTAGATGAAAGACATCATTACCAATAAGAGAAAAATACCGGAAGCTAAAATCTCCACTATGCTTGCTAATTATACCTTTAAAGATGGAGTACCTAAAAAACTTGGAGATCCGGGAATACCAACTATACCTTGCTCAATAAAAAGAACTTATGTGAAAACTGCTTTGTGTGATTTAGGAGCTGGTGTTAGTGTTATGCCTTTCTCTTTATATAAAAGAGTTGAGTTGAATAAACTCACACCTACTGAAATATCTTTGCAAATGGCTGACAAATCAACTGCCATACCTATCGGTATTTGTGAGGATGTGCCCGTTGTTGTTGCTAATGTTACTATTTTGACTGATTTTGTTATACTTGAGATGCCCGAGGACGACAACATGTCGATTATCCTTGGTAGACCCTTCTTGAATACTGCAGGGGCTGTTATTGATTGCAATAAAAGCAAAGTCACTTTTCATATTAATGGTAATGAGCATACGGTGCACTTTCCGAAGAAACAATTCCAAGTGAATGGTATTAATGTTATTGAAAAATCTCCGGCAATCACTAGTGGAAGTTTTAAACTACCTCTAACTACTGTTAAAAAGAAATATGAAATGCTTATTGTTGGGGATATTCATATCCCCGTTGAGGTAACTTAGTGATTTACGAAAGTTCTTCGGTTTCATGCTAATCGAAAGTGGTTGTTAATAAGACTTGATCAACCTTATTAATGGATCATTTTTTAGAGGTATGAAGTTGATGAATTTAGTAAGCACTACCTTCTGTCCCAACCTTTTGTTTTCTGTTTGTATTAGCTAAATAAAATAAAATGCCATGTTTTGTCTGTTTTCTGATTTTCCTGTGCAATAAAAAATGACCCAAAAATAAAAGTTCTCAGAATGCTCTGAAAAATTTATACGATTTTTTTTCTGAATATTTAAGAATTTTTGGTGCAAATAATATCAGAGGGAGGTGCACCAGGTGGGCACAACCCACCTGGGCGCGCCAGGACCCCCAGGCGCACCCTGGTGGGTTGTGAGCCCCCTTACTTATCTCTTCATCCCACATCATCACCTACCTCCAGAAAAAAATTACCATTGCTCTTGCTCGCGTGTTTTTGCTCTCAAACCTGCGGATTTTGACCTCTTTGCTCGAAGCTCCGTTTCTGAAACTGTTTCGGGGGATTGTTGCTTGGTATGTGACTCCTCCGTGTGTCCAATTTGTTTTCTGCTTTAGTTGTTTATATTTTGAATAATTAGCTACTCTTGGTGCTGCTTTAGATGAGCTTGCATGTTGAATTCTTAGAGTTCTAAGTAGTTTGAATGCTTGTTATGGCCTCTATGCATCTCTATGAATAGTTGTTTTCAATCTTACAAAGTTTTGTTGACAAAAATTTGTGACACAAAACTTTTCAGAAAATTGTACGCGAATATTATGAACTTATTTGGAAGGAGTTTTTCGAGGCGGAGGTCCTCGGAGGCATCTTCTAGTAGTGGCTCCGCTCGTCGGTCTTATGTTGAGCCAAGTGAAAGTTCTATACGAGATGCCGCCACCAAAACATGCTTATGGCCATGCGATGATTATATGGTGAGTGTGGGCATTAAAGAAGAATTTGAGCAATATGTTCACAATGCCGAGCTCGGTCCTTACATTTCAGATAAGTGCAACCAACACCTCACTCTCACTAAATCATTTGTCGAAGGATTTAAATTCCATCCCCGTGAGTCTAGGGTGTCATTTAATTTATATGAAAATCCATTTACCATTTCTTTAGAGAGATTTGCTCACCACTGTAAAATCCCATTTTGGGGTTCGCTTGATGAGCCACCAAGGTCTGAGTTTGAGATATTCTTGACTAGTCTTTGTTATGGTGAAAATAGGGGAGTGACGCAAGGTAGAATAAAGAGCATTCATTTTCCTGCAATCCAGTATTTCGCATTATTCAATGGAAAATGCATTGTAGGCAAACAAGATTGCAGTACACTTTGTGCTCCAGACTTGAGCCTCATTCGCACCGCTCTCACCGGTGACAAAAGTTATAATCTTGGAGCGATTATTGCACGTAGGTTGCAACACAACGCTGGTAGTGGATATTTTTATGGTGGAATTTATGCCACACGCTTAGCTAGTGAGCTGGGTGTTTCACCTTTGCTCTATGATCCTATTTTACCCACGCAGTACCTAGATTTTGAAGCTATGAAACATCATAAGATCCTTAGAGGTGAACCCCATAATTTCACTTATAAATTGCTGTTTAATAAGGATTCTGTTGTGGACACATATTTGCCTGCACCTGCTCTCTTTAATGTTCACAGTAGGGGAAGATATTATGTTCTCGAGAGCGAGGCCCGAGCTCATAACGCGGCAGTGGTGGCCGCACGACAGGCTGCATCCGCACCAAGAGCCTCCGTGAGTTATCACTCCGACCATTATGCAGGCTACTGGTGAATACCAAGTTAGGCCAAAAGCCTAAGCTTGGGGGAGTACGTATTTCCACCGACATTACATTCATGTTTACACATTTCATTTCAGTTGTCGGTGTCCACACTTTTTCATTGTATTATCCATGTTAGAATTATTTTCTTGCTTTCTTCTTGTGTGTTTGAAAAACTTTGAGAAAATCCAAAAATATATTTCTTGCTTCTTTTTTATTTTTCTTCCTAGTTTAAATTGTTGTAGTACTAAAAAGAAAACTCAAAAAGATTTCCTTGTTCTTCTTTTGCTTGTTGGGAGCTTTCCCGTGTAAATAGTTTTCTCATTTTTGTTTTTCCCTTTTATTTGCTTGTTTACAAAAAACCAAAAACTCCAAAAATGTTTCAGTGTGTTTTTCTGAACTTCTTTTCTTTTATTGAGTCATACCGAGGAGAAGACCACGATGAAAATGTTGAGTGGCTCTCATATGCATTATTATTAATCTAACAAAGAGCCCAATTTACCTTGTCTTCTCCTTTTGAATAAAATGTTTGCAGATTCCAACTTAGTCCACGGCACTCTGGCACTATTATCATTTTCATATTGTTCGATCGTGCAAGTGAAAGGCAATAATGACGATATTTGATGAACTCGCTGTGGCAGAGAGAAACGGGTATGAACTCGACTTGTTCTGTTTTTGTAAATATGTTTAACCTAGTATCCATGATTCAACCCATTATGGTTAAACATGTTTGCAATGACAATTAGAGATTTTAGTTTCTCATGCCATGCATAAGTAGCTAGGAGTGGATAATGATTTATCTTGGATGTCAACATTGCGTTAAAATGATTGTGATGTAGTATGATGATATGGTATCCTCCTCTGAATGTTCGAGTGGCTTGACGTGGCACATGTTCATGCATGTAGTTGAATCAAAACCAACATAGCCTCTATGATATTTACGTTCATGGTGTTCATATCCTACTCATGCTAGTATCCAATGTTACTTATGCATAATGCATCTTCATGACCATTGTTGCTCTCTAGCTGGCCGCTTCTCAACCTAATTGCTAGCCTTCGCCTGTACTAAGTGGGAATTCTTCTTGTACATCAAAAACCTTGAACCCAAGTTATTCCAGATGAGTCCACCATACCTACCTATATGCGGTATTACCGTGCCGTCCTAAGAAAATTTCCATGTGCCACCTCTAAAATCTTCAAATAAATATCCTTTTTGTGTGCCTGGATTGTTCATAGAGCGACAGGAGGTAGTCGGTATCTTCCATGCTAAGCGGGTTATTCTCAGGATGAGTGTTTATTCACTCACCATTGCACGAGAACGGGGCGGTAATAGGGATTCCTAGTCCCGGATTCAAAAATTGCAAATAATTAAACAAAACTCCCCCAGGACTGATGTTGGTATGGATGGTACCCGTGGATTCGGCTAGCCGTGGAGTGTGTTTGTTGGTGGAGGGGGAGTAAATCGTTACTTTTATCACTTGGGAACCGCCACTAATGTGTTTAGCATGGAAGATACTGATAACAGATGGTCGCGAAGTAAACAAGAAGGGTGCATGCCTCAAAATTTTATTTAACCTCTATTTTAAAAACTTGAGCTCTGGCACCTCTGCAAATCACTGCTTCCCTCTGCGAAGGGACTATCTATTTACTTTTATGTTGTGTCATCACCCTCTCAAATAAGCGCCAGAACCTGAGAGCACTACTGTCATGCTTACGCATTGTGTGTAGCTAATGTTGGGTGCATCATGACAGGATCTTTTCTACCATGAATTACAATGTTTAGTCACTGCTCGGACTTTGGAGGTGCTCCGCATTTATGTTTTGTGGTCTCAGAAAGGGCTAGCGAGATACCACTATTGTCATATTGTATCATGGTTGTTTTGACAACGTGTTGTTGTTTGAGATATCTTATTATTGCAAGCTGTTGATTATGTCATTGATATGAGTTAATATAATTTTTAAGAGTTATTGTCGACATGGTTAGTTATAATATTGGCTGAAAACCTGGGTGCTGTTTAAGCTTATGTATGCAAACAAGAGCAAAAGAGTTCGTAAAAGTTTTTCTTTTTCACTTTCAGTTTATCAACTGAATTGCTTGAGGACAAGCAAAGGTTTAAGCTTGGGGGAGTTGATACATCTCCGTCGTATCTACTTTTCCTAATGCTTTTCCTCTTGTTTTGGACTCTAATTTGCATGATTTGAATGAAACTAACCCGGACTGACGCTATTTTCAGCAGAGCTACCATGGTGTTGTTTTTGGGCAGAAATAAAAGTTCTCGGAATGGAACGAAACTTTGCGAGGATTTTTTATACAATAAAAGATAATTTCTGGAGCCAAGAACCACCGGAGGGGGGCATCTGGGTGGGCACAACCCACCAGGGCGCGCCACCCCCTCCAGGCGCGCCTAGGTGGGTTGTCCCCACCTGGTGGCCCCGCAAACCCTGAAACCGACACTATAAAATCACATATTTCCAGAAAAAATCAGGGAGAAAGAATTATTGCGTTCCGCGAGATGGAGCCGCCTCCACCTCCTGTTCTTCATCAGGAGGCCAGATCTGGAGTCCGTTTGGGGCTCCGGAGAGGGGGATCTTCGATCTTCGTCATCACCAACCCTTCTCCATCGCCAATTCCATGATGCTCCCCACCGGAGTGAGTAATTCCTTCGTAGGCTCGCTGGTCGGTGAGGAGTTGGATGAGATTCATCATGTAATTGAGTTAGTTTTGTTAGGGCTTGATCCCTAGTATCCATTATGTTCTGAGATTGATGTTGCTATGACTTTGCCATGCTTATTGCTTGTCACCTTGGGCCCGGGTGCCATGATTTCAGATATGAACCGTTTATGTTATCACCATTATATCTATGTTCTAGATCCGATCTTGCAAGTTATAGTCACCTACTACGTGTTATGATCCGGCAACCTTGGAGTGACAATAGTCGGGACACTTCCCGGTGATGACCGTAGTTTGAGGAGTTCATGTATTCACCATGTGTTAATGCTTTGTTCCGGTTCTCTATTAAAAGGAGGCCTTAATATCCCTTAGTTTCCAATAGGACCCCACTGCCACGGGAGGGTGGGACAAAAGATGTCATGCAAGTTCTTTCCATAAGCACGTATGACTATTTACGGAATACAGGCCTACATTATATTTATGAACTGGAGCTAGTGCCGTATCGCCCTAGGTTATAACTATCACATGATGAGTATCATCCAACGAGTTACCGATCCAATGCCTACGATTTTCATACATATTGATCTTGCTAAGTTACTACTGCTACTGTTACTGTTGCACTTGCTACAAAATCACTGCTATCACTATTACCGTTACTATTGCTGTTGCTACTACAATCAAAATTATCATACTACTTTGCTACTAATCACTTTGCTGCAGATAATTAATCTCCAGGTATGGTTGAATTGACAACTCAACTGCTAATACTGACAAATATTCTTTGGCTCCCCTTGTCTCGAATCTATAAATTTGGGTTGAATACTCTACCCTCGAAAACTGTTGCGATCCCCTATACTTGTGGGTTATCAATTACCTTCCTCGCGTATGTATAAGACCGAATCCATTCTTTTTCGAAATCGATTTCGAAAAAGAACTACTAATCCTTAACTTTTCGAGGAATCCTTCATCTGTGGTTGTGAATGACTGACTTTTTCAATCCTTTCGACCTTGGTTCCATAGGAGCAAGTCAGAAAGGTTGAGAAATAGAACCATCTGATTTGATTCGTTCCCAATAGCCATGAGATGATCATCTTAGGGTGATCCTTTTGTCAACAGATGCTCCTATTACACTCGTAGTCTCTGAAGGATGAGAACCCACTATGTAGCATCTACATCGATAATTCAAGCATTGTATAACCGCCCCCTGTCATTCCATGAGCGGTACGGGCACACAAAATAGATGTTCATTTGAATATTTAGAGGTGGCACATGCAAATTTACTTGGAACGGTAGAGTAACACCGCATATAGGTAGATATGGTGGACTCATCTGGAATAACTTTGGTTTAAGGATTTTCATGCACAAGTAGTATTCCCGCATAGTAGAGGCGAAGGCTAGCAAATAGGTTGGGAAGCAACCAACTAGAGAGCAAAAACGGTCATAATCATGTATTATGAATAATCAACATTAAATACTAGCATGAGTAGGATATAAACACCATGAACATAAATATCGTGGAGGCTATGTTGGTTTTGAATCAACTACATGCGTGAACATGTGTCAAGTCAAGCCACTTGAAACATTCAGAGGAGGATACCATATCATTGCTACTTGTGAGATGCGTTGGGATTTCCCCGAAGAGGAGAGGATGATGCAGTATAGTAGAGATAAGTATTTCCCTCAGTTGTGAAACCAAGGTTATCAATCCAGTAGGATAACCAAGCAACGACTAGTGAACAACATCTACACACAAACAACAAATACTTGCAACCCAACACGAACAAGGGGTTGTCAGTCCCTTGACGTTTATGAGCAAGATTAAATGGTATGGTTTTTGATAGATAGATCGGACAAAAATACAAAATAAAAGAAATAAAAGAAAATTGCAGCAAAGTATTTTTAGTTTTAATGGATGATAAAAGATAGAACCAGGGGCCATAGTTTTCACTAGAGGCTTCTCTCATAAAAATAGCATACGATGGGTGAACAAATTACTGTTGGGCAATTGACAGAAAAGAAAATAATTATGATGATATCCAAGGCAATGATCATGTATATAGGGATCACGTCCAAGACAAGTAGACCGAAACGATTTTGTACCTACTACTATTACTCCACACATCGACCGCTATCCAGCATGCATCTAGTGTATTAAGTTCATGGAAGAATGGAGTAACACCTTAAGCAGGAGCACTGGTGCAGAGACCTGCTATACAACCGGTTTTTAACCCCTTTCCGCGACGGAGTTTGGAACTGTCGCCAAGTGAGTGTGGGCGATAGGGGGGTCCTTCCCACACGACCCAGAAACCGTCAGGGATAGGCCCTCCTGGAAAATAGGCTGGGGCAAAATGAGCTTGTGTGCGATCTGGCAAGGAATCGAAACCCAATCATTTCCATTCGTATGTACATCCCACACGGTGAATCCCAGAAAAACATTTCCGTTCGTATGTATATCACACATAGTTTTTTGTGTGGAAACGTTTGTGCAAGGTGGCCTAACGCAAACAGTTCTCTACCGGAAAGCCATGTGTCATTGTTAGTTGATCGAACACGCCTACTTTCTAGAAACCGTGTGGGTTGTTTGAGTTCATCACCCACGGTGCTGTCTGAGTAACCGTCTGCAATAGAAAACCCCAATAAGCAGGGTAATTAGCCTATTATTGATAATCCATGTAGTAATCAAATTGATATTTCTTATAAAACCCACCAGATATTTCATATCCGTATAACGGCAACCAGGATTTCGTAATCGAATTACATCAGATAGCTTCGGCACTCAGTTACGCCATTACACAACAGCACCAAGTTTCACATGCAACATCAAAAACCTTTGGAAAGTAGCATCATACACGGTAAATAGACAAATGAATCTCATCTGGGAAGCTGCAGAAGCGGAAGGCAAATATTGAGCCTTTAGTGATGTTGAATGTCCTTGCAACTTTAGGCCAGTGGCTATGGATAATTGCCCGCCCAACCTTCGTCCTCTTCAGGAAGACTTCAATATTGTACCGTGGTTGTTGAATGAATACCTTCCTCGCCTCTTGACCATGCAGGTGGTTTGAGAGGTAATCATCGGTGAACTGCTTTGAAAAGTACTGAAAACAAAGATATGCATAAATTGCTGTTATAAATTTTGAAATGGCGCATGGGGTAAAAACAAGGTAAAAGAGTTAGTACCATCCTATAGTTGACTGATGTCTTCTTCATTGTGCAAACAAAGATCTTGCTGTTATTCGTCGCAAGTTTCTTCATCCTAACAATCTTTCTAAGTTTCTTGACTTGACTGATATTCATGGAAATCTCATTTCCCCATATGCAAAATGGGTCGAACAGTGGGTCTAAGCCTCTGACAGCAGGACCTACATGTGCAAGACCAAATTGTAAGAAACCTAAATATTAGAATGATTCCTGCAACTGCACAATAATGTGCTAGTATTAGCGAAAGGACCATGCATGAGCAAACCTCGATGGTAAACCGCAGTGTCTCCCATTGTTTCCCTGCAACACACATAAGGAAGATCTTGATCAGGTTATCTGAGAGTTGCCGTACTATCAGTAGAATATGTATTTAGTACAGCAAAATTTGATTTATTTCACATGCATAACAATACAAAATTGTACCCACAACAAATGACCATCAAATTGCAGAATTGAACCAAACAGTTAAATGGACAGCAGACCAAATGAACCAAAATAGTTAACTGAGCACGACATTGCAGAATAGAAACATGTACTAGAAGATAAGACAGTTAACAAAACAAAGAATGCTTGAGAACAGTACTATGAAATGTAGCAATTGTTGGATCAAACTGTTAACTGAACATTACATTTTAGAGGACCAAACTGTTAACTGAACATTACATTTCAGAGAACCAAACTGTTAACTGAACATCAAATTGCATATTAACATTACAGAGGACAAATCACTAGAAGGCACTTGCGGTGGCCTCGAGAAACAGCACGAACTGGATTTTAAAGTAGACAACCACGTGGCGGTGTCGACGGTTGATACGTCTCCATCGTATCTACTTTTCCTAACGCTTTTCCTCTTCTTTTGGACTCAAATTTGCATGATTTGAATGAAACTAACCCGGACTGACGCTGTTTTCAGCAGAACTACCATGGTGTTGTTTTTGTGCAGAAATAAAAGTTCTCAGAATGGAATGAAACTTTGCGAGGATTTTTTATATAATAAAAGATAATTTATGGAAGGGGGGCACCTGGGTGGGCACAACCCACCAGGGCGCGCCACCCCCTCCAGGCGCGCCCAGGTGGGTTGTCCCCACCTAGTGGCCCCGCAGACCCTGAAACCAACGCTATAAAATCACATTTTTCCAGAAAAAAATTAGGGAGAAAGAATTATCGCGTTCTGCGAGACGGAGCCGCCGCCACCTCTTGTTCTTCATTGGGAGGACAGATCTGGAGTCCGTTTGGGGCTCCGAAGAGGGGGATCTTTGGTATTCGTCATCACCAACCCTTCTCCATCGCCAATTCCATGATGCTCCCCACCGGGATGGAGTAATTCCTTCGTAGGCTCGCTGGTCGGTGAGGAGTTGGATGGGATTCATCATGTAATCGAGTTAGTTTTGTTAGGGCTTGATCCCTAGTGTCCATTAAGTTCTGAGATTGATGTTGCTATGAATTTGCCATGCTTAATGCTTGTCACTTTGGGCCCGGGTGCCATGATTTCAGATCTGAACCGTTTATGTTATCATCATTATATCCATGTTCTAGATCCGATCTTGCAAGTTATAGTCACCTACTACATGTTATGATCCGGCAACCCCAGAGTGACAATAGTCGGGACCACTCCCGGTGATGACCGTAGTTTGAGGAGTTCATGTATTCATCGTGTGTTAATGATTTGTTCCGGTTCTCTATTAAAAGGAGGCCTTAATATCCCTTAGTTTCCAATATGGACCCCGCTGCCACGGGAGGGTAGGACAAAAGATGTCATGCAAGTTCTTTCCATAAGCACGTATGACTATTTACGGAATACATGCCTACATTATATTTATGAACTGGAGCTAGTGCCGTATCGCCCTAGATTATAACTGTCTCATGATGAATATCATCCAACAAATTACCAACCCAATGCCTACGATTTTCCTACATATTGATCTTGCTAAGTTACTACTGCTGCTGTTACTATTGCACTTGCTACGAAACTACTGCTATCACTATTACCGTTACTGCTGCTGCTGCTATTATTATCAAAACTATCATACTACTTTGCTACTGATCACTTTGTTGCAGATAATTAATCTCCAGGTGTGATTGAATTGACAACTCAGTTGCTAATACTCTCAAATATTCTTTGGCTCCCCTTGTGTCAAATCAATAAATTTGAGTTGAATACTCTACCCTCGAAAACTGTTGCGATCCCCTATACTTGTGGGTTATCAAGACCTTTTTCTGGCGCCGTTACCGGGGACCATAGCTATATTTGTTGAGTCACTTTGGATTATTATCAAATTATCACTATGAAGAATCTGAAGGATGCTAAGACTAAGATTTTTCCCTCTACGACGAGGGGAGGTAAGGAGCTGCCATCCAGCTCCGCTTTAGATTCACCTTCTATTATAAGTAAACTTGCAACACCACCACATGCTATTAATCCTGATATGTCACTAGTTATTGATGATGCTACTTCTGCTATGAATGATGCTCATGATGATGCTAGTACCTTGCTTGATGATGATGTGCCACTAGGTGAATTTCTTGATGAACAAATTGCTAGTGTAAGACAGCATGATATTGCTGAAACTGATGATGAGCTTGAAACTAAAAATCTTGAAACACCTACTATCACTAGCCCTCCTAGATATGAATTGCCTAAGGTACCGGAAGGTTATGTTATGGGTGAGGAGGCAACTAGAGATATTCTTGCTTGCAAAGATAGAGATGATCTAGAAAAATTATTAAGCAAGTATAAAGAAAGATCTTTGAATGCTAGAATGAAATGTGATCCTAAGTTTGCTACTTCACCTATCTTTGTTGATGATAAGGATTATGAATTCTCTATCGACCCAGAGTTAATTACTCTGGTTGAATCTAATCCTTTCCATGGTTATGAAACTGAAACTGTTGTGGTACATCTTACTAAGTTGAATGACATAGCCACCCTTTTTGCTCATGATGAGAAAATTCGCTATTATTATATTCTCAAATTATTTCTGTTCTCATTAAAGGTGACGCTAAAGCTTGGTACAATACTCTTGCTCCTGATTGTGTGCGTAGTCCCTAGGACAAGATTTATTACTTCTCTGAAAAATATTTCCCTGCTCATAAGAAACAAGCTGCCTTGCAGCATATATTTAACTTTGTGCAAATTGAAGAAGAGAGTCTCCCACAAGCTTGGGGGAGGCTTCTCTGTTTGCTTAATGCTTTGCCTGATCATCCTCTTAAGAAAAATGAAATACTTGATATCTTCTATAATGGACTAACCGATGCTTCTAGGGATTTCCTAGATAGTTGTGCTGGTTGTGTTTTCAGGGAACGAACTATTGGGCAAGATGAAGAATTATTGAATAACATATTGAAAAATTATGATGATTGGACTCTTCCTGAAACACCATCTAAACCCACTCCGAAGAAGAGGGGCATTTTGTATCTCAGTCCTAAAGATATGCAAGAGGCCAAGAAATATATGAAGGAAAAAGGTATTAAAGCTGAGGATGTCAAAAATTTACCTCCTATTGAAGAAATACATGGGCTTGATACACCACCACCACCTAAGGTGGTAGAGGTAAATTCTCTAATGAAATTCAATGATAATGATAGTCCTCGCAATATGCACCCTAGCCAATGCCTTTATGAGTTTGAAAACTACATTAGAAAGCAAGATCACTTCAATGCAAATGTTATGAAACAGTTGAAATATAATTCTGATATGATTGCTCATTTGAGTGACTTGTTATTTAGAATCTCAAATGATGTTAGAGGTGTAGGGAAGCATGCTTCTATGTTTCAAACTCAGTTAGAACAAGTTGCTAAATCTCAAAGAGAATTGTTAGATGAAAGGAACAATAATATCAATGATCATGCTGTTAGAGTAATGACTAGAGGAGGTAGAATGACTCAGGAACCACTTTATCCTGAGGGACACCCAAAAAGAATTGAACCAGACTCTCAAAGAGTTGACACCGATGCACGTAGTCCTTTTAAAAAGAAAAAGAAGATGAAAAATGATTGGACTTTGCATGCCTCTAGTGAACCTGAAGAAAAACCTCCTGATAATGATAATGAAGTTTCTATCTCTGATGCTGAAACTCTATCTGGTAGTGAACACTCACCTTCTGATAATGAAAAAGATAATGATGAGGTTCACGAAGAAACTCAAACAAGTAATAAAGAACCAGACAATGATGTTGAGATAGAACCAGCAGTTGATCTTGATAACCCACAACCTAAGAATAAAAGATATGATAAAAGAGACTTTGTTGCTAGAAAACATGGAAAGGAAAGAGAACCATGGGTTCAAAAACCTATGCCCTTTCCACCTAAGTCAACTAAAAAGAAAGATGATGAAGAATTTGAACGCTTTGCTGAAATGCTGAGGCCAGTCTTTCCGTGTACTCGCTTGACTAATATCCTTAAAATGCCTCCTTATGCAAAGTACATGAAAGACATCATCACCAATAAGAGAAAAATACTGGAAGCTGAAATCTCCACTATGCTTGCTAATTATACCTTTAAAGATGGAGTACCTAAAAAACTTGGAGATCCGGGAATACCAACTATACCTTGCTCCATCAAAAGAAATTATGTGAAAACTGCTTTGTGTGATTTAGGAGCTAGTGTTAGTGTTATGCCTTTCTCTTTATATAAAATACTTGACTTGAATAAACTCACACCTACTGAAATATCTTTGCAAATGGCTGACAAATCTACCACCATACCTATCGGTATTTGTGAGGATGTGCCCGTTGTTGTTGCTAATGCTACTATTTTGACTGACTTTGTTATACTTGAGATGCCCGAGGACGACAACATGTCAATTATCCTTGGTAGACCATTCTTGAATACTGCAGGGGCTGTTATTGATTGCAATAAAAGCAAGGTCACTTTTCATATCAATGGTAATGAGCATACGGTGCACTTTCTGAAGAAATAATTCCAAGTGAATGGTATTAATGTTATTGGCAAATCTCCGACAATCACTATTGGAAGTTTTCAACTACCTCTACCTACTGTTAAAAAGAAATATGAAATGCTTATTGTTGGGGAAATTCATATCCCCGTTGATGTAACTTAGTGATTTACGAAAGTTCTTCGGTTTCATGCTAATCAAAAGTGGTTGTTAATAAGACTTGATCAACCTTATTAATGGATCATTTTTGAGAGGTATGAAGTTGATGAATTTAGTGAGCACTACCTTCTGTCCCTACCTTTAGTTTTCTGTTTTTATTAGTTAAATAAAATAAAATGCCATGTTTTGCCTGTTTTCTGAGTTTTCCGTGCAATAAAAAAAATGAATGACCCAAAAATAAAAGTTCTCAGAATGCTCTAAAAATTTAATACGATTTTTTTTTCTGAATATTTAAGAATTTTTGGTGCAAATAATATCAAAGGGAGGTGCACCAGGTGGGCACAACTCACCTGGGCGCGCCAGGACCCCCAGGCGCGCCCTGGTGGGTTGTGGTCCCCACATGGGCCCCCTCACTTATCTCTTCATCCCACATCATCACCTACCTCCAGAAAAAATTCACCATTGCTCTTGCTCTCGTGTTCTTGCTCACAAACCCGCGGATTTCGATCTCTTTGCTCGAAGCTTCATTTCCGAAACTGTTTTGGGGGAATTATTGCTTGGTATGTGACTCCTCCGTTTGTCCAATTAGTTTTTGCTTTAGTGGTTTATATTTTGAATAATTAGCTACTCTTGGTGCTACTGTAGATGTGCTTGCATGTTGAATTCTTAGAGTTCTATGTAGTTTGAATACTTGTTATGGCCTCTATGCTTCCCTATGAGTAGTTGTTACCAATCTTGTAAAGTTTTGTTAAGAAAATTTTATGGACTAAAATTTTTGGAATTTTTGTTCATAGGAAAAACATGAGTATTTTTAGGAAGTTTGCTTCCAAGAAGAACTCCAAGGGGGTGATTGAAGAGTCATCTGACAGTGATCTCCACACCCGGAGGTTGGCTGAGCTACGGCCGTGCGAATGGCCGCATACCCCGTTCATGGAAGGGGCCGGAATCCTCCAAGAGTTTGCACAATATGCTGCTAATGCCGGCCTCACCGACTTCATCACAGCTGAGTGTGAACAGTATCATCTCCTCACAAATTCCTCTGTGCAAAGTTTTAATTTCCTTCCTAGGAATAATACCCCTGAAGTGCAGTTTAATTTATACGTTGAACCCCATCAGATACCGCTTACCGAATTCTGTGAAATATGCTTGCTTCCTTTTGATGGTGGGTTAGTAGAGCCTAGGCCTGCAGCGTTTGAAGGTTTTTATCATACTCTGTCTGTGGGGGATGAGAGAGGAGTGTCGAGTGTCACCACCACTAGCTTGCAATTTCCTGCTGTTCATTATTTTGCTCTTTTCATTACAAAGTGCTTGCTTGCTAGAGAGAAGGTGGGTGCACTCAGTGCCCCAGACCTTGCCATTTTACGTCGTGCACTGGAAGGCAACAACACTTATATCTTGGGAGCTATTGTGGCACGCCGCCTCCACATTAATAAATCCAAGGGTAAAATACATGGTGGTATCTACTCTACTCGCCTGGCAGCTCGCTTTAATATTTAGATACGCCAGCATGATTATCCTTTGCCCAAAGTCTACTTAGACCGCGCGGCCATGGAATACCACCAATTTATTGCTGCTGACTACCCTGATATTCCTATTCCTTATAACTTAGTTTTTAGTGAGAAAACTCGTGATATTATTCCGCTGCCTGCACCTGCTTTGTTTGATCCTTTTGCCAGGCACGGATATAGGATTATGCCTGAGGACATCATCGCTTACCGGAACAACCAGGCTGCAGCACAGGAGGAGCCTCAGCAGTGGGATCCATAGGTGCCCGCACCTCAGCACTTCAACATAGGACCTCATGGCTTTTACGACTGGTGATTACCAAGCTAGGCCAAAAGCCTAAGCTTGGGGGAGTACGTATTCCCACCGACATTACATTTATGTTCACATATTTCATTCCAGTTGTCGGTGTCCACACTTTTTCATTGTATTATCCATGTTAGATTTATTTTCTTGCTTTCTTCTTGTGTGTTTGAAAGACTTTGAGAAAATCCAAAAATATTTCTCGCTTCTTTTTGATTTTTCTTCCTAGTTTAACTTCTTGTAGCACTAAAAAGAAAAACCCAAAAAGATTTCCTTTTGCTTGTTGGGAGCTTTCCCATGTAAATAGTTTTCTCGTTTTTGTTTTTCCCCTTTTATTTGCTTTCCTTTAGAAAACCAAAAACTCCAAAAATATTTAAGTGTGTTTCTCTGAACTTCTTTTCTTTTATTGAGTCATACCACGGAGAAGACCACGATGAAAATGTTGAGTGGCTCTCATATGCATTATTGTTAATCTAACAAAGAGCCCAATTTACCTTGTCTTCTCCTTTTGAATAAAATGTTTGCAGATTCCAGCTTAGTCCACGGCACTCTTGCACTATTATTATTTTCACATCGTTCGGTCGTGCAAGTGAAAGGCAATAATGACGATATTCGATGAACTCGCTGTGGCAGAGAGAAACGGGTATGAACTCGACTTGTTCTATTTTTGTAAATATGTTTAACCTAGTATCCATGATTCAGCCCGTTATGATTAAACATGTTTGCAATGACAATTAGAGATTATAGTTTCTCATGCCATGCATAAGTAGCTAGGAGTGGATAATGATTTATCTTGGATGTCAACATTGCGTGAAAATGATTGTCATGTACTATGATGATATGGTATCCTCCTCTGAATGTTCGAGTGGCTTGACTTGGCACATGTTCATGCATGTAGTTGAATCAAAACCAACATAGCCTCTATGATATTTATGTTCATGGTGTTCATATCCTACTCATGCTAGTATCCAATGTTACTTATGCATAATGCATGTTCATGACCATTGTTGCTCTCTAGCTGGCCGCTTCTCAACCTATTTGCTAGCCTTCACCTGTACTAAGTGGGAATTCTGCTTGTACATCAAAAACCTTGAACCCAAGTTATTCCAGATGAGTCCACCATACCTACCTATATGCGGTATTACCCTGCCGTCCTAAGTAAATTTGCATGTGCCACCTCTAAAAAACTTCAAATAAATATCCTTTTTGTGTGCCTGGATTATTCATAGAGTGACAGGAGGTAGTTTGTATCTTCCATGCTAAGCGGGTTATTCTCATAATAGGGATTCCCAGTCCCGAACTCAAAATGCAAATAATTAAACAAAACTCCCCCGGGACTGTTGTTGGTATGGACGGCACCCATTGTTTCGGACAAGACGTGGAGTGTGAATGTTGGTGGAGGGGGAGTAAACCTTTACTTTTATCGCTTGGGAATCGCCACTAATGTTTTTAGCATGGAAGATATTGATAACTGATGGTCGCGAAGTAAACAAAAAGAGTGCATCTCTCAAAATTTCATTTACCTCTATTTTTAAAACTTGAGCTCTGGCACCTCTGCAAATCACAGCTTCCCTCTACGAAGGGACTATCTATTTACTTTTATGTTGTGTCATCACCTTCTCAAATAAGCGCCAGAACCTGAGAGCACTGCTGTCATGCTTATGCATTGTGTGTAGCTAATGTTGGGTGCATCATGACTGGATCTTTTCTACCATGAATTACAATGTTTAGTCGCTGATCGGACTTTGGAGGTGCTCTGCATTTATGTTTTGCGGTCTCAGAAAGGGCTAGCGAGATACCACTATTGTCATATTATATCGTGGTTGTTTTAATAATGTGTTGTTGCTTGATATATCTTATTATTGCTCGCTAGCTGATTATGTCATTGTTATGAGTTAATATAAATTTTAAGAGTTATTGTCAACATGGTTGGTTATAATTTTTGCTAAAAACCTGGGTGCTGTTTAAGCTTATTTATGCAAACAAGAGCAAAAGAGTTCGTAAAAGTTTTTCTTTTTCACTTTCAGTTTATCAACTGAATTGCTTGAGGACAAGCAAAGGTTTAAGCTTGGGGGAGTTGATACGTCTCCATCGTATCTACTTTTCCTAATGCTTTTCCTCTTGTTTTGGACTCTAATTTGCATGATTTGAATGAAACTAACCCGGACTGACGCTGTTTTTAGCAGAAATGCGATGGTGTTGTTTTTGTGCAGAAATAAAAGTTCTCGGAATGGAACGAAACTTTGCGAGGATTTTTTATACAATAAAAGATAATTTCTGGAGCCAAGAACCACTGGAGGGGGGCACCTGGGTGGGCACAACCAACCAGGGCGTGCCACCCCCTCCAGGCACGCCTAGGTGGGTTGTCCCCACATGGTGACCCCGCAGACCCTGAAACTGACGCTATGAAATCACATTTTTCGAGAAAAAAACCAGGGAGAAAGAATTATCGCGTTCTGCGAGACGGAGCCGCCGCCACCTCCTGTTCTTCATCGGGAGGCCAGATCTGGAGTCCGTTTGGGGCTCCGGAGAGGTGGATCTTCGGTATTCATCATCACCAACCCTTCTCCATCGGCAATTCCATGATGCTCCCCACCGGGAGTGAGTAATTCCTTCGTAGGCTCGCTGGTCGGTGAGGAGTTGGATGAGATTCATCATGTAATCGAGTAAGTTTTGTTAGGGCTTGATCCCTAGTATCCATTATGTTCTGAGATTGATGTTGCTATGACTTTGCCATGCTTAATACTTGTCACTTTGGGCCCGGGTGCCATGATTTCAGATCTGAACCGTTTATGTTATCATCATTATATCCATGTTCTAGATCCGATCTTGCAAGTTATAGTCACCTACTACGTGTTATGATCCGGCAACCCCGGAGTGACAATAGTCGGGACCACTCCCGGTGATGACCGTAGTTTGAGGAGTTCATGTATTCACCGTGTGTTAATGCTTTGTTCGTGTTCTCTATTAAAAGGAGGCCTTAATATCCCTTAGTTTCCAATATGGACCCCACTGCCATGGGAGGGTAGGACAAAAGATGTCATGCAAGTTCTGTCCATAAGCACGTATGACTATTTACGGAATACATGCCTACATTATATTTATGAACTGGAGCTAGTGCCGTATCGCCCTAGGTTATAACTGTCTCATGATGAATATCATCCAACAAATTACTGATCCAATGCCTACGATTTTCCTACATATTGATCTTGCTAAGTTACTACTGCTGCTGTCACTATTGCACTTGCTACGAAACTACTGCTATCACTGTTACCGTTACTGCTGCTGCTACTATTATCAAAACTATCATACTACTTTGCTACTGATCACTTTGCTGCAGATAATTAATCTCCAGGTGTGATTGAATTGACAACTCAGTTGCTAATACTGTCAAATATTCTTTGGCTCCCCTTGTGTCGAATCAATAAATTTGGGTTGAATACTCTACCCTCGAAAACTGTTGCGATCCCCTATACTTGTGGGTTATTAACGGTTGCCTCAAAGACGATGTGCTCCTCCAAGATCTGGTGGTCGGCACACATGGCAGCCATAGTGACCTCGTGCGCGCGTGCGGCTGCGATTTGCTTCTCCACTGCCAGATGCTACTGAGCTCCATGTTATACTGCGTGCAAAATGGCTGTGGGCGGCGCTTAATTGGAGGAGGGTGACAGTGATTTTGGCGAAAGGTGTCGCGCCGTCGTTCGGGGCATGTGGGACGGGGAAGGAGGAGGATGGTGTGGGTGGGATGTGGATTACCTGACCATATCGACGAGGCCGCACAGCAAGAAGAAGGGTCGGCGGCGAGAAGGCCGCGCAGCAAGAAGAAGGGTCGCCGACGAGGAGGCGGCGCTGCAAGAAGAAGGGTCGCCGGCGAGGAAGCGGCGCTGCAAGAAGAAGGGTCACTGGCGAGGAGGCTGAGCTACCAGTAAGCAGCAGTGAAGGATTAAACTTGGAAAGCAAGGAGGAACAGTGGAAATGTGGCTTTTGGTGGGAGGGAGGGGGCGGGGAGATAGATATTTCCGCGTGGCAGAAAAATTTCGCTTGGTGCTGCGAGAAACTGGCGCGCAAATGTGGTTCAAGCGGGGGCGGTGGGCTGTAGACGACGAAGCTTCCTGCGTAAGCCAGACAAGATGGTGCGCCAAGATATTTTATATCGCATCCCACATGATTCTTTCTAGTAAACTGTTTGTGGTATACCTGATTTTTTTCATTATTTTTTGAAAGACAAAATGGTGTTACGTAGGGAAAGGATGGTGAAGTGTATGCTAGAAAATTTATGTATAGTGAACATGCAACTACATGAGTGTCGTGTTTAAATTTGGAATTATTTCGGGTTCGTTTGGCATTTTTATGCATTAATTGAGTTTCTAGGCATTTAATGTGCATAATTCAAGTTTGAACTACAAGCACATGCTCCAGTGCACCAAAGTTGGTTGAAAAATCACATGTGTGTCCTTGGGTGAATTTATAGGTCCCATGCCAGAAATGGGAGTGAAATTCAAACATCTGGTCGTCGTGGCTCAGCCGGAAAGATTGAGAAACTTGGTTTTTTAATTCATGTAAATCCAAAACACGCCTGAAAATCATGAAACTTGGCATGGTGTCATGACATGGCACCAACATGCTGTGGTAATTTTTTTGGCCGAATTGGGACAAGCTTTGGTACAAGCTTCTTGCAAACCGGAGCTTCTCTCAAGAAGGATCGTGGTTCCGAGAGGGAACGTGTCACCTCCGTGTGCAAAACGACATACATACACTGCCTTCTCCAGCCTTAATTTTTTTACACAGGCAGATTAGAACAAATAGAAGTATCATGCTAAATTTTGGAATTATTCCGGGTTCGTTTGGCCTTTTTTATACATTAATTGAATTTCTGGGCATTTAATGTGCATAATTCAAATTTGAACTAGAAGCACAAGCTCCAGTGCACCAAAGTTGGTTGAAAAATTACATGTGTGTCCTTGGGTGAATTTCTAGGTCCCATGCAAGAAATGGGAATGAAATTCAAACATCTGGGCATCGTGGCTCGGCCGAAAAGATTGAGAAACTTGGTTTTTTAATTCATGTAAATCCAAAACACGCCTGAAAATCATGAAACTTGGCATGGTGTCATGACATGGCACCAACATGCTGTGGTAAATTTTTTGGCCGAATTGGGAGAAGCTTTGGTACAAGCTTCTTGCAAATCGGAGCTTCTCTCAAGAAGGATCATGGTTCCGAGAGGGAACGTGTCACCTCTGTGTGCGAAACGACATACGTACACTGCCTTCTCCCGCCTTAATTTTTTTACACACGTAGATTAGACCAAATAGAAGTATTGTGCTAAATTTTGGAATTATTCCAGGTTCGTTTGGCCTTTTTTATACATTAATTGAATTTCTGGGCATTTATTGTGCATAATTCAAATTTGAACTACAAGCACATGCTCCAGTGCACCAAAGTTGGTTGAAAATCCACATGTGTGTCCTTGGGTGAATTTCTAGGTCCCATGCAAGAAATGGGAATGAAATTCAAACATCTGGGCGTCGTGACTCGACCGGAAAGATTGAGAAACTTGGTTTTTTAATTCATGTAAATCCAAAACACGCCTGAAAATCATGAAACTTGGCACGGTGTCATGACATGGCACCAACATGCTGTGGTAATTTTTTTGGCCGAATTGGGACAAGCTTTGGTACAAGCTTCTTGCAAACCGGAGCTTCTCTCATGAAGGATCGTGGTTCCGAGAGGGAACGTGTCACCTCCGTGTGCGAAACGACATACGCACACTGCCTTCTCCCGCGTTAATTTTTTTACACAGGCAGATTAGACCAAATAGAAGTATCATGCTAAATTTTGGAATTATTCCGGGTTTGTTTGGCCTTTTCTATACATTAATTGAATTTCTGGGCATTTAATGTGCATAATTCAAATTTGAACTACAAGCACATGCTCCAGTGCACCAAAGTTGGTTGAAAAATCACATGTGTGTCCTCGGGGTGAATTTCTAGGTCCCATGCAAGAAATGGGAATGAAATTCAAACATCTGGGCATCGTGCCTCGGCCGGAAAGATTGAGAAACTTGGTTTTTTAATTCATGTAAACCCAAAACACGCCTGGAAATCATGAAACTTGGCATGGTGTCATGACATGGCACCAACATGTTGTGGTAAATTTTTTGGCCGAATTGGGACAAGCTTTGGTACAAGCTTCTTGCAAACTGGAGCTTCTCTCAAGAAGGATCGTGGTTCCGAGAGGGAACGTGTCACCTCCGTGTGCGAAATGACATACGTACACTGCCTTCTCCCTCCTTAATTTTTTTACACAGGCAGATTAGACCAAATAGAAGTATCGTGCTAAATTTTGGAATTATTCCGGGTTCGTTTGGCCTTTTTTATACATTAATTGAATTTCTGGGCATAATTCAAATTTGAACTACAAGCACATGCTCCAGTGCACCAAAGTTGGTTCAAAATCACATGTGTGTCCTTGGGTGAATTTCTAAGTCCCATTCAAGAAATGGGAATGAAATTCAAACATCTGGGCGTCGTGACTCGGCCGGAAAGATTGAGAAACTTGGTTTTTTAATTCCTGTAAATCCAAAACACGCCTGAAAATCATGAAACTTGGCATGGTGTCATGACATGGCACCAACATGCTGTGGTAATTTTTTTGGCCGAATTGGGACAAGCTTTGGTATAAGCTTCTTGCAAACCGGAGCTTCTCTCAAGAAGGCTCGTGGTTCCGAGAGGGAACGTGTCACCTCCGTGTGCGAAATGACATACACTGCCTTCTCCCGCCTTAATTTTTTTACACAGGTAGGTTAGACCAAATAGAAGTATCGTGCTAAATTTTGGAATTATTCCGGGTTCGTTTGGCCTTTTTTATACATTAATTGAATTTCTGGGCATTTAATGTGCATAATTCAAATTTGAACTACAAGCACATGCTCCAGTGCACCAAAGCTGGTTGAAAAATCACATGTGTGTCCTTGGGTGAATTTCTAGGTCCCATGCAAGAAATGGGAATGAAATTCAAACATCTGAGCGTCGTGGCTTGGCTGGAAATATTGAGAAACTTGGTTTTTTAATTCCTGTAAATCCAAAACACGCCTGAAAATCATGAAACTTGGCATGGTGTCATGACATGGCACCAACATGCTGTGGTAATTTTTCTGTCCGATTTGCGAAGGCGCACACATTAACAATCAACAAAGTCATTTTGGAACAAGTGTTGTCATGTTACAAATCGGAAACACAAGTATTATTGAAACCGTGGGCGTTCTATGTACCAATTACGTGCCGCCACGCGTCCCCTTTTTTATTGACTAGGAGGTGCCGTGTGGGGTAGCTATTTGAGTACGGGAGGCGTGCTATGAGACCCCTGCGCGTGCTCATCGGGATGAGAGCCCTTTGAGCTCTATCCGCCGCGCACCTCCCTCCCAACGTCTCCATTAATGGCACCCGAGCCCCTGTTTCACGGCGTGGCTATGTCTCACTGGACTGAGATTTAAGAGAGAAAAAAGAAAATCTGAAAAGAAAGTTTTGCATGGATCTTGATGTAAGATCCGACGGACCTATATAGCACCGACTGCGACTTATAGCAAGACTGAAGAATATAAGGACGATGACAGTGGATAATAATTGTCTTACATATTTAGGAACATAATTAAAAAAGCCACATGCGGCAACGCTCGAAATACACAAGGGCAAAAGAAGAAGGAAGACAATGATCTGGCTCGCTGATCTCTACTTTCTTGATGCGTTGCTGCAGGCCGCGGGAACTAGTCTCCGCGGCGAGCGGCGATGCGCTCTTTCTTGTCCTCAAGATGCTGCTTTAGAGCATCCACGGATTCCTCCACCAGCCTTCTGCGCTTGATGCGCAGCATGGCATTCTCGTCCATAAGTTTCTCGATGATGACGCCGGTCCTCTTCAGCAAGGCAGTGGTCTCCTCCTACTGCTCCGCACTTCCAACGATCTTCTCCCTAAGCAGGTCACGCTCTGCCAGGAGCTTTGCATTGCTCTCCCTTAGTTGACGGATGACGCCGGTAGCCTGTTCAAATGAGGCTTTCATGTTGTCCTGCAACCTTGCCCAGCCGGAGATCTGATCCATCTGGCTATGGACGATCGCATGCATGCGCCTGTAAGAGTCCTCGCCTGCCCGCGAGACATTTTCCCAGGCCGCCGCGGCGCGGGAGGACATCTCTGCTGCATTCGCAGTGCGGCGGGACATCTCTGCTGCTTCCGCGGCGCGGCCGGACCAGTCTGCTGCATCGACGGCGCGGCGGGACCTCCGTACTGCTTCGGCGGCGCTGCGGGACCTCTGTGCTGCTACGGCCACGCGGCGGGACATGTCGGCTGCTTTCGCGGCGAGGCGGGACATCTCTCGTGCTTCCGCTTCCATGCTCGCCTCTCCCTGGTGGCAATCTCTCGACCCAGAACTCACGCTGGCCATGGCAGACGCAAGGGAACGATGATGAATGACTTGTTTGTTTTTGTGGATGAGGAGTTGAGGAGGAATGTGCAGTCATCTTGGAGTAGTAGTATTTATAACCGAGTACTAATACGCTCCTAAGTGGGAAACCGTTTAGGTTTTGATCGGTGTGAAAAGGTTTGCAATTAAATATAGCGTGGTAATAATTTGGAATGTGACGGGACGCATGCTCAAAATTTATTGATGGTTCTATAATTTCTAAGTGCGGCACTATTCCCGGATGGCGTAACGTGGGCACGCTTTCTCGGCCGCGTACGTGGTGTTCGCACCATAGGGTGCACCACAATAGGCAATGTCAGCACACGTCTTGTTCCAACAATCGTGCGTGCTCGTTATTACCATCGCGCATGCTTCTTTTAATTAGAATGTGTGCCCGTCTAGCGCACACACGTTGATCTGTCTAACTGTTTATGTTTGTTGTGGCTAATCGCAAACAGTTCATCCGTGTGAAGTGTATGCCATCAATCGCAGACACTTTGATTTGGCTGACTGTTTCTGTTCTGTTGCCTAATCGCAAATAGTTAATCCTTCTGAAGCGTATGCCCTCAATCGCACACACCTTTATCTAGCTGCCCGTTTCTGTTGTTCCTCCTCATCACAAACAGTTAATCCGAGTGAACTGTATGTCGTATATCGCACACGCCTTCATCTGGCTGCCCGTTTCTTTTGTTTTGCCTCATCGCAAACAATTCATCAAACTGAACCGTATGCCCCTCATCGCACACGCAACTAAAATCGGAACCGTGTTTGATGCATCCGTCATCGCAAACGTTTTGCACCTTTTTTGATGTTTTTTTACATCATCGTTTGCGATGAATGCATCGCACACAGTTTCATCAAAGGGTCTCTGATCGTAGTGTCGCGTTAGCAGCATCCTGCAGTAGTGGGATGACATGATGTAGACAAGATAAACTCACGTATGAAATAAATCCCATCTTTTTACCATTAATAGCAACGATACATGTGTGTCATGTCCCTTTCTGTCACTGGGATTGAGCACCGCAAGATCAAACCCATTACAAAGCATGTCTTCCCATGGCAAGATAAATCAATCTAGTTGGCCAAACCAAACCAATAAATCGGAGAAGAAATACGAGGCTATAACAATAATGCATAAAAGAGTTCAGAGAAAACTCAAGCAATATTCATGGATAGATCTGATCATAAACTCACAATTCATTGGATCCCAACAAACACACCACAAAAAGTCATTACATCAAATAGATCTCCAAGAACACCGAGGAGAACATTGTATTGGAGATCAAATAGAGAGAAGAAGCCATCTAGCTACTAACTATGGACCCATAGGTCCGTGGTAAACTACTCACGCATCATCAGAGGGCAGCAAGGATGATGTAGAGCCCCCTCCGTGGTCGACTCCCCCTCCGGCAGAGTGCCGGAAAAGGCCTCCAGATGGGACCTCATGGTTGTGGAACTTGCGGTGGCAGAAAAAGTATTTTGTGGACTCCTCCATTGATTTCTCGATTTTAGAGAATTTATAGAGGCGGAGTTAGGTCAAACAGAGCCACGTGGGCCCCACAACATACCAGGGCGCGCCTACCCCCTGTGTGTGCCATGGTGTCTTGTGGGCCCACGGTCCATTGTCTGGTCTTCTTCCGAAGCTTCTAATGTCTCTTTTGTCCAGAAAAATATCTCCACAAAGTTTCGTGGCATTTGGACTTCGTTTGGTGCTAATATTCCGCGAAACCAAAAACAAGCAAAAAACAACAACTGGCACTGGGCACTAAGTTAATAGGTTAATACCAAAAAATGATATATAATTGCTTGCAGGTGTATATAAACCATCCAAGATTGATAATATAATAGCATGGAACAATAAAAAATTATAGATACGTTGGAGACGTATCAAGCATCCCCAAGCTTAATTCCTGCTCGTCCTCGAGTAGGTAAATGATAAAAATAGAATTTTTGATGTGGAATGCTACCTAACATATTCGTCATATATTATTTTCTTTGTAGCATGGATACTTGGACTTGAATGATTCAAAGCAATAGTCAATAATTTGACATGAAGACATCAATACTCAAGCATACTAACAAGCAACCATGTCTTTCAAATATCAACGCTAAATAAAGTTATCCCTAGCCCATTATGCTCAATCATTGACCCATTCATGAAAGACACTCAACATTAGCTATATCCAAGGCAAAAGTATGACAATAGTGCTCTCTAGTTGGTGCTTTATAAGAGAAGATGGAGACTCAAATTATTATTTTTGCATAAAAGTAAATAGATAGGCCCTTCGCAGAGGGAGGGAGAGATTTACAGAGGTGCCAGAACTCAAAGCTTAACTTAGAGATAAAAATATTTTGGGAGGCATGCTTTTCCTGTCAACAAAAACGATCGAGAATTCCCAATATCTTCCGTGCTAGACAAATTATAGGCGGTTCCAAACAGAAAGTAAATTTTATTTCCTTTCCACCATTCTTTCACAATCCATGGCTAGCCGTATCCACGGGTGCCTTCCATACCAACACTTTCCAAGGAATTTATTATCATAGTATTTTTTTTCATTTCGGGACTGGGCATCCCTATTACCTGCCACACTCTCGTGCAATGAGAAGTTAATAAACACTCATCATGAGAATGAAATACCTAGCATGGAAAATATTGGCCACCCCCTACCGCTTCATGAGCGGTAAGGCCACACAAAACAGAAATTCATTTTGAAAATTAGAGTTGGCACATGCAAATTTACTTGGAATGGCATGGAAATACCGCATATAGGTAGGTATGGTGGACTCATATGGCACAACTTTGGGTTTTAGGAGTTGGATGCACAAGTAGCATTCCCGCTTAGTACAAATGAAGGCTATCAAATAGATTGAGAAGCGACCAACCAAAAAGCAAAAATGGTCATAAACATGCATTAAAAATAACTAACACTGAATAATGTACCATAAGTAGGATATAACTTCGTTGCATAACTATTGACTTTATGTGCATGCATAGGGAATCACAAACCTTAACACCAATATTCTTACTAAAGCATAATTACTCACTAACATGACTCACATATCACTGTCTCCATATCACAAAACTATTGCAAGGAATCAAGTTTATCATATCCAATGATCTATATGAAAGTTTTTATTATATCCCCCTTGGATATCCATCACTTTGGGACAAATTCATATCTTATGCAAATTACCATTGCTATTATCAACTCTCCAAAAGATGTAAGTGAAGCATGAGAGTGCAAATATTTCTTCAAAAAAATTCAACTCTCAAAATAATATAAGTGAAGCCTGAGAGTATATTTCTTCAAAAAAATTCAACTCTCAAAATAATATAAGTGACACATGAGAGTATATTTCTTAAAAAAAATCAACTCTCAAAATAATATAAATGAAGCATGAGAGTGTATTTCTTCAAAACTTAACCACTGCCGTGCTCAAAAAGATATAAGTGAAGTACTAGAGCAACTGCCTAGCTCAAAAGATTTAAGTGAAGCACATAGAGTATTCTAGCAAATGTTAAGTGATTAGTTGTTTCATCTGTGCAAATAATTTCTGCTAAAAATCCGACTAGGGTTGGTGTTCGTGCTAATAATTCCCAGCCAGGCCTAGACAATTGATTTTCAATGACCTACATATATGTTTGTGCCATTTTTTTTTCAATATTGGTCTGTACATAGACGATTGTGCTTAAAAATCGAACCATAATCTTTGGATATGTCTAAAAAATAACCATAAATTCCTAATCCTACTTTATGGCATGTAAACATTGATTTGATGCCAAATTTTGGCAACTGCCAAATGTTCGCTAGAGATTAGTTTGTATTCCAAATTTGACGCCACATTTTTTTACTATATGTATAGGTGCTATCTGACGATGTCGACAGCGAGGATGAAGATGGCCAGAGGAGGTACAAGAGGCAAATCCTCAGGGAGCTTTATGTGGGAATGCATAACAAGCGTATTAGGACCTGGAACGGGGGCTATCAATGCCCATTTTGCAACCAAAAGCTTCATGACGTGTATCAAAGTGTTCTGGTGCATGCAAGAGGACGAGCCGTTGGCTCCTTCAGGTAGAAGTATTCTCGCAGGGTGGCGCACGCCACGTACGCTGAGTACCTGGAGAAGCTTCAGATCGTGCCGGCAGATGAGATGAGATGTGGGATTGAACTATGTATGGCTATGTAGTGTCTTAATTATAAATGTGCTTGAGTATGCTTAATGACGGTTGAACTATATACTTATGGTGAACTATGCTTGTGTATGCTTATTATATATGCCTGAGTATGTTTAATCTATGTTTACTTATGTCTAAATGTGGGATATGGATGCAATCAGTTCGGTTGATGGAATCTACCTCCATCCTGGTTTATTGGTCCCCTTTGTAATTTGTGTTAATTTTTGACCAAAGACTTAACTGACAAAATGTTAGTGAAGGTCAGCAAAAAATATATCGTTGGATGCGTATTTGAACATAGTGTTCAATGATATAATTTTTTGTGACATGCATAAACATTTGTTAGTTAAATCTTTGGTCAAATTTTGGCACAAATTACAAAGGGGACCAATAAACCAGGACGGAGGTAGTACGTCAATCACAAACGGTTCCCAAATTGGAACCGTGTGCAATGACTTTCATTTTCCCAGTTACGTCAATCACACACGGTTGGCTCTAGCAAACCGTTGCCTCCGAAACTCTTTGCGGGACAGAAAACCCTCACCACCCAATTCAAAAAAGAAAAAAGAAAACTCTCACCATCCCCACGTCACAAAAACCCTCACCCCGCCCACCACCCCCTCCGGTCCCCATTCACACCTGCACAAGCTCCTCCGCGACTCTGCATGGCACCGCCTATCACCGCGACAAACACTTAGCTCGATGCCTATCACCGTCGCCAGGCTACCGGCAAACCCCACCGCATTTCGCCACTTCCGCTTGCTACCGCCTATCGCCATCGACTTTCTCGACGCTGCTCCTGGTCAACCCAGCTCCGCCTGATTGGGGAATAAGGTGTATTGAGGGTTTTTTCTCATGGACAACAAGGTAACTAACTTAATGAGATATTATCTTATCTCTTATCCCAGTTCATCTGCCTCCTTTAATCACCCGGCCGAAATTGCCGTGAATTCATTTTTATTCGAGCTGATTTGAGGGTTTTCCTTCATTCATAGAGTGTACAATGCAATGACACATCAGGACATTGCGGCCTCGGCCAGACATCCATGGAGTTCCATCTCACTGTACCAGATGACTTGAGGATGCACGCGGTATGTTCAATCTCACCCTAAATCGGTTGGCATGGCCTACTTACCTGAACATATACTATATATTGCTACATTTGGATAAAAGGTGCCACATGCAGCATATACGTCAAAGGGGATTTTTTACTCTTCTTTCTATATTAGGCAAATTAATGATGTATTGTTCTTTCGATTACTCTCATATTTCCATGACATCATGGTTACCCTATCTGTTTAATTATAGACTTTTGTCCTTTGATTTCAACTGCTGTACAGTTATTTCAATTTCGCCCATATTTGCATGTTACCATATTCTTTAACAATCCTACCATTTTCTGCAGCACGTCCCTTGCTATGCAATAGCATCTATAGTACACAATCTTGCCCTTTACGTAAATCAAGACTACAGGGATGTCATACTGAACACAAACCATTGATTTACAATCGTTGCTTGTGTAAGACTTGATGAATGTGGTCACTCCTATTTTGCCACGGGCCTTTGGACAGAAATTTCTAAGTTTTATGTACTAAAAGCTGGCACTAAAATTGCACTGCACAGAAAAGAGTGTGGTCATGAGATATATGCTAACTTCCCCGATGATATCATCTGTCCAGACTTTGTTCGAAGTAAGTGTTCTTTTCAAGTATCTGCATGTTGACTTACCCAGCAATATCAAAGGAACTGTGTAGTATTTAAGCAACCAATTGTTATTCCATTTTCTTACTCTATTCCTACCTACTAACTTCTAGTTACCAATACACTTTTCTATTGCCCTATTTTAGATAAATATTCCTTGTACTCCCACTTTTATCAGAAAGCGCCGCTGACGAGGAGACTTCGGAGGTGGAGAATGGGGCTGCCAACAAGCGGAGGCGGGTCGAGCAAGACGCAAGCGACTCCAGCAGGCCTAGACTTCATCAGCAGCCTCCCCGATGATATCTTGATAGTCATCATCTTCCTCCTCCCAATCAAATATGGGGCGCGGACAACCGTCCTTTCCCGATGGTGGCGCCCCCTATGGCACTCCACCCCTCTCGACCTCATCGACACCCACATGCTCTACCATGGCTATCGCAAAAGCTTGGATGCGTTCTCCCAGATCCTCGGCAGTCACCATGGCCCAACCAGAGGCCTTAGCATGGGCAAGTTCTGTTCCAACGGCAAGGACCGAGCTAAGCTTGATGAGTGGTTCCATTCCCCTGCCCTAGATCAGCTCGAGGAGCTCACTTTTAATGATGGGCATATGCGCTCGCTGCCAACGTCCACGCTCCGCCTCGCGCCCACGCTGCGTGTCGCCAAGTTCATGAACTGCCATCTCCCCCCTTAATGACGCTCCCGCTCTTATTCTACCACAACTGAAGCACCTCGAGCCCGTCGCCGCCTGCCTCCCAAAGGATGACATGGAGTGCCTGCTCCGCGGCTGTACTTCACTCGAGTACCTTCGTCTTCAGGCAATCAATGGGTTCACTACAAGAAATATGTCAACTTGCGACCATCAATATTAGTCACTGAATGGTCATTGTTTTTCATTTGTGACCTTTTTGTGACCAAAAATAGTTGGTCAAAAGCTGGCCATCTTTAATGAAACTTAACGACCATTGCTGTGAAATGGTCGTAGAAGGCAACGACCAAAATAAAAGGTCGTTGATTCAACAACCAATTATTTTGGTCACTAGCAGCCTGCCCAGGCCATGTCGGATCCGACGTGGCAAGCTGACGTGGCAAAATTGTGACCAAATGAAAAGGTCGTTAATTAGAATCAGCCCGGTCCAATTCAGTGTCTATATGGGCCGAGCCCAGTAATTCAGCCCATTTAATATATTATTTGCTGCTAATTTTTGTTAGCTACCTGCGCCTGGCCCAACTATTCGACATTCTTAATTTCTGGGCCATGGCCTTTTTGTACCAATAGTTTTAATTTTCTTTTTTATAAAATGGGTCTACTAGTCAAATGGGTCCCACTTGTCAGGTTCTAATAAGTGGGTCCCAGCTTAGGCTCAGATTCTTCATATTTCAAATTGACAGTAAAACAATATCCAATATTCAAATTGGCAAGCAGATAACACACATAATACTTCAAATAACAATAGCCAGATTCAGTACAAGCTCTACAAATAACACATAATACAAGCTGTAACATATACAGTACTTTACAAGCTCTACAAGTGTAATAACTAGATACAAACAAGCTCTACAAGTATGGGAATCACAGATACAAGCTCTACAAGTGTTTTCTTCTTCAGCATGGAGCTCCTTTGATAGCGATCAAATGCCAGACTCACGGACAACCATAGTCAGGACTGGGCTAACAGAACAATAACATGCCTTCCATGGTCGCCCTCTTACATGAATCGGCTGAGAAGAATTAGAAAAACTCGAGCCAATATATTATGAACATTCCATTCAAAAAAGGAGTAAAGGACAATTCTTTATAGAATGATAAACAAATTTCAGGTGGTACCGTGCTATTTTAGCCGAGCTAGTTAAAATGAGATATTCATACAAGACAATAGAGACAATATGAATATGCATGGCACAAGTGCAGGTCCTGGTTACAGGCTACACATGTAACACCAATAAAATGGATAGAACAATAACGGGAACAACTCTAGATTACACACAAAGCTCTATCCATAGTGCCAGCTATGGATAAAATCATGCACACTCCCAACGGAACTCAGTCACACAGTATAATTCTGACTATAATATAACCAGAAAACTGAAGATTCTTCATACTTAGAACTCAACTAATAAGTGAGAATGATCTGATTGTATGCAAACAATCTTTTTTTATTTGTTTATATTACTAAAACAGACATATCTTCCTTTATGTGAAGAAGTTTGCTTCCTTCTTTAGTTAGTAGTAATCGTTCCATGCAAATCAACCGTGTGCGTATGCTTGATCATGGTCTCGAGATTACATGCATAGAGGAATAGCTCCTAAACAAAATAGCATCAAACAGCGGTGGGTGCTCAACCCATTTACCATACACAAGCAACACTTAAACCATAGCATGTGCATATACTTATGTTACATTAGGGGGTTCAGAATGTACTCAATATATTCTAATAAAAAGTATTGGGAGCAGAGGGAGAGGGAGGTGGAGATGGACGTGCTACCTGCTGCTGCGGTGGTGCCTCTTGGTGGTCGTGCTTGAGCTCCTCCTCCTGATGCTGCTTACTAACCTGCAGGACAAACAAGACCATGGGTGAGCTACAGCACAGGCACATACAAGAAGTTTAGGTAAGGAGAAGAACCTGGAAGAAGAGAGGTGCTCTGTTCTCCTACGTCTGTGCCTGTCCTCCTCCTCCTCCATGCCGATGTCGAACAACCTCCGTTCGTTGCTTGCGAGCACCATGCGCCTTGGTTGTCCATGAAGCCCTTGTCCTCTACTGCACGGATGAAACCCAAAGCATCAGTACAGCTACACTGGCACATTGTACAGACATGGTATCACACACATTCTCTAATTTCCTAGCACCCAAATATATACATGCTTGAGTTGAGAAAAATCATGACTTGGATAGTGTATTAAAGAAAAATCAGTGTTCCATGCACACAAAATCATTCAAAAAGCTAACTACACTACTACAGTTCTGAACAGCTATCGGTGCATCAACAAAATATAATGATGGCACTCAAATTCTAATCTCACATAGATAAAATTCATTGCCATAGTAACAGGCACTGTGCATGATTCAGAAGGGAGGTTCCTAGAATAAAATAGTTACACATAGCAAGATCTCAGAAGCATTTCCATTGGATCTCAGCTGATCTCACATTCTGAAATAGATCAGATAGTTCTCTAAAGCATTGCCACTGGATCTCTGTAATTCTAAAGAAATTGAGAGTGGGGCTAAGCTCTAGACAGTAGTGCCCCACAGCATGCAAAAACTAATGCACAAGCTTGCATGCTGAGATCTGGCCTGACACAAAGTAGCTCTCCACTCACAACGTCGTTTTCACGAAATTCTAGAACCACTGAGTTGGTGACTCTGACTAAACTTAGAAATGAAACTTTGTAATGCTCAAGTTTCAGCTAATAGGGATTACAAAATTTTAGACGGGACAAATTCTTCTAGTTGCACTTATCACAGATAGAAGAGTTTATAGTGAAGAATCCTTTTCAATCAAAGACACAGCCTGGAACATATCAATTTCGAGGTGTAGGTTGTATACAATCAGACATCTCAGGTTGTATACTACTCATGATAATTCCACTGATCTATGGAGTCAAGGGATGCAACTTGTCAATAGCATTTGAGGTGCAGAAGCTAATCCACAATGGCAACAGAAATAACATTCAGAGCATCATCATCGATTTCACAAGAGCAAGCATGATATTGCATCCCATGAGGCGTGGAGGAGGATCTTTTACCATGACCATACAAGCACCTCATCTTCACCTTGTGATCCTCACCGTTTCTGCCAAGACACAGTCGCATGAACAACATTTAGCACGTTATCTACACAGAGAAGAGACAAATCGTATGCTTCTCCAAGCGAGTTGAAGGTAGTACCCAACACTGGAGTGATTACATTTTCCGTCGGCTTTTCCGTGAACACCCTCACTGCCTTCTCAAACACACTTACACGGGTAGTACAAGGTGCCCTGTTGAGGCCAACAGCACCAATCCACAACTTGATAATGGATCACATGGTTGTGTCAATCATTCTAATCCACCAATCAAAAAATTTGCGTCTGAAACTACAGTAACTGATATATAAAATGATGAATTACTAGCAAGAAAGTTGTAAACAATCAATGCATGCTCATAGTCATCCTGAAAGTTCAATAGTTCAAATTCTTCAGAGCAGCAGCAGTAAGCAGTTATGCTTTCACTCTAAATCCAAAGGACACCATGCATTGATACGGGACTCAAAGAGCAAACTAAGAGCACAAACTAACCAGCAACCATAGCAGTTCGTATGAAACAATCATTTTCCGACGATTACCTACTGGCGGCCACCGGGACGTGCTGGTAGCTGGGGCACCTCGTCGAAGAGGATGAGGTCCCCGACGAACTCCTGATGAGAAGAGGATGAGGTCCTCGCCTCGTCGCCGTCCTCCCTGGCCTTGGCCTTGGTGGCCACCACTCGAGTAGTCCACGCGTCATCGCCTCCATGGGTGCCTGCAAAGAAAGCGAGGTTCAGATAGAGAAATCCTGACAGAGAGAGAGTGGGGAAAGAGAGAGAGAGAGAGACAGCCAGATCCAACAAACCCTGGCCAGGAGCTGGAGGGAGATGAACTGCCCTAGAAGAGCTTGCCGCCATGTTCGCGCAACAGATCAACGGGAGGCCACGAGACGGAGACGGCAGGCGGCCGGAGCTAGCCGAGGGGAAGGAGGCACGCGAAGGGCGGCTCGACCACGAGATCAGAGACGGCAGGTGGCCGACAGCAAGGAACTCGTCCCGTAGAACAGCATGGCGTCGAGGAGTAGTATACGGGCGTGGACGGAGCGGGCGACGCGAGTTTGGGGTGGACGCGGTAATGGCGGCGCGCCGGCCCGTCGAGGCGGAGTAGGGAGCCGGGGCGTGGGAGGCTCGTCGGCCATCGAAGGAGGGATAGCGGGGAGAGCAGCAGGGGCGGAGGCCGTACGCGTGCGGGAGGCAGGCGGGCTCGCCGGTGGAGCTGGTGGGGAGGTAGGAGGGACGTGGTGGCGGCGATCTAGGATCTGGGAGGGGAAGGGAGGGGAGGAGAGCTCTCTGCATCGAGCAAGACAGAGAGAGGAGAGAGGGGTTCACGGTTGGTGGATGGACGGATGGATCTGGGATGGATGGATGGATGTGTGCCATGTCATCGATCCATGGCACAAACTTTTCCACCAATAAGAATTAATCTTATGTAATTGTATTTTCCTTTTTGTTTCTTTTATGTATTTTTTTATCAATGCAAACCACCTATCATTTTTTTTTGCAAAATGGAACCACTCCATTTTTATAAATATTATACCATATTTTATGTCCAATTAGCCAAAGGGAGTTTTCATTTTCTTTTAACAAAAAATGTAGTTTTCATTTTCTCAGTGCCTAAAATGATTTTTTTTGTGAAGAAACTACCAAATATTTGTTGTAAAACTATACCACAACATTTAAAAAAATATTAGACCACATTTCATGTACAAATCACCAAATTGTTGGATGTAAAAAGGTTTCCATACACCTCTCATGAAATCGACAAACTTGTGCCGAATGAGGAGGAACCGGGTCAAATTAGAACTACAGTTACTACATAGTTTGCTCATTCTTTTTTCCAAAAATCATTTTTAGGTACATATGTATATATTTCATCAGAGAAACACTATGAGTTTTGTAAGATTCCACCCATAGCTACGACGGTCATGCCTGTGATTTTGACCGCGTTTTGAAATTGGCATAAATAATTCAAAAAAAATTTGGAAAGCCTTTGCATTGTTTCATTATATGTGACCTAGTGTCTAGAAAAAATAAAAAACTTGTAATACGGTAAATACCTTTTAAAAGTCTTCTCAGAAATGAGCTATCATGTGTGAAGTTTCATGGCTTTCAAGCCAAATGACCAATGTTATGGCCACATTCATGGCATAGTTTGTTCAAATGATCTCATATTTTTCACAAGGGTGCATCTTGGAATGGCAAACAATGTTGCCAAAGGGAGATTCCATTTTCTTGTAACAAAAAAAGCAGTTTTCATTTTCTGAGTGCCCAAAAGTAGTTTTTTCATGAAGAAACTACCAAATATTTGTTACAAAACTATACCACAACATTTTTCAAAAATATTAGACAACATTTCATGTACAAATCACCAAATGGTTCCATGTAAATAGCTTTCCATACACCTCTTGTGAAATTGACAAATTTGTGTCGAATCAGTAGGAACCGGATCAAATTTGAACTACAGCTACTTCATAGTTTCTCATTATTTTTTCCAAAAATCATGTTTAGGTACATATGTATATATTTCGTCAGAGAAACACTATGAGTTTTGTAAGATTCCACCGGTAGCTATGAACGGTCATGCCCGTGGTTTTGACCGCGTTTTGAAATCAGCATAAATAATTCAAAAAAATCAAAAAAAATCAAAAACCTCTGCATTGTGTCATTATATATGACCAAGTTACCAGGAAAAATAATAAACTTGTAATACGATAATTATTTTTAAAAAGTGTTCTCATAAACGAGCTATCATGTGTGAAGATTCATGGCTTTCAAGCCAAATGATCAATCTTATGGCCATATTCATGGCATAGTTTGTTCAAATGATCTCATATTTTGCAAAAGGGTGCATCTTGGAATGACAAACAATGTTGCTTAAGGAAGTTTCCATTTTCTTTTGACGAAAATTTCAGTTTTCCATTTTTCGAGTGCAGAAAATGAGTTTTTTTGTGAAGGACCTACCATATATTTGTTGCAAAATTGGACCAAATCAATTTCTGAAAATATTAGGCCATATTTAATGTATAATTGACCAAATGGTTGGGTGTCAAAAGTTTTGATCCACCTCTCGTGAAAAAGACAAATTTCCGCCGATTCAGTAGGAAGCGGGTCAAGTTTGAACTGCAGCTGCCTCATAGTTTGCTCTTTATTTTTTCCAAAAATCATTTTTAGGACATAAATATCTATTTAATTAGAGAAACACCAAATTTTTTCCAAGATTCAACCACTAGCTAGGAACGGTCATGCCCGCCCTTTTGAACGCATTTTGAAATGGGCATGAAAATTTCAAGAAATTAAAAAATTGGAAAACCTTTGCATTGTCTCATTATATGTGACCAAGTTACCAGGAAAAATAATAAACTTGTAATATGGCAATTATTTTTAAAAAGTGTTCTCAGAAATGAGCTATCATGTGTGAAGATTCATGGCTTTCAAGTCAAATGATCAAACTTATGGCCACATTCATGGCATAGTTTGTTCAAATGATCTCATATTTTGCACAAGTTTGCATCTTGGAATGACAAACAATGTTGCTTAAGGAAGTTTTCATTTTCTTTCGACAAAAATTTCATTTTCCATTTTTTGAGTGCCCAAAATGAGTTTTTTTTGTGAAGGACCTACCATATATTTGTTGCAAAATTGGACCAAATCAATTTCCTAAAATATTATGGTATATTTAATGTACAATTAACCAAATGGTTGGGTGTCAAAAGCTTTGATCCACCTCTCGTGACAAAGACAAATCTCCGCCGATTCAGCTGGAAGTGGGTCAATTTGAACTACATCTACATCATAGTTTGCTCATGATTTTTTCAAGAAATCATTTTTAGGTACAAAAATAGCTATTTCATTAGAGAAACACCAAAAGTTTTTCAAGATTCAACCACTAGCTAGGAACGGTCATGCCCGCCGTTTTGAAGTGTATCTTTGAATTTCAAACAATGTTGAAGAAGGAAGTTTTCATTTTCATTTTTTTTACTTTGGTTGTTTTTGTTTCTTTCTTTGTTTTCAACAGTATTTTATTATTCTTTGTGTCCATTATTTTTGCAATAGTTTCCTCAATTTCCTTTTTCTTTTCCTTTTTTCCTTCGTTTCATCTCTTTGTTTCTTTTGGTTTTCATTTTTTTCTTCGTTTCTTTTGGTTTTCATTCTACATTTTTTGTATGCGTCAAGAACATTTTTCTAATACAAGTTTAATATTTTTAAATAATTTTTTTTGAAGAACCTAGAAAATATTTGTTGCAAAGTGGAACAACACCATTTTCTATACATATTTAACATTTTGAAGTGCAAGTTTAACATTTTTTGAAAACTTGGTCAACATTTAATCAAAAAATGTTTTTCTAATGCTTGGATTAACATTTTTAAAATACATGATAAACCATTTCATAAACATTATATATTTTTGTATAAATTTTTTCATATACATGAGAAGTTGAAAAAATCATGAAAATTAAAAACCTTAGCGTTGCGTCACATTTGTCACGTAGTTACTAAAAAAATTTATAAACTTGGAAATGTTGAATATTTTTTAATCGATGATTTTTTTCAAATTTACAATCGTTTTTGGTGAACTTTTTATGAAAAAATCATGAACATTTTTTGAATTCAAAATTTTTGGGTCAAATTCACAAGCATTATTTCAATACGCGAACATTTCTTCAAAATCATGAACTTCTTTTAGTCTGCGTACATTTTATGATTTCACATACATTTTTCCAACAAATTCATTTTTATGTTTGAAACTTTTTTCAAATCCCAAATTAGTTGAAAGAAGAATAAATTAAACAGAAAAATAATAATAAGCATATATTTCAGACCTAAAAACGCCTGCTAATAGGCTATGGGCCATGAGCCCACTCGGCGGACCACTGTGTTAATGTAAAAAAGAAGGAGGGAAGGGGAGGCCTATCACGATTTAGGCCCAAGCCTAGGAAACGATCTTATCTATAAAAGAAATGAATGAGTAGCATATCAAAACCGAGATGGTGGCGTGGTGGTATGGCTCTGCGGCTTTGTGTGGTGCAACGCGGGATCGAATCCCCATTTGCCCATATTTATTTTCTACTTTTCTCCATTGACAGTGGTCGATGCCTCATGCCAGTTGGTTAATCCTGCCTGTCGGGTCAGTGGTGGGACCCGCATGTTAGTTGGTGGGTCCTGTGTGTCAGGTCGTCCTACCTGTCAGGTCGGTGGTGGGACCCGCATGCCGGGTCAGTGGGGCCAACGGGTCAGTTCAGTGGTGGGAGTCGCAGTTGGTTTGGTGGTGGGTCCTCCATGTTAGTTTGGTGGGGCCCACGTGTCATGTAGGTGGTGGGTCCGTTGGTGGTTCTGGCGTGTAAGTTGGTGGTGGGTATGAACTGTCATTGGATAGTTGGTGTAAGACAACATGTCAATGCGCGGGTCCCATTCATAAGTGGTAGATTCAAACCAGTGCTATGGGCATGACATATAGGCAAAAACTGACACATGGACATGACACATATGCAAAACTGATGAGGTGGCGCCTATTCATAGCAATGCACCACAATTTACAAGGCTATGACCATCTATATTGGTCGTGATCAGCTAGAAATAAGGCAGCGGACCAGTGCTGTCTGCTTTACGACCATCTCATGTATGGAAATTACGACCTTTCTGACCAAAATGGTCGTTATGGTTTAGAGTTTGGAGCCCCCCGAACAGCTGATGACCAATTGGTCTCAAATGGTCATAGATTTACGACCATTTCTTCCAGGGTCACTGACAGAAGGTCACAAGTTGACATATTTCTTGTAGTGGTTGAGTAGCTTCCACATCACCTCCATGACTCTCCGGACTATTTATGTGTGTTGCTGGTGCTCCAACAAGAGATCACAAAAGGTGTACCACAGTATGGTCATTGAGGACACACCTTCACTTGAGAGATTACTTGTAGTTGACCAAGAAGGTCCAACAAGAATCAATGTCATTTCTGCGCTGAAATTGAGAGTGGTGGGCTACTCGTCTGACAAATACTCCTAACTTGTTATTGGATCCACACCCGTTCAGGTACAACAGTCGCCTTATACCTCTCCTTCTAGAAATTAACATTATTTCTAATTTTGAAGATGTATGTTCATCTGTCCTCCAGAAAATGATTACGACAAGCTTGACCCCGAAACTGCGCACAGTGAAGGTCTTGGCACTATAATCTATCGTCCCCAACCTGGACCAAGTTGTTAGTTTCCTGAGATGCTTTCCGTGCCTGGAGAAGCTATATATCGAGGTGGTGTTCCTTTCCTGTTAAATGTTAACCATAAGGGAGTTCAATTTTTGACACCTTTTCCCAAGTTTACAATGACAATGTATTACGATTTCTAAAGGACTTTTGGAGGATTTCAGTACATACATGTTTCCCCCCCATATTGGTTGCTTGATCCATATGGTTACAATCCATAAGCATTTCTCCTTTGGATTCATCTGTACTAGTTTTCTTAGGGAACTTTTCATCCACTCCAACCTCTTGTGAAGAAGGCTACATTTTTCTAGATTGTAATCAATTGCCCATGTTAATCATGTCGGATCGAAGATGGCACGTTAGTGCATTTTACAAATCCTGCAAACCAAATAGGCCCGTAGTAGTGTTCAAAACTTCATGTACGCACTAACACGTTTTCTTCTTTTGCAAATAAGATTAGGCCCGGTGGTGGATAATGTGATACAATATAACAATCACATCGAATGCCTAGATCTGCATCTCTCAGAAATTACTTTGAACTCATACCGAGGGACCTTACCGGAGATTATATTCGCCAGGTTCTTTGTTGTCAGAGGAAGGGTGCTGAAGGTAATGAGGTTTGCCCTAGATTTATTTCGCAAAAATGAATGGTTTGTTGAACAGCGCCGGCGGCTGCGGCAGAATGGAAAAGGCTCCGAAAAAGCTGAATTTCATTTTGGAACTTCAGCTGATAGAGTAATCGGAAGTCATCGTGTCAACCCCATACATGACTTGTCAGTGGCTGATCCCTTTAAAGAAACGATGAGGTTTCGAAACCAGCCTTACTAGTGGTAATATTAGTTTGAACCTCTCGTATATCCATGTTTAGCTGGTCAGCACGGGCGTTTGCAGCTGAATGAGATGAATTTCATTTCTAATATCAGTTTGAACATTGTAATCTTTGAATTTGAGCCATATAACTCTGGAATTTGAGCCTTGTAATATTTGGGGCTTTTATGGTACAATCGTTGAAATGGCATCGTATGAGACTCATATATTGGTAGTACTAGTTTGACCTTCATATGCAATGGACTTAGATTTTATTAACCATTCTCGAATGTGTTTCCCTTGTCGATCTCTTAGCACACGATCTGTATAGCTAACTCGACTGCGATCTTCGACATTATTGCACATAGTTGGTTTCTTCAACCGCGTGCCCTGTAGAGCGTAGAATTAATTATCGCACTCGAGTGTCCATCATCACCCTTCTGTGTAACTTTGACCTCATCACCCACGGGTAAACTTATGATCGAAGTCATTCCACACACTTCGTTTTTACAAAGCTTTTTGCCAATAAACGCCCACAATTTGCCCCTCTTCTAGCCGACGCGTGGCCAAACTAGCCGGGCGGGAAGCTTGCGCGGATAATTGCGAGGTTGCACGGGAACAGGCACACCAACAATACATTTGGCGCCTCTTCAAGCCCACGCTTGGTCAAACGAAACGCGTGCGGGGTGCTCAAGCGTGCACTGGAATCCTCCGCTATGAACGCGGTGACAAGACATGACGATTACAGGCCGGCCGGCCCCCATTTATTACAGCGGCCATTTAACACTTGTGCCTCTTCAACCTTTCGATCGCGCCCCAGTATTGCAAGAAGCACACCCACCACGACAAATTCTTAGAGGGTATCCTACGCGGCTCCCATGGTGCTCCGAGTGGCTGACAACGACGAGTAACAGATCACCATGCATGCCGTGGTGGACACCCACAGAAGGTTCACAGAGCTCTCGGTGGTGTACACCAACAACCCGGTCTTGCTGGAGCACTCCATCCACATCATGAAGCTATTGCTTGCTGAGGAGAAGTACAAGGTGGTCGGGTTCGACCTCGAGTACACCCGCGCTCGTGCTAGGTCTCATCCCACGGTCGCCGTCGCCCAGATGTGCGTGTGCAATCACGTCCTCATCTACCACTACTGCCTGGCCACAAGGCCTTGCGAGCATTTTGCCAGGTTTTTCGACAGCCCCCACTACATGTTCGCTACGGTGGACATCACCAACGATGTAAGGGTGCTCAAGAATTTGGGCATCGCCTGCCAGAATCTTGTCGACATCCAGGGCCAATACAAGATCTGGGGAAGCAAGGAGCATGAGAAGGGCTCACTGGTTCACCTCGCCGAGGCCATCATCGACCCCTACTACAGAGACATGAAGGATTCCTGCAACAAGGACAAGCTTGCCTGGCACTCGGCCTGGATGGAGAAACTCGACAAAGCTTATGTCGTGTACGCGGCCAAGGAGGCGTACACGAGCTACGAGATGTACAGGCGGATCGTTGACATGAGGAAGTGCCTCCTTCCCCAAAACGACCAAGGATCCAGCCGGAAGTAGAGCAATGGCAAGCGTCATCGCAACAAGATGTAGATGATTAGATGCTCGTTTGTCCTAGTTTAGTATGCATATAATTGCTTACTTTGGTGTGTGGAAATGTTATGTGTGTAGTCACTTATGTAATTGTATGCTTAATTTGGTTATGCAATGTTGTTCTTATAAGTATATATGTTGATGTTTTGTAGACAGAGCAAATCACATCGCACACGGACTAAACAATGGAACCCGTCGGTGATGATTTCATCAATCACTCACAATTGTATACCAGCAATCATTTGCTCACAACACACACGGCTTGGTAACAGTAATCGTCTGTGTTGTTATTGGTCTTCCCACACATTTCTGATTACAAACCTATTTGCCGCGTATCACACACATCTTGTTAAGTTGAACCATTTCTGTTCTCTTGGCTCAACACAAACAGTTCATCCGAGTGAACTGTATGCCGTATATCGCACACACCTTCATCTGGCTGACCATTTCTTTTGTGTTGCCTATTCACAAACAGTTCATCCGAGTGAACTGCATGTCGTATATCGCACACACCATCATTTGGCTGCCCGTTTCTGTTGTTCCGCCTCATCACAAACAGTTTATCGGGGTGAACTGTATGCCGTATATCGCACACACCTTGATCGGGCTGCCCGTTTTTGTTGTTCTGTCTCATCGCAAACAGTTTGTATGGATCAACCGTATGCCCCGCATTACACAGGCATATAAAATCTGAACCGTGTTTGATGTATCCACCATCGCAAAAGTTTTGCATCCTTTTTGATGGTTTTTACATTACCGTTTGTGATTAATGCATCACACACAGTTTCGTCGAAGGGTCTCTGATTGTAGTGTCACATTAGCAGCATCCTGCAGTAGTGGTAGTATCTCTACTTGGTGCGGTTTTTTGGGTAGCAAAGATATTGGGGAAGCACCACATGTTGGAGGATCTATGACAATATAACTTCTATGTGAATATAAGCAAACATAATTCATTACGTTGTCTTCCTTGTCCAACGTCAACAATTTGGCATAAAATACCTAATGGGGGCTCACAATCATAAAAGATGTCCAAGATAGTGTATTTGCATGTGAATCTTCTATCCCCTTATTAATTTTTTCATGCATTGTATCATTGACCAATGCTATGTTTGTGAACTTTCAATAAATTTTACCACTTATACTTTTCCTTATGTAATGTCATTACTTTCCATAAGATTAGCATATGATGTTTTTCATTATTTTCATTGCTAGGATTAAAACATAAAAGTAAAGAAGCAAATACTCAAACTACTCTTTATTATATAACTATCAACTCGATCACATAGATAGATAGATCACGAAACTAGAAGTCAAAAATAGATCATACTAAACTTATATTCAACTAAATCACGGAATAACTAAGGATCAAACTAAAATAGGTAAAGATAATAAAAGTGATGGTGATACGATACCGGGACACCTCACCCAAGCTTGGCACAAGCCAAGGGGAGTGCCCATACCCATATACTCAAGTTTCTTTCTTCGGTGATGGTGGTGGTGATGAAGCGGTGGGTTCGTTCTTTAGTTTCCGCTTGAGAACACATTTTCTTCCTTCAACTTGCTAATTTCTTGCTCAAGCTCCACTATCTTCTCACACAATGCGTTCTTGTTTTCCTGTAGAAGACGGAAAGGGATAAATTGAATCTTAGATTTGTTTCCTGTGTTTGGGAGACTCGACTTCTTGACCTCCACATGCATATCTCCCGGTTGAGGTAGAGGGGCATCATATTCATCTGAGCTCGCATCTTCCGTTCCCTTCAAGTTGACATCTTGCTCCTCCTCCGTGAACCATCCATAGGGATCTATGTCCCCATAGATCCTTGGATTTGCAACATAGTGTGATACGAAGCTCTCTCCATCCAAGTCTTGGGACGACATACTTTCAGATCCGATAGAAAAATAGCACGAAACAAGAACAGAGGATATTTCCACGATGTGGTGGTCAAAATGTCCAGGAATATATAATTTTTTTTTGCAAAACAAGTATTCCAGAAGAAAAAAAACGGACTCGAGAAGGCTCACGAGGGGCCCACAAGCCACTAGGGCGCGCCTAGGGGGGTGGGCGCACCCTGGTGCCTCGTGGGCACCTGGTCCCCTTGGGTGTTTCTTATTTTTGTATTCTTTTCTAATATTCCAAAACTGACAGAAAGTATTTTTATGGAATTTTTGGAGTCGATTTACTTACCGTATCACGTACCTCTTCCTTTTCAGGGTTCGGGAAAGTTCTGGAAGGTCTCTCTTATGTATTCCTCCGGTGTCATAGTTTAAATAATGTTAGTTTCAACATTAATAGGCGTACCTGAGATATAATGCTTAATTCTTTGTCCATTGGCCACCTTCAGATTAGTGCCTTTGGCGTTGTCGATCTTAATAGCTCCAGAGTGATAAACTTCCTCGATGATATACGATCCTTCCCACTTAGAGAGAAGTTTTCCTGCAAAAAATCTAAAATAAGAATTGTGCAATAGAACATACTCACCCACTTTGAATTCCCGTTTTTGAATTCTTTTATCATGCCATCTTTTAACTTTTTCCTTAAACAATTTGGCATAAGTTTGGGTTCTCCATTCATCTAGCGAGCAAATATCAAATAACCTCTTTTCACCAGAAAGTTTGAAATCATAATTGAGTTCTTTAATTGCCCAATATGCCTTATGTTCTAACTCAAGAGGTAAATGATATGCTTTTCCATAGAACATTTTATATGGAGACATACCCATAGGATTTTTATAAGCAATTCTATAGGACCATAATGCATCGTCAAGTTTCTTAGACCAATTCTTTCTAGATCTATTGACGGTCTTTTGCAAAAATAAATTTATTTCTCTATTGCTCAATTCAACTTGACCACTAGATTGAGGGTGATAGGGGGAAGCAATTCTATGGTTGACATCATATTTAGCAAGAAATTTACAGCATGCACCATGAATAAAATGTGAACCACCATCAGTCATTAAATATCTAGGGACTTCGAACCTCGGGAAAATAATTTCTTTAAGAATTTTAATAGAAGTATTATGATCAGCACTACTAGTTGGAATAGCTTCTACCCACTTAGTAATGTAATCAACATCAACCAATATATGTGTATACCCATTAAAGGAAGGAAAAGGTCCCATATAATCAAATCCCGAAACATCAAACAGTTCAATAACAAGTGAATAATTCATAGGCATTTCCTAACGTCTACCAATATTAGTAGTTCTTTGACATTCATCACAAGATAAGACAAAATTACGAGCATCCTTGAAAATAGTAGGCCAATAAAAATCAGATTATAATATCTTGTGTGCAGTTCTGTTTCCCGCATGGTGTCCTCCGTAAGCCTCGAAGTGACACTTCCGTAGGTTTTGTTCCTGTTCATGCTTAGGTATACAACATATAATAATACCATCTACTCCTTCTTTATAAAGATGTGGGTCATCCCAGAAGTAATGTCTTAAATAGAAGAAGAACTTTTTCTTTTGTTGGTATGTGAAACTAGGTGGTATAAATTTAGCAACAATATAATGAGCATAGTCTGCATACCAAGGAATATTACGAGAAGCATTTATGATAGCTAGTTGCTCATCGGGAAAATTATCATCAATAGGTAGTGGGTCATCAAGAATATTTTCCAACCTAGATAAGTTATCAGCTACGGGACTCTCAGTTCGCTTCCTATCAGTAATATGCAAGTCAAATTCTTGTAGCAATAGAACCCACCTAATGTGTCTAGGTTTAGCATCTTTCTTTTCCATAGGGTATTTAATAGCAACATGATCGGTGTGAACAATTACTTTAGAATCAACTATGTAAGATCTAAATTTATCACAAGCAAACACAACTGCTAAAAATCCTCTCTGAGTAGTAGCATAATTTCTTTGAGCACCGTTTAGAGTTTCGCTAGCATAATGGATAACATTTAATTTCTTATTAACTCTTTATCCTAGAACAGCACCAACAGCATAATCACTAGCATCACACATAATTTCAAAAGGCACGTTCCAATCAGGTGGTTGAACAATAGGCGCAGAGGTTAAGGCTTTCTTAAGTGTTTCAAAGGCTTCTACACAATCATCATCAAAAACAAATGGAACATCTTTTTGCAATAGATTAGTACGAGGCCTAGAAATTTTAGAGAAGTCTCTAATAAAACTCCTATAGAAACCAGCATGACCAAGGAAACTTCTTATACCTTTAATATCTTTAGGACATGGCATTTTCTCAGTTGCATCAACTTTATCTTTATCCACTTCAATACCTCGTTCAGAAATTTTATGCCCCAAGATAATACCTTCATTCACCATAAAGTGGAACTTCTCCGAATTCAAGACAAGATTAGTTTGTTCACATCTCTGCAAAACTCGATCAAGGTTGCTTAAGCAATCATCAAAAGAAGTTCCGTAAACGGAAAAATCATCCATGAAAACCTCAACAACCTTTTCACAAAAGTCAAAGAATATATCTGTCACACATCTTTGAAAAGTGGCAGGTGCATTGCACAAACCAAAAGGCATACGTCTATAAGCATAAGTTCCAAAGGGACAAGTGAAGGTGGTTTTCTCTTGGTCAGATTGTGATACAGGTATTTGAGAGAAACCAGAATATCCATCAAGAAAGTAGAAGTGTGTATGCATAGACAATCTTTCTAACATTTGCTCAATAAAAGGTAAGGGGTAATCATCTTTTCTAGTGGCTTTGTTTAATTTTCTAAAATCAATTACGATCCTACAACTAGTTACAATTCTTTGTGGAATAAGTTCATTTTTATCATTAGGAACAATGGTAATGCCTCCTTTCTTAGGGACACAATGAATGAGACTTACCCATCTACTATCAGCTATGGGATAGATTATACTTGCTTCCAGAAGCTTTAATATTTCAGTTCTTACCACCTCCTTCATCTTAAGATTTAATCGTCGTTGATGATCGACAACTAGTTTAGCATCAGGCTCCATATTAATTTTGTGCTGACATAAAGTGGGACTAATGCCCTTAAGATCATCAAGAGTATATCCAATAGCAGCACGGTGCTTCCTCAAAGTTTTTAATAATCTCTTTTCTTCATGCTCTGGAAGGTTAGCACTAATAATAACATGATATATCTTCCTTTCATCAAGATAAGCATATTTTAGTGTATCAGGTAATTTTTTAATTCAAACACAGGATCACCTTTAGGTGGAGGAGGAGCTCCAAGAGTTTCAACAAGCAAATTGTGCTTAAGGATAGGTGGTTGATCAAAGAACATCTTATTTATTTCATTTATTTCATTCACGTGCATATCATTTTCATGGTCTAGCAAATATTGTTCTAACGGATCAGTAGGAGGTACGCCAATAGAATCAAGGCCAATAATTTCATCTTTACTAGACGATTCTTATCATGAGGTTGTCTACAAAACATAGAGAAATTAAACTCATGAGATATATCACCAAAGTTAACACTGGCAGTTTCTTTAGTGCAATCAATCTTAGCATTAACAGTGTTCAAGAAAGGTCTACCAAATATAATGGGACAAAAATCATCTTGTGGAGAACCGAGAACTAGAAAATCAGTAGGGTATTTTATTTTTTCCACACAAGACTTCAACATCTCTAAGAATCCCAAGCAGTGAAATAGTATCTCTATTTGCAAACTTAATAGTAACATCAATATCCTCTATTTCAGCAGGTGCAATACCATTCTTAATTTCTTGATATATGGTAAACGGGATAGCACTCACACTAGCACCCAAATCACATAAGCCATGATAACAATGATCTCCTATCTTAACTGAGACAACAGGCATGCCAACAACAGGCTTATTCTTATCTTTAGTAACGGCTTTGGCAATTTTAGTAGCTTCATCACAGAAGTAAATAACATGCCCATCTATATTGTTGACCAAGAGATCTTTGACCATAGCAACATTAGGTTCAACTTTAATTTGTTCAGAGGGTATAGGTGCTCTAATATTAATTTTGTTAACCACGGTTCAAACTTTATCATGTTCCTTTATCCTAACAGGGAAACGTGATTTCTCAATATAAGCAGTAGGCACAACTAGAGCAACATTGTAAATAGTAGTTTCATCTTTAACTATAACGGGCTCCTCAACCTTTTCTTTAACAGGGGGATGATACTTAAACCACTTCTCCTTGGGGAGATCAACATGAGTAGCAAATGATTCACAAAAATAGGCTACTATCTCAGAGTCAAGTCCATATTTAGTGCTAAACTTATGAAAAGCATCGGTATCCATAAAAGATTTAACACAATCGAACTAAAGTATTATACCTAACTCATTACCTTTGTCGAGTTCCAATCTTCAGAGTTGCGTATAATTCTTTCCAAAAGATCCCATCTGAATTCAATAGTTTTCTTCATAAAGGAGCCAGTTGAAGAAGAATCAAGCATGGTTTGATAATCATGAGAAAGCCGACCATAAAAATTCTGTAAGATTATTTCTTTTTGGGGCATGTGTACATCATGTACTTAAGACTCCCCCAAGCTTGAGCGATGCTTTCTCCTTCACAAGGCCAAAAATTATATATATAAATCCGATCATGATGAACTTTTGATGAAATTCCAATTTCAATCGATTCCAATCCCACGTTCTGATATCATCCATGTCAATGCCTTTCCCTTCAAAGATAAAGGGAAAACCTTCTTCTTAACTTCATCTTCGGGTAAACCTGAAAGCTTAAATAATTCACAAACTTCATCCACATAGATTAGGTGTATATGAGGATGTAGTGTTCCATGTCCTGCAAGGATTAGCTAGCAGTTTCTCTATCATACCCGAAGGAATCGCATAATAAATATTTTCAGTAGGTGTAGTAGGTTCAGGATCAACTCTTTGTGCTTCCGGTCGAGGTGAAGATACCCCGAACAAACCACTCAAAGGATTGTTTTCCATAATAACGAGTAACAGTTTCAGCATGTAATTTAAATGTTTCCTTACCAAATTCCACTTACTAGAGGCATCCCCGGCAATGACGCCAGAAAAGAGCCTTGATGACCCACAATAATAGGGGATCAATCGTAGTCCTTTTGATAAGTAAGAGTGTCGAACCCAACGAGGAGCAGAAGGAAATGACAAGCGGTTTTCAGCAAGGTATTGTCAGCAATCACTGAAATTATCGGTAACGAGTAGTTTGATAGCAAGATAATTTGTTGCAAGTGACAAGCAGCAATAGTAACTAAGGTGCAGCAAGGTAGCCCAATCCTTTTTGTTGCAAAGGACAGGCTGGAACGGTCTCTTAAAATAAGCTAAGCGTTCTTGAGGACACACGGGAATTTCATCTAGTCACTTTCATCATGTTTGTTTGATTTGCGTTCGCTACTTTGATAATTTGATATGTGGGTGGACCGGTGCTTGGGTGCTGTTCTTACTTGAACAAGACTCACAATTATGATTAACTCCTTTCGCAAGCATCCGCAACTATGAAAGAAGAATTAAGATAAATCTAACCATAGCATTAAACATATGGATCCAAATCAGCCCCTTATGGAATAGCGCAAAAACTAGGGTTTAAGCTTCTGTCACTATAGCAACCCATCATCTACTTACTACTCCATGATGCATTCCCTTAGGCCCAAAGATGGTGAAGTGACATGTAGTCGACGTTCACATAACACCACTAAGGGAATCAACAACATACATATCATCAAAATATCGAACGAATACCAAATTCACATGATTACTTATGACAAGACTTCCCCCATGTCCTCAAGAACAAAAGTGACTACTCACACATCATATTCATGTCCAAGATCAGAGGGGTATTAAATAGCATAATGGATCTGAACATATAATTTTCCACCAAATAAACCAACTAGCATCAACTACAAGATGTAATCAACACTACTAGCAACCCACACGTAACAATCTGAGGTTTTGATACAAAGATTGAATATAAGAGATGAAATAGGGTTTGAGATGAGATGGTGCTGGCGAAGATGTTGATGAATATTGGTCCTCCCACGATGAGAGGGTTGTTGGTGATGACGATAGCTTCGATTTCCCCCTCCCGGAGGGAAGTATCCCCGATGGAATCGCTCCACCGGAGAGAAAAAGTGCTCCTGCCCAAGTTCTGCCTTGAGACGGCGGCGCTCCATCCCGAAAGTCCTCTCCTTATTTTTTCTAGGGAAAATGGGCTTATATACCAGAAGATGGGAACCGAAGGCTGGCCAGCGGCCCCACAAGCCACCAGGGCGCGCCCAGGGATGGAGGGTTGGGCGTGCCCTGGTACCTCATGGCCACCTGGGTGGCCCCCACTGGTATTTATTTTCTCCAATATTTCTTATTTATTCGAAAATAAATCTCCGTAAAATTTCAGCTCATTTGGAGATGTGCAGAATAGGTATCTCCGACATAGCTTTTTCAGGTCCAGAATTCCAGCTACCAACAGTCTTCCTCTTCATGTAAATCTTGCATATTAAGAGAGAAAAGACATTAGAATTGCTCCACAAAGTTTTATATTGAATAAAAACACTATAAATAACAGTACGAAAACATGATGCAAAATGGACGTATCAACCGCACAACGGTTTAACAAGGGTAGATTCCCTATTAATTTAACACAATTAATTAATTCTAACACTCCCTCTAATCTACGCTTGAGCATGTATAACCTCCATGTGCTTGTCCTAGTAGGATCATCATGTTGAAGATTATCCCTTATAGAATCATCATCTCGAAAGGATTCTCCTCCAAAAGCTCTTCATTGAAAGCCTTGATGAGGACTTGAAATATAAACTCACACAAAGAAATATTGCAATATGATGTTTTAAAAATGAACAGGTCAGGGAGATACTCCCCCCTGAAACTTGCGAGTCCCGAAGTCTTCACATACCAATTTCATGAACATATTTCTGGAATGTAGAATTTGATAGCGACTTGGTAAATAAATCAGCAAGGTTTTCACATGATTTAACTTGCAAGATGTTTATTTCCCCCGTTTTTGAAAGATCATGGGGAAAAACCACTTAGGACGAATATGCTTAGTGCTATTACTCTTGATTTATCATGTTTGCATCTGTGCAATACAAGCCGTATTATCTTCATACATAATGGTAGGTGATTTAATAGAACCAATTTCACATGATTGTTGTATGTGGTTTATCATTCTGCGAAGCCACATACATTCGTGTGATGCCTCAAATAATGAAATTATTTCAGAATGATTGCTAGATGTTGCCACTGGAGTCTGTTTGGAAGACTTTCATGATATGGCAGTTCCACCATGTAGATACAAAAAGCCGGACATCTATCTGGCATTATGACGATCAGATAAATAGCCAACATCAACGTATCCAATCATATCAGAGTTACGATTTCTTTGGAACTAGAAAAATAGACCAAGACCCTTTGTGCCTTGGACATATAGAAAGCTATTCTTCACTCAAGACCAATGGTATTTACTGGGACCTGCGCTATGTCTAGCAAGTATATTCACTTCAAATGCGAGGTCAGGTCTCCTAAAATTTACAAGATACATGAGCGCTCCAATGGCACTGAGATATGGTACCTCGGGTCCCAATATCTCTTCTCCATCATCCATGCGCCAGAACAGATCTTTCTCTACCTCTAGAGAGCGAACCACCATGGGAGTTTTAGATGGGTAGGATTTGTCCATAATGAATTTCTTCAATATCTTCTGGATATAGACAGCTTGGTGTACCATGATTCCTGAGGAAAGGTGCTCAAGTTGAGTACCTAAGCAAAACTTTGTGAAAGAACATGCGGTGCCCCCATGTTTGCTTTTGGTAATTGATGACAATATCTATGTACTAATGGCTGCCTTGAGTTATATTTTAAGGATTTGTCCATAGGCATTTCTTGAAAGCCATGTGTTGGTTTCAAGGAGTTTATGAGATGACCAAGGTGCTATTCAAGGAATTATCCAAATATTGGTCATGTAGAAGACATGATACAAGGTTGATCAAGACTAAGTCAAAGTGTGAATCAAGGAGTTTATGAGATGACCAAGGTGCTATTCAAGGAATTATCCAAATATTGGTCATGTAGAATACATGATACAAGGTTGATCAAGACTAAGTCAAAGTGCAAATCAAGTTGATCAACATGCAAAGCGTATAAGATGTACCGAAAGGGATCAAGTGATCCCATGGTATGGTAAGTGTCGGTGTCAAAACCGGCGGATCTCGGGTAGGGGGTCCCGAGCTGTGGATCTTGGATCAATGGAGAACAAGAGACGAGGGACATGATGTTTACCCAGGTTCAGGCCCTCTCTAAGAGGTAAAACCCTATGTCCTGCTTGATTATATTGCTTGTGTATATGAGGATTACAAAGTCGATCTACCACGAGATCAGATGAACTAAACCCTAGGCTAGTAGGATGATGATTGCTCTTCTCTCCCTACGGACTAAAACCCTTTGGTTTATATAGACACCAGGGGTACTAGGGTTACATATATCAGTTACAACAAGAGGAGAACCATGCCGAATCTTCTATCTTGAGTTGGAGTACACACCAAGGCACCAAAGGTCTCATGTCTGGATACGACGCCGCCCAATAGTCCGGCTTTCCAGCAACCGTAGTGCGGCCCAACTGTTCGGCCCATGAGAGATAGACTGGCAGCCCAAGGAACCCCTAATCCAGGACTCCCTTAGCAACCCCCGAACTAGCCTCCAATGCTGGTGTACAACAACAGTGTTTCTAAGGTCTCCAGTTTGCAGGGCGAGTTCTCCTATCTTTGTGTGTCCGGAGCGACCCCTCTCAGCCAAATCTTTTAATGAGTCATTTCAGTAGAGTTCGGCCATGTGCTTGACCGGGTTAAATCCAGAATCCGAATAGTCGTCATTACTTAGCCTCGAAGGCCAATCATCAGAATATGAACAGTGCCCTTGCCAGACAACTTTCGGTGAAGGGTCACGGCCGGTCACATATATCGAACCGTTGTGAGGGCTTGATGCGCGGCTAGAGGCAACTCCTCTATGGGCACGTCCTGTCGAAGTGGAGATCGTGCCCCATTTTTTAACGGATATGATCAATTATTTCGAGTATCCCACCCACGCATAACATCATGATTATATCGGGAAGGGGCGAGGTCCGCGGTGTGTTTAAAGGACTCTTGCTATTAAGACAGCTTATAAAAAGAGAACAGCCGCGGTTATCCCCTTACGCCTTCTTCTTCCTTTCACCACAGCTTTCCCCAATATACAAAGCTCTAGCACCCCGACCCAACCTTCCTCCCCTGAACTCGGAAACGGCTGGATCTGGAGCGAAGGGCAAGTGGGAGGCCTCCAGCACCACCAACGACGACATTGAGGACCTGAAGCCTTTCAGCCAACATCGTCCATCGGGCCCCAGAGGAAGGCCAAGTCATCCACACGCCCCAACTAGGGCAGAGGGTGGTGTTCGTCCCCCACTTCGTCCAAGATCTGGGCTTCCCCCTCCATCCCTTTGTAAGGGTGCTCATGTTCTTCTACGGGCTATATTTCCATGATCTAGCCCTGAATTCCTTCCTGCACATCTCGACCTTCATTATTATCTGTGAGGCCTTTCTTTGGGTCCAGCCATGCTACTTCTTGAGCTTCCGTTGATTTTTTTCCTTGAAGAGGAAAGGGTGATGCAGCAAAGTAGAGATAAGTATTTCCCTCTGTTAAGAACCAAGGTATCAATCCAGTAGGAGGCACAAGCAAGTCTCCAATATATGCACCTGCACAAACTAACAAACACTTGCACACAACGCGAAAAAGGGGTTGTCAATCCCTTCACGGTCACGAACAAGAGTGAGATCTAATAGATATAGGTATAAAAGATAAATAAAACAACAAACTAAAGTAAATATAAATAAATTGCAGCAAGGTATTTTTGGGTTTTTGGTTTTATGGATTTGAAAATATATGATGGAAAATAGACCCGGGGGCCATAGGTTTCACTAGAGGCTTCTCTCTTGAATAAAGCATACGGTGGGTGAACAAATTACTTTTGAGTAGTTGATAGAAAAGCGCACAGTTATGACGATATCTAAGGCAATGATCATGAATATAGGCATCACGTCCGTGATAAGTAGACCGACTCCTGCCTGCATCTACTACTATTACTCCACACATTGACCGCTATCCAGCATGCATCTAGAGTATTAAGTTCATAAGGACGGAGTAACGCCTTAAGCAAGATGACATGATGTAGAGGGATAAACTCAAGCAATATGATGTAAACCCCATCTTTTTATCCTTAATGGCAACAATACAATACGTGCCTTGCTACCCCTACTATGTCACTGGGTGAGGGCACCGCAAGATTGCAACCATCACAAAGCACCTCTCCCATTGTAAGATAGATCAATCTAGTTGGCCAAACCAAATCAATAGATTGGAGAGAAATACAAAGCAACTTAAATCATGCATAAAAGAGTTTAGAGGAGACTCAAATAATATTCATAAATAATCTGATCATAAACCCACAATTCATCGGATCTCAACAAACATACCGCAAAAGAAGATTACATCGGATAGAACTCCAAGAACATCGAGGAGAACATGGTATTGAAGATCAAAGAGAGAGACGAAGTCATCTAGCTACTACCTCTGGACCCGTAGGTCTGTGGTAAATTACTCACACATCATCAGTAGGGCAGCAAGGTTGACGTAGAAGCCCTCCGTGATCGAATCCCCCTCCGGCAGATCGCCAGAAAATGCCCCAAGATGGGATCTCACGAGAACAGAAGCTTGCGGTGGTGGAAGAGTATTTTTGTGGATGCTTCTGATGTTCGGGGAATATTTGCGAATATATAGAGCTGGAATTAGTGTTAGGGGACCCTCGAGGGGCCCACAAGCCAGGGGTGCACCCCCCTTGGGCGCACCCTAGAGGCTTGTGGCCTACTCGGGACTCCTCTGGCCCTCTCCCCAAGTCTCCTGGGTGTCTTCTGGTCCAAGAAAAATCATTTTAATGTTTTATTCCGTTTGGACTCCGTTTGATATTCCTTTCTGTAAAAGCCAAAAAACAAGGAAAAAACAGCAACTGGCATTGGGCACTAGGTTAATAGGTTAGTCCCAAAAAATGATATAAAATAGTACCAAAATGCATATAAAACATCCAAGATATATAATATAATAGCATGGAACAATAAAAAAATAAAGATACATTGGAGACGTATCAAGCATCCCCAAGCTAAATTCCTACTCGTCCTCGAGTAGGTAAATGATAAAAACAGAATTTTTGATGTGGAATGCTACCTAACATGTTTATCAATATAATTTTCTTTATTATGGCATGAATGTTCAGATCCATAAGATTCAAAACAAAAGTTTAATATTGACATAAAACCAATAATACTTCAAGCATACTAATAAAGCAATCATGTCTTCTCAAAATAACATGGCCAAAGAATGTTATCCCTAAAAATCATATAGTCTGGCTATGCTCCATCTTCATCACACAAAGTATTTCATCATGCACAACCCCAATGACAAGCCAAGCAATTGTTTCATGATTTTAGTGTTCTCAAACCTTTTCAACTTTCACGCAATACATGAGCGTGCGCCATGGATATAGCACTATAGGTGGAATAGAATATGGTCGTTGTGGAGAAGACAAAAAGAAGGAGAAAGTCTCACATCAACTAGGCAAATTAATGGGCTATGATGATGCCCATCAATTGATATCGATGCAAGTGAGTAGGGATTGCCATGCAACGGATGCACTAGAGCTATAAGTGTATGAAAGCTCAAAAAGAAACTAAGTGGGTGTGCATCCAACTTGCTTGCTCATGAAGACCTAGTGCAATTTGAGGAAGCCCATCATTGGAATATACAAGCGAAGTTCTATAATGAAAAATTCCCACTAGTATATGAAAGTGAAAAAATGAGAGACTCTCTATCATGAAGAACATGGTGCTATTTCAAAGCACAAGTGTGGAAAAGGATAGTAACATTTTTTTCTTTTTTTTTTTGGGCTTCTTTGGCCTCTTTTTTTATTTGGGCTTCTTTGGCCTCTTTTATTTTCTTAAAGTCCGGACACTCATCCCAACTTGTGAGGGAATCATAGCTCCCATCATCCTTTCCTCACATGGGACAATGCTATAATAATGATGATCATCACACTTTTATTTACTTACAACTCAATACTAGAACAAAAATATGACTCTATATGAATGCCTCATCCATATGAGAACAATATGACAATGATGGTGCGTGTCATAATAAACGGAAAGGTGGAAGTTGCATGGCAATATATCTCGGAATGGCTATGGAAATGCCATAATAGGTAGGTATGGTGGCTGTTCTGAGGATGGGTATATGGTGGGTTTAATGCACCGGCGAAAGTTGTGCAGTACTAGGAAGGCTAGCAATGGTGGAATTGTGAGAGTGCGTATAATCCATGGACTCAACATTAGTCTTAAAGAACTCGCATACTTATTGCAAAAGTTTATTAGCCATCGAAACAAAGTACTAATATGCATGCTCCTAGGGGGATAGATTGGTAGGATAAGACCATCGCTCATCCCCGACCGCCACTCATAAGGAAGACAATCAAAAATAAATCATGCTCCGACTTCATCACATGATGGTTCACCATGCGTGCATGCTATGGGAATCACAAACTTTAACACAAGTATTTCTACCAATCCATAATTACTCACTAGCATGACTCTAATATCACCATCTTTATATCGCAAAACAAATGCAAGGAATCAAACTTCTCATATATTCAATGCTCTTTATATGAAAGTTTTTATTATATCCCTCTTGGATGCCCATCATATTAGGACTAAATTCATAACCTAAGAAAATTACCATGATGTTTAAGACTCTCAAAATAATATAAGTGAAGCATGAGAGTTCAACAATTTCTATAAAATAAAACCACCGCCGTGCTCTAAAAAGATATAACTGAAGCACTAGAGCAAACTGCCTAGCTCAAAAGATATAAGTGAAGCACATAGTGTATTCTAATAAATTCACGATTAATGTGTGTCCCTCTGAAAAGGTGTGTACAGAAAGGATGATTGTGTTAAAATAAAAAGCAAATACTCGTATCATACAAGACGCTCCAAGAAAAACACATATTATGTGGTGAATAAAAATATAGCCTCAAGTAAATTTACCGATGGATTGAAGACGAAAGAGGGGATGCCATCCGGGGCATCCCCAAGCTTAGATGCTTGGTTGTCCTTGAATATTACCTTGGGGTGCCTTGGGCATCCCCAAGCTTAGGCTCTTGCCACTCCTTATTCCATGGTCCATCAAATCTTTACCCAAAACTTGAAAACTTTCCTAACACAAAACTCAACAGAAAACTCATAAGCTCCGTTAGTGTAAGAAAACCAAATCACCACTTAGGTACTGTTGTGAACTCATTCTAAATTTATAATGGTGTTATATCTACTGTATTCCAGCTTCTCCATGGTTCATACCCCCCGATACTACTCATAGATTCATCAAAATAAGCAAACAACACATAAAAAACAAAATCTGTCACAAACAGAACAGTCTGCGAAGATCTGAATTGTTCTCATACTTCTGTAAATCTAAATATTCTGAAAAATTAGGACAACGTAGAAAATTTGTATATCAATCTTGTGTAAAAAATTCATAACTAGACCACGCTCCTGTGAATTTAAACAATTCTGTTACTAGAAGCAGAAGTTTCTGTTTTTCAGCAAGATCAAATCAACTATAACCATAGACCATACAAAAGGTCTTACTTGGCTCAAACACTAATTAAAACACTAAAACACAATTACTACAGAAGTAATAATGTGTATACTCATAAAAACATAAAGGAAAAATATTGGGTTGTCTCCCAACAAGTGCTTTTCTTTAAAGCCTTCTAGCTAGGCGTTGATAATTTTAATGATGCTCACATGAAAGATAATAATTGAAACACAAAGAGAGCATCATGTAGCATGTGAAAAACACATTTAAGTCTAATATACTTCCTATGCATAGGCATTTTATAAGCAAAAAAATTATGAAGACTATAAATTTCTAGCATATGCAAGGTAGAAGAATAAAACATTGACGATCTCAACATAACGAGAGGTAATTTAGTAACATGAAAATTTCTACCATAATATTTTCCTCTCTCATAATAATTACATGTAGGATCATAATCAAATTCAACAATATAATTATCACATAAAATATTTTCGTCATGATCCACATGCATGCAAATTTGACACTCTTCCAAAATAGTGGGATTATCATCAAATAAAGTCATGACCTCTCCAAGCCCACTTTCAATATTATTGCAAACACTATTATCAATATCATATTCATCATGAGGCTTAAATAATTTTTCAAGATCATAAGAAGAATCACCCCAATCATGATCATTACAATAAGTAGTGGACATAGCAAAATTAGCATCCCCAAGTTTGGGGTTTTGCATATTATTAACACAATTGACATTAATAGAATTTATAATTACATCATTGCAATCATGCTTTTCATTTAAGGAGCTATCGTGAACCACTTTATAAATTTCTACTTCATCACAATTTTTTAGATTCACGAATTTCAATCAAAACTTCATAAAGATAATCTAGTGCACTCAACTCACTAGCAATTGGTTCATCATAATTGGATCTTTTAAAAAGATTAGCAACTCGATGAGGATCCATATCAATAGATTTTTAGCAAGCAAAGATGCAAGCAAATAGAAGGCGCATGGCAACACAAGCAAAGATAGCAAGCAAGCAAAAAGGCAAATGAAAAGAAGGCAGATAAAATATTTTTGTGTTTTTCTGAAAACATTTTAGAAGTGTGGGAGAGGAAAATGAGAGGCAAATGGAAAATAATGTAATGCAAGAGATGAGAGTTTATGATAGGTACTTGGTAGGCTTCATGTAGAACCTCCCCGGCAACAGCGCCAGAAATTCTTCCTGCTACTTCTTGAGCTTGCGTTGATTTTTCCCTTAAAGAGGAAAGGGTGATGCAGCAAACTAGAGATAAGTATTTCCCTCAGTTAAGAACCAAGGTATCAATCCAGTAGGAGGCACAAGCAAGTCTCCAATATATGCACCTGCACAAACTAACAAACACTTGCACACAATGCGAAAAAGGGGTTGTCAATCCCTTCACGATCACGAACAAGAGTGAGATCTAATAGAGATAGGTATAAAAGATAAATAAAACAGCAAACTAAAGTAAATATAAATAAATTATAGCAAGGTATTTTTGGGTTTTTGGTTTTATAGATCTAAAAATATATGATGGAAAATAGACCCGGGGGCCATAGGTTTCACTAAAGGCTTCTCTCTTGAATAAAGCACACAGTGGGTGAACAAATTACTATTGAGAAATTGATAGAAAAGCGCATAGTTATGACGATATCTAAGGCAATGATCATGAATATAGGCATCACGTCCGTGACAAGTAGACCGACTCCTGCCTGCATCTACTACTATTACTCCACACATCGACTTCTATCCAGCATGCATCTAAAGTGTTAAGTTCATAAGGACAGAGTAACGCCTTAAGCGAGATGACATGATGTAGAGGGATAAACTCAAGCAGTATGATATAAACCCCATCTTTTTATCCTTAATGGCAACAATACAATACGCACTTCAGGAATCAGGCACTTTGCCGTCTGCCATGGCTGACGGCAAAGGCATGCATGGCGGACGGCAAAGGCCTTTGCCGTCAGCCAGCAGACGGCATCACATCCGGCTGAACAAACTACGGCAAAGGGCACTTTGCCGTCTGCTGGCAGACGGCAAAGATGCAAAGGTCTTTGCCGTCTCCTTTGCATATTTGCCGTTTGCCAGCAGACGGCAAAGGGCATGGACGGCACACGTGGCAGCTTAGGTCCGTTAAGGGGTTAACGGCGTGCTTTGCCGTCTGCTGGCAGACGGCAAAGACCTTTCCATCTTTGCCGTCTGCCAGCAGACGGCAAAGTGCCCAAATAGGCCAGCCCAGAGGCCCCCCAGGTAGCTGCCATGTGGCATGCTATGCCGTCTGCTGGCAGACGGCAAAGATGCAAAGTTCTTTGCCATCTGCCAGCAGACGGCAAAGCAGCCATATAAGCCAGCCCAGTGCCCCCAGTTAGCACACGTAGCTGACACGTGGCAGCTTTGCCGTCTGCTAGCTGAGGGCAAAGCTCTTTGTCGTCTGCCAGCAGACGGCAAAGTGCCTGTATAGCCCCTGTTTTTTCTGTTTTTTCTTAAATTCAATCAATTTCACAGATATATATATACACATTTGAAAATACTTTCAACAAGCATACCAACACATATACATACCAAATCATATCCCTGCCATATGGATATGATCATCCAACACATATACATACCAAATCAAAAGTCCATATGCAACATATATAGCTAGCCAACATATCCAACAACAAGCATACAATGGTTTCATCCATACATATATATATCGGTAGCAAGTTTCACATTGTTCATCCTACTAAATCAAAACAAAAAGGAAGGACAAGGAGAAGAGTAGACTCCATCAACGCAATTTTCATCATCTAAAGCAAATCTGCAAATTGGGAAAGAAGAAAGTTAGAAGAAGAAGAAGAAGAAGAAGAAGAAGAAGAAGAAGAAGAAGAAGAAGACTAGAAGAAGAAGACTAGCTAGAAGAAGAAGAAGAAGAAGAAGAAGAAGAAGAAGAAGAATAAGAAGAAGAAGAAGAAGAAGTAGAAGAAGAAGAAGAAGAAGAATTTTTCATCTCTTTCTTTTTCATCTCTCCTCTTCTTTATCTTCTTCTTCTTCTAACTAAGGTAACCTAGGTAATTATGCCATTTTTTAGCTAAGTTAGGTAAAAATGCTAAGTGTAGGTCATTTTAGAGCTAAGCTAGGTAAATAGGTCATTTTGGAGCTTAGTAAGGTTATTATGTCATTTTCGAGGAAAATAAGCTATGTCTATGTCATTTTGGAGGTAACCAAGATTATCATGCCATTTTGACCTAAGTATGCTAAGTATGTCATAAATGAACTAAAGAAGCTAAGTATAGGTCATTTTTTAGCTAACCTAGGTAGTTATGCCATTTTTGTGCTAACTAAGCATATTTATTCATTTTGGAGGACAAAATGGTAAGTGTAGGTCATTTTAGAGCTATCCTAGTTAAAATCGGTCATTTTGGAGCTAGGTAAGGTTATTTTGTCATTTTGGAGGAAAATAAACTAATTATATGACAGTTTGGAGCTAAACCAAGGTTATTATGCCATTTTTTACCTAAGTAAGCTAATTATGTCATAAATGAACTAGATAAGCTAAGTATAGATCATTATTGAGCTATCCTAGGTAGTTATGCCATTTTTTTAGCTAACTAAGCATATTAAGTCATTTAGGAGGAAAAAATGCTAACCCCAGCCAGACGGAGAAGGATCGGTCGATGCTTGTCGGGAGGCATGCTGCACCAAAGATCATTTGCAATGTCTCGTTAGCATGATGCAACTCAAATGTGAATACTAGTAACTAATGACCATTCAAATGAAACTCACCGTGGGCGCTATACCAATCTGGGGCATCGGTGGAGGGGTCTGATCGTTGTTCCGGCACACGGTCTGCACATTTTGTTTTCATGAGTCAGTCATATTAGTTAGTAATGAAACGAACATTACGTGTATGATTTGGCTAATATGCAGGAGAAACTTACCACGAGGAGCTCGTATAGGGCCCGGTGAGACGCGTTGTTTCGGTTCCTCTCCACCTCCAACAGCCTAGCCGTCCTCTCCTCCATGTCCCTCTCCCTCTCCGCCGCCTGCCTGTTTGCCTCCGCCAGAAGCTCCTGGTCCCTAGCCTCGATGGCGAGCTCCATTGGCCGTGGACGAGGCCTTATCTCAGGATCGGAGCTCGTCTGGCGCTTCTTGATCTCCGGGAGAGTTCTAGGACAACGTATCAGTCCATCCCCAATGGCTACCAAGCCATGGTACCTCTCGCCACCAGATAGCATCACGATCTCTGGATCAAAAGGACTCTGGCTCGAGTTGAAGTCCTCCCCTTTCCTCGTCTTTCCAACGTCTCTGTACCTCACGAGCTTGTTGTGGGAGGAGATGTTGGTGAAGCTCTCTGGATGATCGAGGTCATCCTCAGAGAATGCCTTGGCCTTCTTTTACGGGGCAGTATGGGCCATGGCATAGAGGTCGAACAGCGGTGGCATCTCCTTCTTGTTGTGTCTCTCCTAAAAGAGAGGAACAAAATATTAGTTAAGGGCTCAAGCTAGCATGAAGAATGAAATTGCATGAATTGTGAAGCAAACCACATACCCAGTGATCCCCGTACTCAAACAGGTTGGAGCTCCCTTGATGGTGTGGCACACCTTGCATTTGGGCACGCTTATCCTTGGCCTTCTTGTGGACGGCTAGCCATTGGGGAGAGCACCACTCATCCACCAATGCCTCCCAACAGTCCATCCTATCCGCACACCATCTCGGGGGCACCTAAGTTAGACAAGAGAAATTTCAGCGCTACGCCTACAAATCAAATCAAGGAAACTAAGTACAAGGCCTTAAGAATAGGTAATTACCTTCATGTACTTCTCCTTACTCAGAAACTTGGCGCGGCACTTCGTCTTGGACCTCTTAATGTTAGTCGAGGCGTAGTAATCTCGAACAGCCTGCACCCGAGCCTCGTGCCGTAAGTTCTGAAGTAGGCGCTTGCACTCGGCTGCGAGAACCATAGCCGCGTCTGCCTCGTGTTCCTCAAGATACCTGTAGAAGGTCTGCAATCAAACAAGACAACACTGATTAGTACAATCACTAGGTGTTGTTGATTTTTAATTCTGTAAAGGAGAAATTACCCAAAACCGCCGGATCACAATGTCGGCCACCGTCTCGCACAAGACACCGTCAACCCTCTCCTCCGGTGGGGCTGGGGCAGCCACGTACAGCTCCCAGCTCAGTGCTAGCTGTGGAACCTCACCCACACCGGGTAACGTGACCCACCCCGGGAAGTGGTGCCGGCAATGCACACCAAGGACCTGGTTGGGCCTCCGGACACCAGGGGCGTGTTTCCAACCCTTGCAGTATGACAAGGCCAACACATTAGATATTAATTTGAAGAAACATGAAGGCAAAAGGTTAAAAAAGAGTAAATGCACTTACTTCTCCCCATTAGGCTCAATCAACCACCTCTGATCGCGGGTCGCCGACACGGGCGGGAGCTTTGTACCACCACGCTGGTAGACCTTCTTTCCCCCCTCAACCAGCTCGCCCTCGCTATAGCTATCCTCAGAAAAGCTGTCCTCGCCACCATTAACATGGCCACTAACCTCCGGAGTCACGTGGGACGAAGACTCTGGGACCGGAGTCTCCTGGGACGAAGACTCTGGGACCGGAGTCTCCTGGGACGAAGGCTCAGCGACCCGAGGCTCGTCGGCCCGAGGCTCGTGGACCGGAGTCCGAGACGGGTCCAAGTCAGATGGGTCCACCTGAGACGAAGCACTCCTGTGGTCGGGAGAATCAGCTGGGGGTGGCGGCGAGGAAGGTGCAGCAGCCTTGCTACCTCTCCCGCCGCCACGTCCACCTCTAGCACCCCTGTTCGTCTTCCCCCGACCTCTCTCGGCCGAAGAAGAAGCGCCCGCCGATGTGTGCATACTGTCTACCAGTGCTCTCCAGAGGTGTTGGGGTGGAATAATAGCACCCCTCCCAGCACGCGCCGAGGAAGGAGGCTCGGAGCGCTCTCGACCCGCGCCCACCATCTGTCAACACCTGCAATGACAAAGAGTAAACGAAATTCATCCTTTAGTGGTTGCATGTACACATTCATATTCTTCCTCGGATAGTTGGGCCCTGGAATTATCAACGTCAGGAAAATGTTCTTTCTTTGCATAATCTGTCCGGGGGGGGGGGAGATTGAGCGGAATGACAAATACGGGCCAACAACTGTATTGGGCTGCCATCAGACCAAACACACTGAATCCATCCGTGCTGATGGTGACTCGAGGATGCCTTGGATCTGCCGCTTTTACCTCATGTAATTCATCGAAGCGCTTCCACGCTTCACCGTCCGATGTGTGCACCATCATCAGCTTCCCATCTGCATCTAGTTGGGTTCTTTTCCCCATTTTGTGCCATGTCATCTGTCTGGCCGTCTCTTCGACCATGAAAAGACGTTGAAGTCTTGGTACAATTGGCATATACCGAAGAACATTCACTGGGATTTTGGTCTGCGTCTTCTCACCCATACCGTTGTCTACCACAACATACCTGGATGACTTGCAAATGGGACAATAGTTCAAGTCCGCATACTGAAGCCTAAATAAGGCACATCCTTTCTCACAAGCATGTATCTTCTCATAGGGTATCTTAAGAGCACGGAGGATTTTGTCTGACTGGTACAGGTTTGCAGGTAGTACATGGCCTTTGGGTAGAAAACATCCAAATACTATCATCATCGCGTCATAGCATTCTCTGCCCAAGTTGAATTGAGCCTTCAGAGCCATTATTTGTGAGATGGCATCCAGCTGACAAAGCTCAGTGTGCTCATGGAGAGGACGTTTTGAAGACTCCAACATTTCATTGAAGGCCTTTGCAGATTCCTCCATCTCATCGTCTGAGTCCCGAGCATCATCAAAGTCTTGCACCATGTCTTCCATCCCGGTACCGTGCTCGTCGGTGCAACGACGAAGCACCTCAGCTCTGGCACGTTGGGCAGACTCGCCATGAAATGTCGACACCGTATAACCTGGCGTAAAACCCCTCTTCTGCAGGTGTTTGCCCATTTCATACTCTGTCCTCTTGTGCCAATTGTCGCACCCGGCACAGGGGCACCAGGTTGTCCTCTGGCCATTTGCAAATGCGGCTCTCACAAACCCCTTGGTTTTTGTTAACCATTCATTGGTCATGTCTTTCTGACTAGTGTGACCGTTGTACATCCACGCACGATCACTCATCTTGCCTAGCTACTGGACACATAAGAAATATATATATAAATCAGCATGTATATATTCATCAGTTAATGGAGTTTGTCACTTTTATTACGTCCATGCAACCTAGATGCTAATAGGTAAAGATAGGTCCTAATCCCACCCGAGTATGTGTAGATTGGGTTCGTTTTCCCATGCTCTGCTCCGGATCCGACGCAAAATTTTGGCAGCACCTCCCCGCTATTCTCCTGATACACGTCTCGGCAATAAGCAGAGAGGATGTGTACTCGGAGAACAACAGGGAGGCGCTGACAAAATTCTGCATCGGATCCGGAGCAGAGCATATGGGAAAACGAACCCAATCTACACATACTCGGGCTGTCCATGGATAATGTAACACCCCAAAAATTTAATCATGTTTTTACTAAATAAAATTTGCCCAGAAATAAAAATTTTGATTTATAAGTAAGTCCTTTATTGTTTTTAGAGTATTTTCTGTTTCTGTTTTTCAAACATTCTTCCCTCCATATAGAAATTTTTGAAAATAATATTGTGGCTTTGGGAGTTTTCTTAAACCTTTTCATTTATACTTTAAAAACAGTAGGAATTATTTTCAGAATAAAATTTGCCTCTAAACAATTCTTTTAATAGCATTTTCAATATCTTAAATGCCACTGTTGCACTGCAACCATTTTAAATAATCATTTTTAAAATCCCGCAAAAAATATGAGGTGTCATGTGATGCCTATAGGTCACTTTTATGCAAAAACCCTTCTTGGTGTTTTGGAAATTTTGAGTGAACCAAGCTCTTTTCATTTCTGTCCTGTTTTTGACTTTGCACTACAACCCCAATTTTCCTTGCCCCAAAAATCCTGAAATTTCTCCCACTCATAGTCCTTCCAACCAAAACCTTTTGTCCAAGATTTTAGCTCCATTGGAATCTTTTTAGTTCATCAAATATTCTTCTATAGTTTCTGTCCAGAATTGAAATTTCCCCAAACTTGCACTAGCAAGTATTTTATTTTGCCAAACCAACTCCACCATCATCACTACCCACTAAGGAGACACCATACTGGAAATTTTTACATCCAACAAGACCACCTAGGTTCCCCTAGCATTTCATCGAGCACACTGTGTGCATGGCAGAATATGGCAAGGTTTGGAACTGACATGTGACAGAAGTCCCTTTGGCCAAATCAGCATGTCCCTCATTTCTAGCATTCACTCTAGCACCACTCTGAAAATTTTCATCTTCAGCAAATCTTCCAAAACCCTCCTGCCATATCATCAAACAGGTTGTGCGCGTGCCCCAGAGCGTGCGTATTGCACCGCCAACGCCCGAGCTCCTGCCACTCCCCGCAGCCGCTCTCCTGCTCGTTCTGACCCACTACGAGCTTCTCCAGGAAGCCCCGTACCCTGCCGACACCACTCTCTGGCCGCTAGCACCGGCCACCGCCGGCCACCGCCGTCCACGCCAACCACAGGCCCCGCCGCCGTGTTTCGCTCGGGCACGGCACCGCTCGAGCTGCCCCACCTCGCCAACGCGTCCCCGGATTAAATTCGGATGACCACCGCCTACAACTATCCTCACCGACCACGCGCTGACCCCAACGGCCTCGCCACCGCCCGCGCTTCGCCATCAATGGCCGCCGCCGCAGTCAGCTCGGGACGGCACCGCCCAAGGTGCGTGGCACGTCTCCGAGGCAACTACCGAGCCCTGTCATCACTGCGGGGAACCGCCATACACACCAACCACGGCCACAGCCCCTAACCACCCTCTCTACCTCACTAATGGCGTTCGCCGCCATGGCCATTCTCTGGAAGCCGCGGCACCACCTCTCCCTGCCTATTTAAGCTTCCCCCGAGCCCTCTCAGCTCATGAACACTCCTCCTTCCCCCTCTGTAAACCTCCCTCAAGCAACAATATCGACCGAAGTGATCATCCTCATCGTTTCCGACCGCCACGGCCGCCACCACATCCTCGTTGATTCAGACGCCTCCAAAGCCTCCCCTGCTCATTTTTCTTCACCAAGAGCTTCACTAAGTTCCCGTGCTTCGATTCCACCACTCAATTTTGTCGGAAATCAACCGTAGGCGAATCCCCTCTTTTGAGCTCCGCCGGAGTTCTCGGGTGAGCTCTCCGCCGGCAGCCCCGTGCTCCCCTCCGACCATGCCGTACACCGGAAGAACCGCCTCTTCCTCCTGAGCACGCTCGTATGCTTAGTTTCCGCGGAGGTGCCGCCGTTCGCCGGCACGGGTCGCCGGAGACCCGCCTCTGCTCGGACGAGGGAGAGAGAGAGGCGCGCGCGGGGGCGACCAGTCAAACCTGACTGGTGGGCCCCCTGCGTCAGCGACTCGCCCGCGCGCTATTCAAACGGGCTCGGCCCAGGAGGCACCAGGAGTTAAACAGCGCTCAGGGCACTCGACCCCCCCCCCCCTCTTTCTAATTTTTCTTACTCCAGCAACATTCCAAAAATTCCACAGAGCTAATTTTGAATCCAAAACTAGTGATTCAAATTTCCACCAACTCCTAAAAACATGCCTTATTTATAGAATAGTGTGGACATTTTTGCTGAACTTTGTTTCTTCAGGATTTGTTAAAAAGTTATTTTCTTTGTTATTTTCAACTTAGAAATTCCCTAACTAAATCATATGAAGTTTAAATGATTTGATTTCTTTTTTGTTATTTTTCAGTTTTCCTCCAGTTTATTTTAGAATTTATTTCAAAAATATTTGAAACAACTTTTGGCACTGTTTTTGCAATATGTGGTAATTCAAATTTATTTTGAAAATAGGAAATGGAGGGAAGATAACTTTTCAAACTTTTGGAGTGCACCCCACACTTCTGCATGCTCAAGGCAAGCATCTTGAACACTTGATATGGTGAATGCTTGGTGAATTATTTGCTAAAATAAATTGAACATGACTATGTTGAATTCAAGATTAAATTTGCATATTGCTAGTTGAGCATGCATGGTCTTGTATATTTTCTCTTGCATGCATTCCACTCAAGTTCTGACATGCATGTGTTGTGAGGATCCAGGAGTGTGCTCCTGCCTTGGACGTGCCAGTGGGCACGAGTCATTTTTGACACGGTGGTGTCACGTGATATATGTGAGGCATGCAAGGGTTGTGGCCCTATTTGGTATTGCTGTTGAAAGAATACTTTGTTGTGCTAACCACTGCAGGAAAACTTGTACCTCCTGAGTCGATCGTAGATCGAGTCTTGTTCCGGTAACCCCCATACTTGATTCGTGCTGCCACTTGTCACTGCCTCAGGTAGGGTATGGTTCAGTAAGTTGATAACCCCTTTCCACGCACACACCATACAGAGGGCCACGATGAGGGTTTCCATGGGGTTGGACTAAATCCTGTCATCGGGTCAGGGGCATGGGTGTATCCGGCTAGTGTAGCCGAGAGGGGGGCACTCCGTCTCAGAGTTTTTCTTGAACGATGCTTGGGTGATTCCTGGCATCCGGAAAGTTAATCTGGTGTGTGCTGGTCAGGTGTGTTTCAACCCAAAGACCGTAATGGGAATTAGTTAGTGTCATGGTGCTGACTAAAGAAAGCCTTTACTTGTGGGTAAAGAGTACACCCTCTGCAGAGTTTAAACCTATTCGAATAGCCGTGTCCGCGGTTAAGGGCTACAGTCTGGGTTTGTCAAGTGTCGGTCTTCGGAGGAAAATAATTAAATTGAGCCTGAATTATTTTGCAAGATAATTGTTGTCACCCTGATGCTACCATGAATATTTTGTGCATGTTAATATTATTATGGTTATGCATATTATTGAGGACTAACCCGTTTCTCTTATTTTGAATTTCCTGAGTGTCTCAGGGGCTGGCTAGACTACCCCGGGCACTCAACTTTATTTTCAAGACCTCTCGTGGTGTCTCTCGAGTTAACCGGCGGTTTATCTCGCCACTACTCTTGTAGACACCCGACTGGCGTTTCTCTTCAAGTCCGACCGTGGCGTCACTTGACACCCGACTAGCATTTTCTCTTCAAGACCTCTTGTGGCGTCTCTCGAGTTTACAGGCGGTCCCGCCACTACTCTTGTGGACACCCGATTGGCATTTCTTTTCAAGTCCGACCGTGGCGTCACTTGACACCCGACTGGCATTTCTTTTCAAGACCTCTCGTGGCGTCGCCTGAGTTCTCGGATGGCCCTGTCTCAATCCGATTTCTCTTTTAGACACCCGTTTGGCATTTCTCTTCAAGACCTACCGTGGTGTCATTTTAGACATCCGACCGGCATTTCCTGTATTTTATTTTTCCTTTAACTTTCCTGGTTTATCACTAATATTTTTATATATATCCAGTTATTTGCACATGATAATATGTTATCATGCCATGATTTAATTCCTGACAGCATGCCTTTAAGTCCATCATGAGCATACGCATATAATTTTTAATTCAACTTGATCACATAATATCTGCTGCATTCAGTATATCATCTGTTCATGATGTTTGTGAGTACATTCAAACGTACTCACAGGCTTGTCCCTGGCTATTTACTTGGCCAGGTCAGGAGTTCTACGTGGAGTACCACAGCGACGTCCATGCGAAGCCTAGGATTAGCGGCCACGCGGATAGGAGTTATCCGGGTCAGCTGTTCCTGTGGGAATGGAGCCCCATCGATGTTGGAGAACCACGAGTCATTTCCGTCATCCACCACCGGAATCACTATTGTATCATTAGACCTTTGTGGTCTTGTTTCCAATTCTTGTAATAGCTTGGTAATCTGTAACAAGGACGTGTCCACCAGTAACAGTAATCCTGGGCTGGTGGTAACACGAGGGGTTAAATTTCTGGGATATGTTGTGTCCCGGCCCCGGCAGCCGAGGAGAACAAGAGGCAAATGGCAAATAATGTAATGCAAGAGATGAGAGTTTATGATAGGTACTTGGTAGGCTTGATGTAGAAGCTCCCCGGCAACGGCGCCAGAAATTCTTCCTGCTACTTCTTGAGCTTGCATTGATTTTTCCCTTGAAGAGGAAAGGGTGATGCAGCAAAGTAGAGATAAGTATTTCCCTCAGTTAAGAACCAAGGTATCAATCCAGTAGGAGGCACAAGCAAGTCTCCAATATATGCACCTGCACAAACTAACAAACACTTGCACACAACGCAAAAAAGGGGTTGTCAATCCCTTCACGGTCACGAACAAGAGTGAGATCTAATAGAGATAGGTATAAAAGATAAATAAAAGAGGAAACTAAAGTAAATATAAATAAATTGCAGCAAGGTATTTTTTGGTTTTTGGTTTTATAGATTTGAAAATATATGATGGAAAATAGACCCGGGGCCCATAGGTTTCACTAGAGGCTTCTCTCTTGAATAAAGCATACTGTGGGTGAACAAATTACTATTGAGCAATTGATAGAAAAGCACATAGTTATGACGATATCTAAGGCAATGATCATGAATATAGGCATCACGTCCGTGACAAGTAGACCGACTCATGCCTGCATCTACTACTATTACTCCACACATCGACCGCTATCCAGCATGCATCTAGAGTGTTATGTTCATAAGGACGGAGTAACGCCTTAAGCAAGATGACATGATGTAGAGGGATAAACTCAAGCAATATGATATAAACCCCACCTTCTTATCCTTAATGGCAACAATACAATACGTGCCTCGCTACACCTACTATGTCACTGGGTGAGGACACCGCAAGATTGAACCCATCACAAAGCACCTCTCCCATTGCAAGATAGATCAATCTAGTTGGCCAAACCAAATCAATAGATCAGAGAGAAATACAAAACTATTTAAATCATGCATAAAAGAGTTCAGAGGAGACTCAAATAATATTCATAGATAATCTGATCATAAACCCACAATTGATTGGATCTCAACAAACATACCGCAAAAGATAATTACATCGGATAGAACTCCAAGAACATCGAGGAGAACATGGTATTGAAGATCAAAGAGAGAGAAGCCATCTAGCTACTAGCTCTGGACCCGTAGGTCTGTGGTAAACTACTCACACATCATTGGTAGGGCAGCAAGGTTGATGTAGAAGCCCTCCGTGATCTAATCCCCCTCCGGCAGATCACCAGGAAAGGCCCCAAGATGGGATGTCACGAGAACAGAAGCTTGCGGCCGCGGAAAAGTATTTTTGTGGACGCTTCTAATGTTCGGGGAATATTTGCGAATCTATAGAGGTGGAATTAGGGTTAGGGGACCCTCGAGGGGCCCACAAGCCAGGGGCGCGCCCTAGAGGCTTGTGGCCTCCTCGGGACTCCTCTGGGCCACTCCCCAAGTCTCTTGGGTGTCTTCTGGTCCAAGAAAAATCATCGTAAAGTTTTATTCCGTTTGGACTCCGTTTGATATTCCTTTCTGTAATAGCCAAAAACAAGGAAAAAACAGCAACTGGCGCTGGGCACTAGGTTAATAGGTTAGTCCCAAAAATGATACAAAATAGTACCAAAATGCATATAAAATATCCAAGATAGATAATATAATAGCATGGAACAATCAAAAGTTAAAGATACGTTGGAGACATATCAAGCCACACTTCGGCCTGTGGCTAAAAGTCTTCAACGTCAAGCCGAAGATCGTCGATGGCCAGCAGGCGGACTACAGGGGAGCGATGGTCAGCAGGCTCACCCGGGTCGGGTGGCCGGAGGGTACGTCTATAGATACTGTCAAAGTCTGGCAGAAGGAGTGGTTTTACGTCATAGAGCCACGTGACGAGGCCTGGACGGCGGCTCCAAAATTCAGATCCGGACCCCCCTGCGAGGCTAACCTCGTGGACCAAGAAGGGCCTTGACTGGGTGTCTACTACTGAGGTGGAGGCGCTGTAGAAGCACATCTCCAACATGATAAAGGTAGGTGCTAAGATGACCAACGTGGTCTAGGTTATGCTCCATCGCCGCCTCCTACCTTGCCAACTCCGGGCAACCCCAATGTGGTCCTGGAAGCTCGAAGACCCTGTCCTCGTGCAGCGCTTCTACGGCACCACCCACGAGAAACTGTGGAAAGTGATGTTTAAGCCGCAGAAGGCGTGGATGGCCAAGGAGGAGGACATCGGCCTCAATGCCGAGAACCCCCTAAGGAGGTAATGAAATTCTACCCCTTGTATGTCCGGATACTTGTATTTCTTCTAGGGTCCTAACCCTCTTCCTCTCGCTTCTGCAGGGCTGGCTCAAGAAGGGCGTGCAGATGGATAGCCCGGCCCCACTACTCGAAGACCCCAGGTCGGCCCTACTAGAGGAGATGCTGAGCGTGGCGCCCTACAAGGCGCTAGAGAAGAGAGAGAAGAAGAAGAATGAGATGAGGGAGGCCAGAGAGGGCCTCCTCCCAAGATTCCATCCGGACACCAAGTCTGGGGACACCCAAGCCCCCTCCGCACACGAGGGGGAGCAGGAAGATGAGGAGGAGGAGGAGAGTGACTCCTCCCGTACCAGGAAGAGGGCGGCGTCGCCCGACGCTGAGGAGGAGCAGCCCCCCATGCCCCGAAGAAGAGGAGCAGGGCCAAATTGGTCCTGATTGATGACAGCTCAGATTCTGATAAGGAGTCCACAGGATCCGAAGAGGTTCCGGAGAGGGCCCCAAGGGTCAAGCCCCGCGCCGAAAGGTGAGAATCCGAAGACTCTTCAGGTGCTAGTTCTGCTAGTCTATTACTGTTAGCATACATGTATTTTATGTTATAGCCCGCCGTGCGATCTCCCCACTGACTAGGTCTCAGAGGTGACTGTCGGTGTCAAAACCGGCAGATCTCGGGTAGGGGGTCCCAAGCTGTGTGTCTGAGGATCGATGGTAACAATGGATAATGGGGACACGATGTTTACCCAGGTTCGGGCCCTCTTAATGGAGGTAAAACCCTACGTCCTGCTTGATTGTATTCGATGAGTATAGGGGTTACAAGAGTTGATCTACCTCAAGATCATAATGGCTAAACCCTAGTTGTCTAGCCTATGATTATTCTGATTGCCTCTATGGACTAAACCCTCTTGTTTATATACACACCGGAGGGGCCTAGGGTTGTACAGAGTCGGTTTACATAAGAAGGAAATAATACATCCGGGCACCAAACTTGTCATCCACGCATATAGGAGTCCTACCAGGACACGGGGGATGGTCTTCTGCTTTATCTTCATGGCCCATCAGTCCGGCCCATATCGAATAGACCGGACACCTGAGGACCCCCTAATCTAGGACTCCCTCAGTAGCCCCTGAACCAGTCTTCGATGCCGATGAGTTCGACACGCGGATTATCTTCGGCATTGCAAGGCGGGTTCCTTCCCCCGAAAATTTCAAGTTAGCTCCATGCATAAAGAAACTATATCCAGCTCTGCATAATCAATACAACCCTTAGCCACGAAGGCAGGATGTCAAAATAGGAACAGTGTCTTTTACTGACAACTTTTTCGGCGAAGCGTCACACTTGACTCTTTAACATTTGGAACCATTTTCACGCCTCCCGTTTCGCGTTTCGAGGTCTAGCCTTCATTGGCACGTCTTGTCAAAACAGAGATCATTCCTGCCCATTACGGGAATCTCATCAATATAGTTTGGGTAACCCAACCGCACCTTACGCAGGATTTCGTTGGGAACAGGCGAGGTTTATGGCTTAGGAGGGGGACGTTTGGTATTTTCACCGTCTATAAAAGGGTAAAAACCTCTCCTTTTTGTTTATGCCTTCCTCTAGCTTCTGTCTCCCAATCTCCAAGCTCCAGTGCCCATAGCTCCAATCTCCTCCACCGCTGCCACCCACCCCAGCAATGGCCGGGTCCGGCTCCAAGGGCAAGTGGGAGGCCTCCACCATCACTGAAAAGGACGTCAAGGATCTCCGGAGCGCGGGCTATTTGTTCGCAGATATCGCGCATAGGGTCCCTGACAAAGATCAGGTTATTCCTACTTCGGAGCCTGGTGAGAGGGTCGTCTTCATCCCCCATTTCCTCCGGGGGCTAGGGTTTCCCCTCCACCCATTCGTCCGGGGTCTTATGTTCTACTATGGGCTAGATTTCCATGATCTTGCCCCAAATTCCTTCCTTCACATATCGGCGTTTATCGTCGTGTGTGAGGCTCTTCTCCGCATCCCCCCACACTTCGGCCTATGGCTCAAGATCTTCAATCTGAAGCCAAAGGTGGTCGACGGACAGCATGCAGACTGTGGCGGGGCTATGGTGAGCAAGCTCCCTAACGCCGTTTGGCCCAAAGGGGCATTCATAGAGACGGTCAAGGTGTGGCAACAGGAGTGGGTTTACATCACCGAACCCCGCGACGCCAACTGGGCGGCCACGCCTGACTTCAGATCCGGACCCCCCATGAGACTCACCTCATGGACCGCCAAGGGTCTTGATTGGGGGTCCAATCCAGAGGTGAAGGTGCTCCAAAAATGCATCTCTGACATGTTGGGTGAGAACACAGGTCTCACAAACGTGATTCAAGTGATGCTTTTCCGCTGCATCCTTCCTTGCCAGCTCCGGGCCTCCCCCTATGTGGGAGTTCGATCCGGAGAAGCCATGGACCCTGAAGCGCTTCTTCCGCACCACGCACGAAGATATATGGAAGCAGCTTTTCAAGGCTCAGAAAAAGTGGCCGAAGAAGAATGAAGACATCGGGCTCGACATCGAGAACCCAGCCACGGCGGTAAGCATAATCTTTCCGAAGACCTATCCGATCAATATTTCAGATATGATAGAAATTATATCGCCTGCATTCTTTACAGGTCTGGACGGCAAAGGCGGAGCGGATCAACTGTCCGGCACCACTGCCTGAGGATCCGGCCATACCCCAGCTAACGGAGTTGCTGGTCCCGGCGCCCTATCAGGCGCTGGAGAGGAAGACCAAGAAGAAGAAAGGCAAGGAGGCCAAGGATGGCCCCCGCCATAAAGGTCCTTCGGAAACAGTGTCCGGAGAGACAGAAGCCCTGTCCTCCCATGAAGGAGATGAGGAAGAAGAGGAGGAGGAGGTGGAGAGCGACTCCCCCCGTAAGGGGAGGAAGAAGAAGAGGGCAGCCTCCGAAGACTCGGAGGAGGAGGCGCCCAAGAGAGGGAAGCTGGCCCTTCCGGACAGTTCAAACTCAGAGACTGAACTAGTCCCCAAGAAGCCACCCAGGGTGAAGCCCCTGGCCAAATCATAAGTATTCGGAAACTTACTGTTTATCTTCGGTCTACCTGCTTCCATTATATAAGTTATTTTGTTATTTGCCTTTCAGCCCTCCCTGCGAGCTCCCGCAAACCCTTTGCCACCCGAAATGGCAGAGAGTGACATGCCGACGCGTGCCACCTCGCCTATCATCATGGAGGACATCGAGGTGTCATCCCAAAGGACCTCTCTTGGCAGAGGGGGGCGAATGAAGCCGCCGAGAAAGCGCCCGAGGTTAATACCTCGGTCGCCGAAAACCTAGGGGAGGCGACCCCTATGAAAACCGACGGTGCGGACCCCCAACAATCTGAACCCCAGCCAGACACCATTCCGGAGACCAACACGGCTCCGGGATGGGATAAGCAGCCCTCTTCAAAGGAGGGGGAGGAGCATCAGCTCCATCGGTGACCTCCACTAATCCGGATTCGCGCAACGCTCTGGAAGAAGTACTGCATCATGCTTCCATCGTGGCAGACCACCGCACCCTGATGGGTGCAGTGGTGGAGAAGGTTCAGTCTGCTAAGAGCGGACTGAACGAAGCCTTCACCAGCCTACTGACAGGCTTTGAGGTATCCGACATAATGTTCTAAAAACCTTTCCTATAGAGGAATATACCTGTGTACAGACAGTAGCCCCTGAGGCTCTGTTCGGTTAAAAGAAACCGGACAGAGGATCCATATAGTATTCGGGAGAGTTAACCTGCTGTGCTGTTATTGTAACAGGCTTCCCTGTTGGTGGCGACTGCCTAGGCCACAGAAGTTTCCGAACTCAATCGGAAGCTTCAGGTGGCCAACGAGGAAATCAACCGCATTAATAAGCGGTTCGATGAGACGGAAGGTATGCGTATAATGTTAAAAGTTTATTTTAATATCAGAAGTGATATGTATATTTAGAGGTTAACTCATGGAATGCTTTGATTATAATCACAGCTGGCGCAGCCGAGGTCGAGACCCTCAAAAGCACCCTTGCCCAGGCCAAAAAGGAGGCGGAGGAGAATAAGGCAGCCGCCATACTGAAGACCGAGCAAGATGCCCGCCGCCAACATGAAGCTCGGGTGGCCGAAGTAGAGCAGGAGCTGAAGGATGCCATCAGCAAATGCGAAGCTTTAGAGCAGAAGACTTCGGACCAGTCAACCGAGCTCGCCAAGGCTCTCCATGATGCCAAAGAGGCGCGGATCGAGTCCCGGAGTGCTCGTGAAGAGATCCATCAGGCGAGGCAGATAGCGGCTGGTAAGGCCTTTCTTTTCCAGAGTGTCTTTGGAGGTCAGAGGTATGCTTTGATGACCCGAGTGTGGAATTCTCCAGGCGCGTTTGCGGATCTTCCGAAGAGTGCCGCTGATGCCGCACAGTACTTCTGAGCCCAGGAGGGGAACTCGACCGAGAAACTGTTCAGGTCGCAATTTGTCACACCGGAACACTCGACGCCTCTCCTGGGTGACCAACTGAAGCAGCTGTCTGAGCTGCATAGGGTGGCAGGTTTGGCCATGAAGGACCTGATAGTCCAGCTCTGGCCGGCCGAGCCAATCCCCAGTAGCTACTTCGGTTTGGTGAAGCGGCTTATCAACGCGTGGCCTCGGATTGATGCATTGAAGCACTCGGCCTGAATAGAGGGTGCCCGGATGGCCTTCGCCCGCGTCAAGATGCAATGGGCAAAGATGAAGGCCACTGAAGTGGCAACCGTAGGCCCGCCCGAAGGCAAAGATCACCGGAAGCCGGAAAGGTACTTCGATGATATCCTAGAAGGAGCCCGAGTGATCGAGGGTCAATGCTCTAAGGACGTAATATTTGATTGAGTGTATTCGGGTTGTACAAACAATGCGATGAACCCATGCTGTTTATATAGCTATGTTTGCGCCTTTTCTTTCAAGCGATTTTTCCTCCTGTGCAGCCATTTATTGTTTTATTTCTGAAAGTTGCCAGTCGTCGGCTGTAGCCCCCATGTAGATGCTACAGGGGTGTTCGACGTAACGCGTGACCACACTTTATCCAGCGTCTTGGTCTGTAAAGGAGGTGTCAGCGTGGTGAACCAGGCAATCAGACTATGCGGCTTCATTACTTTCACTTAGCCATAGGAGTTTGACTGTGGGGCTAAGTACTAGCCACTGGTGCGTGTGCGGCTATCCGAACTATGGTGCCTTTTCCACATGGCTGGACGAAGACTAGCCCCTCGTATAACACGGAGTAAATCACTAATGATTTGTAATATAATACTAAGTCGTCGAATCGCCGACCAGCTCGCGCTTATCATGACAGTCAGTTTTCGGCTTTCTCTACTGAGGTACTTGACCGGACGAACCAGAAATACAATCGCAGTAGTTCTCCCTTTACTACCTTAGCCGAACGAGCGGAACGTAAGGTGGTAAGCACAGGAGCCAGGCAACCCAACTATAGACCAAAGACATGATTCGGAGCCGATGCATATAATGCAATATCCGGGACGCCGAAGAGTACCCTATAGGTGTTCGAACTTTGAAACATGCAGGACCGAATACAACCCCCGGTGTTAAGGCCGGACTAAAGCACGTGTGGCACTCTGAGACGATGAAATCTTCGTCATCGAGGCTAACATCCTCTTCGGAGACATGTAAGTAGTTACTATCTTCCGAATCCCCGTGATCGGCAAGTTTGTCGGGGTTGACTTGACCCTCTTCCCTCTCGTCCTGCTCGAACACAGGCTCAGCGGGGTGGTCGGAGTCTTCGGCGTTGTCTGGAGTGTCATTATCTCCGGTGCCAGTATTGCTTTCCCTTGCCCGACGCGATCGTGGGCGGCGCCGCTGACACCGGCGCTTTAGTGGTTCGTCGACGGGCTTCTCTTTATCTGGATCTTGAGCCATCGTCATCCTTCTTTTCAGGCGTGTCCACCATGTATACATCATAAGTAGATGTGGCCGTCCAATGCCCAGTGATGGGCGGGTTTTGGCCTGGTTCAACTCCGACATTGTCGTCCATGCCGTCGATGTCTTCAGAGGCATAATCTAGCATGTCGGTTAAATCCTCGACGGTGGCTATTAAGTGGGTGGTGGGTGGGACGCAAAATTCCCTACTCTCAGCCCCCAGTTCAAGCCGGGCGTAGTTCGGAGGCGATACTTCCGTGAAGGCGAGAGATCGCATTAGGTCCAGTGCTTCATTTAGAAGTGAAAGCTGGAAAGGCGTCTGAGGATCTGCGGAGCTGGGTTCGGTAATAACCACTTGGCCGAGCCCGATAGACGCAGACCTCGAGAGTTCAGAGTTGACGTCTAGAGGCGAATCCGGCTTTCCGATGATGGGGAGAGTCCCGTTTGACTCCGGGTCCGCCGACGGCTGGGTTGCATCTGGGTCTCCGGCTAGAAGCTTCGTAATGGGAGAGAGTCCGGCGGGGTTTGCCCTTCCGTCTTCGGACGAAGTGTTCCGCTCCGGATCTAAGGCCAGGGCGAGCATGATAGTCGATCCCTGGACGGGATCTGATAGCGGATTTGAAGGGCCTTCTTTGTATGGGTGGGGAGCGGCGGCCGAGGCCGTGAACCCCTCGAAGATTAGATCTCCTCCGATATCGGCGATGTAGTTCAAACTTCCAAACCTAAACTGGTGACCAGGGGCGTAGCTGTCGACCACTCAAGGTGGCCGGTTGAGTTGGCACGTAGCGTGAAGCCGCCAAACACAAAGAGTTGACCAGGGAGAAAAGTCTCCCCGGAAATAGCATCGTTATCGACAAGGAGGTGAGCCATCGATTCTTCTGTTGACAACACAACGGAACTCTCAATGAAAGCACCAATGTCGGTGTCAAAACTGGCAGATCTCGGGTAGGGGGTCCCAAGCTGTCTGTCTGAGGATCGATGGTAACAATGGAAAATGGGGACATGATGTTTACCCAGGTTCGGGCCCTCTTAATGGAGGTAAAACCCTATGTCCTGCTTGATTGTATTCGATGAGTATAGGGTTTACAAGAGTTGATCTACCTCAAGATCGTAATGGCTAGACCCTAGCTGTCTAGCCTATGATTATTCTGATTGCCTCTATGGACTAAACCCTCCGGTTTATATACACACCGGAGGGGCCTAGGGTTGTACAGAGTCGGTTTACAGAAGAAGGAATTAATACATCCGGACACCAAACTTGCCGTCCACGCATATAGGAGTCCTACCCGGACACGGGGGATGGTCTTCTGCTTTATCTTCACGCCCATCAGTCCGGCCCATATCGAATAGACCGGACACCTGAGGACCCCCTAATCCAGGACTCCCTCAGGGACCTCTCCGCCAGCCGATCTGGTGGAGAGTGGAAATGTGTCACACTCCACTCCTCCTCCGGTCATTGGGGAGACTAGGGAGGTGATGTCCCGAAGGACCCTCCCCCACGTTCCGAACACGGGAGGTGGCGGCAACATCGTCATGGCCGAGGCTAATACTTCGACCGCCGAAGACCTGGATGGGGCATCCCTCCTAGTGAACAAGGAGGGGGAGCTCGGCCAATCCGAGCCCTCCCGAGAGACGGTTCCGGAGCCCCCAAGGCACCCGGAGGCGTTGAATCCGCTCGCCACCAAAAGGGGAGCCGGGGCCCCGCCGCCCGCGTCGAACACTAGAGACCGGGTTGTGGCTGGGTGGCCGACATGATGGAGGAGGCTGTGAATAGCTCCTCCATAGTTGCGGAACACCGCACCCTGATGGGCGTGGTTTTGCAAAGCATTCGGTCTGTTAACAGCGGACTGAAAGAAGCTTTTGGTGGTCTCCTGACAGGCTTTGAGGTAAGCGAAGTAATGCTCTTTTCATGAAAATGTATTTTGTGAACAAAATTTGAGCAGTCCTTGTATGTAGCAGCTCCTGAGACTCTGTCAGGATTGAAAATCAAACCTAGCAGAGGATCAAAAATCATTGAACCGGGAGTCTAAATGAGGTGTTCATTTTATTTTTACAGGCTTCGGCGTTGGCGACTGCTGCCAATGCCGCAGAACTGGCCGAGATGAACCGGAAGCTCAAAAGCTCTGATGAGGAGCTCGACCTCGTCAACAAGCGGTTTGACGAAGCACAAGGCCAGTCCTATCGAGACTTAGTTCTTTGAATTTTCCTTGTCAAGCAAGGTATTTGAGATTATCCCTAATCGAGAGATGACTGATGATGATTGCAGCTGTCGCCGCGGAGGTCGAGGGCCTGAAGGCCGAGCTGAGGAAGGCCAAGAAAAAAGCGGCCTAACAGAAGGTTGCGGCCGAGCGGGCGGCAGCCAAACTCACGTCAGTGAAAACTGACCGTGAGAAGCACGAGGCCAGAGTGGCTGAAGTGCAACAGGAGCTCAAGGATGCCATGACTAAATGTGAGGATCTTGAGCAGAAGAATAAGGATCATGCACCGAGCTGTCGATGATAAGGACAGAGATCCACGAGGAGAGGACGGAGACCTGGCGCGCCCGAGAGGAGCTCTGTCAAGTAAAGCAAATTGCAGATGGTAAGCCATACTTACTGCAGAGTGTCTTTGGTGGCCACAGATTCGCGTTGCTCACATGAGTTTGGTGTTCTGCAGGCACATTTACGGAGCTCCCGAGCAGTGCGGCAGATGTGGCAAGGCACTATGCAGCTCGGGAGGGTGATACCGAATACAGGCTGTTCTGGGTATAGTTCCAGGCGCCCGAGCACCCTCCCCTCCTAAGCAAGCAGATGAAGCAACTAATGGAGCTTCACCAGATGGCAGAGCCGGCCATGAAGGACCTTTGTGTCCGGCTGTGGCCCTCAGAGCCAATACCGAGCAGCTATTTCGGCTTGGTGCAGAAGCTGCGCGACGCTGCCTCCCAGTTTGACGCTGTTAAACGCTCTGTGTGCATCGATGGGGGCTCGGATGGCATTCTCGAAGATTATCGTGCATTGGGCAAAGATCAAGCCAGTTGAGATGGACACCGGACCTCCACCCACTGGAAAGGAGCACAGGCGCCCCGAGCAGTATTTCTCCATCGTAATGGACGGTGCTCGGGCAATAGAGGCCCAGTATTCGAAGGATGAACTCCTCAAGTGATTATGTCATCATGTATTAAACTATGGTTCAACCTTATGCTTTATAATACGTTTGTTTTGTATGGTTTATCATACTTGTGTGTGTTTGATGTTATTTTGATTCCTGTGCAGCCATTTTATTCTGAAAGTTACTAGTCGTCAGCTTCAGGCCCCACATAGATGCTACAAGGGGTGTTTCGTCCTCCGCACTATGACCCTTAGCCGATGTCTCGGTGACCGAAGGCGGTAGTGCAGGAGGGAAACGAGGCAATTGGACTATGCGGTTTTATTACTTTCACTTAGCCATAGGAGCTTGACTGCGGGGGCTGGTGACTAGCCCCCAGTGTGTTGTGATATTCAGGAGATCCAAGGTATATACATGTATCACTTGGTTTGCTCGAAGACAAACCCTTTGTATTACATGGTATAATCTCCAGCGACTTTAACACTTGTTATCGGATCACTGACCAGTTCTCGCTTATTATGACAGTCAGTTTTTGGCTTTCGCCACTGAGGTACTTGACCGGGCTAGCCGGAAGCACAATCGCAGTGGTTCTCCCTTTACCTTCTTATCCAAACGTGCGGAATGTAAGAAGGTAAGCACAGGAGCGGGGCAACCCAACTATTGACCCAAGACATAATTCGGAACTGATTCATATAATGCAATATCTGAGACACCGAACACATAGAAAAACGGTGCCGTACTTGATGCATAGGGCGAGTGGCCGAGCCCCCGGTCTGTTAGCCGATTGCATATTAGAGAAGATATGTGCCAAACTGGTTTATGATGGAGTCGAAGAGCAGGAAAAAAGGTGTAGTATAGATAACTATAAGAGAATTGTAAAAGTTTGCTTTATTTCCGATGAGCTCATGGCGTCTAGCCGTACAATTCGAACTGCCGAAGCCTCTGTTATAGTTATTTTGTATGAAAAGGGAAAAAGTGTTTACAAATGAAAGGTTTACACAGGGCCTTGATGCGTGGGTTGATGCCCCTACTGCGCCTGTGCTTCTGTTGGGAAGAAGAACTCCGTGGAGGGGGTGGTTATCGAACGACAGGCTCTTGACAAGGAGCCTTGAGAGGTTGCCGTGTTGTTCTGGATTAATGCCGGATAGGTCCTGGATGGTACCCGTTCGATGTCTGGAGACGTATTTGTACGTAGTGTGTTTGAATCCAACACTTGGTGCTTAGATCCCACAGCTCCCCATGGTATTTTGAGTGTGAAGTTGTGCTGGTGAGGCACGTAGTGTGCGGTTGGGGTGGGCGTGCTGTGGGGGGCATATCCCTATTTACGTCGAGCGTAGGGAGTCTCCTTGAGTGGAGACAGGGCTCGGGATCGTTTGCTTGCCTCTCGCGTCTTGATGGCGGGCTGGTACTTCGGCCCTTCGGCACCTGTTTGATCTTCGGCTGCCAGAGCCGCGGTATGTTCCTCGGTCCGGAGTGAGTACTCTGTATTGCCATTGACTGTGATGATGCCCCTTGGTCTGGGCATCTTTAACTTTAGATAGGCATAATGGGGGATGACGTTGAATCAAGCGAATGCCATCCGGACTAGGAGGGCGTGATAGCCGCTGCGAAAGGGGACAATGTCGAAGATCAAGTCTTCGCTGAGGAAGTTGTCTGGAGAGCCGAACACTACTTCCAGGGTAAGGGTGCCCGAGCAGCAGGCTTCAACACATGGGATTACCCCTTTGAATGTGGTATTACTGGGTTTGATCCTTGATGGATTAATACCCATTTTCCTTACTGTATCTGCAAAATTAGATTGAGGCTGCTACCTCCGTCCATGAGGACTCTGGTGAGGTGGTACCCATCGATAATGGGATCTTGGACCAGGGCCGCCGATCCTCTGTGACGGATACTAGTCGGGTGGTCCCTGCGGTCGAAGGTGATCGGACATGCCGACCACGGGTAAAATTTTGGGGCTACAGGCTCTACGACGTAGACGTCCCGAAGTGCACGTTTCCTCTCCTTCTTGGGTATATGAGTGGCGTAGATCATATTCACCGTTTTGACCTCGGGAGGGAATTGTTTCTGGCCTCCATTGTTTGGCCTGCGAGGTTCCTCATCGTCCTCGCTGCGGGGGCTTTTGCCCGTGTCCTCGGCTGTGAGTTTGCCGACCTGTTTAATTACCCAGCAGTTACAGTTGGGGTGGTTGGCGGGCTTGTCAGAGGTGCCATGGATCTGGAAAGGCCTATCCAGGATTACGTCCAACTTGGTGGGTCCATCCTGGTTCCCTTTAGAGGGTTTTTTTTGCGGCCCCAATTTGGAGTTGCGGAATCCGACATTCATTGCCGTGTCATCGGCATCGGTGCCATTGTGTCGACGCTTATTTTTATTGCGCCGTGGCTTCCTATTGCCATCCCGGACTTCTGAAGTGCCGGGGTCCTCAAGGTTGGTGCTTCTATGGGCCAACCAGCTATCTTTGCCCACACAAAAGCGGGTCATAAGGGAGGTAAGTGCTACCATTGTCCTTGCCTTATCTTGGCTGAGCTGGCGTGCGAGCCATTCATCCCAGATACTATGCTTGAATGCGGCAATGGCTTCGGCGTCTGGAAAGTCAGGGATCTGGTTCTTTTTGGTCAAAAACAGATTCCAAAATTACGGGGCTGACTCTCCGGGCTATTGGACCACATGGCTCAGGTCATCGGCATCTGGATGCCAGACATAGGTGCCTTGAAAGTTATCTCAGAAAGCATCCTCGAGCTCTTCCCAGCTCCATATGGAGTCTTCCGGGATGCTGTTCAACCAATGCCTGGCTGGTCCTTTGAGCTTTAATGTAGATATTCGATGGCGTGGAGGCCGTCTCCACGGGCCATATGGATATGGAAAAGGAATTCTTCGATCCATATGTCCGGGTCTGTTGTCCCATCGTATGGCTCGATGTTTACGGGTTTAAACCCTTATGGGAATTGGTGTTGCATCACCTCATCAGTGAAGCACATTGGGTGAGCAGCACCCCTTACGTGGGCCACGTCGTGCCGGAGCTCGGCTTCCATCCGGGCTCGGTGTTGCTCCCGAGCTCTATCGTTTCGGTCGAGCCACGCTTGGTATCCGTCCCGTCTATCGGGAGGGTATCCTCTGGATCCATAGATGGATCTTGCATTACCCGTTCTGGCGTCCAAGTCGCGTCGCAGGTCATATGGGTCTACGGGCTCTATGGCTCCTTTCCTATCCTGTGGGCAAGCGCAGGTGGTTCCTTGGGCCTTTTGGCCGGCTTATCCCTGCCTTGAGGGGGCGGTCTGGCTGGTCGACCTGAGTTCGTCTGGGTGGTACAGTCTCAAGGGCCTTGTCGTCGAACTGAGGTAGCAGCTTCCACTTTGGGTAGCTTTTGTTTTGTTGCTCATTCTCATACCCTTCTTCGGCTGCCAGGACTTTTGCCCATCTATCATTGAGGGTGTCTTGTTCGGCCTTGAGTTGCTGCTTCTTCTTCTTTAGGCTTCGTGCGATGGCAATAAGTTGCTGTTTAAACCGCTCTTGGTCGAGTGGGTCCTCAGGGACTATGAAGTTCTCGGCTCCGAGGCTGACCTCTTCTTCGGAGAGAGGGAGGTAATTACTGTCCTCGGAGTCATTGAGGTCTTTGGGGTTGAACTCATCCTCGCGCTCCTCCGAGCCATCAAGCTGTTGATCGGGGGCGGGGTCGCCGAGGTCTTCGATATTGCCCGGGGTGCCGTCCTCCCCGGTGCCCATGTTGTTTTCCCTGCTCCTTCATCCCCTGGATCGTCGGCACTATCGTGGGTGTTTAGGTGGCTCCTCATCGGGCTTGTTGCTATCTCTTCTGGGGGTGCCGTCGCCGTTGTTAGCACCATTGCTGTTGTCTTTGGCGGTATCCGCCATATAAACATCGTAGGTGGAGCTGGCCGTCCATCGGCCGGTGGTGGGAGGGGCTGCGTTAGCATGGGCAGTTGCTTCGATATCTTCATCCATATCTTCGGCCTCCTCCGAGGCATAGTCTAGCATGTTGGTTAAGTCTTCGACAGTGGATACCAAGTGGGTGGTGGGTGGGACGTAAAATTCCCCGTGGCTTACCTCAAGGCCCCACTGAATGCCTTTTCTTTTCAAAGTGTTCGGGATTAGCCCTGAGCTGAAGGTGCTTAATTATATTTGTAGCTGCCTCCGCGGAGGTCAAGAGTCTCAGGGCCGAACTCAAGAAGGCCAAGGAGGAGGCGACCGAGAAGAAGGTGGGTGTGATGCCCCCGGCTCAATCGTGCACTAATCATACACGCAAATGCACACGATCAAGCCTAAGGACTCACGGGAAGATATCACAACACAACTCTAAAACATAAATAAAGTCATAAAAGCTTTATATTACAAGCCAGGGGCCTCGAGGGCTCGAATACATAAGCTTGCATATAAGCGTCAGCGGAAGCATCAGATATCTGAGTACAGATATGAAACAGAAACAGATAAGCCTTTAGAAAGGCGGGGCAAAACAAAAGCTACGATCGAAAGGCGTAGGCCTCCTGCCTGGGACCCTCCGATCCTACTCCTAGTCGTCAGCCAACTCGTAGTAGCATCCACCCTCGGGGTACTAGTAGCGATCATTGGCGTGGGCAGCTGTCTCAGGGGCTTCGTCATCTGGTTGCATCAAAAGGATATGGGGGAAAAAGAAAGCAAAGCAACCATGAGTACTCATCCGAAGTACTCAGCAAGCGAGGATCTACACTACATATGCAACATTATCAAAGAGAGGCTGTATATGTGGACTGGGCTGCAGAAATGCCAGAATAGAGAGAATGCCTAGTCCTATCGAAGACTAGCAACTTCAACGGTCTTGCAGCATTAGAATAGAGTAGATCAGCACAGTATAAAGTAGTAGTAATGTTATCAACCTCACCCAGAGATCCTTTCTTGACTTCCTGCGAGAAAGCAATCCCAGAGCCATACAGTCATCAACCTCGTCCTGAGATCCCTTCTCGACTCCCTGCGAGAAGCAATCCCAAAGCCATAGTATCCAATTCTAGTTGTATCGATCGGGATACAACTCCGAGTGTCCGTTACGGAGGATCCGGCTATGCATAGATTAGTTCTTCCCTGCAAGGGTGCACCAACTTACCCACCACGCTCGCTTAACTCTGGCCGGACACACTTTTCCGGGTCATGCCCGGCCTCGGCCAAACGACAGAATGCAACCCTACCTAGAGCTATGCAGAGAGGTCCCCGCCGGTCTACAACCTAAGCGCTCAGGGGTCTTGGGCCATCGCCCTATGCTCTCCGGGTCGTTGCGAGCAGGGTGGATACCAGCGCCAACGGCACGATCCGACCCGGCCACAATGCTGAACTGGACGTCTGACAAAGCTTTCGGCTGATGCATACGATGCAGAGTACCCATATTTATTCCCGCGTGATGGTTAGTGCTATCGGGCCAAAGGCCCACTCAGATCAAATATCCAAATCGTAGTGTGTTGGTAATGCGGTAACAAGCAGAGACTCACGATCGATGTGACCCCGTCGCCCCGTCTCGAGGACTTGCGGCAAGGGCCAAGAATGCCCGGCCACGCCTCGTATTCATCACTCGGGCACCATCCAGGTCAAGCCGTCTCGCAAAAGACTGTCTTGAACTCAGGTACACCTCTACTGGGCGGTATCGCCTGTCCCTCCAGTCCTGCAGTAAAGTAACTCCCTCGGGTCGCCCTCGGGGCCAACCCATTTCTAATAGGGTGCAGGGGTAAAGTCACAGTAACCGTGTGTCCATAACATCAAGGGAATCCGAGGTATCACCCTCGTTGGATTCCTACTCGATGTATCTGTCAAGGTGAACTTAGGAGGAATCACCCTCGACGGGTTCACACTTGATGTGTTGCACGACAGCGTCGTTATCGGAAGTGGTGAAGGAGGAATCACCCTCGATGACCACGACCGAATAGCTACTCTACAGAGTTAACATCAGAAGTGCTACACGAGGTATCACCCTCGGCACTCGATAGTAACGCTGCAGTGTCATTACAACTAAGGGGGTGATGTACAGTGCCGGGGCCTGGTCTTCGATCCCGTTGATCGGGTCTTCTGATAATCCAACGGGGCAATCGGGACAAGTGGGGTCACTGATAGGTCTCTACCCAGCCTATACTAAGCAGTTTAGGATAAGCAGGTAAGTTATCAATAGCAGGTTACAATAAACAGGCTATTCATCAGAATAGGATAAACAGTAGCAGCAGTAATTCTAATGCAAGCATGAGAAAATAGAATGGGCGATATCGGGATGATCAAAGGGGGGGAGGGCTTGCCTGGTTGCTCGGCGGCAAAGGCAAGGTCGTCAATGGTGGCGTCGGGCTCCTGAGCTGCGTCGGTCTCGGGGACTGCGTCTGTAGCTATTCGGTCGGGGGGTCTACCGAGAGAGAAGAGGGGGAGGAAACAGTAAATATAAAGCAAACAAGCGCATGACATGACAATACGCAGAGCTAGGGGTGACCTGTCGCAGTGCTCGGTGATACCGACGAAGAGGAATAACATTCGGGAATGTTTTCCTGAAGTTTGGCATTTTCAGGCAGATGAAACGAAGGGGGACGGTTGCATGTTCGCTATGCTAGAGCCGTGTGGCAGACGAACGGACCGTGTATTCGGATTTGTCCCGTCGTTCTGAGCAATTTTCCTGTACAAAGTTTTTCGATCTGAGCTACGGATTATTTTCTATGATTTTCTAAAGATTTTTAGTATTTTCTGGAATTTCTGGATTAAATCTAATTTCGAAAATAAACATGAAAGGGCCAGGTGCACCCGGTCCAGTGCACCCAGCAGCGAACCAGGGGCTGACAGTGGGTCCCATTGACTAGTCAGCAGGTGAACAGTGCACACGGGCCCACATGTCAGTTTAGTTAAATATCTAACCGTTTTCATTTGGGTTAATTAATCAGTGTGGGGCCCGGCTGTAAGTGGGGGTTAGGGGTTTGGGTTAGTGGCTAATTAGCCGGCTAATCACCTGGGCCCACCTGTCAGTGGCCCAGGGCGGTTTAAACCGCGGCGGCACGCCGGCGGTGGCACTCCGGCGAGGCAGAACGCCGTGGCGAGGGTCAGATCTCGCCCACAGGCGACCAAATCGCACGCCGCGACCACTGATGGAATGAGGAGGCTCGCACGCGTCGAACGGTGGCAGTGGCGTGGGCTGCAGCGGTCGGGAACGGCGTCGGCGATGGACAAGGGCGGCGACGGCGTTCGGGAACACGGCGGGGATCGGGTTTGGGGCACGGCGAGGCAAGCAAAAAGGCTCGTCGGGCTCCTGCGAGCCCCAAGAGCGCATCGGTGCACTCGGGCGCGAGCTTCGCCCGGCGTGGCCGCGTCGGCGAAGCGACAGGCGGCGGCCGGAGTACGGTTGCGTCGGCCGGCGGCTAGAGAACGCTAGAGGGGGAATGGACGGGCGCCAACGACGCAGTGGCTCACCGCGGGAACGTAGGGACTAGGCAACGGATTCGGGTGGTCCAGTGACGGAGATCGGCGACGGCGAGGCGGCGGTGGCCGACAGAGGAAATCGGCGCGGGCGATGGCCGTGGTGCTCCCCGGCTCGATCCGAAGGGCGGAGGGAATGTGGTCGAGGACGCTGCTCCTCCTGGTCAAGTCGAGATGGTGCGGGGTAGCCGGTGGCCGCGAGCTTCACGGTTCAACAGCCACGGCAGCGCTCGGGTTCAGGGGAAAAAGAAGAAGGGGACGAGGCAGGGAGAGGGAGTGGAGAGGGAGGCGCCAGTGGGGGTCGCGGGGCTGCCCTTATCCTTCACGTGTGGCGCCGACACGCTGTCATGCAGGGAGAGAGAGGGGAGGGGGGCGGCTCGGGCGAGTGCACGTGCGCGGTGGAGGCGACAGCGAGCGAGGTGAACAGGGGAGGTAGGGGACGAGCGAGGGGGTGGGCTGGGCCGCGCGGGTGACTAGAGCCCATCCACTGCGGGCATTTTCTCCTTTTCTTTTTATTTTCTATTTTGTCTGTTTTTCTTTTTAGTTGTTGTTTTCCAAAATGTACAGCCCCAACTCCAGTTTTGTAAAATAATTAACTTGGCCCAATATTTACAGTGCAATATTTGCCACTACTAATAATTGGTTTGGGGGCAAATGAATTTTATTTGGATTTTAATTAAATGAAAATGGATTAAATATCTCTGTTTTGTTGCTCTTAGAGGCACATAATTAATTTAGTAAAAGTTGGTTATAATTTTAGAATTGTCTCTGGAATATTTACAATATTATGAACATTTTAGTTTCTGGATTTGAACAACTTTTATTTGCACTTTCAGTTTGAATTTCCATCTGAATTTGAATTGAAAAAGAGATATGATCCAAATGATGTTTAAGCACTGTTGATCATGATGACATGGCATTATCAAATGGAGGATTACTATGGCTAACCACTGGGGGTGTTACAAATCTCCTCCACTAATAAGAATTCTCGTCCCGAGAATTAAGAGGAAGACTGAAAGAAAGCGGGGTATTCTGGGAAGTTCTTCCGAAGAAACGTCCGGAATATCTCGAACGACTGGAATGTTTTCGATCCCCTCAAGCGGAGAAGCGTTCAATGCATTCAAGGTGTATATTTTAGCCTTAGCATTTTGAGTTGTCTGGGCACAGTAATTCACTAGCCCAGCTGACTAACAGAGTATTCATTTTCTCATAATGAAGGTCATGCATGAATGCAAATTTTTCCAGAGATGAATGAATGTGATGCTGCTGAATTATATAAAGCAGAAGCAGGTACTGAGTTAACGGGAAGGGTACCCATTTCAGTGGCAGGTTGATCCTGGACTTGTTCAATATCAATGTTGTAAGCGAGTCCACGACCATATGTTTTTCGCTTCTGTGTTGAGCCCGAAGATGAGCCAACATCACGATAGCGCTTCTACGACTCCTTATGCTTCATTTGAGCAGTCTCAAGCAGAATAGCCTTTTTCACAAGATTAGTAAAGTCGGTGAAGTCTTGAGCAGCAAGTGCAAGCTCGATGTCTGGGTGGAGTCCATTACGGAACTTCTCTTGTCTACGGGATCCATGTCGATGTCTTCTTCAGCATAGCGGGACAGATCAAGGAATTCCCGCTGATAAGCTTTGACAGTCTTATTGCCCTGAGTGAGGTTGCAGAACTGGGTTTTCATCCGGTCCATGATTCCTTGAGGAATATATCAGGCACGGAAAGCAGCCTGGAACTCAGGCCAAGTAACGGCTGTTCCAGCAGGCAGTGTACGTTTGTGGGTGTCCCACCATTGAGCAGCGGGACCCTTTAAGAAAAAGGACGCGAAGGCGACAAAGTTGGCAGGGGAGACATTTGCAGACTTCATCTCGTGAGTGATATCGCAAATCCAGTCATAAGCATCCAGTGGTTTCTCAGAGTTACGGAACTGAATTGGGTTAAGACACAAAAATTCTGGCAGAGTTATTGAAGGAGGGTTCTGGTTCTGGTTGTTCAGATGCGGGAACTGAGTCATAATCCCAGTCATGAACTGGCAGTTGAGCTCGAATTGTTGCATCATAGCTGCCATATAATCTGGAGGTGGTGGGCATTCAGGGGCACGACCACGACCACCTGGTCTAACCATCCTGCTAAGTTTCAACAGGGGTAGTTCAGTAAAAGCAATTGCGGGTGTTTAGCGACAAGCATGATGTAACACGACAATAATTAAGTAGTGTACTAGATATTTAACAGTAGTCAATTAAGACATACAGATCCATACACAGAGTCGGGTACATGCGAATAGCATAATGGCGCAAATTCAAAAGATAGATATGGTAGGCGGCGCGCAGGCACGCAGTAAGGAGGTACACCACGAGATATAGCAAAGGCTACATCAACGTCGGGAAGATCCACTGAAACGGGGTAGCTGCATGTGCGGACGACGAGTGTTCGTCGCGGAAGGATCCTGTGCTCCATGTGCACTCTGATGCAGAACCCGGTCTGGAGCTGAAAGAAGAGGTCCACGTGGAGGTGCGTGACCTCCAACAGCAGGCCAATCAATACCAGCATACATCTGAGTCCTGATCGGGTAAAGGATGTACTCTGGATGTATCCCTGCATGAACAACTGGTAGCAACTGCGTCATAGCATCATAGAGGCGTGCTCGAGTGGCAACCAACTCGACGGCAAGAGCCCGAACAGTGTGATCCAGAGCCTGAGTGCACTGAATCAGAACATGCGGGTCGTATCGACGATGCTCGTACGAGGCACAGATAGCTGTGTAGTATCCAGTAGTATCTCCAGTAGGGGCATACGGAATGTATCGGAACTTAGAAGCATCCAAGCTATCGCTGAACTCTCCTCGGAGACGTGCGACAGCAGAGTAGGCGGCATCATGTACTGCCATCTCAATCGTCATGCCGATAACGTGGAAAAGGTGCAGCTCAGTGTCTGAGTCATCGCGCTGATCATAGATACGAACATCAGCATGGTACTGCTCCTGGTTGAACTCGTAGTAATCCTCGTAGACCATGTACTCGGGGTACTAGCGGTAGCCCAGCTTAGTCAGGAGGGCGATCAGGACAGCTGGAAAACCATGGGCACCACGAGCCCAAGTGCGAAGCACAAGCTGCGTCGTAGGACGTGGTGGAAACAAATGATCCATCTGAAACAGAGGAAATTCAGGGTTGTCAAATGACAATGAGAAGTATAATACAACTCAGAGAGAAAGGTTAAACAAAACAATGGAAAGGAAAATGATTATCAGACTAATCAGATCAATGGTAAGGAATTAAGCACAGATATCCAGCTCTCCGGGTAGACGAGATTTACGAGATCCTAAGTGTTGGCGTTAGTAAAATTCATTTAACCCGAGTAGAAGAGAGATCAGAGTCCTAGCGTATAGACGAGGAATAAAAGATCCTAATACCACCCAATTGGCGACGTGGGCCCGTAAGCCACACAGCCATGTTAGTAAAAGTTTTTCAATGACTAGAATCAACTTCGGCCAAAGAGTTGGAAAGGGGGGTTCCTATAGGCAGTCGGCTCTGATACCAACTTGTGACGCCCCCGGCTCAATCGTGCACTAATCATACACGCAAATGCACATGATCAAGCCTAAGGACTCACGGGAAGATATCACAACACAACTCTAAAACATAAATAAAGTCATACAAGCTTTATATTACAAGCCAGGGGCCTCGAGGGCTCGAATACATAAGCTTGCATACAAGCGTCAGCGGAAGCATCAGATATCTGAGTACAGATATGAAACAGAAACAGATAAGCCTTTAGAAAGGCGGGGCAAAACAAAAGCTACGATCAAAAGGCGTAGGCCTCCTGCCTGGGACCCTCTGATCCTACTCCTGGTCGTCAGCCAACTCGTAGTAGTATCCACCATCGGGGTAGTAGTAGCGGTCGTCGGCGTGGGCAGCTGTCTCAGGGGCTTCGTCATCTGGTTGCATCAAAAGGATATGGGGGAAAAAGAAAGCAAAGCAACCGTGAGTACTCATCCGAAGTACTCAGCAAGCGAGGATCTACACTACATATGCAACATTATCAAAGAGAGGCTGTATATGTGGACTGGGCTACAGAAATGCCAGAATAGAGAGAATGCCTAGTCCTATCGAAGACTAGCATCTTCAATGGTCTTGCAGCATTAGAAGAGAGTAGATCAGCACAGTATAAAGTAGTAGTAATGTTATCAACCTCACCCAGAGATCCTTTCTTGACTTCCTGTGAGAAAGCAATCCCAGAGCCATACAGTCATCAATCTCGTCCTGAGATCCCTTCTCGACTCGCTGCGAGAAGCAATCCCAGAGCCATAGTATCCAATTCTAGTTGTATCGATCGGGATACAACTCCGAGTGTCCGTTACCGAGGATCCGGCTATGCATAGATTAGTTCTTCCCTGCAGGGGTGCACCAACTTACCCACCACGCTCGCTTAACTCCGGCCAGACACACATTTCTGGGTCATGCCCGGCCTCGGCCAAACGACAGAACGCAACCCTACCTAGAGCTCAGCAGAGAAGTCCCCACCAGTCTACAACCTAAGCGCTCAGGGGTCTTGGGCCATCGCACTGTGCTCTCCGGGTCGTTGCGAGTAGGGTGGATACCAGCGCCAATGGCACGATCCGACCCGGCCACAATGCTGAACTGGACGTCTGACAAAGCTTTCGGCTGATGCATACGATGCAGAGTACCCATATTTATTCCAGCGTGATGGTTAGTGCTATCGGGTCAAAGGCCCACTCAGATCAAATATCCAAATCGTAGTGTGTTGGTAGTGCGGTAACAAGCAGAGACTCACGATCGATGTGACCCCGTCGCCCCATCTCGAGGACTTGCGGCAAGGGCCAAGAATGCCCGGCCATGCCTCGTATTCCTCACTCAGGCACCATCCAGGTCAACCCGTCTCGCAAAAGACTGTCGGGAACTCAGGTCCACCTCTACTGGGCGGTACCGCCTGTCCCTCTAGTCCTACAGTAAAGTAACTCCCTAGGGTCACCCTCGAGGCCGACCCATTTCTAACAGGGTGCAGGGGTAAAGTCACTGTAACCGTGTGTCCATAACATCAAGGGAATCCGAGGTATCACCCTTGTTGGATTCCTACTTGATGTATCTGTCAAGGTGAAATTAGGAGGAATCACCCTCGATGGGTTCACACTTGATGTGTTGCACGACAGCGTCGTTATCGGACGTGGTGAAGGAGGAATCACCCTCGATGACCACGACCGAATAGCTACTCTACAGAGTTAACATCAGAAGTGCTACGTGAGGTATTACCCTCGGCATTCGATAGTAACGCTGCAGTGTCGTTACAACTAAGGGGGTGATGTGCGATGCCGGGGCCTGGTCTTCGATCCTGTTGATCGGGTCTTCTGATAATCCAACGGGGCAATCGGGACAGTGGGGTCACTGATAGGTCTCTACCCAGCCTATACTAAGCAGTTTAGGATAAGCAGGTAAGGTATCAATAGCAGGTTACAATAAACAGGCTATGCATCAGAATAGGATAAATAGTAGCAGCAGCAATTCTAATGCAACCATGAGAAAATAGAATCGGCGATATCGGGATGATCAAAGGGGGGGCTTGCCTGGTTGCTCGGCGGCAAAGGCAAGGTCGTCAACGGTGGCGTCGGGCTCCTGAGCTGCGTCGGTCTCGGGGACTGCGTCTGTAGCTATTCGGTCGGGGGGTCTACCGAGAGAGAAGAGGGGGAGAAAACAGTAAATATAAAGCAAATAAGAGCATGACATGACAATACATAGAGCTAGGGGTGACCTATCGCAGTGCTCGGTGATACCGACGAAGAGGAATAACATCCGGGAATGTTTTCCCGAAGTTTGGCATTTTCAGGCAGATGTAATGGAGGGGGACGGTCGCATGTTCGCTATGCTTGAGACATGTGGCGGACGAACGGACCGCGCTTTCGGATTTGTCTCGTCGTTCTAAGCAATTTTCATGTACAAAGTTTTCCGATCTGAGCTACGGATTATTTTCTATGATTTTCTAAAGATTTTTAGTATTTTCTGGAATTTCTGGATTTAATCTAATTTGGAAAATAAACATGAAAAGGCCAGGTGCACCCGGTCCAGTGCACCCAGCAGTGAACCAGGGGCTGACAGTGGGTCCCGTTGACTACTGAGTCAGCAGTCAACGGTTGACTAGTCAGCAGGTGAACAGTGCACACGGGCCCACACGTCAGTTTAGTTAAATATCTAACAGTTTTCATTTGGGTTAATTAAACAGTGTGGGGCCCGGCTGTAAGTGGGGGTTAGGGGTTTGGGTTAGTGGCTAATTAGCCGGCTAATCACCTGGGCCCACCTGTCAGTGGCCCAGGGCGGTTTAAACCGCGGCGGCGCGCCGGCGGTGGCACTCTGGCGAGGCAGAACGCCACGGCAAGGGTCGGATCTCGCCCACAGGCGACCAAATCGCACGCCGCGACCACCGATGGAACGAGGAGGCTCGCGCGCGTCGAACGGTGGTAGCGGCATGGGCTGCAGCAGTCGGGAACGGCGTCGGCGATGGACAAGGGCAGCGACGGCATTCGGGAACACGGCGGGGATGGGGTTAGGGGCACGGCGAGGCGAGCAAAAAGGCTCGTCGGGCTCCTGTGAGCCCCAAGAGCGCATCGGTGCACTCGAGCGCGAGCTTGGCCGAGCGTGGCCACGTTGGCGAAGCGACAGGCGGCGGCCGGAGTACGGTTGCGTCAGCGGGCGGCTAGAGAACGCTAGAGGGGGAATGGACGGGCGCCAACGACGCAGTGGCTCACCACGGGAACGTAGGCACTAGGCAACGGGTTCGGGGCGGTCCGGTGACGGAGATCGGCGACGGCGAGGCGGCGGTGGCCGACGGAGGAAATCGGCGGGGGCGACGGCCGTGGTGCTCCCCGGCTCGATCCGAAGGGCGGAGGGAACGTGGTCGAGGACGCTGCTCCTCCTGGTCAAGTCGAGACGGTGCGGGGTAGCCGGTGGCCGCAAGCTTCAAGGTTCAACGGCCACGGCGGCGCTCCGGTTCAGGGGAAAAAGAAGAAGGGCACGAGGCAGGGAGAGGGAGTGGAGAGGGAGGCGCCAGGGGGGTCGCGGGGCTGCCCTTATCCTCCACGCGCGGCGCCGACACGCTGTCGCGCAGGGAGAGAGGGGGGGCGGCTCTGGCGAGTGCGCGTGCGCGGTGGAGGCGACAGCGAGCGAGGTGAACAGGGGTTGTAGGGAACGAGCGAGGGGGTGGGCTGGGCCGCGCGGGTGACTAGAGCCCAGCCACTGCGGGCCTTTTCTCCTTTTCTTTTTATTTTCTGTTTTGTCTGTTTTTCTTTTTAGTTGTTGTTTTCCAAAATGTACAACCCCAACTCCAGTTTTGTAAAATAAGTAACTTGGCCCAATATATATAGTGCAATATTTGCCACTGCTAATAATTGGTTTGGGGGCAAATGAATTTTATTTGGATTTTAATTAAATGAAAATGGATTAAATATCTCTGTTTTGTTGCTGTTAGAGGCACATAATTAATTTAGTAAAAGTTGGTTATAATTTTAGAATTGTCTCTGGAATATTTACAATATTATGAATATTTTAGTTTCTGGATTTGAACAACTTTTATTTGCATTTTCAGTTTGAATTTCCATCTGAATTTGAATTGAAAAAGAGATATGATCCAAATGATGTTTAAGCACTGTTGATCATGATGACATGGCATTATCAAAAGGAGGATTACCGTGGCTAACCACTGGGGGTGTTACAGCGGGGGCTGAGCGAGCGGCCGCCAAACTCAAGTTGGTGAAAACCGTCAGTGAGAAGCACGAGGCCAGGGTGGCTGAGGTGCAACAGGAGCTCAAGGATGCCATCACGAAATGTGAGGACCTTGAGCAGAAGAATAAGGATGATGCCATTGAGCTATCGAAGGTGCAACAAGAGATCCGTGAAGCGAGGACGGAGACGCGGGGTGCCGAGGAGGAACTCTGACAAGTAAAACAACATGCAAATGGTAAGCAATACTTATTGCAGAGTGTCTTTGGCAGCCACAGATTCGTGTTGCTCACACGAGTCTGGCATTCCACAGGCGCGTTTGCGGAGCTCCCGAGGAGTGCGGCGGATGCGGCGAAGCATTATGCGGGTCAGGAGGGTGACACCGAGCTAAGGTTGTTCTGGGCACAGTTCCAGGCGCCCGAACACACTCCCCTCCTCAATAATCGGATGAAACAGCTGATGGAGCTACATCGGATGGCGGAGCCAGCCATGAAGGACCTCTGTGTCCGGCTATGACCCTCCGAGCCCATACTGAGCAGCTATTTCGGCTTGGTGCAGAAGCTGTGTGACGCCTCCTTCCGTGTTGATGCCGTGAAGCGCTCTGTGTGCATTGAGGGGGTTCAGATGGCATTCTCGAAGACCATGGTGCACTGGCCGAAGATCAAGCCAGTCAAGATGGCCACCGGACCTCCTCCTGCTGGAAAAGAGCACATGCGCCCGAAGCAGTATTTCTCCATTGTAATGGACGGTGCTCGGGCAGTAGAGGCCCAGTGTTCGAAGCATGTACTCCTCGTGTGATCATGCTATCTTTGTATTAAACGATGGTTAAAACCTTGTGTTATGCAATGCGGTTGATATGTATGGTTTATCATACTTGGCTGTTTTAGTTTTATTTTGACTCTTGTGCGGTTGTTTTTGAATCTAAAAGTTGCCAGTCCCCGGCTTCAGCCCCCATGTAGATGCTACGAGGGGTGTTCCGCCCTCCATACTGTGACCCTTAGCCGACGTCTCGGTACCCGAAGGCAGTAGTTGTTGGAAATATGCCCTAGAGGCAATAATAAATTAGTTATTATCATATTTCCCTGTTCATGATAATCGTTTATTATCCATGCTAGAATTGTATTGACCGAAAACTCAAATACTTGTGTGGATACATAGACAACAACGTGTCCCTTGTAAGCCTCTACTGGACTAGCTCGTTGATCAAAGATGGCTTTGGTTTCCTAGCCATGGACATGAGTTGTCATTTGATAATGGGATCACATCATTAGGAGAATGATGTGATGGACAAGACCCAAACTATGAACGTAGCATATGATCGTGTCAAGTTTATTGCTATTGTTTTCTGCATGTCAAGTATATGTTCCTATGACCATGGGATCATGCAACTCACTGACACCGGAGGAGTACCTTGTGTGTACCAAACATCGCAACGTAACTGGGTGACTATAAAGGTGCTCTACAGGTATCTCCGAGGGTGTCTGTTGAGTTGGCATGGATCAAGACTGGTATTTGTCACTCCGTATGACGGAGAGGTATCTCAGGGCCCACTCGGTAATACATCAGCACAATGAGCTTGCAAGCAATGTGACCAATGAGTTAGTCACAGGATCTTGTATTATGGAACGAGTAAAGAGACTTGCTGGTAACAAGACGGAACTAGGTATGGTGATACCGATGATCGAATCTTGGGCAAGTATCATACCGATAGACAAAGGGAACTGCATACAGGATTAGCTGAATCCTTGACATCGAGGTTCGACCGATAAGATCTTCGTGGAATATGTAGGAACCAATATGGGCATCTAGGTCCCGCTATTGGTTATTGACCGTAGAGGTGTGTCGGTCATGTCTACATAGTTCTCGAACCCGCAGGGTCTACACACTTAACGGTTGGTGATGATATAAGTATAGTTGAGTCATTATGGTGGTTACCGAAGGTTGTTCGGAGTCCCGGATGAGATCCCGGACATGACAAGGAGCTCCGGAATGGTCCGGAGGTGAAGATTGATATATTGGACAAAGGGTATTGGAGTCTAGAATTGTTCCGGGGGTACCGGGTGATGACCAGCATGACCGAAAGGGGTTTCGGGGGGCCCCGGCAAGTGTTGGGGGCCTCATGGGCCAAGGGGAGGGGGCAAACCAGCCCACTATGGGGCTGTGCGCCCCCCTCACCCCATCCCATGTTGCCAGAGGAGGTGGGGGCACCCCCTAGGGTTCCCACCCCTTTGGCTTGGTGGCCAAGTCTCCTAAGGGGGAAAACCCATCTAGGGTTTCCCTCTAGTGGCCGCCGGCCCTAGATGGGATCCCCTAGGGGCGCCCCCCTCTCTCCCTTCCCCCTATATATAGATGAGGAGAGGGAGGGCAGCCGCACCCATCTATGCCACGGCGCTGCCCTCCCTCTCCCTCGTAGTCCTCTTCCTCTCCGTAGCGCTTAGCGAAGCTCTGCTGAGATTCCACCACCACCACTGCCACCACGCCGTCGTGCTGCCGGAGGACTCGAGCTACTACTTCACCATCTCTCGCTGGATTGAGGAGGTCAAGGCATCATCAAGCCGTACGTGTGTTGAACACGGAGGTGCCGTACGTTCGGCACTTGGATCGGGAGTTCGCGGTACGGATCGTGATTGGATCGCGAAGACGTTCGACTACATCAACTGCGTTTCTCAATGCTTCTGCTTAGCGATCTACAAGGGTATGTAGATGCAATCTCTCGTCTCGTAGATGTCCATCTCCTAGATTGATCTTGGTGAGCGTAGGAATTTTTTTGTTTCCCCTGCAACGTTCCCCAACAGTGGCATCATGAGCTAGGTCTATGCGTAGATGACATCATGAGTAGAATGCCAAAGAGTTTGTGGGCGTTGATATTCGGATTGCTTCCTTCCTTGGTCTTTTCTTTATTCAGCGGTATTATGGGATGAAGCGGCTCGGACCAACTTTACATGTCCACGTACATGCGACCGGTTCCATCGGCTGACATGTGACTTTGTTGCATAAAGATGGCTGGCGGGTGTCTGTCTCTCTCACCTTAGTTGAATCGGATTCGACAAAGGCGGTCCTTGTAGAAGGTTAAATAGCAACTTGCACATCACCGTTGTGGCTTTGCGTAGGTAAGAATCGTTCTTGCTAGATACCCATAGCAGCCACGTAAAACATGCAACAACAATTAGAGGACGTCTAACTTGTTTTTGCAGGGTATGTTGTGATATGATATGGCCAAAGACATGATGAAATATATTTGATGTATGAGATGATCATGTTTGTAAATGAGACAATTTAGGTGTCGATCACTGGCGCGTGATCGACAGGCTAGGCTGATAGGTTAGGCACCGACTGCCAAAAAGGTGTCGGGGTCACTGTGTGGCTATCTTACATGAGAAGCTTGGTCGGGTTTAGGTTAAGGTCTGGTGGGTTGGTTAACCTAGGTTTATCGACCTGGCTAAGATAGGATTAGCCAATGGTCAGCCTGGCTCTGATACCAAGGTTGTCGGGACCGGTCTTCCAGGATATTAATTTCCCAGTAAACGGCCCTTGTGCTCACCAGCCCCAGGATTACTGTTAGCTGATGAGACACAAACTTGATACAGAAATTCCAAGCAAAATACAAAATATGTAGTACAAGACCATTCTAGCCCATGAGTACAACAAATGGTTTCTAGTGGTTGATGGCGGAAGCGGTTTGCGGATTATCAGCGTCTATGGGACTCCATTTCCCACAGGAACAGCTGACCTGGATAACTCCTATCTTTGCGTAACTGCTGTCTTCGATGCCTAGGTTCCGGGCTGTCGTCGTTGCGCTTCTCTCCAAGCGAGAAATCTGGCCAAGACAATAGCCAAGGACAAGCCAGTGAGTACTTTTAATGTACTCGCAAACATTATGAACACAGGTATAATATAACAGATGATAATCATGCTCTGAAATATTTTCATGATCACTTAGCCAGTCACGAAATAAAATTCAGGCCGCATGCAAGCAGGTCATTAAATATGAAAAAGCAATTAGATAATAAGAATAAAATAAACCGATCCGGTGTCTGAAGCAACGCCTCGAAAGGATAATAATATAAAGCATGCCTCAGTCGGGCGTCTGAGCGACGCCACATAAAGGGCTTGTAAAGAAAATTAAATAATCAGCATGCCACAGTCGGGCGTCTCAGTGACACCACATAAAGGGCTTATAAAGAAATAAAAAGCAGGCATGCCACAGTTGGGCGTCTCAGCGACACCACATAAAGGGCTTATAAAGAAATAAAAGGCATGCATGCCACAGTCGGGCGTCTTAGCGACACCACATAAAGGGCTTATAAAGAAATAAAAGGCAGGCATGCCACAGTCGGGCGTCTTAGCGACACCACATAAAGGGCTTATAAAGAAAGTAAATAACAAACGTGCCACAGTCGGGCGTCTGAGCGACACCACATAAAGGGCTTATATAGGAATAAACACAGTGAATATCCAGGAGGTAGAAACGTCCCAGGGATACTCAATAATTCAAATAATACAAATGGTTAGTCCATAATAATAATAATCATAATCATCATATGTCACATGTCATGATCAATGTTCTGGTTTAGCAGTTTTTCCTCCGAAGACCGACACTAAGACCGACACTTGACCCATCCCAGACTGTAGTCCTTAACCATGGACACGGCTATTCGAATAGATATAATCTCTGCAGAGGGTGTACTCTTTACCCACGAGTAACGGATTCCTTTAGTCCGTCGGGACTAATTCCGTTTACGGTCTTTTACTTGAAAACACACCTGACCCGCACACACCAGCTTAACTTACCGGTGTCTGGAATCACCCACGACACCCGTTAAGCAAAACTCTAAGTGGGGAGGCTACAACCTCGACTAGCATGGGATCACAAAATATATAACGCGCGCAAACTAGGGGAGCTACCCCCTCGGCTCCAACCGGAAACACCCATGCCCCCGGACCAGGTGGCCTGCCTACCGGATGCAGCCGGTATCTTCCACCATGGCCTCTCTGTACGGTGTGTGCTAAGAAAGGGGTTGACAACTTACTGAACCGTACCCTACCTAAGGCAGGGACAACTGGTAGTACGAAGCAAGTATGGGGGTTGCTGGCACAAGACTCGATCTATGGTCGTCTCAGGAGGTTTAAGCATTCCCTGCATGATTAGCATAACAAATATATTTTCCACCAACAGACAGAATCACCACTCATCATACCTTACCATGCCTTACTGAATATACCCGTCTCAGTGAAATATCAGTAACAAGCTCGTGTCCACCCAAGACAGAGACTTTCCCGGATTCCTTCCGGTAGGCATGAAAGGCATACGAGGGTGATACTATCACAAGCATATCAATTCCCAATAGCAAGGAAGCTTCATCATACACTCATGAGTATGATCATAGCATCACAGGAAATAATACATGTTTCCAATCAACTCGGTGTTGTAGCCATATCACAACAACACACGACAAATATTATACTAGGGTTCAGAATGCTTGCCTTTAGTGTGTGGAGAGGTAGGGTGCACCACAAAACTTTTGAAGGTTGCTTCCCTCTCCATTACCTATTTTTGAAAATATTTGAACCAACACACCATTCAAAAACAGTAAAAAAAAGTTGTTCAGAAAATTTTCAAATAAATATGAAAATAAACTAGATGGAATTTCAGAGACAACAGAAAAAGAATCAAGTCAAATGGAGTTGTGGTTTAGAAACTAGAGCCAGTCAAAGTTTAGGTCAAAATCTGGTTTAAAATAAAACAGAAAAAAGAAAAACGGTTCGGAGGGCTTACGCTTTCGATCGGAGAAGACGTACTTCCGGGTTTACGCCTTCACTTAAACCAGCGCGGGCCGACTCGTGGGTCACTGACAGTGGGTCCCTAGGGCCCACTGGTCAGGTTTGACCAGTCGCCCGCGCCTCCTTCCTCCTCTGGCCGAGCGGAGGCGAGGCTCCGGCGATTGCCGCCGACGAACGGCGGCTCCCCACGGGATTCTGAGGTGGGGGATGGATCCACCGGTCCAGGGCGGTCCTCCCAGTGGTCGATAGGCTAGCGGGGATGAAGGGGGTCGCCGGCGGCGAGTTTTGCGGCGGATGGCACCTTCGGGAACAATTGGGCTTCGGCCTATGGTGGTTCCCAGTCGAAGCTGAGAAGTTGGGCGGCTTCGTACGTTTGAGGGGAGTCGAATGGTGGCGCTGGAAGGACTGGGGAGGCCCTGCTCGCGACGGATGGGACCGGAGTGTGGCGGCGGTCGAACTGACCGGAGACGAGGAAGACGGCCTCCCTCCGTCAATTGCTGGCAGTGGGGGCTCTAGAGGGATGGCCCGATGTCGCCTGAGGGTCCGGACGAGCTCGGGGTCCCTATTTATAGCGTAACTAGGTCAGTTCCGTGGCGGCCAGAGATAAGCTCGACGGTGAGCCGCTACTGTGGCCGCAGACGATGTGGCGATGCAGGAGGCGGCTTGGAGGAGCGAATGGATGAGCTCGGGCTGTTCAGGGGCGAGCTGGCACGCGGCTGTGGCTTGGGCGGTGCTGCTACGACCGAAACTCGCTGTGGTCACCGGCGTGCCACCAAGAGGGCTCTGACGGCGGCGCTGTAGGGCGCCAGGGGCGGCTTGGATGGTTCTGACGAGCGGATGAGAACGGGGCTTGGCTCTGCGGGCGAGTAAAGGCCAGGGGCAGGATGCGGCGGCTCGGTTGCGCGCGCGTGCAAAACGTGCGCTCTGGGAGGCTTCGATGAAACTGCAAATTAACAGGATGGTTAGGGCTTAATCTACACCTCTAGAGGACATGCTGGTTGGGCAAAGCAAGCCGGTTCATAATGCAAGCTAGGTTTCATGCCAATTCTGTTCATGAACACAAGGTGCTCGCTAGAATGCCATGGGCATCTAGGCATCTCCTTTGGTGGCCAAAATCTCCAGATCAGAGTCTCTTTAGATGGTAAAGAGGGTGGTAAGGTTAGTTTGACAAAAGCAAAAACTTCCTAATGCAAGTTTTTGAGAAAACCAAATCTGGACAGAAAACATATGCCATTATTGCATGTGCTTAAAAACTTCTAATGGGGCTGATCTCCTGGACTTAAGAGTTTGGTAGGGTGGACTACAAACAGGAAAAATCCCAAGATTAATAGAGCAAAATAAAATATGGTTGCAGTGCAAATCACCAAACTGGACCAGAATGAAGATGAGGATGGTTTGCTCAAATTTTTCGAAACACATGCCTGGGTTTTTGCATAAAAGTGATCCAGGGACATCACATGTCATCCCCAAATTTTTGTGGAATCTTTAAATGAAGTTATCAAAGGGTTGTAGTGCAAATGGGACTCTAAAACTTATGAGAAACCATTTTAAAAGAAATAAAACTTAGGAAAATAATTATAGAAATAATTCCACTGACAAGAGAAATGTTTTTGAGAAGGTATACAAGTCCAACAATATTTTTGAAAAGTTTCCATTTGGAGGGAAAAACTCCACAATTCAGAAGAAGGAGTGATTCTGAAATCAGAAGATAATCCAGAAAATAAAAATTTAATTTCCTGGCAAAATTTTAATTAATAAATCATTGTTAAATTTTTGGGGTGTTACAACACTACCCGCCTTAAGAAAAATCTCGTCCTCGAGATTTGCTGAGAATGGTGTCAAAAAAATATATATATTACTCCTATTGTCATGCAATAATAACTCGAAGATTAAATAATCTGCTCACGCGATATGACGAGGCTACAGCGAGAGGGCAGATAATCTGTACAACTACAGTGGGGCACTGGCGCTGCGTGGAAAAATTTACGGTTGGGCAAACCGAGAAATTTCTACTATTGGCTAGGGTAAATTTAGAATAAATTTCTAAATTACGCTGGTCGTACCCGAGTGCACAGTGCTCTCTCTGGCTGACAGGTGGACCCAGGGCCCACTGTCAGTCTCTTCTTCTACCTATGGCTCTCCTTTCTTCCTCTCTTATGCGTGCGTCCGCGCCTTCTCCAATTGCGACACCTAGCGAGTAGGGCACCTAGGCCATACTGCGGTAGTGCGCGGCGCGCTAGCTGCCGGTGCAGCGTGCACTCACCTCGCGGGCCAGTGCGCTGTCGGCACTGCTCGCGGATTCGCCTCCGAACACCGGCGATCGAGCGACGAGCGGCGCTGGTGGACTTCGCCCACCGTACACCGATCTCGAGCTATAAAATGACCGCGGCGCTCCACTCTTCTTCCTCACACCTGGCCTCGCTTCTTCTTCTCCTTCCATTACTGTTTGCAGGAGCTCGCGATGAGGCTCTAATGGCGGAGGTGATGCCGGATTGGTACACGATCCTGATGTGCGGAGGGTTGGCGGCTTTGCTGGGGTTCTCCGGGCTCTTGTGCGCGATGATCCTCGATGATCGTCGTGATGCTGCTGCTCGAGTGTTAGCTCTTCGCGGCGGCGGTGATCATGAGGATTAGGTGCTGGTGTCGGGCGCTAACTGCTGTCAGTGTGCTGGAGGCAATCTACACTAGAATAAGTACCCACAAATTTCTCCTTCAGAAACTATGGTGTGTTAGTGAGGTGATCAGTTAGGGTCAATGTGTACGTGGTTAAGCAATAGTGCCTGTGGTCGAGTGGTAGTGGTTGTGAGCCTGCTGTCGCGGTGCTGCGTGAATTAAAATTTATGTCGTGGAGAATTAATTGTTGCAATAACTCAAGGAAAAATCCCACCTCGGAATTTTCTGAGAGCGAAAACAGTTAATCAAAAATAACAACAGTGAAATACATTAATTGAAACCAAAAAATTAATTCATCGCACAAACTTAGGATACAACGCATAAGCTGCAACACAAGCTAGGCTAATAAACATAGAAGTGGCGTTTATGGCGCAAACGTAAAATATGCTGGGTCCTGAGAAAAAGTTTCCGGCACTGGGGCACAATCTTCTTCTATCGGGGGAAGCGGATTGACTAGTCGAAGAACGCGTCTCTCCTGGTCTGGCCTCAGTGGTCTGCCAATGGCGATCTGAGGATTCAAATCGGCGAGGCTCTGGAGATAACCCATTACTCGTTGGGTCAAACGCTCTTGAGTGATGACATACTGGGCAAGGTTGGCCAGTACTGGGTCCCTCTCAATTCGCCCACCGGGAAAAGATGCTACTTCTCCGGGTGCTGCACGACTCGGGAAGTAATAATACCCCCTTTCGTTGGTATAGGGTACTACGAAGCAAAGACGAGTAATTGCTTCATACGCAGCAGCTTCTATGGCCATTTGGGGAGTCGGCATAGATTTCCCCACGAAGGAGACTTCCGTTGGGTCTTGGTTTGGGTTTGCGGGAGGGATGTGCACTACTGCCCAATATTTCGAGGTGGATGGGGTGATTCTCGATTTGAGCAGCTCGTACTGGGGTGGATGGGTAGAACTCATGGTACTGCAGGTAAAGTCTCACAATATTTTTACAAAACTACCTGGGGTTGCATCTGGAGTTCTCAGATAAATACTAGGGCTCGGCATGGCAAAGAAATGGCTGTGCGAGTTGTGCACAAAGTGAGGGATGCTTGGTAAGGTCACGAGGTGGCCTTTTATATAGTATCAGGGCTGGGTTACTTATCACGGTGTGGGGGCAACTAGTTTGTCGGTTCTGCTCTATGGGGTCGGGGTCAAAGCCACAGATACACATATCTCACAAAAGTGACGTGTTACTGTGGGTGTCGTCGGGGTGGTTTTTGGTAGCTACGCCCGGAATTAAAAATGCAACCGCACGCCAATAGACTTATGCGGGGCTACTAAACAAAACAAAGGCGCACAAGCAGTCTGCATCCATTCAAGGCGAGTACAAGGTCACACTATTACAAGGCGTAGAAATACTAAGACTCGGTACTACTCGAGTGGCTTAGTCTACCTCGTTAATATCTAAGTGGGCGTGCCTGGTGGATGTCGAGGCTTCTCCATGGGCTTCACCATCGGGGTTAGCTGGATGGGGTTGAGGAGCGGCAGGGTCGGGGTAGCGATGATGACCATCGCGGGGGTTGGTGGCCACAATACCGTTGGAGCGTGTTCCCAAAAGGCGACGAAGCTCCTCCGGGGATACAAAAGCATTCCGGTCGATGGCCGGGGCAGACCTCAAGGATTCGATCGGGTGCTCGAACAGCACAACTGGGTTGTCGGCGTCGGGCTCCTCTTCTCGGCTTGCCGGGGCTCAGCGAACAAGCTCTCCACGAGTGGCGATCAGATCAAGGGTGATCTGATCGAATAGTGCCTCTAGTGCACTTACATAGCGCACCAGATGCAGCAATGCAGGGTCCGTCTCGTGGTCTCCGTTGGCAACCTGGGGTGGCCTACCATACCCGTCACGGCTGGGGTAGTAGTAGAACGAGCGGCAGTTAACTCTGGGCGACAGGTGCCGGAGTTGAACTATAGCCTCTCGAGCAGCTAGCTCAATGGCTTGTGACTCAAAGGAAGTTGTCCTTCCGGTGAACCTGTAGGGGCGTTCTGGCGACATACCCCTACCATAGACGTGCACAGTGGCCCAGAATTGATGGCTCTCACCGCTCATGGGCCCTTGGTACACAACATACTCTGGGGGCTCTTCTAATGCAAAGGCACGGCGGGTGAGGTTTGCTAGCACGGTCACAAAACCTCCAAGGTTGGTTGCTGTGGTCTCATTGTGAACAATGGGGCCAGGCATCTTGGCTCGGTTTTGGGGTAGAGGCTGTGCAGTGCTGGGTTGGGGCTAGCGTTCCCTTTTTATAGAAAAAGAGGACGGAGTCTTCCTTCGCACGCTTGCGAATGAGACAATTTAGGTGTCGGTCACTCGCGCATGATCGACAGGCTAGGCTGATAGGTTAGGCACCGACTGCCAAAAAGGTGTCGGGGTCACTGTGTGGCTATCTTACACGAGAAGCTTGGCCGGGTTTAGGTTAAGGTCTGGTGGGTTGGTTAACCTAGGTTTTTGACCTGGCTAAGATAGGATTAGCCAATGGTCAGCCTGGCTCTGATACCAAGGTTGTCGGGACCGGTCTTCCAGGATATTAATTTCCCAGTAAACGGCCCTTGTGCTCACCAGCCCCAGGATTACTGTTAGCTGATGAGACACAAACTTGATACAGAAATTCCAAGCAAAATACAAAATATGTAGTACAAGACCGTTCTGGCCCATGAGTACAACAAATGGTTTCTAGTGGTTGATGGCGGAAGCGGTTTGCGGATTATCAGCGTCTATGGGACTCCATTTCCCACAGGAACAGCTGACCTGGATAACTCCTATCTTTGCGTAACTGCTGTCTTCGATGCCTAGGTTCCGGGCTGTCGTCGTTGCGCTTCTCTCCAAGCGAGAAATCTGGCCAAGACAATAGCCAGGGACAACCCAGTGAGTACTTTGAATGTACTCGCAAACATTATGAACACAGGTATAATATAACAGATGATAATCATGCTCTGAAATATTTTCATGATCACTTAGCCAGTCACGAAATAAAATTCAGGCCGCATGCAAGCAGGTCATTAAATATGAAAAAGCAATTAGATAATAAGAATAAAATAAACCGATCGGGTGTCTGAAGCGACGCCTCGAAAGGATAATAATATAAAGCATGCCTCAGTCGGGCGTCTGAGCGATGCCACATAAAGGGCTTGTAAAGAAAATTAAATAATCAGCATGCCACAGTCGGGCGTCTCAGCGACACCACATAAAGGGCTTATAAAGAAATAAAAAGCAGGCATGCCACAGTCGGGCGTCTCAGCGACACCACATAAAGGGCTTATAAAGAAATAAAAGGCAGGCATGCCACAGTCGGGCGTCTTAGCGACACCACATAAAGGACTTATAAAGAAAGTAAATAACAAATGTGCCACAGTCGGGCGTCTGAGCGACACCACATAAAGGGCTTATAAAAAGAAAGTAAATAACAAACGTGCCACAGTCGGGCGTCTGAGCGACACCACATAAAGGGCTTATATAGGAATAAACACAGTGAATATCCAGGAGGTAGAAACGTCCCAGGGATACTCAATAATTCAAATAATACAAATGGTTAGTCCATAATAATAATAATCATAATCATCATATGTCACATGTCATGATCAATGTTCTGGTTTAGCAGTTTTTCCTCCGAAGACCGACACTAAGACCGACACTTGACCCATCCCAGACTGTAGTCCTTAACCATGGACACGGCTATTCGAATAGATATAATCTCTGCAGAGGGTGTACTCTTTACCCACGAGTAACGGATTCCTTTAGTCCATCGGGACTAATTCTGTTTACGGTCTTTTACTTGAAAACACACCTGACCCGCACACACCAGCTTAACTTACCGGTGTCTGGAATCACCCACGACACCCGTTAAGCAAAACTCTAAGTGGGGAGGCTACAACCTCGACTAGCAAGGGATCACAAAATTTATAACGCGCGCAAACTAGGGGAGCTACCCCCTCGGCTCCAACCGGAAACACCCATGCCCCCGGACCAGGTGGCCTGCCTACCGGATGCAGCCGGTATCTTCCACCATGGCCTCTCTGTACGGTGTGTGCTAAGAAAGGGGTTGACAACTTACTGAACCGTACCCTACCTAAGGCAGGGACAAGTGGTAGTACGAAGCAAGTATTGGGGTTGCTGGCACAAGACTCGATCTATGGTTGTCTCAGGAGGTTTAAGCATTCCCTGCATGATTAGCATAACAAATATATTTTCCACCAACAGACAGAATCACCACTCATCATACCTTACCATGCCTTACTGAATATACCCGTCTCAGCGAAATATCAGTAACAAGCTCGTGTCCACCCAAGACAGAGACTTTCCCGGATTCCTTCCGGTAGGCATGAAAGGCATACGAGGGTGATACTATCACAAACATATCAATTCCCAACAGTAAGGAAGCTTCATCATACACTCACGAGTATGATCATAGCATCACAGGAAATAATACATGTTTCCAATCAACTCGGTGTTGTAGCCATATCACAACAACACACGACAAATATTATACTAGGGTTCAGAATGCTTGCCTTTAGTGTGTGGAGAGGTAGGGTGCACCACAAAACTTTTGAAGGTTGCTTCCCTCTCCATTACCTATTTTTGAAAATATTTGAATCAACACACCATTCAAAAACAGTAAAAAAAAGTTGTTCAGAAAATTTTCAAATAAATATGAAAATAAACTAGATGGAATTTGAGAGACAACAGAAAAAGAATCAAGTCAAATGGAGTTGTGGTTTAGAAACTAGAGCCAGTCAAAGTTCAGGTCAAAATCTGGTTTAAAATAAAACAGAAAAAAGAAAAACGGTTCGGAGGGCTTACGCTTTCGATCGGAGAAGACGTACTTCCGGGTTTACGCCTTCACTTAAACCAGCACGGGCCGACTCATGGGTCACTGACAGTGGGTCCCTTGGGCCCACTGGTCAGGTTTGACCAGTCGCCCGCGCCTCCTTCCTCCTCTGGCCGAGCGGAGGCGGGGCTCCGGCGATTGCCGCCGACGAACGGCGGCTCCCCACAGGATTCTGAGGTGGGGGATGGATCCGCCGGTCCAGGGCGGTCCTCCCAGTGGTCGATAGGCTAGCGGGGATGAAGGGGGTCGCCGGCGGCGAGCTCTGCGGTGGATGGCACCTTCGGGAACAATTGGGCTTCGGCCTATGGTGGCTCCCAGTCGAAGCTGAGAAGTTTGGCGGCTTCGTACGTTTGAGGGGAGTCAAATGGTGGCGCTGGAAGGACTGGGGAGGCCCTGCTCGCGACGAACGGGACCGGAGTGTGGCGGCGATCGAACTGACCGGAGATGAGGAAGACGGCCTCCCTCCGTCGATTGCTGGCAGTGGGGGCTCTAGAGGGATGGCCCGATGTCGCCTGAGGGTCCGGACGAGCTCGGGGTCCCTATTTATAGTGTAACTAGGTCGGTTCCGTGGCGGCCGGAGATAAGCTCGACGGTGAGCCGCTACTGTGGCCGCAGACGACGTGGCGATGCAGGAGGCGGCTTGGAGGAGCGAATGGATGAGCTCGGGCTGTTCAGGGGCGAGCTGGCACGCGGCTGTGGCTTGGGCGGTGCTACTACGACCGAAGCTCGCTGCGGTCGCCGGCGTGCCGCCAAGAGGGCTCTAACGGCGGCGTTGTAGGGCGCCAGGGGCGGCTTGGATGGTTCTGACAAGCGGATGAGAACGGGGCTTGGCTCTACGGGCGAGTAAAGGCCAGGGGCAGGATGCGGCGGCTCAGTTGCGCGCGCGTGCAAAACGTGCGCTCTGGGCGCGCCCAGAGCATGCACGCCATGTGCTCGACGATATGCCAAGGCATGCCAGGAGGCTTCGATGAAACTGCAAATTAACAGGATGGTTAGGGCTTAAGCTACACCTCTAGAGGACATGCTGGTTGGGCAAAGCAAGCCGGTTCATAATGCAAGCTAGGTTTCATACCAATTTTGTTCATGAACACAAGGTGCTCGACAGAATGCCATGGGCATCTAGGCATCTCCTTTGGTGGCCAAAATCTCCAGATCAGAGTCTCTTTAGATGGTAAAGAGGGTGGTAAGGTTAGTTTGACAAAAGCAAAAACTTCCTAATGCAAGTTTTTGAGAAAACCAAATCTGGACAGAAAACATATGCCATTATTGCATGTGCTTAAAAACTTCTAATGGGGCTGATCTCCTGGACTTAAGAGTTTGGTAGGGTGGACTACAAACAGGAAAAATCCCAAGATTAATAGAGCAAAATAAAATATGGTTGCAGTGCAAATTACCAAACTGGACCAGAATGAAGATGAGGATGGTTTGCTCAAATTTTTCGAAACACATGCCTGGGTTTTTGCATAAAAGTGATCCAGGGACATCACATGTCATCCCCAAATTTTTGTGGAATCTTTAAATGAAGTTATCAAAGGGTTGTAGTGCAAATGGGACTCTAAAACTTATGAGAAACCATTTTAAAAGAAATAAAACTTAGGAAAATAATTATAGAAATAATTCCACTGATAAGAGAAATGTTTTTGAGAAGGTATACAAGTCCAACAATATTTTTGAAAAGTTTCCATTTGGAGGGAAAAACTCCACAATTCAGAAGAAGGAGTGATTCTGAAATCGGAAGATAATCCAGAAAATAAAAATTTAATTTCCTGGCAAAATTTTAATTAATAAATCATGGTTAAATTTTTGGGGTGTTACAAAATATGCCCTAGAGGTAATGATAAATTAGGTATTATCGTATTTCCCTGTTCATGATAATCGTTTATTATCCATGCTAGAATTTTATTGACCGGAAACTCAAATACATGTGTGGATACATAGACAACAACGTGTCCCTAGTAAGCCTCTACTGGACTAGCTCGTTGATCAAAGATGGCTATGGTTTCCTAGCCATGGACATGAGTTGTCATTTCATAACGGGATCACATCATCAGGAGAATGATGTGATGGACTGTGGCACCCTGGCTCAAAGAACCGGATTACCAGTGTTTCCAACCCAGAGATCATGTCTTCTGGAAACACACAACAACTTGGAACAGAACTGAACTGATCTTTAATGATAAACTTCGGGTACAAGCTCATATTTTACACCGATAGCGAGGCAAAAGGAACACCTGGTGCTATGACAATATCTACATTATTTATGAAACTTAGCGGGCCTCGAAACTACTAGGGAAACTCTACGGAGTAGCGGAACATAGCGGAAACTCCATCCACAGGGACACTGCTGGGGCACAGCCTAGTTAGCATAGCACGAACCATCGGGACCTCCGTCCTCGGCTTCTCCTGCATCTGGCATGATACGCCAGGTGAGTACTTTGAATGTACTCGCAAGCTCACGACAACCAAGTAATGCAGCAAACAATAGGATGGCAATCAACATGTTAAATTCTTAAGTGATTCACTTACTGTCACTGGTTATCAACTTACACTCTTCCGGGTTGTCCCACAACCCTCAGAATACTCATAGCTCATCGAGTACTTCCGATCATATGACGAGTTCTTCCATCATTATTATCACTGTTATGGTTGACCACCTAGTGAGGCCTGGATGGACTATCCAATACCGTGGACGCGGCTATTCGAATAGATTTTTCACTCTGCAGAGGTTGAGCACTTTACCCACACCATGGAGCACCTGACCTTGTGATCCCATTTCGGGTGGACCAGCATTGCTCCAACGAAACCCGCCTGACCCATGACCCTCCCATCGTACCACCGGCCGTCATCCTCCCCCGGAGTCCTGCCCTGGGTGGCCCCTGTGTCACCTCGGTACACCTACCACCGTCGTGGCCAAACTAAACTGTCCCACACAGGGACGCCGGCACAATACTCAACTAGGCTCACAGGGTTATCGCCGTCTACCTGATCAGGGTAGCACGCACGCATAACCCTCCTTGTCTAGAGGTACCGGTGAAAGAGCACGGAGCCAGACCAAGTCAAGGCCATCCCATACAGGCAAATGTGGTTGCACAGATAAGCCCGGACAGGTGACTCTAGATCAATCGACTAAGTTTCATTTAGCAAGCATAGTGGTTTATCATAAAAAATTATGATGACAGCAACTAGGAATTAAATTAATTTACTATGAATTATTATATAGCAAGTAATTCATTTAAATATGCAATGCTATTGAAATGCTTCATGAAATGGGTGTCCTGGCTTGCCTTGCTCTATTGGGTTGCCCAAAAACTCCTGGTGTTCAAAACCACCAAAGTTCCCTTCTGAAAATATTTTAAATAGCAATTGAAAATGACACATATCACTATTTTGTGCACCAGAAATTCTGTGAACAACAGAAAAATACCAAATTTACCAGAAAAATAGAGGAGCTCAAGACAAACCCAATGCAAAAAGAATGAATTGATTTGGACTTATGGATAAAAAGTTATTAATAGTCAAAGTTTCTGGTCAACTCTGGAAATAAACAGAAAATAGAAAAACTGACAATGGGCCACGTCGAAGGCGTAAAGTGGAGGGGCACCTCCACTTACCGCGTCGGCGAGCCACTGACAAGTGGGCCCCTTCGTCAGATTTAAAAGGGGGAAGGAGGGAAACAGAGAGAGGCGGGGCTCCGGCGATCATCGCCGGTGATCCGAACGGCGGCGAGGTCCAATGACTACAGGGATGGATAGAGCGCATGGAGACGAGCACGCACATACCAGCAGAGTCGCGAGAGATGGCCGGATGGCGTCATCCCCTTCCTCTCTGGTGGCGGCGGCGCTCAGGTGTTGTCGGAGACGGCGGTTCCAGCGGTGATTTGCTCGGGCAAGCGGTCGAGCATGATCAGTGGAATGAGCTGAGCTCAGTGGTGGAGTCAGAGGAGGCCAGGGAGGAGTGGAACGGCGAGGTGGCTGGGCTCAGGTGGCGGTGGATCTCCGGCAAGGTTCGAGGCCAGAGGGCCTCTCAGCCGTGGCTCGCTGCTCGGGAGGATGATTGGGAGGTGGAGAAGTAGGGTGAGGAGCTCAGGAGGGATGGGCATGGCCTTTTATAGGCAGGAGGCGAGATCGGGCAAGCTCTCTGGAAATGGTGAGGCGTGGGACACGTCGCCGGCGCCAGGACGCACTGCTGGCTGGCCGGCAGCTGGCGTCGAGACGGGAGAGGGCAGTGGAGTTAATGCATGGGTGGCCGCACGCGGAGGAAGACGACGGCCGCAGAGCCACTGTGCCCGCACGGGCAGCATAGTGCCCGCGTGCGTGGCGGCCGCCGGGGATGATCCTAGCAAGGGGAGAAGGTTCTGGGCGGACAGCTGGACGGAGGGAAGCTCGTCGGTGTAAGGGGACAGCGTACGGCGACGCGGTCATCAACCTCCGACGAGACCCGAGCCTGCCGGTGCCCAGAGTGCGTGTTTGGCAGGCTGGCCATGCGGTCACCGCGTGCATAGGCACCCACGGCGTGAGCCAGCTCACCAGGTCATGTCTGGCCTGTCAACCCTGCCATGTTGAGCCCTCACGTGCCACTAGTTTGCCCAAAACCTCACTGATACGAAGAGTAGCCTTAGCAACAGTTTCTAACAGAAACTTAGAGAGAGATCCAGAGAAGAGGTGAGCTTGAGATGAAGCCAGGGGAGATGTCTGAAGTGATCCATGTTGGAAGGACTACAGGCTGACAAAGTTTGAAATTGTTTGGAAGAGTTTTGGATAGGGTTCATCTGTAAGCTGCCATACTGGTCCAGAAACTGGATGAACTTGGTTCACTCATATGGTAGATCTGATGGAGCTGAAATTTGGTAGGAGGGAGTCATTTGATGTATAGAAGATGCCATAAAAATTTCAGCTCAAAAAGATACCTCTAGATGGTACTTCTTCACAGAGGTTCAAAATGAGCAGAAACTTGGCAGAGCCTTGTTGCTAAAAAGTTGTTTTGGTCAAATAATATTTTTGGATATTGTGGCTAGATAGGTTCCTTGATATCTCAGGGAATTTTCTGAGAGTTTTCTGAGCTAGGAAAATAGAGGTTGCTTCACAATTGACCAATTCTGACCAGAAAGAAAATAATTATTCTGGCCAAAATTTTGTACTGGACTATGGAATGTTTTTGAAGATTATGAGATTATATGATGATAAGAAGGTGTTGCATGAGTTTGGGATTCTTTTGATCATCAGAATTATAGGTTGCTTCACAACCCATAGTGATGACATAGTTTCCAAAAGGAAGAAAATAAATTATTGGAAAAGATTAAAATTGAAGTTGGATCCAAGAGATGTGTGGCAAAGTTTTGGCAAGGTGGTGAGGGCTTTAGGTCACTGAGAAAAAGATTAATAAGTCCAAAGTCAATTGAAAAGGTTCAAAACCATCCAGAATTCAAATAAAGCCAAAAAGATTTTGAAAAGAAAAAGTTGCCAAAAATCAGGGTGTCACAAACCTACCCCCCTTAGGATGAATCTCGTCCTCAAGATTCGGTTGCTCAGGGAACAAGTACGTGTATGAGGATCTTAGAAAATCCTCTCTTTACCAGGTAGTCTCTTCCTCAGTATGATGATCCCATAGTGTCGGGCCCATTTCTGAGAATAAATCCCAGAATAGCCCTAAGTCACACCAGCCCCAAGATCAACACAACTGGTGGACTTCCTTGATACAGATAACCAGTACAAGATAATATTACACAGGGTTGAGTCTGAGGGCTCAACAAAGTTTATTACAATCTCGCCAATATATGGCAGTGGCGGAATATGACAGTGGTGTGGTGGTGATACAATACTAGTACAATAAAATAGAGCCAAGCGTCAGAGTGAGGCTTGACTATTTTATTTGTGTAGCAGAAGCTCAGCGGATGATACATGTGGTAGACTCCTATCTCATAGGTTGACTGACTGGGACTCCTCTAAGCGTCGGGCTCGCTAGCACAATCCTCCTCCACGAGCTCGTCCTCCTCCAAGTCTGGCCAAGTAAATAGCCAGGGACAAGCCAGTGAGTACGTTGGAATGTACTTGCAAACATTATGAACAAAAGATATAATGGGTGCATATGCTCATGCTGACTAAAATTTAATTCATGACAATAAATGATATGAACGTGAGCATAGCATGCTAGTCATATTCAAACTTATTAGAAATAAAGCAAATGAATGCCACGGGTAGTCTAGCCAGCCCAAGTGACACTCAGCAGAATAAAAGAAATGCCAATCGGGTGTCCACAAGAGTAGTGGTGGGACAGCCTATAAACTCAAGAGACGCCACGAGAGGTCTTGAAGAGAAATGCCAGTCGGGTGTCAAGTGACGCCACGGTCGTACTTGAAGAGAAATGCCAATCGGGTGTCCACAAGAGTAGTGGCGGAATAAACGGCCTGTTAACTCGAGAGACACCATGAGAGGTTTTGAAAATAAAGCTGAGTGCCCGGGGTAGACTAGCCAGCCCCTGAGACACTCAGGAAATTCAAAATAAGAGAAACGGGTTAGTCCTTAGTAATATGCATAACCATAACAATATTTAACATGCATAAAATATTCATGGTAGCATCAGGGTGTCAATAATTATCCTGCAAAATAATTCAGGCTCAATTTAATTATTTCCTTCGGAGACCGACACCGGGACCGACACTTGACCCACCCAGCTAACAACCTTGACCGTGGACAACGGCTATTCGAATAGGTTTAAACTCTGGAGAGGGTGTACTCTTTACCCACAAGTAAAGGATTTCTTTAGTCAGTACCGTGCCACTGACTAATTCCCATTACGGTCTTTGGGTTGAAAACACACCTGACCAGCACACACCAGATTAACTTTCCGGATGCCAGGAATCATCGAAAGCATCATTCAAGAAAAACTCTGAGACGGAGAGACCAATGTCCTGCATGGGATCACTATTAACACACGCGCATTCCAAGGGGTGCCCCCTCTCGTTTACAACCGGAAACACCCATGCCCCCTGACCTGATGACAGGATTTAGTCCAAGGCCTTGGAAACCCTCATCATGGCCCTCTGTACGGTGTGTACCTGAACAGGGGTTAACAACTTACTCAGCCGTACCTTCCCTGCGGAAGGACTCGTGGCAGTACGGTATCCAGTTAGGTGTAACGGAACAAGACTCGATCTAGGCCGACTCAGGAGGTGTTAAATATCTTCACCGGTATATTCCACATAGTCATGTGACACCACCGTGTCAAAAATAATGACCCGTGCCCACCAGCACGTCCAAGGCAGGAATCACACTCCTGAATATCTCACAGCTTTACCAAGTCAGTAAGTTTCCTTGTTTGAGTGAAGTGCAAGACAAGCATAAGAAGTGATATAACCAAACATGCATGCACTTGTGATATATGTGGTGCAATTCCAACCGATGCAAACATGCAAATGCAATCACCATATCCCAAGTTCAATAATGCTTGCCTTGTCCAAAGTAGTCAGGTGAAAACCCTTCGAAATTCTCGGCAAGGTTTCCCTCTTCTTTTTCTGAAAATATTCAATTTCAACTCAAATTAAAATTTTGGCAACAGTACAAAAAGTTGTGTCAAAACATTTTTAAATAAATACTAAAAAAACTAGAGAGAAAAATAAGAATTCCAAAAAAAGATTCAACTCAAACAGAGTTGTGGGTTTAAAAGTTATTAAACTTTCAAAACCAGGGGTGTTTCTGCAAAAATCTAGTCCCTATGCGTTTATAAAGAAAACGCTTCGGGCAAGAATACGCTTTTCAGCGTGGAAGGCGCAAAACACGGAATAAGCCTTCGATTAAAAAGAAAACGAAAAAAGAGCGCGCGGGGTGGGGTCCACCCGTCAGGTTCAAAAGTTCGAACGCGCGCTCGAGGACACAGGAGATGCGGCGATCGCCGGTGACAATCACCGGGGTTTCAGCGGCCAGCGGTGATGCAAATGTGCTCAGTGTGGACTACCGCATCGGTGACTGGTAGAGATGGACGCCGGCGAGCACCTGAACGACGGTGAGCTCAACACCGGCGGACGGTAGCTTCGGTGGAGATGGACCTCGTCGGAGAGTGCTCGGGGGACGGAATTGGAGCGCGGAATCGATCGTTTGGTGGATGAGATGGCTACTAGTGAAGTTTGAGCTGTGGAGGTGGGGTAATGGTGATGAACTGATCGTGGACCGAGGCAGTGGAGCGGTGACCGGAGAGGAGGGAGGAGACCTTCTCAAGGTCAGGGAGGTGGCGAGGGGGCGATCAGGAGGTGGTGGAGGCGATGGGTGGAACGAGTGGGGCTCGGGGGCCTTTATATAGGCGATCCCGAGGTGGTCAGAAGCTTGCGGGCGACGGCGGAGTTACTCCTCCCGCCGGAGGTGGTTAGGGGCGGTGGTCAAGGGCGGCGAGGAAGTAATTAGGGCGGTGGAGAACTCCGGAAGGCTCGGCATGGACGAGCGCGAGCTCCCCGAGCTTATCCACGGGTGGCTCAGGTACGGCCATGGTGAACGCCGCCCAGCTCCGGCGACTGGCAGGAGGGGTCCAGAGGCTTGGGCGGTGTAGTGATGGTGTAGAGAGGGGCGACGCCTGGAGCTGGTAGGTGGAGAAGGTGTTGACGGCAGTGAAGAAGGTCGGTGGCCGAGGCGGCTCTACTCGGCCCGCCGTGGATGAGCACGGTGGCAGGTGCACCGGCCTGCCACCGGCCAGTTGACTGCGAAGTACTGACGAGGAAGGACCCGTGGAGATGCATTGAAGGCCAGGGGGGCGACGCCGTGTGGGAGAGAGGAAAGGGAGAAGTGCACGGCACCGAGCACCTCTGCCACTGAAAGACAAATTCAGTTAACTGAATTTCTTTCAGCTATGAACAGTGCACAGACACTCATATGATCCTATGGCAGAGAGTGCTAGGGATTTTAGGATTTTTGAGGAATTTTTGTGGTGATGTGTTGATGCATATGAGAGGGCCTGGCAAAGTTTTGGAATTTTTGGAGCTATTAAAAATAGACTTGTATCAAAAAGATTGAATCTGGTCCAAATTTGAACATAATAGAATTTGAAAATTTTGAACTATGGCACCCCATGTTTTTGGAGAAATGGGTTGTGGGTACCATATATTTGCTGAGATAATTTTGGTGGAGGTAGAATCCTTGTAGAAATTGTGGTTCCTTTGTAAACCAAAGGGATAATGAATAATATAAATTCCCACTTTGGAATTTATAAAATATTGAAAGAATATATTTGTGAGGTGGAATGGAGTTGGATACTGTCCTATAAGATGTGCTTGACTTGTGGGATAAATTTGGAGTGGAAGAAAAAATTATTGGGAGACTTTAGAAGGGCTAAAAGGAAGTGAAAGGGCCATTTTCCTTGAAAATTTAATTATTCACAAAAACTTTTCTGAATGAAAATTGTTTGAAAACCTCCAAATTAATTATCCAAATAAATTTTAAATCTTTCAAAACAGAATCATTAAAGAAAATTTGAAACCCGATTAAAATTTGAAAGGGTTTTCAAACGGTAGAAAAGTAATATGATCAAAAATGATTTTCAAAGCATTAATTTTTAAAGGAAAGATTTCAAAAATTCAGAAAATATTTTTGGGGTGTTACAAGACCTACCCCCCTTAAGAAAAATCTCTACCCCGAGATTTCAGCTGTCCCTCAAACAGGTACGGATATTCAGTCCTCAGGTGATCCTCTCTTTCCCATGTTGCTTCTTCCTCGGTGTGATTACTCCACTGAACCTTGTAAAATTTTATTACATTCTGTCGGGTCCTCCGTTCAGACTCCTCCAAAATCTTTATAGGGTGTTCCCTATAGGTAAGATCTGATTGGATATCCAGGTCCTGATGCTGGACTTGCTTTTCTGGGTTACTGGCACATCTCCTTAGCTGTGACACGTGAAACACATCATGAACATCTGATAATTCTGCCGGTAGCTCTAGTTGATAAGCAACCTTGCCTCTTCTTGCGATCACTCTAAATGGTCCAATAAACCTCGGTGCCAATTTTCCTTTGACTTTAAATCTCTGTAGTCCTCTTGTGGGAGATACTCTGAGATACACATATTCATCGGGCTCAAAACTGATTTGTTGGTGCTTTTGATCATAGTAACTCTTTTGACGGCTCTGAGCCGCTCTCAGTCTGTCCTGAATAAGCTTCACTTTTTTTTCTGCCTCCTTAAGAACTTCGGGACCGAAAATTCAACTGTCTCCAGTCTCAGACCAATTGAGTGGGGTACGGCACCTTCGTCCGTACAGTGCTTCAAAAGGTGACATTTTCAAACTGGCTTGATAACTGTTGTTATAAGAGAACTCCGCGTATGGTAAACTGTCTTCCCAGCTAATTCCGTAAGTGAGCACACATGCTCTCTGCATGTCGTCTAATATTTGATTTACCCGCTCAGTTTGTCCCCCGGTCTGTGGGTGGTATGCTGTGCTGAACGCCGGTTGAGTCCCTAGGGCTTGCTGTAGGTGCTCCCAAAATCTAGAGACAAATTGGGTGCCTCTATCAGAAACTATGGTCTTGGGTACTCTGTGTAGGCAAACAATCCGGGAGAGGTATAATCTGGCAAGCCTCTGTGTGGAGTATGTGGTTTTTACCGAAATGAAATGTGCCACCTTGGTTAAATAATCTGTTATAACCCAGATAGCATCATTTCCGTGTCGTGACCTTGGCAATCCGATGATAAAATCCATTCCTATTATCTCCCATTTCCATTCAGGTACTCTGAGTGGCTGCAATAGTCCTGCTGGCCTCTGGTGTTCTGCTTTTACATGCTGGCATGAATCACAACGTGCGACATATACGGCTATATCTCTTTTCATCCCGTGCCACCAATAATTTTCTTGTAGATCCTTGTACATTTTTGTTCCTCCTGGATGAATAGAATATGGAGTGGTATGGGCTTCTGCCAAAATTTGTTGCTTTAAATCTTCCTTATTAGGCACGCATAATCTTTTCCCGAACCATAAGATTCCCTGACTGTCTACGGTAAATTCAGTCGCCTTGACCAATTTTATTTTCCTCTTAATCCCTTCAATACTTGGATGTCCTTTTTGGGCTTCTTTGATCTGATCCTCTAATGTTGGTCTTATTTCCAGTTGGGCAATGGTTCCTTCTGTGACTAGGACCATATTGAGTTTGGCAAATTCCTGATTAAACTCATGCTGTAAGAATTGCGCACTATTATTGTTGGTGCAGGGATTTCGGCTGAGGGCGTCTGCCACAACATTTGCTTTACCCGGATGATAATGAATTCTGATGTCGTAATCCTTTATTAACTCAAGCCAGCGACGTTGTCTCAAGTTTAATTTTGGCTGGGTGAAAATATACTTAAGACTTTTGTGGTCTGTGTATATTTCACATCGCTTACCGAGAAGAAAGTGTCGCCATTCTTTAAGTGCATGTATTACTACAGCTAGTTCCAAATCATGAGTAGGATAATTCTCCTCGTGTCGTCGTAGTTGTCTTGAGGCATATGCCACGACTTTACCTTCTTGCATAAATACACATCCAAGGCCTTTCCTGGACGCGTCACAGTATATCTCAAAAAATTTGTGCACATCAGGCACGACCAGAACGGGTGCCGTTGTTAGCCTCTTTTTCAATTCTTGGAAACTTTTCTCATAGGCTTCAGTCCAATCAAACTTCTTATCCTTCTTAAGAAATTGGGTCATGGGTTTAGCTATGGTGGAGAATCCTTCTATAAATCTCTGGTAGTAGCTAGCCAGACCAAGAAAACTCCTGACCTCTGTCATGTTTGTGGGTTGCTTCCATTCTTGGACAACCTTTACTTTACTTGGGTCCACTGCTATCCCATCTTGTGTCAATACGTGTCCCAGAAAACCAACTTCTCGCAACCAAAATTCACATTTACTGAATTTGGCATACAGTTGATTTCTCCTCAATTCTTCCAAGACTATTCATAGGTGTTGCTCGTGTTCCTCGGGTGTCTTGGAATAAATAAGTATATCATCGATAAATACGACCACGAACTTGTCCAAATATTTCATGAAGACCTTGTTCATGAGATGCACAAAATAAGCAGGAGCGTTGGTTAAGCCAAAAGGCATCACTGTGAACTCGTATAATCCATATCTGGTAGTAAAGGCAGTCTTGGGTATATCTGACGATCGGATTTTTAATTGATGGTAGCCTGACCTCAAATCTATTTTTGAGAAAACCTTGGCTTCTGCTAGCTGTTCAAACAAGTCAGTTATCCTGGGTAGCGGGTATTTATTTTTGATGGTGACCATATTGAGTGCCCTGTAATCAATACATAGCCTTAGGGTACCATCCTTTTTCTTAGCAAATAAAACTGGCGATATCCATGGTGATGAGCTGGGTCGAACATAACCCTTTTCCATTAGTTCCTTAATCTATTTCTTCAACTCAGCCAATTCCGTCGGAGCTATTCGGTACGGCTTCTTATAAATGGGTGTCATTCCAGGTGCCAATTCAATAACAAATTCAATTTCACGGTCCGGGGGCATTCCTGGTAGCTCCTCAGGAAATACATCGGGGTATTCGTAGACTATAGGAACCTTACTTAATTCTGCCGCATCCACTTGATTTAATTTTCCTTGTGATGCGGAAACCCTCCTTGTGCCAAATTTTATTGTTTCTCCTTGGCAACTTGTAAGAGTCACCGTGCGGTTGTAGCAGTCTATGAAACCTTTATTTTTGGTTAACCAATCCATTCCCAGAATAACATCCAGATCAACTGCTTCCAGAACAATAAGGTTGGCTAAAAAAACCATTCCTTTGATCTCAATATTCACATCCTTGCAGTACCATTGTGTGCTTTTCTTCGATCCTAGGAACTGAATAACCATGGAATTTTGCAAAGGCGAAAAAAAAAATCGATTCTTCGAAGCGAATCTTTTTGAGATACACGAATGGGAAGCTCCGGAATCAAATAAGACTGTAGCATTAATTGAGTTGATAGGAAACGTACCAAACACAATATCTGGTGTATTTTGTGCCTCCTCAAATGTCACGTGGTTGACCTGTCCCTTCCTTTGGTTGTTATTGGGGTTGGAGTTGTTGCATTTTGGAGCTGAGTTTGTACCACGGCCATTGTTGTTGGGCTTGGTTGTATTATTTCCCTGCTTTGGGCATTGCCTGGAGTAATGCCCTTCTCCTCCACGGGCATAATAGGTGATGCCCAGATAGAATGTCGTATCTTTGGTCCTGTTGTTGAAAGCACTGCGGTTCTGTTGTGGTGCTATCGTTGCTGGTCAGGGTGTTGTAGGCTTCTAAAATTCATTCTTGGGCCTGTTGTTGCGAACCTGAGATGACTGGTTCATACGGCGCTTGCGTATCTCGTTCATGTTGTGATGCTCGTTCTCCAGTATAATTGCCTTGTCCACCAGTGTTTTGAAATCAGGAAAGGTGTGGACTACCAGTTGGCACTTTAAAGATGGGATAAGTCCGTCGAGGAATTTTTCCATCTTTTTGTCTTCTGTCATGTATTCGTCGTTGGCGTACCAGGCCAGCTGAGTAAATTGATCCAGATACTGGGCTACCATGGTGGCTCGCTGCTCGAGATCCTCAAATTACCTTTTCTTCAATTTCATGATACTGTTAGGAATGTGTGCTCCCCGGAAGTTTTCCTTGAATTGTTCCCAAGTCATATTAGCTCCATTGGGGTGAGTGTGGCATAAGTTTTCCCACCATGATGTTGCTGTACCAGAAAAATAGTATGGGGTATAAAGCACTTTTTCCCGGTCCGTACACTAGGCAATAACCAATTTTCTTTTAATATCACGTAGCCAATCATCTGCCTCCAATGGTTTGTCGGTGTGAGAAAACACAGTAGGATTGGTCTTCTGGAGCTCAGACAATTTAGACCTGTTCTGATTTTGTCCTTGGTGATTTCCCATATTGATTAAATGCTGCATCATCTCTTGGTGCTGTTGCTGGCTTTGTTCGTACAGACGGCACACTTGTGAAAATGTTGAGTCACTGCCCTGTTGACTAGTCTGTCCTTGTGTAAAATTATTTCCCATTTGTCCATGGTTGCTCTCTGGCGGACTTGGCATAGAACGGGTCCAGGGGCGATGCATTTTCTTTTTGGGGGTATTTGTGTAATACCGATGAGAAAAGAAATTATAAAGGCAGCAAATAAAACTTTTAAGAGACCAAAAATAAATCTCCCCCCAGGATGCAAGTATAACAGGTTATATCATACATGCAGGATTTAATTATACAAGCATGACTTAATTATACAAGATGCTTGCAGAAACTGTATACTACATGACCACTTATTCAACTAGCGTACTACTTCGTCCTCTCAACGTGCTGTGGTCTGAGTCTGTTACTCGCCATCTTACAAAAAGAAGAAGAAACAGAAAATAAAATCTTACAACCACGTCATCATAAAAAGACTACTGTGGTGCTGACGCTCGATCTGTCCTCACGGGGTGTCCGAGACACTGTAAGCTCCGCTGAGGGTGAGTCCCAGCTGTGGTCCTTGAGACTCAACCTCCTCCTCTTCTGGAATGGTCTCCAGTCGAGTAGAGGTCGATGCTACGCCTGCCTGAGGTGGCACCGTGCATGTCGGCAGTGGAGCTCTGATCGGATCAGGAGCAGCCAAGCGACTAGCCTCATCACTCGGGGATGAGCGCTGAACCGTGGGTTGAGTAGGAGAATAGTGTGGTGGAGTCGGAATACGAGGGGCACGTGGTGAAGGCGAACGAAACTCACTCCTGCGAGGGATCCTCGCAGGAGCCAAGTCCATCTGTGCTGCAAGATGGTCGTCCACCAGTGCGGTGAAGACCGACTCTAGTGCCATGATATACTGAACAAGGGGCTCGATTGCCTCATCCCTTTCTCCTGCGGTGCAGGAAAAAGCATAATGGTTGGTATAAGGAACATGGCACGGAAGGTAGTGATAGGGACTGGTCTGCATGACAGGCACGATGTCCCTGAGACGAGCAATAGCCTCACGGGCGGCCATCTGGATAGCATGCCTCTCAGAGGGCATGACTCTCCCCATAAAACGGTAGTTGCGGAAAGACAAGGTACTTCCACCCCGAATATATACCGAAGCCTGGTACATAGTCAGAGTGTCTGTGATCCTGTCAGGAAAAACGGTGTACTCTGGACGGCTCAGAGATCTCATTGCATCTCTAGCGATGATGGTAAGAAGACGGGAAAATCCCGCAGGCTCATTGGCAAAAATCTGGGATGGGCAGCTGCCGCCAGACATCTACATTAGTAGACAGAAATCCAAATAGTCATATCATGTTCATATGATGACCATGGGAAAATGCCACAATGCATGAGATGCATGCTAAAAATGTTAGTACTGACTCGGATGCTAGCGATCGTGCCTAGGGCTTCCTACAGTCAGCCTGGCTCTGGTACCAAGGTCTATCGGGTCCATTTCTGAGAATAAATCCCAGAATAGCCCTAAGTTACACCAGCCCCAAGATCAACACAACTGGTGGACTTCCTTGATACAGATAACCAGTACAAGATAATATTACACAGGGTTGAGTCTGAGGGCTCAACAAAGTTTATTACAAACTCGCCAATATATGGCAGTGGAGGAATATGACAGTGGTGTGGTGGTGATACAATACTAGTACAATAAAATAGAGCCAAGCGTCAGAGTGAGGCTTGACTATTTTATTTGTGTAGCGGAAGCTCAGCGGATGATACATGTGGTAGACTCCTATCTCAGAGGTTGACTGACTGGGACTCCTCTAAGCCTCGGCTCGCTAGCGCAATCCTCCTCCACGAGCTCGTCCTCCTCCAAGTCTAGCCAAGTAAATAGCCAGGGACAAGCCAGTGAGTACGTTGGAATGTACTTGCAAACATTATGAACAAAAGATATAATGGGTGCATATGCTCATGCTGACTAAAATTTAATTCATGATAATAAATGATATGAACGTGAGCATAGCATGTTAGTCATATTCAAACTTATTAGAAATAAAGCAAATGAATGCCACGGGTAGTCTAGCCAGCCCAAGTGACACTCAGCAGAATAAAAGAAATGCCAATCGGGTGTCCACAAGAGTAGTGGTGGGACCGCCTGTAAACTCGAGAGACGACATGAGAGGTCTTGAAGAGAAATGCCAGTCGGGTGTTAAGTGACGCCACGGTCGGACTTGAAGAGAAATGCCAATCGGGGGTCCACAAGAGTAGTGGCGGAATAAACCGCCTGTTAACTCGAGAGACGCCACGAGAGGTCTTGAAAATAAAGCTGAGTGCCCGGGGTAGTCTAGCCAGCCCCTGAGACACTCAGGAAATTGAAAATAAGAGAAACGGGTTAGTCCTCAGTAATATGCATAACCATAATAATATTTAACATGCATAAAATATTCATGGTAGCATCAGGGTTTCAATAATTATCCTGCAAAATAATTAAGGCTCAATTTAATTATTTCCTCCGGAGACCGACACCGGGACCGACACTTGACCCACCCAGCTAACGCCCTTGACCATGGACAATAGCTATTCGAATAGGTTTAAACTCTGCAGAGGGTGTACTCTTTACCCACAAGTAAAGGATTTCTTTAGTCAGTACCGTGACACTGACTAATTCCCATTACAGCCTTTGGGTTGAAAACACACCTGACCAGCACACACCAGATTAACTTTCCGGATGCCAGGAATCACCCAAAGCATCGTTCAAGAAAAACTCTGAAACGGAGAGACCAACGTCCTGCATGGGATCACTATTAACACGCGCGGATTCCAAGGGGTGCCCCCTTCTCGTTTACAACCGGAAACACCCATGCCCCCTGACCCGATGATAGGATTTAGTCCAAGGCCTTGGAAACCCTCATCATGGCCCTCTGTACGGTGTGTACCTGAACAGGGGTTAACAACTTACTCAGCCGTACCTTCCCTGCGGAAGGACACGTGACAGTACGGTATCCAGCTAGGTGTAACGGAACAAGACTCAATCTAGGCCGACTCAGGAGGTGTTAATTACCTTGACCGGTATATTCCACATAGTCACGTGACACCACCGTGTCAAAAATAATGACCCATACCCACCAGCACGTCCAAGGCAGGAATCACACTCCTGAATATCTCACAGCTTTACCAAGTCAGTAAGTTTCCTTGTTTGAGTGAAGTGCAAGACAAGCATAAGAAGTGATATGACCAAACATGCATGCACTTGTGATATATGTGGTGCAATTCCAACAGATGCAAACATGCAAATGCAATCACCATATCCCAAGTTCAATAATTCTTGCCTTGTCCAAAGTAGTCAGGTGAAAACCCTTCGAAATTCTCGGCAAGGTTTCCCTCTTCTTTTTCTGAAAATATTCAAATTCAACTCAAATTAAAATTTTGGCAACAGTACAAAAACTTGTGTCAAAATATTTTTAAATAAATACCCATAAAACTAGAGAGAAAAATAAGAATTTCATAAAAAGATTCAACTCAAACAGAGTTATGGTTTAAAAGTTATTAAACTTTCAAAACCAGGGGTGTTTTGTAAAAATCCAGTCCCTGTGCGTTTATAAAGAAAACGCTTCGGGCAAGAATACGCTTTTCAGCGTGGAAGGCGCAATACACGGAATACGCCTTCGATTAAAAAAGAAAAAGAAAAAAGAGCGCGCGGGTGGGGTCCACCCGTCAGGTTCAAAAGTTCGAACGCGCGCGCGAGGACAGAGGAGATGCGGCGATCGCCGGCGACGATCACCGTGGTTTCAGCGGCCGGCGGTGATGCAAATGTGCTCAGTGTGGACTACCGCATCTGTGAGTATTAGAGATGGCCGCCGGCGAGCACCTGAACGACGGTGAGCTCAACGTCAGTGGACGGTGGCTTCGGTGGAGATGGACCTCGTCGGAGAGAGCTCGGGGGACGGAATTGGAGCGCGGAATCGATCGTTTGGTGGATGAGATGGCTACTGGTGAAGGTTGAGCTGTGGAGGTGGGGTAATGGTGATGAACTGATTGTGGACCGAGGCGGCAGAGCGATGACCGAAGAGGAAGGAGGAGACCTCCTTGAGGTCAGGGAGGTGGCGAGGGGGCGATTAGGAGGTGGTTGAGGCGATGGGTGGGACGAGTGGGGCTCGGGGGCCTTTATATAGGTGATCCCAAGGTGGTCAGAAGCTTGCGGGCGACGCCGGAGTTACTCCGGCCACCGGAGGTGGTTAGGGGCGGTGGTCAAGGGCGGCAAGGAAGTAATGAGGGCGGTGGAGAACTCCGGAAGGCTCGGCGTGGACGGGCACGAGCTCCCCGAGCTTATCCACGGGTGGCTCAGGTACGGCCATGGCGGACGCCGCCCAGCTCCGGCGACTGGCAGGAGGGGTCCAGAGGCTTGGGCGGTGCAGCGATGGTGCAGAGAGGGGCGACACGTGGAGCTGGTAGGTGGAGAAGGAGTTGACGGCAGTATAGAAGGTCGGTGGCCGAGGCGGCTCTACTCAGCCCGCCGTGGATGAGCACGGTGGCAGGCGCACCGGCCTACCACCGGCCAGTTGACTGCGAAGTACTGACGAGGAAGGACCCGTGGAGATGCATTGAAGGCCAGGGGGGCGACGCCATGCGGGAGAGAGGAAAGGGAGAAGTGCACGGCACCGAGCACCTCTGCCACTGAAAGACAAATTCAGTTAACTGAATTTCTTTCAGCTATGAACAATGCACAAACACTCATATGATCCTATGGCAGAGAGTGCTAGGGATTTTAGGATTTTTGAGGAATTCTTGTGGTGATGTGTTGATGCATATGAGAGGGCCTGGCAAAGTTTTGGAATTTTTGGAGCTATTAAAAATAGACTTGTATCAAAAAGATTGAATCTGGTCCAAATTTGAACATAAGAGAATTTGAAAATTTTGAACTATGGCACCCCATGTTTTTGGAGAAATGGGTTGTGGGTACCATATATTTGCTGAGATAATTTTGGTGGAGGTAGAATCCTTGTAGAAATTGTGGTTCCTTTGTAAACCAAAGGGATAATGAATAATATAAATTCCCACTTTGGAATTTATAAAATATTGAAAGAATATTTTTGTGAGGTGGAATGGAGTTGGATACTGTCCTATAAGATGTGCTTGACTTGTGGGATAAATTTGGAGTGGAAGAAAAAATTATTGGGAGACTTTAGAAGGGCTAATAGGAAGTGAAAGGGCCATTTTCCTTGAAAATTTAATTATTCACAAAAACTTTTCTGAATGAAAATTGTTTGAAAACCTCCAAATTAATTAACCAAATAAATTTTAAATCTTTCAAAACAGAATCATTAAAGAAAATTTGAAACCGATTAAAATTTGAAAGGGTTTTCAACCGGTAGAAAAGTAATATGATAAAAATGATTTTCAAAGCATTAATTTTTAAAGGAAAGATTTCAAAAATTCAGAAAATATTTTTGGGGTGTTACACACAGTACCTTGTAAAACCTGATCACCTTATTCCTGGTAGTTCTCTCCATCTCATCCAAGATTCTGACAGGTTTCTATTCGTAGGTCAGATCTTTAGCAAGTTCTAGCTCACCCATATCTGCTTGCTTGATCGGTCGTGCAATGCACTTTCTTAACTGTGATATGTGGAAAACATCGTGAACGTCAGACAACTCCGGTGGTAGTTCCAACTGATATGCTACCCTGCCTTTCCTAGCAATTACTGGAAAGGGACCGATGTATCTTGGTGCAAGTTTTCCCCGGGTATGAAACCTCTTCACTCCCTTCATGGGGGTTACTCGAAGGTAAGCATATTCTCCGGGCTCAAAAGTCACTTCTCGGTGCTTTGGGTTGTAATAACTCTTTTGACGGGACTTGGCTGCCCGAAGATGCTCCTGAATATCCTTGACTTGTCTCTCAGCCTCGAGCATCAAGTCCGTGCCAAAGATACGACTATCTCCTGTCTGGGACCAATTTAATGGGGTGCGGCACTTCTGTCCATACAGTGCTTTAAATGGTGACATTTTAAGACTTGACTGATAACTATTGTTATAGGAAAATTCCGCATAGGGTAGGCTATCCTCCCATTTGGGTCCATACGTGAGAGCACATGACCGAAGCATATCCTCTAGTATCTGGTTTACTCGTTCAGTCTGTCCATCTGTCTGCGGATGGTACGCCTTGTTATGCTTTAGCATGGTTCCCAAGGCTTGATGTAATCGCGACCAGAATGCTGAGGTGAATAAGGAGCCCCTATCCGAGGTGATGGACTTAGGTACTCCATGAAGGCTGACTATCGGGGACATGTAGAGTTGCGCAAGTTGATTTGAGTTGAAAGTGGTCTTTACCGGAATAAAGTGAGCCAATTTTGTGAGTATATCCACGATGACCCAGATAGCACCATGGCCTCTTGTTGACTTTGGTAGTCCCACAATGAAGTCCATGCATATGTCGTCCCACTTCCACTGGGGAACTGGTAACGGTTGCAGTAGCCCAGCGGGTTTCTGGTGCTCAGTCTTGACTTTGTTGCAGATGTCACAACATGCGACATAGTATGCTATATCCCTTCGCATTCCTGGCCACCAAAAGGTTTCTCTCAGGTCCTGATACATCTTTGTGCCTCCTGGGTGGATAGAGTATGCGGACTCATGAGCTTCTCTGAGTATTTGCTGTCTCAGATTGTTCTGATCGGGCACACATATCCGTTTCTCAAACCATAAGGTGCCTTGGTCATCCACACGGAAAGACTTGGCATTCCCCTGCTGAATCAATTCCTTGATCTCTTTTATTCCTTCATCTGGTTCTTGAGCCTTTTTAATTTCTTCCATAAGTGTTGGAGTAGTTTCCAAGGTATCCGGGCTAAGTGGGCCGCATAGCACCATATTGAGTTTAGCAAACTCTTCTCGTAACCGTGGCTGGATACCCGCGGTTAGTGTATTTATGGTGCCTTGTTTTCTGTTAAGAGCATCAGCGACCACATTAGCCTTTCCTTGGTGATAATTTATTCCAAGGTCATAATCCTTGACCAGTTCTAGCCATCTTCGCTGTCTGAGATACAGGTCAGGCTGAGTGAAAATATATTTGAGACTCTTATGGTGTATGTATATTTCACATCGTGGCCCAATGAGGTAATGCATCCAAATCTTTAAGGCATGAACCACGGCTGCTAATTACAAATCATGTGTGGGATAATTTTCTTCATGAGGTCGTAGCTGTCTGGATGCATATGCTACAACCTTCCCTTCTTGCATCAATACACAGCCGATTCCACACCTGGAAGCATCGCAATATATGTCAAAACTCTTGTGCATGTCTGGAAGGACTAAGACAGGGGCCGTAGTTAGCCTTGTCTTTAGCTCTATAAAGCTGTTGTCGCACTCTGCCGTCCAGACAGACCTTTGATTTTTCTTCAGCAATTCTGTCAGTGGCTTGGCTATCTTAGAGAAGCCTTCTACGAAACGACGGTAATAGCCTGCCAATCCCAAAGCTACGGACTTCGGTCACCGAAGCTAGTGTCTTCCAGTTCAAAACTGCAATTACTTTGCTGGGGTCGATAGCTACTCCTTGCTCTGACAAAATGTGTCCCAGAAATCCCACCTCTTTTAGCCAAAATTCACACTTACTGAACTTGGCATACAGGCGATGGGTCCTTAATCTTTCCAGGATAGCACGGAGGTGTTGTTTGTGCTCTTCTTCATTCTTGGAGTATATTATGATGTCATCGATGAACACCACCACAAATTTGTCCAAGAAATCCATGAAGACCTTGTTCATCATGCTCATGAAATAAGCTGGGGCATTTGTCAGTCCAAACGACATGACCGTAAATTCATACAGGACATAGCGAGTGGTGAAAGCTATCTTGGGGATATCCTCTTTTCTGATTTTTAGTTGATGATACCCTGTTCGGAGGTCAATCTTGGAGAATACCCATTCTCCGTTCAGTTGATCGAACAGATCGTCAATGCGAGGGAGCGGGTACTTATTTTTAATGGTGACCTCATTCAACTGGCGATAGTCCACACACATTCGTAGACTTCCATCCTTCTTCCTGACAAACGGTACGGGTGATCCCCATGCGAGATGCTTGGGCGAATATACCCTTTCTGTAACAATTCACCCAACTACTTCTTAAATTCCACCAGCTCTGGACTAGGCATACGATAGTATTTCTTGTAAATCGGGGCAGTACCGTGAATCACCTCAATTGCAAACTCTAATTCCCGGTCTGGTGGCATCCTCGGTAGTTCCTCGGGAAATACATCTGGGAATTCACAGACTACCAGAATCAAGTTCATATCTGTACCGGTAGTTGGGTATGCCATTCCCTTTCTTGACATCATTTTGCTGGCAAGGAATTGAACTGTTTGTCCTGCTGGGTTAACCAGGGTTACTGTTCTGGTGGCACTATTGATGCACACTTGGTGTGGTGTCAACCAGTCCATCCCTAGTATTATATCCAATCCAGGGGATTCAATGGCAACGAGTGTAGCTGGAAATTTAACTCCATGTATCGAGATTTCCAGACCTTTATATACCAGATTTGTTCTGAGCAGGGAGCCAGGGGATTGTACCACCATGATTTTATCCAAAAGCGAAGGGGAAAATTTGTGCAAGGTGGCAAAACTCCGCGAAATAAACAAATGGGAAGCCCCAGAATCAAATAAAATTACTGCAGGTGTGTCATTAACAGAAAACATACCAAGGACCATGTCTGGTGCTTCGTAGGCCTCCTCAGCGGAGATATGATGGACACGTCCGTGGCAGAAGTTAGGGTTGGGGCGGCGTCAAATAGTGTTGACTTGTGGCTTGAAGTCGGATGATGGCTTCCCGTTGTTGGCAAGGCACTGTTTGGAGTAGTGTCCGCTTTGGCCGCAAGTAAAGCAAGTGTTATTGCGGCGGCAGTCCTTGATCACTGGCTGTTTGCCGAAGGTCTTGTTCTGACTAACTGTCTTATTGTTGTTGTTGCCATTGTTCCATGCGGGCTTGTATTCAGACGGACCTGACTGCCAAATGCGTGGCTTCTGCACAAACTGCTCACGGTTGTCCTTCTTGGGTTCAAACTTTCACTTGTGGTCATCGTACCCGGACTTATGCTCTCGTTCGGCTATGAAGGCCTTGTTCACCAAAGTCTGGAAGTCTGGAAAGTCCAGCATACAGAGCTGACAACGGAGGGCATGATTCAGTCCTCCTAGGAATCGATCTATCTTCCTTTCTTCAGTGGATACATCATGGGTAGAGTACCGTGCCAGATTGTTAAACTTGTTCAGATACTCCCCGACGGACATATTTACTTGCGTAAGAGCAAGAAATTCCCTTTGCTTCACCTTCATTATGCCGGTAGGAATATGATACTTGCGAAATAACTCCTTGAACTTCTACCAGGAAATATCTTCTCCGGAAGGCCACATTATCTTTGTATTGTCCCACCATATGGCTGCTGGCCCTTCTAGGTAGTGAGTGACAAAAGGAACCTTATCTTACTCCTCATAGCGAGCTATTTCCAGCTTCTTTTCCATGGTTCTCAGCCAATCATCAGCTTCCATATGGTCCACAGCTTGACCAAAACTGGGTGGCTTGGTGCGCTGAAAGTCAGACAACTTAGAGTGTGTCCCATTGTTGTTGTTCTAGCCCACCATAGTCTGCATGCTTTTCAGAAACTCCATGAGATCCTGATTTCTTTTCTCCTCAAACATCCTCATGATCTAATCAGTGGTCGGTGCCTGAGGTGGTGGAGGTGGTAGATCTTCTGGTGGCTGTCCTGCCTGTCTGGCGGATTGACGAACAGGGGTTCCATCGCCACCTTGGGCACTACCTCTCTTCATCCTAAATTTGTTCCCATTGCAAAACACCGAATCGATGAGCAACATCCATAAGGGAAACACAGTAATATGACACCAGGAGAAAATTCATGAAAAAGGGCGAATAAAGAGAGCAACATAATTATAGAAGATAACCTAACATCATACATGGCAAGCTAGTAGGGGGATGTCATGGCTAAACTGCTCATACAGCCGTTGACATATGCAAAGATGCATGCACTACAACTCAAGCCTCCACTCTAGTGGCGCGGGTGGCACAAACACTGCCAGATTGAAAACTCCTCATCATCTGATCCTTAGTCGGAATCGGAACTGATGATGTGGATCTCATCCTCCGGATCAAAGGAAACACAGCGACACTGCTGAGACGGTTCTGCTTCCGAGGAAGAAGGAGTACGACGCCTCAGCATCGAAGCAACGGGAGTGGCTAGGAGTGAGGCCCACTCTGCCAGGGTCTCACGTCGGCTACCAAACGAAAAGCCTGGTGGTGTAGTGGAACTAGAAGGAGTATCAAGCCCACGTGGAGATGGAACTGGCGGTGGGTACATGGGTGGAAATGTAGGCTGAGGTGGAGATGGTACTGTAGTCGCGGCTGCAAGTGCCTCCTGGACACAAGACAGCTCCTCAGCCAAGGAGATGATCATACGATAACTGGCGTTCAGATAACAAGATAGAACACCAGTCGCACGATCACTCGCCCGGTCAACTGGCGCGAAAATGACTCGCCCTATCGTAGGTGACAGGGTGGGGTAGTGAAAGAAACCTGGATGAGTCTGCATCTCGACCTCGTGGAAGCGCAAGTCAGTGAGATCCTCCATCGCAGCAAGCCGGATCGCCAGCTCCGGAGTGGAAGCCGTTCCGCCCTTGGAAGAGCGAGAGTAGCTACCAATATCCGAACTCGCGGTCAGAAAAGCCTCCGCGTGATACTCATACACTGACTCGGCAAGCTGCTCCCAAAACACCTGGTATACTGGGTCTTCGCCGTTGGGATACATCCGAAGCCAGATGTTACGGAGTAGTACTGGAAAAGTGAACGGTGCTGGCTCATGATGGTAGTGGTACGGAACTGGTGCCATCTACACTCACAATGCCAACGGTTAGTAAAACAATGAATCATGATGCATGCCATGCAACAATCAAATGCAGCAAGCAAGATGCACACTCAGAGCCTACACTAATCATGGTTCTAGCGCGGGTTAACTAGGGTGTCCTACAGTTAGCACGGCTCTGATACCAAGCATTGTGGCACCCCGGCTCAAAGAACTAGTTTACCAGTGTTTCCAACCCAGAGATCATGTCTTCTGGAAACACACAACAACTTGGAACAGAACTGAACTGATCTTTAATGATAAACTTCAGGTACAAGCTCATATTTTACATCGATGGTGAGGCCAAAGGCACACCTGGTGTTATGACAATATCTACATTATTTATGAAACATAGCGGGCCTCGAAACTACTAGAACTCTACGGCATAGTGGAACATAGCGGAAACTCCATCCACAGGGACACTATTGGGGCACAACCTAGTTAGTGTAGCATGAACCATCGGGACCTCCGTCCTCGGCTTCTCCTGCATTTGGCATGATACGCCAGGTGAGTACTTTGAGTGTACTTGCAAGCTCACGACAACCAAGTAATGCAGCAAACAATAGCATGGCAATCAACACGTTAAATTCTTAAGTGATTCACTTACTGTCACCGGTTATCAACTTACTCTCTTCCGGGTTGTCCCACAACCCTCGAAATACTCATAGCTCATCGAGTACTTCTGATCATACGACGACTTCTTCCACCATTATTATCACTGTTACGGTTGACCACCTAGTGAGGCCTGGACGGACTGTCCAATACCGTGGACGTGCCTATTCGAATAGATTTTTCACTCTGCAGAGGCTGCGCACTTTACCCACACGATGGAGCAATTGACCTCGTGCTCCCATTTGGGTGGACCAGCGTTGCTCCAACGAAACCCGCCTGACCCGTGACCCTCCCATCATACCACCGGCGATCATCCTCGCCCGTAGTCCTGCCCTGGGTGGCCCCTGTGTCACCTCGTGACACCTGCCACCGTCGTGGCCAAACTAAACTGTCCCAAACGGGGACGCCGGCACAATACTCAACTAGGCTCACAGGGTTATCGCTGTGTACCTGATCAGGGTAGCACGCACGCATAACCCTCCCTGTCTGGAGGTACCGGTGAAATAGCACGGAGCCAGACCAAGTCAAGGCCGTCCCATACCATCAAATGTGGTTGCACAGATAAGCCTGGACAGGTGACTCTAGATCAACCGACTAAGTATCATTTAGCAAGCATAGTGGTTTTATCATAATAACTTATGATGATAGCAACTAGGCATTAAATTAATTTACTATGAATTATTATATAGCAAGTAAATGGAAGTAATTCATTTAAATATGCAATGCTATTGAAATGCTTCATGAAATGGGTGTCCTGGCTTGCCTTGCTCTGTTGGGTTGCCCAAAAACTCCTAGTCATCAAAACCACCAAAGTTCCCTTCTGAAAATATTTTAAAATAGCAATTGAAAATGTCACATATCACTGTTTTGTGCACCAAAAATTCTGTGAGCAACAGAAAAATACCAAATTTACCAGCAAAATAGAGGAGCTCAAGACAAAACCAATGCAAAAAGAATCAATTGATTTGGACTTATGGATAAAAAGTTATTAACAGTCAAAGTTTATGGTCAACTCTGGAAATAAACAGAAAATAGAAAAACTGACAGCGGGCCACGTCGAAGGCGTAAAGTGGAGGGGCGCCTCCACTTACCGCTTCGGCGAGCCGCTGACCAGTGGGCCCCTTCGTCAGATTTAAAAGGGGGAAGGAGGGAAACAGAGAGAGGCAGGGCTCCGATGTTCGTCACCGGTGATGCGGACGGCGGCGAGGTCCAATGACTACGGGGATGGATAGAGCACACGGAGATGAGCACACACGTATCAGCAGATTCGCGAGAGATGGCCGGACGGCGTCGTCCCCTTCCTCTCCGGCGGCGGCGGCGCTCGGGTGTCATCGGAGACGGCGGTTCCGGCAGTGATTTGCTAGGGCAAGCGGTCGGGGGTGATCAGTGGAATGAGCTGAGCTCAGTGGTGGAGTCAGAGGAGACCGGGGAGGAGTGGAACGGCAAGGTGGCTCGGCTCGGGTGGCGGCGGATCTCCGGCGAGGTTCGAGGCCAGAGGGCCTCTTGGCCGTGGCTCGCTGCTCGAGAGGACGATTGGGAGGTGGAGAAGTGGGGTGAGGAGCTCGGGAGGGATGGGCATGGCCTTTTATAGGCAGGACGCGAGCTCGGGCGACCTCTCTAGAAACGGCAAGGCGTGGGACACATCGCTGGGGCCAAGACGCACTGCTGGCTGGCCAGGAGCGGGCGACGAGACGGGAGAGGGTAGAGGATTAATGCATGGGTGGCCGCACGTGGAGGAAGACGACGGCCGCAGAGCCACTGTGCCCGCACGGGCGGCACAGTGCCCGCCTGCGTGGCAGCCGCCGGGGATGATTCCGGCAAGGGGAGAAGGTTCTGGGCGGACAGGTCGATGGAGGGAAGCTCGTCGGCGCAAGGGGACAGCGTACGGCGATGCGGTCATCAACCTCTGACGAGACCCGCCTGCCAACGCCCAGAGCGCATGTTTGGCAGGCTGGCCACATGGTCACCAAATGCACAGGCACCCGCGGTGTGAGCCAGCTCGCCAGGTCATGTCTAGCCTGTCGACACTACCACGTTGAGCCCTCCCGTGCCACTAGTTTGCCCATAACCTCACTAATACGAAGAGTAGCCTCAGCGACAGTTTCTGACAGAAACTTAGAGAGAGATCCAGAGAAGAGGTGAGCTGGAGATGAAGCCAGGGGAGATGTCTGGAGTGATCCATGTTGGAAGGACTACAGGCTGACCAAGTTTGAAATTATTTGGAAGAGTTTTGGATAGGGTTCATGTGTAAGCTGCCATACTGGTCCAGAAACTGGATGAACTTGGTTCACTCATATGGTAGATCTGATGGAGCTGAAATTTGGTACGAGGGAGTCATTCGATGTATAGAAGATGCCATAAAAATTTCAGCTCAAAAAGATACCTCTAGATGGTACTTCCTTCACAGAGGTTCAAAATGAGCAGAAACTTGGTAGAGCCTTGTTGCTAAAAAGTTGTTTTGGCCAAAGTGATATTTTTGGATATTGTGGCTAGATAGGTTCCCTAATATCTCAGGAAATTTTCTGAGAGTTTTCTGAGGTAGGAAAATAGAGGTTGCTTCACAATTGACCACTTCTGACCAGAAAGAAAATAATTATTCTGGCCAAAATTTTGTACTGGACTATGGAATTGTTTTGAAGATTATGAGATTATATGATGATAAGAAGGTGTGGCATGAGTTTGGGATTCTTCTGATCATCAGAATTATAGGTTGCTTCACAACCCATAGTGATGACATAGTTTCCCAAAGGAAGAAAATAAATTATTGGAAAAGATTAAAATTGAAGTTGGATCCTAGAGATGTGTGGCAAAGTTTTGGCAAGGTGGTGAGGGCTTTAGGTCACTGAGAAAAAGATTAATAAGTCCAAAGTCAATTGAAAAGGTTCAAAACCATCCAGAATTCAAATAAAGCCAAAAAGATTTCGAAAAGAAAAGGTTGCGAGAAACCAAGGTGTCACATGGACAAGACCCAAACTATGAACGTAGCATATGATCGTGTCAAGTTTATTGCTATTGTTTTCTGCATGTCAAGTATATGTTCCTATGACCACGAGATCATGCAACTCACTGACACCGGAGGAGTACCTTGTGTGTACCAAACGTCGCAACATAACTGGGTGACTATAAAGGTGCTCTACAGGTATCTCCTAGGGTGTCTTTTGAGTTGGCATGGATCAAGACTCAGATTTGTCACTCCGTATGACGGAGAGGTATCTCAGGGCCCACTCGGTAATACAGCATCACAATGAGCTTGCAAGCAATGTAACCAATGAGTTAGTCACGGGATTTTGTATTACGGAATGAGTAAAGAGACTTGCCGATAACGAGATTGAACTAGGTATGGTGATACCAACGATCGAATCTCGGGCAAGTAACATACTAATAGACAAAGGGAACTGCATACGGGATTAGCTGAATCCTTGACATCGAGGTTTGACCGATAAGATCTTCGTGGAATATGTAGGAACCAATATGGGCATCCAGGTCCCGCTATTGGTTATTGACCGTAGAGGTGTCTCGGTCATGTTTGCATAGTTCTCGAACCCGCAGGGTCTACACACTTAATGTTTGGTGACGATATAAGTATAGTTGAGTCATTATGGTGGTTACCGAAGGTTGTTCGGAGTCCCAGATGAGATCCCCGACGTGACGAGGAACTCCGGAATGGTCCGGAGGTAAAGATTGTTATATTGGACGAAGGGTATTGGAGTCCGGAATTGTTCTGGGGGTACCGGGTGATGACCAACATGACCGAAAGGGGTTTCGGGGGGCCCCGGCAAGTGTTGGGGGGCCTCATGGGCCAAGGTGAGGGGGAAAACCAGCCCACTAAGGGGCTGTGCCCCCCCTCACCCCATCCCACATTGCCAGAGGAGGTGGGGGCTCCCCCCTAGGTTTCCCACCCCTTTGGCTTGGGGGCCAAGTCTCCTAAGGGGGAAAACCCATCTAGGGTTTCCCTCTAATGGCCGCCGGCCCTAGATGGGATCCCCTAGGGGTGCCCCCCTCTCCCCCTTCCCCCTATATATAGATGAGGAGAGGGAGATCAGCCACACACATCTATGCCACGGCGCTGCCCTCCCTCTCCCTCGTAGTCCTCTTCCTCTCCATAGCGCTTAGTGAAGCTCTGCTGAGATTCCACCGCCACCACGCCGCCGTGCTGCCGAAGGACTCAAGCTACTACTTCACCATCGCTCGCTGGATCAAGGAGGTGAAGGCGTCATCAAGACGTATGTGTGTTGAACGCGGAGGTGCCGTTCGTTCGGCACTTGGATCGGGAGTTCGTGGGATGGATCGTGATTGGATCGCGAAGACGTTCGACTACATCAACCGCGTTTCTCAACGCTTCCGCTTAGCTATCTACAAGGGTATGTAGATGCAATCTCTCCTCTCGTAGATGTCCATCTCCTAGATTGATCTTGGTGAGCGTAGGAAAATTTTTGTTTCCCGTGCAACATTCCCCAACATTTGTGCAGGAGGGAGACAAGGCAATCGGACTATACAGCTTTATTACTTTCACTTAGCCATAGGAGCTTGACTGCGGGGGCTGGTGACTGATACGTCCATTTTGCATCATGCTTTTATATTGATATTTATTGCATTATGGGCTGTTATTACACATTATGGTACAATACTTATGCCTTTTCTCTCTTATTTTACAAGGTATACACAAAGAGGGAGAATGCCGACAGCTGGAATTCTGGACCGGAAAGGAGCAAATCTGAGAGACCTATTCTGCACAACTCCAAAAGTCCTAAAAATTTACGGAGAATTATTTTGGAATATATAAAAAATATTGGGTGAAGAAAATACCAGAGGGGACCCACCAGGTGGCCACAAGCCTGGGGGCGCGTCCTACCCCCCTGGGCGTGACCTTAGGGCTTGACGGCCCCCTGGCAGGTCTCCGGTGCCCATCTTCTGCTATATGGAGGGTTTCGACCTGGGAAAAATCATAGGGGAGCTTCCGGGACGAAGCGCCGCCGTCTCGAGGCAGAACTTGGGCAGAACCAATCTAGGGCTCCGGCGGAGCTGTTCTGCCGGGGAAACTTCCCTCCCGGAGGGGGAAATCGAAGCCATCATCATCACCAATGATCCTCTCATTGAGAGGGGGTCAATCTCCATCAACATCTTCACTAGCACCATCTCCTCTCAAACCCTAGTTCATCTCTTGTATCTGATCTTTGTCCCAAAACCTCAGATTGGTACCTGTGGGTTGCTAGTAGTGTTGATTACTCCTTGTAGTTGATGCTAGTTGGTTTATTCGGTGGAAGATCATATGTTCAGATCCTTAATGGTATTCAATACCCCTCTAATTATGAACATGAATATGCTTTGTGAGTAGTTACGTTTGTTCCTGAGGACATGGGAGAAGTCTTGTTATAAGTAATCATGTGAATTTGGTATTCGTTCGATATTTTGATGAGATGTATGTTGTCTTTCCTCTAGTGGTGTTATGTGAACATAGACTACATGAGACTTCACCATGATTTGGGCCTAGGGGAAGGCATTGGGAAGTAATAAGTAGATGATGGGTTGCTAGAGTGATAGAAGCTTAAACCCTAGTTTATGCATTGCTTCGTAAGGTGGTGATTTGGATCCATGTGTTTCATGCTATGGTTAGATTTATCTTAATTCTTATTTCGTACTTGCGGATGCTTGAGAGAGTGGTTAATCATAAGTGGGAGGCTCGTCCAAGTAAGGACAGCACCCAAGCACCGGTCCACCCACATATCAAATTATCAAAGTAACAAACGCGAATCATATAAGCATGATGAAAACTAGCTTGACAATAATTCCCATGTGTCCTCGGGAGCGCTTTGCTTTATATAAAAGTTCGTCCAGGCTTGTCCTTTGCTACAAAAAGGATTGGGCCACCTTGCTGCAATTTAGTTACACTTGTTACTTGTTACCCGTTACGAATTATCTTATCACAAAACTATCTGTTACCGATAATTTCAGTGCTTGCAGAGAATAACTTGCTGAAAACCGCTTGTCATTTCCTTCTGCTCCTCGTTGGGTTCGACACTCTTACTTATCGAAAGGACTATGATAGATTTCCTATACTTGTGGGTCATCAAGACTCTTTTCTAGCACCGTTGCCGGGGAGTGAAGCGCCTTTGGTAAGGAAAAATTTATATAGTGTGCTAAAATTTACTGTCACTTGTTGCTATGGAAAATAATCCTTTGAGGGGCATGTTCGGGTATCTTCACTCCGACCAGTAGAGCAAGAAGTTGCTCCTCAACCTACTGAACTTGCTGAAAATATTTATTATGAAATTCGGGTATGATAGAGAAATTGCTAGCTAATCCTTACGTAGGAGATGGAACACTACATCCTGATATGCATCTACTCTATGTGGATGAAGTTTGTGGATTATTTAAGCTAGCAGGTTTGCCCGAGGATGAAGTCAAGAAGAAGGTCTTCCCTTTATCTTTGAAGGAGAAGGCATTGACATGGTATAGGCTATGCGATGATATTGTGACTTGGAATTACAACCGATTAAAATTGGAATTTCATTAGAAGTTTTATCCTATGCATCTAGTTCATCGTGATTAGAATTATATTTATAATTTTTGGCCTCGCGAAGGAGAAAGTATCGCTCAAGCTTGGGGGAGGCTTAAGTCAATGTTATATTCAAGCCCCATTCATGAGATCTCAAGAGAAATTATTATTCAGAATTTTTATGCTCGGTTTCTCGTAATGATCAATCCATGCTTGATATTTCTTGTACTGGTTCTTTTATGAAGAAGACTATTGAATTCAAATGGGATTTATTGGAAAGAATTAAACGTAACTCTGAAGATTGGGAACTCGACGAAGGTAAGGAGTCAGGTATAAACCTCAACTTTTATTGTGTTAAATCTTTTATGGATACCAATGCTTTTCGTGAATTTAGCACTAAGTATGGACTTGACTCTGAGATAGTAGCTTCTTTCTGTGAATCATTTTCTACTCATGTTGATCTCCCTAAGGAGAAGTGGTTTAAATATCATCCTCCCATTGAAGTGAAAGTAGTAGAATCTATTAAAGCTAAAGAAGAAACTATTACTTATAATGTTGATCCTATTGTTCCTACTGCTTATATTGAGAAACCACCTTTCCCTATTAGAATAAAGGAACATGCTAAAGCTTCAGTTGTGGTTCGTAAGAGTTATACTAGAACACCTACACCCCCTGAACAAATTAAAGTTGAATCTAGTATTGCTATGGTTAAAGATCTCTTGGTCGATAATATTGATGGACATGTTATTTACTTCTGCGATGAAGCTGCTAGAATTGCTAGACCTGATGATAAAGATAAACATAGACCTGTTGTTGGCATGCATGTTGTTTCTATTAAAATAGGAGATCATTGTTATCATGGCTTATGTGATGTGGGTGCTAGTGTAAGTGCAATTCCCTTTACTTGATATCAAGAAATTATGAATGATATTGCTCCTGCTGAAATAGAAGATATTGATGTCACTATTAAGCTTGCTAATAGATATACTATATCAGCAATTGGGATTGTTAGAGATGTTGAAGTCTTGTGTGGGAAAATAAAATACCCCACTGATTTTCTAGTTCTTGGTTCTCCCTTTACATAGATGGGCTATCCGGAAGTACAATCGCAGTGGTTCTCCCCCTACCTCCTTAGCCGTACGAGCGGAACGTAAGAAGGTAAGCACAGGAGCCGGGCAACCCAACTATTGACCCAAGACATAATTCGGAACCGATGCATATATGCAATACCCGAGACACCAAACACGTAAAGAAAGAAAAGTGCCGGACTTGAGGCATAGGGCGAGTATTATGGTCGATCCCCCAGTCTATTACCCGTTTGCTGCCTTAAGAAAAAATTGTACCGAACTAGTTTATGGTGGCATCGAAGAGCGGAAGAAAGGTGCGATATGAAAGACTACAAGAGGACCATAAAAAGTGGTCTTTATTTCCAAAAAGCTCATGATGTTTATCCGTATAGTTCGAACTGCCAAAGCGTCTGTTACAGGCACCTTATAAAAAAGGAATTTTTTTACAAATGAAAGGTTTACACAAGGCCTTCAAGCGTAGGTTGATATCCCTACTATGCCCTGCTGCACGTCTGCGCCTTCACTTCTCTTGGGGGGAAACTCTGTAGAGGGGTTGTGAATCGGCGAACGGGCCCTTGACTAGGAGCCTTGAGAGGTCACCGTGCTATTCTAGCTTAATGCTGGATTGGTCCGTAATGGTACCTGTTCGACGTCTAGAGACATGTACGACCATAGTTTGGTTGAGCTGAACACTCAGTTTTTAGGTGGATTTGGTCCCCACAGCTGCCCATGGGATTTTGAGTGCGAAGTTGTGCTGACGAGGCACATAATGTGCGTATTGGGTGGGTGTGCTGTGGGGGGCGCATCCCTATTTACGTGAAATGTAGGGATGTTCCTCGAACGGAGATAGAGCTCGAGCCCGTTTCCTTGCTTCCCGTGCCTTGATGGCGGGTTGATAATGGGGCCCCTCGATATTGGTTTGGACTTTGGCCGCTATTGCCGCTATGTGCTCTTCAGTCTGAAGTGAGCGTTCCATATTGCCATTGACTGTAATGACGCCCTTAGGTCCGGGCATCTTTAGCTTTAAGTATGCATAATGGGGGACAACATTGAAACGGGCGAACGCTGTACGGCCCAGGATTGTGTGATAGCCACTGCGAAAGGGGACAACGTCGAAGATCAAGTCTTCGCTGCGGAAGTTGTTCGGCGAGCCAAACACCACTTCCAAAGTCAGGGTGCCCGAACAGCGGGCCTCCACGCCTGGGATTACCCCCTTAAAGGTGGTGTTGCTAGGCCTGATCCTTGACGGGTCAATGCCCATTTTCCTCACTGTATCTGCGTAAATCAGATTGAGGCTACTGCCTCCGTCCATGAGGACTCTAGTGAGGTAATACCCATCGATAATGGGGTCCAGGACTAGGGCCGCTGACCCTCCGTGACGGATACTGGTCGGATGGTCTCTGCGGTCGAAGGTGATAGGGCATGCCGACCATGGGTTAAATTTCAGGGCTACAGGCTCTACGGCATAGAAATCCCGAAGTACACGTTTCCGCTCCTTCTTGGGTATATGGGTGGCGTAGATCATGTTCACCATTTTGACCTCGGGAGGGAATTTTTTCTGGCCTCCATTGCTCGGCCTACGAGGTTCTTCATCATCCTCACTGCGGGGGCTTTTGCATGTGTCCTCGGCTGTGATCTTGCTGGCCTGTTTGATTACCCAACAATTACGGTTGGTGTGGTTGGCAGGCTTGTCAGACGTGCCGTGGATCTGGCAGGGTCTGTCCAGAACTGTGTCCAACTTGGTGGGTCCATCCTTGTTCCCCTTAGAGGGTTTCTTCCGCGGTCCTGTTTTGGAGTTGCGGAATTCGGCATTTACTACCGTGTCTTCGGCTTCATCGCCGTTATGGCGATGCTTATTTCTGTTGCACCGTGGTTTCCCGTTTTCGTCCCGGACTTCCGAGATGCTGGGGTCTTCTGGGTTGGTGCTTCTGCGAGCCAACCAACTGTCCTCCCCAGCGCAAAAGCGGGTCATGAGAGAGAGTAAGTGCTGCCATCGTCTTCGGCTTATCCTGGCCGAGCTGGCACTAGCCATTCATCCCGTATACTATGTTGGAATGCGGTTATTTCTTCTACATCTGGACAGTCGATGATCTGGTTCTTTTTGGTCAGAAAATGATTCCAAAATTGCCAGGCTGATTCTCTGGGCTGTTCGACCACATGGCTCAGGTCATCGGCATCTGGAGGTCGGACGGAAGTGCCTTGAAATTTAGCTCAGAAAGCATCCTCGAGCTCTTCCCAACTCCCTATAGAGTTTTTGGGGAAGCTGTTCAGCCAATGCCTAGCTGGCCCTTTGAGCTTTAATGGCAAATATTTTATGGCGTGGAGGTCGTCCCCTCAAGACATATGAACATGGACAAGAAACTCTTCGATCCACACGACCGGGTCTATAGTCCCGTCGTATTGTTCGATGTTTACGGGTTTAAACCCTTCGGGGAACCGATGTTGCATTACCTCGTCGATAAAGCACATTGAGTGAGCGGTGCCCCTAACCCGGGCTACGTCACGCCGTAGATTGATACATCTCCAACGTATCTATAATTTTTTATTGTTCCACGCTATTATATTATCTATCTTGGATGTTTTATATGCATTAATATGCTATTTATATCATTTTTTGGGACTAACCTATTAACCTAGTGCTCAATGCTCAGTGCCAGTTGCTATTTTTTTCTTGTTTTTGTCTTTTACAGAAAATCAATACCAAACGGAATGAAACTTTTTGAGGATTTTTCTTGGACCAGAAGACAACCACGAAGCTTCGAGAAGACGACAGAAGACCCACGAGGGAGCCATAGGCCCTCAAGGCGCGCCCCTAGGCTTGTGGGCCCCTCGCAAACCTCCTAACCCTAATCCCAGCTCCGTAGATACCCAAATACTCCCCTTCCATTAGAGGGCACACCAAAAATACTTTTCTGCCGCCGCAAGCTTCTGTTCTCATGAGATCCCATCTTGGGGCCTTTTCCGGTACACCGCCTGAGGGGGGGTTCGATCACGGAGGACCTCTACACCAACCATGCTGCCCTTCCGATGATGTGTGAGTAGTTTACGATGGGTCCATAGCTAGTAGCTAGATGGCTTCTTCTCTCTCTTTGATCTTCAATACAATGTTCTCCTCGATGTTCTAGGAGATCTATTCGATGTAATCTTCTTTTGCGGTGCGTTTGTTGAGATCCAATTGATTGTGGATTTCTATCAGATTATCTATGAATATTATTTGAGTCTTCTCTAAACTCTTTTATGCATGATTAAGATAGCTTTGTATTTCTCTCCGATCTATCGATTTGGTTTGGCCAACTAGATTGGTTTTTCTTGCAATGGGATAGGTGCTTTGTGATGGGTTCAATCTTGCGGTGTCCTCACCCAGTGACAGTAGGGGTAGCGAGGCACGTATTTGTATTGTTGCCATTATGGATAAAAAGATGGGGTTTTTACCATATTGCTTGGATCTATCCCTCTACAACATGTCATCTTGCTTAAGGCGTTACTCCGTTCTTGTTAACTTAATACACTAGATGCATGCTGGATAGCGGTCGATGTGTAGAGTAATAGTAGTAGATGCAGGCAGGAATTGGTCTACTTGTCACAGACGTGATGCCTATGTTCATGATCATTGCCTTAGATATTGTCATAACTTTGCGCTTTTCTATCAATTGCTCAACAGTAATTTGTTTACCCACCGTATGTTTTCTTCAAGAGAGAAGCCTCTAGTGAAACCTATGGCCCTCGGGTCTATTTTCCATCATATATTTTCAGATCTATAAAACCAAAAACCCAAAAATACCTTGCTGCAATTTATTTATATTTACTTTATTTTGCCTTTTACTTATCTTTTATATCTATCTCTATCAGATCTCACTCTTGCTAGTAACCGTGAAGGGATTGATAACCCCTTTTTTGCGTTGTGTGCAAGTGTTTGTTAGTTTGTGCAGGTGCATCTATTGGGGACTTGCTTGTAGCTCCTACTGGATTGATACCTTGGTTCTTAACTGAGGGAAATACTTATCTCTACTTTCTTGCATCACCCCTTCCTCTTCAAGGAAAAAATCAACACAAGCTCAAGAAGTAGCAGGAAGAATTTCTGGCACCGTTGCCTGGGAGGTTCTACATCAAGCCTACCAAGTACCTATCATAAACTCTCATCTCTTGCACTTACATTTTTTGCCACTAGCAAAAAGGCCCGTGCATTGCAACGAGAGAAAAAAATACCACACGCTCTTAATTTACAAAAAATGGTCTATAATCTGAGAATTTGTAGCTATGGCCCAAACAAAGATGGTCTTAACCTATAAAAGCGTAGTTTAAGATTCTACGGGTGTTCTATTTCAACATGGCTTGCATGTAGATTTAATCCATACAAAGAAATGGGTAAGTGATCATGCATTTATTCATGTCATGTTCGGAATAGGGTGTTGTTACGAGTGAGTAAAAAAATGACAAAACAAACGATCTTGTGGTGTGCATAGTCCAATAGGCCGACCTCAGTTCAGGCGGCGGAGGACGATGCGGCATTGCGGCTCGTCTTGATCTGGCCAGAACTCGTCGCCTACGGGGAGGAGCGGCTCAACAAAGGTTGTGGTGCGCGTTGTCCAACAGACCGATGGTGGCGCGCCGGTAAGCTACTGGTTCATTTGCTGATGTTGGCACTGCACCTACCGAGAAAAGGTAGGAGGAAGGAAAGAGGATCGTAGCACCGGCGGGGATTGTAAACGACAGGACAGGCTGATGGCCAGAGGCGAGGAAGCATTGGTGTGGCGATTAACATTGCAGCTAGATAGTATATTTTAAATTGTTAACTGGTAAAATAACATCATATTCAGATTCTACATTTGTTTCTAATCAAATTCCATATATAATATGTTAAATTTGGACTTGCAGTTTAGAAGATATGAGTATTTAAAAAAACATTTGATATGTACTGCGGATTTAATGTCAGAAATATTAGGGGGTTTTCTATAAAATAGCACAACGGACTAAGAATACCTATTTCTTTTATTAGTAGGTATAGATTTGCCTCTCGTTTTTCTTTCCCCCACTTCTAAAACCTTTTCAGAAAAACACAAAAATATTTGCCTTTTTATTCGCCTTCTTTTGTTAGTCTTTTTGTTTGCTTGTGCTCTAGATTGCATGCTTTGCTATCATGGCTAGTCCTTCTATCATAGTTGGCACCCCGAAAAGTGAGGTTCTTAATTTTAAACAAAGGGGGGGGGGATTTAAAAGATGCTTGATATAGAATTTTTGATGCTCAGAATAGACCTACCCATAAGCAATCCACTACAGTACTTCTTCAAAAAAATATGTGGTTGTTGCTACTTGGTATAGATATGTTCTAGACACTATCACTGGGGTAGTTTCTTGGGTAGTCACCGTATGGATGCTTACAATGCAATAATAAATTTGGTGTGATCTCCACCAATCATGATTAATGAAACAACTTTCACTTTGGAACATGTGATGCAAAGGCTTGATATTATTGAGAATAAAATTTCTACCATAGAGCTCATTGAAAATATGGATAAAAAGATCCATAATCATGTTACTCAATTTGGATCAAAGGTAGGAATCACCCTAAAAACCCTAAAGGAGAAAGAACCTATAATTGATAAGAGGGTAGAACAAGGTTCCGCTAGAATCGATAAGTTAGAGGATATTATTACCAATTTGGATTCCACCTTCGCCGCTGCTAAAACTACTCCAAAATTTCCTCCTAATAAAACTACTAAGTTTATTTATGTTCCTAAAAATAAGGGTGGATCATCTAGTAAAGGAAACAAAGATCTTAAGATGATAAGTATTTGCCCTAGTTTTATCAATATTATTAAGGAGCCTATTCTTACGAACAAAATTCTTGATTTCCTACCTAGGAGTGTGATCTTCAACAAACCTAATGGAATCCCTGGGAAGGATGGATGTGCAATTGAGGAATTAAATACCAAAGGTGACAATACCTAGATCTTTGCATTATGCCTAGCTAGGGGCGTTAATCAATAGGGCTTGTTCGGAGGCAACCCAATTTTATTTTGTGTTTCTAGTTTTTGCTTATGTTCTTGAATAAATACACAATACTACTTCTATAATAATTGTGTTTTAGTGTTTTAATTAGTGTTTTTGCCAAGCAAGACCTTTGGGATGCTTTGGTATATCGCTGATTTGATTTTGCTGAAAAACCGAAACTTTTGCGTCCAGTAGCAGAATTGTTAAAATTCATTGGAGCGTGGAAAAACTTTGATTTTTTTTACAAGATATTGATATATGAATTTCCTATGTTTTCCTAATTTTTCATAATTTTTGGAGTTACAGAAGTTTGTCAAAAGTCCAGATTACTATAGACTATTCTGTTTTTGACAGATTCTGTTTTCATTGTGTTGTTTGCTTATTTTGATGAATCTATGGGTAGTATGGGGGTATGAACCATGGAGAAGTTAGAATATAGTATAACACCAATATAAAATTGGAATGAGTTTACAACAGTACCTAAGAGTGGTTATTTGCTTTGTTTCACTAACGGATCTCACGAGTTTTCTGTTGAGTTTTGTGTCGTGAAGTTTTCATGTTTTGGGTGAAGTTTTGATGGACTACGGAATAAGGAGTGGCAAGAGCCTAAGCTTGGGGATGCCCAAGGCACCCCAAGGTAATATTCAAGGACAACCAAGCATCTAAGCTTGGGGATGCCCCGGATGACATCCCCTCTTTTGTCTTCAATCCATAGGTAAATTTACTTGAGGCTATATTTTTATTCACCACATGATATGTGTTTTGCTTGGAGCATCTTGTATTATATGAGTCTTTGCTTTTTAGTTTGCCACAATCATCCTTGTTGTACAGACCTTTTGATATGGATGCACATTAATCATGAATTTATTAGAATACTCTATGTGCTTCACTTATATCTTTTGAGCTAGGTAGTTGCTCTAGTGCTTCACTTATATCTTTTTAGAGCACGGTGGTGGTTTTTTTTTGTAGAAATTGATGAACTCTCATGCTTCACTTATATCATTTTGAGATTCTTAAAAATAGTATGGCAATTTTCTTGGGTTATGAATTTAGTCCTAATATGATGGGTATTCAAGAGGGATATAATAAAAACTTTCATGAAGAGCAGAGATGTTTGATTCCTTGCATTTGTTTTGTGATATAAAGATGGTGATATTAGAGTCATGCTAGTGAGTAATTGTGGATTAGTAGAAATACTTTTCTTAAGGTTTGTGATTCCCGTAGCATGCATGTATGGTCTATCGTTATGTGGTGAAGTTGCAGCACAATTTATCCTTGATTGTCTTCCTTTGTGTGGAGGTCGGGAGCACACGATGGTTAACTCCTACCAACCTCTCCCCTAGGAGTATGCGTATTAGTACTTTGTTTCGAGGGCTAATAATTTTTTTCAATAAGTATGTGAGTTCTTTATGACTAATGTTGAGTCCATGGATTATACGCACTCTCAACCTTCACCATTGCTAGACACTCTAGTACCGCGCAACTTTCGCCGGTGCATTAAACCCACCATATACCCTTCCTCAAAACAGCCACCATACCTATGTATTATGGTATTTCCATAGCCATTCCGAGATATATTGCCATGCAACATCCACCATTCCGTTTTATTATGACACACACCATCATTTTCATAGTGCTCTCATATGCATGAGGCATTCATATAGAGTCATATTTTTGTTCTAGTATCGAGTTGTAATTCTTGAGTTGTAAGTAAATAAAAGTGTGATGAACATCATTATTAGAGCATTGTCCCATGTGAGGAAAGGATGATGGAGACTATGATTCCCTCACAGGTTGGGATGACATTCCAGACTTAAATAAATAAAAAGAGCCCAAAGAGCCCAAAAGAAAAAAAGAAAAAAAAATAAATGAGAGAAAAAAGAGAGAAGGGACAATGTTACTATCCTTTTCCACACTTGTGCTTCGAAATAGCACCATGTTCTTCATGATAGAGAGTCTCTTATTTTGTCACTTTCATATATTACTAGTGGGAATTTTTCATTATAGAACTTGGCTTGTATATTCAAATGATGGGCTTCCTCAAAGTGCCATAGGACTTCATGAGCAAGCAAGTTGGATGCACGCCCACTTACTTTTCATTTTGAGCTTTCATACACTTATAGCTCTAGTGCATCTGTTGCATGGCAATCCCTACTCACTTACATTGATATCAATTGATGGGCATCTCCATAGCCTCTTAATTTTCCTAGTTGATGTGAGAATTTCTTTCTCCTTTTTTGTCTACTACCACCTTCTATTCCACCCATAGTGCTATATCCATGGCTCATGCTTATATATTGCGTGAAGGTTGAAAAAGCTTAAGAACATCAAAAGTATGAAACAATTGCTTGACCAATACTGGGGTAGTACATGATTTATACTTTGTGTGATGAAGATAGAGCATGACAAGACTATATAATTTTGTAGGGAAAACTTTCTTTAGTCATGATATTTTGAGAAGACATGATTGCTTTATTAGTATGCCTGAAGTATTATTGTTTTTATGTCAATATTAAACTTTTGTTTTGAATCTTATGGATCTAAATATTCATGACACAAAAAGAAAAATTACATTGATAAATATGTTAGGTAGCATTCCACATAAAAAATTCTGTTTTATCATTTACCTACTCGAGGACGAGCAGGAATTAAGCTTGGGGATGCTTAATACGTCTCCAACGTATCTATAATTTTTTATTGTTCCATGCTATTATATTATCTATCTTGGATGTTTTATATGCATTAATATGCTATTTTATATCAAATTTTTGGGACTAACCTATTTACCTAGTGCCCAGTGCCAGTTGCTGTTTTTTCTTGTTTTTGTCTTTTTACAGAAAATCAATACCAAACGGAGTCCAAACGGAATGAAACTTTTTGAGGATTTTTCTTGGACCAGAAGACAACCACGAAGCTTCGGGAAGAGGCCAGAAGACCCACGAGGGAGCCACAAGCCCTCAGAGCATGCCCCAGGTGGGGGCACCCCTAGGCTTGTGGGTCCCTCGCAGACCTCATAACCCTAATCCCAGCTCCATAAATACCCAAATATTTCCCTTACGTCAGAGGGCACACCAAAAATACTTTTTTGTCGCCACAAGCTTCTGTTCTCATGAGATCCCATCTTGGGGCCTTTTCCGGTACTCCGTCAGACGGGGATTCGATCACGGAGGGCCTCTACACCAACCTTGCTGCCCTCCCGATGATGTGTGAGTAGTTTACCACAGACCAACGAATCCATAACTAGTAGCTAGATGGCTTCTTCTCTCTCTTTGATCTCCAATACAATGTTCTCCTCGATGTTCTTGGAGATCTATTTGATTTAATCTTCTTTTGCGGTGCGTTTGTTAAGATCCGATGAATTGTGGATTTATGATCATATTATCTATGAATATTATTTGAGTCTTCTCTGAACTCTTTTATGCATGATTAAGATAGCTTTGTATTTCTCTCCGATCTATCGATTTGGTATGGCCAACAAGATTGGTTTTTCTTGCAATGGGAGAGGTGCTTTGTGATGGGTTCAATCTTGCGGTGTCCACACCTAGTGACAGTAGGGGTAGCGAGGTACGTATTTGTATTGTTCCCATTAAGGATAAAAAGATGGGGTTTTTACCATATTGCTTGGATCTATCCCTCTACATCATGTCATCTTGCTTAAGGCGTTACTCCGTTCTTGTTAACTTAATACACTAGATGCATGCTATATAGCGGTCGATGTGTGGAGTAATAGTAGTAGATGCAGGCAGGAGTCGGTCTAGTTGTCACGGACATGATGCCTATATTCGTGATCATTGCCTTAGATATCGTCATAACTTTGCACTTTTCTATGAATTACTCAACAGTAATTTGTTTACCCAGCGTATGTTTTCTTCAAGAGAGAAGCCTCTAGTGAAACCTATGGCCCCCGGGTCTATTTTCCATCATATATTTTCAGATCTATAAAACCAAAAACCCAAAAATACCTTGCTGCAATTTATTTATATTTACTTTATTTTGCCTTTTACTTATCTTTTATATCTATCTCTATCAGATCTCACTCTTGCTAGTGACCGTGAAGGGATTGACAACCCCTTTTTTGCGTTGTGTGCAAGTGTTTATTAGTTTGTGCAGGTGCATCTATTGGGGACTTGCTTGTACCTCCTACTGGATTGATACCTTGGTTCTTAACTGAGGGAAATACTTATGTCTACTTTAATTTTATATTATTTTGCACTTTTAGTTATCTTTTATATCTATCACTATCAGATCTCATCCTTGCAAGTAACCGTGATGGGATTGACAACCCCTTTATCGCGTTGGGTGCAAGTATTTGTTTGTTTGTATAGGTGCTATTATTGGAGACTTGTGTGTTCCTCCTACTGGATTGATACCATGGTTCTCAACTGAGGGAAATACTTATCTCTACATTGCTGCATCACCCTTTCCTCTTCAATGGAAAAATCAACGCAAGCTCAAGAAGTAGCGTAGATCAGCGGCCGTATCGGCCCGGTGTTGCTCCCTAATTCTATCGTTCCGATCGTGCCATGATTGGTATCTATCCCGTCCAGCCGGGGCGTAATCCCGAGATCCATAAATGGATCGTGTCTGTCCTGCTCTAATGGCAAGGTCATGACGGAGATCATATTGGTATTCTGGCTATGCTGCCTCCTTGCCTTTGCGGCGAGGAGGAACGGGCGGGTATTCGACTTTTCCAGCCGGCTTGTCCCTTCCTCGAGGGGGGCGGTCGGGCTGGTTTGCCTGAGTGTGTTTTGGTGGTGCAGGCGCAAGGGCATCGTCGTCGAATTGTGGCAGCAGGTTCCGCTTTGGGTAGCTTTTACTTTGCTGTTGGTGGCCATACCCCTGTTCGGCTGCCAGGACTTTTGGCAATCTATCATTGAGGGTATTCTGTTCGGCCTTTAGTTGTTGCTTCTTCTTCTTTAGGCTCCGTGCAGTGGCTATGAGCTGCTACTTGAACCGCTCTTGGTCTAATGGATCTTCTGGAACGATGAAGTCTTTCGCTCTGAGGCTGACCTCCTCTTCGAAGAGAGGCATATAGTTACTATCCTCGGAATCATTGGGGTCCTTAGGCTTATGCTGACCCCCATGCCCTTCTGAGCCATCTGGCTGTTGCTCGGGGGCGGGATCGCCGGGGTCCTCTATATTGTCCGGAGTATCGTCTTCTTCGGTGCCTGTGTTGCTTTCCCTGCCTCGATGCCCCATGGATTGTCGGTGTTGTTTCTGGCGTTTGGGTGGCTCATCGCCAGGCTTGTTACTATCTCTTCTGGGGGTGTCATTCCCATTATTAGCGCCATCACCGTCGTCCTTGGGGTGTCCACCATGTAAACATCATAGGTGGACGTGGCCGTCCATCGGCCGGTGATGGGAGGAGCAGTGTGTGCCATGGCTTCGCTATCGTCGTCCATGTTGTCGGCCTCTCCTCAGAGGCGTAGTCCAGCATGTCGGCTAAGTCTTTGACAGTGGCTACTAAGTGGGTGGTGGGTGGGACGTAAAATTCCCTGTGGCCCACCTCGAGGCTCCATTAAGCATGAGCCAAGGATGGGCCATCGACAATAGTCATCATCTGGATCCGATCAAGTGCCTAGTTTAACAGGGCGAGGCTGGCCAGATTGGCATGTGAGGCTTCTTCAGAGCTGACCTCCATCATTATGGTGGGGCGAGGGGTGAGTCCGGCCAGGGCAGAATCCTGGTCGTCGGACGCCGCACTTGCGTCGAGGCTCACTGCCGAGTCCGGCGTAAGGGGGGCGAGTCTGGCTGGGGTTAGCTCCTAGTCTTCGGACACCGATCTCCCGTTGGGGCTCAAAGCCGAATCCGCGGTAAGGAGGGAAGGTCTGGACGGGGTTGATTCCTGGTCTTCGGACATAAGGGTTGCATCCGAGCTCGAGGCTGGCTATGCGGTAAGGGCCGATCGGGATATCAGATCGGGGAGAGACCCAAAGTTGATGCTTTGGAGACCATAGGCGTCCCAGGTAAGGCTGAGAAGACAGTGAAGATCAGATTGCCCCGAGCGTCTGCGACGTACTCAAAGTTACCAAACCTGATCTGATGCTCAGGGGCGAAACTGTCGACCTGGTTGAGATGATCGGTCGAGTCGGCGTGCAGAACGATGTTGCCGAACGTGAAAAGTGACCCGACGACGAAGATGTCTCCGGTGTTGATGCCATCTCCCATGATCAGGCGAGCCATCGATCCTTCGGCGATCCAACAATGGAACTCTCAATGAAAGCACCAATGTCGGTGTCAGAACTGGCCGATCTCAGGTAGGGGGTCCCGAGCTGTGGATCTTGGATCAATGGGGAACAAGGGACTAGGGACATGATGTTTACCTAGGTTCGGGCCTTCTCTAACAGGTAAAACCCTACGTCCTACTTGATTATATTGCTTGTGTATATGAGGATTACAGAGTCGATCTACCACGAGATCAGATGAACTAAACCCTAAACTAGTAGGATGATTGTTGTTGTTCTTCTAGCCTCCACGGACTAAAACCCTCTATTTATATAGACACCGGGGGTACTAGGGTTACACATGGTCAGTTACAAGGAAGGAATAAACATGTCGATTCTTCTTATCTTGCCTTGGAGTACACACCAAGGCATCAAGGATCTTCTGTCCGGATACGAGGTCTCCTCATAGTTTGGTCTTCCAACAGTCGATAGTGTGGCCCTCCTGTCCAGCCCATGAGAGTTAGGCCGGCAGCCCGAGGACCCCCACAATCTAGGAATCCCTCACCAAGGGTGTGGGACGAAGAGAACCCTTTTCCTGCTCGTTGAATGAGGCGGACCAATAGGCTAAGTTCTCGTCCATCGGTGGTTACCGAAATGTCATCAACAATAGTAACAGGGTCTTACTGATAGAGTGGTACAATGAGGTGCTTACCTAAGCAGGGAATTATCACTGGTTAGTTAAGTCAGATTACAAGAAAGTTTAAACAAAACAATGGAAAGGAAAAGGCCATTATCAGATTAAACAGAACAATGGAAAGGAAAATGTGTTTAAACACATATTTGAGGGGTATATCCTTCCATGACAGGATAGTAAGTAGAAAACCATTTAGGTAAGGGGAGAGGAATTTCATGACATTACCAATACAACAGTGTTTGGATAATTGATAAAGAAAATTTAGCATTGTGCTTCAAATGTTCTTATTGAAGATCGGAGTACCACAATCATGCTTCAAGATAACATTGGCATGGTCTTCAAGTAAAGGTCAGACTTTGGATACACAAAGGATCCATCAGGAACAACTTATAGAATAAGTCTTACAACTCTTGGAAATATGTTCCAACCATCATATCTGACCGAGATTCAGATCTGATTGGTGTTTGGATACCTTAGACTCAGGATGCCTGAGAAGAAAAAGGTGCAACACAAATTGACGGGATGACATTGTAAGATTCTCTGGAAATGAACTATGGAAGCGAGTTCTGAAACAAGAGTTCATCATTAAACCAAGGAGATGATGAGGAGGTGGCTGATGGACTCAGCGAAAATTCATCAAGATTTCCATAAACACGGTTTTCACAATTAAATGAACAAGGAGATAACATTTGACAGATCAAATGATATAATGATGTATGCTCGAGGAAAACATACACAATTAAACATTGGTTGAAAGGTGCACCCGAAATATGGGCTTAGGTAGCATGATCAATGTTAGGATGGTGGTTCAATAACCAAAAAGACCTAGAATGAAACTATCGACCATTAACTTCAAAGCAATAGGGTTGCTAGAAGTACTGAATCCAAGCATCACCGTTAACTTGTTGGTATCCCGGTGTCGGTGTCAAAACCGGTAGACCTCGAGGTAGGGGGTCCCGAGCTGTGGATCTAAGGTCGATGGGGAACAAGGCACGATGAACACGATGTTTACCCAGGTTCGGGCCCTCTCAAAGAGGTAATACCCTACGTCCTGCTTGATTGTATTGGATGTATAGTATGTTTACAGAGTAGATCTACCTCGAGATCAGCATGAGCTAAACCCTAAGGTGATGTGGTGATGAATATAGCTCAAGCCCTAAAGACTACAACCCTCGGTTTATATAGACACCGGTAGGGTTAGGGTTACCGGAGATAGATTACAATAAGGGATAAAGAGATCCTGCGCATTCTTGACTTGGAGGGCACACCATGGCTTCATAGATCTCCCGTCACTATACGGCTCCACCAGTCCAACCCATACTCAATGGACCGTCGCCCCGAAGACCCCTTAGTCCATAACTCCCTCAGTAGCCCCCGAACTTGCCTCCAACGCCGGGGATCGTCCTCTGGAATCTTCACATCATCATCTTGCGAGACGAGTTCTTCCATGCCTTCATTCAGTTTGGAGCCGTGTCAATCTTGCCGAATACTATTCGGAGCCCGCACTAATATACTCGGGCCCAAAAAGTTCCAAGATTCTGGGATCCGAAGATATCTCTAGATTGAGGTGGGACCATCAGAGTTTAATGCCATTCTTGGGTCAAGGGCTTCGCGCACCTTTTCAGAAGGCGTGCGGCCCAATGCCATCCTTCCACGAGCCCGTCATTCCAGCTTCACGGTGAGATGCTTATTTATAGATCCAGAGGTGCGGGGGACAGCTTACCTCCCCCTTTCGCAAAAACGACAACGAAAAAATTCCACGACGCAATGGCCGAACTGGATGCGGCTCGAAAAGCCAACAGCGGATTGTCCGGTAAGTAGAAAGAACTTTTTCCCAACGCGTAGAAAGGTATACAGTATATTCTGTGCATTAACATCTTTATTTCTCCATATAGCCGCGGAGGCTGTAGGCGGGTTGCGGAAGGAGCTGGAAGCTGGTAAACGAGTGCTGACGCGAAGTTAGGAGGAGAAAATGAGCTCAAGAAAGAGAATCGGCTGAAAACCGAGGAAATTGAGAGTGTGAAAACTCAGCTGGCGCAAGCCTTGAAGGAAAACCAGAAGCTAAAAGATGGCATATTTGGTAAGCACTGAGCTGATCGGTACGTTGGTCCAGTACCATTGGCATTTTAATGACGATATGCAACACCTGCTTGCTAGGTCTGCTGACTAGGAGGCCCGAGGAAGAAGTTAACACCTATGACGGGAACTTTTTAAAGGATCTGTCGAACACCTACGAGAGGGCCCGTAAGGCCATGAAGAGTATGGCGAAGGCGTTATGGCCGTCAGAGGTGCCGCCAGAGAGCATGGCCGAACTAGCCAGTCGCTTTAAAGGAGCTCGGTGAAGGTTTGAATTATGGAAGATCTCGTCTTGCCGAGAAGGAGCGCGCGAGGCATGGGCTATGGTAAAGACCCGTTTCACCAAGCTGGACCCGGAGCATGTGGCCTGGGTTGGTCCAGTGGGCCCTAACGGCCAAGAGATACCTCTAAGCTTGGTGTATGATGATGTGATGTCGGCCGCTCGTCATTCTTAGAAGGATTGCAATTTAGAGCAATTGATAGACAATGTGGATCAAGAGTAGTTTCGTCAATTCTATGTATCTATGTACTGTACATTGACCAAGCTCAATCCGTGGTCTTATTTTTAAAAGAATGTTGTCTTAACAGGCCATCGGCTTCTACCTCCCCGATCATTGATCGGGAAGTGTTTCGTACTACGTGCCAAGGGAAACAAGGCAGCACTTCAGGAACCAGGCAATCCGGCCATTTGGCTCGAATGGATGAAACATGTGTGGAGAGTTATGTTATATTACTGTTTGACATAAGAAACATCTTCCGATGAAAATAGTTCCTCCAAAGGTTCCTTTCTTCAGGTAAATTTATAATCCGGATACGTGAAATCAACGGAGACCAATGGCTGCGAAAAAACCGTGGTGATAAGCGCGAGGCTATATTCACTTCCCTTAGGCCGACTTATTGTATTTTGTTAGAACGCTAGCTTTCGGCTTCACCCGCCTGAGGTACGGTCCCGAATGACCCGGTAGTAACAATCACAGAGGTTCTCCCTTTACTCCCTAGCCGAACAATCGGGAACGTAGGGGTAAACACAGGAGCCAGGCAACCCAGCTTGGCAAAGATCTTAGGTCAAATATGTCAGATTCAGGGCTCCGCGGACCCAAGAAAGGTTCGAACTCTGGGGCCTGTGCGAAGAACTCAACCTATCCGGCCAACCGACCCGTCGGCCCACGGCCAAGCTCGATGAACAAGGAAGAAGATGGACACAGCAGTTTACCCAGGTTCGGGCCACCTTGCGGTGTAAGACCCTACTCCTGCTTTGTGGTGGATTTGCCTCACGAGGGGCTGAGGATGAACAAGTATAAGGGATGAACAGCCTCGCAAGGCCTGCTCTGGTGAGGGAATGAGTCGAGGGGTTCGGATCCCCTTCTATGGTGGTGGCTAACCTATATTTATAGTGGCCTTGGTCCTCTTCTCCAAAACGTAGGCGGGAAGGGATTCCACAACGACCAATTTGAAAGGGGACAAGTAGTACATCTTATCCTGACAAAAGGTGGTCTTCGCCTACAAAGCTTCTGGTCATGACGCTGCGGTGGGCTCGGCGATGACATCCATCCTGCCGAGCTGGTGACCTTGGTCTTGTTGCACTGGAATGGAAACCTTTGCCTGAGTCCTCGGGAACCCATGCCTGCGCTTGCCTCCTTAGCACCAAAGAGGAAACTGTCTTCTCTGTGCCCACTAGCACCTGCCTGGCCTTGGTCGTCACGGCTTGCGTCACCGCAACCTCATGAGGTGGGGCACCTGCATAGGAATCTTCGCTCCTCAGGAGGCAGCCTGGGGAGGCCGCTCCCTCAGGAGGTCTTGGCGTCGTCCACCTCGCGAGGCTTGGCCCCTCGCGAGGGTCTTGTCTTGCTAGTCTTTGTAGATGGGCCGTACTAGGCCGTCGATGGAGCCACGCCGTGGCCCGCAGGCAGGCAAGTCTGGGTACCCTGGTTCCCAGAACACCGACAGTAGCCCTCGGGCCCAAGGCATGCTCGGACTTGGCTTCGAGGCTGAGCCTAAGGGCAAGGGCGAAGCGCCGCGGGCCAGGCTGACGCGTGGCACTTGATGGGACGTGGGCGCCTCCGCTTTCCCATGTTGCTTCGGCAACTGCCCGACTTGACAACTGCCTGGTGCATGCAGATAGGCCATCATTGCTTGGAACGTGAGAGGCCGCCGGTTGGCATTCCCTTAGCTATAAATGGGGGAGGGGCGGAGCCCCCAGCCCATCTTCATCTTCTTGCTGCTCATTCCTTCTTCGTCTCTGTCGTTGCGCCGTCTTGCCGAAGCATCCATGGCGCCGGTGAGGAGGTTCTCAGCCGCCGAGAAGGGAAAGGCCCCCAAGGAGGGACCAGACTTGCTCCCGCTGAAGAAGAGATGTGGCCGTCCGTGCAGTTCCTCCCCTTCGCCCAAAGCCACCCAAACCTGGTGCGAACGCGCTCCGGCGGGTTTCCCCATTGGCGCAAGCATTCGCGCACAAGGCTTTGGCCTCTAGAGTAGCCGCGAGGGCCGCGGTGGACGAAGCCAGGGGGAAGGGCAAGTGATGGCCATGCGACCACCTCACCGGCAGGCACACGCCAGGGGCACGGCCCGCGAGTTCGTGGTGTGGGCGGTGATGCCGCCTGGCACATGGATTCGACTCCCGCGGTCCTTCGCAGGGGAGATACCACTAAAGGGGCCCGTCGAGTTGTGGCTGCAGCATGACGGCTGCTGCGGCCAAGCTTCAGAGGCGGAAGTTGAGGCGGTCTACTCCGGCGATATCTTCATGACCCGGGGATGGGGCGTGATCGCCCGCGCCTGCCGCCCGGAGGGGAGGCACGCCATCCACTTCATGTACAATGGGGCGTCGATGCTCTTCTTCAAGGTCTTTGGGGAGGATGGCCGACATCTGGAGTGCTGCCGTAGGGGAGGCGATCAAGACGGTGACCCTCCTTTTGGCCGGCGAGGCGACGAGGCCCCTGGCGGTGAACTTGCCCTTGGCCTTGTCCGCAACTCCTCCAGCACCAGCGGCACTTCCTCCGGACCAGGTTCGAGCGACGACGATTGTTACGAGCCACCGCGTCGCCGCAATCGGGCTTAGGGGAGGAATGGTGCCGGCCAGGCGTCGTAGGTGACGTTGCCCGGGTCGCGATCCTCATGAAGTCCTTTCCTTTTGTTTTATTCCTACGCAGAAATCATGAAGGGGCCCCGCGGGGGGGTGTAAAGATCGTGATACTTTTGCCTTAATGTTAGCGTTCCCAACTCATCTTGTGTTGTGTTTCTCGCTTGGTCATGGTTCCCCCCTTTTACTCTCGCGGTAGCTTAGTGCTCTACGCCGGCAGGACCCAGTCCCCAGGCAAGCTTCGGCCGTCGCTGGTATTCCAGGTCGCGATGCCGTGGTCAAGGCCAGGAGGTGAGAGGCCTGAGGTCCGGTAAGAGCCCCTGAGGCGCGATGCTCAGGAGGTCCCCTTTGGCGCGCAAGCGGCTCCCAAAGGACTGAAAGGGAAGTTTCCTTGCCCAAGCGAAATCACGAGAGTCAGAATGCTGATTATGAGGTTTACGCCTACGCGTGTGAGGTGACTTATCTTGGCGAGCCTGTGGTGGTTCCTTTGCTACGAGGGTGAGCTTCTCGCGCGACGTTAGGCTGCGCCTTTCTCCCGACGGTGCCCCCCTGCAGTGCTCCTACCGACTCCATTTCTCCTGCTTGTCAGGGTGCTCTACGCTCTCGAGACCCGGCTCTCGAGCGAGGCTCAGCCGCCGCTGGTATGCCAGGTCGCGATGCCATGGTCAAGGCCAGGGGGTGAGGGCTCGAGAGCCAGTAGGAGCCCCTGAGGCGCGGTGCTCAAGGGCCCCCCCTTTTACGTGCAAGCGATTGATATGTCCATTTTGCATCATGCTTTTATATCAATATTTATTGAATTATGGGCTGTTATTACACATTATGGCACAATACTTATGCCTTTTCTCTCTTATTTTACAAGGTTTACATGAAGAGGGAGAATCCCGGCAGCTGGAATTCTGGGCTGGAAAAGGAGCAAATATTAGAGACCTATTCTGCACAACTCCAAAAGTCATGAAACTTCATGGAGAGTCATTTTGGATTTAATAAAAAATATTGGGCGAAGAAAGTACCAAAGGGGGACCACCTGCCATCCACAAGGGTGGAGGGCGCGCCCCCCGTCCTTGTGGGCCACCTGGCAGGCCCCCAACGCCCATCTTCTGTTATATGGTGTGTTTTGCCCTGGAAAAAATAAGAAGGAAGCTTTCGGGACGAAGCACCGCTGTCTCGAGGCGGAACCTGGGCAGAACTAATCTAGGGCTCCGGCGGAGCTGTTCTGCTGGCGAAACATCCCTCCGAAAGGGGGAAATCATCGCCATCGTCATCACCATCGATCCTCTCATTGAGAGGGGGTCAATCTCCATCAACATCTTCACCAGCACCATCTCCTCTCAAACCCTAGTTCATCTCTTGTACCCGATCTTTGCCTCAAAACCTCAGATTGGTACCTGTGGGTTGCTAGTAGTGTTGATTACTCCTTGTAGTTGATGCTAGTTGGTTTATTCGGTGGAAGATCATTTGTTCAGATCCTTAATGATAATTAATACTCCTCTAATTATGAAGATGAATATGCTTTTTGAGTAGTTATGTTTGTTCCTGAGGACATGGGAGAAGTCTTGTTATAAGTAATCATGCGAATTTGGTATTCGTTCGATATTTTGATGAGATGTATGTTGTCTTTCCTGTAGTGGTGTTATGTGAACGTTGACTACATGACACTTCACCATGATTTGGGCCTAGGGGAAGGCATTGGGAAGTAATAAGTAGATGATGGGTTGCTAGAGTGACAGAAGCTTAAACCCTAGTTTATGCGTTGCTTCGTAAGGGGCTGATTTGGATCCATATGTTTCATGCTATGGTTAGATTTATCTTAATTATTCTTTTGTAGTTGTGGATGCTTGCGAGAGGGGTTAATCATAAGTGGGAGGCTTGTCCAAGGAAGGGCAGCACCCAAGCACCGGTCCACCCACATAATAAATTATCAAAGTAACGAACACGAATCATATGAGCATGATGAAAACTAACTTGACAACAATTCCCATGTGTCCTCGGGAGCGCTTTGCTTTTATATAAGAGCTCGTCCACGCTTGTCCTTTGCTACAAAAAGGATTGGGCCACCTTGCTGCACCTTGTTTACTTTTGTTACTTATTACCCATTACAAATTATCTTATCACACAAGTATCTGTTACCGATAATTTCAGTGCTTGCAGAGAATACCTTGCTGAAAACCGCTTGTCATTTCCTTCTGCTTCTCGTTGGGTTTGACACTCTTACTTATCGAAAGGATTACGGTAGATCCCCTATACTTTTGGGTCATCAAGACTCTTTTCTGGCGCCGTTACCGGGGAGTGAAGAGCCTTTGGTAAGTGGAATTTGGTAAGGAAACATTTATGTAGTGTGCTGAAATTTACTGTCACTTGTTACTATGGAAAATAATCCTTTGACGGGTTTGTTCAGGGTATCTTCACCCCGAATGGAAGAGCAAAGAGTTGCCCCTCAACCTACTGCACCTACTGAAAATATTTATTATGAAATTCCTTTGGGTATGATAGAGAAACTGCTAGCTCATCCTTACACAGGAGATGGAACATTACATCCTGATATGCATCTAATCTATGAGGATGAAGTTTGTGGATTATTTAAGCTTGCGGGTTTGCCCGAGGATGAAGTCAAGAAGAAGGTCTTCCCTTTATCTTTGAAGGAGAAGGCATTGACATGCTATAGGCTATGTGATGATATTGGATCATGGAACTACAACCGATTGAAATTGGAATTTCATCAGAAGTTTTATCCTATGCATCTGGTTCATCCTGATCGAAATTATATATATATATATTTTTTGGCCTCGTGAAGGAGAAAGTATCGCTCAAGCTTGGGGGAGGCTTAAGTCAATGTTATATTCATGCCCCAATAATGAGCTCCCAAGAGAAATTGTTATTCAAAAATTTTATGCTCGGCTTTCTCATAATGATCGATCCATGCTCAATACTTCTTGTACTAGTTCTTTTATGAAGAAGACTATTGAATTCAAATGGGATTTATTGGAAAGAATTAAACGCAACTCTGGAGATTGGGAACTTGACAAAGGTAATGAGTTAGTTATAAACCTTAAGTTTGATTGTGTTAAATCTTTTATGGATACTGATGCTTTTCATGATTTTAGCACTAAATATGGACTTGACTCTGAGATAGTAGCTTCTTTCTGTGAATCTTTTGCTACTCATGTTAATCTTCCTAAGGAGAAGTGGTTTAAATATCATCCTCCCATTGAAGTTAAAGTAGTAGAACCTATTAAAGCTGAAGAAGAAACTATTACTTATAATGTTGATCCTATTGTTCCTACTGCTTATATTGAGAAACCACCTTTTCCTGTTAGAATAAAGGATCATGCTAAAGCTTCAACTGTGGTTCGTAAGAGTTATACTAGAACACCTACACCCCGTGAGAAAATTAAAGTTGAACCTAGTATTGCTATGGTTAAAGATCTCTTGGTTGATAATATTGATGGGCATGTTATTTATTTCTGTGATGAAGCTGCTAGAATTGCTAAACCCGATAGTAAAGATAAACATATACCCATTGTTGGCATGCCTGTTGTTTCAGTTAAAATAGGAGATCATTGTTATCATGGCTTATGTGATATGGGTGCTAGTGTGAGTGCAATTCCTTTTTCCTTATATAAAGAAATTATGAATGATATTGCACCTGCTGAGATAGAAGATATTGATGTTACTATTAAACTTGCCAATAGAGATACTATTTCACCAATTGGGATTGTTAGAGACGTTGAAGTCTTGTGTGGGAAAATAAAATACCCTACTGATTTTCTTGTTCTTGCTTCCCCCACAAGATGACTTTTGTCCCATTATATTTGGTAGACCTTTCTTGAATACTGTTAATGCTAAGATAGATTGCGAGAAAGATATTGTTACTATCGGTTTAGGGGATATGTCTCATGATTTTAATTTCTCTAAATTTCGTAGACAACTCCATGATAAAGAACTGCCTAGTAAGGATGAAATTATTGGTCTTGCTTCTATTGCCGTGCCTCCTAATGATCCCTTAGAACAGTATTTGCTAAACCATGAGAATGGTATGTTTATGAATGAAAGAAGGGAAATAGGCGAGATATTCTTTAATCAAGGGCCTATTTTGAAACACAATTTGCCTGTTGAAATCCTTGGGATCCTCCTCCACCCAAGGGTGATCCCGTGTGTGAGCTTAAACAATTACCGGATACTTTGAAATATGCTTATCTCGATGAAAAGAAGATATATCCTGTTATTATTAGTGATAACCTTTTAGAGCATGAAGAAAAGAAATTATTGAAAACTCTGAAGAAGCACCGTGCCGCTATTGGATATACTCTTGATGATCTTAAGGGCATTAGTCCCACTCTATGTCAGCACAAAATTAATTTGGAGAATGATGCTAAACCAGTTGTTGATCACCAACGATGGTTAAATCCTAAGATGAAAGAAGTGGTAAGAAATGACATACTAAAGCTTCTGGAGGCAGGTATAATTTATCCTATTGCTGGTAGTAAGTGGGTAAGTCTTGTTCATTGTGTCCCTAAGAAGGGAGGTATTACTGTTGTTCCTAATGATAAGAATGAATTGATCCCACAAAGAATTGTTACAGGTTATAGAATGGTAATTGATTTTCGGAAATTAAATAAAGCTACTAGAAAAGATCATTACCCTCTACCTTTTATTGATCAAATGCTAGAAAGATTATCCAAACATACACATTTTTGCTTTCTAGATGGTTATTCTGGTTTTTCTCAAATACCTATGTTAAAAGATGATCAGGAAAAGACTACTTTTACTTGCCCTTTCAGTACCTTTGCTTATAGACGTATGCCTTTTCGTTTATGCAATGCACTTGCTACCTTTCAAAGATGTATGACTGCTATATTCTCAAATTTTTGTGAAAAGATTGTTGAGGTTTTCATGGATGATTTCTCCGTTTATGGAACTTCTTTTGATGATTGCTTAAGCAACCTTGATCAAGTTTTGCAGAGATGTGAAGAAACTAATCTTGTTTTGAATTGGGAGAAGTGCCACTTTATGGTTATTAAAGGTATTGTCTTGGGGCATAAAATTTCTGAAAGAGGTATTGAAGTTGATAAAGCTAAAGTAGATGCTATTGAAAAGATGCCGTGTCCTAAAGATATCAAAGGTATAAGAAGTTTCCTTGGTCATGTTGGTTTCTATAGGAGGTTTATTAAAGACTTCTCTAAAATTTTGAGGCCTCTCACTAATCTCTTGCAAAAAGATGTTCCTTTTGTTTTTGATGATGATTGTGTAGAAGCATTTGAAATACTTAAGAAAGCCTTGATTTCAGCACCTATTGTTCAGCCACCTGATTGGAATTTACCCTTTGAAATTATGTGTGATGCTAGTGATTATGCTGTTGGTGTTGTTCTAGGGCAAAGAGTTGATAAGAAATTAAATGTTATTCATTATGCTAGTAAAACTCTAGACAGTGCCCAGAGGAATTGTGCTACTACTGAAAAAGAATTTTTAGCAGTTGTCTTTGCTTGTGATAAGTTCAGATCCTATATTGTTGATTCCAAAGTAACTATTCACACTGATCATGCTGCTATTAAATATCTTATGGAAAATAAAGATGCTAAGCCTGGACTTCTTAGATGGGTTCTCTTGCTACAAGAATTTGATTTGCATATTATTGATAGAAAGGGAGCTGAGAACCCCGTTGCAGACAACTTGTCTAGGTTAGAAAATGTTCTTGATGACCCACTGCCTATTGATGATAGCTTTCCTGATGAACAATTAGCTGTCATAAATACTTTTCGTAATACTCCACAGTATGCTGATTATGCTAATTACATTGTTACTAAATTTATACCACCTAGTTTCACATACCAGCAAAAGAAAAGTTTTTCTATGATTTAAGACACTACTTTTGGGATGACCCACACCTTTATAAACAAGGAGTAGATGGTGTTATTAGACATTGTGTACCTGAGCATGAACAGGAACAGATCCTATGCAAGTTCCACTCCGAGTCTTACAAAGGACACCACGCTGGAGATAGAACTGCACATAAGGTATTGCAATCTGGTTTTTATTGGCCTACTCTCTTCAAGGATGCTCGTAAGTTTGTCTTGTCTTGTGATGAATGCCAGAGAATTGGTAATATTAGTAGACGTCAGGAAATGCCTATGAATTATTCACTTGTTATTGAACCATTCGATGTTTGGGGCTTTGATTATATGGGACCTTTTCCTTCCTCTAATGGGTATACACATATTTTAGTTGCTGTTGATTACGTTACTAAGTGGGTAGAAGCTATTCCAACTAGTAGTGCTGATCATAACACTTCTATTAAGATGCTTAAAGAAGTTATTTTTCCGAGGTTTGGAGTCCCTAGATATTTGATGACTGATGGTGGTTCACATTTTATTCATGGTGCATTCCGTAAATTGCTTGCTAACTATGATGTTAACCATAGAATTGCATCTCCATATCATCCTCAATCTAGTGGTCAAGTAGAATTGAGCAATAGAGAGATTAAATTGATTTTGCAAAAGACTGTTAATAGATCTAGAAAGAATTGGTCTAAGAAACTTGATGATGCATTATGGGCTTATAGAACTGCTTATAAAAACCCTATGGGTATGTCTCCATATAAAATGGTTTATGGAAAGGCTTGTCACTTACCTCTTGAACTAGAACATAAAGCTTATTGGGCAATTAAAGAGCTCAAATATGATTTCAAACTTGCCGGTGAGAAGAGGTTATTTGACATAAGCTCGCTTGATGAATGGAGAACCCAAGCCTATGAGAATGCCAAGTTGTTTAAAGAAAAAGTTAAAAGATGGCATGACAAAAGGATACAAAAGCGTGAGTTTAATGTAGGTGATCATGTTTTGCTATACAACTCTCGTTTAAGATTTTTTGCAGGAAAGCTTCTCTCTAAATGGGAAGGTCCTTACATTATCGAGGAGGTCTATCGTTCCGGTGCCATAAAAATCAACAACGCCAAAGGCACAAATCTGAAGGTGGTAAACGGTCAAAGAATCAAACATTATATCTCAGGTACTCCCATAAATGTTGAGACCAATATAATAGATACCGTAACACCGGAGGAGTACATAAGGAACACTTTCGAGAACGTTTCAGACTTCGAAAAGGAATAGGTATGTGGTACGGTAAGTAAACCGACTCCAAAACATTTCCAATGATAATTTTTCTCCGTTTTGGAATATTTAAAAAATTAGGAAAATTAAAAGTAGTCCGAAAGAGACACGAGGCGACCACAATGGTGGAGGGCCTGCCCCCCGACCTTGTGGCCACCTCATGTGCCCTCTGGACTCTGTTTTCTTGCACAATAATTCTTTTGGTCGGTAAAAATTCATTATATAATCTCCCAAAGGTTTTGACCACCGTACCACGACAAATCCTCTGTTTTTGTTTTGAGCTGTTTTTTTCTGACAGATCTAGATCACCATGACGTCTCCAAGTGCCCCCAAGGACAAGTTTTTCGAGAAGGTCATCAACCCCTACCTTGCGGAGGTGCTTCTCCACCCTCAAGCCATTGAGATGCATGAGGGGGTGCTGCACATCCGCGATGTTGAGGGGCCGAAGAAGGCCGGAAGCATGGAGACAAGACTCGAAGCAATGGAGCAGCAAGTTTTCAAGTGCCAAGGGATGGTGGAACGTGGACTCAACGCCAATCACATGATGATCGCGGAGTTCACCAACAATCACAAGTTGGATGCCAAGAACAATGAGGAGGCCATCTTCAAGCATCATGAGAAAATCGAGCATCTCCAAGCACAGATCTATGACCTGCAAAACCAGAACTGTGAGTATGAATACAAATTTAAGAGGATGAGTTTGGCTGCAGATTTGAGGATCCCGGAGACTCGTTCATCTTTCTATGATGGTGAGCCTATGCCTTGGAAGATGGATGACAAGCCTACTTCATCAACAACTCCATCATCACCAGCTCCGAAGAAAGAGACATAAATACATGGGTATGGGCACTCCCCTTGGCAACTGCCAAGCTTGGGGGAGGTGCCCCAGTATCGTATCACCATCACACCTTTACTTTTATCATTTTTCTTAGTTCGATCCTTTTGGTTATATCTTGATCTAGTAGAATAAAGTTTTAGTATGATCTAGCTTTGAGTTTTGATTTGATCTTTATCTATGTAATCAAGTCCGTGAGTTATATAATAAAGAGTAGTTTTGAGTTGAGGGCTTTGTTTTCTTGCTATGATCTTGAGGGAATAAAATAATAAAAAGAAATAAAAAGATCATATATTGATCTTATGGAGAGTAATGGCTTCACATATAAAGAGTACGATGAATAAAATTTGTTGGGAGTTGACAAACATAGTTTTGGTCATTGTTGCAATTAATAGGAAGTAATAAAGAAAGAGAGGCTTCACATATAAATATACTATCTTGGACATCTTTTGTAATTGTGAGCACTCATTAAAATATGACATGCTAAAAAGTTGATGTTGGACAAGGAAGACAACATAATGGGTTATGTTTTCTTATATCCGAATAGAAGTTATATTGTCATGGATCCTCCAACATGTTGAGCTTGCCTTTCCCTCTCATGCTAGCCAAATTCTTTGCACCAAGTAGAGATACTACATGTGCTTCCAAACATCCCTAAACCCAGTTTTGCCATGAGAGTCCACCATACCTACCTATGGATTGAGTAAGATCCTTCAAGTAAGTTGTCATCGGTGCAAGCAATAAAAATTGCTCTCTAAATATGTATGATCTATTAGTGTGAAGAAAATAAGCTTTATACGAACTTGTGATATGGAAGAAATAAAAGCGACGGACTGCATAATAAAGTTCTTTATCACAAGCGGCAATATAAAGTGACGTTCTTTTGCATTAAGATTTTGTGTATCCAACCATAAAAGCGCATGACAATCTCTGCTTCCCTCTGCGAAGGGCCTATCTTTTTACTTTTATCTTCTACCCTTATACAAGAGTCATGGTGACCTTCACCTTTCCTTTTTACACTTTTTCCTTTTGGCAAGCACTATGTGTTGGAGAAAGATCCAGATATATATATCCACTCGGATGTAGGTTATTATAAAGTATTATTGTTGACATTACCCTTGAGGTAAAAGGTTGGGAGGCGAAACTATAAGCCCCTATCTTTCTCTGTGTCCGATGGAAGCTTTGAACCCATAAGTATCGCGTGAGTGTTAGCAATTGTGAAAGACTAAATGATAGTTGAGTATGTGGACTTGCTGAAAAGCTCTTATATTGACTCTTTCCGATGTTATGATAAATTGCAATTGCTTCAATGACTGAGATCATAGTTTGTTAGTTTTCAATGAAGATTTTGATTCATACTTTACCTTGTGAACAAATTGTTACTTTAGCATAAGAAATTATATGACAATATATGTGATGTTCTAAAGATGATCATGATGCCCTCTTGTCCGTATTTTATTTTATTGACACCTCTATTTCTAAACATGTGGACATATTTTTCGATATCGGCTTTCGCTTGAGGACAAGCGAGGTCTAAGCTTGGGGGAGTTGATACGTACATTTTGCATCATGCTTTTATATCAATATTTATTGCATTATGGCCCGTTATTACACATTATGGCACAATATTTATGCCTTTTCTCTCTTATTTTACAAGGTTTACATGAAGAGGGAGAATGCCGGCAGCTGGAATTCTGGGCTGGAAAAGGAGTAAATATTAGAGACCTATTCTGCACAACTCCAAAAGTCCTGAAACTTCACGGAGAGTCATTTTGGATTTAATAAAAAATATTGGGCGAAGAAAGTACTAAAGGGGGGCCACCTGCCATCCACAAGGGTGGAGGGCGCGCCCCCCATCCTTGTGGGCCACCTGGCAGGCCCCTGATGCCCATCTTCTGCTATATGGTGTGTTCTTCCCTGGAAAAAATAAGAAGGAAGCTTTCGGGATGAAGCGCCACCGTCTCGAGGCGGAACCTGGGTAGAACCAATCTAGGGCTCCGGCGGAGCTGTTCTGCTGGGGAAACATCCCTCCGGGAGGGGGAAATCATCGCCATCGTCATCACCATCGATCCTCTCATCGAGAGGGGGTCAATCTCCATCAACATCTTCACCAGCACCATCTCCTCTCAAACCCTAGTTCATCTCTTGTACCCGATCTTTGCCTCAAAACCTCAGATTGGTACCTGTGGGTTGCTAGTAGTGTTGATTACTCCTTGTAGTTGATGCTAGTTGGTTTATTCTGTGGAAGGTCATTTGTTCAGATCCTTAATGATAATTAATACTCCTCTGATTATGAACATGAATATGCTTTGTGAGTAGTTACGTTTGTTCCTGAGGACATGGGAGAAGTCTTGTTATAAGTAATCATGCGAATTTGGTATTTGTTCGATATTTTGATGAGATGTATGTTGTCTTTCCTCTAGTGGTGTTATGTGAACGTCGACCACATGACACTTCACCATGATTTGGGCCTAGGGGAAGGCATTGGGAAGTAATAAGTAGATGATGGGTTGCTAGAGTGACAGAAGCGTAAACCCTAGTTTATGCGTTGCTTCGTAAGGGGCTGATTTGGATCCATATGTTTCATTCTATGGTTAGATTTATCTTAATTCTTCTTTCATGGTTGGGGATGCTTGCGAGAGGGGTTAATCATAAGTGGGAGGCTTGTCCAAGGAAGGGCAGCACCCAAGCACTGGTCCACCCACATATCAAATTATCAAAGTAACGAACGCGAATCATATGAGCATGATGAAAGCTAACTTGACAACAATTCCCATGTGTCCTCGGGAGCGCTTTGCTTTATATAAGAGTTCATCCAGGCTTGTCCTTTGCTACAAAAAGGATTGGGCCACCTTGCTGCACCTTGTTTACTTTTGTTACTTATTACCCGTTACGAATTATCTTATCATACAACTATCTGTTACCGATAATTTCAGTGCTTGCAGAGAATACCTTGCTGAAAACCGCTTGTCATTTCCTTCTGCTCCTCATTGGGTTCGACACTCTTACTTATCGAAAGGACTATGATAGATCCCCTATACTTGTGGGTCATCAGCGACTTGCGCGAGAAAAGAGTGGCCGACTCCGAGGGGTTACCTAGGAGGGGCTGCACCCCACGACACGCAGCGAGGCATCACCGCGGGATGTTGGCGAAGCCGCTCGAGGTCCTGCCTCCGGAGGTTCCTGCGAGTTGGTCATAAAACATGAAGGGCAGCCGCGCTTGCTATCCTGCCCGTGATCTTTCCGCGAGAAAATGAAGGCACTAAGGACCCGGTGAGGTGACGTGCACGGGGCCGGCCGCGAGCCAGAGCTCGGTATCTTAGGTTTATCAGCGTTGCAGGGACGGACCCGAGCATAGACGTCGTGCCAGCAGCCCCTGTTGCGGGATGAGCAAAAGGCGGGCTAGCAACGCGTGGAGACCGTGAAGGGCGACTCCATAGATGACAGGTCGACATGTGTAACGTTAATCATCATAACAATTTAAGCATGCATAACTTGTCCAGAGTACATGAATCAAAATGACGCGGCCGCTGGGGCGGGCCCTAGCAGCCTCAGGATGATGCAGCCCGAGGGGCGCCCTTAGTTGAACAAACCAAAAAGTCACCTAGCACCATTGTTGTGGAAGCGTTGGAGTAGCTAAAGATGCGTACTGTAGGGATCGCTCCTCACGAGCCGACCAGCTCCTGAGGCCCGGGAGGCTCTGGAGGTTCGGGGGGCTCGCAAGGGTCTAGCACCTCCTCCGTCAGGACCGCCTAGCACCTAGCCTCATGAGCCGCCGAGGCTCCCTGGATGAGGCGCTGGTACGAGGCGGCCACATTCAGCAGGCCGAACGGCATGCGGACGTAGCTGCGGGGGCAGCCCCCACTCCGTCCAACGCGGGATGGTCAGAAGAGCTCCTGAGAAGCAGCCATGTTGAGGCCTGGGATGTTGACGTAGATGTGCAGCTCGCCGCCCGTGTCAGGGGCGGTAGCTGCACTGGGTGGTGCGGGGCGACGCTCGCCACGCATGGCTCGCGCCTCCTGAAGCTCCTCGATTGCCTTGGTGATGAAATCCTGAGCGCCCGGTGCCTCGCGCCTTGCGCCTTGGTCATAGAGGCACGCGTCAAAGCACGCCTCCACATGGTTCCCGAACGCCTCCCTCGTGACGCTGGTCAGGTCAGAGGCCCTCCAAACAAGAGCCCCCGAGCCCGTCTTGAGAGGGGTGCCGGGAGCGCCTTCCTACGCGAGAGGGAAGGGCGCCCCAGCAGTGGGCGCGGGGCCTGAGGCAAAATTGCTGGGCGCCCCAGCCTCCTGGCGGCCCTTGGAGAGGAGCTAATTCTTCTTGGGGGTGGCCTCAGGAGGACGGATGGCACCCTCATCGTCAGAGTTCTCGACCGCCGCAGCTTGGTAGGCGCGCTCGAGGGAGCATACCGTGGCCTTTTCGTCGTAGGCGACCGTGATGATGCCGCCACTCCTTGGCATCTTGAGGACATTGTAGGCATGGTGTGTCACCGCCATGAACTTGGCGAGGGCCGGATACCCGAGGATGGCGTTGTACGGGAGGCGGATGTGGGCGACGTCGAAGTCGATGAGCTCGGTGTGGTAGTTGTCGCGTTTGCCAAAGGTGAAAGGGAGCTGGATCTGCCCTATGGGGATGATGGGGCCGTCGGTCACTCCTGAGAAGGGCTTGGTAGGCTGAAGCTGGTCGTAGGGCACCTAGAGCGTCTCGAACGTCTTGACAGAGAGAACATTGAGCCCGCGCCACCATCGATGAGCGTCTTGGTGACGAGGACGTTACTGATGGTCGGTGCACAGAGCATCGGGAGCGCACCAGCGGCGGCTGAACACTTGAGCTGGTCCGTAGAGTCGAAGGTGATGGCGTACTTGGACCACCTGAGGGGACGCGACGCCTCAAGCTTAGGAAGGGCTGCGTTCACCTCGCGAGCGAACTGCTCGAAGATGCGATGAGAGGTGGGGGCCTGAGCACCACCCAGGATGCAGGCAATCGCGCGCGCCTCGTGGAAGCCCCCAGCCCCATCATCTTGGCGGTTGTCGTCATTTCTCCTTGGAGGCGGCGGCAGCGAAGGAAGGCCAGCGTTGCCCTGAGGATGGTCCTCACGAGGCTGATCACGCCAGGGGCCTTCGTGAGGCTAGCCCTGCCAGCGGTCCTCACGAGGCTGATCACGCCAGGGGCCTTCGTGAGGCTAGCCCTGCCAGCGGTCCTCACGAGGCTGATCACGCCAGTCCTGGCGGAGGTCGCGGTTGTCCCAGCGGCCACCACCACGGCCTCCTCCGTGGCCGTAGCTGCGGTCGCTGCGCTCGGGACGGCGGCCGAGGCGCCCGTCGCGGATTGCCCTGAGCTCCTGGCAGTCATTGGTGTTGTGGCTGTGGACATTGTGGAAGACGCAGAATGGGCGATTGCCCCTGGAGGATTCGCCGTGGTCGCAGCCGTGCTTCATCTTGGGCTCCGTGGCTAGCACGGCGGGGCCCTTGCGCTTCACTTCCTTAGCCTTGGCCTTCTTATCTTCAGGATCGACCTCCGGGAGCTCCAGAAGGGAGAGGCGACCTTCCTCTGCCCTCGCACACCTGGTTGCCATGTTGAACATCTCCAGGGCCGAGCACAGATCCTCGTGCATGGAGAGCTTCTCCTTCATCTTGACATCCCGGACGCCCTCAGAGAACGTCGAAATGATGGCCTCATCCGACACCTTCGGGGTCTTGAGGCGAACATTTGTGAAGCACTGTATGTACTTGTGCAGGGTCTCACCCGGCTGCTGCTTTATGCGCCGCAGGTCGCCTGCTGCCGGAGCGCGGTCGTGAGTGCCCTGGAAGTTGGCTATGAAGCGCTTGCCGAGCTAGTCCCAGGAGGATATTGACCCCACCGGGAGGTTCAGGAGCCAAGAACGAGCACCGTCCTTGAGGGCCATGGGGAACTAGTTGGCCATGACCTTGTCGTTGCCGTTTGCTGCCTTGATGCTTAGCTCGTAGAGCTGGAGAAACTCCGCGGGATCAGGAGTGCCGTCGTAGTTCGGAGGCAGATCTGGTTTGAACTTGCCGGGCCAAATGGTGCGGGCAGTTTCGGGGTGAAAACAAGGCAGCCTGCCGCACTCACCGGGGTCGGCCGCATGGGGGGAGCTTGATCTTGGTGCCCGTGCGCCACCGCATCTTGTGGCGCGCGGTCTTGACGCGGCGGTGCTGGAAGCGCTAGCACTTCTCCTTGGGGCCGCTGCACCACCTGGCAGCTTTCCTCATCGCGCACCGGCGCTCTGCGAGGCAGGTCGCGCTGGGGTGCCTCATGCCTGGGCTCGGGGTCCGCGCCGCGCAGAGGAGGTGCGTCATGAGCCACGTCACCCGCCAGGGATGGCGGAGGATGAGGTGAACGGGACGGTGCAGGAGCCTCACCAGCGGCGTTGACGAGCTCGGCGATGCGGCCGAGCCAGTCATCGTAGAGGTCATTAGCCGGACGATAGCGCAAAAGCTCACGCGCCATGAGCAGCGCAGCCTGCGCATTCGCCGGCCCGCGACGAACATGAGAAGATGACGCCGTGGTCGGAGTGGGTGATGGGGTCGCGGTGCGGCCGTCGCGTCGCACGAACGGTGGCAGCGACGAGTCCTGCTGTTCATGAGTAGCAGGGTCGGTGGCAGCTTTAGCCACCGGGGAGGCAGAGCGGCGAGGGGCGCCGTTGCCCACGGGTGCCGTCTAGGCGACACGAGCGGCCCGGTGCTCGGCACGGACACGGCGAGCGTCGGCCATAGGAACGACGAAACGGCGGCGGAGCAAACGATAGAAGAGGGACTTCGACACGCCCCTACCTGGCGCGCCAAATGTCAGATTTAGGGCTCCGCAGACCCAAGAAAGGTTCGAACTCTGGGGCCTGTGCGAAGAACTCAACCTATCCGGCCAACCGACCCATCGCCCCACGGCGAAGCTCGATGAACAAGGAAGAAGATGGACATAGCAGTTTACCCAGTTTCGGGCCACCTTGCGGTGTATGACCCTACACCTGCTTTGTGGTGGATTTGCCTCACGAGGGGCTGAGGATGAACAAGTACAAGGGATGAATAGCCTCGCGAGGTCTGCTCTAGTGAGGGAATGATTCGAGGGGTTTAGATCCCCTTCTATGGTGGTGGCTAACCTATATTTATAGTGGCCTTGGTCCTCTTCCCCAAAACGTAGGCGGGAAGGGATTCCACAATAGCCAATTTGAAAGGGCTCAAGTAGTACATGTTATCCTGACAAAAGTTGGTCTTTGCCTGGAAAGCTTCTGATCGTGATGCTGCGATGGGCTCGGCGATGACATATGTCCTGCCGAGTTGGTGACCTTGGTCTTGTTGCACTGGAATGGAAACCTTTGTCTGAGTCATCGGGAACCCACGCCTGCGCTTGCCTCCTTAGCACCAAAGAGGAAACTATCTTTCTCGGTGCCCGCTGGCGCCCGCCTGGCCTTGGTCGTCATGGCTTGCGTCACCGCAACCTCATGAGGTGGGGCACCTGCATAGGAATCTCCGCTCCTCAAGAGGCAGCCTAGGGAGGCCGCTCCCTCAGGAGGTCTTGGCGTCTTCCGCCTCGCGAGGCTTGGCCCCTCGCGAGGGTCTTGTCTTGCTAGTCTTTGTAGATGGGCCGTACTAGGCCATCGATGGAGCCACGCCATGGCCCGCAGGCAGGCAAGTCTAGGTACCCCGGTCTCTAGAACGCCGACAAAATAAGTGCATATGTTGGCTTGGAAGATATGAGAAGGCTGCAAACGAAACGAATGCGATGTATACTAATTATATTATTCGGCTCCTCTAAGGGAGCCCCCATGCAAAGCTGGGTGTTACATTCCATGACGTATACGGTATTGGCTTGGTATGGTTCGGTTCAGCCGAACACTTGCCATGTTAAGGAAAATAAAAAGAAGGAACAAAGAGAGGTGAGGATGTATGCGGGTGACCGTGTCTAACTCGGGCATAAAAGCACCGCAGCCGGGCTGCGTTCCACGGGTTCGGCTCGAGGCAGTCGTCAGACGGGTAGCGAAGGCGGTATGCTCCTCCTGCCAGTAGTTTGTTGATAATGTACGGGCCCTCCCATTTGGGCGAGAGCTTATGCTTCTGTTTTTCAGGGAGCCAGAGGACAAGGTCGCCCATGTTGTATGTCTTCGCCCGGAGCTCGCGGTTTTGATAGTGTCGTGCTTGCTGCTGATAAAGTGTGGATCAAGCCCGAGCTATATCCCGTTCTCCTTCAAGAGCGTCCAAGTCATCCTGCCGATCCAACTCGGCTTCCTTTTCTTCTTACATGCGCACCCGAGGCGTGTCGTGGATGATATCGCATGGGAGAACGGATTTTGCACCGTATACCATAAAAATGGTGTGTATCCGGTTGACCGGTTAGGAGTAGTGCGCAACCCCCATAATATGGAATCGAGTTCCTCGACCCAATAGCAGTCTGATTGTTCCAGTGATCGGACCAGGCGAGGCTTGATGCCGCTCATAATGAGCCCGTTGGCCCGTTCGACCTGTCCATTGGTCTGTGGGTGGTACACTGAAGCGTAATCGAGCTTAATGCCCATTTTGCCGCACCAGTTCTTGACTTACTGGGCAGTGAAATTAGTACCGCTATTGGTAATTATGTTGTGGGGGACACCATAACGGTGTACGAAATCAGATAAGAACCCGACGACATGTCCGGATTCGGCTGAAGTGACGACCCTTGCCTCAATCCACTTGGTGAATTTGTCGACCATGACCAATAGGTACTTCTTTTTCTTTGTACCCCCTTTGAGTGGCCCGACCTTGTCGAGACCCCAGACCGCGAAAGGCCATGTTATCGGTATTGTCTGAAGGGCTATGGGGGGCAAGTGGCTTTGATTTTGCGAACAGCTGACATCCAACGCAACGTCGAACAAAAGCCCGGGCATCTTCACGGGCGGTAGGCCAAAAGAATCCTGCTCGGAAAGCCTTGCTGACCAAGGCTCGAGCTGCTGCATGGTGGCCGCTCATGCCCGCATGTATTTCTGCCAGGAGTTGATGCCCCTCTTCTTCGGAGATGCACCTTTGCAAGATTCCTGTGGTGCTTTTTTTGTAAAGCTCGCCTTCATGGACCTTGTATGCTTTGGAACATCGGACTATACGTCGTGCCTCTGTCTGGTCCTCCCGGAGCTATTGCCGAGTGAGGTAGGCGAGCAGAGGTTCTATCCAGGGGGCAATTATGGCCATGATTTCATGGGCGGAAGGTGTTTCCTCGAGTGTGGAGTCGCCAATGATATGGTCGTTGAGCTCCTTGTCCGGGGAGGCATTGTGAGCGGGCTCATTGACTAGTGCGCTGGCGTCACCGTGTTGCCATACTACGGAGGGCTTGAAGAGCCGCTCGAGGAAAGTGTTTTTAGGAACCGGGTCACGCTTGGCGCCCATGCGGGCAAGTAAGTCCGTGGCTTGGTTGCTGTCCCTAGAGACATGGTGGAATTCTAGGCCCTCGAATCGGGCCGATATCCGGAGAACCGCATTTCTGTATGCCGCCATCTTGGGGTCCTTGGCGTCAAATTCGCCGTTGACTTGAGAGATAGCTAGGTTTGAATCTCCCCTTACTTCGAGGCCCTGTACCCCTATTGATGTGGCCAGACGAAGACCATGTAGTAGTGCATTATTTGTAGGACATACCGAACAGTGTCGCCTGTAGGGGAGATCAGGATGACCCCAGCCCCCAGTCCGACTAACGTTTTTGAGCCATCGAAGTACATCATCCAGTGCGAATATGTGTTGTATTCTCGGGGTAGTTCGGCTTCAGTCCATTCGGCTATAAAATCGGCCAGTACCTGATATTTAATAGCTCGACGTGGTTTGTATGATATCTCGAAGGGAAGGAGCTCTATGGCCCATTTGGCAATCCGGCCCGTGGCGTCCCTATTGTTGATTATGTCATTCAAGGGGACCTCTGACGCCACTGTGACCGATCATTCTTGAAAGTAGTGTCGTAGCTTTCAGGATGCCATAAAAACTGTATAAGCTATCTTTTGATAGTGGGGGTATCGTGATTTGCATGGCGTAAATACCTCGGACACATAATAGACCGGCTTCTGGACTTGGAACTTGTGGCCCTTAGACTCCCTCTCCACGACGAGCACCGCGCTAACCACCTGATTGGTGGCTGAAATGTATAGTAGCATGGGCTCGCCGACGCTAGGTGCGGCCAAGATGGGGTTGCCAGCGAGAAGTGTTTTAATCTCCTCAAGCGCCGCAGTTGCTTCATCTGACCATTGGAAGTTCTTGGTCTTTTTAAGTAGTCTGTAGAGTGGGAGCGCCTTTTCTCCGAGGCGAGATATAAAGCGGCTCAAAGCTGCCATGCATCCGGCCAGTTTCTGGACGTGCTTGAGTTATGTTGGTATTGCGAGCTGGGATAGCACACTAATTTTGGCTGGGTTGGCCTCAATTCCTCTATGGGAGACGAATCCAAGCAATTTTCCATCGGGGACCCCAAAGACGCATGTTTTCGGGTTGAGTCGTATATCATAGGCTCGTAAGTTGTCGAAGGTTTGGTGGAGGTCGTCTATCAGCTGGTCGATGTTTTTGGTTTTGACAACCACGTTGACCACGTATGCCTCCACCATTCTGCCAATTTGGTTTCCGAGGCATGCTTGAATCATGCGTTGGTATGTAGCTCCTGCATTTTTTAGTCCGAACGGCATGGTGTTGAAGCAGAAAGGTCCGTAAGGAGCGATGAATGAGGTTGCCGCCTGGTCGGAGTCCTTCATCTTGATCTGGTGGTATCCGGAGTATGCATCCAGGAAGCATAGCGAGTCGTGTCCGGTGGTGGCGTCGATGATCTGGTCTATTCTTGGCAGGGGAAAAGGGTCCTTAGGGCAGGCCTTGTTAAGGTCTTTAAAGTCGACACAGAGCCGCCAGGATTTGTCCTTTTTGGGTACCATAACCAGATTTGCTAACCACTCAGGATGCTTGATCTCGCGGATGAATCCGACCTCCAACAGTTTTGGTAGCTCTTCGCCCATGGCCTGCCTCTTGGGTTCGGAGAACCGGCGTAGAGTCTGTTTCACCGGCTTGAAGCCTTTTAAGATGTTTAGGCTGTGCTCTGCCAGCCTGCGTGGGATTCCCGGCATGTCTGAGGGGTGCCAGGCGTATATTTCCCAGTTTTCATGTAGGAACGTTCTTAACGCCTCGTCAACTGCGGGGTCTAGCTGTGCTCCTATAGATGCCGTTTTATTGGGATCTGTTGGGTGCACTTGAAATTTTACTATTTCATCTGCTGGCTTGAATGATGTGGATTTTTGTCTTTTACTGAGGACCACGTCATCCCTGTCAACTGTAATGCGTAGTGTTGTCAATTCTTCGGCCACGAGGGCTTCAGATAGTGACTCTAGGGCGAAGGATGCCGTCTTGTTTTCGGCTCGTAAGGCTTTGCTTGGGTCACTTTTAAGTGAGATTACCCCGTTGGGCCCTGGCATTTTGAGTTTCATGTACCCGTAATGCGGTATGGCCTTAAATCTCGAGAATGCCTCAGGTCCTAGAAGGGCATGGTATCCGTTGCGAAAGGGCACAATGTGAAATAGCCGGGGTTCGGATCTGTAGTTATCGGGTGTGCCAAACACAATGTCCAGGGTTATGCATCCTGAGCAGTGTGCCTCCGTACCAGGTATTATTCCTCGGAATGTGGTGTGGCTGCGTTCGATGCGACATCTGTTGAGCTGCATCTTGTCGAGAGTGTCCTTGTAGATGAGGTTGAAACTGCTACCTCTGTCCATCAGTACTTTAGTCAGCCAAAAACCATCGATAATGGGGTCAAGGACCAGTGCGGCCGGTGCATGGCTGCTGTGTGGACTTGGCTCGTCCTTCTCGTCGAAGGTAATAGGCGCAGCTGCCCAAGGCTGTGCGGCCGTCACTGATATATCTGACTGAGCTCTCAAAGAGCCTTTTTCCTTTTATTGTTTGAGGCGAATGTCTCGTATACTGTAAGGACATTATGGTCCTGTGGTGAAGCCGCGGACTGCTTATCTGGAAGTGTAAGGCCCAAGATTGGCTCGCCATATTTGGCCACTTGTCTTACCACCCAACAGGCTCAAAGTCTGTGGGTTGGGTTTGCGTCTAGCAAGACTGAGTGTATTTGGCATGGTTTATCCAGCAACTCATCCAGCACTGATCTAGGCCTAGTCTTCTTTCCGTTAGGCTCGCGTTCTGGTGACTGATTTGTATATGACCGTTTAGAGCGAGACCTTCCGTGCTGCGCGGCGGGTGGTGGCCCCATGTTCATCTGTTGCGCCCTCCACATGTTCTCCATGGCGCAATACTTGCGTACCATGTCTGATAGTTCAGTGAAGCTTTGAATTCGGTGACAAGCGGGGGCGTCTAAGAGGCCCTCGTCCTTGTAGTTGAACTGGAAGACTTTAATTATCTCTTTGTCACAGCAAGGCGCCATCCTGTTCTTCACCAGGAGGAATCTAGCCCAATAATGATGGACTGTCTCGTTTGGCAACTGTTTGACATACATGAGGTCCCATATGTCTGGGTTTCCCGAATCCGAGGAGTATTCCGTGTGGTGGGTGGGTGGGAAAAATTCGAGAATTCCCTCCTGCAGCGGACCCGGACTATCCTTGACGGGTGGTTGAGTCGTGTCTGGTTCTGATCGAGCAGGACTCGGATCCGGACTAGTGCGCAGCGGGATCGGCTCGAGGCCGGATCTAGCATTGGGACTCGAGTATGGGCGTATCTCTGGGCTGGTGTCTGACTCTGAACTAGAGACTCGAGTGTACACCGTTCTTAGCTTGTAAGGCTGCGGCCCCTCCTGGGCCTCTTCGACGGTAGTGACGAGGTGAGTGACCGGAGGGGTGTTGATTTCTTAGTCGTCGGGTTTAAGCCCGATCCGATCATAGGCCGTGAGCCTGATAACGGAGATTCCCATTGCATAGAATAGACTTACCAAGTGGTCTGCCGGCTGGGTACACGGGGGTGCCGAACACTCCGGTGATTCGGCGGGAGATCTTGCGGACGGTCTGTCGGGGTTAGGCTTCAAAGCGGAACTCTGAGAGATACCTGATTCTTGTAAGTTTGCTGGTCCCGGGGTCGATGCCCCCGAACCGGTGAGTTCCTCTACAGGGACGAAGCCTTCCATCTGGTCGAGGCGACCAGTGGGATCGGCGCGCACCAATATGCCGCCGAAGACGAGGAGATGACCAGGGGCGGGGAAGCCCTTGGACCGGGCGTGGTCTCCAACGACCGGTTGAGCCATCAATCCTTCGGGTGATCCAACAGCGGAACTCTCAATGAAAGCACCAATGTCGGTGTCAAAACCGGCAGACCTCGAGGTAGGGGGTCCCGAGCTGTGGATCTAAGGTCGATGGGGAACAAGGGACGATGAACATGATGTTTACCCAGGTTCGGGCCCTCTCGAAGAGGTAATACCCTACCTGACGAAGACATGTACCTAGGGTAGGGTAATAGGACTGACCTAGACACCCTTACCCGAGGACACTGCCCTAAGGCCAAGGACATTCAAAGGATAGCACCATCTACCGACTGAAATCGCCATAGGGTGCAACCCACTCGACCAACAGTTCACTCGGATAACCCAATTCCATTCGACCGGGGTGTACTCACTCGACCACACCAGAAACCACTCGGAAGACAGAAGATCTAAGGTCACTCAGGATGGCAAGGGTCAGGCGTTCACTCCGTAGTCTTAATGATCATTTATTTGCCTTTATTGCTGGCATTATCAGTAACGTCCTGTCTTTATAGACATTGAACCCCTTGTAACGTGGGACGGTTGGGGTCCTGGTGCACTCTATATAAGCCACCCCCCTCCTCAGGCACAAGGGTTCGCACCCCCTGTAACTTCACGCATAATCCAATCGACCAAGCCTCCGGGCACCGAGACGTAGGGTTGTTACTTCCTCCGAGAAGGGCCTGAACTCGTAAATCTTGCGTGCACAACCTCATCGTAGCTAGGATCTTGCCTCCTCATACCTACCCCCTATTCTACTGTTAGACTTAGAACCACGACAGTTGGTGCCCACCATGGGGCAGGTGTCTTAGCGACTTTTCCGGTGAGGTTGCGATTTTCTCCGGTTCCCATCATCATGGTTTCGGGTGGAGGTTTGGCTGAGGGCCACGAGATCCGTCTCGGCGCGCTCGTCTTCATCGCCGACGACTCCGCCTGGCTCCAGGAGGCCCCCCTCGACGTCGAGGCGTTCCCCGTCCGCAGGGCGACGCACTTTCGCGCATGTGTCCGCGGCAGTCGTCAACCAAATATCGGTCGTTTCCTACGACGTCTTCGTTCCCCGCTGTTCACCGTCGCAAGCGATCCGGTCGATCGCGGCTTCAGCGGTGGGTGAAGCATGCAGTGGCACGTCAATCGGCCACCCCTCAAGTCGCGGCAATCGAGCCCGATGAATCTCTCTACGGCCTGTTTGATCTGTCGACTGGCTCCGTCGAGACTCTGTCCGAGTGCGACAGCAGCGATCCTGCGGCGGAGGTCCTGATGGTCGACACGCCGCGTAGCCCACCTGGCATGCGTCGCAACGGAGGCGGCGACGGCGGTGGCGATACGTCGCTTGTTCACGAGGAATACCACCCCGAAACCCTCTCTTCACATCGGAGGGAGGAACTTCACCGCCGTAACGAGGAAGCACTCCACACGCCCATCGTCGGAGAGACCTCTGAGGCTCGGGCCTTGGAGGCAGCGCGCTTGGCCACTTTGGCTGAGCGCACTCGACTGGAAAATCTTCAGCATGCACTCGACGAACGTGCTCGGCTGCGGATTCCTGAGTCCAGTCGACTGCGGCAATTGTTCCCTCCTGAACCTCAGGTATACCGCACTCCGATTCAGAATCTTGCAGCCGTAGCTCGTATAGCCGAATCCATCCAGCCATCCCAGTCAGAAGCTGGACGAGGTTTGATGTAGATCAGGGCTCTGCTCCGGGCAGCAGGAGACCAAAACACTGCAGTATCACAATCACGTAACAGAATCCATAGAAGATCTGTGGTGGCTGACACAGTTCAGTCGGCTCACAGCCCAAGATCGCCTCCGCGGCATGAGGGGCGGGTGCATCGCCAGGATCAGCACTTGGGTCGGATCCACGAGCAGTACAATCATCGACTCGACCGTGACGACCGCCGTCGAGCGCCTACACCCCCTCCGAGAAGCGGATCATACGTGCCCCGGCACTATGATGACAGGCGCCCGCACAGCGGAGGGCGGAGGACGCCGGTCGACCCAAGAGAGCCAGGGTTTGATGCGAGGTCAATTTTAGTGCAAGGTTTGGTCGACAGGAACCGAGCACACAGAGAGGGGCAAGTCAGGGATCGCCTGAGTGGAAGCAGGATTCATGTTTCGGGTCCCGAGTGTTTTAGCAGAGCTATCAGAGCCACTGAGATCCCCCCCAACTTCAGGTTGGCAACTGGGGTTAGTAAGTTCACCGGTGAGTCGAAGCCTGACACTTGGCTGGAAGATTACCGAGTGGCTGTCCAGATCGGTGGTGGAAATGATGAGGTAGCTATGAAACACCTTCCTCTCATGCTGGAAGGGTCGGCCAGAGCATGGCTGAATCAGTTGGCTCCAGGCAGTATATTCAGCTGGGAGGAGTTAGCCTGAGTGTTTGTCAGGACATTCGAGGGCACATGCAAACGACCTGCGGGGTTGACAGAATTGCAACATTGTGTACAGAAGCCGAATGAAACTCTGAGGGATTACATCCAAAGATGGACCACTTTACACCACATAGTAGAAAATGTATCCCAACACCAAGCAGTTTGTGCCTTCAAGGAAGGCGTTCGGTATCAAGAGCTTAACTTGAAATTCGGTCGGACAGGAGATATGTCTCTGACCCGAATGATGGAAATAGCCACCTGGTACGCTAATGGTGAAGAAGAACACCGGCTCCGCAGTGGAAAGGGCAAACCAGTCGCCCAAGACACCGGAGTGGGTCGGAAGCAGAAACGCAAAGCCGAGCCAGCAGGTCCAGGTGAAGCTGCAGTTGTAACTCAAGGAAAATTCAAGGGGAAGCCCAAGGGACCCTGGATCCCCAAGAAGGTGAAAGATCAGGCTAGGAACGATGTGTTGGACTTGCCATGTCACATTCACACCAAGAAGGATGAAGAGGGAAATCTGATTTATCCCAAACATACCACTCGACAATGTCGGCTCCTGATCCAGCAGTTCCGAGAGAAACAACCCAATGAAAAGGAAAAAGAGTCTGACAAGGATGGTGATCAGGAAGAAGATGATGACGGTTTCCCTAACGTCAATTCCACTTTGATGATTTTTGCGGACATTGAGAGTAAAAGTCGACTGAAAGTCATCAACAGAGAGGTAAACATGGTTGCTCCGGCAACGATGACATATTTGAAATGGTCAAAGACTCCCATCACATTCGACCAATCTGACCACCCACCGCACATCGCCACCCCCGGGAGACAAGCATTGGTGGTCGACCCGGTCGTTGGGGGCACCCGACTGACCAAAGTCTTGATGGATGGTGGCAGCGGCTTGAACATTTTGTATGCAGAGACTCTTCGTGGGATGGGCATTCCGATGTCCAGGCTCAGTGAGAGCAACATGCGGTTCCACGGTGTCATTCCAGGGAAGAAAGCTGATTCACTTGGACAGATCACTCTTGACGTAGTTTTCGGTGACTCAAAGAATTACCGCAAGGAGAAGCTGACATTTGAAGTTGTGGATTTTCACAGTGCCTATCATGCTATTCTGGGCAGAACTGCATATGCCCGTTTCATGGCTCGACCATGTTACGCGTACCTCAAGCTAAAGATGCCTGGCCCCAGGGGCGTGATCATGGTCACTGGTAATCGGCAACGAGCAGAAGAGTGCCTCCAGAAGGGCTCTAAGATTGCCGATGAACAGATGGCAGCGATTGAAATGGAAGAATATAAGAAGACTGCAGATCCGAGTGATTTGTTGCGTGCTAAGAAGCCTGCTTCCGAGTCTGCATTTCAGTCGTCTGGTGAAACAAAGCCTGTTCACATTCACCCGACCGATCCCAGTGCTGCACCGACTCATATCTCAACAACACTCGACAGCAAATAGGAAGAAGCGCTCATCCAGTTCCTCCGTGAGAACTGGGACATCTTCGCATGGAAGCCGTCTGACATGCCGGGTGTACCCAGGGGGCTGGCTGAGCATCGTTTACGAGTCGATCCAAAGGCAAAACCCGTGAAAGAGCACCTCCGTCGGTCCACTGCGGAGAAGAGAAAGGCAATCGGCAAAGAGGTGGCTCGGCTTTTGGCAGCTGAGTTCATCCGCGAGATTTACCACTCCGAGTGGCTCACCAATGTTGTCATGGTTCCCAAGAAGGACGATTCACTCCGTATGTGCATTGATTTCAAGCATATCAATCGGGCCTGCCCGAAAGATCATTTTCCTCTCCCCCACATCGATCAGATAGTCGACTCAACTGCGGGATGTGAACGATTGTCCTTCCTGGATGCATATTCCGGGTACCATCAGATCCGACTGTATGGACCTAACAAAATAAGAACAGCTTTTATCACCCCATTCGGGTGCTTTTGCTACATCACCATGCCCTTCGGTCTCAAAAATGCTGGTGCCACATTCATGCGCATGATACAGAAGTGTCTGCTAGCTCAAATCAGTCAGAATGTGGAAGCATACATGGATGACATCGTGGTTAAGTCGCGCAAAGGTTCCGACCTGCTGACTGACCTTGCCGAAACCTTTGCCAATTTGAGAAGATATGATATCAAGCTTAATCCGTCGAAGTGTACATTTGGAGTTCCAGGTGGAAAGTTACTCGGTTTCCTCGTTTCCGAACGTGGGATCGATGCAAACCCAGAGAAAGTTGGTGCAATCCTCCGAATGAAACGCCCTGTGCGTGTACACGACGTTCAAAAGCTTACTGGTTGTTTGGCCGCTTTGAGTCGATTCATCTCTCGCCTCGGTGAAAAGGCATTGCCTCTTTACCGACTGATGAAGAAATCTGATAAGTTCGAGTGGACTCCTGAAGTTGACGCAGCGTTTGCAGAGCTCAAAGCCCTGCTTTCCACCCAGCCGGTGCTTGCTGCTCCAATCAGCAAAGAGCCTTTACTGCTTTATATAGCAGCCACTGGACAGGTTGTCAGTATAGTACTCACGGTCGAGCGGGAAGAAGAAGGTAAAACCTACAAGGTTCAACGCCCAGTATACTATATTTCTGAAGTCTTAACTCCATCCAAGCAGAGATATCCACATTATCAGAAGCTTGTCTATGGAATCTACTTGACCACAAAGAAGGTTGCACATTATTTCTCAGATCATTCGATTACAGTCATCAGCGATGCTCCGTTGTCAGAAATTCTGAACAACAGAGATGCAACTGGCCGAGTGGCAAAGTGGGCGATTGAACTCCTTCCGCTGGATATCAAGTTCGAGGCAAAGAAAGCGATCAAGTCTCAAGCGATAGCAGATTTCCTCGTCGAGTGGATTGAACAACAGTTACCGACCCAGATACAGTCGGAACATTGGACTATGTTCTTCGACGGGTCCAAGGTGTTGAATGGTTCAGGCGCTGGAGTGGTCCTGGTATCACCACGGGGCGACAACCTCAGATATGTTCTCCAGATTCACTTTGATTCCTCCAACAATGAAGCTGAATATGAGGCACTCTTGTATGGGTTGCATATGGCCATTTCACTCGGCGTCCGCCGCCTAATGGTTTACGGTGACTCAGATTTAGTGGTTAATCAAGTGATGAAGGAGTGGGACGTCAGGAGCCAAGCTATGACTGGTTATTGCAATGCGGTGAGAAAGTTAGAAAAGAAGTTTGAAGGGCTAGAGCTCCACCATATCCCCCGACTGAAGAATCAAGCAACTGATGACTCGGCGAAAATAGGATCCAAGCGGGAGCCTATTCCCAGCAATGTGTTTTTGGAGCATATTCACGCACCATCAGTTCAGGAAGATCCCTTCACTGAAGAGCCCCCACAACCTAAAAGTTCCACTGATCCGACTGAAGTTGAAATCCCAGCTGTGGTCGACTTGATCATGGAAGTTTTGATTGTTATTCTAGATTGGACAGTGCCGTATATCGCATATATTCTCAGGAAAGAGCTTCCAGAGGATGAAGAAGAGGCTCGCCAGATTGTCCATCGATCCAAAGCCTTCACAGTAATGGGGGAGCAACTCTATAGAGAAAGTGTCACTGGGGTCATTCAGAAATGCATCACTCCGGAAGAAGGCCGAATGATCCTTGATGATATTCACTCGGGAACCTGTGGTCACCATGCGTCTTCTCAGGCCATCGTGGCCAAAGCGTATCGAGTAGGGTTTTATTGGCCGCGGGCAAATGCGATGGCAAAGGAGATAATTGACAAATGTGAGGGCTGTCAGTTCTACTCCAACATGTCCCACAAACCCGCTTCAGCCCTGAAGACCATTCCACTTGTCTGGCCATTCGCTGTTTGGGGTTTGGATATGGTGGGACCTCTGAAGACTGGCAGGAGTGGTTTCACCCATGTGCTTGTAGCAGTCGACAAGTTCACCAAGTGGATCGAAGCTAAACCTGTCAAAAACCTGGATGCAAGTACTGCGGTCAGCTTCATCAGAGGGTTAACATTTAGATATGGAGTCCCACACAGCATCATCACGGATAATGGGTCGAACTTTGATTCTGATGAGTTTCGAGCTTTCGGTGCATCCCAAGGTACTCGGGTCGACTATGCTTCAATCGCCCACCCTCAGTCGAATGGACAAGCAGAAAGAGTGAACGGTTTGATTCTCAAAGGGCTGAAACCTCGATTGATGCGCGACCTCAAACATGCGGCCAGCGCTTGGGTAGATGAGCTACCGTCAGTCCTTTGGGGATTAAGAACAACACCAAATTGGTCGACTGGTCGAACCCCCTTCTTCATGGTCTATGGGGCTGAGGCTGTGCTGCCGAGTGACTTGCTTCACAATGCGCCCCGAGTAGAACTTTTTTCAGAAGCTGAAGCAGAACGAGCTCGAGAAGATGCTGTTGATCTTCTGGAAGAAGAAAGAGAGATGGCCTTGATCCGATCGACCATTTATCAGCAAGACCTTCCTCGATTATATGCCAGAAACGTGAAGGGTCGAGCATTTCAGGAAGGGGACCTTGTGCTCCGAGTGGACCAGCAATGGCCTCACAAACTTGCCCCCGCTTGGGAAGGTCCCTTCATCGTCACCAAGGTGCTCCACAACGGAGCGTATCACCTCTACAATGTGGAGCATAATAAAGACGAGCCACGCACTTGGAATGCGAAGCTACTCCGCCGTTTTTATACTTAAGTGTTCAGACTGATGAGATGTAATAAAGAGTACCTTTCAGTTCGTTTATCAAAGGCATGGTTTTACAGTCCCCTAAATGATTGTTGTTACTAATACATGTGTCCAAAATCCCCCAGTGGGTGGCTTAGCCGCGAATCCGATTCACCTAAGTTTAAAAAATCCTACCGAGTGATGAGCAACCCTCTCACTCGGGGGCTTAGCTGCAGTCCTGTACTCGCCTAAGTTTAAAAAATCCTACCGAGTGATGAGCAACCCTCTCACTCGGAGGCTTAGCTGCAGTCATGTACTCGCCTAAGTTTGTAAAATCCTACCGAGTGGTGAGCAACCCTCTCACTCGGGGGCTTAGCTGCAGTCCTGTGGTACTCGCCTAAGTTTGTAAAATCCTACCGAGTGATGAGCAACCCTCTCACTCGGGGCTTAGCTGCAGTCTGTACTCGCCTAAGTTTGTAAAATCCTACCGAGTGATGAGCAACCCTCTCACTCGGAGGCTTAGCTGCAGTCATGTACTCCCTAAGTTTGTAAAATCCTACCGAGTGGTGAGCAACCCTCTCAATCGGGGGCTTAGCTGCAGTCCTGTACTCGCCTAAGTTTAAAAATCCTACCGAGTGATGAGCAACCCTCTCACCTGGAGGCTTAGCTGAGTCCTGTACTCGCCTAAGTTTGTAAAATCCTACCGAGTGAAAGTGGATGAGCAACCCTCTCACTCAGAGGCTTAGCTGCAGTCCTGTACTCGCCTAAGTTTAAAAAATCCTACCGAGTGATGAGCAACCCTCTCACTCAGAGGCTTAGCTGCAGTCCTGTACTCGCCTAAGTTTAAAAAAATCCTACCGAGTGATGAGCAACCCTCTCACTCGGAGGCTTAGCTGCAGTCCTGTACTCGCCTAAGTGTAAAACATGCTCCATCCTGATCTGCAAGGACGACGAGGTGCAAGTCGTCCGCGATCCTCTCCTCAGAACTGCGTCTGTTCTGAGTGAAGATACAAGTTCCACTCGGAAATAAAAACAAGCATATTTAAGGGCAAACTAAGTTAGGACGAAGGAGCTTAAAAGTTCTCGGGCATCAGGCCCGAAGGAGTTTTATGGTTACAAAATCACTCGGCATACCGAGGCAAATTGAACCGGATCATAAAAGTTCGGATGAAGGAGCTCAAAGTACTCGGGCATCAGGCCCGAAGGAGTTTTACGGTTACAGAATCACTCGGCATACCGAGGCAAATTGAATCAGATCATAAAAGTTTCATTCACTCCGCAGAGGGGCTGGCAGGCTCTACAAACTCGTCCAGGTCGATTCCATCTGCGATTCGAGTAGCAGCAGCAATGAAGGTCTCCATGAAAGACTGGAAGTCGAGTTTCTTGTTGTTGGCGACCTTGATTGCCGCTAGCTTCTCTTCTCTGGCTTCCTTGCAGTGGACGCGAACCAAGGACAAAGCTACGTCAGCACCACATCGAGCAGCGGACTTCTTCCACTCCTACGCTCGACCAAGAATCTCGTTAAGTCGAGTCATCAGAGACTCGAGATCGTTTCGGAGCGTGTCCCCTAGCCAGAGCGCTGTGTCGATCCGCGAAACTGCAACCTTGAGTCGAGCAAGATATTCCAAGGCACTGGCAAGGCGAGACTCCAGTCGGAGCACATTCATGGCTGCTTCATCTTTGACAGGGGAGTTGATGGGGTCCAAGTTCGTCTCGACTCGCCCAGTTTCTTCCTCGAAGTCTTGACAGAATTCTGCACTCGCAGAGAAATAATGAGTCGACAGCTGTATGATGAGTCGACGAAAGCAAACCAATCGCACATAGAAAAGTACCTTCAAGCATGAGGAATAATTTTTTGGCGAGTCCTCCCAGGTAGTTCTCCAGCTCGTCCCTCCTGCGGGTGATGTCTTCTACTTTGTCGGTCAGGGTCCGCTTGTCCTTCTTCAGACGAGTCACTTCTTTGTTGGCTTCATCAAGAGCAGCCTTCAGCTTGGCATTCTCTCCCTCCATCTATTCGACTGAGGCCATCTTTTGGTCAGCAAGCGCCGTTTTGTCTTCGGCGGTTTTCTTCGCAACCGCAAGGTCAAGGTCCTTCTTCTCCAAAGCCTGTCTCATTGTTTCTAGAAAGAATAACATTCGAATCAGAAAAAGGAGGAGAAAAGATGGCAAGAGAACCGGTCGATAAGCTTTCCCTACCAGCTGCGTCATCCTTAGCCTTCTGCAAGTTGTTTCGAGCCAACTCCAGGTCAAGATTGAGCTGGATTTGCTTCTTCTCCAAGTCGGCAAACCGGGCTCCAAGATCACAAGATTTCTGTGTTCAGAAGATAGTCAGTAGGCAGACACAAAGACTACTGCCGAATCAGACATTCGCCAATAGTCTCGGGGACTACACCCAGTGGGTGCACTCAGCGTGCCCCCACTGGTCCGACTCTTTCAATCGACTTGGTCCGTCCAGTCAAAAAAAAAACTCAGACCATAGCCGACTGCCCGTAGTCGACTACGGTCTCGGGGACTACACCCAGTGGGTGCACTCAGCGTGCCCCCACTGGTAAAGGTTCCACTCGGCATGATCTGCCCAGCCCGAGTGGAAAAGATCTGTTAAAAGACCCCCGCCGAATCAAACATTCGACGGCGGTCTCGGGGACTACACCCAATGGGTGCACTCAGCGTGCCCCCACTGGTCCAGAGATTCGATCAGCACAACCTAGTCGACTCAAGTGGAAAAACTACTCAACAGAAATTAAAACACCCAGTGGGTGTGCAGACTGACAATGGGTGTGCAATTAAGGTTCCAAAACGCTCATCCACGGACGTCTTGCGGATAAAGCAGCAGTTTCTAAATATCATATCCCAACAGAACAAGCGTCAAGATGGAGTTCAGTCGGGAGTAAGCTAACCTGGACATTGGCCTGAAGTGCTGAACTAGCATCATAGGCAGCTTGACTGGCCTCGCGCACCACCTTCATCTGCTCCATCATAACGCCAGCCTAGCGTATAGCCTCCTTGGTAGCAATCACTTGGTCTTCTGGGACTTGAGGGGCGGTGGGAGGTGCAGTTGGCGTATCAGTTGCAGTAGCTTGAGAGCTTGAGGCATGAAGTTGGACAGGCGAAGCAAGGGCCAGCACAGTCGACGACAAAGGATGAACACTCGACAAGGGATTCGCAAAAGTAACGGAGACACGGTTGAAGTCCCCGGATTGCTGGATAGCTGGTTCCGTCGCCGGCGTCAACTGAGGCGTCTTGCTAGCTGGTACCTTCTTGACTGAGGAACTGATCCTCCTACCCACGAGTTTCTGTGGCTCATCTTCATCATCGTCTTGAAGTTCAATAACATTTTGCGGAGCTGCAAAAGAATCGACCATAAGAGTTCAGTCGACTGTAGAATCGGCTAGCAAAGAAAAGACGAGATAACAGGGGTCATACCCGCTTTGGATGTGACCGCGTCCTCCATCTCCTCGTCACCATCATCTTGGTAAGCAGAAGTCCCAGAGGTAGCAGCGCTGCAAATCTCAAGGTTCACTCGGTCAAGCAAGTGAATGGGTCGACAACTGATATAAGATTCTTCGAACAAAGGGCGAAAACGAAACGCTTACGCTGGGGCGACGGGAACGTCAACCTTGATCTTGGGCAAAGCCTTCTGTGGCTTTGACGGCGCGGTCTTGAGCTGCTTCGGAGCCTTCTTAGTCGGCACCGGAGAAGATGTCCAAGTATGCTTCGAAGTCTGTCCAGTCGGTGCTGCCACCTTGCCCCGAATACTTGTTGGGTTGTGCTTGTGCTTGGAACGCTTTTCCGTGCGAGGTGGAGAATCGACCTCCTCCTCACTGCTCGAGTTTTTGTGCTCTTCATCACTCTCCCCATCGGAGTTCCAGTCGCCGCTGTCACCTCCGCTCTCTTCTCCGTCCTGGATCTGCTCCCCGTTGGGCATCGAATACATCTCAGTATATATCTGCGAAGCAAAGAATAGAACAAGCATCAGTCGGTTCCAAAGACAGTTTACAAATTAGAGTAAAAGTCACTCGACATCGAAGGTCTGACCTTGTCTGGTTTGTTATCAGCGCCGAGTGGCGGAATTCTCCTGGACCCCCTGAGGTTGTCTTTGTTTCCGGTAATGCTCTGCAGCCACCGCGCCACCGTCTCCTCGGCAACTTCCTCCGGGTGGATCCGAGCAGAATCATCGGCGCCCGAATACATCCACATAGGATGATCGTGGGCCTGGAGTGGCTGGATGCGGCGAGTGAGAAACACCTCTAGCAAATCCATGCCGGTCACACCATCGCGGACAAGTTGGATTACGCGGTCAACCAACATATTCACCTCTGCCTTTTCTTCTGGAGTCACTTTCAAGGGAGAGGGCTTTTCAATTCGCCCCATGGTACAGGGGGGAAGGCCAGTCGACTGGCCAGGAGTTGGTTTGTCCTTACAATAAAACCAGGTCGACTGCCACCCTCTGACCGAATCGGGAAGAGTCATAGGTGGAAAAGTGCTTTTTCCTCTCACCTGGATCCCTAGACCTCCGCACATCTGGATCACGTGTGTCCTCTCATCACTCGGATTGGCCTTTTTCACAGACTGTGAGCGGCAAGTAAAGATGTGTTTGAAGAGACCCCAATGCGGTCGACAACCCAGGAAATTCTCACACATGGAGACAAACGCAGCAAGGTATGTGATGGTGTTCGGAGAAAAGTGATGAAGTTGAGCCCCGAAAAAGTTCAGAAAACCTTGGAAAAAAGGATGAGGGGGCAGAGAAAAACCACGGTCGATGTGGGTCGCGAGGAGAACGCACTCACCCTCCTGCGGCTGCGGCTCGGTCTCATCACCTGGCAGCGTCCAGGATCCATGGGTGATCAAGCCCCCCTCGACCAGATCCTCCATATCCTCTTGCTGAATCGTGGAGCGAATCCAATCGCCCTGGATCCAGCCGGGCGGCAGGCCGGATCTCGACGACGAGCCACCCCGACTCGTCTTCTTGCCCTTCGCTGCCGCCGTCGCTTTCTTCGCACGCTCCAAGGCCGCCGTCTTCTCCTTCCCCATCACGGCAGGCGGCGCTCGGGCGGGGTGGCGGCGTCGAAGGTGGTGGCGAATGTGGTGGTGAAACAGGAGAAGAGGAAGGAGATGGGGAGCACAGTACCGGGCTCATCGGCCCCGACGCTTTATATGGGCCTGCTCCCGAGTGGCTGACTAGTGGGCCCAGGCAATCCAGTCAAATCCCGCAACAGTCGTGCGCTGGATACGTGGCGAAAAAGGTGGCGTGAGAATCGAGGCGTCCCTGCCTAACCCGCTCCGTCTACTGCGGTACTCTCCGTCCCGCGCGCTTCTCCAAATTTTGAATCCCGTGAGATCCGGAAAGCGGCAGCGTGACCAATCGTGCCGAGGATCTTATACCATACCAACACTCAGAGCTTATCAGCAAAAATCACTCGACGACCTCTGAATGGACCCAGGCGACTAAAAATGAAGTTGAAGTTTTTACAAAGATCACCGGCCCGGTTAGGATGCCTCTGAAGCATATAAATCGGGTCGGAACCATCTTCAACCCCTTCTCCACTCGGACCCAGATCCATTCAGGGGCTAATGACGAAGACATGTACCTAGGGTAGGGTAATAGGCCTGACCTAGACACCCTTACCCGAGGACACTGCCCTAAGGCCAAGGACATTCAAAGGATAGCACCATCTACCGACTGAAATCGCCACAGGGTGCAACCCACTCGACCAACAGTTCACTCGGATAACCCAATTCCATTCGACCGGGGTGTACTCACTCGACCACACCAGAAACCACTCGGAAGACAGAAGATCTAAGGTCACTCAGGATGGCAAGGGTCAGGCATTCACTCCATAGTCTTAATGATCATTTATTTGCCTTTATTGCTGGCGTTATCAGTAATGTCCTGTCTTTATAGACATTGAACCCCTTGTAACGTGGGACGGTTGGGGTCCTGGTGCACTCTATATAAGCCACCCCCCTCCTCAGGCACAAGGGTTCGCACCCCCTGTAACTTCACGCATAATCCAATCGACCAAGCCTCCGGGCACCGAGATGTAGGGCTGTTACTTCCTCCGAGAAGGGCCTGAACTCGTAAATCTTGCGTGCACAACCTCATCGTAGCTAGGATCTTGCCTCCTCATACCTACCCCCTATTCTACTGTCAGACTTAGAACCACGACACTACCTCCTGCTTGATTGTATTGGATGTATAGTATGGTTACAGAGTAGATCTACCTCGAGATCAGCATGAGCTAAACCCTAAGGTGATGTGGTGATGAATATAGCTCTAGCCCTAAAGACTACAACCCTTGGTTTATACAGACACCGGTAGGGTTAGGGTTACCGGAGATAGATTACAATAAGGGATAAAGAGATCCTGGGCATTCTTGACTTGGAGGGCACACCACGGCTTCATAGGTCTCCCGTCACTATAAGGCTCCACCAGTCTGGCCCATACTCAATGGGCCGTCGCCCCGTGTGGCACCCCAGCTCAGAGGAACCGGAACACCCCGTATTCCAGCCCAGAGATCGAAGTGAAGGTCCTATGACTCAGTTGAATGAAAGAAGGACAACAAAATGAATACTACGTCTTCACTTTGTCTTCGACTTCCACTCGCTGCTGTCAATTCCTTCGGACAGAATCTGCGAACCAATTGGTTCACGTCAGCAATAAGTTTTTTAGGGGTTAACTCTTTCATGTCAATCTTCTCGTCTACATGTTCTCAACAGATGTAGCTCAGTCTTCTCTGCAATGCAGATATTCTTCAGTGAAGTTTCTTGAACTTGACATCAGAGATAGCATTCTCTTCGGTTCTGCATGGACTACTTCTCTTTGTGTGCACTAGCAAACAAATCAGTCCATGCCTGTTTCTGTCAACAATCTCCAAAACACATGAGGGCGAATATTGTACCAACAATCTCCCCCTTTTTGGACGATTGTTAACAAAATAGAACACATCGAAAGATAGATAAAGGAATGAAATGGAATGTGAAGGTTATCGAAAGACGAGAGATAATTACGAAGATAAAGCAAGCTCCCCCTGAAGGTATGCATCAGATATAAAATCGAGAGGTAGCGAGATGAATCTTCGTATGAGTGACATTGACATATAATCTCATTCGTGATCTCTTTCAATGTACTCGACATTGTCTGAGATGTTTCCTTCCACACACAATCTTTGAAAAGGATTTGTTAGATAGAGTGAATACTTTGAAATGAATTGTGACGAGGGATAATCCCTGAAGCTTTACTCAGAACACAGTTTGAATCCCCACGAGATATAAGTTCCTTGCAAGTCAGATATTTGAGGAAAAAACAGAGCAAGGGAAACATGGGTATAACGCTCGGAGTAGATATGCTTCAATCGAGGTTCTCCTACAACAAGGATGATACAGTGGAGATGTGCGAGGAAAAACAGCTTAGAAAATAGAAAGAATTCACTTTTGAATCATAAGAGAATTATTCTAAAGTAACTTTATTCTCCTGCAAGGTTAGATAGCGAAGGATAATAAAAAAACATCTAACCACATGACACAAATAGTTTCAAGGAGTGAAATGTCTCTTTCTTAGAGAAGCATGATTTCCTGTCCTCCTTGAAATGCTTTTTATTTTCCCTGCATGAAAGATAAGTATCGAAGATAATTATTGCAAGGAAGTAAACTTTTGATAGCAACTACAAACAGATAACTTGAAGCAAATAGCATTGCAGGGGGGTTATTATCGGTACATGACGACCAAGTATTTCAACACCACAGGCGGTGCTCCAAGCTGCAAAAGCAAATAGTTGGACGAAACCAAATTGTTCGGTAGAAAAGCTAATGGCGAATGGAAACACCCTGCAAATAACCCACTTATCTATCACTTGATGTTCTTCTCCCCCTTTTCGTTAACAAGTGTTAAAAAGGAAATAGAATGCATGCGAGGAACTAGTCGTCCAAAGAACCCTTAGAATCAGAACTTGAACTGTTCGGAGAAGCAGAGCGAGCGATGGTTGAGGCCGAAGCAGGAGTTGGAGACGCAGCATGGGCTTTGGGATCAGCATCAGGAGTAGCGTTGCGAGGTGCATCTGTTTTGTAGATAAATGTTCCTGCTGTGTCTTCAAGATCATCATCAGGTTCAACAAGCAGCAGGTCAGTGGAGGCGGAATGCTGAGGGAACACTGGGGTTTGCCTTCGGATGCGAGGAACTTCAAACAACTCTAGATGATCATATTCTTTCTCGATACCCTTGGTAGAGAGTTGTTTGTGAGAATAATGCTGGCGCAGAAGTGTCCGGGAGCGCTTCTTTTGTTCCTTCTCATACAGAAGAGCTTGGCGAGCATAATTGTGAAGATAATTTATCTCAGACATCATTTCCACCGTCACTTACTAATCGAGCTTGATATGGCTTTCCAGGGCTTGCTGAGTGCAAAGACAAATCCCATACAATGAAGCATTTTCTTCACTAGGGATTTCAACTTTTGGCTTCTTGACCTTCGGAGCTCTAGCAGGAGCAGGCATGGAAGCGGAAACAGTGGCATCCATCGGCATCTCTCGTTTGCCTATGTCCTTCACAATCCTGAGTGTGTCGCGGACTGGTGGCATATAAACTTTCAGAACATAGGGGCAGAAAAACTTTTCCTCAATGAGCTGCTGTGGCGCCCCCGACTCAATCATACACTAATCATACACGCAAACGTGTACGATCAAGCACAGGGACTCATGGGAAGATATCACAACACAACTCTAACACAATTTAAACGGAGATCCACAATATTACAGACCAGGGATCCGAAGATCCGAATACATAAGTCAGTCATACAAATATTATCTGAGTACAGACATAGTTAGACAAGTTTTGCCTTAAGAAGGCTAGCACAAACAGCGACACTAGATCGAAAGGCGTTGGCCTCCTGCCTGGGAGCCTCCGATCCTACTCCTGGTCGGCTGGCTCGATCCAGTAGTAAGTGCCCTCTGGACCCTCCTGGTAGTAAGCTCCTGTGGTGGCATCTGACTCCTGGACTCCATCGTCTGATGTATCATCAAGGTGGGGTATGGGTAAAAGAGAAAGTAAAGCAACCGTGAGTACTCATCCGAAGTACTCAGCAAGCAAGGATCTATACTACACATGCAACATTATCAATGGAGAAAGGCTGTATAAGTGGACCGGGCTGCAGAGATGCCAGAATAGAGAGAAGGCCTAGTCCTATCGAAGACTAGCATCTTCAAACATCTTCACGAGGCCATCATCTTGCAGCAGTAGAAGAGAGTAGAATAGCATTTTATTTAGCAAACATGTTGAAGTACAGCTTAAAGATCCTTCCTCGACTCCCAAGCGAGAAAGCGATCCCGAAGCTTCAATTAAGTAACAAGTATCCAGTTCAAGTAGTAGATCGGAATACACAAACTGAGCGTCCTTTACCGTAGGACCAGCTATCGATAGATGATTCATCCCTGCAGGGGTGCACTACTGTTACCCAACACGCTTGATCAACTCTGGTCGGACACACTTGCTGGGTAATGCCCGTCCTCGGAAGATCAACACGAAGCAGCGCTCTACCTAGGCTCGGCAGAGTGGTCAGCACGCCGGACTAACCTATGCACCCAGAGGTCTTGGGCCATCGCCCTGGGCACCCTGCGCGTTGCGAGACTGGCCGGGGTGCAGGTGCGACACTGAACTCGTCAGTGAAGTATCCAGCCCAATCCCGACAATCAGCCCGCACGGTGAATCGTGATGTCAGACGAGCTTTCGGGAGAAACGTACATCGCAGAGGGTCCCATAACCATTATCCCGCGTGGTGGTAGTGCGTATAGGGCACGTCGACCCACTCAGATCACAAACCCAAATCCAATAGGCTCAATTAGTATCACGCGGAGACAATCAGAGTCTCTGATGCTCCGCCACAATATCACACTCGAGTGCCCTTCCGGCACACCCGACATCATAGATCCCCAGCGGGTACCCACCAGGGTGGACCCGCCTGTAACAAAGGTCAAGTAATCGTGTGGTCATAACATCAAGGGGGAAAACCCGAGGAATCACCCTCGGCGGATTCCACTCGATGAAATCATCAGGGTGAACGTATAAGGCATCACCCTCGAGGTTCACACTGAGGGTTGCACAACAGAGTCGTATCGGAAGTGGAGAAGGAGAAATCACCCTCGATGACCATGACCGAACAGCTACACTGCAGAGTATTCATCGAGAGTGCGTTCGAGGTATCACCCTCAGCACTCGATAGTTACTACGCAGAGTCGTACAATTAAGGGGGTGTGAAGTGAGGTGTCGGTCTCTGGTCGATGATCACGTTGATCGAGTCATCGATGATCAAGTAGGGGCGACAAGGATAAGGTGGTGGGGTCACTGATGGTTCACTACCAACCTATACTAAACAGTTTATCATAGGCAGGTAAGGTAACAATAAATAGGTTACAACAGCAGGCTATGCATCAGAATAGGAGCATACATTAACAGTAGCAAAATCTAATGCAAGCAGGAGAATAGGATGGGCGATATCTGGATGCTCAAGGGGGGGGGGGGCTTGCCTGGTCGCTCTGGCAAGAGAGAGGGGTCGTCAACGGGCTGCTCGTCGGTAGTGTAGTTGTACCCAGCTGCAGCGTCGTCGGTCTCGGCGTCTATCAAGAGAGAAGGAGGGGGAGAGAAACAATAAATTCACGGCAATAATGCAAACAATATGTATGACATGCCTAAATGATATGCCGGGGTGTTCTACTGCCTAACTAAATGATTTAGTTAATTTAGGAATTTATTCAGATTTATTTAATTAAAGTTGGGCACTATTCATTTATCGAAATCGGTATAAAAGTTCAATGTTCTTATAGCTAGAGGCATCTGACAGGAATACGGAGGGCGTATTCTGGTTCGTATCGGAATTCTGAGCAAGTTTCATGTATAAAGTATTTTCATCGGAGTTACGGATTATTTAATATGATTTTCTAAAGTTTTTATTAATTTCTGGAATTTAATTATTTATTTAATTAAACATTATCCGAAACAGTGTATGCTGACATCAGCATGACGTCAACAGTCAACCTGACAGGTGGGGTCCACCTGTCATAGACTGTCCAGTTAATTAGTGATTAACTAATTAATTATTGTTTAATTAAACTAACTAATTAATTAGTTAACCTAATCAGAGTTAATTAAATTAATTAATTCACTAAATAATTAATTAATTAATTATTAATTTTAATAATTCATTTTCATTTTTATTTTATTATTTCTTTTTTTTAAACCGTTTCTGGGCCGTGGGGCCCCTACGTCAGTGGCACAGGGGCTCGGTCCCACTGGGAAGCGGCCCAGGAGGCTAGCAGGCGCGTGCCTGGGGGCGTTGGGCACGCCCGGCGCACGCCGGCACCGGCGGCCAAGGCCAAGGGAGCAGCGGGACCGGCGAGCTGCAGCGGCAGCAGGCCAGCAGGGGGCGACGGAGGGGGCCACGGGGCAGTAGCCCGCGGCGAGGCGAAGTAGAAGCAGCAGCAGCTAGCAGGGGAGGAGGCGCGGCGTGGGGCGGTAGCCGCGGGGCTCAGGGGTGCGGGCACGCACGGAGCGTGGCGAGCAGAGCAGGGGCCGTGGCGAGCGCGACCGGGCAGGGCGGATGCGGCAAGCAGAGGCGGCGGGAGCAGCGGGCGCGACCGGTGAGCAGCAAGCAGAGCAACGCGGCAGAGGTGGACGGCGGTGATGCGAGCGGCCGCGGGCGAGGCTGGCGCGAGACGTGCACGGGGACGCAGCGGACGGCGCGTGTGGGGCGCGTGGTGTGCGCGGCGAGGTGCGGGAGCAGAGAGGGGGGAGGCCCGAGGCCTCACCGGCGTTGTAGATGACCGGGCGGCGAGGCGTGATGGAGCGGCGTGGGGAGGAGGTGAGGACGACGGCGGCGACGGTTGACGGCTCCGGCGAGGTGGTGCTGGCGACGAGCGATGGGGCGGCAAGCGGCGGGCTCGATCCTGGTCCAGGAGAGGATCGGGGGAGGGGGGAAAGAGTGCGAGGGGAGTGGGTGGCTGTCGGCTAGGGTTTCGGGGTCCCTGGGGGGGCATATAGGCCGGGGGGAATGATGGGCCGGCCTGGTGGCCGCTGGCTGGGCCGTGGCCCAGCTGGGGCCAGGGTGTTTCCTTTTTATTTATTTTTTGTTTTCTATTTGTCTTTTTCTTTTTATTTACTCCTATCCTCTGTTTTGTAATTAGTTAAGCCACCAAATGATTTTTGCAAAACATGGCATTTGCTCCAATAATTACTAGGCATTACCTACCACTACCAAAAATTGGTTTGGAGTCAACTTGAGTTCGCACAATTTTTTTAATAAATAAAATGCATTAACCCTTGCTGTTTTGGTAATGTTAGAGCCACCTAATTAATTTATTAATTGTTGGTTACAATTTTAGAATAGTCTCTGGAATATTTGTTATTGATTGAACATTTTAGTTTCTATGTTGGATAACTTTTATTTTCCACTTCCATTTAAATTTGAATTTGAGTTAGGAGTTGAAATGCAATATGATGCTAATGATGATTATGCACTGCTAAACATGCTGACATGTCATTATCAAAAGTGATTACTGTAGCTAATGACATGGGGTGTTACAGCTGCTCAATGGCATACATTACCCACGGTGCATATGGCTTCAAAGCTTGAGGGCTATCAGCTGCATAGGCCAAGTTGCGAATGAAAAGATCTGGGATATCAAAGCGAATACCCTGAGCAGTGGCAAGCAGTGCATTTCCCACGATGCCATTGATGGTTTCTGGCATGTTAGTTGGAGTGAGGGAGTTGCAGAGGATGTAGAACAGTACTTTGGTCTCATATGCCAGATTCTTTGGATTTATCTCTATGCATTCATCACCAACAAGCTTGGGGTCCATCAGCATATGAAGTTGAGCTTCGGATACTTCCCAACAGTGCAGCATGTGTTCACGATTACCTTCAAATTCGCACCGAGGAAGATTCAACGGTGCTAAGAACTGGCCTGCCGAGCATTTGATCTTTTCCTCTCCTGTCATCCATTTGAGGATCCAAGTGCTCCTATCTGTAAGATCTCCTATGATATAAAGAGTGGCATAGAATTGATGAATCACTTCATGATTCCAGCCATGATTGAAGCGAAGGAAACTCTTTAGGAAGACAAGTTCAATCTGCTCGATGGTGTGATGGAAATAGGGTAAACTTTCGAGCTCAGGAAAATCCAGAATCTGGTGCTTGAAGATGCGATTCTTTTCCTACAGAATACGAGCATAATACACAGCCTATTCCTTTGTCCAAGATCTTTGCGACAAGGAAGTTCTTTCTCTTTCATATGGACTAGTTCCAAAGAATGCAAGTTTTGAGAGATGAAACTGCTCGTTAAATGCAGGACCATTTGGGCCATCTTCAACTAGGAACAAGGGAAATGTTTCCAAAGGATTTTTCAGATGTTCTTAACTCATATTATGGGTTTGAATATCATCAGGTGCTTGCCCACCTTCCTCAATAGGCTTGAGTTGAGCACGAGGCTTCCTTGACTTCTCTTGGGTTGTCTTCTTTGAGATACTTGATTGACCATCATTTTTGCTTGCTGGAACTTCTTCAGTAGCTTTCTGACTTTCGGGCACTAGGGCCTTTTCTTTCGCTGTCTTTTCTTCAACTGGGGGCACAAGAGCTTCTTTCTCGGACTCTTGGGACACAACTGGTGGAGCAATTCCTTCGTGAGCCATGGGCTCTTCAGATTTCTTCTCTTCCTCTTCCAACTGTGTTGCAGTGGAACGAGGAGGAAGATCAACATTCATCTGGGTAGGGCACCAGATGATGCGACCGGGGTGGTTTTTTCTCAGGAAGCATTTAGCTCACCCTCATTCTTGTCATTCTACTCTTTATTTGATTCGGAGGGCTCAGCTTGCCTAGTTTTCGGAGGTGATGGATTTGCCTTCTCAACTTCAATTTCCTCATCAGTATTATTATCTGGGGCATGCTGGTTAGGCGAGGCATTTTCTTCATCATTCTTTTTGAGGAAGATATCAACAACATCAGGTTGGACTTCGGCTGCTGGAGTAGGCATGATAACCTCCACATGGACATCTTGTTGCATGGGTTCATCCTCGTGATGTGGAGATGGTGGAATCTGCTGTGAAGGAGTGCTGGAGTCAAATTGAGCATCTGCAACAGTCTGAAGGAGGCGATCTTTGATTCCTTTCGGTTTGCTAGCTGTCGCCTTGGCCTTCTGACATTTTTATTCTTTTATTCTCCTTCGAGAAAGATCTGCCTTGCGGTCAATCTCATCGTTCCTTCTGTCACACAACTGAGATACTTCCATTTTCAACTGCGAATGTGAATCAATTTTATCATTGCGCATGAGACTGAGAGCCTTGGTGAGTTCAACAATTTCTTTGTTCAGACTTTTCCATTCGGCTTCAGTGTTGGCATCTCTCCTCATTTGCTCGAGGGTTTGCTTGTCCTTGACAGCCTGATTCAGCCTCTTGGTAATTTTCCTCAGCTCGATAAAATGTTTCGTTACCATTTTGGTAACATTATCAGGAAGTCCCAGATTGCTTATATCATCAGATTTTGCATCGTAGGCAGCACTCCCAATCACATCAATCATGAGGTTGAAGTCATATTTCTGTTCCTCTGTGGAAGCAAGAACACTGGGTTTGGCTTTCTTAGCAGAAGCTTCAGCTTTTCCTTCAGTTTGTAGCTTTCTCTTCGCTGATGGTGCGGCAGAACCCGAAGGTTTGTTAGTGAGGGGACTGGGTGCATGCCTTGGTGATTTCCTTGTTGAGGGTGAAACTTTCGCTGGTGAGGGACTCTTGTACGGCTTGTTAAGAATGGCTCGCTGGTTATACATAGGAATTTCATCAGGAGCATCTTCATCGGAAGACTCATCAGACGAGTCAGTAGCAGCCTTCTTGGATTTCCTGGGGACTGATTTCTTCCAAGGAGCGCGAGGGGAAATAGATTTCCTGGGCTTGCTTGCTTTAGAAGCAGAGGCTCGCTCCTTCTTCTTCTAGACATCTTGCTGAGTCAGAGCGACATTTCTTGCTTCGACTTGATTTTTCGTCACTGCTCTAGCATCACGCTTGGCTTTGACCTTCGCCCTCTTAGCCACTTCATCGGGAAAATCAGCAATGGTTTTGAGGGATTCAGGATGAGCGTTTGAAGGCGCTGGTGGTCTGACTTCTTCATCGTCTGACCCAATGCAATTTTCTGCAATACCGTCATTCCACGGCAGTGTGAAGGCAAATAGTATCTGATACTTCTCGCGAACATTTTCATAGTTGAACCATTTCTTTGCCCAGTGACGGTGAATCCTTTGCAGCCTATTGTTGCGCTCAGTTGTTGTTTCAACTCCAGGTGGAGTTTTGTACACATCTAGTTCAGACATTTCTGCTATTGTATTCTTCTCTCTGCCACGACCACCCTTCTTAGGATTTCCATCAGAGAACATGGTTAGTGCGTCAGTGACCAATTCATCCGCGGGTTGACTGTGAGCAGAGGGAATCTCTTCATCATCTTCTTCAGATTCAGACTCGGATTTCTTCTTCGGTGTCTTGGGAGGCTTTGATGATTTTCCTCCTCGAGTCAATCTCATTCGGTCAGATCTTGGAGGATACTAAGGTAAACCTCCTTCGGAATCTGTATACTCATCAGAACTCTGTGCCATGACCAATCTGTGAAGAGAATAGATACGAGGGATAAAGGGGTAGGGTCATAAACATGCACAGAATGAATTTTGCTCAAAAATGAGCGATTTTGGAAGAAACAAAGGAATCCATGGTATACTTAGAGAAGATATCATCGATAGATTTAAACTAGCCATAGAACGATCAAGGCAGGGTAAAAACTGTCTAATCTTTCGGATGAACACACATGAGCCCTAGGTCGAAGGGAACTAGTACGAGGAAAAGCTACAAACCATACCAGTTAAAACTTAGTGAATCCAAAAGATCTACCAAAGTGAAATAAATCAAGAGAAATAGCATCAGAACGAACTGCCCTAAGAACAGAACCATGGAGAGGAGCAGTTCTGGATCTAAGCGCCCTAACTTGGCAACTTAGATGAACTACGGCGGTGCGGGAGGGAAGATTACCGCACATGCGTGATCAACGGCATCGAGCTTTCACCGGAGTTGCACGGCGGAGCTGCTCGGCGGATTTGCTTCGAGCGCGGGCTCGGATGAGGGTGAATGATGGTTTGTGGAGCAGGGAGGAAGAAGGCACGGTGACTCGGTGAGGGGTATTTATAGCTGGCGAGCGGAACCACCTCTCCGAGATCTACGACCCTCAGAAGCGGGACGTTCCACATTCAATGGACGACATCATGATCGTGGAGATCATGGGCACATGGCAACCGTTTCCTGCGAGAAACTCGGAAACTGAGCGGGAGACCAAAAGGTTTGAACAAGGGCAAACGCCAAAAACAGGTTAAAGATCGAAGTAGATTTCTTTCACGACCAAGGACGTCGGACAGAAATTTCCTTCAGATCAAATTGCATGCTTATGACGCACATCACAGATTGGATGAGAAAGAATAGAGGGATCAAAGGGTCCAAAACAAAACACTCAGTCAGACGAGAGGAAAACACATAAACACGTAGCTATGAGTGAGTTGTTTATTGGACAAAACACAAACAGGGCGAGACGAGGACAAAAAGACAAACGAGAGCAAATAAACACAAGGAATGAGCACCAACAATATAAGTCTCAGGGCTAAGAATAAATGAGTAGAATCCCTGAGAGAGTTCCTGCAAGAAGGGTTAGTTCTTTTTCGCAACCCACACTTGCGTGGGCAGCGAGCATCTCTTTTGCTTAGTCTGAGCAGGGACATTCCGTCGGTGAGATTTGTAGTTCAGCTGTGCATTTCGAGAGTAATCATATGAATAAGCATTGAATTTTTTTCCAGAGATATGAGCATAATGATTCGAGGAGGTACGCATGTACTCCTTCTGTCGAAGGTTTGACCCATATCCATTCGAGGAAGTTACAACACTAATCTGCGAATGATAATCATTTCCTCGAAGGGAATCACTCTGCATATTCAGGTTAGCAATGACAGATAAATTTTCAATGATGCACTTCTTCACCCAGATTTGCTTCTTGGGTGAGCCAGACCTGCAGTTAGTCCCAACATACCGAGCGAAAACCTTACCATTCTGTTTGTTTGAAGAATTTGTAGTTTGAGTCATCAGACTCGTCAGAAATAACAGAAATAGGGGAGTCATATCCAGACAGAGTTGCAAGTTCAACAGTTTTGCTTTTGGCAAGAACCTAACTCGTTCGAGGATACTGCTTGAGAGTCCACTAGGTTCCATCAATGTTGAGTTTTACCCAAACCTTCATTTCGAGGGTTTTTGTGCAGTATAGACTTTTTGAGCACATCATAGAGAGTTTGATGTCCTTTGAGGCTCTTTAGCATTCCTTTCTCAAGCAAGCTCTTTAATCTGCAATTTTCATCAGAGACAACAACAAATTCCTCGGGAGAGGGGTTAGAAATATCATTTGTGGTTGTTGCAATATTCTCGATGATAGCAGTAGATGTTTCAGCATTTGAATTAGCATTGTTGCGCTCTAGGCATTTTAAGCAAGGAGGTATAAAATAATCAGGGAGCTGTTTAGATTGCTCTGCGAAGAGGGAAGCTTTTTCCTTCGCAAGCACATTATGAGACTCTTTCAGTGACTCGAGTTCTTGATTCTTGTTAAGGAGTTCATCTGATAAACTCTCATAGTCAACTATAAGGGAATCATATCGGTTTGAAAGATCATCAATAGTTGAAGAAAAAGCATCATGCTCTTCGATCAACTTTTGATTCTTCTCCATCTCTTCGACCAGTAATCCTTCGGTTTTCCTGAGATTCTTCTCAAGTTTATCAAGACCATCTTGTTGAGATTTTGCAAGCTTAACTAGTTTAGCGTAGGCAATGTATTCAGGTGAATATTCAGTCATAGATTTTTCGTGTTTGGCTGATACCTGGTCCATTGAGGTCTTTGCCATGAGACAGAATGCGATTGGTTCATCATCACTTGAAGCATTGTCATCAGTGTCTAATTCGTGTGATTTCTCAAATGATTCATAGGCCACGAAAGCATTGCTTCTTCCTATACTTCTGTGAAGCTCTTCATCTTCTGATTCCGATTCGGATGACCCCTCTTCAGATTCCAAGTTCATATCAGCACATGCTCTATTCAGCTGCGATATTCTCTTCATATTGGATTCGATGGTTGCTCTGGCTTTTTCGTCAGTGATTGGTCTCGTCAAAGAGGATGAGGTAGATTCATTTTTCTTTGAGAGCTTAGTGTGGCGATCCATTCGAGCGAATCCTTTTCCGTGAAGATACATCCATCTGTTGCTTGGTTTGTATCCAAGCAAGGACAGTCTGCTATGAGATGACCGAATTGTTTGCACTTGAAGCACTTCATTTATTTCGGAGGTAGCTTTCTTGAAGATTTAGGCAAGTCAGATTCATCATCATTCATGAGACACAAATAATGTCTTCTGAGATCACTTAGCCTTTCTGTGAGCATCTCTAGTTCCCTAGTGATAGTGTGTTGATTCTCGACATCTTCTTCTTCTTGTGAACTGCTATAGTGTGAAAGAATTTCCCCTTCACTTTCTGAAGAAGATTCTTGATTTCCATTTTCAAGTTCCATCTTTCCTTCATGAATAGACAACAGCGTCATGACCTCGATGTAGTGAAGTTCTTAATAGTCTGGTCTTTCCATGATTTCAGCTATGATTGGATTGAAGGTTGCATCAAGAGCACTTAGAACCTTGTCGACCACATCCCTATCGGTGATATCAGTTACTCCTCGTTGATGAAGCTTTCAACTGTATTGGTCAACTGATCAGTGAGTTCCATGGTACTTTCCTTACGAAGACTTCTGAAACCAGCAAACATGGCACGAAGCATTTCAGTGTGAGAATCTGTTCTGATAATGAATTCTTCATGAACCTTTTCGATGGCATCCCAGAGTTGCTTTGCAGTATCAAGCTTTTGGAACCGAATGAAAATGTCTTTCGAGATGCTTTCACGGATGATATCTTTTGCTTGAGCATTCAACCGCAGTATAGCTTTATCATCAGAATTTGGAGCATCAGGGTACTGAATGGGTATCCATTTTCCACAATTTGCCAGAGTTCTAAGTTGATGGCTTGAAGTCTGATTCTCATTCTTTCTCTCCAGTAGACATAGTCATTTCCATCGAAGATAGGAAATCTTTCAGAGTGCGAGGTTCTACCTACATACAACATACCCAAAACTCCAAGGTTGTTAGACCTTTAATATATAGAGACAGGGAGTACCAGCTCTGATACCAATTGTTAGGACTGAGAGTATATCGAGCAAAGGGGGGTGAATGGGAGATTCAAAAATTCTTGCGAATGTTTTGAACAAATCCCAAACACAGCAGTGGAATTAAGGTTCGGTAGACAAGAACTCAATCAAGCATGCTATTGAGGAACATATTCTTCAAGATAGGAAGCTATAATAGTTCGAGCATAGGATGTCAGAGGTTTGATGATAACGATGATAATGTAATATGCAAACGGGTGCAAGAGCATGAATGAAAACAGGGTTAGAACTACGAAGGAAAACCACACACCAAAGAGTGATGAGGTAAATGAGAGAGACACAAGACAAGCACACCAGTCTAACAAAGTAAGTGCAACGAGTAGTATCTAAGACTGGGACAACTAAACTGAACGATGAGAATGCAACATGGTGAACAACGAACAATAATAGATGGGAATGACAGATAACAGAAACGAATGATATGCAACACACAATGATTGATCAGATAAACTATCGTCACAGAGCACGAAAGTAAACTACCGAATGTAATGCTGTAAAGTAGATTGAACAAGTGGTGCTCGATGGCGACAGAGAGATTTGGTAGACCAGTTCGCCCTTCTGCCAAAGGACTACGTCTGGTTGGAGGGGTTGTGATTTAACACAGAAGATAAACTCTCTTCGCCCTATTCTCCTTCAACTCAGAGCTGATTAGACTCCAGTTGATTTCACTCATGGTAGATACTTGTCGGCGACCTCCTGATATGTCTCCGTCGTATCTATAATTTTTGATTGTTTCATGCCAATATTCTACAACTTTCATATACTTTTGGCAACTTTTTATACTATTTTTGGGACTAACATATTGATCCAGTGCCCAGTGCCAGTTCCTGTTTGTTGCATGTTTTTTGTTTCGCAAAAAATCCATATCAAACGGAGTCCAAACACGATAAAAACTTACGGAGAGTTTTTTTTGGAATATATGTGATTTTTGGGAAAAAGAATCAACGCGAGACGATGCCCGAGGGGGCCACAAGGTAGGGGGCGTGCCCCAGGGGGTAGGGTGCGCCCAGGACCCTTGTGGCGACCCCGTAAGGCAGTTGGTGCCCTTCTTTCGCTGCAAGAAAGCTAATATCCGGATAAAAATCGTGTTAAAATTTCAGCCCAATCGGAGTTACGGATCTCCGGGAATTTAAGAAACGGTGAAAGGCCAGAATTGGGGAGCACAGAAACAGAAGGAAACAGAGGGAGAGATCCAATCTCGGAGGGGCTCCCGCCCCTCCGCCGCCATGGAGGCCAAGGACCAGAGGGGAAACGCTCCTCCCATCTAGGGGGGAGGTCAAGTAAGAAGAAGGAGGAGGGGGCTCTCTCCCCCTCTCTCCCGGTGGCGCCGGAACACCGCCGGGGCAATCATCGTGTGATGGCGATCTACTCCAACCACTCGGTCATCTTCAGCAACACCTCCATCATCTTCCCCCATCTATATTCAGCGGTCCACTCTCCCGCAACCCTCTGTACCCTCTACTTGAACATGGTGCTTTATGCTTCATATTATTATCCAATGATGTGTTGCCATCCTATGATGTGTGAGTAGATTTTTGTTGTCCTATCGGTGATTGGTGAATTGCCATGATTGGTTTAATTTGCTTTTGGTTATGTTGCTGTCCTTTGGTGCCCATCATATGAGCGCGCGCGTGGATCACACCATAGGATTAGTTGTATGTTGATAGGACTATGTATTGGAGGGCAAGGTGATAGCAGCTTCAGCCTAGCATAGAAATAATAAACGTTAGTAGTTGTGGATGCTTGCTAATAGTTCCAGTCATAAGTGCATAGAATTCCAAGTAAGGGATGACATGCTAGCAGTGGCCTCTCCCACATAAAACTTGCTATCGGTCTAGTAACATAGTCAATTGCTTAGGGACAATTCCGCAACTCCTACCACCACTTTTCCACACTCGTTAAACTAACGTAATTGTTTCTCTAAACAGCCCCTAGTTTTTATTTACGTGCTCTTTATTATCTTGCAAACCTATCTTACCACACCTACAAAGTACTTCTAGTTTCATACTTGTTCTAGGTAAAGTGAACGTTAAGCGTGCGTAGAGTTGTATCGGTGGTCGATAGAACTTGACGGAATATTTGTTCTACCTTTAGCTCCTCATTGGGCTTGACACTCTTATTTATCGAGAAAGGCTACAACTGATCCCCTATACTTGTGGGTTATCAAGACCTTTTTCTGGTGCCGTTGCCAAGCAGCAATAGCGTGGGTTGAATATTCTCGTGTGTGCTTGTTTGCTTTATCACTAAGTAGATTTTATTTTATGTTCTAAGTTGTTCTCTATCTTTAGTTATGGATATGGAACATGAAATACCAAAAAAATTAGGTGTACTTGCTACTCATGGAGATGGGGAACCTCCTAAAACCCTTGATGCTCATTATGTGAAAGATATTATGCACTATCTTAATAATCCCGAGAAAACCCATTCAATTATATAATGAGAGACACGTTGGGTTAACGTGAATACTTTAGGGATTATCGCTTGACTCAAAAAGGGAAACTCTTATGGGATAAAATTCATATGTTGCATTGGTATGCTTGGGAACTATGCTTGAGATATGATTATACTTGTTGCTCTAGGATGAAGGCTCCACACCTTCCCTTTTCTTGTAAATTTAATGATAATAAAACCTTGGCTTCTTATGCTAATGGTATATATGATTACTATGATGTGGAACAAATAGAAGAATTTGTTGCTTTTAAGGGTGCTTATGAAATTGAATCTTTGTTTGAAAAGTGTGAAAATTATGATGATGCTGTTTACAGACCTGAAAATTATGCTATACTTAAATATTGCTATGAGAATTATGAATACAATGCCGATATTGATGCATTTATTGAGAAAGTCTCCGCTGTCCCAGAAGAGACTAATATTTTGCAGGAAACTATGGAAGAAGAAATTGCTGACACTGTGAGCTCATTAGATGAAAAAGATGACGAGGAGAGCGAAGAACAAAAGGAGGAAGAGCGGATTAGCTACCCGTGCCCACCTTCTAATGAGAGTAACTCTTCAACTCATACATTGTTTAATTTCCCTTCATGCTTACCGAAGGATGAATGCTATGATAATTGCTATGATCCCTTGGATTTGTTTGAAATATCCCTTTTTGATGAAATTGATGCTTGCTATGCTTGTGGCCATGATGCCAATATGAATTATGCTTATGGAGATGAACTTGCTATAGTTCCTTATGTTAAGAATGAAATTGTTGCTATTGCACCCACGCATGATAGTCCTATTATCTTTTTGAATTCTCCCAACTATACTATATCGGAGAAGTTTGCACTTATTAAGGATTATATTGATGGGTTGCGTTTTACCATTGCACATGATGATTTTGATAGATATAATATGCATGTGCTTGCTGCTCCTACTTGCAATTATTATGAGAGAGGAACTACATCTCCACCTCTCTATGTTTCCAATACGATAAAATTGCAAGAAACTATTTATACTATGCATTGGCCTTTACTATGTGTGCATGAATTGTTCTTTTATGACATGCCGATGCATAGGAAGAGAGTTACACTTCGTTGTTGCATGATATATGTTACTTTGTGCTCACTACTAAATTACAAATCATTGTTAATTAAAATTGGCTTTGATATACCTTGGGATCCAGGTGGATCCATTACTTGAGCACTTTATGCCTAGCTTAATGGCTTTAAAGAAAGCGCTGCCAGGGAGACAACCTAGAAATTTTAGAGAGTCATTTTATTATGTTGTGTGCTTTTATAAAGTTTTAAAAAAAAATAAAGTGGGGAACCTAAAGCTTTTCAAAAAGAAAAGTGAAAGTAAGAAGGACGAGCACCGTTGAAGTGGGGGAGCTCCTTGAACTTTGTTCATGCCCATGGAAACTTTGCAAATCTTGAATTACAGAAACTTTTCAACAAAAATAATTATTCCCTTGTACAAATTCATTGTATTATAAAAATAATGTGCCAAGATTTGCCTTTAGGACGATTAGATTGCTTGTTTGGTATGTGCAGTGGAAAAACAGAAACTTTGGCTGTAGCGCGTGAATTTACATTTTTAACTGGAATGTCAAAAGCTTCTGAAACTTTTTTAACAGTACTTATATACAAATTTTTTATATTTTCCTAATTTTTCAGAATTTTTAGAGTTACATAAGTATGGTGAATGTTCAGATTACTACAGACTGTCCTGTTTTTGATAGATTCTGTTTTTGATGCATTGTTTTGCTCGTTTAGATGAAACTATCGATTTTATCAGTGGTATAAGCCATGGAGAAGTTATAATACAGTAGCTAAAATGCAAAAATAAAATATGAATGGGTTTGCAACAGTACTTAAAGTGCTCTCACGAGGGTTTTGTTAAGTTTTGTGTGATTGAAGTTTTCAAGTTTTGGGTGAGATCATGATGGATGAAGGAATAAGGAGTGGCAAGAGCCTAAGCTTGGGGATGCCCGAGGCACCCCAAGGTAATATTCAAGGACTCCCAAGCAACTAAGCTTGGGGATGCCCTGGAAGGCATCCCCTCTTTCTTCTAACGATCGTCGGTAATTTTACTTGGAGCTATATTTTTATTCGTCACATGATATGCGTAAATCTTGGAGCGTCGTGTGCTTTTTATTTTTCTTTTAATAATGCACCATGCTGGTATGATATAGTCCTTGGTTGATTTATAGAATGCTTCACGCACTTCACTTATATCTTTTGAGTATGGCTTTATAGAATGCCTCATGTGCTTTGCTTATATCATTTGAAGTTTGGATTGCCTGTTTCTCTATGCATAGAAAACCGCCATTTGTAGAATGCTCTTTTGCTTCACTTATATTTGTTAGAGCGTGGGCATATCTTTTGTAGAAAGAATTAAACTCTCATGCATCACTTATATCTATTTAGAGAGTTAACAGGAATTGGTCATTCACATGGTTAGTCATAAAATCCTACATAAAACTTGTGGATCACTGAATATGATATGTTTGATTCCTTGCAATAGTTTTGCGATATAAAGATGGTGATATTAGAGTCATGCTAGTGCGTAATTGTGGATTGGTAGAAATACTTGTGTTAAGGTTTGTGATTCCCAAAGCATGCACGTATGGTGAATCGTTATGTGATGAAGTCGGAGCATGATTTATTTTTTAATTGTCTTCCTTATGAGTGGCGGTCGGGGATGAGTGATGGTCTTTTCCTACCAATCTATCCCCCTAGGAGCATGCGTGTAGTAATTTTTTTTGATAGCTAATAGATTTTTGCAATAAGTATGTGAGTTCGATATGACTAATGTTGAGTCCATGGATTATACGCACTCTCACCCTTCCACCATTGCTAGCCTCTTCGATACCGTGCATTGCCCTTTCTCACCTCGAGAGTCGATGCAAACTTCGCCGGTGCATCCAAACCCCGTGATATGATATGCTCTATCACACATAAGCCTCCTTATATCTTCCTCAAAACAGCCACCATACCTACCTATTATGGCATTTCCATAGCCATTCCGAGATATATTGCCATGCAACTTCCATCATCATCATATACATGACTTGAGCGTTCATTGTCATATTGCTTTGCATGATCGTAAGATAGCTAGCATGATATTTTCATGGCTTGTCTTTTTTTTGATATCTTTGCTATTCTAGATCATTGCACATCTTGGTACACTGCCAGAGGCATTCATATAGAGTCATATTTTGTTCTAGTATCGAGTTGTAATACTGAGTTGTAAGTAAATAAAAGTGTGATGATCATCATTATTAGAGCATTGTCCCAGTGAGGAAAGGATGATGGAAGCTATGATTCCCTCACATTGGGATGAGTCTCCGGACTTTATGAAAAATAAAAGAGGCCAAAGAAGCCCAAATAAAAAAAAGAGGCCAAAGAAGCCCACCAAAAAAAATGAAAAAAAGGGAAAAAAGGAGAAAATAAAAATGAGAGAAAAGAGAGAAGGGACAATCTTACTATCCTTTTACCACACTTGTGCTTCAGAGTAGCACCATGTTCTTCATATAGAGAGTCTCCTGAGTTATCACTTTCATATACTAGTGGGAATTTTCATTATAGAACTTGGCTTGTATATTCTGATGATGGGCTTCCTCAAATGCCCGAGGTCTTCATGAGCAAGCAAGTTGGATGCACACCCACTTAATTTTCAGTTTGAGCTTTCATACACTTGTAGCCCTAGTGCATCCGTTGCATGGAAATCCATACTCACTTGCATCGATATCGATTGATGGGCATCTTCATAGCCCATTAATTTGCCTAGTTGATGTGAGACTTTCTCCTTTTTGTCTTCTCCACACAACCTCCACCATCATATTCTATACCACCTATAGTGCTAGCTCACGCTCATGTATTGCGTGAAAGTTAAAAAGGCTTGAGAACATTAAAAGTATGAAACAATTGCTTGGCTTGTCATTAGGGTTGTGCATGATGAAATACTTTGTGTGGTGAAGATGGAGCATAGCTAGACTATATGATTTTGTAGGGATAACTTTCTTTGGCCATGTTATTTTGAGAAGACATGATTGCTTTATTAGTATGCTTGAAGTATTATTGTCTTAATGTCAAAAGATAGACTATTGCTTTGAATCACTCGTGTCTTAATATTCATGCCATGATTAGATTATATGATCAAGATTATGCTAGGTAGCATTCCACATCAAAAATTATCTTTTTTATCATTTACCTACTCGAGGACGAGCAAGAATTAAGCTTGGGGATGCTGATACATCTCCGTCGTATCTATAATTTTTTATTGTTTCATGCCAATATTCTACAACTTTCATATACTTTTGGCAACTTTTTATACTATTTTTGGGACTAACATATTGATCCAGTGCCTAGTGACAGTTCCTGTTTGTTGCATGTTTTTTGTTTCATAGAAAATCCATATCAAATGGAGTCCAAATGTGATAAAAACTTACGGAGTGTTTTTTGTGAATATATGTGATTTTTGGGGAAAAGAATCAATGCGAGACGATGCCCGAGGTGGCCACAAGGTAGGGGGACGTGCCCCAGGGGGTAGGGCGCGCCCTGGACCCTTGTGGCCACACCATAAGGCGGTTGGTCCCCTTCTTTCGCCGCAAGAAAGCTAATATCCGGATAAAAATTGTGTTAAAATTTCAACCCAATCGGAGTTACGGATCTCCTGGAATTTAAGAAACGGTGAAAGCCAGAATCGGGGTGCGCAGAAACAGAAGGAAATAGAGGGAGAGATCCAATCTCGGAGGGGCTCCCGCCCCTCCGTCGCCATTGAGGGCAAGGACCAGAGGGGAAACCCTCCTCCCATCTAGGGGGAGGTCAAGGAAGAAGAAGAAGGAGGGGGGCTCTCTCCCCCTCTCTCTCCCGGTGGCGCCGGAACGCCGCCGGGGCAATCATCGTGTGACGGCGATCTACTCCAACAACTCCGTCATCTTCACCAACACCTCCATCACCTTCCCCCATCTATATTCAGCGGTCCACTCTCCCACAACCCTCTGTACCCTCTACTTGAACATGGTGCTTTATGCTTCATATTATTATCCAATGATGTGTTGCCATCCTATGATGTGTGAGTAGATTTTTGTTGTCCTATCGGTGATTAGTGAATTGCTATGATTGGTTTAATTTGCTTGTGGTTATGTTGCTGTCCTTTGGTGCCCATCATATGAGCGCGCGTGTGGATCACACCATAGGTTTAGTTGTATGTTGATAGGACTATGTATTGGAGGGCAAGGGTGATAGCAGCTTCAGCCTAGCATAGAAATTGATGCATACGGGGTTGAAGGGGGACCAATATATCTTAATGCTATGGTTGGGTTTTACCTTAATGAACGTTAGTAGTTGTGGATGCTTGCTAATGGTTCCAATCATAAGTGCATAGAATTCCATGTAAGGGATGACATGCTAGCAGTGGCCTCTCCCACATAAAACTTGCTATCGGTCTAGTAACGTAGTCAATTGCTTAGGGACAATTCCGCAACTCCTACCACCACTTTTCCACACTCGTTAAACTAACGTAATTGTTTCTCTAAACAGCCCCTAGTTTTTATTTACGTGCTCTTTATTATCTTGCAAACCTATCTTACCACACCCACAAAGTACTTCTAGTTTCATACTTGTTCTAGGTAAAGCGAACGTTAAGCATGCGTAGAATTGTATCGGTGGTCCATAGAACTTGAGGGAATATTTGTTCTACCTTTAGCTCCTCGTTGGGTTCGACACTCTTATTTATCGAGAAAGGCTACAACTGATCCCCTATACTTGTGGGTTATCATCTCCAAACCTTCGAACGACCTTCGCGAACCACAATGACTCTTGGTTGCTGAAGATCTTGCTCGGTGAAGACAACAACTCTTCAACACTCGAGCCAACACCTATCCATCTAGAGAGTGCGCAGCTCTCAACAGTAATAGTTACAAGAACTCTAACTCAGAACTATTGTGATGCTCAACCACTGTCTAAGTTTGGGCTCTTGATTTTATTTCTCTCGGTGGATCTTAAACTCAAATCACTCGGAGAGGGGATGCTCAATCAATCTTCTCAGAAATCTTAAGCGAAGCAGCCAACGGACAACGTTCGAGCGGGGTGGCTATTTATAGCCGCAGCCTTCCCTGAAGGGAAAATACCAAATTGGACATGTGGAGCAGCCAATGGCCGAACGACACGAGTCCAACGGTCGGAAGTTGAGCACAACGGTAACATTCCTTGCGGAACAAGTGATGCTAACTCCTCAGTTCGAAAGATATCTCCTGCAGCACGAAGAACAACGACTACTTCTGCCAGGTAATCATTCGAAACATAAAGAGATTTCTCTCGCATCTTTCATAGGTTTTGGCCTAAGCATCACAAGTAATCTAAGCTTCGAGAACCTATACCCCTCTTAATAGTACGGAGATCCTATGACTCAATTGAATGAAAGAAGAACAAGAAAATGAATACTACATCTTCACTTTGTCTTCGACTTCCACTCGTTGCTATCAATTTCTTCGGACAGAATCTCCGAACCAATTGCTTCACATCAGCAATAAGTTTTCGAGGGGTTAACTCTTTCACGTCAATCTTCTCGTCTACATGTTCTCAACAGATGTAGCTCAGTCTTCTCTGCAACGCGGATATTCTTCGGTGAAGTTCCTCGAACTTGACACCGGAGATAGCATTCTCTTCGGTTCTGCATGGACTACTTCTCTCTATGTGCACTAGCAAAAAAATCAGTCCATGCCTGTTTCTGTCAACAATCTCCAAAACACATGAGGGCGAATATTGCACCAACATGAACCGAGCACATACACCGTGCCCAGCCCCCGCTTGCGTGATAGACACGGGGGAGATCACGAGCGCGCGCCCCTACTGAGGCACACTCAGCTACAAGCACACTAGACTCTGAAGGAAATAAGCTTTACTGATGCATGAAGCAGTTTAATTACATAACAGGAAGATACATGCTGCCATGTTCTACACGGGTCAGCTTGAGGATGTGATGGCCGAGGGCCCCTCAGGTAAGTAGGCCGCCAGCGCTGAGCATGGGGCATCCGCCAGTGCTGAGCATGGGGCTTCCACGAGAGTGGGAAGGATCTCTCACGTGCCGGAGGCAACATGGGTAGAGAGAACCCCGGAGCGTGTAAGGCTCGATGATGCGGCTTGAAGCTACATCGATATTTCCCCAAAGAGGAAGGGATGATGCAGCACAACGGCGGTAGGTATTTCCCTCAGTGATGAAACCAAGGTTATCGAACCAGTAGGAGAACCAAGCAACACTACGTAAACAGCACCTGCACACAAATAACAAATACTCGCAACCCGACGTGTAAAAGGGGTTGTCAATCCCTTTCGGGCAACGGCGCCAAAAATTGGCAAACGGACATGAGAGAGTAGTAAATATTGATGGATCGAACGCCAAATAAAATAAAGTGTAGCAAGGTATTTTTGTATTTTTGGTTTAATAGATCTGAAAATAAAAGTTGCAAATAAAGAAAAGAGCGAATAGCAAAACAGATCTTGAAAGCAAATATATTGGAAAAGAGACCCGGGGGCCGTAGGTTTTACTAGTGGCTTCTCTCAAGAAAATAGCAAACGGTGGGTGAACAAATTACTGTTGGGCAATTGATAAAACTTCAAATAATCATGACGATATCCAGGCAATGATCATTATATAGGCATCACGTCCAAGATTAGTAGACCGACTCCTGCCTGCATCTACTACTATTACTCCACACATCGACCGCTATCCAGCATGCATCTAGTGTATTAAGTTCATGGAGAAACGGAGTAATGCAATAAGAACGATAAAATGATGTAGACAAGATCTATTTATGTAGAAATAGACCCCATCGTTTTATCCTTAGTAGCAACGATACATACGTGTCGGTTCCCCTTCTGTCACTGGGATCAAGCACCGTAAGATCGAACCCACTACAAAGCACCTCTTCCCATTGCAAGATAAATAGATCAAGTTGGTCAAACAAAACCCAAATATCGGAGAAGAAATACGAGGCTATAAGCAATCATGCATATAAGAGATCAAAGAAGACTCAAATAACTTTCATGGATAAAAAGATAGATTTGATCATAAACTCAAAGTTCATCGGATACCAATAAACACACCGCAAAAAGAGTTACATCATATGGATCTCCAAGAGACCATTGTATTGAGAATCAAACGAGAGAGAGAAAGCCATCTAGCTACTAACTACGGACCCGTAGGTCTACAAAGAACTACTCACGCATCATCGGAGAGGCACCAATGGAAGTGGTGAACCCCTCCATGATGGTGTCTAGATTGGATCTGGTGGTTCTGGACTCTGCGGCGGCTGGAATTGATTTTCGTCGACTCTCCTAGGGTTTCTGGAATATTGGGGTATTTATAGAGCAAAGAGGCGGTTCGGGGGGCACCCGAGGTGGGCACAACCCACCAAGGCACGCCTGGGCCTCCAAGCGTGCCCTGGTGGGTTGTGCTCCCCTCGGAGCACCCCCCAGGCGCTTCTCCGGCCCACTGGATGTCTTCTAGTCCAAAAAAATCCACAAAAAGTTTCGCTGCGTTTGGACTCCGTTTGGTATTGATTTCCTGCGATGTAAAAAACATGCAAAAAACAGCAACTGGCACTTGGCACTATGTCAATAGGTTAGTACCAAAAAATGATATAAAATGACTATAAAATGATTGTAAAACATCCAAGAATGATAATATAACAGCATGGAACAATCAAAAATTATAGATACATTGGAGACGTATCAGCATCCCCAAGCTTAATTCCTGCTCGTCCTCGAGTAGGTAAATGATAAAAACAGAATTTTTGGTGTGGAATGATGCCTAACATGTCATATCATATTCTTTCTTTTATAGCATGGACATTTGGACTTTTATATGGTTCAAAGCAATAGTCTAGTTTTGACATGATGACTTAAATACTCAAGCATATCAACAAGCAACTATGTCTTTCAAAATATCAACGCTAAAATAAGTTATCCCTAGCCCATCATGCTCAACCATTGATCCATTCATGAAACACACTCGAATATTAACTACACCCAATGCTCAAGTACGATCATAGCGCCTCCTAGTTGGTGCTTTATAAGAGATGATGGAGACTCAAATTAAAAATAAAAATTGCATAAAGTAAAGAAAGGCCCTTCGTAGAGGGAAGTAGGGATTTGTAGAGGTGCCAGAGCTCAAAGCGAAAAACTTAGAGATAAAAACATTTTGGGAGGTGTGCTTTTCCCACCAACGAAAACGACTTAGAGTTGCCAACACTTTCCATGCTAGATATATCATAGGCGGTTCCCAAATAGAAAATAAAGTTTATTCCTTTTTCCACCATTTCTTTCACTTTCCATGGCTAGCCATATCCACGGGTGCCCTCCACACCAACACTTTCCAAGGAATTTATTATTTGACAACATAAAGTAAACTCATTTTTTCATTTCGGGACTGGGCATCCCTAATACCTTTGCCTTACTCTCGTGCAATGACAAGCGAATAAACACTCATCGTGAGAATAACACATCTAGAATGGAAAATATTAGCCACCCCTCATCGCGTCGCGAGCAGTACGAACACACAAAAGAGAAGTTTATTTTGAAAATTAGAGATGGCACATACAAATTTGCTTAGAACGACAAAAGAATACCGCATATAGGTAGATATAGTGGACTCATGTGGCAAAATTGGTTTAAAGGGTTTTGGATGCACAAGTAGTGATCATACTTAGTGCAGAATGAAGGCTAGCAAAAGATTGAGAGGGGACCAACCAAAAAATGAATAATCTCATAAGCGAGCATTAAGCATAATTAACACCGAATAATGCACCACAAGTAGGATATAATTTCATTGCATGACTATTGACTTTCGTGCTTGCATAGGGAATCACAAACCTTAACACCAATATTCTTACTAAAGCACAACTACTCATCAACATAACTCACATATCACATCATCATATCTCAAAACTATTACAAGAAATCAAGTTTATTTTGTCCAATGATCTTCATGAAAGTTTTTATTATATCTTTCTTGGATATCTATCACTTTGGAACTAATTTTCATGTGTTGCTTTTGATAAGCTCAAACAAATATAAGTGAAGATCATGAGCATAATACTTCTTTCTCTCAAATTAATTTAAGTGAAGCAAGAGAGAATTTCTTAAAAAATTTACTAACTCCCAAATAAATCTAAGTGAAGCATGAGAGCATTTCTTCAAAAATACTAAAGCACGCCGTGCTCAAAAATATATAAGTGAAGCACTAGAGCAAATCCATAGCTCATAAAAAAAATTAAGTGAAGCATAGAGAGCAATTCTAACAAGTCATGGCATAATTTTGGCTCTCTCAAATAGGTGTGTACAGAAAGGATTCATAACTTAGAACATAAAGCAAAACAATCAAAGACTCATATCATACAAGACGCTCCAAGCAAAACTCATAGTATGTGATGAATAAAAATATAGCTTCGAGTAAAATACCGATGGTCGTTAGAAGAAAGAGGGGATGCCACTCGGGGCATCCCCAAGCTTAGTTTCTTGCTTCTCTTTGGATAATAGCTTGGGATGCCATGGGCATCCCCAAGCTTGGGCTCTTCTTACTCCTTATTCCTTCATCCATCGTAAGATAACCCAAAACTTGAAAACTTCAATCACACAAAACTCAACAAAACCTTCGTGAGATCCGTTAGTATAGAAAGCAAATCACTACTATAAGTACTGTATAAAACCAATTCATATTTTATTATTGCATTATATCTACTGTATTCCAACTTTTCTATGGCAAAAACTCATCAAAGAAAACCATAGAATCATCAAAACAAGCACACAACGCAAAGAAAACAGAATCTGTCAAAAACAGAACAGTCTGTAGCAATATGAATATTTCGAATACTTCTGAAACTCCAAAAATTCTGAAAAATTAGGAAAACATAGGAAATTTCTATATAAATCTTTTTAAAAAAAATTCAGAATTTTTTGTCTCTACTGTGAATTTTCAAAATTGTTTTACTGGACGCAAAAGTTTCTGTTTTCCAACAAGATCAAATCAACTATCACCCAACATAATCCTAAAGGCTTTACTTGGCACAAACACTAATTAAAACACAAAAAACACAATTATAACAGTAGCATAATTGTGCAAACACTCAAGAATAGAAAGCAAAAAGCAAAAATAAATTTTATTCATTGGGTTGCCTCCCAACAAGCGCTATTGTTTCACGCCCCTAGCTAGGCATAACGCAAGGATGTAAGTTTTGTCATCTTTGGTCTCCAATTCTTCAATCAAACACTTAGAATTCTTCAAGGATTTAGCATATAAATTCTCAACGACAATACTTCTAGGCATGAGATTGAAAAATTCATTCGTGAAAATAGGGTCTCTTATCACTTCAATAAAATTGGGATGGATACTAATCATCTTAAGATCTCCTTTATCACTACTAGAAGTTGCACCCTTGTTTTTAGTAACTTGAGTTGTCTTGCCAATTTTTACGGGAGTTTTGGTGGAAGCAAAAGCCATACTTAGATTACTAAAGATTTCTTCTAGTTTATCAATCCGAGACGGGCTTTCTTCAATTCTTTCATGAATTACTGTCCCCTTTTCTTTTAGCAACTTAAAAACTTCTCCCGCTTTTGACCCAATTTTAGTTGCAAAATTATGCATCTTTTTATCCAAGTTTTCAATATGCTCTTCAGTAAGCATTTTCTTTTCAATAGCATCTAATCTTTCCGTAACATACTCAAGAGTCAAAGTTGTTTCATTAATCATCAGAGGTGGTGATCCTACTAAATTTCCCATAGCATTAAAAGCATCAAGAGAGGGACACATCAAGAAATTTCCATCGGTAATCGTATCAAGGACGAATCTATAACAAGTGGTGGTGCCCACATAAAAACAGCGAAGAAGAACAACGGTAGATTGCTTACGGATAGATCTATTATGAGCATTGCAAATTCTATACCAAGCATCTTTTAAATTCTCTCCTCCCCTTTGTTTAAAGTTGAGAACTTCATTCTCGGGAGTACACGCAATAGAGGGAGAATTATCCATAACGACAAAAGGTGGCAAACAAAATTGCACACAAGATAGATCTGACGGAAAAACGGTGAACGAAAAGAAGGGCGAATAAAACGGCAAATTTTTGTGAAGTGGGGGAGAGGAAAACGAGAGGCAAATGGCAAATAATGTAAATTGCAAGGAGATGAGATTTGTGATTAGGAACCTGGTATATGTTGAAGATCCTACCCGGCAACGGCGCCAGAAATTCCTTTTGATGCGGCTTGAAGCTACGTCGGTATTTCCCTAAAGAGGAAGGGATGATGCAGCACATCGGCGGTAGGTATTTCCCTCAGTGATGAAACCAAGGTTATCGAACCAGTAGGAGAACCAAGCAACACTAAGTAAACAACACCTGCACACAAATAACAAATACTCGCAACCCGACATGTAAAAGGGGTTGTCAATCCCTTTCGGGCAACGGCGCCAAAAATTGGCAAACGGACGTGAGCGAGTAGTAAATATTGATAGATCGAACGCCAAATAAAATAAAGTGCAGCAAGGTATTTTTGTATTTTTGGTCTAATAGATCTGAAAATAAAAGTTGCAAATAAAGAAAAGAGCAAATAGCAAAACAGATCTTGAAAGCAAATATATTGGAAAAGAGACCCGGGGGCCGTAGGTTTCACTAGTGGCTTCTCTCGAGAAAAATAGCAAACGGTGGGTGAACAAATTACTGTTGGGAAATTGATAAAACTTCAAATAATCATGACGATATCCAGGCAATGATCATTATATAGGCATCACGTCCAAGATTAGTAGACCAACTCCTGCCTGCATCTACTACTATTACTCCACACATCAGCGGCTATCCAGCATGCATCTAGTGTATTAAGTTCATGGAAAAACGGAGTAATGCAATAAGAACGATGACATGATGTAGACAAGATCTATTTATGTAGAAATAGACCACATTGTTTTATCCTTAGTAGCAACGATACATACGTGTCGGTTCCCCTTCTGTCACTGGGATCAAGCACCGTAAGATCGAACCCACTACAAAGCACCTCTTCCCATTGCAAGATAAATAGATCAAGTTGGCCAAACAAAACCCAAATATCGGAGAAGAAATACGAGGCTATAAGCAATCATGCATATAAGAGATCAAAGAAGACTCAAATAACTTTCATGGATAAAAAGATAGATTTGATCATAAACTCAAAGTTCATCGGATCCCAACAAACACACCGCAAAAAGAGTTACATCATATGGATCTCCAAGAGACCATTGTATTGAGAATCAAACGAGAGAGAGAAAGCCATCTAGCTACTAACTACGAACACGTAGGTCTACAAAGAACTACTCACGCATCATCGGAGAGGCACCAACGGAAGTGGTGAACTCCTCCATGATGGTGTCTAGATTGGATCTGGTGGTTTTGGACTCTGCGGCGGCTGGAATTGATTTTCATCGACTCTCCTAGGGTTTCTGGAATATTGGGGTATTTATAGAGCAAAGAGGCGGTTCGGGGGGCACCCGAGGTGGGCACAACCCACCAGGGCGCGCCTGGGCAGGCGCGCCCTGGTGGGTTGTGCTCCCCTCGGAGCACCCCCCCAGGCGCTTCTCCGGCCCACTAGATGTCTTCTGGTCCAAAAAAATCCACAAAAAGTTTCGCTGCGTTTAGACTCCGTTTGGTATTGATTTCCTGCGATGTAAAAAACATGCAAAAAACAACAACTGGCACTTGGCACTATGTCAATAGGTTAGTACCAAAACATGATATAAAATGACTATAAAATGATTGTAAAACATCCAAGAATGATAATATAATAGCATGGAACAATCAAAAATTATAGATACGTTGGAGACATATCACTCGATGTCGCTCGTATCCGTGGGGCAGGGATAAAACTTACGGTGTTGTCGGGTGTTCCATGTGTTTTGTACCTGAACACCCTCCTCTGTCACGAGTGGGGCCGCGGTGGGCCGGGGGGTGGGTGTTAACCACCTCCGCATTCCTTGCGGTGTGGGACTCTAGGCTCATGCGCAACAGCCTCGCGAAGGTGGCCTCGGCACCCGCCAGGCCGAAAGGCATACACACGAGCCAGGGCGAGACCGCCATCTGGTCGGTCCGCAAAGGAGGGAAGGGGATTGCTGGGCGAGCTTGGTTCAGGGCGAGGAGGTTGACGCAAATGCGCCCTTTGCTACGTGTCTTGGTGACGGTGGTGAGGTTGGCGATCCACTCGGGGTGGGGAGCCTCACGGGCGACTCCAGCATCCTGGAGCTTGCTGACTTCCTGGGTGACGACTTCCTGCTTCTCGGGCACTTGACGTTGTTCCTTGTGCTTGACAGGCCGCGCGCTCTAGCAGCGACTGAGTGGTGCTCGATCACCTCCCGTGGTAGACTGGGCATGCCTGATGTTGTCCAGGCCGACGCATCAGGGCTTGCCTGAAGGAAGGTGATGAGCGCGCCTTCCTATTTGAGGGAGGGGCCACCGCCGACGGCGAGGGAGGGGCCTCCACCATCCCTATCCAGCGACACCTTCTTGGACTCGGCCTGCTCATGAGAGAGCAGGGGCTTCTTCTTCACGGGCGCCTACTCGACAAGCCCATATGCGTCCTCATCAGCCTGGTACGCAGTGGAGGCAGCCTTGTAGGTGTGCTCGAGGGTGCGCATCGCGTCCTGCTCATCGTAGCGGATGGTGAGGGTACCACTTCAAATGAGCATCTTGACGAGGCCATAGGCATGGTGGGTCACGGCCATGAACTTGGAGAGTGCCAGGAAGCACAAGATGGCATTGTAGGGCAGGCTGATGTGAGCAACACCGAAGATGATGAACTCCGTGCGGTAGTTCTTTCGGGTGCCGAAGGTGACGGGAAGGAGCACCTGCCCCAATGGAAGGGTGGAGCCGTCGGTGATGCCCGAGAAGGGCCTGGTGGGCATTAGTCACTCGTAGGGCACTTGAAGCGTCTCGAATGTCTCCACAGAGAGTATGTTGAGGCCTGCACCATCGTCAATGAGCGTCTTGGTGATGGCCACATTATGATGGTAGGAGTACACAACAAGGGGATGGCACCCACAACCTTCGTGGACTCAGGGTGGTCGTTGGCATCGAAGGAGATGGGGAACTCAGACCACTTGAGGCGGCTGGCGGACTCGAGCGCCGGGAGGGCCGCATTCACCTCACGAGAGAACTGCTTGAAGTGGTGGTTGGATGGAGGGGCATGGGCCCCGCCGAGGATCCAGGCCACCCTGCGGGTCTCCTGGTAGCCCCCAGCATTCTCGGCGGGAGGGGGCTCGTTGGTGCGTGGTGGGACGGCGTTGGCTTGAGGGTCGGCCTACCGCGGCTGGTTCTACCATCCCTGGCGGTTGTTGTCGTCGGCACCGTTGTTGTTGTCACCCCAGCGGCCACCTCCGTTGCCACCACCGCAGTCCTTGCCGCACTCCTTGCGGCTGCCGCGGCGCTCGGTGTGGCCCTCGTGAAGCAGCTTGAGCTCGTGGCAGTCTTCAGTGTTGTGGGAGTTCACATTGTGGTAGGCGCAAAAAAGAAGGTCGTCCTTCTTGGCCTGGCCGTGGTCGCGACCATGCTTGTAGTCTGGCTCCGCTGCGAACATGGCAGGGCCCTTGCGCTTGGTGTCCTTGCCCTTGGACTTCGCCGCGCCAGGCTCAGCGTCAGGGTCATTGTGGAGGAAAAGGCGTCCCTCTTCGGCCTTGGCGCAATGGTCAGCGAGGACAAACAACTCTGGTGCGGAGTCGAGCTTGTCCCTGGCGGAGAGCTTCTCGCACATCTTCACATCTATGACGCCATTGGTGAGGGTAGAGATGATCACGGTGTCAGAAGCCTTCAGGATCCTATTACGCACCTGGTCAGAGCGTTGGGTGAACTTGCGAAGGGGCTCACCAGGGCGCTGGCACACGGCCCGCAGGTCATTGAGTGTGAGGGGGTGGTCGCTCGTGCCCATGAAGTTGGTGATGAACTACTTGCACAAGTCCTCCGACGAAGAGATGGATGCCTCATGGAGGTTCATGAGTCACGTGCGGGCGGCGTCCTTGAGGGCCATGGGAAACCAGTTCGCCATGACCCGGTCATCCCCCTTCACGGTCTGGATGCTGATGGTTTAGAGAAGGAGGAACTCCATGGGGTTGGCGCTGCCGTCATAGTGGGGAGGGAGCTCCGGCTTGAACTTGTCAGGCCACACCACACGACGCAGCCCAGGGGCGAGGGCTAGGTAGCCTCCGGTGGTAACGACGCCTCTATCGAGGGCCGCATGGTTCTGGCGCCCAGCCGTGGCAACGTCATGGAGGACACAGTCCTGAAAGTTGCGTGACTTCTTGAGTATCACGCGCGCGTCCGGGGGCGCGCGGTGAACAATCTAGCAGCTGTCACTGTCACCGACCACTGCGGACAACCCGTGAGACAGTTCTGGAGTGCGTGCTACAGGACGCCGCTCGGCTGCGTCGTGGGCCGGAGGAGGAGGAGGCGCATCATGCCCAACCCGGTTGGCACATAACAACGAAGCAGGCAGGGAGTGGCATCGACGAGCTCGGTGATGCGCCCGAGCCAAACATCGTAGCCGTCCTTAGTGGGACGATAGCGCAGCAGCTCGTGGGCCACGAGCAGCGCGGCATACGGAGCGGGAGGGTCATGACGTGCAAGTGATGAGGCAGTGGCGGAGCGGCCACGCGCTTGCTCGTTCATCGACGGGTGGATGGAGGAGGCCACCCACTCCCCAACGGGCTCGGGGGCACCTCGGGCAGCGGGCGCCGCGTGGACCCTGGTGGCAGCTCGGCACACAGCGCATTCCCGGCGAGCTACGGCATCGTCCGTGTCGATGTTGAGGTCGAGGTCAAAGGGGCAAAGACAGCAAGTCCCCCTACCTGGCGCGCCAATTGTCCGAGTCTAGGATCTGCGTCCAAGAAACTTCTCCAAGAACTAGGGTTCAAACTCTGGGAGTGCTTGGGGACCTACGACCCGACAACAACTACAGCGAGATCACAACGAGCACACTCACTCACACCAGACACGAAGGAGACATGCGAGCTACCCAGGTTCGGGCCACCGTGTGGTGTAATACCCTACTCTTGCCTGTGTTGGATTGCACCATAATGGAGAGCTTGTGGCTCGACGTACATGAGGTGTGGGGGAGAATGGCTCGATCCCCTTACATGGAAGCAGCCCTGCCCTTTTCGTAGTGCCTTGGTCCTCTTCCTCGAAATATGAGCGGGAAAGGGTGGCCACAAGGCTGAAATTCAAAGGGGGACAGGCGCCCAGGCTTATCCTGACTAAAGGCGGTCTCTGCCAGATAAAGTAGTCATCCGGACGCGTTGGTGGGCTCGGTGATGACCTTGGCCCTGGCGTGCCGATCCGTCCTGATCTTCTCACACCAAAGAGGAATGCTTTGGGACTTGCATTGGGGGAGGCAGACGCCGCTGCTCCCTTATCACCAGAATGGAAACTGGCCTTGGTCACGCCCTGCCATCCTTATCCTGACAGCGGGACGTCATCCACGTGACGAGCCTGGAGCCCCGCGGCTGGCGCCATACGACATGCCTCATGAGGCAACCTGGTGCTTGGCAGCCTCGGCAGGGCTTGTCCTGGTGGCAAGGGGCCTCGTGAGGCTTGCACCTCGCAAGGCGACTCCCTCCGGAGTGGCAAAGGCGGGGCCATCTTCATGGGCCGGCCCAATTGTCATCCTTTGGGCCAGAGGCAGATGGGTCGTGGTACCTTGGTTCCCACTGGGCCAACAGTAGTTGTTTCCCATGCGGAGGGGAGTATGAGGGTTTATTGGTTCGGCGGCAGTGTGAGGTTGCCGTCGCCGGACAATAACAAGAGGTGTGGGTGAGTAGAGGGATTGCCAAGCCAGCAATGCGAGTAGGGTCGGGTAGTGAGGCTTGCCCGGCAGCACAACCGGCCACAAGAGGCGGGAGCAAGCGGTTCCACCGGCGCTGGTTTGGGCGGCTGGAGCAGGAAGATCAGAGATTGAAGAAGCACGACAGTCGTTGTATTAACATCTAATGGTCTCACGCTGGTAGAGTCGATTGTTGACTAAGTTTCTTTTTTTTTGAGAAACCTTGTGTACGCATCAACTTAGTAGGCCCACAAGTCAGCCTCCAAATCTGTGGCAGACAACATACAACCCATTTGCTATTTTTCTAATAATTTGTAGCCCATTTGCTAATTCTTAAGGAATTTATTACAACCCATTTTCTGCCCATGACCACGGTCAAAAAGTTCAAACTAATTTTGCATATTTCGGTGGAATCCGAACTATATTAATCTAGAAATTTTGAGTCAGAAACAAACAAATTAGAAAACAATTAGCTTAAAATCTAATTATATTTAAAATCTAAAAATTGGAAGAAAAAACCAAATTTGAAAATAATTGCCAGATTGCTTTTTTAAAGGGTAATTGCCAGTTTGCTGTTTTTTATATTTACAACCCATTTGTTAATACTTAGTGCAGCCTATTTCATATTACTTATTAGAGCCAATTTTCTGGGCAAGTCGAATGGATCCATCCTTGTCTTGAAAGATTTGCAGCCTAGCAATTTGCACAAAAAAGAACGATTTGTAGCCCAGCACGGCTAGACCAAGTAATGTTAGAATAAACCTGGTCTGGGCAGTTTATTATGAAGGTAGATAATTTGCGCGTGAGTTGCGCTGGGAGCATAAACATTCTAGTACATTGAGACGTCATTCCACGTCTATGATTACATTGGTTCGTAAAATCTTAACACGTTGTCTAATCATTTTTGTACATAATCAGCATGATTAACCTACCAACTCATAATGATAAACATTTATTTTGTAAGAACTTATTAATTTGAAAAATAAAATATTGTTTTATTTTTGTAAGCTAATAAGATGTGGGACAATTGAGTTGGTTTTAGGCAAAACCAGTGGTAAAAAATCAGCGTTGGGAGGGAAAACAACAACAAAAAATAAGGAAGTAAAGGTGAAAAGGGAACTTTACATATTTTCAATATAATAATATATGTATATGAACTAATAAAACTATAGGTAGAGATCAGAAAACGGAAGTAGGACATGGCATTTTTAGAGGAAAATAGAACTGGGCTCTACGTTTTCTTTAGTAAAAAAACTGGCATGCGGATGTTCTAAGAGAAAATATAACTAAGGATAGCGGCCCAGAGGCCAGTTGATACCTACTAGATCTTTGTGCCCCGTTGTCATCATGGGCTGGTGTCGTGGTTTGACACAATCACCTATGGGGCCATCGGCCCCTTCATGGTTCGGCAAGGGGGGAGGGCACGTTGCACAAAGAGCGGAGGCCGTAGAGCAGCACGACAATGGTGACGCGGGTGGTTTTTACCCAGGTTCGGGCCGCCGCGAGGCGTAAAACCCAACTCCTTCTTTGGTGGATTGGGTGGAGGACCGTGACGAACGCGCAGTGCTCAAGCCCGGCAAGGTTGCCTCGGGGAGAGCAGCTACTCACGTCTGAGTGTAAAAGGGTTCGAATCCTTTCTAAGGTTGCCTCGGCCCTCCTTTTATAGGTAAAGGGGTTACCACAGTGGCAAAACAATCATTATCCAGTGATTAGATAGCCATAGTGCTATCATACCTAACTCTGCAGACAGGACAAGGTGCATTAAATGCACCACTTAGTGTCACGTCGTGGAAACAGCCCGGCAAGCCTTGACGTGCCATTCAACCACCTTTTCGCCTGCCTACATGACACGCCATTGGACGGGTGTCATTTAGGGGTGATCTTCCTCAGAAATGGCTACCACGTGCCAAATGACAGCCATTTAATCATTTGGGGGCTCGACACCGCACCGATAAGTGACCGATGTTGCTGTGAGGTGGAGTGGTGGAGTTTTGGCAGGGAAGCAGGCCATCGGTGCCCCTGCAACCCTTGCCAGGGAGGTCTTGGGACTTGTCCTTGGGGTGGCCTCGACCAGACTAGGCTCGCCTGCCCGGCAAGGGAGGCTTTTCCCTTCGTGATATCTTGTTCCTTCGGCTTGTCTTGGTCTTCTTGATCCGCCCTTTGATTTCTCAAAGAGCTATTTCTTCTGCTAGGCCTTGTCTTGTCGCTGTAACTTTTTCCTTGAGCCTGTGTATAGTCCGGGCAACATACACCAGGGTTTGTTGCACTGACACGAGCCCCCGGGCCTAGCCCGAACACACTGCCGAGCGTCGTCAGGGTAGGCCCTATCAAGTACACAGGCAGATGGCTTTTGGCATCTCATCCCTTGACATTTTCTTTGCTTCTTCAGTAACCTATGCTTGAGTCAGTTTCCGGTTTTTTCCATGCAACGTGTAAGACATTACGGGGGAGTTTTAAGCCACGATCCGTGGCTACCCACATCCCACGTTCATGGAGTGGTAACTGCCATTCCACTAGCTTCTCCGCTTCTGGCGTTTCCGCCACCTATGCTGCATGCATTGCATAGGGTTGGTGGCGGACGCGGGGGGCACGGAAATGTGTGCCATGGCAGAAAGCCAGGCGCCACGGATTGGCGCACGGGGTCAGCCTTGATTCCATGAGCCATTGGTAGCGCGGAGGAGTCGGATTGGCAAAGTGGGGCGGTTGACCCCAAGGTGAGGAGCCAGCCCCCGGCCCTGTTTGCCTATAATAGGGGACGTGGGCGAGGTGGTGGCTCACACCTATCTCTTCCTCCTTCCTGCTGGCATTGCTTTTCCATCATGGTGAGGGGGAGAGGGCATAGTGGCACTCCAGTAGTGGCGACGAGGGCTTCTGCTCGACAGCGCCTCCCTCCTCCTGCTAGGGACACGGGAGCGGAGCCCGTCATGAGGGGAGGTGGGAGAGGACGGGGACATGGTCGCCGCGGTGCTCGAGGTCGAGGCGGACGAGGTGGTTCTCTGATCGCACCTCTCCCGGTTGCTCAGGACCCCAATGAAGGCCACGTCGGGAATCAGCCGCTGGAGTTCATCGTCAAGCTGCGAGGGCCCCCGCGCAGCCGTCTTCGGCTTCCTACTCCATTTGCAAGGGTGATGGAGATCGAGAAGCTCTCGGGGTTGAGGCTGCACATAAGGGGCTGCTGTAATGGCAGCATGCGGGCGAACGTGGAGTTCCCCGCTCCTCATGTCATGCTTCTCCGGCGTGGTTGGAAGACTTTTGCTCGCGCCCATAGCTTGGCGGCCGGGCACGTCCTCCATTTCAAGCTAATGGACGCCACCCTGCTCTCCGTCAAAGTCTTTGGACGCTCGGGTGCTCGCTTAGGGTGCTGCGCGGAGAGCTCGACTAACGATGAAAGCTCCTCCTCGAGCGATAGCGACAAGGAGGACAGTGACGGCGATGACGACAGAGCCGATGGGGAGGACGACGGCTCCGACTCCGGCTGAACACCAGCCGCACCGTCACCATCAGCCGGCAGCACCGCCATCTGCACCTGCATCTCCTCCCCGGCAAGGCGATTTGCCAGGGTGTTGGGTGTGGGTGGTGCCCTCGCCTCCTCCAGCAGTCTTCAGCTGGACCCTGGCAGTCTTCCTCGTGGCTCCGACTTCGTTCGCCCTGCCGCGTCCTGCTGGCCCTGGTGGCGGTGACCAGGGTGTCGCCTAGTCGCTCTCCCCATCCATCACCTTTGCCCGCGCCCTCTCATTCTTGTCAGGCTCCGTTCCATGAGCCCTGACGAGGTCAGGCTGGGCTTCAGCCCAGGCACTCCTCTTGCCCTCTTCGCCATCCCCTGTAGTTCCTAGGAGGAGAGGGACAAGAAAGGGGTTACGGGGCGTTTATCTTTTTTTAGCCTAAAAAATGTAGGCACTTGCCAAACTTTAGTCTTAAATACGTAATCTTTTTTATCCATGTTTGTGCTCTATAAGATCTGGACTTGTTTATCCGCATATTAATGAAAAAGACATGCCTTGTCGGGTACTTGTGCATCTATCATGTCCATGCAAAGGTAGAATGCCTCTATACATTTAAGTAAGCAAGTTTCCATGGCAAGCTATCCTGCCGGTACCTTCCGTTTGTTGCCGCGGGCTTGGCCTGCCTGGCTCGAAACTAGAAAAGGGACCAGCCCCCCGTCGAACCCTCTCCGTCAGAGGCCACTACAACCACCTCGACAGAAGCAACATTCGATTCAAAGGATGGGAGCACCCATGCTTCGAAGGTGACGAGGTTTCTATATGCACAAGTTTGCTCCTTACAGAACATGTATGGATAAGAAGAAACTTATCTGTTTGGCTTGTCGGGGACCGATATGTAGGCTTCTTTCCATTTCTTCTTTTCGGGACCGAGTCCGCGACAAGAGCCCTGCAGTTTAGTGTAGAGGAAAACAAAGCTACATATGACCTTATCTACATGATCATGCCATGCTCATGTTATGCTATGCATGCATGCAAGTTTTTGGGGCCCCCAGCGCTTTGTTTATTTATCTGTTGCTCAGGGTCTGCGCCTGGCTTTGTACAAAGGGTTACATGCAGCATCGACAAGGCTTGTACAAAAGGGTGGCTGCCGGGCAGGGCTCGACAGCCACGCCTTACGGGTAGAACTTACGAAGATGCTCAATGTTCCATGAGTTTTGCAATTGAATGCCATCTTCGGTCCCCAGATGGATTGCGCCGGGTCTGGAGACTCGTACTACCCGGTAAGGGCCTTCCCACTTTGGCGTCAACTTGTTTGCACCCTTGGCGGACTTAACGCGCCTAAGGACAAGGTCACCTTCGTCAAGGCTCCGGGCATGAACCCTGCGGTTGTGGTACCGACGCAAGGCTTGCTCATAGCGTGCAGCACGCATAGCAGCCCGGAGATGATTCTCCTCAAGGAGCACGGCATCGTCATGTCGGTGCTGCTCTTGCTCTACCTCATCATAGGCAAATACTCGAGGTGACTCGTATATAAGTTCCATGGGGATCACTACTTCTACCCCATAGACTAGGGAGAAGGGAGTCTGGCCGGTAGCTCGATTTGGTGTCATACGGAGGGACCAAAGAACCACTGGCAGCTCGTCGATCCAGCGCCTGCCACACTTCTGCAGCCTATCAAATGTTCTTGTCTTGAGTCCTTGCAGCACTTTAGCATTCGCCCTCTCAGCTTGTCCATTGCTTCTGGGATGGGTAACAGAGGCGAATGAAACTTTGCTTCCGAGGGTTTGAACGTATTGCATGAAGGCGCGGCTTGTGAATTGGGTGCCGTTGTTAGTGATGACTCTGGAAGGTACTCCGAAGCGGCACACCAATCCCTTCAAGAACTTGATAGCTGACTGTGTGGTTACCTTTCTCATGGGCTCCACTTTCGGCCACTTTGTAAACTTCTCGATGGCAATGAACAAGAATTCAAAGCCCCCGGTAGAACAGGGGAAGGGGCCCAAGATGTTGAGCCCCCAGACCAAAAATGGCCATGACAAAGGAATCGTCTGGGGAGCTTGAGCAAGCTGATGGATATTCTTGGAGTGGAACTGGCAGGCTTCACATCTGGTGACTAGCTCAATCGCATCTTGGAGGGCCATGGGCCAGTAGAAACCTTGCTGGAAAGCTTTTTCCACCAAGGCTCTTGATCCAATATGGGAGCCGCACATGCCTCTGTGTATTTCTGCCAACAGTTCCTTCCCCTCTTCCCGGCAAATGCACTTCAATTTCACACCGTTGGGCCTCCTTCTGTATAGCGTGTCATCGACGAACTGATACCTACTGGGCCTCCGGGCTACTCTTTCAGCTTCTTCTTGCTCTTCGGGAAGTTCTTCTGTTTGGAGGTAATGGACTATGTGCTGTGCATAGGTTCGAGCCTGAGGCTCGACAACAAGGACCAACAGCACCTCCTCGTTAATGGGAGCGCATGCCTCAACCGTAAGGACTGGTAGTTCGGCGGGAGGATGCTGCTCACCAAGCGAAGTGGAGTTGTTCCCACCAACCTCTCTGCCGAGGGCTTCGGGAAGCTCTGCCGGGAGAAGCTTGCCGGAGTCCAATTTCCTCCTCTTTCTTGACATTGTTGCTGGGGATACGGAGGGCTGAGTCAGGTGGAGTACAAAAGTCTCTGGTTCCACAGGAAGCTTTTGCGCAGCGCACTTTGACAGATGATCAGCAATGCTGTTTTCCGCACGTGGCACGTGCTCTGTTTGCAATCCATCAAAGCGCTCCTCCAGCTTTCTCACTTTCTCCACATATGCCTCCATCAATGGACTATGATAATCCTTGTTCACTTGCCTCACCACGAGCTTTGAGTCTCCTCGGATGATTAGCTTCTTAATCCCCAACTCTGTCGCGATTCTGAGCCCAGCAAGGAGTCCTTCATATTCTGTAGTGTTGATGGTAGCCTTCTCCCGGGGGAAATGCATCTGGACCACGTACTTGAGGTGCTCTCCAGTGGGTGCGACGAGGAGCACACCAGCTCTTGCACCTTGAAGTGAGAAGGCACCATCAAAGTACATGATCCATTCTTGGGGTGCTTCCCTGCCTGGGATAACTGTTTCCAGTGCCTCTTCGTCTGGGGTAGGTGTCCACTCTGCAATAAACTCCGCCAGTTCTCTGCTCTGAATGGTTGATGTGCTCTCAAACTTCAAACCAAAGCTTGATAGCTCCAAAGCCCATTCCACTATTCTACCAGTGGCCTCCGGGTTCCTCAGTATGCATTGCAAAGGGAAACGGGTGACAACTGTGATCTCGTGGGCTTGGAAGTAGTGGCGTAGTTTCCTTGAGGCCATGACGAGGCCAAAGATCAACTTTTGCACGCCAGAGTACCTTGACCTAGCCCCCTGCAACAGGGAGCTGACAAAGTAAACTGGCCACTGCACCACCTTCTTCCTTGCCGCAGTCTTGGGATTGCCTTCACTTCTCTGATCTTCTTTCTCTTGATCTGCGCCCAGCTTGCCGTGACTGGTTCACTTCCTTCTCCGGGGAGGACAGTAGCTGCAGTTGCTCCTTCTTTTGCTTCCCGTTCTGCCACCAGTGCTGCACTAACCACTTGATTGGTTGCCGCCAGATACAGCAGCAACGGCTCTTATGGTTTAGGAGCGACCAGGGTGGGAACAGAGGATAGGTAAGTTTTTAAGTCCTGCAGCGCTACTTCCGCCTCCGGGGTCCACTTCATGGGCCCTGCCTTCTACAAAATTTTGAAGAATGGAAGGGCGCGCTCGGTGGACTTGGAAATGAACCTACTCAGTGCGGCAACACATCCAGTTAAATGCCTCACGTCCTTGACTGACTTGGGTGCTTGAATCTGTTCGACTGCCCTGATCTTGTCGGGGTTGGCCTCTATCCCCTGGTGAGACACAAAGAAGCCAAGTAGCTTGCCGGAGGGAACGCCAAACACGCATTTCTCTGGGTTCAGCTTCAAGTTGATCTTGCGCGGGTTTGCAAAGGTTTCTTCTAAGTCTTGAATGAGTGTTGATTTGTCCTTGGTCTTGACTACTATGTCATCCATGTAAGCTTTATTATTCCTGTGCAGCTGGGACTCAAACCCCATTTGTACTGCTCTTGCAAAAGTGGACCCAGTGCTCTTTAACCCAAAGGGCATCCGTACGAAGCAGTACATGCCACATGGGGTTATGAACGTTGTCTTCTCCTCGTCTTCCTTGGACATGAATATCTGGTGGTACCCGGAGTAAGCATCCAAGAAGGAAAGCGGATCACACCCGGAGGTGGAATCCACGATTTGGTCGATGCGCGGCAAGGGGAAGGGTTCCTTCGGGCATGCTTTATTCAGATCTGTGAAATCTATGCACAGCCTCCATTTCCCATTCGCCTTGCATACTACCTCTGGATTCGCCAACCATGTTGGGTGCAATACTCCTCTGACCAAACCAGCTGCCTCAAGTTTCTTGATCTCTTCGGCATGAACTGATGCCGCTCCAAAGCTTGCTTCCGGACCTTCTGCTTGACGGGCCAGGCATGAGGGCAGATAGCAAGGTGGTGCTCGATTACCTCCCTGGGAACATCGGGGATGTCAGATGGTTGCCAAGCAAACACATCGACATTCGCCCGCAGGAAGGCAACGAGCGTGCTTTCCTATTTATCATCAAGGGTGGAGCTGACAATGAATGTACCATCAGCGCCAAGCAGCCCTGCCGGGACCTTCTTCACAGTGGGTGCAGCAACCTTGGATCTCTTGCTAGTGGAACTCTCCGGCAAGTCATCGACGGGTACAGCGTACTCTGGAGAGGCGCGCTTCCCGGATTCCTTGCCGGTATCCTTGCTAGCTTTTCTCCCTTGTTTGTTTTCCTTGACAGGGACTGCGACTTCCGCGGCCTCGGCAGCGACCGCATCCCGTACATCTTGTCCATGCATATGATTGCGTCCTTCTTGTCTGATGGGATAGAAATGATGCCCATCGGTCCTGGCATCTTCAGGGTGTTGTAGGCATAGTGGGATGCCGCCATGAACTTTGCCAGGGCAGGTCGCCCAAGTATCCCATTATATGGCAACGGAAGCTCGACCACATCGAACACGATCTTCTTACTCCGGTAGTTCAATTCTCCTCCAAATGTCACCGGTAGCATGATCTTCCCCTTTGGACGACTCTTGCGGGGGTTGATTCCTTGAAACGTGCCAGTAACCTTGAGCTCTTCATTGGTTATCTGCAACTTGTTGATTACCTTGGGGGAAATCAGATTCAACCCGACCCCACCGTCAACCAACATCTTTGTGACCTTGAGGTTGTGGATTGTTGGTGATACCAACAATGGCAAGCACCCAACCGCGGTGGTGCGGTCAGGGTGATCCTCTTTGTAAAAGATGATGGGCGTGCGAGACCATTTGAGTCGTTTCCGTGAATCTGCCGCTGGCTCCACAGCATTGACCTTACGCACACATTGTTTCAGCTGGCGGTGAGAGGAGTGCAAGGATGCACCCCCATCAATGCACAGGGCATCAGTGGCTTCCTGAAACTCTTGCTTACTGGTTTCCTCTTCATCCCCTTCATCGCTTTCATCACCACATTCCTTCTTCTCACGGCCTTTAGGAGGTTTCCCTTGGTGTTGAGGGACCTTGCCAGGGCGGCCACCTCGGCCCTTCCCGCCAATGCCATCTTGGTCTTTCTCCTTGTCACGCTTCTCGTACTCATCTTTCTGCTTCTTGACGAGTTGCTCAACTTGATGACACTCTTGGAGATCATGGCTCTTGGTTCAATTGATCTTGCAGTACGACCCGTCAGCCTTCCCAGCCTTCTCATCAGCCGTAGCCTCCCGGCAGTCGGCGCACGCGGCAACTTCCTTGCTGGGGGCTTCGGCCTTGGCCTTCTTGCCGGTACTAGGAGTACCTAACCCCTCGACATCCAGCACTGCTTTCTCCTTGCACTTCTTGTTCCGTTTCTTGTTCTTCTTCTTATGGTTGGCGGCATCATCGTAATCTTCTGAGTCAACGTCGATGCCATCCTCTTCTCCGGGGAGACGCCTCCCCTCCTCCGTACGGGCACACTTATCCGCCAAGGTGTAAAGCTTGTTTACAAACTTGGGCAACCGGACGTTCATCTTGGAACGTATCCTGCGGTTGCGTACATTGGACTGGAATGCGGCAATCACAGCTACCGGGTAGATATCTGGAATGTTCCTGTGCACTCGGCTGAACCTCTGCATGTACTTCTGCAAACTCTCCCCTTCCTTTTGTGGAAGGAGCTGCAAATCGCTAGGTCGCCCTGGTTCTTGATGGCCGCCCGTGAAGGCGCCAACAAACTCGTGGCACAGGTAAGCCCAAGTCAAGATGGAGTTCTCCGGTAAGTGCATCAGCCACGACCTCACATTTGGCTTGAGTGTCAAAGGGAAGTAGTTCGCCAATACCTTTTCATCTCTTCCTCCGGCGGCTTGAACAGTGATGGTGTAGATGCTCAAGAACTCTGCCGGGTTCAGTCTTCCATCATATTTTTCTGGTATCTATGGCTTGAACGTACGGGCAGATGGCCAACGGACTTGCCGCAGCTCGCGAGTGAAGGCAGGACACCCAACCTCGAAAGGCAGGTATCCGTCTCCACTAGGCGCAGGCTCGTCAACGTCGGGGCCATTGCGCCTGTCAGACTGGCGGTGGGTTTTGCGGTGCCATTCTATGGTGACGCGCGCGTCTTCCCTCCGCCTGTCCTCCAGGACCCGCCGCTGATCTCGACGGGCTCAAGGATCAGATGAAGCCATTGACACCTCGTCGTGTTCTTGGTTGCACGGCTCTGGCGGCGGCCCCTGCGCTGGCTGTCGTGGGGGGGACTGCACCGTAAGGTTGGCCCCTTCAGCACGGCCAGCGGCATGGGCCGTTGTCGCTGCCTGTGGATGCCGTGGCAAGCCTGCTCGTTGTGATCCCCCTGCCTCAGCAAAACCAATCAAACTTTGAATGGTGGCTCTCCATTCATCCATTTGGTCGGCCGCTGGTGGGAATATCAACAGGAACTGGGCTCGCGCCATGGCTTCCGAAGCAGTACTTGGCATGGACAACGACGTAGATCGCGACGTCGCCCGACTCCTGACGATACCGGTAGTGGCAGCGTCGCGCTCTCATTGTCGCGAGCCAGCCATGAGGGCGGTGTGACGACGAGAAGGACACGCTTGGGGGTTGACGACCCCGTTCGGCGCTTCGTCTTGATTGGCTTGCCCTGGGGAAGGCGTGTGCCTCGCAACTGCACCCGCAGCAGGGGCAGCTAGGGGGTCGCGGTTTGTGCTAGAGCGGGCGCCACCGCTGCGGCTGCGTTCTCCAGTGAGGTGGAGAGGCGGAGATTGGATGTTCTCCCCTCCCGCATCTTGTGGAGCGTGGCTGCTAGGGTGCTGTTGATGCTGTCCTCCTCCGGCGCCTCCTGCTCCCACCTCACCCGCGAGGGGAACAGTGACGGCATCACCTGCGCCGGTCATGTTCCCTGCGGCGTCTGCGTCCCCTGACGCCAATGCAGCCCCCATGGGATCAGTGGCTGCATGCGAGGGGGCCTTCGAGGTGGAAGGATGGGCTGCTGCGCCGGACTTCTTCTTGGGCGCCATGGATGATGACGCTGCCGTCGAAGAAGAATGGCGATGAAGATTCAAACGCTGTTTACGTCCTCGGGTTCACACAAGCGCTCCCCCCTACCTGGCGCGCCAAAGATGTCGTGGTTTGACATGATCACCTATGGGGCCATCAACCCCTTCGTGGTTCAGCAAGGGGAAGGGCACATTGCACAAAGAGCGGAGGCCGTAGAGCAGCACGGTAATGGTGACGCGGGTGGTTTTTACCCAGGTTCAGGCCGCCACGAGGCGTAAAACCCTACTCCTGCTTTGGTGGATTGGGTGGAGGACCGTGATGAACGCGCAGCGCTCAAGCCCAGCAAGGTTGCCTCGGGGAGAGCAGCTACGCGCGTCTGAGTGTACAAGGGTCCAAATCCTTTCTAAGGTTGCCTCGGCCCTCCTTTTATAGGTAAAGGGGTTACCACAGTTGCAAAACAATCATTATCTAGTGATTAGATAGCCACAGTGCTATCATACCTAACTCTACAGACAGGACAAGGTGCATTAAATGCACCGCTTAGTGTCACGTCGTGGAAGCATCCCGGCAAGCCTTGCCGTGCCATTCAACCACCTTTTTGCCTACCTGTGTGACACGCCCCTGGACGAGTGTCATTTAGGGGTGATCTTCCTCAGAAATGGCTGCCACGTGCCAAATGATAGCCACTTAATCACTTCGGGGCTCGACACCGCACCGATAAGTGACAGGCGTTGCTGTGAGGTGGAGCAGTGGAGCCTTGGCAGGGAAGCAGGCCATCGGCGCCCCGGCAACCCTTGCCGGGGAGGTCTTGGGACTTGTCCTTGGGGTGGCCTCGACCTGGCCAGGCTCGCCTGCCCGGCAAGGGAGGCTTTTCCCTTGGTGATATCTTGTTCCTTCGGCTTGTCTTGGTCTTCTTGATTCGCCCTTTGATTTCTCAAAGAGCTATTTCTTCTGCTTGGCCTTGTCTTCTCGCTGTAACTTTGCCCTTGAGCCTGTGTATAGTCCGGGCAACATACACCAGGTTTGTTGCATCGACAGTTGGGCCTGTTAAAAACAAAACCTAGCCTGGGCAGTCTGTAGCCCAGTTGATAGTTGCTCGACCTCAAAAAACAATATTCCTGTTGGATCCGAGTTGTCAGTCCGTATTTGTATAATTCTCTCGTTTATTGACTACGTTGAAAATTTCATGGGTTTCACTGTCTCATACATCAGATTTTTTTTCCATCGTGATAATAAGTGCATGCACTTGCTTATGTACGGCCATGGACCTACTGGTTCCGTACGGTTAGGCTCTGTATGGACAACCGTCTTGTGGTTCCATGGACGAATTTCATGCAAATCGGGTGATCTTCATTGAAACCGCACTAAACTCATTGCATTTTACATATTTCTTTTTATTATGGAACATTTTACATATTTCAACTAATAATAACTGACTAGGCCTTTTTTGAGTCCATGGGAAGCGCTTCACGCGATTGAGGTCCCTACACTTACCTGTTCTTGAAGGCCCAAATCCAGCGCTCCTCTCTTTTAACAATTTGCAGCTAGGCTTGGCATGCCACAACCCAGTCCCGACATGCTGCGTCCAAATATCAGCCAATGAAGCCAGATGGATCCCCTGCGTACTCAAAGATGTTAAAATTTTGGAGAACTGGGAATTCGAATGGCAGGTGCTTATGCTACCCTGTCACAGCTCTAGAGTTTGCTTGTAAGTAGTTGCATCAGAGAGCATCATGCACCATGTTTAAATTCAAGAAATTTGAATTGAGGAAATTTGAAAGCCTCAAAATCTTAATTAAAAGAAGGGCAAAGAACCCTGGGAAATTGCATTTAATGTTTTCCAAAATGTTCTTATTAATTGGTTGATATTTTTGGCAAGGCTTTTACACCAAACAAAAAATAATGAACATTTTAAGGAATATTTTGGGCACTGAATTTAAGTTATTATAGTATTTGAATTTGGAATTATATTCATAATATATAGGATATATTTTTAAATAACTTTGAAATGTTTTATGTGATGTTGGAAAAGTCCATCTAGCAGGATAAAATTATTCAAAGGATATTTGGCATTGTTTGAATTTGTTTCAATTCCAAACGGTGGCAAATAAATAAATAAAAAGAAAACAGAACAGAATTAAAACAGAGAAGGAGAACTACGTGGCCTTACCTGTGTAGCCCACTTGGCCCAGCTGCAGCCCAACCCACCAGGGGTGAACGGGTCTTCTTCCATCCCTCGCTAGTAGACAGAGGCGTGGCAGCACGCGCGCACCCGAGGCGTCCACCTCCTCCCTGTCTGCTTCACGTCCTCCCCCTCGAGCCTATCAGCGCCAGGAGGTGCCCTCAACCCCACTCTCCTTCCCCTCGCTCTCTGGCCTCGCTACCCTTCTCTGGCCTCTCCCCCGAGACACCCGAGAGCAGCCGCTCGCCGCCGTCCAAAGCCACCGTACGCACCGCCATTCCCCTGCCTCATGGACATGTTCCCGAGCCCCGCCATCCCGCTCTTCCTCTCCTCATCGATGCACGCAACACCAGGAGAAGCAGAGCGCCACCCCCGTCGTCTCCATCGCCGCCTCTGCTTTGTCACCGCCATCGTCAATTCCTCGGCCACGTCGCATCCCTGGCCACACCGAGCTGCCCTCACTACAGGAATCAGCTATTTTGCCATCTGCCATGGCAGACGGCAAAGGACTAGTCAGCGGACAGCAAAGGTCCTTGCCGTCAGCCGTGGACGGCAAACATGTTTGGCGCTGTAAACTCTGGCAAAGAGCTTCTTTGTCGTCTGCTTTCCAACAGCGGGCGGTAAAGACATTTTGCCGTCGGTGGCAGACAGCAAAGATTGTGGACGGCAAAAAACCAACCGTTAGCCATGTTAGGTGGCTAACGGGAGGCTTTGTCGTCTGCCTTGTGACGTCAGCAGGTCTTTGCCGTCTGCCACGGACGGCAAAGTGACCAAATGGGTCAGCTCCCAGGTTGCATAGGTTGCTGCCACGTGGCCACTGTGCCATCCGTGGCAGACGGCAAAGATCCCTTTGCCGTCGGCGGCAGACAGCAAAGAGCCTGTATTGTTACTGTTTTTTCTGTTTTCTATTATATCCCTGCATTTTCAAAAGACATAAATGATATATATAGTTTCAACCTCAAACATAGCCCATGTATCCAACATCTAGCAGTCCATCAATGCAACAGAACACATAGGGTATTAAAAGGTCCAATACATACATAGTTTCACGGAGTTCATCAACATACATACATAGTTTCACGGAGTTATTCAACATACATTGTTCATCAACACAAAATCAAAACAGAAACTAAAACTAGCAGTCCATCAATGCCAGCTTCCATGAAGTGAATCAAATCTGCAAAAATGGGAGTAAGCAAGTTAGAAGAAGAAGAAGAAGAAGAAGAAGAAGAAGAAGACTAGAAGAAGAAGAAGAAGAAGGTTTTTACCCTTTTCCTTCTCATTCTTCTTCTTTTATTCTTTCTTTTTCTTCTCTTTCTTCTTCAATTCTTTCTTTTTCTCCTCTTCCTTGTTTTTCTTCTTCTTATTCCTTATTTGTGTCATTTTAGAGCTTACATAGGTAATTATGCCATTTTTGAGCTAACTAAGCTTATTATGTCAATTTGGAGGAAAATAAGGTAAGTATAGGTCATTTTTGTGCTAACCTAAGTAATTATGCCATTTTTTAGCTAACCTAGGTAAATTGGATCATTTTGAAGCTAACTTGGGTAAAATGGATCATTTTGGAGCTAACCTAGGTAAAATGGATCATTTTGGAGCTAACTTAGGTAAAATGGATCATTTTGGTGCTAACCTAGGTAAAATGGATCATTTATGAGCTAACCTAGGTAAAATGGATAATTTATGAGCTAACTTAGGTAAAATGGATCATTTATGAGTTAACTTAGCTAAAATGGATCATTTTGGAGGAAATAAAGCTAAGTCTAGGCCATTATGCATTTGTTAAGCAAAACACTAGAGAAAACTTACCGTCATCACGGAGCTTAAGCATCGGGGTTGCTCGTACCGGCACCATCTGGAGAAGGGTAGTGCGATGCTTGTCTGGAGTTACGCTGCACCAAAGATCATTTGCAATATCTCGTTAGCATGATTACACTGAAATGTTAAGACTAGTAACTAATGACCATTCAAATGAAACTCACCGTGGTCCACGGAGCAATGATTGGCATCGGCGGAGGGGTCTGACCGCTCTTCTGGCACACAGACTGCACATTTGGTTTTGACGAGGCAGTCATATTAGCTAGTAATGAAACAAACATTATGTGCATGATTTGGCTAATATGCAGAAGAAACTTACCACGAGGAGCTCGTACATGGCCCGGTTCTGCATGTCATTCCATGCCCTCTCCTCCTCCAACATCCTAGCCGTCCTCTCCTCCAAGTCTCGCTCCTTCTCCGTCGCCTGCCGGTCCCTCTCCGCCAGAAGCACCTTGGTTGTATTTCTCTCTCTCTTAAGAGCAGCCTGCAACACCACTCCTCGTTAGCATTGTAATCATCGATGGCTGCACACACAATGTAATGCTTAAAAGAAATCTGAGTCTGTATAACTAACCTCGAAGGTGAGCTCGATTGGCCGTGGACGAGGCCTTATCTTAGGATCTGAGCTTGTTTGGCGCGCCTTGATCTCCGGGAGAGTGCGAGGACAACGTATAAGTCCATCTCCAATGGCTATTGAGCCATGGGACCTCCCGCCACCAGATATCATCACCAGCACCGGATCAAACTGCCCGCTCGGGTTAAAGTCATCCCCTTTCCTTGCCTTCCCCACATCTCGGTACCTCACGAGCTTGTTGTGGGAGGAGATGTTGGTGAAGTTCTCTGGATGATCGAGGTCAGACGCAGAGAATGCCTTAGCCTTCTTGTACGGGGCAGTATGGGCCATGGCATAGAGGTCGAACACCTCTGGCACCGGTGCCATACTGTATCCCACCTAAAAGAGAGGAATATAGTATTAGTAATAAAGGGCTCAAGCTAGCATGACAGAATGAATTGCATGAATCATGAAGCAAACCACAAACCCAGTTCCGCCCGTATTGATATAAGTTGGCGCCGCCTTGATGGTGTGGCACACCTCTCATTTGGGCATGCCAGTCCTTGGCATTGTTGTGGATGGCTAGCCATGTGTCTGAGCACCACTCATCCACCAACGCCTCCCAACAATCCATCTTATCCGCACACCATCTCGGGGGCACCTAAGTTAGTAAAGAGAAACTTGAGCACTACGCCTATGAATCAAATCAATGAAACTAAGAACAAGGCCTTAAGAATATAGGCAATTACCGTCATGTATTGCTCCTTGTGCAAAAACTTTCCGCGACACTTCTTCTTGGGCTTCCTAACACCACGCGAGGCGAAGTAGTCTCGAACAGCCTACACCCGAGCCTTGTGCCGTAAGTTTTGTAGTAGGCACCTGCACTTGGCATCGATAACCCATGCACAGGCCTCCTCGTATCCCTCCTCACACCTGTAGAAGGTCTGCAATCAAACGAGACAACATTGATTAGTACAATAACTAAGCTTATTCGAAGATTTTTTAATTGTGTAAAGGAGAAATTACCCAAAACGTTCTGATCACCATGTCGGCCCTCTTGCGGCACAAGACACCGTCGATCATCTCCTCTGGCGGGGCCGGGGCAGCCAAGTAGTGCTCCTAGCTCAATCCTAGCTCTGGAAGTTGACCCTCACCGGGCAACGTGACAAACCCCGGGAAGTTTTGCCGGCAAATCACACCAAGGACTTGGTTGGGCTTGCGGACATCCTAAGCATGGTCCCAACCCCTGCAGTATGACAAGGCCAACGCATTAGATATTTGAAGAAACATGATGGCAAAAGGTACAAAAAGAGTAAATGCACTTACCTCTGCCCATCAGGCCAAATCAACCACCTCTGCTAGCGGGTCGCCGGCAGGGACGGGAGCTGTGTACTACCACGCTAGTAGACGGTGGCCCCCTCAACCACCTCGCCCTCGCTGCTATCAGAAATTTGATGCCCGCCACCATCAGCATGGCCACTCGGCCCCTCAGGCAGATACTGCCAGGTACCCCATCCAGACGTCTCCTGGGACGTAGCCTGGTCTAGAGTCACGTGGGCCCAAGTGTCCTGGCCCAAAGTCTCGTGGGCCGAAGGCCCGTCTACCCGAGGCTCGTGGACCGGAGTCTCGTGGGCCGAAGGCCCGTCGACCCGAGGCTCATGGACCGGAGTCCGCGTAGCCTCCTCCTCATATGGGTCCCCCTAGCAGTCGTGTGCTCGGGTGACTCAGCTGGGGGTGGCAGCGAGGACGGCGTAGGAGCCTGCCTACCTCTCCCGTGGCCACGTCCTGATCTACCTCCTCTCTTCTTTCCTCCATGACCTCCTCTCCCGGTGGGCAACGACGCCGATGAAGAAGCGCCCGCCGGTGTCCCCAAACTGTCTAACAACGCTCTCCGGAGAGGTGCGGGTGGAATGGAAGAACCCCTCCCACCACGCTCCGGACCCGCGCCCACCATCTTTCAACACCTGTCATGACAGAAGAGTAAACGGAATTAGTACAACATAAAAAAAATTGAATACCGACATGAATAATAAAATGTATATTCATCAGTTAATAGGTAAAGATAGGTCCATCAGCATGTATATTCATGAGTTAATCTAGTTTGTCAATTTTGAAACTTCAAACAACCAAACTGACTCATGGCAAAAAAAATAGAGCGTAGAAAGAGAAACGAAAGACGAAATAGTACATAGTGAGAGGTTGTGCAACTAGGATGATTTTCTGTACCAGCTTTTTTAATGAATTGGAGAGAATGAAGGCGAAGAACTCGAAAGCCATTGGTGTTTTGCGGTCATTGGCTGTAGCAGAATGTATGGAAACAACCGCAAGACACCAATGGCTTTCAAGTTCTTCACCATCATCCACTCAAATTCGTTAAAAAAAACTGTTGCAGAATATCATTCTAGTTGCACAACCTCTTACTACGTATTGTTTCGTCTTTGGTTTCTTTTTCTATGCTTGGATTTTTTGTCATGAGTTAGCTAGCACCCCTAACCTATATAGATGTCAGTCAGGGTTCCGTCGATGTCGAGGCACCCCTAACCAACATATAGAGGAGGAGGCGAAGAAAAGAAGAAGAAGAAGAAGAAGAAGAAGAAGAAGAAGAAGAAGAAGAAGAAGAAGAAGAAGAAGAAGAAGAAGAAGAAGAAGAAGAAGAAGAAGAAGAAGAAGAAGACGAGGAGGAGGAGGAGGAGAAGAAGAAAAAAAGGAGAAGAGGAGAAGAAGAAGAGGGAAAAGGAAAACCGGGTCGAGGATCCTCGACCCGGTTCCGTCGGCGCCGACGCACCCCGTCGCCGATCCTCGACCTGGTTTTCCTTTTTCCTCTTCTTCTTCTGCTCTTCTCCTTTTTTTTCTTATTCTTCTTCTCCTCCTCCTCCTCCTCCTCTTCTTCTTCTTCTTCTTCTTCTTCTTCTTCTTCTTCTTCTTCTTCTTCTTCTTCTTCTTCTTCTTTTCTTCTCCTCCTCCTCCTCTTCTTCTTCTTCTTATTTTCTTCTCCTCCTCCTCCTCCTCCTCTTCTTCTTCTTCTTCTTCTTCTTCTTCCTCTTCTTCTTCCTCTTTTTCTAATTATTCTTATTTTCTTCTTCTTTTTTTAGAACTAAAACTAGACTAAACTAAACAGAAACCTAAAAATAAAACTAAAACTAAATATAAACTAAACATAAACCTAGAACTAAAAAAATAGAAAAAAAAAGAGGAGGAGGAGGAGCTCACCGCAGGGGAGGGGGGCGGCCGGTGGAGGAGGTCCGCCGCAGGGGAGGGCGGCGGCGCCGCGGACTTCCTCACGGCGGGGCTCGGGCACCCCCCCAACACCCCCCCAACCCCCCCCCACCCCCCCCCCCCCCCCCCCCCCCCCCCCCCCCCCCCCACCCCCCCCACACACCCCCACCCCCCCCCCCCCCCCCCCCCCCCACCCCCCCCCCCCCCCCACCATCCCCCCCCCCACCCACCCACCCACCAACCCCCCCCGCCCCCCCACCCCCCCCCCCCCCCCCCCTCCCCCCGCCCACCCCCCCCCCCCCCCGCCCCCCCCCCCCCCCCCACCACCCCCCCCCCACCCCCCCCCCCCCCCCCCCCCCCCCCCCTTCCGCCGCATGGTATTTTGTGTCCGTTGGCCTTTGGTCGCTCGACTTGCCATGGCTGCGGGGCCGGTGGGGGTCGTTGGCGGGGCGACTTTGCCGTTGCACCGTTGGCGCTTGGGGGTCAGGAGCAAGGGCGGCGGTCGGGGCGTCGCATGTGGGGCCTGGTTCTTGCTTCTGGGGGTGGTGGGTCGGGGTGTGCGGTGGCGGGGCGTGGTGGGGTTCGGGTGGCTGGGCGGCGGGGGCGTGGTGGGGGTCAGGGGCGGGGCTGTGGTCTGCGGTGACGCTCGGTGCGGTTGGGTCGGGGGAGGAGAGAGAGGCGTGGGGGGTGCGCCATTATTAGCCGTTAGGTATTAACCTCTTTGTCATCTGCTAACGGACGGCAAAGATGCTTTGCCGTCCGCTAGCAGATGGCAAAGAGCTGGGTGGGGTCCAGTGGACGACACTGCTGTAACGGCCCACCACCCCCACCTCTTTGCCGTCTGCTAGCGGACGGCAAAGCATCTTTGCCGTCCGTTAGCAGATGAAAAAGAGGTTAATACCTAACGGCTGACGGCCCACCACCCCCACCTCTTTGCCGTCTGCTAGCGGACGACATAGAATCTTTGGCAAAGAACTGGCTGATGGCAAATAGTATCTTTGCCATCAGCCATTTCTTTGCCGTTTGTTTTTTGTAAGCAGACGGCAAAGAACTGGCTGATGGTAAATTCCCTGATTCCAGTAGTGCCTCCTTCACTGCCGTGAGGTCTTCTTCCTTTCCCCTCACCTCTCCCTCTCGCGTTCTTCCTCAAGCCGCCGCCCCATGAGCACCTGAGGCCGCCGTCCACCATGGCCAGCGAGCCCGCGCTTCAAGCTCCCCCTACTTCCCCCATGGCACCGGTGTGCTCCTGCTGCCCTATAGGTGCCGCCTAGCCCCCCTGTTGCTGGCCCTCGAGCCGCATCACCACGCCCGAGCACAGCAGTAGCTCCGTTCGCCGCCCAAGTGCTCACCGTCGTCAACTCCGGCCGCACCCGGTGAAGCTGTTTGCACCAATGGACGCGGTTCAACCCCAGCTCCCCGTAGAGCCCGTTAGTGCACAAAACCATCGTCGGAGCAGCGATTCCGGCGTACCTCCACCGTCGGTTGAGGTCGCCGGCGGCTAAACTCAGTTTAGGTGATGTGGCGACAATTAGATTAGGTTCTAATTAACCACCGACCCACTGACATGTGGGCCTGTCCACTAAACCCCTGCTAATTAGTTAGGTTTTAGTTAAACCAGTTTAACTCCCTGTGTCACTGATCAGTGGGCCCCACTGGTCAGGTTTGACCTGGACCGGTCTGTTGACCAGATGATGTCATAGTGATGCAGTGCTGACGTAGTTAATCATTTTTTGGATTACAAATAATCCAGAAAATTCCAGAAAATGTTTAAAACTTCTAAAAATCATAGAAATTCAACCGTAACTCAGATGAAAATAATTTATATATGAAAAATTATCAGAAAAATCCAAAGAATCTGTTTATGCCATGTTCATGCATGTTTGAGCAACCTAACACAACTGTTTAGGTCAATTCAATTAAATGGCATTTGAAATGTCATATGTGGAGTTTGGTTTTGCAACTTTGGTTCAAACCAACTTCATCTAACCCTGTTTCTAATTAGCTTAGCTGAAGTTTAGCACCTTTTAACCTGTCATATCATACTTGTTTGAGCATTGCATTAAATGTTGTTCCTTTCTATGTTTGCCGGTGTTTGTCCCCTCTCAGTAGACGTTGTTCCGACAATGTGATCGATGTCACTTATGAAGACACAATGCTATCTTCAGAAGTGTTAGGCAAGCAACCCCCCTTGATCACTCTGATACAATCCCACTCTCTCGCTCCTGCTCTCTTTTACTGCATTAGGACAACAATGATTCAACTGTTACATGTTGCGGTAGTTGAACCCGTTCCTCTGCATGACCTGTCTTTGCCATAGTAAATAGTTGAAACCCACTAGCATGAGTAGGAGTTGTTTGAGCCATGACGTGCCTACTCATTCATGCTTGCTTGTTATGCCTGCTATGCTTAGAGTTGTGTTAGGTCTGATTCATCTGGGATGGATTGGAATGGTGTTGAACATGTCCTACTGTTGATAATGAAGTGTGTGAACACGATTTGGTAAAGGTAGCGATGAGAGGCCATGTAGGAGTACATGGTGGGTTGTCTCATTGAAACCGTCCTCAGGAATTGAGTTATGTGTTTGTGATCCAAGACAGTTACTACCACACATTGGAATGCTTAAGTGCCCCTCTCAACTTATTAATCGCCTCGATCTCTGCCCAGGAGTTGCAACTAGTTTCTGGTGTTTGTAGGTTGTGTTAGTAGTCTACCAAGTGGCACCCGATACAGGTGGGCCTGGGACAGACTAGGCATCGTGGCCCAGTGTACCAAGTGGCACCTGGATGGTGGACTTGGGAACCCTGCACACATCGTTTGGAGCCGTAGTGGAAACCCCAGCCGGACTTCCTTGTGGATGGAACTCAAATAGGAGATAAACCTGGACTAGAGACATGTGTGGTTAGTCAGGTCATGGCCGACACCCTCGCCAGGCTTCCGCTTGAAGGCTGCCGAGATACATGACGTGTACATGGCGGTAAGTGGCGAGAGCATGTGTGAAGAAGTACACCCCTGCAGGGTTATAAATGATCTATTCGAATAGCCGCGTCCTAGGATATGGACTACTTGGAACGCTTACATTGTTCATAGACAAGTTAAATGGATACTCTAAAATGCGCAAGATAAGCGTGAGTGCTATGGATGGCCTTCTCGTAGGGAGACAGGAGCGGATCCATAGTGGTGTATTGATTTGGTGAATATGTGGACTCGTGTGCGCCACCTCAAAGAAAGTACTCGTAGTATAGGATAGCCACCGAGACAAAGCTGGCTTGCTGTAGTTAAACTACACAACCCCTTTGTTGATACTGATGCATATGTGGATAGTTCTGATGTAAGTCTTGCTGGGTACATTTGTACTCACATTTGCTTAATTTATGTTTTACAGAGAGACTTCACACTCATTAGTAGTTCTTCGTGGGCTTCGACAATTAGCTTGGGAATCCCAGACAGAGGTTTGGTTCCTATAGTGGGTCTTGTAGATAGTCAGTCTTTTTAGCCTTCTTCTTTTCAATTGTCTATACTCAGACATGTTTATGCTTCCGCTTGTTTCTTGTATGACTTGTATGTTGGGTCATGAGACCCATGTTTGTAATATCTGGCTCCTCAGAGCCTATTGAATAAATACTTTGAGTTGTAGAGTTTTGTTGTGATGCCATGTTGTATTTACACATATCAAGCATATTGTGTGTATGTTATTGAAATGCTTGGTATGTGTGGGATCTGACACCTAGTTGTTTATTCTTGGTAGCCTTCCTTATGGGGAAATGCCACCTAGTGCTTCCACTAAGCCATGGTAGCTTGCTACTGCTCCGGAACACATGGATTGACCGGCATGTGTCCTTCTTTGCTCCTGTGTCTGTCCCTTCAGGGAAATGTCACGCGGTGTCTACCGGAGTCCTGATAGCTTGCTACAGCCCGGTTGCACTCGCTGCTGACCGAGATGTGCATTGTTGGATCATGTATGCCTGTCCCTGTAAGTTTGTGCCACCTTGGGTTTACGACTAGTCATGTCGGCCCGGGTTCTTTGTCATATGGATGCTAGCGACACTATCATATACGTGAGCCAAAAGGCGCAAACGGTCCTGGCCTAGGTAAGGCTGCAGCCGTGGGAATACCGTGCGTGAGGCCGCAAAGTGACATGATGTGCTACATGCTAGATCGGTGTAACTTAGGACCGGGGTCCCGGCATACCCATCAAAAAAATCATGTGCCTGGAAATTCATTTCGCAACAAATGACTTAGCTTTATATCCACGTCGACCCTCGACATGATGGTTGGAAGAAAATGCCAAGTTCATACCTAAAGATCTTTAACAACAATACCAACCTGCACACGACCAGGTAGAACAAGTACCAATACCAAACTAACTTATAATCTTTTTATTCCTGGCCCTAGTGTTTGTCTGGTAGAAAATCTTGCAGACGGCCAGCTCCCACTCCTTCTCTTGCTCCAGGTCCCCTAGGTGGTACTGGTGCATCACCCAATTGATCATCTACTGGTTGAAGTTCTTGTTGGTGTGAAGCACCAGAACCTTTTTGATGCCTGTCTGCCGGCCGTTGACCATCACCGGCATGGTATTGTCGGTCTTGTGCCACATCGTGTGCATGCCGCACTCCGACTATATCTTGCAACGCATCTGCGTGCCTGTTTTGAACATGCTTAGGCCACTCAGTGTGATACCTGCAGTATTGACGAATACAAGTTTTAGGGTAGTTGGCATTTTTATAACATCTTCAGCATGTTGCAGTCACTTGCTTCACTTTTTATTTACTGTCAAATTGTAAATTGCTTCACTAAGTCTGCGTCTAAAAAGAAAATAGAGGTATAAACAAAGGAATATATTTTGTGCAAGTAGACGGCCGATCGGTGTCTCACCTTGAAGTTTCTCAGGATGGGTGTAGCATATATCGTGCTCGCTATCAGCACTCGCTTTGGCCTCAAGGTGCTCAATCAGCTCCTGATCTGTGGGATCAAACTTGACATCGGCCGGCAGCACCAGCCAATCCTTCTTGGACTTGCATCGGTTAATTCCAGTTAAATGGTAATCAATGTATGATCAATCAACTATTTGAGTAAATGATGAAAGATTTTGACAAATAAGTGCTACTCCAAATCTAAAGTCCACAACACCTGAACAAACTGGGGCCTCGGCTTCATTACTACATGCATACTCTAAAGACTTGAAAACCCCCATAAAGATCAAAATCATCATACAGGGCGACGGGACGAATACTCACAGGAGCGGCCTCGCTGGTTCCTTCCTTCATGCGGCTAGCTTGAAGAGTATCCTTGTTGAGGTCAATTTTTTCAACGCCTTCCTTCTGACTACTTGCAATGAAGTATAGCAGCTCCAGTAGGTCACCGCTCATCGTACCAACTAGATCGGAACAAGGCGGCCACTAGGAGGTGGGGAGACCGGGAGAGAATGGGAGAGTGATTTTTAGAGAATGGGAGAGTGATGTTGTAGAGAATGGGAGAGTGTTCTTGTACTACCAGTGGGGTGAGGCTCACTTTGGTGAACCAAACACGCCGCCGGTACTCTTGTGTCACCTCACGTGCAGCGTCTTGTCACGTCAATTCAATGTGAGTACATGATGAATAATTTGACTGACGTATACTAGTACTACTAGTCGTAGTACTACTAGTAGTACAAGTACTACTTGCTAGTACGAGTAGCGCAATATACGGTATAGAGGACTACTAGTACTACAAATTTAGAAATGGAGTACATTCATCCAATCTGCAAGTTGCTTCCATATTGCTTTAAATAATATTAGAGTGGCATTGCTAAAGGCTTAGTTTTAATGGCATTATGCAAGAGTGTTTAGAATGAGCTTAAAAACAGGTTCCTACAAAGTTACAAGGTTGTGCGACAGACTTTGTAGGCTACATGAGTAATGCAAAATGTAATTCCCAATGGACAACACTTTCACCAACAAGTATGCACTTGAAGCCTAATTGTTATATATGGCTTCTGCACAGCATGTCCATCATCATTATCATTACATGCTACGCAGGTGATTTAGGATGCACTTGATCCCACAAGGGTATCTATCCTTCAAACTAAGTACAATACATAATATCCAACAAAAGAGGGTCATGCTACAGCAGCAGGATACATGGCTCAGTCTACATATCACTACGAATCAAGTTGTGCATATTTGCTGTTGGCATGAACCACATCACCGCATGTCGGCTTTGCAAAAGCCATTCATCGCTTGGAAGCTTGATGCCTTTCACACACTAAAGATCATCTGGCAACAAGCTGTGTCAACGAATCTCTGGATACGGTGATTCATGAAACCCATGGTACAATGTGTAAACACACAGTTCCCCCTGGCGAATGGAAATTGCATAGCACGGTAATCATCATTGGTGATATGATCGATGATTGGTTGGATGGTCGGATAATTGAACCCAGAGAATAGGGAGTCATTGCCGAGGTTGTAAACCCACCACCAGTTGAATACGCTTGGCCCAACGGAGCTGGGATCTTTCTCGAACACGAAGAAGCCATAGCCATCACAGTCCGAACGCCCCATGCATTGTACTTCATGTGGTATCACTTTGGTACATGCGAATGAGCATCAAATGACCACCGTCAGTTGAATGAGTGATAAGCCACCACCTATTGACTTGTATATTTCCAGGTCCTGGAATTATAAAGGCCAGCGCATTTGCATCTGCTGCAACAAATCAAATTGGAGACCAAAAGGACAAAAATATACAATCATGTTCAGAGTATGTGTGGAATTAAGATTATTATAACAGTGACACAGATCATAGCCAGAGAATTGCAATGCCGTGGTCATAATCATACCCCAATTTTTTTTAAATAAGCCAATTGCTTTCATATTCTAGCAATATGTCATGGTTCAAACATCATGTAAAAATGAGAGGAAACTAGCTATGCCAGGGCCTAGTCATATTCTACCATAGCAGTTACTGCAATTCTCATATCAACTCTAACAATAACAAGCGTGGTTATAATAATCTTGGAATTGAGAGTAACATATAGCTATCATGAGGTTATACTCATAATATCTATTCTAACAATCATTAGATGCCAATTGTTCTCATATCAACTCTAACAATAACATGTGTGGTCATAAAAATCTAGGAAATGAGAAGAACATATAGAAATGATGTGGTTATAGTCATACTATCTATTCTAAATTTCTAACAATCAACAAGTAGTCGTATTCACAAGGTAAAGATGAGATGAGATAGAACAATTACACGACAATAGATTACACCAGTATATGCAGCCAATCTGTGCATCGACCGTGTAAACGATGCCATCATGCACTATAGCATCAGACAGAAATGGAGGGTAAACAGGATTGATGATGAGCCATAACCATGTATGGCGGCCGGATTCCAAATAGGCTAATCCCCCGTCGAATAAGGCAATGAGCTTGTAATCCATGTAGTCTTCTGATGGTGTGGGCACTTCGTAGATTACAACCTTCAGCAAATGGAGGTCGAACCAAAAGGTCGACGCGTCTCGTGAGTAGTAGGCAGGAGTGTCCGACGGGCCGCGAGGCTCGATGCCGGCGGTATGCAATGATATGCCATAGACTATCGGATTGATGGATGAGGATGATCTAGTTGGCCTTCATGCCCGCCCAGTAGTGGCCGCGCATGAAGGACAGGTGGGTGAGTAGTGGTAGCATGTCGAGGGGCACGACGGCAACCTCCGTAGGATCGTCAAGTCGGTGTCTGGGCCACCTGCGATATCGGGCATCAGCAAGCAGGGTGTCTTGAAAAGGGCCGGCCGGCTGCAGACAAGTACACGATACATAGACACCGAGCATGAAGCAGATGCACAGAACTAAGCAGGTCCATACGATTATAGATCTGCTCCAAGAGAACATCGGGGATGGAATTCCAATCGCGGCGCTGCATGTCAGTCGGTTCTTCCATAGGTTTTTTTAGGGTGCTGAGTGATTGGGATTTTCGGTGCCTGCGAGCGAGCGGGGAAGTGGATGCGGGCGTACGAGTGAAGAAGATGGCGTGTGTGGCCGAGCAGTGAGCGGGGGGATATGGTACGTGCGAGCTACCGAGGAAGATGGTGTGGGCGGGCGAGCAGTGAGCGGGGGGAAATGGTGTGCGGCCGATGATGGGGAAGAGATGAGGAAGAAGAGAGGAGGAAGAAGAGGGAAAGATGGGTAAGAAGGTGCATTAAATCTCAAATTCTACTAGTACTACTACTAGGATATACCGTCCTTCGGAGTGTAAATAGTTAAGCTGATGACATGTGGGTCTACCTCAAGAGGGCCCATATGTTAGTTAATGGAAGAGAGAGGTGCGTACGCGTATTTACGGAAGCATGCTCCACTGGCAAACATGATGGCAGTACAGGGTAAGGCTGACTTAATAACACCAACATGCTGGCTCAGCTTATTAATTAAGTGTCCCATTTGCTGCAACGTGTATTGTCACTTCACTGTGAAGACTAGTTGAATAGTTCTCTCTGACCAAGATGGGAAATAATGGATCGCCAATACTTCCTATCTATCTATGCCTCTACTCTCCATCATTTCCAACAACAAGAACCATTGGCCAAGGCAACCAACAACAATTATGTAGGAGTACTACTAGTACTACCTACTCCCTCCTTCCGGTTTATATACAGGTCAATAAAAAATCATCAACGAAGGTAGTAGTAGATGATGAATGCCCAAAGAAATTTTTCCAAAAGTACTCAATAATGGGCTCGTTTTCCTCAAGAAAATTGTGTTTACGAGCGTATTAATTGCTATGCATGCATGAACAACAAAAGAACATAACTTTTACATGCATTGGTGAGTTTTCTCTTAATTCTTGAATGCAACATTTTAATGAAGCTTAAAATATGAACATGTCAATGGGAGGGAGTAAAAGCCTCATGCATGCATGCATGTATCCAACACTCACATGTACACATGCATGCACGCAAAAGTCACGCATCCATGCGACACATAGCACAAGACGCCACACACACGCTCATGCTCAAGTGCTAAACCTACAGGTGCATGCATACACATACACAACCAGGGTGGTTCGCGCGCAAGGGTTGGACTCCTGTCGTGCCAGCGTAAAGTTTTGTTTAACTTATTTCTTGGCTCTACCAACTGACAGGTGGGACCCAGAAACCAGGTGCCAACTTAACCCGTCAAGAAAGTGCCACGAAGACTATTTGGCCGGCCAGTAGGGAGCAATACGGTGCTCTATGGTGAGCTAGTGGCCGTATAATCACCTCAAAACTATATAGTGACCGTAATGAGCGTAGTATGAAGTCCAGTGACAGTATTGTTACAAATACGTTGACCGCCAGTGTATTTATCTCGTTTCAAATTAAGCCATATTAACTGGAAAGGACGCAGTATGGACTACTACTTTGATATGTCCCATCAACTTGCAAAACGAGGAGAAGCTTGCTTACTACGCCCTCTCCCTCACCCACGAGTGCGGTGGCTCACAGGACGACGAGAATCTTGCTTACTACATACGCCTATGCCCTCTCCCTCGCCCACGCGCGTTGTGGCTCATAGGACAAGGAGAGGGTTTGGACTATAGCACCCTCTCCCTCACCCTCGCCCTCGTGGTGGACGTGCAGCAGTTCATTCGGTGCCAGATTGCCAGAAGCATATTGTACTGTAGTATCATCATTGTTGGACCTCCCGAAGAAGCGAAGAGCCAAGCACAAGGTTTACAGGAGTACGAATTGTTGGACCTCCTGAAGAGGTGAAGAGCCAAGCGCAAGGTTTATAGGAGTACGAGTTGTTGTCCTAGTGGTACTACTATAGCAAACAACTGCTACTGTATGATGCTGCCACGTCACCTATAGCCAAAGCTGTGCCACCTTTTTTCTCACAAAGCATGTTGGAGCCCATGCAACAGCCACACAAGTTGCACGTACACAGAACACATTTACTAGTAAGTTCTAAAGGACAAATGCCAACATGCCACACAAGTTCATCTCCACTTCATTTTATAAATTTGTGCACGACTACTCTACATATATTTACAGCGGTACCATTCACAATTTACCATACTCCACTTACACGTTATAGATGGCTCCATGTCCTCCTCCAGGTTCCAGTCCCAGGTGTTCTTCATAGATGGCACGATCCATAGCGGTGGGCAACGGGAATCATTGACGCAGCTTTCTAGTCCGGTTCCACACGATGGAGACTCATCCAAGCTGAAGCGGCATAAATCGGGGATAGTGTGTCCCAGCTTGTCATTCATCTAGCGGTGCGCACTGAAGACACAACCATGTTTCATGAACGGCAAGCCTTCGGTGTCGTGCACGGAAGGTGGCATCTGTTTCACAATGGGGTAGCTGTCCCCAATGAAAAGCGAGTACTCTCCAAGAGTGTTCCTCGACTCCCACATAGCATCACAAGGGTCAAACTCGCAGCCCTTCATCTCGTACACGTGGCATCATAGATCTGGACACATGGTGACGTACATAGTCAAGGTCCATGCATGATAATGTTGTGCTCAAATATGCCGCTCAGTAATACTGTGCAGCAAGTAGTACAATAACCGACTTATTATATATAGCCACTTTTAGCTACATGGAGGAGATAGTAAGACATGGAAAAACAAAAATGGTGGGAGTGGGTTCAAAGCCTAGGTAAAAAGTATTACTCCCGCTGATCCCTGCGACACACTACTAGTACAATGAAAGAGAAGGCGAGAGGGTTAAAAGAAATCTAATACTAAATTGTAACTAGTAGTAAACATGTCCAAGTCAAGAAAAGAAAAAAGCTGACAAGTACTACCACTCTAACACACAGCAATGAGAGAATGGAATACGTGGGTAGATGGTGAGGGTCCGATCGTGGTAGATCATGTCACCTTGTTGGAAATCAATGGTACCATGGGTAACGACTGCTAAGATAGTTGATCCCAATTTGCCAATGTCAACTACAAGGCTGTAGGTTCGACCGAATGGCGGATGCAAATGCACATCCAGGACCGGCGATTTGATTTTGATCGGGGGATGACTGGTCCTTGCAAAATAATGGAGTACCATTAGGGATGCAAATGTTGGTTTGTGCATTCCGTTTGTTATCTCCCGTACCGTAGGATGGCATCCAGATGAAACAAGTCCCTTGGCTTGTCACTGCGAAGATGTGGCCTACATGCCACACGGCATCTTCGAACATGTAGGGGTACAAATTTGTCGTGGCCAACATGCGCCAGCCTCTGCTGTTATGGCCATTTGTATTGATGGCAATCCTTATGTCGAACACCGCAATGAGATAGTAATTGTCGTAGCTGCGGTGCTTTGTCGGCGGGTCCGCAATTGCTATCTTCTTCAATCTCATGGTGACATCATCATGCGTATTCAAGCCAGCCAGTCCGGAAGGCCGATCCCAATGGTGGAGAAGGGGTCTATGGGAATGGCCGCACTGTTGTGGTTGTTGTGCAAAATGATGGTGGTATCCAGTCGGATGTATGCAAGCCATCTCCGTTGGAACCAACCCAAACCTACATATGTGACGGTGGGCAGCAGAGAAATACGGGATGGAAAAACTAAGTACACTATATCTAGAATATACACTACGTAATCAAACTCCATGACTGACCTCCTCATCGAACAAAATCTGACTCCCTCTCAATGTTGGTAACTCTAGCGGAGTCAACGTGCAACCACGGCTGTCGGGCCCGTGGGACTAGGGGTACCCAGGCCCGTCTGCCCGTGGCCCAGGACACGACACATGTCATGGGCCCAGCCTGGCCCATCCCCAAGGATTCAGGAGCAAGACTCGCGAGGGCACCCGCCTCGTGAGGCGCCCAACGACAAGCAACCTAAGGAGCTCCAGAGGCCTCGCGCAGGGCAGCCTCCCCAGGCTGCCTCCCGAGGCCCCCTCATGAGTAGATCCTCCAATGTCGCTAAGCCCCGCCTCGCGCTGCACGTGGGTGACACAAGCCACGATGACCGGCGCCAGGAGCCATGCCAGCAGGCACGGATGGTGGAGCTTTCCTCTTTCGTGCTAAGGGGGCAGGGCCGCTCGAGGGTTCCCAAGGCGGCCCCAAAGGTTTCCTCTTCAGTGCTAGAAGACCAGCACAGCAGGCTCGTCAGGATGAAGGTCATCGCCGAGCCCACCTGCGCGTCATGGCCAGAAGCTTTAGCAGGCAGAGACCGCCTTTTGTCAGGATAGGGTGTACTCCTGTTCCCCTTCAAATTTGGCCGTTGTGGCAACCCTTCCCGCCTAGTGTTTTCGGGGGAAGAGGACTGGGGCTAGTATAAGTATAGAGAGGGGCGAATCTAGGGAGGAGTGAGAGAGAGGGAGAGTTCATCCACCCCTCAAGCCCGGAGCCGCTCCTGAAGCCTTCCATGGCCACTTGTACTCACACGTTCATCCTCCCTCGTGAGGCAATCCACACAAAGCAGGAGTAGAGTCTTACACCGCAAGGTGGCCTGAACCTGGGTTAATTGCCATGTTCTTGTTCTTCCTCCTACTCGAGCACGCCGGAGCATCACCGTGAGGTAGTGAGCAGTGAGGCCAGGCGTAGCGGAGTTCGTCAAGCTCACCCTAGAGTTCGAACCTTTCTTTGGTCCACAGAGCCCCGATTCCAACATTTGGCACGCCAGGTAGGGGTGTGCCTGAGTTTTTCTGCTTCGCTCCGGTCCCCGCTCCACCGTCGCCATGGCTAATGCTCGTCATGTTCGTGCGGAGCGCCGGGCTGCCCGCGTCGCCCAGACGAAGCCTGCGGGCCATGGCGGCCGCCGCCACTCCGCTTCGGCCACGTCCAATGCCGCCACCGACCCCGCCATGTGCGAGCAGCATGACTCCTATTTGCACCCCTTTGTGCAGCCCGACGACCGCACTGCGACGCCTTTGCTCACCCCGGCCACGGCCTATTCCTCGCATGTCCGCCATGGGCTGGTGAATGCGCAGGCTACTCTGCTCAAGGCGCGCGAGCTGCCGTGTTATCGCCCAGCCAACGAGGGCTATGACGCCTGGCTGGGCCGCATCACCGAGCTTGTCAACGCCGCGGGAGAGGCCGCGGTGCCCTCTCACTTGCTCCGCCCTCCGCAGTCCCAGGCTGCGCCATCCCGTGCCGGAGATGTGATGCATGGAGCGCCTCCATCGCCTCCCCTGTCCGGCGACATCGTCGAGCCTCGGCACGAAGCGCGGCCCCGTGACCCGCCACGCGGAGCGCCCGCACCGGCCCGAGACGAGGCCAGCTGCCAGATCATCCACCGCGTGCCACCCGACGCGCGCGTGCTCCTCGAGCAGCGGCAGCAACGCCAAGACCGAGCCGTCCAGGAGGTCGCGGCGGCAGGACACCACAATCGCCCCGCTCTCACACGTGGAGCTCCTTCGACCAACGTCTGTCGGGCCTTCACCCACGGGCTGTGCTAGGTGGTTTGGCCCGCCAAGTTCAAGCCAGACCTGCCTCCATGCTACGACGGCATCCCTGACCCCATGGAGTTCCTACAGCTCTACGCGCTTAGCATCGAGGCGGTGAATGGTGACGATAAGGTTATGGCGAACGGGTTCCCCATGGCCCTCAAGGACGGCGCGCGCTCTTAGTTCATGAACCTACCCGAGGAGTCAATCTCTTCGTGGGCTGAGCTGTGCGAGCTGTTTGTCGCCAACTTCAGAGGTACCCACGACCGCGCTGTCACCATGAGCGACGTGTGGTGCGTGAAGCAGCGCCCCGATGAGACCCTCTGCCAGTACATCCAGCGCTTCAGCCAAGTGCGCCACAAGATCCCGCGTGCCTCAGACAAGGCCATCATCATGGCGTTCACCAATGGCGTCAAGGACGTTCGCATGTGCCAGAAGCTCGCCATCCACGATCAACTGAGTATGGCGCTCAAGTTGTTCAACCTCGCCGACAAGTGCGCCAAGGTCGAAGAGGGCAGCCTCTTCCTCCACAACGATCCCGACACGCCCCTCGACGATGCCAAGGCCAAGGGCAAGGAGGTTAAGCGCAAGGGCCTTGCCGTGCTGGCAGCCGAGCCCAAGCAGAAGCGCGGCCGCGACCGCGATGAGCCAGAAGGAAGCAGCCGCCTGTTCTGCGCCTACCACAATGTGCGCAGCCACAATACCAATGACTACCAGGAGCTCAGGGCGCTTCGTGAAAAGCGCTTGGGCCATCGCCCTGACCGCAGCGACTGCGGCGGCGTCCACGGAGGTGGCCGCGGCGGCGACTAGTGGGACAACCACAACGGCAACTAGCACCAGGCCTGGCGCGACCAGCCTCGCGATGGTGGCTGGCAGGACCAGCCTCACAACGGCGCCTGGCGCGACCCGCCCCATGAGGCGCGTCCTCAGGACAATGCTACCGTTCTACCGTTGCCGCCACCCCCAGGAGGAATGATGACAAGCAGCGTAACGAGGGGGTTGGGGGCTACCAGGAGCCTTGCGCGATAGCCTGCATCCTCGGCGGAGCCCAGGCTCCCGCATCCAACCACATCTTCAAGAAGTTCTCTCGCGAGGTGAATGCTGCCCTCCCGAGGCTTGAGGCCATGCGGCCCCTCAAGTGGTCGCAGTACGCCATCACTTTTGACTCCAAGGACCACCTCAGGTGCTCAGCCACCACTGGCATGCTCCCCATGCTATGCATTCCCACCATCAACAACGTCGTGGTAACCAAGACTCTCATCGATGGAGGGGCCGGCCTCAACGTGATTTCCATCACAACCTTCGAAACGCTCCAAGTGCCCTACGACTAGCTAATGCCCACCAGGCCCTTCTCCTCGTCAACTTCTCTAATAAGAAGTACAAGCCAAAGGATGAGCACATGGCGGCCTATCTGGAAGAGGTACGTAAGCTCGAGAAGCAATCTTGGGGTTAGAGTTGTAGCACATCCCGCGCGGCGTTAATAAGGAAGCCGACGACATCGTCAAGCGAGCATCTCGCCACGAGCGCCAAGAACCTGGCGTCTTTGAAGAAAGGCTCTTTGGGCCGTCAGTCGCACCCCCAGCATCCGACACGACATTGCTCTATGAGGAGTTGCCGCCCGCCCCGCCCGCACGTGCGCCGGACTGTGGCCCAACCATCGGGGTTCGCCTGCTGCTAGCGCTGGAACCTCAAGCAAACAACTTGATCGCAGAGTTCAAGGCTTACTTGCTCCATGGCACTCTCCCGGGAGAAGATGCGGAAGTAGAGCGTGTAGCCCGGCAGGTCACCGCCTGCTGCTTACGAGATGGTGAGCTATACCGTAAGCGCCCCAACGATGTCTCCCTGCAATGCATCTCAGAAGAGCAGGGCCGTGAGTTGCTAGCCGGCATCCATGGGGTAGACTCGGACATCATTCGTCATCGCGCACCCTTGCAGGTAAGGTGTTCCGCATCGAGTTTTATTGGCCCATGGTGCTTCACGATGCTGCCAAGCTAGTTGAATCTTGCAAAGCTTGCCAGTTCCACGCCAAGCAAATCCACCAGCCTGTGCAAGGGCATCAGACAATCCCGCTCTCATGGCCCTTCGCGGTATGGGGGCTGGACATACTGGGCCCCTTCTCCCGTGCGGCTAGTGGCTACCGCTACCTCTATGTCACCATCAACAAGTTCACTAAGTGGGCGGAGGTGGAGACCGTGTGCACCATCCCAGCGGGCTCGACTGTGAAGTTCATTAAGGGCCTCGTGAGTCAATTCAGCGTCCCTAACCATATCATCACCGACAATGGCTCTCAGTTCACCAGCGGCCTCTTCAGGTCGTACTGTGCTATCGTTGGAACGCAAATATGCTACGCCTCTGTGGCGCACCCATGAAGTAACGGCCAGGCCGAGCGTGCCAACGCTGAGGTCCTCAAGGGACTCAAGACTAGAAGCTTCAAGAAGAAGCTTGAGGCCTGCAGCAGGGGCTGGTTGGACGAGTTGCAGTCTGTGCTGTGGTCCATCCACACCACTGCGACTAAGTTCACCGATGAGACCTCTTTCTTCCTCGTCTACGGGGCAGAGGCGGTCCTCCCCTCGGAGCTCAAGCATGGTTCCCCACGAGTTCTGGCATTTGACGACGCGCGTTAGGATGACTCGCGGGAGGCTGACCTTATGCTACTCGAGGAGGCCCATCGCCAGGCTGCCCTCCGCGCCGCGTGGTACTAGCAGGCCTTGCGGCGCTACCACAGCCGCAACATCCGCCCTCACATCCTCCAGGTCGGGGACCTTGTCCTGCGGCAGGTCCTCTCCAGGGAGGGCCTTCACAAGCTCTCGCCCATGTGGGAGGGCCCCTACAGGATCACCCATGTCTCCAGGTCGGGCGCAGCACACCTGGAGACGGAGGATGGAGTTCCTGTGCAGAACACCTAGAACATCCAGCACCTCCTCAAGTTCTACCCGTGACCCTCTCCCGTAAGAATTAGTTGGGGTTGTACATGCCCTGGAGCCTCCCCGTGCGCCACTATGCGGCCTCGCGGGAGCTCCCACCCACGCCCAAGTGGAAGCCCCATGCTCCGCACTGGCGGAACGATCGAACGGCGATCATGCCCATGCCCAAGTGGAGGCCCCATGCTCCGCGCTGTTGGGAAGACCAGTCAAGGCGCCGGACGCGATAGTCATTTTTGCTTTCTGCTTGTAGACAAGTTTGATTTCCCCTTAATAAAGACTGTGGTTTTGCCTTCTCTAAGAAAATATTTTTTTCGGTTTCCTCTACAGCGTTTTGTCTGGATTTTGTTCTTTGGTGAGCCATGCACGCCCGAGAGCTCTCTCACGAGGCTCACACGAGCGGGGGCTGGGCATGGTGCCTATGCTTGGATCAGCCCTAGCAACATTAAGAGCCTGAACAGTCGGGCTCTGGGCCGCGAGCCTGCCCCCGCGTGCACCACTCCACCAAGGCCTTGGTGGTTAATGTCCTCGCGTGGCGCTCATGAGCGAGCTGACAGGCACGCGTTTCCCTTTCCCCGAGCTTCTCACCTCAGAAGCATTTGCTGGCCTGGCACCCTCACCTCCTGGCCATGCCCTGGCATCACAGCTCGGCATACCAGTGACGGTCGAGCCCTGCGCGGGGGCTATGTTTTAACAACAAGGGGCACTTAAGCAGGCGGAGGAAAAAACAAGCCTCACGAGGAAACAAATATTTTTTAGTACATCATTAAGGATTCCAGAATAATATTCCTCATGACCCCATGGGTCCTAACCAGGTATCAGCAGAAAAGAGAAGAGGGGTGGCCTAAGGAAACGCGATGTCGCTGCCCTCGTCACCGTCGTCTTCATGATCCTCGGCCTCGCGCCGGTCTTCGCGGCCATCATGAGTGAACCACGCGCTCAGCGCATCCACATGGTCCTCCACCCATTCCCCGAGGGCGTCGTGAATCTCTTCGAGGACGGGGGCTATCATGGCCTCAAAATCAAAGTCGGGTTCGAAGCTGAAGAGGTGGCTGAAGACGCGCGTCAAGGCTTGAGCGAGGAGGTCATGGCTTTCCTCTTCGACAAGATTGCCCACCTTCTTTGTGCCCTCTTCAAGCCACTCCATAACCTTGGTGAAGAAGGTGAGGTAGCCGGCATCGTCAGGCACGAGTGGGTTGGGAACGTCCTCCTTACAGATGGAGCCCAGGGCACAATGAGCCCTCGTCCCGAGGTCCCGGAACATCTCGGAGCACGTGTGCTGCAGCCCCCGAGCCTGGTTCGCTTCGTCCGCCACCCACTCCACGAGGGTCGTGACGTCCCCCACCTCCTCCTGAAGCGATGCCAGCTCAGCCTCGGCGGTGGCCTGGGCTCTGAGCGCGGCCTTCCGCCGCCCCTTGGCCTCGTTCAACACCTCCTTGAGGCCATCTATCTCATGCAGTAGCTCCTATCGCCGCGCCTTCAAGCCGCCCTCCTGCAGCACCAGCTTATCGCTGTAATCATTGGCGAGCACCTTGAGGGCTTACTCGATCCTCGAATCAGCATCCTCCTGGATTCTCTTCTCCCTGGCTGCGGTCATGTCGAGGTCCAAGGCCTCCAACCTTTCGCGATCCTGGCTCTGCTCGAATGATGTCAAGGCGAGCTCCTGCTCGCGGGCACGGATGTCTGCCTCGTGTGACATCGAGACTTCATCACGGGTGGAGAGGGCATCTCTTCGTGCCTGGAGTTTATGCTCTAAGATGGCGATCGAAGCCAGAAGCCCCTGCTCGTGGGCCTCCGTGGCTTCGTGTCACTGACCCGCCGCCTCGGCCTCCTGGAGGGCGCGCTCGCGGGCTTCCTTTGCTGCGGTGGCGGACCGTTCGCCCTTTGAACGAGCGGACTCGCGCTGGAAACGGCTGAAGTTGACAGCAACTTCGAGTTGGTGCCACCCGCATGCCAGATGCGAGTGCTCGTCCGCAAGGAGAGCATCGACATCCCTGAGCTCCGCCTTGAGCTGATTCAGCACGCCCTTCGTGCTCTGCAGAAGATCGTGCCGGATCGCGGTCCGGCCGCTCGCTAGTGCGAAGGATGGCAGGGGCCGAGCCCTGCGTCCCTACCCACTACTGCAGCGCGTGAAGCTCCATTTACACCCATCGGAGGCTGAAAATTGGCTGACACCTCCTCCGCGCCTCCTAAGCAAGACAACGTGCCCCGCGAACTCGGCGCCTCCTCTCGGGAGGTTGTCAACCCATGGCTACCCTCAGTACAGGCACGGACAGGGATGGTGTGCGACGGCCCCGCCCTCGCTGGCTTGGTGGATACCTGAGAGGCGGAGGAGCAGCTCGCCGGAGGCTCCCCTGGAAGCGCAGTTGTCGTCCCGGGGCGCGCAAGGCACCCTGCGGGGGCCAGGGAGTGTGCGGCCGCCCCGCTCCCCGTGCCTCTTGTGGGCGGCACAAAAGCTACCCCCTGCCAGGGCGCGGCCGTGGTGCCGTGGTGAGTCGTGCCCTCGTTGCGTCCTGCGACCGCGGCGGGCGGCGAGGATGCTGCCGCTCAGCTCGGGGACTCCTTTACTTCTTCGCCTGTGGAGGACCTGCGAGAAGGGAGAGCTTAGGGGTGCTCGCCGTGCAAGGGGTAAGGGGGGCGGAGTGCTTACTCGTCCATGGCGACCCACTTCCTTTTGTTTAGCTCCCTTGGCAGCGTGCCGGCATCGTTCTCCTGCCGGGCTCTCACCCTGGGGGCGCGCGGCCCAGGGATCATCATCCTGGGGCTCCGCATGCTGTTTGTCGTGCCTGGAGTGGTAGCCCTGCCCCTGGCTGAGGTGGCACCGCTGGTGCGGCGGCGCATTGCCGGGCGGCCGAGGGGGCGCCACGCCACCACTCCCCGTCACTGCGGCCAGATCCACTGCGCTCGTGAAGCCCGCTGGTGTTGGGACCACCAGGAAAGGATTGTCCCGAGGCCCCTCCCGGCCCTCGGGGAGCAATCCCTATTGGTCAAAGCACGACATCCTCCCGATGAAAGTCTCCTTACTGGTGTAGTTGTACAGGGGAAACCCACTTTGGGGAGCTCATTTGGCGCCTCGCCGGTCAAGACTCGGAGTATCTTGCTCAGCACGTCGGGAGGCAAATGGCCCAGTTGGAGCTGCATCATGTCTTCTGGGCCGGTGAGGCCCACATAGGGCGGGAGTGACCTTGGAGGGGGGCAATGCACCTGCGGAGGAATTCCCTTGCCACCATCGTCACTGTCACCCCCACCGCCCTTAGGTCGGCCATCCTCGCCATAACCCGTGCTAGCCTTGGGTCATTGAGCCTCTCATGACCCCATCCAGAGCTCGCCACTGCCGAGGACGATGGAGTCTGCAGCAGGGGGCTGAACTGGGGCGCTTCCACGTACACCCATTACCGCCTGAAGCCCTCCGCTTCATGATGGGCCTCCATGTCGATGCCATCGCTCGACGTCGCGCCCACGGCATGAAGCGACACACACCCCGAGCGCTGGTCAGCGACGGTCAACCAGAGGCAAAATAAGTGGCGAAGCAATGCCACGGAGGGAGCGACGCCTACGAAGACTTCACATAGGAAGGCGAAGGCTGAAAGAAGAAAGATGGATTTCGGATCTAGGTGAAGTAAGTGCACCTGATAGTGCGAGAGCACAGCAATGAAGAAGTCTGAGTACGGGGGGAGCAAGCCAGAGAAGATCGCGGGAAGATGAATGGAGATGGTGGTGGCCTCTAGCTCCATGAGGGGCCGTGAGGCAGGCCGAATCTTTGTCGCCCTCCACTCATTGAAGTCCAACGCGATCAATGGGCGAACCTTGTCGAGCCCCTCGAGGTTGAGGACCGTGGACCGGTCCAGGGAAGACCCAGGCCCCGCTCAGGAGTTCGCCACCGCAGCCACCGCGCCCCTCTTGCTCGCAGGTGCCATGGCAGCGCAGTGGGTTAAGATCGGCTCGGGTCTGGTGAGGAAGAGGCAGGCTTGCCCGAGAAGCACTACAAAAAAAAGACACATCCGTGACATTTTGGGCCGAACGAATTTTTTTCTGTCATGCTTATGACACTTCTATGACAATAATTGTGACAAAAGCATGTATCATCATAGATGTGGTGGGATCCTACTTCTATGACAAGAAATCATGACAGAAAATGGGCTTGCTGTCCTGGGCGGGCCGGGGCCGCACCTGCATGACATTCTTTGGGTCGTCCATGACAAAAAAAATCGTGGTAGAAGAGAGGGCGAGGAAAATATCGGGGAGTTCCCGGTTACGGTGGGTGGTCGGGGCCGAGCGATGCACAGAGGTTTGCGCGTTTCTCTCATACACGTACGCGCGTGTGTGTGAGGCGTTGGGCTCTAACTAAACCCGAGCGACAGCACTAGCTATGTAACTGAACCCGAGCGATTGATCCCTGGCTGTTAACTGAACCCAAGCGATTCCTTCGCTACTACTGCTAACTGAAGCCGATCGAACCAGCTGCTGCTGCCTCTTGATGAACAGTGACCGTTGTTGGGGGTTGGATGAACAGTTCTCGGTGGGGGTTGGATGAACAGGACCCCATGGTAGTAGAGGCCGTTGCCGCTGGATGAACAGGACCCCAATCGAGGAGGCCGCCACACCCGAGCCGGTTGGGGGGGATGAACAGAACCCCGTGGAGGGCTGGTTGAACACTAGCTGGTGGAGGCCGGATGAACAGTAGGCCATGGATTAACAGTACCATGTGGAGGCTGGAGGAAGTCGACGGTGGATGAAGAGTAGTAGGTGGAAGCTGGAGGAAGTCGATGGTGGATGAACAGTAGCCTATGGAGGCTGGAGCGAGGCAGTAGACGGTGGATGAACAGTATCTCATGGAGTCCCGTTTTGCGGTTTGCCACACCCTCCCGATAAACAGGACCCCATTTCGACCATAGGCCCTCCAACACAAGTCCGTTTCCTCCGTTTTGCGGTACGCCACACCCCTCCCGATCAATAGGACCCCATTTCGACCGTATAGGAGCTCGAATACAAGTCTGTTTCCTCCATTCTGCGGTACGCCAGGCCTCGTTTTGGCTGTTCTATCCAAGCCGGTTGGCTCCCGATGAACACGACGCATTCCGTTGCCTTTCGATGAACACGACGCAGTTTCTCCATTTCGACCCAGCCAGTTGGCTATCGATGTACAGGACGCGGTCGCTGTACATGTTTGAGACCCCGCGCGTATGTATGTAAGTAGCCGTATTTACTTTCTTGCAGCGTGGCTATAGGTACGTGTACACGATATAGACAGGACTGCCTGAACAGCTACTGCTCCTTACTGGGCCATGGTTCATCATGGCAGAAAGACCGATGGACCAGTATGTACGTGCACGTTTGCGACCAGAAAGACAACGCTACATACGCTTCGACCGGGTAGGTCCCGGCTGTCAGGGAGGATAAGGAGGCACTTCCTTGCGTGCAAAGATATTGATGGTGGGTCCGAGCTAACAGGAGGAGGACTCTTTTTTTTGCGCGTAATAAGGAGGCACTTCCTTGCGTGCAAAGATGTAGCTGGTGGGTCCATCTGTCAGCCTCACCGCGTACAGTCCTCTTTCGATGGCTGTCGTTCATTGACCACGTTGACCACGCCACGCGGACAGCACCCAGGCGGTGGACGACGGTGAGGCAGGGAACGACGCGGAGCATGGGAACACGTGGAGGGTAGTACGAGGGTTGACTGGTTCGGCTGTGGTGTGAGGCTGCCGTCGCCGCAGAATAACAGGGGTGTGGGTGAGTAGAGGGATGGCCTGGCCAGCGGTGGGAGTAGTAGGGGCGGTGAGGCCTGCGCGGCAGCACAGCCGGCCACGGGAGGCAGGAGCACGCGGTGGTTTGGACGGCTGGAGCAACAAAATCAGAGGTTGAAGAAGCAGGACGACCGTTGGATGTAACAATCCAACGATCACTGGTGATAGAATCGTTTGTTGAATAAGTTGACAAAGCCCTGCGTGCACGTCAACTTAATAGGGCCACAAGCCAGCCTCCAAATCTGGTGGGCCCCAGCTGTCATGGGGAGCAATCATTATTTTTTGCTTAATAAGGAGGCACTTCCTTCCGTACCAAGATATAGCTGGTGGGTCCCAGCTGTCATGGGGAGGATTCATTTTTTTGGCGTAATAAGGAGTACTTGCTTGCATGCGGCCATGGACAATGTGGGTCCCAACTGTCAGCCTCTCCATGTACATCCCTCTTCCGATGTTGTCGTTTGTTGACAACGTTGACCATGCCGTGCTGAGAACACCAACGCGATGGACGACGGCGAGACCCGGGAAGGGAATGACCCAGAGGCGGCGAAGCCATAGCAGTGGAGGGATGTGGGAGAGTAGAGGGATGGCCTGGCGAGCGGTGGGAGTAGTAGGGGGCGGTGAGGCCTGCGCGGCAGCACAGTCGGCCACGGGAGGCGGGAGCAGGCGGTCCCACCGGCGCTGGATTTGGCGGCTGGAGCAAGAAGATCGGAGATTGAAGCAGCACGAGGGCCGTTGGATTGACATCCAACGGTCACTTCTGATAGAATCGTTTGTTGACGTATATAATAAGTAAAAAAAATCTTGCATACGCGTTAACTTAATAGGCCCACAAGTCAGCCCATTCCCTATTTTTTTATTAATTTATAGCTCATCTACAACTTCTTATGCAATTTATTGCAATCCGTTTTCTTTTTGTTGGCCAGGGCTAGGGTTAAAAATTTAAACGAAATTTCGCATATTTTGGTAGGGTCCAAACTATTTTTAATACCGAAATGTCGAGCCAGATTTAAAGTACTTTGAAGATATATTTAAATTAGGTTAAAGCCCAGTGAAATTGGAATCTGAAAATGTGAAAAAAAATCAGAAATTTGAAAGTAATTGCCAATTTGTCGTGTGTTTTTTATATTTACAGCCCATTTCATATTACTTTTAAGATTTGCAGCCGTCTTTAAAGAGTTGCAGCCCAACAAGGCGGAGAAAAATAAGTAGGCCTGGGTTGGGTATGCCTGGATTGGGTATTCTTAAGAAAAAATAAACTGGGCTAGCCATTTTCACAAAGAAAAAATAGCTAGGCTGGTCATGTGGTGAACGTAAAATAGAAGCCTGGGCTAGACGGGCCACAGCCCAGTTGAAACCCTACTCCGTCTCAACAATAACAAAAAAAATACTGCTCGAGCAGCTACGTCCCAGATGTCAGCCGATCTTGTGCTATTCTCTTGTCTATTGAATATACGCTGACAATGTCGTGGGTCCCAGATGTCAGCAAACCACTAGGAGGAAGCATTTTCTTTTTCTATACGCTGACAATGGAGTATATAAAAAAATGAGGAACTTGCTTGCGTACGGCCATGGACATGGCGGGTCCCTACTGTCATCCTCTCCATGTATAGTCCTCTGCCGATTCCTCTGGTTTCTTGACCATGTTGACAACGCGAGAGGCGGCGCCGCGGCGAGCCCACCAAAGCGTGTGGGGGATGAGGCGAGGCCTCGGACGCCAGCGTTAACGATTTAGGAGACGGTGGGGCGATGATGCGTGCGCTGAGGCGCAGCCAGCCGTGGGAGGCCGAAGCAGGCGGCCCCGCCGGCGCTGGTTTGGTTTTGGCGGCTGGAGGAAGACGAGACTGAAGAAACACAACAGACTATAAAAACAGCAGGAGTACTTAACAACCTTAACTGAAACCAACAGGGGCACTTAACAACCATAGCTGAAAGCAGTATGAGTAGTTATACAGGTTCAACCATGCAAAGTACGCCTCGAACAGTGCTACTTTGCCTACAGTTAACCAAGGGTGAGGCCACCAAGCCCCAGGCGCCACCCCGCCCATCCACAACCTTCTGAAAGCGGTTTCATCTCGCAATGTGGTCAATAAACAGGATATTCGCTTTAGAGCCATGGAAAAGCATGAGCATAACCTTCTGTCCTATTCTCCAAGATGGACGAGCCTTCATTATTTGAGACCACCCATGAATAAGTATCTTTTCACCTCCAAGGGAAATGGAGTAGGTTGACATAAACATCATGTTGTGACCAAGCGCAACTCTGACCCGACCATGGTCAGGCATCTATATAGGAATAATAGAACTGGGCAATTTCTGTTTCAAGAAGATCACAGCTGTAAAACTGTGTATAAGAAAGAGTTTATGAACAACATATATAACAGAAAACAACTCGTACCATAAGTTTCTTGACATAGTTGGACCTGTTCAACACGTGCACCAGTGGCACACATATCCCACGTGGCCTTCCACAATTGAAACGCCCCACAAGGACCTCAAGACAATCACTAAAGTGTAGGAACTGGTGGATGTCGTCCCAGTCAAGTTCAGTGCCATCAGTAACAGTCGAGTTCTTATAGAATAACAAACGAGTAGTGTGCTGAACTTTGAAATAACCTACACGTGCCACCAATTATAAGAAATATTGGTTAGAAGTAGCATCTTCGTGAGAGAAGGGAATCACAAATTGTTGCTACTTCTAAAGTCAAATTGTGATTAGTTAGACAGAATAGGTGGATTAAGAAGTAATCGAGGCAACATGCAAGAACCAGATACAAAACTAACATGGATGAACTACTGGAATGACGTCGGGGTGGAAGATCACAGTGAAGATGAGACCAGGTTCTGCTATTTTCATCAACATTCGTGCGCCAACTTTCAGTCTGTAACACTTGAGAAAGTTTATCCAAGTTCAGCCATAAAAAAAGCAGCGATCTTCTTGGTTCATGAACCCAACTAGGAACTTATATCCATGGCTTGTATTCAATGTGGCCATTAGACTGGTGTATTCAGTTATGGCAAGGCCGACCATCTTGAGTACATGTGTTCTGGCAGAGCAAGGAATGCACTGCAGGAAAATTAATATGAGAACACAATGTATTCGCTACCCAAATCTAGAAATAATTTCCTCTTTCACGTTAGTGTTGACCATGGTACTAGTACCCTTTATCCAAATATAGCAATCCAAATTTCCAAATTAGTCGACAGCATGTTCAAAAAACCCCAACCCTCCCGGATAGAAAAGAGGATTCTAGGAACATATTGTGCGCATTTTAAAATCCTGTGTTAGGATGAGAAGGAACAAGTGTGGCGTCACGCCGAGGGCGCAGAAACCTGTAGGATCCTCGCACTTTGGGCACTGCAAATGAAACACACTAGATTCAGTAGGAAGAAAAATGCATCAACGGCGGTAGCTGCCATCCTAGGATTACCCGCGACCAAGGCACTAGGATTTAATGGGGGTGGATGAAGAATTCGTACCTGGTTATCCATGAGAAAACCCTACGCAATCGCCGAGAGGAGGTTTTCTCTGAACAAGCAGACGAGGGAGAAGGGGATTCAGGCCCAGTGAAATATTGCTGCTTCGTCCGTCCAGCTTACTGCTAAAGCTGGAAAGGTGGGGGTTTTTGTTATTTGACGGCTCATTGGGCATTACTGCGGTGCTACGACCGGGGTGAGTCTGCCGTGCAGTTGTGCACTCTAATTTGGTGCATGGCACATGGACCCTATTGCCGGATGCCCCGCATATCAGCGAAAGGAAGTAGAAAGGCAGGAGTAACTAGTTACACATAAATATATTTTTGATAGAGAGATACTCCCTCTGTAAAGAAATATAAAAATCTTTTATATCACAACTTTATACATAAGAAAAATCAAGCGGAATATATATAACATAATATGGGGGTTCAGATGAGAATATAATACTCAGATAGGCTGACGGTTCTGGACTTTGGGCCACAGGCCGGTGGGCCTGCAAGTTTGGGGGCCCATGTGTTCTAACTCAGTGCATTTCATATTGCAAGCGATCGGTACGGCGCTGGTTTTAGATGCTGTCGCAAGGAGAATACAAAAAATTAAATAAAGCACGACAGCTGTTAGAATGAAATCAAACGACAGTTCCAAACCAGCAATCAGAGTTGCAATTCTTTCACGATATCCTACATGATAAATAATACTATCGTACTACTTATACACACAGGACACTTGTTTCACCATGCCATATTATTACATCAAAAGCTCTCAGAGGATAGATCAGTTCGGCAGTTGCGTGCTGCTACTGAAGAATTTCAAAGTTGATTAGGACCAGCTCTCCTTGTTGAGAAAGTTTGATTTTGACATCATCCCCTACCGCAAGATTTGATAGAGTTTTGAACCTTGACCATCCTTTAGCATTAATCATCATGTGACCATCCTTTGTACTTACGGTATATTGAGCAGGTTCATTCACACCAAGGCTATGCATGGTAAGAGAAACTTGGCCACGGTCGCCCAGATTATTGAACGACTACCTCGTTGCTCTAGGAATTCTCTGTTTGCAAACAAGAAGACATACATAAACAGTTAGATCAACACAATGAATCATGTGAAACAACATGGAAAGAAAAAAGAATGAAGCACTTGGGCTGCCAATGCTTACCAAGAAGGTGGAGATCTTAGTTTTTGTAAGGACTTTGGTATATGTAGTGTGAACTGCAGCCCTGTCTGTTGCCGGTGCAAGTGCTGGTTCCGTTGCCACTGCATGGGCCGGAGCAGATGCAAGTGCAACTTCAAGTGTTGGTGCAGGTGCCGGTGCCGTTGCTGGTGCCCATGCCAGTGCGACCGGTTGTGTCACTGCTGCTGCCGGAGATGGTGCTTCTTGTGGAGTTGGTGCCGGTGTCGGAGCTGGTGCCCATGTCGGTGGCCAATCCTCCGGTAGATTAGCCTGATCCGCTAACGTGGTCGATGCCCAATCCTCTCGTGGATCAGACTAAGCTACTGCCGCTGTCAATGCTAGAGCCATTGCCGTCGGAGCAGGTGCCGGTGCTCGATCCGATGTTGAAGGTGGTACCGACATGCGAGATAGCAGCGATCGTCTCTAGTCTGCTATGATTTCATACTTCAGCTTTCTGACTTCACTAGGCTCCGTGACCTTGATCCAGTCTTTTTCTTCTCTTCTTTTAAGCGCGAGAAGGACTAATTGTTGCGTGTTTGTTAAAACAAACTGCAGTTCATCATAGGGCTTCAGATTGTACTCAGACAACAGACTGATCCAATTGCGTCCAGTAATATAAGTGATGGACAGTGCCTTCATTACTAACACGACATAAGAAGTGAAACCTGCAAAAATAACCATCATAGAGAAAACCAAACGGTTTATTCTGTAACGATTGTCACATGGCAAAAACTGCATCGTAAAATTGCAGCAAAAGTAAGAAAACATGACAGTAAATCAATAAGATTTACTTTATGTGACACGAGTGAATCCTTACCAGGATAACTCTATGTTCAAGTTGTAAACTGAAAGTTGATCGTCTAATTACGGGTGGCATGCAGGGCCCGCACTTACTCCCACAAGCAGGATAGTCCAAAGGTGGTAACAACTCGTATGGAGCGAACATCCATGGGACAGGAAATCCTGGTGGGTGCGATAAACCCTGCAATGCATACAGATATTGGAGTGTAACCATAATTGATAAACCGTCCTCACAAAAAAGATGATCTAGATACTTCAAAATATACAGACTGAATTGAGTGGACAGACATTAACATAGACTGTTCTCAGGACTCACCACACAACAAAAGTAGCAGTACTAAATAATACAGGGTTCACACACACAAATCAAGTACTGAACAATTGTACTTACTACAGACAAGCAAAGTTGCACTAATTAAACTCTGCAGACTAGTTCTTGCCACCGACCTACGGGATGTACCCCACATAACTGACTAGGCCATGGACTTCGTGAGGGATGTCTACCGGCATCATCGCCATCTCGTCAACCTTGGAAAACCTAAGAGAGTGGTCTTTCCACTCATAAACATGACGATGAAGACAGTCCACATCAGATTTGTCGAGAAGCTTTACAAGAACCACACCCTTCGTAATCGAAGGCACAACTAGGAAATTGTTGTGGTGAAGTACACCCTCGAGAACACGCCTGACAACAATGCTACAGGAAAGCACTTGTTCACGACACGTGGCGACAAGGACACAACAGCTGGATAGTTTACTAGTAGAACTCATTCTCAAGTCTTCTAGTTCACATGGCATGACTTTGAGAACTTCATCTCCATCGCGGACCTAGTTCTAATTCAAACAGAAACCAAATATTTTATTACTACCTCCGTTCAGAAATATAAGATGATTTTCGATATTTTACTCCATGTAAGACTACATATACGCACAGAAATGAGTGAACAAAGACACTAGAACATGTCTTCAAAGGCATGAGAGCAGCAGGATTACTTGCAATATCCATAACGCAAGTTCTGAGGCTACTATACTCTCTTCAAATGCATGAGAGCTAAAATCTTGCATTTCCTACAGCTAGCATTGATGTTCATAAAGTAGTTGAAAGTAATCTATAAGAAATCAGTGTTATGTGCAAAAATCATACGTATGTCAACCTCTCGCATGTTTTGGTCAAAAGAGCAATTTAGAACCGTCATTTGGCACACAAAAATCACATGCAAGATCACCCAGAAAGGTGTACTACTAGTACTAGTACTGCGTGTTAGATGAAAAAATACGATCAAGATCACCAAAAAAGATCGTCAAGAAGAGATATTACCTGGACTGGCTTAACGAGGGATCCTGGAGAGGCGGGCTTGGACAGGGCAATGGCCTTGAGCTTGTCTGCGGTAGTCTCGGCGGGGTGCTTGCGCTTCTTCGTACCCTGAGCCTCGACGGTTTTGGCCAGAGCCATAGACATCACTTCGGCCGGTGCTCCAGGGTCCATCAAGAAACTGTCAAATAGAAATAAAAGAAAAGAAATCATAATCACAAACCCAAAAGAAGAATAGAGAGGGAGTTATAGGATCAGTCATGGGGTTGCAAGACTGGGCCTTGGCCAGAAGCAACACCATTGATGCGCTCACCTTCCCTTCTTTGGGAGAGAAGAACAATGGCAGAAGCGCATCGGGGTTTTCTTGAAGAAATGAGGAACAAGATGAGGGAGAAGCGAGTTGGGGTTTTCTTCAAGAGAGGAAGCTGAGGGAGAAGAGTGAAATGATGGTTGCTTCGTCCGCCCAACTTACTGCTGGAAAGGTGGGGGTCTTGTGATTTGACGGCTCATTGGGCATTACTGCGGCGCTTCGACCGCGGTAGTCTACCGTGCAGTTGTGCACTATAGTACGGAGTAATTTAGTGCATGGCAAGTGGACCCCAATGCTGGTTGTCCCACACGTCGGAGAAAGTGAGTAGCAAGGTTCCTGACGACCGTCGAGGAGGATCCGCGCTGTAGAGCGTGTCCACTGTTCCTGAAAAACAAAAGTGATTACAGCGAGCGTTTCCACTCTTATGACGGAGGAGTGTGAAATACGGTAGCCACTTGAACACAAAGTACTCCTACTACTAGGCATGTGCAGTGGTTCATACGTCAGGACCATAATATTGTTGCTAGTGTAGTAAGATATGACGATAAAAAATGATGTTGTGCGCATGTCAACTATGAATAGTAATGTAACATGCCCCTTTTTTGACTGTTCGGTCGATAATGAATGGTAAGATCAATGTTAACAGAACTAGGTCTACAGCGCACGGAGAGTACGGTTCTATAGTACTCCACGGAACATGAACCATATGAAGCACGGATGAGTGTTAGGTAGGGTGTATGAAGGGTGCATGGGAGCAAAAGTTCCCTTCTCGACCCACATTTGAGTGTTCGGCAGAGTGCATGAAGGGTGCATGAGTCCACACTAGGTTAACACAAATACACTAGGAGCATGCAGAGCATGCATGAAGAGGGGTGCTAAGATGAGCCTGCACGAAGAGGGAACAACTATATTAAGATGAGAATGCAACCAAACACACTCGCAAGCTTTGTGCTACAGTGACTGATCTACACCATCCGAGTTTGATCCAACGGTCATATTGCGCTGAGACATGCCCATGTAGAGGATGCCTAAACACCTCCGAAGTCCCTCTGCTTCTCGAGGTGCATGATGTTGGTGATGCAGGGTGCCACCACCCGCAGAGCCCGCTCCCGGTCGACGGGAGCCAGCTCGTCAAAGACGATGTCCAATGGCACGAATGGATTCCGGTGACGAAGCCCTAAGAGGATTCGCCCGGCAACGGCGACGACCGCCCGCAACCCCTCCCTGTCCAGCTCCGCCCCCACCATCGCGCGGAGACGGATCAGCTCCTCGGAGATATAGGTGAAGAAGGAGACCAGGTCAGGAAGCCGCAGCTCGTTGAATTCGATGGGGTGGTCGAACGGATTTAGCCCGACGGCCGTCATGGTCGCGCTGGCACGACGGTAGGCATCGCGCAGCCGCAACACGTGCGTGGCAACATGGTCCAGCAAGTGGTTGAGGCGATCCTGGACCTCGTCACGATCGGCTTGCTCGCGCTCCAGCCGGCTCGCCATACCGCCTATCATATCTCCCGCTTTCTGCAGCAACGCCGCCGACGCCTCAAGCATCTTTGTTTTGGACGCCTGCCGCTTTTGAAGCTCTGTGAACTCCCGCACATAAAGGAAGAGCATGGCACTCCTCTCCTCCTTGAGCTCACAGAGCTCCACGTCCTTCGCCCTGAGCTCCGCATCCTTGGCATGGAGCTCCTGTGTCAGGCGCCTCACCTCAAGAGTCTGTCATCTGGTGCGTCGCCATGGAACCAGGTAGAAGCAATGGGGAGAGGAAGCAAAGGGGGCGAAATGGCTGAAAGGCAATGCAATCTACGGGAAGGCGGAGGGAGCCAGCGAAGGAGCAGGGTGAATCTTTTGGTTTTCACCATGGGAAAACACCAGTCGATGACTTTTCACTTCAGGGAGCAGTGGGTTTTACAGGCGCAGTCATCATGACTAATAGCTGCCGCGCCTGCTCTTGTCAATCAAAAAAATAAAAATCCTGCCGCGCCTGCCGCATCCAAAGACCAGTGCAACGCAGCGGTGGATATTTAAATTTACCTACCGGCAAGGAGAGAAAAAAAGGGGTGAAAAAACAAATGTGGCGGCTGCCTAGCTACTCGGTCGCACTAGCCCAACTAGCTAGCCACTGTGCTTCACTGATGTACTCGGCGGGAAAGGTGGGCTTTTGTGATTTGATGACTCATTTATTTGCTTCGGCTCTATGACCGAGGAGGACCCAGAAAACGTGCGGTAGGGCATCCCACGTATCGGAAAGGAAGAAAATATGGGTGCACCATCCGGGAGGACCCAGAAACCGCGCGGTAGGGTGTGCCACGTCTCGGCATGGAGGAAAAATGTGCGTGTAAAAATAAACTGTATCAAACTACCTATGGTTCGACCTTGGGACCCAGCCAGTCGGTCGAAAACACCCCACTAGCCACACAGCTTCATCATGCTAACGTGGCACGGAGGATAGGTGTGGTTAGCTCCGTATCGACCAGCCACAACGACTCTTGTTCTAGGCGATTCATCTATTTTTCAAGCATTTTTCTTAGTTATAATAACACCATGGCAAGCTCGCGCCGCTCTTCGTGTGTGCCCGTGCATCTAAAGGTTGTACTACTAGATGGAGAGGAGAGAGAGAGATGGTAGACATGGGACCCACCAGTAAGTCAGTCAACGTTAATGCACCTGTTGACGAGCCACTCCCTCTACTCTTCTCAACGTGATACTGTATAAAATCAAGATATGCGACAAAGCCAACAACCGTTGCGGTTTCAGGCTATCGACGTACGCTTTGTACTCAAGGTTGCCGGTTCAAATCTCGTCCTTCAAATTTGTTAGTTTTAGGTCCAAATTTGATCAATGAGAAGTGGGTCTCCCGTGTGTTGTTCCGATATTTCAGTGTTGGATGGTTTTTTTGCACAAACACTTTGCGCGGTTAGACAAGTTACGGCACCAGTTACACGTATTTTGCAAGTTTAGGAACAAAAATGACATCGGCATAGAATATCACATGCTCCCCGTAGCTTACATGCTATGGTGATACGAGATTTTATGTCGTTGGATCTGAGATCCAATGGCTTGGGAGTAGTCTTTGTAATTATGCGCAATTTCCAAACTCTCCAATGTTTTTTTTTGCAAAAAAACCATTCAGGCCTCGTGTGAGCCACTGGATCTTGGATCCAACGGCTCCCAGTATCTCATATTAGGTGCTCCCCGCAGCTTAATTAGCCGCTATGGTGATACGAGCATCTAGGTCGTTGGATCTGAGATCCAATGCCATGTGTGTAGTATTTGTACTTTCTGCGCAAATCCCAAACTCTTTGAGGCCTACATTACAAAGACATTCAAACCTCCTACTGCGAGCCGTTAGATCTCTCGGGAACTCGTATCACCATAGAATCTATGGTGCAGGAGCACCTCATATTCCCCCGTGCGAGAAAACATCAAGTGCTCTCGCAGCTTGGATGCTACGGTGATACGAGCTTCGAGGTCATTCGATATGAGATCCAATGGCATCTGAGTAGTCTTTGTGCTTGTGGGCTGCCCCCAAACTCTTTGGGGGCTTTTCTGCAAAAATATTTGAACCACCAAGGAGTCGTTGGATCTCAGATCCAACGGCTCTGAGGAGCTTGTATCACCACAACATCTAAGGTGTTGTAGCACGTGATATTCTTAAACACAACAGAATATGAGGTCATCCCTCATCTTAGATGCTATGATGATACGAGCTTCGAGGCCGTTGGATATGGGATCCAAGGGCATGTGAGTAGTTTTGGTACTAATTGTGTGCAATTCCCAAACTCATTAAGGTTTCTTGTAAAAATATTAAGACATCTTGTGAGCCGCTATATCTCAGATCTACATGCTCCATATAGCATCTAAGGTGTGGGGGCACATCATATTCTCCCAGGGGGTGCACAACCTATCGGTGTTTGGGAGGGTGGGGACAAATATAATGTTCAAAAAATATAATCTAAACAATCCTAAATAGAGCTTCACAATTTTATCTAAGGTCGAGGGGTTACCCTCGACAATCTACATAGCTCCACCTATGCAAGAGGTGTAGTGGGAGCGTCTAGGTGTGAGAGAGACGACACGAGAAAGTGAGGTCAATCGAGTCATTTATAGAGGGAGAGATCGAGTGAGTGTGGCGTAGCGTAGCGTACACTCGAATGTTAAAGACGATACACCGAGATATCGTGCGGCGAAGCTGCAGTGAGGGCTGGAGGGAGATAGTTACCGAGAGTGGCCTAGATAGACTTTGTGTGTGCGCGCATGGTGAAGGTGTTTTACAAAGGCAACATACATGTCTTGAGAGAGAGAGAGGGAGGGTTTGTCATGGAGGGCACGACGAGGTTGTGTGTGAGAAATACATTTGTTGAGAGTGTGTGGGTGGGTGTGACGTAAATGGAGATCGAAACGTGAACAGAAATAATGAGCGCGCGTGTGTCGGATACCAATAGCTCTATTAACAAAGAAATGAAGATCGATTGATACATGAAGTATGTGTGGTGGTTGGGGGGATGTCGATGGAGAGACCTAAACACAACATTTGCATGTACATAGTACTAGACTTAATATTCATGTTTCAATTTATTATGCATTTTAAATATTGAATTGAGGACCATGCATGACTTACATTTTAGTTTTGAATTTGTGTCATATGCATGGTCATACATCCACGTTGAGATCACTATATCACAAACTCACTCTAATTCAAGAACTCGTCATAAATCAATTACCGTGCCTTTTGGAATGACCAGTTATTTGCAAGCAAAATACGGGCATTGTAATACATATAGATTCGTTCAGCAATTTAAAAAAAAGATTCCTTTCGCATTCTCGAATGGTAGCACCCGACGGTGTACCAGCCAGACCCGGGCTCGTGTCCTGGTGGTGGCGTGCGTGGTACGCACATTAGCCAACCCCAACCAAAAGAACCGCGATATTAAACTTCGCGCCTCCACTCGAGCCTCCGCGTTTCTAATCAAAATATCAGGCGGCCAGAATTCCAGCCCTAGGAAATTCCCCTCATGTCCCCGGTCCATAATGACAACTGATGAACAATGGAGGGATGCTTTAGTAACTAGCCCACGTTACCGACCGTGCCGAGCACGGTTTAATTCCCTTGGGCACTGCTACCCAAGGTCACCCGTCAACTCCATTGCCTAGCACTAATAGTACTACACCAGGATGAGCACAGAATGGAGGTCCGTTTGTTGATTTTGTTTGTGCGTTGTTCATGCCTACTAGAGTTACTATATCAGGCAATGCACTGGTACGGAGGGATTATCTTTCTACTCTGCATATATAACTTGTCTGAAGTCTAACTAAGCAAAATGTTTGACCAAATCCTTTCTTCAGAAATATTAACATCTACAACAGTAAAGATGTATGGCTTCAAAATTTATTTCATGATGCAGGTTATGATATTGTTTCGAATCATGGATTTTAAATTCCAGAAAATCCAAAACTGACCTGAAATTCATGAAACTGAGCATGGTCATGAGATATGGCACAAATAGGCTGTCATATTTTTTTAATTTGAGACAAGTTGCTTATGAAAAGTTGCACAAATGAAGAGCCAAGGTATTTTGGAACAAAGACATGTCACGTTAACGCGAACGGTTTCATTGTTCAAACCGTGGGCGTTAGACCTACGTGCCGCCACGAGTCCCACTTCTTATCGGAAGGTGCCATCCGAGCAAGCTTGTGAGTCGATGGGAGGCGTGCGAGCAGACCGCTGCGCCGGCTGACCGGGAGGCGAGCCCTTTGACTAGGCTTCGCCGCCCACCTTCCTCCCAACTGCCCCCACTTTTAATGGCGCCGGCGCCGCAGTTTAAATCACCCCCGCACTCCCCGGTCTCGCTACAATCTTCTGTCTTCCTCTCGGATTCTCCTGTCGTCTACCTCCAACCAACCTGACCTCACCGTATGCCATGCCGCATCATGATGGTTTGCCCTTAGTCTTCCAATTTCCTGAGGAAGACACCCAGCCGGAGTCTCAAGAACATAAGGTGCTTTGGGACGAGCTTGAACTGGCCTTGCGGAAAGACACCACGCCTGTCCCCGCTCCCGTTCCAGCTCCCGTCGCCCCTACTGCGCCAGCGCCCATCCCCGTGGCATTCATGGCCTGGGAGCCGCACATTATCGCCGAGCTTGAAGCCACGGGGTTCCATGAGGTCCCCGCTGACTTTCACACGCCCATGCACCTGCCAGCACATGCTCCTGCGCGTGCACTGACGCGCGCGCCCGTGCCGGTGCCAGTGCACATGAATGTCTCCGCTGCGCCGTTGCCAGAGCCTGTCCCCGCGCCGGTGCCAGTGCCCCCCTCAGCGGCACGGATCTCTGCCGTCGACCGCTTCCTTGCACCAACGCCAGTCGCCTCGTCCCGCTAGTTGACTGGCTCCTGGAGACCGAAGTCCAAAACATTCTGGCCTTCCTTGAAGCTAGGGCCAACGTCCAAGAGTACACCAACAATGGCGCAAGACGCCGCCGTCGCCGCCGGTCAGTGGCCCGATGACACACAGAGCACGGCAGAGGAGCCGCTTCCCGCCGCAAGACGCTTCCGCCGCCGCCGCGTGATCTAAATATGCCATGAAAAACGTTCGGATTGCCATGCTTAAAATCTGAACATTTGGAATTTATCATTTGCGTTTATTTTAGTTCGATTGTGGTATGAATGTAAAGTCGCAGTCAGACTGAATGAAATTTATGGTTTGATCGATTGAATGTTCTGCTAGAGCCGTATCAAATTAAATATAAAATGTCATCAAGCGACATGTATTCCTTCTCATCACAAACATTTCATATTAAATACCACGTCAATTCCAAATATTTTTTTAGGGAAGCCAGTTCCAAATACTTGTAGGGTGCGAGCAGTCCCCTTGTTCGAGCACTATAGGTGATACATCTTTTCATCCACGCATTTAATTGTTAGTAGATACTACTCCCACCGTCCCATAATATAAGAACATTTTTCAAGCTATGCTAACTTGAAAAATGTTCTTATATTATGGGACGGAGAGAGTACTAGCCTAACTTGTCCGTCACGGTCACTTTTGTTTAGTATTACATGAAACAGGTGCCGTAAATTGTGAACGCGTCCAGATTCGGTCAGCGGCCACACCGCCCGCGCGTTCTTCGTGTTTGCCCGTGCGTCTAAACGTAGAACGGGAGGAGAGAGAGAAAGAGAGAAGACATGGAACCCACCAGTAAGTGAAGTGGAATAGTATGTGCTAATGAGCCGGTCCTACTAATTTACTAAAGTTAATAGTATAAAAACATGTTGTCCATTAAATAGGACGGTGGTAATATAAAAACATTATATCAACAAAGGGGAGTACAACAAACGTTGCTACTATGTTGCCTATTGACGTGCGGCTTGAAGGCCCTGGTCGCATGTTCGATCCTCGTCCTTTTTCATTTTTAATTTATACTAGTAAGGTACACGTGCATTGCACACATGAGATTTGGCAACCAAATTATGAATAAATACCACACCATAACATGTAAGCTTTGATTCATATATGCATGATGTAGATGTTCGTTTAATTCTTATAGTTCATCTCATTCAAAATCAATAAGTTTTATAAAAAAATTAATCTATTTTAAGATTCATGGAATTGTGCATTGTAGAGCATAAAGTAAAAAACAAATCATGGCAATTCATTTAGAAAAAAGAAAATTGGGCAATTATGATACAGAAGATTCTAGAACAAAGGAGGAGTGCTTGTGTTTTGAGGTTTGTGCATTATGCTTAAGTTCAACCATGCAGTATTCTAGATTGTACATGTGGCAGAATGTGGTGGAATGTAGAAGATATCCAATGGCCAGTGGTGCTCGGATTTGCCATCTCTGCACCGTCGGATTGGCTTCATCCAGCGACCATCTTTCAAAGTTATTCGCACACTATATAGGGGTGTAGATATGGGTCCAACTTTGCTCCAAGACAGTTGGGCCCCCCGGTGTGTAGTTTGTAGCACTTTAATTTCTGGGTTGAAATTTGTTCCATTACAGGTGGACTCCGGTGTGTAGTTTGTAGCTTATTTGTAATAATTGAAGAGAACACCAGAGCTTTTATGCAAAAATACCATGGTGCGACATGGAAGGTTAGAAAGGGCATGCGATAGAGCGGTGACCGATCCAGAGGGAAAACAGTTGGCGGAGGGGCGGGGGTTGCAACGGTGTTTGGAGTAGTTGTGGGGCGAATGCTAAAAAAATATAATCTAAACCCACCGGAATAAATGCCTTCACAAATTAATCAAAGGTTAGAGTCCCCCTCGCAATGTAAATAGCTCCGGCTCTGCGAGGGATGGAGAGGTAGCTTCAATGTGTGGAAGAGACGACATGAGAAAGCGAGGTCAATCGAGACATAGATAGAGAGACAAAGTGAGTGTGCCCCGACATTCGTTGAAAAGATATATATGTTGTGGATAGATATTGTCCGATTGAGCTTTTGGGAAGGGTGAGGGCTGGAAGAGAGAGCTTGAGAGATGATCTAGTCACAGACAGGTACACATATCGTTTGTGCGTGGGAGGAAGCAAGGTCAATCAATACATAGATAAAGAGTGAGAGATTGAGCGAGTGTGGGTCATCATGCGATCGAAAGAGTGAGACAGGTTGGAGAGAGTGACCTAGATAGACAATGTGCGTGTGAGAGTATACACTATGAATATGTCGAATTAGGCCCAAACATGGAGATATATCGTTTGAGTGAGAGAAAGAGTGAGGTCAATCGAGACATGCATAGAGAGAGAGAGAGATTGAGCGAGTGTGGGCCGGCATGAGGTCGAATGAGTGGAATGGCTTGGAGAAACTGATCTAGATAGACAATCTGCATGAGAGAGTATAGAGTGTGTTGATCGAGGCTCGAACAGGGAGATATATCGTTTGTGTGTGAGAGAAAGTGAGGTTAATCGAGACTTAGATAAAGAGAGAGAGAGAGAGAGAGAGAGAGAGATTAAGCGAGTGTGGGCCATTGTGCGGAAGAAAGAGTGAGACGGTCTCTTGAGAGTGACCTAGATAGACAATGTGTGTGCATGCACATGAGAGGGAGGGGGGTCTAGATGGGCAATGCATGTATCTACACAGAGAGGGTGGGAGGGGAGAGAGAGAGCTCGACATGGAGTGCAATGGCGGGTGTGTGAGAGTTAGAGATCGAAACATCGAGAGAAAGAATGAACGTGCGGAAACCAGTAGCTTTGTAAGGTGGTTAGGAGAGGAATATTGATCAATAGAGGAAGTATGTAGCGTGTGTGCCGAGGGGGGGGGGGCTAACAACATTTGAATGTAGATAGTACTAGACTTAATATTGACGTTTTAATTTAGTGTACATTGTAAGATTTGAATTGAGGACCATGCATATGGCTTCCGTATTTATTTCGAATTCATGCCATACTAGGTTTGGAAAGGTTGATATCGACTCGATTGTTGTGGTATTGTGTGTGTGTGTGGTCATATGCTTGAATCCATCCAAAGTTTTCTCACTACCATGGTGTTCATCTTATACATATATGATTTTGTATTAAAAAAAGTAGCGTGGATACCCTGAAATGCGAAATCCACGTTAGAATTGGAGATCGCTATGTGACAAACACACTCTAATTCAAAGAACTCCTCATTAATTAATTCATAGTATCTCGTTTTGAAGGACTAATTATTTGCAAGGAAAACACAGGCATGGTAATACATAGTACAAGATTCGTTTGCCAATGAAAGAAGATTCGTTTGCATTCTCAAATGTAGGCGCACCAGGAAGACCAAGGTCATGTCGTGGTGGTCGCCTGTGTCGTAAAGACGCTTCCACATTTCGGATTGAAACATTTGGCGGCCCCAATTCTAGCCCTACAAAATCTGCCTTCTCCCCCGTCCCCTTCCGTGCCCAGAGCTCTCAAATCCCTAATTCGCCACCAACCCAAGCAAAATTCGAATCGCCCTTCGTCTCGTCTCTTTCCCCACCTCTGTGTCAGACGACGAAGACGAAGACGACGGTCGCGCTTCACCACTGCACCGGAGCTATCTCATCTACCCCCTCGTCCATCGCACTGGGTGGTCCACCCACAACGTTGGCCGCCGCAGCCGACGTGCCTCACAGACACCGACTTCCACCACATCAGGTGCGCTTCACCGATGCCATCTCCCACCTCACCGGGGCTACTTCACCGAGAACATCGTCGCACCTCCACCCCCTGACGCCGTTGGTGCTTCACCAACGGCCTCGTCCACCACATCATAGCGCTCCGCTGCCGCTTGAGATCTGCATCCGTATGCGGACAGCCAATGCCAGCGCATCACCCTCAACGGCTTTGAAGTGACCCGCACTCTAGCTAGGCGAGCATGCCCAAACGCCGGCCCGAACTAGGTATCCACATATCACTCCCTTGTGCACTGTTCTGACGATGTTTGGATATCCTTTTACTGCTCTCTTAGCTTACACGCTTATGCAACTCTGACTTTAACTCTGATTTCTTCTGGAGATATCATCTGAAACAAGCAAAACCATTTTTTAGCGAAGCATGACGGCGCTAAGGGATCTGGTACACATCCTGCACGCCGTTATAACCTTGTAAGTACCTGTCCTCCGGTACAACAGCAAGGTCGATTCCTCTCATTTGATCAACCATTCACCATGTCAAAAATGCAGAGGGGGATGCAAGGAACACAAGGCCTGCACATCCAAGCAAGTGGTAACATGGACTTGTACATGGAACATCCCAAGCGCAAGCAGAGCTGCAGTGAGCCTGTAAAACGAGCTAGCGTAAGTCCCTGCATTTCATTTAATTCGTACTGGCATGCGTGTATGATTTGTGTGCAGTGGCGGATCCACAAATTCAAGTTACCAGGGGTGAAAATTTAACTTAAAAAATACGAAGGCACTTGCACTCCAGAAATCAACATAACTTGAGAAATGTGAAGCTACATGCACTTTGAAAACCAGCTAATGATCCAAAGTAGTTCCAGATTATAAAACACTAAATGATGTAAGCACCAAAAAAACACAAAATGCAACATGGTGTACAAGGACTACTAACATGAACTGTACCTGCTTGAATTATTCGTTCTCTGGCTGAAAATATCCAAGTGTAATTGCACTTGTAACCAGTGAGCAAACTGCATATCAATATATCTATCCTGCACAAGTATGCCAATAGTTTCAAACAACAGATTAGAAAAGTATTTATGCTAGGTTGTCATGATACGGGGACTTTCTGGTAGATGGCCTCGACGCTTCCTCAAGCCATGAAAATGTACTATAATTTGCTTGTCATTAATTCCTGCAAATCTCTATCTTTCTCTCAACATAGCAGATCATCATTCGACACTAAATCCTTCAATGGGAGCTTGCAACATGCTTGCATTAGATCCCTCATTAGACACTATATGTTCATCACCAGGAGCATGTAAATTTTTTGCATCAAATCCTTCATTAGCAGTCTGTTCATTAGACACTTCAGGCTCAAGAACAACATGAGCTTGTATGTTTGCACCGGAAACTTGATTAGACACATCAGGTTCAGTCAGTTCAGTATTGATTGGGGGAGTTATAAAATAAGCAGAAATTGGTTTTATTTTCTTATAGATTCCCTACATACAAGCAGTTTTACAACACCGTCAGGTTTAACTATTGGCCAAAAATTGAACAGTTGAGTTAGATATAATCAAGGATGTGATGTACCTGCTCGTTGCACATGCTGCTCTTGCAAGCTGCGATTGTCCGTTTGCGCAAGCTCGATGCCATGCCCGTACTGCCGTCGCTGCCTCCCACGCAGGCTACACCCAGGGTTGGATCTTCATCTTCTTGTCCTTCCATTCGCTTGAAGCCCAGCGACCGGCGTCCAACTAGGGCGCGAGGAAGTGCTGTGTCGGTCTGTCCAGCGGCGGCTAGGTTAGGAGCGAACCAGACTGGAGGCTGGAGCGAACGAATTGGGGATTTTTCCTACTGTCGATCGATATGGGAGGCGCTCGTTTGGGCCGCGAGCCTGCTATAGGGCCTGCCTTGCACTTACGTTATTGGCCCATCCAAATTGAAATATTTTTATTCATTTTTTACATTGCTTGCTCGTGCGCTGGGACGAACAAAACTAACCTGGGCCAACCTGTACGACTCAAACTAGGTGCGCACTTTCCAGCCACCCGAGGCGGCCACCCATACCAGCCCCTACGGTGGCATCGCCCCTTTTTGCGTGTATGATTGGGGTAGTGAAAAATATTCCAGTGGCACTTTTGATTTACCCACAGAATGGTTGAATTGCTTGTTTTTATGAACTGAGTTCGCCAATAATGTGAAAGATGCCAGTCTTTTCATCCTATTGTAGATTGCTTAGATCTCGATATGCCAAATGTAATTGCATGAAATATATATATAGTAAAAGCCAGTGTGATGCATGTTGCTACAACTATTTTGACAACCCGTCCTCATATAACATATCAAGAACGCACCATCTTCTCAGATTAACCATTCGACTTACCAATGTAGTGTAGGAAGAAAGAAGTATTGGGACTGCGTATCTAAGCAATTGATGCCATGGACTCCTTCGTAGAACCTTGTAAGCGAAAAAGAAGTTGCAATGTGCCTGTACAAAGAGCTAGCGTAAGTTCAGTTACCTGCTTCTCGGAATTTTAGTTAGCCATTGATTGCAAAATTGTTCAATTACGTTGCTTGGCTTAATTTAGTTTGCTACTGATTACATAATGCCATAGCCTGTTAATCCTATTATAGACTGCGCCTATCTATGTGTTTGATACTTACTGTTAAGAATTACCTGTTTGCCTGAACTTAAATAGCTACTTAAACACATAGATAGCTGGTCATATGTACTTCTAGGGTGCAGCAAAATTCATGTGTAATTTATGTTCTGATACCCTGTTTATTTAAATGGTTTGCTGTTATCACTTGTAGCACTAGTAATGTTTGCATGCTCATAGACAGACAACTGTCAGGTTTATATGAGGGACGTCTTTTTAACTTATATATATATATGTGTGTGTGTCGGAATCATTTTGCTTACATCAAAGATATTTACAGATGTCTGTGTTGCTGGTAAACGGTACCGACTTGTTATTTTAATATGTTGCCAAGTACTTGTTAGTTTTACTAGTTCATGTGTAATTAAATACGTTGCCAAAACTGGTTAGTTTTACTAGTTTGATGTTAGTTTCATATGGCTCTTGCAACACTTTATTTATGATTGCTAACATTAAAGTTTGCATGATCCAACGGAAACTCCATTGGCACAAAAGGTATGTTTTCAAAAACTTCCTTCTTTACCTGGTTTGCTGCTGTAACTTGTTGCTGTAATCATCTTACCAACTTCAAGTTTTCAGGATCCAATTGGAAGTCCAATTGCACAGTAGGTACATTTTCAAAAATATATTTGTGTAACAGGTTTGCTGCTGTAACTTGTTGCTCTAATCAAGTTACTGACTACTCAACTTTTCAGGATCCAAAAGAAACTCCAATGCCACAACAGGTTCCTTTTGAAAAACTTGTTTGTTTAACTGCTTTGCTGCTGCAACCGGTTGCTCTAATCACGTTACTGGCTACTCAACTTTTCAGGATCCAAGAGAAACTCCAATGCCACAACAGGTACCTTTTGCAAAACTTGTTTGTTTAATTGCTTTGCTGCTGCAACCGGTTACAATGATGTTAATAACTACTTTTCAGCATCCAATCGAAACTCTTTAATTCCTTGTTTGTTTAACTGGTTTGTTGTTCTAACTCCCAGTTGAGATGTTTTGCTAACTTCAACTTTTCGGAATCCAATCGGAACTTTAATGGCAAAACAGGTTAGCCCCATGGACGTTGTATCATTCCACAGCAGTGGCACCGGCCCAATCGTGCATCATGAATTGCCAACTGATGATGCTCTAGAGGCTAAACTATTGGTAGAAAGAGATTTTGCTTCTGCAGTTAGAGATGAAGTTGACATGTTGAGGAAGCAAACAGCACAATCACAAGCAGTACTCAAGACAACCATTAAATATTTGGTGGATTTCAAAACAAAGCAAGCTGAGACTGGCCGCATTGTTAAGGTCCTGAAGGAAAAAAGGAAATTTAATTCCCACTTGGTAAATCATAGGTGAAATGTTTTTCCCATCGTTGAATAACCTTTGTGTTGTTTGTTCATGTTATCGATCAAACCATTTGTTTTAGAGATCATGTAATAATTGTTTTTTGTTTTTTGGTTTGTATTTTTTTAGCACGAGTCTGTATTAATTGATAAGACTCTGAGACATTTCATTTTGATTGCTATGCCAGACCTACAAATATGCCAATCGAGCTGAATGTGCATTTAGCAATAATAGTAGTATAGATGGTCCTTAAGTGGCACACATCTGAAAGGGCCAAGATGTTGTACTAGCTTTGCTAAAAAAATGATGCTCTTCTAGCAAAAAATGTATGTATGTTAGTTGATATTATTGATCCATATACACTATAAGTGTTTATATGTCTGTTAGTTTTGTACATTATTGGTTGATTGACTCAGTATTTTGAATCTTGAGACATCGCTTGTGTACATATCTAAATGGGAGTACACTATATGTTGCGTGTGTCATACATGTTACACTTGATTTGGACATAAAGTGGTTTCAAATATTCGAATTCACCTGAAAATGGATTCTACCTTCTGAATTCGAGTATCGGCATTTGTAAATCATATTCATATATGATAGTGGAATACATCTTTGTTGTGCTTTTGAAGATATATAAAAAAACATAGAATGATTTATAAAGATTTGTATAAGAATACAAAATGGATTCAAATTTAGTTGCCAGGGTAAACGTGAATGCTTATTGTTCCAAAATTTGAAAGAAGCGGCAAAATATCCACTCCCACATCAGCTGCCCGAAGCCAGTGTTTGCAAGATGGAAATTACTGTCTACCCCTTACACGGACAATCCATCAGCCCGATTTCCACTGCTCTCAATAGGGGTAGGTTAGTAACTTCAATTAGACATGACATGACTGCCTCTGAGCCTATTCAGACACGGTGGGTGCCAAACATGGGAGGCAAAACACATTTGATTAAAGCTCATTCGAAAGACCTTTGTCTCTCCCTCCATTTCCCCATTCATACACGGTGGGCGGCAAAACAAACTCGACTCGGCCGAAATCGATGTAGGCAAATATTTTTAATAGGGGCAGGTTTGTAACTTCACTTAGACGTGACACAACCGCCCTACCTGTCAGCCCCGTTCATACACCATGGGCGCCAACCGTGGGCGCCAAAACACCCTCTCCTCGCCTGAAATCGCTTTGGGCAAATATTGGGGAGATACGAGATTACCGTCCTATCCCCAACCGATGAGACGTCCAAATTTTAAACGGGGGCTAAGTTCGTAACTTTCCCATATTCTAGACAGGCGCGTCACAAAAACATGGTTCCCCGTACCTCTCCCTCCATTTTCCCATTCATACACCGTCCGCGATAGAACACCATCCCCACACCATCCTCCTCCGTCCGCCACCCCACCCATCGCCGCCGTCCTCCACCCGATCCATCGCCGCCGTCCTCCACCATGCCGGAGCGCCTAGCAAGACCGCGTCATCCACTGCTAGAGATGGACGTTTCTCATCCACGGCAATGGACCAGGAGCCTTACATCGCGTCCTCTCGCTTCATCGCGCCGTCGTCCTCCTAGCTGGGGCCGCTCCTACGACCTTCTCGTCCACTGCAACGGGACTTATCCCCCGATGCACCCGTCTACAGTCGCAGATCTGCTTCAACGCCATCAACAGCCATCGCACCCCCGATGCCTACACGGCGCCGCAAGAGAGGTGGTACTACTTCATATCTACTCAACTTTTTGATCTCAACCAGGACATAGATCGTAACTTGGTTACTGTACTTTCTTTTCAGCTCTTAGAATTTAGTTCTTAGTTCGAAGCAAACAATGGTTGCTAGATAGGATTTCTGCGGTTTGCAGCTTCAAATCTGCCATGGCACAGTCATAATAGGGTTTAATTGATCATGCTTAGGGTTTCCCCCCTTTTATGATCACTATACGATCAGCCTACGTGCTTCATGTCATAATAGCACTGCTCCACCCATCAAGCTAAACAAGCTTAGTTGTTCAAATACGAATCTGATATTATTAAAACAGAGTCATTTAATTGGTCAGCTAAATGTTCCTAATTTAGTTTCGAAAATGCATGTACGCCACTGGGGTGTGGATCTACAGGGTGCCCACGGTGGGCCGTGGCCCACCCTGGGATTTTGCGTCGGCCCAGACCCCGATTCCCCTCTGTTCTGCTGTGCTTCCGATCTCTACTCGCCCCCAGCCACCTGCCTTGCCGACGACTTGCCGTCCCCGGACGGCATGACTCTAGGAGGAGACGCCGGACTAACAGGAGGCCAGGAGCCGCTCGCCCAACAGCGTCACCGCTGCCCGGGCGCGCCGCTGTGCCTACCTTCCCAGTCCGTCCAGGGCTCAGGCATGCAGCAACCACTAAGCCAACCCGATTTATCCTGAGATACATCCTCAACACTCAGCAGCCACTCCTCATCACCCATTTTCTAATTGATTCATTACTCATTGGGCAGGACTGTCATTAGGGTTTGTTGTGTACTGAGTGCTACCTACACTTAATGGTTCAGATATTTCAGTAATCTTTAGTACCTGTAAAGTTCACAGGGTTTCAAAATTCCGGCCCTAGGAACAGACACTAGTCATGTTGGATTGTTGGTCATAGTGACATTGACCCAGATTACTACTACAGGCCAGGTTTGTTGACAATTTTACTTGTCTTTCTTACTCATTCGATATGATATCTAATTATTCATGTCGATTAGTTGCAAACAATAAGTGCTAGACCAACTTCTTGATTCAGATTTTGGACGGTCTCTTGCTGCAATTACAATTCTGTATACTTGTCCTAGTAAGCTCAAAAGTAATGATTGATTCACTACCTCTATGCTTGCCTTGTCATATTTGTTGTCAATATTCTTTTAGGGTGGACCACTCTGTTTCAAAATACTGGAACCGCAGACATGATTGAATAGTATTTCTCTGTGTGATCTCTTCCATCATGTGTGGGCAACGAACACTGCATTGTATAGAAAGAAAGTGTCATATCTAGCTTTTACATAGACTACGATCTTTTACATGGAATACAATCTGCCTACTTGCTTTGTGTCGCACTACCAACACTCCACCCTTGAAGCTAAACATTATGCCACTCATAATTCCTTAGTTTATTTGTTCAAATACGAATTTGATATGATTCTAATGTTCCTACTTCAGTTTTGAAATGTGTGTCCGCCTGTTATAGAGACATAAGATGTTTGTATTTCTCTATGTGGTCTGGTCAGCACGGTTGGGGGATGAACTTTGTATACGCAGGGGTTTGTGGGGAGACACTCTCTGAGTTGAATCCGCAATGCATTCCATAGATAATCTGACTATACTTTTTTTTGTTTTCATGAATCTCAGATACTGAACAGCATCATAATGATTATGAGCTTGCGCGCATGAAAAGAATAAAGCAGAACAATGCCATGGCTGTCAAACTTGGCATTAAGGGACTGAAATCAAGTCTGGATGCAATGCAATGCAAACGCTCTCCACCTACAGATTCATGCTCAGAATATGATCCTAACAATGATTCTAAGCTAGAGGGAGACCTAAGTCAATGTAGCTCCCTAGTGGAGGAGTCAGAGGCAGATGCCCTATCTTATTCACCCATCAAGGTGCTTGCTCTAACTTTCCAAGGTTATATTGGTCGCACATATCTTGCAACTGATGCTTTACATTGCTTCTACTTTGTTACACTGCCATTAGCTTAGTTTACACATCGTGTATGTGAATACGCCCTGCCTATCCATTTTCAGTACATATTCCATCTGTCATCATACCATATTTATCCATTCAAATGTTGTTCTTGTGTATCAGACGTTCAAAAGGAAGAGGGCGATTGCTGATCGCAGAGGAGCACGAACAAAGTATTTGGAAAAGGTAGTGACACCTGATAAATCAAATATCCTTGTAGTTGCAATATCACCAGACCCACAGAACACGGCCCCAACTCTAGCAGACTCTAGCCCTACTACACTGGTCATCTCTGATGCCCCAACTCAGCAGACCCCAACTGCAGCAAACAGTATGATGATGCCAGTTGACATAGCACCAGCTCTACGACGCAAAACCCCCATTCCAGCAAAGAGTACACCAAATCCAGTTGCCAAATCCCTTTTCGAACGAGAGAGAGCCCCAATTGCAGCAAATAGGACCCCTGTTCCACTTCTTCCCAGTTTAGAAGACGAAGCTTATATTGTTGTCAGGAACTTTGTGCGCATCTTTCCTTCATGGAAAGATTATACCACAGACACAGAACAATTTCCAATCTTCCTCCGCAACTTACGTGTAAGTAATGTACCAATGTTATTCATGGTAATTAGTGGATATGTTTCTGCTGACAGAAGACACAAGATTTCATTCTTTTAAATAGGTGAGGACCAAACTGGATAGTCAAGACGAGCAAGGGTTGGTTGCGCTTTTCAAGCACTCGTTGATGAAGTATTGTTCCTACCTGAGGCAAGCGCACTTCGATGGCAAGCCTCTAAATGAAATTTCTGTAAAGTCTTCGGTGCTACATTTATCAGACAGTGACTGGAATAATCTTATTACACATTGGTCTTGTCTGCAGCGTAAGGTACTGTCTATGATATCACATCACAATTTGAACTACATTTCTGCATGTGCCTTACCGTCTCACTTGTACGAAAACTGTTTGCAGAAGAACATTCATTCTCAAGGGACCACAGAATCTCGCAACTATACTACACACTGCATTGCTCTTGTGAGTACCTCTTGCCCTGTATGACCATACTTACTTTCATAGCTGGTTGATTATGTAGCATCACTGCACATGTTAGCCTCGTTATCCTCCATTTGGTGGACATTATAAGATCTGTATCTACTCTTACATAAATTTAGAATCAACCCAATGCTTTTGAAGAGGTTTAGCTCTGCAGTCCTCTTGTAAGGACTGAATGTCGTCTATCACTGTACTTACATTAACAGCTACTCCCTCCGTCCCATAATATAAGAGCGTTTTGTACAGTACACCAGTGTACAAAACACTCTTATATTATGGGAAGGAGGGATTGGTACATTGTATAGCATTCTGCATCTTATCTCCCTCACCCACCATTTACTAAAAAGTATCAGATCTATATTTAATCTTACCAACAAGTTGAATACACCGACAATGCCAGTGCAGAAGTCTAGCCCATTGCTCTTGTCAGTACGTTACTTACAGGGATTGGTAGTTGATTATGTAGCATCAATCTGCATCTTATCTTCTTTATCCTCTATCCCTTCCAGTATTATCATATCTATAATTACTCTCTACAAAATGCAGAGTACAGGCAATGCTTATGAAGAAGTTTTTGTGCTAAAATTCTTGAGTTATTCTTCCCTTGACATGGAGAAGGGCATTATAGAGCCGGTGTTAACTGTTAATGTAAGTCAGACCTTCTAAAGCCTTTATCCTCAACTGCTGTTTAATTTGCTCATACTCCCTATCGTCAACTGCTGTTTAGTTTGCTGTTTCTATCAAAATGCATGTTCGCAACAACTGTAAGTTCCAAGTTTTAGTTGTAAAACCAAATTCATTATTCATACCATGCACATTACTCAATACTCCCTATATGTATGCTTGTTTTTGTGGATCTATAATCCAGTGTGTGGTGAAATCGCCCATGTTTGCACCTTGTCATCTCATGTTTTATCTTACTGATGTGGCTGATGATATGAACAACATGCCATGCACATTAACCAAAATAGATACAATGATTGTCTTTGCCCTTCATCTATGCTTGTTTTGTTGACATGGTAATCCAGTAGTGTGGTGAAGCTCCCCGCATTATGAACAATGCCAAATTATGCTATTGATATTTTAAACTGACTCTTTATTTTCTAATTTGAAATTGGATGGAATTGACAGCACAGTTACCATCTTTGTTTATACACGTGCAAAACCTGTCATCTCTCTGCTTGTTTCAGGGTGATATGCCTGATGGCATGCACAAGTCTGCTGAAGGCTGTGAGACAAACCCAACATATATTGCAGCAAAGAAGGCAAAACATCTTGAAGATAGCGAGACAACCCCAAAGTCATGTCTTGATGCTGTGTTCAAGTTACTTGAGACTAGCAGTCAGACAAGCTCACAGAATTCGTTGTCTGAATTAGTTAGACTTCTTCAGTCCCAAGTTCAAGCAGAAAGGCATTTTGCAACTCAACTTCGACTTGAAGTCCTATCTCTAAGGAAGATCGCGGAGAACACCAATGAGAACCTCATTACTAAACAGCTAAAGCTGGAAGCTATGACCGACATGCGAGGCCAGTCTCACAGCCTTGCTCAACAACTTGCGCAGCAGCTCCCGCGCAAGGCTAACCTTTCTTGAACTGTCCTGGAAGTGATCTTGGTTCAGTATTATTTTGTTACGCTGCAATGGCGCCCAGTTTTTGTAATCTACTTCTTCGTTGCGCTTTATGATCACTGGTGGCGAACTTCGATGCCCAGTGGATGTAATATACCATAAATCCTTTATTGTATAGTGTAGGTTTATTCTAAGTTACCATGCCATAATTTCTTTATTGTATAGAGTAGGCTTGTTCTTAATTCCTACTAGTTACCATATATGCCATCATTCGCTATCTGAAAAAAACGGCGAAAATCTGATGTAGGCGACCAGGCCAAAACATTCGTCTCTAACGCGCCTGCATTTTAGCGGGCCACAATTTGGCCGGCCTGCAACTTTCTTGGGCCTGAAAGGCCATTGGGGCCTTCACACTTTGTGCCAGGCCCATAACTTACACGGGTCTACATTCAGCCCAAAGTTTGGTTGGGCCTTTAGTGGACCCAGCGCTTAGTTGGGCCCATGTAGCTTCGGACCATTAACAGGCTGAATATTCTTCTGGCCTGTTACGGCCCAGAAGATACCATGGGCCTTTAGCAGGCCGAAATGCATGTTGGGCCTCAATTTTCAATAGTCGTCCATGGGCCTTTAGCAGGCTGAAATGTAGACCGGGCCATTATTGGCCTAGTTATATGACGGTACCAGGCTGAAACATATCTCGGGCCTTAGTTGGCCCACTCATATCATGGGCCTTTAAGAGGCCGAAAGCTTAGTAGAGGCATCAACGGGCCGAATTATACGACAGGCCTTTAACAGGCCCAAAGTCACGTTGGGTTGAACTGTTGCCACCTTGATCACGGGCCGTTAGTGGGCCGGATGTCGCGTCGGACCATATATGGCCCATGGACAGCACGGGCCATTCCCATGCCGAAAGACACACTGGGCTGAAATGGGCCCATTTCTACGTCGGGCCTCTAACAGGCCGAAATGTCACTGGGCCATAATTGGGCCCAAATACTCGACGAATAATTAACGGGCCAGATCTGGCTTTGGGCCGTAAATGGGCCGCTAGTACCTGAGTAAATACTACGGGCCTTTGCCTGGGTCGGCCTTTTTAACCTATATGGGCCTCTGTTGGGCCCTGCCATGTGTCGACGTATCATAGGCACGTCTCCTCCATTGGATGGACGACATCTGGCCCACCGAGGAGCCGACACGTGTTTCCTCCGGCCAATGATGATTTTACACATGGAAAATCCCCATTGGTCCTGGCTGTTAACAGGTTATCGGATCCAAACCGGAACCCGATAGCTTAACGGTGACCCGTTACGGTGGATGCCACGTGTTGGTTACCCTTGACGAAAGCACTTCCATGACGCGCCATTTATTGTCATGGAAGTGGACACTTCCGTGATGATAATTTTGGTATTGTCATGGAACACTTCTACGACAGCACAGGTATGACTATCTTGATTCTGTCATAAAATCGTCATGGATGTACATGCATGACAGAAAACGTGACCTACTGTGACAAACACGTATCATCACGGAAGTGTATTTTTTTTGTAGTGAAGGAAGGTGCAGAAGGGTAGGTGCGTAGGAAGGCAATGATGGCCCCATACCGCGCGCACGTTTTTGACAGCCTGGGCAGTTGCCGAGGCGTCATGGGGAAGTGGGGGCGCCCCGCGCCTCGCCGTTCGCCATGTGCCACGCCTGGCCTGCTGGCGGTTAGGGCCCACGCCACTTCGCCCCTCCCTTCTCCAATCGGCGGATCATGCACACCGCGGGCCCGGGGGCTACTGTCGGGCCCGTGGGACTGAGGGTACCCAGGCTCATCTGCCCGTGGCCCAGGACGTGGCGCAAGCCGTGGGCCCGGCCTGGCCCATCTCCAAGGATTTAGGAGCAAGAGCCTCGCGAGGGCACCCGCCTCGCGAGGCGCCCAACGACAAGCAACCTAAGGAGCTCCCGAGGCCTCGCGCAGGGCAGCCTCCCCAGGCCCCCTTGCGAGCGGATCCTGCAATGTCGCCAAGCCCCGCCTCGCGCTACACGTGGGTGACGCAAGCCTGGACGAACGGCGCCAGGAGTCGTGCCAGCATGCGCGGATGGTGGAGCTTTCCTCTTTCGTGGTAAGGGGGCAAGGCAGCTCGCGGGTTCCCAAGGCGGCCCCAAAGGTTGCCTCTTCGGTGCTAGAAGACCAGGACAGCGGACTCGTCAGGATGGAGGTCATCGCCGAGCCCACCTGCGCGTCATGGCCAGAAGCTTTAGCAGGCGGAGACCGCCTTTTGTCAGGATAGGGTGTACTCCTGTTCCCCTTCAAATTTGGCCGTTGTGGCAACCCTTCCCGCCTAGTGTTTTCGGGGGAAGAGGACCGGGGCCAGTATCTATACCCCTATATAGTGTGCGAATAACTTTGAAAGATGGTTGTCAGATGAAGCCAATCCGACGATGCAGAGATGGCAAATCCGAGCACTACTGGCCGTTGGATATCATCTACAGTCCACCAGATTCTGCCACATGTACAATCTAGAAGACTCCATGGTTGAACTTAAGCATAATGCACAAACCTCAAAACACAAGCACTTCTTCTTTGTTCTAGAATCTTCCGTATCATAATTGCCAGAACTTTTTTTCTGAATGAATTGCCATTATTTGTTTTTACTTTATGCTTTACAATGCACAGTCCCATGAATCTTAACTTTTTTATAAAACTAATTGATTTTGAATGAGATGAACTATAAGAACTAAACAAACATATACATCATGCATATATGACTCAAAGCTTACATGCTATAGTGTGGTATTTATTCATAATTTGGTTGCCAAATCTCATGCGTGCAATGCACGTGTACCTTATTAGTAAGTATAGAGAGGGGCGAATCCAGGGAGGAGGGAGAGAGAGGGAGAGTTCATCCACCCCTCAAGCCCGAAGCCGCTCCTGAAGCCTTCCGTGGCCACTTGTACTCACACATTCATCCTCCCTCGCGAGGCAATCCACACAAAGCAGGAGTTGGGTCTTACACCGCAAGGTGGCCCGAACCTCGGTAAATTGTCGTGTTCTTGTTCTTCCTCCCTCCCGCTCGAGCACGCCGGAGCATCACCGTGAGGTAGTGAGCAGTGAGGCCAAGCGTAGCTGAGTTCATCGAGCACACCCCAGAGTTCGAACCTTTCTTGGGTCCACGGAGCCCCGATTCCGACAACGGCCATGTTGCGGTCGACTATTCAATGTATTGTCCCATTGAATAACCTTCTCCTCGAGGATGCATGGAAGACCATCAAGCATGGCCTTCTCCCAAGCCTATTTATGCACCGTCTTAAAATAGTTGGTGCAGGAAGCACCGAGTCTTGCGGTGGTGAGGAAGTCGGAGTGGCGTGCGATTTCTCCCATAGGATCGTCGTCCAAGGTCCCAGCCCCGACGAGGAGGAGAACCGCCTGGTTAACCCATGGCAGCAGTGATGAACTGCCTTGGTCTCTTCGGGGGGAGGGGAACTAGCGAGGAGGAGATAAGAGCGTAACCGCAGGACCTCGTACCTTTGTTAAGGAAGTTATGTGGGCACGCATTAGTGGTAGTGCGATGGTGCGGTTATTATTTACTAGTATTGTAGTAGTAGTACTTTGTCTAGTTCTATAGTGCATCAGTTTTGATCTCTTAAATCTCAAGGCCAAGGAGCTACAGTTGCAAGTGGAGGGTACTACTCTTCTCTAGAACCATCGTTGAACTATCAATGCAGGGAAAGTACACATGCGTACTCTCCCTGCTCTATTCAAGTGCGTAGCTGGCCTACTCAGCCGCTCCTCTCACGCACACACTAGCAGCCTGTTTATCAGCGACGGTTACTGCGGGGGCAGAACATTTGAGTTCTTTGATACCATGAGACTAGGCTTTTTCTTTTCCATTTGTGGAGGTGTAATGCATCTCGTTGAACTTTGTTTGTTGGTTCTTTCTTCTTTATTAATGAGATGAGGCAAAGCTTTTGCCTCTGTTTCAAAACAAAAAAAATCGTGTCAAGAGGAATTTTTCATAGATTTTAGAGCCGATAAAGGAGCAAAGTCCATGCGTGCAACGCCACAAGCTACAGAGTAGTACTTTACGTTCAGAGCCATATTGCATAGTTCCCAATGCACCGGCAGGGTTTTCCGGCTCATCGGGCTTAATTGGGAGGCGCTAGTTTAAAGATGGCGATACATCTTTATTGTATCTACTTTTTCAAACACTTTTGATCATGTTTTGAACTCTAATTTGCATGATCTATTATATAATTAGCGCTCTAAAAGCTAAGATGTATCAACGCCCAAGATCTAAAACAGCCTGATATTAGGCAAGTGCACATGGACGTATAAGTATTGCACGTGAAAAAAACTGAAACGGACATATACTATTTCACGTAATATTAGGCAAGTGTACACGGACATATACTATTGCACGTGGAGGACTCTGAAACAGATTGATATTAGGCAAGGATACGTTCTTATACTATTGCAAACGGGATAATTTACATGAGACAGCCAGCAACGGATTGATATTAGGCAAGGATACGGTCTTATACTATTGCAATTACAGCGGACAGCCAGCCGTACACAGTTCAAATTCAACAACCTTTGGACTAATATAAAGATTGGGGCAGACACCCCAGAACACCCACGGAATAACAGACGCCAGAACACCCATTGAAGGAGATCCACACAAACATATCGACACACGCCAAGAACTATTGATTGCACCAGCAAGTTGACGCAACACAAATCGAAGGGGCGACATATGTCAGGACGCCCAGCACATCGAAGGACGAAAGAAGAAACGACAGAAACATCAACTTTGGGTAATATATAGCTTAAATCTTGAGGTATGTTTACATCTCTCCATCCCTGCATGTCTTTGCAACCTCCTTATGAACACCATATTTTTCTGTTCATTAACAATTAGTTAGAACACTTCTTTCTAACCAAACTTCATTATTGCATTATCATATGAACCACTCCTTTTTAAAATTGTTTTGAAGGCAACTTCTCTATGGCTTACACGAAGTTGAGTGAGTTAACCACACGAGGACAGACATGGAATATTAAAGCCAAAGTAATGAGAATGTGGGACTCGATCAATCCTTCGACTGATGAACTTATAAGCATCGATATGATCTTGATGGATGAGCAGGTATTTTCTTCACATAATTAACAATGGAGACTGTTTTATTATTAAAATTACTACTAAGATATTTCTTTCATTAAATTTTGAAGGGCCATACAGTTCATGCTACTATTTGGAAGAATCTAATTGACACTTACAGAGCAAAGATCAACGAGGGTTCTATATATGCTTTTAGCAATTTTAAAGTTGTAGATTCGACAAAATATCGGCCAGTCAGCAATGAAATTAATTTTTTTATACAATACAAAATTAAAGGAGATGAAAGGGTCATCAGATAATTTTCCAGATTACTACTTTTAGTTTGCTAGCAAAGATACCCTACAAGAACGGCTAGAAAAAGACCAACAATGCTCAGGTATGTTGATAGTCATATTCTTACTTCCAAGTGGTCCATTTAAATTTGAAGTCATTTGTTGGTAGTTGTATTAATAAACTCAAATGAATAACTTCGTAATTTTTGATGACTTTAATCTTCTAATTTGCAGATGTCATTGGGTTACTTACCAAGATTAAGCCAATAGAATCAAGGATAACAAAGAAGAAAACACCTTCAGATATACGTGAGATTGAAATTTTAATGCGAGAGTAAGTGTATATCCATGTGTCAACTTTTCACTAAAGGGTAAAGACTGTTTTCTTCCACTTATATTATTATTGCCATTAATTACTTTGGAATGAATTATTCAGGGGTGATAGAATTAGAGTATCATTATGTGGAAGATTAGCTCATCATTCAAGTGAGGATGTAGTTGGCAATTAAACAATTATTATTGTTACCTCAACAATGGTGCAAAAATTCAACGGTAAGTTGAATATTTTTACATGTCTTTTTTCATACCAAAATAATAAATCTAACAGATTTATTGTTTATTAAATACGTTTGTGCCTAAAGTCAACTAGCGCCACAAGATTATATACCAATCTAGATATACCCGAGACTTGGGAACTTCGTCGCAGGTATTAAGCACAATTTGTAGGTTCTGGTCATATAGAAGTTCATAATATAACTTCATTTACTAACTTTTATTTATAGCCACTCCATCGAAGAAACTTTACCAAAAATGATGGAGATAGATAAAAGTACTCCAGGGACACTGGAAGATCAAATGTTTTACAGAAGGATTACCTTAAAAGAACTTACTGGAATCAAGCACGACAACCCAACAGATGAGGTAATTAATCAGAACTCTTCTAAGACATGATTGTGTGGAAGCCTCCAATACCTACATATGTATTTGATGACATATTTGTATGAGTGACTGCATATTATTTAAAGAGCTATATTTTTGTCATCAACTTTCAGGACTTTGTGTTCACAACAATAGCTACAATTGATAGGTTACAAGAAAATATTCAATGGTGGTACATGTCATGCGATGTTTGCAACAAAATTGCTACGAAAGAATCATACAATTATTATTGCCAGAATTGTGATAAGTATCCAGAAGGTTTAACACCTAGGTAAGCATATTCTCTTGATTTGACCATCATTATGTACTATCACATTTGCGTTACACTAACGAAATGTGATTCTAGGTACCGTATTCGGCTTCAAATTAGTGATCACAGTGCTACTACAAGTTGCACTTTATTTGATGAAGAGGCTCCAAAAATGCTCAATACATCAGTCTCATTCCTGTTGGATTCCATAGATGGAAAATCTGAAGAAGTCCCAAAGATTATACAAGAATTATGTGGACAAAGACTTATCTTTCGATTCAAACTAAACAATAAGAACCTCACTCTAGGCATGCAGAACTATGCAGTAAAGAAAATATTCGTGCCTGATGAGAAGCTTGAGAAGCGATATTTAGAGGATAAAGCTGAAGAGGTAATGGTCTATTAAACTATCAAATCAATTTAAATACCAACTATTATACTCTTTTATAAGGAACTATTGAAGCAGGTATTTACAATTCTTGATCCATTGTGATCAACAGGATATGATGGATGATGAAGTGGACAACATGTTAAAACAAGAAACAAAGAAACCGAATGAGCCAGTTAAAAAGGCGATTGAATACTTCACCGTACAAACTTTTCTTTACATAAATTCATCTCTTAATTCATCCATTTATGTGATTTTTGCAGGTACAAATCAGCAAGTGTGAACTTAGCAAAAACATATGTGAGTTGGTCCCTATGAAAGAGGAGCCAGAAGATAAAAGCAATGGGAGTACAGTACATCAGAAGGAGCATCAACATAAAAAGTCATCAACAAGGGTCGATGGCGGGAAAAGGAGGCGAAGGTCTGTTGTATTATCAGACTCGGAAGATGAAGAAGAGGAAAATAGTATATCTGAAAAATCAGAAAAAGTAGTGCCCAAAAGTACTAGAAGTGTTCATGCAAAAAACAAAAGGACAAAAGTTGAACATGAAGGTTCAGATGTTCGTAACGCCAAAGATAAAAGTATCGTCAATGCAGTCACAAGGATGACACGAAGTTTGACTAAAAAGACTAACAGCATCAAGACGATGTAATCTTCAACTCGAAGATCAAGTACACCAAACAAGACCCAAGAGAGGAAGGAACTTTTCCAGGATTTTTTTGGGACAGTAGTTTATCCACGGAAATAAGCGAGAGTATGCTCATAAGAAAGGAATAGAGATGTTGTTTACTTATTGAACTTTGCGAATACAACATATTCATTATTTTAATGTATCCGAGAACTGGAATATTTAGCGTGTTTTTATATATGATCAATATGTATGAACAATATGACATTTTGTTTTCAAACAATCAAGTATTGTATACTATTCAGAAGAGAGAATGACCAGTACATTCATTTGATCTTAGTCAATTTAGCATTGCATTTGTGTGGTTGGTCAAATCTGTGATGTGCCTGCAACATTTGCTTAAACTACAATGTACTAGCATGGCCTAGAATATATGAGAACAAAAGCTCAACAGTATTTGAAAAGATTGAGTTAGAAATCCATCTGGAATACTATGATTTTTTTTTAAATAATCAAAATTATCCACTGCGAACTGCTCCATATGAAGCCACAATGAAATTTAAAACGGCGGAAAGATGGATTGAGCTTTTCTCCGGGGCATATATTATTACATCACAAACAAGCGTACGATGGGGACTCACAGACTTAAGCTTTTTTTTTCTTCTCACTAACCCTCGACAAATCCGACCAAAATTATTTTTCAGACAAAATGTATTTGGGCAAGACGCATACCTAGCTGAACTAGGTACGGACTAGGCAACATAGTTGAAGGCCAAACCTGCGCTGCTACTTGTGCCACTGATGCACCCAAGTTCCGCTCCGTAGTGTTTGTTGCGCGGCACTGCTCCACGTAGGTCGACAGCTACTTGGTTCACCTCGCGGAAGCTCGCCTGTGCCGGCGTCTCCGTGCGGCCGCGCCACCGCGTGCGCTCCTTGGCGCAAGATATTCAGCGGATCCAGTGAGTATCTTAGCCCAACAGGTCGCCGGAAGCTAATCGGAAGCGATTTACTCACGCCAAAGAATATTCCCTTAAAAGAACTGTGTGGAAGAGGAACAGTCCATTGATATGAAGTGTGAGAAGATAATAAGGGGTGAAGCAGGATTGATTTTTTTATTTTATTTTGAGAGCGCTACAGCAGGAGAGTTGAAGTGCGAATAAAATACAGTACATTTTTAGGGGAACTAGACAGCTTTCTGACAGCCAAGCACAAGCACAAATTAGCCCACTAATCAAAAGTTGCTGGTGCAGGCCTAACTATTAGTCGTTGCTAAAAAACTATTATTTACCCGATCAACCGAAAAAAAACTATTATTTATTTATTTTGTGGGGAAAAAACTATTATTTAGTCAAGCTAAATTTCGTTTAAAAACAATCCGTATTGTACTGTCCGATTTTGACTCACTACATGATTCCTAATCGCACACGTCTAGAAAAACATCTAACCATATCATTATATAAAGTGCATCATATCACGTCCTACTAGCACAAAAAGCCTCATCGCCGACTGATGCGTCTTCTCAAATTCGAAGCAACTCGATGACTAAACAGGCAAAGGTTCCAGGGTATTATATATTTCCTCTCTTTAATCTATGCATTATTTTACCTTCCTTATCAGCCAACGTATTCTCATAAAACCTTTGTCCTCAGGTGATCTACATTAGTCAAATTGCTACTAGATCATAGTCTCAAAAAACAAACAAGAGGTATGGTCACATACACTCATCCCTCTGCTTATATCACATAATCATCATTCAACCATAATTTTACAAGACAGACAACCTTACCATACATTATCAACAACACATTTACTTGGTCGACATGTTAAATTTTTAAATAGTTATTATTTCATAGATATATATGTTTGATATTTCCGCAAAATATTAAATTTAAAATTAGTTATTTATCCTTGAATATTTTTAACACAAAAAGTATTGCATGGTTATTCCTTCTACAAAATAGATATTGACCATGTCCTTCATGCATTGTGCTGAATGGGATTTGATGGACGATGAAGTGAACAACATATTTAAAAAAACAAGCAAACTGAATGAGCCAGTTAACAAGGTGATTTACAGTACTCCCTCCAATCCATAATAAGTGTCGCAGTTTGGAACTAAGCTTAGTTCAAAGCTGCGACACTTATTTTGAATCGGAGGGAGTAATACTTTTCTTCTGTACACCCATCTCTTACTTCATCACTGCATTAGAAAATAACACATGCCAGCCTAGGAAGATAAGGAAATGAAACAATATTTGGGTGACAAGATTAGGAAGAATTGTTCCTGAAGGCAAAATTACAAGGCTCGAAGATGAAGGCTAGATGTTCGCTAAGTCAACGATAAAACTACAATTAGTGCATCCACAAGGATAACACGAAGCTTGAATGAAAAAGGTTAACAACATCAAGAAAACAAGAGTTGATGTAAAATGCAAGGACCAAAGTAAGTGGTTTATTGGAAGATCAAGTATCCCACACAAGACCCAAGAGAGAAACAAAAACATTCAAAAGAAAAGATTAGTAATTTATTCGTTCAAAGATATGCTAAGTAGGTGCTTATAAGAAAGGACAAGATGTTCCCTACATGATTTATTCAATGCAACATCCAGACCCAATTTGATGCGTCTGCTTTCGTTTATGATCTATATGTATGCACAATCTGACTTTTGTTGTTAACAAATTTAAAAATAAAAAGCATATAACATAATATCCCAAATAAAAAACCTTGCATTTGTGTCTTCGGTCAACACTCTTCTATATACTCAGATCATCCGCAAATATACAATATACGATTCAACCCGCACAATTTTACGTCAAGTGCTCAGCTAAATTAATAAACTTTAAGTTGGAAATTAAATTCAAATACTATGAGTAAAGACAAAACTTCAAGAACAGAGTCTGATTGCGAATTTGTCCATATGAAGCCAAATTGTAAACTAAAATGTGAATCCTAAGGCCGGGATCTCAATTTTTATTATAACTAATCATACACGAGTCCAACCAAAATCAAGAAGTAGTCTTGCTCAATCTACTCCCTCTGTTCCAAAACAAATTTCTAGTACTAGCAAATGTATTTGGGACAGACACATAGCTAGCTAGATCTTAGACTGGGGGAGCGGAGATGAGGGGGGCAAACATGCGCTGCTACCTGTGGCACTCATGCGCAAATGTTCCTCTGCTTGGTCGTGGTTTGATTCGCTGCTAACGCAGGCTGCCGGAGAGTACCACCGACCACTGGATCCGCCACGCAGCTGCTTCGCAGGCTGCCTGCGCCATCTTCTCCGTGCGGCCGCGCCGCTACTGATAGCCAGCGCGATGCCCTCCTACATGCAGATTCTACCGGATCTATTTCCAATTTGGGACAAAATAATTATGTCTGATGGAGAGAAGTTGATGCTGTTTGCTTACTGAGCCTCCTCCGCCATATCCATTCGGATCGGCATGTCGGGCACTGATGCAGCGGCGCTCACTTCCGCTTCGGTTGTGGTAGCGTTGGCGGCGCTGCTCCATGTCCGACGAGAGTGTGCGTGCTTTTTTTTCCGAGAAGAAAAGAGTGTGCGTGCTGGACTGGACGTCTGGACCTGGGAGGAACCGGGTTTTTTTTTTTTAACGAGGAGGAACCGGTTTTGGTTGGCCCATTTACACACAATTGGATAAGGCCTAAGACACGACTATGTCCGGGAGAATATCTAGTGCTCCCACCCTTAGGGTGCTCCCGGTGCTCCACACATTTTAAAATGTTCGTAAAATTTTGAAAAAAATCTAGCACATTGACACAACATCAATGTATGTTGTCACAAAATTTTAAATCAAAATTCAAAACATTGCTCGAGATACAAAAATGACAATTTTGGCATCAATGTGATAATGGGCCAAATCTAAAGCCAATACTATTTACTGTCGAATTTGTCATTTATGTTTCTCGAGCTATGTTTCGATTTTTCATTTCAAATTTTGTGACAACATACATTGATGTTGTGTCAATGTGTTAAATTTTTTTAAGAATTTTTTGAACATTTTAAAATATGCTACTGAGTTCGGAGCACCGGGAGCACCCTAGGGGTGGGAGCACCCGATACATTCCCCACTATGTCCTAATCCGTCTAAAAAAAAAGACTATGTCCTAATCAATTTATATATGTATCAGTGAGCCCTCAAAAAAAATGTATCAGTGTGATCCTCAAATAAAAAAATGATCAGTGTACGTAAAAAAAAATTACAACACAATACAAACGTAGGCGCTCATATATACGCGCGTACACTCACCCTATGAACACACACGCACACCTCACCCCTATCAGTGTATGTACAATATTTTTGGGGGGTTGGCTACATTGTCAAAAAAACGTTCGAGGGGTTGATTCTTCCATTTTCCAAAGCTCATAAATATATTTACTTTCTCTAGAGATATTGATATAAGTACATAGGTACCAGAATAAACATGAATTCGAAATGTAGACATCAAGTTGAGAATAAAGAAAGTTCCACCAAATTTTCCTACATAGGCAAAATTATCACAATGTTTTTGCGAAGACTACAAAATATAATAGTGTATATGAACTTTATTTCTCACTAATTTTAGGCCATGATAATTGAATATTATTAGTTGAATAAATAATGAAAATTTATAGTATGAAATATTGAACTTAACTATTTTTTTAAGAATAAATACCTATGGTGATATATATCATCTGGGCTATTCTGTTTCGCGTAACAGAATATTATTCTGTTACTATTGTTGAACTGATGAAAATTCGAGCGATTGAACTGATAAATTGGAGCGGTTGAAGCGATGCTTTCATTTCCGTTGAAAATCGTCCTCTTTAGTTCAAAATTATTTTTTGCAATTTCTTTTGTCGAACCGGGGCGTGTAATATATCGTTGGAAAGCTCTTGACATCTACATTACAATCATATAATTTGTTTTTGTAAAAAAATTATGGTTTAAGAGCAGTTTTGAAAAAACATTTTAAAAAAACCGAAAACGTGAATCGTATTTTGGAGTTAATTTTCAAACGGTTTGTCCGAATTAAGCAAATGAGATGCGTTGGAAAGCTTGTGAAAATCCGCATCTTCCATATATAGAATGTTTTTCAAATTTTGTATGATTTAAAAGTAATATGAAAAACGGTGAAATTCTAGGCGAAACGTATTTTTGCGATTTTTTACAAATGGTTTGTCGGATTGTCGCAAATGATACGGCATTGGAAAGCTATGGAAAATGCGCAACTTTTTGGTATAGAATGTTTTTTCTAATTCCTTACAGTTTAAATACGAATTCAAATACGGTGAAAGTTGGTTTTGAACGTGATTTTGTTAAAAAGTTTATCGAAATGGGGCAAATAATATACCATTGGAAAGCTATCAAAAATGCGAAACTTAGTCATGTTGAACATTTTCTCAAATTCGCAACCGTTTAAGAGTAATTTTGAATACTGCAAGACGGATCCCTACTGTTTTCCCGTTTGAAAAACAGAGTACTCGTACTGATATATTTGTGTGTTTGTACTGAGGTATTTTTTACACGGAGAGAGACTATTATGGGTGTGTATACATGTTTTCACTTTGCAGCCCCCTGCCTCGCACAAAACATTTCAACTTTTTTTCTTCAAGGGATTTGAACTTGTGGCCGTTTGTCTTTCAAACTTATGTAGTAGTCATCCTCTTTACCGAGAATTTTTGTCCATGCGAGTTCATCAAGCTAAATAGACATGAGAATAGAGCTGCTCGCTGTGTCTTTCTTATGATTTGAAAAATTACACTTCCTTTGTCCCACAATATAAGTCGTTTTTGCAGTGGGGCAGAGTACTAGTTACATACTGCATTGATACACGTTCTAGAACAAAATGGAGTTCCACCATTACAGCTTACTGCAATTATGGAAAAATATCAAATGCTATAGCTTGCAAGAAGCAAGACAATTCAGATCATGCCTTCAGCACGACCAATGGACTGTTCGATGCCCAGGTTGGCTTCGCCTGCTCCTTGCTTGCAGGGCCATGCCCAGGACCCACTGGAGGGGGGGCAGCTTCCCACAAGGCAGGTGGCGCGCCTTGGTGGGTAGTGGGGCCCACGAGGCTCCGCTGACCCTAATTCCAACTCTATAAAATCCTATTTTTGAAGAAAAAAATCAAAGAGGAAGTTTCATCGCGTTTTACGATACGGAGTCGTCGCCACCTCCCGTTCTTCATTGGGAGGCCAGATCTGGAGCCCGTTCGGGGCTCCAGAGATGGGGATCTTTGATCTTCGTCATCACCAACCATCCTCCACCACCAATTTCATGATTCTCACCATCGGGAGTGAGTAATTCCTTCGTAGGCTCGCTGGTCGGTGAGGGGTTGGATGAGATTCATCATGTAATCGAGTTAGTTTTTTTAGGGCTTGATCCCTAGTATCCACTATGTTCTGAGATTGATGTTGCTATGACTTTGCTATGCTTAATGCTTGTCACTAGGGCCTGAGTGCCATGATCGCAGATCTGAACCGTTTATGTTTTCACCATTATATCTATGTTCGTGATCTGATCTTGCAAGCCATATGCACCTACTATGTGTTGTGATCCGTAAACCCCAAGGTGACAACAATTGGGATACTTTTCGGTGATGGTCGTAGTTTGAGGAGTTCATGTATTCACTATGTGTTAATGCTTTGTTCCGGTTCTCTATTAAAAGGAGGCCTTAATATCCCTTAGTTTCCCACGGGAGGTGATACGTCTCCAACGTATCTATAATTTTTTATTGTTCCATGCTATTATATTATCTTTTTTGGATGTTTTATATGCATTAATATGCTATTTTATATTATTTTTGGGACTAACCTATTAACCTAGAGCCCAGTGCCAGTTTCTGTTTTTTCCTTCTTTTTTAGCTTCGTGGGAAAGGAATACCAAACGGAGTCCAAACGGAATAAAACCTTCGCGATGATTTTTCTTGGACCAGAAGACACCCAGGAGACTTGAAGATGAAGTCGGAGGAGCCATGAGGCGGCCACAAGGGTGGAGGGCGCGCCTCCTGCCTTGTGGGCCCCCCGTGACTCCCCTGACCTAATTCTTTCGCCTATATATTCACATATGTTCCCAAACCACCAGAAGCATCCACGAAAAGACTTTTCCACCGCCGCAACCTTCTGTACCCGTGAGATCCCATCTAGGGACCTTTTCCGGCACCCTGCCGGAGGGGGATTCGATCATGGAGGGCTTCTACATCAACCCTATTGCCCTTCCGATGAAGCGTGACTAGTTTACCTCATACCTACGGATCCATAGCTAGTAGCTAGATGGCTTCTTCTCTCTCTTTGATTCTCAATACCACGTTCTCCTTGTTGTTCTTGGAGATCTATCCGATGTAATATTCTTTTGCGGTGTGTTTGTCGAGATCCGATGAATTATGGATTTATGATCAGCTTATCTATGAATATTATTTGAATCTTCTCTGAGTTCTTATATGCATGATTTGATATCTTTGTAATTCTCTTCGAACTATCGGTTTGGTTTGGCCAGCTAGATTGGTTTTTCTTGCAATGGGAGAAGTGCTTAGCTTTGGGTTCAATCTTGCGGTGTCCTTTCCCAGTGACAGTAGGGGCAGCAAGGCACGTATTGTATTGTTGCCATCGAGGATAAAAAGATGGGGTTTACATCATATTGCTTGAGTTTATTCCTCTACATCATGTCATCTTACTTAATGCGTTACTCTGTTCTTCATGAACTTAATACTCTAGATGTATGTAGGAGTCGGTCGATGTGTGGAGTAATAGTAGTAGATGCAGAATCGTTTCGGTCTACTTGACATGGATGTGATGCCTATATTTCATAATCATTGCCTTAGATATCGTCATAACTTTGCGCTTTTCTATCAATTGCTCGACAGTAATTTGTTCACCCACCGTATTATTTGCTATCTTGAGAGAAGCCTCTAGTGAAACCTATGGCCCTCGGGTCTATTTTCCATCATATAAGTTTCTGACCTACTATTTTCAATCGTATAAGTTACCGATCTACTATTTTCCATCTTATAAGTTTCCGATCTACTATTTTGCAATCTTTTACTTTCCAATCTATAAACCAAAAAATACCAAAAATATTTACTTTATCATTTGTTTAGTTTCATCTATCTCTATCAGATCTCACTTTTGCAAGTAACCGTGAAGGGATTGACAACCCCTTTATCGCGTTGGGTGCAAGTTGTATGATTGTTTGTGCAGGTGCGAGGTGATTTGTGCGTTGTCTCCTACTGGATTGATAACTTGGTTCTCTAACTGAGGGAAATACTTATCTCTACTTTGCTGCATCACCCTTTCCTCTTCAAGGGAAAAACCAACGCAAGCTCAAGAAGTAGCAGGAGGGTAGGACAAAAGATGTCATGCAAGTTCTTTTCCATAAGCACGTATGACTATTTACGGAATACATGCCTACATTATATTTATGAACTAGAGCTAGTTCTGTGTCGCCCTAGGTTATGACTGTTATATGATGAATATTATCCAACATAATCACCGATCCAATGCCTACGAGTTTTTCACATTGCTAAGTTATCATTGCTATTGCTACTGTTACATCTGGTACAAACTGTTACTGGTGTTACCGTTACCACTGCTATCATTACTACTACTATCAAACTATCATATTACTGTGCTACTAATCACTTTGCTACAGATATTTAATCTCCAGGTGTGGTTGAATTGACAACTCAACTGCTAATACTTACAAATATTCTTTGGCTCCCCTTGTGTCGAATCTATTAATTTGGGTTGAATACTCTACCCTCGAAAACTGTTGCGATCCCCTATACTTGTGGATTATCAAGACGTTTTTCTGGCGCCGTTGCCGGGGAGCATAGCTATATTTGTTGAGTCACTTGGGATTTATATGTATTTATGATTATGAATAATCTGAAAGATACAAGAACCAAGATCGTTCCCTCTAAGACGAGGGGAGGTAAGGAATTGCCATCACACTCTGCACTTGATTCACCTTCTGTTTTGAGTAAGCTTGCAACACCACCACATGGTTTAATCCTGTTATGTCGCAAGTTATTGATGATGCTACTTCTGCTATGAATGATGCCTATGATGATGCTAGTACCTTGCTTGATGATAATGTGCCACTAGGTGAATTTCTTGATGAACAACTTGCTAGAGCTAAAGATATTGAGAATGCTGAAACTGATGAAGTGTTTGAAACTGAAAACTATGAAACACCTATTAGACCTAGCTCTCCTAGATTTGAATTGCCTAAGATACCTGAGGGTTATGTTATGGATGGAGAGGTAGCTAGAGACTTTCTTGCTTGCAAGGATAGAGATGATCTTAAGAAATTATTATGCAAGTTGAAAGAAAAATCTTTGAATGCTAGAATGAAATGTGATCCAAAGTTTGCTACTTCACCTATTTTTGTTACTGATAAGGATTATGAATTCTCTGTTGACCCAGAGTTAATTACTTTGGTTGAATCTGATCCTTTCCATGGCTATGAAACTGAAACTTTTGTGGCACATCTTACCAAATTAAATGATATAGCCACCCTTTTTGCTTAAGATTAGAAAATTTGATACTACTACATTCTCAAGTTATTTCCATTCTCATTAAAGGGTGTTGCTAAGATATGGTACAATACTCTTGCTCCTGGTTGTGTGCGTAGTCCCCAGGATATGATTTACTACTTCTATGAAAAATATTTCCCTGCTCATAAGAAACAAGCTGCCTTACAGGAAATATTTAAATTTGTGCAAATTGAAGAAGAGAGTCTCCCACAAGCTTGGGAGAGGCTTCTCCAATTACTTAATGCTTTGCCTGATCATCCTCTTAAGAAAAATGAAATACTTGATATCTTCTATAATGGACTAACCGATGCTTCTAGGGATTTCCTAGATAGTTGTGCTGGTTGTGTTTTCAAGGAACGAACTGTTGAACAAGCTGAGGAATTATTGAATAATATATTAAAGAACTATGATGATTGGGCACTTCCTGAACCACCGCCTAAACCCACTACGAAGGAGAGGGGTATTTTATTTCTCAGTCCTGAAGATATGCAAGAGGCAAAGAAATGTATGATGGAAAAAGGTATTAAAGCTAAAGATGTTAAGAATTTGCCACCTATTGAAGAAATACATTGACTTGACACACCACCACCGGTGGTAGAGGTAAATTCTTTATTAAAGTTTGATGAAGGTGACATTCCTTACAATAAACATCCTAGTCAATGCTTGTATGAATTTGACAACTACATTAGAAAACAAGATCACTTCAATGCAAATGTTATGAAACAATTGAAACAAAATTCTGATATGATTGCTCGCTTGAGTGACTTGTTATTTAGCATCACTCATGATGTTAGAGGTGTAGGAAAACATGCCTCTATAATTCAAACTCAGTTAGAACAAGTTGCTAAATCTCAAAAAGAATTACTTAGTGAAATGAACAATAATATGAATGATTATGCTGTTAGAGTAGCAACTAGAGGAGGTAAAATGACTCAGGAACCACTTTATCCTGAGGGACACCCTAAAAGAATTGAACAAGACTCTCAAAGAATTAATGTTGATGCACCTAGTCTATCTAAAAAGAAAAAGAAAAAAAATTGATAGGACTTTGCATACTTCTAGTGAACCTGAGATAGAAAAACCTTCTGAAGATGACAATGATGTCTCTATCTCTGATGTTGAAACTCAATCTGGTAATGAACATTCACCTAGTGATAATGAAAATAATAATGATGATGTTCATGAAGATACTCAACCGAACAATGATAAAGAACCAGATAATGATGTTGAGATAGAACATGTTGTTGATCTTGATAACCCACAACCTAAAAATAAACGTTATGATAAGAGAGACTTTGTTTCTAGAAAACATGGTAAAGAAAGAGAACCATGGGTTCAGAAACCCATGCCCTTTCCACCTAAACCACTAAGAAAAAAGATGATGAAGAATTGAACATTTTGCTGAAATGCTTAGGCCAGTCTTTTTGCGTACTCGTTTGACTGATATTTTAAAGATGGCCCCTTATGCTAAATATATGAAAGACATTGTCACTAATAAAAGAAAAATACCTGAAGCTGAAATCTCCACCATGCTTGCCAATTATTCTTTTAAGGATGGAGTACCTAAAATTTTTGGAGATCCAGGAATACCAACTATACCATGCTCTATTAAAAGAAATTATGTCAAAACTACTTTATGTGATTTAGGGGCTCGTGTTAGTGTTATGCCTTTCTCTTTGTATAAAAGACTTGATTTGAATAAACTCACACCTACTGAAATATCATTGGAAATGGCTGACAAATCAACTGCCATACCTATCGGTATTTGTGACGATGTGCCCGTTGTTGTTGCAAATGTTACTATTTGAACAGACTTTGTTATATTTGAGATGCCCGAGGACGACAATATGTCGATTATCCTTGGTAGACCCTTTTTGAATACTATAGGGGCTGTTATGGATTGCAATAAAAGCAAAATCACTTTTCATATCAATGGTAATGAGCATATGGTGCACTTTTCGAAGAAACAATTTCAAGTGAATGGTATTAATGTTATTGAAAAATCTCTGACAATTATTATTGGAAGTTTTCAACAACCCATACCTACTGCCAAAAAGAAATATGAAACACTTATTGTTGGGGATATGCATATTCCCGTTGAGGTAACTTGTTTTATGAAAGTTCTTCGGGTTCATGTTAATCGAAATTGATTGTTAATAAGACTTGATCAACCTTATTAATGGATTATTTTCGAGAGGCACGTGGTTGATGAATTTAGTAAGCATAACCTTCTGTCCCCACCTTTTTATTTTCTATTTTTCTTAGTAAAATAAGACAAAGTGCCATGTTTATCCTGTTTTTGGAATTTTTCGTGCAATAAAAAGTGGTCAAAAATAAAAGTGCTCAGAATGACCTGAAATTTTAACATGATTTTTTTCGAATATTTAAGAATTTGTGGTGCAAATAACATCACAGGGGGGGTGCCCTGGTGCCCACAAGGCACCAGGACGCGCCAGCTACCCCAGGCTCGCCCTGGTGGGTAGTGGGCCCCACGTGGGCCCTCCCTCACTTATCCCTTTAGCTCACTTCACCACCTACCTCCAGAAAAAAATCACTCTTGCTCTCCCTCTCGTGTTCTTGCTCTCAAACCCGCGGATTTCGATCTCTTTGCTCGAAGCTCCGTTTTCGAAACTGTTTTGGGGGATTGCTACTTGGTATGTGACTCCTCCACTGCTCCAATTAGTTTTTGTTCTAATGGTTTATATTTTGAGTAATTAGCTACTATTGGTGCTACTGTAAATGAGCTTGCATGTTGAATTATTTGAGTTCCAAGTAGTTTGAATGCTTGATATAGCCTCTAGACATCCATATAAGTAGTTGTTGTCAATCTTGCGAAGTTTAGTTAATATCATTTTGTGTCCCAATAATTTTCAGAAATTTGTTCTTAGGAAAATGAAGTTCTTTCGAAGGAGTTCATATAAGAAGAATGCCAAGGGACTCACCGGTGAATCATCTTATGGTGATATCAACACTCCGTGATGGACGGAGGTCCGGCCGTGCGAGTAGCCGCACATTGCTTTCATGGATGAAGCCAGATTCCGCCAAGAGTTCACGCAATTCATTTCAAATGCTGGGCTTACCGACTTCCTCGCAGATGAGTGTGACCAACACCATGTCCTTACATATTCCTTTGTGCAAAATTTCCATTTCTTAAATAGGAACAATCCTCCTGAGGTGCGGTTTAATTTCTATGCTGAAACTCGTCAAATACCGCTTACTGAATTTAGTGAGATATGCTTAATTCCCTCTGGTGGGGAGTGAAGAGAACCTAGACCGGCAGAATTTGAGGGTTTCCTCCGCACCCTAACTGTGGGTGAGGAGAGGGGTCTATCGAAAGCCACCGCCACTAGCTTTGCAGTTTCCTTCCGTGCATTATTTTGCTCTATTCATAGCCAAGTGCTTGACTGCTAGAGCGAAGGGTAGTATACTCAGTGCACCTGACCTTGCCATTTTATGTCATGCACTTCATGATGATCACACTTATAGCCTAGGGGCTATTGTTGCACGCCGCCTACACACTAATAGAACTAAGGGTAAAAATTCATGGTGGTATTTATGCAACTCGCTTGGCGAGACGCTTTAACATTCCGCTACACCAACATGATTATTTGTTGCCTAGAGTTTATCTAGACCACCGGTCGATGGTGGACTATCAGTTTCTTGATAACACTGAGCTACTTGACCCTCTCCGCTATAACTTGGTTTTTAGTGAGGATACCCGTGATATTATCCCGTTGCCTGCACCTACTTTGTTTGATTCTATTGCCGGGAATGGATACTGGGTCATGCCAGCGAACATTATCGCCTACCAAAACGCACAGGCAGCGGCAGAGGAGGAGCCCCAGGAGTGGGATGCTCAGGCGCCTCCGCCTCAGCACTTTGACGTGGGACCTCATGGCTACTACGGGTGGTGATTACCAAGCTAGGCCAAAAGCCTAAGCTTGGGGGAGTACGTATTCCCACCGACATTACATTCATGTTCACACATTTCAGTTGTCGGTGTTAATACTTTCTCATTGTATTATCCATGCTAGTTTCATTTTTCTCGCTTTCTTCTTGTGTGTTTGAAAAACTTTGAGAAAGTTTAAAAACATTTCCCTCTTCTTTTCGGTTTTTTCTTTCTAGTTTAAATTAGTTGTAGTATTAAAAGAAAACCCAAAAAGATTTCTCGATTCTTCTTTTGCTTGTTCGGAGCTTTCCCATGTAAATAGTTTTCCTTTTTTTTGTTTTTCCTTCTTTAATTTGCTTTCTTCAAGAAAAACTAAAAACCCAAAAATATTTCAGTGTGTTTCTCTGAAATTCTTTTCTTTTGCTGAATCGTACCAAGGAGAAGACCACGATGAAAATGTTGAGTGGCTCTCATATGCGTTATTGCTGATCTAACAAAAAACCCAAATTACCTTGTCTTCTCCTCTGAATAAAATGTTGCAGATTCCAGCTTAGTCCATGGCACTCTTGCACTATTATTATTTTCATATCATTCGGTCGTGCAAGTGAAAGGCAATAATGACAATATATGTTAAATTGACTGAGGCGGGAAAAGCGGGTATGAACTCAACTTGTTTTTGTTTTTGTAAATATGTTTAACTCAGTATCCATGATTCAACACATTATGATTGAACATGTTTATGATGACAATTAGAGATTATGGTTGCTCATGCCATGCTTAAGTAGCTAGGAGTGAATAATGATTTATTTTAACTGTCAACATGCATTAAAATGGTTGTGATGTAGTATGATGATATGGTATCCTCCTCTGAATGTTTCAAGTGGCTTGACTTGGCACATGTTCACGCATGTAGTTGAACCAAAACCAACATAGCCACCACGATATTTATGTTCATGGTGTTTATATCCTACTCATGCTAGTATTCAATGTTAATTATTCATAATGCATGATCATGACCATTTTCGCTCTCTAGCTAGTCGCTTCTCAACCTATTTTCTAGCCTTTACCTGTACTAAGCAGGAATACTGCTTGTGCATCAAAATCCTTAAACCAAAAGTTATTCTAGATGAGTCCACTATATCTACCTATATGCGGTATTACCCTGCCGTTCCAAGTAAATTTGCATGTGCCACCTATAAATATTCAAATGAACATATATTTTGTGTGCCCGTACCGCTCATGGAGCGACAGGGGGTGGTCATTGTCTTCCATGCTATGCGGGTTATTCTCATGATGAGTGTTTATTCACTCGTCCTTGCACGAGAGGGGCTGGTAATAGGGATGCCCAGTCTCGAAATCAAAAATGCAAATAGTTAAAGAAAACTCCCTCGGACTGTTGTTGGTATGGATAGCACCCGAGGATTCGGCTAGCCATGGCTTGTGTTTGTTGGTGGAGGGGGAGTAGACTTTACTTTTATCACTTGGGAACCGCCGCTAATGTGTTTAGCATCGAAGATATTGAAAACTCTTAGTCGTGACATTGACAGGAAGGGTGTACCTCCCAAAATTATATTTATCTCTGATTTAAGCTTTGAGCTCTGGCACCTCTGCAAATCCCTGTTACCCTCTGCGAAGGGCCTATCTATTTACTTTTATGTTGAGTCATCAACTTCTCAAACAAGCACCAGTCCTGAGAGCACTATTGTCATCCTCATGCATTGTGTATAGTTAATATTGAATGCATCATGACTGGATCTCTTCTACCATGAATTACAATGTCTAGTCGCTGCTTGAACTTTGGAGGTTCTCTGCATTTATGTTTTGCGGTCTCAGAAAGGGCTAGTGAGATACCATTATTCTCATATTATATCATGATTGTTTTGATAAAGTGTTGGCATTTGAAATATTTTTATTATTGCTCGCTAGTTGATTATGCCATTGATGTGAGTGAATATAATCTTTAAGAGTTATCATCTACATGGTTAGTTATGATATTTGCTGAAAACCTGGGTGCTATTTAAGCATATGTATAAACACAAGAACAAAAGAGTTTATGTCGGAGGGATCGACCACGCATTACTGGAATCAGGATCTTTGCCGTCAGCCAGCTCTTTGCCGTCAGCTAGCTGACAGCAAAGAAGGTCTTTGCCATCAGCTTACAGAAAACTGACGGCAAAGAAAGAGCTGACGGCAAAGATCATGTTTGCCGTCAGCCAGCTCTTTGCTGTCTGCTAGCAGACGACATAGAAGCTTTGCCGTCTGCTAGCAGACGGCAAAGAGGGAGGGTGGCCCATTAATGAGAACCACCTAACGGCCGTTTCCTCCGGCCCCACCCCACTAGCTAGGCTCTTTGCCGTCTGCTAGTAGACGGCAAAGAGCTTTGACCTAACAAAAAACGGCCAGCGCCCGCGCCCCCACCCTTCTCTCTCTCCCCTCTGTCTCTCTCCCCTCACCTCACCCGCGCCATCCCCATGCCCGAGCCACCCCCGCCGCCGACCCCCATCGCCCCCGCCGTCCCCGACCCCCACCGCCCCCGACCCCCAAGGCCGCCCGCCGCCCGCCGCCGCTCCGTCCAGCCGCCCCCTGGTGAGATTCTTCCCTTTTTTTCTTTCTTTTTTTCTTGCTGTTTAGGTTAGTTGATTTAGGTTGTACTGTTAGTAATTTAGGTTAGTTGCTTTTTTTAGGTTAGTAGATTTTGGTTAGTAGATTGTAGGTTAGTTTTTTTATATTAGTCATATTTTAGGTTAGTAGTTTTAGGTTAGTCAATTTTAGGTTATTAGTACAATTTGTGAGATGAAAAAAAGAAAGAAAAAAAGAAAAAGTAGAAGTGGAGAGGAAAAGGAAAATAAGGAAAAAAAGAGAAAAAGAAGACAAGAGGAAGAAGGAAAAGAAGGAGAAGAAGAAAAGAAGGAGAGGAAAAAAAAAAGGAAAAAAAAGAAGAGAAGAAGAAAGAAGAAGAAGAAGAGAGAGGAGGAGGAGGAGAAGAAGGAGGAGAAGAATAGAAGAAGAAGAAGAAGAAGAAGAAGAAGAAGAAGAAGAAGAAGAAGAGAAGAAGAAGAAGAAGAAAGAAGAAGAGATGAAAAAAAAGAAGTACAAGTAGAAGATGAAAAAAAGAAGTAGGAAAAGTACAAAAAGAGGTCGCCGAGTGGTCGAGGGGTCGAGGATCGAGGGGGAAAAGAGTCGAGGGTCTAGGGGTCGAGGATCGAGGTGTCGAGGGGTCGAGGGTTGAGGGGAAAAGGGGTCGAGGATCAAGGGGAAAAGGAGTCGAGGGTCTAGGGGTCGAGGATCGAGGTGTCGAGGGTCGAGGGGAAAAGGGGTTGAGGGGTCGAGGATCGAGGGGAAAAGGAGTCGAGGGTCTAGGGGTCAAGGATCGAGGTATCGAGGGGTTGAGGGGAAAAGGGGTCGAGGGGTCGAGGGTTGCCGAGGGGTCGAGGATTTGCCATCCCGACTCCGACCCCGACACCCCGACCCCGACACGACACCCCGACCCCGCCTCGACACCCCGACACCGCGACCCGACCACAGCACCCCAACCCCCGACACGACCCCCGAGACCCCCGACACGGCACCCTCGACCGACACAGCAACACCGACACCGACACGGAAACCCCGGTACATCCGACACGGCACCCCCGACCCCGACACAACACCCCGACCCCGACACGACACCCCGACCCCCGACACCTCCCGAAAAAGGTGCTCTTCGGCTTTCCAGAGGCCGACGGGGTCATATATTTGTGAATTATGAGTTAGGTCAGGTATTCAATTATTGTTATGTACATATATATATAATTAATTAGTTCATGTTATTAGATATTCAATTTTTTATTATGTTCATGATGATGATACACACTTATTTTTTTTATTATGTTTATGTTGTACTAATTTTGTTTACTCTTTGTCATTGCAGGTGTTGACAGATGGTGGGCGCGGGTCGAGAGCGCTCCGAGCCTCCTTCCTCGGCGCATGCTGGGAGGGGTGCTATTATTCCACCCCAGCACCTTCGGAGAGCGCTAGTAGACAGTATGCAAACACCGGCGGGTGCTTCTTCTTCGGCCGGGAGAGGTCGGGGGAAGACGAAGAGGGGTGCTAGAGGTGGACGTGGCGGCGGGAGAGGTAGGAAGGCTGCCGCGCCTTCCTCGCCGCCACCCCCAGCTGATTCTCCCGACCACCGGAGTGCTCCGTCTCAGGTGGACCCGTCTGACTTGGACCCGTCTTGGACTCCGGTCCACGAGCCTCGGGCCGCCGAGCCTTCGTCCGACGAGACTCGGGTCCCAGAGTCTTCGTCCCAGGAGACTCCGGTCTTGGAGTCTTCATCCCACGTGACTCCGGAGGCTAGTGGCCATGCTGATGGTGGCGAGGACAGCTTTTCTGAGGATAGCTATAGCGAGGGTGAGCTGGTTGAGGGGGGCAAGAAGGTCTACCAGCGTGGTGGTACAAAGCTCCCGCCCAGGCCGCCGACCCGCGATCAGAGGTGGTTGATTGAGCCTAACGGGGAGAAGTAAGTGCATTTACTCTTTTTTAACCTTTTGCCTTCATGTTTCTTCAAATTAATATCTAATGTGTTGGCCTTGTCATACTGCAGGGGTTGGAAACACGCCCCTGGTGTCCGCAGGCCCAACCAGGTCCTTGGTGTGCTTTGCCGGCACCACTTCCCGGGGTGGGTCATGTTGCCCGGTGAGGGTGAGGTTCCACAGCTAGGACTGAGCTGGGAGCTATACGTGGCTGCCCCGGCCCCGTCGGAGGAGAGGGTCGATGGTGTCTTGTGCGAGATGGTGGCCGACATTGTGATCCAGCGGTTTTGGGTAATTTCTCCTTTACAGAATTAAAAATCAACAGTACCTAGTGATTGTACTAATCAGTGTTGTCTTGTTTGATCGTAGACCTTCTACAGGTGTCTTGAGGAACACGAGGCAGACGCGGCTATGGTTGTCGAAGCCGAGTGCAAGCGCCTACTTCAGAACTTACGGCATGAGGCTCGGGTGCAGGCTGTTCGAGACTACTACGCCTCGACTAACATTAAGAGGGCCAAGAAGAAGTGCCGCGCCAAGTATCTGAGTAAGGAGAAGTACATGAAGGTAATTACGTATTCTTAAGGCCTTGTACTTAGTTTCCTTGATTTGATTTGTAGGCGTAGCGCTGAAATTTCTCTTTGTCTAACTTAGGTGCCCCCGGGATGGTGTGCGGATAGGATGGACTGTTGGGAGGCGTTGGTGGATGAGTGGTGCTCTCCCCAATGGCTAGCCGTCCACAACAAGGCCAGGGATAAGCGTGCCCAAATGCAAGGTGTGCCACACCATCAAGGGAGCTCCAACCTGTTTGAGTACGGGGATCACTGGGTATGTGGTTTGCTTCACGATTCATGCAATTTCATTCTTCATGCGAGCTTGACCCCTTAACTAATATTTTGTTCCTCTCTTTTAGGCGCGACACAACAAGAAGGATGTGCCACCGCTGTACGACCTCTATGCCATGGCCCATGCTGCCCCATTCAAGAAGGCCAAGGCATTCTCTAAGGATGACCTCAATCATCCAGAGAGCTTCACCAACATCTCCTCCCACAACAAGCTCGTGAGGTACAGAGACGTTGGGAAGACGAGGAAAGGGGAGGACTTCAACCCGAGCCAGAGTCCTTTTGATCCAGAGATCATGATGCTATCTGGTGGCGGGAGGTACCATGGCTCGGTAGCCATTGGGGATGGACTGATACGTTGTCCTAGAACTCTCTCGGAGATCAAGAAGCGCCAGACGAGCTCCGATCCTGAGATAAGGCCTCGTCCACGGCCAATGGAGCTCGCCATCGAGGCTAGGGCCCAGGAGCTTCTAGCGGAGGCAAACAAGTAGGTGGCGGAGAGGGAGAGGGACATGGAGGAGAGGACGGCTAGGCTGTTGGAGGAGGAGAGGAACCGGAACGACGCGTCTCACCGGGCCCGAGCTCCTCGTGGTAAGTTTCTCCTGCATATTAGCCAAATCATGCACGTAATGTTTGTTTCATTACTAACTAATATGACTGACTCGTGAAAACAAAATGTGCAGACCGTGTGCCAGAACAACGGTCAGACCCCTCCGCCGATGCCCCAGATTGGTATAGTGCCCACGGTGAGTTTCATTTGAATGGTCATTAGTTACTACTATTCACATTTGAGTTGCATCATGCTAACAAGACATTGCAAATGATCTTTGGTGCAGCATGCCTCCCGACAGGCATCGACCGATCCTTCTCCGTCTGGCACTGGCGCAACCCTGATTGGTCCTTCTCCGTCTGGCACTGGCGCAAACCCGACGGGTCCTTCACCTCCATGATGATGGTAAGTTTTCCCAAGTGTTTTTCTTAACAAATGCATACTTAGCTTAAGAAATGACCTACTGAGCTCCAAAATGACCTATACTTAGCTTATTTTCCTCAAAAATGACATGTTAACCTTACTTAGCTCCAAAATGACATATTTTACCTAGGATAGCTATAAAATGACCTATACTTAGCATTTTTCCTCCAAAATGACTTGATATGCTTAGTTAGCTAAAAAATGGCATAACTACCTAGGATAGCTCAATAATGATCTATACATAGCTTAGCTAGTTCATTTATGACATAATTAGCTCACTTAGGTAAAAAATGGCATAATAACCTTGGTTTAGCTCCAAAATGACCTATACTTAGCTTATTTTCCTCGAAAATGACATAATAACCTTACTTAGCTCCAAACTGGCATACTTTACCTAGGATAGCTATAAAATGACCTATACTTAGCATTTTTTCCTCCTAAATGACTTAATATGCTTAGTTAGCTAAAAAATGACATAACTACCTACGATAGCTCAATAATGATCTATACCTAGCTTACCTAGTTCATTTATGACATAATTAGCTTACTTAGGTAAAAAATGGCATAATAACCTTGGTTTAGCTCCAAACTGTCATATAATTAGTTTATTTTCCTCCAAAATGACAAAATAACCTTACCTAGCTCCAAAATGACCGATTTTAACTAGGATACTCTAAATGACCTACACTTACCATTTTGTCCTCCAATGAATAAATATGCTTAATTAGCTCAAAAATGGCATAACTACCTAGGTTACTCAAAAATGACCTATACTTACCTTCTTTAGTTCGTTTAGGACATACTTAGCATACTTAGGTAAAATGGCATGATAACCTTGGTTTAGCTCCAAAATGACATAGACTTAGCTTATTTTCCTCCAAAATGACAAAATAACCTTACCTACCTCCAAAATGACCAATTTACTAGGATAGCTCTAAAATGACCTACACTTGCCATTTTGTCCTCCAAAATGAATAAATATGCTTAGTTAGCTCAAAAATGGCATAACTACCTAGTTAGCTAAAAAATGACCTATACTTAGCTTCTTCATTTCATTTATGACATACTTAGCATACTTAGGTAAAAAATGGCATGATAACCTTGGTTTAGCTCCAAAATGACATAGACTTAGCTTATTTTCCCCCAAAATGACAAAATAACCTTACTAAGCTCCAAAATGACCTATTTACCTAGCTTAGCTCTAAAATGACCTACACTTAGCATTTTTACCTAGCTTAGCTAAAAAATGGCATTTTTACCTACCTTAGTTAGAAGAAGAAGAAGATAAAGAAGAGGAGAGGAGAAAAAGAAAGAGAAGAAAAATTCTTCTTCTTCTTCTTCTTCTTCTTCTTCTTCTTCTAGCTAGTCTTCTTCTTCTTCTCACTTTCTTCTTTCCCAATTTGCAGATTTGCTTTAGATGAGGAAGCTTGCATTGATGGAGTCTACTCTTCTCCTTGTGCTTCCTTTTTGTTTTGATTTTGTACGATATGTATGTATGGATGAAACTTGGAGTCTACACTTTGCGTTGATGAAACTTGCGACCTATATATGTATGTATGGATGAAACCATTGTATGCTTGTTGTTGGATATGTTGCATATGTTCCTCTCTTCACGATTCATGTGTTGGTATGCTTGTTGAAAGTATTTTCAAATGTGTATATATATATATTTGTGAAATTCTGTGAAATTGAATGAATTTAAGAAAAAACAGAAAAAAAAACAGGGGCTATACAGGCTCTTTGGCATCTGCTGGCAAACGGCAAAGAGCTTTGCCATCAGCCAGCAGGCGGCAAAGCTGCCACATGGCAGCTACCTGTGCAACCTGGGGGGCATTGGGCTGGCCTATATGGTGGCTTTGCCGTCTGCTGGCAGACGACAAAGACCTTTGCATCTTTGCCGTCTGCTGGCAGACGGCAAAGACCTTTGCATCTTTGCCATCTGCCAGCAGACGGCAAAGCACGCCGTTAACCCCTTAACGGACCTAAGCTGCCACGTGTGCTGTCCAGGCCCTTTGCCGTCTGCTGGTAGACGACAAAGTGCCCTTTGCCGTAGTTTGTTCAGCCGGATGTGTTGCCGTCTGCTGGCTGACGGCAATAGCCTTTGTCGTCCGCCAGGCATGCCTTTGCCGTCAGCCATGGCAGACATCAAAGTTCCTGATTCCTGTACTGATGGGTAGCCTCATCCACACCCCTTAGCATTTCAAGACATCGGGGCTAGCAAAGCCCCTCACACCTTCCGGACTCTCAGCCGGCTCCTTGGGCCGGCTAGGCCCAAGCAGCCGGCTCCCAGAAGACAGCGTGCTCTTCAGGGGAGGCCGGCTCCTAGCAGACAGCCCATCCTTCCCTCGGAGTCTGCACTCAACCACTACGACGAGATGGAGCGTGACTTCAGGGCCACCCTCTCCCCCAAATCCAGGGGGGCATGGCTACAGTGCAAGCTGACCAAGTGGTCACTTACCTGCCATGTGCAGGACTGTAGCCATGCGACCCTCAGCATGCCCCTCGTCTGCAAGGGCTCTGCTACAACAAAAGGCAATCAGTACGGCCCGCAGGCAGCGGTCCCTACCTGTCCGTGAGCTCCCAGAAGACGGCGCATTCCTGGAAGGCGGCTTCGAGGGCGGACTGGCCCCCAGCAGGCGGCCTTCCCCTTCCCTCGAAGTCCGCACTCACCTGCTCCAACGGGATGGAGCATGGCTACAGCGTGCGCTGACCAAGCGACCACCAACCCGTCAGACGGCGAGACTGTAGCCATACGACTCCTGACGAGGCCTCCGTCATCGAGTACGACGCTATAGCAAAAGGCAATCAGCGTGGCCCGTAGGCGGCGGGCCCTACCTATCAGTTGGACTCTCGGCAGCCGGCGGGGCCCTCCGAAGGTGGGCCCCAGCAGCCGGCAGAGAACCCGGTGACCCTAGACACTGACGTCTGGGTCCTACACCCAGCCGTGTTACCATTGTACCCCTGGGGGCAGGCCTATATAAGCCCCCCAGGATCACCCATGCAAAGGGTTCAGCCCTCATTCCACCATACACCATAGCTAGGAGAAGATAGCTAGCCTTGCCCTTCTTCCTCCTCTAGCAACACAGCTCAAGGAGTAACCTTGTACTCCCTCTGGTCATAGTTATCATGCGGAGACCCCGCAGAGCAGGACTAGGGGTGTTATCTCCCCAGAGAGCCCCGAACCTGGGTACGTCTCATGTGCGATCGAGCTCATGCTCCCTCCCGCTTCCAGGGCCCGACGACGTCCTCTTGGCTCCACCGACGATAAGCCTCCCCCTGGCATTTGTCGCGAGAATACCCCGACAGTTGGCGCCCACCATGGGGCCTAACGCAGTGTCGGCCGGAGACACGTTCTGGATGGGAACCCTCTTCCTCTCCAGCGAGCACGTCGCGGCCGTCCTGATCAGCCGGCCCGGCGCACCTACTTGCGCTTGCACCAGCGCACCGCCCGACGCGGGGGCAGCCTACCCCGCGAGCTGCCTTGACCCCCGACGCAAGGCTAGCCTCTCCGACGAGCCCGCCTCCGATGCCGAGGCCCTCCGCTCTGTCGACCCCCTCTCTGAGCTTTTCGAGAAGCTCACCATCTCCGACGCGGACACCTCTGACGGGTTCCCCGGCGGTGTGGTGGTGATCGACGACCCGCTCCCTCCCATCTCAAGTGTTGCCTCTGCTGGCACGCTCAACACCGGCGTTTTCGCGGAGGTGATGGTCACAGGCCACAGCCAGGCCTCTGACGGGGCCATCCAGGACCTGTTGCAAGCAGCGATGCAGGACTTGACAGCTCCCGTCGGGGCCAACGCCGACGCGGCGGCGCTAGAAGAAATCCGCGTCAAGCTCCTCGACAGCACCACCAAGATGGCGGCCATGAAGTGCCGCGCTGAGGCCAACCAGCGCGAGATCGACCGCATAGCTGGCGGCACGCCGGCTGCGGCTGAGCCTAGCCGAGCCGGCGCCATTCGGCGACGCGGCGCGGCCATCGCCAGCATGCTGGGGGTCGGACGCCCGATCTACGACACCCTTGTGTAGAACCTGCACGCCGCACAAGCGGCAGCAGAAGAACTCGAGAACCTGGAGGGCGATGAAAGGCGCAGTCAGCTAGACCGCCTCCAGGAACTCCTCGACACTGCGAACACGCAGCAAGACGCGTGCAACTGCATGGTGGGAGTCGGCCGGCAGGCCGAGCTCCCGGAACGGAACCCTCCACCCCGCCATGAGCATGGAGCAACCTCCCGGTCCCCAAGCAACGGCGACCGCGGCCAGCGGAACCCGGAGCCGGCTGCTAGCCGCAGCCGGCGCACCCGCCTGACGGTTGTCAACAGCCGACAAGTTCCTCCAAGAGTGGAGGACCGGCGCCAGCAGGATGAGCGTCCGCCTCCCCCTCGCAGGGAGAGGCCGGCCTCTCCAGCGCCGGTAGACCACCCGATTCTCGGGGGCTGGCTGGGCCCCCGTGAAGGAGTCGGCGAGAATGATGCCCGCCACCGGATCGAGCGGCTGGCTCGGTCCCTGGCGATCGAGGAGGAGGACACTGTCGGCCCGGCCTGCTTCGGCCCCCGCATCCGCGACAAGCCCTTCCCCAAAGGGTTCTCGCTCCCCCGAGACACTCCGAAGTACACCGGCTCAATGAAGCCGGAGGACTAGCTGACTGACTACACTACGGCAGTCAGCATAGCAAATGGCAACAAGCGCGTGGCCATGAAGTAGTTCCACTCATGCTCCAGGGCACGGCCCAGACATGGCTGAACAGCCTCAAACCCTACAGCGTCAATAGCTGGTTGGACTTCGCCGACGTCTTCGTCCACAACTTCACCAGCACCTACAAGCGGCCCCCCAAGCCACACCAGCTCTCCATGTGCGTTCAGGGCCCGACCGAGTCCACCCGCGACTACCTGACGCGCTGGGCCGAGCTGCGCAACTCCTGCGAAGGGGTGCACGAGGTGCAGGACATCGAGTACTTCACCGCCGGGTGCAGAGAGGGCACCCTGCTCAAGCACAAGCTTTTGTGTGACGAGCCGGCTACATTGGACGAGCTCCTGGTCATGGCGGACAAGTACGCCACCACCGACTCCTCCATGAAGTCGGAGATCCGGGTTGACGCATCCGGGAAGGTGCTCCCGCTGGCTCCCCAAACGCCGGCTGGTGAGTCCAACCGGCGTCAACAGTCGAACGACAACAAGCGCAAGGCCCAGCAGCCGGCTACCAGCAACCGGCAAGTGGCAACCGTCGAGGACGAGCAGCCGGCATGCCAACCCGGACCCAAGCGTCAGCGGGGCGGCAAGGGGGCCTGGCTGCCGGCCTTCTCCTTTGAGCAGACCATGGGGCGGCGGCCGGGTCCATGCGGCGGGCCTCCTCAAAGCCGCCTGCTGCTTCGATCAGCGAGGCGGATGGAGCTCGCGACGCAGAAAGGGGAGCCCTGCACGTCAAGGCAAGCAAAAGATAAGAAACTCGCAAGAGAGGAAAAGCCAAGACGAAACAACCAAGACAAGAGCAGTAAGAGCACTCACGCGGACACCAGTGGGCATTCCTTCGGGGTCCTCCGGACGGCAGCCGTCTTCGCGGCCTCTTGCCGCCTGGTGGCGGCCGTCGACTTGGCCTTCTTGGTCGGCCTGCTGCCGAACATCCCCGCGTCGCCGCGGCACTTAGACGCGCCGGGTGCCCCAGTCGGTGCCCCGCCTGTCGGCCGCGCCGCCGAGGAGCCGGCACCCGCCCTGTTGGCGCCTTCAGGGCAGCGTTGCCCGTCGCCGTCCTCATCATCATCCGGCCAGTCCCGGACGTTGCCTCCCGTGCCGCCTCCTGCGGCTCCGCCTGCTCCAGCGCCACCTCCCCCGGCGGCGTCGTCTTCCTCCAACGCGGCCGCCCCCAGCTCGGGGTTGCCCACGTCGCTCACCTCTCGGTCCGCCATCCATTGGTGGCCAGGAGCCGGCGCGGCGGCTGCCGCCTGGCCGGCAAAGCACTGCACCGTGTTCGGGTGGTCAGGGCGGATGAAGAGCACAACGTGAGAAAAGAAAGGGGACCAGATACTAACCGCAGGCGACGGGTTGGCGCGGCTGTACGGTGGCTTGCCGAAGCTCCAGTCGGTCTCGCTCAGTTGGCTGTTGGAAAAGTAATTAACATGCCGGACCACCTCAACAGTCGGCAGCTCCTTCGTCGACATTCGGCAGGGGTCACGGCGGCCGCTCATGTCGCAGATCGGATGCGGCCGGAATTGGAGGGGCGACACTCGGCAGTAGACAAAGGTGGCCAGCAGGTCCGCCGGCTGGAGCCCCTCCGAGTCCGTCATCTCCTGAAGCCGGTCGAGGGCATTGGTGATGGAAGCCGGTAACGGTTTGGGCTGCTGCCCCCAGTTGTTCCGCGGTTCAGCAGGCGGGCCAGGCACAAAGGCCGGCAGGTTGACGTAATCACAGGTTGGGTGGACGTTGCGAATGTAGAAGTATGACTTCTGCCACAACTTCGCCGACTCATGCAAGACGACGGGGCAAAATCGGGTCCCGGCGTCAGTGCGCCGCATGGCGACGCAAGCGCCGCACTGGGCCGGCTCGCCCTTGGCCGCGGTGCCGAGCTTGAGGTAGAAGAACCTGCCCCATAGCTCGAGTGTGGACAGGACACCAAGGTAGCCTTCGCAGAAAGTGACGAAGGCGGAGAGGAGGACCACCGTGTTGGGCATGAGATGGTGAGGTTGAAGGCAGTAGAAGTCGAGGAACTCACGGAGGAAGGCACTCGCCGGCAAGCCGAAGCCACGAAGGAAGTGGCTGCGAAAGATGATGTACTCACCGGACCGCGGCGCCGGCGAGATCTCCCGCGCATCTGGGATGCGCGCCCCCACGCATGCCTCGTTGGGCATCCGCCGCGTCACGCGGAGGAACACGACGTACCTATCGTGGACATTTGAGCCGTCCCACTCGCCTCGCACCATGATTCGTGTTGACTTGGCGGCGGTGTGGCGGCGAGTCTATGGTGGCGCGGCGAGGCTAGGTGACGGCGAGCTGCGGTGGCGCTTCGGTGGTGGGCGGCACAGCAGCACAGCAGCAGCGAGGAGCAAGGAGGAGCGAGAAGAAGAAGAAGAGCGGAGGGGGGCGCGTGCATTCGGCCGCACCCCCTTCCTTCTACTTATACGGCAGCGGCGGCGGAGCCGAAGCGGCAGGTCGTGGGGAACGTGGGGATTAACTGCACCCACGCCCCGCACGACCCCGTAAATCCCGCGCCTTAAAGGCGCGTGATCGTTATGCCCCGAAAGGGCAACCGCCCACCTCGGCCGCAAGGGATCCGCGCGCGTGCCGAGGCCCTATAGTGGTGGGCCCGGGCCTGCGGCGACGTCTTGTTGCGCGCATGGGCTGGCAGGCCGGCCTAGCCTGCTAGCGCCGTGTGGCAGGCAAGCAACGGGCGGCAAGCGCACCACCCGGTGGCGTCAGCTCGGCGCTCGCCACGACGGTTCAAATTCACCAGATGGCCGGCTACTGTCGGACGACTTCTCCCAGCCGGACGAAGCAAGGGCAAAGGATCTCTCGGAGGAGGAAGCTGCTGAGGCACTCTGGCTTTGAGCCACGGCGCCTCACCATCTTCGGGGACTACTGTCGGAGGGATCGACCACGGGTAGCCTCATCCACACCCCTTAGCATTTCAAGACATCGGGGCTAGCAAAGCCCCTCGCACCTTCCGGACTCTCAGCCGGCTCCTTGGGCCGGCTAGGCCCAAGCAGCCGGCTCCCAGAAGACGGCGTGCTCTTCAGGGGAGGCTGGCTCCTAGCAGACGGCCCATCCTCCCCTCGGAGTCTGCACTCAACCACTACGACGAGACGGAGTGTGGCTACAGGGCCACCCTCTACCCCAAATCCCTGGGGGGCATGGCTACAGTGCGAGCTGACCAAGTGGTCACCTACCTGCCATGCGCAGGACTGTAGCCATGCGACCCTCAGCATGGCCCTCGTCTGCAAGGGCCCTGCTACAACAAAAGGCAATCAGTACGGCCCGCAGGCGGCGGGCCCTACCTGTCCGTGAGCTCCCAGAAGACGGCGCATTCCTGGAAGGCGGCTTCGGGGGCGGACCGGCCCCCAGCAGGCGGCCTTCCCCTTCCCTCGAAGTCCGCACTCACCTGTTCCGACGGGATGGAGCATGGCTATAGCATGCGCTGACCAAGCGGACACCAACCCGTCAGACGGCGAGTCTGTAGCCATACGACTCCTGACGAGGCCTCCGTTATCGAGTACGACGCTACAGCAAAAGGCAATCAGCGTGGCCCGCAGACGGCGGGCCCTACCTATCGGCTGGATTCTCGGCAGCCGGCGGGGCCCTCCGAAGGCGGGCCCCAGCAGCCGGCGGAGAACCCGGCGACCCTAGACACTGACGTCTGGGTCCTACACCGGCCGTGTTACCATTGTACCCCTAGGGGGCAAGCCTATATAAGCCTCCCCAGGATCACCCATGCAAAGGGTTCAACCCTCATTCCACCATACACCATAGCTAGGAGAAGATAGCTAGCCTTGCCCTTCTTCCTCCTCTAGCAACACAAGCTCAAGGAGCAACCTTGTACTCCCTCTGATCATAGTTATCATGCGGAGACCCCGCAGAGCAGGACTAGGGGTGTTATCTCCCCAGAGAGCCCCGAACCTGGGTACGTCTCGTGTGCAATCGAGCTCGTGCTCACTCCCGCTTCCAGGGCCCGACGACGTCCTCTTGGCTCCACCCACGATAAGCCTCCCCCTGGCATCTGTCGCGAGAATACCCCGGCAGTTTGTAAAAGTTTTTTGTTGTCACTTTCAATTTGTCAACTGAATTGTTTGAGGCCAAGAAATGAGTTAAGCTTGGGGGAGTTGATACGTCTCCATCGTATCTACTTTTCCAAACACTTTTGCTCTTGTTTTGGACTCTAATTTGCATGATTTGAATGAAACTAACCCAGACTAATGTTGTTTTCAGCAGAACTACCATGGTGGTGTTTTTGTTCAGAAATAAAAGTTCTCAGAATTGGACGAAACTCTTTGGAGAATTATTTTGGAATGAATAAAAATTACTGGAACCAAGACACACTAGAGGGGGGCCCCAGCTGCCCACAAGGCACCAAGGCGCGCCACCCCCCTCTGGTGCGCCCTGGTGGGTAGTGGGGCCCACGAGGCTCCGCTGACCCTAATTCCCACTATATAAAATCCTATTTTTGGAGAAAAATCAGAGAGTAAGTTTCATCGCGAGGCCAGATCTAGAGCTCGTTCGGGGCTCCAGAGAGGGGGATCTTCGGTCTTCGTCATCACCAACCATCCTCCATCACCAATTTCATGATGCTCATCACCGGGAGTGAGTAATTCCTTCGTAGGCTCGCTGGTCGGTGAGGAGTTGGATGAGATTGATCATGTAATCGAGTTAGTTTTGTTAGGGCTTGATCCCTAGTATCCACTATGTTCTGAGATTGATGTTGCTATGACTTTGCTATGCTTAATGCTTGTCACTAGGGCCCGAGTGCCATGATTTCAGATCTGAACCATTTATGTTTTCACCATTATATCTATGTTCATGATCCGATCTTGCAAGCCATATGCACCTACTATGTGTTGTGATCCATAAACCCCAAGGTGACAGCAATTGGGATACTTTTCGGTGATGACCGTAGTTTGAGGAGTTCATGTATTCACTATATGTTAATGCTTTGTTCTGGTTCTCTATTAAAAGGGGGCCTTAATATCCCTTATTTTCCTTATGGACCCCGCTGCCACGAGAGGGTAGGAGAAAAGATGTCATGCAAGTTCTTTTCCATAAGCACGTATGACTATTTACGGAATACATGCCTACATTATATTTATGAACTGGAGCTAGTTCTGTGTCACCCTATGTTATGACAGTTATATGATGAATATTATCCAACGTAATCACCGATCCAATGCCTACTAGTTTTTCACATATTGTTCTTGCTAAGTTACTATCGTTGTTGTTGCTGTTACAACTGCTACAAAATTATTGCTATCGCTGTTACCATTACTTATACTGTTTCCACTGCTATCAAAACTATCTTACTATTGTGCTACTGATCACTTTGCTGCAAATATTAAATCTCCAGGTGTGGTTGAATTGACAACTCAACTGCTAATACTTACAAATATTCTTTGGCTCCCCTTGTGTCAAATCTATAAATTTGGGTTGAATATTGTACCCTCAAAAACTGTTGTGATCCCCTATACTTGTGGGTTATCAGATGGCAGCTGAGGAAGCAGCAAGGGAGGGGCGGCTAGGGCGAACACGCAGGCAAGAAACACTGCTGTGATATATAAGAGTACTATACGTAAGTAGTACATACTACTACTCTAGTACGCGAGCCACGAGATGATGGCGCGTGCAAAATATATGGGAGCAAAAACCCGTGCACGTGGCTGGTCTATCCGGTGCACCCAGATATATTGTGGTGCGACACGTGCGTCGGACTTTGAAAGTAAAACTACCAGTGTACAAAGAAAGTTTTCTTAACATAAACTCAAACTAATTTAACATGTATACGTATATTTCAACCGTGCCACAAGAAAGAAAGGTATATTTGAATTAAAGCATGAGAAACAAAAAGACGATTACCACTGATTTTGTTAATGGACAAATTTAATGCCCGGTCTAAAATGGGCCATATTTACAATGTAATTTGACTTGTTTGTTTCTAGAGTTGTAGTGAATATTCTCAAATGTTTTATGTGCGTGTACAATTATCTTCAGCTTTTTCTAAATGTTTGCTCCAGTAGGCGGAGTAGAAACAAACACTCTCACGCACGCGGTAGGATTAATAGATTTTTTTCAAGCAGGACGACACAATATTGGCTCGCAACTAGGTTAATAAAGTATTTAAGAAAAGGGTGTCGTGTGTTCGGCGGGGATCGAACCCACAAAACGAGCTATACTCCCGCGACCACTAGTAGTACAACGCAACGTAGAATCGCTACTTGTTGCGAGTACATTGTCCCTTATACATATTGGAGTATTTAACAAAAAACACTACCACTTTCCAACCAGCCCTACCAAGAAACCACTACTCTACAAAAATTAGTAAAAACATACCAAAAATTTCTTAATCCATCGCAATAAACTACCAAGTGCTGATTAGGCATGTTTAAACCCATGTGGCACATTAAGTCAATGCCGTCTATTTTACCGGCATATTAGGCATTATGACTTGTGGGACCTACATGTCAGTCTGGGCAAAAATCCCTGAGTCACCTCCTATCTTTGGCCCGTCCACCTAGTCATCCTCGGCCATGGGAGGTAGCCACCGCCGCCAGCAGAAGGCGAGGTCAAAAGCGCCGGCGGCGCAGAGCCCATCTTGCGGCAGCCCGGAGGCCAGCTCCACGCGGCGCTTGCGGCCGCTAGCTAGCCAAGCTAGCACACACCCTGCTGGATGCATCCAGCTGCTTGTGTGCAAGGTTTGCTAGCTAGGTTGGCACGGCGGTGCGACGGCTTTCTCGCGCGTGCCGCCCTAAGGCCAGCGTGACGGCTTGCTCATGCGTGAGCTGTGATCGAGCCAGCCAGCCAACCCGTATGGAGGCAGCGCGGCGTCCGGCCCATCCGACGAAGCGGCGGCCAGCTCGCCTATCACCAGTGCCACCGACGAACACGCATATGAATAGTTTCACGTAATGTTCATGAAAAATAAATGATTGGTGGAGGAAGAAGAGGATAGATGCTCACATGTGGGTCCCACCTGTCATAACGGTCAACGCAATGGTCAAACAAACGGTGTTGACTTAAGGTGACTCTTCAACATGGACGCGTGGGCCAACTCTTTCATAGACGGGTTTAAACGACCCTAATAGGCACTTGGTAGTAGTTTTTTGGCGCGGATTAAGAAATTTTGGGTATGTTTTTAATATTTTTTATACAGTGGTTTCTTGCTAGGGCTGGTTGAAAGTGGTAGTTTTTTGTTGAATACTCTACATATTGTAAGTAGGAGTTGAAGTTAAGCTTTGGAAGGCAATAAGCACAGCTAGTTACATGGTACCTCTGTGTATGTAATTCAAACTAAATATCGACCATCAGTGACTAATATCTTGATGGAAAACTCAAAACTATGGAAACACAAGCGTATTATTAATACTTGTTTCCATAAACTTGGATCTATTTTCTATTCAACGGATGAGCATGTGGGGCCTTAGCACGATGACTTCCCGAGTGTGTAAAACAAGGTTTTCCTGTCTTCGGTAAGTAGGGGGATGACAGTGATGCGCCTTCGGCTCGCTCTAGTGCTCGTAGCCAGACTAGGTGGTCTACGGACATGTAGATGTATTCTTTTTCACGTCTCATGTTTGTCATACTGCCATGACTGTTGAGGAATAGATGGTAAGTTTTTTGCAAGAAAACCTTGGTTGAGCGTGTGTGCAAGAGAGAGAGAGATACTACGTGTGTGTGATATGTAGAGACTGAGGCAGAGATAAGAGATTCTTTGTGTGTTTGTGTGTGTGGAGGATAGAGAGATACATGTGCATGGGGCTTTATGTTGTGTAACATGGAGACAGGTAGACATAATCACAGAGTGGCTATGTGAGATACACATGCGGGCATAGGGAGAGAGGTGTGAATTAAAGAGACGGAGAATTTTGGTGTGCATGTGAGTTAGAGAGAGAGAGGCATGTATATTTATACCTGGAGCTAGAGAGAATATGCAAGGGTGTGTGTCTTAAAAGAAGGATGTAGATAGATGGGGTGGTGTGTGTGTTTATTTGTGCACGCACGTGTGTGAGAGGGAGTGTGTCTGTGGAGAAGAGAGACCACTGATGATGTAACCAAGTAGGAAAGGGGGAATGATATGACACGTGTGTCCAAGAGAGAGAAAGGCATGTCTAGTAACAGGATAGCATGGGTGCAGGCAGGGATCGAGCAGGCTATTTGGAAGAGACATTGAGTGTGTGTGAGAGAGGGGTGCGAGAGAGAGCGAGCGAGCAAGAGAGAGAGAGAGAGAGAGAGAGAGAGAGAGAGAGAGGGGGAGAGAGAGAGAGAGGTCGTTTGTGTGCGGAAGTGGCCTACAGATAGGGAGACAAGGTTGATGTTGTTCGAAAGTGGCCTATGTAGGGAGACGCAAGGAAAGTGAGTCATTGTCTGCGTGAGAGAGACTTCATGATAGATCTAAAATAGATGGTGGAGAGAACAACATGCGAGTTTGAGATCGATGATATGCTAGGGAGCTATGGAGAGAGTCACGGCATAAAATGTCTATAGGGAAGGAGGGTCGGCTCCGCATGTGGGAGAGATAGAAAGAGGATAGAGTTGCACAAGGAGACAGAGTGTGTTTGTGTGTGGTGGGGGTGGTGAGTGAGGTGTGTATCAATGTGTGTGTGTGTGTGAGTGAGAGAGATATATAGAGATGGTGGAGAGTGTGCGAGAACCACATAACTAGGGAGATAGACATTGGGGGCAGTGTTTTGTGTGTATGGGAAAGATACACGGCTATATAGTGTGTGTTCTTGGGAAATAGAGATGCCGGGAGACCTAGAGAGTGGGGGAAGAGATGTGTGCATGTCTGAGAGACAAAAGTGATAGAGATATATATTGGGGTCCAGACTTAGAAGAGAGAGAGAGGGGTTAATGTATTTCCGTGTTTGTGTCCGGGGGAGAGAAAAGCTTGTGTGGGGGGAAGAGGGGCCGGGGTGGTGGGCTTCCGATAAAAACTGAGGTGTTTATGTCTGAGAGACATAAATGTAATTGAGATAGTATATGGTCAAGAGTGTGTGCACTCATGCTTCATCAGTTTGTCTCACAGTTTGGACTATGAGATAGCGATACTTTTGAACATGTGTGGTATACTTTGAAGTACTAGAATTACAAACCTAAGATTGGAAATTTTGAATTCGACTCCATTATTAGCTTTTGTAATTCATTTAAATGGGGGTACATTTTTTAACCTGGGATTTCATGATTTCAAATTCATATATCAAACCTAGAGATATACACATACGGTCGTGTTCAAACCTTATAATCATCCACTTTATTCATACACATACACATTTTTGTTTCGTCATCATATTTAGGATAAACACATTCAAAATTTCATTTGCATTGGAGCATATCATGGTATTTGCTTCCACTAGCTCAATGATCCATATTTGAATTGGATGGTCAATCTAAGTTTCGAGTTGGAGACATTGATTTTCGAAACTTGCACTTATTTATTGCATGCACAACTAATAAATACTTGGCCATGATATCATAGTCGGCCGTACAAAAGCAGAACACTTAATTATAGCCAGCAAAAGCTTTCAAACTTCCCGCTCACATCGAAATATCTCGCGCCTGAAAGTTTAGCCCTGCGATATTCCTCTTTTACCCCTGCCACATCAACGGAAAAGGGCTGCTTTGGTAATTCCATTGTTTTCCCCTCTTTGGCCCCAACATTCTTCCCCAGAACCCCTCCCCGCCTCCCCCAACCCCCCAAGCCGTCGAATCCAGTCCTCCGCCGTAGTGGTGGACCTCACACCCCGCCGATCTACCTTCCGCACCTTGGAACCACCAACTGCCAACTCACCACTTCACCGGATCCGCTTCAGTGACTCGCTTGTCCACCGCTCCAGACCTCCTTGACTTCCATGATGGTCCACCGCACCGGATTTGCTTCACCGGTGCCCATGTCCACCACAGTGTAGGCCCTTCACTGACTACCTCGTCCGCCACATCGCTGGCCATTCATACAAGCCCTCATCCACCGCAACAGATCCGCCTCATCGAAAGCATTGTACACCGCACCGGATGTGCTTCGCCGATGCCTTCATCCACTACACCGGACCCGCTCCATGGACACCATATTCAACTCCATCGGCCCTGCTTTACTGATGCCACCTCATCAAGTTATTTTGATTTGCACTCCTTTGATTTTTCTCTTCTTTATTGTCCAACGGTTCACTTACCACAGATTAGCTTTCTTGGATGTCGACAGGCACCGCAACCGAAGCACCGGAGCTGCTTCAGCAACGATGATAGCCAGCCCAAACTCAACTGCAACACGAGCACCATCGACGATACTTAGCTTTCACGTATGACAACGGTACCCATACGCCGCCGAGAATCAGGTACTATTCTCCAACTGCCGGCGCCTACGTTCACTTTCTTAGCATAAGCACCGCACCTTCGAATTTCTTCAGGGCACCATTCAATTTTTCATGAGGCATTATTCTACTTGCACATGTAGGTCCATACATGTGGCAGTGAACATGTTACATGTGCTAAATTACAAATCAGAGCACACATAGGTACAGTGCTATTGTTTTGTCCTAAGTATTACTATACTTCCTAGATATCATTGCCTACTATTTTACTTCTTGCATGCTATATTTATGATAATGGTGTTGTTCTGATGCCACATGTTGGTTACAATTATTGTACTAGACTGGTTCTATGTTCTATATGCTTAATTACACATCAACAAACTAGCTTGTGGCTCCGCTACTTTTGGTTCGTCTTAACCTACATTTTTTGATGCTAGCTATTACAACACTGCTCCGAGCCTCTTCTCATTACTTTTTTGTGCGTTCTTGATCTTCCCAAGTTGCATGACTAATTTGATGCTTCCTTTCATTATGGAACTGCCAACCCCATCAATCAAAATGTTGTTTCTTTTGGGGATGCCACCTCGAACAAGCATAAAAATAGAGTGAAGCACCTATACTATCGTGTAAGCACACACCCTTCTTTCATTAGTTTAGATGAAGCATTGATGATCAATTTGAACCAGTGCATGTTATTAAAATTAGTTTTACCTAAATAGAGGGGGAAGAATAAACTACAACGACTAGATTTGCAACCACGGGATGCTGGCGACATCTTCAAAGAACATTGCAACAACAGCGAGGCTTCACAACAACATATGGTAAGCCAGTGTGTTTTAGTACATGTGAAATTTCATGCGTGTGGGCTGCTTTCTTGGCTTGTGCCCTCAACCTGTAATCCTATAGAATTACAAATAGTCCAGTTGCCTGCTTTGCTGTATTGCTTGATTCGAATGCTTGTTTGTTACTTGTTAGGCTATACCTGAGTTGGCCAATGTGTCAGCAGTCACTACTAGGGAAAACCTTATACACAGAATCTTACCAGCAGCGCGATTTAAAATAAGGCGCTACTGCTACTTAGCAGTAGCGCTTGCCCCAAACAGGCGCTACTGCTACCAACTTAGCAGTAGCGCGGCTCGGTAGAACCACGCTGCTAATAAAATTGACCGACCGTTCCCACCACCCTAGGTTTAGCAGTAGCGCGCCCACGTTAACCGCGCTACTGCTAAAGTAATAGTAGTAGCGCGCTTTTTTTGCAGGTCGCTACTGCTAATTTTGAACCTGGCCACATGGCGGCCCCCGCTTAGCAGTAGCGCGTTTGCCAGAAGCGCGCTGCTGCTATCTTATTAGCAGTAGCGCGTTTTACGCCCAGCGCTACTGCTAAGCCGCAACCATACCACTTTTTTCCTCCCCCTCCCCCTCCCCCATCCTCTCTTCCTCACCTTCCCCTAGCTCCCACCTCCTCTCTCCCTCACTTTGCTTCTTCCTCACTACTTCTCCCCCCCATTACTTTCCTTCTTCTACCCATCTTTCTCTCTCTTTATTACTCCTAGCTAACTACACCACCTCCATTAATGCATCTCCTTTCTCTTTTTCCTTCCCCCTCCACTAGTTGAACTTGTCTCCTCCCAAACTAGCTAGCTAGGTAGATCTAGCATTTAGTGAAGTGACCTATGTACCTCCCTAACTAGATCTAGCCTTGTCAAGAAGAGCTTTGTCCACTTTTGATCATTCCATAGGTGTGTGTGGCGACACCTATCGACATCATCATCACCGTGCTCGATCTCGAGATAGGTGATTAAAAATTTATGCTTTTCCAAGAATGGAAATATGTGTATGTGTGTGCGATATGACATAATCGGGCGATATGATGGAAATTGTGTGTGTGGCATGAGTTGACGCCGAATTGTGCTTGTGAGTTGCCTATGTTTTGCCGAAATGTTGATTTATTTCCGTTTCGGCGAATTCTGGGCAAACTCTATATGTCGTATTTTTAGGGAAGGTCATGCCGAATTTTTGTATGACTTTGATGCATGAATGCATTTTTATAATCAATTTGTTTATTATTACCGTGCAGGCGTTCATGATGGTCAGTGGAACGATGGTGGACAGGTGGTTGCGGTCGGCGGTGCAGGACATGATAGAAATAACCTAACAGAGGTTTTATGTCCGTGTCGAAGATGCAAAGGACGAGTTTGGCTCGACCCCTATGACGATGGTCGTGTGATGGCGCACCTGCTCATGACTGGTTTCATGGATGGCTATACTCGGTGGATAATTGAAGATGAGGATGATGATGTTGAGGACGCCGACGGGGCAGGCAATGACGACACGGGGCAAGACGAAGAGATGATCGATAATGGCGGCGGAGAAGGGGCCGGACATGGCAGCGGGGAAGACATGGCGGCGGAGAAGGGGCCGGATATGGCGGAGGAGAAGGGGCCGGACATGGCGGCGGAGAAGGGGCCATACATGGCGGCGGAGAAAACGTGGACTCCACGCCGCAGAATTCATCGGTACTAAGTTCAATCATGCGGGACCCTCATGTTCAAGCACTGCTTCACAAGGAGGTGAGTACTGACAGAGCTGCTTCTAGAGAGGAGGCCAAGCTGCAGCAACTGGTGATAGACTCGAACACTCCATTGTATCATGGTTGCAATCCCGAGGTGACCCGCTTGAGTTTCACGCTCGAACTCCTGAAGACGAAGGCTAAAAACAAATGGACCGACACTAGCCTCGATGAGCTTCTCAAGTACCTAAAGGATGTTCTTCCCGCGGGGAATCTATGTCCTACTAGTGTGGATGAGGCCAAGAAGATCGTGTGCCCTCTTAATCTGCCGCACGTTAGATACCATGCATGCACCAACGATTGCATAATTTATCGGAAGGAGCACACGGAAAAAACCAGCTGTCCGGTGTGCAATGCTTCTCGATACAAGAAGGCCAGGAAGAAATCTCCCCAGAAAGTTGTATGGTACTTATCGATCACTCCCCGTCTCCAGCGGTATTTCATAGATCCCAAGGAAGCAAAGCTCATGCGCTGGCACGCGAAGAGGAAGAAGCCCGATGATGGAGATGATCCGAAGCTGAGAAACGTCGTGGATGGAAGCCAGTGGAGAGCGTTCAACGGCGAATATTGGTATTTCGCATGTGATTCAAGGAATGTCGTGCTTGGCGCGTGTACCGATGGCATGAATCCGTTTGGCAACCAGAACACCAACCATAACACATGGCCTGTGTTTGTATGGATGTACAACATCCTCCCCTGGGTGTGCATGAAGTCGAAGTACATACACATGAGCATGCTGATTCAAGGGCCAAAACAACTGGGAAATAATATTAATCTGTATCTTGGGCTACTTCAAGAGGAGTTAGACATGTTATGGAAAACACCGGCGCTGACATGGGACGCCAGCAAAGGTGAGTATTTCTATATGAGAGCCGCGCAGATCACGACGGTGCACGACTATCTCGGTTACGGATATGTTGCAGGCCAGGTGTGCCATGGATATTGCGGATGCATGTGGTGCATGGATGATACGACGTCTCAACAGCTAACATCAAGGAAAGATGGCGGGTCTGGGAAAATCGTGTACATGGGGCATCGAAGATGGCTCGAGAAGGATGACCCGTGGAGAAACCGTGGAGATCTATTCAATGGTGATGGTGAGCATCGAGGACCTCCACGTAAGCGGAGCGGCGCCAAAATCGATGAGCTATTGCAAAACTGGGAACAGTGCCCCGCGCCGGGAAAGACGATGAAAAAGGCACCGAAGCCGCCGCTGAAGGTAAGGAAGATGAGGTCTGTTTTCTGGGACTTGGAGTACTGGCACAAACTCGACACACCTCATTGCCTTGATCAAATGCATATCTGTAAGAATGTCCTTGAGAGCTTGCTTGCGACACTGATGAACATGCCGGATAAGACCAAGGATGGGCCAAAGGCAAGAAAGGACTTGCAAGATTTGGAGATCAGGGCAGATCTGCACATGCCGCCCCGTAAAAGTCAGAGGAGACAGAGACGGAGACAGAGGCGCGGGAGAAGAAGGGCAAAAAAGTAAAGGAAGAGGATTATTGCCCCCCTTTGATGACCCACAAGTATAGGGGATCTATCGTAGTCCTTTCAATAAGGAAGAGTGTCAAACCCAACGAGGAGCAGAAGGAAATGACAAGTTGTTTTCAGCAAGGTATTCTCTGCAAGCACTGAAATTATCGGTGACAGATAGTTGTATGATGAGATAATTCGTAACGGGTAACAAGTAACAAAAGTAAACAAGGTGCAGAAAGGTGGCCCAATCCTTTTTGTAGCAAAGGACAAGCCTGGACAAACTCTTATATAAAGCAAAGCGCTCCTGAGGACACATGGGAAATGTTGTCAAGTTAGTTTTCATCATGCTCATATGATTTGCGTTCGTTACTTTGATAATTTGATATGTGGGTGGACCGGTGCTTGGGTGCTGTCCTTCCTTGGACAAGCCTCCCACTTATGATTAACCCCTCTCGCAAGCATCCGCAACTACGAAAGAAGAGTTAAGATAAATCTAACCATAGCATGAAACATATGGATCCAAATCAGCCCCTTACGAAGCAATGCATAAACTAGGGTTTAAGCTTCTGTCACTCTAGCAACCCATCATCTACTTATTACTTCCCAATGCCTTCCCCTAGGCCCAAATCATGGTGAAGTGTTATGTAGTCGACGTTCACATAACACCACTAGAGGAAAGACAACATACATCTTATCAAAATATCGAACGAATACCAAATTCTCATGATTACTTATAACAAGACTTCTCCCATGTCCTCAAGAACAAACGTAACTACTCACAAAGCATATTCATGTTCATAATCAGAGGAGTATTAATTATCATTAAGGATCTGAACAAATGATCTTCCACCGAATAAACCAACTAGCATCAACTACAAGAAGTAATCAACACTACTAGCAACCCACAGGTACCAATCTGAGGTTTTGAGACAAAGATCGGATACAAGAGATGAACTAGGGTTTGAGAGGAGATGGTGCTGGTGAAGATGTTGATTGAGATTGACCCCCTCTCGATGGGAGAATCGATGGTGATGACGATGGCGATGGTTTCCCCCTCCCGGAGGGATGTTTCCCTGGCAGAACAGCTCCGCCATAGCCATAGATTGGTTCTGCCCAGGTTCCGCCTTGAGACGGCGGCGCTTCGTCCCGAAAGCTTCCTTATGATTTTTTCCAGGGTAAAAGACACCATATAGCAGAAGATGGGCATCGGGGGCTGCCAAGTGGCCCACAAGGTCGGGGGGCGCGCCCAGGGGGGTAGGGCGTGCCCTCCAACCTTGTGGCTGGCTGGTGGACCCCCTCTGGTATTTTCTTTGCCCAATATTTTTTATTAATTCCAAAAACATGCTACGTGAAGTTTCAGGACTTTTGGAGTTGTGCAGAATAGGTCTCTAATATTTGCTCCTTTTCCAGTCCAGAATTCCAGCTGCCGGCATTCTACCTCTTCATGTAAACCTTGTAAAATAAGAGAGAAAAGGCATAAGTATTGTGCCATAATGTGTAATAACAGCCCATAATGCAATAAATATTGATATAAAAGCATGATGCAAAATGGACGTATCAACTCCCCCAAGCTTAGACCTTGCTTGTCCTCAAGCGAAAAGCCGATATCGAGAAATATGTCCACATGTTTAGAGATAGAGGTGTCGATAAAATAAAATACGGACATGAGGGCATCATGATCATCTTTAGAACAGCAACATATATTGTCATATAATTCCTTATGCTAAAGTAACAATTTGTTCTCAAGGTAAAGTATGAATCAGAAACTTCATTGAAAACTAACAAACTATGATCTCAGTCATTGAAGCAATTGCAATTTATCATAACATCGGAAAGAGTCAATATAAGAGCTTTTCAGCAAGTCCACATACTCAACTATCATTTAGTCTTTCACAATTGCTAACACTCACGCGATATTTATGGGTACAAAGTTTCAATCGGACACAGAGAAATATAGGGGCTTATAGTTCCGCCTCCCAACCTTTTACCTCAAGGGTAATGTCAACAATAATACTTTATGATAACCTACATCCGAGTGGATATATATATATCTGGATCTTTCTCCAACACATAGTGCTTGCCAAACGAAAAAGTGTAAAAAGGAAAGGTGATGATCACCATGACTCTTGTATAAGGGTCGAAGATAAAAGTAAAAGATAGGCCCTTCGCAGAGGGAAGCAGAGGTTGTCATGCGCTTTTATGGTTGGATGCACAAAATCTTAATGCAAAAGAACGTCACTTTATATTGCCCCTTGTGATAAGGACCTTTATTATGCAGTCCGTCGCTTTTATTTCTTCCATATCACAAGTTCGTATAAAGCTTATTTTCTTCACACTAATAGATCATACATATTTAGAGAGAAATTTTTATTGCTTGCACCGATGACAACTTACTTGAAGGATCTTACTCAATCCATAGGTAGGTATGGTGGACTCTCATGGCAAAACTGGGTTCAAGGATGTTTGGAAGCACAAGTAGTATCTCTACTTGGTGCAAAGAATTTGGCTAGCATGAGAGGGAAAGTCAAGCTCAACATGTTGGAGGATCCATGACAATATAACTTCTATTCGGATATAAGAAAACATAACCCATTATGTTGTCTTCCTTGTCCAACATCAACTTTTTAGCATGTCATATTTTAATGAGTGCTCACAATTACAGAAGATGTCCAAGATAGTATATTTATATGTGAAGCCTCTCTTTCTTTATTACTTCCTATTAATTGCAACAATGACCAAAACTTTGTTTGTCAACTCTCAACAAATTTTATTCATCATACTCTTTATATGTGAAGTCATTACTCCCCATAAGATCAATATATGATCTTTTTATTTCTTTTTATTCTTTCTCTTATTTTTATTCTCTCAAGATCATAGCAACAAAGCAAAGCCCTCAACTCCAAACTACTTTTTATTATATATAGCTCACGGACTCGATTACATAGAGGGAACATAAAGCAAAACTCAAAGCTAGATCATACTAACACTTTATTCTACTAGATCAAGATATAACCAAAAGGATCGAACTAAGAAAAACGATAAAGATAAAGATGTGATGGTGACACGATACCGGGGCACCTACCCCAAGCTTGGCAGTTGCCAAGGGGAGTGCCCATACCCATGTATTTATGTCTCTTTCTTCGGAGGTGGTGATGTGATATTCTTGGCGATGATGCCCCTTAGGATGTGATTCTCTTCCTCCGTTGATTGCCCAAAGTGGTCAGCTTCGCTGTATGCTCTTGGGCCTGGTGTCGGGTGAGATACACGACTCTCCCCGACCCACTCTTGTGAAGACATCTTGCTCTAAATCTGCTGCTGAAACAGCTCAAAACAAAAACAGAAGATTTTGTCGTGGTACGGTGGTCAAAACCTTCGGGAGATTATATAATGAATTTTTACCAACCAAAAGAAGTATTATGCAAGAAAACGGAGTCCGGAGGGCACACGAGGTGGCCATAAGGTCGGGGGGCGCGCCCAAGGGGTAGGGCGCGTCCTCCACCCTTGTGGACGCCTTGTGTCTCTTTCGGACTACTTTTAATTTTCCTAATTTTTTAAATATTCCAAAACAGAGAAAAATTATCATTGGAAACATTTTGGAGTCGGTTTACTTAGCGTACCACATACCTATTCCTTTTCGGAGTCTAAAACATTCTGGAAAGTGTCCCTTATGTACTCCTTCGGTGTTACGGTGTCAATAATATTGGTCTCAACATTTATGGGAGTACCTGAGATATAATGTTTGATTCTTTGACCGTTTACCACCTTTGGATTTATGCCTTCGGCGTTGTTGATTTTTATGGCACCGGAACGATAGACCTCCTCGATAATGTAAGGACCTTCCCATTTAGAGAGAAGCTTTCCTGCAAAAAATCTTAAACGAGAGTTGTATAGCAAAACATGATCACCTATATTAAACTCACGCTTTTGTATCCTTTTGTCATGCCATCTTTTAACTTTTTCTTTAAACAACTTGGCATTCTCATAGGCTTGGGTTCTCCATTCATCAAGTGAGCTTATGTCAAATAACCTCTTCTCACCGGCAAGTTTGAAATCATAAATGAGCTCTTTAATAGCCCAATAAGCTTTATGTTCTAATTCAAGAGGTAAGTGACAAGCCTTTCCATAAACCATTTTATATTTAGACATACCCATAGGGTTTTTATAAGCCGTTCTATAAGCCCATAATGCATCATCGAGTTTCTTAGACCAATTCTTTCTAGATCTATTAACAGTCTTTTGCAAAATCAATTTAATTTCTCTATTGCTCAATTCTACTTGACCACTAGACTGAGGATGATAAGGAGATGCAATTCTATGGTTGACATCATATTTAGCAAGCATTTTACGGAAAGCACCATGAATAAAATGTGAACCACCATCAGTCATCAAGTATCTAGGGACTCCAAACCTCGGAAAAATAACTTCTTTAAGCATCTTAATAGAAGTGTTATGATCAGCACTACTAGTTGTAATAGCTTCTACCCACTTAGTAACGTAATCAACAGCAACTAAAATATGTGTATACCCATTAGAGGAAGGAAAAGGTCCCATATAATCAAAGCCCCAAACAGCAAATGGTTCAATAACAAGTGAATAATTCATAGGCATTTCCTAACGTCTACTAATATTGCCAACTCTCTGGCATTCATCACAAGACAAGACAAACTTACGAGCATCCTTGAAGAGAGTGGGCCAATAGAAACCGGATTGCAATACCTTGTGTGCAGTTCTGTCTCCAGTGTGGTGTCCTCCATAAGACTCGGAGTGGCACTTGTGTAGGATCTGTTCCTGTTCATGCTCAGGTACACAACGTCTAATAACACCATCTACTCCTTCTTTATAAAGGTGTGGGTCATCCCAAAAGTAATGTCTTAAATCATAGAAAAACTTTTTCTTTTGCTGGTATGTGAAACTAGGTGGTATAAATTTAGCAACAATGTAATTAGCATAATCAGCATACCATGGAGCATTACGAGAAGCATTTATGACATTTAATTGTTCATCAGGAAAGCTATCATTAATAGGTAGTGGGTCATCAAGAACATTTTCTAACCTAGACAAGTTATCTGCAATGGGGTTCTCAGCTCCCTTTCTATCAATAATATGCAAATCAAATTCTTGTAGCAAGAGAACCCATCTAATAAGTCTAGGTTTAGCATCTTTCTTTTCCATAAGATATTTAATAGCAGCATGATCAGTGTGTATAGTTACTTTGGAATCAACAATATAAGGTCTGAACTTATCACAAGCAAAGACAACTGCTAAAAATTCTTTTTCAGTAGTAGCATAATTTCTCTGGGCACTGTCTAGAGTTTTACTAGCATACTAAATAACATTCAATTTCTTATCAACTCTTTGTCCTAGAACAGCACCAACAGCATAATCACTAGCATCACACATAATTTCAAAGGGTAAATTCCAATCAGGTGGCTGAACAATAGGTGCAGAGATTAAGGCTTTCTTAAGTATTTCGAATGCTTCTACACAATCATCATCAAAAACAAAAGGAACATCTTTTTGCAAGAGATTCGTGAGAGGCCTAGAAATTTTAGAGAAGTCTTTAACCTCCTATAGAAACCAGCATGACCAAGGAAACTTCTTATACCTTTGATATCTTTAGGGCACAGCATCTTTTCAATAGCATCTACTTTAGCTTTATCAACTTCAATACCTCTTTCAGAAATTTTATGCCCCAAGACAATACCTTCATTAACCATAAAGTGGCACTTCTCCCAATTCAAGACAAGATTAGTTTCTTCACATCTCTACAAAACTCGATCAAGGTTGCTCAAGCAATCATCAAAAGAAGTTCCATAAACGGAGAAATCATCCATGAAAACCTCAACAATCTTTTCACAAAAATCAGAGAATATAGCCATCATACATCTTTGAAAGGTAGCAGGTGCATTGCATAAACCAAAAGGCATGCGTCTATAAGCAAAGGTACCGAAAGGGCAAGTAAAAGTGGTTTTCTCTTGATCATCTTTTGACACAGGTATTTGAGAGAAACCAGAATAACCATCTAGAAAGAAAAAATGTGTATGTTTGGATAGTCTTTCTAGCATTTGATCAATAAAAGGTAGAGGGTAATGATCTTTTCTAGTAGCCTTATTCAATTTGCGAAAATCAATTACCATTCTATAACCCGTAACAATTCTTTGTGGGATCAATTCATTCTTATCATTAGGAACAACAGTAATACCTCCCTTCTTAGGGACACAATGAACATGACTTACCCACTGACTATCAGCAATAGGATAAATTATACCTGCTTCCAGAAGCTTTAGTATTTCATTTCTTACCACCTCTTTCATCTTAGGATTTAACCATTGTCGGCGTACGACACCTATGGGATCCGAAGGACCCCTTTACGGTTCGGCAGGGAGAGAGGTATGCACAAAGAGCAGAACCAAAGATCAATGCGAGGGGATTTTTACCCAGGTTCGGGCCGCTGATCAGCGTAATACCCTACTCCTGCTTTAGTTTATTATCAGTGATTCATCCCAGTTCTTGGAGCGCTTGCGATGAACAGTATGTTCAAGCAGCAGCTACACATGTAGAATGGGCTGAGAGTCGTCCTCCCCTGTAGCAGTCGCCTTGTGCCTCCTTTTATATGATCAAAGGGGTCACCACAGTGGCGAACTGCTCATATGCGAGGTGTAAAGTAGCTACATGGTTATCATACCTAACCACTGACGGGTTTGGACAAATGCATTTAATGCACCGTGAGGTGTCCCTACTTTCTTGGGGATGGAAAAAGGGGCCATCCCATCAGCACTGCTTAAGCTCGCCTCCACTAGCGCCTTGTCACACATCCAGAGATGGGACCAGAATGTCAGGCCGGTCGCTGCACTGGAGCGGTGGCACAGTGGCGGAACCTTGCCGGGTGCAAATCTTGCCGGGCTTGGCGGGCTACCCCGGCAAGATCTTGCCGGGAGCCGAGCCCTTGGTCTTCAGTTCTCCTTATCTTCTGATCCTTGGCTTGAATGTCTCTTTGATAACCTTGGATTGATCTTCAGCTGTTCCCCCGACAAGCCTTGCCGCAGGTATGGCTACAACTGCCCGTGCACAAGTATGGGGTACTAAAGGCCCAATATTTAGTACACCGATAGGAGCCCCCGGGCCTAGGCCACACACGGGTGCGAGGCGTTGTTGGGCTAGGCCCAAATAGTGCACGGGCACGCGTGGCAGGGGTAACCTGCTTGTAATTATTCCGTTTACTGCGCTTCCCCACTACGCGCATTGAATGCGCGACATGGGAAGCGTGCGCTGAACGGCCACGGCCTCAACGCGCTCGTATAGGCGTGTTCACATTGGGCAGTAAAAGAGGCAGCCATGCTCCTTCCCCATAAAAAAGAATCCGCAAAGGCGCTGCCCATTTACCCCTTCTTTCCAATCTGAAATCCGCCATTACCTTCTCTCTCCCGAGCCCAGAGCAGAACTTCACCTCATCCGCTCACCGCCTCCGCACCCGCTCCATCCTCGACTTTTGCCTTCGCAACCACCATGCCGCCCAAGGCTAGCAAGAGCAAGGGCAAGGATACGAAAGCCGATGTCCCGGAGAGTGAGCTAGTGAAGATGCGGAAGAAGTACATCGTCTTCGCTCCGACGCTCGACGCGGAAGCCTTGAAGAACCGGTACCAGTGCATGTGGGCGAGGGAGACGAAAGCTCACCCCGCGACTCGTGTGGCCCCAGGTTCTTCTTCCAAAGGCGGACCTGATAGATATCCCTTCTTCGCCGCTTATTTTTATTGCGGGCTCTGTCCTCCATTCTCTGATTTCTTCAACGACATCATGTACACATATGGCTTCCATCTCCTGGATTTCACGCCGAATGCCGTAACATGAATGTCCATCTTTGCTCATCTTTGCGAAAACTTTGCCGGGGTAGTTCCCAACACTGCCCTCTTCCGCCATTACTTCATTCCTCGCGTCCAAAAAGGGGAAGCCCTTGCCGGTTCTATCGCCTGGATCCCGAGGGCATGGAACAAGGAGATATATCCAGATGGGGTTTACCGCGAAAAGTGGGAAGAATGGCGGTCTGAGTGGTGCTGGATTAAGGAAGTAGGTCCCCATCCCTTCTGTTCGCCGCGTCGGTAGAAGGCGGTCCGTGGCGAGGACTGGAGCGATCTTGATGCTCAAGATGACAGGCTCACAATCGCCATGACCAGGATCCTCCGTTTGAAAGCCGCCGGGCTCACAATAGATATGATTGGCTCTGACTTCCTTCGCCGCCGCATCGCCCCTCTGCAGAATAAGGGGAGACCAGCTTGGGAGTTCTGGAATGTGGCAAATATCATGAGGCTGCGCCCCGGACTGAACAACAACCTGACAATTATGCAGCTCGGTGCTCTCCGCCACAGGCTATTTCAGCGCGAAGACAAGCATAAATTGCCGGCAAGAATTATTCCTTTGTGCAACAACTCCGCCCTGGGGTCAATCATCACCGCAATGCCAATGTTCAACGCCCATGGCCTTGACGCGACTTGGGTTGAGCCATCTGCGGAGGAGGCACAAAAGTTCTTCGACAACTTGTCGGAGAGGGCCGTCCGGGAATAAACAAACCTCATCCGCGCCACCACTGATGAAGAAGTGGCGTATATTACCACTAGAGTGGAAGAGGCGAATCTTGCCATGGAGGCCGGCAACGTCGGCTTCACAGAATGGGAAACCAGCGACGTGGAAGTCGTACTGGAGGAGAAACCTGCCGGGGAGGATGAGGCTGCCGGGGAACAGAGCGGCGCAGCCGCTGAGAGCTCATCAGGCGAGGATGCAGCCGAAGAGCAGTCGCAGGAGGAGCCCCCAGCTCCAAAGAAGGCAAAACGCGTCCTTCGGAAAGCTGCCTCTGGCGTCCCAGCAAGCCAAACCTCTTCGAGCAGCGAGGCTCCCGGCAAGGGGGCGGCCGGCAAGGCTGCACCGTGGCAAGGGGTTCGATAGCAACCCGTGCGGCGCACGAGACACACACCTGCGACAACCACTGGGGCGGCAGGGGCGTCTCACATAACATCACCGGAGGCTGAGGCGGCAGAGCCACGCCAACTCCCTGCACCTGCCGCAGCCAAGCGACCCAGGACCCCTCCTCCGCCTCCCCATACGGACACCGCAACGGAGGTCGATTTCGACATCTCCGGCTTCAGCCCGGAACGAGAAGCGGAAGAGTAAGCATCCTGTCACAGTCTTTATCTCCCAAATTCTGAATTCAATTGATCTCATCGCCTTGCTTTGTCTTGTCTCTGCAGCGAGGCAGAAACCTTGGCGGAAAGGATGGCGAAGAGGGCGAAGACCTCCACGGGCGATGAGCCCCCGACAAGCTCTACAAGCGTGCCAGAAACTATCACCATCAGCCTGGAGCTTAGCCCTCAACGCACCTCCCAGCGCAGCCCCCAGCGTGAGTCCACTACTCGTTTTCCGCTGGCGGATGCTGAGGTTTCTATCTTTGCCACTTACATCTTTGGGCTTGCAGGAGAAGAACGGCAACAGGGAGAGTCATCGGAGAACGCCCCCGTCGTGCCGCCTCCGTCAACCACACCGCCCGCAAGCGCATCTCCGGCAAGAGCTCCCACCGACGAGCCTACCTTGGAAGAGGAGGAGCCGGGAAACATGGGCACCGGTAACCTTTCCCCGGCAACCAATGTTGCCGAGGAGGGTGAAGCTACTCCTCATCAGCTCGACACAGGTGACTGCTTGCCTCAGAGCACTTGTGATTCTTTCCTTTATCTTTCTGAACTTTGATCTTGATTTGATTTTGTTCCCCTGCTTTGTCCTTCAAAATTCCCTGTGATGGAACATATGGACATCGACATGGTCATCGAGGAGACCGCCAGAGACGCTGCCGCCGAAGCTGACAAGATCGCCGCTAGCGAGGCCACGAAAGATGCCACCGTCGAGGCCAGCGAGGCTGCTGCCGAGGAGGCCACCAAGAAACTTGCCGAGAGGGCCGGCGAGGAGACTGATGACCGTACTGACGGCATTCCTGCCGCAGGAGCGCCAGGCGCTACACCGGCCACAGAGCCCCCAGCCATCGGTGAGACGATTGCCGAAGATCAACCATCGACATCCAAGGCTCCCTGATCGGGCAAATATCTCAAGGTTGGTGACAACCTGTTCATCAACTTACCGGGGGCGGCAAGCATTGGAGCACCGACCGAAGGGGAAACTTTTGATGAAGAAGTCATCACCGCTGCCGAGCTCAAGATTGTCGATGAACTAAGCGCCAGCAGCGGAAAATCTGAAGAAGATCGGCTCCTCCAGGCCATGGGCGATAATTTCCGCAAGCTCCAAGTGCTCCACCGTGCTCGAAAAGAGAAGGTAGACGCCAGAGCTGCAGTTGTCGAAGCAGCCGAGGCGGATTTCCAGAAGTGCATTGAGCAAATGCAGATCTGGTACGCCGAGGCCATTCAGGAGTTGACTGCCGGCCGGGAACAAGTGAGCCAAAGCTGGACGGAGCTCCACCTGAGGCAGTCTGATATGGAGAGGGCGCAAGAGGAAGCTGCGCAAAGGGTTGCCGCTGAGGAAGCTCTCTTGACGCAGTGCCGCATTTGGCTTGATGCTCACGAAGAAGATCTTGCCGCGTGCGAGCAGGCACATGCCGCCAAATTCCGCGGCAAGGACGAAGAGATTGAAAAACTTGTTGCGCAACAGACCCAGGAGCTGGAGTAGAAGCACAAGGAGGCGCTCGAAGCTGCAACTGTAGATCATGCCAGCAAACTCAAAGAAGCCATCGATGCCGCCGAGGCCGCAGAGGCCACCAAGAACGAGCTGAGCAACAAAGTGAAGAAGCTGGAGGCAGATCTTGAGGAACATAGCAAGAAGCTCTCGACGCTCAAAGACGACAGGGAGAAAACTCTCCACAGCCTGGTGGAGATGCAATTTGCCATATCCGACAAGACCAAGCAGCTCTCTTCAGCCAACAATGCCATTGTCGATCTGAGGCTAAAGCTGACCACGCTGGAGAAGTCTCTTAAGGACGGCAGGGCCCGCGAGAAGGTCCTGAGCAAAGATCTCCAGGAAGAGAGGAACTTGCTCAAGAGCGCTGTCGCCGCCCAAGTTGACTATGAGAAAGGCGTGCAAATCTGGACTGATTGCCTTGTCGACACCGCGGAGAAGCTCACTACACAACTGTCAACCATGGGCCGGGAGGGCCTGCAAAACTTCAGGTATTCCTCTGAAGAAAGGATATCCCCGAGCGCCAGGTTGACCATGTTCTTCGAAAGCATCATTGATGCCCTGAAGCTGCTCCAGTCCAACCGAGCGACCCAATTAGCCAATGAATCCCGCAAGCTTTGCCTGGCCGTCCTCCACAAGGTGCTCATCAAGGTGGTACACAAGAACCCTGGCATCAACCTCACCAACGTGCTCGACCGCTTGCCGAAGGATGCAGATCTCAAGGCACTTGAGGAGCTTGTCGCGCCCATCCTCGAGAAGGTAGATTCAATCAAGAGGGTTGAAGGCCAGCGCAGGGACTAGCCGTCTCACCCTTCCTTGCCGCCATTCCATGCCAAAGACAATTTAATCTTAAGTTAGAACTTGCGGCAACTATCAATGTAATATAACTTGCTATGACTGAGTATATGCATGCTATTTCCCTTTTCCAATTTCTTCCCGTATGATTACACCCTACGCTTGCTGGAAACTTGTCAGCGCGCAACCTGCCGCGAGCGCTGGGTGCGGGACTTCAGCAGCTTGCTGGAGGTGCAGCAGCCGGCAAAACACCTTGGCGCTCTTGGTGCAGCCACTTAGAACATTGAGCGGACTCGAAACAAAATAAGGGCGCAACCAATTACGACAAGGGTTCCTTCGCGTGCAGGTTTTCCATACAAGGGCCGAAATCGTCCAAAGAAATTAGCCTGATAGTAAAAATCGAAAAACTTGCTCAAAGTTTCGAACTTAGCTTTCTGTCGCTGTACTCCCTCCGGCAAGACATCAATTCTGAACATCACCCATTGGTATCCATACCTTCCTCCCCCCCGGCAAACTTGCACGCGAGGGAACCTTCTATCCTTTGAGAAAAAGAAAGAAGAGAAAATAAAGATATGGAACCTTGGCGGTTCGTTAGTCTTACCGGGAGCAAGTGTCATACAATATCTCAGACAAGCATGCATATATATAAACATGGAAATCAAAAAGAGATGTACAACACTTAAGCTTATTCAACTACGCACAGGGTCTGTGCCTGGCTTTGTATAAAGGATTATATGCCTTGCCGGCAAGACTTGTACAAAAGGAGGTTGCCGGGGGCCCCTGGCAACCACGCCTTATGGGTAAAACTTGCGAAGATGTTTGATATTCCAGGAGTTGCTCACTGGAACGCCATCCTCGGTCTCCAGGCAGACAGCGCTGGGCCTGGTGACTCGTACTACCCGATAAGGGCCTTCCCACTTCGGCGTCAACTTGTTTGAATTCTTGGTGGACTGAATCCGCCGAAGAACAAGGTCGCCTTCCTCAAGGCTTCGGGCATGAACTTTGCGGCTATGGTAGCGGGGCAAAGCTTGCTGGTAGCGTGTAGCTCGCACAGCAGCCTGAAGACGATCCTCCTCAAGGAGCACAGTGTCATCTTGCCGTAGTTGCTCTTGCTCAAGCTCATCATAAGCGAGGACTCGAGGTGACCCATATATGAGTTCCGTGGGGAGAACTGCTTCCGCTCCGTAAACCAGAGCGAAGGGTGTCTGGCCAGTGGCTCGATTTGGTGTCGTTCTGATTGACCAAAGAACCGTCGGCAACTCATCAATCCAGTGCCTTCCGCACTTCTTCAGCCCGTCGAAAGTTCTGGTCCTGAGACCGCGCAGCACTTCAGCATTAGCCCTCTCCGCTTGGCCGTTGCTTCTTAGGTGAGCAACAGAGGCAAAACAAACTTTGCCGCCAAGGTCTTGGACGTATTGCATGAAGGTGCGACTTGTGAACTGTGTGCCATTGTCGGTGATGATGCTATTAGGCACACCGAAACGGCAAACTATTCCTTTAAAGAACTTGACGGCTGATTGTGCTGTCACCTTCCTCACCGCTTCCACCTCCGGCCACTTTGTGAACTTGTCGATTGCAACGTACAAGTACTCAAAGCCCCCGGTAGCACGGGGAAAAGGGCCCAGTATGTCGAGCCCCTAGACCGAAAATGGCCAGGAGAGAGGGATTGTTTGAAGAGCTTGAGCTGGCTGATGTGATTTCTTTGAATGAAACTGGCACGCTTTACACTGGGTTACTAGTGCAGCTGCATCCTGGAGAGTAGTGGGCCAAAAGAAACCTTGCCGGAATGCCTTTCCGACAAGCGCTCTTGATCCTATGTGGGAGCCACATATGCCTCCATGTATTTCTGCCAACAGCTCCAGTCCATCTTCCCGAGGAATACACTTCAATTTCACACCGTTCAGTCTCTTCCTGTACAGAACGCCATCGACGAACTGGTACATGCTAGACTGACGGGCTACTTTTTCCGCTTCTTCCTGCTGCTCAGGGAGTTCCCCTGTCTGAAGAAAATGGATAATGGGTTGTGCCCAAGCTGGAGCCTGGGGCTCGACAACAAGGACTAAAGGCATCTCTTCCGTCGGGGGAATGTTTGTCTCGACGGCAAGGGCCTGCGCCCCTGCTGGATCCTGTTGTTCCCCGGCAGGCTTGCCGCTGACCCTGGCGACTTCCTTGCCGGCGGCTCCCGGGAGCTCTGCCGGAAAGTACTGACCAGAATTCAACTTCCTTCTCTTTTCTTGCCTCATTGATGGCGCTACAGATGGATGAGTTAAATGGAGCACAAAAGTTCCTGGTTCCACAGGTAACTTAAGGGCAGCGCGCTTTGACAGGTCATCGGCAATACTGTTCTCAGCACGAGGAATGTGCTTTGTATGCAGACCGTCAAAGCGCTCTTCCATTTTCCTCACTTCATCCACGTAAGCCTGCATCAATGGACTCTGATAATCTTTGTTGACTTGCCTGACAACAAGCTGCGAATAGCCTCTGATGATGAGCTTCTTGATACCAAGATCTGCCGCGATCCTGAGACTGGCAAGCAGGCCTTCGTACTCCATAGTGTTGTTTGTCGAGCTCTCCCGGGGAAAATGCATCTGGATTACATATTTGAGGTCCTCTCCGGTGGGTGCGACAAGCAGCACGCCAGCATTGGCGCCTTGCAGCATAAAAGCACCGTCAAAGTACATAACCCATTCTCGATCTGTTTCCTTGCCGGGAAGAGTCATTTCTTGAATCTCCTTGTCTGGCGTTGGGGTCCATTCCGCAATGAACTCCGCCAAGGATCTGCTCTGAATTGCTAAAGTACTTTCAAACTTGAGACCAAAGCTCGACAATTCCAACGCCCACTCCACAATCCTGCCGGTTGCCTCTGGATTTCGCAAAATCCGCTGCAACGGGAAGCGAGTGACGACGGTAATCTCATGTGCTTGGAAATAATGGCGCAGCTTCCTCGAGGCCATGAGAAGGCCGAAGAGCAATTTCTGCACACCAGAGTATCTTGACCTAGCTCCCTGTAAAAGGGAGCTGACAAAATAAACTAGACGCTGCACCATCTTTCTCTTTTGCACTGATTCTTCTGACTACGCAGATCCTGTCTTGTCGGCACCAGACCTTGCTGGGGAAGATCCCGGCGCGTCACTTGACGGTCCTGCCACTGCCGTTACCCCCTCGTCAACTTCTCTCTGCGCCACTAACGCAGCACTAACCACTTGATTTGTTGCCGCTAGATACAGCAGCAACGGCTCTTGTGGTTTAGGTGCGACTAGCGTCGGCGGAGAGGAGAGGTACCTCTTCAAATCTTGCAGCACTACCTCCGCTTCCGGAGTCCATCTCATTGGACCTGCTTTCTTCAAAATTTTGAAAAAGGGCAGGGCGCGCTCAGCAGATTTGGAGATAAACCTGCTTAAGGCAGCAACGCAGCCGGCAAGGCGACGTACATCCTTGACGCGTCTTGGCGCTTGAATCTGCTCAATGGCTTTGATCTTGTCGGGGTTCGCTTCGATCCCCCGCTGAGATACAAAGAACCCGAGAAGCTTGCCGGAAGGGACGCCAAACACACACTTCTCGGGATTGATCTTGCGCAGATTTGTAAATGTTTCTTCTAGATCTTGTATGAGCGTCGCTTTATCCTTGGTTTTGACCACTATGTCATCCATGTATGCTTCCATATTTCTATGTAGCTGAGGCTCAAAACAGATTTGGACCGCTCTCACAAATGTAGAACCAGCACTTTTCAACCCGAAAGGCATTCGTATAAAACAATACGTACCACATGGGGTGATAAATGCGGTCTTTTCTTCATCTTCTTTTGCCATGAATATCTGATGATACCCCGAATAGGCATCAAGGAACAACAGTAGGTCACCACCAGCAGTGGAGTCCACAATCTGGTCGATGTGCGGCAAGGGGAAAGGATCTTTTGGACAGGCTTTATTGATGTCTGTATAATCAATACACAACCTCCATTTCCCATTCGCCTTGCGCACTACAACCGGATTAGCCAACCACGTTGGGTGAAGCACTCCTCTGACCAAACCTGCCGCTTCTAACTTCCTGATTTCTTCGGCGATAAATTCTTGCCGCTCCAAGGCTTGCTTTCTCACCCTCTGCTTGACGGGCCGCGCGTGAGGACAGACAACAAGGTGGTGCTCAATTACTTTCCTGGGAACACCGGGGATGTCAGATGGTTGCCATGCAAACACATCAACATTCGCCCGCAGGAAAGCAACGAGCATGCTTTCCTATTTGTCATCTAGGGTGGAACTTATAGTGAAAGTTCCTCCCATTCCGTCCTCCTTGACGGGCACCTTCTTGGTCTCTGGTGGAGCAGCCTTGGACTTCTTGTTCTTGCCGGTGGAACTCTCTGGTGCATCCTCAACGGGAGCGCAGCACTCCGAAGAGGTACGCTTGCCGGAGTTTGTGCCAGAGATCTTGCCGGTCTTCTTCTCCTTCCCTCCGGGACTTCCAGCAGCAGGAGCAGATGCCTTGACGGTAGGTGTTGCGGCTGCCTCCCGGTAGAGTTGGTCGGTGCAGATTAGTGCATCCTTCTTGTCGGAGTGAACAGTGATGACACCAATCGGTCCGGGCATCTTCAACACATTATACGCATAGTGTGATGCCGCCATGAACTTGGCCAGCGCTGGGCGGCCAAGGATCCCGTTGTATGACATGGGGATCTTGGCGACATCAAACACTACCTTCTCTGTCCTATAATTGAGCTCACTACCAAATGTTACCGGTAGCGTAATCTTGCCTTTTGGCTGGGTCCTTCCTGGATTGATCCCCTGGAACGTGCCCGTTTCCTCGAGATCTTCATCAGGAATTTGCAGCTTCTTGAGCACGTCCGGCGAGATTAAGTTCAGCCCGGCTCCACCATCAACTAGCATTTTTGTTACCTTGAGGTTGCGGATTGTTGGCGAAACCAACAAGGGCAAGCACCCGACCGCAGTTGTGCGATCAGGTTGATCCTCGGCGTAAAAAATGATAGGCGTGTGGGACCATTTTAAAGGTTTCCGTGCATCAACCGATGGCTCTGTTGCATTAACCTCACGCACCCACTGTTTAAGTTGGTGATGAGAAGAATGCAACGAGGTGCCCCCGTCAATACACATGGCCTCTGTGGCTTTCTGAAACTCGTGCTCGCTGGATTCGTCGTCTTCCTTATCATCATCGCCACCGTCGTCCCTGTTGCGGCCTCGGGCGGGCCTCTCCTTCTGTTGCTTAGCCTTGCCGCGGCGGCCTCCTTGACCACCACGCTTCTTGCCGGATCCCTCAGCATCGTCCTGGGCCTTCTCCTTGTCTCGCCTTTAGTACTCAGCTCTCTGCTTCTCGACAAGCTGCTCAACTTGCCGGCAGTTTTGGAGATCGTGGCCCTTGGTGCGATGGATCTTGCAATACTGTTTGTCGGAGCCTTTCGGCTTGTCGGCAGCCGCCAAGGCCTGACAGGAAGCGCACCCGGCAACTTCCTTGCTGGGGTCGTCAACCTTTGCCTTCTTGGCGGTGCCGGGGTTGCCGGATTCCTCGACAGCAAGCACGGCCTTGCCTTTGCGCTTCTTGTTTCGCCGCCGGCCTTTCTTCGACGGGGTTGCAGCATCCTCATCTTCAGATTCGCCCCCTGCGCCAACACCCTCGCCGGGGAGTTTTCTCCCTTCTTCAGCTCGAGCGCATTTGTCGGCCAGAGCATAAAGCTCGGCAATACTCCTGACCTTATTCATCGCCAGCTCTTCGCGCATCTTGCGGTTACGCACGTTCTGATGAAACGTGCTAACAACAGCGGCAGGATGAATGTCTGGAATATTGTACTGCACCCGGCTAAACCTCTGGATAAACTTGCGCAGGGGCTCGCCCTCCTTTTGAGGGAGGAGATGCAAATCACTTTCTTGGCCAGGAGCTTGGTGGCCTCCAACAAAGGCGCCAACAAACTGATGGCACAGATCTGACCAGGAAGAAATGGAATTCTCCGGCAGATAATTCAACCACGACCTGACGTTGGGTTTGAGCACCAACGGGAAGTAGTTGGCAAGTATCTTGTCATCTCGGCCTCCGGCAGCCTGCACCGCAATGGTGTAGATGCTCAGGAACTCCGAGGGGTGAGTCTTGCCGTCATATTTCTCCGGGACCTCTGGTTTGAACATTCGGGAGTTGGGCCACTGGACTCGCCGAAGCTCACGGGTAAACGCTGGACAACCTACCTCATAGGGCAAGTCGCCTGCATCCCCTGGCGCAGGCTTGTCGACAGTAGGCCCTGCGTGTTTATCGGACTAATGACGTGCCTCCCGTCGCCGCTCGATGGTAGTTCGAGCGTCCTCTTTCCTTCGTTCCTGGAGAACTTGATGCTGATCGCGGCATATCCGTGGATCGAACGACGCCGTGGAATCATCATCACGGCCGTCGGTCCGCCGGGTCGACGACTGCCGCTGTTGTCATGGAGGGGAGTGCACCATGGTCACACCGCCTCCGGTCTTCTCACCATTGGCTCACGCCGGATCGATAGACCGCTTCCGCGAGGGCCCTGCTTGCTGCGGCCTATCATTGTTGACGAAGCCAATGAGGCTCTGGATAGTAGATCGCCACTCCTCCATCTTCTCCGGAGTAGGAGGAAAATCAAGGAGCAGCTGCGCACGTGCCAAAGCTTCTACTGGCTTAGGCGGCGGCGACAGGTGCGAGGTACATGAGGTGCTCTGACTCCTAACAGTGTTAGAAGGAGCATCGTCATGACCATGCGACCGCGCGCCACTTCCACCGGCAGTTTGGCGTGCATGCTGGGCCGGCACACCTTGGGATCTGTGCGCAGAAGTGTTTTCATGGGGACGTTCAGAACCACCAGCGCCACGGCGCTGCTCATCGCGCGCGACCTGGGAAGGCCGCGATGCTTGCGCCGGCACAGGAGCCCTAGAAGGCGTCCTCCGATCTCTGGAGTTTGATGCGCCGCCCGTAGGCAGCACGGCTACATCTCTGGATCTAGCGGCGTGCGGGTTGCCGTCGCCGCTGCGAACGACGTCGCTCGCCTTGCTCGGATCACCAGAACGCCGTGGAGGCTCTAAACCTCCACCTCCTGCATCCACGCCGTCACCTGTCCGAGTAGGCGCGGGTAAGACGGACATAGACGGAACAACCGCTGCCGCACCCTTCTTCTTGGGCGGCATGGTGACAAAAACGATGAAGAAACTGACACGCTGATCACCAGATCAGGTTCGCGCAACCTCGTTCCCCCTACCTGGCGCGCCAAAGATGTCGGCGTACGACACCTATGGGATCCAAAGGACCCCTTTACGGTTCGGCAGGGAGAGAGGTATGCACAAAGAGCAGAACCGAAGATCAACGCGAGGGGATTTTTACCCAGGTTCGAGCCACTGATCAGCGTAAAACCCTACTCCTGCTTTAGTTTATTATCAGTGATTCGTCCTAGTTCTTGGAGCGCTTGCGATGAACAGTACGTTCAAGCAGCAGCTACGCATGCAGAATGGGCTGAGAGTCGTCCTCCCCTGTAGCAGTCGCCTTAGGCCTCCTTTTATATGATCAAAGGGGTCACCACAGTGGCGAACAACTCATATGCGAGGTGTAAAGTAGCTACATGGTTATCATACCTAACCACTGACGGTTTTGGACAAATGCATTTAATGCACCGTGAGGTGTCCGTTTAGGTGTCCCTACTTTCTTGGGGATGGAAAAAGGGGCCATCCCATCAGCACCGCTTAAGCTCGCCTCCACTAGCGCCTTGCCACGCATCCAGAGATGGGACCAGAATGTCAGGCCGGTCGCTGCACTGGAGCGGTGGCACAGTGGCGGAACCTTGCCGGGTGCAAATCTTGCCGGGCTTGGCGGGCTACCCCGGCAAGATCTTGCCGGGAGCCAAGCCCTCGGTCTTCAGTTCTCCTTATCTTCTGATCCTTGGCTTGAATGTCTCTTTGATAACCTTGGATTGATCTTCAGCTGTTCCCCCGACAAGCCTTGCCGCAGGTATGGCTACAACTGCCCGTGCACAAGTATGGGGTACTAAAGGCCCAATATTTAGTACACCGACAACCGTCGTTGGTGATCAACAACTGGTTTAGCATCTTTCTCCAATTTAATTTTGTGCTGGCATAGAGTGGGACTAATGCCCTTAAGATCATCAAGAGTATATCCAATAGCAGCATGGTGCTTCTTCAGAGTTTTCAATAATCTCTTTTCTTCATGCTATGAAAGGTTAGCACTAATAATAACTGGATATATCTTCTTTTCATCTAGATAAGCATATTCAAAGTATCAGGTAATTGTTTAAGCTCAAACACGGGATCTCCCTTGGGTGGAGGAGGATCCCCAAGGATTTCAACAGGCAAATTGTGTTTCAAAATAGGCCCTTGCTTAAAGAATATCTCATCTATTTCCCTTCTTTCATTCATAGACAAATCATTTTCATGGTCTAGCAAATATTGTTCTAAAGGATCAGTAGGAGGCACGGCAATAGAAGCAAGACCAATAATTTCATCCTTACTAGGCAATTCTTTATCATGGGGTTGTCTACAGAATTTAGAGAAATTAAAATCATGAGACATATCCCCTAAACCAACAGTAACAATATCTTTCTCGCAGTCTATCTTAGCATTAACAGTATTCAAGAAGGGTCTACCAAATATAATGGGATAAAAGTTATCTTGTGGGGAACCAAGAACAAGGAAATCAGCAAGATATTTTATTTTCCCACACAAGACTTCAACATCTCTAACAATTCTAATTGGTGAAATAGTATCTCTATTAGCAAGCTTAATAGTAACATCAATATCTTCTATCTCAGCAGGTGCAATATCATTCATAATTTCTTTATATAAAGAAAAAGGAATTGCACTCACACTAGCACCCATATCACATAAGCCATGATAACAATGATCTCCTATTTTAACTGAAACAACAGGCATGCCGACAACGGGTCTATGTTTATCTTTACTATCGGTTTAGCAATTCTAGCAGCTTCATCACAGAAATAAATAACATGCCCATCAATATTATCAACCAAGAGATCTTTAACCAAAGCAATACTAGGTTCAACTTTAATTTGCTCAGGGGGTGTAGGTGTTCTAGTATAACTCTTATGAACCACAGTTGAAGCTTTAGTATGATCCTTTATTCTAACAGGAAAAGGTGGTTTCTCAATATAAGCAGTAGGAACAATAGGATCAACATTATAAGTAATAGTTTCTTCTTCAGCTTCAATAGGTTCTACTACTTTAACTTCAATGGGAGGATGATATTTAAACCACTTCTCCTTAGGGAGATCAACAAGAGTAGCAAAAGATTCACAGAAAGAAGCTACTATCTCAGAGTCAAGTCCATATTTAGTGCTAAAATCACGAAAATCATCGGTATCCATAAAAGATTTAACATAATCAAACTTAAGATTTATACCTGACTCATTACCTTTGTCGAGTTCCCAATCGTCAGAGTTGCATTTAATTCTTTCCAATAAATCCCATTTGAATTCAATAGGCTTCTTCATAAAAGAACCAGTACAAGAAGTATCGAGCATGGATCGATCATTATGAGAAAGCCGAGCATAAATTTTTTGAATAATAATTTCTCTTGGGAGCCCATGATTGGGGCATGAATATAACATTGACTTAAGCCTCCCCCAAGCTTGAGCGATACTTTCTCCTTCACGAGGCCAAAAATTATATATATAATTTCGATCACGATGAACCAGATGCATAGGATAAAACTTCTGATGAAATTCCAATTTCAATCGGTTGTAGTTCCATGATCCAATATCATCACATAGCCTATACCATGTCAATGCCTTCTCCTTCAAAGATAAAGGGAAGACCTTCTTCTTGACTTCATCCTCGGGCAAACCTGCAAGCTTAAATAATCCACAAACTTCATCCACATAGATTAGATGCATATCAGGATGTAATGTTCCATCTCCTGTTTAAGGATGAGCTAGCAGTTTCTCTATCATACCCGAAGGAATTTCATAATAAATATTTTCAGTAGGTGAAGTAGGTTGAAGAGCAACTCTTTGCTCTTCCAGTCAAGGTGAAGATACCCCGAACAAACCCCTTAAAGGATTACTTTCCATAGTAACAAGTGACAGTAAATTTCAGCACACTATATAAATGTTTCCTTACCAAATTCCACTCACCAAAGGCGCTTCACTCCCCAGCAACGGCGCTAGAAAAGAGTCTTGATGACCCACAAGTATAGGGGATCTATCATAGTCCTTTCGATAAGTAAGAGTGTCGAACCCAACGAGGAGCAGAAGGAAATGACAAGCGGTTTTCAGCAAGGTATTCTCTGCAAGCACTAAAATTATCGGTGACAGATAGTTGTATGATGAGATAATTCGTAACGGGTAACAAGTAACAAAAGTAAACAATGTGCAGCAAGGTGGCCCAATCCTTTTTGTAGCAAAGGACAAGCCTGGACGAACTCTTATATAAAGCAAAGCGCTCCTGAGGACACATGGGAATTGTTGTCAAGTTAGTTTTCATCATGCTCATATGATTCGCGTTCGTTACTTTGATAATTTGATATGTGGGTGGACCGGTGCTTGGGTGCTGTCCTTCCTTGGACAAGCCTCCCACTTATGATTAACCCCTCTCGCAAGCATCCACAACTACGAAAGAAGAATTAAGATAAATCTAACCATAGCATGAAACATATGGATCCAAATCAGCCCCTTACGAAGCAACGCATAAACTAGGGTTTAAGCTTCTGTCACTCTAGCAACCCATCATCTACTTATTACTTCCCAATGCCTTCCTCTAGGCCCAAATCATGGTGAAGTGTTATGTAGTTGACGTTCACATAACACCACTAGAGGAAAGACAACATACATCTTATCAAAATATTGAACGAATACCAAATTCTCATGATTACTTATAACAAGACTTCTCACATGTCCTCAGGAACAAACGTAACTACTCACAAAGCATATTCATGTTCATAATCAGAGGAGTATTAATTATCATTAAGGATCTGAACAAATGATCTTCCACCGAATAAACCAACTAGCATCAACTACAAGAAGTAATCAACACTACTAGCAACCCACAGGTACTAATCTGAGGTTTTGAGACAAAGATCAGATACAAGAGATGAACTAGGGTTTGAAAGGAGATGGTGCTGGTGAAGATGTTGATGGAGATTGACCCCCTCTCGATGGGAGGATCGATGGTGATGACGATGGCGATGATTTCCCCCGCCCGGAGGGATGTTTCCTCGGCAGAACAGCTCCGCCGGAGCCCTAGATTGGTTCTGCCCAGGTTCCGCCTCAAGACGGCGGCGCTTCGTCCCGAAAGCTTCCTTATGATTTTTTCCAGGGTAAAAGACACCATATAGCAGAAGATGGGCATCGGGGGCCTGCCAGGTGGCCCACAAGGTCGGGGGCGCGCCCAGGGGGGTAGGGCGCGCCCTCCAACCTTGTGGCTGGCTGGTGGCCCCCCTCTGGTATTTTCTTTGCCCAATATTTTTTATTAATTCCAAAAACATGCTCCGTGAAGTTTCAGGACTTTTGGAGTTGTGCAGAATAGGTCTCTAATATTTGCTCCTTTTCCAGTCCAGAATTCCAGCTGCCGGCATTCTCCCTCTTCATGTAAACCTTGTAAAATAAGAGAGAAAAGGCATAAGTATTGTGCCATAATGTGTAATAACAGCCCATAATGCAATAAATATTGATAAAAAAGCATGATGCAAAATGGACATATCACCCTTCTTGCTTCACCTTAAGTCCGGCTGAGATCGATCAATTCTTCAAGTGCCTTACCGGAATCAAAGTTAGTTCCGGTTACTGTGGCAAGATAAGCAGATATCTAGACACGAAGAAGAAAAGGTTCAACGGGATGAAGTCCCATGACTATCATGTGATGATGACACAGATACTACCTGTAGCCCTTAGAGGGATAATGGACAAGCACGTCCGTGACACGCTTATTGGTCTCTGCAACTTTTTCGACGTCATCTCTCGAAAGTCGATCAGTGTGAAGCAGCTCTGAAGGCTACAGGAATAGATCATTGTCATACTAAATGAGCTTGAGATGTACTTCCCGCCCGCGTTCTATGACATCATGGTGCATCTGTGTGTCCATATTGTGGACAACATAATAGACCTGGGGCCGTCATTCCTGCACAACATGATGCCGTTTGAGAGGATGAATGGGATCATCAAAGGATTCATTCGTAACATGTCCTGTCCGGATGGAAGCATCGTCCAGGGCTATCTGACACAAGAGTGCATCTCTTTCTGCGAGAATTTTCTATATGGCGCAGACCGGCCGCCTGGTGTTGGTTTGCCCATTAACAAGCACGATGGGAGGCTCGAAGGAGAAGGTCACTCCAACGGTCGCAGGGAACCGCATGTGGCCTACTCAGATCAATGCAACGACTTTGACAAAGCAAACTTGGTAGTGCTACAACACCTACACCAGGTAGATCCTTTCGCGGCACTGCACAAAGAAACTATTGCAAAGAAGTATCGTGACCGGGGGGTATGCAGGACGGACACCGAAGTTACTAGAGAGCACAACTCCACTTTCCTGCATTGGTTCAAAGAGCATATTATTGCTAATCCCCCAGAAGAGGGCTCTAAGGACGGATTGCTCATATACGCCTTAGCACATGGCCCCTCGCCCAACCTCGTCACCTATCAGGCATACGATATCAATGGATACACGTTCTACACGGAGGCCAAATATATGGACAGTGATGATCAGAACTCAGGGGTGACGATGGAATGCATGACCGGCAGCGACAATGGCGCAACTGAGAGATTTTACGGAAGGGTCGAGGAGATCTGGGAGCTTGACTACTCTGGACTGCACAATGCGACGATGTTCCGTGTCAGATGGGCTAAGAATGTCGAAAGAGAAAACCAGTATTTCACTACCATGACTATACCCGATGCCAAGAGCGGTACCATGAACGCTATCGCAAAAAACGAGCCATGGGTACACGCTAAGCACATGACACAATGCTTCTTCATAACCGACCCGTGCAATCCCAGCAGTGTTGTCGTGAGGAGAGGCAAAAGGAACATCATTGGAATGGATGGAGTCGCCTACGAGGAAGACTACGACCAGTACGGCAACCCAATGAGGGAAGATGACGATGACGATGACAATGAAGTATACGTCAAAAGAAGAATCAATACTACATTACCTAAGAAAGATCGTACTCCATGGAAAAGGAAAAGTCATAATGAGGGGCTCAATTATTCTTCAACGAACAAGAAGGGAAAGAAGCTCAGTCAAAAACGAAAACATCGACGCTGAGGAACCGTTATTGGTCAAATGATGTAATATATATGTTCCTATTTTGTGTACACACTTAACCGTTATGCATGGGTCAAATGATGTAATATATATGTTCCTATGTTGTATACATACTTAACCGTCAAATGATGCAATATATATCGCCTTACTTATATACATTGTATCACCTTCCCTTCGTTCCTGCTCTCGGGAAAAGTTGGAAAAGAAAAGAAAAGGAAAAGAAGAAAAGAAAAGGAAAAGAAGAAAATATTACCTTAAAGAAAAGAAAAGGAAAAGAAGAAAAGAAGAAAAATAAGAAAAAAAGGAAATGAAAAGAAAAAGAAGAAAAGAAAAGGAAGAGAAAATAAAGGAAAAGAAAAATATAAGAAACAAACATGGAAACTGCTATAGGTACTGGTTATAGCAGTAGCGCTTTTCCAAAAAAGAGCTATATCTAGTCAATATAGCAGTAGCGCCATTTGGAGAAACGCGCTATAGCTACCTCTGATAGCAGTAGTGCTTCTCAGCGAAACGCGCTACTGCTATGTTGACTTAACCCGCCCCAGCGGGCTTCCCGCCTCTGTTTCTTCCCCCAAATCCCCACTCTCTCTTCTCCCCCCTCACCGGAGTCCTGCCCTCGCCCCCGACCCCGTGCCCCGCCGCGCCCCCGACCTCATCGGAGTCCTGCCCTTGCCCCCGACCCCGGCGCTCGCCCCCGACCCCGGCGACCTCGCCCTCGCCCCCGACCCCGACCCCGGCGACCTCGCCCCCGACCCCGGCCCCGGCGCACCACGCCTTCCTCCTCTGCTTCCTCCCCTCCCAACCTCGGCCGTCGTCGGGCCTGCCTCCTCGCCCCTCAACCTTTGTAAGCCCCCCACCGCTCCTCCTCTCTCTACTAGCTAGGGTTCTTCGGTTAATTTACTTAGGTTTTAGTTAGGGCAGTAGGTTAATTAGGTTAACTATTTAGTTATGAATTTAGCTAGGTATCAAACTAGTAGGTTAATTTGGCTATATATTATGAACCCTAGGTGCAATTTGAACCCTAGTTAGTATGAACCCTAGTTAGTATGAACCTTAGTTAGGATTAACCCTAGTTAGTATGAACCCTAGGTTTCAAATTAGGACATAAATTTAGGGTTAGGTGTTTTAGGTGTAGTTAAAAGAAAAAACAGAATTGATTATATAGGTTTCTTGCATTTTTTAGTTTAAGCAATTATTGCTATTTAAAAAAACAGAATTAGTATGAACCCTAGTTAAAAAAAAATTAGTTTCAAATTTAGGTAGGCTGAATTTAGTTTCAAATATTGTGAAGAAAAATGACTTCTTGCATTTTTCTTCAAGTTCTATATTTTTCTTCCTTTTATATGCAAATTTGAAGTGGACATGTGATATGTGGACATGTGATTTGGACATGTGATTTGGACATGTCATATTTGGACATGTGATGTTTTGGACATGTCATATTTGGAAAATGATGATTATGTGCAGGGTAAATGATCCGAGTGGTCTATGTTTCGCCGGAATGTTGGTTCATTTCCGTTCCGGTGAATTTCAGGAACTCGATATGTCCACTTTTTAGCAAAGGTCATGCCGAATTTTTTCGTGAATTTTGGCATGACTTGTGCTAGAAAGTAGGCATATCGTGTGCCGGGATTTGCTGGGAAACGACATTCCAACAAACATAGATCTTTTTTTATGTCATTTCTCATTTTTTTTATAGTTTTAGAATTAAACGAGGAGACTTAATCATAGGAAACATGTCGAACAATGAAGAAACCGGGCCTTCTGACCAAGATGCAGACGAGATGGATTATGAGGGTGAACAACAGCACCTCGACTTTTTGTCTGCTAAGCATAGTCAAGGTTTGCAGGTCGGCCTCGATGATGGTACTGACGCTGACATCGACACCGACGGCGCCGGCACCGATGGCGGCACCGAGACCGACGGGGAAGGTACCGGCGGAGAAGATACCGGTGGGGAAGGTACCGGCGGGGAAGATACCGGTGGGGAAGGTACCGGCGACGATGCCGCTACCGAAAAGAAGAAGCAGAAGAAGCAGAGGATACGAAAACCTAACAAACTCGGCATCGGACGACTGGTGATCACAAAGATGGCCCCTGGCAAGTTTGAGCCATTAGAGCCGGAAGAACCTCGCAAGTGCTATGGGAATCAAGTATGATGCATCCTACGGGAATGCGCGAGCATCAACGATGATGACTTAAGGAGTAAAGAACATTTGAGGTAGTTGCACCTGACGAAGTTGCACAAGAGATTCAAGTTCCCCGACCGGGATGATAGCACAGAACAACCGTGGGATGATCCGAAGATGAAAAAGATTAACAATCACACCATGGGCATGTTCAGCAATGATTTGGCCTACTGGAAAGGGAGGGTGAAACGAGCTATTGAGGCTGAGGAACCCCTGTCCAAGATTCTGGAGGAAAATCCGACACTTACGAAAGAGGAGTTCGAAAAGTTCAAGGACACTTGCGCTACTGAGGCAACCAAGGCTAAGGCTGTGAAATTCAAGAGCCTTCAGCAAAGGAACACGGGGAAGCATCGCCTCGGAAGACATGGCTACCTTGGCAAAAGGCCCATATGGGATAAGGAGGACGCGGAACGTGAAGCCACGGGTCTCCCAAACCCCTTCACGAAGTTCACCAACCCCTTGGAGCGTGACTTCATCAGGGCCCGCTACAACTGGGACAAGGAAAAGAAGGTTTTTTACATGGACCCAATCACAAGGAAATTGATTAGAATACTGGTAATTATTCTTTTACCACCTTATATTTAGCTTATGATCAAGTCGACTACACATTCGTAAACGGTTCATGTTCCTTCTGCAGGAGAAGCAACACCAGCTTGCAGCCGAAAGCCCTACTTCGCCGATGAGGCCCAAGTGGGATACCCCTCTCAACCGGGCCTTGAACGAACTTAAGGGACTCCCTTTGGGCCAGCGGCCGCAATATGGATGTGTGCACGGCACTGGAGACGGCGCCACGTGGCAGGTGTTTTACAACGAGAGCCCGGAGGCCAAGAAGTAGAAAAAGAAGTTTAGTCAGGCGGACATCGACGAGAAGGTGAAGCTTGCGTTCGAGAAAAAAGCAGCTGAGGACGCGAAAAAAGTAGCCGAGGAGAAAAATGAGTTGCTACAGCAGGCAGTCGATGCAGCTGTACATGCCTGCAGAAATGATTTTGCTACTAACTTGATCCCGGCTATCATCAACTGGACGAAGGAAAATCCAGACAAGACGGTACATCATTTCCCCATGCCCAGTTTCATCGGGAGCAACTCGGTGAACAACACCACCGCACCATCATCTGCTCACGCAACCGGGCCTGCTCCCGCACCCGCACCCGCTCATAGCAGCCCGTCCTTAGTCTCTGGCACTCTAGGCGGGCCTTCGTCTTTGGCTGAGCTCGACGCCATCACGGTAATTACATGTCGTACCAACATATATCTAGAATATTCCATTTTCGTTGCCTTTCGGATGTTTTATGCCACAGACATGTGTTTGCAGGCCAACGAAACCCCATGCACCGTACTCTACTTGATCAAAGGCCAGAAGGTGGGCGTGGGAAAGGCGGTGATAACGAAGCCCTTGGAACTCACGTTCCATGGCCAGCCGATGCCCCGTGGGCACTTCAGGATTACCTTGTCGAGTGTGAAATCGGGGCACGAGGATTTGCCTCCTCTAGTACGGCTAGGGGGAGAGGACGACGAGACCTTGCCGTGGATTGGAAACTGCAAGGGTTGGGTGCTGCTATGGCCGAAGAATCTTCTTCGTCTGGAGCCGGCCGAGAGCACACCAATAACCACACATCAAGAAGCAGGTATGAACACCACCACCCCGCCTACGCAATTACCAGCGCCTGTAGTGCCGGGTGAGAGCGGCGGATGACGTGATGAAGGGGGTCCACTAGTGGCTGATGTAATCGCCCCCGTAGAACAAAGTATGCATGATGAGATGGAGGAGGACCCTCTTCGGTTCCTCAATACAGGCGCCTATGACGGTGACTTAGATATGATGAGTCAGCCATAGGACGACTCGGGCTATCAGCATGCTAATGAGGATATGGATGATCTGCCCGGGCAGGAACGTCCTAGCAGGGATTGCAAGAAGTCTCTCTTCATGCAATCCTCACAGGACACGCCTGAAGATGCCGCCTCAACACAGGCTCAACTCGAGGGTCGTACAATGCTTAGCCCGACAACACTAGGGCAGGGGTTAAGGAAGGGTCTGGAAGGTCAGCCCATGAAAAAGGAGAGGAAGAGACCAGGGAAGAGAGGCTCTGCTGCCTACAAACAAGCCAGAGCACATAGTAGCCAGACGACAGATTTTGAAGAGCGTGTACCTGTCAAAGGTGCGGCCAAGTTCCATGTCACGGGCGAGCCGATGCTAGCGCCGAAACCGCTGGAGGCAATATCAGGGGATCTCAGGAGACTGCACGACCATGTGCTGTCGACTGAGAAAAGCCTACTAGCCTCGAAGGATCCAGGATATCCGACATATGCGGCTCGTGTGCTTGAGGGGAAGTGCTACGTCGACACACGGCCCGCGGAGGTGTTCTTCCTGCGGTTTGAGCATATCTTTGAGATGTTTCTGAGAAGGCGGCTCGATTGTACAATCGTCCGCCTTTTTGCGCTACATATGAGCTCCGTCATGAAGAGAGAAGAAGTCTCGCAAATCTATGTGGCGGATCCATACTACATTCACGAGTCCTTCTTGAGTCTCGGCGACTTTGAGCGTAAAACTGCTAGGGAGTACCTCGAAAACTTCATGCTACAGAATAAGGACCAGGAAATTGTCCTCCTGCCTTATCATCCAAAGTAAGTCAGTGCCGGACAACCCTTTCGTACATTTCAATCATTCCTTCTCGCTCATATGGAGAATAATTTGAGGTGTTTTTTTCCCCGCAGCAACGGGCGCGCCGTCCTGATCGTTCTTTACCCACGAGTCTCCCACGCCATGTATTTCGACCCTACCAAAGACTACGAGATGAAGGACTACACCCACGTAATGAATATTCTAGATGATGCTCTCCAAGGCTTCAGCTTGAGGGGTGGCTACCTGCAGATCAGGAAACAAAGGAACAAGAAGACGGGTTTCTCGCATAAAACTAACTTCTGCAGCATCCATGTCCCAAAACCAAGCAGGAACGATGGATTCTACCTCCTCCATCTCATGATGGAGTTCAGAAGGGATCACCAAAAGCTTCGCATGACAAGCAGAAACGATAATCATATCCGCAAGTGGGTAGAATCTCATGGAGAAGCAGATTATAAACTTAGAGATGACTTCTTTCGCATCCAGAGGGACATTGCGACGATCATCATGAAAGAAGTCGTCGAAGAGAAGGGGATGTTCCACCACGGCCCTATATCACGAGCTGACATCCAAACTCGCATAGGCATGCAATGTCAGGACCTCACGCCGTTCAAGAAGCAAGGGTCCATCCTCGATGATATGGAAGGATGGAACTTCTAGTGATTTACGATGCCGATGATGATGATATGTGTCGGTTGAACTTGTATAGTTTCTGTAGCGATGAAACTTTGTGCTGTCCATGGTCCCTACCGAACTTGCGTAACACTACTTTGTTATTTTGGGTACGATGACCTGCGTACCTCTAGTTAATTAGTTTGCATACGATGAAACTGCGTTGATTATTTGTATGTTTACTATATGTTGCATCTAGTTGCTAACCCTTTCTTTTTCGTGTTGCTCAAGTATATTTTGTTGCATATGATTGTACATTCTCTTGATGAAGATGCATCTCTATCAGGTACCTAGATTCTTGATGGCGAAGAAGCAGTGCTATGTCGTGTACAAAGGGAAGGTTCCGGGATTGTACGATGAGTGGCCTGAGTGTCAGGCACAAGTGGAGGGGGTCTCGGGCGCCATCCATAAAGGCTTCAAAAGCAGACAAGAAGCAGAAACTAGTTAGTTGAGGTTCACGCTAGCGCGAGAGAGTATTCATAACCGCCGCCTCATGTACTGCATAGTTCCGCTCTCACTCATAGTGATAGCTCTTCTCGCGTATATCATTGTTTAGATGGATGATGATGTAGTTGCAAGTATTCGAGACTTGTATCGCTATTTTCGAGATGATGATGACAGACCACTTTGTGTTGGATGATGATTATGATGATGACATGATTTGATGAGAATTTTTGTATGTATATGCTATGATTACATTTGTATGTGTATGATGATGACATTTGTATGTGCTAAAGATTATTGTATAAAGCCTGTTCAAATACAAAACAAATATGCAGAAAAAAAAATCAGAAACTAATAAAACTAGCAGCAATGTGGCTTTACCCAAAGCGCTGCTTCTATTATCAGCAGCGTGTTGCCGCAAAGCACGCTACTGCTACCGAAGTATAGCAGTAGCGTGGCTCAACACAAAGCACTGCAGCTATTAGCAATAGCACATTGCCGCAGAGCACGCTACTGCTATCGAAGTATAGCAGTAGCGCGCTACTGATACAGGTTAGCTGTAGCACTGTATCAATAGCACGGGACCCCATGCTACTGATATACCTAAAACCCACGCTACTGCTAGGGTTTTCCCTAGTAGTGAGTGCATGCCGTACTATCGTAAAGAAATACATGACTAATTCATTTGACTCCTTAACTTTGCCTATGAACTTCATCACAAGTCTGTCTTCGTAGTTCATATGAGGCCACACTGTTTAAGTGCTTTCTCAAATTATTTCAACTGCTTATATGCCTGGGCAACTTAAATATAGCAGTGGTACACTGCCTTTCATCTTACCATTTTAATTTGTTTTCGGCTGATGCAACTTCGAACCATTTAAATATAGCTTGCCATGCTCGGCAATAATTCGTATGTCGTTTACCATGTAAGCTTGCTGCCTGGATCATGCGATAACTATCTCTTACTTATGTCTAGCAGAAACCTTTTAGGATGCAGTTCAAACTAGCACACAATTGCTACTTGTGAGCTGCGTTGGGATTTCCCCGAAGAGGAGGGGATGATGCAGTACAGTAGAGATAAGTATTTCCCTCAGTTATGAAACCAAGGTTATCAATCTAGTAGGAGAATCACGCAACAACTCATTAGCAGCACCTGCACACAAAACAACAAATGCTCGCACCCAACGCGAACAAGGGGTTGTCAATCCCTTGGAGGTTATTTAAAAGATTAAATTGGTAGATAGATAGATCAAACAAAAATATAAAATAAAATAAATAAAGTAAAAGTGCAGCAAGGTATTTTTAGGATTTTTAATATATGAAAGAAGTAGACCCGGGGGCCATAGTTTTCACTAGAGGCTTCTCTCTTGAAAATAGCATACGGTGGGTAAACAAATTACTATTGGGCAATTGATAGAAAAGCAAATAATCATGACAATATCCAAGGCAATGATCATGTATATAGGCATCACGTCCGAGACAAGTAGACCGAAATGATTTTGCATTTGCTAGTATTACTCCACACATCGACCGCTATCCAGCATGCATCTAGAGTATCAAGTTCATAAAGAACGGAGTAACGCCTTAAGCAAGATGACATGATGTAGACAAAGTAAACTCACGCATGAATAAGCCCCATCTTTTTACCCTTAATAGCAATGATACAATACGTGTCATGTCCCCTACTATCACTGGGATTGAGCACCACAAGATCGAACCCATTACAAAGCACCTCTCCCATTGCAAGATAAATCAATCTAGTTGGCCAAACCAAATCAATAGATGAGAGAGAAATACGAAGCTATAACAATTATGCAAAAAAGAGTTTATAGAAAACTCAAATAATATTCATGGATAATCTGATCATAAACTCACAATTCATCCGATCCCAACAAACACACCGCAAAAAGTGGTTACATCGGATAGAACTCCAAGAACATTGAGGAGAACATTGTATTGAAGATCAAATAGAGAGAAGGAGCCATCTAGCTACTAACTATGGACCTATAGGTCTATCGTAAACTACTCACGCATCATCCGAAGGGCAGCAAGTTTGATGTAGAGCCCCTCCATGATCGAATCCCCATCCGGCAAGGTGCCAGAAAAGGCCTCCAGATGGGATCTCTCGAGAACAGGAACTTGCGGCGGCGGAAAAAGTATTTCGTGGACTCCTCTGTTGGTTTCCCGATTTTAGAGAATTTATAGAGGCAGGGTTAGATCAAACAGAGCCACATGGGCCCCATAAGCCACCAGCGCGCCCCCTACCCCCATGGGCGTGCCCTGGTGCCTCGTGGGCCACTGTTCCATCTTCTCGTCCCCTCCCGAAGCTTCCAGGGTCTCTTATGTCCAGAAAAAATCTCCAAAAAGTTTCGTGGCATTTGGACTTCGTTTGGTACAGCTATTCTGAAAAACCAAAAACAAGCAAAAATAACAACTGGCACTGGGCACTAAGTTAATAGGATTAGTCCCAAAAAATGATATATATAATTGCTTGTAAGTGTATATAAAACATCCAAGATTTATACTATAATAGCATGTAACAATCAAAAATTATAGATACGTTGGAGACGTATCAACAATGTACACCCTCGGGATATATTTGTTGAAGCAGTGCGTCATCCATGTTACCAGATGGTAGCAGCTCAGAGGCAACATCGTTAGAGAGCACAGATATTATAGTTCTTGAGTCTCTACTAGAGGCAGAAAGAGATGGTGTGGCTGCCATGAATGAGGTAATCCTGATCTTGAGGCTCGAAATTATGCAATTAGTTGCTTGCATTATGCAAGAAAACCAAGAATTGGAGGAAGTAAGAATGTTGCATTTGAAGATGGAGGAGGTCCTGCAGCTTTTGCTATCTGAAGCCCGGGGTAATTCGAGTTCTTCTCTAGATACCAGTTGAAATTTTCATTAGATTACTATACTTGCATGTTGTGTCATGTGTGTGAATGGATTATGTTGTAAGACCCCATATTTTTTGTCCATGTGTTGTAATGATCTGATTTTCTTAGGTGTGGTAATCCTCAGTACTTGTATGAGTGTACATAAGGTGAACTGTTTTTCATGTGAGCAGATAGTATTGGATGAAATAACTGTTTGACTCAAAGTGTATCCAACCTACTGAATTCGAATATCACGGCATTTCTAAATCATATTCATATATAAAGGTGGAATAAATATTTGTTGTGGTTTTGAAGATATATATGTTGGAAATATGCCCTAGAGGCAATAATAAAATGGTTATTATTATATTTCCTTGTTCATGATAATTGCCTATTGTTCATGCTGTAATTGTATTAACCGGAAACCGTAATACATGTGTGAATACATAGATCACAGCATGTCCCTAGTGAGCCTCTAGTTGACTAGCTCATTGATCAATCGATGGTTATGGTTTCCTAACCATGGACATTGGATGTCATTGATAACGGGATCACATCATTAGGAGAATGATGTGATGGACAAGACCCAATCCTAAGCATAGCACTAGATCGTGTAGTTTGTCTGCTAAAGCTTTTCTAATGTCAAGTATCATTTCCTTAGACCAAGAGATTGTGCAACTCCCGGATACCGTAGGAATGCTTTGGGTGAATCAAATGTCACAACGTAACTGGGTGACCATAAAGGTGCACTACAGGTATCTCCGAAAGTGTCTGTTAGGTTGGCACAAATCGAGACTGGGATTTGTCACTCCGTATGATGGAGAGGTATCTCTGGGCCCACTCGGTAATGCATCATCATAATGAGCTCAATGTGACTAAAGAGTTAGCCACGGGATCATGCGTTATGGAACGAGTAAAGAGACTTGCCAGTAACGAGATTGAACAAGGTATAGGGATACCGACGATCGAATCTCGGGCAAGTATCATACCGGTAGACAAAGGGAATTGTGTACAGGATTAATTGAATCCCCGACATCGTGGTTCATCCGATGAGATCATCGTGGAACATGTGGGAGCCAACATGGGTATCCAGATCCCGCTATTGGTTATTGACCGCAGAGATGTCTCGGTCATGTCTACATGCCTCCCGAACCCGTAGGGTCTACACACTTAAGGTTCGATGATGCTAGGGTTATAGGGAAAGTTTGTACATGGTTACCGAATGTTGTTCGGAGTCCCGGATGAGATCCCGGACATCACGAGGAGTTCCGGAATGGTTCGGAGGTAAAGAATAATATATAGGAAGTGAGGTTTTGGTCACCGAAAGTGTTTCGGGCGTCACCGGTAATGTACCGGGACCACCGGAAGGGTTCCGGGGGTCCACCGGGTGGGGCCACAAGCCCCGGAGGCTTGTATGGGCCAAGAGTGGGAAGGGACCAGCCCCTGAGTGGGCTGGTGCGCCTCCCACCAAAGGCCCAAGGCGCAGCAAAAGGGGAGAAGGGGAAATCCTAGGCGCTGATGGGCCTAAGGCCCACCCTAGGGCGCGCCCCCCCTCTCTCCCCTCTTGGCCGCCACCCTCCAACCCATCTAGGGCTGCCGCCCCCCTAGGGTGGGAACCCTAGAGGGGGCGCACCCCTCCCCTCCTCCTATATATAGTTGGGGTTTTGGGGCTGCCAGGGACACGAATCTCTGTCCCTCTTGGTGCAGCCCTACCTCTCCACCTCCTCGTCTTTCGTAGTGCTTGGCGAAGCCCTGCTGGAGAACCATGCTGCTCCAACACCACCACGCCGTCGTGCTGCTGCTGGAGTTGTCTTCTCCAACCTCTCCCTCCTCCTTGCTGGATCAAGGCGCAAGAGATGTCACCGGGCTGCACGTGTGTTGAATGCGGAGGCGCCGTTGTTCGGCGCTTAGATCGGAATCGACCGCGATCTGAATCGCTGCGTGTACGACTCCTCGAACCGTGTTCTTGTAACGCTTCCGCATCGCGATCTTCAAGGGTATGAAGATGCACTCCTCTCTCTCTCGTTGCTAGTCTCTCCATAGATTGATCTTGGTGATGCGTAGGAATTTTTTTTGATTTACTACTACGTTCCCCATCAGTGGTATCAGAGCTAGGTCTATGCGTAGTTTCTTGCACGAGTAGAACACAAGTTGTTGTGGGCGTCGATTTTGTTAATTTACTTGCCGTTACTAGTCTTATCTTGATTCGGCGGCATCGTGGGATGAAGCGGCCCGGACCGACCTTACACGTACGCTTACGTGAGACAGGTTCCACCGACTGACATGCACTAGTTGCATAAGGTGGCTAGCGGGTGTCTGTCTCTCCCACTTTAGTCGGATCGGATTCGATGAAAAGGGTCCTTATGAAGGGTAAATAGAAATTGGCATATCACGTTGTGGTTGTGGCGTAGGTAAGAAACGTTCTTGCTAGAAACCTATAGCAGCCACGTAAAAAATTTGCAACAACAATTAGAGGACGTCTAACTTGTTCTTGCAGCATATGCCGTGTGATGTGATATGGCCAAAAGGATGTGATGAATGCTACATGTGATGTATGAGATTGATCATATTCTTGTAATAGGAATCACGACTTGCATGTCGATGAGTATGACAACCGGCAGGAGCCATAGGAGTTGTCTTAATTTATTGTATGACCTGCGTGTCAATGAAAACGCCATGTAATTACTTTACTTTATTGCTAACTGTTTGCCATAGTAGTAGAAGTAATAGTTGGCGAGACAACTTCATGAAGACACGATGATGGAGATCATGGTGTCATGCCGGTGACGATGATGATCATGGTGCCCCGAAGATGGAGATCAAAAGGAGAAAAATGATATTGGCCATATCATGTCACTTTATGATTTGCGTGTGATGTTTATCATGTTTACATCTTATTTGCTTAGAACGACGGTAGCATAAATAAGATGATCCCTCGCTAAAATTTCAAGAAAGTGTTCCCCCTAACTGTGCACCATTGCGAAGGTTCGCTGTTTCGAAGCACCACGTGATGATTGGGTGTGATAGATTCTAATGTTCGAATACAACGAGTGTAAGCCAGATTTACACATGCAAAACACTTAGGTTTACTTGACGAGCCTAGCATGTACAGACATGGCCTCGGAACACGGAAGACCGAAAGGTCGAACATGAGTCGTATAGAAGATACGATCAACGTAGAGATGTTCACCGTTGATGACTAGTCCGTCTCACGTGATGATCGAACACGGCCTAGTCGATTCGGATCATGTATCACTTAGATGACTAGAGGGATGTCTATCTGAGTGGGAGTTCATCAGATGAACTTCATTATCATGAACATAGTCAAAGTGTCTTTGCAAATTATGTTGAAGATAGCTCGCGCTGTAGCTCCCTTGTTTTATTGATACGTTCCTAGAGAAAAGTAAGTTGAAAGATGATGGTAGCAATAATGTGGACTGGGTCCGTGGTCTGAGGATTGTCCTCATTACTGCATAGAAGGCTTATGTCCTTAATGCATCGCTCGATGCGCCACCCCCTCAAGCGTAGTCTGTAGATGTTTTGAACATCTGACAGGCACGTTCTGATAACTACCTGATAGTTCAGTGCGTCATGCAATACGGCTTAGAATTGAGGCTCCAAAACGTTTTGAATGTCACGGAACATATGAGATGTTCTAAGAGCTGAAATTGGGATTTCAGGCTCATGCCCGCGTTGAGAGGTATGAGACCTCCAACAATATTCTTTGCCTGCAAGATGAAGGAGAATAGCTCAATCAGTGAGCATATGCTCAGATTGTCTGGGTACTACGATCACTTGAATCGAGTGGGATTTTATCTTCGAGATAAGATAGTGATTAATATAGTTCTCCAAGTCACTGCCACCTAGCTACTAGAACTTCGTGATGAACTATAACATGCCAGGGATGGATAAGATGATCCCTGAGCTTCGCGATGTTTAACACCGCGAAGGTAGAAATCAAGAAGGAGCATCAAGTGTTGATGGTTAGTAAAACCACTAGTTTCACAAAGGGCAAGGGCAAGAAGGGAAACTTCATGGATGGCAAGTCAGTTGCTGCTCCAGTGAAGAAACCCAAGGTTAAACCCAAACCTGAGACTAGGTGCTTCTGTTATGAGGAGAACGGTCGCTGAAGTGGAACAACCCTAGATACTTGGTAGATAAGAAAGCTGGCAACGTTGACAGAAGTATATTTGATATACGTGTTTTTGATGTGTACCTTGCTAGTACTCCTAGTAGCACCTGGGTATTGGATACCGGTTCGGTTGCTAAATGTTAGTAACTCGAAATAAAAGCTATGGAATAAACGGAGGCTAGCTAAGGGTGAGGTGACGATGTGTGTGTTTCCAAGGTTGATGTGATCACCATCGCACACTATCTCAGGATTAGGGATGAACCTAAATAAATGTTATTTGGTGTTTGTGTTGAGCATGAACGTGATTAGATCGTGTTTATTGCAATACGGTTATTCATTTAAGTTAGAGAATAATGGTTATTCTGTTTACATGAATAATACCTTCAATGGTCATGCACCCAATGTGAATGGTTTATAGAATCTCGATCGTAGTAATACACATGTTCATAAAAGATGGAAAATTGATAATGATAGTACCACATACTTGTGGCACTGCCGCTGAAGGTCATATTGGTGTAAAGCGCATGAAGAAACTCCATGCTGATGGATCTTTGGACTCACTCGATTTCGAATCGGTTGCGACATGCGTACCATGCCTCTTAGGCAAGATGACTGAGACCCCATTTCCGGTATGATGGAGCGGGCTAGTAACTTATTGGAGAAAATACATGTTGATGTATGCGGTCCAATGAGTGTTGTAACATGCAGTGGATATCGTTATTTTCTTACCTTCACTGATGATTTGAGTGGATATGAGTATATTTACTTAATGAAACACAAGTCTAAAACGTTTGAAAAGTTCAAACAAATTCAGAGTGAAGTCTAAGATCATCGTGACAAGAAGATAAAAATGTCTACGATATGATCGTGGAGGTGAATATCTGAGTTACAAGTTTTGTATACAACTTAAGACAATGTGAAAGTTGTTTCACAACTCACGCCACCAGGAACACCATAGTGTGATGGTATGTCCGAACATTGTAGTCGTATTCTATTGGATATGGTGCGTACTATGATGTCTCTTATCGATTTGCCACTATCGTTTTGGGGTTAAGCATTAGAGACAACAACATTCACTTTAAATAGGGCACCATCTAATTCCGTTGAGATAACACCGTATGGTTTGGCAGAAACCTAAGCTGTCATTTCTCAGAGTTTGGGAATACGACGCTTATGTCTGATAAGCTCGAACCCAAAGCGGAAATATGCATCTTCATAGAATACCCTAAGGAAACATTTAGGTATGCCTTCTATCTCAGATCCGAGGGCAAAGTATTTGTTGCTAAAAATGGGTCCTTTCTCGAGAAAAGGTTTCTCTCGAAAGAATTGAGTGGGAGGAAGATAGAACTTGATGAGGTTGTTGAACCTTTGTTTCAACTAAAGAGTAGCGCATCACAGAAAGATGTTTCTGTGGAACCTACATCAGTTGAAGAGGAAGTTAATGGTGATGATCATGAAGCTTCGGATCAAGTTACTATCGAACTTTGTAGGTCGACAAAGACGCGTACTGCTGCTGAGTGGTACGGCAACCCTGTCTTGGAGGTCATGTTGTTGGACAACAACGAACCTACAAACTATGGAGAAGCGATGATGGGCCCAGATTCCAACAAATGGTTAGAGGCCATGAAATCCGAGAAAGGATCCATGTATGAAAACCAAGTACGGACTTTGGTAGACTTGCCCGTTGAATGGAAGGTCGTTGAGTACAAATGGACTTTTAAGAAGAAGACAGACACTGATGGTAAATGTTACCATTTATAAAGCTCGACTTGCCGCAAACAAGTTCCTGACAAGTTCAAGGAGTTGACTACGATGAGACATTCTCACCCATAGCGATGCTAAAGTCTGTTGGAATTATGTTAGCAGTTGCTGCATTTTTCGATTATGAAATCTGGCAGATGGATTTCAAAACATCGTTCCCTTGAGGAAAGGTTGTATGTGATACAACCAGAAGGTTTTGTCGATCCTAAGGATGCTAAAAGGTATGCAAGCTCCAGCAATCCTTCGATGGAAAGGAGCAAGCATCTCGGAGTTGGAATATATGCTTTGATGAGGTGATCAAAGTTTTTGAGTTTATACAAAGTTTATGAGAAACTCGTATTTACAAGAAAGTGAGTGGGAGCACTATAGAATTTCTGATGAGTATATGTGGATGACATATTGTTGATCGGAAATGATGTAGAATTTCTGGAGAGCATAAATGGTTGTTTGAAAAGAGTTTTTCAAAGGAAGACCTGGATAAAGCTACCTAATTGATGGGCATCAAGATCTATAGAGATAGATCAAGATGCTTGATGAGACTTTCAATGAGTACATACCTAGACAAGATTTTGAAAGAGTTCAAAATTGATCAGTCAAAGAAGGAGTTCTTACCTGATTTGAAAGGTGTGGAGTTGATTGAGACTCAAAGCTCGACCGCGGTGGATCAAATAGATAGGACGAAGGTCGTCCCCTATGCTTTATCCATAGGCTATGTATAATATGCCATGCTGTGTACCGCACATGTGTGTGCCTTGCCATGAGTCTGTCAAGGGGTACGAGAGTGATCCAGGAATGGATCACTGGACAGTGGTCAAGATTATCCTTAGTAACTAGAGGACTAAGGAAATATTTCTCAGTTATGGAGGTGATAAAGAGTTTGTCGTAAAGAGTTACGTCGATGCAAGCTTTAACACCAATCCAGATGACTCTGAGTAGCAATCCGGATACGTATAGTGGAGCAGCCATTTGGAATAGCTCCAAGTGGAGTGTGGTAGCAGTGTCTACAGTATGACATAGAGGTTTGCAAAGTACACACAGATCTGAATGACGCAGACCCGTTGACTAAAGACCTCTCTCACATGCAAAGCATGATCGAACCCCAGAACTCATTGGGTGTTAGATTCATAACAATGTAAATCACATGGTGATGTGAACTAGATTATTGACTCTAGTGCAAGTGGGAGACCGTTGGAAATATGCCCTAGAGGCAATAATAAAATGGTTATTATTATATTTCCTTATTCATGATAATTGCCTATTGTTCATGCTGTAATTGTATTAACCGGAAACCGTAATACATGTGTGAATACATAGATCACAACATGTCCCTAGTGAGCCTCTAGTTGACTAGCTCGTTGATCAATAGATGGTTATGGTTTCCTAACCATGGACATTGGATGTCATTGATAACGGGATCACATCATTAGGAGAATGATGTGATGGACAAGACCCAATCCTAAGCATAGCACTAGATCGTGTAGTTCGTCTGCTAAAGCTTTTCTAATGTCAAGTATCATTTCCTTAAACCATGAGATTGTGCAACTCCCAGATACCGTAGGAATGCTTTGGGTGTATCAAATGTCACAACGTAACTGGGTGACCATAAAGGTGCACTACAGGTATCTCCGAAAGTGTCTGTTGGGTTGGCACAAATCGAGACTGGGATTTGTCACTCCGTATGACGGAGAGGTATCTCTGGGCCCACTCGGTAATGCATCATCATAATGAGCTCAATGTGACTAAAGAGTTAGCCACGGGATCATGCGTTACAGAACGAGTAAAGAGACTTGCCGGTAACGAGATTGAACAAGGTATAGGGATACCGACGATCGAATCTCGGGCAAGTATCATACCAGTAGACAAAGGGAATTGTGTACGGGATTAATTGAATCCCCGACATCGTGGTTCATCCGATGAGATCATCGTGGAACATGTGGGAGCCAACATGGGTATCCAGATCCCGCTATAGGTTATTGACCGGAGAGATGTCTTGGTCATGTCTACATGCCTCCCGAACCCGTAGGGTCTACACACTTAAGGTTCGATGATGCTAGGGTTATAGGGAAAGTTTGTACGTGGTTACCGAATGTTGTTCGGAGTCCCGGATGAGATCCCGGATGTCACGAGGAGTTCCGGAATGGTCCAGAGGTAAAGAATAATATATAGGAAGTGAGGTTTTGGTCACCGGAAGTGTTTCGGGCGTCACCGGTAATGTACCGGGACCACCAGAAGGGTTCCGGGGGTCCACCGGGTGGGGCCACAAGCCCCGGAGGCTTGTATGGGCCAAGAGTGGGAAGGGACCAGCCCCTGAGTTGGCTCGTGCACCTCCCACCAAAGGCCCAAGGCGCAGCAAAAGGGGAGAAGGGGAAACCCTAGGTGCTGATGGGCCTAAGGCCCACCCTAGGGCGCGCCTCCCCTCTCTCCCCCTCTTGGCCGCCCCCCTTTAACCCATCTAGGGCTGCCGCCCCCCTAGGGTGGGAACCCTAGAGGGGGCGCACCCCCCTCCCCTCCTCCTATATATAGTTGGGGTTTTGGGGCTGCCAGGGACACGAATCTCTCTCCCTCTTGGTGCAGCCCTACCTCTCCACCTCCTCGTCTTTCGTAGTGCTTGGCGAAGCCCTGCTGGAGAACCATGCTGCTCCAACACCACCACGCTGTCGTGCTACTGCTGGAGTTGTCTTCCCCAACCTCTCCCTCCTCCTTGCTGGATCAAGGCGCGGGAGACGTCACCGGGCTGCACGTGTGTTGAACGCGGAGGCGCCGTTGTTCGACGCTTAGATCGGAATCGACCGCGATGTGAATCACTGCGTGTACGACTCCTCCAACCGCATTCTTGCAACGCTTCCGCATCGCGATCTTCAAGGGTATGAAGATGCACTCCTCTCTCTCTCGTTGCTAGTCTCTCCATAGATTGATCTTGGTGATGCGTAGGAACTTTTTTTGATTTACTGCTACGTTCCCCATCAATATATATATAAGCAAACATAGAATGATGTATGAATATTTGTAATCGAATACAAAATGGATTTGAATTTAGTTGTGAGGGTAAATGTGGATGATAATTCTCCAAAATTTTGAATGAAGCGGTGAAACACCCACTCTCTTTTGTCGGCTACCCGAAGCTAGTGTTTGCATGATGGAAATTACTGTCTACCCTTGACACTTTGCATCCTATCGGCCCGATTTCCACTTCTCTCAATAGGGGTAGGTTAGTAACTTCAATTAGACGTGGCACGACCACCTCTCACCCCATTCAGACATGATGGGCGCCAAAAATGGGCGGCAAACACACATTTGATTCAAACTCGTCCAAAAGAACTCTCTCTCCCTCCATTTCCCCATTCATACACGTGGGCGGCAAAACAAACTCTCCTCGGCTGAAATCGATGTAGGAAATATTTTAAATAGGGGCAGGTGTGTAACTTCACTCATACGTGACACAACCACCCTACCTGTCAGCCCCGTTCATACACCATGGGCACCAACCATGGGCGGAAAAACACCCTCTCCTCGCCTGAAATCGCTCTCGGAAAATATTGGGGAGATGCCAGATTATCGTCCTATCGCCAACCGATGAGATGTTTGAAAAATGGAGGCTAAGTTTGTAACTTCCCCACATTTCAGACAAGCGCGTCCCAATGTTTGAGATCCCCTCCCCGTCCCCCTCCATTTCCCCATTCATACACTGTCGGCGCCAAAACACCCTCCCCACACCGTTCAGCCTCCTCCGTCCACCACCCATCCTCCACCTTGCTGGAGCCGCTACCCCTACCCCATCGTCCACTGCAAGATATGGACGTCTCTCATCCATGGCGCCAGACCAGGATCCTTTCATTGCGTCCTCTCGCTTCATTGGCGTCGTCGTCCACCTTGCCGTGGCCGCTTCTATGACTGCCTCATCCACGGCAACAGGACTTATCCCCCAATGTCGCCATCTGCCATCTAAAGTCTGCTCCCATGCCGCCGACTGCCATCGCACCCGCAGCACCCTCAATGTATCAGCAGGGGCCTACACGGCGTCGCAATAGAGGTGGTGTCAGTGTTATATCCGACATATCTTGTAGTAGGGGTCCTAAGCTAGGTGTCTTGGAGCGATGGTAACACGGACACGAGATTTTACCCAAGTTCGGGCTCTCTCGAAGAGACAATACCCTACGTCCTGCTTTTGATTGTATTCATATGGGGTGTAGTACAGAGTACAAGTATCTACCACAAGTTTGTTCTAATGAATATGAGTTGTCGTAATGATCTGTCGACTAGCCTAGCCTCGGCTTATATAATGTACCAGAGGCCTAGGATTACAAGAGTCCTAGTCGAATACGTCGGTGGAGAGGAGTCCTTGTCTTGATCACCAAGTCTTGTGGAATCTTCCTCGTGTATGTCATCAGCTTCCCAAAGAGGCCCAATAGTGAACTGCCATGGGGGTCCTCGGCCTGATCCAACTGGTCGGGAGACGACGTGGTGAGTACCCCCTGGTACAGGATACCGTCAGTAGCCCCCTGAACCGGTATTCAAGTTGGGGACGCTCCTCGATTCTTTTGAACTGTTCTTCATCTTCATCTTCGGTCGTTGGTCTTGAAAACTGGTACAACAAATCTTCCCATCTTCGATCTTGAGGATTGCCGAGCTAAATCCGAAGAGTTCACACGTCGGTCATCCGAGGAGCCCTTTAAGTCTTCGGCCTTTATCAATTCCTTGTTATTTTTTGTGCCACACCTCTGGTTTGAAGTGTTTCCTCTGCGGCGGTGTCCTCTTGCGTCCGGGCTACAACACGAGACTGCATCCGAGCTCCAACGCTGATCTGCATCTGAGATGTCTTTTTTCAGCCAATCTCCAACACCGGAAATGTCCTCTAGGGAGCCAGCCACTTGCATCTGAGCTCAATGCCGGACTGCTTCCGAGGTGGTGCACCACCTCGGCCGTGGGCTGATTTTTTGTGGATTTTTTTTTCAATTGGTGCAATTTATTCTCTGCCGAGATATATAGCTAGTAGCCCTCAAGGTGGGTGTGTCGGCCTAACATCCGAGATGCACCTGGAGGACAACATGAAACTATAGATCCCAGTAGCCCCTGAGACTCAGGTCGATTCATGAAATCGGCCTGAGGATCAACTCCTAGCTCGGCATCATACTTAGGAACAGAAACGTGGTGTGCATAGTCCTCGAGACTCAGGTTGGGTGCAGCCGACTAACCTGAGGATCATAATCTCCTCGGAAACTGTTTTGCACATTTAAATTTCATGCATTGAATAGGCAATGCAGTAGCCCCCGAGCCACTGGTCGGGTGGCAACACCAGATCAGGGGATTGATGTACCCCTTTAATGGCTTTTAATTGAGAAGCACGAAGCCCACTAGTCCCCGAGCTTTAATTTGGGCAAGGGTCACTAGTGCGGAGACGTGCTATACAAACGGTTTTCACCCCCTTTTAGTGATGGAGTTTTAAACCGTCGCCTAGTGAGTGTGTGCGATAGGGGGGTCCTTCCCACACGACCCAGAAACCGTCGGGGATAGGCCCTCAGGTTGCACACGCGGGGCAAAATGAGCTCGTGTGCGATCGGGCAAGGCATCAGAGACAATTATACATGCCCAATCATCTCCGTTCATATGTACATCCCACACAGTGAATCCCAGAAAAACGTTTCCGTTCGTATGTATATCACACACAATTTTTTATGTGGAAACGTTTGTGCAAGGTGGCCTAACGCAAACAGTTATCTGGCGGAAGCCGTGTGTGATTGTTAATTGATCCAGCACGCCTACTTTCTAGAAACCGTGTAGGTTGTATGAGTTCATCGCCCACGGTGTTGTCGGACAAACCGTCTGCAATAGAAAACCCCACTAAGCACGATAATTGACCTATTATTGATAATCCATGTAGTAATCAAATTGACATTTCTTATAAAAACACACCAGCTATTTCATATCCGTATAACGGCAACCAGGATTTCATAATCGAATTACATCAGATAGCTTCAGCACTCAGTTACACCATATAGGGATATAGCTAGCTACGCCATTACACAGCAGCACCAAGTTTCACATGCAACATCGAAAACCTTTGGAAAGTAGCATCATACATGGTAAATATGTCGGATTCAGGGCTTCGCAGACCCAAGAAGGTTCGAACTCTGGGGCATGTGCGAAGATCTCAACCTCTCAAGCCTAGAGCCCATCGTCCCACAACCTAGCCTAGCCGAACTCGCGCGAGCAAGGAGGAAGATGAACATGACAGTTTACCCAGGTACGGGCCACCTTGCGGTGTAATACCCTACTCCTGCTTTGTGGTGGATTGGCCTCACGAGGGGCTGAGGATGAACTGGTACAGAGGATGAACAACCTCACGAGGGCTTGGGGGTGAGAATGAGTCGACCCCTTGTATGGTGGTGGCTAACCTACATTTATAGTGGCCTTGGTCCTCTTCCCTCAAAACTTAGGCGGGAAGGGATCCCACAACGGCCAATTTGAAAGGGGACAAGTTGTACATCTAATCCTGACGAAAGGTGGTCTTCGCCTGCAAAGCTTCTGGTCGTGACGTAGTGGTGGCCTCGGTGATGACCTCCGCCTTGCCGAGCCTGTGGTCTTGGTCTTGTAGCGCCGGAATGGAAACCTTTGGGGGATTCCTTGGGAACCCACGCCTGTCCTTGCCTCCTTAGCACCAAAGAGGAAACTGCCTCCTCTGCGCCCACTGGCACCCGCCTGGCCTTGGTCGTCATGGCTCAAATCACCTCAGCCTCATGAGGGGGGGGGGGTACCTGCATAGAAATCTCCGCTCCTCGAGAGGCCGCCTAGGGAGGCCGCTCCCTCGGGAGGTCTTGGTGTCGTCCTCCTCGCGAGGCCTGGCCCCTCGCGAGGGACTTGTCTTGGTGGTCTTGGAGATGGGTCGTACCAGGCCGTTGAGGAAGCCACGCCGTGGGCCGCAGGCAGGAAAGTCTGGGTACCCTAGTTCCCAGAATGCCGACAGTAGCCCCCGGGCCCAAGGCACGCTCGGGCTGGCTTCGAGGCGAAGCCAAGGGGCAAGGGTGAAGCACCACGGGCCCCAATCGCCTGTGGGCCAAGTTGACGCGTGGCGCTTGACAGGACACGGACACCTCCGCTTCCTTACGTTGTCTCGGCAACCGCCCACTAACAAAAGGCCGGCGCATGCCCGCGGGGTCATCATTACCCTACTACGCGCTTGCCTTCTGCCCCTCCTCCTCCTCGCAAGCTTGTGCCTTCTTCACCGGATTCTGTCCCAGTTCAAATCCACCTCGCCGCCATGGCCCCCTAGAAGAAGAAGAGCGAGGCCGTGGCCAGGGCGGAGCTCCTGGAGGGGCCGGAGCCTGCATTGGGCCGGTCCACCGTGATCAACCGCGAGGGGCTGGACAAGGTCCGGCAAGCGATTGCCGCCGACTCCAACGAGTGGAAGGCGACAAAGATCTGGCAGGCCTCCCGGCTTCTAGCCGACATGGAGGCCACCGAGATCCCTCTTCACCTCCACGCCCTTTTCGCCGGCCTGCTACCGCTGTTCTCTGATTTCTTCAATGCCGTTGAGTGAGTCATGGGCTAAGGGGTCCTCGGGGCGACGGCCCATTGTACATGGGTCAGATTGGTCGAGCCTTATGATGACAGGAGATCTATGAAGCCGTGGTGTGCCCTCCAAGCCAAGAAGGTGGAGGATCTCTTTAATTCCTTATTGTAATCTATCTTCGGTAACCCTAACCCTACCGGTGTCTATATAAACCGAGGGTTTTTAGTCTTTAGGTCTAGAGCTACATTCATCACCTCATAGCCTTAGGGTTTAGCTCATGCTGATCTTGAGGTACATCTACTCTGTAAACCACGTTATACATTCAATACAATTAAGCAGGACGTAGGGTTTTACCTCTTCGAGAGGGCCCGAAGCTGGGTAAACACTGTGTCCGTCGTCCCTTGTTACCCATCGATCCTAGATCCACAGCTCGGGACCCCCTACCCCGAGGTCTGCCGGTTTTGACATCGACATTGGTGCTTTCAATGAGAGTTCCACTGTGGGGTCACCCAAAGGATTGATGGCTTGCCTGATCATAGGAGAAGGCATCGGATCCGGGGACTTCTTCGTCCCCGGTCATGTGTTCGCGTTCGGTAGCATTGTCCTGCACGCCGACCCGACTGTCGTCTGTATCAGATCGACAACTTCGCCCCCGAAGACCGAATTCGATTCGGCAACCTGTAATACATGGCGAATCACGGGGCGATCTGGTCTTTGCCGGATTCACTACCCCTCCCCGCACCCACACAAGCCTCGTCGTGCCCGCCCCAGAGTCTCCATCCAATCCAATCTACGGATCGGCCCCAGCAACTTCGAGCCAGGAGAGCTCCGCTTCTAGCGGTAGCCAGACTCCACCTTCACCTGAACCCATCATGTCCACGGGAGATTTATCCTCGACCTTCGAGGCAGAATCAGGAGGCGGAAGCCAGGAATCAATCTCGGCCGAACCGTTCCTCCACAACGCTCACCCAGCCATGAACTCCCACGACAAAGTGGCGGTCAAAGGCCAGAAATTACTCCCAGCCCAAAGCAACTTGATCTCAAGACCCGGCGTGCAATCCACACGCAGGGATCAAAATCCGTCCTTGACTTCCGATGACTGTCCGGACCCCTTCGAGGATCTGGTCCCACACCTTGAGCTTAGCTCGGCCTGTAGAAATCAAGGACTGGCTAGGGCATTGACTGCCCCCGTTGCAACAGAATCTGGCCTAGAGCCCTCGAGTTCGATGACCCTCGCTATGATAAACGAGGCGTTGGACCAAATTTAGAAAATGACTATCCAGGAGGATCTCTCCCCCGCTCACGATCGTCAAGCTGTCGAGGCGTACTATAGGGAATTTTGCGTCCCACCCACCACCCACTTGGTAGCCACTATCAATGATTTAACTGATATGCTACACTATAATTCGGAGAATACCGAATACATGGACGAGGGGGACGGAGCCACGGCCAGTGCCGATGTTGCCCCCCCCCCCCATTAACGGCCGCTGGTCGGCCACTTCCACCAACGACATTTACATGGTGGACACCCCCAAGGACGGCGACGACACCCCCAATCAGGACAGTGGCAAGCCCAGAGATGAGCCGCCCAAACGCCAAAAACAGCACCGTCAATCAAAGCCACGTCGAAGCCATGCAAGCAACATGGAATCTGCGGAGAACGGCATCGTAAATAATACGGATGACCTCGCCGGAGATGCAGCCTTCTAACATCATCATGATGACCTCGTAGGGCAGGAGGACCCGCTCAATTCAGAAAACCCCAACGACTCCGAGGATAGCAACTACCTCCCACTCTCTGAAGAGGAGGCCAGTCTTGGGGAGGACGATTTCATCGTCCCCGAAGACCCTCTGGAGCAAGAACGGTTCAAGCGGAGGCTTTTAGCCACCGCCCGCAGCCTAAAGAAGCAAAAACGCAAAATCAAGGCTGAACAGGACACCCTCAACGACCAATGGACTAAAGTCCTAGCTGCCGAAGAGGGGTACGGCTGCGATCAGTCAACCAGGAGTTATCCCAAGCGAAGACTCCTGCCACAGTTCGACGACGAGGCCGTAGAGCCCACACGCCCAATATACACAAACGTCGAATAGCCGGACCGCCCCCTAGAGGGCGGGACAGGGAAGTTGACGAGGCCGAACACCCAGCCGCCCCACCTCGCCATCACGGCAAGGATCAAGTGCGGCCCACTTACGAGTACGACCTCCGCCATGACCTAGACGCTCGTGGAGGACGTACCAGGTCCATCTATGGACCCAGAGAGGACCTGCCCGCGTACCGGGAAGGATACTACGATTAGTTAAACTGAAACGATAGAGTCCGGGAGCAGCAGCAGATTAGAAGGGCCGAAGACCTTCGATGCGACGTAGCCCGAGTTTGGGGCGCCGCACACCCTTTGTGTTTCATAGAGAGGGTCATGCAACATCAATTCCCGGAAGGCTTCAAGCCTGTCAACATCGAATCATATGACGGAATCACAAATCCAGCCGTATGGATAGATGATTTCCTCCTCCACATCCACATGGCGTGAGGAGATGACCTCCATGCTATTAAATATTTGTCGCTAAAGCTTAAAGGCCTAGTTTGACATTGGTTGAACAGCCTTCTCGAAGACTCTATAGGCTACTGGGAAGAGCTTAAGGACGATTTTCAAGCAAACTTTCAGGGCAGCTATGTCCGGCCTCCGGATGCTGACGACCTAAATCGCATCACGCAACAACCCAGAGAATCTGCCCGACAGTTTTGGAACCGATTCCTGACCAAGAAAAATTAGATCGTGGACTGTCTGGATGCCGAAGCCTTGGACAAACCAAGAACTATGGCAGCCCTTACTTCCCTCATGACCCGCTTTTGTGCGGGCGAAGACAGTTGGCTTGCTCGCAAGAACACCAACCCAGACACAACCGGTACATCCAAGGTTCGGGACGAAAATGGAAAGCCCCGACGCAGCAAGAATTAACGTTGCCACAATGACGACGAGGGTGAGGATACGGCAGTAAATGCCGGATTCAAAAACCAGAAGTCCGAAACCCGAAAGAAAGCCCTTAAAGGCACCGGTGATGGCCCGTCTAGACTCGACACAATTTTGGATAGGCCTTTCCAGACCCACGGCACATCAGAGAAGCCCGCCAACCACTCCAACCGAAGTTGTTGGGTGATCAAACAGGCCGGCAAACTCACAGCCAAAGACTCGGGCAAAAGCCCACGAAGCGAGGACGATGACGAGCCCCGCAGGCCGAAAAGTGGACGCCAGAAACCCTTCCCTTCCGAGGTCAAGATAATAAACATGATTTACGCAACCCACATACCGAAGAAGGAGAGGAAGCAAGCGCTACGGGATGTATACTCCGTCGAGCCAGTAGTGCTGAAGTTCAATCCATGGTCAGCTTGCCCGATCACGTTCGATCGCAGGGATCATCCCACCAGCATACGCCATGGAGGGTCCGCAATCCTAGTGCTAGACACCATCATCGATGGATTCAACCTCAGTAGAGTCCTAATGGATGAAGGGAGCAGCCTCAACCTGATATACGAGGATACAGTGAGGAAAATGGGGATTGATCCATCAAGGATTAAACCCAATAACACCACCTTCAAGGGGGTCATTCCGGGAGTGGAGGCCCACTGCACGGGCACCGTGACGCTTGAAGTAGTGTTCGGATCTCCGGATAACTTCTGAAGCGAGGCCTTGATCTTTGATATCGCACCTTTTTGCAGTGGCTATCACGCCCTCCTCGGCCGAACAACGTTCGCCAAATTCAATGCCGTTTCGCATTACGCGTACCTCAAGTTGAAGATGCCTGGTCCTTCGGGCGTCATAACTATCAATGGCAACACAGAACACTCACATCGAACCGAAGAGCACACTGCGGCCCTAGCGGCCGAAGACCACCCCGGCCCATATAGGCCCGGATGCCGACCCGCCGTAAGGGCCAGTGACAATAGTGAACGGGTTCGAACCCGTTCCCCCTCATAGGAACCTGCATGCATTCTCTGCAAATAGGGATACGTGCCCCACGGCACACCCACATTCTTCACGCTCCATGTGCCTCGTCAGCACAACTTCGCACTCAAAATACCATGGACAGCCGTGAGGCATACATTAATCCGAAGTACATGTTCGGTTAAACCGAACTTCGGAATTACCTCGTCTTCGGACGACCCGGGGACCAATTCTGGATATCCCCAAGCTTAAAGCTCCATCAGCAGGGTCTTCGCCCATCAAGGTCTCATCGAAGCTCCCAACCCCCACCTATCAAAGGCAAAGGCGCAGACGTGCAGCAGGGCACAGTGAAGGCTTCAACTCGCGTATCAAGGCCCTGCGTCAACCTTTACTCTGTAAATTTTGTTTTTCTTTTTCTCTTACAATTACTACCTTCGCAGTTTGAATTGTACGGTTAGACATCCCGAGCTTACGAGAAATAATAAAAATACCCTTTACGGTGTTCGGATATCCGCATCTTGCAATTTTTTCTATATCTTTTCGGATTCCCCACTCGCTCTTCGAACAGCCCGGCATGAAAATATATTAACTAGTCAAGAGTTCAATTTATGTATCAGCTCAATATCTTCAAGTCCGGCACCGCTTTTCGCTAGGTGTTCGGCGTCTCAGATATTGCACTATATGCATCCGTTCCGAACTATGTCTTGGGTCAATAGTTGGGTTGCCCGGCTCCTATGCTTGCGTCTTATGTTTCACATGTTCGGCTAAGAGGGCAAAGGGAGAACCCCTGCGATTGTACTTCTGGTTTGCCCGGTCAAGTACCTCAGGAAGAAAAAACCAAAAACTGACCATCATAGTAATCACGAATGGGTCCGCGATCCGATGAATAGGTTTGACTCTAAAAATCATTGGCGATTTCGCCGTGTCACACGAAGGGTTTGCCTTAACACAAACCATGTGATCGGAAAGGGCAAGGTTTGATCCCAAATTACATCACAATACACCGGGGGCTAGTCCCTAGTCCCCACCATCAAGCTCCTAAGGCTAAGTGAAAGCAGTAAAACCGAATAGTCTGATTGCCTGGTTTCGCTCTCGCACTACCGGCTCCGGGCACCAAGACGTTGGCTAAGGGTAACAATGCGGAGACAAAACACCCCTCGTGATATTCACCTGGGTGCTGAAGCCAACGACTGGTAGCTTTCAGAATAAACATACAGCCACACAGGAGTCAAAATTTAACCATTACAATATCAAATAAATCCATCTGGCGCATAATGAAGCATAAGTCCCACTTGATACAAACTTAATACAAATACTCAAACATTACATCTTTCGAACACTGGTCCTCTATCGCCCGCGCTTCGGCTATCACCTGTGCGAAGTACTGGTCATGGCGGCGATGCTCCTTCCCCTTGGGCGGAGGACCAGTGGCCATCTCCATTGGATTCATCCTCGGCCAATGAACCAGAGTCTTCGCAAATGCAAGCCTCGCCCCCTCAAGACACGCTGACCACTTTACGGCATCAATCCGGAGCGGCGCCTCCCGCAGCTTCTGCACAAGGCTGAAGTAGGTGTTTGGAATGGGCTCGGCCGGCCACAGTCTGATACAGAGGTCCTTCAAGGCCAGCTTGAACATCTGATGCATCTCCATCAGCTGCTTCATTTGATCGCTGAGGAGGGGTGGATGCTCGGAGTCCGAAAACTGTGACCAGAAGAGCCGCTGTGTGGAGTCCTCCTCGAGGTTGGCATAGTGCCTCGCCGCGGCCGCCGCATTCTTTGGAAGTTCGGTGAAGATGCCTGCGGAGCGCCAAACCCTCATTAGTAGGGTGAATCTGTTATCTGCGAACACACTCTGCAGTAAATATTTCTTACCATTGGCAATTTGCGCGGCTTGCCGGAGATCCTCCCGGACACCTCGAGCGTCACTCCTCGCCTCCTGAAGCTCCTTGTATGCCTTGGATAGCTGGGAGGATTGCTCCTCCTGCCCCTTCTTAAGGGCCTCCAGCTTCTTGATGGCATCCTAGATCTCCACTTGGACTTCGGTCACCCGAGCCTCATGTTGCTCGGTAGTAAGCTTGGCCTTCTCAAGCTCGGCCACCGCCTTCTCAGCGGCCATCTTCTTCTCGGCCACCTCGGCCTCGGCTTTCTTCAGGGCCTCCTTCAAGGCCTCGATCTCGGCGGCAGCAGCTATAGGGTCATCAAGATAAGGGATTAGAATACAGTCTAGATCGTCAATATCCGGCGTCAAGCAAATACACATCTTCTCACAGGGCTTACCTTGCGCCTAGTCAAGAGGTTTGTTGACAAGGTCAAGCTCTTGATCGGAAAGCTTGAGCTTCCGATCCATCTCCTCTAACACCATGGCATTAGCAGCCACGGCCACGGAAGATGTCTGCATTAGCAAAAATATGTCGACATTATTATTCGGCTTACCGAATATGATCCTCTGCAGGTCTCTCCGAGGTCCTGACAGAGTCTCAGGGGCTGCTATGTATACGGCCTACCTAAACTAACAATTACAACCGCATTATGAGGAAAGAGCATTACTTGACTTACCTTAAAGCCTGTTAGAAGGCCTTGGACAGTGTCGTTCAGTCCGGATTGGACGGAACGAACACTCTGCATAACCGCACTCATTATAGTGCGGTGCCCATCAATGATGACGGAGCTACTCACCATCTCCTCCAGAACGTTTGGCCAGCCAGCTGCCGCCCGTGTGGAGGTGTTCGGCGCTGGCGCTGGCTCCCCCGCTGGGAGTAGCCTGTGCCATCGAAGGCCTTGGGGGCTCAGGAGCGGTCGACGGTTGGGGTCCAGATGGTCCGGACTCCTTTCCCTCGCCAGCCAGGAGGGACGCTCCCTCCTGGTCTTCGGTGACTAAGGTGTTATCCTCGGTCATTATGGCGTCCGCCTCTCCCTCTGTGTTCGAAGGAGGAGGAGTCCTTTGGGACCGCACCTCCTCAACCTCTTCGGGGATCGTGAGGAGGGAGTTGGGGGCTAGATCGTGAAAATCCAGCCCGTAGAAGAACATCAGCCCCCGCACAAAGGGACGTAGGGGACATCCGAGCCCCCTAAGGAAATGGGGGAGAAAAACTACCGTTTCGCCCGGCTCGGGCGTAGGGATGATCTGGCCCTCTTCGGGGGCCCGATGGGCGACATTGGCCGGCAAGTAGCCGGCCTCCTTCAGCTTCAGAATGTCCTCGTTGGTGATGGTGGAGGCTTCCCACTTCCCATTGGTGCCGGATCTGGCCATGGTCGAAGGAGGTGAAGTGAGATTCGCTGTGGAAGCAGAAAGAAAGGGCGTTGGAGCTCTGAAGGTCTGCGTGAGCGGAAGGTGGAAGAGGGCGTGGGATGCAGACTATAGCGGCCCCCCTTTATAGACTGTTGGCGGGCCGGGGATTCCTTTTTCCACGCTGCTGGCCTCTCCACTTCCCGATATCTCCGCAACATTATGAGCGGGGAGGGGAATCAGAATCATTAACCATATCCCCCGAAAATCGAGACACGATCTCCACCTTGAGGGGACGTGTCAAACATGGCGTCAGCCTTGAGTCGTGCTTCGAGAAATAGTAACTGCTTGGCGTTATGGCCAGAAGGGACTCTTCGTTGAAAGAGAAAAAGTTGTCAGATAAAGGCACTATTTGCGCTTGAGCGATGTTTTTATTATTATCTTTAGGTGTTAAGTAAAACTACCGTTTCAGATTCTGGACATCACTTGGTTCCGAACAGGGGAGAGATATACTGAGGAACTCGCCCCGCAAGTGGAATACTGGTGGGATGGATGGATACCGGATACAAGTCTTGGCGTTGGAGGCAAGTTCGAGGGCTACTAAGGGAGTCTTGGACTAAGGGGTCCTCGGGGCGACGGCCCATTGTACATGGGCCGGACTGGTGGAGCCGTATGATGACAGGAGATCTATGAAGCCATGGTGTGCCCTCCAAGTCAAGAAGGTGGAGGATCTCTTTAATTCCCTATTGTAATCTATCTTCGGTAACCCTAACCCTACCGGTGTCTATATAAATCGAGGGTTTTTAGTCTTTAGGGCTAGAGCTACATTCATCACCTCATAGCCTTAGAGTTTAGCTCATGCTGATCTTGAGTTAGATCTACTCTGTAAACCACGTTATACATTCAATACAATCAAGGAGGACGTAGGGTTTTACCTCTTCGAGAGGGCCCGAACCTGGGTAAACACTGTGTTCATCGTCCCTTGTTACCCATGGATCCTAGATCCACAGCTCGGGACCCCCTACCCCGAGGTCTGCCGGTTTTGACACCGACAGCCGTGCTCATGCACTATCAAATCCACGAGCTGCATCTGGATCCTGGGTCCGTCGTCCTCCTCTCTGCCTTCGCGTTCTTGTGCGAGGCCTTCGTGGGCATTGGCCAGTCCGTGGCCCTGCTCCACCAATTCTTCTCCCTCCAATTGATCAATGGCGAGCAACGCTCGGGGTGCGTGTCGCTTCAGGCGGTGGCGGAGACCGCAGGCTCTGGCATTGACGCCACGCTCCACCCGAACGCGGCGGGATTCCGGAGGCAGTGAGTGTACGTAGACGCCATTGTGCGCAGCCCCCTGCTCCTGATCTCGTCCACCCCAGCGGAGCTGAGCTCCGGATGGGAGCAGGTGGAGCTGGTCGATCCGCGCCTTGCTCGGTTCTTGACCAGGCTGGCCAACCTAAGGAAGGCAGGGGTGACGATGGCGATGGTGGTGAGGGAATTCGTCCGGCGGCGCATCGCTCGGCTCCAGCGCCACTCTCGTCTGATGTGGGCATTCACCGGCCCTGCAGATAGCATGAGACTTCAGGAGTCTTCCCTTCCTTCCAGCACATTGCGTGGAGTGCTCCGCCTCCTGACTGGTGAGGAGCCTGCCGAGCTCCCCCCAAATGGGTTCCCCCTCTATGACCACCCAAACGGGGGAGCCTTCGCCAAGAAGATGTTGCGCTTCGACGAGTGGGGGCTGCTCCCCGAGGGCCACACAGGGCCTCGTGACAACCCCCTCCTAGTGACCCCAGGGTGCGAGGGCCCTAAGGTGCGCACTCCTTGGGCAGCCGCCGGGGAGTGTGCTCCATCACGTGCTTCTCAGGCATTCGCCTTCAGCCCTGCGGGTGGCGGGGGAGGCGCCCCGCCTGTAGATGCTATTGGCGCCCTCGCCGTGGAGGACTACTCGCCAGGCCCCAACGCGTCCCCTCTGGACCCTAGAGTGGTCCGAAAGAGGAAGGAGCTCGGGAGCCACCGCAGTCCTGCCTCAGGGTCCTGAAGAAGAGGAAGCGGATCGCCGTGGACGAGTAAGCGCCTTGGCTCCTTCTTGATCCTTGCATTCTGCATCATTTCCTGACTCTTGTCCCTTAGGGTCCCTTCCAACGAAGGGGCGAACATGCCCCGAGCACCGCTTCTGGAGGGCACCAATCCTGCCGCGACCTCATGCCTCATGAGCCGCCCGGTTGTGCGCAAGGTGGCGCCCGTACCCGAATCGAGGCCGACCCTGGGGGGCCTCGGGCCTGCATTCCTGGCGTCCTTCCTTTAGGGAGGCCTCCTAGTCGTGGGGGTCATGCCAAGGGCTCCGGCACTAACGCTCGTTGGTAGCCGGGCTGCTTGTGGGATAGCGCCATCCCCAAGCAGCGGGGTGAACCCGCCCCGGGCCGGAGGAGCGGGCGAAGGAGCTCAAGCCCCCGGGCCCCTGCCGGAGATAAGCGAGTCTTCGCGTGCCTCCGCCACCGACTGGGGCGTGGGGGAAAGCCCCGGCCGAGCGTTGGAGCTCGCGCGCGGGCGCAGCGCCGTCCGGCACGGCCTTCTCCAGGAGGCGGTGAGTGCGCTCGGACACCTTGGGGTGGAACTCAGCGACGTCAACACACGCCTTGAGGCGGAACGCTTGTGCCTGGCGCGCGAGTGGAGCCAGCTCGGGGTCGCCTTCAACTTCGGTCGCCTGCAACCCAAGCATGCTCGCGCGGAGGTGGAGTAGTCCCTTGCCGCGGCAAAGGAGGCTCGCGATCATGCCCTGGAGGAGGCCCGAGCCGCAGACTGCCGGCGCGAGGCGGCCGAGAAGCGCGAGAGGGAGCTCCAAGCTTCAAACGCCACCCTCGAGCGACAGGTCCTAGCGCGCAAAGCGGTGCTTGCCGCCTCGACAGGCGGGCCACCTACGGGCGAAGCGATGCTCAGCACGCTCAAGGACACGCTGACGCTGCAGGCGCTGGAACAGATCCTGGAGTGCCAGCGTCTGGAGGTGATGGAGCGCCAGGTGGCCACCGCTCAGGACGCTCTCGCCTCTTGGGAGACGATGATCTGAGAGGAGGCTGAGGAGAGGGTAGCGGGGGTCTGCAGGGTGCTTGCTGAAGAATATCGCCGGAAGCTGGAGCTTCAGGAGGCTCGCTTCTACACGCGGCGCGATGAGCTGAAAGGCGAGGCCGATGGCCTCAAGGAGAAGTTAGCCATGGCGGAGCGACACGAGAAAACCGCGGCGGACGCTCGGGCCGCCGCTGAGGCCGAGCTGTCCTTCCTTTTCAAGCAGGTGGAAGGCGTTTCCTCCCTCATGGAGAAAGCTTCAGACAAGGCGGGTCGAGCCCGGGTGCTCCAGCGCGAGCGCTCCTAGATGTTCGAGGCCCTCGGGTGCAGGGCCAACCAGGCCCTGAGCAGCATTTGCGACGAGAACGTCTCCAGCCCGCTTGTTGCTGATGACGCCAGCTACCTCAGCTTCTTCACCAAGGTCGTGGCACGCCTCGAAGGTGGGGCCGCGAAGGCGTGCCGGCTCATCGAGGAGAGGAGCCGCGACCTTCTTGCATGTGCGTTCTCGCGTATCTCCAGCCATCTTCTCCGCTCCTATCCTGACTTTGACTTCGAGGCCGCAATAGCCCCCATGCTAGGAGCAATCCAAGGCGCCCTGGCGGACTGGTTGGAGGATCATGTGGACGACCTGATCGCGGAGCTTGCCCCTGCCGAGGATGTGGGTGTGCCCGTGGTTGAAGAACGCGGGGCTGACGACAATGACGATGGCAGCAGCGATAGTGACATGGTGTCTCCCTAGGCTTGTTTTCTCCTGTTTTCCTGTCAAGACTTTGGATGTGACCCCGCGGGGATGCGAAAGTATTTTTGGAAGAACCTTCTCTATGATGTATTAAATAGTATTGCACTCCCTGATGTCGCCTTTCCTTTACTTTTTGCACGCCTACGACCCCTGAGCAGGGGCGGCCGTCATTGTCATGTCGGGTCACGATGTCCGACCAGGGTCAGGAGGTGGATGCTTGCCAGAGACCCCGGGCCATACGTACCCGCTGGCTCGCTTGGGAGCGCCGCGCCAGGATCCGAACGCCGAGGTCCCGGAGAGGTGTGCGTGCAGGAAAGGCCGCGGCTGCTGTGGCCTGAGCCCTTAGGGCATCTTCAGCACCGCTGGGCTGACCCAAGCGTGCGCACCGTGCCCAGCCCCCGCTCGCGGGGCGCGATGGAGGGAGCCACGGGTGCCCACCGTCTTTTGCAGAGACGGAAATCAAGAGAGGAAGCACCGAAAGAAAAAGAAAGCGAGCCCCCCTTTTTTTAAAAAGATAAAGACGCAAGAACTTCAAATTCACTCCAAGAAGCAACAAAGTCGGTTACAAGAGAAACCAAAGAACAGCCGCGTCTGGCACCTATGCTAGTCTTCTAGTCTTCCCGCCAGCACGGAGAATGGGGCTTCCACCAGGCGTAGGCATAGTCGCTGATTGACCATGTCGTCCGCCAGCGCGGAGCATACGGCTTCCACTTGGGCGTGGGTGGGAGCCCCTGTGAGGCTCGAGGGCAGCGCTCAGGAGACTCCGGGGCATGTACAACCCCACTCATTATTACGTGAGAGTGTCACGGGCGGAGACTGGAAGAATGCAAGGCGCCGCCTTCCTCCCCGGCGGGGACCCCAGCCCCTGGTCCCCAGATCGCGCGCAGGCGAGTTCGAGGAAAGGGTGGCCCGGGGCGAGGTCGCTGACCTAGCAATCACCAGTGGTCAGCGCGATGCGCCATCTCGCTACCCACGGGCCGCCCGGCCGGCTTGCGACGCAAGCTACGGACCCCTCCCGAGTCTTTGGGTCTCTGGGGTCCCGGCATTGAGTGATCGCGGCCCAAAAGGCCCCGGGCCCTCATGAGGCATCCTGGCCTCGTGGGCCCCTCAAGTCCTCGGGCCCCTCCAGGACCCTATCCGCGCTCGGGGCGCGCCATGCGCCCGGCGTGCCCTGGCACGCCGAGCCCGGCCGCCGTTTCCCCGGTGCGCTACGGAAGCGTAGTTCACATGCATCCAAACGTTAGCACATACGCTCTGAAAATACTTGTTGCCGCGAGGGAAGGGCGTTTGACGTTGCGGTTGGGGCCCCGGAGGCCACCCCTGCAGGTGGGTCATAATGGCCACGAGGTGGTCCGTCGCGGCGCATCCCCTGGGGGGCCGTCTACCCTGCCCGAAGCTCGTGGGAGAGCTTCTTAGGTTGGGAGGGAGATCCCGCCGGGCTTCTTTCCGCCACTTGGCCCACCAGATCCTCCTGAGAGGGGTGAGAAAACATAGCAAGGGCATGCTCGGGCCCGTGACGAGGGTCGTGGCACGGGCGGGGGGCACAAGGGCCCCGCACCCTGGCAGGCGACGTCGAGCAGCTCAGCGACCCGATCTAGCAAGGCGGCATGGTCGCTGTTGGTACGGCGATAGCGCAGTAATTCACGTGCCACGAGGAGCGCGGCCTGCGCGCCCGTTAGCCCTCGCGTAGCATGGAGGGACGGCGCCGCGGCGCCGCCCGCAGAGGGCGCGGTAGCACACCCGCTGCACCGCACGGGGGTTGATGGCGACAAGTCCTACCGTTGGCGACGATGTGACGAGGAAGGCGGGGCACGGTGGGAGACGCTGCAGCCATAGGGCACCGTCTGATCGGAGCGTGCGGCCCACCACTCAGCGCGGGCTCGGCCGGTCCTTGTCATGGGTGTGGCAAGGCGAGGATGGAGCGTGGCTGGTGAAGAGGCGGGGCTTCGACACGCCCCTACCTGGCGTGCCAAATGTCGGATCTAGGGCTTCGTAGACCCAAGAAGGTTTGAACTCTGGGGCGTGTGCGAAGATCTCAACCTCTCAAGCCTAGAGCCCGTCGCCATACAGCCTAGCCTAGCCGAACTCGCACGAGCAAGGAAGAAGATGAACACGACAGTTTAGCCAGGTTCGGGCCACCTTGCGGTGTAATACCCTACTCCATTGTGGTGGGTTGGCCTCACGAGGGGCTGAGGATGAACTGGTACAGAGGATGAACAACCTCGCGAGGGCTCGGGGGTGAGAATGAGTCGACCCCTTGTATGGTGGTGGCTAACCTATATTTATAGTGGCCTTGGTCCTCTTCCCTTGAAACTTAGGCGGGAAGGGATCCCACAACGACCAATTTGAAAGGGGACAAGTAGTACATCTAATCCTGATGAAAGGTGGTCTTCGCCTGCAAAGCTTCTGGTCATGATGCAGTGGTGGGCTCGGTGATGACCTCCGCCTTGCCGAGCCTGTGGTCTTGGTCTTGTAGCAACGGAATGGAAACCTTTGGGGGATTCCTCGGGAACCCATGCCTGTCCTTGCCTCCTTAGCACCAAAGAGGAAACCACCTCCTCTGCGCCCGTTGGCGCCAGCCTGGCCTTGGTCGTCATGGCTCACGTCACCTCAGCCTCATGAGGGGGGTACCTGCAGAGAAATCTTTGCTACTCGGGAGGCCGCCTGGGGAGGCCGCTCCCTCGGGAGGTCTTGGTGTCGTCCTCCTCACGAGGGTCTTGTGTTGGTGGTCTTGGAGATGGACCGTACTAGGCCGTTGAGGAAGACACACCATGGGCTGCAGGCAGGCAAGTCTGAGTACCCTGGTTCCCAGAACGCTGACAAAATAGACAGATGAATCTCATCTGAGAAACTGCAGAAGCGGAAGGCAGCCTTCAGTGATGTTGAATGTCCTTGCAACTTTAGGCTAGTGGCTATGGATAATTGCCTGCCCAACCTTCGTCCTCTTGAGAAAGACTTCAATATTGTACCATGGGTATTGAATGAATACATTCCTCGCTTCTTGACCATGCAGGTGGTTTGAGAGGTAATCATCGGTGAACTGCTTTGGAAAGTACTGAAAACAAAGATATGCATAAATTACTGTAATAAATTTTGAAATGGCACAAGGGAAAAAACAAGGTAAAAGAGTTAGTACCATCCTATAGTTGACTGATGTCTTCTTCATTGTGCAAACAAAGATCTTGTTGTTATTTGTCGCAAGTTTCTTTATCCTAACAATCTTTCTGAGTTTCTTGACTTGACTGATATTCATGGACATCTCATTTCCCCATATGCAAAATGGGTCGAACAGTGGGTCTAAGCCTCTGACAGCAGGACCTACATGTGCAAGACCAAATTGTAAGAAACCTATATATTAGAATGATTCCTGCAACTGCACAATAATGTGCTATTAGAGAAAGGATCATGCATGAGCAAACCTCGATGGTAAACCGCAGTGCCTGCCATTGTTTTCCTGCAACACATATAAGAAAGATCTTGATCAGGTAAACTGAGAGTTTCCATACTATCAGTACAATATATTAATGAAAAATAATTTTTTTATAGATCCAACAGATTAACTCAAGACGCATGGAAAAGCTAGTTAACCTAACCAAGCATGCTAAACAACTTGGAAATAGAGCAATTATATATGTTTCTCGTGTATTGAGTACTGCCAAATTCGGCTTATTTCTCACATGCATAACAATACAAAATTGTACCCACAACAAATGGAAATCAAATTGCAGAATTAAACCAAACAGTTAACTGGACAACAGAACAAATGAACCAAAACAGTTAACTAAGCATGTCATTGCAGAATAGAACATATACTAGAAGATAAGACAATTAACGAAACCAAGAATGCTTGAGAACTACTACAAAATGTAGCAATTGTTGGACCAAACTGTTAACTGAACATTACATTTCAGAATATCAGATTGCATATTAACATTACAAAGTACAAATCACTAGAAGGCACTGGCGGTGGCCTTGAGAAAATAGCACAAATTGTATTTTAAAGTAGACAACTGCATGGCGGTGTCGACGGTGGCCTCGAAGACGAGTTGCTCCTCCAAGATCTGGTGGTTGGCACGCATGGCAGCCATCGCGACCTCATCCGCGTGTGCGGCCATGATTTGCTTTTTCGTTGCCAGATGCTACTGAGCTCTACGCTATACTGCGTGCAAAATGGTTGTGGGCAGCGCTTAATTGATGGACGGGGTAGTGATTTGGGCGGAAGGTGTCGCGCCATCGATCGGGGCATGTGGGATGGGGAAGGAGGAGGATGGTGTGGGTGGGGTGTGGATTACCTGACCATATCGACGAGGCCGCGCAGTAAGAAGAAGGGTCGCCGGTGAGGCGGTGGCGCAGCAAGAAGAAGGGTCGTCGGCGAGGAGGCGGCGCTGCAAGAAGAAGGGTCGCCGATGAGGAGGCGGTGCTGCTAGTAAGCAGCAGTGAAGGTTTGAACTTGGAAAGCAAGGAGGAACAGCAAAAATGTGGCTTTTAGTGGGGGTGGGGGGGCGGGGAGATAGATATTTCTGCGGTGGCAGAATTTTTTTTGCTCGGTGCCGCCAGAAACTGGCGCGCAAGTGTGGTTCAAGAACGAGCGGTGGACTGTAGACGATGAAGCTTCCTGCGTAAGCCAGTCAAGACGGTGCGCCAAGATATTTTATATCGCATCCCACACGATTCTTGATAGTAAACTGTTTTGTGGTATACCTGATTTTTTCATTCTGTTTTGAAAGAAAAAATGGTGTTACGGAGGGAAAGGATGGTGTTTGAATTGCTAGAACATTTATCTGCAGTGAACATGCAACTATATGAGTGTCGTGTTAAAATTTGGAATTATTCCGGGTTCGTTTGTCCTTTTTTATGCATTAATTGAGTTTCTAGGCATTTAATGTGCATAATTCAAATTTGAAATGCAATCACATGCTCCAGTGCACCAAAGTTTGTTGAAAAATCACATGTGTGTCTTTGGGTGAATTTATAGGTCCCGTGCAAGAAATGGGAATGAAATTCAAACATCTGGGCGTCGTGGCTTGGCTGGAAACATTAAGAAACTTGGTTTTTAAATTCCTGTAAATCCAAAACTTGCCTGAAAATCATGAAACTTGGCATGGTGTCATGTCATGGCACCAACATGCTGTGGTAAATTTTTTGACCGAATTGGGACAAGTTTTGGTATAAGCTTCTTGCAAACCGGAGCTTCTCTCAAGAAGGCTCGTGGTTCCGAGAGGGAAACGTGTCACCTTTATGTGTGAAACGACATACGCTGCCTTTTTTTTACAGAGCCAACATAGAACTATATGAGTGTCGTGTTAAAATTTGGAATTATTCCGGGTTCGTTTGGCCTCTTTTATGCATTAATTGAGTTTCTGGGCATTTAATGTGCATAATTCAAATTTGAACTGCAAGCACATGCTCCAGTGCACCCAAGTTTGTTGAAAAATCACATGCGTGTTTTTGGGTGAATTTATAGGTCCCTTGCAAGAAATGGGAATGAAATTCAAACATCTAGGCATCGTGGCTCAGCCGGAAACATTGAGAAACTTGGTTTTTAAATTCCTGTAAATCCAAAACATGCATGAAAACCATGAAATTTGGCATGGTGTCATGACATGGCACCAACATGATGTGGTAAATTTTTTGGCCAAATTGGGACAAGCTTTGGTATAAGCTTCTTGCAAACTGGAGCTTCTCTCAAGAAGGCTCGTGGTTCTAAGAGGGAACGTGTCACCTTCATGTGTGAAATGACATATACTGCCTTTTCCCGCTTTGATTTTTTTACAGAGAGAATTTAGACCAATAGGAGTTTCATGCTAAATTTTGGAATTATTCCGGGTTCATTTGGCCTTTTTATACATTAATTGAGTTTCTAGGTATTTAATGCGCATAATTCAAATTTGCACTACAAGCACATGCTCCAGTGCGCCAAAGTTGGTTAAAAAATCATTTATGTGTACCTGGGTGAATTTCTAGGTGCCATGCAAGAAATGGGAATGGAATTCAAACATCTGGGAGTCGTGGCTCGGCTGGAAACATCGAGAAACTTGGTTTTTAAATTCCTGTAAATCCAAAACTCGCCTGAAAATCATGAAACTTGGCATGGTGTCATGACATGGCACCAACATGCTGTGGTAATTTTTTTTGTCCGATTTGCGAAGGCGCACACATTAACAACCAACAAAGTCATTTTGGAACCAGTGTTGTCATGTTACAATCGGAAACACAAGTATTATTGAAACCGTGGGCGTTCTACTTTCCATTTACGTGCCGCCACGCGTCCCCTTTTTTTATTGGCTAGGAGGCGCCGTGTGCGGTAGCTCTTTGAGTACGGGAGGCGTGCGATCAGATGCCTGCGCGTGCTTATCGGGAGGAGAGCCCTTTGACCTCCATCCGCCGCCCACCTCTGTCCCAACATCTCCATTAATGGTGCCTGAGCCCCAATTTTATGGCGTGGCTATGTCTCACTCCACTGAGATTTAAGAAGAAAAAAGAAAATATGAAAAGAAAATTTTGCACGGACATTGATGTAAGATCTGACGGACATATATAGCATCGACTACGACTTATAGCGAGACTGATATGAATACATAAGGACGATGACAGTGGATAATAATTGTCTTACATATTTAAGAAGATAATTAAAAAATCCACATGCGGCAACGCCCGAAATACACAAGGGCAAAAGAAGAAGGAAGACGTGGACAATGATCTGGCTCACTGATCTCTACTTTCTTGATGCGTTGCTGCAGGCCGCAGAGACTAGTTCTCACGGTCAGTGGCGATGAGCTCTTTCGTGTCCTCAAGATGCTGCTTGAGAGCATCCACGGATTCCTCCACCAGCCTTTGGCGCTCGATGCGGAGCATGGCATTCTCGTCCATAAGTTTCTTGACGATGACGCCCGTCCTCTTCAACAAGGAAGTGGTCTCCTCGTGCTGCTTCCTCGTTCTGGCGATCTTCGCCCTCAGCAGGTCGCGCTCAATGCGGAGCTTCGCCTTGTCCTCCCTGGTCCCCAAATGACGCTGGTAGCATTTTCAAACAAGGCATTCATCTTGTCCCGCGGCTTCATCCAGCAGGAGATCCGATCCACCAGGTCATCGAGCATAGCGCGCACGCGCCTGTGAGAGTCCTCACCTGCCCGCGAGACATTTTCCCAGGCCGCCGCGGCGCGGGAGGACATCTCTGCTGCATTCGCGGCGCGGCGGGACATCTCTGCTGCTTTCACGGCGCGGTCGGACCAGTCTGTTGCATCGACGGCGCGGCGGGACCTCTGTGCTGCTTCGGCGGCGCGGTGGGACCTCTGTGCTGCTACGGCGGCGCGACGGGACATGTCGGCTACTTTTGCGGCGAGGCGAGACATCTCTCGTGCTTTCGCTTCCATGCTCGCCTCTCCCTGGTAGTAATCACTCGACCCAGAACTCATGCGGGCCATGGCAGATGCAAGGGAACGACGATGAAAGTCTTGTTTGGTTTTGTGGATGAGGAGTTGAGGAGGAATGTGCAGTCATCTTGGAGTAGGTAGTATTTATAACCGAGTACTAATACGCTCCTAAGTGGGAAACCATTTCGGTTTTGATCGGTGTGAATAGGTTTGCAATTAAATATAGCGTGGTAGTAATTTGGAATGTGAAGGGATGCAAGCTCAAAATTTATTGACGGTTCTAGTTTTGAAGTGCGGCACTATTCCCGAATGGCGTAACGTGGGCATGCGTTCTGGGCCGCGTACGTGGCGTTTGCACCATAGGGTGAACCGCAATAGGCGATGTCAGCACACGTCTTGTTCCATCAACCATGCGCGGTCGTTATTACCGTCACACATGCTTCTTTTAATTAGAATGTGTGCCCGTCTAGCGCACACACCTTGATCTGTCTAACTGTTTCTGTTTATTGTAGCTAATCGCAACAGTTCATCCGTGTGAAGTGTATGCCGTCAATCGCAGACACCTTGATCTGGCTGACCATTTCTATTGTGTTGCCTAATTGCATATAGTTTATCCGAGTGAACTATATGTCGTCAATCGCACACACACCTTGATCTACCCGACCATTTCTGTTGTGTTGCCTAATCACAAACAGTTCATCCGAGTGAACAGTATGCCGTACATCGCACACACCTTCATCTGGCTGCCCGTTTCTGTTGTTAAGCTCATCGCAAATAGTTCAATCGAGTGAACCGTATGCCACGCATCGCACACGCAACTATAATCTGAACCATGTTTGATATCTCCGCCATCGCAGATGTTTTGCATCATTTTTGATGGTTTTATTACATCATCGTTTGAGATTAATGGATCGCACACAGTTTCGTCGAAATGTCTCTGATTGTAGTGTCGTGTTAGCAGCATCCTGCAGTAGTGGGTGGCCGAACTAAGGATCGATATCCGGAGTAATTGACTTTAATCACAATTTATGTGTAATGATTCTATATATCCAAGTACTTTACATCATTAATGCTCGGATCTGCATTGTACAAAACTTTGTTGACCGACCATCGGCTTCAACCTCCTCGGCCAGTAGCCGAGGAGTGTTTGTCCTACTTTATCAAGCCTTTATAAGGACAAAGGTTTACGACAAACAAGGCAATCCGGCCATATGGTTTTATAAACAAAGGTACATGGAGAGATATGTTATATTACTATTTAATGTAAGAAACATCTTCTGGGGAAAATAGTTATTTTATAAGTTCCTTTTCCCAGGCTATCATGTTGACCATGATCGCGAAACCTCAACTCCGATCAATGTGGGAGGAAAATATTGAGGATTTAGTTTGGGCAAAGTTCCCGAACTCTGTGGTCTTTAGTGAACCTGAATTTTCACTTCCGTCGTTGCCGACCAATTCTATTCTTAAGATAGCTAGCTTTCGGCTTCACCCAGTCTGAGGTACTAACCCGGATGACCCAGAAGTAACAATCATAGAGGTGCTCCCTTTACCCCCCAGTCGAACTGTCGGGAGCGTAGGGGGTAAGCACAGGAGCCAGGCAACCCAGCTTGGCCAAAATCTTAAGTCAAATTGATGCATATTTATGGCTTTACAACGATGATTACGGAAGGCAAATTCTCTGTTGCGACTATTTATAATCTGAAAGTGGCCCACCATCGGCTTCCACCCCTTTGTAGATGCTATGCAGGGTGTTTCCGTACTAACAAGACAACCCTTAGCCGACGTCTCGGTGCCCGGAGGCGGTTGTGTTAGTGGAAATGAGGCAATCAGATATGCAGGCTTTATAACTTTCACTTAGTCATAGGAGATTTAAATTGGGGAGGCTAGTTACGAGCCCCCGGTTAGTGTTCGGCGTCAGCTGAGGTCAAGCCATTAACACTTCGGCCAGTTTTATGAAAGGCTCATCGTCTAATCATGGGGTGACCTCTATCGATCTATAGTTTCACATAGTCATTGGATCGCTGACCAGTTTATGCTCATTGTCAGAGCCAGTTTTCGGCTTTCTCCACTGAGGCGCTTAACCATTCGAGCTGGAAGCACAATCGTAGTGGTTCTCCCTTTGCATACCTAGTCAAACAAAGCGGAACGTAAGAGGAAAGCACAGGAGCTGGCCAACCCAACTATTGACCAAAGACATAATTCGAAACCGATGCATATAAAGCAATATCCAAGAACGTTTTGCCGAGGAGTCCATGGAGTACCTTGGCCTTTGGTGGGTTCGGCTCTAGTCGCAGCCCCACGTTGATATTGCGAAAGCTTTAAAGGTGTCCGGCGTTGTACTGCGAGACTTATGCCGGAGACACACAAATAGGTTAAAAGTTCCATAGGCTTGGAAAACCAAAAAACTCACATAAAAACTTTACATCTAAATTAGATCAGGTTTTTTGGTGCCAATCCGAAATTGGTCTTAAAATTAGTATGTGCTTCTATCGTGCTTTAACATGATACGTCCAATCTCTAGACTTCAAGTGGGTCAGCCTTCGGCTACAACCTCCTATCCCGAAGGCGGAGTGTTTCTCAGGCCAGTTTAGCGAACTAAACTCGAGCGGCTTTAGAGATAAAACCAGGCTACCCGGCTATTGACCACACACTCATGTCGGAAAAAGGAGTGATAGAAAAAGACTTTGCAACGACTTAGAAAAAACAGTTATTATGAAACGGCACATACAAATTTAAGAGCCCCTAGTTAACTTGGGTAAAAGAAGTGTTTTGACAAACAACATTTTTGAGAAACTAATTTTTTAACAAACAACCTTTTTTTAACACAAATATAATGTTTGGTCGAACCGAAAAAGAATTATTTTTTTAAATGAGCATGGAAGCGACTTAGCTGGTTAATGTGTTTGATGTTGCTGACGAGGTCCGAGCTCGTGGCGGGACAAAGACGTAGTCCTCGGCCTAGCCAAGGTCCCAACCCCCAAGCTCAAGGTGACCGAGCAAGGAGTTCAGCTTGACGAAGTGGCGACACATCACGGTCGATGTGGCAAGGCAAAGCCCCTGGTCCAGCTAATCATGACAAAGTTGGTCGGCTGGTGACGCTGAAGTCCCCGAAGTAGGTTGATGATGAAGTCGCTGGTCTAGCTGAGGTGACGGAGCAGGTTGATAAGGTGATGTTGCAGCCCCCATACCAGCCGAGGTGTCAAAGCAGGTCGGCGTGGTGGACATTGGCTTGAAGAAGCAATAGCGCGGCGATCCCGATGCAGGTCGGATCTTGTGACGCGGTCGATGTCGGCTAAATGAAGTAACCGTGCGGCGGTGCCAGTGTGCCCGCTCCGTATAATCTATGGGGTGAAGATGTTGGTGATGATTTAGCCTTCGCGATGCCTAACTCTTGGTCGGTTTGCCTAGATGATGATCCGATAAGGTTGAGTTCGGCTCGATGAAGCGACGACCCATCTAGCGCAGGTCGACAGTCGTGGCGCAATGTTGTCAGGCTAGTTTGACACCAGCGCGATGGTGAATATTACCTCCGAAATGGAGCAAAATTTGTGAGCAAGTGTTTGGAAACAAAACACAATAACCTAGAAAGAGATTCCTTCAAAAAGGATGTCCAATATCCCGTTCATGAAGAAAGATGAACTCGGGTCAGATTCGTATTCGCGCAGAAAATTGATCCACTCGTCGGAAGTTTCCAGGAGTTTGAACGATCGGATCGAGCTGAAATTTTGAGGGATGGTAGATATAGGAATTCCACATCAAATGAATGGTTGGATCTTCCAAAGGATGTCCAATATGGATGCTAGACTCCTCTCCCTAAACTCGTACAGATTCCCTTTCAGGTTCGATAGGGCTCCGGTATATCGAAGATTGCCAGAGATTCCTCCATCATAACGCGATGAAATTTTACAAGATTGTTGTAGACTCATTTCCACACAATTCCACCAAAGCAATCATCAAAGCGAAGCTCGAGGAGGCGGTGGCAGCGGATACAAGTTTGCTATACGAAAAAATAGCACGGTCGCTCGAGGGCAATGTTGACGTTGAGGCCCTGAGCTCCATGGATGATTCCTCCATGATCTTAATAGAGACCGGAGTTGATGTTAAGGCCCTCGTCCGATCATGATGATCTGTCGCAGAGCGTAGTTGTTGGGGATATAACTCCGAGGTGTGACCCGCCCAGGAGGGGCCGGGTTACACCATTGGCGACTTATTGTGAAGAAGGCCCAAGAGGTCCAAGGCATAAGGATGGCGGTTCATAAAGCAAGCTTATTGGAGGCCCAGAGACCCGGTGGCGACCCAAGGCCCAAAGGTGTGAGTCGCCATGTGTTAACTCGCTCTGTACGGCAGATTTGGTTAGAAGCCGAGCCAGTCACGTTTGTGTGAGCCGGCCGGGACTCTGTAAGCCGTCGGGCATCAACCTGTATATAAAGGGGTGACCCAGCGGCAGGTTAACTCAAGAATCAACAAGTCGAGAACTAGGTCAAGCATATTTGCTCCCTTGTAATCGAAACCCAAGCAATACAACTAAAAGCAGGACGTAGGCTTTTACCTCGTCGAGAGGGGCCGAACCTGGCTAAATTCGTTGTGTCCTTTGTCCCGTTCAACCCCTTCAAGCTAACCTAGTTGCGATGGCTCCACACCTAAGTCCTTTTGCTAGGACATCTGCCGTGACAAGTCCACGACAGTTGGCGCCCACCATGGGGCTCTCGCATGGTGGTTTCGAGTTCTTGAAGGGCAACTTCTCAGGGATCAAGGGATACGCCGTGGGCCGGATGACCAAGAGTCACCGCGGCAAGATCTACATCGACGACACTAGATGGGGTCCAGAGGCCGATTCAATCGAATACAGGTACCGGGTCCCCTTTGGTAGTATCCACGTTTTCATCGGCAATATTGGTGAGTCTGAGCCTGAGCCGGAAGTCTGCGCTGACACCATTGAGACGGCTCGGAGCGCGAGACCCGCCAAGGTTCAACCCGCTAGGGTCCAACCCGTCAAGATTCAACCCGCCTAGAAGCATGTTTTCGTCGGCTTTGTCCATGGAGCGGATCTTGAGGAAGGCTACGTGTCCGGTGGTGAGACGGCCATCTACTCAAGTGATGAGTCCTCAACCGGCAAAACTGAATCGATCTATCAACTGCAAGATGGTGGGCTTGGGGGCTGTTCTGATGGCGACAATATTCCGAACTCCTATGAGCCGCCAAATAGGGCAGCTATATTCATGGCCGGGACGCAGCAGATGGTGAACTCATCAACCGCTGCAGCGATGACCTCCGGTTCAATGGCTGCTGCAACGGCTGGGGCGAGCGGCTCCGCGCGTCTGCCGGCCCAAGTTTTATCCGAGCTCTTGGATGCTTTGGCAACATTACTAGCGGCAGAGGTGACCCCGGCGACTCAGGCACAGCATAATGTGGAAGTTGCAAAGCTAAAGGATGAAGTAGCTTGGGATAAAGAGAAACTTAACGCTAAGAATGTCAGGATGGCTGCAGAACGGATCGCCCTAGAAGCTGAGACACAGAGGGTAAGGGCCGAGGCTTTTTGCTTAAGTCTGGATCAGAACACGTCAAACGATGTGATGCGGAGGAGGCACCAGAGCCGTTTGCCACCGCAATTCGAGGGGAGGAATCTTTTTATCACACCCGGAGCAGGGCCAAGTAACCCGCCCGGTGAGACCCGGGCTGATGAAGCACCGGCAACCGGGGCGGCGGCTCAGCCTCGTATAGCAGATCCACCTTGTGTGAACTTGACCCCTCCTCAGCAAGTGTAGACACCCCCGGGTCATTACTCCAACCCACTGGATAATATGATTACTGCAGCCTCACGGTTGGCGGCCCTCCCAATTGAAGGTGAGTCGCCAGCTGCGATAGAGGCTCGGAACACCGTGGAACTTCTTAAGACGGCGGTAACCCAGCAAGCAGCTTATTCCTATAGCCGTGAGCGAATCCATTCAACTCTGCGACCAAGCCGAAGCTACAGCCGGCGCATGGAGTCGCCGGCGGTTTCCAGCAGTGAGCGGCATCGTAACCCGCCCCATGGGCTTAACCCGCCTCGGGATGATAACAATGCCCAAGTCCTGACGGATCAGGCTAGAGCACACCAAGAGGCGGAGCTGGCGGCTCAATTAGCTGCTCATCGACAGCTTCAGTTAAACCCCTCTGTATCTGTAGAGGCTGGGATGACCTCTAGGTCAGTTGGTGTGCCCTGTTTGGTGCCAGCTCTGCGCAATGAGCACTTGCCCAAGGATTTTAAGGGCCCTCGTAAAGTGCCTAATTACACAGCCGATCTCCCAACTGAGGGATGGATTGAGAGTTATGAGCTGGCCATGGAGATGTTAGATGTGAACGATGCTGTATGCGCCAAGTATTTCACTATGATGCTGGATAGGCCGGCTCGAACCTGGTTGAAGGGGCTACCGGCTAATACTATCAGTTCGTGGGCTGAGTTGAAGGCACGTTTCATCCAGAATTTCAAAGACACGTGTAAGCAGCCTCTGTCGATCATCGACCTAGACACTTGTGTCCAGCGCGAAGACGGGTCGACCAACCACTGGGTGCGTCGGGTCTTAGCTATTATCCACTCATCGGATAGCATCAACACCAGTTCTGCTGTTTTAATTTTGGAGAAAAAATGCCGGTTTATCCCCCTCAAACAGAAGCTAGGGCGACTTAAACGTCATTGCAATGACATGGGAGAGCTCATGGCGGCTCTTATCAAATACACCGACTCAGACAGCACTAAGGATCCTGATTCAGATGAGGAAAAATCCAGTAAGGGGAAGAAAAATGGCAAGGGGCAGCAGTCGAACATAGCGGGGCAGAATCAAGGCAACAACGGTAAGCGCAAGCAAGCCGATGGCGGGTCAGACTTTGTGGCAAACACCAACACGCAGAATCAGGGTCGAAGGGGAAAGCCGGAGCCTCGGGTCGGAGGGCCAAAGTTCGACCTAGAGGCAATGTTGAATCAACCTTGCCCGAAGCATAGTCGTCCTGACAGACTGTCGTGTCACTTGTGGAAAGATTGTTTTATCATGAAGCAGTATAAGGATTCCGGTTTTCATCAGGACCACCATAACAATAATGGCCCGCACGGCGGGTCAGGTTCCGGTTCACAGGGGCCTGGCTTTGGAGGTAGCGGCTCAAACTCCGGATTTCAAGGTCAGGGCAATCAGGGTGGTTTTAACCAGCAGCTCAGTCAAGGTAATCAGCAACAACAGTCAGGATATCAGAGCAATCGAAAGCAGTTAAATAGTTGTCAATATCATGTTTTCACCACGAACCTGTGCAAACGAGATCAGAAGGTTCACAAGCGAGCGGTTAGCATGATTGAGCCGACGGTCCCTCGATACTTACGATGGTCAGAGCAGCCAATTGTATGGAGCCGTGAGGATCACCCGCCCCGGGTTGACAATCCGGGTCAGCTGGCTTTGGTGGTGGCCCCTCAAGTTGGAGGCTACAAGTTCACTAAGGTGCTTATGGATGGAGGCAGCAGTATCAATATCCTTTATTATGATACTTTTTGCTGGATGAATTTGACTGACAAAGATCTTAACCCGTCCTCTACGGTCTTTCATGGAGTGGTGCCTGGTAAATCAGCTTATCCAGTAGGAAGGATAGCCTTGCGGTTCATAAAGCAAGCTTATTGGAGGCCCACAGACCCGGCGGCGACTCAAGGCCCAAAGGTGTGAGTCGCCATGTGTTAACTCGCTCTGTACGACAGGTTTGGTTAGAAGCCACGCCGATCACATTTGTGTGAGCCGGCCGGGACTCTGTAAGCCGTCGGGCATCAACCTGTATATAAAGGGGTGACCCGGCGGCGGGTTAACTCAAGAATCAACAAGTCGAGAACTAGGTCAAGCATATTTTCTCCCTTGTAATCGAAACCCAAGCAATACAACTAAAAGCAGGACATAGGCTTTTACCTCGTCGAGAGGGGCCGAACCTAGGTAAATTCCTTGTGTCCTTTGTCCCATTCAACCCCTTCAAGCTAACCTAGTTGCAATGGCTCCACACCTAAATCCTTTTGCTAGGACATCTGCCATGACAAGTCCACGATAGTAGTCCTCGGACCAGCAGAGGTGACCAGTCGGGCCGGTGACGAAGATGTGGACATCGACAATAAAGCTCGGTTCCGACGCGTTGATCGCGCCGGAGACGATCTGAATTCCCATCGCACCGGTGCGGCTGCCTGCATGTTCTCAATGAAAGCACCAATGTCGGTTCTATATCTGACATATCTCGTAGTAGGGGTCCTAAGCTAGGCATCTTGGACCGATGGTACCATGGACACGGGTTTTTACCCAGGTTCGTGCTCTCTCGAAGAGATAATACCCTATGTCCTGCTTTTGATTGTATTCATATGGGGTGTAGTACAGAGTACATGTATCCACCACGAGATTGTTCTAATGAATATGAGTTGTCATAATGATTTGTCGACTAGCCTAGCCTCGGCTTATATAATGTACCAGAGGCCTAGGATAACAAGAGTCCTAGTCGAATACGTCGGTGGAGAGGAGTTGTAACACCCTGGATTTTGCCCATTTTCTTTTTCTTTTGATTTTGGTCCGTATTCGCTTTTTGTGGCTTAGTAGTCTTGTAACCTGGAGGGATCACCCTTCATTCTTCTTCCCGAGTGGCTTGCCAACCTCAAAACCCTCCCAAGACCATGTCATTTACATCTTGGACCAACTCCCAATATTCTTTTTTTCTTGGGAATATTCCTTTTTCTATTAAAGGAATAACTCTGTTTGCCCTGAGTTGTGAAGCAACTCATATTTCCATCGTTCCCAAAATTCTCAAATAATTCCCATAAATCCTTTGGGACATATCTTATACAGATATGTCAAAATATTCCTTTCCATACCCAAAAATATTTCACAAATATTCCTTTTCCGATTCTGCCCTATCTGTCATATTGAGAAGCAAGTACCCTTTATATTTGATTGCTTGCTCTCAAACTTTTTGTGCACTCTTTCCAACCCATATCATTGCCACATGCCAAAATTCAACTTTATTAGGATATTAAATATCTCTTGGCTAATTTCCAAAGTTTCTGGGCAACCGGAATCTTTGTGAAGCAAGTGCTAGCTAGGAGTATCCAAATGAGTTGAAATTTTGCAAGCATCTTAATATGCTCAAATACTGACTCTCCACCAAATTTGAGCATCATCCCTTCAACTATGTGAGCATAGCATCAAATCTTTGTTTCTGGTCATTATTCTGGGTTGTGAAGCAACTATGTTTTATGTTGCTCCATAACTCCTGAAATTTTACCAGGACATTAAACTATCTATATAACACCTCTCCACAAAATTTGGGCTCAATTCATCTACCCAATAATTCCCTAGAATTTCCCTAAGATTCTGTCCAGTGGGGTGCTGTGTGAAGGAAGTACCACTTTGGTTTATCCAAATGGTATGAAATTTATAAGAGTACCCTCATATGATCAAATTATTCATCTCCTTCAAAATTCAGCTCAATCCAAGCAAGTATGTGAGTGCCACTTCATATTTTGCATTTCTGTTCAGTAAAGCCCATTGAACTGCAAGTGCTATTTATATCCATCCAAATGGTCTGCAAATTTGCATTGATGATCACCCTAGTGAGTGATCACTCTCAGCCAAATACTGAGTCTAGTTCCTTCTCAACTTTTCTCAGCTCACATCAAACAGCTTGCTGGTGCATTGTATCCAAGCTCCCTCTAGTCATCTCCTGGCCTCTTGTGATGGGATTTCTCTCCCAAGCTGCCTTGGGGAGCAAGGACTTCCCGCTAGATATCAAATTAGGTAGCAGAGTGCACCGCGTGCGCCAGTGCAGGCGGTGACCATGCGGCTGGTGTGCAGTACGCGCGCTCTGTGCATTGGGGCCCTCGGCCTCGTCGGTTTCTTCCTCTCTTTCGACACCTAGCTATGTCTAGGGACTTCGTTTCGTCGTTGCCCTCGCGCTGGACCCCTCTCCCCCTCTCCCGTCCCATCCGACGCGGTGCACCGACGGTGCCCGTGCCGCAAACCTCCTCTGCTCCTCCCTGTTTCAGTCGCCCGCGAGCTCCCGACTCTTCCCGACCTCGCCTGAACCTTCCCTGATCCTCCGTGAAGCTCGTGGATGTCTCTCCCCTCCTCCCCGCGGCTTCCCGAAGGCTCCGGCGAGTGGTGGACGTGTCGCCGTGGCCGAGCTCGGCCCCCTCCGTCGCTCGCCTATATATAGACCACTCCGAGCCCTCCCGAGCACACCAGCAGCTCCACCTCACCTCACTACCCCTCCCTAGCCACTCGCCCGAGCTCCAGGGGCCCTTCCTGCTCGCCATTGCCGCCTCGGTCGCCGGCGGTCGCCGCCTAAATTCGGGCAGGCCCGCGCTCCTCTCCTCCTCCCGAGCCCTCCACCATGTTCCCCTCCTTCCGGCGAGCCGCCCCACCCCATCTCCCCTCGCCGGAGTTGGCCGCACCACCGAGTTCCTCCACCATCGCCCACCCCTGGCCTCCTCTGGCGCCACCCCTCTCCGCCTCCCTACTCCTCCCCAGCGCCGGACGACCCTCTGGACGGAGGAGGCACGGTCCCGCGGTCCCGCCGGTGCCGTCGGTGTGGCCGGAGACCGCCGGAGCCGGCCGGCCCCCTCGCCGCGCCCCTCCTCTGCTCCCTGTTCTGTTCCGCTCGAGAACGAACGGGAGTGAGGGGAGGAGGAAGATGACGAGCGCCAGCGCCCCCTCCCCTGTTTCGTGGGCCCCACGTGTCATTGGCTCTAGACCCGGGCCCAGGTGCGTTAAGTGGAGACGGTTTTTGATGGAATACGTTTTCGAAGTTAGAAGACGTATTCTATTTCTATTGCGGCTAAAAATACGTTTTCCTTTTCAGAAAACGTAATCTGCCCGAAGACGCTTTCTACTTTTAGCCGCCAGGGACCTGCTTGTGAGGATCTTTTCACAGATTAATCCCTAATCTTCCAACTCTCGTATCTCCGCAACCGTAACTCCGATCGAGGTGAATCCAACGCCCACGTCTTCGTCTCGTCGAGCCCGTTCTGATGGAGTCATTTTCATAATGTTTACACACAGTGGAAATGACCCTTTTGCCCTTGTCCGTAAACAGCCCCTCCGAGAGAGAACTGTTTCCGGCAACTTCCTCCGCGACCATTCCGCACTTCTTCCCGATGGTTCCTTCATCTCCAGGCAAGCCACAACTCTCATCTGCATCATCGCATTGCAATGTCATAGTTTGACTATTTACTTTATCGGCAAGTATGAGTAAGTGTGAAATGGATTGGACTATGCAATATTCGAGTTAATTCTCGGATAGGTGACTACCATGTTGAGTACCGGATTATTAGTGACTAGTAGCTTACCCACTTGTTGATATTGTGATGTTGAGATCACTGTCTATGATTATTTTGGAGTTCACCCGACAGTTCGTAGAGATGAATTAGTAGCAGTGGCTTAAGCATACTGGTTATCGGAGTGTCAGCCATGACGGAAATATTATTCGGGGATTAGATATTTCATGGTTGACCTTGAGTCACCTGTCCGGACTTATCCGTGCAGCCACATTTGCTGGTATGGGACGGCCTTGACTTGGTCTGATCGCGTGCTCTTTCACCGGTACCGCCCTACAGGGAAGGTTATGCGTGCGTGCTACCCTGGCCCGGTAGGCGGCGATAACCTTGTGAGCCCAGTTGAGTTTTGTGCCGGCGTCCCCGTTTGGGACAGTTCAGTTTGGCCACGACGGTGGCAGGTGTCACGAGGTGACACAGGGGCCACCCAGGGCTTGACTCCGGGGGAGGATGATTGCCGGTGGTACGATGGGAGAGTCACGGGTCAGGCAGGTTTCGTTGGAGCAACGCTGATCCACCCGAATGGGATCACGAGGTCAGTGCTCCATAGTGTGGGTAAAGTGCGCAACCTCTGCAGAGCGTAAAATCTATTCGAATAGCCGTGTCCACGGTATTGGACAGTCCGTCCAGACCTCACTAGGTGGTCAACCATGATAGTGATGATAATGATGGAAGAACTCGTCGTATGATCAGAAGTACTCGGTGGTTCATGAGTATTCTGAGGGTTGTGAGACAACCCGGAGGAGAGTAAGTTTGTCAGACTTGTCGTGCAGATGGAATCAGGTATTTGATATGTTAGCCATGGGATGGCTGTGAGTTGAGTGGTTGGATGACCACATGCTTGGGGATTGGACTTGGTACAGGTTCGGATTGGAGCCTGAGATTATTTGAAGTATGGATTTAATACGCTTTACCTTACTGCAGTCATTTCAGTAGCTACCTTGCTAGATAACCATGCTGGTTAATTTTGGATTGCTATGATGTTGTCTTGCTTTAATGCTGATGTTTGCTGTGAGCTTGCGAGTACATTCAAAGTACTCACCTGGCGTGTCATGCCAGTTTGCAGGTCATGCCGTGATTGCTTGCTTGCCGAGGTTCCTGTGCTTGCGATCTAGGATACGCGTTCTAGCCAGAGTCCCTGCGGAGTGGAGTCCATCACCGTCGTCATTGTTCCGCTGCCGAGAGAGTTACTCCGCTGTTAGCATAGAGCTACCCCGGGCAGGCATAGTGTTGCCGTGCCGATGTAATCCTTGTACCGTTGTAACCATATCCATAGTAATAAAGAGCTGATTTGTTCTATGCCAACAGTGCCGTATTCCAGAAGACTTGTCCTTGGGCTGGAATACGGGGCGTTCCGGTTTACTCTGAGCCGGGGTGCCACAGAAGTTGGTATCAGAGCAGGTCTGGCTATAGGACGCGCGGTCTAGGTGCGAGCATTAGTAACCGGTAGTATAGGATCCAGTTGGTTGCTGCACTTGGTTGTTGCATTTGTTTGTGCACAGCATGCATATAGACTAGATATTTTATCACTAACGATGGATCTAGTGAGTGTAGGTGGCATCGGTTTCGATTTCTTACCTGCGCTCTCCAGTTTGCATATTTGTTCCTTGGTGTGGTGTCATCTTCGTCCCAGCAGAGTGATGCCAAAGTGCTTGGTGGTGTCGATCACTAGCAAGATTGATGCACCGGTACCACACCAATATATTCCCTTCCAACTCCCCTATCGTTTCGGTGATAAACAAGTTCTATCCCGGATCATGCCATTCCACTAGCCGCTTTGGCAACCCTTACTGATCCTTGCTATCAGAAAAGGGAAATGCCTGCAAGCCTTTCTCTCCACCACTATCTTATTCCGCCAACTATTCTTTGGACGTGTACGGTTTTCTTCCGTACGCTTGATGACGATGTGGTCGTAACTTCTGTGTTCCGACCCCCGACCACCAAGTTCGTCCTCGCCACCGGTTCCATCCGTGTTAAGTCCGTGTTTGGTGTAGCCTTGTTTACACCAATTTTCTTCCACACATTGATTCACTTTCGTGCACATCGCCACAGCATGTTAGACCGTTATACCGGAGTTCTTGCGAGATTTGTGTGCTTAAGTAGGAATGCATATTATTGCTGTGAATAGCTGTAGAATGTGATATTGCTTGTGTGTGTGTGATCTTGCTTGTTTTGTGTGCTTTTGTTTAGTCGTTTCTTTTGTTTCTTTATTTGGGCCCTTGGTGTTACCTTATTTTCCCCTTAAGGAAGTTGCTCACCGACTCTGAACCCTAAGAGTCAGCGAAGAGACAGTCATGGGGAAGCTCAGCTCAGCAATATGAAATTTTCAGCCGACTGTGCTATATCTGGAATATCGAGCCTGAATATAAATGATATCCTAGTCGGATTAATTATCAGCATCCAGTATACATCAGTGCAACTTTCACAACAACAATGATCACATCAACAAGAAGGCAAATTGTGTACATGATCCACAGTGCATTCCGTGCCAAAGGTATGATTCATATATATACAAGGTTTGAGTCTGCTATGAGTACAGTTTGAACCCTGCTATGTCTTGGAAGCAAGCCATAATGTGCTATGAACTTAGAGTTCAGCAAGAAGGATAGCCGAATACCCTGTTGCATACAACAAGTAACCGACAGCAGAAACGGTAAGGTATATACATAATAGTGAGCTGTATGGGACACGAATGAACCCTTGCCTATTTTTCTTTGGTGACGGCACCACGCCTGTGTTCTGAGCTGTTTTCGGCCGTCCGGGGTGGATGCCGATTTTTATTTCTCTTGTCAGCAACTAGCCCGTGTTCTGAGCTGCTTTTCGGCCGTCTCGGGCAGCTGTTTAATTTCTCTCCGTAGCAATGACCCTATGCTCTAAGCTGTTTTTCGGCCGTCTTAGGGAGTTGCTACTTTCTTCTTATCGACACCGTCTCATGCTCTGAGCTGCTTTTCAGCCGTCTTGAGTCGGGGTTGAGTTACTCCAGTAAATGTCCCAGATCTGAGTTGTAAAGACCGTTCTGGTGGCTACTGGTTTATTTGCCGGTTTTATTCAAGGGTTCAGACGATCGCTACCCTACAGCTACAACTTGTAAAGTAATATGCCTACCGGAATATTGCACCTGACAACACCCATGGTCATCCGAAGAATCAAGGACACATCAAGCCAAGTTCTTTCAGCTAAGGATTCAGGCGAGAGAACCATAATGAAGGAGCAAGGTTGTTCAAACAGGTATGATAATGGTTGTAAGATCAATATGGTACAGATATTCAGAATAGTCAGGCTTGATATCGATCACCATGGGAACACAACCACGGGGTCTATTCCATCTGCAAGGACCCCATGCCGAGACAACCCGCCCAGTCAACCAGATATGCTCAGAATTGTCAGAAGAGGCCAATCAAGCTAGTCAAGTCAGTCAAAAGATTAACTCGGCAGTTGAAATTCAGCAACCATGTTAAATCATTACACGTCCTACCATCCATATGGAGATGCTGGCAGACTGAGTAGTCAGAAGGATGAACAACAGTCTCGAAGCATGTGTCTTCACAGATGGGACTCAGTTAAAGACTAACCTGCCGTGAACAAGACTCTGCTGCTAGGACTCCTGTCAGTCAAGTCCATGGATAATATCACAATAAGACCGTACACCTCTATGCTGGTCATGACAGGTGACAGTCAAATATTTGGTAGGAGCCTTATACCCAAGACAGTGAAGATACCCAAGATGACCCAGCAATCCGTGTGAGAAGTTAGATTCCGCCAGGAGAATGGTACGATTTACAATACTATTTTTGAGCCTGGAGGACACACATCCATTTGAAGTCACCCACTGAAATGAGTAAAAGATTTCGTGTCCACCAAGAGAACCTGTTCACAACTCAGTGAACAATCGTTCATATTGGACCTCGTCACGACACATCCATGAGGAATCACCCTCGGACTTACGAGCATGGCACATTGTTTGGTCAGGATAATTTATTGCCCCAGATAGGTCAGTAGACACAAAAGGATTGGAGTCAGAATAGCATATGAGGTTAGATTTGCCAGAAAAAGGATCCAGTGAAGCAACCCACCCCGAAGCAAGGCAGTCAGACATATGAAATGCAGTGGGAACATTATACAAAGGTAAAAAGGAAGCCCGAGTTGGAAACGGTTTCCTCAAGTGGAAATATTCATGTCTGATCCCTGAGCAACCAAATCTCGAGGACGAGATTTCTTTAAAGGGGGTAGGTTTGTAACACCCTGGATTTTGCCCATTTTCTTTTTCTTTTGATTTTGGTCCGTATTCGCTTTTTGTGGCTTAGTAGTCTTGTAACCTGGAGGGATCACCCTTCATTCTTCTTCCCGAGTGGCTTGCCAACCTCAAAACCCTCCCAAGACCATGTCATTTCCATCTTGGACCAACTCCCAATATTCTTTTTTTCTTGGGAATATTCCTTTTTCTATTAAAGGAATAACTCTGTTTGCCCTGAGTTGTGAAGCAACTCATATTTCCATCGTTCCCAAAATTCTCAAATAATTCCCATAAATCCTTTGGGACATATCTTATACAGATATGTCAAAATATTCCTTTCCATACCCAAAAATATTTCACAAATATTCCTTTTCTGATTCTGCCCTATCTGTCATATTGAGAAGCAAGTACCCTTTATATTTGATTGCTTGCTCTCAAAATTTTTGTGCACTCTTTCCAACCCATATAATTGCCACATGCCAAAATTCAACTTTATTTGGATATTAAATCTCTCTTGGCTAATTTCCAAAGTTTCTGGGCAACCGGAATCTTTGTGAAGCAAGTGCTAGCTAGGAGTATCCAAATGAGTTGAAATTTTGCAAGCATCTTAATATGCTCAAATCCTGACTCTCCACCAAATTTGAGCATCATCCCTTCAACTATGTGAGCATAGCATCAAATCTTTGTTTCTGGTCATTATTCTGGGTTGTGAAGCAACTATGTTTTATGTTGCTCCATAACTCTTGAAATTTTACGAGGGCATTAAACTATCTATATAACACCTCTCCACAAAATTTGGGCTCAATTCATCTACCCAATAATTCCCTAGAATTTCCCTAAGATTCTGTCCAGTGGGGTGCTGTGTGAAGGAAGTACCACTTTGGTTTATCCAAATGGTATGAAATTTATAAGAGTACCCTCATATGATCAAATTATTCATCTCCTTCAAAATTCAGCTCAATCCAAGCAAATATGTGAGTGCCACTTCATATTTTGCATTTTTGTTCAGTAAAGCCCATTGAACTGCAAGTGCTATTTATATCCATCCAAATGGTCTGCAAATTTGCAGTGATGATCACCCTAGTGAGTGATCACTCTCAGCCAAATATCTGAGTCTAGTTCCTTCTCAACTTTTCTCAGCTCACATCAAACAGCTTGCTGGTGCATTGTATCCAAGCTCCCTCTAGTCATCTCCTGGCCTCTTGTGATGGGATTTCTCTCCCAAGCTGCCTTGGGGAGCAAGGACTTCCCGCTAGACATCAAATTAGGTAGCAGAGTGCACCGCGTGCGCCAGTGCACGCGGTGACCATGCGGCTGGTGTGTAGTACACGCGCTCTGTGCATTGGGGCCCTCGGCCTCGTCGGTTTCTTCCTCTCTTTCGACACCTAGCTATGTCTAGGGACTTCGTTTCGTCGTCGCCCTCGCGCTGGACCCCTCTCCCGTCCCATCACAAGGCTTGCCGGGCTACGTCCACGACGTGACACTTAGCAGTGCATTTAATGCGCCTTATCCTGTCTACAGAGTTAGGTATGATAGCACTGTGGCTATCTAATCACTGGATAATGACTGTTTTGCCACTGTGGTAACCCCTTTACCTATAAAAGGAGGACTGAGGCAACCTTAGAAAGGATTTGGACCCTTGTACACTTATACGCGCGTAGCTGCTCTCCCTGAGGCGACCTTGCCGGGCTTGAGCACTGCGCGTTCGCCATGGTCCACCACTCAATCCACCATAGCAGGAGTAGGGTTTTACGCCTCGCGGTGGCCGAACCTGGGTAAAAACCACCCGCGTCACCATTGCCGTGCTGATCTACGACCTCCGCTCTTTGTGCAATGTGCCCTTCCCCCTTGTCGAACCACAAAGGGGCCGATGGCCCCATAGGTGATCGTGTCGAACCACGACATCTTTGGCGCGCCAGGTAGGGGGAAGCGCTTGTCCGAACCCGAGGACGTAAACAGCGCATCGATCTTCATCACCATTTCGTTCGACGACGGTGTCATCACCCATGGTGCCCAAGAAAAAGTCCGGTGCAGCAGCCCGTCCTTCCACCTCGAAGGCCCCCTCGCACGCAGCCGCCTATCCCATGGGTGCTGTGGTGGCATCGGGGGACGCAAACACCGCAGGGGACGCGATCAGCGCAGGCGGCGCTGTCGTAGTTCCTCCGACAACTGAGGTGACAGCGGGAGGCACCGGAGGAGGACAACATCAACAACATCCTAGCGGCCACACTCCACAAGATGCAGGAGGGGAGAATATCCAATTCCCGCCTCTCCACCTCACTGGAGAATGCAGCCGCATCGATGGCGTCCGCTCTGGCGCAAACCGCAACCTCCTAGCTGCCCCAGCTACGGGTGCAGCTACGAGACACACGCCTTCCCTAGAACAAGGCAATCAAGACGAAGCACCGAACGGAGCCGCCAACCCCAAAGCGCGTCCTTCTCGTCGTCACGCCGTCCTCGTGACTGGCTCACGACGACGAGAGCGCAACGCCCCCACGGCCCGTACTGTCAGGTGTCGGGTGATATCGCGATCTGCATCGTCATCCATGCCAAGCACTGCTTCGGAGGCCATGGCTCGAGCCTAGCTCCTGTTGAGATTCTCGCTAGCTTCCAACCAAATGGATGAATGGAGAGGCACCATTCAAAGTTTGATTGGTTTTGCTGAGGCGGGGGGATCGCAACGGGCGGGCTCGCCACAACATCCGCAGGCAGCGGCAACGGCCCGAGCCACTGGCCATGCTGAAGGGGCCAACCTCACGGTGCAGTCCCCCCCCCCCCCCCGTGACAGCCAGCGCAGGGGCCGCGGCCAGAGCCGCAGAACCAGGAACACGACGAGGTGTCAATTGCTTCATTTGACCCTCGAGCCCATTGAGATCAGTGGCAGGTCCTGGAGGACAGGCGGAGGGAAGACACGCACGTCACCATAGAACGGCGCCACGAAACCCACCGCTAGTCCAACAGGCGCAATGGCCCCAACGTCGACGAGCCTGCGCCCGGTGGAGACGGATACCTACCCTTCAAGGTTGGGTGTCCCGCCTTCACTCGTGAGCTATGGCAAGTCCGTTGGCCATCTGCCCGTACGTTCAAGCCAGAGATACCAGAAAAATACGATGGAAGAATGAACCCGGCAGAGTTCTTGAGCATCTACACCATTGCTATTCAAGCCACCGGGGGAAGAGGTGAAAAGATATTCGCCAACTACTTCCCTTTGGCGCTCAAGACAAATGTGAGGTCGTGGCTGATGCACTTGCCGGAGAACTCCATCTCGACTTGGGCTAATCTGTGCCACGAGTTTGTTGTTGCCTTCACGGGCGGCCATCAAGAACCAGGGCGGCCCAACGATTTGCAGCTCCTTCCCCAAAAGGAAGGGGAGAGTTTACGGAAGTACATGCAGAGGTTCAGCCGGGTACACAGGAACATTTCAGATATCCACCCGGCAGCTGTGATTGCCGTGTTCCAGTCCAATGTGCGCAACCGCAAGATACGTTCCAATATGAATGTTTGGTTGCCCAAGACTGTAAATGAGCTTTACACCTTGGCGGATAAGTGTGCCCGTACGGAGGAGGGGAGGCGTCTCCCCGGAGAAGAGGATGGCGTCGACGTCGACTCAGAAGATGACAACAATGCTGCCAGCCAGAAGAAGAAGAACAAGAAACACAAGAAGAAGCACAAGGATAAAGTAGTGCTGGCTGTTGAAGGATCAAGCACTCCTAGTACTAGCAAGAAGGCCAAGACCGAGGCTCCCGGCAAGAAAGTTGCCGCGTGCACTGATTGCCGGGAGGCCGCGGCTGCCGAGAAGGCTGGGAAGGTAGATGGGCCGTACTGCAAGATCCATCAGACCAAGGGCCATGATCTCCAAGAGTGTCATCAAGTTGAGCAACTCGTCAAGAAGCAAAAAGTTGAGTACGAGAAGCACGACAAGGAGAGAGAGACCAAGATGGCGTTGGTGGGAAGGGTCGAGGCGGCCGAGGAGGCCGCCCCGGCAAGGTTCCCCAACATCAAGAGAAACCTGCTAGAGGTCATGAGAAGAAGGAATGTGGTGACGAAAGCGATGAAGTGGATGAAGAGGAAACCAGCGAGCAAGAGTTCCAAAAAGCCACTGATTCCCTGTGCATTGACGGGGGTGCATCCTTGCACTCCTCTCACCGCCAGCTGAAAAAATGGGCGTGTGAGGTCAAGCACCCAAGACAGTTAAAGATATGAGGCGTTTGACTGGATGTGTTGCCGCGCTAAGCAGGTTCATTTCCAAGTCTGCCGAGCGCGCCTTGCCGTTCTTCAAAATCTTGAAGAAGGCAGGGCCCATGGAGTGGACCCCGGAGGCAGAAGCTGCGCTGCAAGATTTGAAGACCTATCTTTCCTCTGTTCCCATCTTAGTCGCTCCTAAACCGCAAGAGGCGTTGCTGCTATACCTGGTAGCAACCAATCAAGTTGTTAGCGCGGAACTGGTGGCGCAGCGGGAGGTAGATGAGGGAGTAGCCATGGCTACTGTCCTCTCCGGAGGGGAAAGTGAACTCGTCCCGGCAAGGTCAGATGCAGATCAGGAGAAAGGGGAGCTAAGCAATGGAGACAGTTCCAGGATCACGGCAAGGAAGAAGGTGGTGCAACGGCCAGTGTACTTTGTCAGCTCTCTACTGCAGGGGGCTAGGTCAAGGTACTTTGGCATGAACAAGTTCATTTTTAGCCTCATCATGGCCGCAAGGAAACTGCGCCACTACTTCCAAGCCCACGAGATCACAGTCGTCACTCGATTCCCTTTGCAATGCATACTGAGGAACCCTGAAGCCACCGGCAGAATAGAGGAATGGGCTTCGGAGTTGTCAAGCTTTGGTTTGAAGTTTGAAAGCACATCAACCATTCAGAGCAGAGCACTAGCAGAGTTTATTGCGGAGTGGACACCTACCCCAGACGAAGAGGCACTGGAAACGGTTATCCCCGGCAAGGAAGCACCTCAAGAATGGATCATGTACTTTGATGGTGCCTTCTCACTACAAGCTGCAGGAGCTGGCGTGCTCCTCATCACGCCCACTAGAGAGCACCTCAAGTATGTGGTCCAGATGCATTTCCCCCGAGAAAAGGCAACCTTGCCAGGCTCCTTGCCAGGCTCAGAATCGCGACAAAACTGGCGATTAAGGACTCCATGCCAGGCTCAGAATCACGACAAAACTGGCGATTAAGAAGATGATCATACGAGGAGACTCGCAGCTTGTGGTGAGGCAAGTGAACAAGGATTATCAAAGTCCATTGATCGAGGCATACATGGAGGAAGTGAGAAAGCTGGAGGAGCGCTTTGACGGATTGCAAACAGAGCATGTACCCCGTGCGGAAAACAGCATTGCTGATCATCTGTAAAAGTGCACTACGCAAAGGCTTCCTGTGGAACCAGGGGCTTTTGTTCTCCACCTAACTCAGCCCTCCGTATCCCTGGCAACTATGGCCAGAAAGAGGGGGAAACTGGACTCCGGCAAGCCTCTCCCGGCAAAGCTTCCAGAAGTCCCTGGCAGAGAGGTTGGCGGGAACAACTCCACTTCGCTTGGCGAGCAGCACCCTCCCGCCGAACTACCCATCTTCGCGGTTGAGGCATGCGCTCCCATGAATGAGGAGGTGCCGGTGGTCATTGTTCTCGAGCCTCAGGCTCCAACTTGGGCGCGACACATAGTTCGTTACCTCCAAACAGGAGAACTTCCCGAAGAGCAAGAAGAAGCTGAAAGAGTAGCCTGAAGGGCCAGTATGTATCAGTTCGTCGATGACGCACTATACAGAAGGAGGCCCAACAGTGTGAAATTGAAGTGCATTTGCCGGGAAGAGGGGAAGGGACTGTTGGCAGAGATACATGGAGGCATGTGCGGCTCGCATATTGTATCAAGGGCCTTGGTTGGAAAAGCTTTCCGGCAAGGTTTCTACTGGCCCACGGCCCTCCAAGATGCAATCGAGCTAGTCACCAGATGTGAAGCCTGCCAGTTCCACTCCAAGAATATCCATCAACCTGCTCAAGCTCTCCAGACGATCCCTTTGTCATGGCCCTTTTCGGTCCGGGGGCTCAACATCTTGGGCCCCTTCCCCCGTGCTACCGGGGGCTTTGAGTTCTTGTACGTCGCCATCGACAAGTTCACAAAGTGGCCAGAAGTGGAGCCCGTGAGGAAGGTGACCGCACAATCAGCTATCAAGTTCCTAAAAGGACTGGTGTGCCACTTCGGAGTACCCGCCAAGGTCATCACTGACAATGGCATCCAGTTCACGAGCCGCACCATCATGCAATACGTTCAAGCTCTCGGAAGCAATGTTTCATTTGCCTCTGTTGCTCATCCCAGAAGCAATGGACAAGCTGTTAGGGCGAACGCTGAAGTGCTGCAAGGACTCAAGACAAGAACATTTGATAGGCTGCAGAAATGCGGCAGGCACTGGATTGATGAGCTGCCGGTGGTTCTTTGGTTCCTCCGTACGACACCAAATCGAGCTACCGGCCAGACTCCCTTCTCCCTAGTCTATGGGGCAGAAGCAGTGATCCCCACGGAACTCATATACGGGTCACCTCGAGTACTTGCCTACGATGAAGTAGAGCAAGAGCAGCACTGGCATGACGATGCCGTGGTCCTCGAGGAGAACCGTCTCCGGGCCGTTACGCGTGCTGCACGCTATCAGCAAGCCCTGCGCCGCTATCACAGCCGTAGGGTTCATCCCCGGAGCCTTGAGGAAGGCGACCTTGTCCTTAGGCGCGTTCAGTCCGCCAAGGGTACAAACAAGTTGACGCCAAAGTGGGAAGGCCCTTACCGGGTGGTACGAGTCACCAGACCTGGCGCAGTCCGTCTGGAGACCGGAGATGGCATTCAATTGCAAAACTCATGGAATATTGAGCATCTCCGTAAGTTCTACTCGTAAGCCGCGGTTGTCGGACCCTGCCCGGCAGCCACCCTTTTGTACAAGCTTTGCCGATGCTGCATGTAACCCTTTGTACAAAGCCAGGTGCAGACCCTGAGCAGCAGATAAATAAACGAAGCATTGGGGGCCCCAAAAACTTGCATGCATGCATAGCATAACATGAGCATGGCATGATCATGTAGATAAGGGCATATTTAGCATTTTTTTCCTCTGCATTTAACCACAGGGCTCTTGCCGCGGACTCCGTCTCGAAGAGAAGAAACAAAGACAAGCCTACATATTGATCTCCGACAAGACAAATAGATAAGTTCCTTCTTGTCCATAAATGTTCTGTAAGATGAAAACTCATCCATATGAAAACCTTGTCACCTTAGAAGCATAGGTGCTCCCATCCTTTATCCCGAACATTGCTTCGGTCAAGGTGGTTGTATTGGCCTTTGATGAAGGAGGTTCGACAAGGGGCTGGTCCCTTTCCATAGTTTTGAGACCGGCAAGCTAAGCTCCGCGACAACAAACGGAAGGAACCGGCAGGATAGCTTGCCGGAGACAACTTGTTTACTTAAATGTATAGAGGCATCTCACCTCTGCATGGATATAATACATGCACAAGTTCCTGGCAAAGCTTGTCTTTTTCATTAATATGCGGATAAAAAAGTACAGATCTTACAAAACACAAACATGGATAAAGGAGATTACATATTTGAGACTAAAGTTTGGCAAATGCCTACATATTTTAGACTGAAAAAACATAAGTGCCCCGAAATCCCTTTCTTGTCCCTCTCCTCCTAGGGACTACCGCGGGAGGCGAAGAGGGCAAAAGGAGTGCCTGGACAGAAGCCCAGCCTGACCTCGTCAGAACCCATGAGACGGAGTCTGACAAGATCGAGAGGGCGCGGGCGAAGGTGATGGATGGGGGGAGCGACAAGGCGACGCCCTGATCACCACCACCAGGGCCAGCAGGACGTAGCAGGGCGAACGAAGCCGGAGCCATGAGGAAGCCTGCCGGGGTCCAGCTGGAAAACTACTGGAGGAAGCAGGGGTGCCACCCGCACCCAACACCCCGGCAAATAGCCTTGCCTGGGAAGAGATGCATGTGCAGATGGCGGTGCCGCCAGCTGACGGTGATGGTGCGACTGGTGTTCAGCCGGAGTCGGAGCCATCGTCCTCCCCACTGGCTCCGTCGTCATCGCCGTCACTGTCCTCCTCGTTGCTGTCGCTCGAGGAGGAGCTTTCGTCGTCAGCCGAGCTCTCCGTGCAACACCCTAAGCGAGCACCCGAGCGTCCAAAGACCTTGACGGAGAGCAGGGTGGCATCCATTAACTTGAAATGGAGGACGTGCCCAGCCTACAAGCTATGGGCATGGGCAAAAGTCTTCCAGCCACGCCGGAGAAGCATGACATGAGGAGCGGGGAGCTCCACGTCCGCCCGCATGCTCCCGTTACAGCAGCCCCTCATGTGCATCCTCAACCCCGGCGGTTGTTCAATCTCCATTGCCCTTGCAAATGGAGTAGAAAGCTGAAGACGGCTGTGCGGAGGCCCTCACAGCTTGACGATGAACTCCAGCGGCTGGTTCCTGACATGGCCTTCATTAGGGTCTTGAGCCGTCGGAGGAGGTGCGATCAAAGCACCGCCTCGTCCTCCTCGACCCCGAGCGCCGCGGCGACCACGTCCTCTCCCGCCTCCCCTCACGACGGGCTCTGCTCCCGCGTCCCCAACAGGAGGAGGAAGGCACTGTCGAGCAGAAGCCCTCATCGCCACCACTGGAGTGCCACCACGACCTCTCCCCCTCACCATGATAGAAAAGCGATGCCAGAAGAGAAGATGAGGAGATAGGTGTGAGCCAGCACCTTGCCCACGTTCCCTCTTTATAGGCGAACAGGTCCGGGGGCTGGCCCCTCACCAAGGGGCCAACCGCCCCGCTCCGCCAATCCGACTCCTCCGCACCTTCGACGGCTCGTGGAATCAGGGCCGACCCTGTGCACCAATCCAAGGCGCCTGGCTTTCTCCCATGGCGCACATTTCCGCGCTCCTCGCGTCCGCCACCAACCCTGCGCAATGCATGCAGCATATGTGGCAGAAACGCCAGAAGCGGAGAAGCTAGTGGAATGGCAGTTTCCACTCCGTGAACGTGGGACGTGGGTAGCCACGGATTGTGGCTTAAAACTCCCCCCATAACGTCTTGCATGATGCACGGAAAAACCGGAAACTGACTCAAGCACTGATTGATGAAGAGGCAGAGAAAATATCAAAAGATGAGCTACCATAAACTCTTCGCCTGTGTACTAGATAGGGCCTACCCCGACGACGCTCAGCAGTGCATTTGGGCCAGGCCTGGGGGCTCCTATCGATGCAACAAACCCGGGTGTATGTTGTCCTGACTGTACACAGGCTCAAGGGCAAGGTTCCAGCATCCAAGACAAGGCCAAGTGAGAGAGACAGCTCTTTGAAGAATCAAAGGGCGGATCAAGAAGACCAAGACAAGCCTAGATAACAAGATATCACCAAGGGAAGAAAACCTCCCTTGTCGGGCAGGCAAGCCTGGTCAGGTCGAGTCCACCCTGAGAGCAAGTCCCAAGACTTCCCCGACAAGGGTTGTCGGGACGCTGGTGGCCTGCTATCCCACCAGGGCTCAACCGCTCCACCTCACAGCGATGCAGGTCGCCTGTCAGTGCAGTGTTGAGCCCCCAAGTTAGTAAGTGGCAGTCATTCAGCATGTGGCAGCCATTCCTGATGAAGATCACCCCTAAATGACACCCGTCCAGACGCGTGTCAGGCGGGCAGGCGAGAAGGTGGTTGAATGGCACGGCAAGGCTTGCCAAGCTACGTCCACGACGTGACACTAAGCGGTGCATTTAATGCGCCTTGTCCTGTCTGTAGAGTTAGGTATGATAGCACCGTGGCTATCTAATCACTGGATAATGACTGTTTTGCCACTGTGGTAACCCCTTTACCTATAAAAGGAGGACCGAGGCAACCTTAGAAAGGATTCGGACCCTTGTACACTCATACACGCGTAGCTGCTCTCCCTGAGGCGACCTTGCCGGGCTTGAGCATTGCACGTTCACCACGGTCCACCACTCAATCCACCAAAGCAGGAGTAGGGTTTTACACCACGCGGCGGCCCGAACATGGGTAAAAACCACCCGCGTCACCATTGCCGTGCTGATCTACGACCTCCGCTCTTTGTGCAACGTACCCTTCCCTCTTGCGGAACCACAAAGGGGCCGATGGCCCCATAGGTGATCGTGTCGAACCACGACAACAGCATTGCATATTCACAGCTATGATGTGTAAACTAAGCAGAAGGCATTTCAACAAATTAGAAGCAATGAAAGCTAGACACCATATGAAAGATGCAAGACAATATCACACTGCCAAGCTAGAGAAAGCACATGGGATGCCGGTTTCGCCGGAAGACCGCCATCAGTCCCTGCCTTAATTTTTTAATTCCTTACTTAATTTTATTGCATTTTCAAGTCAAACCAACAAGAAAAATGAATAAAAATTCGCTTTTCAGAACTCATTGATGAAGGATGCTGTAAGGCGACCACATGATAGGACGATTGAATGTGTAAGAAAAAAAGGACAGCATTGCATATTCACAGCTATGATGTGTAAACTAAGCATAAGGCATTTCAACAAATTAGAAGCAATGAAAGCTAGACACCATATGAAAGATGCAACAAATATCACTCTACCAAGTTAAAACTGTCTTGTCATAAGTGCCATTTCAACAAATTAGAAGTAGTACAAGCTAGAAAAGAATGCGAGATGTAACCTATATCACACTCCCAAGTTAAACGTGTCTTATGATAAGTGATTGTTGCAGGTTACACAACAGTAGTACTTTGATGTAAGAACATGGTCTGATAGATAGATATTGTATGTTCTAGAAAAGGAACACGTGTCTTATTCACAAGTATAATGTGTAAAGTAAGCAGATGGAATTCAACAAAATTAGAAGCAATACAAGCTAGACATCATACATAACATGCAACCACATATAACAGTGCCAACTTAGAGGGAGCACCTATGATGGTGGACTAGGGGAGACGTGCTCATCATCAACACAGCTACGTTGAGTGGCTATGCATGTGTTGTCTTGCAAATCTTCTTGGGGGGATGGCGGAGTAGAATCTGTAGAGGCCCTCTGTTTCAGTTGGTCGGAAGGAGCACCTTTATCCACTGCCTTGCTAATTTCCTTTCGCTTTATTGATTTTGCATTGTCAAGTAAAACCGACAAGAAAAAGCAATAAAATTCACTCTTCAAAACTCATTCATGCATGATACTGACAATCACTACTTTGATATAAGGCAAACACATGAAACAAGGATGGAATATGTATGAAAAACAGGACGACATGACATATTCACAACTATTTGTGTAAACTAAGTAGAAGCCATTTCAACAAATTAGAAGCAATGCAAGCTAGACTCCACATGAAAGATGCAACCAATATGACTCTGCCAAGTTAAAAGCGTCCCATCATAAATGGCATTTCAACAAATTATAAGCAGTGCATGCTATAAATCATATGAAAGATGCAACCAATATCACACTGCATATACTAAAGGTGTCTCGTCATAATTGATTGATGCGGGATACAAAATACAGTAGTTTTATGTAAGGACATGCTTAATAGACAGATGTACCGTGTACCAAAAATAGGAAGGCATGTCACATTAACAGGTATAATGTATAAATTAAGAAGAATAGAACATGCAATTTAACCAGATTGGAAGAATTGCAATCTAGACACCATATGCAACATGCAACCACATATCACGCTGCCAAGTTAAGAGTAAGCACCTGCGATGGTGGTGTAGGGGAAATGCGGTCATCAACTATAGAGCTACGTTGACTATCTTCATCTAGCCTTGCTGTTTCTTGAGAATCATGTGGGGAGGCTGACACTGCATTCTTTAAAGGAGGATCTTTTCTCACAGTAGTCCACGGGCATGACTGTCTCATCATAAGTGATTGATGAGGGATACATAAGAACATTAGTTTGATGTAAGAACATGGTTAATAGACAGATGTAGTAGTATGTACCAAAAATAGGAAGGCATGTCTTATTCAAAGGTACAATGTGTAAGCTAAGCAGATGCAATTTGAGCAAATTGGAAGCAATACAAGCTAGACACCCGGCTGGAGTGGTGAGCATGATCATCGAGGACCTGAGAGCCTGGTGGGAGGCGGGCTGCTTCGCCACCACCGTGGCTTTTTAGTTGGCTTGTAGGTGATGCATGTCTGTGTTGGGCTTGTCACTGGCTCGGCCAGTGCCCTGACTAGCTATTTGGCTTCTGGTGCTCCCGGCATGGTGGTTCATGTAAAAAATATCTTTCCTTATCTTAATAAAGACCGACTTCGGCCTTTCGAATACAAGCTAGACACCATATGCAACATGCAACCACATATGACATCGCGAAGTTAAAGCAAGCACCTAGGATGGTGGTTCATGGCGAGCAAGATCATCAACTCCAGAGCTACGTTTACCATCTCCATCTGCTGACACTACACCCATTAAAGTGCCGAAACGTGTCTTGCCTACCTGCGTACAAAGATGGAGTGACTTCTCTCTTTTCTTTCGTGTTTCTACCAACAGTTTGGCAGAGGCTGAAATACCCATGCATAAAAAACAATAATGAGAGTATGGGTGAAGTGTGTGCAGAACTAGTGCACTGTAAAAGTAGCCGATAGCAGGTGGCTGAAAAATAAATGACAGGAGACATATGATAGCTCTACAACATTGCATGGCAAACCAAATTAGATTCTACTCCGTAAGATTTTGTAATATATGAGCACAGGGATGCCTGGGAAATGCAGGTACAGCTCCAGCACACCACCACATGTGGTCCTATCAAAATAACCGTTGAATAAAAATAAATAGGTCAGTCGATTTTTTCTGAACTGTCAGATCTACAAGGAACGGGCAGATGGCCTTCGTCTACCTCCCGCCAGTCACTGTTGACGATCTTTCTTGAACCGCCAGCGACCACCGGCCCAGACCTCTGTCTCTGCCGCCCCGCCCTCCCCTCGACCTCACACCACCGCCGTGCTTGGCAGCGCCCACTAGTACAACGAGGTGCTATACAAACGGTTTTTAACCCCTTTCCGCGACGGGGTTTCGAACCATCGCCATGTGAGTGACTGCGATAGGGGGGGTCCTTCCCACACGACCCAGAAACCATCGGGGATATGCCCTCTTGGCACACACGCTCGGCAAAATGAGGTCGTTTGTGACCGGCGAGCAATCAAATACGGTTATATGTACAGTTGTGCTAAAAAATACAATTATACAGGCCAAATTGTTTCCGGTCGTAAGTACATCCCACACAGTCAGTCCCCGCTAAACGTTTCCGTTCGTATGTACATTCCACACAGTCAATCCAAGGAATACGTTTCCGTTAGTATGTACATCCCACACAGTTAATCCAAGAAGTACATTTCCATTCGTATATGCATCCCACATAGTCACTCCAAGGAAAACGTTTCCGTTCGCAGGTACATCACACAAAATTTTCCCATTAAATCGTTTCTGATAGCGTTGCCATTGCACACGATATTAACAATTTTAACATTTGCATTATTGAATGATCACACACGGTGCGTAGAAGAAACTGTGTGGCAAAGGCTGTCCATCACACACACTTTTTATGTGGTAAACGTTTGCGCAAGGTGGCCTAACGCAAACAGTTTTCAAGAGGATGTCGTGTGTGATTGTTCATTGATCCAACACGGTTTATTCCTAGAAGCTGTGTGCGTTGCCTGAGGTCATCGCCCACGGTGTTTTCTTAATAATCGTTTGCAATAGAAAAACCCAATTAGCAGGCTAATTGCCCTATTATTAATAATCCATTTATTAATCTAATTGACATTTCATATTAAGCACACAATATATTTCATTTCCATATTATGGAAGCAGGATTTCATAATTGAAATACATCAAAGTACAAGATCATATAGCTTCAGCACTCAGCTACCCCATTACACAACTGCACCAGCACCAAGTTTCACATGTAACATCTATAACCTTTCGAAATTAGCATCATAGACGGTACATAGACAGATGCATCTCATCTGGAAAACTGCTGAAGCGGAAGGCGAATATTGAGCCTTCATTGATGTTGAAGGTCTTTGCAACTTTAGGCCAGTGCCTGTGGATGATTGACCGTCCATCCTTCGTCCTCTTCAGGAACACTTCAATACTGAACCGTGGGTGTTGTATGAAAACCTTCCTCGCCTCCTGACCATACAGGTGGTTTGAGAGGTAATCATCAGTGAACTGCTTTGGAAAGGCCTGAAAACAAGGATGTGCATAAATATCTTCTCTATATGGGAAATGGGGCAAAGGAATAAAAAAAAAGGCAAGGTATAATAGTTAGTACCATCTTGTAGTGAACTGATGTCTTCTTCATTGTGTAGACAAAGATCTTGTTGTTTTTTGTCGCTAATTTCTTTATCCTAGCAATCTTTCTGAGTTTCTTGACTTGACTGATATTCATGGACAACTCATTTCCCCATATGCAAAAAGGGTCGAACAGTGGGTCAAAACCTCTGACAGCAGGACCTACATGTGCAAGACCAAATTGTTAAAAACCTAAATATTAGAATTGTTCCTGCAATTGCACAATAATGTGCTATTAGACAAAGGACCATGCATGTGCAAACCTCGATTGTAAATCTCAGTGCTTCCCATTGTTTCCCTGCAACACATATAAGGTAGTTAGTCATTAGGTTAAGTGAGGGTTCGCATGCTATCAGTAAAATATGTTGATGAAAAATAAGCACATTGCAGATTCGTCAGATTAATTCAAGCCACATGGAAAACCCATTTATCCAAACCAATCATGATTAAGAACTAGGAAATATAGTAGTTGTATATGTTTCTCATGTATTAAGTGCAGCCAAATTCGATTTATTCCTCACATGCACAACAATACAAAATTCTACCCACGACAATTGGACATCGCATTGCAGAATTGAACCAAGTAGTTAACTAAACACCACAACAAATGAACCAAACATTAACTGAGCACCACATTGCACAATATAACATACTCCTAATAGAAGATCAGAGAGTTAACCAAACCAAGCATGCTTAACAACTTGGAAATATAGCAATTGTATTTGTTTCTCATGTATTTAGTACAGCCAAATTCGATTTATTTCCCACATGGTATACAATAATAGAATGCACCCACAACAATTGAACATCGCATTGCAGAATTGAACCAAACAGTTAACTAAACACCACAACAAATGAACCAAATGTTAACTGAGCACCACATTGCACAATGTATAACATACTAGAAGATCAGACAGCTAACCAAACCAAGCATGCTTGACAACTTGGAAATATAGCAATTGCATTTGTTTCTCATGTATTTTGTAAAGATAAATTCGATTTATTTCTCACATGGAAGACAATACAAAATTGCAGCTTGAAGAATTGAACATCACATTTGCAGAATTGAACCAAACAGTTAACTGAAGACGATAACTAATTAACCAAATAGTTAATAAGTGAGCACCACATTGCACAACATATATAACATATACACTAGAACAACAGATTGCATGGTAAAAGTAGATAGCACAATTCACTAGAATTTGTTAAGGAAAGGCAGGAGCAGCACATGCAATGAGTAAACTGAGCATGCTTAACCGGCATAGCTAGCACACTGAACATGGGTCCTTATAGTGAGCTAATAAGATCAGACAGTTAACCAAACCAAGCATGCTTGACAACTTGGAAATATAGCAATTGCATTTGTTTCTCATGTATTTTGTAAAGATAAATTCGATTTATTTCTCACATGGAAGACAATACAAAATTGCAGCTTGAAGAATTGAACATCACATTTGCAGAATTGAACCAAATAGTTAACTGAAGACGACAACTAATTAACCAAATAGTTAATAAGTGAGCACCACATTGCACAACATATATAACATATACACTAGAGCAACAGATTGCATGGTAAAAGTAGATAGCACAATTCATTAGAATTTGTTAAGGAAAGGCAGGAGCAGCACATGCAACGAGTAAACCGAGCATGCTTAACCGGCGTAGCTAGCACACTGAACATGGGTCCTTATAGTGAGCTAATAAGACAAGCTACTTCTCATCGTCAGAGATATCGATGATGATTGGCTCCTTTGACATGGAAGAGGGCGAGGCCTCCACATCGTGGGTGCCCTCATCGTAGTGGTGAGTTACCTGAGCTGCTCCGGGCACCAACCTGCTGGCTCTCGAGTTGAGGTAAGCACGTGCACACTGAGAAAACACCTCGTAGTCTTCATCGAAGGCACCAAGGGTGGCCTCGAGAAAATGCCATGAACTGTCGTTTAAAGCAGCCAACCACGTCGCGGCATTGGTGCGCGAGGCGTCAACTGTGGCCTCGACAGCGAGGTGCTCCTCTAAGATCTGGGGGTCGGCACGAATGGCAGCCATCACAACCTCATTCATGCGTGTGGCCGCGATTTGCTTCTCCGCTGCCAAATGCTCCTTGAGCTCCTGGCTATACTGCGTGCACCATGGCGTAGGGCGATGCTTATTTGGTGGAGGGGTCGGTGATTTGGGTGGAAGGTGTCACGCCAGCGGTCGGGGCATGTGGGATGTGTAAGGAGGAGGAGGATGGGGATCGGGTGTGGATTACCTTCCTGGATAGATGAGGCCGAGAAGCGTGAAGGAGGGTCACCGGCGAGGAGGCGGCGCTGCAAGCAAGGAGTGTAGGTTTCAACTTGGAAAGGAAGGCGGAAACAGGGGAAATGTGGATTTTGGTAAGGGGGAGAGGGCGGGGAGGTAGATATTTCCGCACAAGTCGAAAATTTTGAATCGGTGCAGCGAAAAAACTGGCGCGCAAAGTGTCATCAGACACGGTCCCTTATTCAGCACTGTGTACGATATGTGAACATCACAAACGATTCACATAGCTTAACCCGAGTGTGATGAGTTTGAACATGCAAATTTTGGTTCGAATTTCCCTGGTTACAGTGGTCATCCACGTCATTGCATAATTTTGGTACACAAAGGAGACTACAGCACACCCACACTTCTTAATCGAGCAAGTTCAGCAATTAAACAGAGCTAGCTGACCTAAACATTACTCTAACAAATTAAAGACCGATGCTCTTAATTAAACAAAACAAAGAGTACTACTACGACGGGTGCTTGTTAATCTCCGCCGCCTCCTTAATGTCCAGCTCACGCCCGACAGTCTCCTGGGGGAGGGGCTCCATGGCATCCATCGCACCATACTCGGCAAGCATCTCGCCATCCGCGTCCGCCATCTCTTTGGAAAAGCCCGCCACGAGCTCGGCATGGGCGGCCGCGATCTGGGCTTGGACGGGCTCCGTCATGGCAAGGTATGCGGCGGAGGAACGGATGGTTGCTCGAACGCTCTCGGCGATTGCCAACTCTTCGGCCGTGGGTTGCAGACTGTTGTCAGAGAAGCTTCGTTCGATTTGTGCTGTGACCGCCATGAGCTGGGCGTGGGCGGCCTCGACATGGTCGTGGGCGGCCTCCATCAGGGCTAAGGCCACTGTTGCGGAACGGACAGCTACTGTGCCACTCTCGCCAGTTGCTATCCCCGAGGCAGATGTTGCTGCCGCCACCTAAGAAGCAACAACGGCCGTTTGGGCTGCCTTGGCTGCCCAGTCGCAGATTGTGGCCACGCTCATGCACCTTGTTAGCACGCGCATGGCAGCTGCGGCCGCGCTATCGCCGGAGTGGGTTGCCAAAGTTGCCCTCACGAGGCGGGTCCACGCTCCCATCTTTCACCGGTGATGATTGAATAGTGAAATGATATTTGGGGAGCGAGCTAGTGTGCTTGACACGTCGGCTGTGGACTGTAGCCGCCGCACCTTCTCGCGTAAGCCATAGGCGTACTATACTCCGATGGTGCTCCAAGATATTTTGTACTGCATCTCACACGGTTGGTGATAATAAACTGTGTGCGATCTACTTGATTTTTCATCTTGATTTGAATTACATAATGGGGTCACAGCGGCAATGGAGGGTGTTTGAATTGCTAGAACTTTTATCTGCAGTGAACATGCAACTATAGGTGTGTCGTAAAAAAATTGGAATTATTCAGGGTTCGTTTGGACATTTTTATACATTAACTTGGTTTTCTAGCCATTTCAGGTGCATAATTCAAAATTAAATTACATGCACATGCTCCGGTTCACCAACATGGGTTGTAAAATCATATATGTGTCCATGAGTTTATGCTTATGTCCCATGCAAGAAATGGGGATGAATTTCGAACACCATGGCACCGTAGCTCTCCGGCAAACGTTGAGGTACTTGCTTTTGTAATTCTAGTAAATCCAAAACCCATCTGAAATTCATGAACCTTGGCATGCTATCATGGAATGGCATCAACATGCTGGGATGTGACACCCTGATTTTGACAACCTTTTCTTTTCAAACTTTTTCTGGTTTTATTTGGAATTTGAATGGATTTTTGAATCTTTCACTTGGTCTTGGCCATTCTTGAATCTTCTTCCAAGTGTTCCAAAGCTCCATCACCTTGCCAAAACCCTGCCAAGTATCCCAAGGATCCAAATTTCCAATTTAAATTATTTCTCAAAACCCTTTTCTTTTATTTGAGGATTTAGGGCATTACTATGGGTTATGAAGCAACCTATAGTTTGGATGCTCAGAAAATTCTCAAATAATTCTTAAAAATCCTTTGGACTATATCTTGCTCCAATATCCAAAAATATTTCATATACTTTGCAAAATAATTCCTTTTAGCTCCTGGTCAATCTGGACCTTTGTGAAGGAAGTGCATGCTAGGAGTGTCCAATTGCTTTCAAATTTTTATAGCATGAGGACACCCCCAAACAACCTTCCTCCACCAAGTTTCAACCCCAGGAGATCATTCTAGTGAGCAGCACTTCAACATCTTGATTCTCGACCAGAAATGTGGTTTGTACATGAACTACCCTCAAACTTAAACCAAATTACCTCAAATTTGGTCAGCTCCTAGTCCTTCCAACCTAAATCACTCTGGACATCTCCATTGGCCCTACCTCGATCTCTCCAACTCTCCAGATCCCTCCCAAGTTCTCTGTCAGAAACTGTTGCTAATCCTACCATTCATCTTAGACCGAACCAAGCCAAACCAAGGACACAGGTGAAACGAGGGATCGAAGGTCGACGTGCTAGACAAGAAATGCCAGGCATACGTGGCCTCCTGGTGCCAAGCACCATGGTGAGCACGGTGCTGGCATGGTTGTCACCGCGCTCTGCTTCGCGCCAGGCTCGGGTCTCGTCGAGGCGAGACGCCTGCGCCGCAGCAGCTTGTCCAAGCATGCCGACGTCGTCCCTGGTTGCCCCCTAGCCCCTCCAGAACCCTCGCCTTCGCCGGAGAAGCCCTCGGCGGCCACCACGCCCTCAGGCACTATTTTGCCCGTGCGGTCACAGTGCGGCACCGCTCGTCGTCTTCCCCCTCCCGAGCTATCTCATCGCATTTAGTGCTTCTGCTATCTCCCATCTTCTCACCCGCAAGCAGCCATGCCAGCGTGGCGTACGTCACCGGCGCCATGGCCCGCATCAAGCCGCTTCGGGAGAGCTCAGCGATCGGCCTCGCTCGGCTATAAATAGCCCCGCCCCACCTCGCTTAGCTCTCCACCCTTCTCCTCTTTCCTCAAATTGGTAGCTAGCAGCGAAGAACCGAGGCAGAGAGGCCTCTGGCCTCGAACTCCGCCGGAGTTCTGCCGCTGATCCCGTCCTGTCGTCCGCCCTTTTCAAGCCACCCCAGCTCCATCCGAGCCCTCAGTCGTGATCAGTAGAACCCACTGGTGTTTCCAGACCCCTCCCCGAGTCGAACCACTGCCGGAATCCTTGACTCCGACGACCACCGTAGCTGCTGCCCGCCGGAGAAGAAGGGCGCGTCACCGTCCGGCCATCTCTGGGAGAGCTACGGGTACAGGGAGGACCGCCGTGGAGTGCCCGATCGATTCCCGTCAACTCCCAGCTCCGCCGCCGTCCCCATCGCCGGTGAGAGCCGCCGGAGCTTCGCCTCTCTCTCTGATCTCTCTCTCCCCTCTGTTTTAAATCGGGCCAGGCCCACCCATCAGCCATTGTGGGCGCGCGCGTGAAGGGGTAATGGAGACGCACTCTCCGTTTACGCCTTCGACGTGGCCGTTTTCCTGTTTTCCTGTTTTTCTGATTTTTCTGATTTCTATTTATTTAAACAGAATTGACCAGGAACTTTGACTACTTATAACTTTTTACAGAAAAGTCCAAATGACCTGATTCTTTTTGCATTGTGTTCATACCGAAGTCCTTTATTTTTCCACCAAGTTTGGTATTTTTCCAACACTCACATAATTGTTGGTGAATAAAAAGGCTTTATGTGACATTTTCTTTTGCTATTTGAAAATATTTTCAGAAGGGGATTCTTGTGGATTTGAGGACCAGGAGTTTCTGGACAACCCAACTGATCAAGGCAAGCCAGGACATCCATATTATGAAGCATTTCATAGCATTGCATAATTCATATTCATTTCGTGCATATATTCAACCCAGATAATTCATAGTAAATTATTTAAATGTTTAAAGTTGATAACTCAGAATGATATGATCAATAACTATGCTTGCTAAGTGAAACATAGTTGGTTGATCAAGAGTCACCTGTCCGGGTTTACCCGTGCAGCCACATTTGCCGGTATGGGACGGCCTTGACTTGGTCTGGCTCGGTGCTCTTTCACCGGTACCTCCAAAGAGGGAGGGTTATGCGTGCGTGCTGCCCTGATCAGGTAGACGGCGATAACCCTGTGAGCCCAGTTGAGTTGTTTGCCGGCGTCCCTGTTTGGGACAGTTTAGTTAGGCCACGTCGGTGGCAGGTGTCACGGGGTGACACGGGGCCACCCAAGGCTTGACTCCGGGGGAGTGTGATTGCCGGTGGTACAATGAAAGAGTCACGGGTCAGACAAGTTTCATTGGAGCAATGCTGGTCCACCCGAATGGGATCATGAGGTTAGTGCTCGATAGTGTGGGTAAAGTGCGCAACCTCTGCAGAGTGTAAAATCTATTCGAATAGCCGCGTCCACGGTATTGGACAGCCCGACCAGACCTCTCTAGGTGATCAACCATAATAACTGTAGTAATGATGGAAGAACTTGTCTTTCGAGCGGAAGTACTCGTTGGTATCGAGTATTCCGAGGGTTGTGAGGCAACCCAGAGATGAGTAAGTTGGTAACAGTAAGTGAATCACTTGAAGTTTAACCTGTTCATTGCCATGCTATTACTTGCTGCATATTTGGTTGTCATGTGCTTGCGAGTACATTCAAAGTACTCACCTGGCGTATCATGCCAGATGCAGGAGAAGACTAAGATGGAGGTCTCGAGGTCCATGTTGCGATGCCTAGGATGTGTCCACAGCAGTGTCCCTGTGGATGGAGTTTCTATCATGTTCCGCTACGCTGTAGTCTTCCGCTGTAGTATTCCGTAGTAGTGCCGAGGCCCTGATGTGTTGGATAAATAATGTAGATATTGTCGTAGCACTAGATGTGCTTTTGGCCTCGATGATCTTGTAATATATGTGAGCTTGTACCGACCATTATCAATAAAAGTTCAGCTATGTTCTGTTCCAAGTTGTTGTGTGTTTCCAGAAGACATGATCTTTGGGTTGGAAACACGGGTAAACCGGTTCTCTGAGCCGGGGTGCCACATGGGGTAAAAAATATTGTCCCATTTGGTGCAGGTTATGGTATAAGCTTCTCACAAACCAGAGCTTCTCACAAGAAGCCTCATGGTTCCGTTAGGGAAACGTGTCACCTTTGTGGACAAAACGATATTCGTCGCCTCTTCTTGCTTTCAATTTTTTCCTGGTGTCAACATAGAACAACAAGAGTGTCGTGTTAAATTTTGGAATTTTTTGGGGATTGTTTGGACATTTTTATACGTTAACTGAGTTTTCTAGGCATTTATGTGCATAATTCAAAATTGAACTACATGCACATGCTCCAGTGCATAAAAACGGGTTGAAAAATCAAATGTGTGTCCTTGGTTGCAAGCTTAGGTCACATGCAAGAAATGAGAATGAATGTCAAACACCTTTACACTATCGCTCGGCCGCTAACATTGAGATACATGGTTTTAAAATTCTAGTAAATCGAAAACTTGTCTGAAATTCATGAAACTTGACATGATATCATGGAACTGCATCGACATGCCGTGGTAAAAATATTGTCCCATTTGGGGCAGGTTTGGGTATTAGCTTCTCGCAAACTAGAGCTTCTCTCACAACAAGCCTGATGGTTTTGGTAGGGAACGTGCCACCTTGGGGGACAAAACGATATCTATTGCCTCTTCTTTCAAATTTTTTCTCGTGTCAACATAGAACAACAGGAGTGTTGTGTCAATTTTTGGGATTTTTCGGGGTTCGCTTGGACATTTTTATATATTAACTGAGTTTTCTATGCATAATTCAAATTTGAACTACATGCACATGCTCCAGTGCATGTAAATGGGTTCAAAATTGAAATGTGTGTCCTTGGTTGCATGCTTAAGTCCCATGCAAGAAATGAGAATGAATGTCAAACACCTTGCCACCGTCGCTCGGCCTCTAACATTGAGATACATGGTTTTTAAATTCTAGTAAATCGAAAACGCGTCTGAAATTTATGAAACTTGACATGCTAGCATGGAACAGCATCAACATGCTGTGGTAAAAATATTGTCCCATTTGGGGAAGGTTGGGGTATAAGCTTCTCACAAACCAGAGCTTCTCACAACAAGCCTCATGGTTATGGTAGGGAACGTTTCACCATTCTGGACGAAACGATATCCGTTGCTTTTCTTGATTTCAATTTTTTTTCTAGTGTCAACATAGAACAACATGAGTGTTGTGTTAATTTTAGGAATTTTTTGGGGTTCGTTTGGACATTTTTATACATTAACTGAGTTTTCTATGCATTTATGTGCATAATTCAAATTTGAACTACAGGCACATGCTCCAGTGCATGTAAATTGGTTGAAAATCAAATATGTGTCCTTGGTTGCATGCTTAGGTCGCATGCAAGAAATGGGAATGAATATCAAACACCTTGCCACCGTCGCTCGGCCGCAAACATTGAGATAAATGGTTTTTAAATTCTAGTAAATCCAAAACTCATATGAAGTTCATGAAACTTGACATGCTATCATGGAGCGGCATCAACATGCTGTGGTAAAATTTTTGTCCCATTTGGGGCAGGTTTGGGTATAAGCTTCTCGCAAACCAGAGCTTCTCACAACAAGCCTGATGGTTTCGGTAGGGAACGTGCCACCTTTGGGGACGAAATGATATCCGTTGCCTCTTCTTGCTTTCAAAATTTTTCTAGTGTCAACATAGAATGACAGGAGTGTTGTGTCAAATTTTGGGATTTTTCGGGGTTCGCTTGGACATTTTTATACATTAACTAGGTTTTCTAGGCATTTTATGTGCATAATTCAAATTTGAACTACATGCACATGCTCTAGTGCGGAAAAATGGGTTGACATATCAAATGTGTGTCGTTGGGTGCATGCTTAGGTCCCATGCAAGAAATGGGAATGAATTTCAAACACCAGGGCACTGTTGATTGCCGACAAAACGTTGAGATACTTTGTTTTTAAATTCTAGTAAATCCAAAACTCGTCTAAAATTCATGAAACTTGGCTTGCTATCATGGAATGGCACCCGACATGCTATGGTATTTTTCGTGTCCATTTTGAGAGAAGGCGCACTGGAATAACATCCAACAAAGGCATTTTGAAACAAATAGCTGCCACTTTAACATCTCAAACGTTTGTATAATTTAAATCGTGTGTGTTCTGTTAACCATTCACATGATGCCATGTGTCTCTCTTTTAATGGCCATAGGAGGTGCCATGCGGACAACTGCTTGACTGAATGGGAGGCGTGCGAGCGTAGTCCGGTGCGCAGGCTGACCGAGAGGCGTGCAAGCTGTCCTCCAATTCACAGGCTCACCGGGAAGCATGCAAGCTGTACGCTGCGCAGGCTCACTGGGAAGCGAGCCCTTTGACTTCCATGGCTGCCCGCCTTGCTCGCATCCTCTCCATTAATGGCGCCCGAGCCGCTGTTTAATACGGGCGGCCTTACTGTTCGCCTCCCATTACCCTCCCTCCCGCAGACCTCCACCAACACCATGGCGCAGAAGGATCATCTGCCACTAGTCTTCAAGTTTGGTGAAGTTGACTCCGAGCCGGAGGAGATAGAAAATAAGGAGGAATGGGGCCTCATGGACATGGCCTTGAACGAGCTGGCCGCGGTGGTTGCTGCCCCCACGCCCGTCCCAGCTCCCATCCTCGCGCCCGTGCCAGCGACCATCCCCGTAGCATTGATGGGCTAGTCGCCGAGCAGTATCACAGAGCTGGAAGCTACGGGCGTCAGCGAGGTCTCGGCGGACCCGCGCGAGCTTGTGTACATGCCAGCTCCAGCGCCCGTGCGCATGCCCGTGCACGTCCCTGCACCCACCGCGACGCCGGTCCCCGTGTGTTTGTTTGCCTGCACCCACCGTGCCTGTGCCCGTGCACGCGCCCCCTCAGCAGCATGGGACACCGCCGTCGACCGCTACCTCACAGTGCCACCAGTTGCCGTCCTCCCGCGCCCCGCCCGTCGATCACGCGACGACATGATGTTTGATTTCCAAGTGAAGAACATTTTGTGCTACCTTGAAGACTTCAACAACGGCGTCCCGGAGGACGACAACGATAACGCCGGCGCGGCACGCCGCCTCCGCCGCCGCCGGAAATAGTTTTTTTGGGTTTAATACTGTATCTCGATCATATGAATATAAATTCACAGTGTGACTGAATGAAAGATATGGTTTGAACGAACTTGCATTTTTCTTTCTTAATGTACAGACGTATCAAACGATTTTCTTTTAAAAAAAATTCAATGGTTTTTAAGTATAAAACACTCATCACAAACATTTTAGTTAGCACACCCGTATGCAAACCGACAGCTTCCCCAGGAAGCCAAGGGAAAATGTGCCGAGCAGGATTTGTGTAGATCTTGATTGCAAACATTTTAGATAGAACACCCGTATGCAAAGTGAGAGCTAAGGTCTTCTCTAGTAAGTCAAGGGAAAATTCGCAGCGCAGGATTTGTGCATCTCTTCAACGCAAACGGTTCGGATTGAATATGGTATGCAAAGCCAGACTTCGGCGCTAAGCCAAGAGAAAATGTGCCGAGCAGGATTTGTACATCCCTTCAACGCAAACGGTTGTTTTGGATGACCCGTGTGCAACCACGTATAGACAATTTGGTAAGATTTGCATCTGTCATATTGGGTATATTGCCATTTGTCAAACTGGAAAGATTGACATTTGTTGATCTAGTAACATTGCCATTTGTCAACCTTGTAACACTGCGATTTGTCAAAATATGCAGCTAAAAATCACTAGCACTATCTAATTTTTGCAACTAAAATTCAGTAATTAAGCATAGATTTCATTCATAAATTAAGCAGTCGTTCTTTATACAAACAATTCAACTCGACAGCTGAACTGACCAAACTTTTCCCCAATTGTTGCCAACCACATACTGAAATAGCTAGTTCAACTATATATACTAGCTAGTTTTAGGTACGTTGTACAGTTCCACCACATCTATAGTCAGATGAACTGAACAAAATAGCCCCTAAATACTACTACTACGGAGGGGCTTCGTACTACTTCCGGCAGCCTCTCCTCTGCCGAGCGCGCTCAGTAAGAGGCAGAGGAGGAGGAGCCTACCGACGAGCTGGACAACTGCAATATGGTGCCTGCCGCTGCTGCACCTTCAGCGACGCTCACCTCGAATGCCCTCTGCTGCTCCAGACGACCCCTCTCGAAGTGGTGGTTCTCCTTGTAGATCTCCTGAGTCCTCGCCTCTGCGGCGGTGTGTCTTGCGGCCACGGCGGAGGTAAGGCTCATTGCGTGCTCGACGAGGCGCTCCTCCTCCTCCCGCAGGAACTCGATGTAGCGCTCAAGGTCACTGACGCACGTGCGGGCCTCCATCTCCGCCTCCCGCCTTCGGGCGGCGGTGGCGGAGCGACTGATGACCCCGGCGGTCGACGGTGGGCTGGCGGCCACGACCACAACCTCCCGCCTTTGGGCGTGGCGGCGGAGCGGCTGATGGCCACAGTGGCCGACAGTGGGGTGGCGGCCACGATGGCCACCTCCCGCCTTCGGGCCGTGGCGACGGAGCGGGCGATGGCCCTGGCTTTCGACAGTGGTGTGGCGGCCACGGTGGCAGACGGTGGGGTGGCGGCAACGGCAGCCGACAACAGCTGCCGACGGGCAGCGGCGGCGCATCGTGTGGTGGGTGTTCCGCGCACACCCAACAGGGACGCCACACGCACTACACTACACCAGGGACTTCACCGTCGCCGCTGTGTAGCCTCCCAGCTGGAGCTGTCCTATGGTGGAGTGGCTGAGCGACGACAACGGACCGGTGCCATTGGCGATTGTGGGAGAAGCAGACGAGATAAGCTACAGGGAGGGAGGGGAAAATGCGACGCAGGACTCGCCGGCCGTGAGGGTTTATATAGCAGGCCGGTAAGCATTGGGATTTTGGGGGATTTCACCCAGTCAGGCGGGAAGCTTACGCGGGAACCTGCGCGGTTGCGCGGGAACAGGGTCACCAGCGTTTGGCCAAAAGAACGCCCCCACACGCTGCTCAAGCTTGCGCGCTAAGTCGTCTGCGGTAGTGGGGTGACAAGACATGCGAGAGGAGGACGAAAGGACACCTACACATATGGTTAATAAAATAAAAACATTTGCGATTAAATTACCTACTACCCCCGTCCTAGTTTATAAGTCGTCTATGTATTTTTGTGCCAAATTTTGACTAGAGATTTAACTAATAAAATACGAATGCATGTCGCCAGAGATTATATCATTGGATTCATATTTGAACATAGTTTCCAATTATATAGTTTTTGTAACATGCATTAAAATTTTGTTGGTTAAATTTAAGGTCAAAATATGGCACATAATATAAAGGGGGCTAATAGACCAAGACGGCAGTAGTATCACACGGCCGCTCTCTACGCAGTGACGCAACTGTCGGTCGGCTTGTAGACGACCATTTCGTGCGTGTTCAACTGCTCTGTGCATGTGGTTGCTTGCGGTTGAGGCGGCCACGACTCACTCTGCTCTCGTCCCGCCGCGCGCGCTCTGCTCTCACGTCCCTTCGGGCGCTCTGCCCTCGTCCCTCCACGCGCGCTGCCAGTGTTTGGGGCCGGCGCATGATCACGCACGTTCGTGTGCATGCGGTTGCGCCGGGCGCGGCGCCACGATGCAGTTAACTGCTGCAAAAACTGCCATGCGGACGCACCGAGAATCCAGGCCGCCCGGGCCCCATTTATTCCTGCAGCCATTTACCTTCATCTCTCGCGCCACATGACACAATAAGCACACCCACGACGACACATAAAGAGAGGATATCCAGCAGTTCCAATGGCGCTCCCCGTGGCTCCAATGGCGCTCCCAGCGACCGACGACGACAACGGCGGGTAGTTCACATAAAGAGAGGATATCCACGTCAGCGTCGCCAGGTTAACCCCCTGTGCGGCTGACGGGTGGGGTCGCGGGGCCCACTGGCCAGCTGGCGTCGTCGTCGTCTTCCCACGCTCACGCCCGCGCCTAGACGTGGCAGAGCCGGCGCTCGACGGTGACCGCCGGCAGCTTCAGCCACCTCCCGCGCCGTGCCGCCTACCGGCATGATCAGCGGGATGAGCCGCATCTCCCTGGACCCTTGGTGCTCGCCGGAGGGGTCAGGGTCAAGCAGGGCTCCCGTGGCGGCAGACGACGGCGTCGGGCGTTGATGGAGTTCGCGGACAAAGGCCACCAGAGGAGAGGGAGAGATGCTGGGGAGGTTCGCCGGTGATTGGGTGGAGCTCTGGTGGAGGAGGAAGGAGAAGAAGAGCTCAAACTTAAGCGAATTGGAGAGGATGGCCGTGGCGGCCATGGCAGCATGGCGAGCAGGGAGGGACTTCGGGGCTCGGGGAAAAGGCTAGGGAGGGGTGGTGGAGTGAGGCAAGGGCGATCGGGTGCTCGGGAGGCCGCGGGGAGGGGCTTAAATAGGCGGGCGAGGAAGGTCGTGGCCGAGTGCCGCCACTCGAGCTCGGCCAAAGCTCTGGCGAGGCTCAGCGAGCATGGGAGGGCACGGGAACACGACGAGGCAGTGCTGGCAAGGTTCACGGGGCAACGCAGCGCCAAGAAGCACGGGGAGGAAGCGGCTAAGACGAAGACAGAGCCAAAGGGCCACTGTTTGCCCTTGGGCACGCGGCGGCGAGCACCAAGGAGGAGGCTGCAGGAGGGGGAGAGGGGTCCAGGGTGAAGGCGACGACAAGAAGAAGACACCAGACATGCTCACGCGCGCGAAGACGACGAGAGGGAGAGGGGCCGGAGCTGGGCGATGTCCTGGACGCGGCCACAGCGAACATAGCACGTGAATATTCATGCCAGTGGTGTAGTCACCGCGGGACATGGCAAAGAGAGGTCACGAGAGGAGGGGAAACTGTGTCTAACATGATGTCCTTCCAACCTGGAGACTGTGGAAAGCAAAAGCTCAAGAGAAGAGGCTCTGTAGCTAAGGTGGGCATCGATGCAATTTTGCTGTAGCAAACTTGGTCATGTTACTGTGATCAACAGAGAGATGATAAGGGACAAAGTTGTTGTCTGGGGTGTTTATCTTAGGAAGGACTATAATCCTGTGAATTATGAGAGGAATTGGACCAAGATACATCATAGTTGCTTCACAACTGCATATTTGGTCCAGAATCAAGATGTGGATGATGTACTCACATAGAGTAGCCACTAGAGCTGCAATTTGGTAAGGCTTGATGATTTGGACATATGAAGATGCTGTAAAAATTTCATACCAATTGGTCATGCCAAAATGGTACTTCCTTCACAGACATCCTTTCTGTCCAGAAACTTGGGATAATATTGGGGAGAAAATGGCTTGAGTAAATGGCCCCAAATTTGGTGGAGTGATGTTATTAGGGTAGGAGCATGATCTGGTAATTTCTCAGAATTAATGAAGCAATATAAAATATACTTGCTTCACAACCTGAAAATATTAACAGAATCAAAGATTTGATGCTGTGCTCACATAGATGATTGGATGGAGCTGAAAATTGGAGGAATGTGATTATATGAGCACATTAAGGAGTGTTCAAAAATTCAACTCATTTTGATAAAACTAGCTAGTACTTCCTTCACAAAGGCTTCTGTCTGACAGAAACATTGAAAAATTTCTAAGGAAGATTTTCTAGGCAAATGAAGTTGAATTTTGGCATGTGGCAATGATTTGGATGTAAAATGATGCCCAAAAAGTTTGGGAGCAATCAAGAAAGGATAGGTGGCACTTCCTTCACAAAGTGCCACTCTGGACAGATTTGAAGAAATAATATTGGAGGAATAGTTTTTAACTGGACAAGGAAAAGTTTGGGCATATTTGAGCAATATATGACCCAAATAAATTATGAGAATTTATTGGGAATTTTGTGGAATACAAAAATATAGGTTGCTTCACAACCTACGGCAGACATGACTATTCCTTTAATAGAAAAAGGAATATTCCTTAGAAAAGAATTTTAGGGTTGGGCTAGAATGGAAATGACATGATCTAGGGAAAGTTTTGAGAATGATGAGCCACTTGGAAGAAGAAATGATGATGACCTCCCAGGTTTCAAGTCCACAGGTCCACTCCAAAAAGAAAATTAGGGCAAAAACCAAATAAATGAAAAGAAAAAGAAAGGGCAAAAAACCAGGGTGTTACAAACCTTCCCCCCTTAAAGAAATCTCGTTCTCGAGATTTGGTTGCTCAGGGAACAAGTATGACTTGAGGACACCGTCTCCAACTCGGGTATCCATTTCCTTTGTATGTTGTTCCCTTAAGAATTTCAGATGGTTTTCTTACCTTGCTCTGGGGTGGTTTGCTTCACCTTTCCCAAATTCTGTTAGGTTTTTGCTCATATACCAAATCCTTTTACTGACGTTGATTCTCTCATATCTGCGGTGCTATCCAATGGATCTGAGCATAAATTTTCCTTTGGTCATGAAAACCTTTTACTTCTGCCATGGGGTTGCTCAAACAAATGCATGTCTTCCAGATTCATTTAATGCTGAGAATCATGGCCATTCTCCTGACGAGATCTGACTGCTCGTAGGTGGTACTGTCTTACCTTGATTTGTTTCCTTGGCTCGAGCAGGAGGTATGTACCAAAAGCTCGACTGCCTTCTATGGTGAACAATATACAAGAGTATGGACTTATAGCTGTAGCATACCTCAAACATTAATATCTTGATACTGGCCTAATAGGGGTGCTGGCGGGAAAATACTTTTCATTACAAGCTATCCATGTACTTGGTTCCATCAGTGAGTATACCTGGTCTGAGCCGATGGTTCGGCTTTTGAATTACCCATGCGGTCGGTATACCCATATGTGGTAATAAGGCTATGAGATGCTGTAACACTGCCGCTGAGGTCAAACTGCTAAGGTTGCAAAAGAATCTTGGATCTGACAGAACAGACTTGGATATTCCACACTAGCCATTTTGAGCGGGTCAGCGGGATATGAAGTCCTTGTAGAACAGAGTAGGTCTCTGAGGATATGCCTTTATGGATCCATAAGGAATCTGACCTCCAACTGACTTGGGTATCCGGACCCTGATGGTCATGCAAAATCATCATACCTTTGTTGTCAGTCTCACCCTTTGACGGTCATGATTTTATTTGTCAGGATACCTTACTGAAAATAGCTTGGCCACATATGTCCTTGATTCTTCGTATGACCATGGATGTGGTTAGTGCAATATTTTTGGCCTTATTCCTTGTGCCTGCTTTCTGACCTGGGTCCGCACATATATGACATATACTCGGGGCTTGTAGCTGTACAGAGCTCGTGGTTGAGGCCAATCATATAAGATGATGACAGGAGTTCATGGGGTCTCCTTGTCTAGTGCGGGAATATTGACTTTGGTAGCCATTGTCAAGACTATTCATTCTGCGTTGTTATCTCTAGAGCTTGTCGATCCTTGCATTACATGCAATGTATCTCTGATTATCTTCATTTGCATGACTCATGGGGTTGTTGAATCCTTACCCTTCTTAGGTATATCTGCTTGATCACTGTCGCATCTCTCATGAGGGACTGGGATGACCGGGAATGCATGCTCACCATATGTAAGAAGAATATGCCACCAAACACTCGATCCTTGTGGTAGTCACATGGCTTGACTGAGTTGTACTTCTAACAAAAATGTTGCGGATCTGTTTCTTGAGCCACTGCCACATACTGCCAACTCATAGTGGAATATCTGACAATGGTGCGTAGTGTTGTACTGCCGCGGGTTGGGTGTCTTACGTGGGAAGCCATCCGAGTAGGGTGCTGAAGAAGACTTGATAGCTTATACTCGAAGCTTTTGTCGCGGTGGCGTGCTGGAGAAGCATGGGTTCCGTATCTGAGAAGCTTCTCTTCTGATTGCTTGTTGAGAAAGATTCAATTCATTATGTCAGAAGCCTTTACCGAGGTATCTTGCTGTGGAAGACTGGGTATCTTGGACCGGAATCTGTCCATACATTGTATTGAGGAAAATCGAGGATCCTTGCATCATAAATTACTTCCGATAGCGTGTGGAGGAAGACTGAGTTTTTCGTGTCCAAAGCTTCATACTGTGATATACAGACTGAAAGCCATACACACACCCATAATATTTTGCGGCTAGTTATTTGCATGAGAACAATTATTTGGCTGTCTTCCTTAATCATAACCCATTCTGGCTTCCTTTCGAAGCATAACATATTTTCAAGCATGAGTCATTACTGAGCCAAAACTTTGTATATGATCCATACCTTTGACTGAAAATATACCGTGGATCTTGCACCTGACTTGTCTTCCTGCTGACTGGATCATAACTGCTGTGAGGATTAAGTACTGATGTAGATTTGATGTGTTTAGTTGAGCTTCTTCCAAATATTTGAAATCCTTATTGCTTCTTCGAGTCCGGTGTCGGTTGATGAGCAACTTCCATAAGGGGAAATAAGGTAACACCGAGGGCCCCAAAGAAAGAAGCAAAAGAAAACTCAACTAAACAAAAGCACACAACAATCAACTCACACACAAACAAGGTCACATATTACTGCTAGTCACACAATATGCATGCCTACTTAAGCGCACAAATCTTGCAAGAACTCCGGTATTACGGTCTAACATGCTGTGACGGTGTGCACGAAAATGAATCAGCGTGTGGAGGGGTTGGTGTAAACATCGCTACACCAAGTGCTGGCTTAGCCAGGTAGCAACCTTGACTAGCTCGGAAGCGAGGACGTACTTGGTAACCATGTAGCAGAACACGAATGTTACGGCCACATTATTATCAAGCGAACGGAAGGGATCCGTACTCGTCCAAGGAATAGGATAGCGGGGAAAACGGAGTCTGCTGGCATTGCCCTTTTTTGATGACTAAGATCATTAAGGGTTGCCCACACGACAAGAAAAAGGCATGATCCAGGGCAGCAAAACGTCTACCACCGAAACTATAGGCGGGGAATGAAGAAAGGAAACTGGTGCGATACCTCGACACCATCCTGCAAACAGTGTCGGGATCACTTGGCATCACTCCGCTGGGACAGAAATGACGCCAAACACCGAAGAACAGGCTCAAAGGAAACTGGAGGGATGCAGGGGCTGAGCTGTAGTGGATCCAAACCGATGCCAGCTACACACATAAGATAAACCGTTAGCAACAAATAATAAGGTTATATGCATGCTATGCAACAAACAAATGCAGCAACCAATGCAACAAACAACCCAGACTCTATACTACCGGTTACTACCGCTCACGCTGACTAGGGTGTCCTACAGCCAGACCTGCTCTGATACCAAGCTCTGTGGCACCCCGGCTCAGAGAGACCGGAACACCCCGTATTCCAGCCTAGAGATCGAGGTGAAGTCTTCTGGAATATGGCACTGCTCGGCATAGAACAAATCAGCTTTTATTACAACGAATAAGGGATACAAAAGGTCTGATGTTACAAAGAATCACATCAGCATGGCGACACTACACCTGCTAAGGTAGCTCTATGCTAGCAGCAGAACAACTCGTAGTAGCGGAAACTTCTAGTAGCGGAACAACGACGAAGGTGGTGAACTCCACTCTGCAGGGACTCTGGCTGGGACACGATCTACCTCGCACGAATGGAAACCTCAACAAACAATCAGTCACGTCATCACCTGCAATCTGGCATGACACGCCAGGTCAGTACACTGAATGTACTTGCAAGCTCACAACAACCAAGAGAATCAAGGCAAAATACCAACATAGCATTAAGCAGGTTCATTAATTAACAACTACTATGATGCGAAAGCAACTACTAAGCATGATATGAAACTACTACAAAGCTGATAAACCCACATCTCAATCTCAACACCCATCTCACTCTTGCCTATCCGGCCAAGCAATATACCATCTCGATCACCTCGTGATCCACCTGATCACCTCGTGATCAAAACATCCACTTGATCACCTCGTCATCAAAACATCCACATGATCACCTCGTGACCAGATCACAAACTGAATGATCATCCTCGAGATCATCCCAACATCATCATCAACATCCTGCCAAGCTGTTACTGCTCACAATATATCCACATATAAATCATCTAAAAGTCATTCCGTCATGTGAGTGTTGATCGAACGGTGTGACCTAGTACGAACTTGTGCCCATAACTGAGGATGAGGCTATCGATAGATTTAACACACACTCTGCAGAGGTTAGCACACTATACCCACACCACAGAACCCATGGCCTCGCACTCCCATTCGGGTGGACCAACGGCGTTCCGACAGAACCGATCTACTGCCATGACACTCTCCTGGACACTTCGACAAACTCCCCTTTGGGCTAAGTCATGGGTGGCCCCGATGTCAACTCGTGACATCCGCCACCTACGTGGCCGGCCACCATCGTGGCAATACAAAAACGGTCCCAAACGGGGACATGTGTGCATAACCAAACTTGGGCTCACAAGGCTTATGTCCGCCTACCTGATCAGGGTAGCATGCGCCCATAACCTTCCCTCGTTGGTGGCACCGGCGAGAGACATGACAATAAACCGCATTAGGGCCTTCCCATAAAGGCAAATGTGGTTGCACTGGAAAAGCCCGGTTCGGTGGCACCTGACCAACTTAATGACGGAATTTATCCCCAAAGTATATCTGATACTCCAATATCATATGTTCATAGCAATATCCACCAAATAATCCAAAGCATAACCTAGTCATATCATAATCTCCGAGGATAACAAAATACTAAGAGCATGCTGAATCCAAGAACAATAATACTACCACTCCAATAGCAAGAACAAGCTATCCAGCTAAGATCGACATGCCATCATATCCAAAATCATACTCCAAAATATAATATCAACTACCATCATGATGAAAATAAAACTAGCCACTAATAATCCAATGGCAACATGTCACCCACATCTGCAAACATTAGCCCTAGTAATCCAACAACATCATGGCAATAGCAAGATCGAAACAACTCCAAGAAATGCCATGAACAAATCATACATAGCTAATGCAATATTTTAAACAAGTTTAAATAAGTAAACCATGTCACTGCATTGCAATCATGCAAATGGAGGGTTTGGCTTGCCTGGGAGGGATGGATTCACCGGGAAGAAGTGCGAGAAGCTCGCGGAAAGAATCGCCGGAAAACGTTCTCTCTCGGAGGGGGCTGAATAAGGGTAGGGGCAAAATGGTCATTTTCAGAATGTTAAAACATGGATTCCATCAGAACGGGCTCGACGAAACAAAGAAGTGGGCTTTGGAATCACCTCATTTGGAGTTACGGATGAAAAAGATATGATTGTTTTTCTGCTAGGGACCTATCTGTAACAAAATCATCACAACCAGGCCCTTAACAGGAAAAACAGAACGCGCCTTTTTAGAAAATGTGTTTTCCAAAGAGGAAAACGCCTTCTGGCCCGAAGAAAGAGCAGAGTATGCTTCCGGAAGAGGAAAGCGCACACGGGCAAAACCCGCGTCCAGTTATCCACGTCAGCGTCGCCGGGTCAACCCCCTATGCGGCTGACAGGTGGGGTCGCGGGGCCCACTGGACAGCTGGCGTCGTCGTCGTCTTCCCTCGCTCGCGCCTGCGCCTGGCCGTGGCAGAGCCGGCGCCCGACGGCGACCGCGGGCAGCTCCAGCCACCTCCCGCGCCGTGCCGCCTACCGGCGTGATCAGCAGGACGAGCCGCATCTCCTTGGACCCTTGGTGCTCGCCGGAGGGTTCAGGGTCGAGCAGGGCTCCCACGACAGCGGACGACGACGTCGGGCGTTGATGGAGTTCGCGGACAGAGGCCACCGGAGGAGAGGGAGAGATGCTGGGGAGGTTCGCCGGTGACAGGGTGGAGCTCTGGTGGAGGAGGAAGGAGAAGAAGAGCTCGGACTTGAGCGAATCGGAGAGGATGGCCGTGGCGGCCATGGCGGCGATGGCGAGCAGGGAGGGACTCCGGGGCTCGGGGAAAAGGCTAGGGAGGGGTGGTGGAGTGAGGCAAGGGCGAGCGGGCGCTCGGGAGGCCGCGGGGAGGGGCTTAAATAGGCGGGCGAGGGAGGCCGTGGCCGAGTGCCACCGCTCGAGCTCGGCCAAAGCTCTGGCGAAGCTTAGCGAGCACGGGAGGGCACGGGAACACAACGAGGCAGCGCTGGCAAGGTTCACGGGGCAACGCAGCGCCAAGATGCACGGGGAGGAAGCGGCCGAGACGAAGACAGAGCCAAAGGGCCACTGTTTGCCCGTGGGCACGCGGCGGCGAGCACCGACGAGGAAGCTGCCAGAGGGGGAGAGGGGTCCAGGGTGAAGGCTACGATGAGAAGAAGACACTAGACATGCTCATGTGCGCGAAGACGACGAGAGGGAGAGGGGCCGGAGCTAGGCGACGTCCTAGGGGCGGCCACAGCGAGCAGAGCACATGAATATGCATGCCTGTGGCGCAGTCACCATGGGACATGGCAAAGAGACGTCAGGAGAGGAGGGGAAACTGTGTCTAACATGATGTCCTTCCAACCTGGAGACTGTGGAAAGCAAAAGCTCGAGAGAAGAGGCTCTGTAGCTAAGGTGGGCATCGATGCAAGTTTGCTGTAGCAAACTTGGTCATGTTACTGTGATCAACAGAGAGATGATAAGGGACAAATTTGTTATCTGGGGTGTTTATCTTAGGAAGGACTATAATCCTGTGAATTATGAGAGGAATTGGACCAAGATACATCATAGTTGCTTCACAACTGCATATTTGGTCTAGAATCAAGATGTGGATGATGCACTCACATAGAGTAGCCACTAGAGCTGAAATTTGGCAAGGCTTGATGATTTGGACATATGAAGATGCTGTAAAAATTTCATACCAATTGGTCATGCCAAAATGGTACTTCCTTCACATACATCCTTTCTGTCCAGAAACTTGGGATAATATTGGGGAGAAAATGGCTTGATGAAATGGCCCCATATTTGGTGGAGAGATGTTAGTAGCGTAGGATCATGATCTGGTAATTTCTCAGAATTAATGAAGTAATATAAAATATACTTGCTTCACAACCTGAAAATATTAACAGAATCAAAGATTTGATGCTGTGCTCACATAGATGGTTGGATGGAGCTGAAAATTGGAGGAATGTGATGATATGAGCACATGAAGGAGTGTGCAAAACTTCAACTCATTTTGATAAACCTAGCTATTACTTCCTTCACAAAGGCTTCTGTCTGACAGAAACTTTGAAAAATTGCTGAGGAAGATTTGCTTGGCAAATGCAGTTGAATTTTGGCATGTGGCAATGATTTGGACGTAAAATGATGCCCAAAAAGTTTGGGAGCAATCAAGAAAGGATAGGTGGCACTTCCTTCACAAAATGCCACTCTGGACAGATTTGAAGAAATAATATTGGAGGAATATTTTTGAACTGGACAAGGAAAAGTTTGGGCATATTTGCGAAATATATGACCCAAAGAAATTATGAGAATTTATTAGGAATTTTGTGGAAGACAGAAATATAGGTTGCTTCACAACCTAGGGCAGACAGGACTATTCCTTTAATAGAAAAAGGAATATTCCTTAGAAAAGAATTTTAGGGTTAGGCTAGAATGGAAATGACATGATCTAGGGAAAGTTTTGAGAATGATGAGACAATTGGAAGAAGAAATGATGATGACCTCCCAGGTTTCAAGTCCACAGATCCACTCCAAAAAGAAAATCAGGGCAAAAACCAAATAAATGAAAAGAAAAAGAAAGGGCCAAAAACCAGGGTGTTACACACAAGGCTTTGCGAGCGTTTCTCCAGGTTTATCAACAGCTCTGACTACAGTTTTCGCTGCGGTGGACACCACCAACGAACTAAAAGCGCTCAAGGTTTCGGGCTTGAAATGCTAGAGTCTTGTCAACATCCAGGACCACTACAAGGTCTGGGGTAGCGACAACGACAAACAGAACTCCCTGGTTGACCTCACCTCAGCCTTCATCGACCCCTACTACATGAAGATGAAGGATGAGAGCAAGAAGGACAAGAACGCTTGGCACAGTGTCTAGCATGAGAGACTGGATGAACAACACGCAAGTACGCGGCCAAGGACGCGTACACATGCTACGAGTTGTACATGCGAATCGTTGACTTGAGGGAGTGTCTTCTTCCTGCCCCAGACGAGGGATCGAGCCACAGAGCAGTGGCGGGAGCGTCACAAGAAGTAGATGACTAGACGATCATTTCTCCTAGTTTAGAATGCATACAATTGCTTATTGAGGTGTGTGCGAATGATCTGTATAGTCACTTATGTAAATGGATTATTATTTCAGTTATATATATATATGTTATTCTTCTGTAGACAAAGCAAATCACACGGCTTATTAGCAACAATCGTCCGTGTTATTATTGGTCTTCGCACACATTTCTAATTACGGACCTGTTTGCCGCGTATCACACACATCTTGTTCAGTTGAACCGTTTCTATTGTGTTGCCTAATCACACACAGTTCATCCTAGTGAACTGTATGCCGTATATCACACACACCCTCATCTGGGTGCCCGTTTCTGTTGTTCTGCCTCATCGCAAATAGTTCTTCTGGATTAACCGTTTGCCACGCATCGCACACGCAACTCCAATATGAACCATGTTTGATGTCACCGCCATCGCAAATGTTTTGCATCTTTTTTGACGGTTTTATTACATCACTATTTGTGATTGATGCATCGCACATAGTTTCGTCGAAGGGTCCCTGATTGGACTATCGCGTTTGGACCATCCTGAAGTAGTGGCCCCCGGCCATCCCTTTAAGCCCGCCCGACCTCCAGATCGGGCGCCAACAGCTCCTAGGCCCCACACACCCCTAAGATAAACACCGAGGCGCTGCTTCCCCAGCATAACAGGCAGACTAGGGCCTGTTACGCCGGGGAATGCTTCCTTTAATTAGGAATCAACTGACCAGGAATTGAAATCCAGGGGGGCGACGGACCTCTACCTAAGGTGAAATAGTATATGAGGAGAAACCTTGTGCATTGCGAGTTACTAGGCACATCTAGTATCAGGAAGAAGGTGCAGGAAGAAGCGGTCAACTAGTGTCTTCTGTGGGATGAATTCCGTGCAAGTAGACATGTAAGATTTGCACGAATAAGGGAAGAGGAGTACCAGTTCCGGTTGCCAGTGTTGTGTCCTCGTGATTTCGCGGCGATGTTCTTCTTTTTACCGGGGGAACCGATGATGTGGAGGAGGCTGGAGCCTTGGACAAACCCATGGCCAAATTGTTGACTGTGTTGTAGTGGCCGTCTGTCGGCAGAGGGGAAGCAGATCCGAGGCGGCGAAGGACGCCGTAGCGGGAATAGCTCCGGTGTGGTGGATGGTGGCGATGTTGGAGCGGCAGCGGTGAGGCGCAGGACGACGTGGTTGAACTGGCTTGGGTACGGTGCACGTCGGTGTCCTGGAGGAAGCTCGGCCTCGGCTTCGACTACTAGCCGTGGAGGGCGTTGCGGTTGCGGTTGCGGTGGACGACGACGTCGGGGTATCGACTCCGGCGTGATGGAGCAGGGCGGCGGTTGATGGGTGGGATGGGGTGGCAGACGGAGGATGCCGGGGTTTCACGGCTGGTGGAGAGGTAGTTTTGGCGCCCACGGAGTATGAATGGGGAATCGGACGGGGGGGGGGAGCTAAGGGGGAACCATGTTTCGGTCTGGGATGCACTTGTTTTTTTTTTGAACAGATGGGACGCGCTTGTTTGAAATTTGGGGAAAGTACAAACTTTGTCCCCCTCTTAAATTTCAGACCTACTTCGGGTCGGGGGTAGGACGGTCCCAGGTGTCCCAAATAGTGGGCGGGAGCAATTTTGGCTGAGCGCATGTGTGTTTAGGTGGCCACGGTGTATGAATGTTTTTCGGAGGCGGTTGTGTGGCGTCTAGATGAAGTTACAAACCTACCCCGGTTTAGACCTTTGCACGTCGGGCCGGTAGGTTTCATGGGTCGGAATTAGAAAAGTAATTTCCCTCTACCAAACATTGGTCTCACGCGGTTTCGGGCGAGTAGAGGCTTTTTTGGCGCTTCGTTCGAAATTTTGAAACATAAGCATTCACGTTTAGAGTAGTCTTGAACTTTGAGGATTGACCTAAATAGACAACATTAAATTTGACCTTCTATGTTTGAAAACCTCATTAAATTATGCGCTTCTTTTTGAATTTTTGACTCTTGAAAATCCTATAACTATGATTATTTTGGAATGGAGGAGGTAAATTAGAATCTATTTTGTACACGACTATATATGCTATTATGTACAAAAGCAGAGCAAAGATTGGTGCCCCCATAATTTAGGTATGATTTACAAATGCCATGATCTCGAATTCAAATAATTGAATGGACTTCATGTTGAATTCGAATTTTTTAAACCACCTTAAGTTGAATTCAAATGTATGCTAGTTCCTAGCTAGCTATTTAGAATGTTCATTGTGTATCTTTTGTATGTATAATGTGCTTTGCACAAACAACATGAACTATACTCATGTTTATATTCGAATTGCTAAAGCAATGCATTGTTTGGAGTTCAAAATACTGACTCTATGGATCAATTATGTCGAATAATAACATAGACATGCTCAAATTCGATAGAATATAGATGTCTGATGGATCAATGACCGTTCCTTATGCGAATTGCAAATATCATGATCCCATCCTAATATTTGGATACAAATTATATTTTAAATGAATGTGTACATCAGTCTTTTACGTGTAGTTTCACTCTTCATAGGCTCCTCCTCACACACGTGCTAACTTTCTCTCTCACACATACGTGCGCATGGTGTATATCCATCGGGGGTCTCTCACACATGCTCACACACTCTCTCCCGAGGTGTCTTTCTCGCACACATGCTCTCGATATCACCCTCCCTCCCTCTCGCAACCATTTACGACTATTTTCACTAACCTTTATTACAAGCACTCTTCCTCTCACACGCATACGCACGCACGATCCCCATCGACCCTTTCTCTATACATAGACCTGCCTACGTGTCTCCCGCACGCACATTATCTTTCGGCCTATCTCGCACGCATTGTCTCCACCTCTCTTCCTAATTGACGAATATGATTACAGTAGAGCATTCTGTAGGATGCCCCTTAAAGTTAGGTTGGATGAATGGTAATATCAGAGACAAGGGGTTACCTTAGTCCGGGGACATAGGGTTACAAATCCTAGCCGGCTTTGTCAGTGGACACAGAGTCTTTCATGGCTCTGGTATCTTTGTCTTGTACGACTAGTCCTCCATGGGTCTCCCTGAATGCGTCACGGGCCGACCAATGTGGCGCAGGATGGACCGACCGAAGGGCCTCACCTCGGCTCACCAGACCTCACGCGGTGACACACCCTCTGCCCCTAGGTCTCGTTATCTTCTCACACCCACACATACCAACACAGACACCGCACAAACTATTTCTCCTCATGCCTCTATCCCCTCCCCCCTTGCATGTACACACTCAAGGGCATCTCTCACTACGACATCCTATTCGTCTCTCTCTCTAGACTCTAGACCTCTCTCATTTCTCGTGATATCTCTCCCACGTCGCCCCCCCCCCTGCGTCGGCCCCTCTATCCATGCCTCTCTCGAATACGTACACATACCCTCTCTAGGCCCTGCCAAATACGTCAACTACACATTCACACATGTTACATCTTATAACATACCCCATTGATCTAAAAATTCCTCTCTTCACGTTTACTTGGCATACAACATTCCTTTTGAAAAAAACCACACAAAGTGTGGCCAAAAATTTATTTTAGAATTTCTACATATATACAACATTACAAAGTTATATGGAGTATGAAAGTTAATTTGCATTGCATGGTGCACCCAATGATATTTATTCTGCGCTGTGAATTTTTATATTTGTATACTATATATAAAGTTAGTCATAATAAAGAGAAACAAAGAGCATCTCTCTCTCCATGGCACACACCCCCTCTACGCCCCTTTCACGTACACACAAACTATCTCTAGGTCCTCTAAAAGTACGCTCCCAGCACATTCACGCATGTTTCATCTTTCTCTTGCGATATATACAGCGACGATCACTATATTTGAAGCGAAAGCACGATACGTACATTGGACTTCAGAATCCACTCATTACGGTCACCATTTACGTTTTGTGGTGATTATACAGTCACGAGCTCACCGTACAGCTCTTTATTTGTTCAAGACACGACTAGCTGACCAGTTAAACGCTCCACGTGGCACCTCTAGTGTTGCATCACATTATCTCACTACCATTGGGCCCACCTGTCGGTGTGTATAAGAATGAAAACAAACGATAAAGTAATTTGATAGCCCTTTGACAGGTACGATGTTCAGCTTGACCGAGAACGCGGACCGGACAGATACTTCAGACTTTGATGTAGCGTTTTCAATTCTCACAAAAGGAGAAGCGTTTCACAGATTCAAGGAATAGATCCGTGCTTCGGCATTTCGAACAAGATGAGCATGGTAGCTCACTATCTCATTTGATGGATGTAGTAGATGGACAGTTTTAGTGGTGCAAATGATAGAAGTGGTATGTGTTTTCAACCATTCCATTCCCAGAATGAGGTCGATATTGGATGACTTCAAAACAATGGGGGAAACATGGAATTCCAGCCCTTCAATTTCAACGGGGACGTTGAGACTAACCATGCTGGTTCGACATTGTCCCGCAGGGGTGTGTACCATTAGCGGATTGTTCATCTCTTTGAACTTAAGGCCATGCATGGATGCAAAATCTTCTGATATGAATGAATGTGATGCTCCTGAATCGAATAAAACAGAAGTTGGTATTGAGTTAACAAGAAGAGTACCCAACATAGTAGCAGGCTGGTCTTGAGCTTCATTCATATCAATGTGGTTGGCTTGACCACGACCATAAGGCCTGGCATTGCTGTTGTGAGGCAGATTGTTACCATGGCCAGTTGGAGGAAGTACAACCTGGTACTAATTCTGAGGATAGTCCCTGGCACGGTGACCTGGTTAACCACACCTGAAGCATAGCCCATCATTGGGACGGGGAGCAGGAGCTCGGGGTGGTGCAGCTTGAAGCCTCGGCTGCCCAGGTGGTGGAGGAGGCAGGCGAGGTGCAGCATAGGAGTGTCTTGGTGCAGGGGCAGCTGGTGGATACATGCTGTGGGGGATCCATATCTTACGCTTCTGCGACGACGGGCCCGAAGATGAACCCACATCACGGTTGCGCCTGAGGGATCCGAGGTGTTCCTGCAGACCAGTTTCGACCTGAATGGCCTTGTTCACCAAGTTGGCGAAATCAGCAAAGTCATGCACGAGGAGCGCCAGCTTGATATCAGCTTGAAGCCCATAATGGAACTTTTCCTATTTACGTGCATCAGTGGCAATGTCATCTTCAGCATAGCGGGACAAGTCAAGGAACTCCCGCTAATAAGCATCCACAGTCTTGTTGCCTTGGGTGAGGTTGCGGAACTCGCGCTTCTTCCTGTCCATAATTCCCTGTGGAATGAAGCGGGCACGGAAAGCAGCTTGGAAATCCAACCAAGTGATGACCGTTCCAGTAGGTAAGGAACGCCTGTGGCTGTCCCACCATTGAGCAGCGGGACCCTTCGGGTAATAAACCGCGAAGGTGACATAGTTGGTAGGGGCTACATGAGCAGACTCCGACTCGAAAATGATGTTACGGAGCTAGTCATCAGCATCAAGGGGCTGAGTTGAGCTGCGGTAGATGACAGGGTCGACACGCGCAAAGTCTTGTAGAGTCACTGGGGCGGGTTGCTGATTCATATTGGGACGCGAAAACTGAGCCATGACATTTTCCAAAAACTGACGATTCAGCTCAACTGTTGTATCATTCTGGCCATGTATTCAGGCGGTCACGACCAGCGGGTCTAACCATCCTGCTTAAATGCAACATGGGGGTAGTTTAGCAAGGGTGGAGCAAGTGTATGGAGTCACTCATGATGTAATCAGAACAATGAACAAAGGCGTAGTATGTACAAGGCAGTAGTCATTGAAGACATACAGATACATATATGGGGCCGATTACACGTTGTTCATCTGAGTTCGGACAAGAGAAACATCATAGACATACTAGGCGGCACGCATCCACGTGACGGAGGGATATATCAACAGGACATAGCAAAGGCTACATCAACATCGGAGAAAAAACCACTGGAGTGAGGGATTTGCCAGCGACGATGCAGGGTGCCCTCGATAAGAGGATCCTACGGTCAGTGAACATTGTGAAGCAGACCTTGGCCCTCAATTCAAGAAAGGCATAATACAAATCTCCGGGTGGATGTGATCACGAGATCCTAATGTTAGATTTTAGCAAAATCATTTAACCCGAATAGAAGAGAGATCAGAATCCCAGAGTATAGACGAGGAGTAAAAGATCCTAATACCACCCAATGGCAACGTGGGCCCGTAAGCCACACAGCCATGTTAGTAAAAATAGTTTTTCAATGACTAGACTCAACTTCGGCCAAGGTGTTGGAAAGGGGGTTGAGGGAGTCATGGACTAAGGGGTCCTCGGGGCGATGGCCCATTGTACATGGGCCGGACTAGTGGAGCCGCATAATGACAGGAAATCTATGAAGCTATGGTGTGCCCTCCAAGTCAAGAAGGCGGAGGATCTCTTTAATTCCTTATTGTAACTATCTTCGGTAACCCTAACCCTACCAGTGTCTATATAAACAAAAGGTTTTAGTATTTAGGGGTAGAGCTACATTCATCACCTCATAGCCCTAGGGTTTAGCTCATGCTGATCTCGAGGTAGATCTACTCTGTAAACCACATCATACATCCAATATAATCAAACAGGACGTAGGGTATTACCTCTTCGAGAGGGCCTGAACCTGGGTAAACACTGTGTTCGCCGTCCCTTGTTACCCATCGATCCTAGATCCACAGCTCGAGACCCCCTACCTCGAGGTCTGCCGGTTTGGACACTGACATTGGTGCTTTCATTGAGAGTTCCGTTGTGGGGTCGCCCAAAGGATTGATGGCTCGCCTGATCATAGGAGAAGGCATTGGATCCGGGGACTTCTTCGTACCCAGTCAACTCTTCGCGTTCGGCAGCATTGTCCTGCATGCCGACCCAACTGGTCGTCTGGATTAGATCGACAACTTCGCCCCCAGACACCGAATTCGATTCGGCAACCTGGAATATGTAGCGGACTCATGGGGCGATCTGGTCTTTGCCGGACTCAATACCCTTTCCCGCACCCACGCAGGCCTCGTCGTGCCCGCCCCGGAGTCTCCCTCCAATCCGATCTATAGATCGGCCCAAGTAGCTTCGAGCCAGGAGAGCTCCGCTTTGAGCGGCGGCCAGACTCGACCTTCACCCGAACCCATCATGTCCATGGAAGATTTGTCCTTGACCTTCGAGGCAGGATCAGGAGGCGGAAGCCAGGAATCAATCTCGGCCGAACCGTTACCCCACAATGCACACCCAGCCGCAAACTCCCATGATGAAGTGGCGGCCAATGGCCAAAACTTACTCCCAGCCCGAAGCAACTCGATCTCAAGCCCCGGCGTGGAATCCACACGCAGGGATCAAAATCCATCCTTGACTTCCGATGACTGTCCGGACCCCTTCGAGGATCCGGTCCCGCACCCCGAGCTTAGCTCGGCCTATAGGAATCAAGGTCTGGTTAGGGCATTGACTGCCCCCATTGCAACGGAATCTAGCCTAGAGCCCTCAAGTTCGGCGACCCTCGCTATGATAAATGAGGCGTTGGACGAAATTCAAAAAATGACTATCCAGGAGGATCTCTCCCCTGCTCATGATCATCAACCCGTCGAGGCGTACTATAGGGAAGTTTGCGTCCCACCCACCTCCCACTTGGTAGCCACTATCGATGATTTAACCGATATGCTAGACTATAATTTGGAGAATACCGAATATATGGACGAGGGGGATGGAGCCACGGCCAGTGCCGATGTTTCCCCACCCCCGTTACCAGCCACTGGTCGGCCACTTCCACCTACGACATTTACATGGTGGACACCACCAAGGACGGCAATGGCACCCCCGATCAGGACAGAGGCAAGCCCAGAGACGAGCCGCCCAAACGCCGAAAACAGCACCGTCGATCAAAGCCACGGCGAAGCCATGCAAGCAACATGGAATCTACGGAGAACGGCACCGTAAATAATACGGATGACCTCGCCAGAGACGCAGCCTTCAAACATCATCAGGATGACCTCGCAGGGCAGAAGGACCCGCTCAATTCTGAAAACCCCGATGACTCCGAGGATAGCAACTACCTCCCACTCTATGAAGAGGAGGCCAGTCTTGGGGACGACGATTTCATCGTCCCCGAAGACCCTCAGGAGCAAGAACGGTTCAAGAGGAGGCTTTTATCCACCACCCGTAGCCTAAAGAAGCAAAAACGCAAAATCAAGGCCGAACAGGACACCCTCAATGACCGATGGACTAAAGTCCTAGCTACCGAAGAAGGGTACGACCGCGATCAGCCAACCAGGAGTTATCCCAAGCGAAGACTCCTGCCACAGTTCAACGACGAGGCCTTAGAACCCACACGCCCAATATACACAAACGCTGAACAGCCGGACCGCCCCCCTAGAGGGCAGGACAGGGAAGCTGACGAGGCCGAACACCCAGCCGCCACACCTCGCCATCATGGCAAGGATCAAGTGCGGCCCACTTACGAGTACGACCTCCGCAATGACCTAGACGCTGGTGGAGGCCGTACCAGGTCCATCTATGAACCCAGAGAGGACCTGCCCGCGTACAGGGAAGGATACTACGATCGGTTAAACCAAAACGATAGAGTCCGGGAGCAGCAGCAGATTAGGAGGGCCGAAGACCTCCGACGCGATGTAGCCCGAGTTCGGGGCGCCGCACACCCCTTGTGCTTCATAGAGAGGGTAATGCAACATCAATTCCCGGAAGGCTTCAAGCCTGTGAACATCGAATCATACGACGGAACCACATATCCATCCGTTTGGATAGAGGATTCTCCTCCACATCCACATGGCGCGAGGAGATGACCTCCACGCCATTAAATATTTGCCCCTAAAGCTTAAAGGCCCAGGTCAACACTGGTTGAACAGCCTTCCCGAAGACTCTATAGGGTTGCTAGGAAGAGCTTGAGGATGCTTTTCGAGCAAACTTTCAGGGCACCTATGTTCGGCCTTCGGATGCTGATGACCTAAATCACATCACGCAACAACCCGGAGAATCTGCCCGACAGTTTTGGAACTGATTCCTGACCAAGAAAAATCAGATCATTGACTGTCCGGATGCCGAAGCCTTGGCTGCCTTTAAGCATAGTGTCAAGGACGAATGGCTTGTACGGCAGCTCGGCCAGGACAAACCAAGAACTATGGCAGCCCTTACTTCCCTCATGACCTGCTTTTGCACGGGCGAAGACAGTTGGCTTGCCGGCAAGAACACCAACCCAGACACACCCGGTACCTCTGAGGTTTGGGACGGAAATGGAAAGCCCCGACACAACAAGAATAAACATCGCCACAATGACAGCGAGGGTGAGGATACGGCAGTAAATGCCGGATTACGAAACTAGAAGTCCGGAACCCGAAAGAAAGCCCCTAAAGGCAATAGTGATGGCCCGTCTAGACTGGACAGGCCTTGCCAGAACCACGACACATTAGAGAAGCCCGCCAACCACTCTAGCTGAAATTGTTGGGTGATGAAACAGGCCGGCAAACTCACAACCGAAGACGCGGGCAAAAGCCCACGAAGCGAGGATGACGACGAGCCCCGCAGGCTGAATAGCGGAGGCCAGAAACCCTTCCCTTTCGAGGTCATGATGGTAAACATGATATACGCAACACACATACTGAAGAAGGAGAGGAAGCGAGCGCTACGGGATGTATACTCCATCGAGCCAGTAGCGCCGAAGTTCAATCCATGGTCAGCTTGCCCGATCACGTTCGATCGCAGGGATCATCCCACCAGCATACGCCATGGAGGGTCCGCAGCCCTAGTGCTAGACCCATCATCGATGGATTCCACCTCACTAGAGTCCTAATGGACGGAGGGAGCAGCCTCAACCTAATATACGAGGATACAGTGAGGAAAATGGGGATCAATCCATCAAGGATTAAACCCAGTAACACCACCTTCAAGGGGGTCATTCCGGGAGTGGAGGCCCGCTGCACGGGCACCGTGACGCTCGAAGTAGTGTTCGGATCTCCGGATAACTTCCAAAGCGAGGACTTGATCTTCGATATCGCACCTTTTCGCAGTGGCTATCACGCCCTCCTCGGCCGAACAGCGTTCGCCAAATTCAATGTCGTTTCGCATTACACGTACCTCAAGTTGAAGATGCATGGTCCTTCGGGCGTCATAACTATCAACGGCAACACGGAACGCTCACTTCAAACCGAAGAGCACACTGCGGCCCTAGCGGCCGAAGACCACACCGGCCCATATAGGTCTGGATGCCGACCCGCCGTAAGGGCCGGTGACAATAGTAAACTGGTTCGAATCCGTTCCCCGCATGGGAACCCGCATGCGTTCGCCGCAAATAGGGATATGCGCCCCACGGCACACCCACATTCTTCACGCTCCATGTGCCTCGTCAGCACAACTTCGCACTCAAAATACCATGGGCAGCTGTGAGGCATACACTAATCCGAAGTACATATTCGGTTAAACTGAACTTCAGAATTACCTCATCTTCGGACGACCCGGGGACCAATTCCGGATATCCCCAAGCTTACAGCTCCATCAACAGGGTCCTCGCCCATCAAGGTCTCATTGAAGGTCCCAACCCTCACCTATCAGATGCAAAGGCGCAGATGTGCAGCAGGTCACAATGAAGGCTTCAACTCACGTATCAAGGCCCTGCGTCAACCTTTACTCTGTAAATTTTCTTTTTCTTTCTCTCCTACAATTACAGCCTTCACAGTTTGAATTGTACGGTTAGACGCCCCGAGCTTACGAGAAATAATAAAAATACCCTTTACAATGTTCAGATATCCGCATTTTGCATTTTTTTCTGTATCTTTCCGGATTCCCTACTCGCTCTTCGAACAACCCGGCATGAAAATATATTAACTAGTCAAGAATTCAATTTATGTATCAGCTCAATATTTTCAAGTCCGGCACCACTTTTCGCTAGGTGTTTGGCATCTCGGATATTGCACTATATGCATCTGTTTCGAACTATGTCTTGGGTCAATAGTTGGGTTGCCCGGCTCCTGTGGTTGCCTCTTATGTTCCGCACGTTCGGCTAAGAGGGCAAAGGGAGAACCCCTGCGATTGTACTTCTAGTTTGCCCAGTTAAGTACCTCAGGAACAAAAAGCCGAAAACTGACTGTCATAGTAAGCGCGAACGGGTCCGTGATCCGATGACGAGGTTTGACTCTAAAAATCGTTGGCGATTTCACCGTGTCACACAAAGGGTTTGTCTTAACACAAACCATATGATCGGAAAGGGCAAGGTTTGATCCTCAAGTACATCACAATACACCGGGGGCTAGTCCCTAGTCCCCACCGTCAAGCTCCTAAGGCTAAGTGAAAGTAGTAAAACTGAATAGTCTGATTGCCTGGTTTTGCTCCCGCACTACCCCCTCCGAGCACCAAGACGTTGGCTAAGGGTAACAGTGCGGAGACAAAACACCCCTCGTGATATTCACCTGGGGGCTGAAGCCAACGACTGGTAGCTTTCAGAATAAACCTACGGCCACACAGGAGTCAAAATTTAACCATTACAATATGAAATAAGTTTATCGGGCGCATAATGAAGCATAAGTCCCACTTGATACAAACTTAATATAACTACTCAAATATTACATCTTTCGAACACTGGCCCTCTATCGCTCACGCTCCGGCTATCACCTGCGCGAAGTACTGCTCAGGGCGGTGATGCTCCTTCCCCTTGGGCGGAGGACCAGTGGCCATCTCCATTGGATTCATCCATGGCCAAAGAACCAGAGTCTTTGCAAACGCGAGCCTCGCCCCCTCAAGGCACGCTGACCACTTTACGGCGTCAATTCGGAGTGGTGCCTCCCGCAGCTTCTGCACAAGGCCGAAGTAGGTGTCCAGAATGGGCTCGGCCGGCCACAGGCTAACAAAGAGCTCCTTCAAGGCCAGCTCGGACATCCGATGCATCTCCATCAGCTGCTTCATTTGATCGCCGAGGAGGGGCGGATGCTCAGAGTCAGGAAACTATGACCAGAAGAGCCGCTACATGGAGTCCTCCTCAAGGTTGGCATAGTGCCTCGCCGCGGCAGCCGCATTCTTCGGAAGTTCGGCGAAGGCGCCTGCGGAGCGCCAGACCCTCGTCAGCAGGGCGAATCTGTTGCCTCCGAACACACTCTGCAGTAAATATTTCTTACCATTGGCAATTTGCGCGGCTTGCCGGAGCTCCTCCCGGACACCTCGAGCGTCGCTCCTCGCCTCCTGAAGCTCCTTCTCTTCCTTGGATAGCCGGGAGGATCGATCCTCCTGCCCCCTCTCAAGGGCCTCCAGCTTCTTGGCGGTATCCTGGAGCTCCACTTGGACTTCGGTTACCCGAGCCTCATGTTGCTCGGCAGTAAGCTTGGCCTTCTCAAGCTCGGCCACTGCCTTCTCAGCGGTCGTTTTCTTCTCGGCCGCCTCGGCATCGGCTTTCTTCAGGGCCTCCTTCAAGCCCTCGACCTCGGCGGCAGCAGCTACAAGGTCATCAAGATAAGGATTAGCATACAGTCTGGATCGTCAATATTCGGCATCAAGCAAGTACACATCTTCTCATAGGGCTCACCTTGCGCCTCGTCAAGCTGTTTGTTGACAAGGTCAAGCTCTTTTATCGGAAAGCTTGAGCTTCTGATCCATCTCCTCTAACGCCGCGGCATTTGCAGCCGCGGCCACGGAAGATGCCTGCGTCAGCAAAAAATATGTCAACATTATTATTCGGCTTACCGAATTTGATCCTCTACAGGTCTCTCTGAGGTTCTGGCAGAGTCTTGGGGGCTGCTATGTATACGGCCTATCTAAACTAACAATTACAACCACATTATGAGGATAGAGCATTACTTGACTTACCTCAAAGCCTGTTAGAAGGCCTTGGACAGCGTCGTTCAGTCCGGATTGGACGGAACGAACACTCTGCATAACCGCACTCATTAGAGTGCGGTGCCCATCAACGATGATGGAGATGCTCACCAACTCCTCCAGAACATCTGGCCAGCCAGCTGCCGCCCATGTGGAGGTGTTTGGCGCTGGCGTTGGCTCCCCGGCCCCTCCGCCACTGGGAGGAGCCTGTGGCGTCGAAGGCCTTGGGGGCTCGGGAGTGGTCCACGGTTGGGGTTCGGATGGTCCGGACTCCTTTCCCTCGCCACCCGGGAGGGACGCTCCCTCCTGGTCTTCGATGACCAAGGTGTTAGCCTCGGTCATTACGGTGTCCGCCTCCCCCTCTGTGTTTGGAGGAGGAGGAGTCCTTCGGGACCACACCTCCTTAGCCTCTTCGGGGATCGGAGGAGGCGCAGAGTGTGCCATAGGCACACTGTCCGCCAGTTTGGTGGGCGGAGACGTCCCCTCCGAAGTCTGCTCGGTGGGGCGTTCACGTGGGGGACTGCAACTCGGAGGGGTTAACCTTCAACTAAAGCAAATTACTAAAAACGAGATAGCTAAAAATGCCAACACTCTACCTACTGGCCGGGGGCTTGGCCCGGGGATCCTTCTCCGGAACCTTCTCGGACACTTCGGACTCCTTGTAGGAGTCTGAACTATCAGACAGAACTAGCTTGGGACGGCATCGTCTCTTCGGGGCTGGGGACGGTTGGACCTCCTCGACGTCCTCGGACGCCGGCCTCTTCTTGGAGTGCGAGGAGGCACTCTCCTCGTCGTCCTCATCCTCGCCCCCATCCTGCACGGATGAGGCCGCAGCGTCTCCGGACCGATTGCACGGATGAACCCTGTGGCGGAGGCCCTCCTTGGCCTCCGGCTCTCCTTTCTTCTTGCCCTTCTTGGCGGGCGCCTTATAAGGCACCACGACCAGCAGCTTTTCTAGCTGCTCTGATCGGGGCCCTTCCGGCAGAGGCGCCGGGCTGCGGATCTTCTTGGCCTTGGCGAGCCAGCCCTGCAAAATCCACATACCTGGGTTAGACCAAATCAAACATGGTGTGAATATCCTAACACTTCTCGAAAAAGAATGCCGCTCACCTCCCTTGGGTGGTTCGCGGCGTCAAGACCGATGTCCTTCCCCTCGACCGGCCACTCCTTCTGGGGCTGGAATAATTGGCCCCAAATCTTGTCGGGAGTCATACCGTAGAGGTGTCGCACGGTGGCCAGATCCTCGGGCTTGTGCTCCCACATAGGCTTGGCCCTCTCCTGGCAGGGGAGGAGCCAGCGGTAGAGCATGATCTGGACCACATCGACCAGCTTCGCGCCGGTCTCTAGTATGCTGTCGACGCGCTTCTGCAGTGTTTTTGTGTTAGGAGGCCAATCCATGCTCTTGGTGGTCTAGGAGGCCAATTGGGTAGGGGGTCCGGACCTGAATGCGGGGGCCGCTCCCCATGTGTCCTCCCTCGGCTCAGTGATATAAAACCACTCCTTCTGCCACAACTGGACGGTGTCGATAAGTGGCCGTCCGGCCACTGGACCTGTGTCAGCTTACTAATCATGGCCCCTCCGCAGTCCGCATGCTCTCCACCGACCACCTTGGGCTTGAAATTGAACACCTTCAGCCATAAACCGAAGTGCGGCTGGACTTGGAGGAGTGCTTCACAGACGATAATGAAGGTCAAAATGTGGAGGAGGGAGTTGGGGGCTAGATCGTGAAAATCTAGCCCATAGAAGAACATCAGCCCCCGCATAAAAGGATGCAGGGGAAATTCGAGCCCCCTAAGGAAATGGGGGAGATACACTACCCTTTCGCCCGGCTCGGTCGTAGGGATGATCTAGCCCTCTTCGGGGGCCCGATGGGCGACATTGGCCGGCAGGTAGCCGGCCTCCTTCAGCTTCAGGATGTCCTTGTTGGTGACGGAGGAGGCCTCCCACTTCCCATTGGCGCCAGATCCAGCCATGGTCGAAGGAGGTGAAGTGGGATTCACTGTGGAAGCAGAGAGAAAGGGCGCTGGAGCTCTGAAGGTCTACGTGAGCAAAAGGTGGAAGATGGCGTGGGATGCAAACTGTAACGGCCCCCTTTATAGACTATTGGCAGGCTGAGGATTCCTTTTTCCATGCCGCTAGCCTCTCCACTTCCTGATATCTCCACAACATTATGAGCGGGGAGGGGAAATGAAATCATTAACTGTCGGTGTTCTGGGAACCGGGGTACCCAGACTTGCGTGCCTACAGCCCATGGCATGGCGCCATCGACGGCCTGGTATGGCCCATCTACAAAGACTAGCAAGACAAGACCCTCGTGAGGGGCCAAGCCTCGCGAGGCAGACGATGCCAAGACCTCCTGAGGGAGCGGCCTCCCCAGGCTGCCTCCTGAGGAGCGGAGATTCCTAAGCAGGTGCCCCACCTCATGAGGTTGCGGTGATGCAAGCCATGACGACCAAGGCCAGGCGGGCGCCAGCGGGCGTAGAGAAGACAGTTTCCTCTTTGGTGCTAAGGAGGCAGGCGCAGGCGTGGGTTCCCGAGGACTCAGGCAAAGGTTTCCATTCCAGTGCAACAAGACCAAGGTCACCAGCTCGGCAGGACAGATGTCAAAGCCGAGCCCACCGCAGCGTCACGACCAGAAGCTTTGTAGGCGAAGACCACCTTTCGTCAGGATAAGATGTACTACTTGTCCCCTTTCAAATTGGCTATTGTGGAATTCCTTCCCGCCTACGTTTTGGGGAAGAGGACCAAGGCCCCTATAAATATAGTTTAGCTACCACCATAGAAGGGGATCCCATCCCATCTGATCCGATCGGAACCTCTCGACTCATTCCCTCACCAGAGCAGACCTCGCGAGGCTGTTCATCCCTTGTACTTGTTCGTCCTCAGCCCCTCATGAGGCAAATCCACCACAAAGGAGGAGTAGGGTCTTACACCGCAAGGTGGCCCGAACCTGGGTAAATTGTTGTGTCCATCTTCTTCCTTGTTCATCGAGCTTGGCCGTGGGGCGACGGGTTGGTTGGCCGGATAGGTTGAGTTCTTCGCACACGCCCCAGAGTTCGAACCTTTCTTGGGTCTGCGGAGCCCTGAATCCGACATTTGGCACGCCAGGTAGGGGTGTGTCGAAGCCCCCCTTCCACCGTTCGCTCCGCCGCCGTTCCGTTGTTCCTATGGCCGATGCTCATCGTATCCGTGCCGAGCGCCGGGCTGCTCGTGTCGCCTAGACAGCACCCGTGGGCAACGACGCCCCTCGCCGCTCTGCCTCCCCGGTGGCTAACGCTGCCACCGACCCTACTGCTCATGAACAGCAGGACTCGTCGCTGCCACCGTCCGTGCAACACGATGGCCGCACCGCGACCCCATCACCCACTCCGGCCACGGCGTCCTCTTCTCATGTTCGTCACAGGCTGGCGAACGCGCAGGCTGCACTGCTCATGGCGCGTGAGCTCCTGCGCTATTGTTTGGCCAACGACCTCTACGACGACTGGCTCGGCCGCATCGCCGAGCTCGTCAACGCCGCCGATGAAGCTCCTGCACCGCCCCGTTCACCTCGTTCTCCGCCATCCCTGGCGGGCGACGTGGCTCACAACGCACCTCCAACACCTCCTCTGCACGGCGCGGACCCCGAGCCCAGGCATGAGGCACCCTAGTGCGACCCGTCGCGCAGAGCGCCGGCATGCGATGAGGAAAGCTGCCAGGTGGTGCAGCAGCCCCAAGGAGAAGCACGAGCGCTTCCAGCACCGCCGCGTCAAGACCGTGTGCCACCAGAGGTGGTGGCACACGGGTGCCAAGATCAAGCTCCCCCCATGCGGTCGGCCCCTGTGAGTCTGGCAGGCTGCTGTGCTTTCACCCCGGAACTGTGCCGCATCATATGGCCCGGCAAGTTCAAACCGGATCTGCCTCCGCGCTATGATGGCACTCCTGATCCCACGGAGTTTCTCCAGCTCTACGAGCTAAGCATCGAGGCGGCAAATGACAACGACAAGGTCATGGCGAACTGGTTCCCCATGGCCCTCAAGGACGGCGCTCGTTCTTGGCTCCTGAACCTCCCGGTGGGGTCGATCTCCTCCTAGGACCAGCTCTGCGAGTGCTTCATCGCCAACTTCTAGGGCACTCGTGACCGCGGTCCTGCAGCAGGCGACCTGCGGTGCATAAAGCAGCAGCCGGGCGAGACCCTGCACAAGTACATACAGTGCTTCACAAACATTCGCCTCAAGATCCCGAAGGTGTCGGACGAGGCCATCATTTCGGTGTTCACTGAGGGCGTCCGGGATGTCAAGATGAAGGAGGAGCTCTCCATGCACGAGGATCTGTGCTAGGCCCTGGAGAAGTTCAACATGGCAACCAGGTGTGCATGGGCAGAGGAAGGTTGCCTCTCCCTTCTAGAGCTCCTGGATGTTGATCCTGAAGACAAGAAGGCCAAGGCTAAGGAAGTGAAGCACAAGGGCCCCACCGTGCTAGCCGCGGAGCCCGAGATGAAGCGCGGCTATGACCACGGTGAACCCTCCAGGGGCAATCACCTGTTCTGCGTCTTCCACAACGTCCACAGCCACAACACCAATGACTGCCAGGAGCTCAGGGCAATCCTCAAAGGGTGCCTTGGCCGCCGTCCTGAGCGCAGCGACCATGGCTACGGCCATGGAGGAGGCCGTGGTGGTGGCCGCTGGGACAACCGCGACCTCCGCAGGACTGGCGTGATCAGCCTCGTGAGGATCGCTGGCAGGGCCAGCCTCGCGAAGGCCCCTGGCAAGATCAGCCTTGTGAGGACCGTCCTCAGGGCAATGCTGGCCTTCCCCCGCTGCCGCCGCCTCCAAGGAGAAACGACGACAACCGCCAAGATGATGGGGCTGGGGGCTTCCAGGAGCCGCACGCGATTGCCTGCATCCTGGGTGGTGCTCAGGCCCCCACCTCTCATCGCATCTTCGAGCAGTTCGCTCGTGAGGTGAACGCATCCCTTCCCAAGCTTGAGGCCTCGTGCCCCCTCAGGTGGTCCAAGTACGCCATCAACTTCGACTCTATGGACCAGCTCAAGTGTTCAGCCGCCACTGGCGCGCTCCCGATGCTCTATGCATCGACCATCAGCAACGTCCTCGTCACCAAAACGCTCATCGATGGTGGTGCGGGGCTCAACATCCTCTCCGTTGAGACGTTTGAGACACTCCAGGTGCCCTACGACCAGCTTCAGCCTACCAAGCACTTCTTAGGAGTGACCGATGGCTCCACCATCCCCATAGGGCAGATCCGCCTCCCCGTCACCTTTGGCAAGCGTGACAACTACCACACCAAGCTCATCGACTTCGACATCGCCCACATCCGCCTCCCGTACAATGCCACCCTCGGGTATCCGGCCCTCGCCAAGTTCATGGCGGCGACGCACCATGGCTACAATGTCCTCAAGATGCTAGGGAGTGGCGGCATCATCATGGTCGCCTGCGACAAAAAGGCCGTGGTGTGCTCCCTCGACCACGCCTACCAAGCTGCGGCGGTCGAGAACTTTGACGACGAGGGTGCCATTCGTCCTCCTGAGGCCACCCCCAAGAAGAAGCAGCTCCTCCCCAAGGGCCGCCAGGAGTCTGGGGTGCCCGACGATCGTGCCTCAGGCCCCTTGCCCACTGCTGGGGCGCCCTTCCCTCTCGCATAGGAAGGCGCGCCCGGCGCCCCTCTCAGGACGGGCACGGGGGCTCTCGTCTTGAGGGCTTCTGACCTCACCAGCGTCACGAGGGAGGCGTTCGGGCACCATGTGGGGGCGTGCTTCGACGCGCGCCTCTGTGAGCAAGGTGCAAGGTGCCAGGCGCAAGGCGCAAGGCGCAAGGCGCAAGGCGCCAGGCGCCAGGCGCTCAGGAGTTCATCACCAAGGCGATCGAGGAGCTTCAGGAGGCGCGAGCTACGTGTGGCGAGCATCGCCCCGCGTCATCCAGTTCGGCTGCCGCCCCTGACATGGGTAGTGATCTGCGCGTCTACGTGAACATCCCAGGCCTCAACAGGGCTGCTTCTTAGGAGCTCTTCTGGCTGTCCCACGTTGGACGGAGTGGGGGCTACCCTTGCAGCTATGTCCGCATGCCGTTCGGCTTGCTGAACGCGGCCGCCTCCTAACAGCATCTCATGCATGATGTCCTGGTGGCTCGCGAGGCAAGACGCCAGGCGGTCTTGGCAGAGGAGGTGCTGGACCCTCGCGAGCTCCCCAGACCCCCAGAGCCTTCTAGGCCTTAGGAGCCGGCCGGCTCATGAGGAGCAATCTCTGCAGCACGCGTCTTCAGCTACTCCAATGCTTCTACAATGATGGTGCCAGGTGACTTTTTGGTTTGTTCATACTGAGGGCGCCCCTTGGGCTGCATTGTCCTCAAGCTGTCAGGGCCCGCCCCTGCAGCCTGTATCGTTTTGCGCATGTACCAGAACTGGCTTCGCCCTTTTATGAATTGCTTAATATTGCAACCTGCATGTTCGGTGCTTCGCCACCATGAATGTTGCGCACCCTCACAAACCCGCCTGCGACTGCCTCATGATTAAGGACTGGCATGTCGTCTGTGCTTGGGTCCGTCCCTGCAGTGTGGCTAAATCCAAGTGACCGAGCTCTGTCTCGCGGGCCAGCTCCCGTGCACGTCACCTCCCGTGGTCCTTGGTGCCTTGTTCTCGCATGAGCTAACGAGAGTGGATGAGTCAGGGCGTGTGACCCGGTGCCTCGCGGCCATGGGAGCCATGCGCCGCTTATCTTTCTTTAGGATTATTACATGAGAAGACTGGGCATGGCATCTGTGCTCGGGTCCGTCCCTGCAGCGTCGATAAACCCAACGGCTGAGCTCAGTCTGGCGGGCTGGCCCCATTCATGTCACCTCCTGGGGTCATTGGTGTTCGGCCTTCTCATGCGATGTCCTCCGAAGATTCACTCAGTGCAGGCCACCTCAACATTTCGCAGGGTTCTTACAAGCACCCCGCACCAAAAATTCGGGCGCAACCTGCCTTGACGTAAGGCCTCGTGAGTCCCGCGCTGGCTCACGAGTGCCCAGATACACCTCCTCCAGTTTTGGCGTGCAAGCCACGTGTACGAACGGGGCTGTACACGCCCCGGAGTCTCCCCCCAAGGGAACTCCCACCCACGCACCAGTTGAAGCCCCATGCTCCACGCTGGCGGACGACACGGTCGAGGAGCGACTATGCCCACGCACCAGTGGAAGCCCCATGCTCCGCGCTAGCGGACGACATGGTCGAGGAGCGGCTATGCCCACTCTAAAGTGGAAGCACCATGCTCCGCGCTGGTGAATAAACAATTGAGGGCACCCTAGTGGCTACAACAACCTCAGGAGGGCCTGAAGGCCTGATGTACGGTCCCACTGTGCAGCTTTCCCTACGAGAGGCCCGCGCGAGGGGGCTGGGCACGGGGGCTACACTCAGGCCACGCCTGGCGCACGCCACCTTATCTGGTTTTCTTGCGCCCCTCCTAGGCAAAAGCTGGCGAGGAAAGGTATGGAGGACTCCAGATTGACTCATACATTGCTCACATTTCCTTCATGAGGGCGGTTCGTACGTCAAGGGGGCCCCCTGAGCATCGCGACTCAGGGGCCTCACTAGTCACATAGCCCCTCGCCCCTTGGTCTCGTCCTGGTGATCCGGACGCCCCAACGGCGGTCGAGGTATGCGCGAGGCTGGGCCCTGCCGATGCAGAACTCTGAGGCAAGCATGAAGGGAACCGAGCACTAAAAGGAAATCGCGGAGTTCTAGCAAGTTATTACAAAACATAATGTTCCACAAGTCCAAAAAGAAGTTCTCACGCCTCCGCAAGGCACGATGAATGTTGCAGGGTCAAACTAGGAAGAAGCACCACCGTCGTGTTGGTCGCCGCTTGCCTTGGGAAGGCCGTCATTGATGACGCTGCCACCACCTTCACCGCCGGCCTCTGCCACCGCAGCCGTGGGGTCGGGGACGCAGCGGAACTTTCCCAGCAATGTGTCCACTTGCCCCTTCACGGCCTCCGCGGAAACGATGCAGGACTCAGGAGCCACTAGTTCGATCAGCGTGCTGAGGTCGAAGCCTGGGTCCCGGAGGTAGAGGTGGCTGAAGACGCGTGTTGCGGTCGAGGTGAAGAGCGCGTCGCACTCCCCCTCCACCCAGGAGTCCACCCCAGCGGCGACGCCCTCGAGCGCCTTAGCAAGCTCGGGGAGAAGCCTAGCAAGGCCGTCCTCTGGACTTGCCAGTGGCTCTTCGTACCCTCCCCCGTAGATGGAGCGCAGCGTCTCGCGAGACCTGAGCTCGAGGGAGAGGAAGGCCTCGCGTTCCACGGCTGCCACTTTCTCGACGACCACAAGGGTCTTCTCCCTGGTCTCCAGCAGGGCCATCACCTCGGAAACGTGCTAGGCATGGGACGCCTGGGCTCTGTCCACCTCCTCCTTCAGCTTGCCCAGGCGGTCCCGCTCCACGGCTTGGTCCTTGGTCACCTGGGCCAGCTTGGCGTCGTGTCGTGGTGGGTGCACGACAGATGCCATGGGATGGCTTAAGAGAGGGATAGGCTCGAGGGCACCGGTGGGCTCCAGAAGCGAGGTCGGTATTAGCGAGCGCGGGATGCAAGACATACCTAGGTTTGGGGCTCTCCGGAGAGATAACACCCCTAGTCCTGCCGAGAGTGGTTTATATGTATTAGTACAGAGTCGCTCCTAGAGCTGTTCGGAGGATGAAGGAAGACAGGCCAGGGCTTAGGCTGCTCCTTCTCCTGGTGTATGTGTGTGTTCTACTGATGGTTTGATCGCTAGATCGTATGTGCCCGCCCCCGTACATGGAGGTCTCCTGGGGGTTTTATAGGTCAACCCCCAGGGTTACAATGGTAAAGATACAAGGCCCTGGGGCTGGGATGTCAGTGTCTGGGAAGCTGGAGCTGGGACCCGCCGGGTGCCAGGATTCGCCGGGTTCTCCGGGCGCGGGTCCCATGCCCCAGAGGGCATTGTTCTCCGTCTTGTCGTGCGTCACAGAGTGGTTGGGCCGACTCAGCTACAGTGGCGCACCGCCTAGTCACCATCGGCCTGTGTCAGCAGGACGAGGGGCGCACTGCTGCCACGCTGGCCTTGGTCAGCGGAGCAGGTGGGGCACTATTGCCACGCTCCTGCCAGTCAGAAGAGTTGGTGGGGCACTGTAGCCACGATCATCCCCTCTACGAGGACTTGTTCCATCGTATGCCTTGCATGGGACGGGAGCTGACCCGTGGCCGGGTTGAGGAAGACACCACGGGGGCGCTAGCTTGTTGGAGAAGCCTCGGATTGCCGGGTTCGGCCGGCGTGCGTAGGCAGGCCTGGGCGTGTTGCGGTTTTGCCCGAGTTGAAGGGCTTGGCCGGGTTGAAGGGCTTGGCCAGGTTGAAGGGTTTGGCCGGGTATGAGCCAGATAGAGGGGCGATGCCGGCCCAAATGTTTTTGAAAACGATCCGGGTTCCGTTGCCTGCCCGGGGTCCATCCCTCCGACAGTAGTCCCCGAAGCTGTGAAGGCTCGCCGGCTTCAAGCAGGGGGGCCTTCGCAGTTTCATCCCCTGAGAAGGCGACTGATGTTGATGAAGCTTGCGACCGCCGGGTCCGGCAACACCCACTGTGTGCCCGCTTCCGAAAGCCGGATCACGGCATCCCGGCATGGGCGGGAAATCGAGGAGTCCGTCGAATCTTGAAGGGGAAGGGACACGATCCCTTGGCCCTTGCGCGGGCCCAACGTGGCGCTCAAGAGCCGACGAGGCCTGACAGTCCACGCGCATGATGAGACATGACAGTGGGCTGGGGCCCACCACTTCACACCCTCGGCCCACGCGCGCGGATTTATTGCGGCGCCCGCAGGCGGTTGCCCTTCTCGATGCAGTTAAAGTGCGCATGGATCGTGCGCATTTATTGCGGGGAAGTGAGAGGGGTGGGCGCAACCGATCCCACTTCCCCATGTTCGGACCGTGGCTTATAAATTGGGGGGAGGGGGCGGCGGAAATCATTCACGCGCGTGCCCCCATCTTCTTCTTCCTCTCTTGCTCTTGCCTCTGCGACTGCCGCGTGCCGCGACGCTCCATTGCTCTCAAGCGAATCTTCGCCGCCGCTCCCTCTTCTTGCCTTCACCCATGTGCCCCGCACCACCGATGGCGCTGCCATCGGGCTTGTGGATGGGATCCACCATCACCGCGGCGGACGTCTAGTACTTGCACGACACGTGGCGGCTGCCGCCGGAGACAGAGATGGCCGTGCGCCTACTGGACGGCGAGCAGGAGCCGCGGCCTGTGGGGACCGAGCACGTGGTCTTCTTCACCCACTTCAAGCGCGGGTTCGGTCTCCCCGCAAGCGACTTCTTCCGTGCGTTCCTGGAGTTCTTTGGGCTTTAGCCGCATCATCTGGGCGCAAATGCGGTGCTGCAGCTTTCGGGATTCGTCACCCTGTGCGAGGGGTATCTAGGCGTCAAGCTCACCGTCGATCTCTGGGTCCGCTTCTTCTTCCTGAAGCAGTAGGGTCCAGAGGCCGGCGTCATGTCCGCCTACGGGGCCGCCGTCATCTCGACGCGGACGCGTGGAGGGTGCCCCAAGATGCTGCTGGAGGACACTGCCAAGAAATGGCAGATCTCCTTCTTCTACGTCCGCAATCTCGGCGCGGACCGCATCAACCTACCGCCCTTCGCCGACGTGATGCCGCAAGCCAAGACCAACTGGTCCTACTGCCCCAAGAACCCGGCGCAGGAGGTGCTGAACCTGGCCAGCCGGGTGACGGAGATGGCGACGCAGGACATCACGCGTCGGGTGCTGCCGCTGCAGCGCCGAACGCATATCATCGGCCAGATGACTGGCCTCCAAGACCACAATCGGATGTCATCCCGGTGGTTGACGCCAGAGGAAATTGCTGGCCGGGTCAATGATATTTCGAAGGCCGGGCTGAAGGAGGATTGGCAGTTCGGGAATGTGCCCTACAGCCACGGGAACCCGGCACCGGTGGTGAGTCCTTGGTCTCCGTTTTTTGCTATGTCTCAACTTTTTCTCCGCCCCTACGCGACGAGGGAGGTGCTGCTGAACGCCATCCGACACCCATATGACGGAAATGTGACGCAGGTGGGGGCCGCTCCACAGGCTGGCTCGGAGGAGGCGGCGACCTTCGCCGGGAACCCGGAGACGGCCGACGCCAGAGGCGGCGAGACGCGCCACACGGGTAAGTCTTCGCGCCCCGCCCCTTTGTGAGATCTCAAATGGAAGGTGAAGTAGGGGGTTCTGATGTATGCCGACGACGCAGTGCCACCGAGGGGAGGAGAGGGCGACGCGGCCATGGCCGGATCGTCCCGCGTGCCGGCCGCAGCTAGCCGGCCGCACGGGAAGGGGGACGCTGTGCTGATGAAGCCGGCCGCCAAGCCCACGGCGGACCTGGCCGCTGGTGGCAAGCTGGGCGCTAAGAAAAGCCGCCGCGTCGCCCCGGTGGCGCTGATAAGACCAACCATCCCGACGGCAGTCGGGTACATATTCTTGCTGGCCCCGGCGAGCCGCCGACTCGTTCTTTTCTTATGTTCCATCTACTGTGGTTCAGGTTGCCGCTATCGCTGGTGTTGGCGGCGGCAGACGCCGCGTCCGGGAGTGGCTTCGTGTTCCGGAAGTCCCGGAGTAGCGCCATCGACCGAGATGAGGAGATGCTCAACGAGGACCTCAGCCTGCACTCGGACGACGCCGAGGGCCTGGCCTGGCGGGACCATAACAGGGCCGTGGAGGAGATGGAGGTGGCGTCAGCCCGAGCCTGGACCAGGGCCGCGGAGGCGAGGGAGCGGGCCACCGGGGAGCCGGCGTGGCCGGAGATGCCGGCAGGCTTGGAGCCGGCGGAGACGGTCTTCGTGCCGTCGGCGGCTATGGGCGACCGGGCGGTCGTGGTGATCGGGGACGACACTCCGTCGCGGGCCGACGTGGTCAAGTGGGCGGAGGCGGAGGGAGGGGCAGGGCAGCCTCAGAGGAGGTGCCGCAGGCGACGGCGGATGGGGCGCCACAGGCGACGCCGGACGCGGTGCTGAAGACAATGCCGGTCAGCGCGCTGGAGGGGGCGCCTGCCGCGGAGGAGACGGCGAGCGGCGAGCATGCCCTGGTGGTCAGGCCGCCACCGGCGGCGTCGGGGGGCATCTGGTTGCCGGGTCACAGCGGGCCCGGTCAGGGCCCAGCCAGCCCGTCTTCAGGCCCCTGACGCAGGAGGAGGCCGCCATGGCCGTCGTGAGCCAGCGTCTCCGCGGGCGTGCGGAGTGGGTTCAGGCCTTCGCCCAAGCCGAAGCGGAGCGGGCACGGTAGCAGGAGTGCCTCGTGCTGGTAAGTTTTTCTTCCTCCGTCTTCTTTCTTGAAGCTAGTCAGTGGGGGTGCGCTAGCGCACCCACTGGGTGTAGCCCCTGAGATTCGGGCCAACTACGTAGTAGTTGGGTCGAATCTTCAAATGTTTTGTCTTGAGCTGATTTCTGTTCCCTTGCAGCAACTGGACGCTTACCGGGTTGGTGTCTACAAACGGCTCTTGGACAAGCACCAGCAGTTCACGGTGTGGCTCGCCGCTAGGGAGGAGGTGCTCCGTCTTGCTGATGGTAAGTTTTTTGCGTGCTCTTAGTGGGGGCGCGCTAGCGCACCCACTAGGTGTAGCCCCCGAGATTCGGGTCAACTACGTAGTAGTTGGGTCGAATCTTAAGTATTCTTGTTCTTTCTTTGTCTTGACTCTGAATCTTTGCCGCACAGCTGCTGTAGCCGAGGTGCCGGCCTGGCGAACCCGGCTGATCCAAGCCGGCCACCAGCGCGACTTGGCCGTCACCTACGCCGGCCGACTCCGGGTTGAGGTAGGGGAGCTGAAGGTGGAGGCAGCAAAGGCCCAGCGGGCGCTTGTCGAAGCCGGCCGGCAGCACGAGCAGCTGGCCGGTGACAAGAGCCAGCTACAGGCCAAAGTGGAGCACCTGACAGTGGAGGCGGCCAAGGCGGCGGAGGCACAACGGCAGCTCATCGAAACCGGCCAGTAGCGTGACCGGCTGGTCGATGACAAGGGCCAGCTCCAGGCCGAGGTTGAGCGCCTGAAGGCAGAGGTGACCAAGACGGCGGAGGCCCATCAGGCGGCACTCCTCCGCCTCAAGGAGGAGCACGGGAATGCGGTCGCCCCCAAGGACGCCAAGCTGAAGGCGGCTGTTGATAAGGGCGCCGAGTTGGAGTGGGCTCTAGAGGTGCGGGACCGTGCCGGCGACCTGGAGCGGCATGGTACGTTGCTCGAGGCGCAGCACCTGGACGAGACCTTCGCCAGTAAGTGCTTTCTTGTTGGTTTTGCCGGGTTGTGAAGCCGGCTTTGCTTTTTTGCTGCTGACTGTCTTTCTTCTTGGCAGGGCACTTCCCCGAGACGCAGAGGGCGGCGGAGGAGGCCGTTCGTGTTCAACGGTCGCCCCAGGGGATCGTCGGCTCTAGGCTCAACCTGAACGTTGCGTGGAGCTTTCCGGAGATCATGCAGGCCGCCGAGGCCCGCCTCCAAGTCTTGGGCGAGCAGATGGGGCGGGTCTTGTCAGTCGGCGTGCAGATGACAGCGGCCCTCTGGCTTGGCGCCGTCACGGCTAATAGCTTCACGCGGCTGGCGCGGAGGCTGGAGGCCGGGCCGGCACGGCTTCATGCGTGGCGTGCTTCTGCAGCCCGTGCCAGAGCCGATGTAGCGCGTCGGTTCATTATGTCCTCGTATCCGGACCTGGCGCTAGACCGGTTGGTGGCCGAACGAGCCGGTGCGGTGCCCGAGCTGCAGGCGGAGGCGGGCCGGATAGCCGCCAGGGCCAGCTACCTGGCCTCGTTCACACTCCATGATGAATTCTAGGTGGAGTTGACTGACGACGGTGGGGTGGTGCCGCCTGACAACTTTGGCTTGCTGCTGGACGACCCGGAAGGCAGCTTTGAGGAGACGGGCGTCTACACCGACGATGAGGATGCTGGGTTGGCTGATACCGGCACGCCGGCGGACCCGGAGGCCACCGAGGAGGAGCCGGCGGCTGGGCAACCCGGCGTGGGGAACGCCTGAAGCCGTCCTGCTTTAACTTTATCGCACTTTGTTAAGTAGCAGGTCCACCCACCCACTAGGGTGTTGGTGAATGTAATGAACTTTGGCCTTGGGCCCATTTTATCATGATGTGAATACTTTTCTGAGCGTTTATGCCTTTGCTCCTTGTTCTCTAAACCGCTTTCTTGCTTGCTTCCCCTTTGGGCCTCCCCCCCCCCCCCCCCCCGCGAGTCGAACAGCCAGGTTCCGGTCTGTGACAAGGAGTTCGGTCCTTGGAGAAAGCGCGCAATAGTTAGGCCCGTCGAACGTTGAGCGCGAGCGAAACACCCACTGGGCAGACTGGCGGTAGCCGGCGAGCCAACTGGCGAGCAGCCGGTCGTGCAGCGATTGAGCGCAAATGTTCTCGCGAGTGTTTTACGCCCTTGCCCTCTGTTCTCTAGGTTTTTTCTTGTTTGCTCCTTCTTTGGGCCTCCCCCCTGCGAGTCGAACAGCCGGGTTCCGGTCTATGACAAGAGGTTCAGCCCTTGGAAAAAGAGTGCGCAGTACTTAGGCCCTTCAAACATTGAGCATGAGCGAAACACCCACTGGGCTGGCTGGCGGCAGCCGGTGAAGCCGGCTGGCGAGCAGCCGGCTGTGCAGCAACTTAGTGCAGTGAGGCCGGGTTGGCCAAACCGGCGGGTCCGGCTTAGTGTCTCACGACGTGCAGGTGCTTTGGCCCATAGTTGTTGCCAGCCAACAGCCGAAGCTGTACTGTGACGTAGTTCAAAGTGAGGGGCCTCGGCAACCCGAACACGCCAGATGTGCTAAGGAGGACGGCGAGTTATGGTCAAGCCGGCCAGCCCCCGAGCCCCCGGGTTGAGCGTGTCAACCCGGCGGTGGAGGTTTTAAGAAAAAGCGCATGGATGTGTAGAACACAATAACTTGGTATGAAAAGGCACCCCCCGAGTGTCGTTTGGGGGTCCCATAGTCTCTTACAGAATTACAAAAGGCAGCGATACATACATTCATACAGGTAACTGTAAAAAGGGCAGAGGAGCTCTGCATTCCAGGGCCGGCTTGTTTCTTCCCAGGTGGTGTCTCTCTTGTGTTTGTTCGTCTTGCGGGCGCCGATGAGATAGTACGCGTTGCGGTCGCACAGGGCTTTGCTGATGATGAAAGGCCCCTCCCATGGGGAGGCCAACTTGTGTTGGCCGACTTGCTGCTGGACAAGCCGGAGGACGAGGTCTCCCTCGTGGAATGCGAGGGGCTTAATCTTTCTGCTGTGGTAGTGCCTCAGGCCTTGCTGGTAGATGGTGGATCGGCTGAGGGCCAGAAGGCACGCTTCTTTGAGTAGGTCGACGCCGTCCTCGCGGGCTTCCTTGGCTTGGGCTTCCGTGTACATTGCAACTCGCGGCGAGTTGAACTCGATGTCGGTTGGGATGACGGCTTCAGCTCCGTAGACAAGGAAGAACGGGGTGAACCCGGTCGACCGGTTTGGCGTTGTGCGGAGACTCCAGAGGATGGCCGGCAGCTCGTCAAGCCAGTTGCCGGGTGAATGGATGAGGGGCTCGACGAGCCGTGGCTTCATGCCGGATCGGATGAGGCCGTTGGCCTGCTCAACCTGGCCGTTGGACTGAAGATGAGCCACAGAGGCCAGGTCGAGCCGGATGCCAGAGACGGAGCAGTATTGCGCCAAGGCGCCTTTGGCGAAGTTGGTGCCGTTGTCCGTGATGATGCTGTTCGGGACGCCGTAGCATACCGTGATGTCTTTGACGAACCGGACGGCTGTTGGCCTGTCTAGTTTCTTGATCGGCCACGCCTTGATCCACTTGGTGAACTTGTCAACCACCACGAGCAAGTGTGCATTGCCGCCCCCGTGCCGTCTTGAAGGGTCCTACCATGTCAAGCCCCCAGACCACGAAGGGCCAGGTGATCGGTATGGTTCGCAGGGCTGAAGCCGGCTGGTGGCTGCGCTTGCTGAAGCATTGGCACCCCTCGCACTTGAGGACGAGCGGCTCGGCGTCTTTGAGGGCCGTAGGCCAGTAGAACCCATGGCGAAAAGCCTTGGCTACCAGAGACCTGGAGGCGGCGTGGTGCCCGCACTCGCCCTGATGTATGTCGAGGAGGATCTCTATGCCCTTGTCCTGCTCGACGCAGTGCTGGAACACGCCTGTCGCGTTGCGCTTGACTAGCTCGTTGTTGATGATGCTATAGGCGGACGCCCGGCGTTGCACTTGCCGGGCCTGGGTCTTGACCATGGAGAGCGCTCCGCTCTCCAGGAATGCCAGGATCGGTTGGGCCCATGACGAAGTCGTCACGACGGTGAAGACGGCCACCATGACGGGTTCCGGGGCGGCAGCCCCCGTGTTGGGGACGACGGCGGCCGGGGCGAGCACGGCAGTCCCCGGGCCGGGTTCAGCAGCCCCCGGGCCAGGATCCGTAGTCCTCGGGCCGGGTTCTGCAATTCCAGAGTTCGAATTGGGGAGGGGTGCTGCGGGGTCGTCCGGGATGAAGATGGACTCAGAATCCGGAGACGGCTTGACGAATGGCTTGCGCAGGTACTCGAGGGAGACGCCGGATGTATGGCCTGCCGAGATGAGCCGATCTTGGCTAGCGTGTTAGCGGCTTTGTTTTCGGCGCGCGGGACATGGAGGAACTCGCAGCCGTCGAAGGCGTCGGAGATTTGCTGGACCAGGAAGCGATAGCTGGCCATGTTCGCGTCCCTGGCGTCCCACTCGCCGGACCACTGCTGCACCACCAGGTCCGAGTCACCGTACCACAGGATGTGCCGGACGCCGAGTTCCTTGGCAAGCCGGAGGCCGCGCACAAGGGCTTCGTACTCGGCGATGTTGTTGGAGGCGGTGAAGTGGATCTGGAGTGCGTACTGCAGCCGGTCGCCCTTCGGGGAAGATAGCACGATGTCGGCTCCCAGGCCGGAGCGCATCTTGGAGCCGTCAAAGTGCACGCGCCAATGCGTTGAATCCGGCGGCGGCGGCAAGTACTGGGTCTCCATCCAGTCGACGAGGAAGTCAGCCAGGGTCTGGGACTTCATCGTGGTACGGGGCTCGTAGAGGATGGTGTGGCCGGCTAGCTCGATGGCCCACTTGGCAACCCGGTCAGAGGCATCACGGCAGCCCATGATTTTGCCGATGGGGCCGTGCTGACCATGGTGATGACATGCTCTTGGAAATACTGCTTCAGCTTCTTGGTGGTGAAATACACGCCGTAACACATCTTCTGGTAGTGCGGGTAGTTCTGCTTGGAGGCGGATAGCACCTCACTCGGTTAATAGACCGGGCGCTGAACGGACTGGATCTTGCCCTTCTCTGGTCGCTCGACCACCAGCACCGTGCTGACCGATCGCGAGGTGGCGGCAATGTATAGGAATAGCGGCTCCTTGTCTGCCGGCACGGCCAGGACGAGTGGGGTGGAGAGCATGCGCTTGAGATCCCGGAAAGCTTCATCCGCCTGGTCGTTCCACTCGAACGGCGATGTCTTCTTCATCAGCTGGTACAAGGGCAGGGCCCTCTCGCCCAGCCGGCTGAGCAACTGGCTGACCGAGGCCAAACAACCGGTAAACTTTTGGACATCTCGCAGCCGGGTTGGCTTGCACATGCGCTCGATGGCCTTGATTTTCTCTGGGTTTGCCTCAATGCCGCATTCCGAGATGAGGAAACCGAGCAGCTTCCCGGCCGGCACGCCAAAAACGCACTTCTCCGGGTTGAGCTTGATCTGGTACTCGTGTAGATTGGCAAAGGTCTCCCTTATGTCGTCAAGGAGCGTGAGGTGCTGCTTGGTCTTCACCACGATATCGTCTACGTAGACGTGGATGTTGCGGCCGAGTTGCGTCAGCAAGCATTTTTGCATGCAGTGCCGGAAGTTGGCATCGGTGTTCTTCAAGCCGAACGACATGTTGATGTAGCAATACGCCCCAAAGGGCATGATGAAGGACGTCTTCAGGGTGTCGGCCGGGTCCAGCTTGATCTGATGATAGCCGGAGTAAGCATCCAGGAAGGACAGGAGCTCACAGCCGACGATGGAGTCGATGACTCGATCGATCCGCGGGAGGGCGAAAGGATCCTTGGGGCAAGCCTTGTTCAGGCTGGTGTAGTCGATGCACAGGTGCCAGGTGTTGTTTTTCTTCAGGACGAGGACCGGGTTGGCCAGCCACTCGGGATGAAACGCTCCCATGATGAAGCCAGCCGCGAGTAGCTTGGCGACCTCTTCACCGATGGTTCTTCTCTTCTCCTCTAAAAAGCAACGTAGTGGTTGACGGACAGGCCTGGCGTCCTTGCGGACATGCAGTTTGTGCTTGGCATACTTCCTCGAGATTCCCGGCATGTCCTTTGGGGTCCATGCAAAGATATCCTGATTCTCACGGAGGAAGTCGACGAGCTCGCCTTCCTATTTGCTGTCGAGACGGGTGCCCACGACGATGTAGTTGCTACAGCCAGGGTCTTCCGGGTTCAGCTTGACCTTCTTGGTCTCCTTGGACAGCTGGAATGAGGCCTCGCTGGCACGGCCGGTGTCTCGTTGGCCAACGCGACCATCCGGTCGAGCTGGCGCCACTCCTTGTCTATGACCAGCGACTCGGCCAACCTAGCGCCGGCTCGAGCGCATTCTAGGGACTTGCGGTAGTCGCCGGTGATGGTGATGAGGCCCTTGGGACCCGGCAGCTTCATCTTAAGGTATGCGTATTGGGGGACTGCCATGAACTTGGCGAGCGCAGGATGGCCCAGCAGCGCGTGGTACACGCTGGACAGGTCCACCACCTCGAACTAGGTCAGTTCGCACTGGAAATGATCGCTCGTGCCGAAAAGGACGTCGAGCTGGATTCGGCCGATGGGGGAGCAGGAGAGACCCGGCACGATCCCGGGGAACACCGTCCGGGTCGGATCCAGGTCCTTGGCCTCGAGGCCGAGCTTGGTCATTGTGTCGCGGTAGAGGATGTTGATGCTGCTGCCGCCATCGATCAGAACCCGCGAAAACTTGCAAGTGCGCCGGGTTGCGACGATAGTGGTGTCGAGGATGAGGGCGTAGCCACCCGGGTTCGGCATGACGGCCCGGTGGTCTTCTCGGGTCCAGCTGATCGGGCTGTCCGACCAGTGCATGTATTCCGGCATGGTCGGGGCGATGTTGTTCACCTCCTGCTGAAGCAGGCGCTCGCTACGCTTGTCATCGCCAAGGCTGGTGAAGACGACGTAGCTTGCGTTCTGGTTGGGGAAGACGTCATTGCGCATCACGCAGTTTGCCGGAGGCGGAGGAGGAGGAGGCGGAGCTGACTGCCCCATGCCCGGAGCCGGAGCCGGAGGCGGCATGATGTCGCCCCTCATGATGCGCTTGGTGATGGCGCACTGCCGGAGCATGTGCGTGGACGGTCTTGCGCCGCTGTGGTGCTTGTAGGGAGCGTCGAGCATCTCTTCGAAACTCATGGCGGGTTGCCATGCCGTCTTGCCGGCTTGCCGGCGCTTACCGTCCGGCTCGGTCGCGGGCGCCTGCTCGGCGGTCGCGACGAGGCGGCCATCGTAGCGCGGGGCTTACTGGTCGGGCTTGCGCTTGTTGTTCTGGTGGTTGTTCTGCTGGCGGCCGCTCTCGCCAGCCGGCTTGGGGGGTGGTGCCTTCATCGCCTTGCCGGCTTCATCCAGCACCACCTGGATTTTCATGGCAGAGTCTGCATTGGCGTACTTGTCCGTGATGACCATGAGCACGGCCATGGTGGTTGGCTCAGAGCGCAGGAGCTTGTGCTTAAGGAGGGTGCAATCCCGGCAACCGCTCATGAAGTACTGAATGGCCTGGACCTCGTGGACACCGTCGCAGCTGTTCCGGAGCTCGGTCCAGCGTGCGAGGTACTCACGGCCGATTTCTGCCACCCCCTGCATGCACATGGCGAGCTGGCTGGGACGGCCAGGACGCTTGTAGGTGCCGGTGAAGTTGCGCATGAAGGCCTGCTCGAAATCGACCCACGCGTTGATGCTGCCGACTGGCAAGCTGTTCATCCATGTGCGGGCCAAACCCTGGAGTATGAGCGTTGCGTAATGCACGGCAAGGCGACGATCGCCGCCCGCGATGCTGATGGCGGTGGTGTAGTCGATGAGCCAGTCCTCCGGCTTGACGGTGCCATTGTACTTGGGGGTGTCGTGGGGGAGCGTGAACCCCTTGTGGAAGGGCTCATCCCGGATACGCGGGCCGAAACAAGCCGGACCGACGGCGTTGTCTTCCACCAGCTCGAGGGAGAGGGTGAGCCGGTCGAGGCGATAACGAGCGTCGGTGTCGTCGATGGCGCGCGGGCCCAGCCGGCTCGCTACGGGACCGCGAGGCGCCGGGTCGGCCGTAGCTGGGCTGCCGTGCCGGCCGGACGGCGGGGGAGGATCTTGCTGGCGCTGGGTTCTAGCTGTTGGCTCATTGCCCGAGCCGTCTCCAGCCATCGGGACGCGGTTGCGCCGGGTTCGGGTCTGACCGGACTGAGCCTGGTCCGGGTGCAGGAAAGACGCCGTGTTCTGCCGCTCGCGCGCGGGATCCTAGGCGCGCCATGAGGCGGACGCAGTGGGATGGTCGAGGTGGTCTTGCTGTGCGTTCGCGGTGTCGAGAAGCTCGTCCAGGCGCTGCAGGCTCTCCTGCAGCTCCTCGCCCTGTAGGTGCTCCAAGCCAATTGCGACTGCCTCCACAGCGGGCATGTTCTTGACCGGTGTGTCGTAGACGGTGGGGACCGCGCCAAGGGCATGGCCGATGGCGCCGCCACGGGTCCGCACCTCGGTGACCCGGCTGGGCTCAGCAGCGGCCGGAGTGAAACCGTACGCGGCCTCGCGCTTCCGCTGGGTGGCCTCCAACCGGCGTTGCGTAGCTGCGAGCATCTCGGCCCTGTCCAGTAGGCGCTTGAGCATCTCGGCCCTGTCCAGATGGTGACGCCGTGTTCTACATCGGGGTGCGCAGTGGGTCGACCAAGCTGGCGCGATCCGCCGCGGCCCTGGTGGCGGCGGCCTTCTTGCTAGACGAAGAAGAGCCGGAGCCGATGACAAATATCTCTACCCGGACGCAGGGGGTCTCCGCCCCGGCGGAGATGTCATCACCGAGGGGGACGGGCGAGTCGGAGACGTCGAGCACCCTGCTAGGGTACTCGTTGGCCGCGGGCGAGTCGGAGATGCGCAGCGCGGTGAAAGAGGCGGTGAGGGCGTCGATGGCGTCGGCCGCCAGCGCGACGCGCTCGGGGGAAGCGTCGTGCACAACATGCTCACCGAAATCGATGAGGGCCCTCGTCTGGAACATGTCTCTGGCTGGGACCTTGAGCAGCCCCACGGTGGGCGCCAACTGTCGTGGTGGGTGCACGACAGATGCCATGGGATGGCTAAAGAGAGGGATAGGCTCGAGGGCACCGGTGGGTTCTAGAAGCGAGGTCGGTATGAGTGAGCATGGGACACAAGACATACCCAGGTTCGGGGCTCTCCGGAGAGATAACACCCCTATTCTTGCCAAGAGTGGTTTATATGTATTAGTACAGACTCGCTCCTAGAGCTGTTCGGAGGAGGAAGGAAGACAAGCCAGGGCTTAGGCTACTCCTTCTCCTAGTGTATGTGTGTGTTCTACTGATGGTCCGATCGCTAGATCATATGTGCCCACCCCCGTACATGGAGGGCTCCTAGGGGGTTTTATAGGTCAACCCCCCAGGGTTACAATGGTAAAGATACAAGGCCCTGGGGCCAGAATGTTAGTGTCTGGGAAGCCGGAGCTGGGACCCGCCGGGTGCCAGGATTCGCCGGGTTCTCCGGGCGCGGGTCCCGTGCCCTAGAGGGCACTGTTCTCCGCGTTGTCGTGCGTCACGGAGTTGTTGGGCCAGCTTAGCTACAGTTGCGCACCACCTGGTCGCCATCGGCTTGCATCAGCAGGACGAGGGGCGCACTGCTGCCACACCGGCCTTGGTCAACGGAGCATGTGGGGCACTATTGCCGTGCTCCTGCCAGTCAGAAGAGTTGGTGGGGCACTGTAACCATGCTCGTCCCCTCTACGGGGACTTGTTCCATCGTACGCCTTGGATGGGATGGGAGCTGACCCGTGGCCGGGTTGAGGAAGATGCCACGGGGGCGCTAGCTTGTTGGAGAAGCCTCGGATTGCCAGGTTCGACCGGCGTGCGCTGGCAGGCCTGGCCGTGTTGCGGTCTTGGCCGGGTTGAAGGGCTTGGCCGGGTACGAGCCGGATGGAGGGGCGATGCCGGCCCCGATGTTTTTGAAAAGGATCCAGGTTCCGTTGCCTGCCCGGGGTCCATCCCCCCGACATGTCGCGATCGACGAGCAGCTCCTCATGGGCCTTGAGGTCCTCCTCTTGCTGTCGAAGCTGCTGGGTGCGTGCAGCCTGCTCCTCACGAAGGGCCTTCAGCTCGGCTTCCACCTTGCCACAGCGCTCCTTGGCGGATGCCGCATCGGCCAGCGCCGCATCACGAGCCCTCGTGGCTTCGCCGGCCTCCCTCTTGCTCTCCGCGGCAGCGGCCTCAGCCCGGCCCCAGGCCGTCCTGGCGAACATATTGGCCTGGAGCCACCCCGAGATCAGCCCCAGGCGTTCCCTCACCAGGCACCTGTCGGTTTTTTTGGAGGTCGGCCCGGAGATGATGAAGCGCGGCGTATGCCTCCTCCATGGCCCCGGGCCTGATAAGGGGGCCGCAGTCCACCAGCACAAGCGCCTGGGGAGGAGACGACGCTGATGTGTGGGCTGGCGTCATCGCCAGGGAGGTAGCCGCGGGAGCAACTTGGGGCACTGGAGCCTCCGAACCCCCCGCGGGCGCGACAGGGATGGACGGCTCTAGAGCCTGCAGGCCCGCGGAAGCAGACTCCTATTGAGGTTCAACCGCCACGCCTTTGCGGGCCCGCTCCATCGCAAGGGAGTGCGGGGCGACCTCTTCCGTCTGCGTTAGAGCCACCACGGCTTTGGCGAGCAGTGGCGCTTCAGGGGTCCCGGCTTCCTCCTTCCTCTTCTTCGCCATGATGCCCATCCTGGTCACCAGGAGGGGAGTACTGTGGGCACAGCATCAAGGGTGACAAACAAAAACAAGGTAAGGTACTTACTCATCAGGGGCAATATATGACCTCTTCCTAGCCGGAGCCAGGGCGCCTCCGATCTTCCTGGGTGCGGCCTTTGCCGCGTCTTGGGGGTGGCGGGGCGCACATCGGCTGGCTTCGATGCGATGACGACGGACGAAGCGGCGGCGTCGCCTCGAGGAGGGGGCACCGCCCTGCTCTTCTTGGGGGTCGCTTGGCCTGGCCTCCGCAGGGCCGGGGGAGTGGCCCAGGACCTCGTGACGACCCCGGTGGAGCGCGGGGATTCCACGACCGGAGGCTCGACGGCGTCATCATCATCTATGAGGGCCATGGAGAAGCTCGCTCTGAGATGGCGGCGAGGTCTCTGCCACATCGTCCACGGTCGCCTCTTAGTCCTCTTCGCCCTCTTCGCCGACTTGTCGCCGGAAGACACCAGCACTGGGGAGTTGGGGAGCTCGGGCGGCACGAGCCCCAGCTCGTTGAAGATGGGCATGGCAGCGACCAGCGCCGCCCTGTTGGCGCGCTGGTACAGTGAGATGTAGGCCGGCGAGCAGGGTGTTCATGGCCTTGTGCAGCTCCTTGCCCGTCAAGCTCCCCGAGCGCAGCCGAATGTCGTCCTCTGCGCCCTTGAACACCCACATGGGACGCGGGTGCGCTTGGAGCGGGGCCAGGCGCTGCGTCAAGAACTCCTTGACAAGCATGCCCCCCGTTAGCGCCCCGGCATCCATGTCTGCGATCATCTTCCTCAGGACCAGCGCCGCCCAGGGGTCAGAGAACTTCTCGTGACCCCACCTATCAAGCTTCTCTGGCAGCTCGGTTGGTAATTCCAGCCGCACGTTGAGGCCCTTGGCGTCCATGAATACCCACCGGCGCCGGAAGTTCTCCACCTTCTTCCCGGCCATCATGAGTGTGTTGCCCTTATGGACCGCGGTGCAGGATATGCAGCCAGAGCGCTGGGCCGGATCGTGCATCCGCAGATAGAAGAAGTGGTGGAGGAGCGCGACGGAGGGCCTCATGCCCACGAACGCCTCAAAGTAAAAGGCGAAGATGGACAGGAGGAGGATGGAGTTGGGCTGAAGATGCAGAGGCTGGACCTGGTAATGATCGAGGACGGCGGTGAAGAACCCGGAGAAAGGCGGGACGAGCCCCGCGAAGTCATTGTGGAGGAAGGAGGGATAAACTGTCCGCGCCAAGGTCCTTTGCTCGGCGGAGCCGGCCCGGAGGATGGTCTCGTCCCATTCGTTGTCGCCGCTCGCCGTCAGCGGGAGTGCAGCGGCGAGGTGCTTCTCCTCGGTAATGGAGGACGTACCGAGGGCCAGCGCAGAAGGGAGGAGGAGCTCGACCAGATCTGGAGATGCTCTTGGTAGGAAGAAAGGGGATTTCGAGCAGGCGCAGAAAGGGCTATGATGGCTCGGTAGTGGGCGCCAGTCTTTTGTCAGCCTGGGCAGTTGCCGAGGCAGCGTGGGGAAGTGGAGACGCCCACGTCCCATCAAGTGCCACACGTCAGCCTGGTCCGCAGGCGATTGGGGCCCGTGGTGCTTAGCCCTTGCCCTTTGGCTTCGCCTCGAAGCCAAGTCCGAGCGCGCCTTGGGCCCGAGGCTACTGTTGGCGTTCTGGGAACTAGGGTACCCAGACTTGCCTGCCTATGGCCCATGGCGTGGCGCCATCGACGGCCTGGTACGGCCCATCTACAAAGACTAGCAAGACAAGACCCTCGCGAGGGGCCAAGCCTCACGAGGCGGACAACACCAAGACCTCCTGAGGGAGCGGCCTCCCCAGGCTGCCTCCTGAGGAGCGGAGATTCCTATGCAGGTGCCCCACCTCATGAGGTTACGGTGACGCAAGCCGTGACGACCAAGGCCAGGCGGGCGCCAGCGGGCGTAGAGAAGATAGTTTCCTCTTTGGTGCTAAGGAGGCAGGCACAGGCGTGGGTTCCCGAGGACTCAGGCAAAGGTTTCCATTCCAGTGCAACAAGACCAAGGTCACCAGCTCGGCAGGACGGATGTCATCACCAAGCCCACCGCAGCGTCACGACCAGAAGCTTTGCAGGCGAAGACCACCTTTCGTCGGGATAAGATGTACTACTTGTCCCCTTTCAAATTGGCCATTGTGGAATCCCTTCCCGCCTACGTTTTGGGGAAGAGGACCAAGGCCCCTATAAATATAGGTTAGCCACCACCATAGAAGGGGATCCCATCCCATCCGATCCGATCAGAACCTCTCAACTCATTCCCTAACTAGAGCAGACCTCATGAGGCTGTTCATCCATTGTACTTGTTCGTCATCAGCCCCTCGTGAGGCAAATCCACCACAAAGCAGGAGTAGGGTCTTACACTGCAAGGTGGCCCGAACCTGGGTAAATTGTTGTGTCCATCTTCTTCCTTGTTCATCGAGCTTGGCAGTGGGGCAACGGGTTGGTTGGATGGATAGGTTGAGTTCTTCGCACACGCCCTAGAGTTTGAACCTTTCTTGGGTCTGCGAAGCCCTGAATCCAACATTAACCATATCCCCTGAAAAGCGGGACACAATCTCCACCATGAGGGGACGTGTCAAACATGGCGTCAACCTCGAGTCGCACTTCGAGAAATAGTAACTGCTTGGCCTTATGGCCGGAAGCGACTCTTCGTTGAAAGAGAAAAAGTTGTCAGATAAAGGCACTATATGCGCTTGAGCGATGTTTTTATTATTACCTTCGGTGTTAAGTAAACTACCGTTTTAGATTATGGACATCACTTGGTTCCGAATAGGGGAGATACATACTGAGGAACTCACCCCGCAAGCCAAATACTGATCGGATGGATGGATACAGGATACAAGTCTTGGCATTGGAGGCAAGTTCGGGGGCTACTGAGGGAGTCATGGACTAAGGGGTCCTCGGGGCGACGGCCCATTGTACATGGGCCGGACTGGTGGAGCCGCATAATGACAGGAAATCTATGAATCCGTGGTGTGCCCTCCAAGTCAAGAAGGCGGAGGATCTCTTTAATTCCTTATTGTAATCTATCTTCGGTAACCCTAACCCTACCGTTGTCTATATAAATCGAGGGTTTTAGTATTTATGTCTAGAGCTACATTCATCACCTCATAGCCTTAGCATTTAGCTCATGCTGATCTCGAGGTAGATCTACTCTGTAAACCACATCATACATCCAGTATAATCAAGCAGGACGTAGGGCATTACCTCTTTGAGAGGGCCTGAACCTGGGTAAACACTGTGTTCGCCGTCCCTTGTTACCCATCGATCCTAGATCCACAGCTCGGGACCCGCTACCCCGAGGTCTGCCGGTTTTGACACCAACAGGGGTTCCTACAGGCAGTCGGCTCTGATACCAACTTGTGACGCCCTCGACTCGACCGTACACTAATCATATAGAAAATGTGTAAGATCAAGATCAGGGACTCACGGGAAGATATCACAACACAACTCTAGACACAAATTAAAATAATACAAGCTTCATATTACAAGCCAGGGGCCTCAAGGGCTCGAATACAGAAGCTCGATACACAAGAGTCAGCGGAAGCAACAATGTCTGAGTACAGACATAAGTTAAACAATGTTCCATAAGATGGCTAGCACAAACATCAATGATCGAAGAAGCAAGGCCTCCTGCCTGGGACCTCCTAACTACTCCTGGTCGTCGGCGGTCTCCACGTAGTAGTAGGCACCCTCCAGGTAGTAGTAGTAGTCGATGGGGGTGGCATCTGGCTCCTGGTATCCCCCAACTAGTTGCAACAACCAGAAAGAAGAAAGAAGGGGGAAAACGGGTAGCAAAGCAACCGTGAGTACACATCCAGAGTACTGCAAGCATCAGATCTATACTAAGTATGCATTGGTATCAAATGGAAGGGTTGTATCTGTGGACTATACTGCAGAATGCTAGAATAGAAGGGGAAAAGCCTAGCCTATCGAAGACTAGCATCTTCAAGCAGCTCCAAGCATCTTGTAGCATTCAGAAGAGTATAGAATAGCAGTTTATATTTAACAAACATGTTGTAGTATTAACGCCCAGAGATCCTTCCTCGACTCCCTACGAGAAAGCAATCCCGGAGCCAACATATCCATCTCATATCTCAAGTATCCATTTCTAGTTATAATAGATCAGGATACAAGTCTGAACGTCCATTACCATGGACACGGCTATTCGAATAGATAATCTTCCCTACAGGGGTGCACCACATTACCCAACACGCTTGATTACTCTGGCCGGACACACTTTCTTGGGTCCATGCCTGGCCTTGGAAGATCAACAGGTCGCAGCCCTACCTAGGCTCAGCAGAGAGGTCCCCGCCGGTCTACATCCTAAGCACTCCGGGGTCTTGGGCCCATCGCCCATTGCACACCGGGTCGTTGCGAGCAGGGCAGACATAGGCACCCCCTCTGGGGTGCTGGCCCAGCCGTGCCGCAATGCTGAACTGGACGTCTGACAAAGCTTTGGCTGATACTACGACACCGAGTGCCCATAGCTGTTCCCGCGTGGTGGTTAGTGCGTATAGGCCAATGGCCAACTCAGAACAAATACCCAAACCTGTTAGTGCATTATTAACAGAAGTGACGTCTGTCGGGACAAGTCCGGAGCTACCACCCCTCCTGGATGATACCGTTAAATAGGCAGCCGCCATCGTAACATCTCGCGGGTGCTCTCCGGGCCCGCCCGACTTTCACAGGTATCTCTCGTGGGTGCTCACTTGGCCCGCCCGACTTTCACAAGGTCTCAAGTAAAGTCAAGGTAATCATGTGTCCAAATCATCAAGCGGGAAAACCCAAGGAATCACCCTCGATGGATTCCACTCGATGTAATCATCAAGGTGAACGTAGGAGGAATCACCCTCCAGGTTCACACTTGAGGGGTTGCACGACAAAGTCATCATCGGGAGTGGTGAAGGAGGAATCACCCTCGACAGACGATGACCGATTAGCTACACTACAAAGTTAACATCAAGAGTGCGTTACGAGGTATCACCCTCGGCTCTCGATAGTAGCTCTGCAGAGCCGAGCAACTAAGGGGGGTGATGTGATGTGTGGGTCTCTGGTCATCGATCACATTGATCGAGTCATCGGTAATCAAGCCGAGGCAACTGGGACAAGGTGAGGGGTCACTGATGGATCACTAACCAACCTATACTAAGCAGATTAGGATAAGCAGGTAAGGTACAATAGCAGGTTAGAAAAGCAGGCTATGCATCAGAATAGGAGCAAACAATAATAGTAGCCAAATCTAATGCAAGCATTAGATAGAATGGAATGGGCGATATCGAAATGATCAAGGGGGGTTTGCTTGCCTGGAAGCTCTACTGAAACGGAAGGAGGGTCATCGGTGACGTAGTCGATCACAGCGGAATCAGCAGCAGTCTCGAGGTCTACCAGAGAAGAAGAGGGGGAAGAAACAGTAAATACAAAGCACATAGATGCATGAAATGACTACAGGCAGAGCTAGGGGTGTTCTAACGCAGTGTTACACGATACCGACGAAGGGGGATAACATCCAGGAATGTTTTCCCGAAGTTTGGCAATTTTGGACAGATGAAATGAAGGGGACGGTTGCATGTTCGCTATACTAGGGGCACGTGACAGATGAACGGAGAGCGTATTCAGATTAGTCATATTTTTCTGAGCTACTTTCATGTATAAAACTTTTTCATCCGAGTTACGGATTAATTTATATGTTTTTTCAAAGATTTAAACAATTTCTGAATTTATTTTAATTCGAAATTAATTAGTAAATTGCTATGGGTACCTAGCTCCGTGTACACAGAAGTGTACACAGAGCATGACATGTGGGCCAGGGGGACCCAGTTGACGAGTCAAAGTTTGACTGGTCAACAGGGGGTGGGGCCCCCCTGTCCTTGACAGCTAACTAATTAACCTAGTTTATTTAGTCCAATTAGGTTATTAGGCTAATTAATTTTAATTAGTTTAATTAAACCAAATTAATTAAGTTAATTAATTACCTATTTAATTAATTAATTTATTATTATTACTACTATTATTATTTTCTTTTTCTTTTTTTAAGGGGGCGGGCCTAGTGGTCAGTGACCCACTGGGGCTTAGCGGGCGTGGGCTATTGGGCATGCGGGTGCTGGCGCCCGCACCCAAGGCCACAAAGGCGAGGGCAGCGGGCACGGCCGGGGCTTGGGCTTTGATCGGAGCGGCGTCAGAGCGGAGCTCCGTAGGGTGCGCGGGGCGAAGCGCCGGCGAGGCGAGGGGCGGAGTGGTGCGGCGGGAGGCGGGGGCAGGGGGCGGCACCGGGGCGGGGAGGCAGCACAGCAGCGGCGGGGCGGGTGCGGTGCCAAGGGTCGTGGCATGCGGGGCGGCGAGCAGCGTCAGACACAGCTGACGCGCCTAGGCGAGGCGGAGGCGTGACAGCGGGTGAGCGGGCGTGGTCCGAGCGGCGGTTTGGACGCGGCTGGGCAGCTGCCCGCGGGGTGAGCAGGGGGGCGTGGCCGCCAGAGGCTGACGCGGCCGTGGGCGTGGTCAAGCCACGGCCAGGGACGGCGGGCGCTGCCTCTGCAGCAGGCGGAGTAGCGATGGAGTGCGCGAGCGACCGCTGGCGACTGGGGCTTGAGCAGAAGCAGCGAGGCGGGCAGGGGCAGGCAAGCGGGTGGCTAGCGGCAGTGGTCGCACACAGCAGCAACACAGCAACAGCGTCGCAAGTAGAGCAGCCCAGCAAAGGGGACAGTAGCGTGCGGCATTGCGGCGGGCGCTGTGCACACACGGGGCATAGTCAGTGAGTGGGCGGAGCCGGCGAGGCCGGTCGGGGCCAGACACGGCGGTGGTTAGTGGCGATGGGAGTGGAGCAGCAGCAGCACACGCAGGGGAGTGAGCAGCGGGCGGAGTCGGCGATAGGAGCGATGGCTACGGTGCGTGGGCGGCAAAGCAGCAGTAGCTGGCCGTGGTGAAAGGCGTCTATGGGCGGGGGAAGGAAGGGGAATGGAGCAGGGGCAGAGCTCAACCATGAGCAGGGGAACAGGGGCGGCGAGGCTCGACGAGGCCGGTCAGGTAGGAGGTCGAGGACGAGGCGATGGGTGGCGGCAAGGACGAGCGCGGCGATGGGCGTCCACATGGTCGGGGCGCCGCCGCGGCCAGATCCAGCGCGGGAGCGGAGGGAGTATGGAGTGGGTGAGGGTTACGGTTAGTGGGGGCGTCGGGGCCTTGTAGGGGGCGGGTCGCCGGCGGATGGCCGCCACGGCGCCGGCCGGTGCCATGGCGGGCATCAACGATGCCCATGATATCCCCCGTTAACAGGGAGGGGGAGGCAGTGCGCAGGGTGGGCCGGCCTGCTAGGTGGATGGGCTGGGGAGGGTGTTTGGCCTAGTGGTGGTAGGGGGAATTGTGCTCCTTTTATATTTTTATTTATCTTTTGTTTATTTGGTTTTTCTTTTTATTACGTTATGTTCCTAATATTTTAGTAAGCAAAATAGTTTTACTAAAATATATAACTGGCTCCATAAATTGAGATACAAAATAAGCCACAGCCACAAAAAGTTTCACACATAATCAAATTAGTTTGATATTTTGAAATTATAAAAGGCATTTATTTAATTATTTTAGCTACTGTTTTATTTATTTTAGTGCACTAAAACACTTTATAAAAATGTTGGTTCACCACCATAATTACCTAGGAATTATTTGTCACAGTTTGTACCTTTTACTTTTGACATTTGAAAAAAATTATTTTTGACTTTATTTTAAATTTGAATTTGAACCGGTTTCGAATCAACGCGAGTTTAACAACAGTAATCATGGTGACATGGCATCATTAGCAGAGGATTATTTTACCTTAATTATCCAGGCATTATAGGGGGGGGGCAAGGAAGAATAAGAAGGAGGGGGGCTCTCTCCCCCTCTCTCCCGGTGGCGTCGGAGTGCAGCCGGGGCAAGGATCGTAACGGTGATCTACACCAACAACCTCGCTACCGTCAACACCAACTTTCTCCCCCTCTATGTAGTGGTGTAACACCTCTTCTCCCCGCTATAATCTCTACTTAAACATGGTGCTCAATGCTATATATTATTATCAAATGATGTGTGGCTATCCTGTGATGTTTGAGTAGATCCGCTTTGTCCTATGGGTTGATTGATGGTCGTGATTGGTTTGAGTTGTACGTTTTACTTTGGTGCTGTCCTATGGTGCCCTTTGTGTCGCGCAAGCATGTGGGATTCCCGCTGTAGGGTGTTGCAATATGTTCATGATTCGCTTATAGTGGGTTGCATGAGTGACTGAAACACAAACTCGAGTAAGTGGGTTGTTGCGTATGGGAGTAAAGAGGACTTGATACATAATGCTATGGTTGGGTTTAACCTTGATGATCTTTGGTAGTTGCGGATGCTTGCTAGAGTTCCAATCATAAGTGCATAGGATCCAAGTAGAGAAAGTATGTTAGCTCATGCCTCTCCCTCATATAAAATTGCAATAATGATTACCGGTCTAGTTATCGATTGCCTAGGGACAAATAATTTTCTTGTGTTATAGAAAGCTCTCTACTAATCAACTAATTTTATTATCTGGCAAATTACTCATAGTTTTTTTCTTGCTAAGTACTTTTAGTTTTATTCTTGCAAACCTATCCTATCACACCTACAAATTAGTTTCATACTTGTTCTAGGTAAAGCAAACGTTAAGTGTGCGTAGAGTTGTATCGGTGGTCGATAGAACTTGAAGGGAATATAAATTCTACCTTTAGCTCCTCGTTGGGTTCGACACTTTTACTTATCGAGAAAGGATACAATCGATCCCCTACTTGTGGGTTATCACCGGATAGTCCGGTCCCCCAAGCAGAAAGTCCGGTAGTACAATTTCGGGACGACCAAAAGTTTCTGTTTCCACCGGATTGTCCGGTCCCACGTACCAAACTATCCGATAGTGCATCTGCGGGCAGGATTTGGGCAAGGCCCATGTAACTTTACCCTTTCACCCTCACTTACCCCTTCCTTGCCTTGGACCTATATATATCCCTCCGTCTCCTCCATTTTAGGGTTAGCTAAGAATAGATCTAGACATTAGAGCTTAGCTCATGTATCTCCCCTTGTGGGATTCCTCTTGAGAGAGAGAAGGCTCCATTGGAGTTCAAGACCTCCATTGGAGAAGATCCTTAGGGATTCAAGACCCCCTTGTGGGAAGGATCTATCTATATCATCAAGACCTCATCTCCTTCATAGGATTTGGGATGAACTTTACCATGTATCTTGTTTCCCTTTGATTGTTCTTGTACCTTGTGAATCTCATGTGTTTGTGAGTCTAGTGGATGTGTGATTGGACTTATTCTTGAGTGTCCCTCTTGTGATTTCCCCTCCTGTTCTTTGTGTTCTTCACATTCTTCATGGATCCCCCTCCAATTCATGAAAGATCTCCACTTTGGTTCTCCACCCTACAACACAAGTACATTCAAAGTACTTACTGCCCTTGCACGTGGCCAGATTCTGGAGAACATGGATAAGCTAGATGATCGCCCTAGCTAGTCCTATGAGTTGTGAAGCCCAGCCAAGCTATCAATCTAGTCTCGCACTGTCATTTGTTTCTTCCACTGCCGAATAACTTTGCTTTGGAGTCATACAGGATAGACGCCATTGTAATTCAAGCTATATACACTGGTGCAGCAACGTGCTATACAAACGGTTTTTACCCCCTTTCGGTGAAAGAGTTTTAAACCGTCGCCTTGCTTGTGTGATAGGGGGGTCCTTCCCACATGACCCAGAAATCGTCGGTGATAGGGAGTAAGAATGCATATGTTTTCCAGAACTAAGTGTATGCGATGGCCACGTCTATCCCAAACGCGAGTCATCACACAACTGTTTGTGATATATTGAATATCCCAAATGCTCCATCCTTGCTACTCGTGTTGGTTGGCATTACCATCGCACACGCTATTATGTGTTGCAATGTTTACGATGCGCGCCCCATCACAAACAGTTCATGATTGTAAAGCGTGTATGATAAGGAGACTATCACATACATTCACTTTTCCTGGATCGTATGCCATTGGATGTAATAGTGCATGCAGTTGTCCCTATAAAACTATATGCGAAGCTTGAATATATCCCACGCGTTACTCTGTCCATAAAAATTTACGCTGCGCACGACATCATAAATAGTTCATGATTGCAAATCGTGTGTGATAAGGAGACTATCACAAACATTTAATAAGAAGTAACTATGTGTGCTGCTGTTGTTAATGTCACATATTTTTTCTTGGCTGATCGTATGTGAAGTAGAGATTCATCGCACACGTAGCTATCTGAGAAACGTGCCTGATCTTGAAGTTTATCACAAACATTTTTCTTTCGCAAACCGTGTGCAGTGTAATGGCCTACAGAGCATAATTTATCCCTAATTTAACACCTGCATTTAAAATTCACATAATTTGAATTTGAAATAGATTTTGAATTTGAAAGTAGGCAATCACTTATACCGAAGAACTACAGAAGCATCAAGTGAAGAATGCATAATTTGATGCACAAGTACATATACTGAAGAACTATAGAAGCACCAAGTAAAGAATGATGAACCACAGTTGTACTGAAGACGGTAAAGAGAGAGGCAAAACACATTATGGTTGCTGGAGAAGGTGAAGCAGAATGCCCATATCATGCCCTCCCCCATGCCTAATGCATGCATGACTCTAGGCCAACCCCTTGTGATGGCCGTCTGTCCGTCCTTCACTGTCTTCATTAGGACTTCTCGATGCTCATTGTAGTCTCGATGAAATACTTTAAATTTCATTGCATGTCCTCCAATCATGTACTTTGCGAGGTAATCTTGAGTAAACTACTTTGGGAACCACTGCAAACGAAAAAGATTCAGACATTGCTGTCTAACAACTCATTATGGGTAGTAAAAAGAGAAGGCTATAGAGTTTGTAGTTACCATTCTACAGCTCAATGTTGTGTTGGATAGAGCGTAAACAAATAATTTAATTGCCATCATTCATATCTTTTTGCTAACAATCCTTATCAGTTTCCTCACTTGATGTTGGTTCATGAATATCTCATTTCCCCATACACAAAAAGGGTCGAGGCACGGATCTTTGCCGAGGACATATGTACCTACAAGCAACAAGTCAATATTAGAAGCTAAAAAGTGTCCAGGCATGGATCTATATGCACTACATTATGGAATGGAGGAAGTATAAGCTAATGGATGAAACTAACCTCGGTGGAAAACGCCGGCCACTCCCCTTGTTGTCGTGTGTAAGTACATGGAAAGGCATGATAAGTACAACAGGATTAACAGCAACCAAATACAGCCATGGTAAACAGCATCGTCTCCAAATGATAGCTTCAACGTGTTGGTTTCAGCATGTTGTTAAGCAGATAAAAAATGGAAGGGAATGTTAACTACAACAGGCTTAACAATGACCAAATATTGTAATTTGAACTGGTATTGTTCAAAATGAATAGAACGTAGCTCGTGCTTAAACATCACACTGGATAAATGTGTAAAACTGAAAAAAGGGCACGTGTTAACTACACCAGGTATAACAGGAACCAAATATAGCCATTCAAACTATATTGATGAAATCCAACTGCACAGTTCATACTTGCACTTAATGAACATCACATTGTGAATAATTGAAATAAACAAGGCATATATGCTCACTGTAACAACCAAATATAGCCATTGAAAACTGGACAAAGGCTCACTGCAATCAACCTAACAAGCAAATACAGATAAACAAGGCATCTGCTTGAAAACTAGACAAATGCTCACTGCAACCAACCTAACAACCAAATACAAATAAACAAGGCATCTACTCACTATAAACAACCAAATATAGCCATTCATGAAACTGAACTAGACAATTTATACTTAAACATCAGATAGACCTATTGAACATTATATTTTTGCATAACTGAAATAACTAAACGCACGGTTAAAAGATCACATGGCAAAAGCTGCTACAACAATGGGTATGAGTTGGCTAGCTAGAAAAAAATAAGATTTGCTGAGAGGATATATTGCCTCACTTGTCATGGATGGGCTCCTTCCACTTGTAAGAGCACAGACCCAAGGTGAGCTCCCTGATTTCGCAGATGGGCTATTTTACATTGGAAGAGCCGTAGTGGGTGCCCTTCTCGTGGTCGTGGTCGATGATATCTTACTTGGCAGCTGAGGATCCCAAGCCACCGCCATAGAACGTGCCCTTCAGAAATGACAAAATGGGCTCAAAGGCGTACAAGGATTGTAAATCCTTGATCGCACGTTGAAGGAAATTAGCGGCGGGGCCTCCGAAGAGATCAAAGGTGGATGAACCAGAGGCGTTGGAGATGGACCATTTAACCTGTGACATGGCTCACGTGAAGCCATCGTGGTCGATGAGCTTGATATCGTAGCCGTCTGTCCTGAGATACAGGAATACGCTAGTCCGCTGACTTGAAGCCTTCAGCATGGCATCGTAGTCAACATCCTCGCGGTGGAATTCCTCCAGGATCAACAGGTTGGCACGAACAGTGGCCACCTTGCCATCGTCCATGGAGAGGCCATGATATACCTCCTTTTGGTCGTACGCTCCTCGGGCTCCCCGAGATATGTCGTTGGGCTTAGGCTGCAACTCTAGAGTAGGGGATGGGGATCTGGGGGAGGGACACTGCAGTCCTTATCAAAAAACTCAGGGCGGCAAGGGTATGGGGATCAATGGGTAACCTGAACTTATCTAAGCAAGGAGGCAAGGGCAGACTGATAGAGGTTGGTGGTGGAGGGTGGCGAGCTAGGGTTCGAGCGAGGGGGAGCAGGCGAAGGGGGTGTGTGGACTATGGAGGGGGGTGGTGTTTGAGGATATGTCGTGGCTACTGAAATTTTTTGTAATGGTGGGTGGAGAAGTTGGTGGACGATGGAGGGCGATGGTTGAAATGCCTTGGCTACTCAAATTTTACTCTAAGGTCGGTGGTGGAGGAGTGAGGGCGATGGTTGAAATACCACGGCTACTAAAATTTGGGTAAAGGAACTGAAGCGGGGCGGGAGTAACCAAGATCACACACGGTCCAAACATAGTAATTGTGTATGATAATAAGGAAAAGTTGCGGAACCACCAATTTTTGCATTGCTCAAGGTGGGTAGTTTTTTTTAGATTTCTAGCTAGCTGGTTCATCGCACACAGTTCATCCTAATTTTCAAATGCAGACATTGAATTCATCCTAAATATCATGTACACATTACCCCTTTACCCTGGCTGGTGCTTGCGAAGTCATGGCGATCTTAAGGGCATGAGCATCACACACGGTTAATCCAGTGCACCCATGTCCGTTGCGCGTACGTTCAGACAATTGTTTAGTTCGAGTCATCTGCTATTTTATATAGCACCATTTGACAACATAAAAAAGCCAAAAACATGAGAGAGGGTCGGAACACAACCACACCAGCATGTGGCCCAAATATATATGTATGAAAAGGGTGGTGTGTGATGTTCAAATTAATTCTAGTGCACAACTTTGATGTGGCACATGATGCATATATATGCATGCACAAAAGCGTCCACTACGACAAAAAAGGGTTCATGACATGAGGTCCTGAGGAATAAAACGCGCGAGCCCATGGGTGGGCGCGTCATCGAAGATCGGGTGAGAGGGACCAGAAGACCACGACCACCTGGAAGTGGCCAAATATATGTAGGAATAAAATGGTGGTGTGATGTTTAAATACACAATGCACAACTTTGATGTGGCACCTGCCTCACAAAGTGGAAAGCCCCCTTGGATATCTATAATGGCAGGTTAAGGTCATAGGGTGCCTGCACCACCCCCACTTTGTGTCAACGGGACGCATGCACTCATACTTTGGTCGAACATGCAAGTCACCATGACCTACCATAACACGGATCAAGTGAATCTATCTTGGTCAAATGACCATTGTTGCTGTCGGTCAAAAAGGGAGATAATAGACTGTGCGGGCCCACAGATGGGACCATCATCGAAAACCGCACAAGAGGGGCTAGAAGACCAGCACCACCTGCATGCGGCCCAAATTAATGTACGTAGGAAGGGGTGATGTGTTTTAAATACCCTATAATGTACAATTTTGATGTGGCGCCTACCTCACGAACTGGACAACCCCCGTGAAAGCTGGGTAATTAAGGACGACTTACGTAGGGTGTCGGTCCAACCCACCAATTCGAGCACGTGGGAGGGAATCCTGAGATTGCGTCAGCTCGAAATTTGCTCGGACATGTCACCATGACCCACCGTAACACGAATCAGGAGGAATCCATTCATGGCCAAACCCCCTCTCGTTGTCGGTCAAAGGGATGATATATAGACCCCAGGGGCCCATAGATAGGTGTGTCATCGAAAACTGCACAAGGGAGATGGGGTCGATCAGAAAACCTATACCCTGCAAACGACCCAAATATATGCATTGGTGCCATGATGTGTTCAAATCCCCAGTGCACAACTTTGATGTGGCACTAGCTGCACCACAAACCAAACACCGTACCCCCAGGAAGCTAGGTTCAAGACGTACGATGTCGGTTCCCTGACTTCGAGCCGGCGGGGGGAATCCAACGCATGTGCTCAAACTTAATTTGGTCTGACATGCCACCATGGCCTATCGTAACATAGACCAAGAGGAACCTATCATGGTCCACCCTTCTTGTATGTTGTGGGTCAAAGGGATAGACTGCGTGAGCCCATAGATCGCAACTTAATTTGATGTGCCACTGCCTCACAAAAACAGACCCCCGAGGAAAGCTACAGTTAACGACGCAGGGTGCCGAAATATGTTGAAATAACTAAATTTCATTATCAAAATTTTCAAAACAACAAATAACAAACCTCATTAAAATCAACAAAAAGACCATTCTCCAAATTTTCAAAACAATGATCTCAAGGTTTATTTAATCGACATGACAGGTCACTATAGACACATTTAGATGCTAAATGTCTATAATGACCATATCATTAGAAATGCATATTATATATTGAAATAACTAAATTTCATTCTCAAAATTTGCGAAACAACAAATAACAAACCTGATTAAAATCAATGAAAAAGCACATTATATGTTGAAATAACAAATTTTTAGTAGCAAAATTTTGAAAATAAGGACCTTGAGCTTTATTTAACCAACATCACGAATCACTACATACATTTAGATATCTAAATGTTTGCTGTGACTCATCCCATCATTTAAATGAAACTCAAGATATAGCAACTTCCCACCCAGTCACCCATCCTTAGACTACTCCAGCCACAGCATGCTTAACCAGTGCGTTCTATGGTGCATACTACTTTGCTCTTGTATCATTATATTTAATCATACAAACTTATTTTTAAATTGAAGGATCAAAGTGAAACTCCAATGGCACAACAGGTATGCTTAAACATGTTTCTTTAACTGGTTTGCTCTTCTAAATTGCTCTATGTTGATTTCAATTTCAATTGTGCATACAATTGTCTTCTCATATCATGCACATTACTAGCGTCAAAACAGAGCCAATAGTGTTGTTGTACCTGTATACCCGTGGTACGGATCTGAAATCTTGTTGTGCCGTGTAGTTTCCCACACTTGTATTCTTTCAATGCTGCTTTGTCTTGAACTGATATGATTTGAACTGTGTCTCTATTTTGATTTGGCAAGACAATGCAGTGACCATAGCACATAGATATATGTTTGTTTGATACTTTTATTATGTACTACTTCATAGTAGAAGACTTGGTAGTTTAATTCTGTCCACCTTACTACTGAACTAGTTCACCAAAATGAGTTTCATATACTACATGCTAAACCTCTCATGTGTCTGCTTGTTTCTTCTTTTAGAATGCTCACAGAATATTAGAGAAGAGTACCTTATTAATCAATGGTAAAGGAAGTAATGCAGATAAAGTTCAGGATAGTGAGACATCCTTGTTGATCTCCAACAAAGCTGATAAAATAGATAAGGAAAACTATCTTGAAGACAGTGAGACAACCCCAAAGTCATGTCTTGATGCAGTGTTCGAGTTACTGGCCACTACCGCTGCACAAGCTCTTCGAACTCGCTGTCTGAATCAATTTGGTTTCTTGAGTCTCAACTATAAGTTGAAAGACATTGATCAGCTATGATGTGACAAGAAGCTGAAGGACTGAGAAAGTCCTTGCAAAATTCAGATGCATACTTTCTGGTGCAACAACAAGCGTTGAGGATTTTAGAGCCAAACAAGAGAAAGCTAATAAGCTTGCTAAGCTTATTTCCAGCATGGTGGATACCCAAAGATAACATTTCTTGAGCTCTTCTGAAGTTGTTTCAGTTATGGACTTGTTTTGCTGCCGTGTTTATTTGCACTGGTGGCCAATTTAGACGCCCAGTGTATGTAATATGCTGCTTTATCCCCTATATTTGCACTGGTGGTGACTTTTGATGCCCAGTGGATGTAATATGTGTAATAGTTGTACTAGCCTAGCGTAAGTTGCTTGCTTATTTATTTTCTTATTGTCTTGTTTATTTGTTTGCTTGTAGTCACTGCAGTTCTTTTTCCACGGTTTGCTAGTGGCCACAATAACCTTTTTTTAGAACTAGGCCACAATAACCATGGACCACATATGGACCATTGTAACCATGGTCCTGCTACCTGTTGTAGTGACCATTGGCCTCCTACGGGCCGTAGGATCCATGGGCCTTCTACGGGCCGTAGAAACCATGGGTCTTCTACGGGCCGTATGATCGATTGGCCAAACATGGGTCATACTATACGTGGACCAATAAGGGAACGCAATATGGGCTGTAAATGGGCTAAAATGGGAATCGTCCGTTTATGGGCCTGACCATCATGGGCCATTAACAGGCTGGTATGTATAATCAGCTTAATTCTATCGACAGGCATAACAGGTCGTTACTAGGCCACAATAGATGACGTTATGAAAACGGCCCAATGGATTAACGGGCCACAAACATGCCGACTGTAACCACGGGTTGAATTTGGCCCATTAGCAGAACAGGCCAGTAATGGACCATAAGTAATTGAGGGCTGGAAATGAGCTCAAGAATAAATGGGCACTTAGAAGGCCGAAAGATAACACGGGTTGAAAATGGCCCAACTGAATAATGGGCCGTTAATGGTTATAAAATGATACACTGTTCATTATGGGCCAGTTTCACCACGAGCCATTAAAGGGCCCAGAGTTACAAAGGGCCTCATATGGGCTGAAAGACGTCATGGGCCGTACATGGGCTAGAAGTTACAACAAGCTGGAAATTATATTATACGGCCCACATGACGCTGCTGGGCCGATTTCGGAAAGGCCATAATTGGCCATGAGTTAGCGGGCTGTAAATGGGCTTTATGCGAATAGGTCGTTAACAGGCTTTCCATGGGCTGGCCCGCTAGCTTTTGACCAAGTCAAACAGGCCATCCTTTTTAACCTATAAGGGCCTCTGTTGGGTCATGCCACGTGTCAACGTATTATAGGCGCATCTCATCCATTGAATGGATGAAATCTGTCCCAACATGGAGCTGACATGTGGTTCCTTCAGCCAATGAGAATTTTACACGAGGAAAATAGCCATTGGTCGTGGCCGTTAACGGGTTATCGCATCTGAAACTGGACCCGATAGCTTAACGACGACCCGTTATGGTGGATGGCACGTGTCGGTTACCCTCGATGATGATAATTTCAGTATTGTCATGGAACACTTCTACGACAGCACATGCATGACTATCTTGATTCTGTCATAAAATCATCACAGATGTACATGCATGACAGAAAACATGACCTACTGTGACAAAGACGTACCACCATGGAAGTGTTTTTTTTGTAGTGTGAGTGCTAAATATTATCCGGATGGGAGTATTCTTAAATCTAGACCTGAGAAGGGTTCGTCTTACACTTGACCGTAGCGGGTATTCAAACTTTTTAGTGAGGGTGCATATGGAGGGTTGGCTCTGGATCTCAAATAAATATATGGTAAGACCTATGGTTCCTACAAGTGCATCACAGAGAGTTATTACATCTAGGGGTGGGACTATGATGTCTAAGGTAGAAGAACTCTGTAAGGGCATATTTCTTCCTTAGTGGTTTTGGTGATTGATGAAAATTCATTTGCGGATTAATCGTGTGCATTGAGCATTTCAGATATTCTATCATATGGCACAAGACAATTCAAGCCCCTCGGAGTTCTAGAGTGAAGACGGTTATTTTTCCTGCGTTTCTTTTTTGGTGGACTTGAGTCCTAGGAAAACCATACTATCAAGAGGGGGTTCGCATCAGAAAGGTTTGGGTGGAATCATCACGTACACGTCTTCATTTGCACCCACTTCCATTCCAGCAACTTTGGAGTTCATCCTCTGTTCTTTTGTTAACCTATCCTGAGGCAGCGGTAGTACCGCTCTGGATAGTGGTAGTACCGCTTGTGCGGTACTGTCGTTGATCCAGTTCCGTGGCTACTACCATTTATTTGATGTGTTCTGATGCTCCTACGCGCTCAACGGTAGTTGAGCGGTAGTACCTCTTGCGGTACTTCCGTCCCTACTACCGTCCCACCTCCGCCGGTCTCGATGTAGCTCTAGTACATAAGCGGAAGTGGCGCGGTAGTAGAGCGGTAGTACCGCTTGCGAGCGACATTATCGCCCATTCACTACCGCTTACTCGAGGCCTTCTGGACTGGTTTGCTTCTGTGTGGAAGTAGGGCGGTAGTACGACTGTGGTTGTACTCCACCTACTACCACTTGTTCCTACCTAATGCACCCTAAGCGGTAGTACCACTAGGGCGAGCGGTAGTACCGCTCCGGCGGCACTACTGTCATGGGGCACTCTACCCATGCATATAGATTGTGAACTACAGCCTGAGCGGTAGTACCGCTTGTGTGCGGGTTGAGTGCAAGAAAACGGTTGAATTTATTCCCACTGTAAATACAGAGTCTACTTCCCCAAGAAGACTCACATCTTTCTTCCCCAAACTCCATTGTTGCTCAAAGCTCCATTTTCGCCCGATCTCTCTCCCTAGCCAACCAATCTTGTTGATTTTCTAGGGTTTTGTTGAGAGGGCCCCGATCTACACTTCCACCAAGAGATATTTGATTCCCCCCACTAATCCCTTGTGGATCTTGTTATCTTGGGTGTGTGAGCACCCTAGATGGAAGAGGTCACCTCGGAGCCACAATCCATTATGGTGAAGCTTCGTGGTGGTGTTGGGTGCCTCCAATTAAGTTGTGGAGATTGCCCCAACCTTGTTTGTAAAGGTTCGGTTGCCGCCTTCAAGGGCACCACTAGTGGAACCACGACATCTTGCATTGTGCAAGGTCGTGAGGATAATACGGTGGCCCTAGTGGCTTCTTGGGGAGCATTATGCATCCACACTGCTCTAACGGAGACGTACTTCCCCCTCAAGGGAAGGAACTTCCGTAACACATCCTTGTCTTCAACGGCTCCACTTGTGGTTATATTTTACCTTCACTTTGTGCATGCTTGTATTGTGGTGTATCCTTTGCTTGCTTGTGTTGTGGTTGTTGCTTGCATCATATAGGTTGTTCACCTAATTGCATATGTAGACAACCTATTTGTTGCTTTACCTAATTTGTTGAGAAAAGCTAAAAATTGGTAGTTGCCTATTCACCCCCCTCCCCTCTAGTCAAGCATAACGATCATTTCAATTGGTATCAGAGCCTCACCTCTTTTTAAGGGCTTAACCGCCTAAAGAGTATGGTTGATGACAGGCCTTGGGAGGATGAACTACCCATGGTCGAGGAGGTGGCCACGGTCACATGAGAGGACCTAAATGAAGCTATACCCTCACTTAGGACCTCTATGACGACCGACGTCAAATCCTTGTTTAAAGAATTTCTTGAGGGTGTCAAGCTTTCCACCGATCCTCTTCAAGTGGTTAAACCCACTACCGCGGAGTCGGATGCCAACTCCGGTAAGGAGGGGGCTAGTAGTTATAAGAATCCTTTTCCTAAAGGAAAGAATGGGATGGGCATCCATGCCGCGGTTGCTCCTCCCTCGACCTATGGAGGGTCGGCCCATGCACCTCATATCAATCATGTTGGTCCTCCTCCTAAGCTTGTGCTAAATGATTTTCCTAATTGGGTTTTTCGTCTCAAGTCTAATTTGAATCATAGCTCAACACATGTTTGGAGAATCATTGAGCAAGGCTTCTACCCACATGATCCAAATAACTTCACCCTAAGAGAAGAAGTGGACAATCAATAAAACCACTCTAGTTTGTTCATTCTTCAAGCCGCTATGCCTCCCGAAGAGCTTGCTCACTTGCGCCCATTCACTCTTGCAAAAGATTCATGGGAACACATTGTCTCTTTGTACAAGGGAAGCTCGAGCATTCAATGCTCCAACTTCGAGGTGTTCCTTGATGAGGCCGATGAGTTTGTGATGAATGAAGATGAGGATCCTTGAGAGCTCTACTAGAGATTGACAACTCTCGCAGTCTCTCTCCGAGATCATGGGAAGAAGGATATGGTTGATAGTTGGATCAATCACAAGTTCCTCAAGGCCATGTCCTCCGTGAACCGTCAAAGACCGGACTTCCACATCTTGTCCTCAAGCGATGTGTTGGATGAGTTTATTGCCATGAACATCTTGAACAAGACCGCCGACAATGCTCTAGCTCGTGTCCAACGGTCAAAGAAAGCCTCACCCAACCTTACTTTGAAGGCACGTCAATTCCGGAAGAAGAAGAAGAAGAAGAAGAGGAAGAAGAAGAAGAGAGTTGCCCCAAAGACACCAAATATGCTTACCACGAGCACATGGCTCTTGCATCAAGGCAATTTCGTGGCAACAAGAGAAACTCAAGGCCCAACTTCTCCAATAACAACTCAAGTGCCTCCAAGGGAAATCAATCTGTGAGAACATGCCACAATTGTGGCAATGTGAGTCACTTTGTGGTGGATTGCCCCTACAAGAAGAGGGAAGACAATGGTGGCAAGCTTATTCTCAAATACAAGGCCAAGTCCTTCCCCAACAAGAACAACTTCACCAAGAAGGTGCCACAAAAGGGGTTGGTGGCACATGAAAAGTATATCTCCGATGATGATGATGATGATGATGCAAGTGGTGAAGGAATGGTGACGGCCTCCATGGCCATTGCCACCTATTCCCCAACCAAGGTGTCACTCGTTGACGCCCCCAACGAGAACCTCATCCCCAAGTGCCTCATGGCTAAAGGCATCAACAAGGTAACCTCAACATCAAAACTTCCATCTCTACTAATCCTTCTTTGTTGATTGTGTGGATGAACATGAGGAGGTAAAAGTGGATGAAAATGAGTTTGACAATTTCTTGGGTAAGCACAAAGGTGAGACCAAGAAGCAGTTTGTTGTTCTCTTGGAACAACTAGGTGAGGCCAATGATATCATTGAATCTCATGAGGAAACCCTCACTAACATGGAGGGGCATAGCCGTGACTATGCCAATGAGATAGTGGATCTTTCCATTGCTCTTGAGGAAGAGTGAGGTCTTCGTTTGGCTCTTGAGGAGTCACACAACGATGATCTTGCTAAATTACGGAAAGATCATGATCATGCTCTTGTTCTTACTTGTGTGCTTAAATCCGAGAAGGTTGCACTTGGGGTTGGCCATGATAGACTCAAGTAAGATTTTAACACAGTTTAGAAGGCTCACAAGGCTTTGAAGAGTTCTGATGCTTCTCTCAAGGAGTCTCATGAATAACTCCAAGTGAAGCTAACCAAGGAGATAGCCACTTTCCCTCCTTTTGTTTTAATTGATAATGTCCATGCTACTAACCCTTGTTGTGAGCATGTGCACCTTGTGGAGGAGAATACCAATTTGAAAGAGCAACTTGAGAAAGGCCTTGTGACTTGCATACAAGGTGAGAAGAACCTCAATGGCCTTTTGATCAATCAAGAGGAAGTTGTGGCAAAGGAAGGGCTTGGGTTTGTACCCAAGTCAAAGAAGAAGAAGAAGAATAGCAAGACCAAGTGACCTCTCTAGCTCAAGGAAGTATTCGTCAAGGCAGGGGAGGTTGCTCTTGAGAAGAAGAAGGACAAGGGTGTGGGTGGTCATGCCAAGAAGGGCAAGACCAGTCCTCCCAACAAAGCCGACGACTTTAACCTTCTTATGTTTTATGTCGTGCTAGTGATGTGCATGTTTATGCCAAATTTGTTGGTTCTTCTTATGAGTACATTGAATGGTCCATTTGGGTTCCCAAGACCCTTGTTGCTAACATCAAAGGACCCATTCAAAAATGGGTACCTAAATCCAAGCATTAATCTCTTGTAAGAGTTTGCTTCCGGTGGGGTGTCATGGTTGCTTCATAGTGGAGCAACAAATCATATGACCGGGAGCAAGGACTTGGTGGTGGACATGCAACCAAGCCCATCTATGCCCACCCATGTCCAATATGGTGATGCTTCAACATCTAAGGTATTGGGCATTGGCAAGGTGGTCATCTCTCAAGATTTATCTATTGAGAAGGTCATGCTTGTTGAGACCCTTGCATACAATTTACTTTTCGTTCGTCAACTTGCACTCATGAGCTTTGCAACATTTTTTGATCTTGATACCGTGGACCTTTTGTGGAGCAAGACTCTTAAAGTAGATTTTGTTGGGCATGTCGAGAACGGACTTTATGTGGTTAACTTTTCGGAGTGGCCCACTAATACCGCGACTTGCCTAATGGCTAAAGTTGATGTGGGGTGGCTTTGGCATCGCCGTTTAGCCCTCGTCAATATGAGATCTTTGCAAAATCTCCGCAAAGGGGATCACGTTCATGGACTAACAAATGTGAGTTTTGCCAAAATCATGCTTGAAGTGCTTGTATTGAAGGAAAGCTACATGAAATGGCTCATCGACCCACGACTATCATCTACTCGAAGAGGCCCTTGGAGCTCCTTCACATGGATCTCTTTGGTCCTTGATGACCCTAGGGGGTCAATCGTAGTCCTTTTGATAAGTAAGAGTGTCAAACCCAACGAGGAGCAGAAAGAAATGACAAGCAGTTTTTAGCAAGGCATTCTCTGCAAGTGCTGTAAGTAACAGTGATAGATGGTTTGATAGCAAGGTGATTTTTAACGAGCAACAAATAGCAATGGTAACAAAGGTGCAACAAGGTATCTCAATCCTTTTTATAGCAAAGGATAGGCCTAAACGTTCTCTTATAACAAGCAAAGCATTCTTGAGGACACATGGGAATTATCATCTAGTTACTTTCATCATGTTTGTTTGATTCGCGTTTGCTACTTTGATAATATGATATGTGGGTGGGCTGGTGCTTGGAAGCTGTTCTTACTTGAAAAAGCTTCCCACTTATGATTACCCCCTCTTGCAAGCATCTGCAACTACGAAAGAAGAATTAAGATAAATCTAACATAGCATGAAACATATGGATCCAAATCAGCCCCTTATGGAATAACGCACACTGGTACAACGAGGTGCCATACAAACGGTTTTTAACCCCTTTCCACGACGGCATTTAAAACAGTCGCCTAGTGACATGGGCGATAGGGGGCTCCTTCCCACATGATCCAGAAACCATCTGGGATAGGCCCTCTTCCCACACACGATGGGCAAAATGAGCCCGTGTGCGATCGGGCTAGTCATCGCATACAATTATACATGCCCAATCATTTTGGTTCGTAGGTATATCCCACACAGTGATTCCTAGAGAAATGTTTCCATTCGTCTGCACATCCCACACAGTGAATCCCAGAGAAACGTTTCCATTCATTTGCATATCCCACACAGTGAATCCCGAACAAACGTTTCTGTTCGTCTGCACAACCCACACAGTGAATCCCAGACGAACGTTTCCGTTCATATATACATCCCACACAGTTTTATGTATAGCCTAGTCTATGATAGGTGTAACGATCACACACGCTCTGCCTCCGTTAATAGTTTGCTTTATTCAACTATATCACATGCGACTTGATGAAGAAAACTGTATGGCATTGGGCTATCCATGACAACCGCTTTTACTGCTAGAACCATTTGCAAAGTTCCATGACCCATTTAGCAGGTTTATTAGTTTACAATTAATAATTCCAGTATTACACAAATTCACATTTCATATCGAACAACTGTTTGCCAATTTCATATGAGGCACATAAATATATTTTAACATCGCAGTACGATAGCTACATGAAAACATCACAGTACAAAATATAGCTAGTTCACCTTCATAAGAACAATATATTCATTTCACTAATCGACTAATGCATGATCAACCAGGTTTGTCTTCTCCACCTCTGCTTTCAGTTCAGTAAGAACCTGTTTTGCACTGACCAACTGGGAAAGTGCCTCCTCCTTCGCCAACACCATCTTAGCAAAGTCTAATTTAAAAAATCTGAGCTCATTCTCCATCTTCCTCTTTTTTCCCGCATCTTGAAATATTCATCAGCGTTGACAACACTTTCTCTAAGCCTATCTCTGTTCTCTTTCTCATACATGCTGCAGAGCTTTGCTAGGCACATCTTCAAAGACTGTGGCCACTCTCGATCAACCCACTCTAGGTAAGAACACTTCCGTTCATCCTATAATATTTAAAACTAAATCAGTAACAATTGTACGGAAAATGGGTTTCTAGCAATATAGAAAATCACCAAGTACATATTTTGAAAAACTGAAGAAATAGGTTAATTATGACATATCTTCTCAAAAAGACCAATGTGCAAATGAATGAATTGCTACTGAGACAACAACCAAATTCGAAACATCACAAGCTATAATTAACTTCAACAACGCTACAAGTTCTTAGTCATGTACTATAAATAACAAATTGAATATTTTATGAGGAAGCTAAATATAATTGCAACAGCATAGTGATAGTGTTTGGATGACAACAAATTGATGCTAACAGGTGTGTACATGCACAAATTTAGTAACATAGAACTAATAGCACTAAGGTAATCCACTATGTATGCCAAAACCAGTGTCAAGACAACTGTTGCTACATTTGGCACCGGTGCCCTGCACTGGCGAGCCGATGCAGTGGAAAAAATTCACGGAACTGGACTCCAGAGCACCTAGTTGCTCCGATGCCCAGTTCCTTCGTGCCATAAAGTTTTAGTATTTTACTACTTGGCTGCTCGGATGTGTGGACCAAAGTTGGCTGAACAAATTGCTAAAGGGGTGCGAAATAATTTTCTAATGACACCGCTGATGAGATGGCAAAATTTTTAGATACGAGGTAGAAACTGTGACACTGTCTTAATCACATCCAGAATAACATAGCACAGTGACAGTGTGTGAATCACATCTAACAAATCATTTGTAACAACGACAATGGGGCTAATCTTCTCTGCACATGCTAGAAACTTTCCCCCACTATCCACAGATTCAAATGCAACTAACTTCACACATGGAGATTGATGGTGACAACGAGCAGGCAGATCTTCAGCCACCCTGCTCCATTCATTGCAACTGATGGTCCTAGGGAGCTACAAGAGGAAGAAATGACTCAAATTGACCGCCGGGTAAAAATCCTTCATTCCAAATCCTAACCCGAGAGAGAGGAGAGAGGCATACCTAGGTGGTGAAAGAGTCGGAGGAGGAGGAGGAACCGCTGGAGAGGTCATTGAAGAATACCATGGCGACTGCCGTGGTCAGATGTGAGACGGCGAGAGCGAGGAAGCAAGTGAGGAAGTAGCTATAGCTTGGGAAGGAAGGAAGGAAGAAACAGGGGAAATGTGACTTGTGGTCGGGGAGAAAAGGTGGTTGGGAGGGGGGAGTTAGATATTTCGGCGGTAGGCCAGAAATTTCGAAAGGTGGAGGGAAACTTTACGCGCGGTGGCGCCGGACACCATTCACTTTGAACGAATGTGTGCATCGCAAATGATTCTTCTGCTTTACGCGCATGCAATGAGTTTGATCATTCAAATTTTGGTGGAAATTTACCTGGGTATTGTCCTCATGCACGTCATTGCATAATTTAACATCGCTTGCTAATTTGGGCACACAAAAGAGCCTACAGCACATAAACCACACTTACTGAATCGAGAAATTTTAGTAATTAAACATAACCAGTTGACCTAAACATTGCTCTAACAAAAGACCAGCATTATAAACAAAGGCTAAGTACGCACAATTTTAACAAAGCCGCAGCCGCGCCGCCCTATGCCTTGCCGGTGTAAGATGAGACGTCGATGACTTGTCCTGGCGACATGCGATCGTTGGTGGACTCCGCATCCCCCCGGCTGAAGTCGACCGCATCGTCGTCCTCGTCCTCGACGCCGCCCTCAAGGTTGTAGTACTCGTAGTAGTGGCTGCGCCAGAGGTCATGTTGGTACTCCATCGCTGATTCCTCGACGGACAGGCTCTTCTCTACCTCGTCTTCAGCCACATGCAACTCCTTCTCCCGGTGTGTCGGCATTCTGGGATCGGGGGTACCCAGATCTGCCTGCCTGCAGCCCACAGCATGGCTCCCTCGACGGCCTGGTACAGCTTAGCGGCAAGGCCTTCGATACAAGACCCTCACGAGGGCCCCGGACTCGTGAAGCAGACGACACCAAGACCTCCAAGGGAGCGGCCTCCCCAGGTTGCCTCCCGAGGAGCGTAGATTTCTATGCAGGTGCCCAGCCTCCCGAGGCTGCGATGATGTGAGCCATGATGACCAAGGCCAGGCGGGCGCCAGCGGGCGCAGGGGAGGCAGTTTCCCTTTTGGTGCTAAGGGAGCAAGGACAGACGCAGGTTCTTGAGGAATCCCCCAAACCTTTCCATTCCGGTGCAACAAGAGCAAGACCATGGGCTCGGCAGGACGGATGTCATCACCAATCCCACCGCTGCGTCATGACCAGAGGCTTTGTAGGAGAAGACCACCTTTCGTCAGGATTAGATGTACTTCTTGTCCCCTTTCAAATTGGTCGTTGTGGGATCCCTTCCCGCCTAAGTTTTGGGGGAAGAGGACCGAGGCCACTATAAATATAGGTTAACCACCACCATAGAGGGGACCAGATCTTTTCCACCCTCTCCACCATAGCCCTCGCGAGGCTGTTCATCCACTGTACTTGTTCTTCCTCAGCCCCTCGTGAGGCCAATCCACCACAAAGCAGGAGTAGGTTTTTACACCGCAAGGTGGCCCGGACCTGGGTAAACTGCCGTGTTCATCTTCTTCCCCGCTCACATGAATCCGACGAGGCTAGGCTGTAGGGTGGCGAGCTTGATACTTGAGAGGTTGAGATCTTCGCTCACGCCCTGAATCTGACATTTGGCACACCAGATAGGGGTGTGTTCGAAGTCCTTCTTCCACCTCCGCTTCGTCGCTCCCATAGCCGACGCACGTCGGATCCGCACTGAGCGCCGGGCCGCTCGCGTCACCCAGACGGTGCCCGTGGGCAACGACGCTCCACGCCGCTCTGCCTCCCCCGCGGCTAATGCTGCCACTGACCCTGCTGCTCACAAGCAGCAGGACTCCTTGCTGCCACCCTCCGTGCGGTGTGATGGCTGCACCGCCACTCCGTCGCCCACTCCCGCCACAACGTCGTCCTCCCACGCCCGCCGCGGGCCGGTGAGGGTCGCAGGCTGCGCAGCTCATGGCATGCGAACTGCTGCGCTACCATCCCGCCAATGACCACTACGACGACTGGCTTGGGCGCATCGCTAAGCTCGTCAACGCCGCCGGCGAAGTCCCTGCACCGTCCCTCTCGTTTCGTTCCCCGCCGTCCCAGGCGGGCGACATGGTGCATGGCACCCCTCCTCCTCCTCCTCCTCTGCGCGGTGCTGACCATGAGCCCAGGCGAGATGCACAACCACATGACCCGCCGCGTGGAGCGCCGGCGCGCGATGAAGCAAGCTGCCAGCTGGTGCAACAACCGCAAGGTGGCGTACGCACACTCCTAGCACCACCGCTCCAGCATCAAGACCACGCGCCGCCTGAGGTTGCGGCGCATGGGCATCAAGACCGAGCTCCGCCCGCGCAGGCTGCTCCCGTGAATGCGGCGGGCTGCCGCGCCTTCACCCCAGAGCTGTGCCGCATCATCTGGCACGACAAGTTCAAGCTAGATCTGCCTCCATGCTACGAAGGCGCTCCCGATCCCACGGAGTTCCTCCAGCTCTACTCGCTGAGCATCGAGGCGATGAACGGTGACGAGAAGGTCATGGCGAACTGGTTCCCCATGGCTCTCAAAGACGGCGCGCACTCCTGGCTCCTGCACCTCCCGGAGGGGTCAATCTCCTCTTGGGACGAACTTCGCGAGCGTTTCATTGCCAATTTCCAGGGTACCCATGATCGCGCCCCTGCGGTGGGTGACCTGCGGCGCGTGAAGCAGCAACCCGGCGAGACCTTGCACAAGTACATACAGCGCTTCACGAACGTTTGCCTCAATATCCCGAAGGAGTCAGACGAGGCCATCATCTCAGCGTTCACCGATGGCATTCAGGACGTCAAGATGAAAGAGGAGCTCGCCATCCATGAGGACTTATGTTCATCCCTGGAGATGTTCAACTTGGCAAACAAATGCGCAAGGGCCGAAGAAGGCCGCCTCTCCCGCATTGAGCTTCCGGAGGCCGACCCTAAAGACAAGAAGGCCAAGGCTAAGGAAGCAAAGCGCAAGGCCCCGCTGTGCTCGCGGCCGAGCCTGAGATGAAGTGCGGCCATGACCACGATGAGCCTCCCAGGGGAAACCGCCCGTTCTGCATCTCCCACAATTTGCACAGCCACAACACCAATGACTGCCAGGAGCTCAGGGCACTTCGCGATGGATGCTTCGATCGCCACCCTGAGCGTGGTGACCGTGGCTACGGCCGTGGCAGAGGCCACGGTGGAGGCCGTTGGGACAACCACGACCCTCGCTAGGACTGGCGTGACCAGCCTCATGAGGACCGTTGGCGTGATGAGCCTCGCGACGGACCCTGGCGCGACCAGCCTCGTGAGGCCCGTCCTCAGGGCAATGCCGGCCTCCCTCCGCTGCCGCCGCCGCCCAGGAGAAATGATGACAACCGGCAGGATGACAGCTCGAGCGGAGCCCTGAATCTGACACGACGCTCCTCGATCTCCGCCGCCTCCTGCATCTCCAGCTCCCGCTCGGCGTTCTCTTGAGGAAGCAGGCGCTCCATGGACTCCACCGCATTTTTGGACGTGGGTTGCATGCTGGATTCCAAGGTGGCCTAGAATATCTTGGCGTGTGTGTCCTCGATCTTGGCGTGAATGGCCTCGACCTGGGCCAGGGCGACATTGGCGGCACAGACAGCAGCTCGAGCGCTCTCGGCATTTGCAGCCACCATCACAGTAGCTCCTGTAGCCTTCTCGGCTGCTGCAGCTGCCCTGTCAGCTGTTGCAGACGCCCTCTCAGCGGATGCAACCATGCTCAATGTGGATGCGGCCGCGATCTCGGCGTAGCCAGCCGTACTCTCGGTGCAGGCGGCGGCGCTCGAGGAGGACGCGTCCACCGTACGGGCCCTCACGAAGCATTTTCATGGCGTCGTTCTTTGCAAGAAGGGGTTGCGGGAATGGGGATCGGGGATTCATGGATTCGGGGGTGACCGACACTAGAACAGATTAAGCCGGCGAAGCTTATGGAGGAAGACTTAATTAGTTCCACGATTTTTCATCGCAAACGGTTCCTACAACAAATTGTGTGTGATGTTGTTGATATTTTGTATGAGTTGTGAAAGACGAATTTGGAGTACAGTGGTAATGGATGGTGTTTTAAATGTACGAGAAAATTTGGAGTACCAATACAACTATCAAGTCAAAATTTGGAAAATTTCAGGGGTCATTTGACCTTTTTAAGACATTTAAGTGATTTTCTAGCCATTTAATTATCGTAATTCAAATTTGAACTACATGTCCAGGCAACAGCTAATCATAAAGGTTTCAAAAGTCATATTTGTATACTTGTGTGGGAGTTAATTCCATGTGTAGTAAATTGGAAGGAATTTTCAAACATATTGGTGTCACGGCTTGGACACAAAGCATCGAGTGCCATGGCGTTTAAATTCCAATAAAACAAAAAATATCAGAAATACATGAAACCTTGCTTGACTTAATGGCATGGCACCAAGATGGTGTGGTAAAAAAATTGGCATGTTTGAAGGAAGTTTGGACACAGACCCCTCACAAACCAGAGCAACTCACTTGAAGGCTCGTGGTTCCAAGAGGGCACAATGCATGTTTGATGACGAACCGGCGATAGCTTCTTCTTATGGCCTTCAAACTTTTTCTACTGTTAACGTGCACTAATACAACTATCATGACAAAATTTGGAAAATTTCAGGGGTCATTTGACATTTTTAAGACAGTTAAGTGATGTTCTAGCCATTTAATGACTGTAATTCAAATTTGAACTGCATGTAGATGCAACAGCTCACCATAATGGTTTGAAAAATCATATTTGTGTACTTGTGTGCGAGTTAATTCCATGTGCAGTAAATTGGAAGGAGCACAAAGCATCGAGTGCCATGGCATTTAAATTCCAAAAAAATTCAAAAAATACCAGAAATACATGAAACAATGTCACGGCACCAAGATGGTGTGGTAAAAAAATTGGCCTGTTTGACGAAACTTTGGACACACACGCTCACAAACCGGAGCAAGTCACTAGAAGGCTCGTGGTTCCGAGAGGGCACAATGCATGTTTGATGATGAACCGGCGATAGCTTCCTCTTATGGCCTTCAAAAAATTTCCACAGTTAACGTGCACTAATACAACTGTCATGTCAAAATTTGGAAAATTTCAGGGGTCATTTGACCTTTTAAAGACATTTAAGTAATTTTCTAGCCATTTAATGACCGTAACTCAAATTTGAACTACATGTACATGCAACAGCTAACCATAACGGTTTGGAAAATCATATTTGTGCACTTGTGTGCGAGTTAATTCCATGTGCAGTAAATTGGAAGGAATTTTCAAACATATTTGTGTCACGGCTTGGACACAAAGCATCGAGTGACATGGCATTTAAATTCCAAAAAAATCACAAAATATCAGAAATACATGAAACCTTGCTTGACTTAATGGCATGGCACCAAGATGGTGTGTTAAAGAAATTGGCATGTTTGAAGAAAGTTTCGACACACACCCCTCACAAACCGAAGCAACTCACTAGAAGGCTCGTGGTTCCAAGAGGGCACAATGCATGTTTGATGACGAACCGGTGATAGTTCCTCTTATGGCCTTCAAACTTTTTCTACCGTTAACGAGCACCAATACAACTGTCATGTCAAAATTTAGAAAATATCAGGGGTCATTTGACATTTTTAAGATATTTAAGTGATGTTCTAGCCATTTAATGACTGTAATTCAAATTTGAACTGCATGTATATGCAACAGCTCACCATAACGGTTTGAAAATCATATTTGTGTACTTGTGTGTGAGTTAATTCCATGTGCAGTAAATTGGAAGGAGCACAAAGCATCGAGTGCCATGGCATTTAAATTCCAAAAAATTCAAAAAAGATCAGAAATACATGAAACATTGCTAGACGCAATGGCACGGCACCAAGATGGTCTGGTGAAAAAATTGGCCTGTTTAACGAAACTTTGGACACACACCCCTCACAAACCGGAGCAACTCACTAGAAGGCTCGTGGTTTCGAGAGGGCACAATGCATGTTTGATGACGAACCGGCGATTGTTCCTCTTATGGCCTTGAAATTTTTCTAGAGTTAACGTGCACTAATGCAACTGCCATGTCAAAATTTGGAAAATTTCAGGGGTCATTTGACCTTTTTAAGACATTTAAGTGGTTTTCTAGCCATTTAATTATCGTAATTCAAATTTGAACTACATGTACATGCAACAGCTAACCATAGCGGTTTGAAAAACCATATTTGTGTACTTGTGTCCGAGTTAATTCCATGTGCAATAAATTGAAGGAATTTTCAAACATATTGGTGTCACGGCTTGGACACAAAGTATGGAGTCCCATGGCATTTAAATTCCAAAAAAATAAAAAAATGATGAGAAATACATGAAACCTTGCTTGACGTAATGGGATGGCACCAAGATGTTGTGGTAAAAATATTGGCTTGTTTGAATAAAGTTTGGACAAACACCTCTCACAAACTAGAGCAACTCACTAGAAGGCTCGTGGTTCCGAGAGGGAACAATGCATGTTTGATGATGAACCGGTGATAGCTTCCTCTTATGGCCTTCAAAAAATTTCGACAGTTAATGTGCACTAATAGAACTGTCATGTCAAAATTTGGAAATTTTCAGGGGTCATTTGACCTTTTAAAGACATTTAAGTGATTTTCTAGCCATTTAATGACCGTATTTCAAATTTGAACTACATGTACATGCAACATCTAACCATAATGGTTTGAAAAATCATATTTGTGTACTTGTGTGTGAGTTAATTACATGTGTAGTAAATTGGAAGGAATTTTCAAACATATTGGTGTCACGGCTTGGACACAAAGCATGGAGTGCCATGGCATTTAAATTCCAAAAAAATAAAAAATGATCAGAAATACATGAAACCTTGCTTGACGTAATGGCATGGCACCAAGATGTTGAGGTAAAAAAATTGGCCTGTTTGATGAAAGTTTGGACACACACCCCTCACAAACCGGAGCAACTCACTAGAAGACTCGTGGTTCCGAGAGGGAACAATGCATGTTTGATGACGAACCGATGATAGCTTCCTCTTATGGCCTTCAAAAAATTTCTACAGTTAACATGCACTAATACAACTGTCATGTCAAAATTTCAAATTTCAGGGGTCATTTAACCCTTTTAAGACATTTAAGTGATTTTATAGCCATTTAATGACCGTAATTCAAATTTGAACTACATGTACATGCAACAGCTAACCATAACGGTTTGAAAAATCATATATGTGTACTTGTTGTGTGCGTGTTAATTCCATGTGTAGTAAATTGGAAGGAATTTTCTAACATATTGGTGTCACGGCTTGGACACATGCATGGAGTGCCATTGTAACACAAAATAGGCATCAGTGCCTTATATGAGGAAAGAAAATGTAAATATCTGGCAAGACAACCGGGCCCCACACGATTGGCACTCTATTTCTCACCTCGAGGTTTGGAAGGTGAGTGGCGCAGATATTATTAATCATACACGGTTCTGTATTGGAAACCGTCAGCTATTAAGTTCACACACGTGTCAGGACCGGTTTTCCAATAAAACATTTATTGAAAAATCGCCCCTTTCGTCAGACCAGTATAGAAAAATCCCCCTTACTGGTAGACAAATCCTTGATACAGAAATCCAGAAGTACTAAATATTATACATGGTTGAGCTGGGGCTGCTCAACAATTTTATTACAAGCACGGCAATATTACCCATAAAGGCGGATATGACACAAAGGGTATGGTGGCATAAATACTAACTCGTAATAAAAGTGGTGGTGGATATGTCACAGTGAAGTGGGTGACATGACTCCAAAATCTTACAACTCATCAAGCGTCGGAGTGAGGCTCGATGATTTTATTGAGGTAGCGGAAGCGTATATAATATAGGTGACCAACTCCAGGATCGCAAGGGACTGACTGGGACTACTCTAGGCGTCGGACTCGCTATCGTACTCTTCATCCATAAGATCGCCTTCGTCAACATCTGGCCAATTCAACAAGCCAGGTGAGTACTTTGAATGTACTCGCAAGACAGTTTGGACATAAGATATAACAAATGCAAACATGATGCACATGAGCAGATTAGTAATACACACTCAGGTAATAAATTTGCACTGCAAGATAAATAAAAAAGAAGTCAGGCGGTAGTCCTCCCGAAATACCAATAAAATAGCTGAAGACCGATCGGGTGTCTGAAGCGACGCCTCAAAAGGTAAAAATAAATTAACATGCCGCAGTCGGGCGTCAGGGCGACACCACATAAAGGGCTTATACTGAAAAGTAAATGACAGTACGTGCCACAGTCGGACGTTTGAGCGACATCTCGGAAAGGGCTTATGATGGAAGTAAATAACAAGAATGCCACAGTCGGACGTCTGAGCGACATCTCATAAAGGGCTTATATCAAAAGTAAATAACAAGAATGCCACAGTCAGACGTCTGAGCGACATCTCATAAAGGGCTTATATCAAAAGTAAATAACAAGAATGCCACAGTCGGACGTCTGAGCGACATCTCATAAAGGGCTTATATCAAAAGTAAATAACAAGAATGCCACAGTCGGACGTCTGAGCGACATCACATAAAGGGCTTATATTTCGTCATTCGAATTCAAGTAGTCCATGAAAGTAGCATCATCCCAAGGAATATTCGGTACATAATAATAAACCGGTTAGTCCATCCACAGGAATAACATTCAGCCGGGTTTACCACTGTCAGTTAACATGCTTGTTCTCCGGAGACTGTCACTGAGACTGACACTAAGACTGACACTGATCTGTTAATCAATGTCCTTGACCATGGACATGGTTACTCGAATGGTTTTGACTCTGCAGAGTTTGTACTCTTTACCCACAGCCAACGGATTTCAGTAGTCACAAAGGACTAGTTCCGTTTACGGTATTTTAGAAGAAAACACATCTAACCAGTACACACCCATTCCACATCCCACTGCCAGGAATCACCCTAGGCAACGTTCAAGAAAAACTCTAAGACGGGGAGGCCAACACCTCGAATAGCATGGGATCAAATTTATATCACGCGCTCTAAGGGGTGCCCCCCTCTCGGTCCCAACCGGAAACACCCATGCCCCCTGACCGGATGACGGGCTTTAATCCAGGGCCATGGAACCCTCATTCCGGCCCCTCTATTTGGTGTGTACCTGGAAAGAGGTTTGCAACTTACTAAACCGCATTCTTTGCAGAAAACATGTGGTAGAACGAAAAGGGGACGAACGGGAACAAGACTTGATCCACGTTAATACTGGAGTTAAACAGTTGATATAGAACTGGCATGCTTCAACAATACCAGCTTGCAACCTATCATGCCACCACATGATCAGGTTATTTCACCATCTTATGAACACATCAAGTTTCGAAGCTCACTTGCAGCTTGCTTTGCATGAAATATAACATTCAACAAATGCTTATATAAACATGCCATGAGAAAACCACTCAAGCAAACATGAAAAACACTCATCATATCAAAGGTTCAAACATGCTTGCCTGGTTCGGAGTAGTCGGAGTCTAGTTCGGCGAAGTTGGCGGCACCATCACTTCCTTCGGTATCTACGTTATAAAACAAAAATCGGATACTAACGTAAATACCGTGCGTGCATAAAAATTGTTCCAAATATTTTTCAAATAAATATGATAAAAAACTAGACAGAAAATTAAAGATGATATAAAAAGAATCAACTCAAAATCATCTTTTGTTTAAAAGTTATTAAGGTTTTAGTCTAGGGACTAATCTACGATGAAACAGAAACTTTCCAGGGGGTAGATTGAAAAAAATAGAAAACGCTTCGGTTGGAATACGCCTTCTAGAGAAGAAAACACACCCGACCCGAAGGCGCCAACAGAAAACGATTTCGAAGAAGAAGAGGAGAGGCTGACGAGGGGGTCCCTCATGTCAGGTTTAAATCGGGCTCGCCGGCGCCAGAGAGCTTGCGGTGGACGCCGGCGACGATTCACGGCGAGCCAGAGGGAAAGGATGGTACCGGCGTGCTCAGGAGGTTGGCCCGCGTCGATGAGAGGTGGAAGGGATCGACGGGAAGCACCACGGCGACGGCCACTTCCTCTCCGGCGGACGGCGGCGGCGGGCGATGATGGATCTCACTGGATAGGGTTTCTGCCTCCCAATTGAGTTTTGGGTTGGATGGGGTGGTCGACTAGAAAGTTACTGGCAAAGTTTGGGAAGCGGGGGTGCACTCACCAGAGAAGAATTTGCCGGAGCCCGAAGCGGATCGGGGCGGCCGGAGTCGGGGAAGAAGGCTCTCCCGAGGCCCTCTGATGAGCGTGGCGAGGCTCTGAGGAGAGGAGGAGAGGTGCTGGGTTGAAAACGAGCTCGGGGCATCTATTTATAGCTGGCCCGAGGTGGTTGCCAAGAACGGGATAACTCCGGCGAGCGATTACGGCGAGGCAGGGGTTGGACGGAAGGATTAGGCGACTGGGTGTCTTCGGTTTGGTCCACTGGCACCATTCAAAGGTTAAACCTGGTTGGATTTGGCCTGCTCCCGTGGTCTCGGCGGGACGGAGCTCACGGGCTCGGCGGCGGCAGAGAGCGCGCTCTGCGCTTCTCAGGCCACGGCGATGGTTCTGCAGCGTGCTTAGAGCAGGAGGTGAACACGCGTAGGCCACCAGTGGCTCGGGCGGTGCGGAGGACGGCGTTCTGCAACGCTGGCTTCTGCCAGCCACCACAGGAGGTTCTGCCACTGCGGAAGGCGCCGGAGTTGACGCGACAAGTCGCCACCGACGCTCGCAACCGGCCAAGGAACCGTGCAGCGCACAGGATAAGAAGGGGGAACAGGGAGCAAGGCGCCAACGCATGCACTGGCGAGATCGACGACGAGCTCTGACGAAAAACGACACTGAACCCTCTAAACTTTTCTGAAATTGATAGAACAGTGCACGCAAGCTGCTCGATGAAATGTTTGACGCACGTGGAAAATTTTTCTTGAGCTGAAACTTGGAGGTGTGGTCTCTTGCTGCATCCTGAGACTGCCTAAATTTTCTCAGAATTTTTGGAAAGGGAAAAGAATGAATTTCACCAAAAAGGGCAAATCTGGTCTAAACTTGCAGCAAGCAAATTTTGAAAAATTTGAACTGTGGACCAGCAGATCTTGATGGATCTAGGTTGAGGGTACTAAGGACTAGCCAGAGGAATTTATTTGGAACCAATACTCAAAGGAATCTGGCAGTTCCTTTGTAAACCACCAAGGTCCAAATAAATGACAAAAAAATTTGTTTTGAGGTTAAAATAAATAGAAATAAAATCTAAAGGAGGTTGAAACTTGCTGGAATTGGATGCTTGGCTTGACTCAAAGAAGGGAGGAGGGTTTTGGAAGAAAGTTTTCTACATAGGTCATGGCAAGAGAGTATTTTTTTGTATAGGGAAGTAGAAATCCAAAAATTATAGGAATTCTTTTTTAATAAAAGAATTAGTAAAACAATCCCAGAGTATTTGTGTTGAACCAACACATGTTGAAAACCCTCAAGACCAAAATCAAGATTGGGAAGAACTCATAAAATATTTGTCATAAAATATTTGAGAAGGGGAGTCCCTTTTTTTTAGAAAAATTTAAATAACCTCCTTTAAATCAAATAAAGAATTTAATAAAAATCAAACCAAAATTTTGGGGTGTTACAACACCTACCCCCTTAGGAAAAATCTCGTCCACGAGATTTCAGCTGATCCTCAAATAGGTGTGGGTACTCTGCCTGAAGAAAATCCTCTCTTTCCCATGTTGCTTCATTCTCGGTGTGATTTCTCCACTGAACCTTGAAAAACTTAATTGTCTTCTGATGGGTCCTTCTTTCAGACTCCTCCAATATTTTTATTGGACGTTCCCGGTAGGTGAGGTCTGGTTGTACGTCAATGTTCTCATGAGATACATGCTTCTCTGGATTGCTTACACATTTCCTCAACTGTGAGATGTGGAACACGTCATGGACGTCTGACAGTTCTTCAGGTAGGTCTAGCTGGTAGGCCACTGTGCCTCTTCGTGCAATTACACAGAAGGGTCCAATAAATCGTGGTGCTAGCTTCCCTTTAACTTTGAATCATTGTAGGCCCCTCATAGGGGATACTCTTAGATACACATATTCACCGGGTTCAAAACTGACTTCACGATGTTTTTGATCGTAATAACTCTTTTGTCGGCTCTGGGCTGTCTTGAGTCGATCCCTGATTAGTTTAACTTTCTCCTCAGCTTCCTTGAGCATGTCTGGGCTGAAGATACGACTGTCTCCTGTCTCTGACCAATTTAATGGGGTACGGCATCTTCGCCCATACAAGGCTTCAAAAGGTGCCATTCGTAGACTGGCTTGGTAACTGTTGTTGTACGCGAACTCGGCATACGGCAAGCTTTCTTCCCAACTGGTTCCATAGGTGAGAACACATGCTCTTAGCGTGTCTTCTAGAATTTGGTTCACACATTCAGTCTGTCCTCCAGTCTGGGGGTGGTATGCTGTGCTGAATACTAGTTGAGTTCCCAGAGCTTGTTGTAAATGATCCCAAAATCTGGAGATGAATTGAGTGCCTTTGTCGGATATTATAGTCTTTGGAACTCCATGCAGACAAACAATACAGGAGAGATAAAGTTTGGCAAGCTTTTGAGTGGTGTGGATTGTCTTTACTGGAATAAAATGTGCCACCTTGGTTAACCTATCTGTGATGACCCATATGGCATCATTTCCGTGTCGTGACCGAGGTAGTCCGACAATAAAATCCATTTCAATTTCATCCCATTTCCATTCGGGTATCCTGTTTGGCTGTAATAGTCCTGCTGGTTTTTGGTGCTCGGCCTTAATGCGCTGACATGAATCACAACATGCAATGAATGTGGCTATATCCCTCTTCATACCGTGCCACAAATTTTTTTCCTGAATGTCCTTGTACATTTTGGTTCCTCCAGGGTGGATTGAATATGGAGCGGTGTGGCCTTCAGCCAAAATTTGCTGTTTGAGGTCCTCTACATTTGGTACGCAAAGCCTGTCTCCGTACCATAATATTCCCTCATCATCTATGACGAATTCTGAGGCCTTGCCCAGACTCACTTTTCTTTTTATGCCTTCGATGCTGGGGTGTCCATGCTGAGCTTTCTTAATCTGTTCCATTAGGGTGGGCTGTATTTCCAAATTTGACATAGTGCCTTCAGTGACCAACACCATGTTGAGTTTGGCAAACTCCCTCTGAAACCCAGGTCTCAAGTTTTGTAGACCATCGTTGCCCGAGCTTGGGTTTCGGCTGAGAGCATCTGCCACTACATTCACCTTTCCTAGATGGTAGTGAATGCCAACATCATAATCTTTCACTAATTCCAACCAGCGTCGTTGTCGTAAATTGAGTTCTGGTTGTGTGAAAATATATTTGAGGCTTTTATGGTCCGTATATATTTCACAACGATTCCCAAGCAAAAAGTGTCTCCATTCTTTGAGTGCATGAATAACTGCTGCTAATTCCAAGTCATGAGTAGGATAATTTTCTTCATGCCTTCGTAGTTGCCTGGAAGCATATGCGACTACCTCGCCTTCTTGCATTAATACGCATCCGAGGCCTTTCCTGGATGCGTCGCAATATACTTCAAAAATTTTGTGTATGTCTGGCATGACTAATACTGGTGCTGTTGTTAATCTCCTTTTGAGATCTTGGAAACTTCTCTCGCAAGCTTCGGTCCACACAAATTTCTTATCCTTCTTGAGTAGCTGCGTCATAGGTTTTGCTATGGTGGAGAATCCTTCAATAAATCTTCTATAATATCCAGCCATTCCCAGAAAACTTCGTACATCTATAATGTTGGCTGGTGGTTTCCAGTCAAGTACGGCCTTGACTTTTTCTGGGTCCACGGCGACACCTTCTTGGGTTAATACGTGGCCTAGAAAACCAACCTGTTTTAACCAAAATTCACATTTGCTGAATTTGGCGTACAATTGATGTTTCCTTAACTCTCCCAGTACAATTCTGAGATGTTCAGCATGTTCTTCTGGTGTCTTAGAATATACTAAAATATCATCAATGAACACCACAACAAATTTGTCCATAAATTTCATAAATACTTTGTTCATGAGGTGGACAAAATATGCAGGGGCGTTTGTCAGTCCAAACGGCATTACTGTAAATTCATATAACCCGTATCTGGAGGTGAATACTGTCTTAGGGATATCTTCTGTCCGTACTTTTAATTGATGATATCCCGACCTTAAATCAATTTTTGAGAAAACCTTGGCTTGTGCGAGCTGGTCGAATAAATCATTTATCCGTGGCATCGGATATTTGTTTTTGATGGTGACCATGTTAAGTGCTTGATAGTCTATACATAATCTCAGTGTCCCATCCTTTTTCTTGGCAAATAATACTGGTGAACCCCAAGGTGAGGAGCTGGCCCGGATAAATCCTTTGTCCAGTAATTCTTTTATTTGCTTCTTCAATTCTACCAACTCGGAGGGTGCCATTCTACAGGGTTTCTTGTAAATGGGAGTGGTTCCAGGTGCTAGTTCAATGATGAACTCTATTTCCCGGTCAGGTGGCATGCCTGGTAGCTCTTCGGGAAATAAATCAGGAAACTCACACACCACTAGAACTTTACTTAATTCTGAAATATCCACCTTGTTCAATCTTGGTCGCAGTGATATTGGTCTTTCTTGAGCTGCAATTTTTATCGTCTTCCCGTGATGATGAGTGAGAATCACAGTCCGATTGAAACAGTCGATAAATCCCTTGTTGGTGGTTAACCAGTCCATTCCTAGGATAACATCCAGTCCCTTATTTTCCAATACAATGAGGTTTGCTCGAAACTTTAGTCCCTCAATCTCAATAACCACACCTTGGCAGTAACTCTGAGTGATTTGCTTAATCCCGGGGGACTTGATGGTCATGGAATTTTCCAAGGGAAGAATCAGAAAATCATGTTGCAAAGCAAATTTCTTGGAAATGAACGAGTGAGAAGCTCTAGAATCAAAAAAAACCGTGGCAGGTATTGTGTTGACAGGGAACGTACCGAGTACGATGTCCGGAGCATTCTGTGCTTCCTCCTTGGTCACATGGTTTAGGTGACCTTTCCTGTGATTGTTATTGGGGTTGAAGTTATTGCGCTTAGGGGCTGAATTATTTCCAGTGTTGTTCGGCTTGAGGGCCGAGTTTCTTGGCTTTGGGCACTGCTTGGCATAATGTCCTTCCTCACCACAAGCGAAGCAAGTAACGCCCGGGTGATACGTAAAATCCTTGTCCCTTGCATGAATTTTTTTGTTTGGGCGTAGAACATTGGTTGCGGATTTGTTCGCCCCATTTTTCTGGAAATCTTTCTTGTTCCTGTTGTTGCGAGAATGAGTAGTCTTGTCCCTTTTGCGCTTGCGAATATACTCCAAGCTGCGGCGCTCATTTTCTAATGTAATAGCCTTGTCCACAAGCGTTTTGAAATCTGGGAAGGTGTGCACGACCAGCTGGCATTTAAGTGTTGGTGCCAGACCGTCCAGAAATTTTTCCATCTTTTTATTTTCAGTCATATGTTCTTCGTTGTCATAATGAGATAATTGTGTAAACTGACTATTGTACTCAGTCACTGACATGCTTCTCTGCTTGAGGTCATCAAACTCCCTTTTTTTGATCTTCATAACACTTCTGGGAATGTGCGCCCCATGAAAATTTTCCTTAAATTCCTCCCAGGTGATGTTGTTTTCAACAGGGTGCATGTGTAGGAAATTTTCCCACCATGATGCAGCTCCTCCAGTGAGGTAGTGAGGTGCATAAAGTACCTTCTCACGTTCCGAACATTGTGCAATATTAATTTCCTCTCAATGTCTCGAAGCCAATCATCGGCCTCAAGAGGTTTATCAGTGTGAGAGAAAGTTGGAGGACGTGTCTTTTGAAGTTCAGACAATTTGGAATGCTGCTGGTATGGTTCGCGGTGATTTCCCATATTGATAATATGGTTCATCATCTCTTGATGCTGCTGCTGGCTTTGCTCATAAAGGTGGCATACTTGAGAAAATGCTGCTTCACTGCCTTGCTGACTTGACTGCCCCTGTGTGAAATTGTTACTTGTCTGGGTACCATAATTTTCTTCTGGCGGACTTGGCATGGAACGAGTCCAGGGACGAGGCATTTCCACTCTGGGGTATTTTTGCAGAACTCATGAGAAAAACTGAGTAAAAATAAATAATTTTGCAAAGGCAGAAATTTAAAAACTCCAAGAATTTTCAATTAAAACACTTGATTGCGCATGGAGAAGGACCGTTCTGTACATATCTTACAAGCAAGCCGTAATTATACAATACATCACTCAGGATGTGCGTACACATTCCTGACATGTTATTTAGGCTAGTGCACTTCTCCGAGTTCCTACATGATGCGCACACAACTACTTCTCACCAAGCCTATATACATATAAACATATCATACAAGCTGGTACATCACACGGCTGCTCGGCGCACTCAGTCGGAGATGGCAAAAACTTCCCTCGGCCTGCCGAGGGTAAGTCCCAATGATGCTGGAGACTCAACCTCCTCCTCACTAATAGGCTCCAGGCGCGGAGTACTGGGTTGTGGAGCTGGTGCGGCAGGTGGTGCAGCACTGACTGGGGTAGGAGCAATGACTTGGTCAAACTCCTCCGTGGTAGGCAGGCGGCGAGCGGTGGCTAAGATGGCAGGTGCATAGGATGCTGAGGACGAGATGTATGACAGTGGTGGCGCTGTATGGAGGAGTTCCCTCCTGTTGGCGGTACAACCCTGAACTAAGTCCATACGAGCAGCCACAAAGTCATCCACGAGGTTATCAAAAGCTGCCTCAAGAGCTCTGAGATACTCAACAAGCATCTCAATAGCCTCATCTCTCTCTCCCCTAGTGCAAGCGAATGCATAGTGACAAGTGTATGGCACGTGTATGGCACGTGGCATGGGAGGTAGCGGTAGCGACGAGCCTTCATTGAAGGAAGAGCATCCCGGAGACGAGCTATTGCCTCACGGGCAGCCATCTGCATGGCATGCCTCTCCGTATGCATGGCCCTCCCAACAAATCGGAAGCGGCATGACTCAGAGCGTCCTCCCTTGAATTGCACCGCGGCCTGGTGCATAGACACGCTGTCGCTGAGCTTGTGCTGGTAGAGTGTGAACTCTGGACGAGCCGATGGCCCGATCGCGACCTTGGCGATGGAGACGAGAAGCTTGATAAACCCCTCAGGTACATTGGACAACACCTGTGACTCACAGTTGCTGCCAGCCATCTACAAAAGTAGACAAAAATTCCAGATAGTCAAATCATAAATTTATGATGACTAACAGAAAATTGCTACAATTGGCAAAATGCTAAAATATCACCTATTACGCTAATAACCAATTAGCGATCGCACCTAGTGGCCTCCTACAGTCAGCCTGGCTCTGATACCAAGGTTGTCAGGACCGGTTTTCCAATAAAACATTTATTGAAAAATCGCCCCTTTCGTCAGACCAGTATAGAAAAATCCCCCTTACTTGTAGACAAATCCTTGATACAGAAATCCAGAAGTACTAAATATTATACATGGTTGAGCTGGGGCTGCTCAACAATTTTATTACAAGCACGCCAATATTACCCATAAAGGCGGATATGACACAAAGGGTATGGTGGCATAACTACTAACTCATAATAAAAGTGGTGGTGGATATGTCACAGTGAAGTGGGTGACATGACTCCAAAATCTTACAACTCATCAAGCGTCGGAGTGAGGCTCGATGATTTTATTGAGGTAGCGGAAGCGTATATAATACAGGTGACCAACTCCAGGATCGCAAGGGACTGACTGGGACTCCTCTAGGCGTCAGACTCGCTATCGTACTCTTCATCCATAAGATCGCCTTCGTCAACATCTGGCCAATTCAACAAGCCAGGTGAGTACTTTGAATGTACTCGCAAGACAATTTGGACATAAGATATAACAAATGCAAACATGATGCACATGAGCAGATTAGTAATACACACTCAGGTAATAAATTTGCACTGCAGGATAAATAAAAAGGAAGTCAGGCGGTAGTCCTCCCGAAATCCCAATAAAATAGCTGAAGACCGATCGGGTGTCTGAAGCGACGCCTCGAAAGGTAAAAATAAATTAACATGCCGCAGTCGAGCGTCAGGGCGACACCACATAAAGGGCTTATACTGAAAAGTAAATGACAGTACATGCCACAGTCGGACGTCTAAGCGACATCTCGGAAAGGGCTTATGATGGAAGTAAATAACAAGAATGCCACAGTCGGACGTCTGAGCGACATCTCATAAAGGGCTTATATCAAAAGTAAATAACAAGAATGCCACAGTCGGACATCTGAGCGACATCTCATAAAGGGCTTATATCAAAAGTAAATAACAAGAATGCCACAGTCAGACGTCTGAGCGACATCACATAAAGGGCTTATATTTCGTCATTCGAATTCAAGTAGTCCATGAAGGTAGCATCATCCCAAGGAATATTCGGTACATAATAATAAACCGGTTAGTCCATCCACAGGAATAACATTCAGCCGGGTTTACCACTGTCAGTTAACATGCTTGATCTCCGGAGACTGTCACTGAGACTGACACTGAGACTGACACTGATCTGTTAATCAATGTCCTTGACCATGGACATGGTTACTTGAATGGTTTTGACTCTGCAGAGTTTGTACTCTTTACCCACAGCCAACGGATTTCAGTAGTCACAAAGGACTAGTTCCGTTTACGGTATTTTAGAAGAAAACACATCTAACCAGTACACACCCATTCCACATCCCGCTGCCAGGAATCACCCTAGGCAATGTTCAAGAAAAACTCTAAGACGGGGAGGCCAACACCTCGAATAGCATGGGATCAAATTTATATCGCACGCTCTAAGGGGTGCCCCCCTCTCGGTCCCAACCAGAAACACCCATGCCCCCTGACCGGATGACGGGCTTTAATCCAGGGCCATGGAACCCTCATTCCGGCCCCTCTATTTGGTGTGTACCTGGAAAGAGGTTTGCAACTTACTAAACCGCATTCTTTGCAGAAAACATGTGGTAGAACGAAAAGGGGACGAACGGGAACAAGACTTGATCCACGTTAATACTGGAGTTAAACAGTTGATATAGAACTGGCATGCTTCAACAATACCAGCTTGCAACCTATCATGCCACCACATGATCAGGTTATTTCACCATCTTATGAACACATCAAGTTTCGAAGCTCACTTGCAGCTTGCTTTGCATGAAATATAACATTCAACAAATGCTTATATAAACATGCCATGAGAAAACCACTCAAGCAAACATGAAAAACACTCATCATATCAAAGGTTCAAACAAGCTTGCTTGGTTCGGAGTAGTCGGAGTCTAGCTCAGCGAAGTTGGCGGCACCGTCACTTCCTTCGGTATCTACGTTATAAAACAAAAATCGGATACTAACGTAAATACCATGCGTGCATAAAAATTGTTCCAAATATTTTTCAAATAAATATGATAAAAACTATATAGAAAATTAAAGATGACAGAAAAAGAATCAACTCAAAATCATCTTTTGTTTAAAAGTTATTAAGGTTTTAGTCCAGGGACTAATCTGCGATGAAACAGAAACTTTCCAGGGGGTAGATTGAAAAAAATAGAAAAAGCTTCGGTTGGAATACGCCTTCCAGAGAAGAAAACGCACCCGACCCGAAGGCACCAACAGAAAACGATTTCGAAGAAGCAGAGGAGAGGCTGACGAGGGGGTCCCTCATGTCAGGTTTAAATCGGGCTCGCCGGCGCCAGAGAGCTTGCGGTGGACGCCGGTGACGATTCACGGCGAGCCAGAGGGAAAGGATGGTACCGGCGTGCTCAGGAGGTTGGCCCGCGTCGATGAGAGGTGGAAGGGATCGACGGGAAGCACCATGGCGACGGCCACTTCCTCTCCGGCGGACGGCGGCGTCAGGCGATGATGGATCTCACCGGATAGGGTTTCTGACTCCCAATTGAGTTTTGGGTTGGATGGGGTGGTCGACTAGAAAGTTACTGGCAAAGTTTGGGAAGCGGGGGTGCACTCACCAGAGAAGAATTGGCCGGAGCCCGAAGCGAATCGGGGCGGCCGGAGTCGGGGAAGAAGGCTCTCCCGAGGCCCTCTAATGAGCGTGGCGAGGCTCTGAGGAGAGGAGGAGAGGTGCTGGGTCGAAAACGAGCTCGGGGGCATCTATTTATAGCTGGCCCGAGGTGGTTGCCGAGAACGGGATAACTCCGGCGAGCGATTACGGCGAGGCAGGGGTTGGACGGAAGGATTAGGCGACTGGGTGTCTTCGGATTGGTCCACTGGCACCATTCAAAGGTTAAACCTGGTTGGATTTGGCCTGCTCCCGTGGTCTCGGCGGGACGGAGCTCACGGGCTCGTCGGCGGCAGAGAGCGCGCTCTGCGCTTCTCAGGCCACGGCGACGGTTCTGCAGCGTGCTCAGAGCAGGAGGTGAACACGCGTAGGCCACCAGTGGCTCGGGCGGTGCAGAGGACGGCGTTCTGCAACGCTGGCTTCTGCCAGCCGCCACAGGAGGTTCTGCCATTGCGGAAGGCGCCGGAGTTGACGCGACAAGTCGCCACCGACGCTCGCAACCGGCCAAGCAACCATGCGGTGCACTGGATAAGAAGGGGGAACAGGGAGCAAGGCGCCAACGCGTGCACTGGCGAGATCGACGACGAGCTCTGACGAAAAACGACACTGAACCCTCTGAACTTTTCTGAAATCGATACAACAGTGCACGCAAGCTGCTCGATGAAATGTTTGACGCACGTGGAAAATTTTTCTTGAGCTGAAACTTGGAGGGTTGGTCTCTTGCTGCATCTTGAGACTGCCTAAATTTTCTTAGAATTTTTGGAAAGGGAAAAGAATGAATTTCACCAAAAAGGGTAAATCTGGTCCAAACTTGCAGCAAGCAAATTTTGAAAAATTTGAACTGTGGACCAGCAGATCTTGATGGATCTAGTTTGAGGGTACTAAGGACTAGCCAGAGGAATTTATTTGGAACCAATACTCAAAGGAATCTGGCAGTTCCTTTGTAAAACACCAAGGTCTAAATAAATGACAAAAAATTGTTTTGAGGTTAAAATAAATAGAAATAAAATCTAAAGGAGGTTGAAACTTGCTGGAATTGGATGCTTGGCTTGACTCAAAGAAGGGAGGAGGGTTTTGGAAGAAAGTGTTCTACATAGGTCATGGCAAGAGAGTATTTCTTTGAATAGGGAAGTAGAAATCCAAAAATTATAGGAATTCTTTTTTAATAAAAGAATTAGTAAAACAATCCCAGAGTATTTGTGTTGAACCAACACATGTTGAAAACCCTCAAGACCAAAATCAAGATTGGGAAGAACTCATAAAATATTTGTCATGAAAGATTTGAGAAGGGGAGTCCCTTTTTTTTAGAAAAATTTAAATAACCTCCTTTAAATCAAATAAATAATTTAATAAAAATCAAACCAAAATTTTGGGGTGTTACAACACGGCTTTTGCGGCGGGAATCATGTGCAATTCAATCTACAGTACTCGTAAATTCCGACGACCGGCGTGTGTACTGTTCCCGTCGATCTAGATTCTAGCCACCAATAAATACTACCTTGCTCATGTCGTCCCACCTGCATTATCATCTACATCCTCCCCTCACCCGCCCTCTCTCTCTCACACACACACAAATCTCTGCCATGGCGCCGCTGATCTACCCACACCCCGATGATGAGCCCCCCCGAGGATGTTCAGTCGAAGAGCAGCGACGAGGAGGACCCCTACGCGCCGTCGGACGAGGTTGCGCCGGACCCCCCATGTTTGGAGTGGTTTTGGGGCCAGTACAATCTTTGTATTTGGAAGTTTCTGCCGCCGGCTGAGAAAGCCATGCAAGTGGCGTTCAAGAAGGAGATGGCAGAGGAGGAAGCCAGGTACCAGGAAGCCTGTGAAGCCCGTGAGGCCGCCTGGAAAAATGAGGCGATGGAGCTTTGGGGGAGGGCGAGTCGACGTGCAGAGGACGTGTACGAAGATGGGTACTTTGCCAGGAAGGCCAAAGGCGCTAGACGCCTCATCGATGTGTGGAGGTGGCCAATAAGCTCTAGCATGCCACCGATGAGGAGCTCCGGTGGGCGCCGAATGAAATGGCAAGATCGTTCGCGCACGTACACCAGCAAGAGGCAGATCGGTACGTCAAGCGCTGCGAGGCGGAGGAGGCAGAGTACTGCCTCCGCGCTTGGAAGATGCCACACACCAGGGAGCTGCTGGTGATGGGATACCGGAATACTGCGCCGTAAGGAGGGGTTATTAGTTTTAGTATTGTTTGTTTTCATTTTTATGCATTGTACATAGTTGTTAAGTATCGTCATGTATATGTGATGATATTATATATATTCTGTGATTAACTAATGAACAATTAATATAAATTATGAATTCCATTTTTCTATCTGTTTTCGTATACTAATTTGTATCTAACTGTTATCATCCACATATACAGAATGGAAATAATATATATACACATTGAAACAGAACATATACGAATGGAAAACAGAGTACACACATTGAAATAGAGCAATAAACAAAGCAACATTATGATTGTTGTGAATACATAGCGATCCACATCGAAATGACTCAACAAAATAAAACGCATCCATGACCAGCAGCCCTTGCCTACGGTAGCTCTTGGCTCTGCCTGAACTCGTGCAGGCATTCGTCCAAGCGGCAGACACGCTCGCGATACATTGGAGCGCGATCTCGAGCTCCAAGTTGGCTATTTCATCAGAGATCACCAGCTCAAGGATGCGACGGCCATGTTCCTCTACTGTGCCTAGGTGGACACCTGGGTGAAGGAGGCGGTCGAGCCTAGCGACCAGCACGTTAGCATCGAGCGGGTCATGGATAAGGCGAACAGCGTGACCAATGCGAACGGCACGGCGGGCGTCCGGTGCAAGTACGGCGCGACCGGCCTCTGCCCACTCCTGGCGAGGAATGTGTCGGGGCTCTGGGACTGAGGGTACCAAGGCCCGTCTGCCTGCGGCCCACCGCGTGGCACTGTCCAAGGGCCCAGCGTGACCCAGTGTCAAGACTTCATGAGCAAGGCCCTCGCGAGGCAAGCATTAGTAGGCATCGTCAGGCGCCCCGGGGCTCCACGAGGTGCAGCCTCCCGAGGCCCCTCGTGGGGCGGACACTTCTAGGCTCGCCACCCCGCCTCGCGACGCACGTGGGTGATGCGAGCCATGATGAGCGGCGCCTGAGGGGCACCAGCGGGCGCAGACCAAGACGATTTCCTCTTTGGTGCCAAAGGAACAAGGCCAGTGCGCGGGTTCCCAAGGCAGCCCCAAAGGTTGCCTGTTTGGTGCAACAAGACCAGGACGCCGGCTCGGCAGGACGGAGGTCATCGTCAAGCCCACCTGCGCGTCATGGAGAGAAGCTTTGCACGCGAAGACCACCTTTTGCCAGGATAAGATGTACTCTTGTCCCCCTTCAAAATTGGCTGTTGTGGCATCCCTTCCCACCTAGAGTTTTCGGGGAAGAGGACCAGGGCTAGTATAACTATAGGCTAGTCTCCACCATAGAGAGGGATTGAATCCTCGTGGGTCGAGTCTTGAGCCCTCCCGAGGCACCACATCCTTGTACTCATTCATACACATCCTCCCTTGCGAGGCAATCCACCACAAAGGGGGAGTAGGGTCTTACACCGCAAGGTGGCCCGAACCTAGGTAAATCATCGTGTTATGCCCTTTCTTCCCTCTCGCTCGAGCATGTCGGAGCATCACTGTGAGGCCGTGAGCAGCAGGTCGTAACCTAGTGAAGTTCTCTGTGCACACCCTAGAGTTTGAACCTTTCCTTGGGTCCCTGGAGCCTCGATTCCAACATTTGGCACACCAGGTAGGGGTGTGCCGGAGTTCTTTCGCTTTGTTTCGACCCCGCTTCACCGTCCCCATGGCCGACGCTCATTGTGTTCGTGTCGAGCGCCGTGCGGCTCATGTCGCCCAGACGGAGCCAGCGGGCCGCAACGCCCGCCTTCATTCACCATCGTGTGTGTCCAACACTGCTACCGACCCCGCTGCTCACGAGCAGCAAGATTCCTCTCTATCGCCCTTCGTGCAGCACGACGGCCGAACCGGCACACCTTCTCTCACCCCGGCCACGGCTTCATCTTCCCATGCTCGCCGCGGGCCGACGAACGTGCAGGCTACGCTGCTCATGGTGCGTGAGTTGCTGTGCTACCGCCCCGCCAATGAAGGCTATGACGCCTAGCTTGGCCGCATCACCAAGCTCATCAACGCCACGGGCGAGGCCCCGGCGCCCTCCCACTCACTCCATCCTCTGTCGTCTCGCGCAGGCATTGTGGTGCATGGCGCACCTCCACCCCCTCCCATGTGCGACGACAACACCGAGCCCAGGCTCGACGCGTGGGCTCATGACCCGCCACGTGGAGCGCCGGTGCCTGCACGAGACGAGGCCAGTTGCCAGATCATGCACCAGCCGTTGCGCAACACATATGTGCCCCCACGCCGCTTCGTCAGCACTAAGACCGAGTTGTCCAGGAAGCTGCGGTGCATGGCCACCAGGACCGCGCCGCTCGCGACCGCGTCGCTCCCGTGCGAGGCGCGCCGATGAGCACTGGCGGCTGCCGCGCCTTCACCCGTGAGCTGCGTCGGGTGATCTGGCCAGTCAAGTTCAAGTCGGAGCTGCCACGCGCTACGATGGCATCCCCGACCCCGCGGAGTTCCTCTAGTTCTACGCATTGAGCATCGAGGTAGCGAACGGCGACAACAAGGTCATGGCGAACTGGTTCCCCATGGCCCTCAAGGATAGCGCGCGTTCCTGGCTCATGAACCTGCCTGAGGGGTCAATCTCCTCGTGGGACGAGCTTCGCGAGCGGTTCATTGCCAACTTCCAAGGCACCCATGACCGCGCCCTCACCATCAGTGATCTGCAGTGCGTGAAGTAGCGCCCTAGGGAGACCCTCCGCAAGTACATTCAGCGCTTTACCCAAGTCCGCCTCAAGATCCCAAAGGCCTCGGACAAAGCCATCATCTCGGCATTCACCGAAGGCGTCACGGACGTCAGGATGAATGAGAAGCTCGCCATCAACAATGACCTGTGCACGGCACTGGAGCTATTCAACCTGGCCGACAAGTGCGCGAGGGCAGAGTAAGGCCTCCTCTCTCTCCTCAACAACCCCGACATCGAGCCCGAAGACAAGAAGGCCAAGGCCAAGGAAGTGAACCACAAGGGCCCCGCCGTGCTGGCAGCGGAGCCCGAGCTGAAGCGTGGCCGTGACCGCGATGAGCCGCCAAGGATGGTCGCCCATTTTACGTCTTCCACAACATGCGCACCCACAACATCGATGATTGTCAGGAGCTCAGGGCGCTCTGTGACGAGCGCTTGGGCCGCCGCCACGAGCGCAACGACCGTGGATTTGGCCACAGAGGAGGCCTCGGTGAATGACATTGGGACAACCGCAACCCTCGCCAGGTCTGGTGTGACCAGCCTTGCGAGGATGGCTGGCGTGATCAGCGTCGTGACGGCGCCTGGCGTGATCAGCCTCGCGAGGTCCGTCCTCAAGGTAACGAGGGCCTTCCGCCGCCGCCCCCCAGGAGGAACGACAACAGCCAGCCGAACGAGGGGGTTGGGGGCTACCAGGAGCCCCGCACCATAGCCTACATCCTCGGTGGAGCTTAGGCCCCCATGTCAAACCGCTTCTTCAAGAAGTTCTCTCGTGAGGTGAACGCAGCCCTCCCGAGGCTCGAGGTTGTGCGTCCCCTCAAGTGGTCACAGTACGCCATCACCTTTGATTCCAAGGACCACCTCAGGTGTTCAGCCACCGCCAGCGCGCTCCCCATGTTGTGCACGCCCACCATCAGCAACGTCTCCATCACCAAGACCCTCATCGATGGTGGCGCCAGCCTCAACATGCTCTCTGTCAAGGCCTTTGAGATGCTTCAAGTGCCTTATGACCAGCTCATGCCCACTAGTGCGTTCTCTGGGGTGACCGAGACCTCCACCACTCCCCTGGGGCAGGTGCGCCTCCCAGTCACCTTCGGCACTCGTGACAACTACCACACCGAGCTCGTCGACTTTGATGTGGCCCACATCGACCTCCCTTACAATGCCATCTTGGGGTATCCGGCCCTCGCCAAGTTCATGGCAGCAACCCACCATGGCTACAATGTCCTCAAGATGCCAGGGTGTAGCGGCGTCATCACCATCGCCTGCGGTGAAAAGGTTGTGGTTTGCTCCCTTGAGCACGCCTACCGGGCTGCAGCAGCCGAGAACTCTGACGGCGAGGGCGACGTCGTGCACCCTGTGGCTATCCCCGCAAAGAAGAAGCAGCTCCTCCCCAAGAACCACCCCGAGGCAAGGAAGGCACCTACCGGCGATGCCTCAGGTGCCGCGTCTGCCGCCGGGGCACACCTTCCTCCCGCATAGGAGGGTGCGCCTGGCGTCTCCCTCAGGGCAGGCTCGGGGGCTTCCACCTAGAGAGCATCTGACCTAACCACCACGACGAGGGAGGCGCTCGGGCACCACTTGGAGGCGTGCTTCGACGCACGCCCCTATCAGCAAGGAACATGGGGCGAAGCGCCAGGAGCGTGAGATTTCATCATCAAGGCGATCTGCGAGCTTTAGGAAGCGGGGCCATGCGCGGCGAGCTTCGCCCTGCATGCCCCGCTGGCTCAGCTGCCGCTCCTGACGCGGGCGGCAAGATGCGCACCTGCGTCGACATCCTGAGCCTCAATAGGGCCACTTATCAGGACCTCTTCTGGCCGTCACGCGTCGGCCGGAGCAGGGGTTACCCCTGGAACTACATCCGCATGCCCTTCGGCCGGTTGAATGTGGGCACCACGTACCAGCAGCTCGCGCAGGTCACGCGGGTGTCTCACGAGGCCCGGTGCTTGGCGCTAGTGCCTCATGAGGCCTCGACCCCTCGTGAGCCTCCCGAGCCTTAGGAGCCGCCCGGCTCGTGAAGGGCAAACTTCCGCGACACGCTTCATCGGCTTCCCCGACGCTACCGCAACAACATTGCCAGGTGACTTTTTGGTTTGTTCAATTGAGGGCGCCCCTCGTGCTGCATCATCCTTAGGTTGTTTGGGGCCAGCCCCCACAGCGGTCCTATCTTTTGGCTATGTGTTAAGACTAATTATGCTTCTATGAGTTGATATGCCTATTAACCTTGTGCTTGATACAACATCATATCCGGAGGTGTCACCCCTCGGGGCCCCACGCACTATCAGCTCTCCTCCTGAACGTCCCATGAGCAGGGGCTATTGGCACGGCGTCTGTGCTCGGGTCCGTCCCTGCAGCGCTGATAAACCTAAGCGAACGAGCTCTGGCTCGCTGGCCGGCCCCGTGCACGTCACCTCATCAGGTCCTTAGTGCCCTGTCTTCTCACGAAACAGTCACGAGCAGATCGGCAAGCGCGTGTTACCCTACCTACCCTGTAATCTGTCAGCATGCAGAAGTTCTAGGAGCCAGGAATTTGGTGGCACTTAGACAGTGCCTCGTCACCTCAGGAGGACCAGCCTCGGTCAGGCGACGGTCTGGTCCGCATCTCCAATTGCAAAAAGCTAAGTACAGCCATCTCATACACTGCGTTTTTGTCGGACAGGATCCCTTCCCCCGCGACCTCACGGAGCACGTCGCCTCTTTTCCACGCGAGTCGCTTGCACGTTGTAACACCCTGGATTTTGCCCATTTTCTTTTTCTTTAGATTTTGGTCCGGATTCGCTTTTTGTGGCTTAGTAGTCTTGCAACCTGGAGGGATAACCCTTCATTCATCTTCCCAAGTGGCTAGCCAACCTCAAAACCATCCCAAGACCTTGGCATTTCTATCTTGGACCAATCCCAATATACTTTTTCATGGGAATATTCCATTTTCTATTAAAGGAATAACCTTGTTTGCTCTGGGTTGTGAAGCAACCCACATTTCCATCATCCCCAAAATTCCCAAATAATTCTCATAAATTTTTTGGGTCAGATATTCCACAAATATGTCAAATCCTTCCTTTTCATGTTCAAAAAAATTTCACAAATATTCATTTTCTGATTCTGCCTCAGCTGGCAGTTTGTGAAGCAAGTACCCTTTATATTTGCTTGCTTGCTCTCAAACTTTTTGTGTACTCTTTCCTATCCATATCATTGCCACATGCCAAAATTCAACTTTATTTGGATATTAAATCTCCCTTGGCTAATTTCCAAAGTTTCTAGGCAACTGGAATCTTTGTGAAGCAAGTGCTAGCTAGGAGTATCCAAAGGAGTTGAAATTTTGCAAGCATCTTAATATGCTCAACCCATGACTCTCCACCAAGTTTCAACCCTATCCAATCATCTATGTGAGCACAGCCTCAAATCTTGGTTTCTGGTCAGATTTTCACATTGTGAAGCAACTATATTTTATATTGCTCCATAATTGCTGAAAATTTACCAGAGCATTCTTCTACCCATATAACCCATATCCACAAAATTTGGGCTCATTTCATCCTATCAAAAATTCCTTAAATTTTTCCTAAGATTCTGGTCAGAGAGGATAGCTGTGAAGGAAGTACCATTTTGGCTTGTCCAAATAGCATGAAATTTTTATGGCACTCTCATATGACCAAATCATCATCCTATGCCAAATTTCAGCTCAAGTTGTTACTCCATGTGAGTGGCACATCAAGATTGAGTTTCTGGACCAGATTGGTCAGTTGCAAAGCAACCCCATTACATATTGGTCCATTTCACTTCAAATTTCACAGTATTGTAGTCCTTCCTACCCTAAACCTCCCAGACATCTCATGTTGACCTTATCACTTTCCTGTTCATCGCAGTGGTGTGGTCAAGTTTGCTGCAGCAAACTTCCAGTGACCACTCCCATCTAACTACAGATCCTCTCATCGATCCATCACATCCCTGAGACTGTTACTTGGAGGGACTACACATTGGACATGATTTGGCCGGTTAGGGTGCACCCCATGTGCTAGTGCACGTGGTGACCACACGTTTGGCATGCCAGTCAGCGCGCTCTGGTGATTTAACGACTCGGTTCCGTCCGTTCCTTCGCTCCCTCGCCACCTCTCCATGTCCAGGAGGTTTGTCTCGTCGTCGCCCATCTCCTGGAAACCCGATGGTTCCCTCATCCCCAGGCAAGCCACAACTCTCATCTGCATCATCGCATTGCAATATCATAGTTTAACTATTTATTTTAATAGCAAGTATGAAGTATCTGTGAAACGAATTGGATTATGCAATGTTGGAGTTAATTCTTGGATAGGTGACTACCATGTTGAGTACCGGATTATTAGTGACTAGTAGTTTACCTACTCGTTGATGCCATGATGTTGAGATTATCGTCAATGGTTATTTTGGATTGCTAGTTGGTTAACGTTTGACTTGGATTATCATGATATCGGAAGGTCAGCTATGACGGAAATATTATTCAGAGATGTGATATTTAGTCGGTTGACCTTGAGTCACCTGTCCGGACTTATCCGTGCAACCACATTTGCCGGTAAGGGATGGCCTTGACTTGGTCTGATCGCGTGCTCTTTCACCGGTACTGCCCAAGAGGGAAGGTTATGCGTGCGCGCTACCCTGGCCCGGTAGGCGGCGGTAACCTTGTGAGCCCAGTTGAGTTATATGGTACCAGGCCCCTGTTTTGGACAGTTTGTTGGCCACGACGGTGGTAGGTGTCACGCGGTGACACAGGGGCCACCCAGGGCAGGACTCCGGGGGAGGATGATTGCCGGTGGTACGATGGGAGAGTCACGGGTCAGGCAGGTTTCGTTGGAGCAACGCTGGTCCACCCGAATGGGATCACGAGGTCAGGTGCTCCATGGTGTGGGTAAAGTGCGCAACCTCTGCAGAGTGTAAAATCTATTCGAATAGCCGTGTCCACGGTATTGGACAGTCCGACCAGACCTCACTAGGTGGTCAACCATGGTAGTGATGATAATGATGGAAGAACTAGTCGTAAGATCGGAAGTACTCGGTGGATCGTGAGTATTCTGAGGGTTGTAAGGCAACCCGAAAGAGAGTAAGTTGTTCAGACTTGTTGTGCAGATGAAATCAGGTATATGATATGTCAGCCATGGGATGGCAATGGGATGAGTGATCGCATGACCACATGATTGGACATGGAACATATTCGAATTGGATTCTAAGATTATTCGGAGTATGGATTGAATATGCTTTACCTTACTGCATTTATTTCAGAAGTTATCTTGCTAGATAACCATGCTTGTTAATTTTGATTGCTATGATGTTGTCTTGCCTTAATGCTGATGTTTGCTGTGAGCTTGCGAGTACATTCCAAGTACTCACCTGGCGTGTCATGCCAGTTTGCAGGTCATGCCATGATTGCTTGCTTTTCGAGGATCTCGAGTTTGCGACCTAGGATACGCGTTTTAGCCAGAGTCCCTGCGGAGTGGAGTCCATCACCGCCGTCACTGTTCCGCTGCCGAGAGAGTTACTCCGCTGTTAGCATAGGGCTACCCCGGGCAGGCGTAGTGTCGCCGTGCCGATGTAATCCTTGTACCCATTGTAACCATATCCATTGTAATAAAGAGTTGATTTGTTCTATGCCAATAGTGCCGTATTCCAGAGGACTTGTCCCTGGGCTGGAATATGGGGCGTTCCGATTTACTCTGAGCCGGGGTGCCACAGAAGTTGGTATCAGAGTAGGTCTAGCTATAGGACGCGCGATCTAGGTGCAAGCGTTAGTAACCGGTAGTATAGAAACCAATTGGTTTGCTGCACTTATAATGGTTTGCATGCATATAGACTAGATATCTTATCACTAACGATGGATCTGGTGAGTGTAGGTGGCATCGGTTTCGATTCACTACCTGCGCTCTCCAGTTTGCATATTTGTTCCTTGGTGTGGTGTCATCTTCGTCCCAGCGGAGTGATGCCAAGGTGCTTGATGGTGTCGATCCCTTGTCGGATTGATGCACCGGTACCACACCAATATATTCTCTTCAGCCACCCCTATCGTTTCGGTGATAGACAAGTTCTATCTCGGATCGTGCCATTCCACTAGCCACTTCGGCAACCCTTACTGATCCTTGTTATCAGAAAAGGGCAAAGCCTGCAAGCCTTTCTCTCCACCGCTATCTCATTCCGCCACCTATTCTTTGGACGTGTACGGTTTCTTCCGTACGCTTGATGATGATGTGTTCGTAATGTCTGTGTTCCGACCCCCGATCGCCAATTCGTCCTCGCCACCGGTTCCATCCGTGTTAAGCCTGTATTTGGTGTGGCCTTGTTTACACAAATTTTCTTCCACACATTGATCCACTTTCGTGCACATCGCCACAGCATGTTAGACCGTAATACCGGTGTTCTTGCGCGATTTGTGTGCTTAAGTAGGAATGCATATTATTGTTGTGAATAGCTTTAGAATATGATATTGCTTGTGTGTGTGATCTTGCTGCTTTGTGTGCTTTTGTTTAGTCGTTTCTTTTGGTTGTTTGGGCCCTTGGTGTTACCTTATTTTCCCCTTAAGGAAGTTGCTCACCGACCCTGAACCAAAGAGTCAGTGAAGAGACAGACATTTGGAAGCCCAGCTCAGCAATATGGGGTTTTCAGCAGACTGTGTTGTATCGGGAATATCGGGCCTGAATATAAATGAAATCCTGGCTGGATTGATTATCAGCATCAAGTATACATCAGTGTAATCTTCACAGCAGTAATGATCACATCAGCAAGAGGGCGAACCGTGTATATGATCCACAGTGCATTCTGTGCCAAAGGTATGATTCATATATACAAGGTTTGAGTCTGCTATGAGTACAATTTGAACCCTGCTATGTCTTGGAAGCAAGCCAGCATGTACTATGAACCTAGTGTTCTGTAAGAAGGATAGCCGAATACCCTGTATGCATAATAGTGAGCTGTATGGGACGCGGATGAACCCTTGCCATCCTTCTTTGGTAACGGCACCACGCCTGTGTTCTGAGCTGTTTCCGACCGTCCGGGGTGGATGCCGATTTTTATTTCTCTTGTCAGCAACTGGCCCGTGTTCTGAGCTGCTTTTCGGCCGTCTCGGGCAGCTGTTGAATTTCTCTTCGTAGCAATGACCCTATGCTCTGAGCTGTTTTTCGGCCGTCATAACACCTATGGTCACCCGAAGAATCAAGAGCATATCAGGCCAAGTTCTTTCAGCAAAGGATCTAGGCAAAGAGAATTATAATGCAAAAGCAAGGTTGTGCAAACAGGTATGCTAATGGTACAAATACTCCGGACAGTCGGGTTTGATGCCAATCACCAGGGATACACACCCACGGGGTATATCCCATTTGCAAGGACCCCCTATCGAGACAACCCGCCAGCCAACCAGATATGTACAGAATTGTCAGAAGAGGGCAACCAAACTGGTCAGGTCAGTCGAAAGATTAACTCAGCAGTTCAAATTCAGCAACCATGTTAAAGCATTACACGGCCTACCATCCACATAGAGATACCGACAGACTTAGTAATCAGAAGGTTGGCAACTGTCTCGAAGCATGTGTCCTCACAAATGGGAATCAGTTAAAGACTAACCTACCGAAAACAAGACTCTACTTCCAGGACCGCTGTCAGTCAAGTCTATGGATAATACCACCGTACACCTTTATGCTGGTCACGACGGGTGACAGTCAAATATTTGGTAGGAACCTTGTATCCAAGACAGTGAAGATAGCCAAGATGACTCAACAATCCGTGCGATAAGTCAGATTCCGCCAGGAGAACGGTATGATTCACAGTACTGTTTTGAGCCTGGAGGACACACAGCCATTTGAAGTCACCTAATGCAATGAGTAAAGATTTTATGTCCACCAAGAGAATCTGTTCACAACTTAGTGAACGGTTGATCGTATTGGACCTCGTCACGACACGTCCATGAGGAACCACCCTCGGACTTACAAGCAGGGCACATAGCTCGGTCTGGATAGTTTATTGCCCCAGACAGGATAGCAGACATAAAATGATTGGAGTCAGAGTAACATATGAGGTAAGATTTGCCAGAATGAGGATCCAGTGAAGCAAACCACCCCGAAGCAAGGCAGTCAGTCATATGAAATTCAGTGGGAACATTATACAAAGGTAAAAAGGAAACCCGAGTTGGAAACGGTTTCCTCAAGAGGAAATATTCATGTTTGATCCCTGAGCAACCAAATCTCGAGGACGAGATTTCTTAAAGGGGGGTAGGTTTGTAACACCCTGGATTTTGCCCATTTTCTTTTTCTTTAGATTTTGGTCCGGATTCTCTTTTTGTGGCTCAGTAGTCTTGCAACCTGGAGGGATCACCCTTCATTCATCTTCCCAAGTGGCTTGCCAACCTCAAAACCATCCCAAGACCTTGCCATTTCCATCTTGGACCAATCCCAATATTCTTTTTCATGGGAATATTCCTTTTTCTATTAAAGGAATAACCTTGTTTGCTCTGGGTTGTGAAGCAACCCACATTTCCTTCATCCCCAAAATTCCCAAATAATTCTCATAATTTTTTTGGCTCAGATATTCCACAAATATGTCAAATCCTTCCTTGTCATGTTCAAAAATATTTCACAAATATTCATTTTCTGATTCTGCCTCAGCTGGCAGTTTGTGAAGCAAGTACCCTTTATATTTGCTTGCTTGCTCTCAAACTTTTTGTGCACTCTTTCCTATCCATATCATTGCCACATGCCAAAATTCAACTTTATTTGGAAATTAAATTTCCCTTGGCTAATTTCCAAAGTTTCTAGGCAACTGGAATCTTTGTGAAGCAAGTGCTAGCTAGGAGTATCCAAAGGAGTTGAAATTTTGCAAGCATCTTAATATGCTCAAATCATGACTCTCCACCAAGTTTCAACCCTATCCAATTATCTATGTGAGCACAGCCTCAAATCTTAGTTTCTGGTCAGATTTTCACATTGTGAAGCAACTATATTTTATATTGCTCCATAATTGCTGAAAATTAACCAGAGCATTCTTCTACCCATATAACCCATATCCACAAAATTTGGGCTCATTTCATCCTCTCAAAAATTCCCTAGAATTTTCCTAAGATTCTGGTCGGAGAGGATAGCTGTGAAGGAAGTACCATTTTGGCTAGTTCAAATGGCATGAAATTTTTATGGCACTCTCATATGACCAAATCATCATCCTATGCCAAATTTTAGCTCAAGTTGCTACTCCATGTGAGTGGCACATAAAGATTGAGTTTCTGGACCAGATTGGTCAGTTGCAAAGCAACCGCATTACATATTGGTCCATTTCACTTCAAATTTCACAGTATTGTAGTCCTTCCTACCCTAAACCTCCCAGACATCTCATGTTGACCTTATCACTTTCCTGTTCATCGCAGTGGTGTGGTCAAGTTTGCTGCAGCAAACTTCCAGTGACCACTCCCATCTAACTACAGATCCTCTCATCGATCCATCACATCCCTGAGACTGTTACTTGGAGGGACTACACATTGGACATGATTTGGCTGGTCAGGGTGCAACCCATGTGCTAGTGCACGTGGTGACCACGCGTTTGGCACGCCAGTCAGCGCGCTCTGGTGATTTAACCACTCGGTTCCGTCCGTTCCTTCGCTCCCTCGCCACCTCTCCATGTCCAGGAGGTTCGTCTCATCATCGCCCATCTCCTGGAAGCCTCCCCCCCCCAGTTTCTTCCTCCTCACGCCACGGCGATCGCCGCCGCTGTTCGGCACATGATACCGTCATTGTTTTCTTCTGTCCCCTTCTCCTTGAACCCTCCCGAGCACGCCCGAACTTTCTCTGCTCCTCCGCGAGTCCTCTGGATGCCTCTCCCCTCCTCCAGGCGTGCTCCCGAAGCTCCTGGGCGCCGGTGCACGCGTCACCGCGGCCGCGCTCGGCCACCCACGTCGCCGCGTTTATATAAGGCCCCGGAGTGCCTCCCCTCCTCACCAACCTCTCCACCTTGCTCCAATGCTCCTCCTCGACCGCTCCATCCCTCGCCGGAGTGCCCCCTACCCTCCAATGGCCGCCACGGCCGCCGCCTTTGGCCACCTAAATTTAGGCAGTACCGGTCCCCTTCCTCCCCATAGCCACCACCGGAGGTCTCCACCACCACCCTAGGCCACTCCCCGAAGCTCTCCGCCCCTCTTCATGGCCGTGACGCTCTGTCCACCGTCGCCGTGGCCAGAGTCCACCGAGAGCCGCGCCATGCCCTGCACTGTACTCCCCGGCGTCCGCTTCCTGCTCTGATGGGTGAGGCTCCTCCTCCTCGTCTCGCCGGTGGCCGGGCCTCGTCGGGAGATGGCATGTGCCGCCGGGGATCGCCGGCGCAGGAGTGACCGCACCCTCTGTCTCCTTTCCTGACGCGAGCTAGAAGACAGAAGCAGAAAGGGAGCGGGAGGAGAGAGAGAAGCTCGGTGGGGCCCGCCTGTCAGCTACTCGTGGCCCGGCCCCGTGCCTGCTGACTGGGATAAGTGGAGGCGTACTCCTCTGGAGTACGTTTCCCAGCTGAGGAAGCGCATTCTACCCCTGTTTCGGCAGAGAATACGTTTTCAGTCACTGGAAGCGTATTTTCAGAATGCGCCGTCTGTTTAATCAGCCAAGGACCCATATGTGAATATTATTTTTGGAGATAGGTCCCTGGTAGAGAAACCTCTGCAACTTTTTCTCCGAGACTCCGATCGAGGTGATTCCAAAGCCCACGTCTTCGTCTCGTCGAGCCCGACAAGTTGGTATCATTTTCACTACGTGGTCCCACTATGAAAATGACCATTTTACCCTTGCCCGAAAACAGCCCCCTCCGAGAGAGAACTGTTTTCCGGCAATCACTTCCGCGGACTCTCCGCACTCCTTTCCGATGGTTCCCTCATCCCCAGGCAAGCCACAACTCTCATCTGCATCATCGCATTGCAATATCATAGTTTAACTATTTCTTTTAATAGCAAGTATGAAGTATCTGTGAAACGAATTGGATTATGCAATGTTGGAGTTAATTCTCCGATAGGTGACTACCATGTTGAGTACCGGATTATTAGTGACTAGTAGTTTACCTACTCGTTGATGCCATGATGTTGAGATTATCGTCTATGGTTATTTTGGATTGCTAGTTGGTTAACGTTTGACTTGGATTATCATGATATCGGAAGGTCAGCTATGACGGAAATATTATTCGGAGATGTGATATTTAGTCGGTTGACCTTGAGTCACCTGTCCGGACTTATCCGTGCAACCACATTTGCTGGTATGGGACGGCCTTGACTTGGTCTGATCACGTGCTCTTTCACCGGTACCGCCCGAGAGGGAAGGTTATGCGTGCGCGCTACCCTGGCCCGGTAGGCGGCGATAATCTTGTGAGCCCAGTTGAGTTATATGGTACCAGGTCCCCGTTTGGGACAATTTGTTGGCCACGACGGTGGCAGGTGTAACGCGGTGACACAGGGGCCACCCAGGGCAGGACTCTAGGGGAGGATGATTGCCGGTGGTACGATGGGAGAGTCACGGGTCAGGCAGGTTTCGGTGGAGCAACGCTGGTCCACCCGAATGGGAACACGAGGTCAGGTGCTCCATGGTGTGGGTAAAGTGCGCAACCTCTGCAGAGTGTAAAATCTATTCGAATAGCCGTGTCCACGGTATTGGACAGTCCGACCAGACCTCACTAGGTGGTCAACCATGGTAGTGATGATAATGATGGAAGAACTAGTCGTAAGATCGGAAGTACTCGGTGGATCGTGAGTATTCTGAGGGTTGTAAGGCAACCCGAAAGAGAGTAAGTTGGTCAGACTTGTTGTGCAGATGAAATCAGGTATATGATATGTCAGCCATGGGATGGCAATGGGATGAGTGATCGCATGACCACATGATTGGATGTGGAACAGATTCAGATTGGATTCTAAGATTATTCAGAGTATGGATTGAATATGCTTTACCTTAGTGCATTTATTTCAGAAGTTATCTTGCTAGATAACCATGCTTTTTAATTTTGATTGCTATGATGTTGTCTTGCCTTAATGCTGATGATTGCTGTGATCTTGCGAGTACATTCCAAGTACTCACCTGGCGTGTCATGCCAGTTTGCAGGTCATGCCATGATTGCTTGCTTGTCGAGGATCCTGAGTTTGCGACCTAGGATACGCGTTCTAGCCAGAGTGCCTGCGGAGTGGAGTCCATCACCGCTGTCGCTGTTCCGCTGCCGAGAGAGTTACTCCGCTGTTAGCATAGAGCTACCTCGGGCAGGCGTAGTGTCGCCGTGCCGATGTAATCCTTGTACCCGTTGTAACCATATCCATTGTAATAAAGAGCTGATTTGTTCTATGCCAACAGTGCCATATTCCAGAGGACTTGTCCCTGGGCTGGAATACGGGGCGTTCCGGTTTACTCTGAGCCGGGGTGACACACACATTAAATGGGGAGCTCTTGAGCATCGCGCCTCAGGAGTTCTTGCTGCCTCTCGAGACCTCACCCCCTGGCCTTGTCCGAGGCATCGCGACCTCACATAGCAACGGCAGCCGAGCTTCGTTAGAGGGCCGGGCCCTGAGGACGTAGAGCAATTTGACGAGCAAGGAAAAGAGAGGTAGGCCTCACGAGGGGATTTGGGACGGAGGATTGCAGTTAGCTGTGGTTATATATCGGTTAAGACGCAGAGAACGTCGAATTTTCAGGCACCCCTCGCGGGACTTGTGTGGATTTGCCACAGCACAGAAAGTGGACAGGAAGCCAAGATCTGAGGAAGTGCTCCCGCACATTGCAAGGATTTCCGACGGGCCGCGGATCCTCTCGCAATGCACCCTGAGTTAAGTAATCCTCTCCGCGCCATGCGCGAGTCTTACCAATAATGCTTCGCCTTTACCTTCGCAATCTCGTCTGGGCGGAAACCCTTTTTCTCTCATGAGCAGCTTGTGCATCAAGGGGGGCCTCTTGAGCATCACACCTCAGGATCTCTTACCGAACCTCGAGACCGTCACCTCCTGGCCTTGCCCTTGGCATCGCGACCTGGCATATCAGCTACGACTGAGGCTTGCTTGGGGAGTGGGTCATCCCGGCGACGCAGAGCACTAAGCGATTTTAGAAAAAAGGGGGCTAAGCCCAAACGAGAAGTGTCACAATAACTTAAACACGAGCTAGAAGCATTTAAGATGAAGGCGCGAGCCCCAGAGTCCTTACACACCCCTGCGGGGCCCTTGACATTTTTTATGCAAAAAATAAAAGAAAACTGAAGAAATCCCCTCAGGCGGCTGCCGCTCCTGAGGCTCCGACCCGGCTGCGCCAGTGCCTAGTCGGAGTCCTCCTCCATCTTGACGCCGCGGTGTGGGGGCACGTCGGAGTCGTCGTCGCTCACGCTCATCCCGGGGGAGGCGTCGTCGCCGTCACCGGAGGAGTGGCCGCCGCTGCTGCTATTGCTCTCCATGTAGCACTCCAGGCGGCTTCCGGCCTCCCCGAAGATCTTCACGAAGAGCGTCGCAGCCCTGTCGAACCTGAAGTGGAGGGTGTGCCCCTCCTTCAGGCCGCGGGCGCGGGCGAATGACTTCCACCCCCGGGTCAGGTAGATGTAGCCGGAAGGGGTGAACTCGGCAGCCACCTAGGAGGACTTGTTGTAGCCGCCGTCCGGCTGCAACCATAGCCCCAAGGGCATGTAAGCCGCCAGCTCCTCCGCGAAGGAGTCCGAGAGCTGGAGCCAGGTGCAAAGCGGATTGTTCATCTATACGAACTCGTGAGCCAAGTCGGCAGAGTGGCCCCCTGCCCGGGGCGGCCGGGCGACTGCGCCACTTCTCCCTCCTCGACCGCGGTCGCTTTGACCACCGCGGCCGCGCCCGCGGGTGGGGTTCGTCCCGCGGCTACCCGAGATGATGCGGGCCGCTAATGGAGGACGCTCGCGTTCCCGGGGAGGCACCCAGGGCGTAGCTGCGGACTTGCGGGGGCGGCCCCGCCCTCTTGCCGGCTGCGGTGGTTCCAATCCCTTCAGTGTGGCCTTGCCCTTCTCGGTGGTGGAAAACCTTCTGAAAGGTGCCATGGCTACAACAGTAGTGGCTGAAGACGGAGAGGCGAGAAGACAGAGATGGGCCGAGGGGTCCAACCCCTCGCCCTTTTATAGCGATCGAAAGAGGCCGATCCGCGCCCCTTCACCTTCAGAGCCATGATGGCCCCGCGACGTGAACTAGGCTTTATGTCAGCCTGGGTAGTTGCCCAAGCGACATGGCGAAGCGGGGCGTCTCGTGCCCCATCATGCACCACGCATCAAGCTGGCCCGCAAGCGGTTGTGGCCCGTGTCACTTCACCCCTCTCTTCTCCGCCTTCGCCTCCAAGCCGAGTCGTGCGTGCCGCGGGCCCGGGGGCTACTGTCGGGATGCTGGGACTGGGGGTACCCAGGCCCATCCACCTGCGGCCCACCACATGGCACCATCGAAGGGCCCAGCATCAAGACTTCACGAGCAAGGCCCTCGCGAGGGCCCCCTCCTCGTGAGGCGAGCATCAACAGGCATCGTCAGGTGCCCCGAGGGATCCATGAGGGGTGGCCTCCCGAGGCCCCTCGTGGGGTGGACACTTCTAGGCTCGCCACCCCACTTAACGATGCACGTGGGTGACACGAGCCACGATGAGCGGTGCCAGAGGGGCACCCGCGGGCACAGACCAGGACAATTTCCTCTTTGGTGCCAAAGGAATAAGGCCAGCGCGCGGGTTCCCATGGCAGCCCCAAAGGTTGACTCTTTGGTGCAACAAGACCAGGACGCCGGCTCGGCAGGACAGAGGTCATCGTCGAGCCCACCTGCATGTCATGGACATAAGCTTTGCAGGCGAAGACCACCTTTTGCAATGATAAGAAGTACTCTTGTCCCACTTCAAAATTGGTTTTTGTGGCATCTCTTCCCGCCTAGAGTTTTCGGGGAAGAGGAACAAGGCTACTATAAGTATAGGCTAGTGTCTACCATAGAGAGGGATCGAATCCTAGGGGGTCGAGTCTTGAGCCCTCCCGAGGCACCACATCCTTGTACTCGTTAATACACATCCTCCCTCGCGAGGCAGTCCACCACAAAGCAGGACTAGGGTCTTACACAACAAGGTGGCCCGAACCTAGGTAAATCATCGTGTTCTACCCTTTCTTCCCTCTCGCTCGAGCACGTCGGAGCATTGCCGTGAGGTAGTGAGCAGCAGGTCATAACCTAGTGAAGTTCTCAGCGCACACCCCAGAGCTCGAACCTTTCCTTAGGTCCCCGGAGGCCCGATTCTGACAGAATGGGGGTACAGACGGGCCGTGTACCCAGCTGCGATGCCTTGTCGATAGTAGGCAAGCGCCGATGGATCCGCTCTTGCTGTGCCACGCGCCGCACCTCTCGCTCTGCGGTGCTCCAACGGTCTCGCTGTGCGGTGAGCCACAGCCTATCGGCGCGGATGCGCCTAGCTTGCTTTGCGGCGCACCATCGATCATGTTGTGCGGCAAGCTGCAGCCTCTCGGCGCTGACATGCCTATCTTGATCCGCGGTGCTGAAGCACCGTGTGCTAAGGGTCTGCTCAACCCTGGCGATGATGCGCAACACGGCGTCGTCCATCGCGTTGCCGGGGAGCGCCTCAGCCTCGACGGGCCGTGGCGCCTTCTCATTTTCCTCATCGAGGAGGTTGATGGCAGAGGCGGTGCTTCGGTGGGTTGGCATGCTTGGAAAAGGTGGATGTGCTATAGGATGCGCTTGTTGCCTCAGTGCGTCGTGCGCCGCCTAGGTTTATATGCGCAATATCGCTGGGTGGCAGCGGGAAACCGATGAGGAAATGGCGGGAAACGGTGGCGTGTTCATAAAACACCATAAATTAATGGAAACTTAGCATAGAAGGAACAACGAGCTATAGCACGACGCGTGCGGGCACATTGCTCGCCCAAGGCTATGTAATTGGATGTTTAATTTGGTTGTGTGATCATGTCCTTATTAGTATATATGTTGTTGTTCTGTATGCAATCACATCGCACACGGACCATAATAGGGAAACCGTCGGTGATGAATTCATCAATCGCTGACAGTTGTATACCTTGACGTGTTTGCCCACAATACACACGTCTTATTAGCAGCAATTGTCTATGTTATTATCGGTCTTTGCACACATTTTTTATTACAGACATGTTTGCCGCGTACCACACACACCTTGTTAAGTTGAACCATTTCTGTTCTCTTGGCTCAACGCAAACAGTTCATCCAAGTGAACTGTATGACGTATATCACACACACGTTTGATCTGGCCAACCGTTTATGTTGTGTTGCTTAATGACAAACCGTCCATCCGAGTGAACTGTATGACAAGCGGTTTTTAGCAAGTATTCTTTGCAAGTGTTGAAAGGAACAGTGATAGATAGTTTGATAGCAAGGTGATTTGTAACGAGCAACAAATAGCAATGGTAACAAAGATGCAGCAAGGTATCCCAATCCTTTTTATAGAAAAGGACAGGCCGGAACGTTCTCTTATAACAAGCAAAGCGTTCTTGAGGACACATGGGAATAATCATCTTGTTACTTTCATCATGTTTATTCGATTCGCATTCGCTACTTTGATAATTTGATATGTGGGTGGACCGGTGCTTGGGTGCTGCTCTTACTTGAACAAGTCTCCCACTTATGATTACCCCCTCTCACAAGCATCCGCAACTACAAAAGAAGAATTAAGATAGATCTAACCATAGCATGAAACATATGGATCCAAATCAGCCCCTTATGGAATAATGCATAAACTAGGGTTTAAGCTTCTGTCACTCTAGCAACCCATCATCTACTTATTACTCCACAATGCATTCCCTTAGGCCCAAGTATGGTGAAGTGTCATGTAGTCGACGTTCACATGACACCACTAAAGGAAGCAACAACATGCATATCATCAAAATATCAAACGAATACCAAATTCACATGATTACTTATAACAAGACTTCTCCCATGTCCTCAAGAACAAAAGTAACTACTCACAAATCATATTCATGTTCAAGATTAGAGGGGTATTGAATATCATTAAGGATCTGAACATATAATCTTCCACCAAATAAACAAACTAGCATCAACTACAAGATGTAATCAACACTACTAGCAACCCACATGTACCAATATGAGGTTTTAAGAGCAAGATTGAATACAAGAGATGAACTAGGGTTTGAGATGATATGGTGCTGGTGAAGATGTTGATGAAGATTGGTCCTCATGATGAGAGGGTTGTTGGTGATATCGATGGCTTCAATTTCCCCCTCCCAGAGGGAAGTGTCCCCGGCGAAATTGCTCCGCTGGAGAGCTAAAGTGCTCCTGCCCAGGTTCTGCCTCGAGACAGCGGCGCTTCGTCCTGAAAGTCTTCTCTTGATTTTTTCTAGGTCAAAACCCTTCATAGAGCAGAAGATGGGGGCAGAGGCCTGCCAGGGGCCCCACAAGGCATCAGGGCACGCCCAGGGGGTGGCCGCGCCCTGTTGGCTTGTGGGCAACTGGTGGGCCCCCTCTGGTACTTCTTTGCTCCAGTATTTTTTATATATTCCATAAAAATTCTCGGTAAAATTTTAGGTCATTTGGAGTTCTGCATAATAGGTTTCTCTGATGTAGCTTTTTCAGGTCCAGAATTCCAAATGCCGGCAATCTCCCTCTTCATGTAAATCTTGCAAATCAAGAGAGAAAAGGCATTAGAATTGCATCACAAATTGTTATAATGATAAAAAACACTATAAATAATAGTAGGAAAACATGATGCAAAATGGAGGTACCAGTCCTCCATCATTTGATAGTCTTGGGAGAAGAAAATATTGCTTGGTGATTGTGGATGATTACTCAAGATACACATGGGTATACTTCTTCAAGAGGAAGAGTGAGACCCAAAAAACCGGCATCGACTTTGCAAATGAAGCTCAACGTCAACATGATGCAAAGATATTGATGATTAGAAGTGACAACGGCACCGAGTTCAAAAACTACACCTTGGATGAGTTCCTTAGTGATGAGGGGATCAAGCACCAGTACTCTGTTTTGTTAACCTGTCTTGAGGCAGCGGTAGTACCGCTCTGGGCAGCAGTAGTACCACTTGTGGGGTACTGCCGCCGATCTAGTTCCGTGGCTACTACCGTTTATTTGATGTGTTCTAATGCTCCTACGCGCTCATCGGCAGTTGAGCGGTAGTACCGCTTGCGGTACTTCCATCCCTACTACCGCCCCACCTCCGCGGTATCACTGTAGCTCTAGTACATAAGCAGAAGTGGCGCGGTAGTACTGCGGTAGTACAGCTCGCGAGCGACACTATCGCCCATTCACTACCGCTTACTCGAGGCCTTCTGGACTGGTTTGCCTCTGTGCGGCAGTAGGGCGGTAGTATGACTGTGGTTGTACTCCACCTACTACCGTTCGTTCCTACCTAATGCACCCTAAGTGGTAGTACATCTAGGGCGAGCGGTAGTACCGCTCTGGCGGCACTACCATTTGGGGGCACATGATACGCCTCCAACGTATATATAATTTTTTATTGTTCCATGCTATTATATTATCATTCTTGGATGTTTTACAATCATTTTATAGCAACTTTATATCATTTTTTGGGACTAAGCTATTGACATAGTGCCCAGTGTCAGTTGCTGTTTTTTGCTTGTTTTTTACATCGCAGGAAATCAATACCAAACGGAGTCCAAACGCAGCGAAACTTTTTGGTGATTTTTTCTGGACCAGAAGACACAAGTTGGGCCAAGAAAGTACCTGAGGGGGGCTCCGAGGGGAGCACAACCCACCAGGGCGCGCCTGGGGGCCTAGGTGGGTTGTGCCCACCTCGGCCGCCTCCCGCACCGCCTATTTGCTTTATAAATACCCCAATATTCCAAAAACCCTAGGGTAGTCGACGAAAATCAATTCCAGCCGCCACAAGTTTCGGAAACCACAGATCCAATCTAGACACCATCACAGAGGGGTTCATCATCCTCATTGGTGCCTCTCTGATGATGCGTGAGTAGTTCATTGTAGACCTACGGGTCCGTAGTTAGTAGCTAGATGGCTTACTCTCTCTCTTTTGATTCTCAATACAATGGCCTCTTGGAGATCTATTTGATGTAACTCTTTTTTACGGTGTGTTTGTTGGGATCCGATGAACTTTGAGTTTATGATCAGATCTATGTTTTTATCCATGAAAGTTATTTGAGTCTTTTGATCTCTTATATGCATGATTGCTTATAGCCTCGTATTTCTTCTTAGAATCTTTGCTTTAGTTAGGCCAACTAGATCGATTTTTCTTGCCATGGGAAGAGGTGCTTTGTGATGGGTTCGATCTTACGGTGCTTGATCCTAGTGACAGAAGGGGAACCGACACGTATGTATCGTTGCTATTAAGGATAACAAGATGGGGTCTATTTCTACATAAATAGATCTTGTCAACATCATGTCATCGTACTTATTGCATTACTCCGTTTCTCCTTGAACTTAATACACTAGATGCATGCTGGATAGCGGTCGATGTGTGGAGTAATAGTAGTAGATGGAGGCAGGAGTCGGTCTACTAATCTTGGACGTGATGCCTATATAATGATCATTGCCTGGATATCGTCATAATTATTTGAAGTTCTATCAATTGCCCAACAGTAATTTGTTTACCCACCGTATGCTATTTTTCTCGAGAGAAGCCACTAGTGAAATCTATGGCCTCCGGGTCTATTTTCTCATCATATATTTTCAGATCTATTTTGCTATTTGCCTTTTTTATTTATTTGCCACTTTTATTTTCAGATCTATATTATCAAAAACCCAAAAATACCTCGGAGAATTTTATTCACTTTTATTTGCATCTATCAATCTATTACAACTTTCTCACGTCTGTTTGCCAATTTCTGGCACCGTTACCCGAAAGGGATTGACAACCCCTTTAACACGTCGGGTTGCAAGTATTTTATCTTTGTGTGCAGGTGCTGTTTACGTAGTGTTGCTTGGTTCTCCTACTGGTTCGATAACCTTGGTCTCATCACTGAGGGAAATACCTACCGTTGCTGTGTTGCATCATCCCTTCCTCTTTGGGGAAATACCGACGTAGTTCAAGCAAACATCAAAAGGAATTTCTGGCGCTGTTGCCAGGGAGACATCATCAACATCTACCAGGTTCCTAATCACAAATCTCATCTCCTTGCAATTTACATTATTTGCCAGTTGCATCTCATTTTCCTCTCCCCCACTTCACAAAAAAATTGCTGTTTTATTCGCCCTCTTTTTCGTTCGTCGTTTTCTCGTCAGATCTGTTTTTGAGTGCAATCTTGTTGCGTAGTCACGATGACTCAAGAGAACACCAAGTTGTGTGATTTCTCCAATACCAACAACAATGATTTTATTAGCACTCCGATTGCTCCTCCCGCCACTAGTGCGGAGTCTTGTAATATTAATGTCGCTTTGTTGAATCTTGTTATGAAAGATCAATTTTTCGGTACTCCTAGTGAGGATGCCGCGTCCCATCTTAACACATTCATGGAATTATGTGATATGCAAAAGAAAAAAGATGTGGACAATGATATTGTGAAGTTGAAATTATTCCCGTTTTCTTTGCGAGATCGTGCAAAAATTTGGTTTTCTTCTTTGCCTCGCCATAGTATCAATTCTTGGGATAAGTGCAAAGATGCTTTTATTCCTAAGTATTTTCTGTCCGCGAAAACTATTTCCCTTAGGACGCAAATCATGAATTTTAAGCAACTTGAGCATGAACATGTTGCGCAATCTTGGGAAAGAATGAAATTGATGCTAAGAAATTGTCCTACTCATGGTTTAAATCTTTGGATGATCATACAATTTTTTATGCGGGATTGAATTTTGTTTCTAGAAATCTTTTAGATTCCGCCGCGGGTTGTACTTTTATGGAAATTACTTTGGGTGAAGCTACTAAATTGCTAGACAATATTATGGCAAATTATTCACAATGGCATACCGAAAGAGCTCCTACTAGTAAAAAGGTTAATTCGGTTGAAGAAATTTCTTCTTTGAGTGAAAAAGTTGATGCTCTTATGAAATTGGTTGCTAATAAAAGTGCTCCTATTGATTTTAATGATGTGTCTTTGTCTACTTTGATTGAGCAAAATAGTGATGCCGTAGATGTGAATTTTTTCTCTCGAAACAATTTCAATAACAATGCTTATAGGGGTAATTTTAATCCTAGGCCTTTTCCTAGTAATTCCTCTAATAATTATGGTAATTCCTATGGTAATCCTTCTTATAATAATAATAGGAACACCTCTGATTTTGAGAATAATATTAAAGAATTTATCAATGCTCAAAAGAATTTTAACACTACGATGGAAGAAAAATTGAGTAAAATTGATGATTTGTCTAGAAGCGTTGATAGAATTTCTCATGATGTAGAAAATCTCAAGATGAAATTTTTTGTGCCTAAGGTTTAAGAATCAATTAAAGCTTTATATGTTTCTATGGATGAAAGTAAGAAAAGAACCTCTATGCTTAGAGCTAGACGAGAATTTTTAGAAAAAGCGTTTTAGAGTGATTGCTTTCACAAAAATGATGAAGATCTTAAAGTGATTGGTGTTTCTTCTATTGATTCCTTGTTTAGTAAAATTAAAATTGATGAAAAATGGACTGAAGAATAGTCAACTTTAGCTAGAAGGCGTCCCGATAATTTGGAGGGTGAAAATCTTGTTGAGAAAATTGATAAAAGTGGGTTTGGAGAGGTCAAAACTTTAACTAGTGATGTGCCCACTCTTTTGGATTACAAAGACTTTAATTATGATAATTGCTCTTTGATTGATTGTATTTTTTTTTTGGAATCCATGATAAATTCACCCCATGCCTATGAACAAAATAAAGCTTTTACTAAACATATTGTTGATGCTATGATGAAAGCTTTGGAAGAAAAGTTGTAATTAGATATTTTCAATTCCTAGAAAATTACATGATGAATGGGAACCTACTATCAAAGTCAAGATTAAAAATTATTAGTGTTTGCTTTATGTGATTTGGGTGCTAGTGTTTCTACAATTCCGAAATCTTTATGTGATGTGCTTGGTCTTACCAATATTGAAGAATGCTCTTTAAATTTGCACTTGGCGGATTCTACTATTATAAAGCCTATCGGAAGAATTAATGATGTTGTTATTCTTGCAAATAGGAATTATGTGCCCATAGATTTTATTGTTCTTGATATTGATTGCAATCCGTCTTGTCCAATTATTCTTGGTAGATCATTTTTGCGCACTATAGGTGCCGTGATTGATATGAAAGAAGGGAACATCAAATTCCAATTTCCTTTGTGAAAGGGTATGGAATACTTCCATAGAACAAGAATTAATCCACCATATGAATCAATCATGAGGGCATCTTATGGATCTAGAAACAAAGACGACAATACTTAGATCTTTGCATTATGCCTAGCTAAGGGCATAAAATGATAATGCTTGTTGGGAGGCAACCCAATGAATAAAATTTATTTTTGTCTTTTTCTTTCTATTCTTGGGTGTTTGCACAATTATGCTACTATTATGATTGTGTTTTTTGTGTTTTAATTAGTGTTTGTGCCAAGTAAAGCCTTTAGGATAGCTTTGGTCATAGTTGATTTGATTTTGTTGGAAAACAGAAACTTTTGCATCCAGTAAAACAATTTTGAAAATTCACAGAAGCGACAAAAAATTCTGAAGTTTTTTACACAAGATTTATATACAAATTTACTATTTTTTCCTAATTTTCAGAATTTTTGGAGTTACAGAAATATGAGAACAATTCGCATCTTTACAGACTATTCTGTTTTTGTCAGATTCTGTTTTCTTTGCATTGTGTGCTTATTTTGATGAATCCATGGTTTGTATCGGGGGTATGAACCATGGTAAAGTTAGAATAAAGTAGATATAATGCAAGAACAAAATTTGAATGGGTTTACTACTGTACTTAAAGTAAAGATTAGTTTTCTTATACTAACGGATCTCACGAAGGTTTTGTTGAGTTTTGTGTGATTGAAGTTTTCAAGTTTTGGGTGAGATTACGATGGATGAAGGAATAAGGAGTAAGAAGAGCCTAAGCTTGGGGATGCCCCATGGTACCCCAAGTAATTATCCAAAGAGAAGCAAGCAACTAAGCTTGGGGATGCCCGAGTGGCATCCCCTCTTTCTTCTAACGACCATCGGTATTTTACTTGGAGCTATATTTTTATTCGTCACATATCATGAGTTTTGCTTGGAGCGTCTTGTATGATATGAATCTTTGCTTTTTTTGATTTTTATTTTTAGTTATGAATCCTTGCTGGACACACCTATTTGAGAGAGCCAAAATTATGCTATGACTTGTTAGAATTGCTCTCTATGCTTCACTTAAATCTTTATGAGCGATGGAATTGCTCTAGTGCTTCACTTATATCTTTTTGAGCACGGCGTGCTTTAGTATTTTTGAAGAAATGCTCTCATGCTTCACTTAGATTTATTTGAGAGTTAGTAATTTTTTTTAGAAATTATCTCTTGCTTCACTTAAATTATTTTGAGAGAAGAAAATTTTATGCTCATGTTCTTCACTTAGATTTGTTTGAGCTATCAAAAGCAACAAATAAAATTAGTCCCAAAGTGATAGATATTTAAGAGGGATATAATAAAAACTTTCATGAAGATCATTGGACAAAATAAACTTGATTGCTTGTATTAGTTTTGCGATATGTTGATATAATATGTGAGTCATGTTGATGAGTAATTATGCTTGAGTAAGAATATTGGTGTTAAGGTTTGTGATTCCCTATGCAAGCACGAAAGTCAATAGTTATGCAATGAAATTACATCCTACTTGTGGTGCATTATTCGGTGTTAGTTATGCTTAATGCTTGCTTATGAGATTTTTCGTTTCTTGGTTGGATGCTTCTCAATCTTTTGCTAGCCTTCATTGCACTAAGTATGATCATTACTTGTGCATCCAAAATCCTTAAACTAGTTTTGCCATATGAATCCACTATACCTACCTATATGCGGTATTTCCATGCCGTTCTAAGCAAATTTGTATGTGCCATCTCTAATTTCAAAATAAATTACTCTTTTGTGTGCTCGTACAGCTCATGAAACGGTAGGGGGTGGCTGATATATTTCCATGCTAGATGTGTTATTCTCAAGATGAGTGTTTATTCACTTGTCATTGCACAAGAGTACAACAAAGGTATTAGGGATGCCCAGTCCCGAAATAAAAAATGAATTTACTTTATGTTGTAAAATAATAAATTCCTTGGAAAGTGTTGGTATGGAGGGCACCCGTGGATACGGCTAGCCATGGAAAGTGAAAGTATTGTGGAAAAAGGAATAAACTTTATTTTCTGTTTGGGAACCGCCTATGATATATCTAGCATGGAAAGTATTGGGAACTACTCGATCATTTTCGTTGACAGGAAAAGCATGCCACCCAAAATGTTTTATCTCTACTTTTTTTTGCTCTGAGCTCTGGCACCTCTACAAATCTCTACTTCCCTCTGAGAAGGGCCTTTCTTTTACTTTATGCAATTTTTATTTTGAGTCTCCATCTTCTCTTATAAAGCACCAACTAAGGGGCACTATGATCGTACTTGAGCATTGGGTGTAGCTAATATGCGAGCGTGTTTCATGAATGGATCAATGATTGAGCATAATGGGCTAGGGATAACTTGCTTTAGTGTTGATATTTTGAAAGACATGGTTGCTTGTTGATATGCTTGAGTATTGAAATCTTCATGTCAAAACTAGACTATTGCTTTGAATCATATAAAAGTCTAAATGTCCATGCTACAAAGAAAAGAATATGTGATGAACATGTTAGGCAGCATTCCACATCAAAAATTCTGTTTTTATCATTTACCTACCCGAGGATGAGCAGGAATTAAGCTTGGGGATGCTGATACGTCTCCAATGTATCTATAATTTTTTATTGTTCCATGCTATTATATTATCATTCTTGGATGTTTTACAATCATTTTATAGCAACTTTATATCATTTTTTGGGACTAACCTATTGACATAGTGCCCAGTGCTAGTTGCTGTTTTTTGCTTGTTTTTTACTTCGCAGAAAATCAATACCAAACGGAGTCCAAACGCAACAAAATTTTTTGGTGATTTTTTCTAGACCAGAAGACACAAGTTGGGCCAAGAAAGTACTTGAGGGGGGCTCCGAGGGGAGCACAACCCACCAGGGCGTGCCTGGGGGCCCAGGCGCGCCCAGGTGGGTTATGCCCACGTCGGCCGCCTCCTGCACTGCCTCTTTGCTCTATAAATACCCCAATATTCCAGAAACCCTAGGGTAGTCAACGAAAATCAATTCCAGCCACCGCAAGTTCCAGAAACCACAAATCCAATCTAGACACCATCACGGAGGGGTTCATCATCCTCATTGGTGCCTCTCTGATGATGCGTGAGTAGTTCATTGTAGACCTACGGGTCGGTAGTTAGTAGCTAGATGGCTTCCTCTCTCTCTTTTGATTCTCAATACAATGGTCTCTTGGAGATCTATTTGATGTAACTCTTTTTTGCGGTGTGTTTGTTGGGATCCGATGAACTTTGAGTTTATGATCAGATCTATGTTTTTATCCATGAAAGTTATTTGAGTCTTTTGATCTCTTATATGCATGATTGCTTATAGCCTCGTATTTCTTCTTAGAATCTTTGGTTTAGTTAGGCCAACTAGATCGATTTTTCTTGCCATGGGAAGAGGTGCTTTGTGATGGGTTCGATCTTACGATGCTTGATCCCAGTGACAGAAGGGGAACCGACACAGATGTATCGTTGCTATTAAGGATAACAAGATGGGGTCTATTTCTACATAAATAGATCTTGTGTACATCATGTCATCGTTCTTATTGCATTACTCCGTTTCTCCATGAACTTAATACACTAGATACATGCTGGATAGCGGTCGATGTGTGGAGTAATAGTAGTAGATGCAGGCAGGAGTCGGTCTACTAATCTTGGACGTGATGCCTATATAATGATCATTGCCTGGATATCGTCATAATTATTTGAAGTTCTATCAATTGCCCAACAGTAATTTGTTTACCCACCGTATGCTATTTTTCTTGAGAGAAGCCACTAGTGAAATCTACGGCCCCCGGGTCTATTTTCTCATCATATATTTTCAGATCTATTTTGCTATTTGCCTTTTTTATTTATTTGTCACTTTTATTTTCAGATCTATATTATCCAAAACCCAAAAATACCTCGTTGAATTTTATTCGCTTTTATTTGCATCTATCAATCTATTACAACTTTCTCACGTCCGTTTGCCAATTTCTGGCGCCGTTACCTGAAAGGGATTGACAACCCCTTTAACACGTCTGGTTGCAAGTATTTGTTCTTTGTGTGCAGGTGCTGTTTACGTAGTGTTGCTTGGTTCTCCTACTAGTTCGATAACCTTGGTCTCATCACTGAGGGAAATACCTACTGTTGTTGTGCTGCATCATTGGTTCCTCTTTGGGGAAATACCGATGTAGTTCAAGCAAACATCAGCACTCTACCCTTGCATGTAGATTGCGAACTACAGCCTGAGCGGTGGTACCGCTTGTGTGCGGGCTGAGTGCAAGAAAATGGTTGAATTTTTTCCCACTATAAATAGAGAGTCTACTTCCCCAAGAAGACTCACCTCTTTCTTCCCCAAACTCCAATGTTTCTCAAAGCTCCAGTTTCGCCCGATCTCTCTCCCTAGCCAACCAATCTTGTTGATTTTCTAGGGTTTGGTTGAGAGGGCCCCGATCTACACTTGCACAAAGAGATATTTGATTCTCCCCACTAATCCCTTGTGGATCTTGTTACTCTTGGTGTTTGAGTACCCTAGACGGAAGAGGTCACCTCGGAGCCACAATCCATTATGGTGAAGCTTCGTGGTGGTGTTGGGTGCCTCCAATTAAGTTGTGGAGATTGCCCCAACCTTGTTTGTAAAGGTTCGGTTGCCACCTTCAAGGGCGCCACTAGTGGAACCACGATATCTTGCATTGTGCAAGGGCATGAGGAGAATACGGTGGCCCTAGTGGCTTCTTGGGGAGCATTGTGCCTCCACACTGCTCCAACGGAGATGTACTTCCCCCTCAAGGGAAGGAACTTCGGTAACACACACTACTGCAGGATGCTGCTAACGCGACACTACAATCAGAGACCCTTCGACGAAACTATGTGCGATGCATTAATCGCAAACGAAGATGTAATAAAACCATCAAAAATGATACAAAACGTTTGCGATGGCGGAGACATCAAACATGGTTCAGATTATAGTTGTGTATGCGATGCGTGGCATACGGTTCACTCGAATGAACTGTTTGCGATGAGCATAATAGCAGAAACGGTTAGATAGATGAAGGTGTGTGCGATATACGGCATACAGTTCACTCGGATAAACTGTTTGTGATTAGGCAACATAACAGAAACAGTCAGCCAGATCAAGGTGTGTGCGATATATGGCGTACAGTTCACTCGGATGAACTGTTTGCGATTAGCCAACACAACAGAAATGGTTCAACTTAACAAGATGTGTGTGATACGCGGGAAACAGGTCAGTAATCAGAAATGTGTGGGAAGACCGATAAGAACATAAACGATTCCTATTAATAAGCCATGTGTGTTGTGAGCAAACAATTGCTGGTATACAATTGTGAGTGATTGATGAAATCATCACCGATGGGTTTTATTGTTTAGTCCGTGTGCGATGTGATTTGCTCTGTCCGCACAACATCTATGCTCTGTCTACACAGCATCAACATATATACTTAAGAAATAGCATTGCATAACCAAATTAAGCATACAATTACACAAGTGACTACACACATAATATTTCCACACACCAAAGTAAGCAATTGCATGCATACTAAACTAGGAGAAACGAGGATCTAATCATCTACTTCTTGTTGTGATGACGCTTGCTATTGCTCTGCTTCTAGCTGGATCCCTGGCCGTTTTGGGGAAGGAGGCACTTCCTCATGTCAATGATCTGCCTGTACATCTCGTAGCTCGTGTACGCCTCCTTGGCCGCGTACACGACATGATCTTTGTTGAGTTTCTCCATCCAGGCCAAGTGCCAGGCATGCTTGTCCTTGTTGCAGGAATCCTTCATATCTCTGTAGTAGGGGTCGATGATGGCCTCGGCGAGATGAACCAGTGAGTCCTTCTCATGCTTCTTGTTTCCCCAGATATTGTATTGGTCTTGGATGCCGACAACATTCTGGCAGGCGATGCCTGAATTCTTGAGCACCTTTACATCGTTGGTGATGTCCACCATAGCGAACATGTAGTGGGGGCTGTTGACAAACTTGGTGAAACGTTCGCAAGGCCTTGTGGCCAGGCAGTAGTGGTAGACAAGGACGTGATTGCGCACGCACATCTAGGCAATGGCAACCTTGGGACGAGACCCGGCACGAGCGCGGGTGTACTCGAGGTCGAACCTGACCACCTTGTACTTCTCCTCAGCAAGCAATAGCTCCATAATGTGGATGGAGTGCTCCACCCAGACCGGGTTGTTGGTGTACACCGCCGAGAGCTCCGTGAACCTTCTGTGGGTGTCCACCATGGCATGCATGGTGAACTGCTGCTCGTCATCGGCAGCTGCTCGGAGCGCCATTGCAGCCGCGCAGGATACCCTCTAAGAATTTATCATGGTGGGTGTGCTTCTTGCAATAGTGGGGTGCGATCAGAAGGTTGAAGAGACACAAGGGTTAAATGGCCGTTGTAATAAATGGGGCGGCCGGCCTGTAATCATCACATCTTGTCACCGTGTTCATAGCAGAGGATTCCAGTGCACGCTTGAGCACCCCGCACAGGTTTTGTTTGACCACGCGTGGGCTCTAAGAGGCGCCAAATGTATCGTTGGTGAGCCTATTCCCGCGCAACCGCGCAAGCTTCCCGCTCGGCTAGTTTGGCCATGCGTCGGCTAGAAGAGGGGCAAATCATGGGGGTTTATTGGCAAAAAGCTTTGTAAAAACGAAGTGTATGGAATGACTTTGATCATAAGTTTACCCGTGGGTGATGAGGTCAAAGTTACACAGAAGGGTGATGATGGACACTCAAGTGCGATAATTAATTCTGTGCTCTACAGGGCACACGGTTGAAGAAACCAACTATGTGCAATAATGTCGAAGATCACAGTCGAGTTAGCTATACAGATTGTTTGCGTTGAGATCGACACATTCGAGAATGGTTAATAAAATCTAACTCCATTGCATATTAAGGTCAAAATAGTACTACCAATATACAAGTCTTATACGATGCCATTTCAATGATTGTACCACAAAAGCTCGAAATATTACAAGGTTCAAATTCCAGAGTTATATGGCTTAAATTCGAAGATTACAAGGTTCAAACTGATATTAGAAATGAAATTCAGCTCATTCAGCTGCAAACGCCCGCACTGATCAGCTGAACATGGATATAATAGAGGTTCAAACTAATATTACCACTTGTAAGGCTGGTTTCGAAACCTCATCATTTTTGCAAAGGGATCAGCCACTGAGAAGTCATGTATGGGGTTGACACAATGACTTCTGATTATTCTGTCAGCTGAAGTTCCAAAATGAAATTCAGCTTTTTTCGGAGCCTTTTCCATTCTGCCGGAGCCACTAGCACTGATCAATAAACCATTCATTTTTGCAAAATAATTATAGGGAAAACCTCATTACCTTCAGCACCCTTGCTATGACAACAAAGAACCAGGCGAATATAATCTCTGGTAAGGTCCCTCGGTATGAGTTTAAAGTAATTTCTGAGAGATGCAGATCTAGGCATTCTATATGATTGTTATATTGTATCACATTATCCACCACCGGGCATAATCTTATCTGCAAAAAAAGAAAACATGTTAGTGCCTACATGCAATTTCGAACACTACTACGGGCCTATTTGGTTTGCAGGATTTGTAAAATGCACTAACATGCAATCTTCGATCCGACATGATTAACATGGGCATTTGATTACAATCTATAAAAATGTAGCCTTCTTCACAAGAGGTTGGAGTGGACGAAAAGTTCCCTAACAAAACTAGTATAGATGAATCCAAAGGAGAAATGCTTATGGATTGTCACTGATACGCGTCGGTGCTATACAAACGGTTTTTAACCCCTTTCCGCGACGGCGACAGGGGGGTCCTTCCCACATGACCCAGAAACCATCGGGGATAGGGAGCCAAGATGCATATACAGTACTCCTACTCGTTTGTGCTCGCATTGCCATCGCAATCGGTATTCTGTGGTGCTACGTTTACGATGCGCGGCCCATTACAAATGGTTCACTATTATAGAACGTGTATGATAGGCATACAATCACACACATTCTCTTTTCCCAAACCATATGCGATAACTAATTAAGAAGATTAGCTAATCGTCGTATGAGTGTCGGACAGGATTACGAAACGTCGGACCGTCGTAACATCGTCGTACACGACACCTATCACACACGCTATTCTGTGGTGCAATGTTTACGATGCATACTTCATTAGAAACAGTTCATGGTTGCGAATCGTGTACGATAAGGCAACTATCACAAACGTTTAGTTTGCCCGCACCGTTTGTGATATTGTCTGACATCGCACACGCTTTGCAAATGGCAACTGCGTGCATGCTTGCACACGTTTCCTCTCTGTGAACCGTGTCGGATTATGGTGTATATCGCAAACGTTTGTGTTTTACCAACCTTGTGTGCCGTAACTACCTGGAGAGCGTAATTTCACCGTAATTTAATTGTTGCTATTTCAAATTGTACTGGATTTGAATTTGAATTTGAATGTATGCTATAGCTTTATTCATATCCATCAGGTTCAAACAACCAATGCATTATTCGATTCATAGGTACATATGTTCAAGAATTACATAAGAACCAAATAAAGAATGATGAACCACAGTTGTATACTTGTACTATTAAAGACGGTAAAGAAAGAGGTGAAATACATTCTGGTTGCTGAACAAGGTGAAGCGGAATGCCCATATTGTGCCCTCCTCCATGCAGAAGGCACGCATGACTCTAGTTCAACCCCTTGTGATGGCCGACCGCCCATCCTTCACGGTCTTCATGAAAACATCTAGATAATCATCGTGTTCTGGTAGAAATACTTTAACCTTTGCATGCCCACCAATCATGTAGTTTGAGAGGTAATCTTGAGTAAACTGCTTTGGCAACCACTGCAAAGGAAAAAGATTCAGACATTGTCATCTAACACAACTCATTATGGGCAGTAAAAAGAAGGTTGCAAAGTTCTTACTTACCATCCTGCAGTTCGCTGTTGTCTTGGATAAAGTGTAAAGAAATAGTTTAATTGCCATCTTTTGACCCATTTTACTAACAATCTTTATCAGCTTCCTCACTTGATGCTGTTTCATCAATATCTCATTGCCCCATACGCAGAAAGGGTCGAAGCGCGGATCTTTACCAATGACATATGTACCTAAAAGCACCAAGTTAATATTAGAAGCTAAACAACAATTGCACAATGATGTAGTACAACACTCTTTTATAATATCTTATAACATTGAATATACTCACATATTAGATGAATTAACATCTTATATTATGGGCCGGAAGGAGTTTATTGCATTCTTACAAATTATCGGCTGATTAACTGTTGCTGTATCCATGGGTTAGACTTAGTTTAAGCTAGTTCGGGCTCAAATAGCCCTAAAGTATATCCAAACATGAGGGCTAGTTTGAGCTAGTTGCATCTAACCCAGCCAAAAAAACTATCCAACCCAAGAGGTGCTAATTGGAGCTAGTTCTCCTAGTGCATTTATTGTCAATCTAACCCTATCATCCAAACACCTCTTTGGATGGAGTTAGTTCAGGCCTTCAGGGTTAGTCATGAGCTAGAAACTAACTCTAACCTCTATCTAAGTTGAGTATCCAAACAGGGCTGTGTTGTTGTTGTTGCTGCTGCTGCTCTTCTACGTATATCTAGACATCATCAGAACATTAAGGTAACACTCTTCCTTGTTGCTATGTAGCCTAGGATTGCATATTTAGACATTAAGTACAGTGCATGTTGCTATGTAGCCTCAAATATATTACATATGGCCCTAGTTAACCTAACGATAAATGGGTTACAGATATATTTAGTTAAAAGTCCGATTCACCGATTAGTCCCTTATCAGCCCCCGGCCTACATGGTACCAGCTACCGATATCCTGAACAGTGAGTATATATAAGCCATGGGATGAAACTAACCTCGATGGAAAACAACAGTCGTTCCCAAAATTGTCCTGTGTAGGTACATCAAGAGGCATGTTAAGCACAACAGGCTAAACATCAACCAAAATTATCCATGGCAGACAAAATAATCTCCAAAAGATAGCTTCAGTGTGCAGGTTTAAGCACGCTAGTAAAGCAAAACAAGTGGAAAGGTGTGTTAACTGCAACAGGCCTAACATTTAACAACAAGCAAACATAATCATTCAAACTGGTATTGTGCCGGTCTAAGTACACTAGTTATTGTTAAATAAAAATGGAAAGACGTGTTAACTACAAGATGCAGCAACCAAATGTAGTCATTCATAGTGGTATTATTGAAACTGGTACTAATGAAATTGAACTGCATAGTTCATACTTGCACATATGGAATATCACGTTGTGAATAACTGCAATAAACAAGGCATACTACGAACAACCAAAGATAGCATTTGAATTTGGACATATGCTAACTACAAACAATCGAACAATCAAAAAACTTTAAAAGAGGCATATGCTATCTATAACAGGCTTAACAGCAAGCAAATATATGCATTCCTATCGGTATGTTTAAAACTGGATTGATGAAATGTACTGCACAGTAAATAATTGCACATATAGAGCATCACATTGTGAACAACTGAAATAAACAAGGCATACTGCAAACAACCAAATATAACTGGACATATTCTCACTACACTACAAAAGGGACTCGATGGGTTTCCTCACTTGTCACAGATGGGCTCGTTCCCGTGGGAAGAGCATGGACCCTGGATGCGCTCCATGTTGTCGCAGATGGGCTCCTTCCCCTTGGAAGAGCACAGCTGTAGGGTGCCCTCCCTGATGTCGCAGACGGGTTCTTTCCCCTTGGAAGAGCAGATGGGCTCTTTCCCCTTGGAAGAGCCGGAGAGGGTGCCCTCCTCGTGGTCGCCGTCGATGAGGTCTGACATGGAAGCTGTGGATCCCAAGCCAGCGTCGCAGAACATGTCCTTCAGAAATGACAAAAGGGGCTCGATGGCGATGTAGGATGGCAAATTCTTGACAGCGAGCCAGAGGAGATCAGCGGTGGGGCCATGGATGAGATCGACGGTGGTTGAACCCGAGGGTTTGGGTGTGGGCCACTTAACCTGTGACATAGCCCGCCTCAGGCCGTCGCTGTCAATGACCTCGATGTTGTAGCCGGCATCCGCGACATACCCGCATACTCTAGCCCGCTGATTGAGTGCCTGCGGCCAGTAATGGTCGTCAGCTTCCTCGGCGACGTCGGGCGAAGAGACCGTGATACACCTCTTTTGGGCCAGCCGCTCCTCGAGCTCCACGGGAAGCGTAGCCAGGCTTAGGCTGCGATGCTCTGGAGTGGGGGATGGGGATGGGGATGGGGATCTGTGGGAAATGGGGCGTTTGGCAGGCGTCATCTAAGAAACTCAGGGCGGCCTGGGTTTGGAGATCGGTGGGTAAGCTGCACGGGCAAACCGGCAGATGTTGACAATGGAGGCCTTGCGGCGGTGGCGGCGGGGACCTTGCTAGGGTTTCGAGCGAGGGAGGGTGTGTGTGTGTGTGTGCGCGCGCGCCCGAGGAGGTTTTGCTATGTGTGTGTGTGGAGGGGGGCGGGGGTGTGTTTGAGGAAATGACGCGGGTCCTGAAAATTTTACTACGCGGGAGTCAAACCCGGAAGTGAAATGCCGGGGCTATTGAATTTTTTTTATGATGGTGCATTGCACACGGTCCGGAGATAGCAACCGTGTGTTATGAAACAGAAAAACCCTTGAGGCGGGCAAATATTTTCGAGGGATGCAGGCGGAATTGGGAACAAGAAACATCACACACGGTCGAAACACAATAACTGTGTGTTATCAAACAGAAAAAAGCTGCAGGCGGGTAGATATTTTTGAGAGGGGAAGCCTTGTGGAGCCCAATGTACTATGTGGATGTGTGCGTGACAGGGGCACCGGCGTGGCACACGGTTAGTTTGAGTGAACCGTGTCTGTTGCGTCATGCGACTTGTCTAATGTTCATAAATTTGGCGAAAAATGACGCGGGAGAGGGTCAGAACACGAACACGCTTGCATGTGGACCAAATTTATGTATGAAAAGGGTGGTTTGATGTTCAAATACCGAATGCAACTTCGATGTGGCACCTATCTCGCAAAGCGCACGGTATTGCTTGCCCCCCCTCGTGTCGGCACAAAGGGAAACCTAAGCTATGAATGCATGCCCTCCCCCCCTCGTGTCGGCACGAAGGGAATCCTAAGCTATGAATGCATGCCCCCCCAACCGAGGTTCACCTAGCAAAGCCCCCCCCCCCACACACACACTTTCAGTCGGTGGGCCAGAGAGGCATCTCACCAAGATGGATCGTAAAACGGACCAAGAATAATCCACCTTGGTCGTACAACCGCTCTCTTGTTGTTGGTCAAAGTGATGGACGTCCATGCGACCCCGGAGATGGGCTAGCTCGCCAATAATCACGCAAGTAGCTAGTCACCGAAGACAACCATTGCATGCATGTGGCCCAAACATATGTATGGAGAGGCGTGTTTTTGAATACACAATGGAACAACTTTGATGTGGCACCGTGATTTCAAACTAGAAATCCCCACACTGAGTGAGGGTTAGGTTGACGATGCATATGTATGTTACACCACACTTCAAGCCGACGACGGGGATTCATGCATGCATGCGTGCATAGTATATGCGCTCAAACTTAATTAGGTATGAATCTCACCATGACCTATACTACGATAACACGAACCAAAGGAAGAATCCGCCATGGTAACCTATCTTGTTGTCGGTCAAGGTGATCATGGATGTCCATGTGGGCCCACGAATATATAGGCTTGTCGCTGATAACCACGCGAGGGAGTGTACCATTCGAAGATAACCAATAAATGCATATGTATGGAGGTGATGCGTGCATGCATGTTTGAATACCATTTCACAACATTGATGTGGCACGTGCATCGAAAATCGTAGAGTCCCCACAAAGAGCGAGATCGGTTCATGACGTGTAGCCACTTCGACTCGATGGGAGGGATTCATGTGTACACATGCATGTGTGTGTGCTCAAACTGTATCATGTCATCCCAGAGCATGACCTATATATATACTGTATTACAAGCAAAAAAATAATCCCCTCCTAAGTCAAATTAACCTCTCTCGTTGTCAGCCAAAAAGTAGTGATGGACCAAGCGGGCCCACAGATGGAAAGCATCGATATCGCTGATAACCGCTTAAGTGGGTGCGAGAGGACAACCACCATCGCTTTGCATGTGGGGCACCAAACATATGTTGAATACCCAAAATGCACAACTTTGATGTGCCACATGACTCAAAAACCGTAAACCCCCCACACAGAGCAAGGAATTCATGAAGCGTACTACATATGATGGTCCCCTTCCCCCTCTTCAACACATACTATATGCTCCTACCGTAATACAGCCCAAAAAGAATCCTCCTCGATGGTGAAATTAATTAACCTCTCCCGATGTAGGTTAAAGTGATGCATGCATCGACGATGGCCTCGTGGGCCCATAGATGGAAGCGTCACACGTGAGTGTCCTAGCTAGGATAACCACCGCCTGCATGCATGTGGCCCAAAGAGGTGTTGTGTGATGTTTGAATAGCCAATTTCACAACTTTGATGTGGCACGTGCCTCGGAAACCGAAAAGTCCCGACACTGAGTGAGGTGTACTTGTTCACGGATGCGTACGTATAGTATATATGCTAGTCCCCTCCCACCTCTTCGACGCATACTTTATACCACCATAACACAAACAAAAAAGATTCTACCTTGCTGGTCAAATTAACCTCACTGCCGGCTGTTCGTCAAAGTGATGGACGACGACCTCGCGGGCCCACAGAAAGCGTCACACGCGAGTATCGAGTGTCGTGTAGGACAACCATTGACTGCATGTGGCCAAAACATGTATGTATGAAAGGGTTGTGTAATGTTTTAAATAACGAATTCATGACTCTGATGTGGCACCTGCCTAACAAAACGGCCAACCCACATGGTGGCTCACAACTCGTAGTGTACTGCTAGCCACCCGCCACCCCCCAGACGCACACACCCACACACACACCGCGAATCCACCGCAACTACGATGCATGTTAAATTATCCCGCGGTGAACATATGTTACCAAAGGAGGGACGTTTTAATTTCGAAAAAAAACCGAGATCATTAAGATGTTTTAGTAAATTAATTGATTGATTTTCTGCGGGTATAATGTGCAAAAATCAAATTTGAGCTACATGCACACGTGACAATGCACCTAAATGGATTGCAAAAACACATGTGTCTCAGTGGGTGCATGTTTACTCCCCGTGCAAGAAATTTCAAACATTGAGAATCTCGATTTTTAAATTCTAGTACATCCAAAACTTATTTGAAGTTCATGAAACTTATCGTGTTGTCATATGGACACCAATACAAAGAGGCATTGTACTTTTTTTTGTCAAATTTGAGACCAGTTTTGATGTAATCTTTATCTAATTACAAACGGGAGATTATTAATAATTGGGAACCAATATCCCAAACAGATTATTTATTCGAACCATGAGCGTTAGACCAACAATGAATACGTGCCATGCTTCGGTTAAGCAATAAAGCGGCAGCATTAATCATCCAAATAGAAAAACAATATACGTGCCGCCACGCGACCCGTGTGCCGTGCGAGCAGGCGTGAGTTGACGGGATGCATGCGAGCAGTCCACCACGCAGGCAGACCGGGAGGCATGTGTGCAGGTGTGTGAATTGACGGAGGCATGCTCGTTGCGCAGTGTCATCGGGAGGCGTGCGAGTAGCTGTGTGAAATGACGGTAGGCATGCCAGCAGTCCGGTGCGCAGGCTCACCAGGAGGCGAGCCAGCGGTTTGACCGCCGCCCGCATCTCTCCCACTACTCCATATTAATGGTGCGCCCGAGTGGCCGCACCCCCCATCCTCGCCACACACACAATCCTCTCTCTCCGCTTGCATCCTCGATGCCGCTCTCAGTTCTCAAAGCCGTCAGTGTATGAGGATGCCGCCGAAGTGCCCCATCCGAGGGAGTGGCGACGCCGGGGCTGCTGAAGCACCGGAGCACGGCGTGGAGGCGAAGACAGAGTTTGCCATCACCGCCGGTGAGTTATCGCTGCACCCTGACATCGTCGACGGCGTCGAGCTTCCACAGACGGAGGCGGAGTTCCACACCGACTCTGGTGACGACTCGGGCGACGACCCCGGCGATGACTCTGACGACCACTCCCGTGACGACTCCGACGATGACGGACAACTGGTTAGTCATCTATACCCATTTATGTGTCAAATAGATCCTAGGGTTTCTCTGGTTACTCCTGCCTCCCCCTTTTTGGAATAGAAATCCTATGGTTATGTTCTCCCAATCCATGAAATCTGAGTAAGTTTCGTTAGATCCGTGTAGTGTATTGATTGTTTGAATGGTACAAGTGATAAGTGATTTGTTGTTTCATCTGTGCAAATGATTTCTGCTAGTAATCCAACTAGGGTTAGTGTTCGTGCTAATAATTCCTAGCCAGGACTTGACAATTGATTTTGAATGACCTACATATATGTTTGTGCCATTATTTTCTTCAAGATTGCTCTGTACACAGACGACTGTGCTTAAAAATCAAACCATAATCTCTGGATATGTATAAAAAAATAGCCATAAATTCCTAATCCTACTTCACGGCATGTAAACATTGATTTCATGCCAAATTTGTTTTACTATTTGTATTGGTGTTGTCTGACGATGTGGACAGCGAGGATGAAGATGGCCAGAGGAGGTACAAGAGGCAAATCCTGAGGGAGCTTTATGTGGGAACGCATAACAGGCGTATTAGGGCCTGGAACGGCGGCTATCGATGCCCATTTTGCAACCACAAGCTTCATGACGCATATCAAAGTGTTCTGGCGCATGCAAGAGGACGGGCCATTGGCTCCTTCAAGCAGAAGTATTCTCGCAGGGTGTCGCACGACGCGTATGCCGAGTACCTAGAGAAGCTTCAGGATCGTGCTGGCATGTGAGATGAGATGTGGGATTGAACTATGTACGCTTGAGTATGCTTAATGATGGTTGAACTATGTACTTATGGTTGAACTATGCTTGTGTACGTGTACGCTTATTATCTATGTCTGAGTATGTTTAATCTATGTCTACTTATGTCTAACCGTGGGATATGGATGCAATCAGTTCGGTTGATGGAATGTACCTCCGTCCTGGTTTATTGGTCCCCTTTGTAATTTGTGTTAAATTTTGACCAAAGATTTAACTGACAAAATGTTAGAGCAGGTCAGCAACAATTATATCGTTGGATGGGTATTTGAGCATAGTGTTCAATGATATAATTTTTGGTTACATGCATAAACATTTCTTAGTTAAATATTTGGTCAAAAATTGGTACAAATTACAAAGGGGACCAATAAACCTGGACGGAGGTAGTACGTCAATCACACACGGTTCCCAAAATTGGAACCGTGTGCAATGACTTTCCTTTTGCCTGTTGCGTCAATCACACACGGTTGGCTCTAGGAAACCGTTGCCTCCGAAATTCTTTGTGGGACAGAAAACCCTCACCACCCAATTCAAAAAAGAAAAAAAAAACCTCACCATCCCCACGTCACAAATACCCTCACCCCGCCCACCACCCCCTTCGGTCCCCATTCACACCTGCACAAGCTCCTCCGCGTCTATGCATGGCACCGCTTATCGCGGCGGTAACAACTTAGCTCGACGCCTGCCGCCGCCGCCAGGCTGCCGGCAAACCCCACCGCATTTCGCCACTTTCGCTTGCCGCCGCCTATCGCCATCGACGTTCTCGACGCTGCTCACGGTCGACCCAGCTCCGCTCGATTGGGGAATCTGCCGTACTGAGGGTTCTTTCTCATGGACAACAAGGTAACTAATTTAATGAGATATTATCTCATCTCTTATCCCAGTTCATCTGCCTCCTTTAATCACCCGGCCGAAATCGCCGTGAATTCATTTTTATTCGAGCTGATTTGAGGGTTTTCTTTCATTCATAGAGTGTACAGTGCGCGGACACATCAGGACTTTGCGGCCTCCGCCAGACATTCCATCTCACCGTACCAGATGACTTGAGGATGCGCGCGGTACGTTCAATCTCACCCTGAATCGGTTGGCATGGCCTACTTTCTTGAACATATTCTAAATATTGCTACATTTGGATAAAAGGTGCCACATGCACCATATACGTCAAAGGGGATTTTTCCCATCTTCTTTCTATATTAGGCAAATTAATGATGTATTATTCTTTCGATTACTCTCATATTTCCATGACATCATGTTTACCCTATCTGTTTAATTTTAGATTTTTGTCCTTCAATTTCAACTGCTATACAGTTCTTTCAATTTGGGCCCATATTTGCATGTTACCATATTTTCTTTAACAATCCTACCATTTTCTGCAGCGCGTCCCTTGCTATGTACCAGAATCTGTAGTGCACAATCTTTCCCTTTACATAAATCAAGACTGCAGGGATGTCATGCTGAACACAAACCATAGATTTACAATCGTTGCTACTGTAAGACTTGATGAACGTGGTGACTCCTATTTTGGCACTGGCCTTTGGAAAGAAATTTCTAAGTTTTATGTACTGAAAGTTGGCATTATAATTGCACTGCACATAAAAGGGCCTGGTCATGAGATATATGCTAACTTCCCCGACGATATCATCCGTCCAGACTTTGTTCGAAGTAAGTTTTCTTTTCAAGTATCTGCATGTTGACTTACCCAGCAATATCAAATGAATTGTGTAGTATTTAAGCAACCAATTGTTATTCCATTTTCTTACTATATTCCTACCTAATAACTTCTAGTTACGAATACACTTTTCTATTGCCCTGTTTTAACTAAATATTCCCTGTACTCCCACTTCTATCAGAAAGCGCCACTGACAAGGAGACTCCGAAGGTGGAGAACGGGGCTACCAACAAGCGGAGGCGGGGCGAGCAAGAACCACAACCGACTCTAGCAGGCCTAGACTTCATCAGCAACCTCCCCGATGATATGTTGACAGTCATCATCTCCCTCCTCCCAATCAAATATGGGGCGCGGACAACCATCCTTTCCCTGCGGTGGCGCCCCCTATGGAACTCCACCCCTCTCGACCTCATCGACACCCACGAGCTCTGCCATGGCTATCGCAAAAGCTTGGATGCGTTCTCCAAGATCCTCGGCAGTCACCTTGGCCCAACCAGAGGCCTTAGAATGGGCAAGTTCCGTTCCAACGGCAAGGACTGAGCCAAGCTTGACGACTGGTTCCAATACCCCGCCCTAGATCAGCTCGAGGAGCTCACTTTTGATGATGGGCATATGCGCTCGCTGCCAACGTCCGCGCTCTGCCTCGCGCCCACGCTACGCGTCGCCAAGTTCAGGAACTGCCATTCCCCCCCCCCTTAATGACGCGCCTGCTCTTATACTACCACGACTGAAGCACCTCGAGCTCGTCGCCGTCTGCCTCCCAAATGGTGACATGGAGCGCCTGCTCCGTGCTATACTGCACTCGAGTACCTTCATCTTCAGGCGATCAATGGGTTGAGTAGCTTCCACATCACCTCCATGACTCTCCGGACTATTTATGTGTGTTGCTCGTGCGGCTGTGAGACATCACAAGATGTGTACCACGGTATGGTCATTGAGGACACACCTGCACTTGAGAGATTACTTGTAGTTGATTAAGAAGATCCAACAAGAATCAATGTCATTTCTACACCGAAATTGACAGTGGTGGGCTACTCATCTGACAAATACTCCGAACTTGTTATTGGATCCACACCCGTTCAAGTACAACAGCCGCCTTCTACCTCTCCTTCTACAAATTAACATTATTTCTAATTTTGAAGATGTTTGTTCGTCTGTCATCCAGAAAATGATTTCGACAAGCTTGACCCCGAAACTGCGCATAGTGAAGGTCTTGGCACTAAAATCTATCGGCCCCAACCTGGAGCAAGTTGTTAGTTTCCTGAGATGCTTTCCGTGCCTGGAGAAGCTATATATCGAGGTGATGTTCCGTTCCTATTAAATGTTAACCATAAGGGAGTTCAATTTGTGACACATTTTTTCAAGTTTACAATGACAATGTACTACGATTTTTGAAGGATTCTTTTGTAGGATTTCAGTACATACATGTCCCCCCCATATTGGTTGCTTGATCCATATGGTTACAATCCATAAGCATTTCTCCTTTGGATTCATCTGTACTAGTTTTCTTAGGGAACTTTTCATCCACTCCAACCTCCTATGATAAAGGCTACATTTTTCTAGAATGTAATCAAATGCCCATGTTAATCATGTCAGATCGAAGATGGCATGTTAGTGCATTTTACAAATCCTGCAAACCAAATAGGCCTGTAGTAGTGTTCAAAACTGCATGTAGGCACTAACACGTTTTCTTCTTTTGCAGATAAGATTAGGACCAGTGGTGGATAATGTGATACAATATAACAATCACGTCGAATGCCTAGATCTGCATCTCTCAGAAAATACTTTGAACTCCTACCGAGGGACCTTACCAGAGATTATATTCGCCAGGTTCTTTGTTGTCAGAGCAAGGGTGCTGAAGGTAATGAGGTTTGCCCTACATTTATTTCGCAAAAATGAATGGTTTGTTGATCAGTGCCGGCGCCTGCGGCAGAATGGAATAGGCTCCGAAAATGCTGAATTTCATTTTGGAACTTCAGATGACAGAGTAATCGAAAGTCATCGTGTCGACCCCATACATGACTTCTCAGTGGCTGACCCCTTTGCAAAAATTATGAGGTTTCGAAACCAGACTTAGAAGTGGTAATATTAGTTTGAACCTCTCTGATATCCATGTTCAGCGGATCAGCGCGAGCGTTTGCAGCTGATGAGCTGAATTTCATTTCAAATATCAGTTTGAACCTTGTAATCTTCGAATTTGAGCCATATAACTCTGGAATTTGAACCTTGTAATATTTCGAGCTTTTGTGGTACAATCGTTGAAATGGCATCGTATGAGACTCGTATATTGGTAGCACTATTTTGACCTTAATATGCAATGGTCTTAGATTTTATTAACCATTCTCGAATCTGTTTACCTTGTCGGTCTCAAAGCACACGATCTGTATAGCTAACTCGACTGCGATCTTCAACATTATTGCACAAAGTTGGTTTCTTCAACCGTGTGCCCTGTAGAGCGCAGAATTAATTATCGCACTCGAGTGTCCATCATCACCCTTCTGTGTAACTTTGACCTCATCACCCACGGGTAAACTTATGACCGAAGTCATTCCACACACTTCGTTTTTACAAAGCTTTTTCCAATAAACGCCCACGATTTGTCCCTCTTCTAGCCGACGCATGGCCAAACTAGCCGGGCGGGAAGCTTGCGCGGTAAACTGCGCAGTAGCGCGGGAACAGGCTCAGCGATGATACATTTGGCGCCTCTTCGAGCCCACGCGTGGTCAAACGAAATGCGTGCGGTGCAGTGTTGTCAAGCGTGCACGGGAATCCTCCGCTATGAACGCCATGACAAGACATGACGATTACAGGCCGGCCAGCCCCCAGTTATTACAGTGGCCATTTAACCCTTGTGTCTCTTCAACCTTTCGATCGCGCCCCACCATTGCAAGAAGCACACCCACTATGACAAATTCTTACAGTGTATCCTGCGCGGCTCCAATGGCGCTCCGAGTGGCTGCCGACGACGAGCAGCAGTTCACCATGCATGCCGTGGTGGACACCCACGGTAGGTTCATGGACCTCTCGGTGGTGTACACCAACGACCCGGTCTGGGTGGAGCACTCCATCGACATCATGGAGCTGTTGCTTGACAAGGAGAAGTACAAGGTGGTCGGGTTCGACCTTGAGTACACCCGCGCTTGTGCCGGGTCTCGTCCCAAGGTCGCCGTCGCCCAGATGTGTGTGCGCCACCACATCCTCGTCTACCACTACTGCCTGGCCACAAGGCCTTGCGCCAGGTTTGTTAACAGCCCCCACTACATGTTCGCTACGGTGGACATCACCAACAATGTAAAGACGCTTGAGTATTCGAGCATCACCTGCCAGAATCTTGTCGACATCCAGGGCCAATACAAGATCTGGGGTAGCAAGGAGCATGAGAAGGACTCACTGGTTCACCTCGCCGAGGCCATCATCGACCCCTACTACAGAGACATGAAGGATTCCTGCAACAAGGACAAGCATACCTGGCACTCGCCTGGATGGAGAAACTCGACAAAGCTCACATCATGTACGTGGCCAAGGAGGCGTACACGAGCTACGACATGTACATGAGGAACGGCCAGGGATCCAGCCGGAAGCAGAGCAATGGCAAGCGTCATTGCAACAATAAGTAGATGATTAGATCCTCGTTTCTCCTAGTTTAGTATGCATGTAATTGCTTACTTTGGTGTGTGGAAATGTTATGTGTGTAGTCACTTGTGTATTTGTATGCTTAATTTGGTTATGCAATGCTGTCTTTTTAAGTATATAAGTTGATGCTCTATAGACAGAGCGTAGATGTTGTGCGGACAAAGAAAATCATATCGCACACGGACTAAACAATGGAACCCGTCGGTGATGTTTTCATCAATCACTCACAATTGTATACCAGCAATCATTTGCTCACAACACACACGGCTTGTTAACAAAAATCGTCTGTGTTGTTATCGGTCTTCCCACACGTTTCCGATTACAAACTTGTTTGCCACGTATCACACACATCTTGTTAAGTTCAACCATTTCTGTTCTGTTCGCTCAACGCAAACAGTTCATCCGAGTGAACTGTATGCCGTATATCGCACACACCTTGATCTGGCTGGCCGTTTCTTTTGTGTTGCCTAATCACAAACAGTTCATCCGAGTGAACCGTATGCTGTATATCCCACACGCCTTCATCTGGCTGCCCGTTTCTTTTGTTTCGCCTCATCGCAAATAGTTCCTTGAACTGAACCGTATGCCCCTAATCCCACACGCAACTAAATTCTGAACCGTGTTTGATGCATCCATCATCGCAAATGTTTTGCATCTTTTTTGACGGTTTGTTTACACCACCGTTTGCGATTATTGCATCGCACACAGTTTCGTCGAAGGGTCTCTGATCGTAGTGTCGTGTTAGCAGCATCCTGCAGTAGTGTGTAACCATATGGATCAAGCAACCAATATGGGGGGGAACATGTATGTACTGAAATCGTCCAAAATTCATTCAGAAATCGTAGTACATTGTCATTGTAAACTTGGGAAATGGTGTCAAAAATTGAACTCCCTTATGGTTAACATTTAATAGGAAAGGAACATCACCTTGATATATAGCTTCTCTAGGCATGGAAAGCATCTCAGGAAACTGACAACTTGGTCCAAGTTGGGGCCGATAGATTCTAGTGCCAAGACCTTCACTGTGTGCAGATTCGGGGTCAAGCTTGTCGGAATCATTTTCTGGATGACAGACAAACATACATCTTTAAAATTAGAAATAATCTTAATTTCAAAAAGGAGAGGTAGAAGGCGACTATTGTACGTGAACGGGTGTGGATCCAATAACAAGTTCAGAGTATTTGTCAGACGAGTAGCCCACCACTATCAATTTCAGCGCAGAAATGACATTGATTTTTGTTGGACCTTCTTGATCAATTACAAGTAATCTCTCAAGTGAAGGTGTGTCCTCAATGACTATACTGTGGTACACCTGTTTTGATTTCTTGTTGCAGCACCAACAACACACATAAATAGTCCGGAGTGTCATGGAGGTGATGTGGAAGCTACTCAACCCATTGATCGCCTGAAGACAAAGGTACTCGAGTGCAGTACAGCCGCGGAGCAGGCGCTCCATGTCATCCTTTGGGAGGCAGACAACAATGAGCTCGAGGTGCTTCAGTCGTGGTAGAATAAGAGCGGGCGCATCATTAAGGGGAGGATGGCAGTTCATGAACTTGGCAACACGCAGTGTGGGCGCGAGGCGGAGCATGGACGCTGGCAGTGAGCACATATGCCCATCATTAAAAGGGAGCTCCTCGAGCTGATCTAGGGTGGGGGATCGGAACCTCTCATCAAGCTTGGCTCGGTCCTTGCCGTTGGAACGGAACTTGCCCATGCTAAGGCCTCTGGTTGGGCCATGGTTACTGTTGAGGACCTAGGAGAATGCATCCAAGCTTTTGTGATAGCCATGGCAGAGCTCGTGGGCGTCGATGAGGTCGAGAGGGGTGGAGTGCCATAGGGGGCGCCACCGCCGGGAAAGGACGGTTGTTCGCGCCCCATATTTGATTGGGAGGAGGGAGATGATGACTATCAACATATCATCGGGGAGGCTTCTGGTGAAGTCTAGGCCTATTGGAGTCGATTGCGGTTCTTACTCAACCCGCCTCCGCTTGTTGGCAGCCTCGTTCTCCACCTCCGGAGTCTCCTCGTCAGTGGCGCTTTCTGATAGAAGTGGGAGTACAGGGAATATTTAGTTAAAACAGGGCAAAAGAAAAGTGTATTGGTAACTAGAAGTTAGTAGGTAGGAATAGAGTAAGAAAATGGAATAACAATTGGTTGCTTAAATACTACACAATTCCTTTGATATTGCTGGGTAAGTCAACATGCAGATACTTCAAAAGAACACTTACTTGAAACAAAGTCTGGACGGATGATATCGTCGGGGAAGTTAGCATATATCTCATGACTAGGCTCTTTTATGTGCAGTGCAATTTTGATGCCAGCTTTCAGTACATAAAACTTAGAAATTTCTGTCCAAAGGCCCGTGCCAAAATAGGAGTGACCACATTCATCAAGTCTTATAGAAGCAACGATTATAAATCCATGGTTTGTGTTCAGTATGACATCCCTGCAGTCTTGAGTTATGTAAAGGGCAAGATTGTGTACTACAGATGTTGTTCCATAGCAAGGGACGTGCTGCAGAAAATGGTAGGATTGTTAAAGGATATAGTAACATGCAAATATGGGCGAAATTGAAAGAACTGTACAGCAGTTGAAATCAAAGGACAAAAATCTATAATTAAACAGATAGTGTAACCATGATGTCATGGAAATATGAGAGTAATCGAAAGAACAATGCATCATTAATTTGCCTAATATAGAAAGAAGAGGAAAAATCCCCTTTGACGTGTATGCTGCATGTGGCACCTTTTATCCAAATGTAGCAATATATAGTATATGTTCAGGAAAGTAGGCCATGCCAACTGATGTAGGGTGATATTGAACATACCACGCGCATCCTTAAGTCATCTAGTACGGTCAGATGGAACTCCATGGATGTCTGGCCGAGGCCGCAAAGTCCTGATCTGTCCGCGCACTATACACTCTATGAATGAAAGAAAACCCTCAAATCAGCTCGAATAAAAATGAATCCATGGCGATTTTGGCCGGGTGATTAAAGGAGGTAGATGAACTGGGATAAGAGATGAGAGAATATCTCATTAAATTAGGTACCTTGTTGTCCATGAGAAACAACCCTCAATACGGTGGATTCCCCAATCAGGTGGAGCTGGGTCGATGGAGAGCAGCGTCGAGAAAGTCGATGGCGATAGGCGGCGGCAAGCAGAAGTGGCAAAATGCGGTGGGGTATGCTGGCAGCCTGGCGGCGGCGACAGGCGTCAAGCTAAGTGGTTTCCGTGGCGATAGGCGGTGCCATGCAGAGTCATAGAGGAGCTTGTGCAGGTGTGAATGGGGACTGGAGCGGGTGGCGGGAGGGGTGAGGGTTTTGTGACGTGGGGATGGTGAGGGTTTTATTTTTTTTTCTTTTTTGAGTTATGTGGTGAGGGTTTTCTGTCCCACAAAGAGTTTTGGAGGCAACAGTTTGCTAGAGCCAACTGTGTGTGGTTGACGTAACTGGGAAAATGAAAGTCATTGAACACGGTTCCAATTTAGAACCATGTGTGATTGACGTACTACCTCCATCCTGGTTTATTGGTCCCCTTTGTAATTTGTGCCAAAATTTAACCAAATATTTAACTAACAAATGTTTATGCATGTCACAAAAAATTATATCATTGAAAACTATGTTCAAATACGAATCCAACGATATAATTTTTGCTGACTTGCACTAACATTTTTTCAGTTAAATCTTTTGTCAAAATTTAACACAAATTACAAAGGAGACCAATAAACCAGGACGGAGGTAGATTCCATCAACCAAACTGATTGCATCCATATCCCACATTTAGACATAAGTAAACATAGATTAAACATACTCAGGCATAGATAATAAGCATACACAAGCATAGTTCAACCATAAGTATACAGTTCAACTGTCATTAAGCATACTCAAGCACATTTATAATTAAGACACTACATAGCCATACATAGTTCAATCCCACATCTCATCTCATCTGCCGGCATGATTGTGAAGCTTCTCCAGATACTCAGTGTATGCGGCGTGAGCCACCCTGCGAGAATACTTCTGCCTGAAGGAGCCAACGACTCGTCCTCTTGCATGCGCCAGAACACTTTGATATGCGTCCTGAAGCTTTTAGATGCAAAATGGGCATCGAAAGCCCCCGTTCCAGGTCCTAATACGCTTGTTATGCATTCCCTAAAGCTCCCTGTGGATTTTCCTCCTGTACCTCCTCTGTCCATCTTCATCCTCGCTGTCGACATCGTTAGATAGCACATATACATATAGTAAAAAAATGTGGCGTCAAATTTGGAATACAAACTAATCTCTAGGGAACATTTGGCAGTTGCCAAAATTTGGCATCAAATCAATTTTTACATGCCGTAAAGTAGGATTAGGAATTGATGGATATTTTTTAGACATATCCAAAGATTATGTTTCAATTTTTAAGCACAATCGTCTATGTACAGACCAATCTTGAAAAAAAATGGCACAAACATATATGTAGGTCATTCAAAATCAATTGTCAAGACTTGGCTAGGAATTATTAGCATGAACACTAACCCTTGTCGGATTTTGCACAGATGAAACAAATAATCACTTATCATTTGTACCATTCAAACAATCAATACACTACACGGATCTAACTAAACTTACTTAGATTTCATGGATTGAGAGAACATAACCATAGGATTTCTATTCCAAAAAGGGTGGCAAGAGTAACTAGAGAAACCCTAGGATGTATTTGACACATAAATGGGTATAGATGACTAACCGGTTGTCTTTCGTCGTCGGAGTCGTCACCGGAGTCGTCACCGGAGTCATCGCCGGAGTCGGTGTGGACCTCCGGCTCCAGCTGTGGAAGCATGACGCCGTCGATGATGTCAAGGTGCAGAGATACCTCGTCGGCGGTTACGACAACCTCTGTCTCCATCTTCACACTGTGCTCCGGTGCTTCAGCAGCCCCGGCGTCGCCACTCCCTCTGATGGAGCGCTTCGGCGACATCCTCATACACTGACGGCTTTGAGGACTGAGAGCGGCATCGAGGATGCAGGCGGAGAGAGAGGATTGTGTGTGTGGTGAGGATGGGGGGTGCCGCTGCTCGGGCGCGCCATTAATATGGAGTAGTGGGAGAGAGGTGGGCGATGGTCAAACCACTGACTCGCCTCCCGGTGAGCCTGCGCACCGGACTGCTGGCATGCCTACCGTCATTTCACACAGCTACTCACACGCCTCCCGATAACACTGCATAGTGAGCACGCCTCCCGTCAATTCACACACCTGTACACATGCCTCCCAGTCTGCCTGCATGGCGGACTGCTCGCATGCGTCTCGTCAACTCACGCCTGCTCGCTCGGCACACGAGTCGCATGGCGGCACGTATATTGTTTTTCTATTTTGATGATTAATGTTGCCGCTTTATTACTTAACCGAAGCATGGCACGTATCCATTGTTGGTCTAACGCCCACGGTTAGAATAAATAATCCGTTTGCGATATTGGTTCCCAATTATTAATAATCTCCCATTTGTAAGAAGATAAACATTACATCAAAAGCTGTCTCAAATTTGACAAAAAGAATACAATACCACTGTGTATTGGTGTCCATATGACAACACGATAAGTTTCACAGATTTCAAATAATTTTTGGATGTACTAGATTTTAAAAATCAAGATTCTCAATGTTTGAAATTTCTTGCACAGGGAGTAAACATGCACCAAGTGAGACACATGTGTTTTTTGAATCCATTTATGTGCACTGTCACGTGTGCATGTAGCTCAAATTTGATTTTTGCACATTATACCCCTAGAAAATCAATCAATGTACTAAAATGTCTTAATGATCTCTGTTTTTTTTCAAAATTAAAACTTCCCTCCTTTGGTAACATATGTTCACCGCAGGAAAATTTAACATGCATCATAGTTGTGGTGGATGTGTGGGGTGTGTGTGTGTGCGTCTGGGGTGGGGGCTGGAAGTACACTACGAGTCATGAGCCACCGTGTGGGTTGGCCATCTTGTGAGGCAGGTGCCACATCAAAGTCGTGAATTCGTTATTTGAAACATTACACAACCCTTTCATTCATACATGTTTGGGCCACATGCAGTCGGTGGTTGTCCTACACGACACTCACTCGCGTGTGACGCTTTCTATGGGCCCGCGAGGTCATCGTCCATCACTTTGACCAACAGCCGGCAGAGAGGTTAATTTGACCAGCAAGGTTGGTTCTTTTTTGTTTGTGCTACGGTGGGAGTATATAGTACATGTCGAAGAGGTGGGAGAGGACCAGCATATATACTACGTACGCGTCCGTGAACACACCTCACTCAGTGTCGGGACTTTTCGGTTTCCGAGGCACGTGCCACATCAAAGTTGTGCATTGGCTATTTAAACATCACACAACACCTCTTTGGGTCACATGCATGCATGCGGTGGTTATCCTAGGACACTCACATGTGACGCTTCCATCTGTGGGCCCGCGAGGTCGTCGTCCATGCATGCATCACTTTGACCTACATCGGGAGAGGTTAATTAATTTCACCATCAAGGAGGATTCTTTTTGGTTTGTATTACGGTAGGAGCATATAGTATGCATCGAAGAGGGGGAAGGCGACCAGCATATGTAGTACACTTCATGAACCTCGCTCTGTGTGGGGACTTTACGATTTTTGAGGCATGTGCCACATCAAAGTTGTGCATTTTGGGTATTCAAACATCACAACCACACACACCTCTCCATACATATGTTTGGCCCACATGCAAAGCGATGGTGGTTGTCCTCTGGCACCCACTCATGCGGTTATCAGCGATATCGATGCTTTCCATCTGTGGGCCCGCTTGGTCCGTCATTACTTTGCTCGACAACGAGAGAGGTTAATTTGACTTAGGAGGGGATTATTTTTTGGTTTGTATTATGGTATATAGGTCATGCTCTTGGATGACATGATATAGTTTTAGCACACATGCATGTGTACGCATGAATCCCTCCCACCGAGTCGAAGTGGGCAGTACCCCGACACGTCATGAACTGATCTCGCTTTGTGTGGGGACTATACGATTTTCGATGCATGTGCCACATCAATGTTGTGCATGGTATTCAAACATGCACGCATCACCTCCATACATACATATGCATGCAGTGGTTGTCTTCGAACAGTACACTCCCTCATGTGGTTATCGGTGACAAGCCTATATATTCGTGGGCCCGCGTGGACATCCATGATCACTTTGACCGACAATGAGAGAGGTTACCATGGTGGATTCTTCCTTTGGTTCGTGTTATCGTAGTAGGTCATGCTGAGAGTCAGACCTAAGTTTGAGTGCATACTATGCATGCATGAATCCCCGTCATCGGCTCGAAGTGTGGTGTGACATACATATATACAATGCGTCGTCAACTAACCCTCGCTCCGTGTGGGGATTTCTAGTTCCAAAGCACATTGCCACAACAAAGTTGTTCCATTGTGTATTCAAACATCAACACTCCATGCATATGTTTGGGCCACATGCAGGCAGTGGTTGTCTTCGGGGACTAGCTACTTGCATGATTATTGGCGAGCTAGCCCATCTCTGGGGTCGCATGGACGTCCATCACTTTGACCAACAACAAGAGAGAGGTTGTACGACCAAGGTGGATTCTTCTTGGTCTGTTTTTATGATACATCTTGGTGAGATGCCCTCTCCCGCCGACTGAAAGTGTGTGTGTGTGTGTGTGTGAGATGGGGGGGACTGCTACTTCGCACTTTGCTAGGTGAACCATTGTGGGGGCAGACATGCGTTCATAGCTTAGGATTCCCCTCCTGCCGACATGAAGGGGGGGGGACAAGCAATACCGTGCGCTTTGTGAGATAGGTGCCACATCGAAGTTGTGCATTTGGTATGTGAACATCAAACCACCCTTTGCATACAAATATTTGGTCCACATGCAAGTGTGTTCATGTTCTGACCCTTTCCCGTGTCATTTTCGCCAAATTTATGAACATTAGACAAGTCGGATGACGCAACAGACACGGTTCACTCACACTAACTGTGTGCCACGCCGGTGCCCCTATCACACACATTAGCATAGTACATTGGGGTCCACAAGGCTTCCCCTCTCAAAAATATCTACCCGTGAGGGAGTCATGGACTAAGGGGTCCTCGGGGTGACGGCCCATTGTGCATGGGTTGGATTGGTGGAGCCGTGTGGTGACTGGAGACCTGTGATGTCGTGGTGTGCCCTCCAAGTCAAGGGCGGACGAGATCTCTTTCCTTCTTGTTGTAATCTATCTTCGGTAACCCTAACCCTATCGGTGTCTATATAAACTGAGGGTTGTAGTCATTAGGGGCAGAGCTATCTTCATCCCCCCGTAGCCTAGGGTTTAGCTCATACTGATCTCGAGGTAGATCTACTCTATAATCCACGTTATATAATCAATACAATCAAGCAGGACGTAGGGTATTACCTCTTCGAGATGGCCCGAACTTGGGTAAATACTGTGTTCGTTGTCCCTTGTTACCCATCGATCCTAGATCCACAGCTCGGGACCCCCTACCCTGAGGTCTGCCGGTTTTGAGAGTTCCACTGTGCAATCGCCGAGAGGATCGATGGCTCAACCGGTCGATGGAGACCTCACCCGTACTGAGGGCTTTACCGCCCCTGGTCACCTCCTCGTCTTCGGCGGCATATTAGTGCGCGCCAACGCCGCCGGTCGCCTCGACCACATCGAACGCCTCACCCCTAGCAAACTCACGAAAGTCCGGTATCTTTCAAAGTCCGGCCCCGAAGCCCAACTCCGACGGACCACCTGCAGGGCCTCCCGTCGAGTCAACGAAGCGTTTGGCACCCCTATGTGCCCAGCCGGCAGATCAGTTGGGAGATCTGTTCCACGCAATAGGAATTGCTGCTATCAGGCCTACAACCTATGACCAGATCAGGCTTAAACCCGATGACCGAGAAATAAACACCCCTCCGGTTACGCACCTCGTCGCCACAGTCGAAGAGGCACAGGAGGGGCCACAACCATGTAAGCTAAAGACGGTGTACTCTCGAATCTCCAGCTTGGAGTTAGACACCAGCCCGGATGTACGTCCGGACATAACACCTGATACAAGTCCCGGCCTTGAGCCTATCCTGCCACTCACCAGTTCGGATCCAAGTCCTGTGCGGTCAGGACAGGACATGCCTCAACCTCCCATCAAGGATAGTCCGGATCCGCGGCAGGGGGGAATTCTCGAAATTTTCCCACCCACCCACCACACGGAATACTCTCCGGATTCGGGAAGCCCAGACATATGGGACCTCATGTACGTCAAACAGCTGCCAAACGAGACAGTCCACCATTATTGGGCTAGATTTCTCCTGGTAAAAAACAGGATGGCACCTTGCTGTGACAAAGAAATAATTAAAGCCTTCCAGTTCAACTGCAGGGATGAGGGCCTCTTAAATGCCCTCGCGCGCCGCCGAATTCAAAGCTTCACCGAACTATCAGACATGGTGCGCAAATATTGCGCCATGGAGGACACATGGAGGGCGCAACAGCTGAGCATGGGGCCACAGCCCACCGCGCACCACAGAAAGCCTCGCCTTAAACGAGCCTATACAAATCGGTCACTGGAGCGCGAGCCCAATGACAAGAAAGCCAGGCCTAGATCGGTGTTAGATGAGTTGCTGGATAAACCATGCCCAATATATTCGATCTTGCTAGATGCAAACCCAACCCACAGACTTCGAGCCTGCTGGGTGGTAAGACAAGTGGCCAAATACGGCGAACCAATCTTGGGCCTTACACCCCCAGATAAACAGTCTTCAGCCTCACCACAGGACCACAATGTCCTTACGGTATACAAGACGTTCACCTCAAACAGCAAAAGGAAAAAGGCCCTTCTCGAGCTCAGCCAGATATATCAACTGGCGGCCGCACAGCCATGGGCGAATATTCCTATCACCTTCAATGAGAAGGACGAGCCAAGCCCCTGCGTCAGCCACGCACCAGCCGCACTGGTCCTCGACCACAACATCGATGGCTTCCGGCTGACTAAAGTACTAATGGACGGAGGAAGTGGCCTCAATCTCATTTACGAGGATACGCTCAAGAAGATGCAGGTCAACAGGTCTCGCATCGAACGCAGTAGCACTACATTCCGCAGTATAATACCCGGTAGGGAGGCACACTGCTCGGGACGCATAACCCTCGAGGTTGTGTTCGGCACACCCGATAACTACAGATCCAAACCCTTGCTATTCCACATTGCGCCCTTCCGCAGCGGATACCATGCCCTTCTAGGGCGAGAGGCATTCTCGTGATTTCATGCCATACCACATTACGGGGTATATGAAACTCAAAATGCCAGGGCCCAATGGGGTAATTTCACTTAAAAGCGACCCAAGCAGAGCCTTGAGAGCCGAAAACAAAACGGCATCTCTCGCCCTAGAGGCACTATCCGAAGCCCTCCCGGCCGAAGAATTAATAGCTTTACGCACTACCGTTGACATGGACGACGTGGTTCTTAGTAAAAGACAAAAATCCACGTCATTCAAGCCAGCAGATGAAATAGTAAAATTTCAAGTGCACCCAACAGATCCCAACAAAACGGCGTCCAAAGGAGCACAGCTGGACCCCGTAGTCGACGAGGCATTAAGGACCTTCCTGCAAGAAAATTGGGACATATTCGCCTGGCACCCCTCGGACATGCCAGGAATCCCACACAGGAAAGCAGATCACAACCTCAACATTCTAAAAGGCTTTAAGCCGGTGAAACAGACCCTACGCCGATTTTTCGAACCCAAACGACAAGCCATGGGCGAAGAACTCGCAAAACTGTTGGAGGTCGGATTCATCCGTGAAATCAAGGACCCCGATTAGTTAGCAAACCTGATAATGGTACCAAAGAATGATAAGTCCTGGCGGCTCTGTGTGGATTTCAAAGACCTTAACAAGGCCTGCCCTAAGGATCCCTTCCCCCTGCCAAGGATAGACTAGATCATCGACGCCACCGCCGGACACGACTCACTATACTTTCGTGATGCATACTCCGGATACCACCAGATCAAGATGAAAGAATCCGACCAGGCGGCAACCTCATTCATTACCCCTTACGGGCCCTTCTGCTTCAACACCATGCCATTCGGATTGAAAAATGCAGGAGCCACATACCAACGCATGATTCAAGCATGCCTCGAAAAGCAAATTGGCAAAACGGTCGAGGCATACGTGGACGATGTGGTTGTCAAAACCAAACACATAGACCAACTGGTAGACGACCTAGGCCAAACCTTTGACAACTTGCGAGCTTATGACATACGGCTCAACCCGGAAAAATGTATCTTCGGGGTCCCCGCCGGAAAGCTGCTCAGATTCATCGTTTCCCATAGAGGAATCGAGGCCAATCCAGCCAAAATTAGAGCGCTATCTCAGCTCACAATACCAACAGAGCTCAAACATGTTCAGAAGCTGGCAGGATGCATGGCAGCCTTGAGCCACTTCATATCCTGCCTCGAAGAAAAAGAATTACCACTCTATAAGCTGCTCAAAAAGACCAAGAATTTCCAATGGACAGACGAGGCAACTGCGGCGCTCGAGGATATTAAAACACTCCTAGCCAGCAACCCTATCTTAAATGCACCTAGTGTTGGCAAGCCCATGTTGCTATATGTCTCAGCCACCAATCAGGTGGTCAGTGCGGTGCTTGCGGTGGAAAGGGAATCCGAGGGCCATAAATTTCAAGTGCAGAAGCCGGTCTATTATGTGTCGAAAGTGCTAACACCATGTAAAACACGGTACCCGCACTATCAAAAGATAGCTTACACAGTCTTCATGGCGTCCCGAAAGCTTCGACACTACTTTCAAGAATGTTCAGTCACAGTGGCATCGGAGGTCCCCTTGAATGATATAATCAATAACAGAGATGCCACGGGCCGCATCGCCAAGTGGGCCATCGAGCTCCTCCCCTTTGAGATAACATACAAACCACGCCGAGCCATTAAATCTCAGGGGCTGGCCGATTTTATTTCCGAATGGACCGAAGCCGAACTACCCCGGGAATACAGTACATATTCACACTAGACAATGTATTTCGACGGCTCAAAGATGTTAGCCAGACTAGGGGCTGGGGTCATCTTGACCTCCCCCATAGGCGACACTATTTGGTACGTCTTATATATAATTTACAAGGACTCCAACAACGCAGCCGAATACGAAGCACTACTACATGGCCTTCGTATGGCCACAACAATGGGAGTGTAGTGCCTTGAGGTAAGGGGAGATTCAAACCTAGTGATCTCTCAAGTCAATGGAGAATTCGACGCCAAGGACCCCAAGATGGCGGCTTACAGAAATGCAGTCCTCCGGATATCGGCCCAATTCGAGGGCCTAGAATTTCACCATGTCGCTAGAGACAGCAATCAAGCAGCCGACGTCCTTGCCCGCATTGGCGCCAAGCGCGACCCTGTTCCCAAAAACACTTTCCTTGAGCGGCTCTTTATGCCCTCTATGGTGTGGCAGGACGATGTCACCAACGCATCAACACATGAGCCCGCTAACAACGCCTCACCGGACAACGCGCTAGAAGTCCATATCATCGGCGGCACCGCACTCGAGGAAACACCCTCCGCCCATGAAGTCATGGCCGTAACCCCAACCTGGACAGAACCCCTTCTAGCCTATCTCACACAAAAGCAGCTTCCGGAGGACCAAACCGAAGTGCGGCGTATAGTTCGGCGCTCTAAAGCACACAAGGTCCATGAAGGCGAACTCTATAAAATGAGTACCACAGGAGTTTTACAAAGATGCATCTCCGAGGAGGAGGGGCAGTAGCTCTTGGCAGAGATACACGCAGGCATGGGCGGACACCACGCGGCGGCTCGGGCTTTGGTCAGCAAAGCTTTTCGGGGAGGTTTTTTCGGGCCTACCACCCGCAAAGATGCCCGGACATTAGTCCAGCACTGCGTTGGATGTCAGTTGTTCGCAAATCAAAGCCTTATGCCCCCCTAAGCCCTTCGGACGATACCGAGAACTTGGCCTTTCGCGGTCTGGGGTCTCGACATGGTTGGGGCACTCAAAGGGGGGACAAACAAAAAGAAGTACCTATCATTCATGGTAAAAAAATTCACCAAGTGGATCGAGGCAAGACCCGTCACTTTGGCAGAATCTGGACTAGTCGTCGACTTCTTATCCGATGTTGTACACCATTATGGTGTCCCCCACAGCATAATTACCGATAATGGTACCAACTTCACCGCCCAGGAGGTTAAAGACTGGTGCGGCAAAATGGGCATCAAGCTCGATTACGCCTCGGTGTACCACCCACAGACCAACGGGCAGGTCGAACGGGCCAATGGACTCATTATGAGCGGCATTAAGCCTCTCTTAGTTCGATCCCTTGAACAATCTGACTGCCATTGGGTCGAGGAACTTGATTCCGTATTATGGGGGCTGCGCACCACCCCTAATTGGTCAAACGGATACACACCATTTTTTATGGTATACGGTGCGGAAGCACACTACAAAAAAAAGACACATCCGTGACATTTTGGGCCGAACGAAATTTTTTCTGTCATGCTTATGACACTTCTATGACGATAATTGTGACAAAACCCGGTATCATCATAGATGTGGTGGGCTCCTACTTCTATGACAAAAAATCATGATAGAAAATGGGCTTTTCGTCCTGGGCGGGCCGGAGACGCACATGCATGACATTCTTTGGGCCGTCCATGACGGAAAAAATCATGGTAGAAGCGAGGGCGAGGAAAATTTCGGGGAGTTCCCGGTTATGGTGGGGGTGGTCGGGGCCGAGCGATGCACGGAGGTTTGCGCGTTTCTCTTGTACACGTACGCGCGTGTGTGCGAGGCGTTGCGCTCTAACTGAACCCGAGCGAGGCATTGGGCTCTAACTGAACCCGAGCGATTGCACTAGCTACGTTACTGAACCCCGATTGATCCCTTACTGTTAACTGAACCCGAGTGATTCCTTCGCTACTGCTACTAACTGAAGCCGATCGAAGCTGCCTCTTGATGAACAGTTCCCGTTGGGGGTTGGATGAACAGTTCTCGGTGGGGGTTGGATGAACTGGGTCCCGTGGTAGTAGAGGCCGTTGCCGCTGGATGAACAGGACCCTGATCGAGGAGGTGGGGTGCATGAACAGTAGCCGGTGGAGGGACCCCGTGGAGGGCAGGTTGAACAGGACCCCGTGGAGGGCTGGTTGAATAGGACCCCATGGAGGGCTGGTTGAACAGTAGCCGGTGGGGGCTAGATGAACAGGACCCCGTGGAGGGCTGGATGAACAGTAGTCAGTGGAGGCTGGATGAACAGGACCCTCGTGGATGAACAGTAGCTGGTGGAGGCTGGAGGAAGTCAATGGTGGATGAACAGTAGTAGGTGGAGGCTGGAAGAAGTCGGCGGTGGACGAACAGTAGCCCGTGGAGTCCCGTTTTGCGGTACGCCACACCCCTCTCGATCAACAGGACCCCGTTTCCACCGTAGGCGCTCCAACACAAGTCTGTTTCCTCCGTTTTGTGGTACGCCACACCCATCCCGATCAACAGGACCCCGTTTCGACCGTACGCGGTCGAACACAAGTCCTTTTCCTCCGTTTTGAGGTACGCCAGACCCTTCCCAATGAACAGGACCCCGTTTCGACCGTACGCGGTCGAACAGAAGGCCCGTTTCCTCTGTTCTGCGGAACGCCAGACCATGTTTCGGCTGTTTTGTCCTAGCCGGTTGGCTCCCGATGAACATGACGTATTCCGTTGCCTCCCAATGAACATGACGCATTCTGTTGCCTCCCCATGAACACGATGCAGTTTCTCCGTTCCGACCTAGCCGGTTGGCTTCCGATGAACAGGACGCCGTTGCTGCCGTCCGTGGCCTCTCCATGTACACGAGCCCTGGCCGTACGTATGCGCGAGTACACGTTCGAGACCCCCCCCCCCCCGTATGTACATACGTGACCGTATTTTTTGGCATCTGGCTGTACGTACGTTGTCGGAGTAATGGGCCGCGGGTAGCCTAACCCGGGTCCCTGAGCATTTCAAGACATTGGGCCGGCTGCGCCCCTCAAGCATCAAGGATGAAGCGCCGCCTTCTGGTGGCCGGCTGGCTCATGAGGCCGGATGCCAGAGGACGGTCAAGCACCGGAAGACGGCCCCAAGACGGGCCGACTTATAGCAGGCGGCCTCCAGAGAGGCCGGCTCCTAGAACAGGCGGCCTACGACGCCCTCAAAGTCTACGCCCCCATTAAGAAGACAAGACAGGATGTGGCTACACTATAGCCCATTCCCCCATATCCAGGGCACGGTGCGGCCACAGTGCTCCGTACAGGCAGAGATCTCCCCACTACGTGGCACTGTGGCCAACCCACCCTTGATGTCATTCCTATCAGGCGAAGCCCTGTTCCCACGACGGCCTGTCGGTACGGCCTGCAGGCGGCAGGCCCTACCAGGCAGCAAGAGACTGGAGGGCGGCAGAGCCTGACCAGTCGGACCGGTGGGAGGCCCGACTGGTTAGCTGAGTCGGTAGTGCCGATTGGTGGAGTGGACGGCTGGTCAGTCTCCGCTTGGTCGCCTCCAGCAGCAGTCGGCGCACTCGAGCGCGGCTCATTGTTTGAAGCATGATCAAGCTGAGACTGGTCGTCCGCCCCGACCTCCGGCATATCTTCTTCGCTCTCCCCGTCCTCCTCGCCTTCCCCCTCGTCGCTGGAGTCGATCATCTCGGCCGAGTCTTCGTCGTCCTCCGGGTTCAGCCCGAACCACTCCGGTGGCGCCTCGGCACCGTCCTCAGCCAGCTCGGGAACAAAAATGTTGGTGTTGGTGTACTCGGCGATCACCGCTGCCCGTCTGACAAGATCGCGCTCCACCGCCACCAGCTCCTCTTGGGCCTCCTACCGAAACGTGGTCAACTGGGCTAGACTTAGCCTAGGGTACCATGCCTTGACGAATTCCAAGGCCCGGCGCGTGCCAGCCCGGGCTGAGGAACCCTTCCAAGCCTCAAGTCGGCCGGCCGCCACCTCCAGCTAGTCGGCAGTCCGACTGGGAGTGCGCGGAGCCGGCATGTCCGGCCAAAGGGTGGAGACCGCTTGGGCCCCGACACGCTGAAGACGGCGCAGCATCTGATGAGCCGGCCAGAGGCGGGCCTGGATGCTGAGGAGCTGTTCGCTAAGAGTCCGGGGGGCGTTGGCAGCGATCTGCACGCCTTCCGCTCTCTGTCTTCTACGATAAGCATCAATAGCCTGGTTGGCTGCGTCAGAGTGGCCAGGAAAGAAGTCTGCTCAGGAAGAAAGCAAAGAAATCAGAAATCAGAAGTCAGAAGCTAGACGCCGGCTCGATCGGCAACCGGCAGCTCAAAGAAAGAAAAAGAAGAAAGCTTACCATCAACTATGTCTTCAATCCTGCCGAAACCGGATTTCAGCAGCGCCTCCCTGTCAGTCCAGGCGGAGCGTTCGGTCTCGAACTCGGCGAGGAGACTGGACTCTTTTACCTCCGCCTCCTTCTGGGCCTTCTGGAGAAGCTCCGCCTGCTCCGTCAGTTGCTTGGCCAGTCGGTCACGCTCTTGGGCCAGCTCATTGCACTCTGCCTCCTTGGCACACAACGCGGTGTTGGCCTCACCCAGCTGCTGCTGCAAAGTAGCGTTGGCCTCTGCAAGAGCAGAGGAAGGAAAAAATATCAACCATCAACAAAAAAGAGGTACGGCTGCCAAGGAGATCTGGCCCGACTGCTCAGCAGTCAGCCCGAATCTCGGGGGCTACAGCCCGCGGGTGCGCTGGCGCACCCCCGCAGAGAAAGAAAACGAAGAATTACTCCGGCTTTCTGACAAGTCGGCGGTCTGCCGGTCCAGCTCTCGGACGTTGGAGTTGAAGGTGATCGCGCGAAGGTTATGATAGTCCTATAATGAAGATAGCAGATAAAGTTAGCACTCGGAGCTGGCGAATTAAAGTTCCGAGCCGCCTGCTCAGCAGCCGGCCGGAAACTCGGGGGCTACACCCAGTGGGTGCGCTGGCGCGCCCCCATAGAGAGAATACAAGAATCAAAGATGAAGAAATAAAGGACGTACCCGAATGGCCACTCGCGAATCCAAGAACGCACTGTTGCACTGTCGAAGAGCGGTGGCCTCAGCTCGGAGTTTGGCCTGGACGTCTAGGATCGCCTGGTTTAAGGCGCCGGTCCCGCCTCCACACACCCACTCGACGGGCGCGGGGCTGGTGGCTTCGGCATCTAGGACGGACGAGCTCGCAGCGCCGGCTTCTAGCAGTCGCGGCGCCGAAGCCGCCTTCGTGCCTCGGTGGCGCGATGGTGTGCGGGCCTCAGGAATTGGGCCCGTCACTACCTCGTTTCCGGCTGGCAGCACCTGCGGGGCAGCCGGCTGTTTGTCCCGCGCTCCTCCAGACGGCGGCGACGGAGGCACGACTACCTCCGGCATGACGACATCGCCGCCTTCTCTCCCCATGACCGGCTGTTCGACGCTGGCTCCCCCAGTCGGTGCCATAAACTCTGGTGGTGGCGGCGCGAAGCTCAAGGGAGTGACGAGTAGCGGCGCCTGACAGCGTGCGGCTCCTTCACCCAGCCTCTTCTCCGCGGCATCGGCTTCAGCCTCCGCCAGCCTCTTCAACGCGGCGGCTTCCGCCCTGTCCGCCTCCGCCTTCTCCATACGGGCGGCTTCCTGCTCCTCGCGCGCCTCCCGCATGTTTCGTTCCTGCGCCTCCCGGAGGTCGGCTGCTGGGTCGATTCGCCGGGTGGTGGTAGAGGTCTCCACCGACCCGATGACGGAGGCGGCGGCCGACTTCTTAAGGGAGAGCGGAGCCCTAAGTCAAGGAAAATAAAGCAAAGAAGCTCAGACGGAACCAACAAGAAAAGAAAGCACAAGGAAAAGACACTTACGCCGACACCATAGGAGGCACCTTCGGAAGCTTCTGGAACTTGGTCGCCTTTGCGGCGGCCTCCTTCCGCTTAGTCGCCGTGGTCGGGTTCTTGGCCTTCTTCGGCATGCTACCGAACAAGACGACACCTTGTTTGCGCTTGCGCGTACCGCATCGAGCAGCCGGCCCGGCAGAAGGGCCCACGTCCGCCTTGTTAGTGCCTCGCGCATGGCGCGGCTCGTCCTCCTCGTCATCGTCGTCAGGCCAAGTCTCAAGGCCGCCTCCTTCTTCGGAGCCGCCTGCTACGTCGCCGCCGCCCGCGGCGTCGTCTTCAAGGGCAGCCGCCCCCAAGTCAGGGTCATCCACGTCGCTCACTTCCCGGTCTGGCTGATAGCCTTCACCCGGCGCCACCACGGCGGCCGCCGCCGGAGCAGGCGGCGGGTCGGCGCGGGAGTATGGCCGCTTGCCGAACCCCCAGGACCCATCCGACAGCTGGAGGTCGGAGATCTCGTTCACCATACGGGCAACTTCGGCAGTCGGCATGTCCCTCGTGCACATCCGGCTCAGGTCGCGGTGCCCGCTCATCCGACAGATCAGATGAGGCCGGCCTTGGAGCGGGAGAACCCGACGCTCGACAAAGGCGACCATTAGGTCAGACGCCTTGAGGCCTTCTACGCCCGTCAGCACCCGGAGCCGGTTGATGGCGGCGGTGGCGTTGGCCGACAAGGGTCTCGGCTTGTAGCCCCAGTTGGCCCGAGGCTCGGCCGGAGAGCTGGCTTCATAGGGCGGCAAGTTGATGAAGTCGATTGCCGGGTCGACGTTCTCCATGTAAAAATATGATTTCTGCCATAGTTTGACTGACTGTGACAGCTTGATGGCAGGGAAGGCATTCTTCCCCGACGGACGGCGCACCGCGACGAAGGCACTGCACTGGGCCGCCTTCTCCCTGGCGGAGGTGCCCAGTTTGGTGTAGAAGAATGCTCCCCACAACTCGATGGTGGGGAGGATGCCAAGATAGCCCTCGCACATCGTGACGAAGGCGGACAGTAGTGTCACGGTGTTGGGCGTCAGATGATGCGGCTGAAGATGGTAGAAGTCGAGGAAGGAATGGAGGAATCCACTCGCCGGCAGGCTGAAGCCGCGGAGGAAGTGCGAGCGGAAGATGACCCGCTCGCCTCCTTGCGGCGCCGGCGAAATCTCCCTCTCCGGCGGCACGCGCACCTTGATGAAGCCCGCGCCGGGCAGCCGCCGTGTGGCACGAAGGAAGGCAAGGTGGTCCTCGATCACGATCGAGCCGTCCCAGTCCCCTCCCTTCTCGCACGCCATGGGGACCGAGCTAGACGGAGAAATGGCGCTGCGGTGGAGGCGAGGGCCGCGGCGGAGCAAGAGGCTTGGGGCGAAGGGGACCGATGGCGGCGAGCTGCGGCGGCGCCTCGGCGGGGCACGGAGGTGCGGCGGCAGCAAGGAAAGGAGAAGGACGAAAATGGCGAAGGGAGAGGTGGGCGCGAGTGCTCCGCCGCTCCTCCTCCTCCCCCTATTTATAGCCCCTAGGCTATGAAGCCGAGGGGGCGGGGCGTGGGATCGTGGGATTAACTGCACCCACGACTCCACGGTCCCGTGGTTATCGCGCGGGTTAGTGCGCGCAGTGACCCCTCACGAAAATGCGACCGTCTACCTCGGCTGCAGCGGATCCGCCTGCACGCCGAGGCCCAGTAGTGGTGGGCCCGGCCTGCTGCCATGTCCCATCATGCGTGTGACTGGCGGGCTGGCCCGGCTAGCTGGCGCCGCGTGGCGTGCTTGCTGCGGGCGGCGTGCCTAGAGGCTCGACCGGCCCGCCACCTGGTTCCCGCCTCAGCGTTTCAAAGTTGTCAGATGAGGCTGCCTGGTCGCGATCGACTCCCAGGAGGCGGCACACCAGGAGGCGGACGAAGCATTCAGCAAGAGCATTCGGAGAAGGAAGCTACTGAGGCCTCTTGACTGATCGGCCACGACGCCTCACTAGCTTCGGGGACTACTGTCGGAGTAATGGGCCACGGGTAGCATAACCCGGGTCCCTGAGCATTTCAAGACATTGGGCCGGCTGCGCCCCTCAAGCATCAAGGATGAAGCGCCGCCTTCTGGTGCCGGCTGGCTGATGAGGCTGGATGCCAGAGGACGGTCAAGCACCAGAAGACGGCCCCAAGACGGGCCGACTTATAGCAGGCGGCCTCCAGAGACGCCGGCTCCTAGAACAGGCGGCCTACGACGCCCTCAAAGTCTACGCCCCCATTAAGAAGACAAGACAGGATGTGGCTACAGTATAGTCCATTCCCCCATATCCAGGGCACGACGCGGCCACAGTGCTCCGTACAGGCAGAGATCTCCCCACGACGTGGCACTGTGGCCACCCCACCCTTGACGTCATTCCTATCAGGCGAAGCCCTGTTCCCACGACGGCCTGTCGGTACGGCCTGCAGGCGGCAGGCCCTACCAGGCAGCGAGAGAATGGAGGGCGGCAGAGCCTGACCAGTCGGACCGGTGGGAGGCCGGCCTCTAGCAAGCGGCCCCTCCTCCCTCGAAGTCCGGGCGCAATTAAACCAGAAAAGACACGATGTGGCTACAGTGATCTCCCACCCGACGGCGGGACTGTAGCCACGCCCCCCCCCCCCTCCCCGACCAAGCACGCGTCATCTGCATTACGGCTTCAGCAACAAGCAGCCGATGAGACCCGCAAGTCGCGGGAGCGGCCTGTCCGCTCCGAAACAGACCAGTCGGCGGGTCCCACCAGGCGGCGGGCCCCAGTCAGCAAGAGCATTCGGAGAAGGAAGCTGCTGAGGCCTCTCGACTGATCGGCCACGACGCCTCACCAGCTTCGAGGACTACTGTCGGAGTAATGGGCCACGGGTAGCATAACCCGGGTCCCTGAGCATTTCAAGACATTGGGCCGGCTGCGCCCCTCAAGCATCAAGGATGAAGCGCCGCCTTCTGGTGGCCGGCTGGCTCATGAGGCTGGATGGCAGAGGATGGTCAAGCACCGGAAGACGGCCCCAAGACGGGCCGACTTATAGCAGGCGGCCTCCAGAGAGGCCGGCTCCTAGAACAGGCGGCCTACGACGCCCTCAAAGTCTACGCCCCCATTAAGAAGACAAGACAGGATGTGGCTACAGTATAGCCCATTCCCCCATATCCAGGGCACGGCGCGGCCACAGTGCTCCGTACAGGCAGAGATCTCCCCACGACGTGGCACTGAGGCCACCCCACCCTTGACGTCATTCCTATCAGGCGAAGCCCTGTTCCCACGACGGCCTGTCGGTACGGCCTGCAGGCGGCATGCCCTACCAGGCAGCGAGAGAATGGAGGGCGGCAGAGCCTGACCAGTCGGACCGGTGGGAGGCCGGCCTCTAGCAAGCGGCCCCTCCTCCCTCGAAGTCCGGGCGCAATTAAACCAGAAAAGACACGATGTGGCTACAGTGATCTCCCACCCGACGGCGGGACTGTAGCCACGCCCCCCCCCCCCTGACCAAGCACGCATCATCTGCATTACGGCTACAGCAACAAGCAGCCGATGAGACCCGCAAGTGGCGGGAGCGGCCTGTCGGCTCCGAACCAGACCAGTCGGTGGGGCCCACCAGGCGGCGGTCCCCAGCAGCTGACAGAGAAGCCGGCGGCCAGGGACGCTGACCACCGGACCCTACACCCGGCCAGATGACTATTGTACCCCTGGGGGGTAGGCCTATATAAACCCCCCAGGGCACCCATGCAAAGGGTTCGGACCTGTGAAACCTAGACTCATTCAGAGTGAGGGAAGAGTCGGCTCTGCTCTCTTCTACCTCTGGCATACAGCTGAAGGAGCACCTTGTACTCGCTAGAGCCTTAGTGATCATGCGGAGACCCCGCAGAGCAGGACTAGGGGTGTTATCTCCTAGGAGAGCCCCGAACCTGGGTAAAGTATGCCGGCGTTCGTGTCTACGCCTCATCCCGCTTCCAGGCACCGGCAGCGTTCTACTAGCTCCCACCATGATAAGCCATCCCTTGGCATATGTCGCATCCAACCCCCGACATACGTGTACACGGTTTGGACTGGACTGCTTGAACTGCTACCGCTCCTTACTCGGCCACGGTTCATCATGGCAGACAGACCGATCGACCGGTATGTACATAGACAACACTACGTACGCTTCGATCGGGTGGGTCCCAGCTGTCAGGGAGGATAAGGACGCACTTCCTTGCGTGCGAAGATATAGCTGGTGGGTCCCAGCTGTTAGGGGGAAGAATCATTTTTTTTGCCCGTAATATGGACGCACTTCCTTGCGTGCGAAGATGTAGCTCGTGGGTCCCAGCTATCAGGGGGAGAAAACATTATTTTTAGGGTAAAAGGATGCAGTTGCATGCATGCGTCCATGGGCGTGGTGCGTCCCCACTGTCAGCCTCTCCACGTATAGTAGTCTTTCGATGACTCTCATTTGTTGACCACGTTGACCACACCGTGCAGAGCGCACCAAGACGGTGGACGACGGCGAGGCCCCAGACTGGAACGCCCCGGAAATTGGGAAGACACAGCAGTGGAGTCGCAGACAGAGAGGAGTGGGAAACTTGACTGGTTTGGGTGCGGGGTGGGCCTACACTCGGCAAAGAATAACAGGAGGTCCGGAGGAGTGGAGGGATGGCCTAGCCGTCGGTGGGGTAGCGTTTCGCTGCGAGGCGCACAAAACAGCACCGCTGGATGCCGGAGGCTGGAGTAGGCGGTCCCGGCAGCGCCGAGGGAAGAAGACGAGAGATTGAAGAAGAATGTTGGCCATTGGATGTAAATCGAACGCCTTGCTTAGGCTTCGACCTTTGTATTTTTATTTTTTGCGAAAGTGCTTAGGCTTCGACCTACCGGCCCACATGTCAGCCAGTCCATTTGTTTGTTTTAGTCCATTTGGTGGGCTGGGTGAAACAATGATGTAGCGCCTATGCAGCCCATTTATATATTATGGTAGAATTTAAAGCCCATTTGCATTTTTCTCGAAATCCGCAGACTTGCTGGGCTGGGTGAAAATATCATGTTGGGCTGGATGGAGAAATGTTATAAAAACATAAACACATGATTGCACGTCTATTACTGCATTGGTCAGTAAAATCTTTGCAAGCTTATGTACGCAATCACCAGGAGTTAACTTGCCAAGTTATATATAAACAATTATAATTATTATTTTGTAAGATCTTTTGATTTACGAAATAAAATATCATGTTAATTTGATGAGTTAATAGGACGTGGGGTATTATTATTTTTTAGGCTAGACGTGGGACAGTTGAGTTGGTTCTAGGGAAAAGTACTGGGAGAAAACTCAGATTACATCGAAAAAGAAAGTGGGAGAAAATTCAGATATAGGATTAATGAAAACGAAAAATAAAGGAAGTGGGAATGTCTATAAAATGGTTGGACGAACGACAGGTTTAATGGAACCTTATGTTGTTTCTATTATATATATGTAATAAAATAAGATATAAATATAAATATATATATATACTATTATAGAAGGGAAAACATAGGTTCAGTTTTGCATTCTTATAGAAAAATAGAACTGAGCTGTGCTTCGTCTTGAAAAAACAAACATAACTTGGGCTACTGATGTTATAGACAAGCTAGGCTGGGAGGCCCAGAGGCCGCTTGATACCTACTGGATCCAAAAAAAGTTGAAACATGTCATGCGCTGCGCATGTTAAACAACAAAACCTAGGCCATGGACCTGGTGGGCCCGGGACTGTCAGCCTCTTGATGAACAGTCGTCTCCTGATTCCTCTTGTTTTGCTGACCATGTTGGGAACAACAAACGGTGACGCCGTGGCGAGAGCACCAAGGCGGAGGACGACGTCGAGACCTTGGACCGAACGAACTGAAGCGGGGGAAGATGCAGGCGGAGGGGAGTACGAGGGTTGACTTGTTTGGGTGCAGGGTGGGCCGGTGGAGCTGCCGCCGCTGGATAATCTGTGGGAGTAGAGGGATGGCCTGGCCAACGCCATAGGCTATAATGGGTCACCGAGGAGTGCGCGGCAGCGCCGCCAGCCGCTGTATAGGAAGAGGAAGAAAGATTGAACAAAATAAAGAAATACAAATGGATAGGTGGTTGGTCCCAGATGTCTGTGTACGAGACCTACTGGGTCCACCTGAGAAGGGGAATATGTTGGGAGGAAGGAGATTCAAAGCACGGCAGCCTAGTGAACTAGTTACATACATAAGCAAATAGCCACTAAAAAAAGCAAACAGATTAATGGGTTCTTAGACGAAATATTTTGGACAAAACAGATAATTACGACACATAGGCTAATGCATGAAACACTCAGATGATAAAGGTGCTTAAACAGATAAAGTACATCATCTAGACCTTCCTGGCATGCTTGATCATGACGCTGCGGCTGTCCGTGTACTCGTCGGTTACGGGAAGCAGACACGCCCTCATGTCCAAGATCCGCCTGTACATGCCGTAGCATGCGTATGCGTCCTTGGCCACGTAGGTTATGTAGGCTAGATTCAGAGGTACCTCCCACGTGTTCAGGTCCATGGTATCGTTGTCTTCTTTCATGTTGGCATAGTAGGGGTCGATGATGGTCTCGGCGAGGTCAACCACAGAGTCCTTCTCCTGCCCGTTGCCGATGATCTTGTATTGCTTCTGGATGTCGACAAGCTTGTTGCACCAGATGGCCGAATCATTGCGTTCTTCCTTCTCTCCAGCGTAGCGAAGGTGTAGTCAGCACTGCCGATGAAACGGGCAAATGCTCCAGAACCTCTGATCGCCCTACAGCAGTGGTAGACGAGAACATCGTCCCGCATGCATACCTAGGCGACGGCGATCCGCTGGTCCCTGTCAGGAAATGAATGGATGGGCACAAAGTCTAGTCCTGCGACCTTGTGCTTTCTCGTCCTGTAGGTACTGCTTGAACTCAGCGAGGCAGAGCTTCACCGAGTCCGCATCGTTGGTATACATCACATTCAACTTGGTGCAGCCATGGGACTGAACGACGAACTCAAAGGTGAACTCCTTGTTGAAGTCCATATCCAGCAGGCTTACCCCTCGGATCGCCATTGGAGTCTCTTCAAGTGAACGAGTGAGTAGGCGGCGGCAGCAGTTCGTTTTTCAGCTCTTGGGGAACTGGATTCAACAATAAACTGAGTGTGTACAGGTGACAACAGTTACTACCCCTCCCTCACCTATTCCGTCCACACATTGGTTCACGAGCGGGTCTGTATTGGTACTGTAATTACAAGTGTTAGTGGTCACTTTACTTAAATTTAATTAGCTTTAATTAAAATTTATTCTTAAAACAAGCAATGCATTGGCTCGTTCTATCATTGCCACAGGATCAACATGCACAACAATTAGAATTGTTATTCTCAGGACGCACACGATCAGCACATTTGCCGCACTTTCACATAGACAATACTACCAAGTTTGAACAGTTTGTTATGGTTGCTGTCCTCTGCATCATCATGCTGTGTTTCCCAGCTTGCAAGAGTCAGAACCAACAAATAAGATTCAAATAATAAGTACAACAAAGATGCCTACACATCTCATTGATTCCCGGCTTGCAAGATTCAGAACCAACAAATAAGATTCAAATAATAAGTACAACAAAGATGCCTACATATCTCATTGATTCCTAGCTTGCAAGATTCAGAACCAACCCATTACAGCCTTTTGATAAAGTGAATATCAGGATTAAATCCATCTTGGCTAGCCGTGTCATACAACCCAAGAACTTGGCGAATGCTCTTGACCATCACAACATCTGTAGTTGAGTATTCCTGTTTGCACAGATAAGAAAGAGCATGATTACTATAATAGTGGCACTAGTTGAAGCAAACTTTATTTCCAAAACGAGAAAAGATTGCGATAGAAAGCTTTATTTAAAAAATACAACGTTAGCACAGTATGACAAAGCACAATCATGTTGATAAAGGACAGTACTGACCGGTGTGAGATGACTTTGGGAGACCAAGTTATTCTTCATGTCCCCATATCTTGCCATGAAAGCAATTCATTGACATTCATTAACACCTCAGTGTGGCAGTAGAAGGAGGAGCGTTGACTCATTTCAATCACTTTTTTTGTGTAGTTCAACTAAAATTATGGCGCCCACCAGTTAGAGAGGAGGAGCGTCGTCTCATTTCGATCACTTTTCTCTGCAAATTATGTACATTGGAAATGAAATGGTAGCTAAGACAGTAGTTATATTTTAAATGTATTATTACTTCATTTTATTAGTGGCAGTAGCATCGCCAAAACAGTAGCACAAGATCACTAGCTGGATGCAGAGTCAAAATCAACCAAAAAGGAACATACCCGGTCATGGGAACCATAACAGAGAGAGGGGCCCTAAGCCGCCACGACTCGATGTGGTGAACCTGCAACTCCACTCGGATGATTCAATTCATGCGACTTTTTCTGCAGTTCACCTGAAATGAAGCAAAGATTGCATCATTCAGCTAGCAAGAAGTAGTTGCTCTCATGAGCTGGCAGGTTCTTCTTTAGTAGTTGCACTAAAATTGAGCAACATTAAGGTTGGCTGTCCTGCTCATGTAAGGTGCAACTATAATTTGCTTATCCTTTTGTGCAGTTCCACTAAAATAAAGTGCCATTGTGGTGACAGAGACGACTCATCTTGCAAAGGCTAATAAAATGTTGCACGATATTACCAGCAGAATTTGACGGAGATTTTGGAAACTCCAATCACCATTTTGTGCAGTTCCACCAAAATTGAGAGATGTTGCCCACGTGACATTTTAGTTGAACTGCACAAGACACTCATTCCAAAAGAAGTGTTTTGTGCAGTTCACCAAAAGGTCACAATAGCAATAAGGTGAAATGGATATCCTTATCTGCACAAAAAGATAGAAAGAAAATAGGTCCTGGTCAATAACAAGATACGAAACATACACGAAATGAAAAGAAGCATCTTGATTATGTTCATGGCAATCACGCAAGGACAGTAGAAATTTTAAAACGTCAGCAATGCTTCATGTTACCGGAAGCATTACGATCAACAATGACATTCGTCAAATATGGGATTACTTTAATAGTGGCATTGCTTGTTTACCAGATATAGTAGATCAACAGCAGCTAAAGAGTTGGTTTAAGGGCATGGGACCGTGGGGACACCAGGACACTCAACAGCGTAAAGAAGCAACTTACTTATCATACTGGGGAAAACAGCAGGAGTACCATTTGTAACACAGTTTAATTGCATCATATCACTGGAGGCATTAGATTAACAATAACACTGGTTAGACATGTCCTTAAGGTAACAGTGTGATCGCTTCATTTTACATGCGCCCTTACATTAACAACAGCAAAAAGTTGGTATAAGGACATGCGACAGTGGACGCATCAGCACAATGTACCTACAAGGAGGCATAAAGTGGTGATGCCAAGTTTGTTCATACTCTGTGACGGCAGCAAATCTAATCCTGGAGACCTTTTACTATGTGAGGGCAGCAAATCTAATCCTGGACATACTCTGTTGACTTGTCCACCAGCCGCCACTTTCTATCCTTTTTTCAACCAATAATAGATCTGTTCCTTATCCAGTTTGTACTGCCTTTTCCCTTTATTTCCCTTTTCAACCAAGAGACCGGTTGGGTATCCAGTCCCTGCTACTTTCCCCCTGTTATTTCCTCTTTGAATCAAGTCCTAGATTCATGCTACGACTTTCCCCCCTTTCTTCGTTGTTTGAACCAAGTCCTAGATTCGACTGCATGAAGTAGCTTTACCTCCAATAATACTAAAAATTTAGGTGGCTTTGGAAGACCTGATGGAAGTAGAAAAAGATGCGGGTGAGGCTACACGTCAGTCGACTGACTTTTTCATCTCTGGTCAGTCAATTTTCCTGCCGTTGGATACGAAATCAAGGGCCTGCAGTTCATCTTCAACCTCCACCCCCCTGAGCCGCCAGCCACCACCAGCCGAACAGCCAGCCCCCGCCGCCTGTGGCCGGCGGCGCTCCCACGCCGCCTCGCCGCCCCGCCTTCCCCGAAACCACTCCCCACCGCCGGTCCACCGCCGCCCCGGCCATCCCTCTAGGCCCCCCCGCGCCGAGCTTTTTCTCCGGTGATCCCCACGCCACCGCCCCACCACCGCGCACCCCACCGCCGGTGACCACCACCCCCACCCTGAACCCTAAGATAGATAGTGGGGTAGACGGAGATTTTGGAAACTCCAATCACCATTTTTGCAGTTCCACCAAAATTGAGAGATGTTGCCACGTGACATTTTAGTTGAACTGCACAAGACACTCATTCCAAAAGAAGTGTTTTGTGCAGTTCACCAAAAGGTCACAATAGCAATAAGGTGAAATGGATATCCTTATCTGCACAAAAAGAAGAAAGAAGAAAATAGGCCTGGTCAATAAACAGATACGAAACATACACAGAATGAAAGAAGCATCTTGATTATGTTCATGGCAATCACGCAAAGACAGTAGAAAATTTAAAACGTCAGCAATGCTTCATGTTACCGGAAGCATTACGATCAACAATGACATTCGTCAAATTGGGATTACTTTAATAGTGGCATTGCTTGGTTACCAGATATAGTAGATCAACAGCAGCTAAAGAGTTGGTTTAAGGGCATGGGACGTGGGGACACCAGGACACTCAACACGCGTAAAGAAGCAACTTACTTATCATACTGGGGAAAACAGCAGGAGTACCATTTGTAACACAGTTTAATTGCATCATATCACTGGAGGCATTAGATTAAAAATAACACTGGTTAGACATGTCCTTAAGGTAACAGTGTGATCGCTTCATTTTACATGCGCCCTTACATTAACAACAGCAAAAAGTTGGTATAAGGACATGCGACAGTGGACGCACAGCACAATGTACCTACAAGGAGGCATAAAGTGGTGATGCCAAGTTTGTTCATACTCTGTGACGGCAGCAAATCATCTCTGGAGACCTTTTACTTGTGAGGGCAGCAAATCTAATCCTGGACATACTGTTGACTTGTCCACCAGCCGCCACTTTCTATCCTTTTTCAACCAATAATAGATCTGTTCCTTATCAGTTTGTACTGCCTTTTCCCTTTATTCCCTTTTCAACCAAGGACCGGTTGGGTATCCAGTCCCTGCTACTTTCCCCCTGTTTTCCTCTTTGAATCAAGTCCTAGATTCATGCTACGACTTTCCCCCCTTTCTTCGTTGTTTGAACCAAGTCCTAGATTCGACGCCATGAAGTAGCTTTACCTCCAATAATACTAAAAATTTAGGTGGCTTTGAAAGACCTGATGGAAGTAGAAAAAAGATGCGGGTGAGGCTACACGTCAGTCGATGACTTTTTCATCTATTGGTCAGTCAATTTTCCTGCCGTTGGATACGAAATAAGGGCCTGCAGTTCATCTTCAACCTCCACCCCCGAGCCGCAGCCACCACCACGAACAGCCAGCCCCCGCCGCCTGTGGCCGGCGGCGCTCCCACGCCGCCTCGCGCCCCGCCTTCCCGAAAAACATCCCCACCGCCGGTCCACCGCCGCCCGGCCATCCCTCTAGGCCCCCCGCGCCGAGCTTTTTCTCCGGTGATCCCCACCGCCACCGCCCCACACCGCGCACCCCACCGCCGGTGACCACCACCCCACCCTGAACCCTAAGATAGATAGTGGGGGTACCTCTCCGGCGAGCCCCCCTCCCTGTTGCGGCTGGTTCTTCCTTAACTCGGCGAGCCCCCCCCCCCCCCCACACCCCCTGAAAATCGACTGACCCAAAAGTCGATTCAGTTGACTGAAGTGTAGCTAAATCAAAAAGATGCACATGCAGACACGTGGGGAGCTGGGGCAGTAGAGCAAGGCCGCTTTCGAAGAACTTATACCTAAGGGTCATCGGGATGTCGGCGGCGGCAGGTCGGATCTGCACACAATATGGTAGGGAAGAAGAAGGGTTAGAGGACCTCCCGAGCCGGCACTATGTCAGAGAGAACGGCACGGGTAAAGGATCAGGACCCGCCGGCAGCTGCGGGTTTCCTCCCTCGCCGTCGATGACCGCATGAACGATGCACTAGTCCTCTACACACACCGGCCGAATTGATCCGGCCGGATCTGTGACCAGTGGTGAGCAGAGAGAAAATGTCACTACCGCTATCTTGTTTAGATCTGGAGAGGATGAGAGAATGAAGAGAGCAACCCTACTAAAGCAAGCACTCAGGCCCCTGCCTATATATATAGTGGAGTGATTATCTTTTTCTCTCCACAACAAGCGTTTCAATTTGTGTATGTGGCACCAAAGAAAAGAAACTCTCTATTTAACGTGACTAACTGTAGGACTCCTACTTACTAGTACAGTAGTAGTATTGTTCACTTGTGCTCCCCGGCCCTCCATTCATTGAACAACCCCACGGGTGAATAAACATACAGTACTAGTATTTATATAGAACGAACAAGCTTGAACTATTTTGGCTTTGAGATATCGATGGTACAGTTTGACCACATTGCATCAATCGACTCAATACTTTGAAGTAACCTATACGTACATGCACGGTTTACATTCTGAATCGCTAGCTAGAGCTTGAACTGTATTTGTTTACATGTACCACATTTTTCTTTTGGTTTTCTGCTCCATGGCGCAATTCATCGATACAAAAATATACTATGAGTAGTTAAAAGTTGAGGGCGGGGCTTTTCCCGGGCAGTACGCGCGACAGTTTTCGCGTAGGCGGTTTGACAGAGAGGCGAGGAGGGTGAGGGAGTAGCAGATTCAACTTACTGCTAGAAAGGTAGGGCTGTGAAATTTGACAGCACGTTACTGCTGGAAAGACGGGGTCTTGTGATATGACTACTCACTATAGTCATGAATTACTCGCGCTATGACCGGGGTGATGCCCCCTTTCGTTCCCCACTCTAATCTGGTGCATGACACGTCGACCCGGATGCTGGCTCTCCCACATGTCGGTGAAGTACGTAAGAAGGAGCAAAGAATCATGCGGTATATATAGTGTATATACTAGTACTACTACTCACGTCGGAGGAGTGCGAACCACGGCAGCCCAGTGAACCAGCAGGTGACAGGCCATAGAAAACAATGTGGTGATATGGCCATAAAAACAATGTGCTACAGTCCAGTCTGTAGCATGTACAGTACTACTCCTCTTCCTCCTCGTCTTGGTTCATCGCCATCATACTTTCCCCATTCCTGTGTTTTCAGTATCCTGCGAATCAAAGAGGTCCTTAGACTGGTTTAGGTCCGACCGTTTTTTATAAATGTGTTATGTCCAAAATTTAATGAACGTGCTCCGGTTTCTATGAAAATAATCCGGTTTGCATGTAGTAATTTATTTATTTATTTATTCTTCTACGGGGGGTTTGCATGTAATTCGTGGGGTCTGAAATGTAAAGTACGCCGGCATGGTTGCATATGCTCCGAGTCATGCATGCACTATGACCCAGATGCTCTATATCCCACATGTCGGCGGAAGGGAGCACGTGGAAATAGCCTAGGAGTACATATAGGAGGATAAATGCATGAAAAAATATGTACTATGAAGCATTGCTGCGGTTCAAAAAGGAGACCTAAAGTGATGACAGGTATAGGTCGCACGCACCCAACTAGTGGTACTAGACGTACGACTACTTTTTCCCTAAAAAAAAGAGGTACGAGTACTCAGTACTCCTATTCTATCAACATGAGTCCCATCTAACAACAGCATCCGTGCTACAGCTAGCTCTTCTCCCTCGTTTCTCTCTTCTAATTCTAACTCAACCGACGTGCGGTGGGCGGGGTGGGGATTTGCCAATGGTCGGTTTGCTCAACTGTGGCCCCACCTCACAGTGAAAATGTTACGACTGGAATAAAAGTGCCATACACTAATAAAACATTAAGGCCACGAGGCGATGCAGTGCTGGTTACAGGAGGCAAGAAGAAAGATGCATCCATCAACGACGTCCACCTCCTCGACTCAGGGGGCCGGCCCATCGAACGATGGCTAAGTAGCAGCGGCTTCCAAAGATTCCAGCTGCTGGAAGAAGGCCAATGTCTTTCTGTCCTCGCTGGCCTTGTAGTGGTCTATGTAGACGATTTACTCGTAGACGTGGATGTGCAAGTCGACGGTTTCTTACATGGTGGGGCGCTGCGCGGCGAGCGCGGCCTCGAGGTGCACATCCTTCGCCGTGACCTCCGACACCAGCAGGGCCACCAGGGCTTGAAAGAGTTAGTCACCATGGAGGCCGATGAGGGTGGCAAGCAATGAGGAGCCTGCGCATGCGGGCTCGAGCAGTACAGCAAGGTCTTCCGTGTGCTTCTTAATGGCGGTGAACTTGTGGATGGAGCGGACCATCATGTCATCCATGCGAGAGGCGAAGCTGGCGTCGGCGAGGGCTACGATGCCAGCACCGTCTGGAAACGCTGCATGGTGTGGGGCCGCAGGCCGGCGTCTTGGATGATCTGGCACAGCCGACTGCAGCTCGCGTCCATCGCCTCCATAGGTGCTTGTGGCTTCTGGTCACTTGGTCTTGGATTGGAGTGAGTAGTGTTGCGCAGAGACTAGGAGTAGATGGATTGGAGTGGTGGGGCGCCTTTATATGAGAGTCCAAACTCTGTTGCATTCACATCATGCTGGCTCTATTCTGCTTCTCCAATTAATTCCCTCTGCATGCTAATTGAGGATGCATCATTGACCGTTCAACGTCTCGGGAACCGCTACCCTCTCCCTCCTTGGCATTCAAGCCGTATCAATGTAAATGCGGGTCAAGAAGAGACTAGTCATTTGCTACATTGTGCACCGCGACTGTGTGGGGGTGCGACACGAACGGCACATGCATGCTGTACTTGTTCCACTTTCTCGTTTTGAACTAGTGACTTGTAGTAACGCTCAATTTTGAATATATAAGTTTGGTTGTCGCGCCAATATATACATCACTCCCTCCATGTAGGTTGGGTCGTTGAAGTCAAAATTGGACACAAAACACGATGGTGACGGACCAGTCTACCTCCGTCATGGTTTATTGCTCCCCGTCGTAATCTGTGCCAAATTTTGACCATAAATTTGACTAACAAAAGGTTCATCATGTCACCAAAATTATATCATTGAAAACTATGTTCAAATACAAATCAAATGATATAATTTTTGTTGACATGCACTAAGATTTTGTCAGTTAAATCTTTGGTCAAAATTTAGCACAAATTACAAAAGGGACTAATAAACCAGGACCTAGGTAGTACACCAGGTCAAAGACAGTGATACTACATATAATTAACGCCAAGTAAGAGCAAGGGATCACACATGTCATTTACGACTGGAATAAAAATGCCATACACTAATAAAACATTAAGGCCACAAGGCGATGTAGTGCTGGTTACAGGAGGCAAGAAGAAAGATGCATCCATCGACGACGTACACCTCCTCGACTTAGGGCGTTGGCCCACCGAATGGCGGCTAAGTAGCAGTGGCTTTCGTGGCCAGGTCGACGTGCTTCTGAACAATGGCGTCCAAAGATTCCAGCCGCTGGAAGAAGGCCAACGTCTTTCTATCCTCGCTGGCCTTGTAGTGGCCTATGTAGACGATTTCCTCGTAGACGTGGATGTGCAGGTCAACAGTTTCTTGCACGGTGAGGCGCTGCACGGCGAGTGCGGCCTCGAGGTGCACATTCTTCGTCACGACCTCCGGCAGCTGCAGGGCCACCAGTGCTTCAAAGAGTTCGTCACCTTGGAGGCCAATGAGGGTGGCAGGCAATGAGGAGCCTGGGCCCGTGGGCTGGAGCAGTACGGCAAGGTCGTCCGCGTGCTTCTTGGCGGTGGTGAACTTGCGGATGTAGTCGACCATCATCTAGCACATGCGAGAGGCGAAGCCGGCGTCGACGAGGGCTATGACGCCGGCGGTTGCCAGCACCGTCTGGAAACGCTGCACGGTGCGGGGCTGCAGGCCGGCGCCTTGGATGATCTGGCACAGCCGACTGCCGCTCGCGTCCATCGACGCCATGGGTGCTTGTGGCTTCTGGTCACTTGGTCTTGGTCTTGGATTGGAGTGGGCAGTGTTGCGCAGAGACTAGGAGTAGATGGATTGGAGTGGTGGGGCGCCTTTTTGAGAGTCCAAACTGCGTTGCATTCACATTGTGCTGTTCCATTCTGCTTCTCCAATTACTTACTCCTACCTCTGCATGCTAATTGAATGCGGAGGCATCATTGACCGTTCAACATTTCAGGAACCGGTACCCTCTGCCTCGTTGGCATTCAAGCCGTATCAATGTAAATGCGTGTCAAAAAGAGACTAGTTAGTAGTAGTATACTCAATATTGTGCACCGCGACCAAGGCGGAGAGGAAAACGAGAGAACAACGTATTTATTTACGATGTAGATTCACTCATTTTGCTCCGTATGTACTCATTTAGGGTGTAGTCACTTGTTGAAATCTCTAGAAAGGCAAATACTCCCTCCGTTTTTATTTACTCTGCATATTAGAGTTTATTGAAGTCAAATTTTCATAAAGTTTGACCAAGTTTGTAAAAAATAATATAAACATTTATCATAACAAATATATATGATGTGAAAGTACATTCAATGATAAATCTAATTGTATTGATTTGTTATTGCTTATGTTAATATTTTTTTTTATAAACTTGGTCAAAGTTTATAAAGCTTGACTTTTACCAAAGCTAATACGCAGACTAAATAAAAATGGAGGGAGTATTTAGGAACGGAGGGAGTAGTCCCTCCTTTCCGGTTTACAGGGCTATACTATTAAGAGCAAGTACAATAGTGGGCTTATAGCCTGCTTACATGGCAATTTTGTCTCATGCAAGAGCCTGGCTATATGCGTGCTCCAAGGCTCCGCACCACGCCCCACCCCTAAACAAAGATTGCAACGCGAGCGTTCGCAACTGCCACATTCGGGTTGCGCTTGGCTCTTCGCCTCTTCGAGAAGACGAACAATGATGTTACTACTTCTACAGTATCGAATCAACTGCTACATGACTGTCCACCGCGTGCGGGAGGGATAGCTTGTTGTAGTAAGCAAAAGCATGTCCTTGTCCATGAGCCACCACATGCATGGGCGAGGGAGAGGGCGTGTAGTAGTAAAATCAAGCTTCTCCTCGTCGTACGAGTTGACGCAACACATCATAGCACTGGCCCCACATGCTTGCCTCTAAACTTGGCTAAAAGACCCACAATGTACAATATATTTGCTGCAACCTCTAACATTTACCCCACCACAAATTAAAATATATATTCCTGTCTTAACCAGATGAGCATGCAAACTACAATCACCAGGATGACAGGTAGGGCCAGAAGATTATTTTAATCAAAAAAATGCTTCGAGACGGCCTCATAGCATGGAGCCGACTCCAACGATTTTAAGCGTAGAGGCACGGTACACGCTATCCTAGAATATGTCACTATACTACCTCCCCTACACATGAAACTTCCACACAAGCGTTCGGGTTGCGCTTGGCTCTTCGCCTCTTCGGGAAGTCGAACAATGATGGTACTACTGCAGTGGAGTACTACTAGTATGCTTCTGGCCATCTGACACCGAATGAACTGCTACATGTCCACCGCGTGCGGGAGGGAGAGTGTGTAGCGAAAGCTTCTCCTAGTCCTGCGAGCCACCACGCTCATGGGCGAGGGAGAGGGCATTGTAATCAAACTTCTCCTTGTTGTACGAGTTGACGCGACACATCAAAGCAGTGCACTCGATATATTTCAATAATTTGCGTTTACCGATGCATTAATTACAACGCATGCATGCATGCCGTGACTTTCCTTTTGATACTTGCATGTGTTGATTTAATGCACCTTGAAATAGTATGAATATGTGATGGTAAAACTTTGTAATGGCCCGGCCCTAAAGCAAGAGATGGTTGTGCACGCGGAGGGCGAGATCATGCTAACGGAACAGTACCCGACGATGGAGCTCTCTATGGTCTCTATGGACCTCACCTTGCTCCACTGCCCCTTGTGCCTCTGCCCCTTGAAGCCTCCAGTGTATGAGGTTTGAATACACCTTGTCCATTTGGCTGATCGAGCAAGGTGCAGGTTTCATGATTGATGTGCTGTTCGATTGATTTGTGCAGTGCAAGGGAGGGCACCTGGCCTGCGCGGACTGCCACGGCGAGCGCCCCGGGAACCAGCGGCAGTGCCAGAAGTGCGAGCGTTGCGGCGGCTTCGACGTGCGGAACATGGTGATGGATGCCGTCCTCTCCTCGGTGAGGGTGGAGTGCCCGCACGAAGGCTATGGGCTCTACGTCACTTACCACAAGCTCGCCGATCACCAGAGCATGTGTCCGCTCGCGCCCTGCAAATGCCCCGTGCCCGTCTGCGGCAACGAAGGCCCCCCGCCGGCGCTCTGCCACCACATCAGCACCGTGCATCCCATGCCCGTGCACAGGATCCAGTACGGCAAGGTGCTCCAGCTGCAAGTGCCAGTGTTGGAGCCATGGCTCTTGCTGTTCGCGGAGGAGGACGGCCGCGCGTTTTTCTTGGTCGGCAGCGTGCTCGACATCGGCGCGCCTATCGCCGTGTCGGTTGTCTGCATCAGAGCGGGGGCATCCCCACAGCCGCACTACGTGGCCAAGCTGTGGGCGAACGGCCCGCCGGGGGAGCCCAAAGGCAGGACCGACGCCGTCAAGGTGGAAATCGAGGTGACAAACAGCAAGGATCCCGGCGGCGTCACCGTGCAGGAGCTGACCTTCTTCACAGTTCCGCCCAAGCTGCTGGCCGGGGCTGGGTTGTCGAGGACGGTGTCCCTCCACATTCAGATTGACAAGCTCACCTCCTAAATGATTCTACAGTGCCTTCTATTTTATCTTAGTAATATGGTAATATAGGGGTTATCTTGGTCTACTTTAGCTTAAGAGATGGTGGGTTTTGGTGGTGATGCAGCAATTACTTCGACATTAGATCAGCAGTTAAAGTAATTTCCAACAGTCGAATGGATATTTTGTGTCTGTTGGATATAAAGATCCTTTGGGTAAGAAGTATAAGCAGCTTATATGCTTGTTTGTTCAGGAAGTGTTGCATACTTGTGTGAGTTGACGCGACACATCAAAGTAGTACTACTACTAGTAGTACTCACCCGACTGCGCACCAGGCACGCGAAGCTTGTGTCGTGTTGGTGCCGTGTGCGGCCCGCACAATAACCAAAACCTCGCGCCTCCAGCTTAGCCTCCGTGTTTTAAACTTCTCAATCTCAAGGCCAAGGAGCAACGACAACCTATGATAGAGCCAATTGAATGGTTGAGAACACTACAATTCATAGCTACAGATGCGTGTGTGAGAGAGGACGAGTGCGTGCGTGCACCTCTTCTCTTGGTGTATAATGTACTAAACTCAGAGTACAAGTGTATGTGGGTGGCATCGACCTAAGGAGCTAGAGATGGTGCATGCGAGAAATCCCGAGAGACTAGGTGTGTGCGTGGGAAAGAGGGAGAGAGATGATATGTGTCGATGTAATGCGTGTGAAAAAAATACTAGTCTATAGCTCGCCACGAGGCTATTCCTGTCGAACGCCCCAATAACCGTAAGATATGTATTCGACGGTGCCAGTTATTGCACGTACATAGCAGTAGAAAAAGAAGTACCATGGCATATTACAAAACTGCTACACCACGGCCGAGAACACGTGCCCACGTTATGCCATCCGGGAATAGTGCCGCACTTCGAAACTAGAACCGTCAATAAATTTTGAGCTTGCATCTCGTCACATTCCAAATTACTACCACGCTATATTTAATTGCAAACATGTTCACACCAATCACAACCTAAACAGTTTCCCACTTAGGAGCATATTAGTACTCGGTTATAAATACTACTATGCCAAGATGACTGCACATTCCTCCTCAACTCCTCATCCACAAAAACAAACAAGTCATTCAGCATCGTTCCCTTGCGTTTGCCATGGCCAGCGTGAGTTATGGGTCGAGAGATTACCACCAGGAAGAGGCGAGCATGGAAGCGGAAGCACGAGAGATGTCCCGCCTCGCCGCGAAAGTAGCTGACATGTCCCGCCGCGCGGCAGTAGCAGCACAGAGGTCCCGCCGCGCCGCCGAAGCAGCATGGAGGTCCCGCCGCGCCGTCGATGCAGCAGACTGGTCCGGCCACGTTGTGGAAGCAGCAGAGATGTCCCGCCGCACGGCAAATGCAGCAGAGATGTCCTCCCGCGCCGCGGCGGCCTGGGAAATTGTCTCGCGGGCAGGCGAGGACTCTTACAGGCGCATGCATGCGATCGTCCATAGCTAGATGGATCAGATCTCCAGCTGGGCGAGGTTGCAGGACAACATCAAAGCCTTGTTTGAACAGGCTACCGGCATCATCCGACAACTAGGGGAGGGCAATGCGAAGCTCCTGGCCGAGCGCAACCTACTGAGGGCGAAAATCGCCAGAAGGGCGAAGCAGGCGGAGGAGACCGCTGCCTCGTTGAAGAGGACGGGCGTCATCGTCAAGAAACTTATGGACGAGGATGCCATGCTCTGCATCGAGCATGAAAGGCTGGTGGAGGAATCCGTGGACGTTGCCAAGCAGTGTATTAAGGACATGAAACTGATGAAAGAGATCATCGCCGCTCGCCACGAGAACTAGTCTCCGTGACCTGCAGCGCATCAAGAAAGTAGAGATCAGCGAGCCAGATCATTGTATGCGTCTTCCTTCTTCTTTTGCCCTTGTGTATTTCGGGCGTAGCCGCATGTGGCTTTTTTAATTATCTTCCTAAATATGTAAGACAATTATTATCCACTGTCGTCGTCCTTATATATTCATCAGTCTTGCCATAAGTCGCAGTAGATGCTATATAGGTCCGTCGGATCTTATATCAAGATCCGTGCAAAATTTTCTTTTTAGATTTTCTATTTTCTCTCTTTAATCTCAGTCGAGTGAGACATAGCCACACCATTAAACAGGGGCTCGAGCGCCATTAATGGAGACCTTGGGAGAGAGGTGGGCGGTAGATGGAGTGTAAGTGCATCTAGTGCCCCTTAGTGATTTTGGTGTATTGAAGACTTATAGGTTAAGGGACTAATGTGTTTGTGAGTGTACACATGTTCTATAAGTCTATGAGGAGTTTGATACTTACGAAGAAAGTCGACCCCTAAAAATGAATGTCTTCAGTTGAAGACTTTGGTTTTCTTGAAGACTTTGAAAATGAGGAAATTGGTGTGACCTTGAAGACTTGATATTGATGCGAGGATTATGAAGCGTGAAGACTTTTGTTTTCATAGTTTTGTTTTCCCTTTCTTGAGTCATAGGAAACACCGTACTGTTAAAGGGGGTCGAGGTAAAACTAAGGAAAAGTTTCCAAGTGATGCTCAACTCAAATCCTACACCTACCAATCCTTTCGAGTGAAGCCATTGGAAATCTCATACAGTTCAGTCAAGTTCTTCAGTGACAGAGACGAAGTTCTTCTATTCTCTGAGGAATTTGTTCTGACTAAGGAGTTAGGAATTCGCTAGTGCAGATTGCCTACAAGTGAGGAACATGATAGCCCTAAGGAATTTGAGAGCTCAAATTTCCGACCGTTGCTGTGCTATGCGCCAGCTGTCCAAAATATCCTACCCACCTAACGGTCATATCATTGAGGGGCATTTATGTCTTATCATGTCGGGCTGCTCCCTAGGCTATAAATAGCTGCCCCCTACAACCACTAGTTGGTTGGTTGCTCCGAGAGAAACTGACACTTGTCATTTAGAGCATCCCATCCTCCGAGGACTTTGAGCGAAAATCATCAAGTGAGGAAAAACCCAAACCCAACACCTAAAACCCAAAGTGATTGAGCATCACTGAAGAAATTGTTCCTGTGTGTAACCGACGCTTGTTACCTTTGAGGACTGTGCATCCTCCAGATGGTTAGGCGTCATGGTCTAGAGCAGCCAAGAGGAAATTGTGGATCACCGAGTGACCGAGTCTGTGAAGGTTTGGAAGTCACCTATGAAGATTTACCACGAGTGATTGGGCGAGGTCTGTGTGACCTTAGCTCAAGGAGAATACGGTGAGGACTGTGTGTCCTCAGGTTTAAATACCTAGCCGCTCCAACCAGACATACAACTGTCACAGCAGTTGGAACTGGTCTACCAAATCATTGTCTTCACCGAGCTACTGGTTCTATTTCCTCAACCCTTTCAGTTCCTCATTCATGTGTTGATTTTTTTGATCGTTACTGTGTGAAGACTTTGACTAAAGACTTTCTCAATTTCCTCAATCCTATTTCTTCAGTCACTTAGTCTTCAGCCTGCTTATCCTGTGTCTCACGCTACCTGTACTCTATGCCTATTTCATTTCATCATGATGACTGTGCTTATGCCATGTTATGCATCTGAGTACTTATTCCGCTGCTAAGTAGTTGTCGCTTAGGAATTTCCTCACCTTGAAATTCCTCGGTGACGAATTTGTAAAAATCGCCTATTCACCCCCCCTCTAGTCGATATAACGCACTTTCAATTGGTATCAGAGCAAGGTACTCCCTTGTTCTGTGTGATTTTGGTTTAACCATCTAGAGTTTTAGCTATGTCAACTGCAGGCATGATCAAGGTCTCGGCTGGGTGTCCTACCTTTGATGGCACGGACTACCCCTACTGGAAGAATAAGATGCGCATGCATCTTGAGGCAATTGACAACGATCTCTGGTACGTTGTGGAAAATGGCGTTCCCTCTGTCACTCCTTCTGTGAATGCTGCTGATGTGAAGAGATTCAAGCAACTCGACTCTCAAGCGAAGAATATCATATGTGGCCATCTGAGCAAAGGACAGTACGGCAGAGTGAGTGCTTTGGAGTCTTCAAAGCTTATCTGGGACAGGCTGTCCAAGGTCAACGAAGGAATCTCAACTCAACATGATTCTCGGGTTGTAGTTCTTCGCAATCTCTTCAACCGCTTCAAAAGACTCGACAATGAGAATTTCCAGCAAACCTTTGATCGCCTCACTGACATTTCAAATGAGCTTCAAGCACTGGGTGCCACTGACATCACCGACCATGAGGTGGTGAAGAAATTGCTGAGGTCACTTGATTCTTCATTCGATACACTGGCACTGATGATTCAAGAACGTGGAGGCTACAAGTCACTAGATCCTGCTGATATTCTTGAGAGGCTGAACACTCATGAATTCCAACTAGCTGAAAAGAGAGATCTCTATGGGCCATGCTATGGAAGATCACCCGCACTGAAGGCCAAGGCAGTTTCCTCATCTGAAGGAGAAGATTCTGATAGAAGCCTTGGTGACCCTGAAGAACTAAGCCAGGAGCTAGCAATGCTCGTGAAGAAATTCCAGAAGTTCTCAAGGCGTGGTTGCTTTATAAAATCTTCAAAAGGTGATGACACAAGATCAGATTCCTCATCACGTGATTACAAGAAGAGGACTTGCCACAAATGCAAGAAACCTGGTCACTACATAACTGATTGTCCTCAGTGGGCAAAGGAATCAAAGAAGAAGAAATACAAGGATGATAGTTTAGATGACTCAAATAAGAAGAAGAAATCTTCAAAGTCCTCATCATCAAAATCTTCAAAGTCTTCATCTCACAAGAAGAGCAGCTCCAAGAAGGCTCGGGCATTCATTGGCAAGGAAATGGACTCTGAAGCTGAATCTGAGGAACATGAGGAAGAGGAGGCATCTGAGGAGTCAGAATCTGGTGTGGCGAGCCTAGCCCTCGCTACTGCTTATGTCAGCAAGTCCATCTTCAACACTAAGGAAAATGGCTTCCCCAACACTGCTGATGACGGCAACGATGACTATGCTCCCACCTATTGCTTCATGGCAAAAGGTGCCAAGGTATTCAAATTTCCCTCCTCTGAATCAAGTGAGGATGAATCTCATGATAACCTCAAACCCAACTATTCCAAACTTGCTAATATTGCTGTTAAACAACAAAAGGCTTTGGAAAAGGTTCAAAATATGCTAGACAAAAGCGATGATCTGTTAGGTGAGGAAATGGATCGAACTCAAACACTGACTGATAATCTTCAGCCACTACAGTCTAAGTTTGACAACCTTCAAAGTCGTCATGAAACTCTCTTAGCCGATCATGAGAAGCTTTCTTATGAATTTCTTCAGAGAAAGCAAGATCTTGAGAAGCTAAGGGTGAGTCATGAAGATCTTTAGAAGGAAAATGATTCATTACTTGCTCAACAGATCAGTTCCGCTCAGGAAGAATTTATTCCACCATGTTTGAAATGCATTGAACGTGAAACTGCTAATTCTTCACCTGAAAGTTCAAATGCTTCTATTACTGCAAATTCTTCAACTATCTCTCTGGTCACAAATTCCTCATCTGAGGATACCACTAGTATCACTGACGAAAATGCAGGGTTGAAGGAATTGTATGTGACAGGCATGTACAAAAGCCTCAAAGGGCATCAGACTCTTTGTGATGTGCTCAAAAAATAGATCTTGAACAGGAACCCTAGGAAAGAGGGTATTGCATTTGAGAGGAAACTCAATGCTGATGGAACCTACTGGAAACCTGAGTAGTATCCCAAAACCTCATGGGTTGCTGCAAAGGGACCTCCCGTGGATCCATCCACTTTATCTGGCTTTACTTGTGAATCCTCATATTCATCTGATGAGTCATTTGACTCCAACTATAAACTGTTCAAAAATCAGAATGGTGAAGTATTTGCTAGATATGTTGGAACTAACTGCAGGAATGGTCCCCCTATGAAGAAAATCTGGGTTCCCAAAAGGTGCCTTGAAAGTCTTCAGGTGAATGTCCTCGTGACACCACCTGTGAAGAATAGGAACCCCAGATCAAATTCCTCATATGGACCGAAGTCTTCATATGGATCCAAGTCCTCTTATGGATCAAATTCCTCACGTGGATCCATGTCCTCATATGATCATCATCATGCTAATGCTTCTATTTCGCAGGGAAAATCTAAGAGTTCTGATTATGTGCATTATTCTTCATATCATTATGTTCATAAGTCCTCGAAGAATTTCTCTGCTTACTCATATGCCTATACTAATCCCTCTCCTATGAAACGAAGCGCTTTGGTATCAATGCCACCTTTCTCTTATGGAGCTCGCAGAATGATGAAGTCTTTGCCACCCCTCCAGATGTGGGTGGTGAAGAAAAAGAACTAACCTCTTATGTAGGGTCAGGTCTCCAGACGAACTAAATCGTCTGAAGAATTTTCTGGAGACCTGAAATGCTTGAAAGGACGCAAGCTAATCATGAAGAAATGATTCATTCATTTCACACGTCCTCATACTGCTATATATACATATGTTGCATTAATTGATGAATTTCTGTCTGATGAAATTGATGTCATATTCTTCACTGATGAAGTATATGAGTTCGTAAAATGCACTAATTCATCTGCAGGATGATTTACCCAAAGCTACTAAGTGGGTCCTCGATAGTGGATGTACTAATCACATGACCGGTGACAAGGACTTACTGATGAACACTCCTTTATCTCCATCACATTTGAAGAATATCACCTACGCAGACAAAGGCAAAAGCAAGGTATTGGGTCTAGGTAGGGTTGCAATATCAAAGGATCGACACATGGACAAAGTCATGCTTGTCGAGTCCCTCGGATTCAACCTCATGTCTGTCTCAATGCTTTGTGATCTTGATATGGTTGTTGTCTTTGGCAAATATCGTTGCTTAGTGCTCATGGAATCTGACAATTCCAAAGTCTTCGAAGGCTTTAGGAGAGGAGACTTGTATATTGTTGATTTCCCTGCAGGACCACAACCTGCCACTTTTCTACTTGCGAAAGCTTCAGAAGGCTGGCTATGGCATCGACGACTGGGTCATGCTGGCATGAGGAACTTACACACGCTCGTGAAGAAAAAGCACGTCATTGGCATTGAGGGTGTCAAATTCCTCAAAGATCATCTTTGTGGGGCTTGTGAGGCTGGAAAGATGACCAAAGCCAAGCACCCCTCGAAGACTATCATGACTACCTCTCGTCCTTTTGAATTGCTTCATATGGATCTCTTTGGCCCTACTCATTATGCCACACTAACAAATGCAGCATCTCTATATGGCTTTGTTATTGTTGATGATTATTCTCGTTACACATGGGTGCATGTCATTACTTACAAAACTGAAGTGCAGGAAGTCTTCAGATGATTTTCTTCAAGGGCTTCGACGAATTTCGGTGTGAAGATCAAGCATATTCGGAGTGACAATGGGACTGAGTTCAAGAATACTGGTCTTGATGACTATCTTGATGAACTTGGTATTACTCATGAGTTATCAGCCCCATACACTCCTCAGCAGAATGGCATAGTGGAGCGCAAGAACATGACTCTTGTTGAGATGGCTCGCACCATGCTTGATGAATATAAGACACCTCGTCACTTCTAGCCTGAGTCAATTGATACTGCATTCCACATCATCAACAGGGTATATCTTCACAAATTCTTCAAGAAGACCTCATATGAACTCCTCACTGACAAGAAACCCAATGTGAGTTATTTCAAAGTCTTCGGTGCTAAATGTTGGATTAGAGATCCCCATCACAATTCTAAATTTGCACCGAAAGCACATGAAGGTTTTATGCTTGGTTACGGAAAAGACTCGCATACCTACAGAGTCTTCAACACCCATCACCACAAGGTTGTTGAAACTGTAGATGTGCGGTTCGATGAAACTAATGGCTCGCAAAGAGAGCACCTACCTCCTGTGCTAGATGGAATGTCTCCTGAAGAATCCATCAAGCTAAAGGCTACTGAGGATGTCATACCTACTGAAGAATCTGCTGAAGAAGTCATTCCTGATCATGAAGAAAATCATGCTAGTGCATCTGAAGAATTTGGCTCTGAAGAAAATGCTGAGCCAAGTCAAAGTTGTCAACCTGCTCATCCTCGCGTTGCAAATGAAGTGCAGATTGAGAGAATCATCAACGACATCAACGCACCAGGTCCTCTCACTCGCTCAAAAGCTTCACATTTGTCTAACTTTTGTGGGCATTTTGCTTTCGTCTCTATCACAGAGCCCACCAAAGTAGATGAGGCATTTCTGGAGCCTGAATGGATTCAAGCGATGCAAGAGGAATTACATCAATTTGAGCTGAACAAGGTGTGGGAGCTTGTCAAGCGACCAGACCCACGCAAGCACAATATCATTGGCACCAAATGGATCTACCGAAACAAACAAGATGAAAATGGCCTAGTGGTGAGGAACAAGGCTCGTCTTGTAGCTCAAGGCTACACATAGGTTGAAGGAATTGATTTCGATGAAACTTTTGCACCTGTTGCTAGACTTGAGGCTATTCGCATATTGCTTGCCTATGCTAACCATCATAATATCATCTTATATCAAATGGATGTGAAAAGTGCATTCCTCAATGGTAAGCTTGAGGAAGAAGTATATGTTGCTCAACCACCAGGTTTTGAAGATCCTAAGCATCCTGATCAAGTCTTCAGACTCAATAAGGCCCTCTATGGCCTCAAGCAGGCCCCTCGGGCATGGTATGATACTCTGAAGGAATTCCTCATGAAGAAAGGCTTCAAGCCCGGTTCACTCGACCCAACTCTTTTCACCAAAACATATGATGATGAATTATTCGTGTGCCAAATATATGTTGATGATATTATCTTTGGCTGTACTAACCAACGTTACAGTGACGAATTTGCTTATATGATGAGTGAGGAATATCAAATGTCCATGATGGGAGAATTGAAATTCTTCTTAGGTCTTCAAATTCGTCAACAACGCAATGGCATCTTCATTTCTCAAGAGAAATACCTCAAGGACATTCTGAGGAAATTCGGTATGCAAGATTGCAAAGGCGTCAAAATCCCTATGCCCACACATGGCCATCTATGCACCGATGAAAATGGTATAGACTTTGATCAAAAGGTATACCGCTCCATGATTGGCTCTTTACTGTATCTATGTGCATCTAGGCCAGATATTATGCTTAGTGTTTGCATGTGTGCCTGTTTTCAAGCTACACCGAAGGAATCACACCATAAGGCTGTGAAACATATTCTTCGATATCTAGCTCACACTCCAACACTTGGATTATGGTATCCCAAGGGCTTGACTTTTGATCTCATTGGATATTCTGACTCTGACTATGCTGGTGATCGTGTGGATCGCAAGTCAACATCAGTCACATGCCATTTCCTCGAACAATCTTTAGTATGTTGGTCCTCAAAGAAGCAGAACTGCGTATCACTCTCTACTGCTAAAGCTGAGTACATTGCTGCTGGTTCTTGCTGTGCTCAACTGCTGTGGATGAAGCAAACCCTCAAGGACTATGGCATCAATGTGAAGAATGTGCCACTCTTCTGTGACAATGAGAGTGCCATAAAGATTGCTCATAACCCAGTTCAGCACTCGAAGACAAAGCACATCCAGATTCATCATCATTTTCTTCGAGATCATGTGTTGAAGGGTGACATCTCTATTGATCAAGTGAAGACTGAAGAATAGCTAGCGGATATCTTCACCAAGCCCTTGGATGAGAAGAGATTTAGCAAGTTGCGGTGTGAGCTAAATATCTTAGAATCTTCGAATGTTCTTTGAAAAGGACACACATCCTAACACTTATGCAAAATTAATGACTTAGATGTGCAACACACGAAGAAACGTTTTTCTTCAATCAATGAAGACTAACCCTCTAAGTGTGAAGAAATTAATGAAGAATTTGATTCTGAGAGCCCTACGACAATTGTACGCGGCGTCTGAAATCTTCATTCTTATACGGTGGGTCACGCCACCACAAAAAGTTGAAAATCTTCAAAATTGAGTTTTTCTTCATTTTGCATATTCTTCAGACTTTTCAAATTCTTCAACTTTGCAAAGTCTTCACTCTTTCCGACTATGTTCTTCATTGACTATATATATATTTGAGTTTTTCATGTCCTCTACAGCATTCACTTATTGCAAATTCTTCAAGTTGACCTTTACCTAAGTGAATGTGATCGGACCCTTTCCCCCTCTATGCTAAACTCAACCCAGTCTGTTCACAAATTCTTCATGTGCATTCTATTTGAAACCCATTCAAAGTCTTCACTGTGTCCTTGACAGCTGAAGAATTTGCGAACGAAACGTTAAAATTTTCATATCTGAATTTTTGGCTTTTTCCGCTCAAACCGTTCCACATCCCTCGATAAGATTTATCTATTCACCCACGATCTTACACGATCTCCATTTCACAGTACGTGGGTGACACATGTCGTTAGGATGAGAAGGGTCAGGGGCATGTTCGTCCACTTTCTTCGGACGAGCGGTTTTTTCACCTCGGCTATAAATACCCCTCGCCCTCCTCAGATCTCATTTACCCCACTCGATCTTACTCCCCTCGCTCGAGCTCTCAGACCTAGCGTCGCCGCTACACTCCATCGTCGCCGGTGAGGAAGAGCTTCACTACCTCGACCTCGTCATCATCGTACTCACGCCGGCCGCGGAAATCTTCACTCCGTCGCCGCCGTAGCTGTTTTCCATCGCCAAGTTAGGGCGTGGAAGATCTGAACGGACGAGCTTCTCCACTGCTACTCTCAGTTCGCCGTGTTCTTCATCAAGGGTAAATAAAATTTATTTTTACTGCCCTTGTTGATTCTGATGATTTCCACAAAATCTTCAAAAGGTGTTTATTCTTCAACTTTCATGTTCTTAAACACCAACTTGCTTCTGTTCTTGATCTGTTTCTCTAAGCAACGTTTTTCTTCAAGATTCTTCAATTGTGTGGATTTTTCAATCTATACAACTCTGGAATCTAAGTCAAAGAATGCTTAGTGAAATTCCTCAAGACACCCCTGGTCAAATTCCTCAAACTTGATACTTTTGAAAAACTTCTGAGAACGCATATGACCTCTCCAAATTCTTCGCACCTATATTCTGTTCACAGGTACACATGTCCGCTGCTGAATCTCTAGGTTCTCATCAACTTAACTCATTTGCAGCGTTCCTCGAAGAAAAATTGCACACTTCCTCAGAAACATCCATTGTTCAAAATCCTCACGTGAAGAAAATGGCTGATGGGAAGAGATCTCAGAAGGGAGGAAAGAGGCCAGAGACAAATACTGCTTTTGAGATCCCTGAAGACATCTATGATGAATATTGTACTCCTGATGAAGCAACTCATGGCAAGGAGAACAAAAATCAGCGCAAAGTGCACATTCAGAAGATTGAGAGGAGATGGGCAAGAGAATGGAGGGAGTATCGATATGTGACTCCAAAGTACATGAAGAAATTCGCTGTTAACCCTCCATGCCCAAGACCTCCATTGTCTCCAGGCCAAGAAGCTGATCCCACAAGCATCAGAAGAGGTGAGGAATTTCCTCAGGAGTGGGCTAAGCGTCAAGCCAAGCTGGCCAAAATGGCTAAAGAGGCAGTGAAGAAATTCAACGAAGAGTCTGCTGCTGCCGCTGCTGAGGCCTCTGCTAGCAAGCCTAAGAAGGCTATGACAAAGAAATCAGCTGTCAAGACAAGATCCTCAGCTGCAATGCCCTCACAGCCATGCTCTTCAAAGCCCTCACGGCCTGATCCTCAAGCAACTTCTTCAAAAGCAGCTCCAACTCCCTCAGTTGCAAAATCCTCAGCTGCTCCTGCAAAGTCCTCAGCACCTGTGCATCTTGCCACGTGCCAAAGGACTACTGGAATCTCAATTGCTTCTGGAGCCTCTGCAAGTTCCTCAGCTCCACCTCAGTCTTCAACAGCTCCGACCTTGCTGAAGAAAAAGGCCACTGCTGGATGAGGCACAAGGCCAAGTCCTCACAAGAAGCAGGTCACCTTTCAGGTTCCGTCAAGCGAAGACGAAGCTGATGATGAAGAATTAGCTGAGATCATCAGAGATCAACAACAAAGGGCCGCTAGTACCAAAGGCAGTGCTGTGCCCCTCATGCTGGAGCCAAGGAAGATCCTTGATTTCATTGATCTATGGCACAAGGATCCAAATACTCCTTTGCCTAAATTGAACCTCACTCCTGGCCACAGCCACACGTTGTCGGCCTTCATAGCCGAAGAAAAATGGAAATTTGAGAAGGCCAGGCAAGTCAAGAAAGCCCAATACAAGAAGGAGTGCTTTCTGAAGAAAAACGCTGTGAAGATGACTCCTGAAGAACTTCTGAATCTGCAAAAGGAGATCAAAGCTCTAAGCGATGAATTTGATGCATATCGTGCAGATTGGCTAGGTGCCAAAGTCAGATTTGTTAGAATGGCCAAGGGATTCAACCCGGATGTTGCAGTTCCATCGCAACAACAAACTCCTCAGGCTGATGCATCTTCTCAGCCTACTGAAGAAAATGCCAGGGCAACCTCCAATGTTGCGCCTGAAGAATCTGATCAAGCCAGGGCAACTGCATTAGTTGTGCCTGAAGAAACTGCTCCACTTTCATCTGTTCCTCCTGCAAAGTCATCACAGATGAAAGATATCCACCTTCCTTCTGCATCAGAAGCAATGAAGACCAAAGCTGCAGAAAAGGCAGCTGTGAAGAAAAGGAAAGCCTCTGAAACTACAGAGTCTTCAGCTCCCAAGAAAGTGAAGACTTTGCAAAGCTCGTACACCAACCCCATTGATGTTGTTCCTATCTCAAGCGTGCCATCAAAGGAAATTGTTCCCTTTGGTGAGGAATATGACATTCCTGATAACAGTGATAAAGCGCATCCTTCTGCTTCTACTTCAGAATAGTTGGATGAAGAAATTGAAGTGAATGATATCCCTTCAACCCCTCTGGTATCATCGCACATGCCTCAGTTCATAGCTGAAGAGGCAGACGTTGAAAAAATTGATGAAGAAGATGAGGATGTGGACATTGGGTCTACTACACCAGTTCTTAATGATGATTATTGGGAAAGACATCATCCAAATTCACCATTGACCACTCCTCTGCAACAAATTCCTCAGTCCCCGGTGCCAACTGAAGAAATTCATACGGGCTCTGATGGACATCAATCTTCACTTCATTCTATTCCAGAAGAAGTTCCAGCTACTGATGCTGAAGAAATGGAGTCCAAGACTACAGCTGATTAAATTGCTATGGAAATTCCTCAGTCTGTGGCTCCAGAGGTTGTGCGCCAAGCGGCTGTGAAGCCTTCAACTATTAATCTTCAGCCCAAGCCACAAAATCCTCACACCAAGAAGCAAAAATTCAACGCTGATGATTTCTTTGCTGAGCATCATTTCTTCATGGATTACAATCCCTATGACTCTGCAAGACTGCGTCGCAAGTGCTTCTGGACTGCTAGCCAGATGAACTTCTATTCCTCACTGTTGTTTGATAAGGACAAGATCTTTGACCATGAGCAAATTCCTCATGTGGATATGGAATCGCTGCCGTGCTTCACCCCAGTTCTCAGTGTTCTTCATGACACTGGGTTACTCAACTTCTACACCGACATCTGCGATTGGAATGAAGAACTCATTCTTCAATTCTTCGCCATGCTGCATATTACTGGAAATGTTGATGATGTCAATTCATTGGTATTGGACTGGATGACTGAAAACACTCACTACAAAGCACCGGCCTCTAAATTGCTTCTTGCCGTCCCAGTCAGTCCTCCCACTGAAGGTGCAAGGCTACTCTATGTTGAACCTGAACTATCCGATCATCTGATGCAAGTGCTGATGAAGCCTTTGAAGGCTGGCCAAGCTCCAAGGACCAAATTCCTCGTCAAGGAATTGCTCTATGTGCCAAGGACAGTTTATCGCATTTTGACCAAAACCCTCAGTCCAATCAAGGGCCACAACTCTGATGACGAAGAGGTTGTTGGCATTATGAAGAATCTGCTGTTCAATATCATTCATGGTATTCCTATCAACTACCATGATTTCTTCATGAGGATTTTGGCCAATGCTGCTCTGTCACCTTTTGAGTTGAAGCCTTACGCTCCCTGGATCATGAAGTTATCAGATCAAGGTCTTCAATTCATTATAAGGCTGACTTTCAAAATCATCTCAGCTATTTGCCCCCTACTGAAGTCCTCAAACAGACTATTTCCTTAGCTGATGAGAAGGGCAAGGCTGCTATTATAGATGAAGGCACTCGTCCATTGGATGGACAGTTTCATAAAGCTGCATCCTACTCCACCAATGATGACTTTGCAACACAAGATTCTACTGCCAAAGCTTCAAAGCAAAATCCTCAAGCAACAGCTCTGCGTGTGATGACTGATCGTGAACTTCTCCTTAGTCTTCATCAGAAAGTTGATCGAAATCACAAGTGGGTCAAGCGTCAGTTTGGTGCAATTCTTTAGAACATGACAGTCACTCAAAACACTGTGAAGAAGAATCACTACTACTTGCATGAAGTCTTTGACAACACCTGGGCTATTCTGTCGAATCTCTATAGTGCTGAAGATCTCAAGGAGATGGGCTTCCAACAGGACTTTGACTGGTCTCAGCCCCCTTCGAAGAAATTCAAGAAGGTCAAAGTTCCTTAGCTTGTTGCCAGTTCATAATCTTCATCACGCGAGACGGATGAAGCTGAAGACTTGAACGACACCGCGGCAGGCCCTACTCCAACGGACGACCCCAACAACGCTGGCGATCCTCCATCGACATCATGATGATATTCTTCAGGGGCGTTAGTCCTCATTTTTCGTCCCTTTTGGTCATTCGATGACAAAGGGGGAGAAATTTGAGTTAGTCTTCAAGTGGGTCTCTATATATGGGCATTTTTTTGCTAAGTTACAACTCTCGTTCTTCTGAAGTATTTGTTGGATCGAGTTGTAAACTCAAGTCCTATGGTGGTCTGATACTTTTGCTCTGTTTTTCTGCATGCTATTTCCTCAATATGTTAATGCACGCATGCTGAATTACATCAGTCACCATATTTCATCATGCATTTCAAATTCTTCATATCATATGTTAAATGTGTGTATGAATTACAAGATATAGGGGGAGATCTCCATGATTTTATTCTACAATGTGCATTTGCAATCCAAAGCAAATTCCTCAAATATGCACATCTTCAGGGGGAGTTCTTCTATATCTTGCAATCAAATTCCTCAATATCAGTATTTACACTTCATATGTTTATCCCCATTGAAAACTTAACCTATTTGTCATCAATCACCAGAAAGGGGGAGATTGTAAGTGCATCTAGTGCCCCGTAGTGATTTTGGTGTATTGAAGACTTATAGGTTAAGGGACTAATGTGTTTGTGAGTGTACACAGGTTCTATAAGTCTATGAGGAGTTTGATACTTACGAAGAAAGTCGACCCCTAGAAATTAATGTCTTCAGTTGAAGACTTTGGTTTTCTTGAAGACTTTGAAAATGAGGAAATTGGTGTGACCTTGAAGACTTGATATTGATGCGAGGATTATGAAGCGTGAAGACTTTTGTTTTCATAGTTTTGTTTTCCCTTTCTTGAGTCATAGGAAACACCGTACTGTTAAAGGGGGTCGAGGTAAAACTAAGGAAAAGTTTCCAAGTTATGTTCAACTCAAATCCTACACCTACCAATCCTTTTGAGTGAAGCCATTGGAAATCTCATACAGTTCAGTCAAGTTCTTCAATGACAGAGATGAAGTTCTTCTATTCTCTGAGGAATTTGTTCTGACTGAGGAGTTAGGAATTCGCCAATGCGGATTGCCTACAAGTGAGGAACATGATAGCCCTGAGGAATTTGAGAGCTCAAATTTTTGACCGTTGCTGTGCTATGCGCCAGCTGTCCAAAATATCCTACCCACCTAACAGTCATATCATTGAGGGGCATTTATATCTTATCAAGTCGGGCTGCTCCCTAGGCTATAAATAGCCGCCCCCTACAACCACTAGTTGGTTGGCTGCTCCGAGAGAAACTGACACTTGTCATTTAGAGCATCCCATCCTCCGAGGACTTTGATCGAAAATCATCAAGTGAGGAAAAACCCAAACCCAACACCTAAAACCCAAAGTGATTGAGCATCACTGAAGAAATTGTTCCTGTGTGGAACCAACGCTTGTTACCTTTGAGGACTGTGCATCCTCCAGACGGTTAGGCGTCATGGTTTAGAGCATCCAAGAGGAAATTGTGGATCGCCGAGTGACCGAGTCTGTGAAGGTTTGGAAGTCACCTATGAAGACTTACCATGAGTGATTGGGCGAGGTCTGTGTGACCTTACCTCAAGGAGAATACGATGAGGACTGTGTGTCCGGGACTGTGTGTCCTCAGGTTTAAATACCTAGCCTCTCCAACCAGACGTACAACTGTCACAGCAGTTGGAACTGGTCTACCAAATCATTGTCTTCACCGAGCTACTGGTTCTATTTCCTCAACCCTTTCATTTCCTCATTCATGTGTTGATTTTCTTGATCGTTACTGTGTGAAGACTTTGACTGAAGACTTTCTCAATTTCCTCAATCCTATTTCTTCGGTCACTTAGTCTTCAGCCTGCTTATCCTGTGTCTCACACTACCTGTACTCTATGCCTATTTCATTTCATCACGATGACTGTGCTTATACCATGTTATGCATCTGAGTACTTATTCCGCTGCTAAGTAGTTCATCGCTTAGGAATTTCCTCACCTTGAAATTCCTCGGTGACGAATTTGTAAAAATCGCCTATTCACCCCCCCTCTAGTCGATATAACGCACTTTCATGGAGGTCAAAGGGCTCTCCTCCCGATAAGCATGCGCAGGGGTCTGATCGCATGCCTCCCATGCTCAAATAGCTACCCTGCACGGCACCTCCTAGCTAATAAAAAAAGGGGACATGTGGCGGCACGTAAATGGTAAGTAGAACGCCCATGGTTTCAATAATACTTGTGTCTCCGATTGTAACGTGACAACACTTGTTCCAAAATGACTTTGTTGATTGTTAATGTATGCGCCTTTGCAAATTGGACAGCAAAATTACCACAGCATGTTGGTTCCATGTCATGACACCAAGCCAAGTTTCATGATTTTCATGCGTGTTTTGGATTTACAGGATTTAAAAAACCAAGTTTCTCAATGTTTCCAGCCGAGCCACGACGCCCAGATGTTTGAATTTCATTCCCATTTCTTGCATGGGACCTAGAAATTTACCCGAGGACACACTTGTGATTTTTCAACCAACTTTGGTGCACTGGAGCATGTGCTTGTAGTTCAAATTTTAATTATGCACATTAAATGACCAGAAACTCAATTAATGTATAAAAAAGGCCAAACAAACCCAGAATAATTCCAAAATTTAACACGGCACTCATATAGTTCTATGTTGCCTCTGTAAAGAAAATCAAGGGGGGCAGCGTATATCGTTTCGCACACAAAGGTGACACGTTCCCTCTCAGAACCACGAGCCTTCTTGAGAGAAGCTCCGGTTTGCAAGAAGCTTATACCAAAACTTGTTCCAATTCGGCCAATTTTTTTACCACAGCATGTTAGTACCATGACATGACACCATGCCAAGTTTCATGATTTTCAGGCGTGTTTTGGATTTACAAGAATTTTAAAACCAAGTTTCTCAATGTTCTCGGCCGAGCCACGACGCCCAGATGTTTGAATTTCATTCCCATTTCTTGCATGGGACCTAGAAATTCAACCGAGGACACACATGTTATTTTTCAACCAACTTTGGTGCACTGGAGCATGTGCTTGTAGTTCAAAATTGAATTATGCACATTAAATGACCAGAAACTCAATTGATGTATAAAAAAGGCCAAACGAACCCGGACTAATCCCAAAATTTAACACGACACTCATATAGTTCTATGTTTCCTCTGTAAAGAAAATCAAGGGGGGGCAGCGTATATCGTTTCGCACACAAAGGTGACACGTTCCCTCTCAGAACCACGAGCCTTCTTGAGAGAAGCTCCGGTTTGCAAGAAGCTTATACCAAAACCTGTTCCAATTCGGCCAAGTTTTTTTACCATAGCATGTTAGTGCCATGACATGACACCATGCCAAGTTTCATGATTTCCAGGCGAGTTTTGGATTTACAGGAATTTAAAAACCAAGTTTTTCAATGTTCTCGGTGGAGTCACGACGCCCAGATGTTTGAATTTCATTCCCATTTCTTGCATGGGACCTAGAATTTCACCCAAGGACACACATGTGATTTTTCAACCAACTTTGGTGCACCGGAGCATGTGCTTGCAGTTCAAATTTGAATTATGCACATTAAATGTCCAGAAACTCAATTAATGTATAAAAAAGGCCAAACGAACCCGGAATAATTCCAAAATTTAACAAAATGTAAACTTAATTAATATCTTCTCTATGTGGGGCATTTAATAAATGTCTATTATATATGTTTTCTACCCTATTCAAATTTAGTAGATATGACAGTTATATGATCTCACATAATCTATTATTGACACTATAGGGGATGTTGATTCCTATCAACTACCATATCCTAAAGGTTAAAATAGGTACATAATCATCTTCTCTATTTTTCACAGTGCACTACCAACGCCTATACGATGATGCACATTAAACTGTTGATACGAGTTTTATGTAAACCAGTGGCTTAAAGTTGATTTTCATATTGTTTGAAATTGTGTCAATAATGATTTTTTTAAGAATATTGTTTGCTGATGTTGTCGGATGTATGTATGAAAGATGCTTTTTTTCCCCTCCCGTTGCAATGCACGGGCATGTTTTGCTAGTGTATAAAAAAGGCCAAACGAACCCGGAATAATTCCAAACATTAACAGGGCACTCATATAGTTCTATGTTGCCTCTGTAAAGAAAATCAGGGGGAGGCAGCGTATATCGTTTCACACACAAAGGTGACACGTTCCCTCTCGGAACCACGAGGCTTGTTGAGAGAATCTCCGGTTTGCAAGAAGCTTATACCAAAACTTGTCCCAATTCGGCCAAAAATTATACATATGAAAACAGGGTTTAGATTATCCCGAACATCTCGCTACCTAGATCAATGTACTATGATTTGAATTCAACATAAAATGGATACAAATATTTGAATTGGAGATTGTATGGTATATGTAGTTCATAGTGAAATATGATTACTGCTATATGCATGTTTTCTGTTATCAAGATAATATTTAAATGATGGTATAACTTGACAACAATCATATTCAAATAAGGAAAATTGATTCAAATTTAGTCCATATGGTAGACGACAATATATATGTTCATAGGATGGAGTAAAATGTTCATATAAGATAGAAGATCAAAATGTAGGACTACATCCATAATAAACCGCAAGGTCACCTAACGATATATTCGAATTCAACATAACGTGGATTCAAAAATTGAAATTCGAGATCCTGGCATTTGTAATCATATAAAAATGGACATGACTCTTTCTTGTGGTGGGAATTGATTTGTTTTTTGTTGTTGTTGACGGAAGTGCGAATTGATTTGGTACTGTACAGGGTAATCTTGTTCTCCTGATTTTTTTTACATTTTTCTTGTAGTTTTTTCGATGGCATTTATAGCAATATAGTAAAAGGGGACATGACTCTCTTGTGTCTTGTATGAATTTTTTTTGTACACGTTAAGTTTGTTCTGCCGAACATGGAATCCGCGCCTTGTTATCCCGAAATTTTCAAGCTCGAGTATCTTTTGTCTCTTCTGCTGTGAAACTCCCGCCTCTTCAACCCGCTCCGCGCCATGTTATCCTGAAATTTCAACGTGCGCAAAAACTTCCTCCTCATCCGAAATTGGTCCCGCAGCCCAGACACGCGAAATACCCCTTCTACCCCTCAGCCGGAAATGCCTCCTCGACATCGCGTGGTCAAAACCGGTGGGGGTACGTTCATAACTTACCCTGCATTTCGGACAAGCGCGCCCCTAAGCCATGGTTCCCCCTACCTTCCCCTTCGTCCCCCCATTCGTACACCGAGGCCGCCAAAACCCGCGAAACCCCACGCTCCTCCGTCGGCCTCCCGACCGCTGCCCAGCTGGAGACTCTTCCCCAACGACGTCGTCCACCGCAACAGCTCACCGTCCCTCATCCACCTAACCAGATGAGGATCCGTCGTCGATCTTGTCATCCCGCCGGAAATCAGCCGCCCCGTCCTCCACCTCCAAGGAGCTGCCCCGACATTCGCCTCGTCTATCGCACCACCTCCATCCCCACAGCGCCATCTTGACCTGCCCCACCGGAACCGCAGCACCCTCACCAATTCCTCCGATGAAGCCAAGGCCTACTCGGCGCCACCAAGGAGGTTCTGCACTCACCACTGCATTTTATCTTTTATTCGAACTCATGGGGCTGCCGGTGCTCGATAACGACCAGCCATGGCGGGTCTCCATCCACGGCGCCGTCGCCGGCCACTTCATCCATGGTGTCTCTCCCCCATGTCGTTGCTTCCTCGGCGGCGACTTCCACATCGGCACTAGCTGCTACTGCTCCGGCTCTCACTCGCACTGCTACTACTGCTGCTCTGGCTCTCGCTCGCGCTGCTGCTGCTGCTGCTCCGGCTCTCACTCGCGCTACGGCTCTGTTCTTGCTATCGGTCTTGCTGCTGCACTGCTCTTGCTTTCGTTCGTGCTGCTGCTCTGCTCTGCTATTGCTGTCGGTCGCGCTGCTGCTCTTCTCTTACTCTCGTTTGTGTTGCTGCTCTGCTCTTGCTCTCACTCGCGCTGCTGCTGCACGACCTCCGGCAGCTATAGGAGTTGCTGCTTTAGCACTCGCTCGCGGTGCTGCTGCATGAGTTGCTCTCTGCTAGTGCGTTCCCTGCTTGAGCAGCTGCTGATTTAGATCACTGCTTCTCTGCTACTAGTGCTCGAACATCCTAAACTTCTGTTGCAATGCTCTGCTACTAGTTCAATTAGTTTCGACAGTGAAATTCAGTTTCGACTGTAAAGTTCAGTTTCTTCAGTTAAGTTCAGAGTGAACAGTATTTACAGCATCTGTCGGAGTGGCCGTGGCGCGGCTGATGCATTTTACATCTAGCACTTTTTGGTGATGTATTTTACATCATCTATTGCAGATGATATTAGAGTCCCACTTCAGATTAACATTGTCTGTCTTGTCCTACTTCAGCCTCACCGTCGTACACCTCACCGAAGCTGCTCCAACGACGGAACCGTCCATCACAGCGGAGCAGTACCCTCGGCGCCACCCAGATGCCTCAGATCTTCTTCCCCGCCTCCGACAGTCACACCAGCATCACCATCCTCCACGTCCAACCCAATGATGCTGAGGTCGACAAGGCTATGCCAAAGAGGTTGTACACTCATCGCATCACTTTGTTACTCTGCATTCATGCCGATCCCTCAGGGATCCTTTGGTTCAAAGCAATTGCAAATCTAGAAATAAATGAATCATGGTCACAAAGTTAACAGGGAGAAAACCAAATGCTTTTTGAACCACAATTTTAATCAGTTTAGCAAGATAGCCATTATATGATACTAATGTGGACCAAATCTAAGCTCACAAAATATTTCGAGGGCAAGCTTCAGCCTATTGAAGACTGCCTACTAGAATCGCCACTGGTTCAAAGAAAAAGTGAAGGAAAAGATATGAATTGGAAACTTTACTATGGTACTACTATTCGTGCATTTGGTTAGAAGGAATGGAGCAAAGCAAAACTGGAGGATTTTTTTCCTTTGGTGTCTCTTTCAAACAAAAAATGTAGGAATTTTAATATCCACTTGGACGTCCTTTTCAAATTAATACGCATGAGGAGCAGGACTAATTGCATTACTGGCATAATAAGATTCTTATTTTTTTATTTTCACGTGGTTTGACTTTAATTTGACCATGTTTCTCCATTCTTGTGTTCTTCCAATTCATGTGAACCAAACACCCAGGTTGACAGAAATCCTATGTTTGCAAATGCTCTGTTTTACACGTGCATTCCTATCCTATTCCTGTGTTTTTCCTGTCCCTGCGTTTATAGAATCCTCCAATTCTAAGGAGCCCTTACAGATTTACTTCATTTTTAGATAGGTGTCAAAGAAAACTCTGTGTGTTATGTCCTGCTCCTGCGGTGCCGTCATCCACCCCACCTGAGGTGCACCATCGATGGAAGCGTCCACTGCAGCAGAGATTCCCCCGGCAAACTTTCTTTCGCCGCCTCAGATCATCTTCCTCGTTGACGGTAGCCACGCCAACTGCATTACCATCATCGACTGAGCAGATAAACCTAAGGACTACACAGTTCCGGAAGAGAGGTCGCACTCTTTCGTGTCTGCTTATGTTATACATTGGTTATTATTACCTTCTACTTTATTGTCCTGTTCACCTCTTAGACTTCGAGTCAGGTCCAAACTAATGTTCAAACTTGAGTTTTAAAATGCCTGTGGGGCACATATCGAGGCAATAATGAATAGTATCTATCTACTATCTGGTTCATCTGGGGTCTTCTATGTGGTTCATGTTGGGTGGGCAACAAACAGTAGATGATCCATCGTCTATCTTTTAAACTGAAGCTATAATCTACCTGCTATCATTAGTTTTGGATCTATCCACTCGTTTGCTACCATCAGTCTTGATTTCTGCATGCACCCCTTAGGCCTTACATAATCAAACTATGTTTTTTTATTATGCATGTCAGTTATTGTACACAATCGTACTGAACATATAGAGAAAAAGAGAAGACCGTTGCGTGGGAATATAATTTCATGCAGACGCCGCTCCATGGTGGGCGAAGTGGGCCCCGCCCCTCCCAATATTCTAGATTGTATTCCAGAGGAAGATAACTATTCAGAGGGGGATTCAGAGGGAGCCGACCACTCCTATTTACCCCCTGAGGTGTTTGCTCTAACCTGGCATGCTGATGTTGGTCATATCATGCATATGGCGCCTCGCATTGCTTACATTATACATCTTATATGTCATCAGCTTAGTTTAGATTTGCTTTGTGTGAATGCCACCTGTTTGGTTTCTATATCATACTCCCACCGTTCCTAAATATTTGTCTTTTTAGAGATTTCAACAAGTGAATACATACGGAGCAAAATGAGTGAATCTACACTCTAAAATATGTCTATATACATCCGTATGTGGTAGTCCATTTGAAATCTCTAAAAAGACAAATATTTAGGAATGGAGGGAGTATATGGGAATTATGCAATGCCATCTTCTTTAGCCAGGCATCATATACGTGAATCATGCAATGCCATCCTATTTAGCCAGTCATCGTATATGTGAATTGTATCGTGCCATATTTTTTTTCATAATGTATTCCATTTGTCAACAATGTTTATACATTCATCTACTTTTCCTGTGCATCAGCCATTTGAGTCGGTCATGGGAAAATCTGGAGTGAAAACAAGGTCTTCTGAGCAGTCAGTGCTATCTGTCGATGCAGATTTCTTGCTGGTTATAGATAGCTCCTCAGAGGAGGATTCAGAGATAGATGACCAGTCATATTCCCCCCTGAGGTGCATGCTCTAACTTGGCAGGGTTATATTGCTCATATCATGCATATGGTGTCTTGCATTGCCATGCCATCTGCTTAGATTAGACATGCTTTGTGTGAATGCCTCCTGTTTGCTTTCTATATCAGATATGTGAATTATGCAATGCCATGTTTTTCAGCCAGTTATCATATATGTGAATTATGCACCGCCATGTAGCCAGGCATCATATATGTGAATTATCTCATGCCATCCTTTTTTTCATTACGTATTCCATTTGTCGACAATCTGTGTATATTGAACTACTCTTCATGTGTATCAACCATTTGAGCCGGTTATGGAAAAATCAGGAGTGAAAACAAGGTCTTCAGAGCAGGCAATGGTACCTGTTGAAGCATATATCTCGATGGTTACAGGTAGCTCCTCAGAGGAGGATTCAGAGATAGATGACCAGTCCTATATCCCATCTGAGGTGTATGCTCTAATTTGCAATGTTTATATTTCTCATATCATGCATATGGTGTCTTGCATTGCTTAGTTTAGACATCATATGCACAATATTCAATTCCATCTGCTTAGTTTAGAGATCATACATGCGAGTGCCAGCTGCTTAGTATATGAATCAATTATGTCAATTGTATCATGCCATCCTATATACTTAGACAACATGTATGTGAATTATTTCATCCCAACCTATTTTAGAAAGACATCATATAGTTTTGTCATGTCATCCTGTTTAGATACTCATCATATGTTGAATTATGCCATTATATCCTGTTAAGTTATCCATCATATATCTGAAACTGTGTCATACTATCCTGTTTAGTTAGCCATCATATATGTGAAATTTTGTCATGATGTCCTGTGATGTGAATTACCACATTTGTCTATCATACAATGTCTATACGTTCAATTTCTTTTCTTGTTTATCAGCCATTTGAATTGGAGGGGGTGATGACAGTATCTAAGGGAGCAAAACCCGTTGTTCACAAAAGATGGTGCTACCCGTCGATGCAGATAGAACCATGGTTGTACTGTCCCACGAACTAGCCCGACCACACATAATCGAGACTCTTCCAGATTGCACACTTACACCATTGGATAGAGAACCAGCTACAACCCATCTAGCCCCAACCCCAGTGGATAGTAACCCACTTCTAGTTGACACAGCAGCATGTCCACCATAGAGTACCCCCACACGAGCAGTTTGTAAACAACTGCAATGCCCAAAGCACTAAGACCACTACAGCGAACCCAAACTCCACATTTAAAGCAGAAGACCAACTGTTCTCAGGTCAGATTCCATAGCTATGGTCCATAATCCATTGCTGTTGCATCACTGTATTTACTCATACCAACTACTTTTGAATTTGAAGGATCCAATTGAAACTCCAATGGCGCAACGGGTATGTTTTAAACCTATTTCTTTAACTAGATTGCTGTTCCAACTTCTTGCTCTATGTTGATTTCAGTTTCAGTTGTATAAACAGTTATGTTCTAATGTGATGCACATTACAAGTGTTGCCATTGCTGTGTAGTTTCTCAAACTTATATTCTGTCTATGCTGCTGTGTCTTAAAAATATATGATTTGAACTGTGTCTCTATCTTGATTTGGCAACATAAACTAGAATGATATGGACAATACAGTGACCATAGTACATAGATATATGTTTGTTTCATGCTGTTATCCTGTCCACCGTACTACTGAACCGGTTTACCAAAACGAGTTTCGTATACTACATGCTAAACCTGTGATGTGTCTGCTTGGTTCTCTTGTAGAATGCGAACAGAATATTGGAGAAGAGCACCCCCACTATGCAATGGTAGAGAAAGTAATGCAGATAAGGTTCAAGATTGTGAGACAACCCTGTTGGTCTCCAAGAAAGGTGATAAAAACGATCTTGTAGACAGTGAGACAACCCCACAGTCCTGCGTTGATTTAGTGTTCGAGTTACTGGCCAGTACCGCTGGCACAAGCTCTTCGAACTCGCTGCCTGAATCACTTCGGCTTCTTCAGTCTCAGGTACAAGCTGAAAGGCATCAGTCAGCTGTGCTGCGGTAAGAAGCCGAAGGACTGAGGAAGTCCCTGCAGAATTCAGATGCATACTTTTTGGTGCAACAGCAAGCGTTGGAGGATTTAAGTGCTAAACAAGAGAAAGTTTATAAGCTTGCTAAGCATCTTGCCAGCATTATGGGTACCCAGGATATTGTTTCTTGAGCTCTTCTGAAGTGGTTTCAGTTCTGGACTTGTTTTGCTGAGGCGTTTATTTGCACTGGTCGCCAACTTTGACAACCAGTGTATGTGATATGCTGCTTTGTTCCCTATATTTGCACTGGTGGCGAACTTTGATGCCCAGTGGATGTAATATGTGTAATAGACGTGCTAGCCTAGCGTAAGTTGCTTGCTTATTTATTTCCTTATTGTCTTGTTAATTTGTTTGCTTGTAGTCAGTGCAGTTTTTTTCCGTGGTTTGCTACTGGCCGCAATAACCTATTTTTTAAAACTAGGCCACAATAACCATGGGCTACATATTTACTATAGTGACCATGGGCCTCCTACGGGCCGTAGAAACAATGGGCCTTCTACGGGGCGTAGCATCAATGGGCCTTCTATGGGCAGTATGATCGATTGGCCAAACATGGGCCAATAACGGACCGCATTATGGGCCGTAAACGGGCTAGAGTTGGAATCGTCCGTTCATGGGCTGACCATAATGGGCTGTCGTTAATTGGCCGTATTTGATGACGCTATGAAAACGGCCCAACGGATTAACGGGCCACAAACGGGCCGACTGTAACCACAAGATGAATTTGGCCCACAAGCAGAAAAGGCCAGTAACGGGCCATAAGTAACCGAATGCTGGGAATGAGCCCAAGAATAAATGGGCCCTGAGAAGGGCGAAAGATAACACGGGCTGGAAACGGCCCAATGGAATAATGGGCTGTTAATGGGTATAAAGCGATACACTGCTCATTACGGGCCAGTTTCACCACGGGCCGTTAATGGGCCAAGAGTTACAAAGGGCCTCATATGGGCCGAAAGACGTCATGGGCCATACATGAGCTAGAAGTTACAATGGGCTGGAATCATATTGGACAGCCTAGATGACGCTACTGGGCCTAATTCGGATAGGCCGTAACGGGCCGTGAGTTAGCGGGCTGTAAATGGGCTATATGCGAACAGGCCGTTAACAGGCTTTCCGTGGGCCGGCCCGCTACCTTTTTACCAAGTTAAAGGGGCCGGCCTTTTCACAGGAATGGGCCTTTGTTGGGCCGTGCCACATGTCGACGTATCATAGGCGCCTTTGGTCCAATGAGTGGATGACATCTGTCCCAACGGTGAGCCGACACGTGGTTCCTCTGGCCATTGAGAATTTTACACATGGAAAATCCCCATTGGTCCTGGCTGTTAACGGGTTATCGGGTCCAAACCAGAACCCAATAGCTTAACGGCGACCTGTTACGGTGGATGCCACGTGTCGGTTACCCTTGACGAAAGCAATTCTATGACGCGTAATTTATCGTCATGGAAGTGGACACTTCCATGATGATAATTTTGGTAATGTCATGGAACACTTCTACGACAGCACAGGTATGACTATCTTGATTCTGTCATAAAATCATCATGGATGTACATGCATGACAGAAAACGTGACCTACTGTGACAAACACGTATCATCACGGAAGTGTATTTTTTTGTAGTGGCAGTTCTCCCATGCGACCTTATCCATGACGCGCCTAGAGTGCGCATGTACGAAGAAAAGGAAGCCGAGCTCGATCGGCAGGATGATCTGGATGCACTGGAAGAAGAGCGAGACATAGCTTGGGCTCGGTCCGAGTTCTATCAATAGCAAGCACGACGTTACCACAATCGGGAAGTCCGGGCAAAGACATACAATGTGGGAGACCTTGTCCTCCGACTCCCCAAAAAATAGAAGAATAAACTATCACCTAAATGGGAGGGACCATACATCATCAATGAAGTACTTGTAGGAGGAGCGTATCATCTTCGCCGCCCGTCTGACAATGGCCTCAAGACGAACCCATGGAACGCAGCAAGGCTGCGGCGCTTTTACGCCTAAGTCAAACGTCAATTTTCGCCTTGTTTTTCTTTTTTACGTTTTTCTCTTTTTCATCGTGGTGCTAGTTCAGTTAAATCAAACTTCACCAGGCCCCTACTATATACCATTAAATGTAATACCTAGCTTCTCTTGGGGGCTCCCTTAGACGAGCCGCATACATGCATACACCGCATTCGTTATGATTGCATCCTTCTCATACATGTTAAGCCAACATATGCACTTGTTTGACTTAAGATCTTTGCCAAGCCGGGTTGCCTGGCTCCTGTGATTACCCCTATGTTCCCGATTGTTCGGCTAGGGAGTAAAGGGAGCACCTCTGCGATTGTTACGACCGGGTCACCCAGGACCGTACCTCAGACGGGAGAAGCCGAAAGCTAGCGTTCTTATAGATACAATAAGTCGGCCTAAGGGAAATGAATATAGCCTCGAGCTTACCACCAAGGTTATTTTTTAAAGCCATTGGTGTCCGTTGATCTTACGTATCTAGATTATTATTTTACCTGAAGAAAGGAACCCTTGGAGGAACTATTTTCATCACAAGATGTTTCTTACGTCAAATAGTAATATATCATAGCTCTCCGGACATGTTTCGTTTGTTCAAGCCAGATGGCCGGATTGTCTTGTTCCCGAAGTATTGTTTCATTTTCATGGCACAATGTATGGAACACTTCCCGATCTATGATTGGGGAGGTAGAAGCCAATGGCCGGCTAAGACAACATTCTTTCAAAAATAAATAAGAACGCGGATTGAGCATGGTCAATGTAAAGTACAAGGATACATAGAATTGACAAAATTACTCCTTCTCGACATTGTCTATCAATTGCTCTAAAGCACAGTCCTTCTGAGAATAGCGAGCGGCTTGCATCACGTCATCGTACACCAAGCTCAGCGGTATCTCCTGACCGTCCGGACCCACGGGTCCAACCCAGGCCATATGCACCGGGTCCAGCTTGGTGAAGCGGGTCTTTACCATAGCCCACGCCTCGCGCGCTCCTTCTCAACAGTCCAAGATCTTCCATAATTCAAACCTTCGCCGAGCCCCTTTAAAGAGGCTGGCTAGATCAGACATACTCTCTGGAGGCGCATCTGACGGCCAGAATGCCTTTGCCATGCTCTTCAGGGCTTTTCGGGCCTTCTCGTAGGTCTTCAACAGTTCCTTTAATAGGTCCCCGTCATAAGTGCCTACTTCTTCCTTGGGTCGCCCAGTCGGGAGACCTAACAAACAGGTGTTGCACATCATCATTAATACATTAATGACATGGACAAACAGCGTGGTGCGATGAGCGCTTACCGTATATGCCACCTTTTAGCTTTTGGTTTTCCCCCAAAGCTTATGCCAGCTGAGTCTTTAAACTCCCAATTTCCTCGGCTTGCCATTTATTCTCCGCCTTGAGCTCATTTTTTTCCTCATAACTCCGCGACAACACGCGTTTACCAGCCTCAAGCTCTTTGCGCAGCTCATTCGTGGCCTCCGTGGCTGCATGACGAAAACAGTGTGAACACATAAAATATACCATATACCCTTCCCCGAGTTGGGAAGCGGTTATTCTCACTTACCGGACTTATCACTGCTGGCTTCTCGAGCCGCATCCAGTTCGGCCTTGGTGTCGACCAACTGTTTTTGGCTAGCCTCAAGCTCTTCGGCCAGGTTTTTGCTATGCTCTCTTGCGGCCTACAAAATTACATTAGTAGAAATCCTTAACTCGGCCGTCCCGCCCGAATTAAGGCTTGGGGGCTAGTTAGTTAGGGAACTTGCTTTCAAGCTTTATACCTGCACCTTGGCGGCAAATACACCGGCAATCCCATCAAGACATGTCCGGGCCGCTCCAAGGTACGCGTCTACCAAATTAAATGCATTAAACTCCTGTTCAGTAAAGGCGGTCTGACGCAAAGTTTCCCTTCGCTGGTGATGGTTCATTACGCTCTCGACTTTAGAATTAGTGACCGAAATATCATCGGAGTCCACCGGACGCACGCCAGCCGCCGCGTATTCGGAGGGGGCTCTGGCCCGTACCGAAGACTGGGGACCGGAATTGCGGTTCGCTGCATCCGGGAAATCTTTGGATTGATGTAGAGACACATGCAAAGTTGAGCGGGCTTTAATAAACAGGGATGGAAGCATCAAGGTCAGAAGGGGCAGGTGCGTCCGCCTCGGCGGAAGCTTTCCGTTTTGATCTCCCGTCAAGGGTTGAAGCTGTCGTGGTCCGCGCTTATCCCGAGGCATTTTTACGCGTAGTACGACGACCCTTGGGAGCAGAAGTCAGCACGGGGGGGGGGGGGGCGGGGGGGGGTAGCGCGAGCACGAGCGCCCTGTTCGGGAGGGGGTCTTCTTTTCACTTATTGTGGAAGAAAGAAGAACCCCGAGGTGGTCGGCTGTCACGGCCACCCTGACGCCGTCAAGGCCCTCCTGATAGAACACCCCGTCTTCAAATTCAATCGACGCCTCTGGGTCTTCATGATACCCCAGATCGCCTTCGCAAGAATGATTCTCTGGTTGAGGAGGAGGGCAACTGATGGACACAACTTGACGCCTACATCCCTGTCCAAGTGGCGATCAGTGAGAATTCCATGATATGTGGGCTCGAAATAATGGATTGTGGCTTACCCAGTTCGCCGGATTGTATCCGGAGTAGCCTTCCTGAATACTCATGCGAGTGAACTCTGCTTCGTCCCCCTTGAAGAGGTCGGCCAGTATTTTAGCCAGGGCCGCCTTGTTGTCTGGCCCTTGCCGCTGGTGACATGTCACATCGTTGGTCCTGTTATAGCACCATAAGGGGTGACCCCGCTATTGGAGTGGTTCCACGCATCGGGTGATGGCGATGGCCATAACTTTGACCATGGTCAACTTGCTGTTGGTCAGCAGCCTAATCTTGGCTGACAAGGCCCGCACGTCTTCGCTGTCCTGTTGGGAAGGACCCTTGGGCCGCCAGTTGTATCGCTTTATAGGCGGGTCATTCGAATATTCTGGTAGCCCTTACCGAATTGGATCAGTAAGGGGAACATCTTCGATGTAAAACCACTCTGAAGTCCATCCTTCGTGGTCTTTCTATGGGGTCCCAATTGGGTACCCCGTCCCAACTATTCGCCATACCTCAGCATCTCCTACCTCAAATATAGATCCCTCCCGGAGGTGAGGGACAAGACAAAAGTACTTCCTCCACAAGTCAAAGTGGGGCTCGCAACATAGAAATATCTCGCACAAGGCCACAAAGCCAGAAATGTGCAATATGGACCCTGGGGTGAGGTTGTGGAGCTGGATCTCATAGAACCCTAGTAGACCCCATAGAAAGGGATGGATAGGGAAACCCAAACCTCTTAGAAGGAAGGGTACGAGACATACTCTCTCCTCCTTGCTTGGGGCGGGGGAGTTCTTGGCAAGGGCGCGACCATCGATGGAGATGAGACCGGCATGGACTGGGACCAAATCGCCCAAAGGGTGGAAGCGCTATGTCTACAAGCGACTTAGCTGGATGTGCGAGACTGAACAACTTGACCAATCGCCTAGCAGCAGGCCGTGAGGGCGCGAGGATGAACCTGGGATGTCGGCCATGGCGTCGGAAGATTGCTTCGATGATGTTCTTGGAGAAAGGGGGAGGATAACTGTTCTAAACACCTTTGGATCTATAAAAAGACGTCTTATCGTGAAGCCGAAAGGACGGGTGCGTGGAACGGCAGCATTGGGCCGCACGCTCTCTGAAAAGCGTGTAAGGTCCTTACCTCGAGGAACGGTATTGAGCTTTGGTGGTCCCACCTCAGTTTTGAGATGTATTTGGATCTTAGAATCCTGACACTGTCCGGGCCTGAGTATATTAGATCAGGTTCCAGATTATATTCTGTGGAATTTGCACGGCTTCAAATGGAATGGAGGAATTTGTCTCGCAAGCCGGTGATGTGAAGATTCCAGAAGATGATCCTCAGCGTTGGAGGCAAGTTCGGGGGCTACTGAGGGGGTCATGGACTAAGGGGTCCTCGGGGCGACGGCCCATTATGCATGGGCCGGACTGGTGGAGCCGTGTGGTAACCGGAGATCTATGAAGCCGTGGTGTGCCCTCCAAGTCAAGGGCCGACGAGATCTCTTTCCTTCTTGTTGTAATCTATCTTCGGTAACCCTAACCCTATCGGTGTCTATATAAACCGAGGATTGTAGTCATTAGGGGCAGAGCTATCTTCATCCCCCCGTAGCCTAGGGTTTAGCTCATACTGATCTCGAGGTAGATCTACTTTGTAAACCATGTTATATAATCAATACAATCAAGCAAGACGTAGGGTATTACCTCTTCGAGAGGGCCCGAACCTGGGTAAATACTGTGTTTGTTGTCCCTTGTTACCCATTGATCCTAGATCCACAGCTCGGGACCCCCTACCCCGAGGTCTGCCGGTTTTGACACCGACAACCCGCCTACAGGGGTTTTCTGTTTGATAACACACGCTTATTATGTTTTGACCGTGTGTGATGTTTGTTGTTCCCGCTACCGCCTGCATCCCTCGAAAATATCTGCCTGGCTCGAGGGTTTTTCTGTTTCATAACACACAGTTGTTATTTCGGGATCATGTGCGATGCATCATCCAAATTTCCAATAGCCCCGGTATTTTACTCCCGCGTAGTAAAATATTTAGTAGCCGCGTCATTTCCTCAAACGCCCCCCCTCTACACACACCCCAAAAACTCGTCGGGCGTGCGTGCACGCACACACACAGACACCCACCACAACCCCTCTCACGCTCAAAACCCTAGCAAGGTCGCCGCCGCCACCACAAGGCCTCCATTGTCAACATCTATCGGTTTGCCGTGCAACTTACCCAACGATCTGCATACCATAGCCACCCTGAGTTTCTTAGATGACGCCTGCCAAACGCCCCCTTTCCCACAAATCCCCATCCCCATCCCCCACTCCAGAGCGTCATAGCCTAAGCCCGGCTACGCTTCCCATGGAGCTCGAGGAGTGACTGGCCTAAAAGAGGTGTATCACGGCCTCTTCGCCCGACGTCCCCGAGGTGGCCGCCGAGGAAGCTGACGACCATTACTGTCCATAGGCTCTCAATCAATGGGCTAGAGTATGCGGGTATGTCGTGGATGCTGGCTACGACATCGAGGTCATCGACAGTGACGGCCTAGCGCGGGCTATGTCACAGGTTAAGTGGCCCACCCCCAACCCCCGGGTTCAACCGCAGTCAATCTCATCCATGGCCCCGCCGCTAATCTCCTCTGGCTCGCTATTAAGAATTTGCCATCCTACATCGCCATCGAGCCCCTTTTATCATTTCTGAAGGACACGTTCTGCGACGCTGGCTTGGGATCCACATCTGCCAAGTCAAACCTCATCAACGGCGACCATGAGGAGGGCACCCTCTCCGGCTCTTCCGAGGGGAAAGAGCCCATCTGCGACATCAGGGAGGGCGCCCTACAGTCGTGCTCTTCCAAGGGGAAGGAGCCCATCTGTGACAACATGGAGCGCACCCAGGGTCCATGCTCTTCCCACGGGAACGAGCCCAACTGTGACAAGTGAGGAAACTCATGATTTGTTTTGCCGTGCCTCTTCACAGGGGGGAACTCATGATTTGTTTTGTCAAGTCCCTTTTGTAGTGTAGTGACAATATGTCCAGTTTTAATTGCTATATTTGGCTGTTTGCAGTATGCCTTGTTTATTTTAGTTGTTCACAATGTGATGCTCTATATGTGCAACTATTTACTATGCAGTACATTTTCATAATACCAGTTTTAAACACACTGATAGGAATGCATATATTTGCTTGCTGTTAAGCCTGTTATAGCTAGCATATGCCTCTTTTAAAGTATTTTGGTTGTTCGGTTGTTTGTAGTTAGCATATGTCCAGTTTCAAATGCTATCTTTGGTTGTTCATAGTATGCCTTCTTTATTCCAGTTATTCACAACACAATGTTCTATATGTGCAAGTATGAACTGTGAAGTTCAATTTCATCAATACCAGTTTCAACAATACCACTATGAATGACTACATTTGGTTGTTGTTAAGCATATTGTAGTTAACACGCCTTTCCATTTTTATTTGACAATAACCAGTGTACTTAGACCAACACAATACCAGTTTGAATGATTATATTTGCTTGTTGTTAAATGTTAGGCCTGTTGCAGTTAACACACCTTTCCACTTCTTGTTTTGCTTAACTAGCGTGCTTAAACCTGCACACTGAAGCTATCGTTTGGAGATTATTTTGTCTGCCATGGATATATTTGGTTGATGTTTAGCCTGTTGTGCTTAACATGCCTCTCGATGTACTTACACAGGACAATTTTGGGAACGACTGTTGTTTTCCATTGAGGTTAGTTTCATCCCATGGCTTATATATACTCACTCTTCAGGATATCCGTAGCTGGTACCATATAGGCCTGGGGCGGATAAGGGGAAAATCGGTGAATCCGAAAATTAACTGAATATATCTGTACCCCATTTATTGTTAGGTTAACTAGGGCATATCTAATATATCTGAGGCTACATAGCAACATGCACTGTACTGAATGTTTAAATATGCAATCCTAGGCTACATAGCAACAAGGAAGAGTGTTACCTTAACGTTCTGATGATGTCTAGATATACGTAGAAGAGCAACAATAACAACAACAACACAACAGCAGTTAATCAGCCGATAATTTGTAAAAATGCAATAAGCTCCCTTCGGCCCATAATATAAGATGTTAATTCATCCAATATGTGAGTATATTGAATGTTATAAGATATTATATAATGGGATGGACGGAGTGTTGTACTACATCATTGTGCAATTGCTGTTTAGCTTCTAATATTAACTTGGTGCTTTTAGGTACATATGTCATTGGTAAAGATCCGCGGTTCGACCCTTTCTGCGTATGGGGCAATGAGATATTGATGAACCAGCATCAAGTGAGGAAGATGATAAAGATTATTAGTAAATGGGTCAAAAGATGTCAATTAAACTATTTGTTTACACTTTATCCAAGACAACAGTAAACTGCAGGATGGTAAGTAAGAACTCTGCAGCCTTCTTTTTAGTGCCCATAATGAGTTGTCTTAGATGACAATGTCTGAATCTTTTTCATTTGCAGTGGTTCCCAAAGCAGTTTACTCAAGATTACCTCTCAAACTACATGATTGGTGGGCATGCAAAGGTTAAAGTATTTATACCAGAACCCGATGACTATCTAGATGTGTTCATGAAGACAGTGAAGGATGGGTGGTCGGTCATCACAAGGCGTTGGACTAGAGTCGTGCGTGCCTTCTGCATGGAGGAGGGCACAATATGGGCATTCCGCTTCACCTTGCTCAGCAACCAGAATGTATTTCGCCTCTTTCTTTACCATCTTTAATAGTACAAGTATACAACTGTGGTTCATCATTCTTTATTTGGTGCTTATGTAATTCTTGAACATATGTAGCTATGAATCGAATAATGCATTGGTTGTTTGAAACTAATGGATATGAATAAAGCTATAGCAAACTTTCAAATTCAAATCCGGTACAATTTTAAATAGCATCAATTAAATTTTGGTGAAATAACGCTCTGCAGGTCGTTATGGCGCACATGGTCGGTAAAACACAAACATTTGTGATATACACCATAATCCAACATGGTTCACAAAGAGGAAACATGTGCGAGCATGCACACAATTGCCGTTTGCAAAGCATGTGTGATGTCAGACAATATCACAAGCGGTGCGGGCAAACTAAATGTTTGTGATAGTTGCCTTATCATACACGATTTGCAATCATCAACTATTTCTGATGTGGAACGCATCGTAAATGTTGCACCACATCCTATCCGACACTCGTACGATGATTACCTAATCTTCTTAATTAGTTATCACATACAGTTCGGGAAAAGTGAATGTGTGTGATTGTCTGCTTATCATACACGTTCTATAATCATGAACTATTTGTGATGGCCGCACATCGTAAACATAGCACCACAGAATACCGACTGTGATGGTAATGCCAGCACACACGAGTAGCAAGGATGGAGTGTTTGGGATATTTGAGATATCAAAAACAGTTTTATAGGGACAACTATATGCATCATGGCTCCCTATCCCTGAAGGTTTCTGGGTCGTGTGGGAAGGACCCCCCCTATTGCCCACACTCACTAGGCGATGGTTCAAAATGCCGTCGCGGAAAGGGGTTAAAAACTGTTTGTATAGCACCTTGTTGTACTAGTGACATCCTCGTCTTCACCGGCTCCACTTGTGGTTATGTTTTACCTTTACTTTGCGCATGCTTGTATTGTGTTGTATCATTTGCTTGCTTGTGTTGTGGTTATTGCTAGCATCATATAGGTTGTTCACCTAATTGCACATGTAGACAACCTATTTGTTGCTTTACCTAATTTGTTAGGAAAAGCTAAAAATTGGTAGTTGCCTTTTCACCCCCCTCCTAGTCAACCATATCGATCCTTTCAATTGGTATCAGAGCCTCATCTCTTTTTAAGGGCTTAACCGCCTAAAGAGTATGGTTGATCATAGGCCTTAGGAGGATGAACTACCCACAGTCGAGGAGGTGGCCACGGTCACATGAGAGGACCTAAATGAAGTTATTGCCTCACTTAGGACCTCTATGATGACCGAGGTCAAATCCTTGTTTAAAGAATTTCTTGAGGGTCTCAAGCTTTCCATTGATCCACTTCAAGTGGTTAAACCCACTACGGCGGAGTCGGATGCCAACTCTGGTAAGGAGGGGGCTAGTAGTGATAAGAATCCTTTGCCTCAAGGAAAGAATGGGATGGGCATCCATGCCGCGGTTGCTCCTCCCTCGACCTATGGAGGGCCGGCCCATGCACCTCATATCAATCATGTTGGCCCTCCTCCTAAGCTTGTGCTAAATGATTTTCCTAATTGGGTTTTTCGTATCAAGTCACATTTGAATCACAGCTCAACACATCTTTTGAGAATCATTGAGCAAGGCTTCTACCCACATGATCCAAATAACTTCACCCCAAGAGAAGAAGTGGACAATCAATAAAACCACTCTGCTTTGTTCATTCTTCAAGCCGCTATGCGCCTCCCGAAGAGCTCGCTCACTTGTGCCCATTCACTCTTGCAAAAGATGCATGGGAACACATTGTCTCTTTGTACAAGGGAAGCTCGAGCATTCAACGCTCCAACTTCAAGGTGATCCTTGATGAGGCCGATGAGTTTGTGATGAATGAAGATGAGGATCCTCGTGAGCTCTACCGGAGATTGACAACTCTCACGGTCTCTCTCCGAGATCATGGGAAGAAGGATATGGATGATAGTTGGATCAACCGCAAGTTCCTCAAGGCCATTATGCCATTCAACAAGGCCATGTCCTCCGTGATCCGTCAAACACTGGACTTTCACACCTTGTCCTCAAGCGACGTGTTGGATGATTTTATTGCCATGAACATCTTGAACATGACCGCCGACAACGCTCTAGCTCGTGTCCAATGGTCAAAGAAAGCCTCACCCAACCTTGTTTTGAAGGCCAAGGCACTTCTGGGAGAAGAAGAAGAAGAGGAAGAAGAAGAGAGTTTCCCCAAAGACACCAAATATGCTTACCACGAGCACATGGCTCTTGCATCAAGGCAATTTCGGGGCAACAAGAGAAACTCAAGGCCCAACTTCTCCAATAAAAACTCAAGTGGCTCCAAGGGCTAGCAATGTGTGAGAACGTGCCACAATTGTGTCAATGTGAGTCACTTTGTGGTGGTTGGCCCCTACGAGAAGAGGGAAGACAATGGTGGCAAGCTTATTCTCAAATGCAAGGCCAAGTCCTTCCACAAGAAGAACAACTTCACCAAGAAGGTGCCACAAAAGGGGTTGGTGGCGCATGAAAAGAATATCTCTGATGATGATGATGATGCAAGTGGTGAAGGAATGGTGCCGGCCTCTGTGGCCATTGCCACCTCTTCCCCAACCAAGGTGTCACTCTTTGACGCCCCCAACGAGAACCTCATCCCCAAGTGCCGCATGGCTAAAGGCATCAACAAGGTAACCTCAACATCAAAACTTCCATCTCTACTAATCCTTCTTTGTTGGATTGTGTGGATGAACATGATGAGGTAAAAGTGGATGAAAATGAGTTTGACAATTTCTTGGGTAAGCTCAAAGGTGAGACCAAGAAGCACTTTGTTGCTCTCTTGGAACAACTAGGTGAGGCCAATGATATCATTGAATCTCATGAGGAAACTCTCACTAACATGGAGGGGCATAGCCGTGACTATGCCGAGGAGATAGTTGATCTTTCCATTGCTCTTGAGGAAGAGCGAGGTCTTCGTTTGGCTCTTGAGGAGTCACACAACGATGATCTTGCTAAATTACGGAAAGATCATGATCATGCTATTGTTCTTACTCATGTGCTTCAATCCGAGAAGGTTGCACTTGGGGTTGGCCAGGATAGACTGGAGTAAGATTTTGACACACTTTACAAGGCTTTGAAGAGTGCTCATGCTTTTCTCAAGGAGTCTCATGATCAAGTCCAAGTGAAGCTAACCAAGGAGATAGCCACTTGCCCTCCTTTTGTTTTAATTGATAATGTCCATGCTACTAACCCTTGTTGTGAGCATGTGCACCTTGTGGAGGAGAATGCCTAGTTGAGAGAGCAACTTGAGAAAGGCCTTGTGACTTGCATACAAGGTGAGAAGAACCTCAATGACCTTTTGATCAATCAAAAGGTCATTGTGGCAAAGGAAGGGCTTGGGTTTGTACCCAAGTCAAAGAAGAAGAAGAAGAAGAAGAAGAAGAAGAAGAAGAAGAAGAAGAAGAAGAAGAAGAAGAAGAAGAGCAAGACCAAGCGACCTCTCTCGCACAAGGAAGTCTTCGTCAAGGCGGGGGAGGGTGCTCTTGAGAAGAAGAAGGACAAGGGTGTGGGTGGTAGTGCCAAGAAGGGCAAGACCACTCCTCCCAACAAAGCCGACAACTTTAACCTTCTTATGTTTTATGTCGTGCTAGTGATGGGCATGTTTATGCCAAATTTGATGGTTCTTCTTTTGAGTACATTGAATGGTCCATTTGGGTTCCTAAGACCCTTGTTGCTAACATCAAAGGACCCATTCAAAAATGGGTACCTAAATCCAAGCATTAATCTCTTGTAAGAGTTTGCTTCCGCTGGGGTGTCATGGTTTCTTGATAGTGGAGCAACAAATCATATGACCGGGAGCAAGGACTTGGTGTTCGACATGCAACCAAGCCCATCTATGCCCACCCATGTCCAATTTGGTGATGCTTCAACATCTAAGGTATTGGGCCTTGGCAAGGTGGTCATATCTCAAGATTTATCGACTGAGAAGGTCATGCTTGTTGAGACCCTTGCATACAATTTACTTTTCGTTCATCAACTTGCACTCATGGGCTTTGCAACATTTTTTGATCTTGATACAGTGGACCTTTTGTGAAGCAAGACTCTTAAAGTAGCTTTTGTTGGGCATGTCGAGAACGGTCTTTATGTGGTTAACTTTTCGGAGCGACCCACTAAGACCGCGACTTGCCTAATGGCTAAAGTTGATGTGGGGTGGCTTTGGCATCATCGTTTAGCCCACGTCAATATGAGATCTTTGCAAAGTCTCCTCAAAGGGGATCACGTTCGTGGACTAACAAATGTGAGTTTTGCCAAAGATCGTGCTTGCAGTGCTTGTATTGAAGGAAAGCTACATGAAATGGCTCACCGACCCACGACTATCATCTACTCGAAGAGGCCCTTGGAGCTCTTTCACATGGATCTCTTTGGTGCTTGATGACCCACGAGAATAGGGGATCAATCATAGTCCTTTTGATAAATAAGAGTGTCAAACCCAACGTGGAGCAGAAGGAAATGACAAGCAGTTCTCAGCGAGGTATTCTCTGCAAGTGTTGTAAGTAACAGTGATAGATAGTTTGATAGCAAGGTGATTTGTAATGAGCAGCAAATAGCAATAGTAACAAAGGTGCAGTGAGGTATCCCAATCCTTTTTATAGCAAAGGATAGGCCTGAACGTTCTCTTATAACAAGCAAAGCATTCTTGAGGACACATGGGAATTATCATCTAGTTACTTTCATCATGTTTGTTTGGTTCGCGTTCGCTACTTTGATAATTTGATATGTGGGTGGGCCGGTGCTTGGGAGCTGTTCTTACTTGGACAAGCCTCCCACTTATGATTACCCCCTCTCGCAAGCATCCGCAACTACGAAAGAAGAATTAAGATAAATCTAACCATAGCATGAAACACATGGATCCAAATCAGCCCCTTATGGAATAACGCATAAACTAGGGTTTAAGCTTCTGTCACTCTAGCAACCATCGTCTACTTACTACTCCACAATGCCTTCCCTTAGGCCAAAGTATGGTGAAGTGTCATGTAGTAGATGTTCACATGACACCACTAAAGGAAGCAACAACATACATATCATCACAATATCGAACGAATACCAAATTCACATGATTACTTATAACAAGACTTCTCCCATGTCCTCAAGAACAAAAGTAACTACTCATAAATCATATTCATGTTCAAGATCAGAGGGGTATTGAATATCATTAAGGATCTGAACATATAATCTTCCACCAAATAAACCAACTACCATCTACTACAAGATGTAATCAACACTACTAGCAACCCACAGGTAGCAATGTGTGGTTTTGAGAGAAAGATTGAATACAAGAGATGAACTAGGGTTTGAGATGGTATGGTGCTAATGAAGATTGGTCCTCCCATGATGAGAGGGTTGTTGGTGATATCGATGGCTTCGATTTCCCCCTCTCGGAGGGAACTGTGCCGGGCGAAATCGCTCTGCCGGAGAGCTAAAGTGCTTCTGCCTAGGTTCCGCCTTGAGACAGCGGCGCTTCGTCCCGAAAGTCTTCTCTTGATTTTTTCTAGGTCAAAACCCTTAATATAGCATAATATGGGGGCCAGAGGCCTGCCAGGGGCCCCACAAGGCATCAGGGCACGCCCAGGGGGTGACCGCGCCATGTTGCCTTGTGGGCAACTGGTGGGCCCCCTTTGGTACTTCTTTGCTCCACTATTTTTTGTATATTCCATAAAATTCTTCTTTAAATTTTAGGTCATTTGGAGTTTTTTAGAATAGGTATCTCTAATGTAGCTTTTTCAAGTCCAGAATTCTAGCTGCCGGCAATCTCCCACTTCATGCAAATCTTGCAAATTAAGAGAGAAAAGGCATTATAATTGCATCACAAATTATTATAATTATCAAAAACATTATAAATAACAGTAGGAAAACATGATGCAAAATGGAGGTATCAGTCCTCCATCATTTGATAGTCTTGGGGGAAGAATATATTACTTGGTGATTGTGGATGATTACTCAAGATACACATGGGTATACTTCTTCAAGAGGAAGAGTGAGACCCAACAAACCGACATCAACTTTGCAAATGAAGCTCAACGTCAACATGATGCAAAGATATTGATGATTAGAAGTGACAATGGTATCGAGTTTAAAAACTACACCTTGGATGAGTTCCTTAGTGATGAGGGGATCAAGCACCAATACTCCGCACCATATACCCTCCACAAAATGGTGTTGCAGAGAGGAAGAACCGGATGTTGATGTATGCGGCAAGGACCATGATGGCGGAATTCAAATCTTCGTACAAATTTTGGGCCAAATCCATCAACATTGCATGTCATGCATCCAATCGGCTCTACGTCTGCAAAGGCTTGAACAAGACTCCATATGAGATACTTGCCGATAACAATCCCAACCTCAAGTACTTTCGGGTGTTCGGGTGTAAGTGTTTCATTCACAAGAAAGGTGTTCGTTTGTCTAAATTTGAACCTAGAGCTCAAGAGGGCATATTTGTTGGTTATGCTACAAACTTTCATGCTTACCGTGTCGTCAACAAGTCCAATGGACTCATTTAGGAGACGTGTAACATGGAGTTTGATGAAAATAACGGCTCCCAAGTGGAGCAAAGTGGTCTTTGTAATGTAGGTGATGAAATTCCTCTTCAAGCCATAAGAAGAATGGGTATTGGTCAAATACTCCCCATTGAGGAACCCCTTGTGGTCGAAGGAGAAGGAAAGTGTTATACGCAAGTGGAACCATCACCGACGCTAGACCCACACGCTTATGAAGAAAAAAGTGAAGGCCCTCAACCAAATGAACATGATCAAGGGGAAGATCAACCTCATGATGATGGTGGTGCACCAAGTGATGCCCAAGATCAAGTTCAAGACTCCAAGCAAGCTCAAGACAGTACTCAAGATGATCAAGATGGTGCTCTGATTGCTTGTATATGTGTTGGTATTTCCCCGAAGAGGAGAGGATGATGCAGCACAGCAAAGGTAAGTATTTCCCTCAATTATGAAACCAAGGTTATCAATCCAATAGGATAACCAAGAAACACTATGTAAACAGCACCTGCCCACAAACAACAAAAACTTGCAACCCAACGCGTAAGAGGGGTTGTCAATCCCTCCTCGGTATTGAGAAAGATTAAATTGCATGATATTTGATAAATAGATCTAACTAAAACACAAAATAAAATAAAATAAAATAAAGGAAAACACAACAAGGTATTTTTGGTTTTATATGATAGGAAAATATACCCGGGGGAGTAGTTTTCACTAGAGGCTTCTCTTGAGAAAATAGCATACGGTGGGTAAACAAATTACTGTTGGACAATTGTTAGAAAAGCGAATAATCATGACGGTATCCAAGGCAATGATCATGTATATTGGCATCACGTCCAAGATTAGTAGACCGAAACAATTCTGCATCTACTTCTATTACTCCACACATCGACCGCTATCCAGCATGCATCAAGTGTATTAAGTTCATGAAAAAATGGAGTAATGCAATAAGAACGATGACATGATGTAGACAAGATCTATTCATGTAGGAATAGACCCCATCTTTTTATCCTTAATAGCAACGATACATGCGTGGCATGTCTCTTTCTATCACTGATATTGACCACCACAAGATCAAACCCATCACAAAGTACCTCTTCCCATAGCAAGAAAAATCAATCTAGTTGGCCAAACCAAACCAAAATTTCGGAGAAGAAATACGAGGTTATAACAATCATGCATAAAAGAGTTTAGCAAAGACTCAAAAAATATTCATGGATAGAACTGATCATAAACCCACAATTCATCGGATCCCAACAAACACACCGCAAAAAGTCATTACACCAAATAGATCTCCAAGAACATCGAGGAGAACATTGTATTGCAGATCAAAAAGAGAGAAGAAGCCATCTAGCTACAAGCTACGGACCCGTAGGTCTGTGGTAAACTACTCATGCATCATCGGAGGGGCAATAAGGATGATGAAGAACCCCTCTGTGATCGTTGACCCCTCTGGTAGAGTGCCGGAAAAGGCTTCTAGATTGGATCTCTTGGTTCTAGAACTTGCGATGGTGGAAACTATATTCTCTCGACTCACCTAGGGTTTTCGGAATTTTAGAGTATTTATAGAGATGGATGTCGGTGGAGAAGCTTCCCGTGGGCTCTACTACCCACCAGGGTGCACCAGGGGCCTCTAGCGCACCCTCGTGCCTAGTGGGCCCCACAGGCCTCCTCCCGTGCACTTCTTTGGCTCCCTGGGTGTCTTCTGGGCAGAAAAAATCTCCAAAAAGTTTCGCGGCATTTTGACTCCGTTTGGTATTGATATTCTGCAAAGCAAAAAAACAGCAACAGGCACTTGGCACTATGTCAATAGGTTAGTCCAAAAAAATGATATAAAGTTGCTAGTAAATGAATATAAAACATCCAAGATTGATAATATAACAACATGGAACAATAAAAAATTATAGATACATTGAAGACGTATCAGCATCCCCAAGCTTAATTCCTGCTCGTCCTCGAGTAGGTAAATGATAAAAACAGAATTTTTGATGTGGAATGCTGCCTAACATGTTCATCACATATTCTTTTCTTTTGTAGCATGGACATTTGGACTTTTAGATGATTCAAAGCAATAGTCTATAATTGACAGGAGGACATCAATACTCAAGCATATCAATAAGCAACCATGTCTTTCAAAATACCAACACTAAAGAAAGCTATCCCTAGCCCATCATGCTCAATCATTGATCCATTCATGAAACACACTCAATATTAGCTATATCCAATGCATAAGTATGGCAATAGTGTTCCCTAGTTGGTGCTTTATAAGAGAAGATGGAGACTCAAATAAAAATAAAAATTGCATAAAGTAAATAGATAGGCCCTTGGCAGAGGGAAGCAGATATTTGTAGAGGTGCCAAAGCTCATAGTTTAAATTGAGAGATAAAATTTGTTTTGAGAGAAATGCTTTTCCTGTCAACAAAAACGACCGAGAATTTCCAATACTTTCCATGCTAGATAAATCATTGGCGGTTCCCAAACATAAAATAAAGTGTATTCCTTTTTCCACCATTCTTTCACAATCCATGGCTAGTCGTATCCACGGGTGCCTTCCATACCAACACTTTCCAAGGAATTTATCATTGATAACATATTTTTTTTTCATTTCTCGACTGGGCATCCCTATTACCTTGCCACACTCTCGTGCAATGACAAGTGAATAAACACTCATCTTGAGAATAAAATATCTAGCATGGAAAATATTGGCCACCCCCTGCCGCTTCATGAGCGGTACGGGCACACAAAAAGGAAATTCATTTTGAAAATTAGAGTTGGCATATACAAATTTACTTGGAACAGCATGGAAATACTGCATATAGGTAGGTATGGTTGACTCATTTGGCACAACTTGGGTTTAAGATTTTGGATGCACAAGCAGTATTCCCACTTAGTATGAAGGCTAGCGAATAGATTGAGAAGCGACCAACCAAGAAACAAAAATGATCATAAACGAGCTTTAAGCATAACTAACACTGAATAATGCACCACAAGTAGGATATAACTTCATTGCATAACTATTGACTTTCATGCTTGCATAGGGAGTCACAAACCTAAACACCAATATTCTTACTAAGCATAATTACTCACCAACATGACTCACATATTACTATCTCCATATCTCAAAACTATTATAAGGAATCAAGTTTATATTGTCCAATGATCTTCATAAAAGTTTTTATTATATCCCCCTTGAATATCTATCACTTTGGGACTAAATTCATATATTGCCACTGCTACTTTTCAGACTCTCGAATAAATTTAAGTGAGGCACAAGAACATAAACATTTCTTCAAAAATTTCAACTCTCAAAATAATCTAAGTGAAGCATGAGAGGATATCTTTAAAATTTACTAACTCTCAAAATAATCTAAGTGAAGCATGAGAGGATTTCTTAAAAAAAATTAAACTACCACCGTGCTCAAAAAGATATAAGTCTAGTACTACAGCAATTCCTAGCTCAAAAAATTTAAGTGAAGCACATAGAGCAATTCTAACAAATCATAGCATCATTATGGCTCTCTCAAATAGGTGTGTCCAGCAAGGATGATTGTGGTAAACTAAAAAGCAAAACAAGCAAAGACTCATATAATACAAGACGCTCCAAGCAAAACTCATGATATGTGACAAATAAAAATATAGCTCCAAGTAAAATTACCGATGGTCGTTAGAAGAAAGAGGGGATGCCTTCCGGGGCATCCCCAAGCTTAGTTAATTGGTACTCCTTGAATATTACCTTGGGGTGCCATGGGAATCCCCAAGCTTAGGCAATTTTCACTCCTTATTCCTTCATCCATCGTGATCTCAATCAAAACTTGAAAACTTCAATCACACAAAACTTAAGAAAACCTTCGTGAGATTCGTTAGTATAATAAAGCAAATCACCACTTTAAGTACTGTTGCAAACCTATTCATATTTTATTATTGCATTATACCTACTATATTTTAACTTTACGATGGCTTATACCCCCCGATACAATCCATAGATTCATCAAAATAAGCACACAATGCAATGAAAACAGAATCTGTCAAAAACAGAACAGTCAGTAGTAATCTGTACTTTGACCATACTTCTGTAACTCCAAAACTTTTGAAAAATTAGGATAACATAGGCAATTTTTATATCAATCTTGTGTAAAAAAATTCAGAACTTTTAGTCACTCCAGCAGAGCACATCAATTCTGCTACTGGACGTAAAAGTTTCTGTTTTCCAACAAGATCAAGTCAACTATCACCCATGCCATCCTAAAGGCATTACTTGGCACTAACACTAATTAAAACATAAAAAACACAATCATAATAGAAGTATAATTTCATATTTGTTGAAGAAGAGAAAGAAAAACAAAAATTTCAAAGATAACTATTGGGTTGCCTACCAACAAGCGCTATCGTTTTACGCCCCTAGCTAGGCATAATGCATAGATTCAAGTATTGGCATATTTCTTCTTATTTTCTATAGATGTGTTTTTGTCAGGAGGTTTCTGAAATATAACTTGAAACACATTATCCATAGAAATTTTAGCATTATCAAGTTGTCCATTTGCAAATCCCCTTTGATTACCGGCTACAATCTAGGAATATCGTTGATTAACATCGTTGAAAACTTGTTTGATCATATCCAAAACGGGAACTTCCTTTGTAAGATTATCATCCCCAAGAAAATGTCTTAATACATAATCACTATTGTAAAGGATCTCATCTATTACCAGTTTTTCACCGTTCATACCATAAAAATCAATGATCTCCCTAGCTTCCCGCACTATGTGATCAAATTCATTCATACGGACAATGGTGGCTATTTTCTTAGCTCTAGGATCCTTTATTACAGGCAGCTCATAAAAAAATCTTTGCAAGGTAGGATGAGTATGAATAAATCTATTCTCATGTTTCAGAACTAGTGCTGAAATAGCTTCCGCATAAGTTTTAGTTCTTTTAAGTATAGGAGCATCATCACAAGTAAAAGTTCCAACGCAATTAAAGAATTCTTGGATGGAACCTTTTCCTATAACATTCCCTTGTCCCAAAACAAAAGTTTTAGCATCCATATTAGCAGAACATCCAACCTTAGGAGTTCTGCCATCATCTGTTTCTGCCATACCAAAAACACTCATGATTATAGGTTCAAAGTAAGCAAAGAAGCAAATAAGAAAAGGGCAAACGAAAAATAGTTTTGGATTTTTGCAAAAAAACATTTTAGAAGTGGGGGAGATGAAAATGAGAGGAAAATCAAAAATAAAGGAAATTGCAAGGAGATGAGAGTTTATGCATAGGAACCTGATAGATGTTGATTATGTCTCCCCGGCAACGGCGCCAGAAATTCTTCCTGATTGCTTGTAGCTGCGTTGGTATTCCCCCGAAGAGGAGATAATGATGTAGCACAACAAAGGTAAGTATTTCCCTTAGTTATGAAACCAAGGTTATCAAACAACTAGGAGAACCAAGCAACACTATGTAAATAGCACCTGCACACAAACAACAAAAACTTGCAACCCAACGCATAAGAGGGGTTGTCAATCCCTCCTCGGTATTGAGATAGATTAAATTGTATGAGATTTGATAAATAGATCTAACTAAAACACAAAATAAAATAAATAAAGGAAAAATGCAGCAAGGTATTTTTGGTTTTATATGATAGGAAAATAGACCCGAGGGGCATAGTTTTCACTAGAGGCTTCTCTCGAGAAAATAGCATACGGTGGGTAAACAAATTACTGTTGGGCAATTGATAGAAAAACGAATAACCATGACGATATCCAAGGCAATGATCACGTATATAGGCATCATGTCCCACATTAGTAGACCAAAATGATTTTGCATCTACTACTATTACTCAACACATCAATCACTATCCAGCATGCATCTAGTGTATTAAGTTCATGGAAAAACGGAGTAATGCAATAAGAACGATGACATGATGTAGACAAGATCTATTCATGTAGGAATAGACCCCATCATTTTATCCTTAATAGGAATGATACATGCGTGTCATGTCTCTTTCCGTCACTGAGATTGAGCACCACAAGATCGAACCCATCACAAAGCACCTCTTCCCGTGGCAAGAAAAATCAATCTAGTTGGCCAAACCAAAGCAAAATTTCGGAGAAGAAATACGAGGCTATAACAATCATGCATAAAAGAGTTCAGCAAATACTCAAATAATATTCATGGATATAACTAATCATAAACCAACAATTCATCGGACCCCAACAAACACACCGCAAAAAGTCATTACATCAAATAGATCTCCAAGAACATCAAGGAGAACATTTCATTGAAGATCAAAAGGAGAGAAGAAGCCATGTAGCTACTAGCTATGGAACCGTAGGTCAGTGGTAAACTACTCACGCATCATCGGAGGGGCAACAAGGATGATGAAGAACCCCTCCGTGATCGTTGACCCCTCTAGCAGAGTGCCGGAAAAGGCCTCTAGATTGGATCTCGTGGTTCTGGAACTTGCGGCGGAGGAAACTGTATTCTCTTGACTCCCCTAGGGTTTTGGGTTTTTTATAGTATTTATAGAGGTGGATGTCGGTGAAGAAGCTTCCCGTGGGCTACACTACCCACTAGGGCACGTCAGGGGCCTCTAGCTCTCCTTGGTACCTAGTGGGCCCCACGGGCCTCCTCCCGTGCACTTCTTTGGCTCCCTGGGTGTCTTCTGGGTAGAAAAAAATCTCCAAAAAGTTTCATGGCATTTGGACTCCGTTTGGTATTGATATTCTGCAAAGTAAAAAAACAAGCAAAAAATAGCAACTGGCACTAGGCACTATGTCAATAGGTTAGTCCCAAAAAATGATATAAAGTTGCTAGTAAATGAATAAAAAACATCCAAGATTGATAATATAACAGCATGGAACAATCAAAAATTATAGATACATTGAAGACGTATCATGCTCCTTAAATGCCTATTGAGGAGCTATTGGCCAGCTGATAACCCACAAGTATAGGGGATCGCAACAGTTTTCGAGGGTAGAGTATTCAACCCAAATTTATAGATTCGACACAAGGGGAGCCAAAGAATATTTTTGAGTATTAGTAGCTGAGTTGTCAATTCAACCACACCTCAAGATTAATTATCTGCAGCAAAGTGATCAGTAGCAAAGTAGTATGATAGTTTTGATAGTAGTAGCAACAGCAATAGTAACGGTAACAGTGATAGCAGTGATTTTGTAGCAAGTGCAATAGTAACAGTAGCAGTAGTAACTTAGCAAGAACAATATGTAGGAAAATCGTAGGCATTGGACCGGTAATTCGTTGGATGATATTCATCATGTGACAGTTATAACCTAGGGCGATACGGCACTAGCTCCAGTTCATAAATATAATGTAGGCATGTATTCCGTAAATGGTCATACATGCTTATGGAAAGAACTTGCATGACATCTTTTGTCCTACCCTCCCGCGGCAGCGAGGTCCTATTGGAAACTAAGGGATATTAAGGCCTCCTTTTAATAGGGAACCGGAACAAAGCATTAACACACGGTGAATACATGAACTCCTCAAACTACGGTCATCACCGGGAAGTGTCTCGACTATTGTCACTCCGAGGTTGCCGGATCATAACACGTTGTAGGTGACTATAACTTGCAAGATCGGATCTAGAACATAGATATAATGGTGATAACATAAACGGTTCAGATCTGAAATCATGGCACCCGGGCCCAAAGTGACAAGCATTAAGCATGGCAAAGTCATAGCAACATCAATCTCAGAACATAATGGATACTAGGGATCAAGCCCTAACAAAACTAACTCGATTATATGATGAATCTCATCCAACTCCTCACCGACCAGCGAGCCTACGAAGGAATTACTCACTCCCGGTGGGGAGCATCATGGAATTGGCGATGGAGAAGGGTTGGTGATGACGAAGATCAAAGATCCCCCTCTCCGGAGCCCCAAACGGACTCCAGATCTGGCCTCCCGATGAAGAACAGGAGACGGCGGCGGCTTCATCTCGTGGAACGCAATAATTCTTTCTCCCTGATTTTTTCGGGAAATATGTGATTTTATAACGTTGGTTTCAGGGTCTGCGGGGCCACCAGGTGGGGACAACCCACCTGGGCGCGCCTGGAGGGGGTGGTGCACCCTGGTGGGTTGTGCCCACCCAGGTGCCCCCCTCCGGTGGTTCTTGGCTCCAGAAATTCTCTTTTATTGTATAAAAAATCCTCGCAAAGTTTCGTTCCATTCCGAGAACTTTTATTTCTGCACAAAAACAACACCATGGTAGTTCTGCTGAAAACAGTGTCAGTCCGGGTTAGTTTCATTCAAATCATGCAAATTAGAGTCCAAAACAAGAGGAAAAGCGTTAGGAAAAGTAGATACGATGGAGACGTATCAACTCCCCCAAGCTTAAACCTTTGCTTGTCCTCAAGCAATTCAGTTGATAAACTGAAAGTGAAAAAGAAAAACTTTTACGAACTCTTTTGCTTTTGTTTGCATAAATAAGCTTAAACAGCACCCAGGTTTTCAGCCAATATTATAACGAACCATGTCGACAATAACTCTTAAAAATTATATTAACTCATATCAATGACATAATCAACTAGCGAGCAATAATAAGATATCTCAAACAGCAACACGTTCTCAAAACAACCATGATATAATATGACAATAGTGGTATCTCGCTAGCCCTTTCTGAGACCGCAAAACATAAATGCAGAGCACCTCCAAAGTTCAAGCAGCGACTAAACATTGTAATTCATGGTAGGAAAGATGCAGTCATGATGCACCCAACATTAGCTACACACAATGCATAAGCATGACAGCAGTGCTCTCAGGTTCTGGCGCTTATTTGAGAAGGTGATGACACAACATAAAAGTAAATAGATAGTCCCTTCATAGAGGGAAGCAGTGATTTGGACAGGTGCTAGAGCTCAAGTTTTAAAAATAGAGGTTAAATAAAATTTTGAGGCATGCACCCTTCTTGTTTACTTCGCGACCATCAGTTATTAGTATCTTCCATGCTAAACAAATTAGTGGCGGTTCCCAAGAGATAAAAGTAAAGATTTACTCCCCCTCCACCAACAAACACACTCCATGGCTAGCCGAATCCACGGGTACCGTCCATACCAACATTAGTCCTGGGGGAGTTTTTTTTAATTATTTGCAATTTTTGAATTCGGGACTGGGAATCCCTATTACCGCCCCTTTCTCGTGCAATGGTGAGTGAATAAACACTCATCCTGAGAATAACCCGCTTAGCATGGAAGATACCGACTACCTCCTGTCGCTCTATGAACAATCCAGGCACACAAAAAGGATATTTATTTGAAGTTTTTAGAGGTGGCACATGCAAATTTACTTAGGACGGCAAGGTAATACCACATATAGGTATGTATGGTGGACTATCCTAGAATAACTTGGGTTTCAGGTTTTTGATGCACAAGCAGAATTCCCACTTAGTACAGGCGAAGGCTAGCAATTAGGTTGAGAAGCGGCCAGCTAGAGAGCAACAACGATCATGAACATGCATTACGCATAAGTAACATTGGATACTAGCATGAGTAGGATATGAACACCATGAACATAAATATCATAGAGGCTATGTTGGTTTTGATTCAACTACATGCATGAACATGTGCCAAGTCAAGCCACTCGAACATTCAGAGGAGGATACCATATCATCATACTACATCACAATCATTTTAACGCAATGTTGACATCTAAGATAAATCATTATCCACTCCTAGCTACTTATGCATGGCGTGAGAAACTATAATCTCTAATTTTCATTGCAAACATGTTTGATCATAATAGGCTGAGTCATGGATACTAGGTTAAACATATTTACAAAAACAGAACAAGTCGAGTTCATACCCGTTTCTCTCTGCCACGGCCAGTTCATCGAATATCTTCATTATTGCTTTTCACTTGCACGACCGAACGATTCAAAAATAATAATAGTGCAAGAGTGCTGTGGAATAAGCTGGAGTCTGCAAACATTTTATTCAAAAGGAGAAGACAAGGTAATATGGACTCTTTGTCAGATGAACAATAATGCATATGAGAGCCACTCAACATTTTCATTGTGGTCCTCTCCTCGGTACGACTTGAAAGAAAAGAAAAAGAAATTCAGAGAAACACACTGAAATATTTTTGGAGTTTTTGGTTTTCTGAAGAAAAGCAAATAAAAGGGAAAAACAAAAACGAGAAAACTACTTACACGGGAAAGCTCCCAACAAGCAAAAGAAGAACAAGGAAATATTTTTGAGTTTTCTTTTTAGTACTACAACAATTTAAACTAGGAAGAAAAATAAAAAAGAAGCAAGAAATATATTTTTGGATTTTCTCAAAGTTTTTCAAACACACAAGAAGAAAGCAAGAAAATAATTCTAACATGGATAATACAATGAAAAAGTGTGGACACCGACAACTGAAATGAAATGTGTAAACATGAATGTAATGTCGGTGGAAATACGTACTCCCCCAAGCTTAGGCTTTTGGCCTAACTTGGTAATCACAAGTCGTAGAAGCCATGAGGCCCTATGTTAAAGTGCTGAGGTGCAGGCACCTGAGGGTCTCACTGCTAAGGCTCCTCCTGTGCTGCAGCCTGGTTATTCCGGTAAGCGATGATGTCCGCAGGCATAATCCTGTATCCACCCCTGGCAATGGGATCAAACAAACCAGGTGCAGGCAGTGGAATAATATCATGAGTTTTCACACTAAAAACCAGATTATAAGGAAGAGGAATGTCAGGATAATCGGCAGCAATAAACTGATGGTATTCCATAGCAGCGCAATCTAGGTGAACCTTGGGCAAAGGGTAATCATGCTGGCGTATCTGAACATTAAAGCGAGCTGCCAGGCAAGTAGCATAAATACCACCATGTATTTTACCATTGGATTTATTAATGTGGAGGCGGCGTGCCACAATAGCTCCCAAGCTATAAGTGTTGTCGCCTTCCAGTGCACGACGTAAAACAGCAAGGTCTGGGACACTGAGTGCACCCACCTTCTCTCTAGCAAGCAAGCACTTTGCAATGAAAAGAGCAAAATAATGAACAACAAGAAATTGCAAGCTAGTGGCGGTGACACTCGACACTCCTCTCTCGTCCCCCACAGACAGAGTACGGTAAAAACCTTCAAACTCTGCAGGCCTAGGCTCTACCAACCCACCATCAGAAGGAAGCAAACATATTTCACAAAATTCAGTAAGCGGTATCTGATGGGGTTCAGCGTATAAATTAAACTGCACTTCAGGGGGATTATTCTTAGGAAGGAAAGTAAAACTTTGCACAAAGGAATTTGTGAGGAGATGATACTGTTCGCATTCAGCTGTGATGAAGTCAGTGAGGCTGGCATTAGCAGCATATTGTGCAAACTCTTGGAGGATTCCGGCCCCTTCCATGAACGGGGTATGTGGCCATTCGCACGGCCGTAACTCCGCCAACCTCCGGGTGCGGAGATCACTGTCAGATGACTCCCCAATTACTCCCTTGGAGTTCTTCTTGGAAACAAACTTCCTAAAGATACTCATGTTTTTCCTATGAGCAAAATTCTGAAAATTTTAGTCCACAAAATTTTTCTCAACAAAACTTAACAAGATTGATAGCAACTACTCATAGGGAAGCATAGAGGCCATAGCAAGCATTCAAACTACTTAAAACTCTAAGAATTCAACATGCAAGCTCATCTACATCAGCACCAAGAGTAGCTAATTATTCAAAATATAAACAACTAAAACAAAAACTAATTGGACAAATGGAGGAGTCACATACCGAGCAACAATCCCCCAAAACAGTTTTGGAAATGGAACTTCGAGCAAAGAGATCGAAATCCGCGGGTTTGAGAGCAAGAACATGAGAGAGAGAGCAATGGTGATTTTTTTCTGGAGGTAGGTGATGACGTGGGATGAAGAGATAAGTAAGGGGGCCCACGTGGGGACCACAACCCACCAGGGCGCTCCTGGGGGTCCTGGCGCGCCCAGGTGGGTTGTGCCCACCTGGTGCACCTCCCTATGATATTATTTGCAACAAAAATTCTTAAATAATCAGAAAAAAAATCGTATCAAATTTTCAGAGCATTCTGAGAACTTTTATTTTTGGGTCATTTTTTATTGCACAGGAAAATCAGAAAATAGAAAAAACATGTCATTTTATTTTATTTAGCTAATAAAAACAGAAAACAAAAGGTTGGGACAGAAGGTAGTGCTTACTAAATTCATCAACTTCATACCTCTTAAAAATGATCCATGAATAAGGTTGATCAAGTCTTAATAACAACCACTTTCGATTAGCATGACACCAAAGAACTTTCGTAAATCACTAAGTTACCTCAACGGGGATATGAATATCCCCAACAATAAGCATTTCATATTTCTTTTTAACAGTAGGTAGAGGTAGTTGAAAACTTCCAATAGTGATTGTCGAAGATTTTTCAATAACATTAATACCATTCACTTGGAATTGTTTCTTCGGAAAGTGCACCGTATGCTCATTACCATTAATATGAAAAGTGACCTTGCTTTTATTGCAATCAATAACAGCCCCTGTAGTATTCAAGAAGGGTCTACCAAGGATAATCGACATGTTTCGTCCTCGGGCATCTCAAGTATAACAAAGTCAGTCAAAATAGTAACATTAGCAACAACAACGGGCACATCCTCACAAATACCGATAGGTATGGCAGTTGATTTGTCAGCCATTTGCAAAGATATTTCAGTAGGTGTGAGTTTATTCAAATCAAGTCTTTTATATAAAGAGAAGGGCATAACACTAACACCAGCTCCCAAATCACATAAAGCAGTTTTCACATAATTTCTTTTGATGGAGCAAGCTATAGTTGGTATTCCCGGATCTCCAAGTTTTTTAGGTACTCCATCTTTAAAAGTATAATTAGCAAGCATGGTGGAGATTTTAGCTTCCGGTATTTTTCTCTTATTGGTGATAATGTCTTTCATGTACTTTGCATAAGGAGGCATTTTAAGGATATCAGTCAAGCGAGTACGCAAAAAGACTGGCCTCGGCATTTCAGCAAAGCGTTCAAATTCTTCATCATCTTTCTTTTTAGTTGACTTAGGTGGAAAGGGCATATGTTTTTGAACCCACGGTTCTCTTTCCTTACCGTGTTTTCTAGCAACAAAGTCTCTTTTATCTTATCTTTTCTTCTTAGGTTGTGGGTTATCAAGATCAACTGCAGGTTCTATGTCAACATCATTGTCTGGTTCTTTATTATTTGTTTGAGTTTCTTCATGAACCTCATCATTATATTTTTCATTATCAGAAGGTGAGTGTTCACTACCAGATTGAGTTTCAGCATCAGAGATAGAGACTTCATTATCATTATCAGGAGGTTTTTCTACTTCAGGTTCACTAGAGGCATGCAAAGTCCTATTGTTTTTCTTTTTCTTTTTCTTTTTAGGAGGACTACGTGCATCAGTGTCAACTCTTTGAGAGTCTTGTTCAATTCTTTTTGGAATTCTCTCAGGATAAAGTGGTTCCTGGGTCATTCTACCTCCTCTAGTCATTACTCTAACAGCATGATCATTGATATTATTATTCACTTCATCAAGAAGTTCTCTTTGAGATTTAGCAACTTGTTCTAGCTGAGTTTGAACCATAGAAGCATGCTTCCCTACACCTCTAACATCATTTGAGATTCTAACTAACAAGTCACTTAAGTGAGCAATCATATCAGAATTGTATTTCAATTGTTTCATAACATTTGCATTGAAGTGATCTTGTTTTCTAATATAGTTTTCAAACTCATAAAGGCATTGGCTAGGGTGCATATTGTGAGGATTATCATTATCATTGAATTTCATTAGAGAATTTACCTCTACCACCGCAGGTGGTGGTGGTGTATCAAGCCCATGTATTTCTTCAATAGGAGGTAAATTTTTAACATCCTGAGCTTTAATACCCTTTTCCTTCATAGATTTCTTTGCCTCTTGCATATCTTCAGGACTGAGATATAGGATTCCCCTCTTCTTCAGAGTGGGTTTAGGCGGTGTTTTAGGAGGAGTCCAATCATCATACTTTTTCAATATGTTATTCAATAGTTCTTCGGCTTGTCCAATAGTTCGTTCCTTGAAAACACAACCAGCACAACTATATAGGAAGTCCCTAGAAGCATCGGTTAGTCCATTATAGAAGATATCAAGTATTTCATTTTTCTTAAGAGGATGATTAGGCAAAGCATTAAGCAATTGGAGAAGCCTCCCCCAAGCTTGTGGAAGACTCTCTTCTTCAATTTGCGCAAAGTTAAATATTTCCTGTAAGGCAGCTTGTTTCTTATGAGCAGGAAAATATTTTTTAGAGAAGTAATAAATCATATCCTGGGGACTACACACACAACCAGGAGCAAGAGTATTGTACCAAGCTTTAGCATCACCCTTTAATGAGAACGGAAATAATTTGAGAATATAGTAATAGCGAATTTTCTCATCATGAGCAAAAAGGGTGGCTATGTCGTTTAACTTCGTAAGATGTGCCACAACAGTTTCAGTTTCATAACCTTGGAAAGGATCAGATTCAACCAAAGTAATTAACTCTGGGTCGACAGAGAATTCATAATCCTTATCATCAATAAAGATAGGTGAAGTAGCAAACTTAGGATCATATTTCATTCTAGCATTCAGAGATTTTTCTTTGTACTTGCATAATAATTTCTCTAGATCATCTCTATCCTTACAAGCAAGAATATCTCTAGTTGCCTCCTCACCCATAACATAGCCTTCCGGTACCTTTGGCAATTCATATCTAGGAGGGCTAGTTCTAGTAGGTGTTTCAAGATTTTCAGTTTCAAGCTCATCATTAGTTTCAACAATATCATGTTGTCTTACTCTAGCAATTTGTTCATCAAGAAATTCACCTAGTGGCACATCATCATCAAGAAAGGTACTGGCATCATCATAAGCATTCATAGCAGAAGTAGCATCATTAATAACTTGTGACATATCAGAATTAATAGCATGTGGTGGTGTTGCAAGTCTACTTATAACAGAAGGTGAATCTAAAGCGGAGCTGGATGGTAGTTCCTTACCTCCCCTCGTCTTAGAGGGAAAAATCTTAGTCTTAGCATCCTTCAGATTCTTCATAGTGATAATTTGATAGTAATCCCAAGTGACTCAACAAATATAGCTATGTTCCCCAGCAACGGCGCCAGAAAAAGGTCTTGATAACCCACAAGTATAGGGGATCGCAATAGTTTTCAAGGGTAGAGTATTCAACCCAAATTTATAGATTCGACACAAGGGGAGCAAAAGAATATTTGTGAGAATTAGCAGCTGAGTTGTCAATTCAACCACACCTGTAGATTAATTATCTGCAGCAAAGTGATTAGTAGCAAAGTAGTATGATAGTTTTGATAGTAGTAGCAACAGCAATAGTAACAGTAATAGTGATAGCAGTGATTTTGTAGCAAGTGCAACAGTAACAGTAGTAGTAGTAACTTAGCAAGAACAATTTGTAGGAAAATCGTAGGCATTGGATCGGTAATTTGTTGGATGATATTCATCATGTGACAGTTATAACCTAGGGCGATACGGCACTAGCTCCAGTTCATAAATATAATGTAGGCATGTATTCCATAAATAGTCATACATGCTTATGGAAAGAACTTGCATGACATCTTTTATCCTACCCTCCCGTGGCAGCGGGGTCCTATTGGAAACTAAGGGATATTAAGGCCTCCTTCTAATAGAGAACTGGAACAAAGCATTAACACAAGGTGAATACATGAACTCCTCAAATACGGTCATCACCGGGAAGTGTCCCGACTATTGCCACTCCGGGGTTGCCGGATCATAACACGTAGTAGGTGACTATAACTTGCACGATCAGATCTAGAACATAGATATAATGGTGATAACATAAATGGTTCAGATCTGAAATCATGGCACCCGAGCCCAAAGTGACAAGCATTAAGCATGGCAAAGTCATAGCAACATCAATCTCAGAACATAATGGATACTAGGGATCAAGCCCTAACAAAACTAACTCGATTACATGATGAATCTCATCCAACTCCTCACCGACCAGCAAGCCTACGAAGGAATTACTCACTCCCTGTGGGGAGCATCATGGAATTGGCGATGGAGAAGGGTTGGTGATGACGAAGATCGATGATCCCCCTCTCCGGAGCCTCAAATGGACTCCAAATCTGGCCTCCTGATGAAGAACAGGAGACGGCGGCAGCTTTGTCTCGTGGAATGCGATAATTCTTTCTCCCTGATTTTTTCTGGAAATATGTGATTTTATAGTGTCGGTTTCAGGGTCTGCGGGGCCACCAGGTGGGGACAACCCACCTGGGCGCACCCTGGTGGTTTGTGCCCACCCAGGTGCCCCCCTCCGGTGGTTCTTGGCTCTAGAAATTCTCTTTTATTTATAAAAAAATCCTCGCAAAGTTTCGTTCCATTCCGAGAACTTTTTTTTCTGCACAAAAACAACACCATGGTAGTTCTGCTGAAAACAGTGTCAGTCCGGGTTAGTTTCATTCAAATCATGCAAATTAGAGTCCAAAACAAGAGGAAAAGCATTAGGAAAAGTAGATACGATGGAGACGTATCACCAGCCATGTCGCCATGATTTCCTCCACACTCAAACGACAAGATCATGTCATGGAGAATGTGCTTGGTAGCCTAAGAAAACAGGTAACTACTCGTAAACAATTACCAAACTTTTGTGAGCATCACATGTTTGTTTCTTGTATTGAACCTCGAAAGGTACACGAGGCGCTCGATGACACGGATTGTCTTGAAGCGATGCATGATGAACTCAGCAACTTCAAGCGCAACAAAGTGTGGGAGTTAGTGCCAAGGCCAAAGGAGAACCACAATGTCATTGGAACCAAATGGATCTTCAAGAATAAGACGGATGTGAATGGCGTGGTCGTCCTAAACAGGGCAAGATTGGTAGCACAAGGCTACTCCCAAGTCGAGGGTATCGACTATGGTGAAACCTTTGCTCTCGTCGCTTGCCTTGAATCTATTCGCCTGTTGCTTGCATATGCATCTCATCATGATTTCAAGTTGCAACAAATGGATGTGAAGAGTGCATTTCTTAATGGTCCCTTGAATGAGTTGGTATACACTACAAAAAAACCACTTCCGTGATGATACGTGTTTGTCACAGTAGGTCACGTTTTCTGTCATGCATGTACATCGATGACGATTTTACGACAGAATCAAGATAGTCATACCTGTGCTGTCGTAGAAGTGTTCCATGACAATACCAAAATTATCATCACGGAAGTGTCCACTTCCATGATGATAAATGACGCATCATAGAAGTGTTTTCGTCAAGGGTAACCAACACGTGGCATCCACCGTAACGGGTCGCCGTTAAGCTATTGGGTTCTGGTTTGGATCTGATACCCCATTAACAGCCCCGACCAATGGGGATTTTCCACGTGTAAAATTCTCATTCGCAGGATGATCCACGTGTCAGCTCATCGTTGGGACAGATGTCATCCCTACAATGGACGGAAGACTCCTACGATATGTCAACACATGGCACAGGCCAAAAGTGGCCCATTTAAGGTAAAAAGGCCGGCCCAGCTAAAGGCCCACCATATTTTTTCAGACACTAGTGGGCCGGCCCGTTAATAGCCTGCCATGTTTTGGGTCAAATTAAGGCCCATATCAGATCTGGCCCATTCACAGCCTGTCGTGTTTTGGGCTAAATTACGGCCCATATCAGATCAGGCCTGTTAGCAGGCCACTGTTCTTTTGGGCCCATTCTAAGCTAGGTTTGTATTTTAGCCTGTTAAATGCCCATTTACCAGTTTGGTCCGATAATAGTTTCGGCCTGTTAGCGGCCCGTGGTGCATCTGGGCCGTTGTCGGCCCGGTTTCACTTTATGCCATTTAACGGCCCGTGCTGAAACTGGGCTATTTCTTGTCCGAAGTGACTTTAGGCCTCTTAACGGCTCGTAGTCTTCGTGGATAAATTTCAGCCCAACGTGACTGTCGGCCTGTTAATGGCCCGTGTAACAGTTGGGCCTAATTACAGCCCGCGTTGAATCCGGCCTGCTTACAGCCCATTTGTTAACCCGTGACATAGTTGGGCCTACGGCCCACGTTGATACCGGCCTGCTTAAAGCCCATAATTTCATTGGTCCAAACAAGGCCCGAGATATATTTTGGCCTGTTAACGGCTCATTTTCTATTTCGGCCAAACATGGGCCTAAGACAGTTTCGGCCTGTGTTGGCCTGTGAATTTTTTGGCTCAAGGCTAGCCCAATCTAGTTTTTAGCCTGTTAAAAGCCCATGGTATTCTTTGGCCCAGCTAGCCAGAACTTTACTCGGCCTGTTAAAGGCGGAAAACTACTATACATTTAGACCTGCTAATGGCCCAAGATGATTATAGGCCCACGTTTCGGCCCATATATAGCGAGTTACGGGCCGGCCTGAAGACCGACAACATTGAGATTCGTTGAAGCTTCTGGCCTAAATTACCGCATACCGACTAAGAATAAACCTATACTATACAATAAAGAAATTACGATATATTACATCCACTGGGCATCAAAGTTCACCACCGGTGATAATAAAGCGCAACCACACTACGGATTACATACACTAGGCATCAAAGGTCGCCACTAGTGCATATAAACGCACCGACAAAAGAATATACAAAACTGAGAGCACTTCAGAAGGCATTAGGCCTGCCTGGAAGTGCACCACAAGCAGCAGAACAAGCTGATGAGACCTGAGTTGTGTCAACAATAGATGCTCTAACCCTAGCTGTGTAGCAAGAAAGCACGCATGGGTGTCCTCTGTGGCCTTCTTTACATCATTGACATAAAGTCAAAGCTGAGTTGAAGCAAGCCTTTCCACTTTAAGTTGAGACTGAAGAAGTTGAACTGATTGAGGCAGCAACTGCACAGAGGTTGTCTCACCACTGCTGGTGAGTAGCTTAAACTCACTGTCTTCATCAAGACATAACCTTGGGGTCATCTCGCTCTCTTCAAGATGGTTTGGCTCACTATCTTCCCTAAAGTTCTGTCTGGCATAAGAGATATGACTCTGAAAGAGAAACAAGGAGACACGTAACAGGTTTCACAAATATATAAGCAAATAAATGGATATGTTCTACATAAGGAACATGTTTTTACAACTACAATTTAAAACTGGTACTTGTTGCAAACATCCAATCAGATGTAAACACCAAAGTAAATAGCAGTGGAGGAAATTATGCCTATCCAAATCTATACTAGAACAAAGTTTGAAGGCTTGACAAGGATGAACTTACATTGCATGTTAACACCGGCTGGAAAAGCCCTTCTCCATGTCGATGGAAGGATAATTCAAGAAATTCCCCAAAGAAACTTCTTTATAAGCATTGCCTTTATTCTACATTTTGTAAAGAGTAAATATAGATCAAATAATATTGGAAGAAATAGAGGATAATGAAGCTCAGGTGCAGAGTGATGATACATAATCAAATAGTTATTAATTAAGTACAGCGTTACAAGGCAAAAGGTACTGACAAGAGGAATGCAGACATCAACATGTGCAGTGCATTGGCTTTATTCAACATTTTGGTAAAAGTAAATGTAGATCTGATAATTTGAAGAAAGTGGAGGGCAGGGCAGATAAGATGTAGAGTAATGCTAGACAATCAGCTATCTCGCAATGCAAGTACAGTAATACTACCATCATCCATTATTACTTGTTGCTCAAATGGATGTATCTAGCACTATTAAGTTCTAAATACATCCAATTGAGCAACAATTAATTCGATACAGAGGGAGTACATGACAACATGTACTTACATGAGCAATCCAGAACTTCATAACCATTGTGTTAATTCTACATTTATCTAAGTGTAAATATAGATATTATAATTTCGAGCAAAGGGAGGATAAGGAAGCGAACATTTACGGTGATGCTACATAATCAAACAGCAATGAGTGTAAGTATGCTGACAAAGGGCAAGAGGTACTGACAAGAGCAATGAAGTGCCCAGTATTGTTGTGAGATCCTATGATCCTTTGAGAAAGGATATTCATCTGAAATTAGTTTTCATACAAGAGAGAAGGTAAGGCACATGCAGAAATGTAGGAGTTCAAATTTTGAGTTGATATAATAGACAGTACCTGACGCTGGGCTCTCTGAAGTTCTAATAGGGGTTTGGCCAGTGGAGTAGGGTAAAGTGTGGTACAGTTGGGCCTGTGTTTTCTGCGGCTGCTGATCTATCTGATTAAAAGGTATCACTGCCTTTTCCAAATACCTAGTTTGTACTCCTTGAGGATCTACACTCACCCTCTTCCTTTTGGACATCTATTACGAAAGAACAACATTTGACTGGAAAAACATAGTATGATGACACATGGAATAGGTACAGAAAATGGATAGGTATCACTACAGGAATCAGGAGATTTGCCATCTGCCATGGCAGACGGCAAAGGCATGCCTGGCGGACGGAAAAGGCCTTTGCCGTCAGACAGTAGACGGCAACACATCCGGCTGAAAAGACTATGGCATATACTCATATATGATGATTAAACTACGCAGATGGTGGTGTAACAAAGTAGAAGTAATGCAAGAGGTCATATGCAAGATATGTGCAACCAATACAACCTTGCCAAGTTAGAGCAAGCACCTTCATGGGTGAATAAGATAGGCCATCCTCCACCATGCCAAGTTTGTTAGCCAGTGGGTTGTTCCGCAATATTCCTCTCATGCGCCCATTCTCATATTCATTTTGATCATGTTCAATACCTAACATGCATGAAAACATAAAAATAAGTGAGATTATCTTTCACTACTGGAATCAGAGGATTTGCCATCAGCCACTTCTTTGCCGTTTGCTAGCAGACGGCAAAGGATGGATTTGCCGTCAACTTCAAAAAAATAGACGGCAAAGAACTAGCTGATGGCAAAGATCATATTTTCCATCTGCCAGTTCTTTGCCGTCTGCTAGTAGACGGCAAAGAGGGAGGTTGGCCCACTAACTAGCAAACCCTAATGGCCCCCTCTTTGCCGTCTGCTAGCATACGGCAAAGAGCAAAACGGCAGACGGCAAAGGCGGGGCAGATGGCAAACGTTTAAGTTAACTAACGGTCGCGCCCCACCCCGTCCCCCTCTCTCTGTTTCTCTCCCTCTTCCTCCCTGACGACCATCGCCGCCCCCACCACTCGCCGCTGCCCCGTTGCCCCACCACCCCGCTGCCCCACCGGCCCACCGCCCCGGTGCCACCGCGGCACCCGGCACCACCGCGGCCCCGTCGCCCCCACCGCCCTGCCGCCACAGCCCCGTCGCCCCCGTCACCACCGCCGCCCTGCCGTTCCAAAGCCCCGGCCAAGGCCCTCTCCGATGAGCCAATTTTTTCCTTTTTTTTGCTGTTTAATTGTTAGATTAGATTAGATATGTTAGTTGTAGGTTTAGTGCTAGATTATATTAGATTAGATTAGATTAGTGCTAGGTTTTAGTTAAATAGTCATAATTAAAGGAAGTAAAAAACAGATGAAAAAAGAAGAAGAAGAAAAGAAGAATAAGTAGAAGGGGGAAGAAGAAGAAGAAGAGGAGGAGGAGGAGGAGGAGGAGAAGAAGAAGAAAAGGAAGAAAAAGAGCAGAAGATGAGAAGAAAAGAGGAAAAAGGAAGAAGAAGGAAGAAGAAAAAGAAGAAGAAGAGGAGGAGGAGAAGGAGAGAAGAAGAAGAAGAAGAAGAAGAAGAAGAAGAAGAAAGAAAGAGAAGAAGAAAACGACACCCCGACCCCGACACGACACCCCAACACCCCGACCCCGACACGGCACCCCGACCCCGAGACGACACCCCGACAGCCCGACACCCCGACACCATGATACCCAGACACGACACCCCGACCCCGACACAACACCCCGACACGACACCCCGACACCACGACACCCCCCGACACCCCTGACCCCCGACACCTCTTCGGCCTCCTGTTGACCGAAAAGGTGCTCTTCGGCCTTCCAGAGGCCGACGGGGTCATATATTTGTGAATTATGAGTTAGGTCATATATTTTTTGATTTTGTTATAAAAAACATCATATTTGTGTGTTGATCGGGTGGATTTAAATGTGTAGTTGTTTCGTCATTGCGAGGGTCTGGTGTTCGACGACCTCCCCGTGCGTTCGACGAGCTCCCCCCTGCGTTCGTGGGTGAGCACAAATGACATCTCCTCCTCCCCCCTTCATTTGCTTTGTTCCGGTCTTCGTGCCGATGGAACTTGCTAGCTATAGGTGTCTTTAATCATCAGTATGCGTGACCACTATGTGTCTCCCGTTCGAAAGGGTTACATCTATAAATATGCATGCATTTGCATATTTATAACCATGATTCTTTCGAATTGTCCAACGTTATCCATGGACAGCCCGAGTATGTGTAGATTGGGTTTGTTTTCCCATATGCTCTGCTCCGGATCAGATGCAGAATTTTGTCAGTGCCTCCCTGTTGTTCTCCGGGTACACATCCTCTCTGCTTATTGCTGAGACGTGTATCAGGAGAACAGCGGGGAGGTGCTGCCGAAATTTTGCGTCGGATCCGGAGCAGAGCATGGGAAAACAAACCCTATCTACACATACTCGGGTGGGATTAGGACCTATCTTTACCTATTAGCGTCTAGGTTGCATGAACATAATAAAACTGACAAACTCCATTAACTGATGAATATGGTTTGCTGAATTATGTATATATTTCTTGTGAGTCCAGTAGCAGGAAATATGAGTGATCGTGCCTGGATGTACACCGGTCACACTAGTCAGGAAGACATGACCGATGAATGGTTAACAAAAACCAAGGGGTTAGTGAGAGCCGCATTTGCAAATGGCCAGAGAAAAACCTGGTGCCCCTGTGTCCAGTGCGACAACTATCATAAGAGGAACGAGCTTGAAATGAGTAAACACCTACAGAAGTGGGGTTTTATGCCTGCTTATACAGTCTGGACATTTCATGGTGAGTCTGCCCAAGATGCCAGAGCCGAGGTGGTTCGTCGTCGCACCGACGAGTATGGTATCGGGATGGAAGACATGGTGGAAGACTTTGATGATGCTCGGGATTCAGACGATGAGATGGAGGAATCTGCAAAGGCCTTCAATGATATGTTGGAGTCTTCAAACATCCTCTCCACGAGCACACTGAGCTTTGTGAGCTGGATGCCATCTCACAAATAATTGCTCTGAAGGCTCAATTCAACTTGGGCAGAGAATGCTACGACGCAATGATGACAGTATTTGGACGCTTTCTACCCAAAGGCCATGTACTGCCTGCAAACCTGTACTAGTCAGACAAAATCCTTCGTGCTCTTAAGATGCCCTATGAGAAGATACATGCCTGTGAGAAAGGATGTGCCTTATTTAGGCTTGAGTATGCGGACTTGAACTATTGTCCCATTTGCAAGTCATCCAGGTATGTTGTGGAAGACAACGGTATGGGTGAGAAGACGCAAACAAAAATCCCCATTAATGTTCTTTAGTATATGCCAATCGTACCAAGACTTCAACATCTTTTCATGGTCGAAGAGATGGCTAGAGATGACATGGCACAAAACGGGCAAAAGAACCGAACTAGATGCAGATGGGAATCTGATGATGGTGCACACATCGGATGGTGAAGCATGGAAGCGCTTCGATGCATTACATGCGGAAAAAGCGGTAGATCCAAGGCATCCTCGAGTCGCCATCAGCATGGATGGGTTCAGTGTGTTTGGTCTGACGGTAGCCCAATACAGTTGTTGGCCCGTATTTGTCATTCCACTCAATCTCCAACCCCCCCGGACAGATTATGCAAAGAAAGAACATTTTCCTAACGTTGATAATTCCAGGGCCCAACTATCCGGGGAAGAATATGAATGTGTACATGTAGCCGCTTAAGGACGAATTGCAAGAAGGTTGGGATAATGGGTTCAAGACATACGACGCCTTTAGCAAACAGAACTTCATAATGCGTGTCTAGTACATGTACTCGATGCATGACTTGCCGGCGTATGCGCTATTCGTTGGCTGGTGTGTGCATGGAAGGTTCCCGTGCCCCACATGCAAGGCAGCTCTTGAGTTTCATTGGCTGCAGGCCGGTTGCAAGTTTTCTTGCTTCGACTTGCATAGACAGTTCCTGAATCCTCGCCATAAGTTCAGGAAAGACAAGAAGAACTTCATCAAAGGTAGAGTTGTCAAAAACTCTGCACCACCTGTGTTAACAGGCCAAGAGACCCTGGATAAGTTAAATGCTCTCGAGCCAGATCCAGAGCGTCCAGGGTATTTCAAGGGGTATAATTTGGAACACGCCTGGACTCACAAGACATGCTTGTGGGATCTGCCTTACTTCAAAGACCTCCTTTTCCCACCCAACATCGATGTGATGCACACTGAAAAGAACATCGCCGAGGCACTTTTTCGTACATTGTTCGGCATAGAGGGGAAGTCAAAGGATAATACTAAGGCTAGAGTCGATCAGGAGGCGCTATGTGATAGACCGTTACAAAACATGCAAGAACCAAAAGGAAAGCAGAACTGGACAAAGCCAAAGGCATGGTTCAATCTTGGAAGACCAGCTATGAGGGAAATTATCTTGTGGGTGAAAATGCAGTTGATGTTCCCCGATGGGTATGCAGCGAATCTAAAGAGGGGAGCGAATCTTGAAAAATTGAAAATATTTGGTCTCAAGAGTCATGATTGGCACATATGGATTGAGCGGGTAATGCCGGTGATGTTGCGTGGCTTCATCCCTGAGGATGAATGGCTAGTACTGGCAGAGCCGAGCTATTTCTTCCGTGTTCTTTGTGCGAAAGAACTATTGCCTGGCCTACTAGAAGAAATGGAAGAGTTGGCGCCGGAGTTGATCTGCAAGTTAGAGAAGATCTTTCCGCCAGGCTTCTTTAATCCAATGCAGCACTTGATTTTGCATCTCCCGACCGAGGCAAGATTCGGGGGGCCCGTGCAAAATCGTTGGTGCTACGCAACTGAGAGGATGCAGAAGATGCTTCGAGCAAAATGTAAAAATAAACATAGAATTGAAGCATCGATGGCCGAGGCATTCATTACTGAGGAGGCGACAAACTTTGTGACAGCACACTACGAAGCCAAAAATTGTCATTTGCATAATCCGAAGCCTCGGTACAATGCTGGCAACTATAAAAAGGGTGGATCCAACCTCAGCCTATTCAAAGGGAAGCTTGCACCAGCCGGTGCTTCTAATTCCTTCTCGTTAGATGTCGAAGAATGGCGGACCGTTTCGTTGTATATGTTCAACAACCTAACAGAAGTGCGGCCGTACATCGAGTAAGTTCTTGGTACATTGCTTCGCAACTTCTAATTCCTTTGAACTGCTCTTATTCCTGGATATTTGATACAGTCGATACATCACAAAATTCTCGTATGGAGCGGTGATCCAAAAGGATTCCGTCGAAGAGTATGAGCTTCTGGCAAAGCATGGAGGCGGCTATCCCGGTTTCATCTCTTGGTTCAAACAAACGGTAATTTCCATTAGACCATTTCATTTCTTCATCTAATTTGTGGCTAATGCAACAATCCTTTCGTATTAAACTTGTAGGCTAATTCAGAGTTTATGGACGCCGAATTGAGACAAGTCGTTAATGGTTTTGACTTTAAGGTCCGTTCATTTGACAAATACAACATCAACGGGTATCGCTTTCGTACCTATGGCAAAGAGCTATCTATGGCCGACTGAAAGTCTACAAATTGTTGTGTCTCTGCTATCGGTGAAGGAGATACCGAGTATTATGGAAGAGTTGAAGCAATTTATGAACTTCTATTCTATGGTGAAACCCACCAAACGTCGTAGTCTTCAAATGTTATTGGTTCCAGCCGAAGGAGACTAGAAGGACTCATGAACATATAGGGCTAGTCGAAATCAAACAAAGCACCCATTTGGATGTTCCCGATGTCTATATTATGGCTCAACAGGCAGTTTCCTATCTACCGTGGGCCTGTCAAAGTGATCCAAATCTCAATGGTGGGATGTCGTTTATGAAGTGTCGCCACGTGTTAGACCACCTCCCCCCAATGAAGAGGATTATGAACCTCACATTAACCCAGACACATATGAAGGAGAATTCTTCCAAGAAACACGTCTTTCCAAAAAATGCTTGAAGAACCACTCTACTTCACCCCAGAACATTGAAGTAGACAGCGACAGTGAATCCGACTTCACCCTTGAGCCGGAACAAGAAGAGGTTATTGCTGTGGATAACCTATCAATGCTTGACCGATTACGTAAAGGAGGCCTTCCACATGTTGATGCATTTATTGATGATGATGATGAGCACGTCATTACTGATAGTGATGATGATGATGCATTTATTGATCCCGGAGCATATATAGACGATGAAGATTAATATTAGTAATGTCAGGTATTCAATTATTATTATGTACATATATATTATTAATTAGTTCATGTTATTAGGTATTCAATTTTTTATTATGTTCATGATGATGATACACTTAAATTATATACATATTATTATTCATGTCAGGTATTCAATTTTTTTATGTTGTACTAATTTCGTTTACTCTTTGTCATTGCAGGTGTTGACAGATGGTGGGCGCGGGTCGAGAGCGCTAAGAGCCTCCTTCCTCGGCGCGTGCTGGGAGGGGTGCTTCCATTCCACCCCAGCAACTCCGGAGAGCGCTGATAGACAGTATGCAGACACCACCGACGGACGCTTCTTCTTCGGTCGGGAGAGGTCGGGGAAGAAGAGGGGTGCTAGAGGTGGACATGGCGGTGGGAGAGGTATGAAGGCTGCTACGCCTTCCTGGCCGCCACCCCCAGCTGATTCACATGAACACAGGACTGCTCTATCTGAGGTGGACCCGTCTGACATGGACCCATCTCGGACTTCGGTCCACGAGCCTCAGGCCGACGAGCCTCGGATCGCCGAGCCTTCGCCCCACGAGACTTCGGTCCCAGAGTCTTCGTCCCACGAGACTCTGGTCCAGAGTCTTCGTCCCACGAGACTCCGGAGGCTAGTGGCCATGCTGATGGTGACGAGGACCGCTTTTCTGATGATAGCTATAGCGAGGGCGAGCTGGTTGAGGGGGGCAACGTCTACCAGCGTGGTGGTACAAAGCTCCCGCCCATGCCGGCGACCCATGAGCAGAGGTGGTTGATTGCGCCTAATGGGGAGAAGTAAGTGCGTTTACTCTTTTTTAACCTTTTGCCTTCACGTTTCTTCAAATTAATATCTAATGCGTTGGCCTTGTCATACTGCAGGGATTGGAAACACGCCCCTGGTGTTCGCAGGCCCAACCAGGTCCTTGGTGTGCTTTGCCGGTAGAACTTCCTGGGGAGGGTCACGTTGCCCGGTGAGGGTCAGGTTCGATAGCTAGCACTGAGCTAGGAGCTGTACTTGGCTGCCCCGACCCCGCTAGAGGAGAGGGTCGACGGTGTCTTGGGCGAGACGGTGGCCGACATTGTAATCCGAACATTTTGGGTAATTTCTCCTTTACAGAATTAAAAATCAACAGTTCCTAGTGATTGTACTAATTAGTGTTGTCTTGTTTGATTGCAGACCTTCTACAGGTGTCTTGAGGGAGAGGAGGAGGCCGCGGCTATGGTTGTCGAAGCCGAGTGAAAGCGCCTACTTCAGAACTTATGGCACGAGGCTCGGGTGCAGGCTGTTCGAGACTACTACGCCTTGACTGGTATTAAGAGGTCCAAGACGAAGTGTCGCGGCAATTTTCTGAGTAAGGAGAAGTACATGAAGGTAATTAGCTATTCTTAAGGCCTTGTACTTAGTTTCCTTGATTTGATTCATAGGCGTAGCGCTGAAATTTCTCTTGACTAACTTAGGTGCCCCCGAGATGGTGTGCAGATAGGATGGATTGTTGGGAGGCAATGGTGGATGAGTGGTGTTCTCCCCTATGGCTAGCCATCCACAACAAGGCCAAGGATAAGCATGCCAAAATGGTTGGTGTGCCACACCATCAAGGGAGCTCCAACCTATATGAGTACGCGGATAACTGGGTATGTGGTTTGCTTCATGATTCATGCAATTTCATTCTTCATGCTAGCTTGAGCCCTTAAATAATATTTTGTTCCTGTCTTTTAGGCGCGACACAACAAGAAGGAGGTGCTAGGGGTGTTCGACCTCTATGCCATGGCCCATACTACCCCGTACAAGAAGGCCAAGGCATTCTCTGAGTCTGACCTCGATCATCCAAAGAGCTTTACCAACATCTCCTCCCACCACAAGCTCGTGAAGTACAGATCTGAGGGGAAGGCGAGGAAAGGGGAGGACTTTAACCTGGGCAAGAGTCCTTTTGATCTAGAGCTGGTGATGATATCTGGTCGCGGGAGGTCCCATGGCTCGATAGCCATTGGGGATGGACTGATACATTATCCTAGCACTCTCCCGGAGATCAAGAAGTGCCAGACGAGCTCCGATCCTGAGATTAGGCCTCGTCCATGGCCAATGGAGCTCGCCATCAAGGTTAGTTATACGGACTCAGATACCTTTTTCCTCCATTACATTGTGTGTGCGGCCGTCGATGATTACAATGCGAACGAGGAGCGGTGTTGCAGGCTCTTCTTGAGAAAGAGAGAGTGAACACCCAGGCGCTTCTAGCGGAGGCAAACAGGCAGGCGGCAGAGAGGGAGAGGGACCTGGAGTAGAGGACGGCTAGGCTGTTGGAGGAGGAGAGGAACCGAAACGACGCGTCTCACCGGGCCCTATATGAGCTCCTCGTGGTAAGTTTCTCCTGCATATTAGCCAAATCATGCACATAATGTTCGTTTCATTACTAACTAATATGATTGACTCATGAAAACCAAATGTGCAGTCCGTGTGCCAGAGCAACGGTCAGACCCCTCCGCCGATGCCCCAGATTGCTCCGGCGACCACGGTGAGATTCATTTGAATGGTCATTAGTTACTAGTATTCACATTTGAGTTCCATCATGCTAACGAGACATTGCAAATGATCTTTGGTGCAGCGTGCCTCCCGACAAGCATCGACCGATCTTTCTCCGTCTACCACTGGTGCGACTGGTCCTTCACCTCTGTGATGACGGTAAGTTTTCCCAAGTGTTTTGCTTAACAAATGCATACTTATCTTAAGAAATGACCTATCACTACTGCAGGATGCTGCTAACGCGACACTACGATCAGAGACCCTTCGACGAAACTATGTGCGATGCAATAATCGCAAACGGTGATGTAAAAAACCCGTCAAAAAAGATGCAAAACGTTTGCGATGACGGATGCATCAAACACGGTTCAGAATTTAGTTGCGTGTGCGATGAGGGGCATACGGTTCAGTTCAATGAACTATTTGCGATGAGGCAAAAGAACAGAAACAGGCAGCCAGATGAAGGTGTGTGCGATATACAGCATACGGTTCACTTGGATGAACTGTTTATGATTAGGCAACACAAAAGAAACGGTCAGCCAGATCAAGGTGTGGGCGATATACGGCATACGGTTCACGCGGATGAACTATTTGCGTTGAGCCAAGAGAACAGAAACGGTTCAATTTAACAGGATGTGTGTGATACGCGGCAAACAGGTCTGTAATCAGAAATGTGTGCGAAGACCGATAATAACACAGACAATTGCTGCTAATAAGACATGTGTGCTATGCGTTGGGATTGCATACAGAACAAGAACATATATATATATATATATATACACACTTATAAGGACATGGTTGCATAACCAAATTAAACATCCAATTACATAGGTGGCTACTACACACATGACATTTGCACACACCAAAGTAAACTATTACCTGCATAATTACATAGGTGGCTACTACACACATGACATTTCCACACACCAAAGTAAACTATATATTACATGAATGATTAACTAGGATAAACGATCATCTGATCATCATCTACTTCTTGTGACGCTTGCTCTGCTTGTGGCTCGATCCGGCCTTGTCGATTTGGGTAACGAGGCACTTCCTCATGTCAACGATCCGCATGTGCATCTCGTAGCATGTGTACACGCTCTTGGCCACGAACCTGAGGTGAGGTTCATCCAGTTGCCGCATCCAGGCCCCGTGCCAGGATACGGGATGTGTTCTGTTGGCATCCTGCTTTATCTTTTCGTAGTATGGGTCGATGATGGCCGAGGCGAGTTCAACCAGGAGTCCGTCTTCTTGCTGCCCCAGACCCTGTAGTGCTCACGGATTTCGACAAGGTTCTCGCAGGCCAAGCCCATAACCCTGAGTGCTTTTACATCATCGGTGGTTTCCACCATAGTGAACTTGTAGTCGGTGCTGTTGACAAACCTGGTGAAACAATCACAAGTCTCTGTGGCCATGCAGTAGTGGTAGATGAGGACATGATGGCGCACGCACAACTGGGCGACGGCAACCTTCTGATCTATGTTGGGACGACCGGCGGTGTACTGGAGGTCGATGCCGACCACCTTGTACTTGTCTCGAGCAAGCAACTGCTCAACGGTGTTGATGTAGTCGTCCACCATGGCCGGGTCGATGGTGTACACCACTGAGAGATCCGTCTCCCTCGCGTGGGTCTCCACTTTATGCTCGCCGAACTCCATTGGAGCGCTGCTAGACATCCCCTCTCTATGTGTCGTCGTGGGTGTGCTTGTTGTGTTGTGGGGCATGATCGAAAGGTTGAAGAGACTAAGGTTATAATGGCCACGGGAATTAAAGGGGAAGCCGGACGGCCTGGAATATCGGCACGCCCCTATGGCAGTTCTAATTTGCAGCGCGTAACTCCATCGTGCCGCACGTAATTGCATCGTGTGCCAAAGTGCGCGGCGCAACCGCATGCATATGGGGCCCCCGATGTGATCATGCGCAGGCCCAACCGCTGGCAAAGCACGCGCGGAGGGACACGAGCAGAGTGCTCCGTGGTCGCCTCAACGGCGAGCAACCATATATATGCATATAGCAGTTGAATGGCGAGCAAACATATATATACTTGTAACATGACATGATTGCAATACCAAATTAAACATCCAATTACGTTATATAACCAATACCATAAATATTGCAAGGTTCAAATTCAAAGATTACAATGCCCAAATTCAAACATTGCAAACCTCGTCATTTCTGCAAAGGGATCAGTCGCTGACAAGTCATGTATGGGTTTGACACAATGACTTCCAATTACTCTGTCATATGCTCTTCCAATATGAAGTTTAGCTTTTTTGGAGCCTCTTCCATTCTGCAGTACCTGCCGGCTCTGATCAACATACCATTCATCTTTCCTAATTAAATGCGTGTTCAACCTCAGTACCCTCAGCACCCTTGCTCTGGCAAGAAAGAACATGGTGAGTGTAATCTCCGGTAAGGTCCCTCGGTAGGAGTTCAAAGTAATATTTGAGAGATGCAGATCCAGGCATTCGATGTGATTGTCATTATAAACATTATCCACCTCCAGGCCTATTATTATCTACAAAAAAAGAGAATGTGTTAGTGCCTACATGTAGTTTTGAACACTACTACATGCCTATTTGGTTTGCAGGATTTGTAAAATGCACCAATGTGCCATCTTCGATCTGACATGATTAACATGGGCATTTGATTACAATCTAGAAAAATGTAGCCTTCTTCACAAGAGGTTGGATTGGATGAAAAATTCCCTAAGAAAACTAGTACAGATGAATCCAAAGGAGAAATGCTTATAGATTGTAACCATATGAATCAAGCAACCAATATGGGGTGGGGGTGTATGTCTTGAAATCATCCAAAATTCCTTCAGAAATCGTAGTACATTGTCATTGTAAACTTGGGAAAAGGTGCAAAAAATTGAACTCCCTTATGGTTAACATTTAACAGGAAAGGAACATCACCTCGATATACAGCTTCTTCAGGCACGGAAAGCATCTCAGGCAACTGACAACTTGGTCCAGGTTGGGGCCGACAGATTCTAGTGCCAAGACCTTCACTGTGCCCAGAATTTGGGTGAAGCTTTGCTGGATGACAGACGAACATACATCTTCAAAAATAGAAATAATGTTGATATCAAGAAGGAGAGGTATAAGGCGACTGTTGTACCGGAAAGTAGTAGTATTTGACAGACAAGTAGCCCACCGCTGTCAATTTCGGCACAGAAATGACATTGATTCTTGTTGGACCTTGTTGATCAACTACAAGTAATTTCTCAAGTGAAGGTGTGTCCTCAATGACCATATTGTGGTCCACCTTTTGTGATCTCTCGTTGCAGCATCAAAAACACATATAAATAGTCAGGAGAGTCTTGGAGGTGATGTGGAAGGTACTCGACCAATTCATCGCCTGAAGATGAAGGAACTCGAGTGCAGTACAGCCGCGGAGCAGGCGCTCCATGTCATCCTTTGGGATGCAGACGGCGACGAGCTCGAGGTGCTTCAGTCGTGGTAGAAAAAGAGCGGGCGCGTCATTAAGGGGGGATGGCAGTTCATGAACTTGGCGAGGAGCAGCGTGGGCGCGAAGTGGAGCGTGGACATTGGCAGCAAGCGCATATGCCCATCATTAAAACTGAGCTCCTCTAGCTGATCTATGGCGGGGGATCGGAACCATTCGTCAAGCTTGGCTCGGTCCTTGCCATTGGAATGGAACTTGCCCGTGATAAGGCCTCTGATTGGGCCATGGTGACTGCCGAGGATCTGGGAGAAGGCATCCAAGCTTTTGCGATAGCCATGGCAGAGCTCGTGGGCGTCGAGGAGGTCGACAGGGGTGAGGAGCCATTGAGGGCGCCACCGCCGGGAAAGGGCAGTTGTCCTCGCCCCATATTTGATTGGGAGGAGGGATATGATGACTATCAACATATCATCGGGGAGGTTGCTGATGAAGTCTAGGCCTCCTAGAGTCGCTTGCGGTTCTTTCTTGACCCGCCTCTGCTTGTTGCCAGCCTCGTTCTCCACCTCGTCGGCGGCGATGGAAACCTCTGTCTCCATATTCACGCCGTGCTCCGGTGCTTTAGCATCCCCGACATCGCCACTCCCTCCGATGGGGCACTTCGGCGGCATCCTCATACACTGAAGGCTTTGAGGACTGAGAGCGGCGTCCAGGATGCGGGCGGAGAGAGAGGATTGTGCTTGTGGCGGGGATGGCGGGTGCGGCCGCTCAGGCGCGCCATTAATACAGACCAGTGGGAGCAAGGCGGGCGGCGGTCAAAGGCTGTCTCGCTTCCCGGTGAGAATGACTACTTAATCTATGAATGAAATCTATGCTTAATTACTGAATTTTAGTTATAAAAATTAGAGAGTGCTAGTGATTTTTAGCTGCATATTTTGACAAAACGTAGTATTACAAGGTTGACAAATGGCAATGTTACTAGATCAACAAATGTCAATCTTTCCAGTTTGACAAATGGCAACATACCCAATATGACATATGCAAATCTTACCAATGTACGTGGTTGCACACGGGTCATCCAAAACAACCGTTTGCGTTGAAGGGATGTACAAATCCTGCTCGGCACATTTTCTCTTGGCTTAGCGCCGAAGTCTGGCTTTGCATACCATATTCAATCTGAACCGTTTGCGTTGAAGAGATGCACAAATCCTGCGTTGAACAGCTCACACGCTTCCCGGTGAGCCTGCGCATTGAATTTCAGACGAGTTTTGGATTTACTAGAATTTAAAAACAAAGTATCTCAACGTTTTGCCGGCAATCAACAGTGCCCTTGTGCTTGAAATTCATTCCCGTTTCTTGCATGGGACCTAAGCATGCACCCAAGGACACAGATTTGATTTTTCAACCAATTTATATGCACTGGAGCATGTGCATGTAGTTCAAATTTGAATTATGCACATAAAATGCCTAGAAAACCCAGTTATTGTATAAAAATGTCCAAACGAACCCCAAAAATTCCAAAATTTAACACAACACTCCTGTTGTTCTATGTTGACACTAGAGAAAAAATTGAAATAAAGAAGAGGCAACGGATATCGTTTCGTCCAGAAAGGTGAAACGTTCCCTACCGAAACCATCAGGCTTGTTGTGAGAAGCTCTGGTTTGTGAGAAGCTTATACCCAAACCTGCCCCAAATGGGACAAAAATTTTACCACGACATGTTGATGCCGCTCCATGATAGCATGCCAAGTTTCATGAATTTCAGACGAGTTTTGGATTTACTAGAATTTAAAAACCAGGTATCTCAATGTTTGCGGCCGAGTGATGGTGGCAGGGTGTTTGACATTCATTCCCATTTCTTGCATGGGACCTAAGCATGCAACCAAGGACACAGATTTGATCTTTCAACCAATTTATATGCATTAGAGCATGTGCCTGTAGTTCAAATTTGAATTATGCACATAAATGCATTGAAAACTCAATTAATGTATAAAAATATCCAACGAACCCCAAAAAATTCCAAAACTTAACACAACACTCCTGTTGTTCTATGTTGTACACTAGATAAAAAATTGAAATCAAGAAGAGGCAACGGATATCGTTTCGTCCAGAAAGGTGAAATGTTCCCTACCAAAACCATCAAGCTTGTTGTGAGAAGCTTATACCCAAACCTGCCCCAAATGGGACAAAAAATTTACCATGGCATGTTGATGCCGCTCCATGATAGCATGTCAAGTTTCATGAATTTCAGACGAGTTTTGGATTTACTAGAATTTAAAAACCAGGTATCTCAATGTTTGCGGCCGAGTGACGGTGGCAGGGTGTATGACATTCATTCCCATTTCTTGCATGGGACCTAAGCATGCAACCAAGGACACATATTTGATTTTTCAACCAATTTATATGCATTAGAGCATGTGCCTGTAGTTCAAATTTGAATTATGCACATAAATGCATTGAAAACTCAGTTAATGTATAAAAATGTCCAAACGAGCCCCAAAAAATTCCTAAAATTAACACAACACTCATGTTGTTCTATGTTGACACTAGAAAAAAATTGAAATCAAGAAGAGGCAACGGATATCGTTTCGTCCAGAAAGGTGAAACGTTCCCTACCGAAACCATCAAGCTTGTTGTGAGAAGCTCTGGTTTGTGAGAAGCTTATACCCAAACCTGCCCCAAATGGGACAAAAAATTTACCATGGCATGTTGATGCCGCTCCATGATAGCATGTCAAGTTTCATGAATTTCAGACGAGTTTTGGATTTACTAGAATTTAAAAACCAGGTATCTCAATGTTTGCGGCCGAGTGACGGTGGCAGGGTGTTTGACATTCATTCCCATTTCTTGCATGGGACCTAAGCATGCAACCAAGGACACATATTTGATTTTTCAACCAATTTATATGCATTAGAGCATATGCCTATAGTTCAAATTTGAATTATGCACATAAATGCATTGAAAACTCAGTTAATGTATAAAAATGTCCAAACGAGCCCCGAAAAATTCCTAAAATTAACACAACACTCATGTTGTTCTATGTTGACACTAGAAAAAAAATTGAAATCAAGAAGAGGCAACGGATATCGTTTCGTCGAGAAAGGTGAAACGTTCCCTACTGTAACCATGAGGCTTGTTGTGTAGGCCGTATTGTTGTGAGAAGCTCTGGTTTGTGAGAAGCTTATATACCCCAACCTGCCCCAAATGGGACAATATTTTTACCACTGCATGTTGATGTCATTGCATGCTAGCATGTCAAGTTTCATAAATTTCAGACACGTTTTCGATTTACTAGAATTTAAAAACCATGTATCTCAATGTTAACGGCCGAGCGACGGTGGCAAGGTTTTTGACATTCATTCTCATTTCTTGCATGGGACTTTTTAAGCATGTAACCAAGGACACACATTCCAATTTTGAACCAATTTATATGCACTGGATCATGTGCATGTAGTTCAAATTTGAATTATGCACATGAATGCATAGAAAACTCGGTTAATGTATAAAAATGTCCAAGCGAACCCCGAAAAATCCCAAAAATTGACACAACACTCGTGTTGTTCTATGTTGACACGAGAACAAATTTGAAAGTAAGAAGAGGCAACAGATATTGTTTCGTCCCCCAAGGTGGCACGTTCCCTGCCGAAACCATCAGGCTTGTTGTGAGAGAAGCTGTGGTTTGCGAGAAGCTTATACCCAAACCTGCCCCAAATGGGACAATATTTTTACCACGGCATGTCGATGCCGTTCCATGATATCATGTCAAGTTTCATGAATTTCAGATGACATTTTGATTTACTAGAATTTTAAAACCATGTATCTCAATGTTAGCGGCCGAGTGACAGTGTCAAGGTGTTTGACATTCATTGTCATTTCTTGCATGTGACCTAAGCTTGCAACCAAGGACAAACATTTTATTTTTCAACCCGTTTTTATGTACTGGAGCATGTGCATGTAGTTCATTTTTGAATTATGCACATAAATGCCTAGAAAACTCAGTTAACGTATAAAAATGTCCAAACGATCCCCGAAAAAATCCAAAAATTGAACAACACTCTTGTTGTTCTATGTTGTCACGAGAAAATTTTTGAAAGTAAGAAGAGGCAACATATATCGTTTCGTCCCCCAAGGTGGCACGTTCCCTACCGAAACCATCAGGCTTGTTGTGAGAGAAGCTCTGGTTTGCGAGAAGCTTATACCATAACATGCCCCAAATGGGACAATATTTTTCCCCCAACATGTTGATGCCGTTCCATGATAGCATGCCAAGGTTCATGAATTTCAGACGGGTTTTGTATTTACTAGAATTACAAAAGCAAGAACCTCAACGTTTGCCGGAGAACCACGGTGTCGTGGTGTTCGAAATTCATCCCCATTTCTTGCATGGGACATAAGCATAAACCCATGGACACATATATGATTTTACAACCCATGTTGGTGCACCGGAGCATGTGCATGTAGTTTAATTTTGAATTGCGCACCTGAAATGCCTAGAAAACCAAGTTAATGTATAAAAATGTCCAAATGAACCCTGAATAATTCCACTTTTTTTGACGACACACCTATAGTTGCATGTTCACTACAGATAAAAGTTCTAGCAATTCAAACACCATCCATTGCAGCTGTGACCCCATTATGTAATTCAAATCAAGACGAAAAATCAAGTAGATCGCACACAGTTTATTATCACCAACCGTGTGAGATGCAGTACAAAATATCCTCGAGCACCGTCGGGGTATAGTAGGCCTATGGCTTACGCGAGAAGGTGCATCGGCTATAGTCCGTAGCCGGCGTGTCAAGCACACTAGCTCACTCCCCAAATGCTCCCGCCTCTGCATCCCTCGCAATCTCAAAAATATCTGCTCGCCCTTGATCCAAATTTTCAGTAGCCCCGCCTTGTTACTCCCGCCTAGTAAAATTTTTAGTTGCCGCGGTATTTCCTCAAACACTACCTTGCCCCCCGCTCCACACACACCACACACTCCCCAAAAGCTCCGCTCACACAGACACACACCACCCCCAAAACCATTGGTAGGTCGCCGCCATCGCCGCCGCCTCCATCCTTAACCTCTGCCTATGTGCCGGGGAGCTCGAGGAGCCAATGGCCAAAAAGAGGTTTATCGCGGCCTCTTTGCCCGACGCCGGCGAGGTGGCCGCCGAGGTGTCCCCGTCGTCCTCTGTGGGCTCTTTATCGATCCACCGTCGCCGGTCCCCCGATCCACCCGCCGCCGCGCCCCTAGGCCGGTTCGAGGACTTCCCCGTCCTCCCTCGGACCCGGCAGCTGATAAGGTCCTACCTCGGGGTCCAGCAGCGGCGGTTGGGGACGTGGGTCACCGAGATTATAGATCGGGAGACCAACACCCGCCGGTGGCTCGGTAGCTTCCACACGGCCGAGCTCGCGACCATGGACTACGACCGCTGGCAGGTCCACTACCACGGCGCGGCGGCTAGGCTCAATTTCCCCTTTGGCACATGTCTGGTCAACCTCGTTTCGCCGAAGCCAGGGGTGGTGAGCTTGGCTATGGCGCGGGAGGACCGTGAGGCATGGGAGCGCCTCGAGGCCGAGGCCGCCGACGAGGCCTACATGCAAGAGCTCCACCGGCAGCACCCGGAGCTCGTGGAGGCGGAGCGGGCAATCTTTGCCGGTGCAGAGGGCGGCGAGGTTATCGCGCTCTCCTCCGGTGACAAGGTCGAAGGCGGCAAGGACGGCGGCACGGAGGGCGTTGAGGTGGGCGGCGAGGACGATGAGATCGACATCGATGAGTGGAGGAGTGTCTTCCCCAACGACCCCAACGACGGCACCGGCCCGGACCCAGCTTGCGGCACACCATACCTAACGAGGAAGGATTGGCTCGACCTCCACTTCAACCAAAAGTAGTTTAGCTTAGTTTAAATTTATGTTTTATGTTCGGTTATGCAAAAGTATCTATGTTTATGTTTGAATGCATGCTACTTTCGGTTGAACCTGCTTTGAACTTGATCAAATTGAAGTTTACAATGTTAAGTTAGGGGATCGACTAGAAACGGCCAAAAATTGCTGGAGTATATATATCCACTAAGGGTTTTAGTCCTTTAACTTTTAAAGGATCGGCTAGAGATGGCCTTATGCCTTGTTTATTTCAGTTCTTCACAATGTGATGCTCTATATGTGCAACTATTTGCCGTGCAGTTCAATTTCATCAATAACAGTTTCAACAATACCACTATGAATTACGATATTTGGTTGCTGTTAAGGATATTGCAGTTAACATGCCTTTTCATTTTTTAACAATAACTAGTGTACTTCAGACCTGCACAATACTAGTTTGAATGACTATTTGCTTGTTTTTAAATGTTATGCCTGATGCAGTTAACACACCTTTCCACTTCTTGTTTTACTTAACTAGCGTGCTTAAGCCTGCACACTAAAGCTATGATTTGTAGATTATGTTGTCTACCATGGATATATTTGGTTGATGTTTAGCCTGTTGTGCTTAACATGCCTTTATATGTACTCATACAGGACAATATTGAGAACAGTGCTGTTTTCCATCGAGGTTAGTTTCATCGCATTGCTTATATGTACTCACTGTTCAGTATATCGGTAGCTGGTACCATATAGCCTGGGGGCTGATAAGGGATTAATCGTCGAATCGGACATTTCACTAAATATATCTATAACCCACTTATCAGTAGGTTAACTAGGTCATATTTAATATATCTGAGGCTACATAGCAACATGCATTGTACTGAATGACTAAATATGCAATCCCAGGCTACATAGCAACAAGGAAGAGTGTTACCTTAATGTTCTGATGATGTCTAGATATACATGTAATAAAATCTTATATAATGGGATGGAGGGAGTGTTGTACTACATCATTTTGCAATTGTTGTTTAGCTTCTAATATTAACTTGGTGCTTTTAGGTACATATGTCATTGCCAAAGATCCACACTTCGACCCTTTCTGCGTATGGGGCAATGGGATATTCATGAACCAGCATCAAGTGAGGAAACTGATAAAGATTGTTATTAAAATGGGTCAAAAGATGTCAATCGAACTATTTGTTTACACTTTATGCAAGACAACAGTGAACTGCAGGATGGTAAGTAAGAACCCTGTAGCCTTCTTTTTACTACCCGTAATGAGTTGTGTTAGATGACAATGTCTGAATCTTTTTTCCTTTGCAGTGGATCCTAAAGCAGTTTACTCAAGATTACCTCTCAAACTACATGATTGGCGGCCGACCATCACAAGGGGTTGGACTAGAGTCGTGCGTGCCTTCTGCATCCAGGAGAGCAAAATAGGGCCATTCCGCTTCACCTTGTTCAGCAACAAGAATGTCTGTCGCCTCTTTCTTTACCATCTGTAATAGTGCAAGTATAGAATCCTGGTTCATCATTCTTTATTTGGCGCTTATGTAATTCTTAAACATATGTACTTGTCAATCGAATAATGCATTGGTTGTTTGAACCTGATGGATATGAATAAAGCTATAGCCTACTTTCAAGTTTAAATTAGGCACAATCTTAAATAGCAGCAATTAAATTAGGGCGAAATTACGGTGTGCAGGTCATTACGGCGCACACGGTTAATAAAGCACAGCGTGTGCGATATACATCATAATCCGACATAGTTCACGAAGAGGAAACGTGTGTAACAATGCACACAGTTGCCGTTTGCAAAGCGTGTGTGATGTCAGACACTATCACATACGGTGCAGGGAAACTAAATGTGTGTGATTGTCTAACCTATCATACACGGTTTATAATCATGAACTGTTTGTGATGTGCCAGGCATCGTAAACGTAGAGCCAGTTTGGTACGTGCCTGGAAAACTCCCGTGCCTGGAATCTGCCTGGTTTTAGGTAAAACCACAAAACTCCGACTGCAATGGCAATGCGAGCACAAACGAGTACCAAGGATGAAGCATTTGGGATATTTGAGATATCGTAAATGGTTATATAGGGACAACTGTATGCATCAAGGCTGCCTATCCCCGACGATTTCTGGGTCGTGTGGGAAGGACCCCCCTATCGCCCACACTCACTTGGCGACGGTTCCAAATGCCGTCGCAGAAAGGGGTTAAAAACCGTTTGTATAGCACCGACGCGTACCAGTGTATTTAGCCCCAAAATGACCTACACTTAGCTTATTTTCCTCGAAAATGACATAATAACCTTACTTAGCTCCAAAATGACCTATTTTACCTAGGATAGGTATAAAATGACCTATACTTAGCATTTTTTTTCCTCCAAAATGACTTAATATGCTTAGTTAGCTAAAAATGGCATAACTACCTAGGATAGCTCAATAATGACCTATACTTAGCTTAGCTAGTTCATTTATGACATAATTAGCTTACTTAGGTAAAAAAAAAGGCATAATAACCTTGGTTTAGCTCCAAACTGTCATATACTTCGCTTATTTTCCTCGAAAATGACATAATAACCTTACGTAGCTCCAAAATGACCGATTTTAACTAGGATAGCTCTAAAATGACCTACACTTACCATTTTTTCCTCCAAAATGACTTAATATGCTAAGTTAGCTAAAAAATGGCATAACTACCTAGGTTAGCTCAATAATGACCTATACTTAGCTTATTTAGTTCATTTATGACATACTTAGCATACTTAGGTCAAAAATGGCATAATAATCTTGGTTACCTCCAAAATGTCATATACCTAGCTTATTTTCCTCGAAAATGACATAATAACCTTACTTAGCTCCAAAATGACCTATTTACCTAGGTTAGCTCTAAGATGACCTACACTTAGCATTTTTCCTCGAAAATGACTTAATATGCTTAGTTAGCTAAAAAATGGCATAATTACCTAGGTTACCTTAGTTAGAAGAAGAAGATAAAGAAGAGGAGAAAAAGAAAGAGAAGAAAAATTCTTCTTCTTCTTTTTCTTGTTCTTCTTCTAGTCTTCTTCTTCTTCTTCTAGTCTTCTTCTTCTAACTTTCTTCTTTCCCAATTTGCAGATTTGCTTCAGATCACGGAAGCTTGCGTTGATGGAGTCTACTCTTCTCCTTGTCCTTCCTTTTTGTTTTGATTTTGTAGGATGAACAATGTGAAACTTGCTACCTATATATGTATGTATGGATGAAACCATTGTATATGGACTTTTTGCTTAATTGTTGGATACGTTGGCTATATATATGTTGGATATGGACTTTTGATTTGGTATATATATGTGTTGGATGATCATATCCATATGGCAGGGATATGTATGCTTGTTGAAAGTATTTTGAAATGAATATATATATATATATATATATATATATCTGTGAAATTGATTGAATTTAAGAAAAAACAGAATTAACAGGGGCAATACAGGCACTTTGCCATCTGCCAGCGGACGGCAAAGAAGTATGCCGTCTACCAGCGGACTGCAAAGCTGCCACATGGCAGCTACCTGTGCAACCTGGGGGCACCTGGGCTGGCCTATTTGGACATTTTGCCGTCTGCTGGCAGACGGCAAAGACCTTTGCTTCTTTGCCGTCTGCCAGCAGATGCAAAGCTGCTATGTGGCAGCTACCTGGGCTGGCCTATTTGGACACTTTGCCATCTGCTGGCAGATGGCAAAGACCTTGGCTTCTTTGCCGTCTGCCAGCAGACGGCACAGCACGCCGTTAGCCACCTAACGGATCTAACCCTATCCCTCTGCCATCAACGTCATTTGCCGTCTGCTTGCTCTGGATGGCTGATGGCAAAATTCTTTGTCGTCCGCTTTATTAAAGCAGATGGCAAAGCAGCCCTTTGTCGTAGTTCATTCAGCCGGACGTGGGGCCGTCTGCTGGCTGACGGCAAAGGACTTTGCCGTCCGCCAGGCATGCATTTGTCGTCCGCCATGGCAGACGACAAAGTGCCTGATTCCTGTAGTGTTTGTAATGCAGAAGTGATTCTAATCCAATACTGCCTCCCTGTAAACCCCTTTGTGCTATCTCTGCAATTCTTCTGAGAGATGCCATGCATGCTGTAATTTGGTGTGTGCATTAATATAATGTGGCCTACTACTCAAAATAGGAGAGCTCCAGAAGTGATGATACTACGCAGATGACAGCTTCAACATATAGTAAAGAAGAAGAACTCGACCTGACCTGACAGATTCAAAATATACTAAGGGAGAACAACTCGACCTGACCAGTCGACTGCAAATGTCTCTTCTACTCTTCCCAACAAGGAACATACTTATTAAAGAAGAAGAGATGAGGATCATGTTAAAGAAGAGCAGAAGAGCAAGCAGATTGAAGATATTACAAGTCTTTCTATACAATGTCTGTTGCCCACCCATGATGAACCAGAGCGCACAGAGAAATACTATTCCTTTAGGTCTCTCCATATGTGGCTCACATGCATTTCGAAAATAAAGTATGAACATTCAGCTGACCAATTAAACATGTCTCAGTTTTACTAATATCAGCATAATATCATATTTGAATTTGTACAACTAAGCTTGTTTAGCTTGATGGGTGGAGCAGTGCTATTACGACACGAATCACGTAGGCTGATCGTGATCATCATAAAATGGGGAAACGTAAGCATGATGAGTATAGTGTTGACCGTGGCAGTGCCATGGCAGATCTGAAGCTGCAAACCGCGCAAAGGGTACTTAGCAACCGATGTTTGCTTTGAAATAACAACTAAGATTTGGTATGGACAAGAAAGTACAGTCAACAAGTGACAAAGAAATGCAATTCCTGCTGCCTCTCTATATGTCGCAACATGCATTTGGAAACTCAAGTGGGACCTTTAGCTAACCAATTAAATGTGTCTGTTAACTAATATCAGTATCATATCACAATCACATCTGAACAACTAAGCTTTGGAATATGAGTGCTGTGTTGTTTAGCTTGAAGGGTGGAGTACTGCTAGTACGACAGAAAGCACTTACGCAGATCATAGTAGTGTAGATAAAAGGGGAAAACCCTAAGCATTACGAGTAAAATCAGGAAAGTGGAACTAGCTGGAACATATGGGCTTGTATTGCCAGTACGGCTAGAAAGGCTTCGGCCCCAAAACGGGCAGCTCTATTCAACTGAAGGCACAATATTGTTACTATCAGTCAAGACTCTAAAAGACGACGTAGCTCCCAGCATTTCCCGGATATTATGGCAAACCATCTAGAATCATTGAAAGCATCCATCTGAAGCGACCCAATAGACCCGTCAACTGCAAATGTCCCTGCTCCACTTCCCGACAAGGAACATACTGTACTACTCCCTCTGTTCTTAAATATAAATCTCTTAGAGATTCGAATGCGGACTACATACGGAGAAAAATGAGTGAATGTACACTCTAAAACATGTCTATATACATCTGTATGTAGTTCTTATTGGAATATCTAAAAAGACTTATGTTTCACCGAAAAAGGCGTTTGCCCTGCTTTATAAATAAAGCAACGTTGAGCAACACCCGGTACAAATGCACGCCACCACAACACACACACACACACACACTCAAGGTAGTTTAGGAACGAAGGAAGTAATATACTTATTAAGAAGAACAGAAGAGGAAGATGATAACAAAGAGCAAGCAGATTTTAGATAATACAATGTGTGTTGCCCACCCATGATGAACCAGAGCGCACAGAGAAGTGCAAATCCCTGTTGTCTCTCTATATGTGGCGCACATGCTTTTCGAAACGAATATAGGAACATTAGCTGACCAATTAAACGTTCTCTATTTTAGTAATATGAGCATCATATCAGATTCGTATTTCAACAACTAAGCTTTGGAATTATGAGTGGCATGTTGTTTCGCTTGATGGGTTGAGGTCTTGAGGAGCAGTGCTAGCACGACACAAAGCACCTATGATGATGGTAGTGAATATAAAGGGGGAAAACCATAAGCTTTACGAGTAGAGTGATCATGCCATGGCGGATCTAAAGGTGCAAACTGGACAAAGGCTACTTCGCAACCAATGTTTGCTTTCAACTAGCCACTATGATTTGGTATGGACAAGAAAAGTACAGTAAACAAGTTACGATCTATTTTCTGGTGAGATCAATAACTTAAGCAGATATAAAAGAGTACCACCTCTCTTGCGACGCCGTGTAGGCCCCTGCTAATACATTGAGGGTGCTGCGGGTGCGATGGCTGTCGGCGGCACGGAAGAAGACTTGAGACGGCAAACGGTCGGGTCGGGGGATAAGTCATGTTGCCGTGGACGAGGCGGTCATAGGAGCGGCAACGGCAAGGTGGACGACGGCGCCGATGAAGCGAGAGGACAGGATGAAAGGATCCTGGTCCATCGCCGTGGATGAGAGACGTCCATCTCTTGCAGTGGACGATGGGGTAGGGGTAGCGGCTCCGGCAAGGTGGAGGATGGGGTGGCAGACGGAGGATGCTGGCCGGTGTGGGGAGGTTGTTGTGGCGCCGACGGTGTATGAATGGGGAAATGGAGGGGGAGGGGGAGGGGATCTCAAACTTTGGGACACGCTTGTCTGAAATGTGGGAAAGTTACGAACTTAGCCCCCATTTAAAATTTCGGACATCACATCGGTTGGGGATAGGACAACAATCTCGCATCTCCCCAATATTTGTCGATAGCGATTTCGGGCGAGGAGAGGGTATTTTGCCGCCCACGATTGGTGCCCACAGTGTATGAACGGGGCTGACAGGTAGGGCGATTGTGTCACGTCTGAGGGAAGTTACACACCTGCCCCTACTTAAAATATTTGCCTACATTTATTTCAGACGAGTAGAGTTTGTTTTGCCGCCCACTTGTATGAATGGGAAAATGGAGGGAGAGAGAGGGGTCTTTCAGACGAGTTTGAATCAAATGTGTGTTTGCCACCCACCATGTCTGAATGGGGAGACAGGTGGTCGTGTCACGTCTGATTGAAGTTACTAACCCACCCCTATCGACAACAGTGGAAATCAGGACCGATTAGGATGTGAAGTGTCAAGGGTAGACAACAATTTCCATCTCGCAAACACTGGCTTCGGGCAGTCGACAAATGATAGTGGGTGTTTTGCCACTTCGTTCAAAATTTGGGAGAATTAGCATTCACGTTTACCCTGGGCCCTGGAAACTAAATTCAAATCCAATTTGTATTCACTTATGAATATACATACATCATTCTGCATTTTGTTATTTATTTCTTCAAAACCATGACAAAGATTTATTCCACCTTTATATATGAATATGATTTAGAAATGTCGTGATCTTCGAATTCAGTAGGTTGGATACACTTTGAGTGAAACAGTTATTTCATCCAATACAATCTGCTCACACGAAAAATAGTTCACCTTATGTCAATCTTACAAGTACTGACGATTACCTCGCCTAAAAAATTCGGATCATTACAATACATGGACAACAAAGGGGTCTTACAACATAATCCATTCAGAGACATGACACAACATGCAAGTATACTAATCTAATGACAATTTCAAGTGGTATCTAAAGAAGAACTGGGATTACCCTGGGCTTCAGATAGCAGAAGCAGTAGGACCTCCTCCGTCTTCAAATTCAACATTCTTACTTCCTCCAATTCTTGGCTTGGTTGCATAATGTGTGCAGCTAATTGCATAATTTCCAGCCTCAAGATCAAGATTACCTCATTCATGGCAGCCACACCATCTCTTTCTGCCTCTAGTAGAGCCTCAAGAACTGTAATATTTGTGCTCAGACTGCTCTCCAATGGTGTTGCCTCTGAACCGCTACCATCTGGTAACATGGATGGCGCACTACTTCCACAAAAAGATTCTGGGGTTGTACATTGTGTCCTAGTGTGAACGGCATCCTAAAAGGTTTCCGTTGGACATAAGTAAGAGATAGTTATTGCATGATCTAGGCAGTAAGCTTACATGGTAAATGGCATACGAATTATTGCCGAGCATGGCAAGCTATATTTAAATGGTTCAAACAGCATCAGCCAAAAACAAATTAAAATGATAAGATGAAAGGCAGTGTACCACCACTATATTTAAGTTGCCCAGGCATATAAGCAGTTGAAATAATCTGAGAAAGCAGTTAAACAGTGTGGTCTCATATAAAATACGAAGACAGTCTTGTGATGAAGTTCATAGGAAAAGTTAAGGAGTCAAATGAATTAGGCATGCATTTCTTTACGATAGTACAGCAGGCACTACTGACATATTGGCCAACTCAGGTATAGCCTAACAAGTAACAAACAAGCATTCAAATCAAGCAATACAGCAAAGCAGACAACTGAACTATTTGTAATTCTGTAGGATTATAGGTTGAGGGCACAAGCAAAGAAAGCAGCCCACACGCATTACATTTCAGATGTACTAAAACACACTGCTTACCATATGTTGCTGTGAAGCCTCGCTGCTGTTGCAATGTTCTTTGAAGATATCGTCAGCATCCCGTGGTTGCAAATCTAGTCGTTGTAGTTTATTCTTCCCCCCTCTATTTAGGTAAAATTAATTTTAAACACATGCACTGGTTCGAATTGATCATCAATGGTTAATCTAAACTAATGAAAGAAGGGTGTGTGCTTACACAACAATATATGTGCTTCACTCTATTTTTATGCTTGTTCGAGGTGCCAGCCCCAAAAGAACAAATATTTTGCTTGATGGGGTTGGCAGCTCCATAATGAATAGAAGCATGAAATTAGTCATGCACCTTGGGAAGATCAAGAACGCACAAAAAAGTAATGAACAGAGGCTCGGAGTAGTGATGTAATAGCTAGCATCGAAAAATGTAGGGTAAAACAAACAAAAAGCAGTGGAACCACAAGCTAGTTTACTAATGTGTAATTAAGCATAGAGAACATAGGCCTTGTTTGGATCCATGGGTTAGAGCTGGTTTGGGCTCAAATGGCCCTAAAGTATCCAAACATGAGGGCTAGTTTGAGCTAGTTGTATCTAACCCACCCAAAAAAAACTATCCCACCTAAGAGGTGCTAATTGGAGCTAGTTCTCCTAGTGCATTTATTGTCAATCTAACCCTGTCATCCAAACACCTCTTTGGCTAGAGTTAGTTCAGGGTTAGTCATGAGCTAGAAACTAACTCTAACCTCTAGCTAAGTTAGAGTATCGAAACAGGGCCATAGAAGCAGTCTGATCTAACCAACGGGTGGCATCCGAACAACACCGTTATCATAAATATAGCATGCAAGAAGTAAAATAGTAGGCAGTGATATCTAGGAAGTACAGTAATACTTAGGACAAAACAAAAGCATTGTAACTATATGTGCACTGGTTTGTAATTTAGCACATGTAACCTATTCACTACCACACATATGGCCCTACAGGTGCAAGCAGAATAATGCGTCTCATGAAAATTGAATGATGCCCTGAAGAAATTTGAAGGTGCGGTGCTTATGCTAAGAAAGTGAATGTAGGCACCGGCCGTTGGATAATAGTACCTGATTCTCGGTGATGTATGGGTATCGTTATCATACTTGAAAGCTATGGATCGTTGATGGTGCTCGTGTTGCGGTTGAGTTTGGGCCGGCTATCGCCGTTGCTGAAGTGGCTCCGATGCTTCGGTTGCGGCGCCTGTCGACATACAAGAAAGCTCATTTGTGGTAAGTGAAAAATTACATGATAAAGAAGAGAAAAATTGAAGGAGTACAAATCAAAATAACCTGATGAGGTTGCGGCATCAGTAAAGCAGGGCTGGTGGAGTTGAATATGGCGTCCGTGGAGCGGGTCCGGTGCAGTGGACGAAGGCAGCGGTGAAGCACGTCCGGCACGGTGTACAGTGCTTTCGGTGAGGCAGATCTGTTGCGGTGGACGAGGGCTTGTATGAAGGGCCAGCGATGTGGCGGACGAGGGAGTCGGTGAAGGGCCTACACTATGGTGGACGAGGGCACCGGTGAAGCAGATCCAGTGTGGTGCACCATGATGGCGGTCAAGGAGATCCGGAGCGGTGGACAAGCCAGTTGCTGAAGCGGCTCCGATGAAGTGGTGAGTTGGCAGTTGGGGGTTCCAGGGTGTGGAAGGTAGATCCGACGGTGTGTGAGGTCTGCCACTGCGGCAGAGGACTAGATTTGGCGGCTTGGCGTGGTTGGGGGGAAGGAGGCAGGGAGAGGAAGGGGAGGGGCTCTGGGGATGAATGTTGGGGGCAAAGATGGGAAAACAATGGAGTTACCAAAGCAGCCCTTTTCCGTTCATGTGGCAGGGGTAAAACAGGAATATCATAGGGCTAAACTTTTGGGCGCGAGATATTTTGATGTGAGCGGGAAGTTTGAAAGCTTTTGGCAGCTGAAATTAAGTGTTCTGCTCTTGTACGGCCAACTATGATATCATGGCCTAGAATTTATTTGTTTTGCAAGAAAAAAAAAGGTGCAAGTTTCAACAATCAATGTCTTCAACTCGAAACTTAGATTGTCCATTCAATTCAAATATGGATCATTGAGCTAGTGGAAGCAAATACCATCAAATGGTCCAATTCAAATGAAATTCCAAATGTGTTTATCCTAAATATAATGACAAAAACAAAAATGTGTATGTGTATGAATAAAGTGGATGATTATAAGGTTTGAACATGCCCGTATATGTATATCTCTAGGTTTGATATATGAATTCGAAATCACGAAATCCCGGCTTAAAAAATGTACCTCTGTTTAAATGAATTACAAAAGCTAATAATGGAGTCGAATTCCAAAATTCCAATCTTAGGTTAGTAATTCTGGTACTTCAAAGTATATCACGCATGTTCAAAAGTATCGTTATCTCATAGTCCAAACTGTGAAACAAATTGATCAACCATGAGTGCACACACTATTGACCATATATATCTCAATTACACTTAAGTCTCTCAAATATAGACACCTCACTCTTTATCTGAAGCCCACCACCCCCCACCCCCCACACAAGCCGTTCTCTCCCTCGGACACGAACACAGGAGCACATTAACCCCCCTCTCTCTTCTATGTCTGGACCCCAATATAGGTCTCTATCACTTTGTCTCTCGGGCATGCACACATCTCTTCCCCCACTCTCTAGGTCTCCCGGCATCTCTCTTTCCCAAGCACACACACACTATATAGCAGTGTATCTTTCCCATACACACAAAACGTCACCCCCAAACGTCTATCTCTCTAGTTATGTGGTTCTCGCACACTCTTCACCATCTCTCTATCTCTCTCTCGCATTAATTGATACACACCTCACTCACCAACCCCACTACAAACAAGCACCCTTTGTCTCCTTGTGCACCACTCTCCTCTTTCTATCTCTCCCACATGCGGAACAGACCCAGCTCCTTCCCTATATACATATATGTCATGACTCTTTCCATAGCTCCCTAGTGTATCATCGTTCTCAATCTCGCACATTGTTCTCTACACCATCTATTCTAGATCTCTCATGAAGTCTCTATCACACACACGATGACTCGCTTTCCTTGCGTCTTCGTACATAGGCCACTTTTGAACAACATCAACCTTCTCTCCCTATCTATACGCCACTTTCGCACACAAATGACCCCTCTCTCCCCCCCCTCTCTTCCTCTCTCTCTCCCTCGCTCGCTCTCTCTCTCTCTCTCGCTCTCACAACCCTCTCCCACACACACTCGATGTCTCTTCCAAATAGTTTGCTCCCCGCCCACACCCATGCTATCCTGCTACTACACATGCCTTTCTCTCTCTTGGACACACATGTCACACCATTCCCCCTTCCCTACTAGGTTTACATCATTAGTGGTCTCTCTTCTCCACATACACACACTCCCTCTCACACTCAAGCGCGCGCACAAACACACAGAGACATGCACAAACACCCATCTATCTGGATCCTTCTTTTAAGACACACACCCTTGCATATTCTCTCCAGCTCTAGGTATATATATATCCCCCTCTCTCTCTAGCTCACATGCACACCAAAATTCTCCGTTTCTCTAACTCACACATCTCTCCCCATCTCCACATGTGTATCTCACACACTCACTCTCTGATTATGTCTATGTGTCTCCACGCTACACAACACAAAGTCCCATGCACATGTCTCTCTCTATCCTCCACACACAGAGATACACAAAGAATCTCTTATCATTGCCTCAGTCTCTACATATCACACACACATGCGCTATCTCTCTCTCGCACACACGCTCAACCAAGGTTTTCTCGTGAATAACTTACCGTCTATTCATCAACAGTCCTGGCAGTACGATGAACACGAGATGTGAAAACGAATAAATCTACACGTCCGTAGACCACCTAGTATGACTACTAGGACTAGAGCGAGCCAAAAGCGTGCCGCCGTCAACCCCTCCTTATCGGCGATGGGAAAAACCTTTGTTTTACACAGTCAGGAAGTCATCGTGCTAAGGCCCCACATGCTCAGCCGTTGAATAGAACGTAGATCCAAGTTTATGGAAACAAGTATCAATAATACATTTGTATCTCCATACTTATATCTCTTCTTATAAAAAAACCGAGTTGGTGATGATGGTATACCTCCCATCTTGCAATATAGATCGTCCGATCTATATCTGACGGATAGAAAGCAAACTATGGCAATTTTGCAAAAATATACCCACACGTTTCTCCACATTTGCAGACAAGGCCTTCCCTCGTTCATCCTTATCTCCCACAACCTCATTGTTGAGCAATTAAAAAAGGAAGCCTCTAGAACAATCTGGCATAGTGGTCGCTGCCGGCGTCGTCCATCCCCATGCCTCCGCTCAGTCCGACCACCAATCACCACCACGCCCCACTCCTCCTCACCTTATCTCTCCTCTTTCTCGAGATATCATTAGTTTTTACACATGGGATTACTCCCGCATGGGTCAATCACAACAGGTGTTTCATAAAAAAATTCATCTTGATGTTCCGTTCAATGCACGGGCATCTTGCTATTACTCCTACAGAAGACTTAGTTGGTGATGATGGTGTGCCTGCCATCCGTCATTTCTGACCATTAGATCTACATGTAACGACTGTGAAGTAAGTTGTTGCCTTTTCTCAACAACATCCAATTCTCTACCCAATTTGTAGAAAACCCCTTAATTAGTATCTTAAAACCAACCACATCCCTCCCTCACCTCATCAAAACAGCCCAAGGAATATATTCTGATTGAAACATAATATATTTTTAGTGATATATGTATATCAAAATTAAAGTGTTTTCTATCAAGTTTATGAATAAGTATTATTCTACTTATGATCCGTTGCAACGCACGTGCACATTGCTAGTATTTCCAACCATGCAAAAAAAATTGCTAGTATTTCCGTAGTTTCGAGTTTTCCATCAAGATATTAGTCACACATGGTCGATATTTAGTTTGAATTACGTACACGTAGGCACTATGTAACTAGCCGTGCTTATTGGCTTCCAAAGCTTAACTTTCACTCCTACTTACAGTATGAAGAGTATTTAACAAAAAACTACAACTTTCAACCAGCCCTATGAAGAAACTACTGTACAAAAAATAGCAAAAACATACCCAAAATTTCTTAATCCGCGCTAAAAAACTACTACCTAATGCTGATTAGACTCGTTTAAACCCGTTTATGATAGGGTAGGCCCACACGTCCATGCTGACGAAGCACCTTAAACCAACACCGTTTGTTTGACCGTTGTGTTGACCGTTAAGACACAAGGGACCCGCATCTGAGCTTCTATCCTCTTCTTCCTCCTCCAATCATTATTTTTCTTGAACATTACTTCAAACAGTTCTTATGCGTGTTCGTCGGTGGCGCCGATGATGAGCGAGCTAGTCGCTGCTCTGTCGGACGGGCCTGACGCCGCGCTGGCCTCCGCACAGGTTGGCTGGCAGGCCCGAGCATGGCTCACGTGTGAGCAAGCTACCGCGCTAGCTTTCGCTCGAGCCAGATGGCTGGCCTTAGCGCGGCGCGCGCGAACAAGCCGCTGCACCACCGTGCCAACCTAGCTAGCAAACCTTGCAGACAAGCAAATGTATGCATCCAGCAGGGTGCGTGCTAGCTTGGCTAGCTAGCGGGCGCGAGTGCCGTACGCAGCTGGCATCCGAGCTACCGCAAGATGGGCTCCGCGCCACCGGCGCTTTTGACCTCACCTTTTGCCGGCGGCGGTAGCTGCATCCCATGGCCGAGGATGACTAGGTGGACGGGCTGGATGTAGGAGGTCACTTGGGGATTTTTGTCTAGACTGACATGTAGGTCCCACAAGTCATAACGCCTAACTTGTCGGTCAAATAGACGGCGTTGACTTAAGGGGCGACATGGGTTGAAATGTGCCTATAACAGCACTTGGTAGTTTATTGCGACGGATTAAGAAAATTTTGGTATGTTTTTGCTAATTTTTGTAGAGTAGTGGTTTCTTGGTAGGGCTGGTTGGAAAGTGGTAGTTTCTTGGTAGTGGTTTCTTGTATACAATGTACTAGCGACAAAAGGCGATTCTAGGTTGCGTTGTGGTACTAGTGGTCGCGGGAGTGTATAACTCATTTTGTGGCTTCGATCCCGGCTGAACGCACGGCGGCCTTTTTTTAAAATATTAACCTCACTTTGAGCGAATATTGTACACTAGTAGTTTGACTTTTGAAGTCAAACGAACATGTCGCACCACAATCTGGGTGCACTGGATAGCCCAGCCATGTGAACGGGTTTTCCCTTCCATCATCTCGTGGCTCGCGTACTAGAGTAGTACTAGTACTACTGCGTAAAGTAGTAGCACTCCTATATATCAATTCACACCGTGCGTTTCTCGCCTACATGCTCGCCCTAGCCACACCTTGCTTGCTACTTCCTCATCAGCTACCATATTTAAACTAGCGCCTACCAATTAAGCCCGAGGAGCCGGAAAAGCCTGGAGCGACACTGGGAACTATGCAATATGGCTCTGTACGTAAAGTGCTACTACTCTGTAGCTTGTGGCGCTGCACGCATGGACTTCGCTCCATTATCGGCTCTAAACTCCATAAAAAAATTCCTCTTGATGTGATTTTTTTTGAAACGGAGGCAAAACCTTTGCCTCATCTCATTCATAAAGAAGGAAGGACCAACAAACAAAGTTCAATGAGATCCATTACACCTCCACAAATGGAAGCGAAAAGCCTACTCTCGCTGTATCAAAGAACTCAAATGTTCTGCCCCCGCAGTAACCGTCGCTGATAAATAGGCTGCTAGTGTGTGCGTGAGAGGAGCGACTGAGTAGGCCTACTACATGCTTGAATAGAGCATGGAGAGTACGCACTATGCAGGTGTACTTTCCCTGCATTGATAGTACAATGATGGCTCTAGAGAACTGTAGTACCCTCCACTTGCAACTGTAGCTCCTTGGCCTTGAGAATCAAGAGTTCAAAACTGGTGCACTATAGAAGTACAGTACATCGCACTACTAGTTGAGAAAGTACTACTGCTGCTACAGTACTACATAAGTAAATAATAGCCGCACCATCGCACTACCACTATGCGTGCCCGCATAACTTCCTTAACGAAGGGACGAGGCCCTGCGGTTACGCTCTTATCTCCTCCTCGCCAGTTCCCCTCCCCCCAAGAGACCAAGACAGTTCGTCGCTCTGCCATGGATTCGCCAGGCAGTTCTCCTCCTCGTCGGTATTGGGAGACCTTGGACGATGATCCTCTGGAAGAAATCACACGCCGCTCTGACGTACTCACCGCCGCAAGACTTGGTGCTTCCTGCACCAACTATTTTAAGACGGTGCATAATCAGGCTTGGGAAAAGGCCATGCTTGTTGGTCTTCCATGCATTCTCGAGCAGAAGGTTATTCTATGGGACAATCCATCGAACAGTCCACCGCCACCTGGCCGTGGTTGCATGTTGACTCCGCTAGAGTTGCCGATGTTGAGAGGTAGTCGGATTTTGTCTGATGAGCAGCTCAGTCATGGAGTTTGATCATGTAGTGTATATTCTAAATATAGTACTTACTTATTCCATCCCGTAATTGCTCCGCTGCCCACCGTCTTATATATAGGTCTGGGTTGGTGCCGACGGAGATTGGCTTGCATACCTCCGACAGGATACCACCATCATTTTGCACAACATCCGTAGCAGTGCGGCCGTTCCCGTAGACCCTTCTCCACCATTGGGATCGGCCTTCCAGACTGGTTGGGCTTGAATACGTATGATGATGCCTACATGATATTGAAGAAGATAGCAATTGTGGACCCACCGACAAAGCGACGCAACTACTACGATTACTATCTCATCGCGGTGTTCAACATAAGGATTGCCATCAATGCAAAATGCCGTAACGGCAGAGGCTGGCACATGTTGGCCCGGCCAGATTTGTACCCCTACACGTTCGAAGACGTCGTGTGCCATGTAGGCCACATCCTCACGGTGATAAGCCAGGGGACTTGTTTCATCTGGTTGCCATCCTACGGTACGGGAGATTACAAACGGAATGCACAAACCATCATTTGCATCCCTAACGGTACTCCATTATTTTGCAGGGACCAGTCATCCCCCGATCAAAATAAGATCACCGATCGTAGATGTGCATTGGCATCCGCGATTCGGTCTAACCTGTAACCTTGTAGCTGACTTTGGCATATTGGGATCAACTATCTTAGCAGTCGTTACCCATGGTACCACTGATGTGCAACATGGTCACACGATCTACCATGATCGGACAATCACCATCTACCCAGGTATTCCATTTTCTCATTGTTGTGTGTTAGAGTAGTAGTACTTGTTAGTTCTTTTCTTTTCTTGACTGGGACATGTTTACTGTACTAGTACTACAATTTAGTATTAGATTTTTTTAACCCTCTCACCTTCTCTTTCATTGTAGTAGTAAGGAGTAGTACTTAATAGTACTAGTACTTTTTGCCTTGGAGGACGTGTATAGCTAGCTAGGCCCTTGAAGACTTGAACCCACTAGCTCCCACCATTTTTGTTTTTCCATGTCTTACTATCTCATCCATGTAGCCAAGAGTGGCTATATATAATAAGCCGGTTATTTTACTTCCTCTATACTGGAGTAGTACTACTTGCTGCACAATATTACTGACCGCCATATTTGAGCACAACATTATCATGCACGGACCTTGACCATGTACGTCACCATCTGAGATGTCGCGTGTACCAGATGAACGGCGCCGAGTTTGACCCCCGTGATGCTATGTGGGTGCCAAGGAACACTCTTGGAGAGTACTCGCTTTTCATTGGGGACAGCTACCCCATTGTGAAGCAGATGCCACCTTCCATGCACGACACCAAAGGCATGCCGTTCATGAAGCATGGTTGCGTCTTCAGTGCGCACCACCAGATGAATGACATGCTGGGACACGCTATCCCTGATTTATGCCGCTTCAGCTTGGATGAGTCTCCATCGTGTGGAACCGGACTAGAAAGCTGCGACAATGATTCCCGTTGCGCACCGCTATGGACCGTGCCATCTATGAAGAACACCTGGGACTGGAACCTGGAGGAGGACATGGAGCCCATCTATAACGTGTAAGTGGAGTATGGTAAATTGTGAATGGTAGCGTTGTAAATATATGTAGAGTATTCATGCACAAATTTATCACATGAAGTGGAGATGAACTTGTGTGGCATGCTGGCATTTGTCCTTTAGAATTTATTACTAGTAAATGTGTTATGTGTACATGAAACTTGTGTGGCTGTTGCACGGGCTCCAACACGCTCTGTGAGAAAAAAAGGTGGCACAACTTTGACTATAGGTGACGTGGCGGCATCATACAGTAGCGATCGTTCGCTATAGTTGTAGTACTAGGACGATAACTCCTATAAACCTTGCACTTGGCTCTTCGCCTCTTCGGGAGGTTCAATAGTTCGTACTCCTGTGAACCTTGCACTTGGCTCTTCGCCTCTTCGGAGAGTCCAACAATGATGATACTATAGTACAATATGCTTCTGGCAATCTGACACCGAATGAACTGCTGCATGTCCACCGCGAGGGCGAGGGTGAGGGAGACGGCGATGTAGTCAAAACCCTCTCCTCGTCCTGCGAGCCACCGTGCGCGTGGGCAAGGGAGAGGGCATACACTACAAAAAAAAGACACATCCGTGACATTTTGGCCCGAACAAGAACTTTTTCTGTCATGCTTATGACACTTCTATGACGATAATTGTGACAAAACCATGTATCATCATAGATGTGGTGGGCTCCTACTTCTATGACAAAAAATCATGACAGAAAAATGGGCTTTTCATCCTGGGAGGGTCGGGGACGCACCTGCATGACATTCTTTGGGCCGTCCATGACGGAAAAAATCATGGTAGAAGCGAGGGCGAGGAAAATTTCGGGGAGTTCCCGGTTACAGTGGGTGGTTGGGGCCGAGCGATGCACGGAGGTTTGCGCGTTTCTCTCATACACGTATGCGCATGTGTGCGAGGCGTTGGGCTCTAACTGAACCGAAGCGAGGCGTTCACTTACTGAACCTGAGCCATTGCACTAGCTACGTTACTGAACCCGAGCGATCGATCCCTTGGCTGCAGTTAACTGAACCTGAGCGATTCCTTCGCTACTGCTGCTAACTGAAGCCGATCGAACCTGCTGCCTCTTGATGAACAGTGACCATTCTTGGGGGTTGGATGAACAGTTCCCGGTAGGGGTTGGATGAACAGGACCCCGTGGTAGTAGAGGTCGTTGCCGCTGGATGAATAGGACCCCGATCGAGAGGAGGCCGCCACACACCCGAGCCGGTTAGGGGTGGATGAACATGACCCCGTGGAGGGCTAGTTGAACAGTAGCGAGTGGAGGCTGGATGAACAGGACCCTGTGGAGGGCTCGTTGAATAGGAGCCGCTGGAGGCTGGATGAACAGTAGCCCATGGATGAACACTATCTCGTGTAGGCGTGAGGAAGGTCACGGTGGATGAACAGTAGCATGTGGAGGCTAGAGGAAAGTCGACGGTGGATGAACAGTAGCAGGTGGATGCTGGAGGAAGTCGACGTTGGATGAACAGTAGCCCGTGGAGGCTGGAGCGGGGCAGTAGACGGTGGATGAACAGTAGCTCGTGGAGTCCTGTTTTGTGGTACGCCACAACCCACCCGATGAAACATCACCCCATTTCGACCGTAGGTGCTCCAACACAAGTCCGTTTCCTCTATTTTGCGGTACGCCACACCCCTCCCGATCAACCGGACCCCGTTTCGACCGTAGGCAGTCGAACAGAAGTCCGTTTCCTTCGTTTTGTGGTACGCCAGACCCTTCCCGATGAACAGGACCCTGTTTCGACCGTACGCGGTCGAACAGAAGGTTGTTTCCTCTGTTATGCGGTACACCAGACCTTGTTTCGGCTGTTCCATCCAAGCCGGTTGGCTCTTGATGAACACGACGCATTCCGTTGCCTCCCGATGAACATGACACAGTTTCTCCGTTCTGACCCAGCCGGTTGGCCTCCGATGAACAGGACGCCGTTGCTGTCGTCCGTTGGCTCTCCATGTACACGTGCCCTGGCCGTACGTATGCGCGAGTAGCTAGGCGTTCGAGACCCCGCCCGTATGTACGTACGTGGCCGTATTTTTTGGCATGTGGCTATACGTACGTGTACATGGTTTAGAAGGGACTGCCTAAACTGCTACGTCGGGGGCTCTACTACTACACGTGACGTTGCTTCCTCGGCCAAGGTTCATCGTTGCATAGAGACTGATCGCCCAGTATGTACGTACACGTTGGTGAAGATATAGCTGGTGGGTCCCAGCTATCAGGGGGAAGAATCATTTTTTTGCCCGTAATATGGACGCACTTCCTTGTGTGCGAAGATGTAGCTGGTGGGCCCATCTATCAGCCTCACTGCGTAGAGTCCTCTTACGATGGCTTGACCACGTTGACCATGCCGTGCGGACAGCACCCAGGCGGTGGACAACGGTGAGGCTTAGGAAGGGAATGACGCGGAGCCAGGGAAGACGAGGCAGGTGGATGCCCATGCATAGGGGAGTATGAGGGTTCACTGGTTCGGCTGCGGTGTGAGGCTGTCGTCACCGGAGAATAACAGGAGGTGTTTGTGAGTAGAGGAATGGCCTAGATGGCGATGGGAGTAGGGTGGGCCGGTGAGTCCCGCATGGCAGCACAGACGGCCATGGGAGGCGGTAGCAGGCGGTACCACCGGCAGTGGTTTGGGCGGCTGAAGCAAGAATATCCGAGATTGAAGAAGCACGACATCCGTTGGATGGACATCCAACGGCCACTGCTGCTAGAATCGTGTGTTGACTATAAGTTGACAAAGCCTTGTGTACGCGTCAACTTAGTAGGCCCACAAGTGTGTGGCAGAGAACATATAGCACATTTGTGATTTGTAATAATGTACAACCCATTTTTGAATTCTAATGGAATTTACTACAGCCCATTTATAGTTTGTTAAAATTACAGCCCATTTTCTAGCCAGGACAACGATTAATAATTTCAACCAACCGCTCAAAACAGAATTCAATAAAATTTCCCACATTTTGATGGGATCTGAAATATTTTTATCCCGAAATTTCGAGTTGGATTAAATATAATTTCAAAATAAATTTGTGTTAGGTAAAAATCAAACGAAATATTGCGCGTGCAACAAGTAATGAAATTAAAAGTTTCAAAATCCAAAAATAACATTTTTTAACTAATTACCTTTTGGGAATTTTTTATAGTTACAACCCAGTTTTTATAATTACATCCCACTTATTATTTCTTAAAGCCCATTTTCTTGTTTAGCCTAATGCATCCCTCCTAGGAAAGATTTGCAGCCCAGCGGGGCGGAGAATAATAAGTTGACCTAGGCTGGGTATTCCTCAAAAAAAAGTATAGTTGGGCTAGCCATTTTCACCTTGAAAAAAATTAATATCTGGGCTGGATATTAGGTCGACATAAAATAATAGCCTGGGCTAGACGGGCCACAGCCTGCCCAGTTATTACCCTGCTCCTCTAAACAACAACAAAAACATCGCTCAAGAAAAACTCTGCTCACACCTCAAAACACACAAATATTGCTCGAGCTGCTGGGTCCCAGCTGTCGGCCGCTCCTTGTGCAATTCTCTCATTTATTGACTATATAGGTTGACAATGGTGTCGGACCGTGATGTCAGGAAACCAGGAGGAAGCAAAAAAAATTATAGTTGTATATAATAAGGAGGCACTTGCGTACGTGCGGCTATGGCCCTGGTGGGTCCCCACTGTCATCCTCTCCAAGTAAAGTCATCTCCTGATTCCTCATGTTCGTTGCCCATGTTGACAATGCGAGACAGCGGCGCCACAGCGAGCGCAACAACTTGAAGGACGACAGAGAGGGCCTCGCGGGCCCTACGGATGGTCTGATACAGCGCCCGCTGCTCATTCAGGAAGCCAGGATCATAGGGCCACATGTCCGCGACGACATTCTCGTTCTCTTGTTCGCCGGGGATTCATCCTTCCGCGCACTGGTGCTCTTTGAGGAGGCGGAGGTTGCAGCACAGTTCCTCCTGCACTTGTAGCTCTTCCGCCATTAGGGCGTTGAAGTGCGGCTGCACCTGCTCTATGGTGAACACGGCATGAACCAGCTTGGGTGGTGGCACTGGCTCATGGTCGGAAGCCACGTCCATCGTCTGATTGTCGTCGCTGAGCTCGGCGAGCTTGTTGGAGAGCCAGCATGTCCAGCTGTTGGACCAGACCGCTGCCAAGCATGAGTCTGACCGCCCTGGCCCACCCAGACCCCCTCCCTCGCCCGTGTGCGCTTTCCGCCCGAAACGGTCAGCGCCGACTGCGCTGCTTCCCGGTGCAGGCGATTGCTCCGCGTTCAAACGACGCAAGTGCCATCCATCCATCCGTCTGCTGCCCACATTAATCATACGCGGTTGCCGAGGCGGCTACTCTGGCACCACCCGTCCGTCCCTCTGCCGCCCACCATTCCTATATAAACTGCTACGCCGGCAATAGCCACAGTCATCCATCTCCGTTCCCTTTCTCTTGTCCACACCACTCCGACCATGGCTTCCTCGCGCACCAACGCTCTTCGGGACGGGCGGACGATGGACCAGAAGGAGATGGCAGCCATTGCTGCCGACTGGCTAGCCGCCAGGCAGGCGGAGGACGATGACATCCCAATGGAGAACATGGTGGTCGACGATCCGGCGCCAACCCCCTCCTCCGCGCCATCCTCACCGGTGCATTGCACCATGACCATCGGCGAGGCCGTGCCCAATACATGGACATGGTGAGGCAGAAGCATGAGGAGCAGTTCTTGGAGGCGCAGGCCGACGCCTCCTACAACCACCATGTCCTCCAGGAGCACCTGCAGGCGTAGGAGCAGATCACCACGGAGCGAGCGGAGCAGGAGGCACTGCTCCAGTCATACTGCTCGGCCCGCGAGAGCCGCCTCGCGCGCTAGCGGTACCGCATGTGGGTGGCAGAGGTTGCGGCCGCCTACAAAAGGGCGATGAAGCGGGCGAGGCGCTATTTGGCGAGACCGATGATGAGGCAAAGGACAATACCACTTTCTCATCATAGTAGCTAAACAATAGCACAACACCAATAGAGATGACAAAGCTCAATATTATGGATGAAATCTATGGGCCGGTACCAACCGTTGTCAGGAGGCTTATTGTGTAGAGCATGCAGATGAAGCACTTCGCCCGAACCATCCGTTATTATCTACTATGGTTGCCATGCTTAGTATCACTGGTACAACGAGGTGCTATACAAACGGTTTTTAACCCCTTTCCGCAATGGTGTTCTTAACCATCACCTAGTGAGTGACTGTGATAAGGGGGTCCTTCCCACACGACCCGGAAACCGTCGGGGATATGCCCTCCTGGTACACGCGCTCGGCAAAATGAGGTCGTGTGCGACCGGCGAGCGATCAAATATTGTTATAGGTGTAGTAGTGCTAAAAAAATACAATTATATAGGCGAAATTGTTTCCTGTCATAAGTACATCCCACACAGTCAATCCCCGCTAAACGTTTCCATTCGTATATACATCCCACACAGTCGCTCCAAGGAAAATGTTTCCATTCGCAAGTACATCACACACAATTTTCCTCGTTAAATCGTTTGTGATAGCATTGCCATTGCACACGATATTAACAATTTTATCGTTTGCGTTATTGAATGCATCACACACGGTGCGTAGAAGAAACTGTGTGGCAAAGGCTGTCCATGACACACAGTTTTTATGTGGTAAACATTTGCGCAAGGTGGCCTAACGCAAACAGTTTTCAAGAGGATGTCGTGTGTGATTGTTCATTGATCCAACACAGTTTATTCCTAGAAACTGTGTGTGTTGCCTGAGGTCATCGCCCATGGTGTTTTCTCAATAACCGTTTGCAATAGAAAAACCCAATTAGCAGGCTAATTGGCCATTAGCAGGCTAATTGCCCTATTATTAATAATCCATTTATTAATCTAATTGACATTCATATTAAGCACATAATATATTTCATTTCCATATTAAGGAAGCAGGATTTCATAATTGAAATACATCAGAGTACAACATGATATAGCTTCAGCACTCAGCTACCCCATTACACAACTGCACCAGCACCAAGTTTCACATGCAACATCTAGAACCTTTTGAAATTAGCATCATAGACGGTACATAGACAGATGCATCTCATCTAGAAAACTGCTAAAGCGGAAGGCAAATGTTGAGTCTTTATTCATGTTGAAGGTCTTTGCAACTTTAGGCCAGTGCCTGTGGATGATTGACTGTCCATCCTTCGTCCTCTTCAGGAACACTTCAATATTGAACCATGGGTGTTGCATGAAAACCTTCCTCGCCTCCTGACCATAGAGGTGGTTTGAGAGGTAATCATCAGTGAACTGCTTTGGAAAGGCCTGAAAACAAGGATGTGCATAAATATCTTCTCTATATTGGAAATGGGGTAAAGGAATAAAAAAAGGCAAGGTATAATAGTTAGTACCATCTTGTAGTGAACTGATATCTTCTTCATTGAGCAGACAAAGATCTTGTTGTTTTTTGTCGCTAATTTCTTTATCGTAACAATCTTTCTGAGTTTCTTGACTTGATTGATATTCATGGACAACTCATTTCCCCATATGCAAAAAGGGTCAACCAGTGGGTCAAAACCTCTGACAGCAGGACCTACATGTGCAAGACCAAATTGTTAAAAACCTAAATATTAGAATGGTTCCTGCAACTGCACAATAATGTGCTATTAGACAACGAACCATGCACATGCTAAGCTCGATTGTAAACCTCAGTGCTTCCCATTGTTTCCCTGCAACACATATAAGGTAGTTAGTCATCTGGTTAAGTGAGGGTTCGCATGCTATCAGTAAAATATGTTGATGAAAAATAAGCACATTGCAGATTCATCAGATTAATTCAAGCCACATGGAAAACCCATTTATCCAAACCAAGCATGATTAAGAACTAGGAAATATACCACTTGTATATGTTTCTCATGTATTAAGTGCAGCCAAATTCGATTTATTCCTCACATGCACAACAATACAAAATTCTACCCACGACAATTGGACATCGCATTGCAGAATTGAACCAAGCAGTTAACTAAACACCACAACAAATGAACCAAACATTAACTGAGCACCACATTGCACAATATAACATACTCCTAATAGAAGATCAGACAGTTAGCCAAACCGAGCATGCTTAACAACTTAGAAATATAGAAATTTTATTTGTTTCTCATGTATTTAGTACAGCCAAATTCAATTTATTCCTCACATGGTATACAATAACAGAATGCACCCACAACAATTGAACATCGCATTGCAGAATTGAACCAAACAGTTAACTAAACACCACAACAAATGAACCAAACATTAATTGAGCACCACATTGCATAATATAACATACTCCTAATAGAAGATTAGATAGTTAACCAAACCAAGCATGCTTAACAACTTGGAAATATAGCAATTGTATTTGTTTCTCATGTATTTAGTACAGCCAAATTCGATTTACTTCTCACATGGTATACAATAACAGAATGCACCCACAACTATTGAACATCGCATTGCAGAATTGAACCAAACAGTTAACTAAACACCACAACAAATGAACCAAACGTTAACTGAGCACCACATTGCACAATGTATAACATACTAGAAGATCAGACAGTTAACCAAACCAAGCATGCTTGATAACTTGGAAATATAGCAATTGTATTTGTTTCTCATGTATTTTGTAAAGATAAATTCGATTTATTTCTCACATGGAAGACAATACAAAATTGCAACCTGAAGAATTGAACATCACATTTGCATAATTGAACCAAACAGTTAACTGAAGACGACAACTAATTAACTAAACAGTTAATAAGTGAGCACCACACTGCACGACATATAGAACATATACACTAGAGCAACAGATTGCATGGTAAAATTAGATAGCACAATTCACTAGAATTTGTTAAGGAAAGGCAGGAGCAGCACACGCAACGGGTAAACCGAGCATGCTTAACCAGCGTAGCTAGCAAATGGCAAGGTGCTCCTCCAAGATCTGGGGGTCGGCACGAATGGCAGCCATTGCGACATCATCCGCACGTGTGGCCGCGATTTGCTTCTTCGCTGCCAAATGCTCCTTGAGCTCCTGGCTATACTGTGTGCACCATGGCTTAGAGCGGCGCTTATTTGGTGGAGGGGTCGGTGATTTGGGTGGAAGGTGTCGTGCCGACGGTTGGGGCATGTGGGATGTGGAAGGAGGAGGAGGATGGGGGTCAGGTGTGGATTACCTGCCTGGATAGACGAGGCCGAGTAGCGTGAAGGAGGGTCGCTGGCTAGGAGGCGGCGCTGCAAGCAAGGAGTGAAGGTTTCAACTTGGAAAAGAAGGCGGAAACAGGGGAAATGTGGCTTTTGGTAAGGGGAAGTGGGCGGGGAGGTAGATATTTCCACGGAAGCCGAAAATTTTGAATCGGTTCAGCGAAAAAGCTGGCGCGCAAAGTGTCATCAGACACGGTCCTTTATTCAGAACTATGTACGATATGTGAACATCACAAATGATTCAGATAGCTTAACCCGTGTGTGATGAGTTTGAACATCAAAAAATTTGGTTCAAATTTCCCTGGTTATAGTGGTCATCCACGTCATTGCATAATTTGGGTACACAAAGGAGACTACAGCACACCCACACTTCTTAATCGAGCAAGTTCAGCAATTAAACAAAGATAGCTGACCTAAACATTACTCTAACAAATTAAAGACCGGCGCTCTTAATTAAACAAAACAAAGAGTACTACTATGGCTGGTGCTCATCGATCTCTGCCGCCTCCTCCATGTCCAGCTCGCGCCCGACGGTCTCCTGGGGAAGGGGCTCCATGGCATCCTACGGCTGGTGCTTTCTGCCTTTTCCGCTCCTTCTGTGCGGCTTTGGCCACATCTAGATCCACCGCCCATTCGGCCATGGCAGCCTCAACGTCCACCCACGTAACAGTGTGGCCGCCTGCGGCGATGAACTCGGCGCGGCGAGATGCCATCACTTCCTTACCATGTGTGCGGTCGCGGGCGGCGAGGAACACGGCGCGGCGGGATGCCATCGCTTCCTTACCAGTTACCGTGCACTTCGGTGCCATGAACGACGCTTGGAGAGAGCTCTGGGACGGAGGGGCCGGGCAGCCGTACAGTGCGGTGGTTTTTAAGAGCTCAACGACAAACGACAAAGGAAATTTGGCTTCCCTTACAATTTTGCTCATTCATTATCGCACACGGTTCATCTCCGTCGCTTCCAGAAACAGTGTGTGCTGAGCCTATTGTGTGTTGCATTATGATTGGCCAGAACACCAGCCACGCGGATCGCGCGTGTGCATCGTAGGATGCACTGCGATCGAACGACAATCCACGTCCCTCACATCACACCCGTGAAGCTATAGCTGGATTGGATTTATATGCGCTAAATGCCTAGAAAATGCACATAATCCCCTAAATATGGTAAATGAGCCCGGAAAAATGCCAAATTTGAACACGGTGATTTGCAGGGTGTATGTTCATCGTAGAAAAAAACTCCAGGGCAAAGAACAAAGAAAATTTGGATCCCCCTTCAATCTTGGTGATTTCCCTCTCGAAAGCATGGAACTTCCTCGGTGATGGTTCGATTTATGAGGGGCGTGCATGACGACATAAGCCAAACCTTCTCAAATTTTTACCAGGGCATGGTGAGGTCATACCATGGCACCATGCCAGGCGTCATGTTTTTCAAGCATTTATTTCATTTTTTCTATAGTTGAAAACCCAATAAAAAACATTTGTGGTTGACTATTTCCACACATTTCATCGAAATATCTGTCCATTCCTTTTAAAAGGCATGAAAATTTGCTAAATGGCACGAGCATGGTTTTCCAGGCCGTTCTTGTGCACCCTTTCATGCACCGATTGTTTGAACTTGAATTATGTGCATTAATGCCTAGAAAATGCACATAATCCCCTAAATATGGTAAATGAACCCGGAAAAGTGCCAAATTTGAACACGGTGATTTGCAGGGTGTATGTTCATCGTAGAAAAAAACTCATGGACAAACGACAAAGGAAATTTGGATCCCCCTTCAATCTTGGTGATTTCCCCCTCGAAACCATGAAACTTCCTCGGTGATGGTTCTATTTATGAAAGGCGTGCATGACGACATAAGGAAAACATTCTCAAATTTTTACCAGGGCACGGTGAGGCCATACCATGGCACCATGCTAGGCGTCATGTTTTCCAAGCATGTATTTCATTTTTGTATAGTTGTTAACCCAGTAAACGATGCGTTTATGGTTGACTATTGCCACACATTTCCTTGAAATATCTGCCCATTCCTTGTAAAAGGCATGAGAATGTACTAAATAGCACGAGCATGGTTTTCCAGACCGTTCTTGTGCACCTTTTCATGCACCGATTGTTCGAATTTGAATTATGTGCATTAATGCCTAGAAAATACAAATAATCCCCTAAATATGGTAAATGAGCCCGAAAAAATGTCAAATTTGAACACGTTGCATTTGAGGCGGTATGTTGATCGTTGGAAAAAAACTGAATGACAAACTAGGACAGAAATTTGGATTCCCCTTCAATCTTGGTGATTTCCCTCTCGAAAGCATGGAACTTCCTCGGTGATGGTTCGATTTATGAAGGGTGTGCATGACGACATAAATCAAACCTTCTCAGCTTTTAACCAGGGCACGGTGAGGCCATACCATGGCACCATGCCAGGCATCATGTTTTTCAAGCATGTATTTCATTTTTCTATAGTTGATAACCCAGTAAATGACGAGTTTGTGGTTGACTATTGCCACGCATTCCCTTGAAATCTCTGCCCATTCCTTGTAAAAGGCTTGAGAATTTACTAAATACCACGAGTATGGTTTTTCCAGACCTTTCTTGTGCACCTTTTCATGCACCAATTGTTCGAATTTGAATTATGTGGATTAATGCCAAGAAAATGCACATAATCCCCAAATATGGTAAATGAGCCCGGAAAAATGCCAAATTTGAACACGTTGCATTCGAGGGGGTATGTTGATTGTAGAAAAAACTGAATGACAAACTAGGAAGGAAATTTGGATTCCCGGCCCCTTCAATCTTGCTGATTTCCCCCTCGAAACCATGAAATTTCCTCGGTGATGGTTCAATTTATGAATGGCGTGCATGACGACATAAGACAAACATTCTCAAATTTTTACTAGGGCATGGTGAGGCCATACCATGGCACCACGCCAGGCATCATGTTTTCCAAGCATGTATTTCATTTTTGTATAGTACCCAGTAAACACATTTCCTTGAAATATCTGCCCATTCCTTGTAAAAGGCATGAGAATTTCCTAAATAGCATGATCATGGTTTTCCAGACCGTTCTCGTGCACCTTTTCAAGCATCGATTGTTTGAATTTGAATTATGTGCATTAATGCCTAGAAAATGCACATAATCCCCTCAATATTGTAAATGAACCCGAAAAAGTGCCAAATTTGAACACGGTGATTTGCAGGGTTTATGTTCATCGTAGAAAAAAACTGATGGACAAAGGACAAAGGAAATTTGGATTCCCATTCAATCTCGGTGATTTACTATCGCACATGATTCATCTCCGTTACCTCTACGAACCGTGTGTGTTTGCCCACACATGCAAAAGGAAAAAGAAAACCCTCGCCCACTTCGTCCCCACCCACTCGTTGCAGACTCCTCCGCAACTCTGCACCTCACTAACTTCTATCGCGGTGGCCACCCTAAGCTCGATGGCTATTGTCGGCAGGCGGAGGTCGCGCTCCAAACGGCACGGAATTTCGCCCCTACCGCTTTTCGCCGCCTATCTGCACCGACATTCTAGACTCTGGTCGATTGGGGTTTTCTGCGGGATTGGGCCGGGGATTTTTCTCATGGAGAAGGTAATCAACTTAGCCAAATATTCACTCATCTCTTATCGCAGTCCGTCCGTCGCTGTTAATCAACCGGCGGAAATCGCCGTGGATTCATTTTTGTTCTAGCTGATTCATGGGTGTTCATTCATGTGTCCACAGTGCGAGCACAAATCGAACAAGTGTGGTCGCGGCCAGTTGGAAACGAAGTTCTATCTCACCATTCCGGATGAGTTCACGGAGCGCTCGGTATGTTCAATCTCAACCTACCACGGTCGGCATGGCCTAAATTTGTGAACATATACCGTCTATTGCTACATTTGGATAAAAGGTACGGTGCCACGTGCAGCCTAGATGTCGAAGCCGATCCCCCCCCCCCCTATATTAGGCAAATATATGATGTATTGTTCATTAAGTTACTCTCATATTTGCATCAAATCTTTGTTACATTATCTATTTTTAATTATATATTTTTGTACCTTGCTTTCATCTATATATTGATCTGTTCTATCAGTTACTCCCATATTTGCATCTTGCTTTGTTATTTCAATATATCTAATTTACGATCTTTATTTTCATTTCAAGCAGTACATCCCTTGCTTTGCAAGAACAGGAGTAGAAGGAAATCTTGGGCTTTACTTTGTTGATGACTCCCTGGATGTCATATTGACAACGCAGCATGGATTTACAATGATGGTTAGCTTGATAAAGATGGTCACTCCTATTTTGATGTGGACCTTTGGAGAAAAATGTCTAAGTGTTATGAACTTAAAGCTGGCAATAAAATTCTAGTGTGTGCACCACAGTCTGGTCTAATTAACATGGATGTTTACTTCCCCAACATCATCAGCCGATCAAAGTCTGATTGAGGTTAGTGTCCTTTCAACTTTCTCCATGCTGTCATATTACTTAGCAAAATCCGGGTATTTGTTCTGACTAATTGATCACTATTTAAGCAACCAATTGTGATTCATTTTCTGACTCCGTTCCTAGGCAGTAACAAATTCTATTTACCAATTCATGCGCACTATATATTCTTCTGCCATGTTCTGAATAAATAATACCTTTCCACCTTTTAAGCAGGATATGTTGGATGCATAGTGAACGATCTGTATGTTACTAAGCATACCAAATTTCACTGGAATGACTTGAAGCATGTCATAATCTTTGTTGATAATCTGACAGAGATAGCACAGCGTATGAACGCTGGATTTTGGATGGGATTAATTATACCTATGGTGCACACATTGAACAAGACCAATTGTGTGCACAAAACGCTAGTAAAAAGTCTTATTTTAATGTTGATGCTCATAAACTATATATATCTTCAACGATATGTTACAATTGGTTTTTATTCTACATTTCAACCGAAATTGCCCACTGTAGCAGTTCCTGGATCGATTTCCTGGCGTGGTCGAATTACACTTGTGCCTGCTAATAACGCTAAAGTGATTGCAAGGTACTGCATTTCCCACAGAAATGGAACCATTCAAATTAACAAGTTCTCGCTTGTCGTGCCAATGCATCCATATTGGAAAATTGGAGACACTGTTCTACTCATGCTCTACCAAGGCACAGGATGGCTCTTCCTTTTCATTAACGAGATGCCGTGTCACCGTGATCAAGCTGCTTCCAGCGGATAATTGTGGTTGTTGGCCCTCAGCCTCTTAAAATGTACTAGCTGTTACTATGTTAAGTATGTAGATATGGACCATATGGTTGTTGGCCCTCAGCCTCTTAAAATGTGATAGTTGTTACTATGTTAATTATGTAGATATGGACCATATGGTTGTCAAAATCGTGTTACGAAGATCCTCCTTTTGTCGAATAGTGTAACCACTATATATATGTTACTCAAATGTTGTTAGCCAAGTTCTTAAATTTTCATGGAAAGTATTAGTATTGTACACAGTTCATTGAGTTTAAGCATGTGCCCGATGTCCAGAAGGCATTTGCATATTAACTGTCCATATTGCAAATTCACACACGTGTTAACATAAGGAAACGTATGTGTAACTTACTAATCATCGCACACGAGTACTCGCAGATGCATTGTGTGCAATACTCCTAGCCACCGCAAGCAACTAGTTTGCATTTTTCAAAGTTTTTTGTACACACAGAATCGCACACGAACTAACTATATTAACCATCTGTGTTGTAATTTCTCATCGCAAATTGTTCATCCGAGTCGGCTGTTTGCCGCGTATCACACACATCTTGTTTACACGACTCATTTGTGTTCTTTTGGCTCATCGCAAATAGTTCATCCATGTGAATTGTATGCCGCATATCACACACATCTTGTTAAGTTGAACCGTTTCTGTTGTGTTCCCTAATCGAAAATAGTTCGTCCGAGTGAACCGTATGTCGTATATCACACACACCTTGATCTGGCTAACCATTTCTGTTGCACTCCCTAATAGCAAACAGTTCATCGGAGCGAACTGTATGTCGTATATCGCACACACATTGATATGGCTGCCCGTTTCTGTTGTTCTGCCTCATCGCAAATAGTTCGAATGGATTAACCGTGTGCCCTGCATCGCACACGCAACTACAATCGGAACCATCTTTGATGGCTCCGCCATTGCAAACATTTTGCATCTTTTTTGACTATTTTTTACATCACCATTTACGATTAATGCATCGCACATAGTTTCGTCAAAGGGTCTCTGATCGTAGTGTCGCGTTAGCAGCATCCTGCAGTAGTGTATAAACTCCTCGATTAGTTTAATGTTTCCAACATCTTCTTGTGCAGTTCCACTAAAATATATGCTATCTTCAAACAAGATCCCTATTTGCACAAGTAGAGATAATTACATATTACATTAAGAGTGGCATCAAATCACAGTGGCAAAACAATTGCTCGTTCCAGCCACAGCAATAATTTAAGATGCAAAACTATATCATTACCTGTGTCATCACAGTTCCAGTGCTTCATTATAGCATCGAGATTTGGTTTTTGTTCTTCTTCCACTTATTCTTCCCCTTCATCACTTGGTTCAATAACAGACAAGCTTCGCCTTCAATGTAAGATTTGGCATGTCAATTAGGGAGCACGAGTATAGCACTAAACAAGATTATTACTTTTCTGATGACAGTAGCAAAAATACAGGCCAACAGTTGCAAAATATCATTATCTTACCTCAATGGGATATTACGGTGCACATACAGATTGGAAGTCTGGTCTCCTTTTGTGCAGTTCAATAAAATCAAGCAACATTACCATATAAGTAGCACAACATATGAAAGCACACTACACAATCATGTGGAAGAAGGCCAGTACTGACCTCTCATGACGCAGAATTCCAACAACTCGCAAGAAGAAGATCTGAAACAAATTTTCCAACATGGATAGGAAGTCAGATCTCCTCTTGTGCAGTTCCACTAAGATCAAGCAATCAAGCAACGTTGTCGGTGTGACATTTTGGTTTAACTACACAAAACACTCTTAAAACAAAAGTGTTTTGTGCAGTGCAACAAAAGGTCACAATAGCAACAAGGTGAAGTTGATAACCCTATTTACACAGAGGTGCAAAGGAAACAATTACTGGTCAACAACGATGGATGACACAGAAGCCCACAAAAAAAGCATCTAACTTATCTAAATGGGAAAGAAAGCAAGGCAGTAGCATTTCTCAAACAGTGGCATTGATTCATATTAACTGAGAGATTATATTAATAATAAAATTTGTTAAACATGTAATTTGCTTTTAACTGTGGCATTGCTTCAATTTTCCAGCGACATTATTAGATTAACAACAGCTAAAGAGTTGTATGGGACAGTGGACGCACTAGCACCATGTGCATCTACCAATGTATAAAGGGGTGATGCACAGTCTATTGCAACAAACAACCAAGGAGCATATTTGTGCTGGTAGCATTTTTTTTATCTTTAGACACCGTTCCCTATGTGAGGCCAGCAAATCTAGTCCTGCTCAAACTCTACAACCTTGTCCCCCACCCACAGAAAGATCAGTTCCTTACAGATGTGTGTACTGCTTTTGTCATTGTTTTCCCTTTTCGACCAACATAGGTGTTGGATAGCCAGCCTGTACTACTTTCACCCTTCCTTTCCTCTTTGAACCATGTCCTAGATTCATGCTATACAACTTTCCCCATTACTTTCCTGTTTGATCCAACACCTAGATTCGAGTGAAGAAGCAAAAAAATTCCACATGCAGCTAGAGCAATGCCTGTGGATTAAGTAAAGTATACCTTAAGGTTCTCGGGGTGTGGCTTGGTGGGCGGCTGGAGGCCGATCTGGCCACACTATGTATGGTGCGAGGAAGATGGGGTCCGAGGCCCTCCCGCGCCGCTGCTGGGTGATAGAGAACAGCGGCGCTGGCAGTGTATTCCCTCCCTCACTGACGGCGACGGCGTTAAGCCTCCTTGCCCTCCCCGGCGGACGGGATCCTGCCGGCTCTTTGACCAGCAGTGAGGGTAGAGAGAGAGAGGAGAGACCAGCGCAGTCTTTTAGATCTGGATAGGGTGAGAGTGTGTGTAGAGAGCAACTACAAGCGCTGAGGCTCCAGTGTGTATATATATTGGGGACAGAGAGTGTGAAGAGAGCAAACCCTAGAAAACAAGCGCTGAGGCTGCAGCGTATATAGTTGGAGTGGTTTTCTTTTTCTCTCCATAAAAACCATTTTAAATTGTGCATGAAATGGAACTCTTTATTTTAACGTACTAGTGAAGAAAAATACTAGTATGGCAAAGCTAATACGTGAAGAAAATTTAACGGTCGAAGGAGTCAACTCGCAATTAACGCTCCACGCCTCCCGGTCGCACTTACTATCGTTCACGTGTGGTACACGACCCTCCGAAGTGAACAACAACTGAACCACACACGGTCAAAATATCGGAAAGGTGGGCTGCACCATCCTCCAATTTTAAATATTTCGGGCACTTGTATTCGGCCTAAGTCAGTGTGCCACCATATGTACTAAGGGTTAAAGCGGGTGTTAAGAAACTAGGGAGTATTGAGAGTAATTATCATGCCGTTTATTTGTAGGATCACTTGCAAACTGTCAAACTCAGTCCAAGTTTTTACTCTACGTCATATATTTTTTGTCAAAGTTTGACCAAAAATTTTAACTACTCACTACTTTCCGGTTTATAGGGCATAAATTTGATATCTCATCAACCAAGGAAGATGCATGATGAGTGGAGAAATGTAGTAAGTACTCCATCTCGTAGTTTACAAAATTACTCAAACTTTACTCTGCATTAATTACAATATATTCATGGACGACCACTAAATGAGTAGGAACGGTTACATGCTCTGGTTGGTTTCTTTTAATCCTTGCATGCATCAATTTAATGCAACTTGGGATGTGAACATGTGGTGGAAAGAAGTGAAAATAATACTTTTACGAAGAAAATGAGATGATCCCAATAAACGAAGAAAAATTCAGAACCAACGTAATGAATACAGCCACCGGCCATATGCACACATTTATTTTCCAGCACATTTCTTTATTTCATCAACGACATTTTGATACAGGGACGTACATTCACCAATTCTTTGCTAGGAGAGCAAGACCAAAGAAAACAAGAACCACAATTAGACATTTTAAAAGATATCCAATTTCCATAACTGCTCCCACTAATTGTATTAATATCTTCTCTATGTCTTCATTGTTGATCTGTGGGTTCTCGAGCTTGCACACTTCTTTCTTCTTCGATTCTAAAGAACTAGATGTTGCTTCACATCTAATATCATCTCTAGTCTCATCTCTAGCCTCTATTCTAGAAAGGATAGAACGAGCATCTACCAAATTTTGTGCTATCAATAGATCGATGTATTCTTCTTCCCAAAACCAAAACTTCCATCCATCCTACACACAAGTCTGAGTATAAGCTGCCGAACATGCACCGAATAAGGGAGCAAAGCCGAATCAAAAGAAGTTCTACGCACCTTATCTTTTTTGCACTTGATGAACACCCATCCGGGATGTTGTGGCATGGTCGAAACATGGCGTAGGACCTGCCGCGGGCAGCCATCGCACTTTATGAGCGGCAACGGTGAACCGACTAGCCGCTGGGCCAGGGCCGAGCCCGGACGGTGGCCGGCCGTGTCTTTGTCGGTGATCCGCCGACGGGATAGATCCGAGCGGCTAGAGGCGGATTCAGTACCTGCACGCGACGTGGAGGCATTGCCATTGTTGTGAGACCTGGTACCCGGACAATCCATGGCAAGGCACAGTCGCAGGCAGCTGGAATGCTCCAAATCCGTTAGCCGTGTGCGTCAAATCCCACGGCCGCAGATATAGCGGTTGACCGCCGGCGCCGGGACGAGAGAGGCATAGATCCGGCCGTCGTGCTATGGTCGGCTGGGCTATAGTGCGAGGCAGTGACTGTGTCTTTGACGGACGTGCGTGTACCTCTTCTCTTCTTGTACATACTCCATTTATCTCACTTCCTGTGGCTTCCCACTCCTATTCCTATTCTATGAACCTGTGTGTGTGTGTTTTAACAGCGTGTGTGTGTTAGAGAGAGCGACACATCGACCTACTCCTACAGAGATATGGTGTGTAGTACTACGATTTAGCCGGGAGAGTCGGTGCATCCTCTCATTTCCGGGTGTCCGGTTGGGACAGCTGCCACGCCCGCTCCTGACCAGCCTGGCCCACACAAAGCCCCTCCATCGCCCACGTGCGCTTCCCGCCCGAAATGGTCAGCGCTGCTCCAGAGAATCGGTGCCGCATTCATGCCCGGGCAGAGCGGACGTGACCTCTCACTGGCGCATTCGTTGGGAGAAGCGGATTCAACAAAGAGTGATGGTTGCTTCATCCGTCCAACTTACTGCCCGGTCGATGTGATTTGACGGCTCATTGGTCATTATTACTGAGGTGGTACGACCATGCTGAGTCTCATTTGCACTGTACACTTTACTTTGGTGCATGACACATGCACCGGATGCTGGATGTCCCATGTTTCGGTGAAAGGAGGTAGAGCATCTCCACTCTTTACAATTTTCTCCCCACTTACAGCAGAGGAGTGCGAAATCAGCGAAAACACAACAACTCAATGATTACATGGCCCACCTCACACTATCACCATATTTTTTGGACACCGTGCGACACCTAACTCTTTAATACACAGTACTATAATTTCTTAGTGAGATAACATTGTACAATGCTATGAAACTTTTGTCTTCTGTTTCATGTATCTTGCGTCCAAGGTTGCCCCGTTGCAACATTCCATCAAATACAAAGGAGACTAGCATGCATGCTATTGCATCTCAATGATTCACAGATCATAGCCAATATGTACTCCCTCCGTTCCAAAATAAGTGTCAAAGTTGTACTAAAGTTGACACTTATTTTGGAACAGAGACAGCTAAAGAAAAAAAAATGATCCATGCAGTCCCTAGGCCTCGAACCCTAAACCCTAACCAGGCTTTAATTTGGTGGCGACATCGAACCTTCCGAAGAAATGAAGTTTGCAACCCTTTGACCATCGGATCATTTTGTGCAGTTTCACTAAAATCGAGCTGAGCATCCCTGTGGCAAAGAAATTGAAGAAGTGTGATTAGAATAAGACTAGTGGGACTAGTTGATGAGACATAAACTCATCACAAATACAGTAGAAGCCAGTAGAGGTACGTGCGGGGCAAAGAAGTAGAGAAATATCTACATGGAGCGATGTGGGCAGCTGGGGCAGTGGTGCAAGCCGGCTGTAAAGGAAGTTGTACTTGAGGGATGTCGGGATGTAGCTAGAGGAGGGCGGCTAGAGGTGGCAACTGCCCATGTCACGGCAGTGAGCAAGGGACGAAGGCAACCACACCGGCTTTGTGAGAGAGAACAACGGGGACCCCTGATCGGGACGCACCGACAGTGGGTTTTTGCCGTCGGCGACAGCGACCGCATCTACACAAGCATCCACCCCTTCCCCCGGCGGACGTGATCTGCCCAGATGTGTGACTAGAGATGTGGCCATTGTCGTTTTGTGCGAGAGAGTGTGAAGAGAGCAACCCCAGCAAGCAATCGTGTAGGCTCCTGGCTATGTATATAGTGGAGCGGTTTCTTTTTCTCTCCACTGAAGAAAAAAACCTACTCTACCATGTGGTTATTATATGGACAAAGAGTATAGGCAATAATAATGACTAATGAGCCGTCAAATCACGAGGCCCACCTTTCTCTATGTTTGACCAAGGAAGCAGCCATCATTTCACTCCTCGTTGAATATCCATCTGCTGCTACCTCTGCAAATAAATAAACATCCGCTGCTACCTCCGCAGCATGGTTAATAATATAGCCATGTCAATCACGACGTAGAAATATCATTCACTGACACAATAGGGCTGGCTCTAAGGCTGGTGATTTTTTTTTTACTTTGTCTCTTTCTCTTTTTGTCTCATTTACTCATTTTACATAGGAGCACGTGTAGAGGATGGCTATTCCTTTCGATGGGACTTCTTCATGGGGCTTAAGACTAAGCAACTCCGAATATTATTCCCGCAGCCCACCACTCTGAATCATGCCATCTATGATACTCCCATTGCAACAATGAGGTCCACTAGGTCTTGCACGTCCTATAAGAAGAGACTGTCACGCAAAACATACATTCTTGTTGCCTTCTTCCTCATACAGTACGTACAACTAATAGTACTACTACTCGTTCTCCTATAAACCTTGCGCTTGGCATATAAAAAATACTCCGTATTAACCTTGCGCTTGGCTCTTCGCCTCTTCGGGAAGTCGAGCAATGATGGTACTATAGTATATGGTTCTGGTTATCTGTGACCAAATGAATTGCTGCACGTCCACCATGTGGGCGAGGGGCGAGGGAGAGTTCGTACTACTACGTCCGTTTCAATATGGACTACATATGGAGCAAAATGAGTGAATCTACACTCTAAAATACGTTTATATACATCAGTATTTGGAGTATGTGCTAGTAGTTCATATTGAAATCTGCTAAAAGACATATATTTCAAACAATATGATAATCTCTCTAACCAAGGTAGGGACGAGGAGTATACATGTAACGGAGGGAGTAGTAAAATCTCCTCCTCGTCGTGTGAGCCACCGCACGCTCGGGCGAGGGAGCGGGCGTAGGCGTAGCAAAGCAAGCTTCTCCTCGTCCTGCGAGTCACCACGCGCGTGGGCGAGGGAGCGGGCGTAGGCATAGTAAGCAAGCTTCTCCTCGTCCTATGACTCTGCGAGCCACCCCGCCCATCGGCGGGGGAGAGGGCGTACTAAGCAAGCTTCTCCTCGTTCTGCGAGTTTACGGGACACATCAAAAGTAGTACAGAGCAACTCCAGTGTATAGAGCCTTGCCTCTAAGGTAGGCCCCACATGGTTTGCCTCTTTTTTTAAATAACGTGGCAAGTCGCAATTTGTTTGTTCACCCGTGGTACACAATCCTCCATCAAGTGGACAACTAGTACACGTGTCAAATTACCACGTGGGCTGCCTTTTCGTATAGAAATGAGCTCCACCGTGTACCCGCGCAGGTGTGATTGGGAAAGAGACGGGAGTACGTGCGCCGTGCGTGCACCTCTTCTCTTCGTGCACGTCGCCCACCTACGTGGGTGTGTGTGAGAGAGATACAAACCTAAGAGATGGCGTGTGCGTTCGTGAGTGTTTTTTGTTATGGGGGGTGATTTCGTGAATGTATTTGTGCGAATATGTGTCGATGATATCTCAAACAAAAATGTGACACAGGCAATGTGTGTGAAATAGAGGCCTATCTATATCATATATAGAGGGGGCGATCCACGAGAAGAGAGGGAGGGGTCATATATATCGATAGAGTCGAAGAGAGGATCAAATGTGTGGGTGCGAGATCGATGAAGAGAGCCATCGGAATTGTGTGTGTGCACTTCAAAGATATAGGGCGACTGACCTACCGGAACGTCAGAGGGCAGAGGGCAAGTTTGTGTGTGGCAGGGAGACATGACTAGAGCACTCGATGTATCGGTGTGTGTGGGAGGGGGGGGGAAGGCAGAGACCTAACTAGAGAGGTAGATCGACTCGTATATGTGTTGAGAAGGAGAGACCTAGCTATGTCTTGAGGGAGATCGATCGACATACATACATAAGTGAAGGACGAGAAATAGGTTGGGACAGAGAGAGAGAGAGAGAGAGAACGAGGTAGAGTGCCAGAGGGGTGGTGGAGTTGCTTCTCGGAGATGATGGGAGAGGCCTACTACACAAACTGAGGGTACAACTGCAATATCAAGAAGAGAGGGGATGTGTTTCTGGGTGTGCGTGTGTGTGATAAATGTGTCGGGAGGCATGCATGGATGATGAAGGGGGGCCATATGTGTTTGGTAAGCGGACCTAACTAGATCGGTAGATCAATTGTTGTGTGTTGTAGGAAGGGAGAGACATAACTAATGAGGTAGATCGATTGGCGCGTGGGGAAAACGAGTTATAAATGACCTTGCTAGCTATATGTATAGTGGGAGATCGGTCGGTGTACATCCATTTGTTAGAGTCAAATAAGGCCCAGAGAGACGGATAGAGAGAGAGGGATGGAGCTAGGAGGTGGTGCGAGAGGCCTACTAGATAGGGGGAGGAGTGTGTTATCGTGAGATCGATGAAAAGAGGGGAGAGAGTTTACATGTGTGTGGGACCATATGAGAGACATTAGGCATCGATAGAGAAAGGAGGAGATGGAAAGTGTGTGTGTATGTGGTAGGCAGACATCGCTAGAGAGGTTTATCGATAGGTGTGTGTCGGAAAGGAGTTGTGGTGATCGTAGGAGAACGACCTAAAGAAAAAAATGAATGTGTGCGATGGATAGAATGCTGAGGGAGGGGGAGGGGGAGGAGGGCGTGTGCGTGCACGAGAAAAAGTTAGTGCTAGCTACAAAGGTTAGAGGATATGTGTCGATGATATCTCAAACAAAAATGTGACACATGCAATGTGTGTGAAATAGAGGCCTATCTATATCATATATAGAGGGGGTGATCCACGAGAAGAGAGGGAGGGGTCATAGATATCGATAGAGTCGAAGAGAGGATTATGTATGTGGGTGCGAGATTGATGAAGAGAGCCATCGAAATTGTGTGTGTGCACCACAAAGATATAGGGCGACTGACCTACCGAAACGTCAGAGGGTAGAAGGCAAGTTTGTGTATGGCAGGGAGACATGACTAGAGTTCTCGATGTATCGGTGTGTGTGTGTGGGGGGGGGGAGGGGGGAGGCAGAGACCTAACTAGAGAGGTAGATCGACTCGTATACGTGTTGAGAAGGAGAGACCTAGCTATGTCTTGAGGGAGATCGGTCGACATCCATACATAAGTGAAGGAAGGGAAATAGGTTGGGACAGAGAGATAGAGAGGGAGAGAGAGAAAGTGCCGGAGGGGTGGTGGAGTTGCTTCTCGGAGATGGTGGGAGAGGCCTACTAGACAAACTGAGGGTACAACTGCAATATCAAGAAGAGAGGGGATGTGTTTCTGTGTGTGCGTGTGCGTGAAAGATGTGTCGGGAGGCATGCATGGATGATGAAGGGGGACCATATGTGTTTGGTAAGCAGACCTAACTATATCGGTAGATCAATTGTTGTGTGTCGGAAGAAGGGAGAGACATAACTAATGAGGTAGATCGATCGGCGCGTGGGGAAAACGTGTTATAAACGACCTAGCTAGCTATATGTATAGTGGGAGATCGGTCGGTGTACATCCATTTGTTAGAGGCAAATAAGGCCCAGAGAGACAGATAGAGAGAGAGGGATGGAGCTAGGAGGTGGTGCGAGAGGCCTACTAGATAGGGGGAGGAGTGTGCGAATGTGAGATCGATGAAAAGAGGGGCTAGAGTTTACACGTGTGTGGGACCGTATGAGAGTCGTGAAGCTTGGACAGAGAAAGGATGAGATGGAAAGTGTGTGTGTGTATGTGGTAGGCAGACATCGCTAGAGAGGTTTATCGATTGGTGTGTGTCGGAAAGGAGTTGTGGAGACCATGGGAGGACGACCTAAAGAAAAAAATGAATGTGCGCGATGGATAGAATGCTGAGGGAGGGGAGGGCGAGTGGGGCTTGTGCATGCACAAGAGAAAGTTAGTGCTAGCTACAAAGGTTAGAGGATCGTGTGGGTGTAAGAGACTAACAAAGATCATATAACGGGACTAGACTCTCTTGTGTGGTGCGAATTGATTTCTTTTTGGTTTTTTCGTCGAGGGAAATGCGAATTGATTTGGTACAGTACATGTTAGGCTTGTCCGAAAATTTCAACCCGCGCCTTGTTATCCTAAAATTTTAAGATATCTCTTTGTCTCGTTGTGCTCCTAAAATTCCCTCCATCTCAACCCGCGCCTTGCTATCCCAAAATTACAACACGCGCGAAAACTCCCACCTCCTGCGAAATCCCGACACGCGAAATTCTAGTGATACCCCTGAACCGAAAGAACCACCTAGTTCAAATCGGTGGGGCTACTTTCGTAACTTACCCCACATTTCGGACAAGCGCGTCCCTAAGCCATGGTTCCCCCCTCCCATCCCCTCCGCCCCCATTCGTACACTGAGGCCGCGAAAACCCGTGAAGCCCCACACCCTCCTCCGTCTGCCACCCAGCCGGAGCCTCATCCCCGACGACGTCGTCCACAGCAACACCTCGATGTCCCTCATCCACCGCACTAGATGAGGATCCGTTGTCGATCTTGTCGTCCCGTCGGTTCAGCCACCCTGTCCTCCACCTCCAAGGAGTTTCCCCGATGTTCGCCTCATCTTTCGTGCCACCTCCATTCCCATGTCATCATCTTCACCTGCACCACCGGAAGAGCAGCACCATCACCAATTCCTCGGATGAAGCTGAGGCCTAATCGGCACCACCAAAGAGGTTTTACACTAATCGCTGCATTTTCTTCTTGATTCGATCTCATGGTGCTGTCGGCGCTCCGTCCCGAGCCGCCATGGCGCGGCTTCATCTACGACGGCGTTGCCGGCCACTTCCTCCACGGTGTCGCTCCCTCAGCGGCGACGTCCACATCAGTCAGAGCTACCACTCCTACTCCGGCTCTCGCTAGCCCTGCTGCTACTACTTTGGCTCTCGCTCGCTCGCGTTGCTGCTCTACTCTTGCTCTCGGTCCCCTGCCTGGTCTGCTCTGGCTCTTGCTCGCGCAACTGCTCTTGCTCTTTCTCTCGGTCCCCTGCCTGGTCTGCTCTGGCTCTTGCTCGCGGTGCTGCTCTTGCTCTTGCTCTTGCTTGCGCTGCTGGTCTACTCTTGCTCGCGTTGCTGCTGCACGAGCAGTAGCTCCGGCCCTCGCTCGAGCTCCTGCTGCTGCTACCCGAGATGTTGCTACACGACTAGCTGCCCTGGCTCTCGCACGCGCTGCTGCTCTGCCCCGGCGGCTCTTTGGTAGTACGATCCCTGTTGGAGCGGCTACCGATTTAGATCACTGCTACTCTGCTACTAGTGCTTGAGTAGACAAAACTATAAGTGCCCTGCTTTTCTGCTACTAGTGCGTGCAGTTTCGACAGTAAAATTCAGTTTCGACAGTTAAATTCAGTTTCGACAGTTAAGTTCATAGATGAGTGGCTGATGTATTTTTACATCTAGCACTTTTTGGCTATGTATTTTACGTCATCTATTGGAGATGCTATTAGAATACCACTTCTGGTTAACGTTGTCTCTCTTGTCCTGCTTCAGCCTCGCCGTCATACACCTCACCGGAGCTGCTCCAATGACGAAACCCTGCATCACAGCGGAGCAATACCCTTGGCTCCATTTCCAGACGCCTAAGATCTTCTTCCCAGCCTCCGACTGCCACATCAGCCGCAACATCCTCAGCGACCAACCCAATGATGCTGAGATCGACATGGCTTCGCCAAAGAGGTTGTACACTTGCTGCATCGCTTTTTTACTCTACATGTTATATATATTGTCCACTGAGCACACGTAGTAACGTGAAATACAATTAGTTTCTCCTATATAACAAGCAGTGAGGTACCAGGCAACTTAGCAATCCATGATGGACTCTCTCTGTGCGTTTGAGTTGTGCATGTGTAGATGGGCATGGGAGTTGAGTTAGTAGGGCAGTGGCCTGGGTCCAAAGTAGTACAAGTAGCACAAAAACATTTTTGGAGTGTAGACTTTTGCCTGTTCAAGCCTGCCTACTAGAATTGCTAGTGGTTGAAAGGAAATGTGAAGGAAAATCATAGGAATTGGAAAGTTTCCTATTGTACTACTATTCATGCATTTGGTTCAAAGGAATGGAGCAAAGGAAAACTGTAGGATTTTTTCCTTTAGTGTCTCTTTCAAAGAAAAACCGTAGGAATTTTAATATCCACTTGGCCCACCTTTTCAAATTCCTATTCATAAAGAACAAGACTAAGTGATAGTAGCATAATAGCATTATAACTGTACATTTTCTTGTGGTTTGACTTAATTTGACCATGCTTCTTTGCATTCTTGTGACCTTCCAATTCCTGTGAACCAAACACCCAGATTGACAGAAATCCTGTGATTTTAAATTCTCTGTTTTGCACATGCATTCCTATCCTATTACTGTGTATTTCCTATCCCTGCATTGTTAGAATCCTCCAATTCAAACGAGCCCTTACATAATTACTTCTCTTACAGATAGTTGTCAAAGAAAACCTTGTGTGGTTTGTCCCGCTCCTGCCGCGCCGTCGTCCACCCCAGCTTAGCTGCTCCAATGACAGAAGGGTCCACCACAGCAGGGATCCACCCTCCAGACTGTCTTTCGCCGCCTCAGATCTTCTTCCCCGCCGTCGGTAGCCATGACAACTACATTACCATCATCAACTGAGCAGATGACCTTGAGGACTACACGAGTCCGCAAGAGAGGTCGCACTCTTTGGTGTCTGCTTACGTTATGCATCGCTTAATATACCATGCTACTTTATCATCCTGTTCATCGATTAGACTCTGAGTCAGCTCCAAACTAATGCTCAAACTTGAGTTTTTAAATGGTTGTGGGGTACATATCGGGGCCACAATCAATAGTATATGTCTACTATCTGGTTGATCTCTGGTGTCTACTATGAGTTTCATGTTGGGTGGGAAACAAACAGTAAAGAAGCCATTATCTGTATTTTTTAACTGAAGCCATTATCTGCCTGCTATCATTGGTTTTGGGTCTATCCACAGGTTGCTACCATCACTCTGGATTTCTGCATGCACTCCTTACATAATCTCACTATGTTTTATTCCTATGCATTTCAGTTATTGTACACAATGGAACTGAACATGTAGAGCAAAATAGACGAGCCTTGCGTGGTAAGAAAATTTCATGCAGACATCGCTCCATGGTGGGCGCAAAGGCATCCCCCCTCCACCCATTTCAGATTTTAATCAAGAGGAAGATAACTGTTCTGAGGGGGATTCAGAAGGAGCAGACTACTCCTATTTACCCCCCGAGGTCTTCGCTCTAACTTGGCATGCTGATGTTGGTCATATCATGCATATGGTCCCTTGCATTGCTTACTTTATACATCAAATATGTCATCTGCTTAGTTTAGACATGCTTTGTGTGAATGCCATATGTTTAGTTTCTATATCGTACATGTGAATTATGCAACGCCATCTTGTTTAGCCAGGCATCATATATGTGAATTTTGCAACGCCATCCTGCTTAGCCAGTCATCTTATATGTGAATTATATCATGCCATCCTCTTTTTTATTACGTATTACATTTGTAAACAATGTTAGTACATTCAACTACTCTTCATGTGCATCAACCATTTGACACGGTGATGGAAATATCTGGAGTGAAAACAAGGTCTTCAAAGCAAACAATGCTATCTGACGAAGCACATATCTCGCTGGTAACGGATAGCTCCTCAAAGGAGGATTCAGAGATAGATGACCAGTCATATTCCCCCCCCCCCAAGGTGTATGCTCTAACTTGGCAGGGTTATGTTGCTCATATCGTGTGTATGTTTTATTGCATTGCTATGTCATTTGCTTAGTTTAGACATGCTTTGTGTGAATGCCACCTGTTTAGTGTCTAATTACCATATATGTGAATTATGCAATGCCATCTTTTTGCAAGACATTATATATGTGAATTATGCAATGTTATCTTGTTGCAAGGCATTATATATGTGAATTATGCAATTCCAAGCTGTTTAGCCAATCATCATATAAGTGAATTATATCATGCTATCTTTTTTGGTATTATGTATTCCATTTGTCGACAACGTTTGTATATTCAACTACTCTTCCTGTGCATCAGCCATTTGAAGCGGTGATGGAAGTATCTGGAGTGAAAACAAGGTCTTCAGAGCAGACAATGCTACCTGCTGAAGCAGACAACTTGCTGGTTACAGATAGCTCCTCAGAGGACGATTCAGAGATAGATGACCCTATTTCCCCCCTGAGGTCTATGCTCAAACTTGGTAGGGTTATATTACTCATATCATGCATATGTTGTCTTGCATTGCTTAGTTTTTACATCATATACACAATATTGAATGCCATCTACTTAGTTTAGACTTCATATATGCGATTGCCATCTACTTACTTGCTTAGTATATAAGTCCTATATTTGAATTATATCATGTCATCATGTTTACATAGACAGCATCTATCTGAATTATGGCATGCCAACCCATTTAATAAAGACATCATATAGTTATATCATCTCATCCTATTTAGTGTTTATAGTCATCATATTTTGAATTATGTCATTCTAAGCGTGAATTATATCATGCCATCATGTTTCCATAAGCGGCATGCATGTGAATTATGGCATGCCAACCTATTTAATAAACACATCATATAGTTATATCATGTCAACCTATTTATATAGTTATCATATTTTGAATTATGTCTTTCTATCCTATTTAGTTAGCCATCATATATGTGAAATTGTGTCATGCTATCTTGTTTAGTTAGCCATCATATATGTGCAACTGTGTCATGCTATCCTGTTTGGTTAGACAACATAAATGTGAATTATTTCATGCCCTCTTTTATTCCCCATTATCCATTGCACCTGTCTATCATACAATGTCTATAGATTCAATTACTTTTCTTGTTTATCAGCCATTTGAATTGGAGGGGGTGATGGCAGTATCTAAGGGAGTAACAACACGGTCTTCAGAAAAGATAGTGCTACCAGTCGATGCAGATAGAACCATGGTTTTACTTGCCCAAGAACCATCCCCACCACACATAACCTAGACTCTCGCAGATTGTACCGCTACCCAGTTGGACAGAGAACCAGCTACACCACTTCTAACCCCAACCCCAGCAGATAGTAACCCAGTTCCAGTTGACACAGCACTGTCTCCACCATAGAGCACCCAAACACGAGTAGTTAGTAAGGTAACTACAGTGCCCAAAGCACGAGGACCACCACCCCGAACCCCAACTCAACGCTTAAACCAGAAGAAGAATTGTTCTCAGGTCAGGTTTTTTAGCTATGGTTCATACTCCTTTGCTCTTGCATCATTGTATTGACTCATACCAATTATTGTCAAATTTGAAGGACAGAATAGAAACTCCAATGGCGCAACAGGTATGTTTTAAACCTGTTTCTTTAACTGGTTTGCTGTTGTAACTTGCTCTATGTTGATTTCAATTTCAATTGAATAAACAGTTATGTTCTCATGTCATGCACATTACAAGTGTTGTTATTGCTATGTAGTTTCCCAATTTTATATTCTGTCTATGCTGCTTTTTCATAAACAGATATTATTTGAATTGTGTCTCTATCTTGATTTGGCAACAAAAACTAGAATGATATAGACCATAAAGTGACCATGGTACATAGATATATGTTTGTTTCATGCTGTTATACTGTCCACTTTACTACTGAACTGGTTTACCAAAATGAGTTTCATATACAACATGGTAAACCTGTGATGTTTCTGCTTGTTTCCCTTTTAGAATGCGGACAAAATATTGGAGAAGAGTACCCCATTATGCAATGGTAAAGGAAGTAATGCAGATAAGGTTTAAGATAGTGAGACATCCCTGTTGGTTTCCAAGAAAGCTGATAAAAACTATCTTCACGACAGTGAGACAACCCCAAAGTCCTGTCTTGATGTAGTGTTCGAGTTACTGGCCACTACTACTGGCACAAGCTCTTCGAACTCGCTGCCTGAATCAGTTCGTCTTCTTGAGTCTCAACTTCACGTTGAAAGACATCGATCAGATGTGCTATGACACGAAGCCGAAGGACCGAGGAAGTCCCTGCAGAATTCAGATGCATACTTTCTGGTGCAAAAGCAAACACTGGAGGATTTAAGCGCCAAACAAGAGAAAGTTAATAAGCTTGCTAAGCATCTTGCCAGCATGCTGGGTACCCAGGGTATTGTTTATTGAGCTCTTCTAAAATGGTTTTAGTTCTGGACTTGTTTTGCTGCGGTGTTTATTTGCACTGGTCGCCAACTTTGACAACCAGTGTATGTGATATGCTGCTTTGTTCCCTATATTTGCACTGGTGGTGAACTTTGATGCCCAGTGGATGTAATATGTGTAATAGCCGTAATAGCCTAGTGTTAGTTGCTTGCTTGTTTATTTCCTTATTGTCATGTTTAGTTGTTTGCTTGTAGTCACTGCAGTTCTTTTTCCACGTTTTTCTAGTGGCCACAATAACCTATTTTTTATAACTAGGCCACAATAACCATGGGCAACATACGGACCGTTGTAACCATGGTCCTGCTACCTGCTGTAGTGACCATGCGCCTCCTACGGGTCGTAGGATCCATGGGCCTTCGACGGGCCGTATAATCAATGGGCCTTTTACGGGTCGCATGATCGATTGGCCAAACATGGGCCGTACTATTCATGGACCAATAACGGTCCGCAAAATGTGCCGTAAACGTGCTAGAGTGGAAATCGTGTGTTTATGGCCCGACCATAACGGGCCGTTAATAGGCCAAAATGTATAACGGGCTTAATTCTATCGACGGGCATCATGGGTTATTAATGGGCCGTATTTGATGATGCTATGGAAACAGCCCAATGGGTTAACGAGCCGACTGTAACTACGAGCTGAATTTGGCCCACAAGCGGAACAGGCCAGTAACAGACCATAAGTAAACGAATGCTGGAAATGAGCCCAAGAATAAATGGGCCCTTAGAAGGCCGAAAGGTAACACGTGCTGGAAAGGGCCCAACGGAATAATGGGTCGTTAATGGGTGTAAAGTGATACACTGTTCATTATGGTCCAGTTTCACCACGGGCCTTTAATGGGCCCAAAGTTACAAAGGGCCTCGTATGGGCCGAAAGACATCATGGGCCATACATGGGCCGGAAGTTACAATGGGCTGGAATCATATTGGATGGCCCAGATGACGCTACTGGGCCCAATTTGGATAGGCCATAATGAGCCGTGAGTTAGCGGGCTGTAAATGGGCTATATGCGAATAGGCTGTTAACAGGCTTTCCGTGTGCCAGCCCGCTACCTTTTGACCAAGTCAAACGGGCTAGCCTTTTCACCTGAATGGGCCTCTGTTGGGCCGTGCCACATGTCGACGTATCATAGGCGCCTCCGTCCAATGAGTGGATGACATCTGTCCCAACACTGAGCCGACACGTGGTTCCTCTGGCCATTGAGAATTTTACACATGGAAAATCCCCATTCGTCCGAGCTGTTAACGGGTTATCGGATCCAAACCGGAACCCGATAGCTTAACGGCGACCTGTTACGGTGGATGCCATGTGTCGGTTACCTTTGATGAAAGCACTTCCTTGATGCGCCATTTATCGTCATGGAAGTGGACACTTCCGTGATGATAATTTTGGTATTGTCATGGAACACTTCTACGACAGCACAGGTATGACTATCTTGATTCTGTCATAACATCGTCATGGATGTTCATGCATGACAGAAAATGTGACCTACTGCGACAAACACGTATCATCACGGAAGTTGTTTTTTTGTAGTGGTAGGCGTACGTAGTAAGCAAGCTTCTCCTCGTCCTGTGAGCCACCGCGCATGGGCGAGTGAGAGGGCGTAGTAAGCAAGCTTCTTCTTGTTCTGCGAGTTGACGAGACACATCAAAGTAGTACTAGTCCGTACTGCGTCTTTTCCGGTTAACATGGCTTAATTTGAAATGAGAAAAATACACTGGCGGTCAACGTATGTAACAATACGCTTATTACGGTCACTATATAGTTTTGCGGTGATTATAACGTCACTAGCTCACCGTAGAGCACCGTATTGCACCCTACTGACCGGCCACATAGTCGACGTGGCACTTTGTTGACCCGTTAAATTGACACCTGGTTTCTAGGTCCTACTTGTCAGTTGGCAGAGCAAAGAAATCAGTTAAACAAAACTTTACACAGGCATGACAGAAGTCCAACCCTTGTGCACGAACCACCCTGGCTGTGTATGTGAGTGCATGCACGTGTACTCCCTCGGTCCGTGAAAAACTGTACATCTAGCATTAGAAAATTTTCCAACAAAGAGTGTACATCTACACTTCCAATGCACTTAGCCTTTAATCTAATCGGTATTGATTGACTAATGCACCAACTTGTGCTCTAGCTATAGGCTGCATGTCTATCCTTTGATACAGCATGCAACAACCTTCATTTAATCTTCTTCTCTCAATGTTCGCATGCACACACAAGTCTGCTACTTTTGGGCGTTAATTATGCTATGCAGTTCCGGTTCCTCTTGATCAATGTGTAAATCTCTATATTTACAATCTTTCACGGACGGAGGGAGTAGGTTGAGCACTTGAGCATGAGCATGTGTGTTGCGTCGTGTGCTGTGTGCCGCATGGATGCGTGAGTGTTGCATGCGTGCATGTGTATGTGTGAGTGTTGCATGCATGCATGAGGCTTCTACTCCCTCCCATTGACATGTTCATATTTGAAGCTTCATTAAAATGTTGCATGCAATAATTAAGAGAAAACTCACCAATGCGTGTAAAACTTCTGGTCTTTTGTTCTTCACGCATGCATTCCAATTAATACATTCGCAAACACAATTTTCTTAAGGAAAACGAGCCCATTATTGAGTACTTTTGGAAAAAATTCTTCGGGCACTCATCATTTACTACTGCCTTGGTTGATGATTTTTTATTGACCTGTGTATAAACCTCCGTCCTAGTTTATTGGTCCCCTTCGTGTTTAGTGTAACATTTTGACCGTAAATTTAACTAACAAAGTATCAATGCATGTCATAAAATTCCATACCATTAAAAACTATGTTCAAATATGAATCCAGTGATATGATTTTTGGTGACATGCATTAACATTTTATTAGTTAAATAGATGGTCAAAGTTTGACACAAAATACTAGTAGTAGTCCTACATTATTGGCGCCGGGTACCTTGGCCAATGTTTCTTGTTGTTGGACAGGATGAGAGTAGAGGCATAGGGATACTGTAGATAGGAAGTCTTGGCGATCCATTATTCCCCATCTCAGTCAGAGAGAACTATTCAATTAGTCATCACAGAGAAGTGACAATACACGCTGTAGCAGATGGGACACTTAATTAATAAGCTGAGCTAGCATGCTGGTGTTACTAAATCAGCCTTACCCTGTACTGCCATCATGTTTGCCAGTGGAGCACGCTTCCGCAAATACTCCTACGCACCTCTCTCTTCCATTAACTGACATATGGGTCCTCTTGAGGTAGACCCACATGTCATCGACTTAACTATTTACACTCCGAAGGACAGTATATCCCGGTAGTAGTACTAGTAGCATTGAGATTTAATGCACTTTCTTGCCCGTCTTTCCCTCTTCTTCCTCCTCTCTTCTTCTTCCTCCTCTCTTCCCCATCATCGGCCGCACACCATTTCCCCCCGCTCACTGCTCACCCGCCCGCGCCATCTTCCTTGGTAGCTCGTGCGTACCATATCCCCCCTCACTGCTCGGCCACACACGCCATCTTCTTCGCTCGCCCACCCGAATACACTTCCCCGCTTGCTCGCAGGCACCAAAAACCCCAATCACTCAGCGCCCTAAAAAACCCCATGGCAGAACCGACTGATACGCAGAGCCGTGATTGGAATTCCCTCCCCAATGTTCTCTTGGAGCAGATCTATAATCGTATGGACCTGCTCAGGACCGTGCGTCTGGCCGCATGCTCGGTGTCTATGTACCGTGTACTCATCTGCAACCGGCCGGCCCTTTTCAAGACACCCTACTTGCTGATGCCTGATCCTCACAGGTGGTCCAGACACCGACTTGACGATCCTACTAAGGATTTCGTCATGCCACTCGACATGCTACCACTACCAGCCCACATGTCCTTCATGCGCAGCCACTACTGGGCGGGCATGAAGGCGAACTGGATCGTCCTCATCCACCAATCCGGTAGTCCGTGACGTCTCGTGGATATCTACACCCAGCGAGAGATCACCCTTCCATCATTGGATACCGCCGGCATCAAGCCTCGCGGCCCGCCGGACACTCCTGCCTACTACGCACGAGACGCGTCGAGCTTTTGGTACGACCTCCATTTGTTGAAGGTTGTAATCTGCGAAGTTCCCACACCATCAGAAGACTACATGGATTACAAGCTCATTGCCTTGTTTGACATGGGACTAGTCTATCTGGAATCCGGTCGCCATACATGGTTATGGCTCATCATCAATCCTGTTGACCCTCCATTTCTGTCTGATGCTATAGTGCACGATGGCATCGTTTACGCGGTCGACGCACAGATTGGCTCCATATACTGGTGGAATCTATTGTCATGTAATTGTTCTATCTCATCTCATCTTTACCTTATGAATGCGACTGCCTATTGATTGTTAGAAATTTAGAATAGATAGTATGTCTATAACCACATCATTGCTATATGTTGCTCTCATTTCCTAGATTTTTATGACCACACATGTTATTGTTAGAGTTGATATGAGAACAATTGGCATCTAATGATTGTTAGAATAGATATTATGAGTATAACCTCATGATTGCTATATGTTACTCTCATTTCCAAGATTTTTATAACCACGCATGTTATTGTTAGAGTTGATATGAGAACAGTAGTAACTGCTATGGAAGAATATGAGTAGGCCCTGGCATAGCTGTTTTCCTCTCATTTTTACATGATGTTTGAACCATGACATATTGCTAGAATATGAAAGGCATTGGCTTATTTTATTTTTAACTTCGGGTATGATTATGACCATGGCATTGCAATTCTCTGGCTATGATCTGTGTCAATGTTATAATAATCTTTTTTCCACACATACTCTGAACATGATTGTATATTTTTGTCCTTTTGGTCTCCAATTTGATTTTTTGCAGTAGACGCAAATGCGCTGGCCTTCATAATTCCAGGACATGGAAATATACAAGTCAATGGGTGGTGGTTTGTCGCTAGTTCAACTGACGGTGGTCATTTGATGCTCATTCGCATGTACCAAATTGACTAAACCATTTCATCAAACCACATGCAGTACAATGCCTGGGGCGTTCATGACTGTGATGGCTGTGGCTGCTTCATGTTCGAGAAAGATCCCAACTCCGTTGGGCCAGGCTTATTCAACTGGGGGCGGGTTTACAGCCTCGGCAACCACTCCATGTTCCTCGGGCTCAATTATCCGATCATCCAACCAATCATCGATCATATCACCGCTGATGATTACCGTGCTATGCAACTTCCATTCACCAGGGGGAACTGTGTTTACACATCGTACCATGGGTTTCATGAATCACCATATCCATAGATTCATCGACACAGCTTGTTGCCAGATGATCTTCAGTGTGTGAAAGGCATCAAGCTTCCAAGCGATGAATGGATTTTGCAAACCCGACATGCGGCAATGTGGTTCATGCCAACAGCAAATATGCACAACTTGATTCGTAGTGATATCCAGACTGAGCCATGTATCCAGCTGCTGTAGCATGACCCTCTTTTGTTGGATATTATATACTATAGTTAGTTTGAAGGATAGATACCTTTCTGGGATCAAGTGCATCCTAACTCACCTGCATAACATGTACTGATAATGATGATGGAGATGTTGTGCAGAAGCCATATATATCAATTAGGCTTTAAGTGTGTTCTTGTTGGTGAAAGTGTTGTCCAATGGGAATTATATTTTGTATTACTCATGTAGCCTACAAAGTCTGTCGCACAGCCTTGTAACTTCGTACTCCATTTCTAAATTTGTACTAGTACTAGTAGTCCTCTATACCGTATATTGTGCTACTCGTACTACTACCTCCCTCCTGGTTTATTGGTCTCCTTCATAATTTGTGTCAAATTTTGACCATTAATTTAACTAACTAAATGTTAATGCATGTCACAAAAAATTATATCGTTGGATTCGTATTTCAACATAGTTTCCAATGGTATAATTTTCGGTGACATGCATTGACATTTTGTTAGTTAAACATATGGTTAAAATGTGACACTAAATACGACTAGTAAGTAGTACAATAGTACTAGTATACGTCGGTTAAATTATTCATCATGTCCTCACATTGAATTGACGTGACAACACGTTGCGCATGAGGTGACACAAGAGTCCCGGCAGCGTGTTCCGTTCACCAAAGTGAGCCTCATCCCTTCTTGTAGTACAACAACACTGTCCCATTCTCTACAAAATCACTCTCCCATTCTCTCCCGGTCTCCCCGCCTCCCAGCCGCCGCCTTGTTCTGATCCATTTGGTAAAATGAGCGATGAGCTACTGGAGCTGCTATACTTCATTGCAAGTAGTCAAAAGGAAGACGCTGAAAATATTGATCTCAACAAGGATGCTCTTCAAGCTAGCCGGATGAAGGAAGGAACCAGCGAGGCCGCTCCAGTGAGTATTCGTCCCGTCACCCTGTATGATGATTTTGACCTTTATGGGGTTTTTCAAGTCTTTAGAGTCTGTATGTAGTAATGAAGCCGTGACCCCAGTTTGTTCGGGTATTGTGGACTTCAGATTTGGAGTACACCTTATCTGTCAAAATCTTTCATCATTTACTTAAAGCAGTTGATTGATCATACATTGAGTACCATTTAACTGGAATTAACCGAGGCAAGTCCAAGAAGGATTGGCCGGTGCTGCCGGATGGCGTCAAGTTCGATCCCACAGATCAGGAGTTGATCGAGCACCTTGAGGCCAAAGTGAGTGCTGACAGCGCGAGATCTCACCCTCTCATCGATTTGTTCATACCAACCATCGACAGCGAGCACGGCATATGCTACACCCATCCTGAGAAACTTCCAGGTGAGACACCAATCGGCTGTCTACTTGCACAAATATATTCCTTTGTTTATACCTCTATTTTTCTTTTTAGACGCAGACCTAGTGAAGCAATTACAATTTGGCAGTTAATAAAAAGTGAAGCAAGTGACTGCAACATGCCAAAGATGTTATGAAAATGCTAAGTATGTACCCTAAAACCTGTATTCGCCAATACTGCAGGTATCACACTGAGTGGCCTAAGCAAGCATTTCTTCCAGTGCAACTCCAGGGCGTTCAAAAGGGGCATGTGGATGCGTCGCAAGATACAGTCAGAGTGCAGCATGCACACGATGTGGCACAAGACCGGCAATACCTTGTCGGTGATGGTCAACGGCCGGCAGACGGGCAGCAAAAAGGTTCTGGTGGTGCACACCAACAAGAACTTCGACCAGCAGAGGACCAACTGGGTGATGCACTAGTACAACCTCGGGGACCTGGAGTAAGAGAAGGAGCGGGAGCTGGTCGTCTGCAAGATTTTCTACCAGACCAACACTAGGACCAGGACTAAAAATATTATAATTTAGTTTGGTATTGGTATACTTGTACTATCTAGTTGTCTACAAGTTGGTATTGTTGTTAAGGATCTTTCGGTATGAACTTGCATTTGCTTCCAACCATCATGTCGAGGGTCAACGTGGATATAAAGATGAAACATTTGTTTCGAATTCCCAGTTCTCCAATTTTTTGACATCTTCGAAGTATGCACGGGATCCATCCGGTTTCACAGTCTGATAGTTGGACGCAGCACGTTAGAACTGGGTTGTGGCATGCCAAGCCCAGCTACAAATTGTTAAAAGAGAGGAGCGATGGATTTGGGCCTTCCAGAACAGTTAAGTGTCGCGACCTCGATCGCGTGAAGCACCTCCCATGGACTAAAAAAAGGCCTAGTCGGTTATTATTATTTGAAATATGTAAAATATTCCATAATAAAAAGAAATGTGTAAAATGCAATGAATTTAGTCCGGTTTCACTGAAAACCATCCGATTTGCATGAAATTCGTCCATGGAACCACAAGACGGCTGTCCATACAAAGCCTAACCATACGGAACCATCAAGTCCATGGCCGTACGCAAGCAAGTGCATGCACTTATTATCACGATGGAAAAATAATGCTGACGTCTGAGACACCCATGAAATTTTCAACATAGTAAATAAACGAGAGAATTCTACAAGTACAGACTGATAACTGGGATCCAGCAGGTATATCGTTTTTTCAGGTCGAGCAAGTTTCAACTAGGCTGTAGACTACCCATGCTTGGTTTTGTTTTTAACAGGCCTAGCCCATGACGACAATGGGGCATAAAGATCCAATAGGTATCAACTGGCCTCTGGCCCATCAACCTTAGTTATATTTTCTGTTAGAACATTCGCAGGCAGTGTTTTTAGTGAAGAAAACACACATCCTACTTCTATTTTCCTCTTGAAACGCCATGTCCTACTTCCGTTTTCTAATCTCTACCTACAGTTTTACTAGTTCATATACATGTATTATTATATTGAAAATACGTAAAGTTCCCTTTTCATCTTTATATCCTTATTTTTTGTTGTTGATTTCCCTCCCGGCGCTGATTTTTTTACCACTGGTTTTCCCTAAAACCAACTCAATTGTCCCACGTCTTATTAGCTTACAAAAATAAAACAATAATTTTTTTGGCAAATCAATAAGTTCTTAAAAAATAAATGTTTATCATTTCTGGATTAAAACAGTTCGGACTCCACCAAAATATGCAAACTTAGGTTGAACTTTTTGATCGTGGTCCTGGGCAGAAAATGGGTTGTAATAAATTTCTTAAGAATTAGCAAATGGGCTGCAAATAATTAAAAAAAATAGCAAATGGGCTCTATGTTGTCTGCCACAGATTTGGAGGCTGACTTGTGGGCCTACTGAGTTCATGCATACACGATGTTTCTAAAAAAAAAGAAACTTAGTCAACAATTGACTCTACCAGCGTCAGACCGTTAGATGTTAATCCAACGACAATCGTGCTTCTTTAGTCTCTAATCTTCCTGCTCCAGCCGCCCAAACCAGCGCCGACGGAACCGCCTGCTCCCGCCTCCCGTGGCCGGCTATGCTGCTGGGCAGACCTCACGGCCCCACCCTACTCGCATCCCTAGCCTGGCAATCCCCCTACTAACCCACACCTCCTAATATTCTCCGGTGATGGCAGCCTCACACTGCAGCCGAACCAGTAAACCCTCATACCCACTCCGCGTGGGAAACAATGACCGAGTCTTCCTCCGCTCCGGGTCGTTCCCTTACTTGGCCTCGTCGTCGTCCACCGCCTTGGTGCTCTCGGCACGGCGTGGTCAATGAACGATATCCATCGGAAGAGGACTGTACGTGGAGAGGCTGACAGCTGGGCCACGGCCGCACGCAAGGAAGTGCCTTCTTTTTTTTGGGAGTAGGAAGTGCCTCCTTATTATGCGAAAATAATGATTCCTCCACCTGACAGCGGGGACCCACCGGAAGGGCCTCTATATTTCGCGAAAAAAAGCATTCCCCCCGCTAGCAGCTCGGACCCACCAGCTATATCTTCGCACGCAAGGAAGTTCCTCCTTATTACGCACAAAAAAATGAATACCCCCGCTGCTAGGTGGGACCCACCATATTTGGAGGCTGACTTGTGGGCCTACTAAGTTGATGCGGACGCAGGGCTTTGTCAACTTAGTCAATATAAATGATTCTAGCTACGGTGACCGTACGATGTCCATCCAACGGCCGTCGTGCTTCTTCAACCTCTTGTCTTCTTGCTCCAGCCGCCCAAACCAGCGCCGGCCGTGCCGCCTGCTCCTACCTCCCGTGGCCGGCTGTGCTGCCGCGCAGGCCTCACCGCCCCCTCCTACTCCAACCGATGGCCAGGCCATCCCTCTACTCACCCACAACCCATTTATTCTGCGACGACGGCAACCTCACACCACAGCCGAACTAGTCAACCCTCGTACTCCCCTCCCCATGGGAATCCACTACCGCGTCTTCCCCGGCTCCACGTCGTCCCCTTCCAAGGCCTTGCCGTCGTCCACCGCCTTGGTGCTCTCGGCGCGGCGTGGTCAACATGGTCAAGGAACGACTTCCATCGGAAGAATACTATACATGGAGAGGCTGACAGCTGGGTCCACGGCCGCAGCAAGGAAGTGCCTCCTTATTATGCGCAAAAATAATTATTCCTCCACCTAATAGCGGGGACCCACCGGAAGGGCCTTTGTATTTTGCGAAAAAAAGTTTCCATCATGACAGCTCACCACTGCAGGATGCTGCTAACGCGACACTATGATCAGAGACACTTTGACGAAACTGTGTGCGATGCATTAATCACAAACGGTGATGTAAAAAAACGTCAAAAAAGATGCAAAACATTTGCAATGGCGGGTACATCAAACACGGTTCAGATTTTACTTGCGTGTGTGATGCTGGGCATACGGTTGATCCAGACGAAGTGTTTGCGATTATACAGAACAACAGAAATGGGCAGCAACATCAATGTGTGTGCGATATACGGCATACAGTTCGCTCCGATGAACTATTTGCTATTAGGGAAAGCAACAGAAATGGTCAGCCAGATCAAGGTGTGTGTGATATACGGCATATGGTTCACTCGAATGAACTATTTTCGATTAGGGAAGAGAACATAAATGGTTCAACTTAACAAGATGTGTGTGATACGCGGCAAACAGGCCCGGAGGTTAATTTGAGAACAACTACAAAGAGGTTAATTTGACATACATGACTTATAAGTTTCACAGAAATCATATCACTTTTTTTGGAAAACATTTGATTGCGTTGAATGTATATAGTGCTCCGTCCTATTAGTTGAATTAACCTCGAGGTCAATGTTTTGGAAACATGTCGTAAAGTAACGGGATAGACCTTCATTCAAGCCAATCAACATGTGTTCAAAAAACAAAAATTATCAAAAAGTAACGAGATAGACCTTCTTCAACTTAATCAACATGTGTTCAAAAAATAAAAAATGTCAAAAATTACAAAACAAGGACCTCGAGGTTAATTCAACTAATATGACGAAGCACTATATACGTTCAATGCAATTAAATGTTTATAGTGACCCATCAAATCAGTTAATTTAACATCGAGGCAACTTCCCATCCGGTCACCCATTCGATGACTACTCCAGCCTCAGCATAGTTAACTTGGGAGTTCTGTTAGATGAGCTATCGACAGGGAAGCTGGTCCTTGCTGCTGTAGGATCGCTCTTTGCATCCTTTATTGCGCACCCGGATGACCGACTGTTGCCGCCCAATGGTCAATGCCACGTCCCCCGCGAATGTAGAAGCTTCCCTCCATTGGATGAGTGGCAAACGGTTAATCAAGAAGAACTGTTTGCGATGATGCAGAACAACAGAAACGGGCAGCCAGATGAGGGTGTGTGCAATATACGGCATACAGTTCACTAGGATGAACTGTGTGTGATTAGGCAACACAATAGAAAAGGTTCAACTTAACAAGATGTGTGTGATACGCAGTAGAGAGCGGCCGTGTACTACTACCGCCGTCTTGGTCTATTAGTCCCCTTTATATATTCTGTGCCACATTTTGACCTTAAATTTAACCAACAAAATGTTAATGCATGTTACAAAAATTATATAAGTGGAAACTATGTTCAAATACGAATCCAACAATTTAATCTTTGGCGACATGCATTCGTATTTTATTAGTTAAATCCTAATTATAAACCAGGACGGGGGTATAGTAGGTAATTAAATCGCAAACATTTTTTAATTAACCGTATGTGTACGTGTCCTTTCGTCCTCCTCTCGAACGTCTTGTCACCCCGCTGCGTTGAAGGAAGGTACAAATCATGCTTGCCAGATTTTCTCTTGGCTTAGCACCGAAGTCTCGCTTTACATACCTTATTCAATTTGAACCGTTTGCGTTGAAGAGATGCACAAATCCTGCGCGGCGAATTTTCCCTTGGCTTACCATAGCTCTCACTTTGCATACAAGTGTTCTATCTAAAACGTTTGCGATGAAGAGCTTCACAAATCCTGCTCGGCACATTTTCCCTTGGCTTACTGGGGAAGCTGTTGGTTTACATACGGGTCTTCTATCTAAAATGTTTGCGATGTTAGAGTGGCAGCTATTTGTTTCAAAATGCCTTTGTTGGCTATTATTTGAGTGCGCCTTCTCTCAAAATGGACACGAAAAATACCACAGCATGTCGGGTGCCATTCCATGATAGCATGCCAAGTTTCATGAATTCAGACGAGTTTTGGATTTACTAGAATTTAAAAACAAAGTATCTCAATGTTTTGCCGGCAATCAATAGTGCCCTGGTGTTTGAAATTCATTCCCATTTCTTGCATGGGACCTAAGCATGCACCCAAGGACACAGATTTGATTTTTCAACCAATTTATATGCACTGGAGCATGTGCATGTAGTTCAAATTTGAATTATGCACATAAAATGCCTAGAAAACCCAGTTAATGTATAAAAATGTCCAAACGAACCCCGAAAAATTCCAAAATTTAACACAACACTCCTGTTGTTCTCTGTTGACACTAGAAATTTTTTGAAAGTAATAAGAGGGAACGGATATTGTTTCGTCCAGAAAGGTGAAACGTTCCCTACCGAAACCATCAGGCTTGTTGTGAGAAGCTCTTGTTTGTGAGAAGCTTATACCCAAACATGCCCCAAATGGGACAAAAAATTTACCACAGCATGTTGATGCCGCTCCATGATAGCATGTCAAGTTTCATGAATTTCAGACAAGTTTTGGATTTACTAGAATTTAAAAACCAGGTATCTCAATGTTTGCGGCCAAGTGACGGTGGCAGGGTGTTTGACATTCATTCCCATTTCTTGCATGGGACCTAAGCATGCAACCAAGGACACATATTTGAATTTTCAACCAATTTATATGCATTGGAGCATGTGCTTGTAGTTCAAATTTGAATTATGCACATAAATGCATTAAAAACTCAATTAATGTATAAAAATGTCCAAACGAACCCCAAAAAATCCCAAAATTTCACACAACACTCCTGTTATTCTATGTTGACACTAGAGAAAAAATTAAAATCAAGAAGAGCCAACGGATATCGTTTCATCCAGAAAGGTGAAACGTTCCCTACCGAAACCATCAGGCTTGTTGTGAGAAGCTCTGGTTTGTGAGAAGCTTATACCCAAACCTGCCCCAAATGGGACAAAAAATTTACCACGGCATGTTGATGCCGCTCCATGATAGCATGCCAAGTTTCATGAATTTCAGACGAGTTTTGGATTTACTAGAATTTAAAAACCAGGTATCTCAATGTTTGCAGCCGAGTGACGGTGGCAGGGTGTTTGACTTCATTCCCATTTCTTGCATGGGACCTAAGCATGCGACCAAGGACACAGATTTGAATTTTCAACCAATTTATATGCATTAGAGCATGTGCCTATAGTTCAAATTTGAATTATGCACATAAATGCATTAAAAACTCAATTAATGTATAAAAATGTCCAAACAAACCCCGAAAAATCCCAAAATTTCACACAACACTCCTGTTGTTCTATGTTGACACTAGAGAAAAAATTGAAATCAAGAAGAGGCAACGGATATCGTTTCGTCCAGAAAGGTGAAACGTTCCCTACCGAAACCATCAGGCTTGTTGTGAGAAGCTCTGGTTTGTGAGAAGCTTATACCCAAACCTGCCCCAAATGGGACAAAAATTTTACCACGGCATGTTGATGCCGCTCCATGATAGCATGCCAAGTTTCATGAATTTCAGACGAGTTTTGGATTTAATAGAATTTAAAAACCAGGTATCTCAATGTTTGCGGCCGAGTGACGGTGGCAGGGTGTTTCACATTCATTCCCATTTCTTGCATGGGACCTAAGCATGCAACCAAGGACACAGATTTGAATTTTCAACGAATTTATATGCATTAGAGCATGTGCCTGTAGTTCAAATTTGAATTATGCGCATAAATGCATTGAAAACTCAATTAATGTATAAAAATGTCCAAACGAACCCCGAAAAATCCCTAAATTTCACACTACACTCCTGTTGTTCTATGTTGACACTAGAGAAAAAATTGAAATCATGAAGAGGCAATGGATATCGTTTTGTCCAGAAAGGTGCGTCGGCTACAGTCCACAGCCGGATGACCACTGTAACCAGGGAAATTCGAACCAAAATTTTTGACGTTCAAACTCATCACACATGGGTTAAGCTACCTGAATCGTTTGTGATGTTCACATATCGTACATAGTTCTGAATAAGGGACCGTGTCTGATGACACTTTGCGCGCCAGTTTTTTCGCTGAACCGATTCAAAATTTTCGGCTTCGGCGGAAATATCTACATTCCCCCCTCCCCCTTACCAAAAGCCACATTTCCCCTGTTTCCGCCTTTCTTTCCAAGTTGAAACCTTCACTCCTTGCTTGCAGCGCCGCCTCCTCGCCGGCGACCCTCCTTCACGCTGCTCGGCCTCGTCTATCCAGGCAGGTAATCCACACCCGACCCCCATCCTCCTCCTTCCACATCCCACATGCCCCGACCGCCGGCGCGACACCTTCCACCCAAATCACCGACCCCTCCACCAAATAAGTGCCGCCCTAAGCCATGGTGCATGTAGTATAGCCAAGAGCTCAAGGAGCATTTGGCAGCGAAGAAGCAAATCACGGCCGCACGCGCGGATGAGGTCGCGATGGCTGCCATTCGTGCTGACCCACAGATCTTGGAGGAGCACCTTGCCGTCGAGGCCACCATCGGTGCCTCGCGCGCCGACGCCATGACGCGGTTGGCTGCTTTAAATGATAGTTCGTGGCATTTTCTCGAGGCCACCCTCGGTGCCTTCGACGAAGACTACGAGGTGTTTTCTCAGCGCGCACGTGCTTACCTCAACTCGAGAGCCAGCAGGTTGGTGCCCGGAGCGCCTCAGGCAACTCACCACTACGACGAGGGCACCCACGATGCGGAGGCCTCGCCCTCTTCCATGTCCAAGGAGCCAATCATCATCGATATCTCCGACAATGAGGAGTAGCTTGTCTTATTATCTCACTATAAGCACCCATGTTCAGTTTGCTAGCTACTGCCTTTCCTTAACAAATTCTAGTGAATTATGCTATCTACTTTTACCATGCAATCTGTTGCTCTAGTGTATATGTTCTATATGTGGTGCAATTTGGTGCTCACTTATTAACTGTTTGGTTAATTAGTTGTCGTGTACAGTTAACTGTTTGGTTCAATTCTGCAAATGTGATGTTCAATTCTTCAGGGTGCAATTTTGTATTGTCTTCCATGTGAGAAATAAATCAAATTTTTCTTTACAAAATACATGAGAAACAAATACAATTGCTATATTTCCAAGTTGTCAAGCATGCTTGGTTTGGTTAAATGTCTGATCTTCTAGTATGTTATACATTGTGTAATGTGGTGCTCAGTTAACGTTTGGTTCATTTGTTGTGGTGTTTAGTTAACTGTTTGGTTCAATTCTGCAATGCGATGTTCAATTGTTGTGGGTGCATTCTGTTATTGTAAACCATGTGAGAAATAAATTGAATTTGGTTGTACTAAATACATGAGAAAGAAATACAATTGCTATATTTCCAAGTTGTTAAGCATGCTTGGTTTGGTTAACTGTATGATCTTCTATTAGGAGCATGTTATATTGTGCAATGTGGTGCTCAGTTAATGTTTGGTTCATTTGTTGTGGTGTTTAGTTAACTACTTGGTTCAATTCTACAATGCGATGTCCAATTGTCGTGGGTAGAATTTTGTATTGTTGTGCATGTGAGGAATAATCGAATTTGGCTGCACTTAATACATGAGAAACATATACAATTGCTATATTTTCTAGTTCTTAATCATGCTTGGTTTGGATAAATGGGTTTTCCATGTGGCTTGAATTAATCTGATGAATCTGCAATGTTCTTATTTTTCATCAACATATTTTACTAATAGCATGCGAACCCTCACTTAACCTGATCACTAACTACCTTATATGTGTTGCAGGGAAACAATGAGAAGCACTGAGGTTTACAATCGAGGTTTGCACATGCATGGTCCTTTGTATAATAGCACATTATTGTGCAATTGCAGGAACCATTCTAATATTTAGGTTTTTAACAATTTGGTCTTGCACATGTAGGTCCTGCTGTCAGAGGTTTTGACCCACTGTTCGACCCTTTTTGCATATGGGGAAATGAGTTGTCCATGAATATCAGTCAAGTTAAGAAACTTAGAAAGATTGTTAGGATAAAGAAATTAGTGACAAAAAACAACAAGATCTTTGTCTGCATAATGAAGAAGACATCAGTTCACTACAGGATGGTACTAACTATTATGCCTTGCCTATTTTATTCCTTTGCCCCATTTCCAATATAGGGAAGATATTTATGCACATCCTTGTTTTGAGGCCTTTCCAAAGCAGTTCACTAATGATTACCTCTCAAACCACCTGTATGGTCAGGAGGCGAGGAAGGTATTCATACAACACCCACGGTTCAATATTGAAGTGTTCCTAAAGAGGACGAAGAATGGACGGTCAATCATCCACAGGCACTGGCCTAAAGTTGCAAAGACCTTCAACATCAATGAAGGCTCGATATTCGCCTTCTGCTTCAGCAGTTTTCTAGATGAGATACATCTGTCAATGTACCATCTATGATGCTAATTTCGAAAGGTTATAGATGTTGCATGTGAAACTTGGTGCTGGTGCAGTTGTGTAATGGGGTAGCTGAGTGCTGAAGCTATATGATGTTGTACTCTGATGTATTTCAATTATGAAAATGAAATATATTGTGTGCTTAATATGAAATGTCAATTAGATTAATAAATGGATTATTAATAATAGGATAATTAGCCTACTAATTGGGTTTTTCTATTGCAAACGGTTATTGAGAAAACACCGTGGGCGATGACCTCAGGCAACGCACACAGTTTCTAGGAATAAACCGTGTTGGATTAATGAACAATCACACACGACATCCTCTTGAAAACCGTTTGCGCTAGGCCACCTGGCGCAAACGTTTACCACATAAAAACTGTGTGTGATAGACAGCCTTTGCCACACAGTTTCTTCTACACACCATGTGCGATGCATTCAAAAACGCAAACGATAAAGTTGTTAATAACATGTGCAATGGAAACGCTATCACAAACGATTTAACGGGGAAAATTGTGTGTGATGTACCTGCGAACAGAAACGTTTTCCTTGGAGCGATTGTGTGGGATGTATAAATGAACGGAAATGTTTAGCAGGGACTGACTGTGTGGGATGAACTTATGACCGGAAACGATTTCGCCTGTATAATTGAATTTTTTTAGCACTACTATACGTACAACCGTATTTGATCGCTCGCCGGTCGCACACGACCTCATTTTGCCGAGCGTGTGTGCCAGGAGGGCATATCCCCGACGGTTTCTGGGTCGTGTGGGAAGGACCCCCCTATCGCAGTCACTCACTAGGCGACGGTTCCAAATGCTGTCACGAAAAGGGGTTAAAAATCGTTTGTATAGCACCTCGCTGTACTAGTGGCTGGGACCCACCAGCTACATCTTCGCATGCAAGGAAGTGCGTCCATATTATGGGCAAAAAAAATGATTCTCCCCCTGACAGCTGGGACACACCAGTTATATCTTCGCACACAAGGAAGTGCCTCCTTATCCTCCCTGACAGCTGGGACCCACCCGGTCGAACCATACGTAGGATTGTCTGTTTGGTCGCGAACGTGTACGTACATACTGGTCGATCGGTCTCTCTACAGCGATGAATCGTGGCCGAGTAAGGAGCGACACGTGTCGTAGTAGAGGCGCGGACGTAGCATGTCACGCAGTCCCGTCTATATATATCGTGTACACGTACGTACAGCCATGCTGCAAGAAAGTAAATACAGCTACATACGTACATACAGGCGGGGTCTCTAACACGTACAGCGACGGCGTCCTGTTCATCGGCAGCCAACCGGCTGGGTCGGAATGAAGGAAATAGCATCGTGTTCATCGGGAGGCAACCGACTGGGTCGGAATACGTCTTGTTCATTAGGAGCCAACCGGTTTGGATGGAACAGCCGAAATGAGGTCTGGCGTATCGCAAAACGGAGGAAACAGACTTCTGTTCGAGCTCCTACGGTCGAAACGGGGTGCTGTTGATCGGGAGGGGTGTGGCGTACCGCAAAACAGAGGAAACAGACTTGAGTTGGAGCACCTACGGTCGAAATGGGGTCCTATTCATCAGGAGGGGTGTGACGTACCGCAAAACGAGACTCCATGGGCTACTATTCATCCACCGTCTACTGCCTCGCTCCAGCCTCCACGGGCTACTGTTCATCCACCATCGACTTCCTCCAGCCTCCACCTGCTACTGTTCATCCACCGCGACCTTCCTCCTGCCTCCACCAGCTACTGTTCATCCACCGCGACCTTCCTCCTGCCTCCACCAGCTACTGTTCATCCACGGGGTCTTGTTTATAAAGCCTCCACCGACTACTGTTCAACCAGCCCTCCACGGGGTCCTGTTCATCCACCCCCAACCGGCTCGGGTGTTTAGTGGCGGCCTCCTCTCGATCGGGGTCCTGTTCATTTAGCGGCAACGGCCTCTACTACCATGGGGTCCTGTTCGTCCAACCCCCACCGGGACTGTTCATCCAACCCCCAACAACGGTCACTATTCATCAAAAGGCAGCAGGTTCGATCGGCTTCAGTTAGCAGCCGTAGCGAATGAATCGCTCGGGTTCAGTTAACAGCCAAGGGATTGATCGCTCGGGTTCAGTAACGTAGCTAGTGCAATCGCTCGGGTTCAGTAAGTGAACACCTCGCTCGGGTTCAGTTAGAGCCCAACGCCTCGCACACACGCGCGTACGTGTAGGAGAGAAATGCACAAACCTCAGTGCATCGCTCAGCCCCGACCACCCACCGTAACCGGGAACTCCCCGAAAATTTCCTTGCCCTCCCTTCTACAATGATTTTTCCGTCATGGACGGCCCAAAGAATGTCATGCAGGTGCGTTCCTGGCCCGCCGAGGACGAAAAGCCCATTTTCTGTCATGATTTTTTTCATAGAAGTAGGAGCCCACCACATCTATGATGATACGTGGTTTTGTCACAATTATCGTCATAGAAGTGTCATAAGCATGATAGAGAGTAAATTACATCTATAGTATCTGAACTTGATCCTAGGGTTCACTTTGATCACTGTACTCAACAAAGGTCAAAATACGGTCACCAAGGTTGCCAGGACCTGTCACTCTACGGTCACCAGTACCGTATCCGATGTATTTCGCTGACATGGCAAATACACCTCTCTCTCTCTCTCCTACCACTCCTCCCTAAAATTCTGTCGAACACCTTATCCGCATCCACCTGTGCACCGCATGCCAAGCTCCCACTGCCACGGCAGCTCTCCAACGCCGCCTTCTAGAGCTCCCGAAGCATCCTGTGGCACATTAACGATGATGCGCTCATTCCTTAGTCCATCAGACACGAAATCTCCAACTCCCGCCACGCCCAACTTGAAGCTCATCACCGTCGTTGGCCGACCACCGGCGCCATGTTTGCAAGTGCACAAGTGCGTGCGTGGCCGATCGGCACCATGTTTGCCATTTCTTCAACATAGTCTTCCCCCCTACCATGCTCCTCTGCATATGCTCAGCCTCCGTCGCCTATCTGACGTAGCTGTCGACCTGCACTTTCCCATCTCTCGTCCAGCCACGCCCCCGCACCTCGTAGGCATACTCGTGGTTGGCGTATTGGTCGGCACGCCGGATGCCAGTTTGGGCCGGTCTTCGTTAAGAAGGATCCCATGGCGCAATGGTGTACAGGTGCAGAGACTCGACACGGAGAGTTGTGAGGATGCCGGCCTGCTTGCGTACGGCTTTGCCCCGCCGAATATCATGTGCACCTGTTCTTTCTGCTGCCGCGGGGCGATGGTGTCGAGCTCCATGGGTTCGGCGAGGCTACAACCTAACCATCGTGTGCCTCGCATTGAGCCGGGGAAACGCACAGAGGTCGCCGTGCACGGCGGCAGCGCTCTGTATTCTGAACAGCATATGTGAGTTTGGCAATACTAGAGGGGATGTAGATTGCGGCGACGGCGGCAGCATGGGCGCTCGCGGAGGTTACTGGGTCGGAGAAGTGCTCTCCCTCGCGCACTAGGCAGATAAGGTACACGTCAGAGGAACCGGGCTTTCCAGGAGGGGGCGGCTCGCAAGGGGCTGAGGTGCGAGCCGACCTCGTAGTCATCTCGGAGCATGTCCAAGAGGGTGAGCTCGTCCGGGTGCAGCGCACCACCGTACTGCTCGACGAAGAGTGGTCTTCCACCTTGACGCGGATGGCGTGGCATGAAGAATGGTGGTGGGTAAGTAGAGGCTGTTGACAAAAGAGAGCCGAGCAGCCATGTGGTACATCACCGCGGGCTCCATCATCCATGGTTGGTCGGCATACGCGGCAGGCGATGCTCAGGTTCACTTCATTCATCGGGTACAGAGAGGGATGAGAAGAGGATGAGCTTCCCACGTAAGCAAGTCAATGGTTAGGACCGGTCAACGTATACCACATCAGCGAAATACATTGGATATAGTAGCCGTGACCGTAGAGTGACACATTTATGCAATCTCAGAGATCGTATTTTGACACTTCCTGAATACAGTGATGAAAGTGAACCCTAGTGTCAAGTTTGAGTATTATAGATGTAATTTACTCCATGATAGAAAAAAAATACGTTCGGGCCAAAATGTCACGGATGTGTCTTTTTTTTGTAGTGATATGTCAAAGAACCCCCGGGATTCGAGGACCCCAAGTTTCCCAATCATGTATATAAACTCAATAAGGCACTCTATGGCCTTAAACAAGCCCCAACTGCGTGGTATGTGCACCTTACAGAGTTGTTGCAAGATCGTGGGTTTGAAATTGGGAAAATTGATCCCAGTCTTTTTACTAAGAAGGTGAAAGGGGATTTGTTCATATGACAACTATATGTTGATGATATTATATTTGGCTCTCCTAACAAATATTTTAATGATGATTTCGTCGCACTAATGGCCGAGAAGTTTGAGATGTCTATGATGGGAGAGTTGAAGTTCTTTCTCGGGTTTGAAGTCAAGCAAAGAAGAGAAGGCACTTTCATCAATCAAGCTAAATATACCCAAGACATGCTCAAGAGATTCAAACTAGATGATGTCAAGCCGGCAAAGACTCCAGTTCCAACCAAGTGCCAACTTGACATTGATCCCAATGGTAAAGCGGTGGATCAAAAGGTATATCACTCCATGATTGGATCCTTGCATTACCTTTGTGCATCTAGGCCTGATATCATGTTGAGTGTGGGAATGTGTGCAAGGTTCCAAGCCGCACCTATGGAAGTCACTATGTGGCAGTCAAGCGACTCTTTTGATATTTGGCTCATACCCCAAACTTTGGCTTATGGTACCCCAAAGGAGCAAGCTTTCATCTCTGTAACATCCCAAATTTTCAAACAATTATTAGCTAAGCATCTATGCATTTTGTTTGAATTGAGTGGCATTTGGAAATTTCAGAGGCATTTGAGTTTTATCTGACTTTGAATTCAACTTGGCATTTGAAATTTATTTCAAAAAAATCCCTGACAAATACTTGTTCAAAAGTATGAGAGGAGCTAACATGACACTCCAAAAAGTCAGAAGAAAACAATGCCAAAAGTTTTGAATTCAAATTTGAGTTTCATTTGGATTTTTCAAAAAAATGTTTTTTATAAAGTTTTTATTTAGCCTCTGAAAAATAGTTCATCTTGTAGGATTTATTTTTCTGAATTTTTTGATATATATATATATATATGTCCTATATAAAAATATTTTTATTTTCTATCTTTATATTTATTTTCTGTCTTTCTTTCCCTTTGGGCCTAATCTTCCACTAAGGCCCATACCTCTTCCCACCTACTCATCTTCTTCCTCCTCTCTGTACGTGAACACTAACAGAACGTTCATCCATGGCGCCTCCACCTCTTCCTCCCCTTCTCTTCCTCTCCCTCTCCCAACTCAATAACTGCCGGAACCGGTTCCCCTCACCTCCCCTGATCCCTATAAAAGCCCCCGCCCCTTCCCCATTACGTCCTCGTCCGAAGCCCTCTCCTTCTGGAGCTTTTCCCCCTCCCCATCCCGCTCAATTGCTCACCGGAGTTCCTGGATTCCGGTGGCTTCTCCACCGCGCCAGGAGATGACACCGACCCCATCGCACGGCTCCCCGGGTCTGTCTCACGTTGCTCTTCACCGTCCCGCACGCGTCCTTCGCCGAAACACACCGGAGCTGCCTTCTTCCTCGTCGCCGGCGACAAGTCCGGTGAGCACTTGGCATCTGGCCGATTTTTTTTCTCTTTTTCCAGTATTTTTCCAATCTCAGATTCTATACCAATTCTTCTTTCTAGTATATATTTTAATCTATAAATCCGATTTAGTTGATTCTTTTTCCTACTAGTTCATAAAAATATCCTCTATCCAGGGAACCAAACGAAAAATATTTTTGAAAATTTTAAAATTTGAATTCAAACAGATCTGAATTCAAACCTCGTTAGGCCGTAACTCGAGTTCCGTAAGTCCGTTTTGGGTGATTCTTTTTGCAAATCGAAGCTTGTGACATGTACTTTCTGTTAAAACCAAAACCATTTATTTTTGTTGCTGTAAAAATTATGTTCTGTACAGAAACTTTATTTGCTTGTTTTTGAAGTTTTTCGAAGTCTTTTATTCGTTTTCTTTTTGATTCTTTTTGCTTGATTGCTTATGAGTGTCATTACTTGTTTCGTTAGATCACCCGGAGTGCGAGGCTTGTTACTATGAATCTTTAGAGTTCAACGATCGTCAGCAAGGCAAGTTCACACTTTGATCATACTTTTCAATACCCAGTTTTTACTATGCATTTGTTTCATCCTCAAAGATTGCATGAGTAACATGTGGTTATGCTATATAGTTCATGTGGTAGGAACCTATGACCTTTGATCACCCCGGGAATATTCGTTATGTCATATATAGCTTAGCCATGCTCGTAGACGGGGATTGGTATGTGTGATCCATGCAAGTTGCGAGAGATAATAATTTTGGGACAACATAAGGTGGCAACCTTAATACACATCTGGGTGGATTGTTTGGGGCACCTGGAGAAACCAGTGCTTGCCCAAGGGGATTCCCGGAGTACCCGTGCGATTACCCTAGGTCCGCCACCCAGGCTCAAAGGGATCATAAGATATTTCATGCCTAGAAACTTCCATGTGCAGCCACAAGCCATTATGGGCTCTGGCATAGTTGAGTAAGTTGTGTGACCTCTTTCCGTGGTAGACTAGCTGATGTAGGGGAAAGTAGGTGTACCGGTCTACCCAGGGTTTAGAGGAAATACTTTAGAAAGACTATGTCTCGATCTTCCGATCATGGAGGTGGTCGAGTCTTGTGGGGAAAAGTCCGCAAACCTCTGCAGAGTACACAAACTAATCATGATTAGCCGTGTCCCCGGTTATGGACAACTTGAGTATCTAGAAGTGAATTATTGGTTGATCTCATCACTCTTTTTAATGAAATTATTGGGATACTAATAACTCGGGAATTTTGGGATTGAGTTGGAGGAACCTTCTCAATAATGGCATTTTAATTTAGTAGTAATTAAAAATTTATTCCTTTGTTGTAGGGTAAAATTTGCTTTATGCAAAATTAAACTTAGAGCCTCCACCAGCTAAATTTGCATATAGAGATAGTCTTTTTCATTATTATTCTATGGTGTGAAATTGCCAGCATATTCCATGTGCTGACCTACACGGCTGCAACGTCTCATGTTACAGACTTTTCCGACGAGGATTAAAGGTGCGATAGGTCGTTGTTCTACACTCAGTTTGCCATGGAGTTGGATAGACTCATTTACCTTCGATGCTTCCGCAGTTATTTTTATTTAGATGGCCTTTGGCCATATTATTGTAATAAATACTCTTTTGAGGACCTCGATGTAATAAAGTGTGTGATTGAACTCTATTATAATTCCTCGAGTACTGTGTGTGTCAGCATACCGATCCAGGGATGACACTTAAGCACAGAGACTTCGATCCTTTTGGGTCGGGTCGCTACAAGATGGTATCAGAGCCCACGCTGACTGTAGGACGCGACCACTAGGAAATGGAAAGCCATAGGAAGAAAACTCTATTTTACGACTTCCTTATATATCCGTTGGTCTATACTCTTCTCTGTTCATTTCTATCTCTTCTCTACTTCAATAAAATAGTTGTGGAACCCCATCACCAAGTTGCTCAGCCCGATGAGACCATGACCTATCAAGACAATATTGACGAAGAAGAAGCTAGAGTTGACATTGATTTGAGGAGATTTAGTTCAGACCACCACTACCAAGTTGAGTCCAACTAATGATTTGCGGTAGTATGAAGAGATCATATCTCTTGTGGATATGACCTTACCTGTAGGTTTTGCTTGTGTGGTGTGATCTGTGTGAATTTCTTGATTTGAAGTTTTCTTGCTATCATAAGCATATGGGTAGTGATTTCTCTCATTAGGCCCTTATTCTATTCTAATTTCTCATCCACTCTAAACCGAACAGATGCCTCCGAGACATGACCCGGAATTCCCACCGGAACTTACCCAGTTGATCCAGAACCAGAATGCCCTCATGCAGATACTCATCCAGAATCAGAACCAGAACAACAACAACAACCCACCGCCACCACCCCCGGTCGACAACCTTACCCGCCACCACCCCCTTGGAATCTTTGGTTTAGTTAGGCCAACTAGATCAATTTTTCTTGCCATGGGAAGAGGTGCTTTGTGATGGGTTCGATCGTGCGGTGTTCTTTCCCAGTGACAGAAGGGGCAGCAAGACATGCATGTATCGTTGCTATTAAGGATAACAAGATGGGGGCTATTCCTATATGAATAGATCTCATCTACGTCATGTCATCGTTCTTATTGCATCCCTCCGTTTTTTCCATGAACTTAATACACTGGATGCATGCTGGATAGCGGTCGATGTGTGGAGTAATAGTAGTAGATGCAGGCAGGAGTCGGTCTACTAAGCTTGGACGTGATGCCTATCTAATGATCATTGCCTTGGATATCGTCATAATTATTCGATCTTCTATCAATTGCCCAACAGTAATTAGTTTACCCGCCGTATGCTATTTTCTTGACAGAAGCCACTAGTGAAATCTACAGCCCCCGGGTCTATTCTTTATCATATTTGCTTTGAGATCTATTTTTATTCGCTTTTATTTTCAGATCTATTACACCAAAAATCCAAAATTACCTTGCTGCACTTTTTTGCTATTTATTTTATTTCATGTTTTATCGAGATCTATTTATCCAATCTACACAATTTTTATCCCGTCAACTTGACAATTTCTGGCACCGTTACCCATAGAGGGATTGACAACCCCTCCTAATCGTCGGGTTGCAAGTATTTGTTCTTTGTGTGCAGGTACCGTTTACATAGTGTTGCTTGGTTCTCCTACTAGATTGATACCTTGGTTTCATAACTCACGGAAATACCTACCATAGCTGTGCTACATCATCCCTTCCTCTTTGGGGAAATAGCGACGTAGTTCAAGCGACATCAGCGGCTGCTGCCGGTGTGCTTCCCATGCTATGCATGCCTACTGTCAGCAACGTCTCCATCAGCAAGACCCTCATCGGTGGTGGTGCCGGACTCAACGTGCTCTTTGTCAAGACCTTCGACACGCTTCAAGTGCCTTACAATTAGCTCATGCCCACAAGGCCATTCTCGGGCGTGACCAACGGCTCCACCACTCCCCTGGGACAGGTGCGCCTCCCGGTCACCTTCGGCACCCGCGACAGCTACCGCACCGAGCTGATTGACTTCGATGTGGCCCACATTGGCCTCCCGTACAAGGCCATTCTGGGGTACCCTGTCCTCGCCAAGTTCATGGCGGTGACCCATCCGGGCTACAATGTTCTCAAGATGCCAGGCAATAGCGGTGTCATCGCCATAGCTGGGGAGGTGGGAGACACTGTTCGAGCTCTCAAGCTCACCTACAGACCCGCGGTGCTTCACGCCCTGGCGATGAGGACGCGCCGGAAGCTTCGGAGGCTGCACCTGCAAGGAAGAAGCAGTTGTTCTCCCAGGATCGCGCCGAGACGAAGAAAGTGCGCATAGACGATGGTGACTCAGGCCCCACCTTCACCATTGGCGCCGGCCTCCCTCTGGAGCAAGAAGAGGCGCTCATCGCTTTCCTACAGGCGAACAAGGACGTGTTCGCCTGGAAGGCATCCGATTTGGATGGCATCCCAAGGGGAGTGATCGAGCATCAAGGTGGCAACGAGGACGGGGATGAATCCACCATCCCCGCCCTGATCCCCGCCAATCCCAATACCCGCGATCCCCATGAAGCTTCGCGGGGAAAAAACATCCCCCATCCCCGTTAATATCGAGTACCCGGTACCCATCGGGTATCCATGGGGATTTCAAAGCTGACTGAGATAGGTGAGATTGGAGAAGACATGGTTGTTGGGAGAGATGGATAAAAATAATTGTGTGAAATATCTAGGTATTAATCTATATATTCTGCATTTGTAGTACGCATGGCATAGTTTTCAGGTATCCATGGAGTCCCCACGGGGGGAATTTTATACCCATCCCCGCCCCGTGAGACTAACGGGTACCCACCAAACAATACCCATGGGGCTAATTTGTCCCCCATCCCCGCTCCATGACGGGTAAATCCCCGCGGGTACCCGTCCCCACGGGGAATATTGCCATCTTGAATCGAGCACCACCTAGCGGTGTGCCCCACTGCTCGCCCGGTCAAGCAAAAGGCGCGGCGTCAAGCACCAGAGCAGCAGGCATTCATTGTTCAGGAGGTGCATAAGCTCCATGAGGCCGGGGTCATACGGGAGGTACGCCACCTGGAGTGGCTCGTCAATCTGGTCGTCGTCCCCAAGAAGGGTGGAAAGGAGCGCATGTGCGTCGACTTCACAAGCCTCAACAAGGCATGCCCTCAGGATCCATTTCCACTTCCGCGCATCGACCAGATCATGGACTCCACCGTAGAATGTGACCTATTGTGCTTCCTAGATGCGTTCTCGGTCTACCAGCAGATCAAGATGGCGACAGAGGATGTCGAGAAGATGGCATTCATTTCTCCGTGCGGCGTGTACTACTACACCTGCATGCCCTTCGGGCTGAGGAGCGCCGGGGCCACCTTCCAGCGGCTAATGCACATCATGCTGGGGCTGCCACTGGGGAGGAACACGGAAGCCTATGTCGACGACATCGTGGTCAAATCACGCGAGGCTAGGACGCTGATCGGAGATTTGGAGGAAACATTCGCCAACCTACGCAAGGTTAACTTGAGGCCTAACCCAGAAAAATGTGTTTTTGGGGTCCCCTCCGGCAAGTTGTTCGGCTTCCTCGTCTCCCACCGAGGGATCGAGGACAACCTCGAGAGGATCAAGGCCATTGAAAGGATGCGCCCGCCTCAGACCCTTAAGGAGATACAGAAATTGGCGGGATGTGTGACTTCCCTGGGGTGCTTCATCTCCAAGCTTGCCGAGCGTGCTTGCCATTCTTCAAGCTGATGAAGAGAAAGGGCTCCTTTGAGTGGACCCCGAAAGCGGATGCATCCTTTGAAGATCTTAAGAGGTACCCTTAAAAGCAACAAATTCTTCAATTTGTTCGATATCATAGTAACTATAAACACCTTTGGCATAAGAAGATAGGATTTCATTATCATTAAACTCACACAGGTAGGGAAGGTTTTTTTAGGGTTCTTCGAGCAACAAGTAAAATCAAAAATTTCACAAAGATTCCAAGCATAGCAAACAATTTATTTGATTCCATAAGAGTCCCCCTTTTTGAGACAAACGGTGACAAAATGAGCATGCTCATCTAATGATTTTCCCTCAACTAAACTAGTTGGGGTTTCAGTCGAAGATGATCCAAGTAGAAAACTTTAAGTGGATCCATATCAATAGATTTTTAGCAAGCAAAGATGCAAAAAAATAGAAGGCACATGGCAACACAAGCAAAGATAGCAAACGAGCAAAAAGGCATACGGAAAGAAGGGTGGATAAAAAGGCAAATATTTTTGTGTTTTTCTGAAAATGTTTTAGAAGTGGGGGAGAGGAAAACGAGAGGCAAATGGCAAATAATGTAAGTGCAAGAGATGAGAGTTTATGATAGGTACTTGGTAGGCTTGATGTAGAACCTCCCAAGCAATGGCGCCGGAAATTCTTCCGGCTACTTCTTGAGCTTGCGTTGATTTTTCCCTTGAAGATGAAAGGGTGATGCAGCAAAGTAGAGATAAGTATTTCCCTTAGTTAAGAACCAAGGTATCAATCCAGTAGGAGGCACAAGCAAGTCTCCAATATATGCACCTGCACAAACTAACAAACACTTGCACACAATGCGAAAAAGGGGTTGTCAATCCCTTCACGGTCATGAACAAGAGTGAGATCTAATTGAGATAGGTATAAAAGATAAGTAAAAGGCAAAATAAAGTAAATATAAATAAATTGCACCAAGGTATTTTTGGGTTTTTGGTTTTATAGGTCTGAAAATATATGTTGGAAAATAGACCCGGGGGCCATAGGTTTCACTAGAGGCTTCTCTCTTGAAGAAAACATACAGTGGGTAAACAAATTACTATTGAGCAATTGATAGAAAAGCGCATAATTATGAAGACATCTAAGGCAATGAACATGAATATAGGCATCACGTCCGTGACAAGTAGACCGAAACAATTCTGCATCTACTACTATTACTCCACACGTCGACCGCTATCCAGCATGCATCTAGACTATTAAGTTCATAAGAACAGAGTAACACCTTAAGCAAGATGACATGATGTAGAGGGATAAACTCAAGTAATACGATATAAACCCCGTCTTTTTATCCTTAATGGCAATAATACAATACGTGCCTCGCTACCCCTTCTGTCACTAGGTGAGGACACCACAAGATTGAACCCATCACAAAGCACCTCTCCCATTGCAAGAAAAACCAATCTAGTAGGCCAAACCAAATCGATAGATCGGAGAGAAATACAAAGCTATCTCAATCATGCATAAAAGAGTTCAGAGAAGACTCAAATAATATTCATAGATAATATGATCTTAAATCCACAATTCATCAGATCTCAACAAACACACCGCAAAAGAAGATTACATCGAATAGATCTCCAAGAACATTGAGGAGAACCTTGTATTGAAGATCAAAGAGAGAGAAGAATCCATCTAGCTACTAGCTATGGACCCGTAGGTCTGTTGTAAACTACTCACACATCATCGGAAGGGCAGCAAGGTTGGTGTAGAGGCCCTCCGTGATCGAATCCCCTCCGGCGGAGTGCCGGAAAAGGCCCCAAGATGGGATCTCACAGGAACAGAAGCTTGCGGTGGCGGAAAAGTATTTTTGGTATGCCCTCTGGTATAGGGGGGATATTTGAGAATATATAGTGGTGGAATTAGGGTTGGAAGGTCTCCGAGGGGCCCATGAGCCCTGGGCCCCCCCTCCCTAGGGCGCGACCCTACGGCTTGTGGCCGCCTCGTAGGTCTTCTGGCCTCCTCTCCAAGTCTCATGGGTTTCTTCCAGTCCAAGAAAATCATCGTAAAGTTTTATTCCGTTTGGACTCGATTTGGTATTAATTTTCTGTAAAAGACAAAAACAAGGAAAAAAATAGCAACTGGCACTGGGCACTAGGTTGATAGGTTAGTCCCAAAAATAATATAAAATACCATATTATTGCATATAAAACATTCAAAACAGATAATATGATAGCATGGCACAATCAAACACAACTGGAATCAGGATCTTTGCCGTCAGCCACCTCTTTGCCGTCAGCTAGCTGACGGCAAAGAACGTATTTGCCATCAGCTTACGTAAAACTGATGGCAAAGAATGAGCTGATGGCAAAGATCATGTTTGTCGTCAGCCTGCTCTTTGCCGTGTGCTAGCTGACGGCATAGAAGCTTTGCCGTCCGCTAGCAGACGGCAAAGAGGGTGGGCGGCCCACTAATGAGAATGACCTAACGGCCACTTTCTTTGCCGTCTGCTAGCAGACAGCAAAGAAAGTGACCGTTTTAACGGCCGTTTCCCCCGGCCCCACCCCACTAGCTAGGCTCTTTGCCGTCTGCTAGCAGACGGCAAAGAGCTGTGACCTAACTAAAAAGCGGCCAGTGCCCGCGTCCCACCCCTCTCTCTCTCCCCTCACCTCACCCGCGCCGCCGCCCCCGTGCCCGAGCCACCCCCGCCCCCGACCCCCACCGCCCCGCCGCCCCTCCCCGGCACCCCGCCGCCTCCTTCACCACCGCCGGAGCCAAGGTGAGTTTTTTTTTCTACTGTTCTTTGCTGTTTAGGTTTACGTGTTATTAATAGGTTTAGGTTAGTGGTAGGTTCAGGTTAATGCTAGGTTTAGGTTTAGATAATTAGAAGAAGAAGAAAGTTGAAAAAAAGAAGAATAAGTAGAAGAAGAGGAAAAAGGAAAAAAGGAAGTGGGTCGTGGATCACCGGTCGCCGAGGGGATAGATGGTGGAGCCAGTGGATCCCGACGCCGTCGCCCATGCTGAGAATCCCCCGGTCCGAGTGCTAACCCGTCGACCGTGCGTCGCCATGCCAGAGGGCGCCCGGGGACAAGCGGGTTAGGGGGTTCCTCGACATCTATGGAACCCTAAATAGCAAGTATGGTCGATGCGAGATACATGAGGTCGTCGGTGTCGAACACTACATCCACATCCCACAAGTGACTCCGGCGTCCTGCAGCAATAGTTCTCGGGGTCGTTGGCGGTCGAACACCTATGCGAATTTGTCTTGCAGCCTCTGCGATGATGATTAAAAGCCAAGTGTTGAAACTTGAAACACCCAAACTGACTCAAGTCGGTTTGGTTAATTGAAGTTTCAAAACTTGGATTTAATCCTCATCGCAGAGGCTGCCAGACAAATTCGCCAAGGTGTTCGACCGTCATCGGCCCCCAGAACTATTGCTGCGGGACGCCGGGCGCCGGCGTCACTTGTGGGACATGGATCTAGTTCTCAACGCCGATCGCCACATGTATCTCGCACCGATGATACTTGCTATTTAGGGTTCAATGGACGCCGAGGAACCCCCTAACCTGCTCGTCCTATTGTAAATATTTAGTTAGGTTGACGGAAAAAACAATATTGCTGTGTTACTCATGTTTTGATTTAAATGTGCACTTTTTTCGTCGCTGCGAGGGTCTAGTGTTCGACGAGCTCTGCCCCTGCGTTCGTGGGTGAGCACAAATGACATCTCCTCCTCCCACCTTCATTTGCTCTGTTCTGGTCTTCGTGCCGATGAAACTTGCTAGCTATAGGTGTCTTCAATCATCAGTATGCGTGACCACTATGCGTCTCCCGTTTGAAAGGGTTACATCTATAAATATGCATGCATTTGCATATTTATAAAAGTGATTCTTTCGAATTGTCCAACGTTATCCATGGACAGCCCGAGTATGTGTAGATTGGGTTCGTTTTCCCATATGCTCTGCTCCGGATCCGATGCAGAATTTCGTCAGTGCCTCCCTGTTGTTCTCCGGGTACACATCCTCTCTGCTTATTGCCGAGACATGTATCAGGAGAACAGCAGGGAGGTGCTGCCGAAATTTTGCGTTAGATCTAGAGCAGAGCATGGGAAAACGAACCCAATCTACACATACTCGGGTGGGATTAGGACCTATCTTTACCTATTAGCATCTAGGTTGCATGGACGTAATAAAAGTGACAAACTCCATTAACTGATGAATATATACATGTTGATATATATATATATTTCTTATGTGTCCAGTAGCTAGGCAAGATGAGTGATCGTGTGTGGATGTACACCGGTCACACTAGTCAGAAAGACATGACCATTGAATGGTTAACAAAAACCAAGGGGTTTCTGAGAGCCGCATTTGCAAATGGCCAGGGGACAACCTGGTGCCCCTGTGCCGGGTGCGACAATTGGCACAAGAGGACAGAGGATGAAATGGGCAAACACCTGCAGAAGAGGGGTTTTATGCCAGGTTATACAGTGTGGACATTTCATGGCGAGTCTGCCCAACGTGCCAGAGCTGAGGTGCTTCATCGTCGCACCGACGAGCATGGTACCGGGATGGAAGACATGGTGCAAGGCTTTGATGATGCTCGGGACTCGGACGATGAGATGGAGGAATCTGCAAAGGCCTTCAATGAAATGTTGGAGTCTTCAAAACATCCTCTCCACGGGCACACTGAGCTTTGTCAGCTGGATGCCATCTCACAAATAATGGCTCTGAAGGCTCAATTCAACTTGGGTAGAGAATGCTACGACGCGATGATGACAGTATTTGGACGTTTTCTACCTAAAGGCCATGTACTACCTGCAAACCTGTACCAGTCAGACAAAATCCTCCGTGCTCTTAAGATGCCCTATGAGAAGATACATGCCTGCGAGAAAGGATGTGCCTTATTTAGGCTTCAGTATGCTGACTTGAACTATTGTCCCATTTGCAAGTCATCCAGGTATGTTGTGGTAGACAACGGTATGGGTGAGAAGACGCAGACCAAAATCCCAGTTAATGTTCTTCGGTATATGCCAATCGTACCAAGACTTCAACGCCTTTTCATGGTTGAAGAGACGGCCAGACAGATGACATGGCACAAAACGGGCAAAAGAACCCAACTAGATGCAGATGGGAAGCTGATGATGGTGCACACATCGAACGGTGAAGCGTGGAAGTGCTTCAATGCATTACATGACGACAAAGCGGCAGATCCGAGGCATCCTCGAGTCGCCATCAGCACGGATGGGTTCAGTGTGTTTGGTCTGACGGCAGCCCAATACAGTTGTTGGCCCGTATTTGTCATTCCACTCAATCTCCCCCCCGGACAAATTATGCAAAGAAAGAACATTTTCCTGACGTTGATAATTCCAGGGCCCAACTATCCGGGGAAGAATATGAATGTGTACATGCAGCCGCTGAAGGACGAATTGCAAGAAGCCTGGGATAATGGGTTCAAGACATATGATGCCTTTAGCAAACAGAACTTCATAATGCGTGTCTGGTACATCTACTCGACGCATGACTTGCCGGCGTATGCGCTATTCGTTGGCTGGTGTGTGCATGGAAGGTTCCCGTGCCCCACATGCAAGGGAGCTCTTCAGTTTCGTTGGCTTTAGGCCGGTCGCAAGTTTTCTTGCTTCGACTTGCATAGACAGTTCCTGGATCCTCGCCATAAGTTCAGGAAAGACAAGCAGAACTTCATCAAAGGTAGAGTTGTCAAAAACCCAGCACCACCTCCGTTGACAGGCCAAGAGACCCTGGATCAGTTAAACGCTCTCGAGCCAGATCCAGAGCATCCAGGGTACTTCAAGGGGTATAATTCGGAACACGCCTGGACTCACAAGACATGCTCGTGGGATCTACCTTACTTCAAAGACCTCCTTTGCCCACACAACATCGACGTGATGCACACTGAGAAGAATATCGCCGAGGCACTTTTTGGTACATTGTTCGGCATAGATGGGAAGTCAAAGGATAATACTAAGGCTAGAGTCGATCAGGAGGTGCTATGTCATAGACCGTTACAAAACATGCAACCACCGAAAGGAAAACAGAACTGGACAAAGCCAAAGGCATGGTTCAATCTTGGAAGGCCAGCTATGAGGGAAATTATCTTGTGGGTGCAAAAGCAGCTGATGTTCCCCGATGGGTATGCAGCGAATCTAAAGAGGGGAGCGAGTCTTGATAAATTGAAGATATTTGGTCTCAAGAGTCATGATTGGCACATATGGATTAAGCGGGTAATGCCGGTGATGTTGCGTGGCTTCATCCCTAAGGATGAATGGCTAGTACTGGCAGAGCTGAGCTATTTCTTCCGTGTTCTTTGTGTGAAAGAACTATCGCCTGGCCTGCTAGAAGAAATGGAAGAGTTGGCGCCGGAGTTGATCTGCAAGTTAGAGAAGATCTTTCCGCCGGGCTTCTTTAATCCAATGCAGCACTTGATTTTGCATCTCCCAATCGAGGCAAGATTGGGAGGGCCCGTGCAAAATCGTTGGTGCTACGGAACTGAGAGGATGCAGAAGACGCTTTGAGCAAAATGTAAAAATAAACGTAGAATTGAAGCATCGATGGCCGAGGCATTCATTACTGAGGAGGCGGCAAACTTCGTGATAGCACACTACGAAGCCAAAAATCGTCATTTGCATAATCCGAAGCCTCGGTACAATGCTGGTGACCCTAAAAAGGGTGGATCCAACCTCGGCCTATTCAAAGGGGATCTGGCACCAGCCGGTGCTTCTAATTCCTTAACGTTGGATTTTGAAGAATGGCAGACCATTTCATTGTATATCTTGAACAACCTAACAGAAGTGCGGCCGTACATCGAGTAAGTTCTCGGTACATTGTTTCACAACTTTTAATTCCTTTGAACTGCTCTTATTCCCGGATAAATTTGATACAGTCGATATGTCGCCAAATTCTCGTATGGAGTTGTGATCCAAAAGGATTCCGTCGAAGAGTATGAGCTTCTGGCAAAGCATGGAGGCGGCTATCCCGGTTTCATCTCTTGGTTCAAACAAATGGTAATTTCCATAAGACCATTTCATTTCTTCATCTAATTTGTGGCTAATGCAACAATCCCTTTCGTATTAAACTTGTAGGCCAATTCAGAGTTTATGGACGCCGAATTGAGACAAGTCGCAAATGGTTTTGACTTTAAGGTCCGTTCATTTGAAAAATATGACATCAATGGGTATCGCTTTCCTACCTATGGCAAAGAGCTATCTATGGCCGACCGAAAGTCTACAAATTGTTGTGTCTCTGCTATCGGCGAAGGAGATACCGAGTATTATGGAAGAGTTGAAGCAATTTATGAACTTCAATTCTATGGTGCAAACCCACCAAACGTCGTAGTCTTCAAATGTTATTGGTTTCAGCCGAAGGATACTAGAAGGACTCATGAACATATAGGGCTAGTGGAAATCAAACAAAGCACCCATTTGGATGTTCCCGATGTCTATATTATGGCTCAACAGGCAACCCAAGTTTTCTATCTACCGTGGGCCTGTCAAAGTGATCCAAATCTCAATGGTTGGGATGTCGTTTATGAAGTGCCACCACGTGTTAGACCACCTCCCCCCAATGAAGAGGATTATGAACCTCACATTAACCCAGACACATATGAAGGAGAATTCTTCCAAGAAACATGTCTTTCCAAAAAACATTTCAAGAACCGCTCTACTTCACCCCAGAACATTGAAGTAGACAGCGACAGTGAACCCGACTTCACCCCTGAGCCAGAATAAGAAGAGCCTGAACTAGAAGAGGTTACTGCTGCGGATGACCTGTCAATGCTTGACCGATTACGTAAAGGTAGCCTTCCACATGATGATGCATTTATTAATGATGACGATGAGCACGTCATTACTGATAGTGATGATGATGATGCATTTATTGATCCCAGAGCATTTATTGAACCCGGCGATCCAGATTATTATTAGGTATTCAATTTTGTATGTTGTACTTGATTTATATAGTTACTTGTATGATTGTATGATTTATATAGTTACTTGTACAATTTTCTTACTTTGTATGATTGTTTGTTATACATAGTGCCATGGTCTTGATATCCGTCCCCGTCGGCCCTCGCCCGCTTTATGATTCGGATGTGGTAAATTCTCTTCTATAACTATTTATTGCATTTCGCATTTATGACAATTATGGCCATCAAGTTGACATAGAGATATTTTAATCTAGGAGGTATGTGAACCGGAAATTGCAACCGACCCTCTTGTCGAGAAGTTAAATTTAGTTGAAAAAGAAAATGAGTATTTGAAAGAAAAAATTAAAAGAATTGAAGAAGAGAAGATGACATTGGAGTTGTATGTTGCCGATGTCGTCGATGATCACAAGATGAAGATGAATGCAATGCGCTTGAAGAAGGATGCAATGCGCTTGAAGATTAAGAAGATTAGAAAATATGCCATTGATAATGAGGCTTGGTATCATTATGCCGTTGGATCAATTGTTACCTTAGTTGCGATCTTCATCGCATTTGTTGTGATGAGGGTAAGTTTTCTCTAGTGTTTTTCTTAACAAATGCATACTTAGCTTATTTTCCTCCTAAATGGCATAATTACCTAAGTTAGATAAAAAATGAGCTATACTTACGTAAGTTGGCTCAAAAATGGCATCATCACCTAGGTTAGCACAAAAATGACCTATACTTACCTTATTTTTCTCCAAATTGACATAATTAGCTTAGTTGACCTATACTTTACCTAGGATAGCTATAAAATGACCTATACTTAGCATTTTTTCCTCCTAAATGACTTAATATGCTTAGTTAGCTAAAAAATGGCATAACTACCTAGGATAGCTCAATAATGATCTATACTTAGCTTACCTAGTTCATTTATGACATAATTAGCTTACTTAGGTCAAAAATGGCATAACTACCTAGGTTAGCTCAAAAATGACCTATACTTAGCTTCTTCAGTTCATTTATGACATACTTAGCATACTTAGGTCAAAAAATGGTATGATAATCTTTGTTACCTCCAAAATGCCATAGACTTAGCTTATTTTCCTCGAAAATGACATAATAACCTTACTAAGCTCCAAAATGACCTATTTACCTAGCTTAGCTCTAAAATGACCTACACTTAGCATTTTTACCTAGCTTAGCTAAAAAATGGCATTTTTACCTACCTTAGTTAAAAGAAGAAGAAGATAAAGAAGAGGAGAGGAGAAAAAGAAAGAAGAAAAATTCTTCTTCTTCTTCTTCTTCTTCTTCGTCTTCTTCTTCTAGCTAGTCTTCTTCTTCTAGTCTTCTTCTTCTTCTTCTTCTTCTTCTTCTTCTTTGTCTTCTTATTCTTCTTCTTCTAGCTAGTCTTCTTCTTCTAGTCTTCTTCTTCTTCTTCTTCTAACTTTCTTCTTTCCCAATTTGCAGATTTGCTTTAGATGAGGAAGCTTGCATTGATGGAGTCTACTCTTCTCCTTGTGCTTCCTTTTTGTTTTGATTTTCTAGGATGAACAATGTGAAACTTGCTACCTATATATGTATGTATGGATGAAACCATTGTATGCTTGTTGTTGGATATGTTGGCTAGCTATATATGTTGCATATGGACTTTTGATTTGGTATGTATATGTGTTGGATGATCATATCCATATGGCAGGGATATGATTTGGTATATATATATATATGTGTTGTTATGCTTGTTGAAAGTATTTTCAAATGTGTATATATATATCTGTGAAATTAAATGAATTTAAGAAAAAACAGAAAAAACAGGGGCTGTACAAGCTCTTTGCCGTCTGCTGGCAGACGGCAAAGAGCTTTGCCATCAGCCAGCAGACGGCAAAGCTGCCACGTGGCAGCTTCCTGTGCAACCTGGGGGGCACTGGGCTGGCCTATATGGTTGCTTTGCCATCTGCTGGCAGACGGCAAAGACCTTTGCATCTTTGCCGTCCGCCAGCAGACGGCAAAGCACACCGTTAACCCCTTAACAGCCCTAAGCTGCCACGTGTGCCGTCCAGGTCCTTTGCCGTCTGCTGGCGGACGGTAAAGACCATTGCATCTTTGTCGTCCGCCAGCAGACAGCAAAGTGCCCTTTGCCGTAGTTTGTTCAGTCGGACGTGTTGCCGTCTGCTGGCTGACGGCAAAGGCCTTTGCCGTCCGCCAGGCATGCCTTTAACGTCAGCCATGGCAGACGGCAAAGTTCCTGATTCCTCTAGTGAAAAATTATAGATATGTTGGAGACGTATCAAGCATCCCCAAGCTTAATTCCTGCTCGCCTCAAGTTGGTAAATGATAAACACAGATTTTTTTTATGTGAAATGCTACCTGATAACCCACAAGTATAGGGGATCGCAACAATTTTTTATGGTAGAGTATTCAACCCAAATTTATAGATTCGACACAAGGGGAGCCAAAGAATACTTGTAAGTATTAGCAGCTGAGTTGTCAATTCAACCACACCCGGAGATTAATTATCTGCAGCAATATGATCAGTAGCACTGTAATATGATAGTTTTGATTGCAGTGGTAATAGTAGCAGTAATGGTAACAGTGATAGCAATGCTTTTGTAGCAGTTGTAACAGTAATAGCAGCAGTAGTAAATTAGCAAGAACAATATATGGAAAATTCATAGGCATTGGATCGGTGAATTCGTTGGATGATATTCATCATATAATAGTCATAACCTAGGGCGATACAGAACTAGCTCCAGTTCATAAATATAATGTAGGCATGTATTCCGTAAATAGTCATACGTGCTTATGGCAAGAACTTGCATGACATCTTTTGTCCTACCTTCCCGTGGCAGCGGGTGTCGGATTCAGGGCTCCACAGACCCAAGAAAGTTCGAACTCTGGTGCGTGTGCGAAGATCTCAACCTCGCAAGCCTCGAGCTCGTCGCCCTACAGCCTAGCCTGGCCGGATACACGCTCGAGCGGGGAAGAAGATGGACACGGCAATTTACCCAGGTTCAGGCAACTTTGCGGTGTAAAACCCTACTCCTGCTTTGTGGTGGATTGGCCTCACGAGGAGGTTGAGGATGAACTAGTACAGTGGATGAGCTGCCTCGCGAGGGCTCGGGGAATGAGAATGGGTCGTCCCCCCTACGGTTGTGTCTAACCTATATTTATAGTGGCCTCGGTCCTCTTCCTTGGAAACATAGGTGGGAAGGGATCCCACAATGGCCAATTCGAAAGGGGACAAGAAGTACATCTTATCCTAATGAAAGGTGGTCTTCGCCTGCAAAGCTTCTGGTCGTGGCACAACGGTGGGCTCGATGATGACATCCATTGCACCGAGCTCGTGGTCTTGGTCTTGTTGCATCGGAATGGAAACCTTTGGAGGGCTCCTTGGGAACCCTTGCTTGTCCTTGCTCCCTTAGCACCGAAAGGGAAACTGCCTCCTCTGTGCCCGCTGGCGCCCGCCTGGCCTTGGTCATCATGGCTCACATCATCACAGCCTCGGGAGGTTGGGTACCTGCATAGAAATCTCCGCTCCTCGGGAGGCAGCCTGGGGAGGCCGCTCCTCTGGAGGTCTTGGTGTCGTCCGCCTCGCGAGGCCAGGTGGGCCTCGAGGCGGAGGCCATGGGGGCCTCGCGAGGGTCTCGTCTTGGTAGTCTTGCAGATGGGCCATACCAGGTTGTCGAGGAAGCCATGTCGTGGGCCGCAGGCAGGCATGTCTGGGTACCCTAGTTCCTAGAATGCCGACAGTAGCCCCCGAGCCCAAGGCGCGCTCAAGCTGGCTTCGATGCGAGGCCAAGGGGCAAGGGCGACGCGCCGCGGACCCTGACCGTCTGTGGGCCAGGCTGATGTGTGGCGCCCGACGGGATGCAGATGCCCCCGCTCCCCCACGTCGCCTCGGCAACCACTCCGAGTTGACAGCAGCATGGTGCATGCAACAGGGCCATCATCACTCGGAATGTGGAAGGGCGCTGGTTGGCCTTCGACCACCTATAAGAGGGCGAGGGAGGTAGAGCCCCTAGCCCATCTTCATTCTCTTGCTTCCCGCTCCACGCCCTTGCAACAGCGTCCATGGCGCCGATCAGGAGATTCTCCGCCGCCGAGAAAGGGAAGGCTCCGCGGGAAGAACCAGAGCCACTCCCGCCGAAGAGGGGTCGCGGACACCCTCGCCGGGCCACCGCAACGCTCATGGCTGCTCCTTCCCGACACGAGCGCGCGCTGCCGAGTGTTCGTGCCGGCTCGATCACCCACGCACAAGACCCTTCCCACGGGGGTGGCTGCGGGCGCCGTGGAGGACGTGGCCGCGAAGGGAAGCAGACAACGGTCGCCCTGACTGCCTCACCTGCAGGCCCATGCCGACGACACAACCCGTGAGTTTGTGGTGTGGGTGACAATGCCGCCACGCACTTGGATCCGACTCCCGCGCGCCTTGGCTAAGGAGTTGCCAGCGCGGGAACCCTTCAAGCTGTGGCTACAACACGACGGCTGCTCCAGCCAAGCTTCGTAGGCGGAAGTTGAAGCCACCTTCTCCGGCGATGTCTTCATGACCCGGGGATGGGGGATGTTTGCCCGCGCCTGTGTCTCTCAGAAGGGAGGCACGCCCTTCATTTTAGGTATGACGGGGCGTCGATGCTCTTCTTTAAGGTCTTCGGGGAAGAGGGCGAATGCTTGGAGAGCTGCCCTAGGGACTACAACAGCGGCGGCGAGGCCTCCCGCGGTGAACTTGCCCATGGCCACAACACCTCCAGCAGCAGCCATGCCTCCTCCGGGTCGAGCTCAAGCGACAACGACTATGACGAGCCTCCGCGCCGCCGTGCCCGAGTCTAGGGGGACGATGGCACCGGCCGGGCGCCGTGATGCCGGCGCCTCCTGAGTTGTGGTCCTCGGGAGATCTTTTCTTCTATTTTGTTTCCTGCGTAGAAAATCGTGAAGGGTCCCGCGAGGGCGTGTAAGGACCGTGGCGCTTGTGCATTAATGTTAATATTCCCGGTTTGCAACATATTTGTGTTTCTTGCTTGGGCACGGGCCCCCTTTTTGCCCCCGCGGCAGCTTAGTGCTCTACGCCGACAAGACCCAGTCCTCAGGCAAGCTTCTGCCGTCGCTGGTACGCCAAGTCGCGATGCCGTGGTCAAGGTCAGGAGGTGAGCGGCCCGAGGTCCGGTAAGAGCCCCTGAGGTGCCATGCTTAGGAGGTCCCCTTTGGCATGCAAGTAGCTTCCGAAAGACTAAGAGGAAGGTTTCCTTGCCCAAGCGAGGTTGCCAGAAAACAAAAAATCAATGACAAGGCTCACGCTAGCGCGTGAGAGATGACTTAGCTTAACGGGCTTGCAGCCTGCGGTGGTTCTCTCATCGCGAGGGCGAGCTTCTTCAGGTTTTTTATCTTGGGCATGCTCCCTGTTGTGTGAGGAATCAAGGCAAACCCCACAAGAGGTGTGTGAGGAGACTGATGCCCATCATAGTTCGAGAAACATCACCAACATTGGGCCACACCCCTTCCCCTGTACCCCTCTGCGAGGCTAGCGACCCCTCTCTCCTTGCTCATCATGGTGCTCTACGTTCTCAGGACCCAGCCCTCGAGCAGAGCTCATCCGCTGCTGGTATGCCAGGTCGCGATGCTGTGGTCAAGGGCAGGGGTGAGGGCTCGAGAGCCAGTAGGAGCCCCTGAGGCGCGATGCTCAAGGGCCCCCCTTTAACGTGCAAGCGATTTGCGTGAGAGAGAAATGGCTTGCCCCGCAAGGGTGCTTAGGAAAGGCTGTGCCCCGTGGCACGTGGTGCATGAAATGATTTCACTTAGCCTTTCACAAGCTGGAACGCTGCTTGATCGCGGCGTGTCCTTTTAGTGCGGCGAGGTGTCGGCAAGGCCACCCGAGGTCCTGTCTCCGGAGGTTCCTGCATATTAGTTAGTTGCGACATATATGGGGCGGTCGCGCTTGCTGATCTACTCATGATCGTTCTGCGAGAAGACGAAGGCACTAAGGACTCGGTGAGGTGACGTGCGTGGGGCCGGCCCGTGAGCCAGAGCTCAGTCTCTTAGGTTGATCGGCGCTGCAGGGACGGACCCAAGCACATGCGCCGTGCCATTAGCCCCGTCTCGTGGGACGTTCAGGGGGAGAGCTAGCAACACGCGAAGCCCGCAGGGGAAACTCCAGGAGCAATACATGGTCAGGCGCAAGGTAAATGGTCACAGCGGCTTATGCAAGCATAGCTGGTCCAAATTACATAAATTTAGGGCTCCGCGATTTTCCTATCTGTGATTGGTTTCTTTCTTGCTTGTCTTTGTGCTCTGCATCGGCAGGGCCCAGCCCCGCGCATACCTCGACCACCGTTGGGGCGTCCGGATCACCAGGACAACACCAAGGGGTGAGGGGCTACGTGACTAGTGAGGCCCCTGAGTCGCGATGCTCAGGGGTCCCCCTTGACATACGAGCAGCCCTCATGAAGGAAACATACGCAACGGCGAGGTTAATTCGGAGCCCCCATACCTTTCCTTGTCTGCCTTTGCCTAGGGGGGACACGAGAAGACTAGCGCGCATCAGGCCTGGCCTGAGGGTAGCCCCGTGTCCAGCCCTCTCGCGCGTGCTTCCCAGGGCAATGCTGCATAATAAAGCCATGTGAATAGCCGAAAGGCCATCCCGAGGTTTGTGCGACCGCTAGGGCACCCTCGGTTGTTTATCCACCAGCAAGGAGCATGGTGCTTCCACTTTTGGCATGGGCATAGCCGCTCCTCGATTGTGTCATCCGCTAGCGCGGAGCATGGGGCTTCCACTTGTGCGTGGGTGGGAGTTCCCTCGGGGGGAGACTCCGGGGCGTCTACAGCCCCGTTCGTACACATGGCTAGCACGGCAGAACTGGAGGAGGTGTATTTGGGCACCCGTGAGCCAGCGCGGGACTCACGAGGCCCTACCTCAAGGTGGGTTGCACCTGAATCTTGTGGCGCAGGGTGCGCATATGAAACCAGTGGAATGGGGCGACCTGCGCTGAACGAACCTTTGGTGGCTATCGCATGAGAAGGCCAAATACCAAAGACCCCAGGAGGTGACGTGTATGGGGCCAGCCCGCCAGACAAAGCTCGGCCATTGGATTTATCGACGCTGTAGGGACGGACCCGAGCACAGATGCCGTGCCCAGTCTTCTCATGCAACAATCCCACAGAGAAACACCTGGCGCACAGCTCTCGCGACGGCGAAGCGCCGAACTGCGGTTGTACGAACCAGGCCGCGCGCCCCCACTCATCCATCCGCGATTAGCTCATGCGAGAACAAGGCACCAATGACCCCGAGAGGTGACGCGCATGGGAGCTGGCCCGCGGGACAGAGCTCGGTCTCTTGGGTTTAACAACGCTGCAGGGACGGACCCGAGAACAGACATCGTGCCAGTCCTTAACCATGAGGCTGTCACGGGCAGGTTTGTGAGGGCGTAGCGACATTCATGGTGACGAAGCACCGGACATGCAGGTTGGAATACTTAGGAAATTCATAGAGACAGAGCTAGTTCTGATACATGCGCAAAATGATACAGCTGTGGGGGCGGGCCCTAGCAGCCTGAGGATGATGCAGCCCAAGGGGCGCCCTAAATCTGAACAAACCAAAAAGTCACCTGGCACCATCATTGTAGAAGCATTGAGGTAGCTAAAGACGCGTGCCACGAAGACCGCTCCTCACGAGCTATGCGGCTCCGGAGGCCAGGTGAGCTCATGAGGCCCACCAGGCTCGCGAGGGTCCGGAACCTCCTCCGACATGACCGTCTGGCGCCTGGCCTCATGAGCCACCAGAGCATGCTGCACGAAGCGCCGGTACGAGGCGCCCACATTCAACAGGCCAAATGGCATGCGGACATAGTTGCAGGGGTAGCCCCCACTCCGGCCGACGCGGGACGGCTAGAAGAGGTCCTGCGAAGTGGCCCTGTTAAGGCCCGAGATGTTGACACAGACATGCAGCTCGCTGCCCATATCAGGGGCCGCAGCTGCACTGGGAGGCCGTGCGGGGTGACGCTTCTGCGCATGGCCCTTGCCTCCTAAAGCTCCTGGATCGCCTTGGTGATGAACTCTCGCGCACCTGGTGTCTCGCGCCATGCGCCTTGCTCGTGGGGACGCGCATCAAAGCACGCCTCCAAGTGGTGCCTGAGCACCTCCCTCTTCGCACTGGTCAAGTCAAAGGCTCTCCAGATGGAAGCTCCCAAGCCCGTCCTGAGGGAGGCACCGGGCGCACCTTCCTATGCGGGAGGAAGGGGCACCCCAGTAGTCAGCGCGGGGCCATAGGCACCATCGGTGGGCGCACCAACCTCCCGAAGACTCTTAAGGGGGAGCTGCTTCTTCTTCTTGGGGGTGGTCTCCGGAGGTAGAATGGTGCCCTCGTCGTCTGGGTTGTCAGCTGCCGCGGCTTGGTAGGTGCGCTCGAGGGAGCACACCGCATCCTTCTCATCGCAGGCGACCGTGATGATGCCGCCACTCCCTGGCATCTTGAGCACATTGTAGCCATGGTGGGTCGCCGCCATGAACTTGGCAAGGGCCGGATACCCAAGGATGGCCTTGTACGGGAGGCCGATGTGGGCGACGTCGAAGTCGATGTGCTCTGTGTGGTAGTTGTCGCACTTGCCAAAAGTGACTGGGAGGCGTATCTGCCCCAGGGGAGTGGTGGAGCCGTTAGTCACCCCTGAGAAAGGCTTGGTTGGCAGGAGCTGGTCGTAAGGCACTTGGAGCGTCTCGAACATCTCGATAGAGAGAACATTGAGCCCCGCGCCACCGTCGATGAGGGTCTTGGTGACAAGGACGTTGCTGATGGTGGGCGTGCAGAGCATGGGAAGCGCGCCTCCGGAGGCCGAGCACTTGAGGTGATCCTTGGAATAGAAGGTGATAGAGTACTCCGACCACTTGAGGGGAAATGCGGCCTCAAGCTTCGGGAGGGCTGCGTTCACCTCATGAGAGAACTGCTTGAAGATGCGATGTGAAGCGGGGGCCTGAGCACCGCCCAGAATGCAGGAAATCACCTGAGGCTCCTGGAAGCCCCCAGCCCCATCATCCTCCCGGTTGTCGTCATTCCTCCTTGGTGGCGGCGGCAGTGAAGGGAGGCCGGCATTGCCTTGAGGACGGGCCTCACGACGCTGATCGCGCCAGGGTGCATCGCGAGGCTCATCACGCCAGCGGTCATCGCGAGGCTAGTCATGCCAGTCCTGGAGAGGGTCGCGGTTGTCCCAGCGGCCTCCACCGCGGCCTCCTCCACGGCCATAGCCACGGTCACCACGCTCAGGGCAGCGGCCGAGGCATCCATCGTGAAGTGCCCTGAGCTCCTGGCAGTCGTTGGTGTTGTGGCTGTGAACGTTGTGGAAGATGCAGAATGGGTGGTTGCCCCTTGGAGGCTCGTCGTGGTCACGACTGCGCTTCATCTCAGGCTCGGCCGCGAGCACAGCAGAGCCCTTGTGCTTTGCCTCCTTAGCCTTGGCCTTCTTATCTTCAGGATCGGTCGCCGGAAGCTCAAGGAGGGAGAGGCGGACTTCCTTGGCCCTTGCGCACTTGTTCACCATGTTGAACATCTCCAGGGCCGAGCATAGGTCCTCGTGGATGGCGAGCTCATCTTTCATCTTGACGTCCCGGGCACCATTAGAGAATGCCGAGATGATGGCCTCGTCCGACGGCTTCGGAATCTTGAGGCGAACGTTCATGAAACACTGTATGTACTTGTGCAAGGTCTCACCCGGCTACTGCTTCACACACCGCAGGTCACCCTCTGCAGGAGCGCGATCGCGGGTGCCCTGGAAGTTGGTAATGAAACACTCGCGAAGTTTGTCCCATGAGGAGACCGATTCCTCCGGGAGGTGCAGGAGCCAGGAGCGCGCGCCGTCCTTAAGGGCCATGGGGAACGAGTTTTCCATAACCTTCTCAACACCATTGGCTACCTCGAAGCTCAGCAAGTCGAGATGGAGGAACTCTGCAGGGTTAGGGGTGCCATCGTAGCATGGAGCAAGATCCGGCTTGAACTTGTCAGGCCAGACGACGCGGCGCAACTCCGGGGTGAAGGCACGACAGCCCGCCGCACTCACGGGTGCGGGCCGCATGGGTGGAGCTCGGTCTTGTCGCCCGCGCGCCACAATGTCCAGCGGTGCGCGGTCCTGGTGTTGGCACTGCGGTGCTGGGAGCGCGCGCGCATCGGCCTGCGGCCGCTGGACCACCTGGCAGCTTGCTTCATCGCGCATCGGCGCTCCGCGCGGTGGGTCGCGCTGGGGCGCATCACGCCTGGGCTCGGGGTTGGCGCCTGATACGTCCATTTTGCATCATGTTTTCCTACTGTTATTTATGATGTTTTTATGCATAATAATGCTTTTTCGAGTAATTCTAATGCCTTTTCTCTCATAATATGCAAGGTTCACACAAAGAGGGAGAATTCCGGCAGCTGGAAATCTGGACCTGAAAAAGCTACGTCAGGCTACCTATTTTGTACAACTCCAAATGAGCTGAAACTTCACGAGGAATTTTTATGGAATATGTAAGAATTATTGGAGCCAATAAGTACCAGAGGGGGCCCACTAGGTGGGCACAACCCACCTGGGCGCGCCAGGGAGCCCAGGCACACCCTGGTGCGTTGTGCCCTCCTCGGCCCACCTCCGGTGCCCCTCTTCTGGTATATAAGTCATTTTGACCTAGAAAAAATAAGGAGAGGACTTTCGGGACGAAGCGCCGCCGTCTCGAGGCGGAACTTGGGCAGGAGCACTTTTGCGCTCTGGTGGAGCGATTCCGCCGGGGGAACTTCCCTCCCGGAGGGGGAAATCATCGTCATAATCAACACCAACAACTCTCCCATATTGGGGAGGGAAATCTCCCTCAACATCTTCAACAACACCATCTCCTCTCAAACCCTTGTTCATCTCTTGTGTTCAATCTTTGTACCGGAACTATAGATTGGTACTTGTGGGTGACTAGTAGTGTTGATTACATCTTGTAGTTGATTACTATATGGTTTATTTGGTGGAAGATTATATGTTCAGATCCATTATGCTATTTTATATCCCTATGATCTTGAGCATGATTATCATTAGTGAGTAGTTACTTTTGTTCTTGAGGTCACGGGAGAAATCTTGTTGCAAGTAATCATGTGAACTTGATATGTGTTCGATATTTTGATGATATGTATGTTGTGATTCCCTTAGTGGTGTCATGTGAAAGTCGACTACATGGCACTTCACCTTATTAGGGCCTAAGGGAATGCATCGTGGAGTATTTATTAGATGATGGGTTGCGAGAGTGACAGTAGCTTAAACCCTAGTTTATGCGCTATTCCGTAAGGGACTGATTTGGATCCAAAAGTTTAATGCTATGGTTAGATTTATTCTTAATACTTTTGTCGTAGTTGCGGATGCTTGCGAAGGGGTTAATCATAAGTAGGAGGTTTGTTCAAGTAAGAACAGCACCTAAGCACCGGTCCACCCACATATCAAATTATCAAAGTAGCAAAAACAAATCAAACCAACATGATGAAAGTGACTAGATGAAATTCCCGTGTACCCTCAAGAACACTTTGCTTATCATAAGAGATTGTTTTGGCCTGTCCTTTTCCTCAAAAGAATTGGGCTACCTTGCTGCACTTTTATTACCATTACCGTTACTTTCTCGTTACAAATTATCTTGCTACCAAACTACTCGTTACTTATAATTTCAGTGCTTGCAGACATTACCTTGCTGAAAACTGCTTATCATTTCCTTCTGCTCCTTGTTGGGTTCGACACTCTTACTTATCAAAAGGACTATGATTGATCCCCTATACTTGTGGGTCATCAAGGCTCTTTTCTGGCACCATTGCCGGGGAGTGAAGCGCTCTTGGTAAGTGGAAATTGGTAAGGAAAAATTATTACTACGTGCTGAAATTTATTGTCACTTGTTACTATGGAGAACAATCCTTTGAGGGGTTTGTTCGGGGTATCTTCACCTCAACCAGAACCACAATTAGTTACCCCTCAACCTACTGCACCTACTGAAAATATTGGTTATGAAATTCCTTCAGGTATGATAGAACAACTGCTAGCTAATCCTTATGCAGGAGATGGAACCGAACATCCTGATATGCACTTGATATATGTGGATGAAATTTGTGGATTATTTAAGCTTGCAGGTTTACCCGGAGATGAAGCTAAGAAGAAGGTTTTCCCTTTATCTTTGAAGGGAAAAGCATTGGCATGGTATAGGCTATGCGATGATATTGGATCTTGGAATTGGAATCGATTGAAATTGGAATTTCACCAAAAAAATTATCCTATGCATCTAGTTCATCATGATCGGAATTACATATATAATTTTTGGCCTCGTGAAGGAGAAAGTATCGCTCTTGCTTGGGGGAGGCTTAAGTCAATGTTATATTCATGCCCCAATCATGAGCTCTCAAGAGAAATTATTATTCAGAATTTTTATGCTCGGCTTTCTCATGATGATCGATCCATGCTTGACACTTCTTGTACTGGTTCCTTTATGAAGAAGACTATTGACTTCCGGTGGGATCTTTTAAAAAGAATTAAATGCAACTCTGAAGATTAGGAACTCGACGAAGGTGAAGAATCAGGTATTAAGCTCAAGTATGATTGTGTTAAATCTTTTATGAATACCGATGCTTTTCAAAAGTTTAGCACTAAATATGGACTTGACTCTGAGATAGTAGCCTACTTTTGTGAATCATTTGCTACTCATATTGAACTCCCTAAGGAGAAGTGGTTTAAATATCACCCACCTATCAAAGAAGAAATTAAAGAACCAGTAATAGCTAAAGATGAAACTATTATTTACAATGTTGATCCAGTTGTGCCTACTGCTTATATTGAAAAACCACCTTTCCCTGTTAGGATGAAGGAACATGCTAAAGTCTCAACTGTGGTCAACAAAAGTTATATTAGAACTTCCAAACCTACTGAACAAATCAAAGTAGAACCTAGTGTTGCTATGGCTAAAGATCTCTTGGTTGAAAATATAGATGGGCATGTTATTTACTTCTATGATGAAGCTGCTAGAATTGCCAAACCCGATGAAAAAGATAAACATAGACCTATTGTTGGCATGCCTATTGTCTCAGTTAAAATAGGAGATCACTGCTATCATGGTTTATGCGACATAGGTGCTAGCATGAGTGCCATTCCTTTTACCTTATATCAAGAAATTATGAATGATATAGCACCCGCTGAAATAGAAGACATAGATGTTACTATTAAACTTGCTAATAGGGACACCATCACACCACTTGGGATTGTTAGAGATGTTGAAGTCTTGTGTGGGAAAATAAAATACCCTACTGATTTTTTTGTTCTTGGCTCCCCACAAGTTGACTTTTGTCCCATTATCTTTGGTAGACCTTTCTTGAACACCGTCAATGCTAAAATAGATTGTGAGAAACAAACCGTCGGTGTTAGTTTTGGTAATGAGTCTCATGAGTTTAATTTTTCCAAGTTTAGTAGAAAACATCATAAGGAAGAATTGTCTAGTAAGGATGAAATAATTGGTCTTGCTTCTATTGCTGTGCCTCCTACCGATCCCCCAGAACAATATTTGCTAGACCATGAAAATGATATGCATCTGCATGAAAGAAATGAAATAGATAAGGTTTTCTTTGAACAACGTCCTCTGCTTAAACACAATTTGCCTATTGAAACTCTAGGAGGTCCTCCTCCACCTAAAGGTGATCCTGTGTTTGAATTAAAACAATTGCCAGACACTTTGAAATATGCTTATCTTGATGAGAAAAAGATTTATCCTGTTATTATTAGTGCTAACCTTTCAGAACATGAAGAAGAAAGATAATTGAAGGTTCTGAAGAAGCTCCGAGCTGCCATTGGATATACTCTTGATGATTTAAAGGGCATTAGTCCCACTCTCTGTTAGCATAAAATTAATATGGAGCCTGATGCTAAACCCGTTGTTGATCACCAACGACGTTTAAATCCTAAAATGAAAGAAGTGGTAAGAACAGAAATACTGAAGCTTCTGGAAGCAGGTATAATCTATCCCATAGCTGATAGTAGATGGGTAAGTCCCGTTCATTGTGTCCCTAAAAAAGGAAGTATTACCGTTGTTCCTAATGATAAGAATGAACTTATTCCACAAAGAATTGTTACTGGCTACAGAATGGTAATTGATTTTAGAAAACTAAATAAAGCTACTAGAAAAGATCATTACCCTCTGCCTTTTATTGATCAAATGTTAGAAAGACTATCAAAGCACACACATTTTTGCTTTCTTGATGGATATTCCGGTTTTTCTCAAATACCTGTCTCACCAACTGATCAAGAGAAAACCACCTTTACTTACCCTTTTGGAACTTATGCATATAGACATATGCCTTTTGGTTTATGCAATGCACCTGTTACTTTTCAAAGATGTATGACTGCTATATTCTCTGATTTTTGTGAAAAGATTGTTGAGGTTTTCATGGATGATTTGTCCATTTACGGAACTTCTTTTGATGATTGCTTGAGCAACCTTGATCGAGTTTTGCAGAGATGCGAGCAAACTAATCTCGTCTTGAATTGGGAGAAGTGCCACTTTATGGTTAATGAAGGTATTGTCTTGGGACATAAATTTCTGAATGAGGTATTGAGGTGGATAAAGCTAAAGTTGATGCAATTGAGAAAATGCCATGCCCTAAAGATATCAAAGGTATCCGTAGTTTCCTCGGTCATGCTGGTTTCTTTAGGAGGTTTATTAAAGACTTCTCTAAACTTTCTAGGCCTCTTACAAATCTTTTATAAAATGATGTTCCATTTGTTTTTGATGATGATTGTGTAGAAGCCTTTGAAACACTTAAGAAAGCCTTGATTTCTGCACCTATTGTTCAACCACCTGATTGGAACTTGCCTTTTGAAATTATGTGTGATGCTAGTGATTATGCTGTTGGTGCAGTTCTAGGACAAAGAGTCGATAAGAAATTAAATATTATTCATTATGCTAGTAAAACTCTAGACAGTGCTCAATGAAATTATGCAACTACTGAAAAAGAATTTTTAGCAGTTGTGTTTGCTTGTGATAAATTTAGATCTTACATTGTTGATTCTAAAGTGACAGTTCACACCGATCATGCTGCTATAAAATATCTTATGGAAAAGAAGGATGCTAAATCTAGACTCATTAGGTGGGTTCTTTTGTTACAAGAATTTGATTTACATATCACTGATAGAAAAGGAGCTGAGAACCCTGTGGCTGATAACTTGTCTAGGTTAGAAAATATTCTTGATGACCCGCAACCTATTAATGATAGTTTTCCTGATGAACAATTCGCTGCAATAAATGTTTCTCATAACACTCCTTGGTATGCTGACTATGCCAATTATATTGTTGCTAAATATATACCACCTAGCTTCACATACCAACAAAAGAAAAAATTCTTCTATGATTTAAGACATTACTTTTGGGATGACCGACATCTTTATAAAGAAGGAGTAGATGGTATTATTAGACGTTGTGTACCTGAGCATGAACAGGGACAAATCCTACAAAAATGTCACTACAAAGCCTATGGAGGACATCATGTGGGAGATAGAACTGCTCACAAGGTATTGCAATCTGGTTTTTATTGGCCTACTCTCTTCAAGGATGCCCGTAAGTTTGTTTTATCTTGTGATGAATGTCAAAGAATTGGTAATATTGGTAAGCGTCAGGAAATGCCAATGAATTATTCTCTTGCTGTTGAACCATTTGATGTTTGGGGATTTGATTACATGGGACCTTTTCCTTCCTCTAATGGGTATACACATATTTTGGCTGCTGTTGATTATGTTACTAAGTGGGTAGAAGCTATTCCAACTAGTAGTGTTGATCACAACACCTCTATTAAAATGCTTAAGGAAGTCATTTTCCCAAGGTTTGGAGTCCCTAGATATTTAATGACTAATGGTGGTTCACATTTTATTCATGGTGCTTTCCGTAAAATGCTTGTTAAATATGATGTTAACCATAGAATTGCATCACCTTATCACCCTCAGTCTAGTGGTCAAGTTGAACTTAGCAATAGAAAAATAAAATTAATATTACAAAAAAATGTCAATAGGTCCCGAAAGAATTGGTCTAAGAAGTTAGATGATGCACTTTGGGCTTATAGAACAGCATATAAAAATCCTGGGTATGTCTCCGTATAAAATGGTTTATGGAAAAGCTTGTCATTTTCCTCTTGAGTTAGAACATAAAGCATATTGGGCAATTAAAGAACTCAACTATGATTCCAAACTTGTCGGTGAAAAGAGGTTATTTGATATTAGCTCACTAGATGAATGGCGAACCCAAGCCTATGAAAATGCCAAGTTTCTTAAAGAAAAAGTTAAAAGATGGCACGACAAAAGAATCCAAAAGCGTGAGTTCAAAGTTGGAGAATACGTTCTTATGTACAACTCTCATTTCAGATTCTTTGCAAGAAAACTCCTCTCCAAATGGGAAGGACCCTATGTTATCGAGGAGGTTTACCGATCCGGAGCCGTCAAGATAAATAATGCCGAAGGTACTAACCCGAAGGTTGTTAATGAGCAACGAATAAAACATTATATCTCAGGTACGCCCATTAATGTGGAAAGCAATGTTATCCAAACTATGACACCGGAAGAACACATAAAGGAAACCTTCCGGAACACTCCAGAATAACTGAAGAAGGAGGAGGCACGTGATACGGTAAGTAAACGGACTCCGAAAAATCTGAAAAAATATTTTCTGTTAGTTTTGGAATATACCAAAAATTAGGAAAATAAGAAACAACCAAGAAGGCACCCCTGGTGGGCACAAGACACCAGGGCGCACCTGGCTTGCCAGGCGCGCCCAGGTGGGTTGTGCCCACCTCGGTACCTTCCGGACTCTGTTTTCCTTCAGCTTGCTTGTTTCCCAAGATAAAAAATCTTTATTTACCCCCCGAACCTATTGACCACCGTATCACGGAGAAATCTTCTGTTTTCTTTTCCTTGCTGTTTTCTGACAGATCCAATTCACCATGGCCGCTTCAAGCTCCTCCAAGGACAAGTTCTTCGAGAACGTCATCAACCCATATTTGCGGGAGGTGATGCAGCACCCTCAGGCTATCCAGATGCATGAGAGGGTGTTGCACATCCGTGATGTGCAAGGCCCCAAGGGGACGGGATCCGTGGAGGCTAGGCTTGAAGCTATGGAGCAGGAAGTATTCCGGTGCAAGGGGATGGTAGAACATGGACTCAATGCCAATCACCTCATGATCGCGGACTACACCCGTGATCTCAAGGTGGATGGCAAGTCCATGAAGGACATCATCTTCATCTTCAACGAGCAAATCAACTTCCTCCAAAGCCAGATCTATGATCTCCAAAACCAAGTCTTTGAATATGAAGCGAGGTTTAAAGGTATGAGTTTGGCTGTCAGTTGCAGGACCCGTGAGACTCACTCCTCCTCTTATGATGGTGAGCCCTTGCCATGGAAACCCGAGGATAAGATTGCCACTACTTCATCACCACCACCTCCTTCTTCATCACCAAAGGAAAATTGAGTATCGGGTATGGGCACTCCCCTTGGCTTGTGCCAAGTTTGGGGGAGGTGCCCCGGCATCATATCACCTCCACTATCTTTTGCCTTTACTTATCTTAGTTCGATCCATAGCTATCTTTTGCTTTAGATGAATAAAAGTTTAGTTCGATCCTTTCTTTTTGAGTGTTTGCTTAGTGATCTATCTTTGTAATCGTGTGCAAGATATATATAATAAAGTTTAGTTTGAGATTTGTTTTGTTTACTTTCATGTTCAATAAAAAGAAAGGAAATAAATGAAAAAGATCATATGCTAATTTTATGTTAAGTAATGACATCACATAAGGAAGAGTATAAGTAGAAAATTTTATTGGATTTTGACAAACATAGCATTGGTCAATGATGCAATTCATGAAAGAATTAACAAGGGAAGAGAAGATTCACATGCAAATATACTATCTTGGACATCTTTTGTGATTGTGAGCCCCATCAAAATATTATATGCCAAAATTGTTGATGTTGGACAAGGAAGACAACGTAATGATTTATGTTTGTTCATATTCACATAGAAGTTATATTGTCATGGATCCTTTAACATGTGGTGCTTGCCCCCATCTTTTCTAGCCAAAAATTCTGCACTAAGTAGAGATACTACTTGTGCATCCAAAAACCTTTAAACCCAAATCTTATTTTGAGAGTCCACCATACTTACCTATGGATTGAGTAAGATCCTTCAAGTAAGTTGTCATCGGTGCAAAAAGGGCAATAAAAATTGCTTCTAAAAGTGTTGGATCATTTAGTGTAAGAGAAAATTGAGCGTTGTACGAACTTGTGATGGCAGAGAATAAAAGCGACAGACTGCATAATAAAGGTTGCTATCACAAGGGGCAATATAATGTGACGTTCTTTTGCACTAAGAGATTGAGCATACAAACAAATAAGCGCATGGCAACCTCTGCTTCCCTCTGCGAAGGGCCTATCTTTTACTTTTATGTATTTACTTTTATGCAAGAGTCAAAGTTCTTCTCTCTATTCCTTTTTATTTTTTATTTTGGCAAGCATCATGTGGTGAGGAAAGATCTAGGCACATATATCCAGTTGGATATGAGTAGCATGAGTTATTATTGTTGACATCACCCTCGAGGTGAGTATGTTGAGAGGCGAAACTATAAGCCCCTATCTTTCTATGTGTCCGGTTGAAACGTTTCGCTCATGTGTATGCGGTGACTGTTAGCAATGATAGAAGACTATATGATGGTTGAGTATGTGGACTTGCCAAAAAGGCTCCGATACGTGACCCTTCCTGAAAAGATGATGAATTGTAGTTGCAAAGTTGACTGAAAACATAGTTTGTTGGTTTTCAATAGAGTTTATGCTTTATACTTCGATGTTGTGATGAATTGTTACTTATTCATGAGAAGTTATATGATAAAAGTTCTATGATAAAGTTCTATGTTAAAGTTTGTTGCTGTTATAATAATATACATGATGCTTCTATGTCCGTATTTTGTTTTTATCGGCACCTCTCTCTCTCTAAGCATGTGGACATGTTTTTCGATTTTGGTTTTCGCTTGAGGACAAGCGAGGTCTAAGCTTGGGGGAGTTGATACGTCCATTTTGCATCATGTTTTCCTATTGTTATTTATGATGTTTTTATGCATAATAATGCTTTTTGGAGTAATTCTAATGCCTTTTCTCTCATAATATGCAAGGTTCACACAAAGCGGGAGAATTCCGGCAGCTGGAAATCTGGACCTGAAAAAGCTACGTCAGGCTACCTATTCTACACAACTCCAAATGAGCTGAAACTTCACGAGGAATTTTTATGGAATATATAAGAATTATTGGAGCTAATAAGTACCAGAGGGGGCCCACCAGGTGGGCACAACCCACCTGGGCGCGCCAGGGTGGTGGGTTGTGCCCTCCTCGGCCCACCTCTGGTGCCCCTCTTCTGGTATATAAGTCATTTTTACCTAGAAAAAATAAGGAGAGGACTTTCAGGATGAAACGCCGCTGTCTCGAGGCGGAACTTGGGCAGGAGCACTTTTGCCCTCCGGCGGAGTGATTCCGCCGGGGGAACTTCCCTCCCGGAGGGGGAAATCATCGTCATCATCATCACCAACAACTCTCCCATCTTGGGGAGGGATATCTCCCTCAACATCTTCAACAGCACCATCTCCTCTCAAACCCTAGTTCATCTCTGGTGTTCAATCTTTGTACCGGAACTATAGATTGGTACTTGTGGGTGACTAGTAGTGTTGATTACATCTTGTAGTTGATTACTATATGGTTTATTTGGTGGAAGATTATATGGTCAGATCCATTATGCTATTTAATACCTCTCTGATCTTGAGCATGATTATCATTAGTGAGTAGTTACTTTTGTTCTTGAGGTCACGGGAGAAACCTTGTTGCAAGTAATCATGTGAACTTGATATGTGTTCGATATTTTGATGATATGTATGTTGTGATTCCCTTAGTGGTGTCATGTGAACGTCGACTACATGGCACTTCACCTTATTAGGGCCTAAGGGAATGCATTGTGGATTAGTTATTAGATGATGGGTTGCGAGAGTGATAGAAGCTTAAACCCTAGTTTATGCGCTATTCCGTAAGGGACTGGTTTGGATCCAAAAGTTTAATGCTATGGTTAGATTTATTCTTAATACTTTTCTCGTAGTTGCGGATGCTTGCGAGGGGGTTAATCATAAGTAGGAGGTTTGTTCAAGTAAGAATAGCACCTAAGCACCGGTCCACCCACATATCAAATTATCAAAGTAGCGAACACAAATCAAACCAACATGATGAAAGTGACTAGATGAAATTCCCGTGTACCCTCAAGAACACTTTGCTTGTCATAAGAGATCATTTTGGCCTATCCTTTGTTTCAAAAGGATTGGGCTACCTTGCTGCACTTTTATTACCATTACCGTTACTTGCTCGTTACAAATTATCTTGCTACCAAACTACTTGTTACTTATAATTTCAGTGCTTGCAGACATTACCCTGCTGAAAACTGCTTGTCATGTCCTTCTGCTCCTCGTTGGGTTCGACACACTTACTTATCGAAAGGACTACGATTGATCCCCTATACTTGTGGGTCATCAGCGCCGCACAGAGGAGGAGGAGGAGGTGTGCCGTGAGCCACGTCGCCCGCCTGGGATGGCGGGGGAAGGAGCGAGCGGGACGGTGCAGGGAATTCACCGGCGGCGCTGATGAGCTCGGCGATACGGCCAAGCCAGTCGTCGTAGTGGTCGTTGGCGGGGCGGTAGCACAGCAGTTCACGCGCCATGAGCAGTCCAGCCTACATGTTTTCTGGCCCGCGACGGATGTGGGAAGACGACGCCGTGGTGGGAGTAGGGAATGGAGTAGCTGTGGGACCATCACGCTGCATGGAGGGTGGCAGCGACGAATCCTGCTGCTCGTGAGTAGCACGGTCAGTGGCAGCATTGGCCGTAGGGGTGGCAGAGCGGTGAGGAGCGCCATTGCCCATGGGTGCCGTCTGGGCGACACGAGCTGCCCGACGCTCGGCGGGGACACGGCGTACGTCGGCCATGCGAGCAACGGAGCAGAGACGAAGCGGAGGTGGAAGAAGGACTTCGACACGCCCCTACCTGGCGTGCCAAATGTCGGATTCAGGGCTCCGCGGACCCAAGAAAGTTCGAACTCTGGGGTGTGTGCGAAGATCTCAACCTCGCAAGCCTCGAGCTCATTACCCTACAGCCTTGCCTTGCCGGATACACGCTAGAGCGGGGAAGAAGATGGACACAGCAGTTTACCCACGTTCGGGCCACCTTGTGGTGTAAAACCCTACTCCTGCTTTGTGGTGGATTGGCCTCACGAGGAGGTTGAGGATGAACTAGTACAGTGGATGAGATGCCTCGCTAGGGCTCGAGGAATGAGAATGGGTCGTCCCCCCTTACGGTGGTGGCTAACCTATATTTATAGTGGCCTCGGTCCTCTTCCTGGAAACTTAGGCAGGAAGGGATTCCACAGTAGCCAATTCGAAAGGGGACAAGTAGTACATCTTATCCTGACGAAAGGTGGTCTTCGCCTGCAAAGCTTCTGGTCATGAGGTAGCGGTGGGCTCGGTGATGACATCCATCCCGCCGAGCTCGTGGCCTTGGTCTCGTTGAACCAGAATGGAAACCTTTGGAGGGCTCCTTGGGAACCCTTGCATGTCCTTGCTCCCTTAGCACCGAAAGGGAAACTGCCTCCTCTATGCCCGCTGGCGCCCGCCTGGCCTTGGTCATCATGGCTCACGTCATCACAGCCTCGGGAGGATGGGTACCTACATAGAAATCTCCGCTCCTCGGGAGGCAGCCTAGGGAGGCCGCTCCTCTGGAGGTCTTGGTGTCGTCCACCTCGTGAGGCCAGGGGCCCTCGCGAGGGTCTCGTCTTGGTAGTCTTGCAGATGGGCCATACCAGGCCGTCGAGGGAGCCATGCCATCGGCCACAGGCAGGCAAGTCTGGGTACCCTGGTTCCCAGAACGCCGACAGCGGGGTCTATAAGGAAACTAAGGGATACTAAGGCCTCCTTTTAATAGAGAACCGGAACAAAGCATTAACACATAGTGAATACATGAACTCCTCAAACTACGGTCATCACCAGAAAGTATCCCGATTACTATCACACCGGGGTTTACGGATCATAACACGTAATAGGTGAATATGACTTGCAAGATCGGATCTAGAGCATAGATATAATGGTGATAGCATAAACGGTTCAGATCTGAAATCATGGCACCCGGGCCCAAAGTGACAAGCATTAAGCATGGGAAAGTCATAACAACATCAATATTAGAACATAATGGATACTAGGGATCAAGCCGTAACAAAACTAACTCGATTACATGATGAATCTCATCCAACTCCTCACCGACCAGCGAGCCTATGAAGGAATTACTCACTCCCGGTGGGGAGCATCATGGAATTGGCGATGGAGAAGGGTTGGTGATGACGAAGATCGAAGATCCCCCTCTCCGGAGCCCCAAACGGGCTCCAGATCTGGCCTCCCGATGAAGAACAATAGGTGGCGGTGGCTCCGTATCGTGAAACACGATAATTCTTTCTCTCTGATTTTTTTTCCAAGAATAAGATTTTATAGAGTCCGAGTCAGGGTCTCCGGGGCCACCAGGTGGGCACAACCCACCTAGGCGCGCCTGGAGGGGGGGCGCGCCCTGGTGGGTTGTGCTCACCCAGGGGCCCCCCTCAGGTGGTTCTTGGCTCCAGTATTTTTCTTTTATTTCATAAAAATTCTCCAAAAAATTTCGTTCCATTCTGAGAACTTTTATTTCTGCACAAAAACAACACCATGCATGGTAGTTCTGCTGAAAACAGCGTCAGTCCTGATTAGTTTCATTCAAATCATGCAAATTAGAGTCCAAAACAAGAGCAAAAGCATTAGGAAAAGTAGATACCCCGGAGACGTATCAACTCCCCCAAGCTTAAACCTTTGCTTGTCCTCAAGCAATTCAGTTGATAAACTGAAAGTGAAAAAGAAAACTTTTATGAACTCTTTTGTTCTTGTTTACATAAATAAGCTTAAGTAACACACAGGTTTTCAGCAAAGATTATAACTAACCATGTCAACAATAACTCTTAGAAATTATATTAACTCATATCAATGGCATAAGCAACTAGCGGGCAATAATAAAATATCTCAAATGACAACACTTTGTCAAAACAATCGCGAAATAATATGACAACAGAGGTATCTCGCTAGCCCTTTCTGAGACCACAAAACATAAATGCAGAGCACCTCCAAAGTTCAAGCAACGACTAAACATTGTAATTCATGGTAGAAAAGATCCAGTCATGATGCAGCCAACATTAGCTACACATAATGCATGAGGATGACAATAGTGCTCTCATATTTGGTGCTTATTTGAGAAGATGATGACATAACATAAAATTAAATATGTAGTCCCTTCGCAGAGGGAAGCAGTGATTTGCAGCAGTGCCAGAGCTCAGATTTTTAAAACAGAGATAAATGAAATTTTAAGAAATGCAACCTTCCTGTGTAGTTCACGACCATTAGTTATCGATATCTTCCATGCTAAACACATTAGTGGTAGTTCCCAAGCGATAAAATTAAAGGTTTACTCCCCCTCCACCAACAAACACACTCCACGGCTAGCCGAATCCACGGGTACCGTCCATACCAACATCATTCCTGGGGGAGTTTTGTTTAATTATTTGCAAAAAAAATTATTTCGGGACTGGGAATCCCTATTACCGCCCCTCTCGTGCAAGTACGAGTGAATAAACACTCATCATGAGAATAACCCGCTTAGCATGGAAAATATCGACTACCTCCTGTCGCTCTATGAACAATCCAGGCACACAAAAACAGATGTTTAGTTGAAGTTTTTAGAGGTGGCACATGCAAATTTACTTAGAACGGCAGGGTAATACCGCATATAGGTAGATATGTGGTGGACTCATCTGGGATAACTTGGGTTTTAGGATTTTGATGCACAAGCAGTATTCCCGCTTAGTACAGATGAAGGCTAGCAAATAGGTTGAGAAGCAGCCAGCTAGAGAGCGAAAATGGTAAAGAACATGCATTATGCATAAGTAACATTGGATACTAGCATGAGTAGGATATGAACACCATGAACATAAATATCATAGAGGCTATGTTGGTTTTGATTCAACTACATGCATGAACATGTGCCCAAGTCAAGCCACTTGAAACATTCAGAGGAGGATACCATATCATCATACCACATCACAATCATTTTAATGCATGTTGACATCCAAGATAAACCATTATCCACTCTTAACTACTTAAGGATGGCATGAGAAACTATAATCTCTAATTGTCATTGCAAACATGTTTGATCATAATAGGCTAAATCATGGATACTAGGTTAAACATATTTACAAAAACAGAACAAGTTGAGTTTATACCCGTTTCTCTCTGCCACAGCCAGTCCATCAAATATCGTCATTATTGCCTTTCACTTGCACAACCGAATGATATGAAAATAATAATAGTGCAAGAGTGCCATGGACTAAGCTAGAATCTGCAAACATTTTATTCAAAAAGGAGAAGACAAGGTAATATGGGCTCTTGTTAGATCAATATCAATGCATATGAGAGCCACTCAACATTTTCATCGTGGTCTTCTCCTTGGTATGACTCAATAAAAAGAAAACAAATTCAGAGAAACACACTGAAATATTTTTGGAGTTTTTAGTTTTTTCTTGAAGAGGGCAAATTAAAGAGAAAAACAAAAACGAGAAAACTATTTACACGGGAGAGCTCCCAACAAGCAAAAGAAGAACAAGGAAATCTTTTTGGGTTTTCTTTTAACATTTCAACTAATTTAAACTAGAAAGAAAAACCAAAAAGATGCGAGAAATATTTTTTTGGGTTTTCTCAAAGTTTTCCAAACACACAAGAAGAAAGCGAGAAAATAAATCTTGCATGGATAATACAATGAAAAAGTGTGAAAACCGACAGCTGGAATGGAATGTGTGAACATGAATATAATGTCGGTGGAAATACGTACTCCCCCAAGATTAGGCTTTTGGCCTAGCTTGGTAATAACCATCCACAACCTGCATAATAGTCAGAGTGCTAGCTCACGGAGGCTCTTGGTGCAGCCTCCTCGGCTTGCCGAGCAGCCACGACCTCAGCGTTGTGCGCACGGGCGTCGTTCTCAAAAACATAATTCCTTCCTTTGCTATGAAAATCAAAGAGAGCAGGCACATGCAAAAAGGTATGCACAATGGATTCTTTATTGAACCACAAGTTTATAAGTATAATCATTGATTTCGCCCTTAAGGAACTTATGGCGCTTCATGGCCTCAAAGTCTAAGTACTGAGTGGGTAGGATAGGGTCATTAGCCCAAGGTGATACACCCAGCTCCTTTGCTATATGTGAAGCATAAATCCCACCATAAAAATATCCACTACCAGCGTTATGTTGCAGTCTGTGTGCAACAATTGCTCCAAGGTTGTAACATTTAATACCGGTGAGAGCTCAAGTCAGGAGCACAAATTGTACTACAGTCTTGCTTGCCTACGATGCATTTGCCATTAAATAGTGCAAAGTATTGAATTGATGGGAAATGAATACTTTTTATTCTAGCTTGTGTCACTCCTCTGTCCTCGCCATAACAAAGATTGATCAAGAATGACTCATACTCAGATCTTGGTGGCTCGTCCAGCGAACCCCAAAACGGAATTTTACACACACCACTAAACGTGTCTAGAGGCATGGTAATAGGATGGTCATAAAGTTTAAACGAAACTCTAGACTCACGAGGATGGAATTTAAATTCTTTAGAAAATGATTCTGTGAGGCTGAGATGCTGGATGCACTTATCTTCAATGTAGGGACCGAGCTCAGCATTGTGAACATATTGCTCAAATTCTTCTTTGATACCTGCACTCATCATGAAATCGTCGCACAACCATAAGCATGATTTGTTAATGGCATCCCATATTGAACTTGCACTTGGTTCAACATAAGACCAACGAGTTGAGCCACTGCTAGATGATGCCCCCGAGGACCTCCTCCTCGAAGAACTCCTTCCAAAGAAGTTCATTTTATTTGCATACAATTTTCTGAAATTTTTGAGTCACAAATTTTTTTCAACAAAACTTCACAAGATTGATAGCAACTACTCATAAGGAGGCATAGAGGCTATAATGAGCATTCAAACTACTTAGAACTCTAAGAATTCAACATGCAAGCTCATCTACAGCAGCACCAAGAGTAGCTAATTATTCAAAATATAATCCACTAAAGCAAAAACTAATTGGAGCAATGGAGGAGTCACATACCAAGTAGCAATCCCCCAAAACAGTTTCAGAAATGGAGCTTCGAGCAAAGAGATCGAAATCCACGGGTTTGAGAGCAAGAACATGAGGGAGAGAGCAATGGTGATTTTTTTTCTGGAGGTAGGTGATGACATGGGCTAAAGAGATAAGTGAGGGGGCCCACGTGGGGACCACAACTAACAAGGCGTGCCTAGGGCTACTGACGTGCCCATGTGGGTTCTGCCCACCTGGTGCACCCGCCTCTGATGTTATTTGTACTAAAAATTCAGAAATAATCAGAAAAAAATCATATTAAATTTTTAGGGCATTCTGAGAACTTTTATTTTTGGGTCTTTTTTATTGCACGGGAAATTCTGAAAACAGATAAAGCATGGCTTTTTATTTTATTTAACTAAGAAAAACAGAAAACAAAAATTGGGAGCAGAAGGTTGTGCTTACGAAATTCATCGACTTCATACCTCTCAAAAATGATCCATTAATAAGGTTGAACAAGTCTTATTAACAACCACCTTCGATTAGCATGAAACCGAAGAACTTCCGTAAAACACTAAGTTACCTCAACGGGGATATGCATGTCCCCAACAATAAGCATTTCATATTTCTTTTTGGCAGTAGGTAGAGGTAATTGAGAACTTCCAATAGTGAGTATCGGAGATTTTTCAATAACATTAATACCATTCACTTGGAATTGTTTCTTCGGAAAGTGCACCGTATGTTCATTACCATTGATATAAAAAGTGACCTTGCTTTTATTGCAATCAATAACAGCCCTTGCAGTGTTCAAAAAGGGTCTACCAAGGATAATCGACATGTTGTCATCCTCAAGCATCTCAAGTATAACAAAGTCAGTTAAGATAGTAACATTTGCAACAACAACGGGCACATCCTCACAAATACCGATAGGTATGGCAGTTGATTTGTCAGCCATTTGCAAAGATATTTCAGTAGGTGTGAGTTTATTCAAATTAAGTCTTTTATATAAGAAGAAAGACATAACACTAACACCAGCTCCTAAATCACACAAGGCAGTGTTGACATAATTTCTTTTGATCGAGCAAGGTATAGTTGGTGTTCCCGGATCTCCAGTTTTTTAGGTACTCCATCCTTAAAAGAATAATTAGCAAGCATGGTGGAGATTTCAGCTTCAGGTATCTTTCTCTTATTAGTGATGATGTCTTTCATATAGTTTGCATAAGGGGCCATCTTTAATATATCGGTCAAGCGAGTGCGCAAAAAGACTATCCTAAGCATTTCAGCAAAGCGTTCAAAAAGGGCATGGGTTTTTGAACCCATGGTTCTCTTTCTCTCCCATGTTTTCTAGCAACAAAGTCTCGTTTATCATATGTTTTATTTTCAGGTTGTGGGTTATCAAGACCAACAGCTGGTTCTATTTCAACGTCATTATCTGGTTGTTTATCATTGTCTGGTTGAGTGTCTTCATGAACATCATCATTATCCTTTTCATTATCACTAGATGAGTGTTCATTACCAGATTGAGTTTCAGCATCAGAAATAGAAACAACATTTTCAGGAGGTTTTTCTACTTTAGGTTCACTAGAGGCATGCAAAGTCCTATCATTTTTCTTTTTCTTCTTCTTTCTAGAAGGACTAGGTGCATCAGTGTTAATTCTTTGAGAGTCTTCTTCAATTCTTTTAGGGTGTCCCTCAGGATAAAGTGGTTCCTGAGTCATTTTACCTCCTCTAGTTGCTACTCTAATAGCAAAGTCATTTATATTATTATTCATTTCATCAAGCAATTCTCCTTGAGATTTAGCAACTTGTTCTAATTGAGTTTGAACCATAGAAGCATGTTTTCCAAACTCTCTAACATCATTGGAGATTCTAAATAACAAGTCACTCAAGCGAGCAATCATATTGGACTTGTATTTCAATTGTTTCATAACATTTTCAGTGAAGTGATCTTGTTTTCTAATGTAGTTGTGAAACTCATAAAGGCATTGACTAGGATGTTTATTGTAAGGGATGTCACTTTCATCAAATTTCATTAAAGAGTTTACCACTACCACCTTCGGTGGTGATGTGTCAAGTCCATGTATTTCTTCAATAGGAGGTAGATTTTTAACATCCTCTGCTTCAATACCTTTTTCCTTCATACTTTTCTTTGCCTCCTGCATGTCTTTAGGACTGAGATATAAGATACCCCTCTTCTTCGGAGTGGGTTTAGGCTGTTGTTCAGGAAGCGTCCAATCATCATAATTTTTCAATATATTATTCAATAATTCCTCAGCTTGTTCAACAGTTCGTTCCCTGAAAACACAACCAGTACAACTATCTATGAAGTCCCTAGAAGCATCGGTTAGTCCATTATAGAAGATGTCAAGTATTTCATTTTTCCTAAGAGGATGATCAGGCAAAGCATTAAGTAGTTGGAGAAGCCTCCCCCAAGCTTGTGGGAGACTCTCTTCTTCAATTTGCACAAAATTAAATATTTACTGTAAGGCAGCTTGTTTCTTATGAGCAGGAAAATATTTTTCAGAGAAGTAATAAATCATATCCTGGGGACTACGCACACAACCAGGAGCAAGAGTATTGTACCATATCTTAGCATCGACCTTTAATGAGAACGGAAATAATTTGAGAATATAATAGTAGCGAATCTTCTCATCATGAGCAAATAGGGTGGCTATATCATTTAATTTAGTGAGGTGTGCCACAACAGTTTCAGTTTCATAGCCATGGAAAGGATCAGATTCAACCAAAGTAATTAACTCTGGGTCGACAGAGAATTCATAATCCTTATCATCAACAAGGATAGGTGAAGTAGCAAACTTAGGATCACATTTCATTCTAGCATTCAAAGATTTTTCTTTCAGTTTGCATAGTAATTTCTTAAGATCATCTCTATCATTGCAAGCAAGAAAATCTCTAGTTGTCTCCTCATCCATAACATAACCTTCAGGTATCTTAGGCAATTCATATCTAGGAGAGCTAGGGCTAATAGGTGTTTCAAGATTTTCAGTTTCAAGTACTTCATCAGTTTCAATAATTTCATCTGTTTCAGCATTCTCAATATCTTTAGCTCTAGCAATTTGTTCATCAAGAAATTCACCTAGTGGCATATTATCATCAAGCAAGGTACTAGCATCATCATGAGTAGCATTTAGAGAAGAAGTAGCATCATGAATAACTTGCGACATATCAGGATTAATAGCATGTGGTGGTGTTGCAAGTCTACTCAAAATAGAAGGTGAATCAAGTGCAGAGTGTGCTGGCAGTTCCTTACCTCCCCTCGTCTTAGAGGGCAAAATCTTAGCCTTGGTATCCTTCAGATTCTTCATAGTGATAAATAGATAATAATCCCAAGTGACTCAACAAATATAGATATGCTCCCTGGCAACGGTGCCAGAAAAAGGTCTTCATGACCCACAAGTATAGGGGATCGCAACAGTTTTTGAGGGTAGAGTATTCAACCCAAATTTATAGATTTGACACAAGGGGAGCCAAAGAATACTTGTAAGTATTAGCAGCTGAGTTGTCAATTCAACCACACCTGGAGATTAATTATCTGCAGCAATATGATCAGTAGCACAGTAATATGATAGTTTTGATAGCAGTGGTAATAGTAGCAGTAACAGTAACAGTGATAGTAATGGTTTTGTAGCAGTTGTAACAGTAACAGCAGCAGGAGTAACTTAGCAAGAATAATATATGGAAAATTCATCGGCATTGGATCGGTGAATTCGTTGGATGATATTCATCATATAATAGTCATAACCTAGGGCGATACAGAACTAGCTCCAGTTCATAAATATAATGTAGGCATGTATTCTGTAAATAGTCATACGTGCTTATGGAAAGAACTTGCATGACATCTTTTGTCCTACCCTCCCATGGCAGCGGGGTCCATAAGTAAACTAAGGGATATTAAGGCCTCCTTTTAATGGAGAACCGAAACAAAGCATTAACACATAGTGAATACATGAACTCCTCAAACTACGGTCATCACCGGGAAGTATCCCGATTACTGTCACACCGGGGTTTACGGATCATAACACGTAATAGGTGAATATGACTTGCAAGATCGGATCTAGAACATAGATATAATATAATGGTGATAACATAAACGGTTTAGATCTGAAATCATGGCACCTGAGCCCAAAGTGACAAGCATTAAGCAGGAGTCATAACAACATCAATCTCAGAACATAATGGATACTAGGGATCAAGCCCTAACAAAACTAACTCGATTACATGATGAATCTCATCCAACTCCTCAGTGACCAGCGAGCTTACGAAGGAATTACTCACTCCCGGTGGGGAGCATCATGGAATTGGCGATGGATAAGGGTTGGTGATGACAAAGATCGAAGATCCCCCTCTCCAGAGCCCCAAACAGGCTCCAGATCTGGCCTCCCGATGAACAACAGGAGGTGGCGGTGGCTCCGTATCGTGAAACATGATAATTCTTTCTCTCTGATTTTTCTCTCCAAAAATAGGCTTTAATAGAGTCGGAGTCAGGGTCTGCGGGGCCACCAGGTGGGTACAACCCACCTGGGCGTGCCTGGAGGGGGGGCGCGCCCTGGTGGGTTGTGCTCAATCAGGGAGCCCCCTCCGGTGGTTCTTGGCTCCAGTATTTTTCTTTTATTCCATAAAAATTCTCCAAAAAGTTTCGTTCCATTCTGAGAACTTCTATTACTGCACAAAAACAACACCATGGTAGTTCTGCTGAAAACAGCGTCAGTCTGGGTTAGTTTCATTCAAATTAGGCAAATTAGAGTCCAAAACAAGAGCAAAAGCGTTAGGAAAAGTAGATACGCCGGAGACGTATCACTACCTAACATTTTTATCAATGTAATTTTCTTTATTGTGGCATGAATGTTCAGATCCATAGGATTTAAAACAAAAGTTTAATATTAACATAAAAATAATAATACTTCAAGCATACTAATAAAGCAATCATGTCTTCTCATAATATCATGGCCAATGAAAGTTATCCCTACAAAATCATATAGTCTGGCTATGCTCTATCTTCATCACACAAAATATTTCATCATGCACAACCCCAATGACAAGCCAAGCAATTGTTCCATACTTTTAATGTTCTCAAGCTTTTTCAACTTTCGCGCAATACATGAGCGTGAGCCATGGATATAACACTATAGTTGGAATAGAGTATGGTGAGGTTGTGAGGAGAAGACAAAAAGGAGAAAGTCTAACATCAACTAGGCAAATGAATGGGCTATGGATGCCCATCAATTGATATCGATGCCAGTTAGTAGGGATTACCATGCAAGGGATGCACTAGAGCTATAAGTGTATGAAAGCTCAAAAAGAAAACTAAGTGGGTGTGCATCCAACTTGCTTGCTCACGAAGACCTAAGGCAATTTGAGGAAGCACATCATTGGAATATACAAGCCAAGTTCTATAATGAAAAATTCCCACTAGTATATGAAAGTTATAAAATAGGAGACTCTCTATCATGGAGAACATGGTGCTACTTTGAATCACAAGTGTGTAAAAAGGATAATAACATTGTCCCTTCTCTCTTTTTCACTCATTTTTTTTGTTTGGGCTCTTTGGCTGCTTTTTTTTATTTTGGGCTCTTTGGCCTCTTTTTTTATTTTTAAGTCCGGAGTCTCATCCCAACTTGTGAGGGAATCATAGCCTCCATCATCCTTTCCTCACATGGGACAATGCTCTAATAATGATGATCATCACACTTTTATTTACTTACAACTCAAGAATTACAACTCGATACTAGAACAAAGTATGACTCTATATGAATGCCTCCAGTGGTGTACCGGGATGTGCAATGATCTAGCATAGCAAAGATATCAAAAAACGGACAAGCCATGAAAATATCATGCTAGCTATCTTACGATCATGCAAAGAAATATGACAATGATGGTATGTGTCATAATAAACGGAACGGTGGAAGTTGCATGGCAATATATCTCTGAATGGCTATGGAAATGCCATAATATGTAGGTATGGTGGCTGTTTTGAGGAAGGGTATATGGTGGGTTTAATGCATCGGCGAAAGTTGCGCGGTACTAGAGAGGCTAGCAATGGTGGAAGGGTGAGAGTGCCTATAATCCATGGACTCAACATTAGTCATAAAGAACTCACATATTTATTGAAAAAATTTATTAGCCATCAAAGCAAAGTACTAATACGCATGCTCCTAGGGGGATAGATTGGTAGGAAAATACTATTGCTCATCCCCGACCACCACTCATAAGGAAGACAATCGAAAAAATAAATCATGCTCTGACTTCATCACATAACGGTTCACCATACGTGCATGCTTCGGGAATCACAAACCTTAACACAAGTATTTCTACCAATCCACAATTACTCACTAGCATGACTCTAATATCACCATCTTTATATCTCAAAACAAATGCAAGGAATCAAACTTCTCATATATTCAATGCTCTTTATGAAAGTTTTTATTATATCGATCTTGGATGACCATCAGATTAGGACCAAATTCATAACCTAAGCAAATTACCATACTGTTTTTAAGACTCTAAAAAAAATATAAGTAAAGTATGAGAGCTCGTCAATTTCTATAAAATAAAACCACCGCCGTGCTCTAAAAACATATAAGTGAAGCACTAGAGCAACTGCCTAGCTTAAAAGATATAAGTGAAGCACATAGAGTATTCTAATAAATTCACGATTAATGTGTGTCCCTCTCAAAAGGTGTGTACAGCAAGGATGATTGTGGCAAACTAAAAAAAGAAAAGACTCATATCATACAAGACGCTCCAAGCAAAACACATATCATGTGGTGAATAAAAATATAGCCTTGAGTAAATTTACCGATGGATTGAAGACGAAAGAGGGGATGCCATCTGGGGCATCCCCAAACTTAGATGCTTGGTTGTCCTTGGATATTACCTTGGGGTTCCTTGGTCATCCCCAAGCTTAGGCTCTTGCCACTCCTTATTCCGTGGTCCATCAAAACTTTACCCAAAACTTGAAAACTTCACAACACAAAACTCGTAAGATCCGTTAGTATAATAAAATAAATCACCACTTTAGGTAATGTTGTTAAGTGATTCTAAATTTATATTGGTGTTATATCTACTGTATTCCAACTTCTCCATGGTTTATACCCCCCGATACTACCCATAGATTCATCAAAATAAGCAAACAACACATAGAAAACAGAATCTGTCAAAAACAGAATAGTCTGTAGTAACAAGAATATTAATCATACTTATGTAACTCCAATTTTTTTTTAAATTAGGAAAAAATAGGAAATTCATATCTAAATCTTTTGTAAAAAATTCAGAATTTTTCCATGCTCCAGTGAATTTTAACAATTCTGTTACTAGACGTAGAAGTTTCTGTTTTTCAGCAAGATCAAATCAACTATCACCATAGACCATCCCAAAGGTCTTACTTGGCTCAAACAATAATTAAAACACTAAAACACAATTACTACAGAGGTAATATTGTGTATACTCATAAAAACATAAAATAAAAATATTGGGTTGTCTCCCAACAAGCGCTTTTCTTTAAAGCCTTTTACCTAGGCGTTGGTAATTTTAATGATGCTCACATGAAAGATAGCAATTGAAACACGAAGAGAGCATCATGTGGCATGTGAAAAACAAGTTTAAGTCTAACATACTTCCTATGCATAGGCATTTTATAAGCAAACAAATTATCAATACAAGCAAAAACTACCATATGGAAGGAAGAAGAAAGAAACAATAGCAATCTCAACATAACGAGAGGTAATTTAGTGACATGAAAATTTCTACAACCATATTTTACTCTCTCATAATAATTACATGTAGGATCATAATCAAATTCAACAATGTAGCTATCATATAAAATTTTCTCTACATGATCCTCATGCATGCAAAGTTGACACTCTTCCAAAATAGTGGGATTATTATTACCTAGAGTTGACACTCTTCCAAACCCACTTTCAATATTATTGCAAACATATTCATCATGAGGATTAAATAAATTTTCAAGATCATAAGAAGCATTATCACACCAATCATGGTCATTGCAATAAGTAGTGGACATAGCAAAATTAGCATCCCCAAGCTTGGGGTTTTGCATATCATTAACACAATTGACATTAATAGAATTTTTAGTAAAACCATTGCAATCATGCTTTTCATTCAAGGAGCTATCAAGTGTGGGTGCAATAGCAATAATTTCATGTTTAACATAAGGAACTATAGCAAGTTCATCTCCATAAGCATAATTAATATTGGCATCGTTGTCGGATTCCGGGCTCCGCAGACCCAAGAAGGTTCGAACTCTAGGGTGTGTGCGAAGAACTCAACCTCTCAAGCCTACCAACTCGTCGCCCCACAGCCTAGCCTAGCCGGACTCACGTGAAGAAGGAAGAAGATGAACACGGCAATTTACCCAGGTTCGGGCCTCCTTGCGGTGTAATACCCTACTTCTGCTTTGTGGTGGAATAGCCTCATGAGGGGCTGAGGATGAACAAGTACAAAGGATGAACAACCTCGCGAGGGCTCGGGGGTGAGAACGAGTCGACCCCTTCTATGGTGGTGGCTAACCTATATTTTTAGTGGCCTTGGTCCTCTTCCCTTGAAACTTAGGCGGGAAGGGATCCCATAACGGCCAATTTGAAAGGGGACAAGTAGTACATCTTATCCTGATGAAAGGTGGTCTTCGCCTGCAAAGCTTCTGGTCATGACGTAGCGGTGGGCTCGGCGATGACATCCGTCCTGCCGTGCTAGTAATCTCGGTCTTGTAGCACAGGAATGGAAACCTTTGGTAGATTCCTCGGGAACCCATGTCTGTCCTTGCCTCCTTAGCACCAAAAAGGAAACTGCCTCCTCTGTGCCCGCTGGCGCCCGCCTGGCCTTGGTCGTCATGGATTGCGTCATGGCAGCCTAATGAGGCTGGTACCTGCATAGGAATCTCCGCTCCTCGGGAGGCAGCCTGAGGAGGCTGCTCCCTCCGGAGGTCTTGGTGTCGTCCGCCTCGCGAGGCCAAGGGGCCTTTGCGAGGGTCTTGTCTTGGTGGTCTTGTAGATGGGCCATACTAGGCTGTTGAGGAAGCCACGCCGTGGGCCGCAGGCAGCAAGTCCGGGTACCCTGGTTTCCAGAACACCGATAGTAGCCCCCGGGCCCAAGGCGTGCTCAGGCTGGCTTCGAGGCGAAGCCAAGGGCAAGGGTGAAGCACCACGGGCCCCAATCGCCTGCGGGCTAGGCCGACGTGTGGCGCCTGACTGGTCATGGGCGTCTCTGCTTCCCCATGTTGCCTTGGCAACTGCCCGACTTTACAACTGCTTGGTGCATGCAGCGGGGCCATCATTGCATGGAACGTGAGAGGCCGCCTGTTAGCCTTCCTCCGCCTATAAATGGGAAAAGGGGAGGAGCCCCCAGCCCATCTTCTTCTTCTTGCTGCCCGCTCCTTCTTCTTCGTCATCCCGCCATCTTGCCAAAGCACCCATGGTGCCGGTGAGGAGGTTTTCCACCGCCGAGAAAGGAAAGGCCCCCAAGGAGGGACCAGGCTCGCCACCGCCCAAGAGGGGCCGCGGCTGGCCCCGCAAGTATGTCGCGACGCTGGCGATGGCTCCCCGAGGGTGTGGGCGTGCCCCCTCGAAGGTCGGCGACACCTGTCACAGTCGTGGGAAGGCTCCCTCCCGCGCTGGAAGCTGTCGCGGCCAGGGCGGCCACGACCAAGGGGGGAAGCATGCGGCGGCCGTCCAGCCACCGCGCCTGCGATCCCACTCGGCCGACGCGTCCTCGGAGTTCGTGGTGTCGGCGGAGAGGCCGGCAGGTACCTGGTTCCAGCTCCCGCGCTTCTTTGCGGGCGCGCTACCGGCTGAAGGGCCTGGCGGCCTCTGGCTACAGGCCGATGGCTGCTACAGCAAGGCCTCGTGGGTGGAGGTCGAGGTCACCCCTGCCGGCAACGTGTTCCTGAACTGTGGGTGGCAGCCGTTCGCCCACGCGCACGGCCTGCAGTGGAGATGTACCCTCCACTTCTGGCACGACGGAGCGGCGACTCTCTACATCCGGATCTTCAGGGAGGGCGGCACACGTCTGGGATGCTGTCCGGAGGGTGACAACGACAATGATGACGACGTCCACCCCTCCTCCTCCGATGGCCAGAGGGGCGGTGGCATCCTCGGTGGTGAATTCGCCCTTGGCGATGGCCGCAGCGCCTCCAGCAGTGGCGGCTCTTCCCCTGGGAAGAGCACAAGTGACAATGACTACGACGAGCCACCACGTCGCCGGTCCCGAACCAGGGAGGGTGGCGAGCCAACCCGTCGCCGCGCTCCCGCTAAGGAGGACGACGAGCCACCTCGCCATCGTGCTCCGGTGAAGCAGGAGGAGGACTCCGACTGAGCGCAGACGTCGCTGGAGCCAGGTCTCAGGAGCCGCGGTGGTCGCGAGGCCGCTTCTGCTTTTTTTTCTTTATTCTTGCATCAAGAAATTTAGAAGGCCCTGCTGGGGCATGTAATAGACCATGGCGCCTACGTTGTTATGTTAATGTTTTTATTTTGTATCTTAGCATTCGTGTTGCTACCAATCGACAGGTTCTTGTCGATCGTGATTAGGATAACTTAGCTTGGTGTGCTTGTGGTAGATTCTTGTGCCGCGAGGGCATGCTCCTCCAAAGCTTGGATCCCCCGCGCGTCTCTCGTTCTAGAGAGATCTTGCTGGGGATTTCCTTCTTAAGGATTCGAAGGTTCTCAGGCCTCAGGAGGTGCCCAGTGGCCGCGAGGTCTCTAGCGGGCTGTGAGGATATGGGGCCTCCGGAGATGCCTCACAGGGAGCCGCGCCCCACGGGAGCTCCCGAGCGAGGACCGATCGTCACTTGTACATCGGGTCGCGATGCCCGGCGAGACCAGGAGATGAGGACTCGGGAGGGTATATATGCCCGTTGGCTCGTTTAAGAGCGTCGTGCGAGGATTAGGATGCCAAAGTAGGATGCCAAGGCTTTGGCGAGGTGTGTTCGTGGGCGCGGACCCAGGCGTACATACCGTGCCCAGCCCCCTCTCCCGAGACGCGCTGAGAGGAGTGATGGGCAACTGCAAGACTCGAAAGAGCAAAATGCTGCAAGAAGAAAAATTCCCATCACTTTCAAATAAAGACGCGAGAACTTCAAATTTCATTCCAAGAAGTGGCAAATCGGCTACAAAAGCAAGCAAAAGAACAGCCGCGTCCGGCGCCTACACTAGTCTTCTAGTCTTCCCACCAGCGCGGAGCATGGGGCTTCCACTAGGTGTGGGCATGGTCATTGAAAGACCGTGTCGTCCGCCTGCGCGGAGCATGGGCCTTCCACTTGGACGTGGGTGGGAGCCCCGTGAGGCCCCAGGGCGGCGCTCAGGAGACTCCGGGGTGTGTACAGCCCCACTCATTATTATGTGAGAGTGTGACCGGTAGAACTTCTGGAGGTGCTGGATGGGGACCCCGTCCTGCGTCTCCAGGCGCGCGGCGCCAGGCCTAGAGACACGGGCGATCCTGAACGGGCCCTCCCACATAGGCGAGAGCTTGTGAAGCCCCTGCCTAGACAGCACCCGCCTCTGGACGAGGTCACCCACCTCGAGGGTCCTGGAGCGGACGCTGCGGCATTGATACCGCCGCAGCGCCTGCTAGTACCTCGCGGCACGGAGCGAGGCTTGGCGGCGGCCCTCCTCCCCGAGCACGAGATCTGTCCCCCGCAAGGCGTCTTGGCGTGCCTCGTCAAATGCCAAGACCCGCGAGGAGTGATGTTTGACCTCATGTAGGAGGACCGCCTCAGCCCTGTAGACGAGGAAGAACGGGGTCTCGCCGGTGGGCTTAGTCGCTATGGTGCGGATGGACCACAACACAGACTGAAGCTCACCGAGCTAACCCCTGCCACAGGCCTGAAGCTTCTTCTTGAAGCTCCCCGTCTTGAGGCCCCTCAGGACCTCCGCGTTGGCGCATTCGGCCTGGCCATTACTCCGTGGGTGCGCCACTGAAGCGTAGCATATCTGTGTTCCAAGGTTATCACAATATGTCCTGAAGAAATTGCTTGTGAACTGGGAGCCATTGTCAGTGATGATACGGTTGGGGACCCCGAAACGGCTCTTGAGGCCCTTGATGAACTTGACGGCCGAGCCAGCAGGAATGGTGTGCACGGGCTCCACTTCCGCTCACTTGGTGAATTTATCGATGACGACAAAGAGGTAGCGATAGCCCCGGCTGCTCGGGGAAACAGGCCCAAGATGTCCAGCCCCCAGACCGCGAATGGCTATGAGAGCAGGATGGTCTGGAGGCCCTGAGCAGGCTGGTGGATCTGTTTGGCATGGAATTGGCAGGTCTCACAGGATCGCACCAGCTCGGTGGCATCGTTGAGCGCCGTGGGCCAGTAGAACCCGCTGCGGAACACCTTGCCCACGAGGGTGCGTGATGAAGAATGGTGCCCGCAATCTACACCATGGATGTCAGCCAGCAATTCACACCCTTGCTCCTTGGATATGCATCGCTGCGAGACGCCGTTGGGGTGCCTTCGGTAAAGCTCGCCGTCCTGCAACCAGTAAGCGGTGGCCTGACGGGCCACTCGTTCCGCGTCTTCCTCCTTCTCTGGCAGGGTGTCGTGGAGTAGGTACGCCTTGAACTCTTCGGTCCACCAACCCTCCAAAGGTTCCAGTGCCAGGAGCAGGTGGGCTCCAAAGGTCAGGCTGCAGGCAGGGGCACCCGAGGAGGGGGGTCTGGGGCGGCTCCTCTCGAAGCACCGTCGGGCCTGCAACGGGGGGGAGGCTGCCGACGGTTTGAAGAGCCTTTCCTCGAAGACACCACGCCTCTGGGGCTCGCGTCAGGAGGCCCTCTTGGTGATGTCGCCTGCCTCCTTGTTCGTGCCACGTGAGATGTGCTGTAATTCCAAGCCCAAGAAGAGTTTTTCAATTTTGCGTACCTCTTCTAGGTATGCCTCCATGTGCTCGTCCCTAGGCTTGTATTCCTTGTTGGAGAAGTTGACGAGGAGCTGAGAGTCGCCCTTGATAGTGAGACGCTTGACCCCCAGGGCCGCCGCGGCCCTGAGGCCAGCGATCAGACCCTCGTATTCCATGATGTTGTTGGAGACCTTCTCGCCATGCTGAAAGCAGAGCTGCACAGCGTAGCATAGCTTATCCTAGGTTGGCGAGATGAGCACGGCTCCAGCCCCCACGCCCTGCCGCGCAAATGCGCCGTCGAAGTACATGACCCAGCCATCGGGTGCCTCGTCTCCGGGCGCGAGGGACCGGTCTTCAACTATCCCCCGGTCAGGGGCATCCGTCCATTCCGCCATGAAGTCAGCGAGGGCCGCGCCCTTGATGACCCTGGTGGTGCTGAACTCCAGCTGGAACACTTGCAGCTCGATGTTCCACTCGGCAACCCTCCCCGCGACATTAGGGCTACGGAGCATCTTCTCTAGAGGGTAAGCGGAGACAACCTTGATGGGGTGGCCTTGGAAATAGTGGCGCAGTTTCCTAGAGGCGACGAGGAGCACGATCAGGAGCTTCTGCGACATGGGGTAGCGTGCGCGCGTGTCACGCAGCACCGTGCTGACGAAGTACACCGGGTGCTCGATGAGGCAAGAGGCGTCGATGATGTCCCACTCCGCTTGAGACGGGGGGGCCTTGGGAGCCTTGCCATCCGATGGAGTAGTTGAGGCCTCAGGAGTGCCATCCTGAGGTGGCGATGGCGCGACTGTACGCAGGGCGCTACGCCGTGCACCCGCACCTGCGCGCTCCTCCCTGACCGCCACGAGCGCCGCGCTAGGTAAGTGGGGCGTGGAGGCCAGGTAAAGCACCAAGGGCTCAAGAGGGCAAGGCACCACCATCACCGGTGGGCTCGTGAGGTACCTCTTGAGGTCTTGGAAAGCCGCCTCAGCCTCCGGAGTCCACTCGAAGGGGCCCTTCTTTTTCATCAGCTTGAAAAATGGGAGGGCGCGCTCGCCAAGCTTGGAGATGAAGCGCCCCAGCGAGGTTACGCAGCGCGTGAGCTTCTGCATCTCCTTAAGGGTCTGCGGCAGGCTCATCCTTTCTATTGCCTTGACCTTCTCGGGGTTAGCCTTGATCCCTCTATGCGATACTAGGAAACCCAGCAACTTGTCGGATGGGACACCGAACACGCACTTCTCCGGGTTGAGCCGCATGTTTACCTTGCGTTGGTTGGCGAACGTTTCTTCCAGGTCTTCAACAAGGGTCTTTGCCTTCCGTGACTTGACCACTATGTCCTTGACGTACGCCTCGGTGTTCCTCCCGAGCTGCCAGCCCAGAGCGAGCTGCATCAATCGCTGGAAGGTCGCGCCGGCATTCCGCAGCCCAAAGGGCATGCAGGTGTAGCAGTACACCCCGCACGGAAAGGAAGGCTGTCTTCTCGACGTCCTGCACCTCCATCTTGATCTAGTGGTAGCCTGAGAAGGCGTCCAGGAAGCATAGCAGGTCGCACTCGGTGGTGGAGTCGATGATCTGATCGATGCACGAAAGAGGGAACGGGTCCTGAGGGCATGCCTTGTTGAGACTGGTGAAGTCGACGCACATGCGCTCCTTCCCACCCTTCTTGGGGATGATGACCGGGTTGGCCAGCCAATCCGGGTGCCGCACTTCCTGAATAACGCCAGCCTCTTGCAGCTTGCGGACCTCCTGGAAGATGAACGATTGATTCTCTTGGGCTTGCCGCCGCGCCTTCTGCTTCACCGGGCACGCACTGGGCACACCATCAAATGGTGTTCGATCACATCCCGTGGGACGCCGACCAAGTCCGTCGCCTCCCATGCAAACGCATCCTTGTTCGCACGGAGGAAGCTGACCAGTGCCTCTTCCTGATCCAGGGGGAGGCCGGTGCCTATGGTGAAGGTGGGGCCTGAGCCTCCGTCGTCGACGGGCACCTGCTTCGTCTTGGCCCGGTCGTGAGAGAACAATTGTTTATTCTTTGCGGGCGCGGCCTCCGGGATCTCTGGAGCGTCCCCGGCGCCTGGCCGCGTGGATGCGGCGGCCTTGAAAGCGAGCTTGAGGGCTAGGAGTGCATCTTTGGTGTCCCCTACCTTGGTGATGATGCCGCTACTTCCAGGCATCTTGACGACGTTGTAGTCGGGGTGCGTCGCCGCCATGAACTTGGCAAGGGCCGGATACCTGAGGATGGCGTTGTACGGGAGGCCGATGTGGGCGACGTCGAAGTCGATGTGCTCGGTGCGGTAGTTGCAGCGCGTGCCGAAGGTGACTGGGAGGTGTATCTGCCCCAAGGGGGTGGTGGAGCCATCGACCACTCCCGAGAAGGGCTTGGTGGGCGCGAGCTGGTCGTAGGGCACTTGAAGCAGGTCGAAGGCTTCCACGGAGAGGATGTTGAGGCCAGCTCCACCGTCGATGAGGGTCCTGGTGACCGCGACATTGCTGATGGTGGGTGTGCATAGCATGGGGAGCGCGCCGGCGCCGACCGTGGTCCTGGGGTGATCCCTGGAGTCGAAGGTAATGTCGGTCTCAGGCACTGCGCGGCTTGGAGGAGCCCCCTGTCGTGGCCGAGCAGCTACCACCTGACGGAGGAGCTGCTTGACGTGGCAGCCCGAGGCTAGTGCCTGCGACCCGCCGAGAATGGACGCAACAGCGTGGCGCGCTGGTGCCGCAAAGCGCGCGATGAATAGGCCGCGCAGCTCCTCCCAGGAGGCCATTGAAGACTCCAGTAGGCTGAGCATCTAGGAGCGCGGCACGCCTGTGAGGGCCATAGGGAGCCAGTTCACCATGACCTTGTCATCGCCGCTCGCCGCCCAGATGGCCTGCGCGTACAATCGGAGGAACTCATCGGGGTCAACCGCGCCGTCGTACCGCGGGGGTAGCGCCGGCCTGAACTTCTGCGGCCACTGCACCTGCCGCAGGTTGGGGGTAAAGGCCCGGTGCCCCGCAGCACTTCCATAGGCGCCTGGCGGCTCGGCGGGTGGGACGGCGCCCGCCATGGGAACCACAAAACATGGGCGGAGCGCGGTTGGTGAAGAGGCAGAGCTTCGACACGCCCCTACCTGGCACGCCAAATGTTGGATTCAGGGCTCCGCAGACCCAAGAAGGTTCGAACTCTGGGGCGTGTGTGAAGAACTCAACCTCTCAAGCCTACCAACTCATCGCCCCATAGCCTAGCCTAGCCGGACTCACGTGAACAAGGAAGAAGATGAACACGGCAGTTTACCCAGGTTTGGGCCACCTTGCAGTGTAATACCCTACTCCTGCTTTGTGGTGGATTGGCCTCACGAGGGGCTGAGGGTGAACAAGTACAGAGGATGAACAACCTTGTGAGGGCTCGGGGGTGAGAATGAGTCGACCCCTTCTACGGTGGTGGCTAACCTATATTTATAGTGGCCTTGGTCCTCTTCCCTCGAAACTTAGGCGGGAAGGAATCCCAGAACGGCCAATTTGAAAGGGGACAAGTAGTACATCTTTTCCTGACGAAAGGTGGTCTTCGCTTGCAAAGCTTCTGGTCGTGACGCAGCGGTGGGCTCGGCGATGACATCCGTCCTGCCATGCTGGTGGTCTCCGCCTTGTAGCATAGGAATGGAAACCTTTGGTAGATTCCTCAGGAACCCACGTCTGTCCTTGCCTCCTTAGCACCAAAGAGGAAACTGCCTCCTCTGCGCCTGCTGGCGCCCGCCTGGCCATGGTCGTCATGGCTTGCGTCAAGGCAGCCTCATGAGGCTGGTACCTGCATAGGAATCTCCGCTCCTCGGGAGGCAGCCTGAGGAGGCTGCTCCCTCCGAAGGTCTTGGTGTCGTCCGCCTCGCGAGGCCAGGGGGCCTTCGCGAGGGTCTTGTCATGGCAGTCTTGTAGATGGGCTGTACCAGGCCGTTGAGAAAGCCACGCCGTGGGCCGCAGGCATGCAAGTCTGGGTACCCTGGTTCCTAGAATGCCGACAATCGTGGCCATAAGAATAGCAAGCATCATGTTCATCAAGGGGGGATATTTCAATCAAATCAATGGAATCATAATTATCTATAGATTCATGCCTATCATTATTTTCTTCCAAAGCAACGGTCATTCTCTCAATAAATTCTTTAACATAGGCATTATGAGCATAGTTTTCATAGCAATATTTAAGTATGGCAAAATTTTCAGATTTCTAGAGAGTAATATCATACTTTTCAATCAAAGAAGCAACTTCATAAGCACCCTTAAAAGCAACAAATTCTTCAGTTTGTTCGATATCATAGTAACTATAAACACCTTTGGCATAGGAAGATAGGATTTCATTATCATTAAACTCACATAGGTAGGGAAGGTGTTTTTTAGGGTTCTCCGAGCAACAAGTAAAATGATAAATTTCACAAAGATTCCAAGTATAGCATAGCAAACAATTTATTTGATTCCATAAGAGTCCCCCTTTTTGAGACAAACGGTGACGCACAAAATAAGCATGCTCATCTAATGATTTTCCCACAACTAAACTAGTTGGGGTTTTAGCACGAGCACATATGGATCAAAGATGATCCAAGTAGAAAACCTTAAGTGGATCCATATCAATAGATTTTTAGCAAGCAAAGATGCAAGCAAATAGAAGGCACATGGCAACCCAAGCAAAGATAGCAAATGAGCAAAAAGGCATACGGAAAGAAGGGCGGATAAAAAGGCATATATTTTTGTGTTTTTCTGAAAACATTTTAGAAGTGGGGGAGAGGAAAATGAGAGGCAAATGGCAAATAATGTAAGTGCAAGAGATGAGAGTTTATCATAGGTACTTGGGAGGCTTGATGTAGAACCTCCCCGGCAACGGCGCCAGAAATTTTTCCTGCTACTTCTTGAGCTTGCGTTGATTTTTCCCTTGAAGAGGAAAGGGTGATGCAGCAAAGTAGAGATAAGTATTTCCCTTAGTTAAGAACCAAGGTATCAATCCAGTAGGAGGCACAAGCAAGTCTCCAATATATGCACCTGCACAAACTAACAAACACTTGCACACAACGCGAAAAAGGGGTTGATAATCCCTTCACGGTCACGAACAAGAGTGAGATCTAATAGAGATAGGTATAAAAGATAAGTAAAAGGCAAAATAAAGTAAATATAAATAAATTGCAGCAAGGTACTTTTGGGTTTTTGGTTTTATAGATCTGAAAATATATGATGGAAAATAGACCCGAGGGCCATAGGTTTCACTAGAGGCTTCTCTCTTGAAGAAAACATACTGTAGGTAAACAAATTACTGTTGAGCAATTGATAGAAAAGCGCATAATTATGAAAACATCTAAGGCAATGATCATGAATATAGGCATCACGTCCGTGACAAGTAGACCAAAACAATTCTGCATCTACTACTATTACTTCACACAACGACCGCTATCCAGCATGCATCTAGAATATTAAGTTCATAAGAACAGAGTAACGCCTTAAGCAAGATGACATGATGTAGAGGGACAAACTCAAGCAATATGATACAAACCCCGTCTTTTTATCCTTAATGGCAACAATACAATACGTGCCTCGCTACCCCTTCTGTCATTGGGTGAGGACACCGCAAGATTGAACCCATCACAAAGCACCTCTCCCATTGCAAGAAAAACCAATCTAGTAGGCCAAACCAAATCGATAGATCGGAGAGAAATGCAAAGTTATCTCAATCATGCATAAAAGAGTTCAGAGAAGACTCAAATAATATTCATAGATAATCTGATCATAAATCCATAATTCATCGGATCTCAACAAACGCACCGCAAAAGAAGATTACATCGAATAGATCTCCAAGAACATCGAGGAGAACCTTGTATTGAAGATCAAAGAGAGAGAAGAATCCATCTAGCTACTAGCTATGCACCCGTAGGTCTGTGGTAAACTACTCACACATCATCAGAAGGGCAGCAAGGTTGGTGTAGAGGCCCTCCGTGATCAAGTCCCCCTCCGGCGGAGTGCCGGAAAAGGCCCCAAGATGGGATCACACGGCAACAGAAGCTTGCGGTGGCAGAAAAGTATTTTTGGTGTGCCCTCTGGTATAGGGGGAATAGTTGAGAATATTTAATGGTGGAATTAGGGTTGGAAGGTCTTCGAGGGGCCCACAAGCCCTGGGGGCGCCCCCCTAGGGTGTGCCCCTACGGCTTGTGGCCGCCCCGTAGGTCTTCTGGCCTCCTCTCCAAGTCTCATGGGTTTCTTCTGGTCCAAGAAAAATCATCGTAAAGTTTTATTCCGTTTGGACTCCGTTTGGTATTGATTTTCTGTAAAAGACAAAAACAAGGAAAAAACAGCAACTGGCACTGGGCACTAGGTTAATAGGTAAGTCCCAAAAATAATATAAAATACCATATTAATGCATATAAAACATCCAAAATACATAATATAATAGCATGGAATAATCAAAAATTATAGATACGTTGGAGACGTATCAGGGCCCCCCGCGCCCCACCAGAGGAAAGCCACCGCCGATGCCCCGCACCTCATCGAGCACCCTGTATACTTCGTCAGCACAGTGCTACGAGACGCAACAGAAGCTCCTCCTCATGCTCCTAGTTGCTTCTAGGAAGTTGCGCTATTACTTCCAAGGCCACCCTATCAAGGTTGTCTCCACATACCCCCTAGAGAAGGTGCTGCACAGCCTCAATGCCGCCGGCCGAGTCGCTGCGTGGAATATCGATCCGGAAGCCTTTCAGCTGGAGTTCTGTACGACCAGGGTAATCAAGGGAGCGGCGCTTGCCGACTTCATGGCGGAGTGGACAGATACCCACGATGGGGAGCTGCGCGAGGACCAGTTCCTCTCACCCGGAGACGAGGCGCCCGACGGTTGGATCACGCACTTTGATGGCCCTTCCCCCAGCAAGGCGCGGGAGCTGGGGTCGTGCTCATCTCCCCAACAAAAGACAAGCTCTACTACGCCGTCCAACTTTGCTTCCAGCATGGCGAGAATGTCTCCAACAACATTGCGGAGTACGAGGGCCTGATCGCCGGGCTCAAGGCCGCGGCTGCTTTAGGGGTCTCGCGCCTCGCCATCAAAGGCGATTCCCAGCTCCTCGTCAACTTCTCCAACAAAGAGTACAAGCCGAAGGACGAGCATATGGCGGCATACCTTGAGGAGGTACATAAAATTGAAAAGCGTTTCCTGGGCTTGGAGTTGCAGCACATCCCGCGCGGCGCAAACAAGGAAGATGACAACATCGCCAAGCGACCATCCCACCGCGAGCCTCAAAATCCTGGCATCTTTGAAGAAAGGCTCTTCAAGCCATCAGCTGCACCCCCGACGGTTGCTCCGACGCTGCTCCTGGAGGAGCTACCGCTTGCACCGGCCACGGGCGCCCCGGCCTGTGGCCCAATGTAACACCCCAAAAATCGGGTTATCGATTTTTGTGCTGTTATTCCTTCCTAGCTTTTCCCTCCCGAATTTTTCCTCTGGAATCTGGTGAGTCATCAGGTGAATCCAGACAATCCTCAGCCCCTCAGTGCATTTCCATGCTCTTGTGCCAGTCAAGTTTCTGTCAGTAAACCCCGAACCTCATCTAAACCCTAGTTCCAAAATATCGGAACTAGAACTCCTGCCTTTGTGTTTACAAAGGAGCTATCATTTTTCTTGCTCAGTTGATCCTACCAAAATTTCCAGAGACCCTCCTTCACCCATAAACCCTGGATGTGCAAAAATATTGCCAAGTCATATGCAATATTTCTCATCCAGAATTAATTCCTTTTTTGCCTTTCTGAGGAATTAAATCCAGGAAAATATCTATCCATCTCCAAAGTTCATGAAAACTTGTGGAGATATTCCTTATGATCATATTGAGCTCACATAAAAATATTGGCCATAATTAAATAGGATAAATTGCATTTTCCTATTTAAAGCCAATATATCAATTTGGGGCCTTTCCAAAGGAACTACCATTTTGGTAGCCAGGAAAAATCCCAAATAATTAATGGAGCTTGTCCTATCCCTATCTTCATCATTTCCATCAAGACCTCAAGTTCCACCCATCAAATTTTGAGCACAACACCACTTTGCAAATTCTGTCCAGATTTTCAATTTGCAAGGGAAATACTTGATTCCTTGATCTCCTTAGGCTGAAATTTTGCAAGGTGATTCATTATGATATATTACCCTTGGACACCAAGAATCAGCCCATTTCATCTACCAATCTTCCTCAGGAAATTATCTAAGTTTCTGTCCAGATTGTATCTCTGTGAAGGAAGTACCCTCATAGATGATCAATTTGAGCTGAAACTTTTCCAACTATCTCTAATGACTAAATCATCAGCCTACACCAAAAATCATCCAAATCGATCTAGCCATTTGACCCCAGCATCCTCATCTTCATTTCTGGTTAGATTGGTGCTTTGTGAAAGAAGTGCTAGCTAGACCTGTCCATTTGTGCTAAAATTTTGGCAGGACGACTACCTTAGTAGATGATTGACCTCAGCCAAGGATCTTGCCAAATGGAGCACTGTGATGGCCACACCACGTGTGCAAAGGTTGCTGCAGGAAACTATTTGACCAGGGTGTGGTCACACCATACCTCTTCCATCCCATCCAGCTACATAGGTCAACTCAGAGAAGCATGAAGATCATCCCAGACACTTTTTGGCATCGAGTGGGGCATGGCAATGCCGTGGCCATGTGGTAACCACGGGCAGAGCACGCCAAAACGGCGCTCTGTACATTGGAGCCTTCGGGAGGCCGATTCCAGTGAGCTCCGGCTTGTCCGGGAGCGCCGGCAAGCTCCCCACCGCACGCATGGACCTCCTAGAAGCTTTCCCCTTCGTCCCGTAGCTCCTAGCCGCCCCTACCGACGTCGATTCTACGTTCGGTTGCCGCCACCTCGACGAGCTCTTGGAGCTTCGGCCGTCATCGTGTAGCTCTCATTGAGGCTATATAAGCCACCTCCCTCGAGCCCCACCGGAGCAGCCCAACCACCTGACCTCGCTGCCCTCTGCCTCCAACCGGCGTCGCGCCTTCCGCCGTCCTCGCCGCCTGTGCTGGCCGCTGTTGGATGCGGCAGACGCCGATGACCCCGCCCACGCTGTCCCTGGCCGGCTAGCTCACCGGAGCACCGGGACCGCGCTGGAGCAGATCACCATCGTCGCAGTCCGCCCCTGCTGACCCATCCCTCGGCTCCAACAGTCCTAGGCGAGGCCGCGACCACCCCCGAGCGTGGTGTGCTGCGCCAGTTCCGGGGAGGCCACCGGAGGGCTCTCTGGCGCCGTGGTGCGGCCGCTATGCCGGCGATCGGCTCGCCCCTGCCTCTGCTCCGTCGGGGAAGATGAGACCCAGGGGAGAGAAAAAGAAGAGATGGGGTGGGGCCCCCTGTAAGTGACCGCGAGCCCGGGCCCAACCAGTAAGTGGAGGCGCAGTTGGTGAAATACGCTTCCTGTTTAGTGAAAGCGTAAATGCCGGAATGCGCTTTCACTTTTTTCTCAGCCACCGGCCGAATACATTAAATAGTGAGTGTTCGTCCGTTAATCACTGAAATGGACAGATTTTGTCTGTTTTATCGCTTAACGAACGAACGGACGTTTCTTCGCGACCTTAACTCCGGTTGAGGTAAAACCAACGCCCACGTCTTCAGTTCGTCGAGCCCGTTCCGATGGCATCATTTTCATAATGTTTTCACACAGTGAAAATGACCATTTTGCCCTAGCCCTTCGATCAGCCCCTCCGAGAGGAAAACTTTTCCGGCAATTCTTCCAGGAGTTTTATCGCACTTCCACCCGGCGTATTCCTCTACCCCAGGCAAGCCAACCTCTTATCATGAGCTCCGGACTTGCGTGATGACCTTGCTTGCACCCCGTGTGTGTTATCATAGCACATCTGTATCACTTGTTATGTCATCTGTAATAGATGTTAGCAGTACTTTTCATCGAATGTCATGACTTGTTTCATGCCATATTTTATCATGCTAGCAACATTCTTGCTAATACCCTTATCATGTTAGTACCATGAATTGATCTTATGCTATGTTTGTCAATGTTGTTATGATGTGGCTATGCTATTACTAAGTGACTGTTCACGCTTATAATTGTTGAGGTAATGGTGCGAATGATGGAAATGTTGAATTAAATACATGACTAAACCTAGTTGGTTGATCTAGAGTCACCTGTCCGGGCTTATACGTGCAACCACATTTGCCGGTATGGGATGGCCTTGACTTGGTCTAGCTTTGTGCTCTTTCACCGGTACCACCAACTAGGGAAGGTTATGCGTGCATGCTGCCCTGATCAGGTAGGCGGCGATAACCTTGTGAGCCCAGTTGTATGTTTACCCCGCGAGTCCCCGTTTGGGACAGTTGTGTTGGCCACGACGGTGGCAGGTGTTAAGAGTGACAAAGGGGCCACCTAGGACATGACCCTGGGAGGGTATGATTGTCGGTGGTACGATGGAGGAGTCACGAGTTAGGCAGGTTTCATTGGAGCAACGCTGGTCCACCCGAATGGGATCACGAGGTCAGTGCTCCATAGTGTGGGTAAAGTGCACAACCTCTGCAGAGTGTAAAATCTATTCGAATAGCCGCGTCCACGGTATTGGACAGACCGTCCAAACCTCGCTAGGTGATCAACCGTAATGATGATAATAATGGTGGAAGAACCTGCCCTGCATAGACATCAAATGTTGTCAGGAATATGGTATGTTAGCCATGGGATGGCTATGGAAGAGATGGTCAGATGACCGAAAAAACTTGGTTTGGACTGGGATCAGTTGCAGATTGAATCATGAGAATGTTCGGAATATGGATTGTATACTTAATATGCTTTACTTTACTATACTCTGCTGTCGTAGTTATCTTGCTAGATAACCCTGTTATGTCATGATGATCAATGCTGCTAGAAGTTTAATCATGCCAGATAATCTTGCTACGACATGATAATTATTAATGCTAGATAGGTATGCTATGCCATGCTTGATTCATGTTTTCCTGTTAATTCCAAGCCATGTTTAGGATGAATTTCTTACATAGCATAGGTCTTGCTTTGTCACCTGCTTGTTTGGATGCTATGTATTTGGTTGTCTTGCGAGTACATTCAAAGTACTCACCTGGCCTTGCACGTGGCCAGTTGCAGGAGAAGATCCGTCCTGCTAGATCATAACCCAGCCAGACTTGTGAGTTGTGGAGCCCAACCAGAGACGTCGTTTCCACTGAACCAAGACCTTCGCTGCCATTTAGTTAGGCTTGGAGCTATGTAATATTGTTGTAAGCAACAGTATTGTAACACTACATTTTATATAATAAAGCCATTTTGTGCCTGGAATTGCTGTATCATGTCTTTGACGTGCACCAGGTCTTATCCTGGGGCTGGCGTGCGTCGGCCCTCTATCGGGGTGCCACAGGACATGGTATCAGAGCCAGACTGGCTGTAGGTTACCCTAGCACCAAACCATCCCTCTTTCCAACCCGTAGTGAGCCCACTAGAGTTGACCCATCTCTGGCATACGACACGGCCACTGTTGATCAACAGGCGGCGCAGTCGGAAGTGACGAGTCCCTACCCAGCTGTCCTCCCACCCAGCCACCCTGGATTAGACCGTGACCCTACCCCATTGTCGGCCGTGCCAGCGTATCTTCTACCCGGCACGAGAAGGATCCAGGCCATGCTGATGTGTTCCAGCCTGACTGCCTATTTAATCCCCTCCCACCTGCAAGTCGCAGCCCTCCCCATTCAGTAAGCCAGATCCCCGCAAGAGAACCCAGGCTAGCATTCTCAAACCCGCAGCCATGGCTAGTTCTTCCAGAACACCCACTTTCCATAGCTGAACTTTGGCTGATGGTTATCCCGGCTTTCCTCCTATCCTTTCGAGTATGCTCACCCAAGGCCTTGGCCGTTGTACTCCTCCGGTGTATCTGGTGTTCCAATCGGAACCCGTTCCCCACCTTTGCCGATTCTATGCGAAGGTGCATATCAACCCAGGTCCAGCAGAGGATGGGAAGCCCATGAATTTTCGGGGCAAACCCATGCCCACTCTCGCATTAGCTGTCCAGACAGCTGCCGTGGAAGCCATCACCCGTCTCCGTTTCCAGTTTCTGCAAGTAGCGAAGATGCAGGAGTTCCGCTATCTCCCTTCTTCGTCTGATGTAGGTTGCGAGTTCTCCAGCGCAGTTGGAGACGCTGATCCAGCAATATCTCGCCTGGTTCAGTTCATTGCTGCCCAGGGACTACTGATTGCTAGCATTCTTAGGGAGTTCAACGCCATTGATTGTGACACCACTCGGGTTGTTACGGAAGCATACCATGCGGCCCATCAAACTGCATCCCAGACTGTCCGTTCCCTCCTACCAAACCCAGTGCCACCTTCGCAGCGAGTACCACCCACGCAATCCGTGAACCCATGTCTACCCGGCATCATCCACCCAAATTCCATTCGAGGAGCTGTCCGGCGTCTTCGTCGTCGGGATGTGTTCCGTCAAGTTCCAGCCGCAGCTCCAGCAGTTGTGCCCCAACCTATAGAGGTGTCCGACGATGAAGACGGAAGTTGGCTCAGCCTTCGTCCCCCAGGAGAGCCCCAACAAGAGTAGGCCCATTTGTGGCTCCGGTGGTGAGCAAAGCCAGGAGATGCTGCGAGTGTGTGTGTTGCGAAGACTGTTTCTTCGCCTTCATCTAGGATTATGACTTGGTAGTTCGGAGTGAGTTGTAGCTACCTAGTAAGGATGTGCTTTGTTGTAATGCTTGTACTGCTTGTGCCTGTGTGCTGTTGTAATGCTATGTATGTCTGTTTGCTCTGTGTGTGTGGTTCACCTGTCTCTCTGTTAAGCAGAAATGTTTAACCGAGCTGGCAATGGATTTTTAACAAGATTTTAGTCAGTAGAACACTTACACCTAATAACATTGGACCCACCCAGAGTCCCTAATAAAATGCGAGCTGGTGTAGGTGTATGTATGCCAGGAGTACATACACCCACTAGCATTAAAACACATTAGTGTAATTTGCTCGATTTGTTCTTTCCTCTGTCTGTATCTTGCTACGATGTGCATTCTGTATTTGCCTGCATTTTAGTCTGAATAGATTGCATGTGCATCGTGTGAGCAATGTCTGCATGCCAAGTTCTTTCTCCTGAGTACAATTGCCGTAGTACTCGGGTAGAATGCAAAGCCACCTATCCATACCCATCTATGCTTACTCCATTTGCCAATTTTCCCGAACCCAGCGTTCTGGGAAACCATCTCTATCCAATAATTTCCCGGTTCCAAAATCTTTTCCCGAACCCAGCTGCAATCTCGGAGATATTCTAAGAAATTTTATTGCAGCATAAACCGTTACAACCCCTCCAGTCCAAGATCTAAACCCCGATTCTACCTCAACCCCCACTCGTTGTGGATGCCGTTCAGCGAGGAGCAACTAGTAGTGTGGCCTCCACACTGGTAGAGCTCCGCTGACCACACCGCACTAACCACAGACTCAGCGACGCCTCTGTCACCATCTTGTGTGATGCCGACCGGCCACCCCCTACGTCCCGCCGCAGCCCGCGCTTATTCCGCCGGCCTAAGACGGCGTAGATGATCACCAGCCACCTCTCGGTTAGCAGCATCCCGGCGATCATCGAGGATCATCACACACAGCAGCAGCGAGGAGCCAACCAATGCCGCCAGCAGACCCACCAAGAGGATGGTGATCAGCTCCGAACCCACGTCCACCATTAACGCCTTGCCTCGCGCCCCTCCAATCAGAAGGAGAAGGAGAAGAGGAAGAAGAGGTGAGGTAGGATGTGAGGTGGAAGGAAGAAGAAACTGCGGCTGTTTTATAGCCCAAGTCCGGTGTACGGTGACCGAGGTCCAGGAGAACCGCGCGTTGCTCGATCACTGGCGTCCAGGAGGCGAATCCGCGAGAAGTGCCGACCGGTGCTGGCCCGCGATGGGAGTGCTCTCTACGTTGGTCCGGTGCATGCCGCGCACTATCGCCGTAGGGTGCTGTATGCCCCAGGAGCTAGGCGTGCGCAGTGCCTAGCCGCACTCAGGACAGCGCGGGAGCGAGAGAGAGAGAGAGCCGTTGGCCGGAGAAAGAAAAAGCTGCCAGTGGGCCCTAGACCCACCTGTCAGCGAGAGAAGCCACTGTTCTTTGGGGGTGCCTCGAGCATTTTTGGAAAAAGGAAATACAGTTTTTTCTAAAAATGTCAGGGCTACCCAGCGACACCTACCCGTGGAGTAAATCCTGCGATATCCGTATCTCGATCTGGGTGTACCATCTTTCGGTAGTTTTAACTCGGTTGTTTTCAACCACAGGGTTAAAACTCAACCCAGAGGTTTTTTTTTCAGGAGGCATAATATTTATCCTATGCTAACCCTAGGAATCTCGAGGACGAGATTCTCTTAAGGGGGGAAGGTTTGTAACACCCCAAAAATTGGGTTATCGATTTTTGTGCTGTTATTCCTTCCTAGCTTTTCCCTCCCGAATTTTTCCTCTGGAATCTCGTGAGTGACCAGGTGAATCCAGACAATCCTCAGCCCCTCAGTGCATTTCCATGCTCTTGTGCCAGTCAAGTTTTCGTCAGTAAACCCCGAACCTCATCTAAACCCTAGTTCCAAAATATCGGAACTAGAACTCCTTCCTTTGTGTTTACAAAGGAGCTATCATTTTTCTTGCTCAGTTGATCCTACCAAAATTTCCAGAGACCCTCCTTCACCCATAAACCCTGGATGTGCAAAAATATTGCCAAGTCATATGCAATATTTCTCATCCAGAATTAATTCCTTTTTCTGCCTTTCTGAGGAATTAAATCCAGGAAAATATCTATCCATCTCCAAAGTTCATGAAAACTTGTGGAGATATTCCTTATGATCGTATTGAGCTCACATAAAAATATTGGCCATAATTAAATAGGAAAAATTAAATTTTCTTATTTAAAGCCAATATATCAATTTGGGGCCTTTCCAAAGGAACTACCATTTTGGTAGCCAGGAAAAATCCCAAATAATTTGTGGAGCTTGTCCTATCCCTATCTTCACCATTTCCATCAAGACCTCAAGTTCCACCCATCAAATTTTGAACACAACACCACTTTGCAAATTCTGTCCAGATTTTCAGTTTGCAAGGGAAGTACTTGATTCCTTAATCTCCTTAGGCTGAAATTTTGCAAGGTGATTCATTATGATATATTACCCTTGGACCCCAAGAATCAGCCCATTTCATCTAGCCAATCTTCCTCAGGAAATTATCTAAGTTTCTGTCCAGATTGTATCTCTGTGAAGGAAGTACCGTCATAGATGATCAATTTGAGCTGAAACTTTTCCAGCTATCTCTAATGACTAAATCATCAGCCTACACCAAAAATCATCCAAATCCATCCAGCCATTAGACCCCAGCATCCTCGTCTTCATTTCTGGTCAGATTGGTGCTTTGTGAAGGAAGTGCTAGCTAGACATGTCCATTTGTGCTAAAATTTTGCCAGGACGACTACCTTAGTAGATGATTGACCTCAGCCAAGGATCTTGCCAAACGGAGCATTGTGATGGCCACACCACGTGTGCAAAGTTTGCTGCAGGAAACTATTTGACCAGGGTGTGGTCACACCATACCTCTTCCATCCCATCTAGCTGCATAGGTCAACTCAGAGAAGCATGAAGATCATTCCAGACACTTTTTGGCATCGAGTGGGGCATGGCAATGCCGTGGCCACGTGGTGACCACGGGTAGAGCACGCCAAAATGGCGCTCTGTACATTGGAGCCTTCGGGAGGCCGATTCCAGCGAGCTCCGGCTTATCCAGGAGCGCTGGCGAGCTCCCCACCGCACGCGTGGACCTCCTAGAAGCTTTACCTTCGTCCCGTAGCTCCTAGACGCCCCTGCCGACGTCGATTCTACGTTTGGTTGCCGCCACCTCGACGAGCTCTCGGAGCTTTGGTTGTCCTCGTGTAGCTCTCTTTGAGGCTATATAAGCCGCCTCCGACCTCACCCACCCCACCAGCAACCTCCCAGCCCCCTCCCTCGAGCCCCACCGGAGCAGCCCAACCACCTGACCTCGCCGCCCTCTGCCTCCAACCGGCGTCGCGCCTTCCGCCGTCCTCGCCGCCCGTGCTGGCCGCTGTTGGATGCGGCAGACGCCGACAACCCCGCCCACGCCGTCCCTGGCCAGCTAGCTCACCGGAGCACCGGGACCGCACAGGAGTAGATCACCATCGCTGCAGTCCACCCCTGCCGACCCATCCCTCGGCTCCAGCAGCCCTAGGCGAGGCCGCGACCACCCCCGAGCGCGGTGTGCTGCGCCAGTTCCGGGGAGGCCATCGGCAGGCTCTCTGGCGCCGTGGTGCGGCCGCTATGCCAGCGACCGGCTCGCCCCTGCCTCTGCTCCGTCTGGGAAGAGGAGACCCAGGGGAGAGAAAAAGAAGAGATGGGGTGGGGCCCCCTTGTAAGTGACCGCGAGCCCGGGCCCAGCCAGTAAGTGGAGGCGCAGTTGGTGAAATACGCTTCCTGTTTAGTGAAAGCGTAAATGCCGGAATGCGCTTTCACTTTTTTCTCAGCCGCCGGCTGAATCCATTAAATAGTGAGCGTTCGTCCGTTAAGCACTAAAATGGACAGATTTTGTCTGTTTTATCGCTTAATGAACGAACGGACGTTTCTTCGCGACCGTAACTCCGATTGAGGTAAAACCAATGCCCACGTCTTCAGTTCGTCGAGCCCGTTCCGATGGCATCATTTTCATAATGTTTTCACACTGTGAAAATGACCATTTTGCCCTTGCCCTTCGATCAGCCCCTCTGAGAGGGAAACTTTTCCGGCAAATCTTCCCGGAGTTTTATCGCACTTCCACCTGGTGTATTCCTCTACCCCAGGTAAGCCAACCTCTTATCATGAGCTCCGGAATTGCGTGATGACCTTGCTTGCACCCCGTGTGTGTTATCGTAGCATGTCTGTATCACCTGTTATGTCATCTGTAATAGATTATAGTAGTACTTTTCATCGAATGTCATGACTTGTTTCATGCCATATTTTATCATGCTAGCAACATTCTTGCTAATACCCTTATCATGTTAGTACCATGAATTGATCTTATGCTATGTTTGTCAATGTTGTTATGATGTGGCTATGTTGTTACTAAGTGACTGTTGCGAATGATGGAAATGTTGAATTAAATACATGACTAAACCTAGCCGGTTGATCTAGAGTCACCTGTCCAGGCTTATACGTGCAGCCACATTTGCCGGTATGGGATAGCCTTGACTTGGTCTAGCTTTGTGCTCTTTCACCAGTACCACCAACTAGGGAAGGTTATGCATGCGTGCTGCCCTGATCAGGTAGGCGGCGATAACCTTGTGAGCCCAGTTGTATGTTTAGCCCAGGAGTCCCCGTTTGGGACAGCTGTGTTGGCCACGACGGTGGCAGGTGTCAAGAGTGACACAGGGGCCACCCAGGACATGACCCTGGGAGGGTATGATTGTCGGTGGTACGATGGAGGAGTCACGAGTTAGGCAGGTTTCGTTGGAGCAGCGCTGGTCCACCCGAATGGGATCACGAGGTCAGTGCTCCATAGTGTGGGTAAAGTGCGCAACCTCTGCAGAGTGTAAAATCTATTCGAATAGCCGCATCCACGGTATTGGACAGCCCGTCCAGACCTCGCTAGGTGATCAACCATAATGATGATAATAATGGTGGAAGAACTTGCCCTGCATAGACATCAGATGTTGTCAGGAATATGGTATGTTAGCCATGGGATGGCTATGGAAGAGATGGTCAGATGACCGAAAAAACTTGGTTTGGACTGGGATCAGTTGCAGATTGAATCATGAGAATGTTCGCAATATGGATTGTATACTTAATATGCTTTACTTTACTGTACTCTATTGCCGTAGTTATCTTGCTAGATAACCCTGTTATGTCATGATGATCAATGCTGCTAGAAGTTTAATCATGCCAGATAATCTTGCTACGACATGATAATTATTAATGCTAGATAGGTATGCTATGCCATGCTTGATTCATGTTTTCCTGTTAATTCCAAGCCATGTTTAGGATGAATTTCTTACATAGCATAGGGCTTGCTTTGTCACCTGCTTGTTTGGATGCTATGTATTTGGTTGTCTTGCGAGTACATTCAAAGTACTCACCTGGCCTTGCACGTGGCCAGTTGTAGGAGAAGATCCGTCGTGCTAGATCGTAACCCAGCCAGACCTGTGAGTTTTGGAGCCCAGCCAGAGACGTCGTTGCCACTGAACCAAGACCTTCGCTGCCATTTAGTTAGCCTTGGAGCAATGTAATATTGTTGTAAGCAACAGTATTGTAACACTCCATTTTATATAATAAAGCCATTTTGTGCCTGGAATTGCTGTATCATGTCTTTGACGTGCGCCAGGTCTTATCCTGGGGCTGGCGTGCGTTGGCCCTCTATCGGGGTGCCACACCCGACCTTTGGAGCCCCCTACTTCTGGCATTAGAGCCTCAGGCAGGTGGCTACGTTGAGGAGCTCAAGGCCAACCTGCTCCACGGCACCCTACCAGAAAAGGACGCGGAAGCGGAGACCGTGGCTCGGCAGGCCACCACTTACTGCTTAAGGGACGACGAGCTGTACCGTAGGCACCCCAACGACGTCTCACTAAGGTGCATATCAGAGGATCAAGGGTGTTGGCCGACATCCACGGGGGAGACTGCGGGCATCACTCTTCGTCGCGCACTCTTGTCGGCAAGGCATTCCGAAGTGGGATCTATTGGCCTATGACGCTCCACAATGCCACTAAACTGGTCCGGTCCTGGGAGGCTTGCCAGTTCCATGCCAAGCAGATTCATTAGCCAACGCAGGGGCTCTAGACAATCCCACTCTCATGGCCCTTCGCGGTCTGTGGGCTGGACATGCTGGGCCCATTACCTCGGGCGGCCGGTGGCTACCACTACCTCTATATCGCCATCGACAAGTTCACCAAGTGGGCGGAGGTGGAGCCTGTGCGCACTATCCCTACAGGCTCAGCCATCAAGTTCATCAAGGGCCTCTTGAGCCGATTCGGCGTCCCCAACCGTATCATCACTGACAACGGCTCCCAATTTACAAGCAACCTCTTCAGGACATATTGTGCTAACCTTGGAACGCAGATATGCTACGCTTTGGTGGCGCACCCATGGAGCAACAGCCAGGCCGAGCACGCCAATGCAGAAGTCCTTAGGGGCCTCAAGACCAAGAGCTTCAAGAAGAACCATGAGGCCTGCGGCAAGGGTGTCGGCGTTCTGGGAACCAGGGTACCCAAACTTGCCAGCCTGCGGCCCACGGCGTGGCTTCCTCAATGGCCTGGTACGGCCCATCTCCGAGCCCGCCGTTGCGTCACGGTTGAAAGCTTTGTAGGAGAAGGCCACCTTTTGTCAGGATAAGATGTACTACTTGTCCCCTTTCAAATTGGCCATTGTGGGATCCCTTCCCGCCTAAGTTTCGAGGGAAGAGGACCAAGGCCACAATAAATATAGGTTAGCCACCACCATAGAAGAGGTCGACTCATTCTCTCCCTCGAGCCCTCACGAGGTTGTTCATCCTCTGTACTTGTTCATCCTCAGCCCCTCGTGAGGCCAATCCACCACAAAGCAGGAGTAGGGTATTACACCGAAGGTGGCCCGAACCTGGGTAGATTGCCGTGTTCATCTTCTTCCTTGCTCACGCGAATCCGGCTAGGCTATGCTATGGGGCGACGAGTTGGCAGGCTTGAGAGGTTGAGTTCTTTGCACACGCCCCAGAGTTCAAACCTTCTTGGGTCTGCGGAGCCCTGAATCCGACATTTGGCGCGCCAGGTAGGGGCGTGGCGAAGTCCTTCTTCCACCGTTCGTTTCGCCTCCGTTCCGTCGCTCCCATGGCCGACGCTCGCCGTGTCCGTGCCGAGCGCCGGGCCGCTCGTGTCGCCCAGACGGCACCCATGGGCAACAGCGCTCCTCGCCGCTCTGCCTCCCCGATGGCTAACGCTGCCACTGACCCTGCTGCTCGTGAGCAGCAGGATTCATCGCTGCCACCTTCAGTGCGCCATCACTTTCGCCTCCAAGGATCACCTCAAGTGTTCGGCCGCTGGAGGCGCGCTTCCCATGCTCTACACGCCCACCATCAGCAACGTCCTCATCACCAAGACCCTCATTGACGGTGGCGCAGGGATCAATGTCCTCTCCGTCGAGATGTTCCAGACGCTCCAAGTGCCCTATGATCAGCTTGTTTCGACCGAGCCCTTTTCAGGGGTGACTGATGGCTCCACCAACCCCCTGGGGCAGATACGCCTTCTTGTCACCTTCGGCAACTGCAACAACTACCACACTGAGCTCATCGACTTCGACGTCACCCATATCGGCCTCCCGTACAACACCATCCTCCGGTATCCGGCCATCGCAAAGTTCATGGCTGCAGCCCACCACGGCTACAATGTCCTGAAGATGCCAGGAAGTGGCGGCATCATCACAGTCGCCTGCGATGAGAAGGATGCGGTGTGCTCCCTCGAGCACGCCTACCAAGCCACGGCGGCTGACAACCCAGACGACAAGGGTGCCATCATGTTTTCTGAGATCACACCCAAGAAGAAGAAGCAGCTCCTCCCCAAGAGTCATCAGGGTGATGGCGCACCTGCCAACGGTACTTCAGGCTCCGCACCCGCTGCTGGGACGCCCCTTCCTCCTGCATAGGAAGCCATGCCCGGCGCCTCCCTCAGGACGGGCTTGGGGGCTCTTGTCTGGAGAGCCTCTGACCTGACCAGGGCAACGAGGGAGGTGCTCGGGCACCACTTGGAGGCGTGCTTCCATGCGCGCCCCCATGAGCAAGGCACACGGCGTGAGGTGCCAGGTGCGTGAGAATTCATCATCAAGGCAATCAAGGAGCTTCAGGAGGCAAGGGCCATACGCGGCGAGTGTCGCCCCGCACGGCCTCCCAGTGTAGCTGTAGCCCCTGATGTGGGCAGCGAGCTACGCGTCTGCGTCAACATCCCAGGCCTCAACAGGGCTGCTTCGCAAGACCTCTTCTGGCCGTCTCACATCGTCTGGAGCAGGGGCTACACCTGCAGCTACGTCTGCATGCCGTTTGGCCTGCTGGACATGGCCACCTCGTACCAGCGCTTTGCGCATGGCGCCATGGTGGATCACAAGGCCAGGGGCCAGGCGGTCCTGTCGGAGGAAGTGCCAAACCATCGCGAGCCCGGCGGGCCTCAGGAGCCGCCCGTCTTATGAGGACAATTTCTGCAGCAAGTGTCTTCACCTACCTCGACTCTCCTACAATGATGTTGCCAGGTCACTTTTTGGTTTGTTCAGATTGAGGACGCCCCCCGGGCTGCACCATCCTCAGGCTGTTGGGCCCGTCCTCACAGCTGCGTCATTTCGATGCATGTATTCTGAACCAGTTATGCGTGTTTGAATTACTATGGTTGTTAACATTACGTTTGACGATCTATCATCTCTGGGGTTACCCTTGCGGTCCCCGCATGTTGCTAACATGCCCCTTGCTCGTCCCGCGATGGGGGCTATCACCACGGCACCTATGCTCGGGTCCATCCCTGCAGCACTGACAAACCTAAGAGACTGAGCTCTGGCTCGCGGCCGGCCCCGTGCATGTCACCTCACCAGGTCCTTAGTGCCTTCGTCTTCTCGCGGAAAGATCATGGCCAAAGCAGCAAGCGCGGCTACCTTTTGTATTGTGTGACTGACTAACGCACATGAGCCTACAGAGACAGGACCTTGAGCGACTTTGCCAATGCCTCACCACTTCAGGAGGATGCTACACCACGTACTATTGGGCACAACCCCTTCTAGGCACCCCCGCAGGCGAGCCACTCCTTTCTCGCGTAAGTCGCTTGCACGTTAAAAGGGGGGCCCTTGAGCACAATGCCTCAGGGGCTCCTACTGGCTCTCAAGCCCTCACCCCCTGGCCTTGACCACGGCATCGCGACCTAGCATACCAGCGGTGGCTGAGTCTTGCTCGAGAGCCGGGTCCTGAGAACATAGAGCACCATGATGAGTGAGAGAAATGGGGTCGCGAAACCTTGCGGAGCAGCGCCAAGGGAGGGGCGTGACCCGACACCGGTGGCACTCTCCTTTCGAAATACAATGGATATCAGTGCTCTTTCACACCCCTTGTGGGGTTCGCCTTGACTTATTCCATGACACGGAGCATGCGTAGAATCGAAGGCCGAAAAAGTTTGCCCTCGCGACAAAGGAACCACGACGGGCCGCGAAAGCTAAGCTAAGTTATCTCACACGTATCAGCGCAAGCCCCACTCCCGACACTTTGCTTTCCCGCGACCTTGCTCGGGCAAGGAAACCTCCCTCTTAGTCCTTCGGGAGCTGCTTGCACACTAAAGGTGACCTGCCGAGCATTGCGCCTCGGGGGCTCTTACCGGACCTCGGGCCGCTCACCTCCTGGCCTTGACCACGGCATCGCGACCTGGCATGCCAGCGACGGCCGAAGCTTTCCTAAGGACTGGGTCCTGTCAGCGTAGAGCACTAAGCTACCGCCAGAGTAAAAGGTGACCCGTGTGCAAGCGAGAGACGCAATCACGACATAAGTTGGGAATGTTAACATTAAAGCGCAAGCGTCACGACTCTTACACACCCCCGCGGGGCCCTTCATGATTTTTCATGCAGGAATGAAACAAAAGAAAAGGTCTCCCGAGGACCGCAGCTTAGCAAGCGCCACCCGCAACGTCATGATGCCTGGTCGACGCCATTCCTCCCCTAGGCCCGGGCACGGCGATGCGGCGGCTCGTAGTAGTCATCGTCGCTTGAGCTTGGTCCAGAGGAAGCACCACTACTGCTGGAGGTATCGCGGACAAGGCCAAGGGCAAGTTCACCTCCCGGGGCCTCACTGCCTCGCCGGCCAGCAGGGAGATCGCCATCGCGGCCGCCTTCCCTTGGGCAGCACTCTAGATGTTTGCCGTCCTCTCCGAAGACCTTGAAGAAAAGCGTCGACGCCCTGTCGTACTCGAAGTGGAGGGCGTGTCTCCCCTCCGAGCTGCAGGCGCGGGCAATCGCCCCCCATCCCCGGGTCATGAAGACATCGCCAGAGGAGGTGGCCATGACCTCCGCCTCCGAGGCCTAGCTGCAGCAGCCGTCGTGTTGAAGCCACAGCTCGACGGGCCCCCTCGGCGGTATCTCCCCTGCCAGGGACTGCGGGAGCCGGATCCAGGTGTGTGGCGGCATCGCCGCCCACACCACGAACTCGCGGGTTGTGCCGTCGGCATGGGCCTGCGGGCGAGGTGGTTGTGCGGCCGTCACTTACTCCCCTTCACGACTGTGTCCACCGTAGCTCCCGCGGCCGCCCCCATGAGCAGGACCTTGGGTGTGAGCGCTAGCGCCGGTGGGGAACCCCGGCGGAGCACGCTCGCACTAGGGTAGGGTAGCTGTGGGCGCTGCGGTGGCCTTGCGGGGACGACCGCGCCTTTTCTTCGGAGGGACCAATTCCGGTTCCACCCGTGGGGCCTTGCCCTTCTCCTCGGCTGAAAACCTCCTCACTGGCGCCATGGACGCTTCGACAAGACGGTGGCGTGGCGGAGATGACAAAGGAGCGAGAAGTAAGAAGATGAAGATGGACCTGGGGCTCCGTCCCCCTCGCCTTCTTATAGGCGGCTAAAGGCTAACCGGTGGCCTTCCGCATTTCGAGAGATGATGGCCCTGCTGCATGCCTCGGGCTATTGTCAACTCGAAATGGTTGCCGAGATAACGTGGGGAAGCGGAGGCGTCCGCGTCCCGTCAAGCGCCACGCGTCAACCTGACCAGCACACGGTTGGGGCCCGCGGCGCTTCACCCTTTCCCCTTGGCTTCGCCTTGAAGCCAACCCGAGCGCACCTTGGGCCCGGGGGCTACTGTCGGCGTTCTGGGAACTAGGGTGCCCAGACTTGCCTGCCTGCGGCCCACAGCATGGCTTCCTCAACGGCCTGGTACGGCCCATCTCCAAGACCACCAAGACAAGACCCTCACGAGGGGCCAGGCCTCGCGAGGAGGATGACACCAAGACCTCCCGAGGGAGCGGCCTCCCCAGGCGGCCTCCCGAGGAGCGGAGATTACTATGCAGGTACCCAGCCTCATGAGGCTGCAATGACGTGAGCCATGACGACCAAGGCCAGGCGGGCGCCAGCGGGCGCAGAGGAGGCAGTTTCCTCTTTGGTTCTAAGGAGGCAAGGACAGGCAGGGGTTCCTGAGGAATCCCCCAAAGGTTTCCATTCCGGTGCTACAAGACCAAGACCACAGGCTCGGCAAGGCGGAGGTCATCACCGAGCCCACCGTTGCATCACGGCCGTAAGCTTTGTAGGAGAAGACCACCTTTTGTCAGGATAAGATGTACTACTTGTCCCCTTTCAAATTGGCCGTTGTGGGATCCCTTCCCGCCTAAGTTTCGCGGGAAGAGGACCAAGGCCACTATAAATATAGGTTACCAACCACCATAGAAGAGGTCGACTCATTCTCTCCCCCGAGCCCTCGCGAGGTTGTTCATCCTCAGCCCCTCGTGAGGCCAATCCACCACAAAGCAGGAGTAGGGTATTACACCGCAAGGTGGCCCGAACCTGGGTAAACTGCCGTGTTCATCTTCTTCCTTGCTCACGCGAATCCGGCTAGGCTATTCTATGGGGCGACGAGTTGGCAGACTTGAGAGGTTGAGTTTTTTGCACATGCCCCAGAGTTTGAACCTTCTTGGGTCTGCGGAGCCCTGAATCCGACAAAGGGCTGGCTGGACGAGCTGCGGTCTGTGTTGTGGTCCATCCGCACCACCGCGACTAAGCCCACCGGTGAGACTCCTTTCTTCTTCATCTACGGGGCCGAGGCGGTCCTCCCGTCTGAGATCAAGCATTGTTCCCCGCGGGTCCTGGCATTCGACGAGGCGCGCTAGGATGCCTCTCGGGAAATTGATCTTGTGCTCGGCGAGGAGGCCCGCCGCCAGGCCTCCCTCCTGGCCGCGAGGTACCAGCAGGCCTAGCGGCGCTACCACAGCCGCAACATCCGCCCCCAGACTCTCGAGGTCAGGGAGCTCATCCTAAGGCGCATCCTCTCCAGGGAAGACCTCCACAAGCTCTCGCCCATGTGGGAAGGCCCATTCAGGGTCGCCCACATCTCCAGGCCAGGTGCCGCACGCCTGGAGATGGGGGACAGGGTCCCTGTGCAGAACACCTGGAACATCCAGCACCTCCGCAATATTTACTCGTGACACTCTCATGTAATAATGAGTGGGGCTGTACACGCCCCGGAGTCTCCCGATGCGCTGCCCCTCGGCCTCGCGGGAGCTCCCACCCACGCCCAAGTGGAAGCCCCATGCTCCGCGCTGGCGGAACGGTCGAACAACGACCATGCCCATGCCCAAGTGGAGGCCCCATGCTCCACGCTGGTGGGAAGACTAATGTAGGCACCAGATGTGACAGCCTTTTTTGTAAACCAACTTAGCAGTTTCTCTGAATAAAACTTGAGGTTTTTGCGACTTTGCTCAGAAAGGAGGTGGGGTTTTTTCGCTACGGTGTTTCTCTTCTTGAATTTTTCTCGATAGCAACGGCCGCCTGATGCCCCCCTCACAAGCATCGCGCGAGCGGGGGCTGGGCACGGTGCTTGCGCTTGGGCCAACCCCAGTGGCAATAAGGACCCAGGCGACGGGTCCCCACGGGTCTGCCCCTATGCACACCACCTCACCAAGACTCTGGTGTGTAAGTCCTCGCGTGACGCTCATGAGCAAGCCAGCAGGCACCCATTGCCCTCGGCTTCTCACCTCAAGAGTGCTCATCTCCTGGCCTTGCCCGGGCATCACGACCCGGCATACCAGCAATGATCGACTCTCGCTCGGGGGCTATGTTTAAACAGCATAGAGCACAAAATAAGTATAAGGGAAAGGCAGCCCAGGAAGGTACGAACGTGGTTTGATACATCTCTAAGGAGTTTCTGTCAACACCCTTTACATCCTCGCGGGCCATACTCAAGTGTCAGTGGGTAAACTGAAGAAAGGTGACCTAAGGAGATGCGTCGTCATTGTCGCTGTTGTCAACCCCATGGCCCTCGGCTTCATGTTGATCTTCGTGGCTGTCAGGAGCAAATCGCGTGATCAGCACATCCACATGGTCCGCCACCCACTCCTCCAGGGCGTCGCGAATCACCTCAGGTACAGGGGCTATCACGGCCTTGAAATCAAAGTCGGGATCGAAACGAAGGAGATGACTGAAGACACGCGTCGACGCCTGCGCAAGGAGGTCGCAGCTTTCTTCTTCAACGAGCGTACACACCTTCTCTGTGTCTCCCTCAAGCCGCTCCACGATCCTGGTGAAGAAGGCGAGATAGCTGGCGTCATCGGGCACGAGCGGGCTGGAGACACTCTCCTTGCAGATGGAGTTTAGGGCGCGGCGAGCCCTTTGCTCGAGGTCTCGGAACATCTCGGAGCACGTGTGCTGCAGCCCCCGAGCCCGGTTCGCCTCGTCCATCGCCCGTTCCACGAGGGAGGTGACATCCCCCACTTGTTGACAAAGGGATGCCAGCTCGGCTTCGGCCGCGGCTTGGGCGTCCAGCGCAGCTTTCTGGCGCTTGTCCGCCTCAGCCAGCTTCTTCTTGAGGCTGTCTATCTCGTTCTTTTGTTCTCCACGCCGTGCGTAGAAATGGGTCTCCTGAAGCTTTAGTTTTTGGTGGTGGTCCTTGATGAGCGCCCGGCGGGCCCTCGCGATCCCCTACTCAATCTTCGCCTGAACCCTCACCTCCCAGGAGGCCAGGGAGGCACTGGCCTCTCCCTTGTGCTGGGCGAGTGAAGCTTTGGCGGCTATTACTTGGTGCTCCATCACCTCCAGCCGCTCGTACTCCAGGCTTTGCTCGGACGCCACCAGCGAAAATGCCTCTTCAACAGTGCAGAGCCCCGCCTCTCACGTCGATGGCCCTTCTGTTGAGGCAGTAAGGGCGGCTTCGCGTGCTTGGACTTGCCACTCCAGGGCAGCGTTTGAGGCCAGGAGCTCCCGCTTGCGGGCTTCTGCAGCCTCGTGCCATCAGTCCACGGCCTCAGCCTCCTCAAAGGCATGGTCGCTGGCTTCTTTTGCCGTGGCGGAGGACTTCTCGTCCTTCGAGGGAGGGGACTCGTGCTGTAGGTGGCTGAGGTTGACGGTGACTTCAAGCTGGCGCCACCCGTGGGCCAGGCACAGGTGCTCGACCTCAAGACATGAGTCGACGTCGCGAAGCTCCATTTCAAGCTGGTTCAGTGCGCCCATCGCGTCCCGGAGAAGGCCGTGCCTGACGACGCCACGGCTGCGCACGAGCTCCAATGCCCGGCCTGGGCCTCATTCCGTGCTCCTGTCCGCGGCGGAGGCACGAGAAGGTCTGGACGCACTCGCCGGGAACAAGGGGTTGGCCGGCTCCCTGTCTGATTCCCCTGCATGGGGTGCAGCCCTGCGCGAGCTTGACACCCTAACCATGGGGATTGTTGACTCGCGGCAGATCCGGCCACCGGCGTGAGTTGGCGGGATGAGCGGTGGCATTGCCCTCACAAGCTTGATGCCGATCTCGATGGAGGGCGCAGGGGATGCAGAGGGGTGGCCCGCCAGGGGTGGCCTCAAGAAATCCGCAATCGCCCCCGTGCGCGTGTGTTCAGCCGCAAGGCCCAAGGAACGCCGTGCCACCGCTCGCCCCGCTCCTCTAGGAGATGGCGGCGGGAGCGCCCGCCGCGCAGGCGAGGGCGCGGCGTCCTGATAGGTTCCGCCCCCGCTACGGCCCGCGGCCGCGGCGGGCAATAGAACGGCGGTTGCGTGTCGCTGGAGCACCCTCGTCTCTTCACCCGGAGAAGACCTGAGGGAACAAGAGCTTAGGGAAGCTTGCCGCGTAAAAATCAAGAAGAGCGAGGCACTTACTCATCTGTGGCGACCCACTTTCTCCTCTTCAGGGCCCGCGGTGGCGAGCCGGCGCAGACCTCAGGCCGCCCCCTCCTCCAAGAGGCATGAGACCCCGGAGTTGGCGCCCTGGAGCTTGGCGCGTGGCTCCCCATGTTTGAGGCGGTAGCCGTGCCCCCGGGTGGGACGGCGCCACCGTCGTTCGCAGGCACAGTAGCGGGTCACTGTGCGGTAGGAGAAGGCGGTTCAACACGCCCTTCCACTACCGCCGGGAGCACCTCGGCCACGGGTCCTTTAGGGCCTAGAGCCACCAGGAAGGGGTTGTCCCGAGGCCCCTCGTGGCCCTCAGGGAGCAGCCCCTCACTGGTCAAAGCGCGGCGTCCCTGAGGGAGTCATGGACTAAGGGGTCCTCGGGGCGACGGCCCATTGAGTATGGGTCGGACTGGTGGAGCCGTATAGTGACGGGAGATCTATGAAGCCGTGGTGTGCCCTCCAAGTCAAGGATAGACACGATCTCTTTATCCCTTATTGTAATCTGTCTTCGATAACCCTAACCCTACCGGTGTCTATATAAACTGAGGGTTGTAGTCTTTAGGGCTAGAGCTATATTCATCACCACATCACCTTAGGGTTTAGCTCATGCTGATCTCGAGGTAGATCTACTCTGTAACCATACTATACATCCAATACAATCAAGCAGGACATAGGGTATTACCTCTTCGAGAGGGCCTGAACCTGGGTAAACATCGTATTCATCGTCCCTTGTTCTCCATCGACCTTAGATCCACAGCTCGGGACCCCCTACCCTGAGGTCTGCCAGTTTTGACACCGACATTGGTGCTTTCATTGAGAGTTCCGATGTGGGGTCGCCCAAAGGATCGATGGCTCGCCTGATCATAGGAGAAGGCATCAGATCCGGGGACTTCGTCATCCCCGAACAACTCTTCGCATTTGGCAGCATCGTACTGCACGCCGACCCGACTGGTCGTTTGGATCAGATTGACAACTTCGCTCCTGAGCACCGAATTCAATTCGGTAATCTGGAATATGTTGCGGACACGCGGGGTGATCTGGTCTTCGTCGGATTCACTGCCCCCTTCCGCACCCTCGCAGGACTCGCCATGCCTGCTCTGGAGTCCCCCTCCGATCCGATCTACGGATCGGCCCTCACCCTATGAACAGTTTCGGGCCGCAAGGGCTCCGCCTCAAGCGGGGGCTAGACTCCACCTTCGGCCGAACCCATCACGTCTGCAGAGGGCATATCCTCGGCCTTCGAGGCAGAATCAGGGGGCGGAAGCTAGGAGTCAAGCTCGGCCGGACCGCTCCCTCACAATGCTCCTCCGGCCTTGAGCCCTTACGACAAAGCGGTAGCCGATGCCAGGGGTCACCCCCAGCCCAAAGCAACACGATCTTGAACCCCGGCGCGAAAACCACACACAAAAACCAAGGCCCGCCCTTGATCACCAATGACAATCAGGATTCCCTCAAGGATTCGGCACCGCGCCCCGAGTTCAGCTCATCCTGTGGGAACCAAGGATCGGCAACCCTCGTTATGCTAAACGAGGTGCTAGACCGAATCCAGAAAATGACCATCCAGGAGGACCTACCCTCCGCCCACAATCATCAACCCTTCGAGGCATACCACAGGGAATTTTACGACCAACCCACCACCCACTTGGTAGCCATTGTCGACGAATTAACCGATGTGCTAGATTATAATTCGGAAAACACCGAATACATGGATGAGGATGGCAGAGCCACGGCTAACACCGATGTCGCTCCCCCCGTCCCCGGCCACTGGTCGGCCACGTCCACCTACGATATATATGGTGGACACCCCCAAGGGCGGCGATGGCACTCCCAAGCAGGACCGAGACAAGCCCGGCGATGAGCCGCCTAAACACCGAAGGCAACGCCGTCGATGAAAGCCACGTCGAAGCCATGCGAGCAATGTGGACTCTGTGGAAAATGGCACCATAAATAATACGGATGACCTCGCTGGAGCCACAACCAACGAACATCATAAGGATGACCCCGTGGGGTAGGAGGACCTGCTTGACCTAGAAAACCCGAATGACTCCGAAGATAGCAACTACCTCCCACTCTCTGAAGAGGAGGCCAGTCTCGGGGATGACAATTTCATCGTCCCCGAAGACCCACTGGAGCAGGAACGGTTCAAACGGAGGCTTTTAGCCACCGCCCGTAGCCTGAAGAAACAAAAACGCAAAATCAAGGCCGAACGCGACACCCTCAACGACCGATGGACCAAAGTCCTAGCCACCGAAGAAGGGTATGGCCGCGAATAGCCAATCAAAAGTTATGCCAAGCGAAAACTACTTCCGTAGTTCGACGACGAGGCCATATAAGCAACACGTCCGACATATACCGAATAGCCGGATTGCCCCCCTAGAGGGCAGGACAAAGAAGCTAACGAGGCCGAGCACCGAGCCGCCCCACCTCGCCGTTACGGCAAGGATCAAGTGCGGCCCACCTATGAGTACGACCTCCGCCATGACCTAGACATTTGAGGAGGCCGTACCAGGTCCATCTATGGACCCAGAGAAGACATGCCCGCTTACCGGGAGGGATACTACAATCGGCTAAACCAGGATGATAGAATCCGGGAGCAGAAGTGGACTAGGAGGGTTGAAGACCTCCAATGCGATGTAGCCCGAGTTCGGGGCGCCGCACACCACCTGTGCTTCACAGAGAGGGTGATGCAACACCAATTCCCGGAAGGCTTCAAGCCTGTGAACATCGAATCATATGACGGAACCACGGACCCGGCCGTATGGATAGAAGATTTCCTCCTCCACATTCACATGACACGAGGAGATGACCTTCACGCCATTAAATATCTGCCACTAAAACTTAAAGGTCCGGCTCGACACAGGTTGAATAGCCTTCCCGAAGACCCTATAGGGTGTTGGGCAGAGCTTGAGGGCACTTTTTGAGCGAACTTCCAGGGCACCTATGTCCGACGTCCGGACGCTGACGACCTAAATCGCATCACATATCAGCCCGGAGAATCTGCACGGTAATTTTGGAATCGATTCCTGACCAAGAATAACCAGATTGTCGACTGTCCGGATGCCGAAGCCTTGGCCGTGTTCAAGCATAGTGTCAAGGATGAATGGCTCGTAAGACAACTCGGCCAGGACAAGCCAAGAACTATGGCAGCCCTTACTTCTCTAATGACCCGCTTTTGCGCGGGCGAAGACAGTTGGCTCGCTCATAAAAACGCCAACCCCGACACACCCGGTACCTCCAACGTTCGGGACGGAAATGGAAAGCCCCGACGCAGCAAGAGTAAACGACGCCACAATGATGGCGAGGGTGAGGATACGGCAGTAAATGCCGGATTCAGAAACCAGAAGTCCGGACCACGAAAGAAGGCCCCTAGGGGCAATAGTGACGGCCCATCCAGACTTGACACAATTCTAGACAGGCCTTGCCAAATCCATGGCACATCAGAAAAGCCCGCCAACCACTCCAACCGTAACTATTGGGTGATCAAATAGGCCGGCAAACTCACAGCCGAAGACCCGGGCAAAAGCCCACGAAGCGAGGATGATGAAGACCCCCACAGGCCAAATAGTGGAGGCCAGAAACCCTTCTCTTCCGAGGTCAATACGGTGAACATGATCTATGCAACCCATATACCAAAGAAGGAGAGGAAGCGAGCGCTGCGAGACGTATATGTCGTCGAGCCCGTGGCGCCAAAGTTCAATCCATGCTCAGCCTGCCCGATCACTTTCGATCGCAGGGATCACCTGACCAGTATACACCATGGAGGGTCCGCGGCCTTAGTGCCACTGGTACAATGAGGTGCTATACAAACGGTTTTTAACCCCTTTTCGCGACGGCATTTGGAACCATCGCCAAGTGAGTGACTGCGATAGAGGGGTCCTTCCCACACGACCCAGAAACCGTCGGGGATAGGGAGCCACCCAGATGCTACATCCTTGCAACTCATTTGTGCTCGCATTGCCATCACAGTCGGTATTCTGTGGTGCTACGTTTACGATGCGCGGCCCATCACAAACGGTTCACGATTATAGAACGTGTATGATAAGCAGACAATCACACACATTCACTTTTCCCAAACCGTATGCGATAACTAATTAAGAAGATTAGCTAATTGTCGTACGAGTCTCGGACATGATTATGAAACGTCGGACCATCGTAACATCGTCGTACATGACAACTATCGCACACGCTATTCTGTGGTGCAACATTTACGATGCATACCACATCAGAAACAGTTCATGGTTGCAAATCGTGTACGATAAGGCAACTATCACAAACGTTTAGTTTGCTTGCACCGTTTGTGATATTGTCTGACATCACACATGCTTTGAAAACGGCAACTGTGTGCATGCTTGCACACGTTTCCTCTCTGTGAACTGTGTGGATTATGGTGTATATCACAAACGTTTGTCTTTTACCTACCGTGTGCGCCATAACGACCTGTAGACCGTAATTTCACCGTAATTTAGTTGCTGCTATTCCAAATTGTACCGGATTTGAATTAGAATGTATGCTATTGCTTTATTCATATCCATCAGGTTCAAACAACCAATGCATTATTCGATTCATAGGTACATATGTTCAAGAATTACACAAGTACCAAATAAAGAATGATGGACCACAGTTGTATACTTATACTATTAAAGACGGTAAAGAAAGAGGCGAAATACATTCTGGTTGCTAAACAAGGTGAAGCGGAATGCCCATATTGTGCCCTCCTCCATGCAGAAGGCACGCATGACTCTAGTCCAACCCCTTGTGATGGCCAACCGCCCATCCTTCACGGCCTTCATGAAAACATCTAGATAATCATCGTGTTCTGGTAGAAATACTTTAACCTTTGCATGGCCACCAATCATGTTGTTTGAGAGGTAATCTTGAGTAAACTGCTTTGGGAATCACTGCAAAGGAAAAAAGATTCAGACATTGTCATCTAACACAACTCATTATGGGCAGTAAAAAGAAGGCTCCAGAGTTCTTACTTACCATCCTGCAGTTCGCTGTTGTCTTGGATAAAGTGTAAACAAATAGTTTAATTGCCATCTTTTGACCCATTTTACTAACAATCTTTATCAGCTTCCTCACTTGATGCTGGTTCATCGATATCTCATTGCCCCATACGTAGAAAGGGTCGAAGCGCGGATCTTTACCAATGACATATATACCTAAAAGCACCAAGTTAATATTAGAAGCTAAACAGCAATTGCACAATGATGTAGTACAACACTCTTTTATAATATCTTATAACATCCAATATACTCACATATAAGATGAATTAACATCTTATATTATGGGCCGGAAGGAGTTTATTGCATTTTTACAAATTATCGGCTGATTAACTGTTGTTGTATCCATGGGTTAGAGTTAGTTTGAGCTAGTTTAGTCTCAAATAGCCCTAAAGTATATCCAAACATGAGCGCTAGTTTGAGCTAGCTGCATCTAACCCACCCAAAAAAACTATCCCACCCAAGAGGTGCTAATTGGAGCTAGTTCTCCTAGTACATTTATTGTCAATCTAACCCTATCATCCAAACACCTCTTTGGATGGAGTTAGTTCAGGGTTAGTCATGAGCTAGAAACTAACTATAACCTCTAGCTAAGTTGAGTATCCAAACAGGGTTGTGTTGTTGTTGCTGCTGCTGCTGCTCTTCTACGTATATCTAGACATCATCAGAACATTAAGGTAACACTCTTCCTTGTTGCTATGTAGCCTAGGATTGCATATTTAGACATTAAGTACAGTGCATGCTGCTATGTAGCTTCAGATATATTACATATGGCCCTAGTTAACCTAATGATAAATGGGTTAAAGATATATTCAGTTAAAAGTCTGATTCACCGATTAGTCCCTTATCAGCCCCCGGCCTATATGGTACCAGCTACCGATATCCCGAACAGTGAGTATATATAAGCCATGGGATGAAACTAACCTCGATGGAAAACAACAGTCGTTCCCAAAATTGTCCTGTGTAAGTACATCGAGAGGCATGTTAAGCACATCAAGCTAAACATCAACCAAATATATCCATGGCAGACAAAATAATCTCCAAAAGATAGCTTCAGTGTGCAGGTTTAAGCACGCTAGTAAAGCAAAACAAGTGGAAAGGTGTGTTAACTACAACAGGCCTAACATTTAACAACAAGCAAACATAGTCATTCAAACTGGTATTGTGCCGGTCTAACTACACTAGTTATTGTTAAATAAAAATGGAAAGGCGTGTTAACTACAAGATGCAGCAACCAAATGTAGTCATTCATAGTGGTATTATTGAAACTGGTATTGATGAAATTGAACTGCACAGTTCATACTTGCACACATAGAACATCACATTGTGAATAACTGGAATAAACAAGGCATACTACAAACAACCAAAGATAGTATTTGAAACTGGACATATGCTAACTACAAACAACCGAACAATCAAAAAACTTTAAAAGAGGCATATGCTAGCTATAACAGGCTTAACAGCAAGCAAATATATGCATTCCTATCGGTATGTTTAAAACTAGATTGATGAAATGTATTGCACAGTAAATAGTTGCAAATATAGAGCATCACATTGTGAACAACTGAAATAAACAAGGCATACTGCAAACAACCAAATATAGCAATTAAAGCTGGACATATTCTCACTACACTACAAAAGGGACTCGACAAAACAAATCATGGGTTCCCCCCTGTGAAGAGGCACGACAAAACAAATCATGGGTTTCCTCACTTGTCACAGATGGGCTCGTTTTCATGGGAAGAGCACGGACCCTGGATGCGCTCCATGTTGTCGCAGATGGGATCCTTCCCCTTGGAAGAGCACGACTGTAGGGTGCCCTCCCTGATGTCACAGACGTGCTCTTTCCCCTTGGAAGAGCAAATAGGCTCTTTCCCCTTGGAAGAGCCGGAGAGGGTGCCCTCCTCGTGGTTGCCGTCGATGAGGTCTGACTTGGAAGTTGTGGATTCCAAGCCAGCGTCGCAGAACGTGTCCTTCAGAAATGACAAAAGGGTCTCGATGGCGATGTAGGATGGCAAATTCTTGACAGCGATCCAGAGGAGATCATCGGCGTGGCCATGGATGAGATCGACAACGGTTGAACCCGAGGGGTAGGGGGTGGGCCACTTAACCTATGACATAGCCCGCGTCAGGCCATCGCTGTCGACAACCTCGATGTCGTAGCCGGCGTCCGTGACATACCAACATACTCTAGCCCGCTGATTGAGTGCCTGCGGCCAGTAATGGTCGTCAGCTTCCTCGGTGGTGACGTCGGGTGAAGAGACCGCGATACACCTCTTTTGGGCCAGTCGCTCCTCAAGCTCCACGGGAAGCGTAGCCGGGCTTAGGCTGAGATGCTCTGGAGTGGGGGATGGGGATGGGGATGGGGATCTGTGGGAAAGGGGGCGTTTGGCAGGCGTCATCTAAGAAACTTAGGGTGGCCTGGGTATGGAGATCGGTGGGTAAGCTGCACGGGCAAACCGGCAGATGTTGACAATGGAGGCCTTGCGGCGGCGACGGCGGCGGCGATGACCTTTCTAGGGTTTCGAGTGAGGGAGGGTGTGTGTGTGTGTGTGTGCACGCGTGCTCCCGAGGAGGTTTGTGTGTGTGTGTGGAGGGGGGCGGGGGTGTGTTTGAGGTAATGACGCAGCTACTGAAAATTTTACTACGTGGGAGTCAAATTTGGGAGTGAAATACCGGGGCTATTGAAAATTTGGATGATGGTGCATCGCACACGGTCCAGAAATAACAACCGTGTGTTATGAAACAGAAAAACCCTCGAGGCGGGCAGATATTTTCGAGGGATGCAGGAGGGAGCGCGAACGAGAAACATCACACATGGTCGAAACATAATAACCATGTGTTATCAAGCGGGTAGATATTTTTGAGAGGGGAAGCCTCGTGGAGCCCAATGTACTGTGCAAATGTGTGTGACAGGGGCACCGGCGTAGCACACGGTTAGTGTGAGTGAACCGTGTCTGTTGCGTCATTCGACTTGTCTAATGTTCTTAAAATTTGGTGCAAATGACGCGGGAGAGGGTCAGAACACGAACACACTTGCATGTGGACCAAATATATGTATGAAAAGGGTGGTTTCATGTTCAAATACCAAATGCAACTTCGATGTGGCACCTATCTCGCAAAGCACGTGGTATTGCTTGCCCCCCTCCCCCTCGTGTCGGCAGGAGGGTAATCCTAAGCTATGAATGCATGCCCCCCCCCCACGGAGGTTCACCTAGCAAAGTGTGAAGCAGCAATCGCCCCCCCCACACACACACTTTCAGTCGGCGGGCCAGAGAGGGCATCTCACCAAGATGGATCATAAAACGGACCAAGAATAATCCACATACAACCTCTCTCTTGTTGTTGGTCAAAGTGATGGCCATCCATGCGACCCCAGAGATGGGCTAGCTCGCCAATAATCACGCAAGTAGCTAGTCCCCGAAGACAACCACTGCCTGCGTGTGGCCCAAACATATGTATCGAGAGGTGTGTTTGAATACACAATCGAACAACTTTGATGTGGCACCATGCTTTCGAAACAGAAATCCCCACACTGAGTGAGGGTTAGTTGATGATGCATATGTATGTCACACCACACTTCAAGCCGATGACGGGGATTCATGCATGCGTGCGTGCATAGTATGCGCTCAAACTTAATTAGGTCTGAATCTCACCATGACCTATACTACGATAACACGAACCAAAGGAAGAATCTGCCATGGTAACCTATCTTGTTGTCGATCAAGGTGATCATGGATGTCCACGCGGGCCCACGAATATATAGGCTTGTCGTCGATAACCACGCGAGGGAGTGTACCATTCGAAGACAACCACTACATGCATATGTATGAAGGTGATGCGTGCATGCATGTTTGAATACCATTTCACAACATTGATGTGCGCGTGCGACGAAAATCGTACAGTCCCCGCACAGAGCGAGATCGGTTCATGACGTGTCGTGGTACTAGCCACTTCGACTCGATGAGAGGGATTCATGCGTACACATGCATGTGTGTGCTCAAACTGTATCATGTCATCCTAGAGCATGACCTATATATATACCGTATTACAAACAAAAAAATAATCCCCTCCTAAGTCAAATTAACCTCTCTCGTTGTCAGGCGAAGTAGTGATGGACCAAGCGGGCCCACAGATGGAAAGCATCGATATCGCTGATAACTGCTTAAGTGGGTGCGAGAGGACAACCACCATCGCTTTGCCTGTGGGCCAAAACATATGTTGAATACCCAAAATGCACAACTTTGATGTGGCACATGCCTCGAAAACTGTAAAGTCCCCACACAAAGCGAGGTTCATGAAGCGTACTACATATGATGGTCCCCTTCCCCCTCTTTGACGCATACTATATGCTCCTACCATAATACAACCCAAAAAAAACCTCCTTGATGGTGAAATTAATTAACCTCTCCCGATGCAGGTCAAAGTGATGCATGCATCAACGATGGCCTCGCGGGCCCACAGATGGAAGCATCACACGTGAGTGTCCTAGGATAACCACCACCTGCATGCATGTGGCCCAAAGACGTGTCGTGTGATGTTTGAATAGCCAATTTCACAACATTGATGTGGCACGTGCCTCAGAAACCGAAAAGTCCCGACACTGAGTGAGGTGTACTTATTCACGGACGCGTACGTATAGTATATATGCTAGTCCCCTCCCACCTCTTCGACGCGTACTATTTACTCCCACCATAACAGAAACAAAAAAGATTCTACCTTGCTGGTCAAATTAACCTCTCTGCCGGCTGTTGGTCAAAGTGATGGACGACGACCTCGCTGGCCCACAGAAAGCGTCACACGTGAGTGAGTGTCGTGTAGGACAACCATCGACTGCATGTGGCCAAAACATGTATGTATGAAAGGGTTGTGTAATGTTTTAAATAACGAATTCACGACTCTGATGTGGCACCTGCCTCACAAAATGTCCAACCCACACGGTGGCTCACGACACGTAGTGTACTGCCAGCCACCCCCACCCCCAGACACACACACACACACACCGCGAATCCACCGCAACTACGATGCATGTTAAATTATCCCGCGTTGAACATATGTTACCAAAGGAGGGACGTTTTAATTTTGAAAAAAAATAGAGATCATTAAGACGTTTTAGTACATTGATTGATTTTCTAGGGGTATAATGTGCAAAATTCAAATTTGAGCTACATGCACACGTGACAGTGCACCTAAATGGATTGCAAAAACACATGTGTCTCACTGGGTGCATGTTTACTCCCCGTGCAAGAAATTTCAAACATTGAGAATCTTGATTTTTAAATTCTAGTACATCCAAAACTTATTTGAAATTCATGAAACTTATCGTGTTGTCATATGGACACCAATACAAAGTGGCATTGTACTTTTTTGTCAAATTTGAGACCAGTTTTAATGTAATCTTTATCTTCTTATAAATGGGAGATTATTAGTAATTGGGAACCAATATCACAAACGGATTATTTATTCGAACCATGAGCGTTAGACCAACAATGGATACGTGCCATGCTTCGGTTAAGCAATAAAGCGGCAGCATTAATCATCCAAATAGAAAAACAATATACGTGCCGCCATGCAACCCGTGTGCTGTGCGAGCAGGCGTGAGTTGATGGAACGCATGCGAGCAGTCCGCCGCGCAGGCAGACCGGGAGGCGTGCGTGCAGGTGTGTGAATTGACGGGAGGCGTGCTCGCTGCACTGTGTCACTGGGAGGCGTGCGAGTATCTGTGTGAAACAATGGTAGGCATGCCAGTAGTCCGATGCGCAGGCTCACCAGGAGGCGAGCCAGCGGTTTGACCGCCACCCACCTCTCTCCCACTACTCCATATTAATGGCGCGCCCGAGCGGACGCACCCCCCATCCTCGCCACACACACAATCCTCTCTCTCCGCTTGCATACTCGACGCCGCTCTCAGTCCTCAAAGCCGTCAGTGTATGAGGATGCCGCCGAAGCGCCCCATCGGAGGGAGTGGCGACGCCGGAGCTGCTGAAGCACCGAAGCACGGTGTGGAGATAGAGACAAAGGTTGCCGTCACCGCCGGCGAGGTATCGCTGCATCCTGACGTTGTCGACGGTGTCGTGCTTCCACAGCCGGAGTCAAAGGTCCACACAGACTTCAGTGACGACTCGGGCGACGACCCCGACGATGACTCCAACGACCACTTCGGCGACGACTCCGATGACGACGGACAACCGGTTAGTCATGTATACCCATTTATGTGTCAAATAGATCCTATGGTTTCTCTTGTTACTCCTGCCTCCCCCTTTTTGGAATAGAAATCCTATGGTTATGTTCTCCCAATCCATGAAATCTGAGTAAGTTTCGTTAGATCCGTGTAGTGTATTGATTGTTTGAATGGTACAAGTGATAAGTGATTAGTTGTTTCATCTGTGCAAATAATTTCTGCTAGTAATCCGACTAGGGTTAGTGTTCGTGCTAATAATTCCTCGCCAGGACTTAAGAATTGATTTTGAATGACCTACATATATGTTTATGCCATTATTTTCTTCAAGATTGGTCTGTACATAGACGATTGTGCTTAAAACTTGAACCATAATCTTTGGATATGTATAAAAAAAATAGCCATAAATTCCTAATCCTACTTCACGGCATGTAAACATTGATTTGATGCCAAATTTTGGCAACTGCCAAATGTTCGCTAGAGATTAGTTTGTAAACATTAATTTAACGCCACATTTTTTTTACTATTTGTATAGGTGTTGTCTGACGATGTGGACAGCGAGGATGAAGTTGGCTAGAGGAGGTAGAAGAGGCAAATCCTGAGGGAGATTTATGCGGAAATGCATAACAGGCGTATTAGGACCTGGGACGGCGGCTATCGATGCCCATTTTGCAACCAAAAGCTTCACACTACTAGGGAAAACCTTAGACACAGAATCTTAGCAGTAGCGCTGGACAAGAATGGGCGCTACTGCTACTTATCAGTAGCGAGGGGAAGGAGCAGGCGCTACTGCTACAAACTTAGTAGTAACACGCTACTACTAAAATTGACCGACCGTTCCCGCCACGCTAGGTTTAGTAGTAGCGCGCCCACGCTAACCGCGCTACTGCTAATGTAATAGTAGTAGCGCGCTTTTTATTCTGGTCGCTACTGCTAGTTTTGAACCTGGCCACATGGCGGGCCCTGCTTAGCAGTAGCGCGTGTGCCATAACCGCGCTCCTGCTATCTTATTAGCAGCAGCGCGTTTTACGCCCAGCGCTACTGCTAAACCGCAGCCATACCACCTTTTTCCTCCCCCTCCCCCCTCCCCCATCCTCTCTTTCTTTGCTTTCCCCTACCTCCCACCTCCTCTCTCGCTTACTTTGCTTCTTCCTCACTACTTCTCCCCCACATTACTCTCCTTCTTCTACCTATCTTTCTCTCTCTTTATTACTCCTAGCTAACTACACCACCTCCATTAATGCATCTCCTTTCTCTTTTTCCTTCCCCCTCCACTAGTTGAACTTGTCTCCTCCCAAACTAGCTAGCTAGGTAGATCTAGCATTTAGTGAAGTGACCTATGCACCTCCCTAACTAGATCTAGCCTTGTCAAGAAGAGCTTTGTCCACTTTTGATCATTCCATAGGTGTGTGTGGCGACACCTATATATATATATATATCGACAACATCATCACCGTGCTCGATCTCGAGATAGGTGATTAAAAATTTATGCTTTTGCAAGAATGGAAATATGTGTATGTGTGCGATATGACATAATTGCGCGATATGATGGAAATTGTGTGTGTGGCATGAGTTGCCGCCGAATTGTGCTTGTGAGTTACCTAAGTTTTGCCAAAATGTCGATTTATTTCCGTTTCGGCGAATTTCGGGCAAACTCTATATGTCCTATTTTTAGGGAAGGTCATGCCGAATTTTTGTATGACTTTGATGCATGCATGCATTTTTCTAATCAATTTGTTTATTATTACCGTGCAAGCGTTCATGATGGTCAGTGGAACGGTGGTGGACAGGTGGTTGCGGTCGGCGGTGCAGGACATGAAAGAAAATAACCTGACAGAGATTTTATGTCTGTGTCGAAGATGCAAAGGAGGAGGATGGCTCGACCCCTACGACGATGGTCGTGTGATGGCGCACCTGCTCATGACTGGTTTCATGGATGGCTATACTCGGTGGATAATTGAAGATGAGGATGATGATGTTGAGGACGCCGACGGGGCAGGCAATGACGACACGGGGCGAGATGAAAAGATGATCGATAATGGCGGCAGAGAAGGGGCCGAACATGGCGGCGGAGAAGGGGCTGGACATGGCAGCGGAGAAGGGGCCGGACATGACGGCGGAGAAAACGTGGACTCCACGCCGCAGAATTCGTCGGTACTAAGTTCAATCATGCGGGACCCCCATGTTCAAGCACTGCTTCGCAAGGAGACGAGTATGGAGAGAGCTGCTTCTAGAGAGGAGGGCAAGCTGCAGCAACTGGTGGTAGACTCGAACACTCCATTGTATCATGGTTGCAATCCCGAGGTGACCCACTTGAGTTTCACGCTCGAACTCCTGAAGACGAAGGCTAAAAACAAATGGACCGACACTAGCCTCGATGAGCTTCTCAAGTACCTAAAGGATGTTCTTCCCATGGGGAATCTCTGTCCTACTAGTGTGGATGAGGCCAAGAAGATCATGTGCCCTCTTGATCTGCCGCACGTTAGATACCATGCATGCATCAACGATTGCATAATTTATCGGAAGGAGCACGCGGAAAAAACAAGCTGTCCGGTGTGCAATGCTTCTCGATACAAGAAGGCCGGGAAGAAATCTCCCCAGAAAGTTGTATGGTACTTACCGATCACTCCCCGTCTCCAGCGGAGAGGAGGAAGCCCGACGATGGAGATGATCCGAAGCTGAAACACGTCGTGGATGGAAGCCAGTGGAGAGCGTTCAACGGCGAATGTCGGTATGTCGCATGTGATGCAAGGAACATCATGCTCGGCGCATGTACCGATGGCGTGAATCCGTTTGGCAACCAGAACACCAACCATAGCACATGGCCCGTGTTTGTATGGATGTACAACCCCCCCCCCCCCCTGGTTGTGCATGAAGTCGAAGTACATACACATGAGCATGCCGATTCAAGGGCCGAAACAACCAGGAAATAATATTAATCTGTATCTGGGGCTACTTCAAGAGGAGTTAGACACGTTATGGAAAACACCGGCCAAGATATGGGACGCCAGCAAAGGCGAGTATTTTTATATGAGAGCCGCGCTGATCACGACGGTGCACGACTATCTCGGTTACGGATATGTCGCAGGCCAGGTGTGCCATGGATATTGTGGATGCACACGATGCATGGATGATACGACGTCCCAGCAGCTAACATCAAGGAAAGATGGCGGGTCTGGGAAAATCGTGTACATGGGGCATCGAAGATGGCTCGAGAAGGACGACCCGTGGAGAAACCATGGAGATCTATTCAATGGTGAGGCTGAGCATCGAGGACCTCCACGTAAGCGGAGCGGCGCCGAAATCGATGAGTTGTTGAAAAACTGGGAACAGTGCCCCGCGCCAGGAAAGACGATGAAGAAGGTGCCAGAGCCGCTGCTGAAGGTATGGAAGACGAGGTCTGTTTTCTGGGACTTGGAGTACTGGCACAAACTTGACACGCCTCATTGCCTTGATCAAATGCATATCTGTAAGAATGTCCTTGAGAGCTTGCTTGCGACACTGATGAACATGCCGGATAAGACCAAGGATGGGCCAAAGGCAAGAAAAGACTTGCAAGATTTGGAGATCAGGGCAGATCTGCACATGCCGCCCCGTAAAAAGTCAGAGGAGACAGAGACGGAGACAGAGGCATGGGAGAAGAAGGGCAAACAAGTAAAGGAAGAGGATTATTGCCCCTTTCTTGCTTCACCTTAAGTCCGGCTGAGATCGATCAATTCTTCAAGTGCCTTACCGGAATCAATGTTAGTTCCGGTTACTGTGGCAAGATAAGCAGATATCTAGACACGAAGAAGAAAAGGTTCAGCGGGATGAAGTCCCATGACTGTCATGTGATGATGACGTAGATACTACCTGTTGCCCTTAGAGGGATAATGGACAAGCACGTCCGTGACACGCTTATTGGTCTCTGCAACTTTTTCGATGTCATCTCTCGAAAGTCGATCAGTGTGAAGCAGCTCCGAAGGCTACAGGAAGAGATCGTTGTCATACGAAATGAGCTTGAGATGTACTTCCCCCCCGCGTTCTTTGACGTCATGGTGCATCTGTGTGTCCATATTGTGGACGACATAATAGACCTGGGGTCGTCATTCCTGCACAACATGATGCCATTTGAGAGGATGAATGGGATCATCAAAGGATTCATTCGTAACTTGTCCCTTCCGGATGGAAGCATCGTCCAGGGCTATCTGACACAAGAGTACATCTCTTTCTGCGAGAATTTTCTATATGGTGCAGACCGGCCGCCAGGTGTTGGTTTGCCCATTAACATGCACGATGGGAGGCTCGAAGGAGAAGGTCACTCCAACGGTCGCAGGGAACTGCATGTGGCCTACTCAGATCGACGCAACGACTTTGACAGAGCAAACTTGGTAGTGCAACAACACCTACACCAGGTAGATCCTTTCGCGGCACTGCACAAAGAAACTATCGCAAAGAAGTATCATGACCGGGGGGTATGTAGGACGGACGCCAAAGTTACTAGAGAGCACAACTCCACTTTCCTGCATTGGTTCAAAGAGAATATTATTGCTAATCCCCCGGAAGAGGGCTCTAAGGACGGATTGCTCATATACGCCTTAGCACATGGCCCCTCGCCCAAACTCGTCACCTATCAGGCATACGATATCAATGGATACATGTTCTACATGGAGGCCAAAGATATGGACAGTGATGATCAGAACTCAGGGGTGACGATGGAATGCATGACCGGCAGCGACAACGGCGCCACTGAGAGATTTTACGGAAGGGTCGAGGAGATCTGGGAGCTTGACTACTCTGGACTGCACAACGCGACGATGTTCCGTGTCAGATGGGCGAAGAATGTCAAAAGAGAAAACCGGTATTTCACTACCATGACTATACCCGACGCCAAGAGCGGAACCGTGAATGCTATCGCAAAAAATGAGCCATGGGTACACGCTAAGCACGTGACACAATGCTTCTTCATAACCGACCCGTGCAATCCCAGCCGTGTTGTCGTGAGGAGAGGCAAAAGGAACATCATTGGAATGGATGGAGTCACCAACGAGGAAGACTACGACCAGTATGGCAACCTAATGAGGGACGATGATGATGACGATGAAGTATACGTCAAAAGAAGAATCAATACTACATTACCTAAGAAAGATTGTACTCCATGGAAAAGGAAAAGTCACAATGAGGGGCTCAATTATTCTTCAACAAACAAGAAGGGAAAGAAGCTCACTCAAAAACGAAAACGTCGACGTTGAGGAACCATTATTGGTCAAATGATGTAATATATATGTCCCTATTTTGTGTACACACTTAACCGTTATGCATGGGTTAAATGATGTAATATATATGTTCCTATTTTGTATACATACTTAACCATCAAATGATGCAATATATATCGCCTTACTTATATACATTGTATCACCTTCCCTTCGTTCCTACTCTCGGGAAAAGTGGGAAAAGAAAAGAAAAGGAAAAGAAGAAAAGAAAAGGAAAAGAAGAAAAGATTACCTTAAAGAAAAGAAAAGGAAAAGAAGAAAAGAAAAGGAATAGAAAAGAAGAAAAAGAAGAAAAAAGGAAATGAAAAGAAAAAGAAGAAAAGAAAAGAAAAAGAAGAAAAGAAAAGGAAGAAAAGAAAAGGAAGAGAAAATAAAGGAAAAGAAAAATATAAGAAACAAACAGGAAAACTGCTATAGGTACTGGTTATAGCAGTAGCGCTTTTCCAAAAAAAGAGCTATAGCTAGTCAAAATAGCAGTAGCGCCGTTTGGAGAAACGCGTTATAGCTACCTCTGATAGCAGTAGCGCTTCTCAGCAAAACACGCTATAGCTAACTTAGTTATAGCGCGGTATGAGGTAACACGCTACTGCTATGTTGACTTAACCCGCCCCAGCGGGCTTCCCGCATCTGTTTCTTCCCCCAAATCCCCACTCTCTCATCTCCCCCCTCGTCGCCGCCGAAGCCCGTGCCCTCGCCGCGCCCCCGACCCCGGCGCCCTCGCCCTCGCCCCCGACCCTGGCCCCGGCGCGCCACGCCTCCCTCCTCTGCTTCCTCCCCTACCAACCTCGGCCGTCGTCGGGCCTGCCTCCTCGCCCCTGCACCCTCTGTAAGCCCCCCACCGCTCCTCCTCTCTCTCTGCTAGCTAGGGTTCTTCGGTTAATTTACTTAGGTTTTAGTTAGGGCAGTAGGTTAATTAGGTTATCTATTTAGTTATGAATTTAGCTAGGTATCAAACTAGTAGGTTAATTTGGCTATATATTATGAACCCTAGGTGCAATTTGAACCCTAGTTAGTATGAACCCTAGTTAGTATGAACCTTAGTTAGGATTAACCCTACTTAGTATGAACCCTAGGTTTCAAATTAGGACAGAAATTTAGGGTTAGGTGTTTTAGGTGTAGTTAAGAGAAAAAACAGAATTGATTATATAGGTTTCTTGCATTTTTTAGTTTAAGCAATTGTTGCTATTTAAAAAAACAGAATTAGTATGAACCCTAGTTAAAGCAAATTTTTTTAGTTTCAAATTTAGGTAGGCTGAATTTAGTTTCAAATATTGTGAAGAAAAATGACTTCTTGCATTTTTCTGCAAGTTCTATATTTTTCTTCCTTTTATATGCAAATATTAAGTGGACATGTGATATGTGGACATGTGATTTGGACATGTCATATTTGGACATGTGATGTTTTGGACATGTCATATTTGGAAAATGATGATTATGTGTAGGGTAAATGATCTGAGTGGCCTATGTTTCGTCGGAATATTGATTCATTTCCGTTCCGGTGAATTTCAGGCGCTCGATATGTCCACTTTTTAGCAAAGGTCATGCCAAAATTTTCCGTGAATTTTGGCATGACTTGTGCTAGAAAGTAGGCATATAGAGTGCCGGGATTTGCTGGGAAACGGCATTCCGGCAAACATAGATTTTTTATGTCATTTCTCATTTTTTTATAGTTTTAGAATTAAACAAGGAGAATTAATCATAGGAAACATGTCGAACAACGAAGAAACCGGGTCTTCTGACCAAGATGCAGACGAGATGGATTATGAGGGTGAACAACAGTACCTCGACTTTTTGTCTGCTAAGCACAGTCAAGGTTTGCAGGTCGGCCTCGATGATGGTACTGACGCCGACATCGACACCGACGGCGCCGGCACCGATGGCGGTGCCGAGATCGGTAGGGAAGATACCGGCGGGGAAGGTACCGGCGCGGATGCCGCTACCGAAAAGAAGAAGCAGAAGAAGCAGAGGATACGAAAACCTAACAAACTCGGCATCGGACGACTGGTGATCACAAAGATGGCGCCTGGCAAGTTTGAGCCATTAGAGCCGGAAGAACCTCGCAAGTGCTATGGGAACCAAGTAGGAAGCATCCTACGGGAATGTGCGAGCATCAACGACGATGACTTAAGGAGTAAAGAACATTTGAGGCAGTTGGTCCTAACGAAGTTGCACAAGAGATTCAAGTTCCCCGACCAGGACGATAGCATAGAAGAACCGTGGGATGATCCGAAGATGAAAAAGATTAACAATCACGCCATGGGCATGTTCAGCAATGATTTGGCCTCCTGGAAAGGGAGGGTGAAACGAGCTATTGAGGCTGAGGAACCCCTGTCCAAGATTCTAGAGGAAAATCTGACACTTACGGAAGAGGAGTTCAAAAAGTTCAAGGACACTTGAGTGTCAGGCGCAAGTGGAGGGGGTCTCAGGCGCCAGCCATAAAGGCTTTAAAGGCAGACAAGAAGCAGAAACTAGTTACTTGAGGTTCACGCTAGTGTGAGAGAGGACTCATAACAGCCGCCTCATGTACTGCATAGTTCCGCTCTCACTCATAGTGATAGCTCTTCTCGCATATATCATTATTTAGATGGATGACGATGTAGTTGCAAGTATTCGAGACTTGTATCACTATTTTTGAGATGATGATGAGAGACCACTTTGTGTTGGATGATTTGATGAGACTTTTTGTATGTATATGCTATGATTACATTTGTATGTGTATGATGATTACATTTGTATGTGCTAAAGATTATTGTATAAAGCCTGTTCAAATACAAAACAAATATGCAGAGAAAAAATCACAAACTAATAAAACTAGCAGCAGCGCGGCTTAACCCAAAGAGCTGCAGCTATTAGCAGCAGCGCGTTGCCGCGAAGCACGCTACTACTACCGAAGTATAGCAGTAGCGCGACTCAACACAAAGCATTGCAGCTATTAGCAGTAGCGCCTTGCCGCAAAGCACGCTACTGCTACCGAAGTATAGCAGTAGCACGGGCCAACACGCGCTACTGATACAGGTTAGCTACAGTGCCATATCAGTAGCGCGGGACCCCATGCTACTGATATACCTAAAACCCACGCTACTGCTAGGGTTTTCCCTAGTAGTGTCATGACGCGTATTAAAGTGTTCTGGCGCATGCAAGAGGACGAGCCATTGGCTCCTTCAAGCAGAAGTATTCTCACAGGGTGGCGCATGCCGCATACGCCGAGTACCTGGAGAAGATTTGGGATCATGCCGAAAGATGAGATGAGATGTGGGATCGAACTTTGTACGCTTGAGTATGCTTAATGATGGTTGAACTATGTACTTATGGTTGAACTATGCTTGTGTACGCTTATTATCTATGTCTGAGTATGTTTAATTATGTCTAAATGTGGGATATGGATGCAATCAGTTCAGTTGATGGAATCTACCTCCGTCCTGGTTTATTGGTCCCCTTTATAATTTGTGTTAAATTTTGACCAAAGATTTAACTGACAAAATGTTAGTGCAGGTCAGCAAAACTTATATCGTTGGATGCATATTTGAACATAGTGTTCAATGATATAATTTTTGGTGACATGCATAAACATTTGTTAGTTAAATCTTTGGTCAAAATTTGGATTTACAATCGTTGCTTCTGTAAGACTTGATGAATGTGGTCACTCCTATTTTGCCAAGGGCCTTTGGACAGAAATTTCTAAGTTTTATGTACTGAAAGCTGGCACTAAAATTGCACTGCACATAAAAGAGCCTGGTCATGAGATATATGCTAACTTCCCCGACGATATCATCCGTTCAGACTTTGTTCGAAGTAAGTGTTCTTTTCAAGTATCTGCATGTTGACTTACCTAGCAATATCAAATGAATTGTGTAGTATTTAAGCAACCAATTGTTATTCCATTTTCTTACTCTATTCCTACCTACTAACTTCTAATTACTAATACACTTTTCTATTGCCCTGTTTTAACTAAATATTCCCTGTACTCCCACTTCTATCTGAAAGCGCCGCTGACAAGGAGACTGCGGAGGTGGAGAACGGGGCTGCCAACAAGCGGAGGCGGGTCAAGCAAGAACCGCAAATGACTCCAGCAGGCCTAGAATTCATCTGCAGCCTCCCCGATGATATGTTGACAGTCATCATCTCCCTCCTCCCAATCAAATATGGGGCGTGGACAACCGTCCTTTCCCGTCGGTGGAGCCCCCTATGGAACTCCACCCCTCTCGACCTCATCGACACCCACAAGCTTTGCCATGGCTATCGCAAAAGCTTGCATGCGTTCTCCAAGATCCTCAGCAGTCACCCTGGCCCAACCAGAGGCCTTAGGATGGGCAAGTTCCGTTCCAACGGCAAGGACCGAGCCAAGCTTATTGACTGGTTCTGATCCCCTGCGCTAGATCAGCTCGAGGAGCTCACTTTTGATGATGGGCATATGGGCTCGCTGCCAACTTCCGCGCTCCGCCTCGCGCCCACGTTGCGCGTCGCCAAGTTCAGGAACTGCCATTCCCCCCTTAATGATGCACCCGCTCTTATTCTACCATGACTGAAGCACCTCGAGCTCGTCGCCGTCTACCTCCCAAACAGTGACATGGAGCGCCTGCTCCGTGGCTGTACTGCACTCGAGTACCTTTGTCTTCAGGCGATCAATGGGTTGAGTAGCTTCCACATCACCTCCATGACTCTCCAGACTATTTATGTGTGTTGTTGGTGCCGCAAGAAGACATCACAAGATGTGTACCACGGTATGGTCATTGAGGACACACCTTCACTTGAGAGATTACTTGTAGTTGATCAAGAATGTCCAACAAGAATCAATGTCATTTCTGCGCCGAGATTGACAGTGGTGGGCTACTCGTCTGACAAATACCACAAACATGTTATTGGATGCACACCCATTCAGGTACAACAGCCGCCTTCTACCTCTCCTTCTAGAAATTAACATTATTTCTAATTTTGAAGATGTATGTTCGTCTGTCATCCAGAAAATGATTCCGACAAGCTTGACTCCGAAACTGCGCACAGTGAAGGTCTTGGCACTAGAATCTATCGGCCCCAACCTGGAGCAAGTTGTCAGTTTCCTGAGATGCTTTCCATGCCTGGAGAAGCTATATATCGAGGTGATGTTCCTTTCCTGTTAAATGTTATCCATAAGGGAGTTCAATTTGTGACACCTTTTTCAAAGTTTACAATGACAATGTACTACGATTTTTGAAGGATTTTTTGGAGGATTTCAGTACATACATGTCCCCCCCCCCCCATATTGGTTGCTTGATCCATATGGTTACAATCAATAAGCATTTCTCCTTTGGATTCATCTGTACTAGTTTTCTTAGGGAACTTTTCATCCACTCCAACCTCTTGTGAAGAAGGCTACATTTTTCTAGAATGTAATCAAATGTCCATGTTAATCATGTCGGATCAAAGATGGCATGTTAGTGCATTTTACAAATCCTGCAAACCAAATAGGCATGTAGCAGTGTTCAAAACTGCATGTAGGCACTAACACATTTTCTTCTTTTGCAGATAAGATTAGGCCCGGTGGTGGATAATGTGATACAATATAATAATCACATCGAATGCCCAGATCTGCATCTCTCAGAAATTACTTTGAACTCCTACAGAGGGACCTTACCGGATATTATATTCGCCAGGTTCTTTGTTGTCAGAGCAAGGGTGCTGAAGGTAATGAGGTTTGCCCTACATTTATTTTGCAAAAATGAATGGTTTGTTGATCAGCGCCGGTGGCTGCGGCAGAATGGAATGGGCTTCCAAAATGCTGAATTTCATTTTGGAACTTCAGATGACAGAGTAATCGGAAGTCATCGTGTCAACCCCATACATGACTTCTCAGTGGCTGACCCCTTTGCAAAAATTATGAGGTTTCAAAACCAAACTTACAAGTGGTAATATTAGTTTGAACCTCTCTGATATCCATGTTCAGTGGATCAGCGCGAGCGTTTGTAGCTGATGAGTTGAATTTCACTTCTAATATTAGTTTGAACCTTGTAATCTTTGAATTTGAGCCATATAACTCTGGAATTTGAACCTTGTAATATTTCGAGCTTTTGTGGTACAATCATTGAAATGGCATCGTACGAGACTCGTATATTGGTAGCACTATTTTGACCTTAATATGCAATGAACTTAGATTTTATTAACCATTCTCAAATCTGTTTACCTTGTCGATCTCATTGCACATGATCTGTATAGCTAACTCGACTGCGATCTTTGACATTATTGCACACAGTTGGTTTCTTCAACTGTGTGCCCTGTAGAGCGCAGAATTAATTATCGCACTCGAGTGTCCATCATCACCCTTCTGTGTAACTTTGACCTCATCACCCACGGGTAAACTTATGACCGAAGCCATTCCACACACTTTGTTTTTACAAAGCTTTTTGCCAATAAACGCCCATGATTTGTCCCTCTTCTAGCCGACGCGTGGCCAAACTAGCCAGGCGAGAAGCTTGCGTGGTAAACTGCACGGTAGCGCAAGAACAGGCTCACCGACAATACATTTGGCGCCTCTTCGAGCCCACGCATGGTCAAACGAAACACGTGCGGTGCGGTGTTGTCAAGCGTGCACTGGAATCACTGGTACAGCGAGGTGCTATACAAACAGTTTTTAACCCATTTCCGCGACGGCATTTGGAACCGTCGCCAAGTGAGTGACTGCGATAGGGGGGTCCTTCCGACACGACCCAGAAATCGTCGGGGATATGGAGCCATGATCCAGACATCTTGCAAAATGTAATTATGTGTGATGCAGCACACACTAAATTCTTTCGCACGTGTAGGATCAGTGATTAAATGTTTCTAATGATGCAGTGAAACCAAACGGTGTGTCGTAATGAACCATGTAAGGCACATGGGCCAACATATGAACTGTGTGCGATATGTGCCCCATCGCACACGAGTTTTCTGCGGAACCCGTCTGCCATGCAAGACTCCATCGCACACGTTTGCCAACAATTGCCGTGTGCGATCATGTTCTATCACAAACGGTTCAGGAGCTCCTTCGCACACATACAAGTGCCGCAGACCGTTTGTGATTTGTTGTGTATCACCGATGGTTGCAGCAAGAGTGACGTGTACTTTTCGTTTGGGATCCCACACATTTCCTGAAAAATTTACGACTGGGATAGTATTTTACATTGGGCAAGGTTTACTCCGAGCTCTCGTGTGCGATAACGTGATATCACAAATGGTTTCGGAGCCCCTACGCACACATAGTAGTACTGCAAATCATTTGCGATCTGCTGTGTATCACCGACGGTTCCGCTACGATTGGCGTATGCTTTCCGATGTGGATCGCACACACTCATTTAGTTGAACCATGTGCAGAGCAATTGCCAGGTTAAAACAAAAATATCCCATTTTGAATCGGCATGCAAAAAGCAAATTCGCCACAATATTCAATTGAACAAATAGTGTCCATAGGAAGAACATTCATCAGATTTCACAACAATTGCAATTGAACATATTGTAGCTAAATTCCAATGGTTTGTCGACACATATATGCATTATATAATTAATCATAGTGTATGAAATACGAAGACCTCATCAGATGGAAAACAATGGATCCATGCGTATATGTTTAGAGGCTAACTCTTACTCAATGTTTCAGGAGAAGGCATGCTAAAATCTTCATTATCACCAGTGGGATTGATGTAGTGATTCAGGAAGAAGTCGCTGATAAATCTCCGAACCATCAGCAATTCACCAGCGGGGAGCGGTTCAGGGGTCCTCGGTTCTAAGATGAGTTGTAGTATTTTTAAGACCAGAATGTGCCATATGAGTGGAGTAGAAGATATTAATTAAGATAGACTTACTGGTACTAATTCGCGAGCATCTTCACAACTATTAGCAGATTTGCAGATGGAGATCATGTGTCTGCAAACATAGTATCCACAAAGGTTGGTCCCTGCTTGTTGCTGAGGACACTGAAATTTTTTGTACAGAATTAGTCATGTATTTGTCCTGTTAGGAACGACCTAACCGGTGTTAGATGTATTTTTTTTTCTTTGGACAGAAATAGAAAGAGGCTTATTTAGAAGCTTGAACATTTGACTAGCGTAAGAAAAGGTATTTGCAGACTATTGGATAAATTTTCTGAAAATAACGGATTTCGGTGTGTTACCGAAGAAACGATCTCGTGCTGTAGAGGTAGTTCACTCTTGAACAGGTTCCCTGGTTTCGTTTTCCACAATGCGAGCACACTGCAAATGAAGATGAATTTTGACAACATCAATTATTGAACCAGGTATGAATGCAAATTAATTTCAACATCATAGAATTCAATACCTATCCATGAATTGCTGAAGATGCGTCAGACCCTGAGCATTTGTTCACTCTCTGAGAGAATCCATGTAGTAAACTGTGTTCTTGTTTGGAACAATGAATACCAATATCCAGTGATTGCTACATATTAAGAAAGCCATGAACTTATGAATAATGTCGAAATCTGAAAGACAATCAGTGTATGCATGGTTGTTTACTTGACTTACCGTTCATGATATGGCCAGAGAAATGATTCTGCATGGGACGTATTTTCGAAGATACAGACGACCGTGTTAATGGCCCAGTCCCGTAGGTCCTTACCATCTAATGTTGTGCCATTTGCTAATGCAGGATCTATGAAATATACACTCTCCCTTTTTCTTCTCTGCACGTTCAATCCCTTGAGAGGAATAAAATGCAGTTAGCTATTTATCATTTACAGCCTTGTATGGAGAAGTTGATCAGAGTTTGTTAAGTACTTACAAAATCAGGCATCTAACAAGAGTGGCATCGAGCTCGTTGAAGTTGAAGAAGAGATGTAAGTCCTCGAAACTCACATTGATGGAACCAGCATTGTGTCAGAAATGATCTTTGTTGTAGTGGACAAGCAGAACATGATGACCTGTTGACATTTGATCCATGCAATATTTATGTAACTCGCGGCAACTGGAGCTGCACTCATCAAAGTATTCGCCAACAAGAAATGGCTGGCCATGGATGTAATTGCGTGCTTCAAGTACATCTGCTTTATTTTTAGCAAGTTGCAAATCTATTTTTTCATCATTCATGCCGTCAGAAATAATATTACTCCCCGATTTGAACAACCTGCTGTTAATTTGGTTCTGGGCGATGAGTGCTTTAAGTAAGAGGTAATCGTTCTCTTTCCTCTTCGCTCTCCTGGCGCGCTTCCTCGCGGGTGCAGCCTTTTTGGTCGCTTCCTTCTTGGTACTTGAAGCATTTCTGGTAGAACGTCTGGTTGGCTGAAAGGTAGACTGCCGAGCAGACAGTGAAGCTTCGACAGACTGCTTAGCAGACGGTTTAGCTATGCTGAACCGCTGAGCTGGCGGTGCTGCTGTGACGGACTGCTGGGCTGTAGGAGCAGAGGCATCGGACTGCTGACCATGCGTTGAAGCTATGTCCGGTTTCTGCGCAGGTGGTGCCAACTTGTCGGTGTGCTGAGGAGGTCGTGCCAACGCGTTGGTTTGCTGAGCAGGAAGTGCTGACGCATTGGTATGCTGATCACGTGGCTGCGGACCGATGGACTCATGACCAGTCGGTTCTGGACCTACAAACTGCTTAGCAGGCGGTTCTAAAGCATCAGACTGCTTAGCAGTCCATTCCACCAGGTTGGTCCGCTGAGCATGTGCTGCAGCTGGGTCTCCCCCCGTTGCTTCAGCGGCCGACATCTGAACTGGTGGTGCGTCTTCAACAGTTGTAGGCCTTGCCACTGGCTGCTCTGGGGCGAACGATGACATGGCCTGTACAGCACAAAGTCGGGCCGGCTGATCACAGGTTGATGCATCAGCCATCGGATTACAAGTATTAGGTTCTTTGGGGGAAGCACGCGAGAGCTGCTATGGCAAGGAGAGAGTTACCGGTTGAGGGGCGACATTGGTTGCTCTAGGCGGGGCTTCAAGGATCTCATCCATGAACTCTATTTCCTTTCGTGGCCACTGGATGTGATGTAACAGTGTTTCTCCCAAGGTCCTTTGCTCATCAAAGTCTCCTAGGACATTCTTCAGGGCAAATTCATTGAATCCAGGCTTTACTTCAGTCACGTAGCACTTCACACAGCCCAGCTTCAATGGCACATTGTCCAACAAGAGGCCCTCTTCCAAGAAGGGTGGGCAAACCCAGGCTGTTGCACATTTCAATGTACCTTCATAATGTGTAAGCACGCCCTTCAGTCTATCTTTCAGTCCAGATAGATTAGATATAGCATCATCATGAGCAACTGCAGTCTCAGTGTCGTTGGGGTCAGCTGATGCACAGCTACTCTTGTGCGGTGTTGTCACGCAATAACCAGCATCCTCCATGCCCGCCTCCCCTCCCATCTGATGGCTATCAGTCAGTGTTAGAGTCTTCTGCATCATCATTGACTCCTCAATATCCTTTCGAACAGCCGGATACATGTCCTTCCTCCACCTTTCATACAATTCATTCTGCTTCATTTCACTCCTCGCTTTTTTCATGCTGAGCATCTCTTGTTTGCTGAGTGTGAAAGCCCTCTTGTGCGGGACATTAACACCTATACCCCTTGCACGGCCAGGGGGCTCTCTTGTTTCCAGAGCATCGGACAGAATGTCACATGGCCCTGAGTTCCTGTAGAACCTTCCAGGGATCTTGGAAGCCTTTAACATCATGCAATACAGTTCTTTGTCATGTGAGTTTTCAAAGTAATAAGTTCCGTCATCACGCCTCCTTGCACGTGCCCGCAAGTAGTCTCTAGCGCATTCGCCCTTGATTTCACTAAAGGCCGGTTTCCCACCCACCGCTAATGCTTCTTTGTCCTCCTGGTCCCATATCGGTTTCATGCCGTAGTATCCTGCCACACCCATACGATGGGTGTGTGTGTTCCTCTTCTGAAGTTCCGATTGCTTGGCACTCTTCTCAGCAAACTCTGTAGTTGCCCTGGCCCTTTTGAATTCTGCTCAGTCTGCCGTTGTAATTTGGGGGTATGCGGGGAATGGGTCCTTGCCTTCACGCAAGTACTTCTTGTACAGCACGTGCTTCCAGTTTCTCCAAGCATCCCTAGCCTTCTTCTGTGCAGTGTGTTCCACCTGCATTCTCCATTGCTTTGGAACGTTGAAGTTATCCATGATCTCCAGGACTATCCTTTGCTGTGTTTCTGTGCCAGCCTTCCGAAACCCCGGCAGATTAATGTTGAGCCTTGCCCTGCCAACAAATCCACACACACTCCTGAACCTCGTGCGTGCTTTATCTGGTTTAGTTGGAGCCCAAGACTTTAAATCGATCTCGGTTACTTCATATACACCTTTAGGCTGGTGTGTGGGCTTCCTTGGAGCATTCCTCCATGTCCTAACTGGAAGGGTAATTGTTGTAGCTCTATCCCGTTCAAGATTACTTGATCCCTCACCATCTGCTGAAGACCTAGGGTTGTTGGAATAAGATGAAGATACATCGCCTGAAGCATGAGTGCTATCGCTGCTACTCAGCATCTACAGAGAACACATGCGGAACTCAGGAAAGGAGGATAAGCATAAAACTATCAACTTGGTATCAAGCTGTCTAAACATGTCATGCAATAATTTAGAAAATGTATGGCTTATTTGTTAAGTTTGTGTGACTCGAGCGCCCGCGATCTGTAAATCGGCAGTAACTTATTGGAACAAATACAACTTATATGTAATAGTTAGGAAGGTAGATAATGAACATATATAAGCTCTCTGTTATTTTATAGCCAATTTGGGAACATACGGAATGAAATAGGAAGAGGGATTGTGAGGAAATATGCCTCACCGTGATTGAGAGCAGTAACTAATAGGTTTCTTAATGCAAACCCGGTCGGACCACAGGAGAGGCGAGGGTTACAGGATCGATATGCTTGAGGGTGGCTGGCGAGCAAACAAAGACGGCGAGGCACGGGCAGCCGCGTGTTGGGAACGGCAGTGGAGGTAGGGTTGATGGCGAAGAGCGGGCACACGGCCGGGGTGAGCACGCCGGCGCCGGAGAGGGTTCTGCTGTGGATCTGGGGGAGGGGGGAGCTGGCGATGGAGATTGGCTGGACTAGTTGAGTGAAACGTGGGCGGGCGGTGGGGGGTGTTGGCGGCTTAGGTGAAAAGGTTGAAAAAATATCCCCAGTCACCGCGAGGAAAGGCCTATGCAAACGGTTGCCTCTAAGCGCTCGTGTGCACAAAGAGAATAATTTCGTTTGAAATGAAGACATACTAATTTTGAAATGAAGACGTGAGTTCATCGTTTCGCCTCTAAATTTTTCCCACGTTAAGCAATCACCATTATACCATGGGTTTGATTTGCTAGCGCATTTCAGGTCTCGTGTGCTATATTTAAGACATTTTTTGGCATTTACCATGCATTTTGGCATATAAATCAAATCCTAGCCGGACTGGATTTGCTGTCGAAAGGGCTGAGGATTGCCCTTCGATCTGGGAGCATCCAACGGTGCAGACGTACGATCCGTGGGGTTTGGGTTCTGGCCAATTAGAACGCACGACTCAGATCACGCGCGCAGCAAGGGGGGCATCAGCCACGGTTTGGTAGGCACACGGCTTTCGTGAGTGAACCGTGTGCTATTTGAAAACATTTACATGAACTAACAGCATATTTTCGTTTGAATGAAAACAAGAGATCATCGTTTCGCCTCCAACTTGTTTTCCACTAAAAGAAATCACCATTGTACCCTATGGTTCAATTTTCTGGCGCATTTGAGGTATCATTTGCTATATTTGAGTCATTTCCTATAGTGTCAACTACACGTGGGTGCTAGCTAGCAAGATCATTTGTGTGTCGCTTTGGGAGTTTTCATTCATTGTTTGAGAAACGGGAAAAAATTCAAACAGTTCAGCCACAGGGTGCGGCCAGAGGCGTAGGCCTTGTTGGTATTCTAATTACAGGAAATGCATATAGAGTCCGAAAATAACGAAAATCGGTGTGCCACCGTGGCGTGCTCTTAGGATCCCATGAAAAAAAATTGGCAAAGTTTGACACAAGTTTTGATGCTCACACCTTCCAAATCGGAGCATCTCACAAGAAGGATCATAGTTTCCAAAAGGAGACGCGGCACTTCGGACTCCAATCGTCAGTGACTACACCGTTCCACCTCAAAAAATTTCACGGTAAACAATCACCTATATACCCTAGGTTTGATTTTCTGGCCCATTTCAGGTTTCGTCTGCTATATTTAAGTCATTTTTTTGCACTTACCTTGCATTTAGTGCATATAAATTCAAAACCGTTCTACAACTACATCTGGGTGTTAGTTAGCAAAGAAGGTGTACAAATCATTTGTGTGTCGCTTTGCGAGTTTTCATCCATTGTCCGAGAAATGGGGAGAAGTTTCAAACATTTCGGCTGCGAGGTGCGGCCATCGGCGTAGGCCTAGTTGGTATTTTAATTACAGGGAATTCAGATGGAGTCCAGACATCATCGATATCGGTGTGTGCCCATGGCGTGCTCTCACGACCCCGGGGAAAAAATTTGGTAAAGTTTGGCACAAGTTTTGATGATTGCTCCTTCCAAACCAGAGCATCTCACATGAAGGACCATGGTTTCCAAAAGGAGACGTGTCAATTCAAACTCCAGTGGCCAGTGACTTCATCGTTTGGCCTCATAAAAATTTCCACGGTACGCAATCACCATTATACCTCGGGTTTGATTTTCTAACGCATTTCAGGTATCGTTTGCTATATTTAAGACATTTTTAGAATTTAACGTGCAATTTGTGGATATAAATAAAATCACAACCGGAACTACATGTGTTGTCGAAAGGGATGAGGATTGCCGTTCGATCAAGGAGAAACCAACGGTGCAGACGTATGATCCACGGGGTTTGGGTTCTGGCCAATCAGAACGCACGACTCATATCGCGCGCGTGGCAGGGGGGCATCGGCCATGGTTTAGTAGGCACATGGCTTTCGTGATGAACCGTGTGCTATTTGAAAACATTTACATGAACTAACAACATATTTTTGTTTGAATGAAAACATGAGTTCATCGTTTCGCCTCCAATTTTTTTTCCATGGTAAGAAATCATGATTGTACCCTATGGTTCGATTTTCTAGTGCATTTGAGATCTCGTTTGCTATATTTGAGTCATTTGAGATCTTGCAACTACGCGTGGGTGTTAGCAAGATCATTTGTGTGTCGCTTTGCGAGTTTTCATTCATTGTCCGAGAAACAGGAAAAAATCAAACAGTTCGGCTGCTAGGTGCAACCACAGGCGTAGGCCTTGTTGGTTTTTTAATTACAGGAAATGCATATAGAGTCCGGAAATAACAAAAATCATTGTGTCACTGTGGAGTGCTCTCATGATCGCATGGAAAAAAATTGGTAAAGTTTGGAACAAGTTTCGGTGCTCGCACCTTCCATACCGGAGCATCTCATAAGATGGATCATATATAGTTTCCAAAAGGAGACGCGGCACTTCGGACTCAAAATCATCAGTGACTACATCGTTCCGCCTCGAAAAAAAATCATGGTAAACAATCACGGATATACCCTTGGTTTGATTTTCTGGCCCATTCCAGGTCTCGTCTGCTATGTTTTAGTCATTTTTTGCACTTACCTTGCATTTAGTGCATATAAAGTCAAAACCCTACTACAACTACATGTGGGTGTTTTAGTTTGGCTATACTTAGGCTACTCATAGTGGAGAGTATCATACACTAGTATCATGCTACCTTTAATTATAGTGCATATATAGTATAATAGAGTAGTATCATAGATGATCATATTTATTGCCATGCATGACACAAATTAGCATCGCATTTAACATGATACGATATCTACCTATATGTTACTCTAACCATCTCTATCTTCTTTAATTCTTTGCCACATCAGCATACTTGCTATTTCCGAGTGCATGATACCGGCTATGATACCAGCACTATGGCCAGCCTTATAGTGGGCAGTATCATATACTAGTATCATGCATATGATACTAGTGTATGATACTATGTAGCTTCATAGTGCATAGTATCATAGATGACTGTATTTATGGCCATGCATGACACAAAGTAGTATAGCATTTATTATGTTACGGTATCTACCTATGTTACTCTAACCCACTCTCCCTTCATTAATTCCTTGCCACATCATCATATTTGCTATTCCCGAGTGTATGATACCGGCTATGATACCCCCACTATGGCCAGCCTTAGCAAAGAAGGTGTACAAATCATTTGTGCGTCGCTTTGCGAGTTTTCATCCGTTTGTCTGAGAAGCAAGGAGAAGTTTCAAACATTTCGGCCGCGAGGTGCGGCCACTGGCGTAGGCCTAGCTGGTATTTTAATTACAGGAAATTCAGATGGAGTCCGGACATCATCAAAATCGATGTGTGCCCATGGCGTGCTCTCACGACCCCGTGGAAAAAATTTGTTAAAGTTTGGCACAAGTTTTGATGATCGGTCCTTCTAAATCGGAGCATCTCACATGAAGGATCATGGTTTCCAAAAGGAGACGTGTCAATTCAAACTCCAGTGGCCGGTGACTTCATCGTTTGGCCTCATAAAAATTTCCACGGTACGCAATCACCATTATACCACGGGTTTGATTTTCTGGCGCATTTCAGGTATCGTTAGCTATATTTAAGACATTTTTTGAGTTTAACGTGCATTTTGTGCATAAAAATAAAATTACAACCGGAACTGCATTTGCTGTCGAAAGGGATAAGGATTTTCGTTTGATCTGGGAGCATCCAACGGTGCAGACGTACGATCCGTGGGGTTTGGGTTCTGGCCAATCAGAAAGCACGACTCAGATCGCGCGTGGGGTTTGGTCAGCACACGGCTTTCATGAACAAACCGTGTGCTATTCGCAAACCAGATTGCATATCTTTTGTTCACACATACTGGAGTGAGATCAATTGAGTGTGCTACCTCTATGATATAATAATAATAATAATAATAATAATAATAATAATAATAATAATAATAATAATAATAATAAACAGTTCTTATTCATTGCTTGAGCTGACAGCATATCAAGGTCAACATATTAACGGTTCTTGCATCAACAGAAAACCGGGCATAACTCACAAATTCAGTACACGTGACAGTTCTAAATTGAACAAATTAAGTTGCAGGGTAGGCATAAAGAGTAGTCTTACGGATTAATTCCCATGTACATGGGGGAACTGGGATCATTACGTTGACCCCGAATGAACTTGGGTTTTCTGATGATTTTACGCTTCTCTGTTACATGGGTGCGTGATCCCTTGGCTGGCAACTCAGCAAATTCATCGTACTCGTCCTCATCGGCAACATCCTTGACACCCAGTACCCTCCTCTTCCCATACATCACTACATGGCAGCTCTTATGCAAAGGGTCTTCCGCATAGAAAATCTGGGTAGCATCGCTGGCAAGAATGAACGGGTCCGCGTGATATGCCATCGTTGTCCTGTTAACACATGTCTTCCTGTAATCATCAACCTTTACATGACCAAGAGGGATTCATGCGCACCTGAATAATGCCACCTTAACTTTCAAATAGTTAAGCTCCCAAATCTCTTTCATGGTTCCATAGTATACCCTTTTATCAGCTTCATCTACAGTCATGCATTCTATTCGAACAGAGCTGTTCTGATATGAGGTCTTCTCATCACGTTCCTCAGTGTAGAACGTGTATCCATTTATGCCATATGCTTGGTACGTCAACACCGTAGGTGATGGCTTTTGTGCCAACCACGTAGCAATGTCATCGATGGATCCTTGTGCCAAATGATTCTTCAGCCATTCGGCGTAGTTCTTAGTGTGCTCCTTCATCTCCACATCTGATGAAGGCAACATTCGTAAGAAGCTTTGGCGTATCTCTGCAAAGTGTTCTTTGGCATAAGCACTGAGAACTGGGATATTAAGCAGTACCGTCAAATGGGCTTTCTCTACCAATTCTTCGAGTGCAGCCATTTGCGGGCCAGCAAGGACCAGCTTACCTTTCAGCGTTCCCTCGTGGCGAGAGAGGGGCAAACCTATAGGTCTTTGTTTCATGTATTTGGTGCAAAACTCAACCACCTCCTCCGCAGTATAACCTTGTAGGATGCTTGACTCTGGATGGTTTCAGTTCCGACAATAGCGCTTCAGTATTCCCATGAACCGCTCGAAGGGATACATGTTGCGAAGAAACACAGGACCACAATACTTTATCTCATCGACAAGTTGCATAGTGAGATGGACCATGACATCAAAGAATGACGGTGGGAAAAACATCTCTAGGTTGGACAATATTCTTGCAATATCATCTTGCATATGATCCAACTCTTCAGGATCTACAACTTTCTGCCATAGTTGGTTGAAGAAATCACAGAGCTCAATGAGTGTGTTTCTTATATCTTTATCCATCAGATTCCTGATGGCCACCGGGAGGATTTGTGTCAACATTATGTGGCAATCATGTGACTTCATGTGTCCCAACTTCATTTTACCTGAGCTCACATCCACGAGACTTCTGATGTTTGCGGAGTAGGAAGAGGGTGTCTTAACTGACAACAAATAGGTGAAGAACTGTGTTGCTTCTTTTGTACTGAAATTGTAACTCTGGCGAGCTTTGATGAATTTGACATCATCTTCTGCTTCACTCTTGTGTTTTGATTGATCAGCAAGCATATCGAGTCATGCACCATCACCATCCTTTGTTTTACCTTTAATCTTGAGCAGAGTACCAAGGATGCTTTCACATACGTTCTTCTCTACGTGCATGACATCGATGCAGTGACGTACACGTAGATTCTCCCAGTAAGGTAATTTCCATAACACAGATTTCTTCTTAAACACTTGACCCTTGGGTGTTTGTTTCACCGTCAAAGCGTGCTTCTTGCCAAGCACAACATTAATTTGTTTAGCCATGTTGTGGACCACCTCCCCATCATAGGGTCTTGGGCCCACATCTACTTCTGCCGTACCATCAAATTCAGCTTTCATCTTTCGGTATGGGTGATTTCTCCGTAAGAACCTACGATGACGCAAATACACAGTTTTGTGTGAGTTGGGAAGAAATCTGCTAGTTGTCCTATCCATGCATGTGACATACCCTACATCTCCCTTTGTTTTCTGCCCCGATGTGTTTCCTAATGCTGGCATATCTTGAATGGTGTGCACCAGCATATCATGTAGATTGAAAATCTCCTTTTTGTAAGCATCATAACATTTTACAGCAGGCGCATCTATCCACACTGTCAGTAGTTCTTCTACCAGTAGCTAAAAGTAAATGTCGATGTCATTTCCAGGTTGCTTCGGGCCTTGGATAATCATTGACATCATAATGTATTTTTTCTTCATACACAACCAAGGAGCTAGGTTATATATGCACAGAAGCACCGGCCATGTGTTGTGATTGGTGCTCATATCGCCAAAAGGATTCATCCCGTCAGTACACTCCCCGAGCCTTGTAGTTCTAGGATCCTTGGCAAAGTCTTGAAACTTGTTGTCGATTAATTCCCACTGAGCCACATATTTCGGGTGCCTCATATATTTATCCGCAGTTCGCTCATCATGATGCCACCGCAACCTCTTTGCCTCTGTAGGGTTTGCAAACAAACGCCTCAACCTTGGAATTAAAGGCAAGTACCAAACAACCTTGAACGGGATTCCTGTCTTGATCTCGTCGTCCTTGTACTTGTCCTTTGCTCTCCTGCGCTTGTATCGTGCATGCTTGCATATGGGACATGCACGCAAATCTTTGTACTCACCATGGTACAATATACAATCATTCACACAAGCGTGTATCTTCTGTACTTCAAGTTCCAATGGGCAAACAATTTTCTTCGCTTCGTTCATGCTTCTGGGGAGCACATTATCTTCCGGAAGAATTTCTTTGAAAAGACCTAACATCTCTGTGAAGCCCTTGTTTGATAGACCGTTTGTTGCTTTAAATCTAAGAAGTGTCAGGGTGGCACTCAACTTGGAATATTTCTTTTTGCAACCTGGATACAATTCTTTCTTGGAGTCCGCATCAATGGTTGGCAGATCCTTGTACCCAATCATATCCTTTTTTGGGCCCTTGAAATCTGTAATCATAGCAGCAAAATCTGGCATATCAAGATCGTCGTCATCTGCGTTGACGTCTTGGTTTTCCAGTGGGCGTTTCGGCTTTCCGGTGTTCCATTGGTAGCTTGACGCCTCTGCCCCGATGTTAGATTCAACATCCATGTGACACTGATCGGGGTTTGGCATCTCACAGCCCTGGGTATATTCATCCATGACCTGCTCTTCAGCGTGTCTGGTCCAACATGTATATCCATCCATGAATCCCCGAGAGACTAAGTGCCACTGGACATCTGCAACTTCATGTGACTCTGTATTGGCACAATGAGTACATGGACACAGGATGTAATCCGCATCACCAATTCTCCTCTTTGTACTTTCAGCCAAATTCATGAACTCTGTCACACCACTGATAAAATCTGCGGTTCCCCGATTCTTCATCCATTCAGATCATTCCATCTGCACCACACGAATGGTAATTAAAAACAAAACAACAACATTAATACACGGATTAACTGATGCCCAAAGATGAGTGCATAAATCACAAGGTCTTATTTTCATAATTACTGAGGGCGCTCCATATTGTTATCCAGACGTGCAATGACAAAAATTAATGGCCAGTCAATTTACACGCTGAGTACTACAACACTACCCTTAGGAATTGAATACCTTAATTAAGCCACTCACAAAAAGAATACCTTAATTAATTAGCTGCGCGACGACCTCGACCCAGCAGACAAAGAAGCGCGATGCGGCGGCATGCCGAGACAGCAGGGTCGAGGAGCAAAGCTTAGTGCGGCTGCCGCCTGAAGTTCGACCTCCACTATCCCGCCATCGACCACGATGGATGTGCTCCAATCACGCCGCCGCCGACCTTGATGGTTGAGCTCCTCCTATCTCCCATCGCAGACCGACGATTGACCTCCTATGACGCCGCCACCGCCCACCGACCAAGGATTGACCTCTTCTCCAGTAGCCATTGCCTAGGCCGCCGCCGCCATCTCTATCCGCAGAGCGGCTGTTTTATTTTTTGATGGATATCTGCAGAGCGGCTGTTTACACGGTATCACTGTAACTCAATTATATGTACAGGGTAGTACATCACATACGGTTATGTAACGGCAACCGTGTCTCACCTACGTTATCTTCTCACACGGTTTGGTGTGGAAATCGTGTGTGAAGTTGTAATACCTAACACAAACAACATGTATAAACAGTGTGCCGTATACAACATATAGTGCCATAAGTAGTTCCCGACCGTTAGCTTATCCGCACAGTTTCCCCATTTCCCCCAAATCCCTAGATAGCCTCCAAATTCCCTCGCATGGCGCTGACATTGGGGGAATGTGGACGAGTGGTGTTGATGGTTTCGGTGCGGCTGCTCCTACTCGTATCGCTGCTCTCGGCAGCGCCACCGAGCACTTGCCTAAGGTCATCAGAAGGCAGGTGTACTACAGATCCGAATCGTCCTGTCAGGTTCCAATCTATCCCGAACTTTTTAGCATGTCCGAAGTAGCTCCTTGCTAAATCCGTCCTGAATGCCCCCCCCCCCCCACCACCAAGAAAGCGATTTGCCGCCGGATCTAGAGCATGACTCCAGACTCCCGCAACACGAGTTCGACTCCGAGTTTTGCGCCACCGAGAAGTACCAAAAGCTGAGTTGTGTGCACGAGCACACTCCCGCTCGACGTGTATGCACGGAGGGATTCGACATTGGCACGCGGTTTCTCAGCTGCCCCTTAGAGGTTAGTGCTAAGTTCATCATTTTGCTTGAGTTAATGCCACCGCTCATCCTAAATACTATTTAACATCGGCAGGGATATGAGGCTTGTGCCTTTGTTAACTGGCTGGATGAAGAATGGCATGGCAAGGCTCGGAGTGTTATCACCAAGCTCGCAGAAGATAACGTAAAGCTGAAGAAGAAACTGGCTGATCTGGAGTGTACAATCAGTATGATGAAGCAAGAAAGAATCAATCACAAGCAACAGATGAAAGCAAGAGACAAGAAGGAACTAGCATGTGTAGTTGTGGTTGTCGCATTAGCCATGTTGTATGCGCTGTTTGCAATGATGATTACGGGTTTTGTTTGACAATATTGCTAAAGCACATCTAGATGTGCTCTAAGTAATGCACATCTAGGTCCTATGACATTGATGTTACGCGAAGATTTGTACAGATATTTTCCTTTGTCTTTTTTTCTTTTCCTTTATAGTTTGATTATTACTGGCTTCATCAATAAGAAGAGCTCAATGTATTGCTTGCCAACTGTCCTACTCCGTTCGTACCGGTACCGGTGCATAATCCCCAAACTCATTCCTTGTTTTTGTCCTGAAAAAAGAAATCAGCCAATAGGAGTCCTACGCAACCCCGGGAATTTGGAGCGACTGGGTTCAAATAATTGCAGTTGATTATATCAGCGGTTAGATAATACATCAACCCTCGCTTCAATTGGCATTTCCTCTTCTGTGCATATCCCGCTTAAGTGTCCACCATCTTCATCGTCCCCGGCAGGCCGCACTACACACTTGCACACACTCTGCAATCTCGCTTTCTCGCGGTTTTTATACGACCGCAGCCATGTCGAGCGACAGGGAGGACGACAGTTCGGCCAGCAGTCTGGCGCCCGATGATAGGTCAATATCGGAATCATCCCGCTCATCTTCCATGAGTCCGGCGTCGAGCCCAGACCTCGATTATATCCGGATCATGGAAGGGACGCCGCCTCCGGAGTCGTCATGACAACCAGACAGATGAGGAGTCGTCGAAGGACAAAGAAGAGGATGACAATGATGAGGAGGAGGAATGGTCGAACAAGGAGGAGGACGACGATGACAGCAACGACGATGACGACAGCGGCGGCGATGAAAAGCCAATGGTCAGGGGCAAGAAGCGTCCTCGCCAAGACGATGTCGCGGCCGGGGCCATCCAACAACAACAACAAGAAGAAGGACTAAATTAAGCAGACTGTATATATCTCTATTTACGTTCGCTCATATTAATTTGTTATCTCTGTTTATCTTGTCAATCTCATCGCAGATGGTTAGTAGTACGTATTCGATAGAGATCTTCAACATTATCGCCCATAGGTTGGTTTGTTGAACTGTGTGCCCTAACGAGCACACAATTCACAAAAAAAGACCGTATGAGCTATCTATAATGATCGCACATAATTCTGATTACCGACCTGTTTACTGGGTATCACACACATCTTGTTACGCCGAATCATTTGTGTTCACCTCGATCATCGCAAACGGTTCATCGGAGCGAACTGTATGCCATATATCGCACACACCTTGATCTCGCTGCCCGTTTCTGTTGTCTCATCGCAAACAGTTTGTATGGATCAACCGTATGCCCCGCATCGCACACGCAACTAAAATCTGAACCGTGTTTGATGTATCATTCATCGCAAACGTTTTGCATCTTTTTTGACGGGTTTTTTACATCACTGTTTGCGATTAATGCATCGCACATAGTTTCGTCAAAGGGTCTCTGATCGTAGTGTCCCGTTAGCAGCATCCTGCAGTAGTGAATCCTCCGCTATAAACGCGGTGACAAGATGTGACGATTACAGGCCGGCCGGCCCCCATTTATTACAGCGGCCATTTAACCCTTGTGTCTCTTCAACCTTTTGATCGTGCCCCACCATTGCAAGAAGCACACCCACGTCGACAAAATCTTAGAGGGTATCCTGCGCGGCTCCAATGGCGCTCCGAGCGGCTGCCGACGATGAGCACCAGTTCACCATGCATGCCGTGGTGGACACCCACAGAAGGTTCATGGAGCTCTCGGTGGTGTACACCAACAACCCGGTCTGGGTGGAGCGCTCCATCCACATCATGGAGTTGTTGCTTGCTGAGGAGATGTACAAGGTGGTCGGGTTCGACCTCGAGTACACCCGCGCTTGTGCCGGGTCTCGTCCCAAGGTCGCCGTCACCCAGATGTCCGTGCCCGATCACATCCTCATCTACCACTACTGCCTGGCCACAAGGCCTTGCGAGCGTTCGCCAGATTTGTCAACAGCCCCCACTACATGTTCGCTACGGTGGACATCACCAATGATCTAAAGGTGCTCAATAATTTGGGCATCGCCTGCCAGAATCTTGTCGACATCCAGGGCCAATACAAGATCTGGGGCAGCAACAAGAATGAGAAGGACTCACTGGTTCACCTCGCTGAGGCCATCATCGATCCCTACTACAGAGACATGAAGGATCCCTGCAATAGGGACGAGCGTGCCTGGCACTTGGCCTGGATGGAGAAACTCGACAAAGCTCACGTCGTGTACGCGGCCAAGGAGGCATACACGAGCTACGAGATGTACAGGCGGATCGTTGACATGAGGAAGTGCCTCCTTCCCCAAAACGGCCAGGGATCCAGCTAGAAGCAAAGCAATGGCAAGCATCGTCGCAACAAGAAGTAGATGATTAGATGCTCGTTTCTCCTAGTTTAGTATGCATGTAATTGCTTACTTTGGTGTGTGGAAATGTTATGTGTGTAGTCACTTGTGTAATTGTATGCTTAATTTGGTTTTGCAATGTTGTCTTTTTAAGTATATATGTTGATGCTCTGTAGACAGAGCATAGAGCTTGTGCGGACAGAGCAAATCACATCGCACATGGACTAAACAATGGAACCCGTCGGTGATGATTTCATCAATCACTGACAATTGTATACCAGCAATCATTTTCTCACAACACACACGAATAGGAATCATCTGTGTTGTTATCGGTCTTCCCACACATTTCCGATTACAGGCCTGTTTGCCACGTATCACACACATCTTGTTAAGTTGAACCGTTTCTGTTCTCTTCCCTAATCGAAAACAGTTCATTTGAGTGAACCGTATGCCGTATATCACACACACCTTGATCTGGCTGACCGTTTTTGTTGCTTTCCCTAATAGCAAACAATTCATCGGAGCGAACTGTATGCCGTATATAGCACACACATTGATATGGCTGCCCATTTCTGTTGTTCTGTCTAATCGCAAATAGTTCGTATGGATCAACCATATGCCCAGCATCGCACACGCAACTAAAATTTGAAACGTGTTTGATGTATCCACCATCGTAAATGTTTAGCATCTTTTTTGACGGTTTTTTTACATCACCGTTTGTGATTAATGCATCTCACATAGTTTCGTCAAAGGGTCTCTGATCGTAGTGTCGCGTTAGCAGCATCCTGCAGTAGTGTGCTCGACCCCATAATCGATGGATTTCACCTCACTAGAGTCCTAATAGACGGAGGTAGCAGCCTCAACCTGATATACGAAGACACAGTGAGGAAGATGAGGATCGATCCATCAAGGATCAAACCTAGTAACACCACCTTCAAGGGGGTCATTCCGGGAGTGGAGCCCCACTGCACAGGCACTGTGACGCTTGAAGTAGTGTTCGGCTCTCCGGACAACTTCCGAAGCAAGGACTTGATCTTCGACATTGCACCTTTTCGTAGTGGCTATCACGCCCTCCTCGGCCGAACAGCGTTCGCCAAATTCAATGTCGTCCCGCATTACGCGTACCTCAAGTTAAAGATGCCTGGTCCTTTGGGCGTCATAACTATCAACGACAATACAGAACACTCACTCTGGACCGAAGAGCACACTACGGCCCTCGCTGCCGAAGACCAAACCGGCCCATACAGGTCCCGATGCTGACCCGCCGTAAAGGCTGACGACAACAGTAAACGGGTTCGAACCCGTTCCCCGTCATGGGAACCCGCATGCGTTCGCCGCAAATAGGGATGCGCGCCCCATGGCACGCCCACATTGTTCGCGCTCCACGTGCCTCGCCAGCACAATTTCACACTCAAAATACCATGGGCAGCATTGAGGTATATATAAATAAACCCGAAGCATATGTTCGGCTAACCTGAACTTCGGAATTACCTCGCCTTCGGACAACCCGGGGACCCATTCCGGAAACCCCCCCCCAAGCACAAAGCTTCATCGGCAGGATCCTCACCCCTCAAGGTCTCATCGAAGGTCCCAACACCCACCTCTCAGAAGCACAGGCGCAGACATGCAGCAAGGCAAAGTGGAGGCTTCAAATCACACGTCAAGGCCCTGCATAAACCTTTACTCTGTATTTTTTTCCTTTTTTTACAAATAATGCCTTTGCAGTTCGAATTGTACGGTTAGACGTCTTGAGCCTTCGAGAAATAATAAAAACGCCCTTTATAGTGTTCAGTTGTCCGCATATTGTGATTGTCTATTTGCTTTTTGATTCTCCCCTCGCTCTTCGAACAGCCCGGCATCAAAATATGATAGGTAACAGTGCGGAGACAAAAAAACCCTCGTGACATTCACCTGGGGGCTGAAGCCGACGATTGGTAGCTTTCAGAATAAACATACGGCTGAATAGGAGTCAAAATTAAAATCATGACAATATAAAATAAGTCACGTAGACGCATCATAAAGCATAAGGTCCAATTGGTAAACACTCAATACAGTTATTCAAACATTACATCTTTCGAACACTGGCCCTCTATCGCTCTTACGCCATTCATCACCTGCTCAAAGTATTGCTCAGGGTGGCGATGCACTTTTCCCTTGGGCGGAGGACCAGTGGCCAGGTCCATTGGATTAATTTTTGGCCAATGCACCATGGTCTTTGCAAACGCAAGCCTCGCCCACTCAAGGCATGTTGAGCGCTTCATGGCGTCAATCCGGAGCGGCGCTTCCCGCAACTTCTGCACAAGGCCGAAGTAGGTGTCCGAAATGGGCTCGGTGGGCCATAGACTGACACAGAGGTCCTTCACGGCCAGCTCGGACATTCGATGCATCTCCATCAGCTATTTCATTTGATCGCTGAGGAGGGGAGGACGCTTGGAATCCGGAAACTGCGACTAGAAGAGCTGTTGCGTGGAGTCCTCCTCGTGAGTGGCATAATGCTCATTGGCGGCCGCCACATTCTTCGGAACCTCAGCGAAGACGCCTGCGGAGCACCAGACCCGCGTCAGCAGGGCGAACCTGTTGCCTCTGAACACACTCTGCAGTAAGTATTTCTTACCATTCACAATTTGCCCGACTTGGCGGAGCTCTTCCCTGACACCTCGCGCTTCAGTCCTCGCCACTTGGAGCTCCTTCTCTACCTTGGACAACTGGGAGGATCGCTCCCCCTGTTCCCTCTCAATGGCTTCAAGCTTCTTGACGGCATCCTGGAGCTCCACTTGCACCTCGGTTACCCGAGCCTCGTGCTGCTCACCAGCATGCTTGGCCTGATTGAGCTCGGCCACCGCCTTGTCAGCGGCCGTCTTCTTGGCAGCCACCTCTGCCTCAGCTTTCTTCAAAGCCTCTCTCAAGCCCTCGACTTCGGCGGTGGCAGCTGCAAGATAATCACAATAAAAGATCAACATACAGTCCGGATCGTCAATATCCGGCATCAAGCAGTCGTACACCTTATCAAAAAGCTTACCTTGTGTCTCGTCAAGCCGTCTGTTGACAAGGTCAAGCTCTTTATCAGAATGCTTGAGCGTTCGATCCATCTCCTCCAGTGCAGCGGCATTAGCAGTTGCGGCCAGAGAAGACGCATGTGACATTAAAAAATTCACACCATTTCAGATAATGGCCTGTAGAACGAGATCCTCTGTAGGCTTTCTTCGCAAACCTTGCAGACTCTCGGGGGCTACTACAGATATGGCATACTTAAACTAAGGACTAAATCCAATTTATGAGGAAAGAACATTACTTGACTTACCTCAAAGCCTATTAGCAGGCCTTGAATAGCGTCGTTCAGTCCGGAATGAAGGGACCGAACACCCTGTATACCCGCACTTATAAGAGTGCGGTGCTCGTCGATGATGGCAGAGTTATTCACCAACTCCGCCAGCGCGTCCGGCCAGCCCACCGCCGCCTGAGTGGAGGTGTTCGGTGTGGGCGTCGGGCCCCCAGCACCTTCCCCATCAAAAGGAGGTATTGTCTCCCTTGGGGGCTCGAGAGCCGAATTCGGCAGGGGTTCGGATGATCCGGATCCCCTCCCCGCGGTAGCCATGAGGGATGCATCCCCCTGGTCTTCAACGACTAAGGCATCGGCCTCAGCCATGGTGGCATCGACCTCCTCCCCTGTGTTCGGAGGAGGAGGGGTCTTTCATGACACCACCTCCCCAACTTCTTCGGGGATCAGAGGAGGTGCAGAACATGAGCCACTGTCCGCCAGTTCAGCGGGCAGGGACGGCCCCGAAGAGGTCTGCTCGGCGGGGTGGCCACGCGGAGGGCTGCACCACAAGAAAAACAATAAATCTATGTTCTACCAGGGACTACTAAAAGGATAAAGCAATTAAAAATGTCGCATTATGTACCTGGCCGCTTGGGGCTTGACCCTGGGTTCCTTCTCCGGAACCTTTTCGGACACTTCGGAGTCTGAGCTATCGGACAGGACCAGCTTGGGCCAGCACTGTCTCTTCCGGTCCTGAGGAGGTTGAACCTCCTCGACGTCGCTGGATGCCGCCCTCTTCTTAGAGTGTGAGGAGGCGCTTTCTTCCTCATCCTCGTCCCCCTCCTATGCGGACTAGGCCGCGGTGTCTCCGGACCTGCTGTCCGGACGGGCTTTGCAACGGAGGCCCTCTCGGGCCTCCGGCACCTCGGTCTTCTTGCCCTTCTTGTCGGGCGCCTTGTAGGGCACCACGACCAACAGCTTCTCTAGCTGCTCGAATCGGGGCCCCTCTAGTAGCGGTGCTGCACCGCTGATCTTCTCGGCCTTGGCAAGCCAGCCCTGCAAAATCCACGTAAAAAGGTTCGGATCAAATCGTGTGGTGCAAATATTCGGATTTATGATAAGACAAGTGTCGCTCACCTTCCTCGGAGGGTTCGTGGCGTCGATGCCGATGTCCTCCCCGTCGACCGGCCACTCCTTCTACGGTTTGAATAGCAGACTCCACACTTTCTTGTGGGTCGTGCCGAAGAGGTGCTGCATGGTGGTCGGATCTTTGGGGTCATACTCCCACATTGGCTTGGCCCTCTCCTAGCAGGGGAGGAATCGAAGATGGAGCATGACCTGAGTCACGTCGACCAGCTTCGCGCTGGTCTCCATGACGCTGACGACGTGCTTCTGCAGCGCCTTCAAATCGTCAGTGGATCCCCAGTCCGGGCTCTTGTTGATCCATGAGGCCAGCCTGGTAGGGGGTCCGGATCTGAATGCGGGAGCTGCCGCCCAGCCGGCTCCCCGTGGCTCGGTGATATAGAACCATTCTTTTTGCCACATTCTGATGGTATCGATGAAGTGGCCCTTTGGCCATTGGACCCATGTCAGTTTGATGAACATGGCCCCACCACAGTCCACCTGCTCGCCACCAACTACCTTGGGCTTGACGTTGAACACCTTTAGCCACAAGCCGAAGTGTGGCTTGTCGGCGTTCTAGGAACCAGGGTACCCAGACTTGCCTGCCTGTGGCCCACGGCGTGGCTCCATTGGTGGCCTGGTATGGCCCATCTACACCACCTTCAAGGCAAGACCCTCACGAGAGGCCAAGCCTCGCGAGGCGGGTGACGCCAAGATCTCCGGAGGGAGCGACCTCCTTAGGCCGGCTTCTGAGGAGTGGAGATTTCTATGCAGGTGCCCACCTCATGAGGTTGAGGTGACGCAAGCCATGACGACCAAGGACAGGCGGGCGCCAATGGGCGCAGAGCAGCAGGGTTCCTCTTTGGTGCTAAGGAGGCAAGCGTAGGCACGGGGTCCTGAGGCATCAACCAAAGGTTTCCTTTTCCGTGCAACAGGACCAGGACCGCCAGGGCGGCATGACATATGTCATCACCGAGCCCACCACAGCGTCACGACCAGAGGTTTTGCAGGCGAAGACCACCTTTTGTCAGGATAAGATGTACTACTTGTCCCCCTTCAAATTTGGTCATTGTGGGATCCCTTCCCACCTTCATTACAGGGGAAGAGGACCGAGGCCGCTATATATAGGTTAGCCACCACCATAGAAAGGGGATCGGACCGAGAGTTCACATCCTCACCAGAGCAAGCCTCGCGAGCTTGTTCATCCTTGTACTAGTTCCTCCTCAACCCTTCGTGAGGCAAATCCACCCCAAAGCAGGAGTAGAGTATTACACCGCAAGGTGGCCTGAACCTGGGTAAACTGCCGTGTCCTTCTTCTTCCCTGTTCTTCGAGCTAGGCTGCAGGGCAACGCGTTCGGTTGGTTGGATAGGTTGAGTTCTTCGCACACGCCCCAGAGTTCGAACCTTCCTTGGGTCTGCGGAGCCCTGAATCTGACATTTGGCGCGCCAGGTAGGGGCGTGTCGAAACTCGGCCTCTTCGTCAATCGCGTCCCGCCCTCGCCTTGTCGCGCCCATGGCGGAGGATCCCCAAGCTCGTGCCGAGTATTGGGCCGCTCGCCCTGCCTCGGCGGTGCTCCCCAGCCATGGAGCTCGCCACCCCGCACTCCTCGCGGCCAGCATGGTCGCCGGTGTCGCTGAACGTCCGCGGTATGGGCCACCCCCGCCCTCTCCGGTGCGGCACCGCAATCGTGTCACCGCGCGGTCTTCTAGCTATGCCGTGGCGTCAACCCTGTGCGCTCGTCGGGAGCAAGCGAACACGCGAGCTGCACTCGTCGTGGCGCGCGAGTTACTGCGATGCAGGTGGCGGAAGGCAGCCACAACGCCTTGCTTGAGCGGGTCGCCGAGCTGCTTGACGCTGCGTGCGAGGGCGCGACGCCTTTCTGCATCCTTCCCACATCGCGGGCGACGACCGGGGTTTGCGCCCACCCCCACTGCGTTAGCCAGCCCCTATGGAGGGGGTCCGGAGGGCCTCACAACAGTGGCCTGGCGCGCGACGGGGAAGGCAACCCCTCTTGGAGCCACGCCGAAGGATCGCCCCCTGACCGGCATGGTCGGGCGCCAGGGATGATGGGCGGCAGAACAGAGGGACCAGGGGCTGGCCTCAGGATGATGGCCCCTGGAGCCTCCATGCCGCCACCGTCGGGTTCGCTGTACGGGCAGAGGAGAAGCCCGTGCGCGTTCCCCTCATCAGCCTGGACGACGGAGTCGCCAAGGCCACGCAGGGCTAGGGCCCTTTACGAGCCGACCCAACGCCCCGACGACCCCCCCCCCCCCCCCCCCACTGCAACAATCATCGGTTACAACCCGTACCTTCGGGATATGCCGCACTAACTTTGGATCACAGCTAGATCGTGCCAGGATGGCGCGCCTTCAGAGGCTGGGCTCGCCCTGGGCTGGCGAGACGCACCAGAAGGTCGCGCAAGGGCGCGCCCCGAACACAGCGGGGGCCTGGCGCCGAGGATTCCCCCGTGTTGCGGGGCGTGTGGCGCCACCACTATGGTGGCGTGTGCCACCTAGAAACTGGTTCCCTCCTGGGGGAGTCGCCGGCAAGCCCTCCCCCCAGGGGGAGGCCCACGGCCCCCTCACCACCACTCGCGTAGTCCCTTGCCCCATGGTCCTGTCCTGGTTTCCGGACGCCCCAACGGTGGCTGGGGTATGCGCGGAGCGGGGTTCCTGCCCAGGGGGCAAGGAGCGCCTCTCAAGATCTCCGCCCGTGACACTCTCACATAATAATGAATGGGGTTGTACACGCCCCGAAGTGTCCTGAGCGCTGCCCTTGAGCCTCACGGGGGCTCCCACCCACGTCCAAGTGGAAGCACCATGCTCCGCGCTGGCAGTTGAAACTGCCCCCCCCCCCCCCAATGGCTTTGCCCACGCCCAGTGGAGGCCCCTTGCCCTGCGCTGGTGGAAGACTAGAAGACCAGTGTAGACGCCGGACGCGGCCGTCATTGTTTTGCCCTCTTTTGTAATTCGATTTGCTGCCTTTGGAATGAAATTTAAAACTTCTTGCACTTATTAAAAGAAAAGGGGGGAATTTTTTTTGACTCGCAGTGTTTCCTTTTCCTTCGATTCGTGTTTTGGGAGGCACGGTTTCTGCCTGCTACTCTCCCCCAGAGCGCCCCGTGAGAGGGGGCTGGGTGTGGCATGCGCATCTGAGCTAGCCCGAGCGGCATCAGGGCCCCCTCGGGGCCAAGCACATAACTGCCACGGGTCCGCCCGTGCGCACACCTCGCCAAAGCGTTGGTGCTTGGCTCCTCGCGCGGCGCTCTCGAGCAAGCCAGCAGGCACGCACCAGGCCCGTCATTCAGCCCGGGCCTCAGGGGCACTCGGCGGCGGGCGCTCCCTCCTGCACTCCCGTGAATCTCGACGCCTGGCAGAGGTGCACCGGGAGGCCCTAAGCCCTCACAAGTCCCTCCTGGGATCTTGCGGAGTGGGGGCTCTGGAGGGCCCGTCTCAGAAGAAACGCTTCTCTGCGATACAAGAACCCGTCCAAGGCCGCGAACAAAAAAGCTAAGCCACGCCAACTACTCCGGTCAGGGGCCCTCCAGCTCACGATGACAAGTTTCGAAATTAATTTAGAAGGCATATCATTGTTTCATTCATTACAAGGGTCCCCCTCCAAAAATACTTTCACACCCCGCAGGGCCATACCCAAAGTTTTGGCAGGCAAGCAGGGAAATACAAGCCTAGCAAGACGCGCTACCGCCGGCGTCGCTGTCATCGTCATCACCATCAACTCCACCCTCTTCGGCTGTGAGCGCAACCACGTCGTCGGCAAGGGCAAATTCTGCGATCAGGTCGTCCACATGATCGTCCACCCAGCTCGCCAGGTCGCCTTGGGTTACTCCGGGCACGGGGGCTATTGTGGCGTTGAAGTCAAAGTCAGGATCGAGGCTAGGAAGGTAGCTGAAGACACGCGAGAACGCGCGCCCAAGAATGTCTCGGCTCTTCTCTTCGACGAGCTGGCGCGTCCTTGTGGCCCCGCCTTCGAGGCAGGTCACGATCTAGGTGAAGAAGCGGAGGTAGCCAGCATCATCGGCTTCATGAGGGCGGGAGATACTCTCATCACAGATCATGTCCAGCGCCAAGTTGGCCCTGACACTGAGGTCCTTGAACATCAAGGAGCGCTCACGCTGCAGCGTCCGGCGGCGGCCCGTCTTGTCCGAGGCTCTCCCCACGCGGGACGTAACACCTGCGACCTGCTGATGAAGTGAGGACAACTCGGCCTCGACGGTGGCCCGGGCCTCCTCGGCGGCCCTCTCACGCTGCTCTATCGCGGCCAGCTTCACCTTAAGGGCATCGGCCTTGCCCCGCAGTTCAGCTTGCCGCTGCTCGAAGCGAGCCTCCTGGAGCCCCAGCTTTCGGCGGTATTCCTCGACAAGGGCCGCGCGGATCCCCGCTACCTTCTGATCGACCTCCTGTTGGATCCTCGCCTCCCGAGAGGCAAGGGCATCCTCGGCGGAGGCTACTTGGCACTCCATCACCTCCAGCCGCTCGTGCTCCAGGCTGTGCTCCAATGCCTCAAGCGCCAGTGCGTCCTCGTGCGACCGGGATCCCGCCTCGTGTGCGGGGGTCCTGCCTGGCGGCGCTATGAGGGAGGCTCTACGCGCCTGGACTTGCCGCTCAAGAGTAGCGTTCGAGGCTTGAAGCTCCCTCTCGCGCTCCTCAGCCACCTCACGACGGCGATCCGCGGCCCGGGCCTCCTCCATGGCGCGAGCGCAAGCCTGCTGAGAAACTGCAAGGGACTCCTCCGCCTTCGCACGGGCACGCTAATGCCTCGAGCACCCAAGGTTGATGGCAACTTTCAGTTGGTGCCATTCGCGCGCCAGGCGGAGGCCTTCCGCCTCGAGGCGCATGCCGACGTCGGCAAGCTCTGCCCCGAGGTGGACAAGCGTGCCCGTCACCTCCCGGAAGAGGCCTTCCGCCTCCAGCGCTCGGTCGGGCCCATCCTGCATGCCCCGGTCCGTCGGAGGGGCGCGAGACGACTCACCCATCTCCGGCAGGGGACCGGAGGCCGCAGCTCCTCCGGCCGCTCCCTGGGCCACGGACGCGGCATGGCACGGTCCAGACCCGCCGGTGAAGACGAAGCTGTCGCGCGGATCGCCCAACCACCAGCAAGAACAAGCGGAGGAGCCCTCGGCACAGCCTCCGTGCGCCATGGGTTGCTCCGGAAGAAGGATGCCGGGAGTGTGGGCCTGCAGCCCTCCAGCGCTGGCCTCAGCTCATGAGCCAGCACCACCTCACGCGCGGTCGTCCGGCTCGGGAGGCCAGGCGTCACTGCCAAACCAGGGGCCTCCAGAAGTCGCGCACCGGGTGGGCTCACCACCTCGGAGGAAGGGATCCTGAGGGGCAAAAGTCAGAGGAGGACGCGGTATGCAAAGATATAGAAGGGCAAGGTACTTACTCATCCACGGTTGTCCATTTCTTCTTTTTAAGGGCCCGTGAGGTGTCACCGCGATGGCTCCGGAGCCTTTTCCTCTTGCAGGGTACATCAAGGTCTGGAAGGGGCGCGCCGCAGGCCGGTGAGGAGCCCTTCCCGGCGGGGGCGGCAGATGCGTCCGTAGGCGGGGCTCCCACGCCGCCTACAGAGGAGTAGGCCATCACCTCAGGAGCGCTCGGTGATGCTTGCTCCCCCGTGGCCTCGGCAGGAACACGCGCCACAGGGCCGGCGAGCATAGGAGCCACCAAGATGTGGTTCTCGCGAGGTCCTTCGTGGCCCTCGGGGAGCAGCCCCCACTCGTCGCAGCGCAGCATCTTCTCGACAAAGGCCCTCCAGTTCGAGCAGTTGTACAGAGGGCACCCCTCGGTAGGGAGCACAGCAGGAGCGGGGTCACCTGTCAGGAGCTGAAGCACTGTGCGCAACGTCTTTAAAGGGAGCGAAGGCACCTGGAGCCTCATGGGGTCGTCAGGGCCGGTGAAGGCGCACATCGGGCGAGAATGGCGCTGGAGCGGAGCGATGCGTCACCGGACAAACTCCCTCACCACCATCGCCGCCGTCACCCCTGCCTCCTTCAGCTTGCCCAGCCTGGACAAGATACGCGCAAGCCGGTGGTCAACGAGCTCCGCGTGCCCCCAGCCGGAACTCGGCTCCGCCGGCGCCGATGGGAGAAGGAGCAGAGGGCTGCGCACGGTGGCGTCCACATACACCCAATGCTTCCAGAATCCCATCGCATCCGGGCGAAGCATGAAGTCGATGCAGGAGCCGGCCGTCGCCACCACCGCCCGAAATGACCCGCACCCCAAGCGTTGTCCGCCGTCGACCAAGTGGAGCGAGAAGAAATGGCGGAGCAGGGCCACGGACGGGGCGATACCCACGAAGACCTCGCACAAGAAGGCAAAGGCAGAGAGAAGGACGATGGACCCGGGGTCCAGATGCAGCGCGTGGATCTGGTAGTGCGAGAGCACGGCATTGTAGAAATCTGAAAAAGGGGGTAGTAGGCCGGTGAAGAGAGCGTGGAGGTGAAGGGGGATCTCGGTGGCCTCCGTGTCTGCTGGGTACCGGGAGGCAGGCCAGACCGTTGTCGCCTTCCACTCGTTGGAATCGGCGGCAAGGGCTTGCCCGACCTTTTCCAAGCCCTCCTGGTTGATCACCGTGGACCGATCCAGCGCTGGTCCCCGCCCCGGCGAGAGCCCCGCGGCCGCGCGGGCTTTCCCTTTCTTCATCCTAGGAGCCATGGCGGTGGGGATTGAAGCTGGCGAGGAACCTGGTGGGGGAAGCGCAAGTCTGAAGGAAAGGAAGGGAGCCTAAGGCGAGTACGGCGGGCAATGATGGCTGGGCCGCGCGCGCCAGGCAGCTGTCAAGTTGCGCAGTTGCCGAGGCGGCACAGGGAAGTGGGGACGCCCACGTCCCATCAAGCGCCATGCGTCGGCTCGATCCGCAGGCGATTTGGGCCCGCAGCGCTTCGCCCTTGCCCTTTGGCTTCGCCTCGAAGCCAAGTCCCAGCGCGCCTTGGGCCCGGGGGCTACTGTCGGTGTTCTGGGAACTAGGGTACCCAGACTTGCCTGCCTGCAGCCCACGGCGTGGGTCCATTGGCGGCCTGGTACGGCCCATCTACACCACCTTCAAGGCAAGACCCTCGCAAGAGGCCAAGCCTCGCGGGGCGGGTGACGCCAAGACCTCTGGAGGGAGTGGCCTCCTTAGGCCGGCTCCTGAGGAGCGGAGATTTCTATGCAGGTGCCCAACTCATGAGGTTGAGGTGACACAAGCCATGACGACCAAGGCCAGGCGGGCGCCAGCGGGCGCAGAGCAGCAGGTTTCCTCTTTGGTGCTAAGGAGGCAAGCGCAGGCGCTGGGTCCCGGGGAATCAGCCAAAGGTTTCCATTTCTGTGCAACAAGACCAGGACCGCCAGGGCGGCAAGACGGATGTCATCACCGAGCCCACTGCAGCGTCACGACCAGAGGCTTTGCAGGCAAAGACCACCTTTCATCAGGATAAGATGTACTACTTGTCCCCCTTCAAATTTGGCCATTGTGGGATCCCTTCCCGCCTTCATTACGGGGGAAGAGGACCAAGGCCACTATATATAGGTTAGCCACCACCATAAAAAGGGGATCGGACCGAGAGTTCACATCCTCACCAGAGCAAGCCTCACGAGCTTGTTCATACTTGTACTAGTTCCTCCTCGGCCCCTTGTGAGGCAAATCCACCACAAAGCAGGAGTAGGTATTACACCGCAAGGTGGCCCGAACCTGGGTAAACTATCGTGTCCTTCTTCTTCCTTGTTCTTCGAGCTAGGCTGCAGGGTAACGCGTTCGGTTGGTTGGATAGGTTGAGTTCTTCACACACGCCCCAGAGTTCGAACCTTCCTTGGGTCTGCGGAGCCCTGAATCCGACATGGCTAGACTCGAACGAAGGCTTCGCAGAAGTTAATAAAGGACGAGATGTGGAGAAGGGGGTTGGGGGCTAGATCGTGAAAATCTAGCCCGTAGAAGAACATCAGCCCCCGCACAATGGGGTGCAGGTGAAATCCTAGCCCCCTAAGGAAATGAGGGAGGAATACGACCCTTTCGCCTGGCTTGGGCGTAGGGATGATCTGGCCCTCTTCGGGGGCCCGATGGGCAATGTCAGCCGACAAATAGCCGGCCTACTTCAGCTTCACGATATCACCGTCGGTGATGGTGGAAGCCTCCCACTTCCCGTTGGCACCGGATCCGGCCATGGCAGGGGATGGAGTGTGATTTGCTGTGGAGGCAGAGGAAAGGGGCGCTGGAGCTCTGAGGATCTATGTGAGCAGAAGGTGGAGGAAGGCGTGGGATGCTGACTATAGTAGCTCCCCCTTTATAGACTGTTGACAGGCCAGGGGTTCCTTTTTCCGCGCCGTTTGCTTCTCCACTTCCCGATATACCCGCAACGTTATGTGCGGGGAGAGTGAGGGAGTCATGGACTAAGGGGTCCTCGGGGCGACGGCCCATTGTACATGGGGCGGACTGGTGGAGCCGTATAATGACAGGAAATCTATGAAGCTGTGGTGTGCCCTCCAAGTCAAGAATGCGGAGGATCTCTTTAATTCATTATTGTAATCTATCTTCGGTAACCCTAACCCTACCGGTGTCTATATAAACCGAGGGTTTTAGTCTTTAGGGCTAGAGCTACATTCATCACCTCATAGCCTTAGGGTTTAGCTCATGCTGATCTCGAGGTAGATCCACTCTGTAAACCACATCATACATCCAATATAATCAAGCAGGACGTAGGGTATTACCTCTTCGAGAGGGCCTGAACCTGGGTAAACACTGTGTTCGTCGTCCCTTGTTACCCATCGATCCTAGATCCACAGCTCGGGACCCCCTACCCCGAGGTCTGCAGGTTTTGGCACCGACATTGGTGCTTTCATTGAGAGTTCCGCTATGGGATCTCCAGAGGAATCGATGGCTCAACCGGTCGTTGCAGACCACACCCGGGCCGAGGGCTTCCCCGCCCCTGGCCATCTCCTTGTCTTCGGCGGCGTACTAGCGCACGCCGATCCCACTAGTCGCCTCAACCAGATCGAAGGCTTCACCCCCATCGAAGGGTTCATCAGTTTAGGGGCAACGACCCCAGGACCAGCAGACTCACAAAAATCCGGTATCCCTCAGAGTCCGGACCTGAAGCCCGGCTCCGACAGACCGCCCCAAAGACCTCCCGTCAAATCGCCTGAGTGTCTGGCACCCCCATGTGGCCAACCAGCAGACCACCTGGCGAGCCTTTTTCGTGCAATGGGAATTTCTGTTACTAGGCCTGCAGCCTACGATCGGATCGGGCTTAGACCCGACGACTGAGAAATCAACACCCCTCCGGCCACACACCTCGTCGCCACAGTCGAAGAGGCCTAGGAGGGGCCACAGCCTTGCAAGCTAAAGACGATGTACACTCGAATCCCCAGCTTGGAGTCAGACACCAGCCCGGATGTACGTCCGGACATAACCCCCAGCTCAAGTCCCGGCCTCGAGCCTATCCGGCCGCACACCAGTTCGGATCCGAGCCCTGTGCGGTCAGAACTAGACATGACTCAACCGCCCATCAAGGATAGTCCGGATCCGCGGCAGGAGGGAATTCTCGAAATTTTCCCGCCCGCCCACCACACGGAATATAATCCGGACTCGAGAAACCCAGACATATGGGACCTCATGTACGTCAAGCAGCTGCCAAATGAGACAGCCCACCATTATTGGGCTAGATTTCTCCTAGTAAAGAACAGGATGGCACCTGGCTGTGACAAAGAAATAATTAAAGCCTTCCAGTTTAACTGCAGGGACGAGGACCTCTTAAACGCCCTCGCACGTCGCCGAATTCAAAGCTTCACCAAACTATCAGACATGGTACGCAAATATTGCGCCATGGAGAACACATGGAGGGCGCAACAGCTGAATATGGGGACACAGCCCGCCGCATGTCACGGAAGGCCTCGCCTTAAACGGGCTTACACAAATCGGTCACCAGAGCGCGAGCCTAATGAAAGGAAAACTAGGCCTAGATCGGTGTTAGACGAGTTGCTAGATAAACCATGCCCAATACATTCGGTCTTGCTAGACGCAAACCCAGCCCACAGACTTCGAGCCTGTTGGGTGGTATGACAAGTGGCCAAATATGGCGAGCCAATCTTGGGCCTTACACCCTCAGATAAGTCCTCGGCTTCACCGCAGGACCACAATGTCCTAACAGTATACAAGACATTCGCCTCAAACAATAAAAGGAAAAAGGCTCTTCGAGAGCTCAATCAAATATATCAAGTGACGGCCGCACAACCATGGGCGGCCATGCCTAACACCTTCAACAAGAAGGATGAGCCAAGCCCCCGTAATAACCATGCACCGGCCGCACTGGTCCTCGACCCCATTGTCGACGATTTCCAGCTGACTCAAGTGCTGATGGACAGAGGCAGCAGCCTCAACCTCATTTATGAGGATACTCTAGACAAGATGCAGTTCAATAGGTCATGCATCGAACGCAGTCATACCACATTCTGAGGTATAACACCCGGAAGGGAGGCACACTCCTCGGGACGCGTCACCCTGGACATTGTGTTCGGTACACCCGACAACTACAGATCCGAACCCTTGATATTTCACATTGTGCCCTTCTGTAGTGGATACCACGCCCTTCGAGGACATGAGGCATTCTCAAGATTTCAGGCCATACCACATTACGGGTATATGAAACTCAAGATGCCAGGGCCCAACGGGGTGATCTCTCTTAAAAGCGACCCGAGCAAAGCCTTGCGAGCCAAAAATAAGACGGCATCCCTTGCCCTAGAGGCACTATCCGAAGCCCTCGCGGCCGAAGAGTTGACAGCGCTACGCACCACAGTCGACTGGGATGACGTGGTTCTCAGTAAAAGACAAAAATCCACGTCATTCAAGCCAGCAGATGAAATAGTAAACTTTCAAGTGCACCCAACAGATCCCGACAAAACGACATCCATAGGAGCACAGCTGGACCCCGCAGTCAACGAGGCATTAAGGACATTCCTGCGTGAAAATTGGGACATATTCGCCTGGCACCCCTCGGACATGCCAGGAATCCCACGCAGGAAAGCAGAGCACATCCTCAACATTCTAAAAGGCTTTAAGCCAGTCAGACAGACCCTATGTTGATTCTCTGAACCCAAACGACAAGCCATGGGCGAAGAACTCACAAAATTGCTGGAGGCCGGATTCATCCGCGAGATCAAGCATCCCAAGTGGTTAGCAAACCTGGTAATGGTACCAAAGAAGGATAAGTCCTGGCGGCTCTGTGTCGATTTCAAAGACCTTAACAAGGCCTGCCCAAAGGATCCTTTCCCCCTGCCACGGATAGACCAGATCATCGACGCCACCGCCGGACATGACTCACTATGTTTCCTTGACGCATACTCCGGATACCACCAGATCAAGATGAAAGAGTCCGACTAGGCGGCAACCGCGTTCATTACCCCTTACGCGCCCTTCTAATTCAACACCATGCCATTCGGATTGAAAAATGCAGGAGCCACATACCAACGCATGATTCAAGCATGCCTCAAAAATCAAATTGGCAAAACGGTCGAGGCATACGTGGACGACGTGGTTGTCAAAACCAAACACATCAACCAACTGATAGACGACCTACGTCAAACCTTCGACAACTTGCGGGCCTACGACATACGGCTCAACCTAGAGAAATGTGTCTTCGGGGTCCCTGCCGGAAAACTACTCGGATTCATAGTTTCCCTTAGAGGAATCGAAGCCAGTCCGGCCAAAATTAGAGCGCTATCCTAGCTCGCAATACCAACGGAGCTTAAGCATGTCCAGAAGCTGGCAGGATGTGTGCCCGCCTTGAGCCGCTTCATATCCCGCCTCGGAGAAAAGGCATTGCCACTCTACAAACTGCTTAAAAAGACCAAGAACTTCCAATGGGCAGATGAAGCAACCATAGCACTCGAGGAGATTAAAACACTCCTTGCCGGCAACCCTATCCTGGCCGCACCCGGCATCGGCAAACCCATGCTACTATACATTTCGGCCACCAATCAGGTGGTCAGCGCGGTGCTCATCGTAGAACGGGAATCCGAGGGCCACAAGTTCCAAGTCCAGAAGCCGGTCTACTACGTGTCCAAGGTGCTTACGCCATGCAAATCACGATACCCGCACTACCAAAAGATAGCCTACACGGTCTTCATGGCATCTCGAAAGCTATGTCATTACTTTCAAGAATGTTCGGTCATAGTAGCGTCAGAGGTCCCCTTGAATGATAAAATCAATAACAGGGACGCCACAGGCCGCATCGCCAAATGGGCCATCGAGCTCCTCCCCTTCGAGATAACATACAAGCCACGCCGAGCCATTAAATCTCAGGTGCTGGCCGATTTCATAGCCAAATGGACCGAGGCCGAACTACCCCGGGAATACTCTACATACTCGCACTTGACAATGTACTTCGACGTCTCAAAGATGTTAGCCGGACTGGGGGCTGGGTTCATCCTCATCTCCCCCATAGGCGACACTGTTCGGTATGTCCTCCAAATAATGTACACGGACTTGAACAACACAGCCGAGTACGAAGCACTACTACAGTGTCTTCGTATGGCCACAACAATGGGCGTGCAGCACCTCGAGGTAAGGGGAGACTCAAATTTGGCGATTTCTCAAGTCAACGGCGAATTCGATGCCAAAGACCCCAAGATGGCGGCGTATAGAAACGCGGTCCTCCGGATATCTACTCGATTTGAGGGCCTAGAATTTCACCATGTCACTAGAGACAGCAATCAAGCAGCCGACGTCCTCGTCCGCATGGGCACCAAGCGCGACCCGGTTCCTAAAAACACCTTCCTCGAGCGGCTCTTTAAGCCCTCCGTGGTATGGCAGGACAACGTCATCGGTGCACCATCCAACGAGACCGCCCACAACACCTCGCCCGACAATGAACAAGATGATCACATCGTCGGCGGCTCCGCATTCGAGGAAATGCCTTCCGCACACGATGTAATGGCCGTAATCCCACCCTCGACAAAACCCCTGCTAGCCTACCTCACACAACATCAGCTTCCAAAGGATCAAACCGAAGCACGGCGCATAGTTCGCTGCTCTAAAGCATACAAGGTCCATGAGGGTGATCTCTATAAGAAGAGTACCACAGGAGTTTTACAAAGGTGCATCTCCGAAGAAGAGGGGCAGTAGCTTTTGGCAGAGATACACGCGGGCATGGGCGAACACCACGCGGCAGCTCGGGCTCTGGTCAGCAAAGCTTTTCGAGCAGGTTTTTTCTGGCCTACCGCCCGTGAAGATGCCCGGACATTAGTCCAAAACTTTGTCGGATGCCAGCTGTTCGCAAATCAAAGCCACATGCCCCCCACAGCTCATCGGACGATACCGATCACGTAGCCTTTTGCGGTCTGGGGTTTCGACATGGTCGGACCACTAAAAGGGGGGACAAACAAAAAGAAGTACCTATTGGTCATGGTCGACAAATTCACCAAGTGGATCGAGGCAAGACCCGTCACTTCGGCAGAATCCGGACCAGTCATCAACTTCTTATCCGATGTCGTACACCGTTATGGTGTCCCCCACAGCATAATTACCAATAATGGTACCAACTTCACCGCCTAGGAAGTTAAAGACTGGTGCGGTAAAATGGGCATTAAGCTCGATTACGCCTCGATGTACCACCCACAGACCAATGGCAGGTCGAATGAGCCAATGGACTCATCATGAGCGGCATTAAGCCTCGCCTAGTTTGATCCCTTGAACAATCAGACTGCCATTGGGTCGAGGAACTCGATTCCGTACTATGGGGGCTGCGCACTACTCCTAATCGGTCCACCGGATACACACCATTTTTTATGGTATACGGTGCCGAAGCAGTCCTCCCATGCGACATTATCCATGACGCGCCTAGAGTGCGCATCTATGAAGAAAAGGAAGCCGAGCTCGATCGGCAAGACAATCTGGATGCTCTGGAAGAAGAGCGAGACATAGCTCAAGATCGGTCTGCGTTCTATCAGCAGCAAGCACGACGCTACCACAACCGTGAAGTCCGGGCAAAGACATACAACGTGGGAGACCTCGTCCTCCGACTCCCCAAAAAACAGAAGAATAAACTATCACCTAAATGGGAGGGTCCGTACATCATCGACGATGTACTCATAGGAGGAGCGTATCATCTGCGCCGCCCATCCGACGACGGCCTCGAGCCGAACCCGTGGAACGCAGCAAGGCTACGGCGTTTTTAAGCCTGAGTCCGACATAAATTTTCACCTTTTCTTCCTTTTTATTTTTTACCCCTTTTTCTATCTTTCACCGTGGTGCTAGTTCGGCTAAACCGAACCATACCAAGATCACACTATATACACCATTAAATGTAATACCCAGATTTTCTTGGGGGCTCCCTTAGAAGAGACGAATATATGAATAAATTGCATTCGTCCTTATTGCATCCTTCTCATACACATTAAGCCAACATATGCATTTGTTTGCCTTAAGATAGTTGCCAAGCTGGGTTGCCTGGCTCCTGTGCTTACCCCTACGTTACCGATTGTTCGGCTAGGGTGTAAAGGGAGCACCTCTGCGATTGTTACAACCGGGTCACCCGGGACCGTACCTCAAACAGGTGAAGCCGAAAGCTAGCGTTCTTACAGAATACAACAAGTCGGCCTAAGGGAAGTGACTACAGCCTTGAGCTTAATACTAGGGTTCTTTTTTAAAGCCATTGGTGTCCGTTGACCCTACGTGTCCGGACTGTAATTTTACCCGATGAAAGGAACTCTTGGAGGAACTATTTTCATCGAAAGATGTTTCTTACGTTAAACAGTAATACAACATCGCTCTCCGCACATGTTTCGTCTGTTCAAACCAGAGGGCCGGATTGCCTGGTTCCCGAATTGTTGCGTTGTTTCCTATGGCACACAGTACGAAACACTCCCCGATCTCTGACTGGAGAGGCAGAAGCCGATGGCCAGTCAAGACAACATCCTTTCAAAAATAACAATAAGAACGCGGATTGAGCACGGTCAACATAAAGTACATAGATACATAGAATTGACAAGACTACTCATTCTCGACATTGTCTATCAACTGTTCTAAAGCACAATCCTTTTGCGAATACCGAGCGGATTGCATCACTTCATCATACACCAAGCTTAGTGGTATCTCTTGACCCTCAGGGCCCACGGGACCAACCCGGGCCATATGCACCGGGTCTAGCTTGGTGAAGCGGGTCTTTACCATAGCCCACGCCTCGCGCGCTCCTTCTCGGCAGGCCGAGATCTTCCATAACTCAAACCTTCGCCGAGCCCCTTTAAAGCGGCTGGCTAGTTCAGCCACACTCTCTAGTGGCACATCTGACGGCCATAACGCCCTCGCCATGCCCTTCATTGCTTTCTGGGCCTTTTCATAGGTCTTTGACAGTTCCTTTAGAAGGTTCCCGTCATAAGCGCCTACTTCTTCCTCAGGTCGCCCAGTCAGGAGACCTAACAAGCAGGTGTTGCATGTCAACATTAACACATCAATGACACTTGCCTACAGCATGGTACGATCAACACTTACCGAATATACCACCTTTCAGCTTCTGGTTTTCCTCCGTGGTCTGGGCCAGCTGATCTCTTAAGCTCTTAATTTCCTTGGATTGACGTTGATTTTTTGCCTTGAGCTTATTTTTCTCCTAATGACTTCACGTCAGTACTCATTTACCAGCCTCCAGCTCCCGCGGCTACGTGGAGAATACGGTGTTAATGCTTAGCATACAATGTATACCTACAAAAAACAGTCTTTCCTACTCACCGGATAATTCGCTACCGGCTTTTTGAGCCACATCCAGTTCGGCCTTGGCTTTGACCAATTGTGTCCGACTCACTTCGAGGTCCTCGGACAGCTTTTTGTTCTGCTCTCTTGCGGCCTACAAAATAAATATCATTATACACCCTTAACTCGGCCGTCTCGCCCGAATTAATGCTTGGGGGCTAGTTGGTTAGGGAACATGATCTGCTTTCAAGCTATATACCTGCACCTCGGCGGCAAATAGACCAGCAATCCCATCAAGACCTATCCGGGCCGCTCCAAGGTACGCATCCACTGAACTAAAAGCATTAAATTCTTCTTCTGCAAAGGCAGTATGACGTAAAGTCCCCCTCCGGCGGCGATGGTTCATTACGCTCTCGACCTCGGAATTAGTGACCAAAACATCGTCGGAGTCTGCCGGAGGTACACCAGCTGCCGCGTGTTCGGAGGAGGCTCTTGCTTGTGCCAAAGACTTGAGACCGGAGTTGCGGTTCGGCGCATCCGGGTGATCTTCGGATTGGTGTGGGGGCATACGCCTTCTGCAGAATTGAGCAAGCTCTAATAAGAAAGTGCCAACGGCAACCCTTCACTACAAAAAAAAGACACATTCGTGACATTTTGGGCCGAACAAATTTTTTTTTTGTCATGCTTATGACACTTCTATGACGATAATTGTGACAAAACTCGGTATCATCATAGATGTGGTGGGCTCCTACTTCTATGACAAAAAATCATGACAGAAAATGGGCTTTTTGTCCTGGGCGGGCCAGAGACGCAGCTGCATGACATTCATTGGGCCGTCCATGATGGAAAACATCATGGTAGAAGCGAGGGCGAGGAAAATATCAGGGAGTTCCCAGTTACGGTAGGTGGTCGGGGCCGAGCGATGCACGGAGGGATTGCGCGTTTCTCTCGTACACGTACGCGCATGTGTGCGAGGCGTTGGGCTCTAACTGAACCCGAGCGAGGCGTTCGCTTACTGAACCCGAGCAATTGCACTGGCTGCGCGTTACTAAACCCGAGCGATCGATCGATCCCTGGGTGTTAACTGAACCCGATCGAGCAATTCCTTCGCTACTGTTGCAAACTGAAGCCGATCAAACCTGCTGCCTCTTGATGAACAGTGACCGTTGTTGGGGGTTGGATGAACAGTTCCCGGTGGGGGTTGGATGAACAGGACCCCGTGGTAGTAGTAGGCCATTGCCGCTGGATGAACAGGACCCCGATCGAGGAGGCCGGTGGAGGGTGGATGAACAGGACCCCATGGAGGCTCCATGAATAGTAACCGGTGGAGGGTTGATGAACAGGACCCCGTGGAGAGCTGGTTGAACAGTAGCTAGTGGAGGCTGGATGAACATGACCCCGTGGATGAACAGTAGCTGGTGGAGGCTGGAGGAAGTCGATGGTGGATGAACAGTAGCATGTGGAGGCTGGAGCGAGGCAGTAGACGGTGGATGAACAGTGACCCGTGGAGTCCTGTTTTGCGGTACGACACACCCCTCTCGATGAACAGGACCCCGTTTCAACCATAGGCGCTCCAACACAAGTCTGTTTCCTTCGTTTTGCGGTACGCCACACCACTCCCGATCAACAGCACCCCGTTTCGACTGTAAGCACTCGAACAGAAGGCCGTTTACTCCGTTCTGGGGTATGCCAGACCCTTCCCGATGAACAAGACCCTGTTTCAACCATACGCGATCAAACAGAAGGCCGTTTTCCTCCGTTTTGCGGTACGCCAGACCCCATTCCAGCTGTTCCGTCCAAGCCAGTTGGCTCCCGATGAAGAGGACGCGTTCCGACCCAGTGGCTTCGCTCTTGATAAACAGGACGTGTTCCGACCTAGTCACTTGGCTCCCGGTGAACACGATGTTGTTTCCTCTGTTCTGGCCCAGCCGGTTAGCTGCCGATGAGCAGGACGACGTCGCTGCCGTCTGTTGCCTCTCCATGTACTCGAGCCCTGGCCGTAAGTATGTGCGAGTACATGTTCGAGACCCCGCCCGTATGTACGTACGTAGCCGTATTTACTTTCTTGCAGCGTGGTTGTACATACATGCACATGATTTATACAGGACTGCCTCAACTGCTACGTCACACGTGCCGCTCCTTGCTCGGCCACGGTTCATCCTTGCAGAGAGACTGATCGACCAGTATGTATGTACACGTTCACTACCAGAGAGACAACCCTATGTACAGTTCGACCCGGTGGGTCCCAGCTGTCAGGGAGGATAAGGAGGCACTTCCTTGCATGCGAAGATATAGCTGATGGGTCCCAGCTGTCAGGGGGAGGAATTATATTTTTTTGGCCGTAATAAGGATGCACTTCGTTGCGTGCGAAGATGTAGCTGGTGGGTCCCAGCTGTTAGGGGGAGAAAACATTATTTTTTAGGGTAAAAAGGATGTAGTTGCATGCATGCATCCATGGGCGTGGTGCGTCCCCACTGTCAGCCTCTCACGTACAGTCATCTTCCGATGACTCTCGTTTGTTGACCACGTTGACCACACCATGCCGAGCGCACCAAGGTCGGTGGACGACGGCGAGGCCCCAGACTGGAACGAACCTGAGATGGGGAAGACGCGGCAGTGGAGTCGTAGATGGAGAGGAGTGGGAAAGTTGACTGGTTCGGGTGCGCGGCAGCACTACCGCCCACGGGAGACAGGAGCAAGAACAAAGGTTGAAGAAGCAGCACGATCCAGCTGCTAGAATCATTTGTTGATTAAGATGACAAAGCCCTACGTACACGTCAGCTTGGTAGGCCCACAAGTCAGCCACCAAATCTGCCAGATCCCAGCTGTCATCGGGAGGAATAGTTTTTTTTGCATAACAAGGAGGCACTAACTTCCATGCGAAGATACAACCGGTGGGTCCCAGCTGTCAGCAGGAGCAATCATTTTTTCACGTAATAAGGAGGCACTTGCTTGTGTGGGTCCCTACTATCAGCCTCTCCACTTGCATCCCTCTTTCGATGGTTGTTGTTTTTTGACCATGTTGACCACGCCGCGTTGAGAGCACAAACGCGGTGGACGAGGGCGTGGCCCAGGAAGGGGATGACCCGGAGCCGGCGAAGCCACAGCAGCAGATGCCCACGCTGAGGGGAGTACGAGGGCTGACTGGTCGGCTGTGGGGTGGGGCTGACGTTGCCGGAAAATAATAGGATCTGTGGGTGGGTAGAGGGATGGCCTAGCAGTAGCACAGCCGGCCATGCGAGGAGGGAGCAGGCAGTCCCGCCGGTGCTGGTTTGGGCGGCTGGAGCAGGAAGATCAGAGATGAAGAAGCACGACGGCCGTTGGATGGACATCCAATAGTCACTGATCTGTGTTGACTAAGTTGACAAAGCCTTACTTACGCGTCAAAAAAAATTTAGGACAGCGTCATCGTCAACCTAGTAGGCCCAGAAGTCAGCCTCCAAATCTGTGGAAAATAGCATACAGCCCATTTGCCATTATTTTCAATAATTTACAGCCCATTTGCTAATTCTTAAAGATATTTTCAAGCCCATATTCTTTTTATTAGCATTACAGACCATATTCTGGGCACTGCTAAAAAACTCAACGAAATTTTTCTTATTTCGGTGGGGTCCGAACTCTTTTAATCACGAAATTTCGAGTCACGTTAAAAATATTTTTTTAAAAATTATATCAACAAAAATTCTCCGCAAAAAAATGAATGAAATTTAAAATCTTGAAATCCAGAAAAAATGATATTTGAATGTAATTGCCGGTTGGCTTTGGTTTAAAAATTTACAACCCATTTCTTACTACTTATAGCCCATTTTCTGGGGAAGCCGAATACGTCCCTCCTCGTCTTGAAAGATTTGCAGCCCAGCAGGGTTGAGAAAAGCAAGTAGGCCTCGGTTGGGTATTCTCCAAAAAAATAGAACTGGGCTAGCCATTTTTAGAAGAAAAAAAGATATCAACTGGGCTCGTCATGTGCTTAAATAAAAGCGTAAGCGTGGGCTAGACGGGCCACAGCCCCCGCACAATGCGCAGTTGAGCTCCATCACTAAAACTAAAAAACAATTGGGCGAGCTACTTCTTCTCAAAAAAAAATTGGGTGAGCTGCTGGGTCCCTGGTGTTAGCCCCTCGTTGTGTAATTTTCTTGTTTATTGACTACATTGACAATGGCGTGGGACCTAGTTGTCAAACAATTAGGAGGAAGTATTTTTTTTTGGCTTGTAATAATGAGGCACCTGCTTGCCTAATGCCATGACCCTGGTGGGTCCCTACTGTCAGCCTCTCCACATACAGTCATCTCCTGATTCCTCTTGGTTGTTGACCATGTTAACAACGCCAGACGGCGGCGGGCGCAGTGAGCAAGCCAAGGCGGAGAACGACGGCGAGGCCTCGGATGGGAACGAACAAGAGCCATGGAAGATGCGGCAGTGTAGTGGTAGGCGGAGGGGAGTACGAGGGCAACAACATGTAAATCAAGCTTACAAACGGTACAAAAGCCCAAGGATTAATTGTTCATCAAATTTAGACAAAACCCAGATTGAACATGGCAATAACATCTAACCCAACCACTGTTTTTGGCAGTCCCAAACAAATGGATCGGTCTGATCCATTAAATCAACATCCTGTGCCAAAAAAATTATTGGAGCATGACAACAAGTTGTAAATAGAAGCCGAGCACGTTCAGAAGCCCATTTGTCCACCTGAAACTTCTTTTTTTGCTGTTCAACATGTCCATTCGTGAGAACTTTCTTGTTGAAAAACTTAAGCCTCATGGACAATAGTAACCTCGCATTCAACAGGAAGAATGTGACAAAGCTTCTGTTTGCCTGGTTGGATGCATATCCTTCCATCGTTATTGTCCTCAAACGAATGTCATGACAACTGAGAAAATCCCGGTGCTTATTATGCCACTGATTGGTTATATGTTTTTCTCCATGTGTTAGTGCCTAAGTAGACACGAAGATTGAAAATAGTTAAGGTCTGAAAAAAGAGTATGTCAAAAGAGTGACAGCTGAATGGTTAATTCTAGTACAATATATACGGGCTTTCAATGTGCATGAAATCATCACCTTTATATATAAATTCTCCGGACATCGAAAGCATCGCAGCAAGCCAATAATTATGTTCAGATCATAACTAAACATTCCGATATATAATATCTTGACAGAATCCAGCAGCATTGATAGGCTATCCATGGACGAACTCTTCATTGAGCATATAATATAATATTAGTACCCAAAATGTACTCCAAGACGATATAAAACTTATGCGCACAAATGAAAAATGCAGCTTATGATTACAAATGTGTAGATGACAACATACGGTACCTGAATAAGTGTGGAGCCAAACACCAACTTGTGATTATTAAACGGATCACGAATTACACCCAAGGTCTCCAGTTTGGGCGCAGGGACGACATTTATTTGCGAAGGTATATAACAATAATGAAGGAGCAATCTTTGAAGTGAAGGGGCATCTTCGATGATGAGCTGCTGTCCTTCAAAACAAATTCCAATGCTTTTAAGGTGAGGCAACTTTATTTGGAGACAACCGATACGTATTTCTATTCCCAAAACAATCAACAAGCGCTCCAGGGCAGGGCAACTGGAGTGGATGATGCTGTGCAGTGAGGCCTCCAACAGATAAACCACCACAAGCGGAAGTTTTTTTAGCAGTGGGAGTCGAAGCATTTGTACCAAATCGTCTGGTAGATGGCACCGGGGAAGGTGGCGATGTGGAGAGAGGAGGAAAACCACGAGATGGACAACAGTGGTGTGGGCACAAATTCTTGGTGTTCGGTTCGTGGTATGAAACTTTCGTGGTAATGGTAGAACTCAAACTGCTGGAGTTTTTCGAATTCAGGGGATGTCAGCCAAGCGTCCACCATGCAGGGTATGGACAGCAGGTAATGTGTCGGGATGCAGAGGCGTTGAATGGAGCCCTGGTGGGAGGAGATGATGGCTCTGAGGAGTTCAAAATCATGAACGATAGATAGCTGACGACAGTCGAGATTGAGGGGCGTGGTGTGCCATAGAGGGTGCCACCGAGTTGAGATGACTTGGGTGCGGCAGCAATCCTTGGTGGGGAGAAGCGAGATGATCTTCCCAAGGATGGTGTCCGGGAGATCGCTGATGCGGCCCACCCGAGATTCTATGGGTTGCTCAGATCCAGTGGGGGGCCTGCCACTTCTCCCCGAGCTGCCGGGTGCGGCATCTACAACCGGCGTTGCCGCTGGCGGGAGCCTCATCTTCTTGATGCTGGGGCCAGCCGACTCCATTTTCCTTGTGGGCGTCGCGCCGAGCTCACGGGTTTGAGTAGAGTAGCCAGAGACGAGCCTAGTGGCACTGCGAGTGGGGAAGAAGGAGGGCCGGGGTTTTCTATAGGAGTGGAAGAAGAGGAGCAGGTGTTTTCTGTACGAGTGAGGAAGAAGGTGAGCAGGGGTTTTCTGTACGAGTGAGGAAGATGGGGAGCGGGGGGAATTGGGGGCGACATAAGTAGGAGAGTCCAGTGAGCTGCAGTATAAGTGGCAGCAAGGAGGAAGAAGGGTTTTTCTGGGATCGCCCCCTCTTCAAGAAATATGGGCTTTTCCTCGCAAAAAACAAAAACAAATAGGCTTTAAGATGGATAGGCTTTTGTATCGGCCCAGTCGGCTACCCGTGCTTCATACTGGAGGGCCTTAACACTAGAGGCAGCCCATTAGAGACACTCTCCAGCTCTCCAGCTTATTTCCCATTCGAAAGAAATAAAGAGACGCCTCCAGCTTAATTATGGCTCCTCATCGGTAACATTTTTCAACTTGAAAAAAAGTTATAGCTCCTTTTCGGGCCGGCTTGGCATCCACCAAATTAGAGGATGTTGTACTGCATGCAGACACTCACACTGGTCGTAGCGCGGCAAAATGAGGGGTCAAATAACATGCCCACAATATACATAGATTGTAAAGGTTGACACGCTAACATTCACACTAAACTAAGCTTCACAAGATACGGTGTGCATACTAGATAACATTCGCAAGCACTTAAGTTCAGCATGTTTACGCATCTAAATGATTCACAAGACAATAACCAAGACAAAGCTGTGAGAAGGTGTAGAAATAAAGAAAAAATGATATATGTTTCTCTGAGCAAAGGGCCTCCCTACGCACGCATTAATTTCCTGGGCATGCTTGTTTCTACTCAATGTTGCGTGCACTTTGAGAATGATGGCAACTCCACAGCTAGCTTGATGGCTCATCTTGCAATTTACGTTGACACATTGCAACAAACAAAGGAGGCAATAGAGATCACTCAACATCAGACCATTTTGTGCAGTTCCACTGAAATCATCTTCATTGTCCTGAATGTGAAAAGATAGGAAAGCGCTGTACTTAAACAGTGTCGCAAAACAGTAGCAGATATCAATAGCTCGGCATGGCAAAACACGATCGTCTGGACGAAGGGGATACATACCTGCGTGAGGAAGATTATGCATAATTTTATAGGTGGTTAGTTGATTTCCACCTTGGGATCTCCTATGATGGCACGGAGGAAATTCTATGCATTCGATGAGCGCAATTCCTTCCGTGTGGCTGTACAAAATTTGTCCGACTAACCCCGATATCTTTTTTGTGCAGTTCCACTAGAATAATGCACCGCTGTTTGCACGACCCCTACTCGCTGGCCAGGCCATCAATGACTCGATCTCTTTTATCTTGCGTTGACGGAGTGGCTGCAATGCTTGTTTGCTCCTCCACACATGACATGATCGTTCCACACTGCAAACAGCAAGTCAACGTACGAATAAGCTTATTTCATCTTGCGTTGGTCATTCTACCTAGTTAAGAATGTAGGAATACCTAGATCACCGTGAGGTCAGCTGACAGCAGGTTCAACTAAAATTGAGGTTTGTGCTTCTGTTTGCACAAATAGACACCATATGGAGATAGACAACCCTGTTTGCACAAATATGTAATAGGGTTATTTAAGCAATGTCATTTTTTTTGCAGCGGCATATGATTAACAGCAGCATCTCATATGTTATCAATGGCATTATAGTGACAGTATGAAAAAGTGCCATTAACTAAGAAGTGCCATCACATCAAATCAACACTGGCACTAGATTAACGGGGGCTTACATTAACATGCATAATAATTGCATTATGACTATGTGATGACAGTTTGGGAGTAGCACTTGATCAGTACGTACGTGCACGGTTAACAGGAACTATCGTTCTAACAAAGGGTGATACGGAAAGGAGAAACACATCGTCGTGTCAACCATTGTGCAATTAAATTTTGTGCAGTTCAACGGGGATGCAGCTATGTTACCGGTGTCAGAGTTTAGTGTAACAGCCCAAAACACTCTTTATGAGAAATAAAGCAAGATAGAAGCATTTCATAAAATGGTGGTGGCATTGATTCATTTTAGCAATGGCAATAGATTGATAGCAACATTACTTAATAGCGACATCACATTAACAGTGGCATTGTTTCATTTTACCTGTGATGTTAGATTAACAGCAGCAGTAAGGGCATAGGGACAGGGGAGGCACAAGCATGTTTTACATCCACCGAGGGATCAAGTGGTGAGGCAGAGGTGTTGCCGAGTGCGACAAACATGCAAAGCATGTCTGGATTTGTGCATTTTTTGTTCTCGTCAGTGACCTTTCCTATGTGACCACAAGAAATCTAGACGTGCTCATTCTTGGTTGCATTGTTGACCCAACACCCCCCACTTTCTGTCCTTTTTCGACCAAGAGACCGGTCAGGCCAGCATCTTTATTTCCCTTTCTAACCAAGAGATCGGTTCGTTAGCCAGTATCTGCAGTACCTTTTTTCCTCTAATAGTAAAAATTTAGGTGGTGTTCGAGTGTTCGACAAGCCGACGGAGCTAGCTACATGGAGAGCTTTGTAATACTAGAAGAATATCCACATGCAGGATGCAGCGACGTGGGGAGCAATCCTAACTTGATGAAAAAAAAGGGATGCAGCAACGTGGAGAGCTGGGCCATTAGAACAAGGCCGGTTCTAAAAAAAGTTATACCTCCGGTCGGCGGGATGTGGCGAGGCAGGCGGCGGGATCTACCAACTCGACGGCGGGGAGCAAGGGTGAGGAGGACCTCCCATGCCGGCGCCATGTCAGAGAAGACGGCGCGCGTCGGCTTCCTCCATCGCCTCCGGCGACCACCAGCAGAAGGTATCCGGCCGAATCTGTGTCAACCGGAGAGAAGAGAGAGAGAGAGAGACAAAGAGAGTGGACACCAGGGTCTTGTTTAGATCTAGAGAGGGTGAGAGAGTGATACGAAGAGAACAACCATAGGAAGCAAGTCCCGAAGTGGACTAATGGAGTAGTAATTGTTTTTCCCTCTGTAGCGATCATTTTAAATTGAATACGCGCATAGCCATATTTTTTTCATTTAACGTACCAGTAAAAAGAAACTCAATCAATAACCGCGCTACCGCGTTCAGGTCACACTTGGTATGGCTGACATTTGGTCCCAGACCCCACATTAATCATGTGTTTGGCTCCATATAAGAGATGAGCTAATTATTTAGGACGGGACCACCAGTCATGCTCACATGGTCATGCATGCAAAGGGTAGTCATTTGATTCGACCACTTTGCTTGGGTGAAATGGTTCAGCATCTTAGAGGCATATTCTCTTTTTTTGACTCGAACCATTCAAGTGATTTATAACCAAACACGTATATTTTTTGGACAAGCCCAACCCATCTGTGGCCACCCTTGCAACCAAACCCACCATAAGTGGATGACTAGATGTCTCAAATTGTCATGTTACCTACCTTTTCATGTGCAAATGCGCTCCACCATGAGTGTACCCGGGCATCTGCGTGAGGGGAGAGTGAAGACCGATTTATAAACCTTGAGGTTGTAGAGCTAGTCAGAAAAAACCCTAACCTTTAAATCCTTGAAGTTTGTACCCTGTCCTCTGTAATCCCGGTCATTTTTAACCTTAAGGGCATGTGCGGTTCAAGGGGTTTTAACGGGGATTAACAGGGATTGTGGGGGATTAAATCATGTACAAGCCAAATTCCCCTCCATTCCTCTCCAAACCCCTTGGGAGGAGGTTGAACCGAACAAGGCCTAAGACTAACCACAGTGGGAGTAACTTAATTCCATACGGTATTATAATATCATACTCAACCCTCTCTTTCTTCATTTCATTCTACGCCACCTCATCAAATTTGCCTAGTTGGCATGCATGATACTACTTATGATACTCCCATTACAACCAGCCTGGTAGAACTAATATACCTGATCTAAATGGTCACCGCCCGATCTCTTTGTCCTCCTCCAGCATCCGGCCGAAGAAGAACCGTGCAAGACACCGGCTGTTTTCGCCACCGTCGCCTCGGCGGTGGCCTTCATGGGATACAATCGGCAGCGGCCTCCCGTGTTTTACTTCTCCTTGATGATGGCGGCGGGCGGTGACGTGCTGGCCGTCACCTCATCGACATCCGCGTAGCCGTGTCACCTCGTCGACATCTACGACGGCTTCTTTTTCTGCCTACATGGCGCGGCTACGCGCGCGTCGACGGTGGATGGCGCAGTCGCAGGCACTGGAGGCGGCGGCGTCGATGGCAGTGACGATGCCCGTGCCGCTGTGCTCCCCGACAAGCCGGCATGGAGCAAGTCGGCACTCTTCCTCGAGCTGTATTGGAGCGGCCAGCTGCGGAACCACGCGCTGGCTTAGTGCGGCAACTGCCTCCGATGGGCTAGGCGAGGTAGGTGGAGTAGCGAGCTGCCTCGCTCGTAACTGCCGGGCTCGGCGGGCCACCCAGACAGCTTTTATGCCGGAGAACTACTCTTCCTGCTCGTCGGATGCCACCGAAAGAGTGGAGAAAATGGTGGAAGGAGGAGCTTGGCCGGTGTCCTGCTCCTGAACAGACGTGTGTGGCCAGAGTGGGTTTCTCGCATTCCACGCGGTTTTAAATGTAGGTTTTTGAATGCGACGAGGAGGCGGGTACAGCTGGGAGTGCAGTTGGTGGCGCCCTCGGCTGGCGTGCCGCTTCAAATGGCGGACACAGTTAGAGGTCGTGTCCGCCCTGACCCCCTTGACCGTGGACCTTGACCGTGTACGTCCGGATTTGAGGACAACATTATCCTTAGGCCTTGTTTGGTACTAGTGTATTTTAGGGAATTGGTGGGGATTATCCCGGTCAAACCCCTAAATCCCCACATATCCTAGAACACCATTTGGTTCTAGTGTATTTGACATGTTTCATCCCCACATTTCCCCACAAATACCCAAACTCTAGTGCATTTTTCTCAATACCCAATACACTACTCCTACCTAGTGTATTGGGGATAAATTGCGATTTGAAGGGATTGGGTGAAGGTTGGGGTTTCATCCAATCCCTATGGGGATTATCCCCACCAATCCCCTCAAAATCCCTAGTACTAAACAAGGCCTAATGGACCTTGACGGTGTATGTCACCTTGTGTCCAGATCTGAGATGCCACGTGTACCAGATGAATGACTCCAAGTTCGACCACCGTGATGCTAGGTGCAAGCCGAGGAACACTGTTGGAGAGACCCCCCTCATAATTTTCCTACATTGGTCGTTTGATTCATAGGATAGAATGTTATAGGATTTTTTTTCCTATAATCATGTGTTAATTGGCAATCTAGCATCCACTCCAAATTTTTTTTCACTTCCTTTGTTTTTCCTGTGTCAAACACTCTTGTTTTTTTAGGGGAACACTGTGTTAATGCTATGGGATTCAAGTGGACATGCCACTCCAATCTTTTATTTTTCCAATTCCTGCGTTTTAAGTTCCTACGAAGAGAGTACTTGCTCTAAATGATGTGCCGCTGCAAGAGCCGCCTATATTAATTAACCATGCTCTAAAAAGGTGGACCAGCTTTGGCTATAGTATACTGTACTAGGTTAGTAGGTGACCTTGCGCTTGGCTCTTCGCCTCTTCCGGAAGTCAAAAAATAATGATGGTACTACAGTAGTACTTCTGGCAATCTGACACCAAATGAACTGCTGCATGTCCACCATTTGTAAGCAACAGTTTCTCCTTGTGCTGCGAGCCACAGCGCACGCATGGGCGAGGGAGAAGGCGTAGTAAGCAAGCTTCTCGTCGTTCTGCGAGTTGACGGGACACACCAAAGTTATTTAATACTCTCTCCAAAAAGGGCCGACCATGTCCATGGCTACCATCCCGTGCTTCATCATTGAGTATGTGCACTATTCACGTGCCATCGAGGAGAAAAAATATTGCATAGTACGTGCCATCAAAGTGCACGACTCACTTACGCACTGCTTATCTCCATTTTCTTGCATGACACGTGCACCTTGATGCTAGATGCACCGCGTGTTGGCAAAAGGATGAACAAAGCTCACGTCAAAAAAAGAGTGGAAGAACATAGATTCCCGACGACTGAGAAGGAGCAAGGAACCTCGCGGTGGAGCGTCTACACTCATAATATTTTATATTATTCAGCGATATAAAATCAACCAAATCTCTCCACATTCCTATACCATTCTATAGTGTGAGAATAACTTTGAATGTTACCTCCGTGGGACACCTAGTTATAGTATATCCAGCAGCCCATATCTGTCGGATTCAGGGCTCCGCAGACCCAAAGAAGGTTCGAACTCTGGGGCGTGTGCGAAGAACTCAACCTATCCAACCAACCAACCCATCGCCCTACAGCCTAGCTCGATGGATCAAGGAAGGAGATGGACACGACAGTTTACCTAGGTTCGGGCCACCTTGCGGTGTAAGACCCTACTCCTGCTTTGTGGTGGATTTGCCTCACGAGGGGCTGGGGATGAACTAGTACAAGGGAAGAACAACCTCGCGAGGTCTGCTCTGGGGTGAGGGAGAGTCGTTCTTCGGTTTGGTCTCCTCCGGTCCGGTTCGGTCTGGTTCAGTTTCGTCCCCCTCTACGGTGGTGTCTAACTTATACTTATAGTGGCCTCGGTCCTCTTCCTCCAAAACGAAGGCGGGAAGGGATCCCACAGTGGCCAATTTGAAAGGGGACAAGCAGTACATCTTATCCTGACGAAAGGTGGTCTTCGCCTGCAAAGCTTCTGGTCGTGACGCCGTGGTTGGCTCGGCGATGACATCCGTCCTGCCGTCCTGGCGGTCTTGGTCTCGTTCCACTGGAATGGAAACCTTTGCCTGATTCCTCGGGAACCCATGTCTGTGCTTGCCTCCTTAGCACCAAAGAGGAAACCTGCTCTTCTGCGACTGCTGGCGCCCGCCTGGCCTTGGTCGTCATGGCTTGCTTCACCGCAACCTCGTGAGGTTGGATACCTACATAGAAATATCCACTCCTTAGGAGGCAGCCTGGGGAGGCCCCTCCCTCAGGAGGTCTTGGAGCTGTCTACCTCGCGAGGCTTGGCCCCTCGCGAGAGTCTTGTCTTGCTAGTCTCTATAGGTGGGCCATACCAGGTTGTCGATGCAGCGACGCCGTGGGCCGCAGGCAGGCAAGTCTGGGTACCCTGGTTCCCAGAATGCCGACAGTAGCCCCTGGCCCAAGGCGCGCCCGGACTTGGCTTCGAGGCGAAGCTAGAGGCAAGGGCGAAGCGCCGTGGGCCCCAATCGCCTACGGGCCAGGCTAACGCGTGGCACTTGATGGGACGTGGGCGTCGACGATATTCTTCAAGGTCTTCGGGGAGGATGGCCGATGTCTGGAGTGCTTCCCCAGGGCAGGCGATCGAGAAGGCGACGCCCTCATAGGCCGGCAAATCAGCGAGGCCCCTCGTGGTGAACTTACCCTTGGCCTTGTCCGTGATTACTCCAGCAGCAGCGACGCCTCCTCCGAACCAAGCTTAAGCGACGACGACAGCTACGAGCCGCCGCGCCGCCGCGCTCGGGCTTGAGGGAGGAATGGCGCCGTCCAGGCGCCATGGGCGACACCGCCTGGGTCACGATCCTCAGGAGGTCCTTTTCTTTCATTTCATTCCTTCGCAAAAGTAATGAAGGGCCCCGCGGGGGTGTGTAAAGATCGTGACACTTTTGCCTTAATGTCAGCGTCCCCAACTTATGTTGTATTTGTGTCTCTCGCTTGGGCACGCTTCCCACTTTTTATTCTCGCGGTAGCTTAGTGCTCTACGTCGACAGGACCCAGTCCCCAGGCAAGCTTTGGCCGTCGCTGGTATGCCAGGTCGCGATGCTGTGGTCAAGGCCAGGAGGTGAGTGGCCCGAGTTCTGGTAAGAGCCCCCGAGGCGCGATGCTCAGGAGGTCCCCTTTGGCGCGCAAGCGGCTCCCGAAGGACTGAAAGGGGAGTTCCCTTACCCAAGCGAAATCACGAGAGATGAAACGCCGATTATGGGGTTCGCGCCCGGGTGTGCGAAGCGACTTATCTTGGCGAGCCTGCGGTGGTTTCCTTGTCACGAGGGCGAGCTTCTTGTGTGACGTTAGGCTGCGCCAACTCTGATTGACCCCCCCCCCCCCCCGCGAGGCTCCTACCGACTCCATCTCTCTCGCTCGTCAGGGTGCTCTACGTCCTCAGGACCTGGCTCTCAAGCGAGGCTCGGCCGCCGCTGGTATGCTAGGTCGTGATGCCGTGGTCAAGGTCAGGGGGTGAGGGCTCGAGGGCCGGTAGGAGCCCTTGAGGCACGGTGCTCAAGGGGCCCCCCTTTAACGTGCAAGCGACTTGCGCGAGAAAAGAGTGGCTGGCTCCGAGGGGGTACCTAGGAGGGGTTGCGCCCCATGGCACGTAGCGCGGTATCCTTCCGTGGTGGCGAGATGTTGGCGAAGCTGCTCATGATCCTACCTCCGGAGGTTCCCATCTCTGAGGCTCCAGCAGCAGAATTCGAAAGCAGTGAGGACGGTGGCAGCATTGTCGACGAGGGGCTTGCAACGAGCGGGCAAGTGGCGGCAGTGGCGTTCCTTCTTAGTTTTACCCTACAACATTCACCGTGCCTCGTGGGGGCGTAAGACTTATGTTTAAGCTTGTGGAACAATATGTGCTTGTAATAATTATTAGGACCCCGTGGTTTCCTTATTGCGCCAAGTTTCCTTCATGCTTGCTTTTGTGCTCTGTGTCGGCAGGGCCCAGCCCCGCGCATACCTCGTCCGCCGTTGGGGCGTCCAGAACACCAGGACGTGACCAAGGGGCAAGGGGCTACGTGACTAGTGAGGCCCCTGAGTCGTGATGCTTAGGAGGTCCCCCTTGACATGCGAGCAGCCCTCATGAAGGAAACATGGACGCCGGGGTGTAGGACTTCGCTCTCTGCATCGGCAGGGCCCAGCCCCGCGCATACCTCGACCGCCGTTGGGGCGTCCGGATCACCAGGTTGACACCAAGGGGCGAGGGGCTACGTGACTAGTGAGGCCCCTGAGTCGCGATGCTCAGGAGGTCCCCCTTGACATATGAGCAACCCTCATACGTTTGACCACCAGCTTTCACCTGGTGGGAACGCGAGAAGACCAGGTACCCGAACCTGGTAGGATAGCGTGTGCCAGGCGGGGCCTGAGCACAGCCCCCGTGTCCAGCCCCCTCGCGCGATCTTCCTGAGGGGGAAGCTATGGGGTGTTGCTGATCGTAGAGCCGAGAGGCTATCCTGAGGTTGGTGCGGCCGCGAGGGCGCCCTCAGTTGTTTTTTCACCAGCGCAGAGCATGATGCTTCCACTTTATCGTGGGCATAGCTGCTCCTCGGTCGTGTCGTCCGCCAGCGCGGAGCATGGGGCTTCCACTGGTACGTGGGTGGGAGTTCCCGCTGGGGGAGAATCCGGGGCATGTACAGCCCCGTTCGTACGCGTGGCTAGCACAGCAGAACTGGAGGAGGTGTATCTGGGCACTCGTGAGCCAGCGTGGGACTCATGAGGCCCTACCTCAAGGCGGGTTGCGCCTGATTTTTGCGGCGTGAGGCGCGCGTAAGGAACATGCGGGGCAATGGGGGGTCCTGCGCCGAATGCCCCTCCGGAGGTTATCGCATGAGAAGGCCAGACACCAATGACCCCAGGAGGTGACATGAATGGGGCTGGGCCGCCAGACAGAGCTTAGCCATTGGTTTTATCGATGCTGTAGGGACGGACCCGAGCTCAGACGCTGTGCAAAGTCTTCTCATGCAACGATCCCATGGAAAAACAGTCGGCTCACGGCTCCAGCTGCGGTGAAGCGCCGAACTGCGGTTATACGAACCGGGTCGTGCGCCCGCACTTGCCCACATGTGATTAGCTCATGCGAGAACAAGGCACCAAGGACCATGGGAGGTGACACGCACGGGAGCTGGCCCGCGGGACAGAGCTCGGTCGCTTGAGTTTGTCGACGCTGCAGGGACGAACCCGAGCACAGACGCCGTGCCAGTCCTTAATCATGAGGCGGTCGCAGGCGGATTCACGAGGGCGCAGCAACATCATAGTGACGAAGCACCGGACAGGCAGTTGAGATACTTAGAAAACTCATGAAGGCAAAGCTAGTTCTGCCTGAGGATGATGCAGCCCGAGGGGCGCCCTCAGTTGAACAAACCAAAAAGTCACCTGGCACCATCGTTGTAGAAGCATTGAAGTAGCTAAAGACGCGTACTGCAGAGATCGCTCCTCACGAGCCGACCGGCTCCTGAGCCCGGCAGGCTCGCGAGGGTCTGTCACCTCCTCGGTAAGGACCGCCTGGCGCCGGGCCTCGTGAGCCGCCAGGACGCCCTGCATGCAGCGCTGGGATGTTGACGCAGACGCGCAGCTCGCTACCCATGTCATGGGCGGCAGTTGCACTGGATGGCATGGGGTGACACTCGCCATGCATGGCTCGTGCCTCCCGAAGCTCCTCGATTGCCATGGTGATGAACTCCTGAGCGCCTGGCGGCCCGCGCCTTGCGCCTTGATCACCGGGGCGTGAGTCGAAGCACGCCCCCACGTGGTGCCCGAACGCCTCCCTTGTTATGCTGGTCAGGTCAGAGGCCCTGCAGACGAGAGCCCCCAAGCCCGTCCTGAGAGGTGCATCGGGCGCGCCTTCCTATGCGAGAGGGAAAGGCGCCCCAGCAGTGGGCGCGGAGCCTGAGGCACAATCGTCAGGTGCGCCAGCCTCCTGACGGCCATTGGGAAGGAGCTGCTTCTTCTTCTTGGGGATGGCCTCAGGAGGTCGAACGGCACCCTCGTCGTCTGAGTTCTCGACCGCCGCCGAGTGCCCTGGAAGTTGGCGATGAAGCGTTCGCGTAGCTCGTCCCAGGAGGAGATCGACCCCACCGAGAGGTTCAGGAGCCAAGAACGCGCGCCATCCTTGAGGGCCATGGGGAACCAGTTTGCCATGACCTTGTCATTGCCGTTCGCCACCTGGATGCTCAGCTCTTAGAGCTGGAGGAACTCAGCGGGGTCAGGGCTGCTGTCATAGCGTGGAGGCAGATCCGGCTTGAACTTGCCGGGCCAGATGATGCGGCACAGCTCCGAGGTGAAAGCACGGCACCCTGCCGCACTCACAGGGGCCAGCCGCAGGAGAGGAGCCTGATCTCGACGCCCGCAAGCCGCTGCCTCTGGCGGTACACGGTCTTGACGTGGTGGTGCTGGAAGCGCACGCGCTTCTCGTTGGGGCCGCTACACCACCTGGCAGCTTTCTTCATCGCGTGCCAGCGCTCTGCGTGGCGGGTCACACTGGGGAGCTTCATGCCTCGGCTCAGGGCCCACGCCATGCAGAGGAGGGGGAGGAGGCACGCCATGATCCACGTCGCCCGCCAGGGACGGCGGAGGGCGAAGCGAACGAAACGGTGCAGGGGCCTCGCCAGCGGCATTGACGAGTTCGGCGATGCGGGCGAGCCAGCCGTCGTAGAGGTCGTTGGCCGGACGATAGAAGAGAAGCTCGCGCGCCATGAGCAGCGAAGACTGTGTGTTCGCCGGCCCATGATGGCCATGAGAAGACGACGTCGTGGCTGGAGTGGGTGATGGAGTCGCGGTGCGGCCGTCGCGCTGCACGGACGGCGGCAGCGATGAGTCCTGCTGTTCGTGGGCAGCAGGGTTGGTGGCGGCGTTATCCACTGGGGAGGCAGAGCGGCGAGGGGCGTTGTTGCCCGCGGGTGCCGTCTGGGCGACACGAGCGGCCCGACGCTCGGCTCGAACATGGCGAGCGTCGGCCATTGGAACGGCGGAACGGCGGCGGAGCGAGTGGTGGGAGAGAAGCTTCATTACAACCCCCTACCTGGCACGCCAAATGTCGGATTCAGGGCTCCGCAGACCCAAAGAAGGTTCGAACTCTGGGGTGTGTGCGAAGAACTCAACCTATCCAACCAACCAACCAGTCGCCCTACAACCTAGCTCGATGGATCAAGGAAGGAGATGGACACAGCAGTTTACCCAGGTTCAGGCCACCTTGCGGTGTAAGACCCTACTCCTGCTTTGTGGTGGATTTACCTCACGAGGGGCTGGGGATGAACTAGTACAAGGGAAGAACAACCTCGCGAGGTCTGCTCTGGGGTGAGGGTGAGTCATCCTTTGGTTCGGTCTCCTCCGGTCCAGTTTGGTCTGGTTCGGTTTCGTCCCCCTCTACGGTGGTGGCTAGCTTATACTTATAGCGGCCTCGGTCTCTTCCTCCAAAACGAAGGCGGGAAGGGATCCCACAGTGGCCAATTTGAAAGGGGACAAGCAGTACATCTTATCCTGACGAAAGATGGTCTTCGCCTGCAAAGCTTCTGGTCATGACGTCAGGGTGGGCTCGGCCATCACATCCGTTCTGCCGTCCTGGCGGTCTTGGTCTCGTTGCACTAGAATGGAAACCTTTGCCTGATTCCTCAGGAACCCACGCCTGCGCTTGCCTCCTTAGCACCAAAGAGGAAACCTGCTCTTCTGCGCCTGCTGGCACCCGCCTGGCCTTGGTCGTCATGGCTTGCGTCACCGCAACCTCGTGAGGTTGGATACCTGCATAGAAATCTCCGCTCCTCAGGAGGCAGCCTGGGGAGGCCGCTCCCTCAGGAGGTCTTGGTGATGTCTGCCTCGTGAGGCTTGGCCCCTCGCGAGGGTCTTGTCTTGCTAGTCTCTGTAGGTGGGCCGTACCAGGCCATCGATGGAGCAACGCCATGGGCCGCAAGCAGGCAAGTCTGGGTACCCTGGTTCCCACAACGCCGACAGTATCGCTTCTCACTCCTCGTCCTTATAGCCTGCCGACTGTACCTTATATACACTTGCTCTTTGAGCAAAGGCCTCCCTAAGCACACATTAATTTCCTGGGCATGCTTCTTTCTACTCAATGTTGCGTGCACTTTAAGCATGTTGGCAACTCCACTACTAGCTTGCTGGCTCATCTTGCAATTGACACTAACACATTGCAGCACTCCTACAAGGCCTAGAGGTTAATTTGAGAACAAGTACCTTGAGGTTTATTTGACAGACATGCCTTATAGGTTGACAGAAGTCATATCACTTTTTTTGGAAAGATGTCGTGAACTAACATGATAGACCTTCTTTCAAGCCAATTAACATGTGTTCAAAAAACAAAAATTATCAAAAAGTAACGCGATAGACCTTCGATTAATATGTGTTCAGAAAACAAGTACTCCTGCAAGACCCAGAGGTTAATTTGAGAACAAGTACCTCGAGGTTAATTTGACAGACATGCCTTATAGGTTGACAAAAGTCATATCACTTTTTTTGGAAAGATGTCGTGAAGTAACACGATAGAGTTCTATTGGATGAGCAATCGGTAGGGAAGCTAGTCCTTGCCGTAATAGGAAGCCTCTTCGCATCCTTTATTGCGTACCCGGATGACCGCGTGTTGTCGCCCAACGGCCAATGCCACGTCCCCCACGAATGTAGAAGCTTCCCTCCCTCGTCTAGCTGGTTCGCGTGTTTTCCCCTGTTTTTGCCGCCTGCCCACCTATAGGACCGCCTCGCGCCAGCCAATTCCTCTCCAAACACCTAGGGAGGCGGTTGAACCGAACAAGTCTAACTTGTTTATAGTGGGTACATTGACGTGGCGTCGAAAGGGTGTGATAGCTGACTCTATCAAAATAATTGACTACCACGTTGGCATACATGAGCATGGGGCCCACTTGTCAGCGTGCAGGACGGAGGAAGGAACACAATACAAAATGGAGCGCAGAAGGGTGCGAATCGATTGGCTCACGTGTGATGACCACTGGAGCAATCCACTCAGATTGTACTACGTTAAAAAATTCATGCAAACACGGCCAGTTATATTGTGAGTAGGTGACCGTGCGCTTGGCTTTTCGCCTCTTCTGGAAGTCGAAAAATGATGATGGTACTACAGTATAGATACTTCTGGCAATCTGACACCGAATGAACTGATGCACGTCCACCGCCCGTATTAAGCGCACTATCGTAAAGCAAAAGCTTCTCCTCGTCCTATGAGCCACCACGCGCGCGTGAGCGAGGGAGAGGTCGTACTAGTAGTAAGCAAAGCTTCTCCTTGTTTGCTAGTTCATGAGACACATAAAAAGTAGTGTATTAGTCTCCAAAAAGGGCTGACCATGTCCATGGCTACCATCCCGTGCTCCATCATTCAGTGCGTGCACGATTCACGTTCCATTGAGAAAATAATGTTGCGTACGTGCCATCGAATAGAATAACTGAATTTATAAAAAAAGCACCACCGCGTCATGATCAAACTTTGATTCGTCCATGCGTGGTTCCCATGAACAACTACTACACTCTCCAAATTATCACGTGAGCTGCCTCTTCATACAGAAATGAGCTCACCGTGCACCCGCGCGTGAGTATTAGGGAAAGAGGCAAAGAGTACCTGTGTCGGTGCCTGCACCTCTTCTCTTCGTGCTAGTATTCCTTTTTTTTGGGTGATTCATGCACGTACTCCACCTACGTTCATGACCGTTGGTGAGTCTCTCCTACTATACTTAACTCCATTTTCTTGCTTGACACGTGGACCTGGATGCTGGATGTCCCACGTGTCGGCAAAACTTAGAAGAACGCTTTCCGACGACCGAGAAGGAGCAAGAAACCTCGCGGTGGAGCGTCTGGACTCTTTAATATTTTTATTCAGCGATATAAAATCTACCCAATCTTCTCCATGGTAGACCGGAAGAGTCCGAAACACGGCAGCCCAGTGTAGTTACATCATACATGGCCAACCCACGCTATCACCATATTTCTTGGCCTCCGTGCAACACCTAGCTCTAGTATATTCCACCAGCCCGTATTGCTTCTCGCTCCTCGTCTCTCTCAAAGTGCGGCGGGCTGGTGATTTTGCCGTCTATTGAGGTCGGTTAACTCATCACTCGCTCCCACATGTTAGCGACATGCCAAGAGCATTCTAAAAAAATTACTGTACTCTATTGTTATGCCAAGAAGAGGAAGCGCTTTGACCGACGGACCAAATGAGACAAGCGTGTCATGCCATGAGTGGCTCCAATTTCTCGTTTTGAACTTGTTTGGTGTAGTAGTAACACTTGGTTTTGCACCTTCATAGAATGATGAAAAACCCCGCTAAAAAGGCGCTTTGCTTTCTGCTAATCCCGTCAACCGTTCTTGTTTTGTGCATTAAATTGTTAAGTGCCATAACTAAGATATAATTAACCAATGCATGTAAAACATTCTTGTTTAGTACTGTAGTACTCCACACGCATGCATGCGTTGCGATTAGTACTACTCCCTTCATCCATACGTATATATAGGGCCTAATGTATTCTTCGAGGTTGCCTTTCACTATTGATAAGATTTTATATAATTTGAAAATTATATCATTCGAAGATACTTTCACGTACGAATTTGATGGTATGCTTTGAGCAACTTGCATGTCCTATACTGCTCCTGTTTGGATACTCTAACTTAGCTAGAGGTTAGACTAACTCATGACTAACCTTGAACTAACTCTAGCCAAAGAGGTGTTTGGATGACAGGGTTAGATTGACAATAAATGCACTTGATGGAGAGAGAAAAGTGATTTTTCAGTGGTCCCCACGAGAACTAGCTCCAATTAGCACCACTTGGCTGGCGGGATAGAGAGAGAAAAGTGATTTTTCAGTGGGCCCAATGAGAACTAGCTCCAATTAGCACCTCTTGGGTGGGATAGTTTTTTTTTGGTGGGTTAGGTGCAACTTGCTCCAATTTAATCCTCATGTTTGGATACTTTAGGGCTATTTGAGCCCCAACTAGCTCAAACTAACTCTAACCCATGGATCCAAACAGGGCCAAAGTTAGTCTCGGAAAACGCATTAGGCCCTATATACATGGATAGACGGAGTACATGATACTAGCAAACGCTAACCATTAGTAGTAGTTCATTGGTTGGTTTCAATTTTTGATTCAGTTGCTGTGCTGCTACCATCCAATATTCGCATGTGGTTGTTTCTAGAATTAAAAAAAGGAGGTAGTACTTACTGTGGGAAAGGTGAAGTGATGGTTGCTTCGCCCGAGCAACTTATTACTCTGGGAATATTGGAGTACCAGCGGATTCAACGAAGAGAAAAATGATGGTTGCTTCGTCCGAGCAACTTACTGTGGCGAAGGTGGGGCTCTGTGATTTGACTGCTCACTAGTCATTATTACTGTGGCGCAACGACCGGGGTGAATCTCCCCTGCAGTTGTGCACTCAATATTGCTGCATGGCAGGTGGAGCCGGATGAAGGATGTCCCACATGTCAGCAAAACGAAGTTGAATTGTTTCTGGCATTGCTATCAATCTTTCAGGATTTGTTTATATGTACGCAGAATTTTCCAGCATAATGAAATTGTACTATGATGCTATGAAGGTTTCAACTTTGGTTCCCGCAGAAAAAAAAAGGTTTCAACTTAGGATTCATGTGTCCTCTTGCCTCAAGATTGTCTTGTTACAACATTCCATCAAATACAAATGAAACTACCATGGCTGCTAATGCATCTCAATGGTTCGCAGACCAGCACCAATATTCACATCACAACTGAAGACAAAGTTGTGAGAAGGTGTACAAATAAAGAAAAATATATAATTGATCGATGTTGTTCGTAGGCATGGCTCCATTTCCTGGGCACAGTGTTCATTGGCTGGCAGCTAGTTTCATGCAGCTCTGTAGCCAAGAAAGAGGTGTATGGAGGACATCACAATCCGATCATTTTGTGCAGTTCCACTAAAATCGAGCTGATCATCCCTGTTTGCAAAGATATTCAGTCAGTGTGATTACAATAATAGTGGAACTAGATGATGAAACATAACACACACAAATAGAAGCCGATCACCTCTGCGATCTCTCTTTAGGACTAACTACTTGTTGGAGAAGATTAGGCACGGAGTTGGATGAGGAGGATAGCAAAACCAATCTCCCTTTCTGTAGTCCCACAGAAATGTAAAAACGTTACCCGTGTGACATTTTGCTGGAACTGCACAAAACACTCTTAAGAAAAAAATGATTTGTGCAGTTCACCAAAAGGTCGCAATAGCAACAAGGTGAAATGGATAGCCCTGTTTGCAAAAAGAGGTAGAAAGGAAACAATTACTGCCCAATAACAAGAGTTGAAGACACATACGCTGACTAAAGAGAAGCATATTCCATGTCATAAGGGAAAGATAGCAGCATGGTGGTTTATCAAAAATGGTTTGAGGACGAGATTGCAAGATGGAAAGTACGTCGACCGAGATACGTTTTAAGCAAAGAACTAAAGAAGATCCACATGCAGGATTTTCCACATGCAGCAACATGGGAAGATGAGCAGTGGAGCAAGGCTGGAGGAAGCTGTACCTGAGGGTCGTCGGGATGTAACTAGGAGGGCGCCGGCGGCCGGGATCTGCCCATACTGCGGCAGCGAGCAAGTGGCGAAGGCCCTACTGCGCCGGAGCTTGGACAGAGAGAACGGCGGGTATCGCAGATCAGGACATGCTGCCTCAACACCGTCGAACGGAGAAATGATGCACATCCTCCCTTTCCGCCGGTGGACTGGATGCGGCCAGATCAGTGACCAACGGTGAGAGAGAGAGGCCACCGCCGTCTTGTGTGAGATAGTGTGACGAGAGACAAACCCCGGCAGGCAGGCTCCATTGTATATAGTGGAGCGGATTTCTTTTTTCCCTACGACAATCATTTTATATTCTGTACGTGCCATTGAGGAATATAACTTTATTTAATACTAACGCGTCAAGTTGAACTTTGTTCCGTCTACGCGTGGTACACGACCCTCCTTCGAGTAAACAACCGCTACACGCGTCAAATTATCCCGTGGGCTGCCTTTTCGTACTGAAATGAACTCCGCCGCATACCCGCACGGGTGTGGCCGGGAACGAGACGTGAGTATGTGCATCATGCGTGCACCTCTTCTTTACGTGCAGGTACATATGTGGGTGGGTGTGAGAGAGATGGTTTGTGCGAAAAAGAGGCAATGTGTCGATAATATCTCAAACAAAAAAAATGTAACATATGCAATGTGTTTGAAACAGAGTCATGGATATATCATATAGAGAGGGAGCGATCCACGAGAAGAGAGTGGAGGGATCATCGGCGTGAGATATTGATAGAATCGAAAACAGGGATGAAGTGTGTGGGTGCGTGATCAATAAAGAGTGCCATTGAATTTGTGTTTGCCCACGTCAAAGATACAGGGCGGCTGGCCTACTGGAATGTGAGAGGGCAGAGGTGCAGTTTGTCTCTGTGGCATGGATACCTACCTACAACGTTTGACTATCGGTGTGTGTGGGGGGGGGGGAGCAGAGACCTAACTATAGAGAGGTAGATCGACTGGTATATGTGTGGAGAAGGAGAGAGACCTAGCTATGTATTGAGGGAGATTGATCGGCATCCATGCATATGTGTAGCAGAGGAATAAGGTTGGGAGAGAGACAAAGGTAGAGTGTCAGAGGGTTGGTGGTGGAGTTGCTTCTCACAAATGGTGGGAGAGGCCGCTGGACAAACAGAGGGTACGAGTGCAATATCAATAAGAGAGGGGATGTCTGCCTGTCTATGCACGTGCGTGTGAGAGATGGGTCGGGAGGTATGCAAGGATGATGAGGGGGGACGATATGGTTGTGGTAAGCAGACGTAACTACATAGGAAGATCAATCGTCGTGTGTCGGAGAAAGGGAGAGACATAACTAGTGAGGTACGTCGGTCGGTGCGTGGGGAAAAAGAAATATAGTCGACCTCGCTATATGTAGGGAGATCGGTAGGTATACATGCATGCATGTGTTAGAAGCAAATAAGGTTCGGAGAGACGGACAGGGGGAGAGGGGTGCGGCTAGGAGGTGGTGCAAGAGGCCTACTATGTCGAGGGGGAGGAGTGTGCGAGTATGAGATCAATGAAAAGAGGGGCGGGAGTGTGCACCTGCGTGGAACCGTATTGGACATAGGGGGCATGGACGGTGAGAAAAGAAGAGGGGAAGTGTGTGTTTGTGGTAGCCACACTTGGCTAGAGAGGTATATTGACCGGTGTGTGCCGGAAAGAAGGAGCCGGGGGGGCCTACACACACCGTGGGTGAACGACCTAAAGAAAAATAACGAATGTGTGCGATGGAGGGGACGCTGAGGAAGGGTGAGAGGGGGGCGGGCGTGTGCATGCATGATAGAAAGTTGGCGCTAGCTACAAAGAGAAGAGGATTGTGTGGGTGTAAAATATGAACAGAGATCATAATTCATTATAAAAAAAGTGGATTCAGATATTTGAAGAAGATATCATAGTGTTTTAAACTGACGCATGCATGAATGAATATATATAATGGTGATACGCATGGTGTGGTTATGAACATGTTATACTACATATAATATATAGAACATTGATTATAATTTGTGATAATGTGTGGCTTTTGCAGCTCAGGTCTAAATACTTGTCATAATGTAGGGGGCGGGGCACTATACTTTGTGTGATAAACACGGTGTACGTATGGAACATGGTTTAGATTATGAAGATCTAGTTAGTACATCAAATGTACTGTTATTTGGAATCAACATCAAGTGTATTCAAAATTTTGAATTCGAGTTCATATAGTACACATAGTTCATATCTGTCTCTATAGTAATCATGTGGTGTGTTGTTAAGATAATACACGAATGATGGTTTAAGTTGGCAACAATCATGATTGTAGATTCTTATTCAAATAGAGAAAAGAATTCAAATTTAGTTCGAATTGCAGCGGTAGTATAGACATTTGGAATGCACTAAAATGTTGGTATGAGTAGGTTACATGCAATATACAGCCAGCGAAAAAATTTAATTCGACATAACATGGATTCATAGCTTTGAATAGCATTTGTACAGTAAAACGGGACAAGACTCTCTCTTTGTGTGGTGCGAATAGTTTTATTTTTTCGTTTTTTAGTTGAGGGAAGTGCGAATTGATTTGGTACGTACTACAATATTACACATTAGGCTTGTCCCTAAAATTCAACCCGCACCTTGTTATATCCCGAAAATTCAGATATCGTGCTCCCAAAACTCGCGCCTTCACAACCCGTGCCTTGCTATCCTGAAATTACAACGTGCGTGAAAACTCCCTCCAGTTGCCAAATCCCGACACGCAAAATCCCCCTTCTAACCCTGAGCCGAAAGGGCCGCTAGTTCAAATCGGTGGGGGTACTTTTGTAACAAACCCTACATTTTGGACAAGCGCGTCCCTAAGTCATGGTTCCACCCCTCCTCCCATCACCTCCTTTTCGCCATTCGAAATCCCAGTCCGCCATAACCTCTCTGCTCCAGCCACGAAACCCCACCCTCCTCCGTCCGCCAGCCCACCGCTGCCCAGCCGGAGCTTCTTCCCTGACGATGTCGTCCACCGCAACAGCCCGACGTCCCTCATCCACCTCCCCGGATGAGGATCCATCGTCGATCTTGTCGTCTCGCCGGTTCAGCCGCCCCGTCCTCCACCTCCAAGGAGCTGCTCCGATGATCACCTCGTCTATCGCGGCTGATCCATCCCCACAGCGCCGCCTTAACCTGCTCCACCGGAGCCGCAGCATCCTCACCGACTCCTCGGACGAAGCCGAGGCCTACTCGGCGCCACCAAAGAGGTTGTACACTCATCGCATCGCACCTTCTCCTTAACTCGACCTCCCGGCGCTGACGGTTATCCATCCCGCACCCCCATGGCGCGGCTACCTCGAAGCCGGCGCCGCTGGCGACATCTCCACGGCGGTTCTCCTCCAGTGCGAGGCCCCTTCGGCGGCGGCGGCCATACCAACCGGATCTGCCGCTGCTGCTTCGGCTCCTGCTCGCGCTGCTGCTGCTGCTCTGACTCTCGGTCGCTCGCTCGTGCTGCTACTACTGCTCTGGCTCTCAGTCGCTCGCGCTGCTGCTACTCCGTCTCTTGCTCGGTCGCGCTGCTGCTCTGCTCTCCCCCTCGCTCGTGCTGCTACTCTGCTCTTGCTCTCGCTCGCACTGCTAATGCTGGTACACGGGTTGCTGCACCTACACGAGTTGTTGCTCTGGCTCTAGTTCGTGCTGCTCCTCCAGGCGCTGCTGCTCCGGCTGCTATCTACTACTGTGTTCCCCGTCAATCGCCTGCTGATTTAGATCACTGTTTCTCTACTACTAGTGCTCGAGCGGCCTAAACTACATGTGAAGTGCCTCTCTGCTACCAGTGCGTTCAGTTTCGACAGTAACATTCAGATTCCACAGTAAATTTCAGTTTCGATAGTTAAGTTCAGAGTCAAAAGTTTTTACCTCATCTGTTGTAGTCAGGTGTTTTTTTGTGATGTAAATTTTACATCTATCACTTTTTGGTAATGTATTTTACATCATCTATTGGAGATGCTATTAGAATCCCACTTGAGATTAACGATATCTGTCTTGTATTGCTTTAGCCTCGACGTCTTACGGCTCGCCGAAGCTGCTCCAACGACGGAACCATCCATCACAATAGAGCAGTGCCCTGGACGCCGTCTACAGATTTCTCAGATCTTCCTCCACACCTTCGTTAGCCACCTCTGCCGCAACTTCTTCAGCGACCAACCCAATGATGCTGAGGTCGACACGGCTACAGCAAAGAGGTTGTACACTTGTCGCATCACTTATTACTCTACATTCATGTCGATCCATTAGGGTTATTTTGGTTCAAAGGAAAAAGTGAAGGAAAAACATAGCAATAGGAAATTTTCCTATGGCACTCTACTATTCAATTATTCATGCATTTTGTTGAAAGGAATAGAGCAAAACAACCACCTGGACCTACTTTTCAAAATCCTATGCATGAAAACAAGACCAAGTGCATTAGTGGCAGAATAACATTCTAACTATACACGCTTTCATATGGTTTCACTTTAATTTGGCCATGTTTCTTTGCATTCCTCTGCTCTTCCAATTCCTGTGAACCAAACACCCAAGTTGACAGAAATCATGTGTTTACAAATGCTCTGTTTCCCACGTGCATTCCTATCCTATTCCGGTGTTTTTCCTATCCCTGCGTTTTTTAGAATCCTGCAAGCCTAAGGAGACCTTACAGAATTACTTCAGTTACAGGTAGGTGTCGAAGAAAACTTTGTGTGGTTTGTCCTGCTCCTGCCGTGACGTCGTCCACCTCACCTGAGCTGATCCATCGATAGAAGCATCCACCAAACAAGACATCACGACTCCTAACCATCTTTCGCTGCCTCAGATCTCCTTCCCTACCGCCGGCACCCACCGCAACTGCATCACCATCATCAACTCAACAGATGAACCTGAGGAGTACACGGGTCCACAAGAGAGGTCGCACTCTTTTGTTTCTGCTTATGTTATGCATTGCTTAATATTACCTGCTACTTTATCATCCTGTTCACCTCTTAGACTCCAAGTCAGGTCCAAATTAATGTTCAAACTTGAGTTTTAAAATTACTTGTGGGGCACATATCGAGGCAGCAATGAATAGTATCTCTGTCTATTAGCTGGTTCACCTAGGGTATGCCTATGTTGTTCATCTTGGGTGGGAAACAAATAGTAAAGCAATCATCATCTGTCTTTTTATTAAATTAAAGCTATCGTCAGCCTGCTATCATTATTTTTGGACCCATCCAATGGTTGTTACCATCACTCTAGATTTCTGCATGCTCTCCTTACATAATCTCACTATATTTTTTTCATATGCATGTCAGATATTGTACACAGTCATGTTGAACATGTAGACAAAAAGAGAAGAGTTTTGCGCGGCAATACAATGTCATGCAAACATCGCTCCATGGTGGGTTCAATGGCAAACCCTCCCCCCCCCCCCCCTCCAGATTGTAATCCAGAGGAAGATATCTGTTCTGAGGCGGATTCAGACGCAGCTGACCACTCCTATTTACCCCCCAAGGTGTTTGCTCTAACTTGGCATGATCATGTTGGTCATATCATGCATATGTTGCCTTGCAGTGCCTACTTTCGACATCATATATGTCATCTGCTTAGTTTAGACATGTTCTGTAATGCCACCTGTTTAGTTTCTATATCATATATGGGAATTATGCAGTCTCATCTCTTTTAGCCAGCCATAATATGTGTGAAATATGCAATGCCATCCTGTTTAACCAGGCATCATATATTTGAATGATATCTTGCCCATCCTTTTCTTCATTACATTTCCATTTGTCGACAATGTTTGTACATTAAAGTACTCTTCCTGTGAATCAGCCATTTGAGTGGGTGATGGAAAAATCTGGAGTGAAAACAAGGTCTTCAGAGCAGACAGTGCTACCTGTCAAAGCAGATCTCTTGCTGGGTCCCGATAGCTCCTCAGAGATGGATTCAGAGACAGATGACTAGTCATATTCCCCCGCCGAGGTGTATGCTCTAACTTGGCATGGTTACACTGCTCATATCATGCATATGATGTCTTGCATTGCATAGTTTAGACATCATATAAACAATATTCAACACCATGTTCTTAGTTCAGACATCATATATGCGAATGCCCTCTGCTTAGCATATAAATCACATATGTGAATTAAATCATGCGATCCTGATTACTTAGATAACATGTATGTGAATTATGTCATGTGAACCTGTTTACTAAAGACATCATATAATTATCTCATGCCATCCTGTTTAGTTAGTCATCATATCTTTGAATTATGTCATGCTATGCTATCCAGTTTAGATAGACATCATATATGTGAAATTATGTCATGTTATCCTTTTTAGTTAAATAATATACATGTCAACTATTTCATGCCCTCTTTTTTCCACACTATCTATTGCATCTGTCTCTCATACAACGTCTGTACATTCAACTATGTTTCTTGTTTATCAGCCATTTGAATTGGAGCGGGTGATGGCAGTATCTAGCAGAGTAAAAACACGGTCTTCAAATAAAATAGTGCTACCTCTTGGTGGAGATAGCACCCTGGTTGTACATGCATGAGAACTGTGACACCCTGATTTTGGCAACTTTTTCTTTTCAAACTTTTTTTGGCTTTATTTGAAATTTCAATGGTTTTTGAATCTTTCTAGTTGGTCTTGGAAACTTTTGAATCTTTCCAAGTAATCCAAAGCCTCATCACCTTGCCAAAACCCTGCCAAGTACCTCTAGGACCCAAATCCCAATTTAAATCTTTTCCAATAACCCTTTTCTTTTATTTGGGAATTTAGGTCATCACTATGGGTTGTGAAGCAACCTATAGTTTGGATGGCCAGAAAATTCTCAAATAATTCTCTAAAATACCTTGGACCATATCTTGCCCCAATATTCAAAAATATTCCATGGCCTAGTTCAAATATTTTGCAAAACAATTCATTTTTGTTCCTGGTCAGTCTGGACCTTTGTGAAGGAAGTACCTGCTAGGTTTGTCCAAATGCTCTGAAATTTCTGTGGCATGAGGACAACTACAAATGACTTCCCTCCACCAAGTTTCAGCATCTAAAGATCATTCATATAAGTAGGGCTTCAACTTTCACATTCTGGACAGATTGGTAGGTTACACATGAACTACCCTCAAATCTCAACCAAACTTATCAAACTTGACCAATTTTGAGTCCTTCCAACCTAGATCATCCTGGACATCTCCATTGGCACCATTCGCAGCTCACCACTTCTCCAGATCTCTCTCTAGTTCAGTATCAGAAACTATATCTGAGGCTACCCCTCATCTCAGACTGAGACAAGCCAAACCAGAGGTGTAGGTGAGCTGAGTGATCGAGGGTCGATGTGCCAGACAAGAAACGCCAGGCTCTTGTGGCCTCTAGACATCAACTCTCGTGGTGAGCACGACAATGGCATGCCATTGCGCGCGCTCTGCACCGCGCCCGTGTCTGTGGCGTCGCATCCGACTGCCTCTCGCCGCAGTAGCTTGTCCCCGTGTGCCGACATCGTCCCCGTTCGCCACCTAGCCCTTCTGGACTCCTCCCCTCGCCGGAGAAGCTCTCGGCGGACGCCATGACTACGAGCACTGTGCTGCCTGTGCGGCCACAGTTGCGACGCCGCTCGTCTTCTTCTCCCCGAGCCATCTCTTCGCGCATTCAATGCTCTGCTCGCTCCCGTCTCGTCGCCCCGCGCCACGACGGCCAGCTCGACATCCTTGCGCCAGTGGCATAGCCACGTCGCCGCCGATCCAGAGAACTCGGCGAGCTTCGCCTCCCGGCTATAAATAGCCCTGCCCGGCCTCGCTGAGCCCCTCACCCCTCTCCCTGTCTCTCAAATTGCCTCCCCAAGCAAGAGCCAAGGCCGAGAGGCCCTCTGGCCTCGAGTTCGCCAGAGTTCCTCCGCCGCCCTCTCTCAGCCGACAGCCACCACCACTCCACCTCCGCCTCGACTGAGCCCTCCGTCGTGATCAGCTAGGTCCACTAGCCCTCCTAGAGCTCCTGCCTCGTCGAACTGCCGCCGAATTGAGCCTCTCCATCGATCACCGTAGCACCCATCCGCCGGAGAAGAAGGGGGCCGCGCCGTCCGTCCATCTCCGGGGGAGCTGCGGGTACAGGGAGGACCGTCTTCGAGTGCCCGGTCTATCCCCGACATCTCCCCGCCCAACTGCCGTCGCTATCGTCGGCGAGCAGCGCCGGTGAGCCGCCCCTCTCTCTGCCTCTCTCTCTCTTTCTGTTTAAACCGAACCGGCCCCACCTGCCAGCGACCGCGGCTGTGCGCGCGAAGGGGTAAGTGGAGACGCCCGCGAGGTTTACGCCTTTGACGTGGCCCTCCACTGGTTTTTCTGGTTTTTTCAATTTCATTTATTTAAGCAATTTTGACCAGCAGATTTGACCATTAATAACTTTTTATTAAAAGGTCCAAATCACCTGATTCTTTTTGCATTGTGTTCATATTAAACTCCTTTATTTTCTGACCAAGTTTGGCATTTTTCAAATACTCACAGAATTGTTGGTGAATAAAAAGGCTTTATGTGACATTTTCCTTTGCCATTTAAAAATGTTTTCAGACGGAGATTCTTGTGGATTTGAAGACCAGGAGTATTTGAACAACCCAACTGAACAAGCCAAGCCAGGACATCCATATTATGAAGCATTTCATAGCATTGCATAATTCATATTCATTTCTTGTATTTAATTAACATAGATAATTCAAGTGAAGTATTTAAATGCCTATTGTTGACAACTTAAATTGATATGATGAATGACCATGATTGCTAAGTGAAACTTAGTTGGTTGATCAAGAGTCACCTGTCCAGGCTTACCCGTCCAGCCACATTTGCCGGTATGGGACGGCCTTGATTTGGTCTGGCTCCGTGCTCTTTCACCGGTACCTCCAGACAGGGAGGGTTATGCGTGTGTGCTGCCCTGATCTGGCAGACGGCGATAACCCTATGAGCCCAGTTGAGTTTTGTGCCGGCATCCCCGTTTGGGACAGTTTAGTTAGGCCACGATGGTGGCAGGTGTCATGATCGACACAGGGCCACCCAAGGCTTGACTTCGAGGGAGTGTGATTGCCGGTGGTACGATGGGAGAGTCACGAGTCAGGCGGGTTCCGTTGGAGCAACGCTGGTCCACCCGAATGGGATCACGAGGTCAGGTGCTCCATAGTGTGGGTAAAGTGCGCAACCTCTACAGAGTGTAAAATCTATTCGAATAGCCGCGTCCACGGTATTGGACAGCCCGTCCAGACCTCTCTAGGTGATCAACCGTAATAACCATAGTAATGATGGAAGAACTTCTCTTATGAGCGGAAGTACTCGTTGGCATCGAGTATTCCGAGTGTTGTGAGACAACCTGAATATGAGTAAGTTAATAACAGTAAGTGAATCAGTTAAGACATAACATGTTGATTGCCATGCTATTATTTGCTGCATACTTGGTTGTCATGTGCTTGCGAGTACATTCAAAGTACTCACCTGGCGTATCATGCCAGATGCAGGAGAAGACTGAGACGGAGGTCTCGAAGGTCCGTGTTGCGATGTCTAGGATGTGTCCTCAGCAGTGTCCCTGTGGATGGAGTTACTATCATGTTCCGCTACGCAGTAGTCTTTCGTTGTAGTGTCCCGTAGTAATACCGAGGTCCTGATATGTTAGATAAATAATGTAGATATTGTCATAGCACTAGATGTGCTTTTGGCCTCGATGATCATGTAATATATAAGCTTGTACTCGACTATTATCAATAAAAGTTCAGCTATGTTCTGTTCCAAGTTGTTGTGTGTTTCCAGAAGACATGATCTCTGGGTTGGAAACACTGGTTAACGGTTCTCTGAGCCGGGGTGCCACAACGCTTAGTATCAGAGCCGTGCTGACTGTAGGACACCCTAGGTAACCCGCGCTAGGACTGCGATTAGCATAGGACTTTGAGTGTGCATCCTGCTTGTTGCATTTGATTGTTGCATGCCATGCCTCATGCATCATAATTCATTATGTTACTAACCCTTGGCATTGTGTGTGTAGATGGCACCAGTTCCATATCACTTTCATCATGAGCCAGAACCCCACACTTTTCCAGCTCTGCTTCGTAGCATCTGGCTTCGGCTGTATCCCAACGATGATGACCCGGTGTACCAGGTGTTTCGGGAGCAGTTGGGCAAGTCAGTATATGAATACCATGCAGTGGCTTACATGACCGCGTCTTCGGATATTGGAAGCTCTTCTCACTCTTCCAAGGGTGGAGTGGCTTCTACTCCGGAGCTGGCGATCCAGTTTGCTGCCATGGAGGCTATTACTGACTTGCGCTTCCACGAGGTCGAGATGCAGACCCATCCAGGTTTCTTCCACTATCCCACCCTGTCGCCTATGACAGGGCGAGTCCTTTTCTCACCTGTTGACCCGGCGTGTGATCATGCGGCTGGTGTTTTGTCTTGCTACCTAAACGCCAGTTACCGTATGATCATTTCCTTGGCTGAGGAGCTGTGTCATGTTAAGGAGGCACTTGCAGCAGTGACTCCAGCACCTCCTCCTCCTGTAGTTCCACCTAGGTATCCACCACCAGTTCCACCTCCGCGTGTGCTTGATACCCCTTTTGGTTTTTCTGGACCATCAGGCTTATCGTCTGGTAGTCGATGTGAGACATCAGCTGAGTGGGCCTCACTCCTAGCCACTCCTGCTCCGCCGATGTTGAGGCGACGTGCTCTTTCTCCCGTAGAAGGAGAGTCGTCTCAACAGCGATGTCGCGTCTCCTTTGACCCGGTGACTCACATCATCAGTTCTGATTCTGACTCAGGATCCGACGATGAGGACTCTTTAGATGGGCAGTCTTCGTGTCACCGACGCACTAGACTGGAGCTTGAGTAGTAATGCATGCATCTTTGCATATGTCGATTGCCGTATGAGCAGTCTAGCCATGATATTCCCCTACTAGCTTGTCATGCATGATGTTGGGTTATCTTGTATAATTATGTTGTTCTCTTTATTTGCCTTTTTCATGAATTTTCTCCGGTGTCATATTACTGTATTTCTCCTTATGGATGTTGCTCATCGATTCGGTATTTGCCATGGGAACAAAAAATAGGATGAAGAAAGGAAGTAGCAGTCAAGGCGGCGATGGAAACCCCGTCCGTCGATCTGCCAGGCAGGCAGGGCAACCGCCCGAAGACTTACCACCACCACCTCAAGCACCAACCACAGATCAGATAATGAGAATGTTTGAGGAAAAGACAAACCAAGACCTCATGGAAATTCTCAAGAGTATGAAGACAATAGTAGGTCAGAACAATGGCAATGGGGTGCATTCCAAACTGTCTAACTTCCAGCGCACAAAACCACCCAGCTTTGGTCAGGCTGTGGATCCTATTGAGGCTAATGATGGTTAAGAACCATGGAAAAGAAATTGGACATCGCTCATTGTGAAGAAGCAGATAAATTCCCATTTGTCACCCATTATCTCGAAGGCCCGGCAGCCATATGGTGGGACAACACCAAGTTAATGTGGCCTGCTGGAGAAGAGATTTCCTGGGAGAAATTTAAAGAGCTGTTCCGCAAGTATCATATTCGCACGGGTATCATGAAAGTGAAGCAGTGAGAATTCCTGGCTCTCACACAAGGAAACATGTCTGTGGGAGAATACCTAAACAAGTTCAACAACTTGCCCCGGTACTCTCCTCATGATGTGGCTACCGAAGAAAGGAAAATAGACCGGTTCCTCGGAGGACTTAATCACGCCCTCCGATGTCAGCTATGCATGTTGGACTTCCCTGATTTCCAGACCTTGGTGGATAAGGCCTTCATCGCCAAACGAGAACACAAGTCTGGGAATGATGTTCATAAGAGGAAGTTCGAGCCCAAGAAGGACAACAAGGAGCCATATGCGCAAAAGCTGCGCAGTTGGCAGTCAGGGCCATCTGAGAGCAAACCTGTGAGCAACAATGGTGGCAACAACAGCAAGCCAGGCAACCAAAGCAAGACCTTCGGCAAGTAGCCAGTCATAGAGGACTGCCACCGCAACAACACCTGTTTCACTTGTGGCCAGAGTGGACACTACGCCAAGCAGTGTCCTACTAATAACGGAAAGCAATCAGCTGACCACAAGCCACAAGTCAATCACCTTGGACGCCGCCCCAACCACAACTTCAGCCACGGATGCGTCCACCACATCTCTGCCGAAGAAGTCTGCGAAGCTCCAGACATTGTCCTTGGTATGTTTTCTGTCAACGACATACCTGCAATAATTTTATTTGATTCTGGGGCTTCCCACTCGTTTATTTCGCGAAGTTTTGCCACCTTGCACAAATTTTCTCCTTCACTTTTGGACAAAATCATGGTGGTACAATCCCCTGGCTCTATGCTCAGAACAAATCTAATATACAAGGGTCTGGAAATCTCAATCCATGGAGTTAAATTCCCAGCTACCCTTGTTGCCATTCAATCCCCAGGACTAGACATAATACTGGGGATGGACTGGTTGGCACCGCACCAAGTGTGTATCAACTGCGCCACCAGAACGGTGACATTGGTGAACCCCGCCGGACAAACCGTCCAATTTTTGGCCAGCAGAATGATAACAAGAAAGGGCACGGCATACCAGACCACTGTTACAGATATGAATCTGATCCCGGTAGTGGGTGAATTTCCGGATGTGTTTCCTGAGGAATTACCAGGAATGCCGCCCGACCGAGAATTGGAGTTCGCCATTGAAGTAATTCCTGGTACAGCTCCAATATACAAGAAATATTATCGTATGCCAGGCCCAGAGCTGGCAGAGCTAAAGAAGCAGTTAGATGAATTGCTATAGAAAGGATACATTCGTCCAAGCATTTCGCCATGGGGGTCACCAATATTATTTGTCAAGAAGTCGGATGGAAGTCTATGAATGTGCATAGACTATCGCCAGCTTAACGAGGTCACTATCAAGAACAAGTACCCGCTCCCTCGAATTGATGACTTATTCGACCAGTTGAATGGAGCACGGGTATTCTCTAAGATCGACCTCAGAACGGGATATCATCAACTGAAAATCCGAAAGGAGGATATCCCCAAGACAGCGTTCACCACTCGATATGGACTATATGAGTTTACAGTTATGGCGTTTGGATTGACCAACACTCCAGCCTACTTCATGAGCATGATGAACAAAGTCTTCATGGACTTTCTGGACAAGTTTGTAGTGGTGTTCATTGACGACATCCTGATATACTCTAAGGATGAAGAGGAGCATAAGCAACATCTCAGAGCTGTCTTGGAAAGGTTGAGAACCCATCGCTTATATGCCAAGTTCAGTAAGTGCGAATTTTGGCTGAAAGAGGTGGGATTCCTTGGACATATTCTGTCAGAGAAAGGAATAGTTGTTGATCCCAGTAAGGTTACTGCGGTCTTGAACTGGAAGACACCAGCCACGGTGGCCGAAGTCCATAGTTTCCTGGGCTTGGCAGGCTACTACCGTCGCTTCATTGAAGGTTTTTCTAAGATAGCCAAGCCACTGACAGAATTGTTGAAAATGAACCAAAGGTTTATCTGGACAGCCGAGTGCGACAGCAGTTTCCAGGAGTTAAAGACGAGGCTAACCACAGCCCCTATCTTAGTCCTCCCAGACATTCACAAGAGTTTCGACATATACTGCGATGCATCCAGGCGTGGAATCGGATGCGTGCTAATGCAAGAGGGGAAGGTTGTAGCTTATGCATCACGACAACTACGACCTCATGAGGAGAACTATCCCACACATGACTTGGAGCTAGCTGCTGTGGTTCATGCCCTGAAGATTTGTAGGCATTATCTTATTGGACAACAATGTGAAATATACACAGACCATAAGAGTCTCAAGTATATTTTCACTCAACCCGACCTGAACCTCAGGCAGCGAAGATGGCTTGAGCTAGTCAAGGACTATGATGTTGGAATAAACTATCATCCAGGGAAAGCGAATGTGGTCGCTGATGCCCTGAGTAGGAAACAAGCTGCTGTGAATGCACTAGTTGAGGGTATGCATCCAAGCTTACAATAAGAGTTTATCAAGCTCAATATGGTGCTATGCGGCCCAATGACCCCGGACACGTTGGAAATTACTCCAACCCTCATGGAGGAAATCAAGGAAGCACAGAAGTCAGATGAAGAAATTCAGGAGATCAAGGAGTTAATTCAGCAAGGGAAGGCCAAGTCCTTCCATGTAGATGAACAGGGTATCGTGTGGTTCGAGAAACGAATTTGTGTGCCGGATCAGAACAACTTGAGGCAACAAGTACTCAAGGAAGCACATGAGTCCGCATATTCAATCCACCCGGGAGGTACCAAGATGTATTAGGACTTGAGAGAAACTTTTTGGTGGTCTGGAATGCGGAAAGATATAGCATACTATGTCACCTGCTGTGACATTTGCAACAAGGTCAAAGCAGAGCATCAGAAACCCACTGGGCTACTGCAACCTTTACCGATGCCCAAGTGGAAGTGGGACGACATATGTATGGATTTTATTGTGGGACTGCACAAGTCCACGAGAGGCAATGATGCTATTTGGGTCATTGTAGACATCCTCACGAAAGTGGCTCACTTTATCCTAGTAAAGACAACTTTCAACGCAAAGCAGCTGGCACAACTCTACATGTCCCGGATAGTCAGTCTGCATGGAGTACCCAAGTCTATCACTTCAGATAGGGGTTACCTATTTACCTCAGCATTCTGGCTACGGCTACATCAAGCTTTGGGAACCATGCTGAAACACAGGACAGCGTACCATCCACAGACGGATGGATAGACCGAGCGAGTGAACCAAATATTAGAGGATATGCTTTGGTCATCTGCTCTCTCCCATGGACCCAAATGGGAGGATAGTTTTCCGTACGCTGAATTCTCCTACAACAACAGCTATCAGGCAAGTCTCAAGATGTCGCCTTTTGAGGCATTGTACGGACAGAAGTGCCGCACACCGCTGAACTGGTCCCAAACAGGAGATAGTCGCATCTTTGGTATGGATTTGATGCTCGAGGCTGAAAGGCAAGTCAAGGATATTCAAGAGCATCTACGAGCAGCCAAGTCCTGACAGAAGAGCTATTCCGACCCAAAACACCGGGAAGTAACTTTCGAGCCTGGAGACTATGCTTACTTGCGAGTAACCCTTATGAAGGGAGTAAAGAGGTTTGGCACCCAGGGAAAGTTGGCCCCAAGATACATTGGTCCCTTTCCAGTGATTGCTAGGAAGGGCAGAGTCACATATCAGTTGGAATTGCCACCAGCATTGTCAGACATTCATGATGTCTTTCACATCTCACAGTTAAGGAAATGCATTGCACCCCCAGCCAAGCAAGCGGATATGAGTGAGCTAGAGCTGGCTAAGGATTTGACTTATGAGGAAAAACCTGTCAGGGTCTTGGATGAGATGGAAAGAACCACGAGGAGTAAGGTGATAAGATTTTACAAGGTGCTGTGGGAGCACCACACTGAGGAAGAGGCTACTTGGGAAAGAGAAGATTTTCTCAGATCCGCATATCCATACTTGTTCCCTGAGCAACCGAATCTCGAGGACGAGATTCATCCTAAGGGGGGTAGGTTTGTGACACCCTGATTTTGGCAACTTTTTCTTTTTAAACTTTTTTTTGGCTTTATGTGAAATTTGAATGGTTTTTGAATCTTTCTAGTTGGTCTTGGAAACTTTTGAATCTTTCCAAGTAATCCAAAGCATCATCACCTTGCCAAAACCCTGCCAAGTACCTCTAGGACCCAAATCCCAATTTAAATCTTTTCCAATAACCCTTTTCTTTTATTTGGGAATTTAGGTCATCACTATGGGTGTGAAGCAACCTATAGTTTGGATGGCCAGAAAATTCTCAAATAATTCTCTAAAACACCTTGGACCATATCTTGCCCCAATATTCAAAAATATTCCATGGCCTAGTTCAAATATTTTGCAAAACAATTCATTTTTGTTCCTGGTCAGTCTGGACCTTTGTGAAGGAAGTACCTGCTTGGTTTGTCCAAATGCTCTGAAATTTCTGTGGCATGAGGACAACTACAAATGACTTCCCTCCACCAAGTTTCAGCATCTAAAGATCATTCATATAAGCAGGGCTTCAACTTTCACATTCTGGACCAGATTGGTAGGTCACACATGAACTACCCTCAAATCTCAACCAAACCTTCTCAAACTTGACCGGTTTTGAGTCCTTCCAACCTAGATCATCCTGGACATCTCCATTGGCACCATTCGCAGCTCACCACTTCTCCAGATCTCTCTCTAGTTCACTATCAGAAACTGTATCTGAGGCTACCCCTCATCTCAGACTGAGACAAGCCAAACCAGAGGTGTAGGTGAGCTGAGTGATCGAGGGTCGACGTGCCAGACAAGAAATGCCAGGCTCTCGTGGCCTCTAGACATCAACTCTCGTGGTGAGCACGACAATGGCATGCCATTGCGCGCGCTCTGCACCGCGCTCGTGTCTGTGGCGTCGCATCCGACTGCCTCTCGCCGCAGTAGCTTGTCTCCGTGTGCCGACATCATCCCTGTTCGCCACCTAGCCCTTCTGGACTCCTCCCCTCGCCGGAGAAGCTCTCAGCGGCCGCCACGACTACGAGCACTGTGCCGCCCGTGCGGCCACAGTTGCGGCGCCGCTCGTCTTCATCTCCCCGAGCCATCTCTTTGCGCATTCAATGCTCTGCTCGCTCCCGTCTCGTCGCCGTGCGCCATGACGGCCAGCTCGACGTCCTTGCGCCAGTGGCGTAGCCACATCGCCACCGATCCAGAGAACTCGGCGAGCTTTACCTCCCGGCTATAAATAGCCCAGCCCGGCCTCGCTGAGCCCCTCACCCCTCACCCCTCTCCCTCTCTCTCAAATTGCCTCCCCAAGCAAGAGCCAAGGCCGAGAGGCCCTCTGGCCTCGAGTTCGCCAGAGTTCCTCCACCGCCCTCTCTCAGCCGACAGCCACCACCACTCCACCTCCGCCTCGCCTGAGCCCTTCGTCGTGATCAGCTAGGTCCACTAGCCCTCCTAGAGCTCCTGCATCGTCGAACTGCCGCCGAATTGAGCCTCTCCGTCGATCACCATAGCACCCATCCGCCGGAGAAGAAGGGGGCCGCACCGTCCGTCCATCTCCGGGGGAGCTATGGGTACAGGGAGGACCGTCTTCGAGTGCCCGGTCTATCCCCGACATCTCCCCGCCCAACCGCCGTCGCTATCGTCAGCGAGCAGCGCCGGTGAGCCGCCCCTCTCTCTGCCTCTCTCTCTCTTTCTGTTTAAACCGAACCGGCCCCACCTGCCAGCGACCGCGGCTATGCGCGCGAAGGGGTAAGTGGAGACGCCCGCGAGGATTACGCCTTTGACGTGGCCCTCCACTGGTTTTTCTGGTTTTTACCAATTTCATTTATTTAAGCAATTTTGACCAGCAAATTTGACCATTAATAACTTTTTATTAAAAGGTCCAAATCACCTGATTCTTTTTGCATTGTGTTCATATTAAACTCCTTTATTTTCTGACCAAGTTTGGCATTTTTCCAATACTCACAGAATTGTTGGCGAATAAAAAGGCTTTATGTGACATTTTCCTTTGCCATTTAAAAATGTTTTTAGAAGGAGATTCTTGTGGATTTGAAGACCAGGAGTATTTGAACAACCCAACTGATCAAGCCAAGCCAGGACATCCATATTATGAAGCATTTCATAGCATTGCATAATCCATATTCATTTCTTGTATTTAATTAACATAGATAATTCAAGTGAAGTATTTAAATGCCTATTGTTGACAACTTAAATTGATATGATGAATGACCATGATTGCTAAGTGAAACTTAGTTGGTTGATCAAGAGTCACCTGTCCGGGCTTACCCGTGCAGCCACATTTGCCGGTATGGGACGGCCTTGATTTAGTCTGGCTCCGTGCTCTTTCACCGGTACCTCCAGACAGGGAGGGTTATGCGTGCGTGCTGCCCTGATCTGGTAGACGGCGATAACCCTATCAGCCCAGTTGAGTTTTGTGCCGGCATCCCCGTTTGGGACAGTTTAGTTAGGCCACGATGGTGGCAGGTGTCACGATCGACACGGGGCCACCCAAGGCTTGACTTCGAGGGAGTGTGATTGCCGGTGGTACGATGGGAGAGTCACGAGTAAGGCGGGTTTCGTTGGAGCAACGCTGGTCCACCCGAATGGGATCACGAGGTCAGGTGCTCCATAGTGTGGGTAAAGTGCGCAACCTCTACAGAGTGTAAAATCTATTCGAATAGCCGCATCCTCGGTATTGGATAGCCCGTCCAGACCTCTCTAGGTGATCAACTGTAATAACCATAGTAATGATGGAAGAACTTGTCTTATGAGTGGAAGTACTCGTTGGCATCGAGTATTCCGAGTGTTGTGAGACAACCCGGATATGAGTAAGTTAATAACAGTAAGTGAATCAGTTAAGACATAACATGTTGATTGCCATGCTATTATTTGCTATATACTTGGTTGTCATGTGCTTGCGAGTACATTCAAAGTACTCACCTGGCGTATCATGCCAGATGCAGGAGAAGACTGGGACGGAGGTCTCGAAGGTCCGTGTTGCGATGTCTAGGATGTGTCCTCAGCAGTGTCACTGTGGATGGAGTTACTATCATGTTCCGCTATGCAGTAGTCTTTCGTTGTAGTGTCCCGTAGTAATACCGAGGTCCTGATATGTTAGATAAATAATGTAGATATTGTCATAGCACTAGATGTGCTTTTGGCCTCGATGATCATGTAATATATAAGCTTGTACTCGACTATTATCAATAAAAGTTCAGCTATGTTCTGTTCCAAGTTGTTGTGTGTTTCCAGAAGACATGATCTCTGGGTTGGAAACACTGGTAAACCGGTTCTCTGAGCCGGGGTGCCACAAGAACCAGCCCTACAACACATAACCCAAACTCTCGCAGATTCTATGCCTACTACGATGGACAGAGAACCAGCTTCACCCAATCTAACCCCAACCCTAGCAGATAGTAACCCAGTTCCTGTTGACACAGCACCATATCCACCACAGAGCTCCAAACAAGAGCAGTTAGTAAGGCAGCTCCAGTGCCCAAAGCGCCAGTACTACCACGGCGAACCCCAACTCCACCAGTTAGTACACCTATTCCTGTGGAGGAAGCACAACCAGCCATTCCTAGTTTAGCATCTATCGCATTTGATGTTGTTAAATCCTATGTGCGTATCTTCCCATCATGGAAATATTATACTGAAGATGAAGTAAAATGCCAGTTGCAGGTGTTCGTCCAGGAGTTATGTGTGAGTAATGTTATTCATGGCAATTACTTTGCTTTGTCCCATACATTCTACCTCCATGATGCTTATAATACAGCAAATTTTCCCATTTTTCTCTATAGAGAAGGACCGATTTGGAAACTCAGGATGAGGTAACCTGTGCTAATACCTCTGCTATCTTCAAGAATGCTTGGTGGCAGTATCGGAATTACCTAAAGAAAACGTACTTCACTGGCAAAGAAACCCATCAAATTCCCTTACGTTCTCCTGAGACACATTTACAGGACGATGACTGGGAATGCTTTGTTCTGTACTGGTCCCGAACCAAGAATGTGGTAAGGTCTATGAGCTTATTTTTTATTTTTAAGTACTATATGCCTGCGTCTTACTGTACATTGTTTGTGTAGAACAAGTGCTTAAACCTGAAGAACAATTGTTCTCATTCAAGATTCCATTGCTATCGTGCATACTGCTTTGCTCTTGTATCATTGTATTTACTCATACAAACTTATTTTTAAATTGAAGGATCCAATCGAAACTCCAATGGCACAATAGGTATGTTTACGCATGTTTCTTTAACAGGTTTGCTCTTATAAATAGCTCTGTTGATTTCAATTTCAATTGTGTATACAGTTGACTTCTCATATCATGCACATTATTAGCATCACAACAGAGCCAATAGTGTTGTTGTACATGTAGACCCGTGGTACCCATCTGAAATCTTGTTGTGCCATGTAGTTTCCCACGCTTTGTATTCTTTCAGTGCTGCTTTGTCTTGAACTGATATGATTTGAACCGTGTCTCTATTTTGATTTGGTAAGACAATGAAGTGACCATAGGACATAGATATATGTTTCTTTGATGCTTTTATTATGTACTACTTGGCAATAGAAGACTTGGTAGTTTAATCTTGTCCACCTTACTAATGAATTGGTTCACCGAAATGAGTTTCATATACTAGTACATGCTAAACCTGTTATGTGTCTGCTTGTTTCTTCTTTTAGAATGCTGACAGAATATTGGGGAAGAGTGCCTTATTAAGCAATGGAAAAGGAAGTAATGCAGATACGGTTCAGGATAGTGAGACATCCTTGTTGGTCTCCAACAAAGTTGATAAAACAGCAAAGGAAAACTATCTTGAAGACAATGAGACAACCCCAAAGTCCTATCTTGGTGTAGTGTTTGAGTTACTGGCCACTACCGCTGGCACAAGCTATTCAAACTCACTGTCTGAATCTGTTTGGCTTCTTGAGTCTCAACTACAAGCTGAAAGACATCGATCAGCTGTGCTGCGACAAGAAGCCGAAGGACTGTGGAAGTCCCTGGAGAATTCAGATGCATACTTTGTGGTGCAACAGCAAGCTTTGGAGGATTTTAGCGCCAAACAGGAGAAAGCTAATAAGCTTGCTATGCTTATTGCCAGCATGGTGGATACCCAGGATAACGTTTCTTGAGCTCTTCTAAAGTTGTTTCCGTTATGGCCTAGTTTTGCTACCGCGTTTATTTGCACTGGTGGCCAATTTAGACGGCCAGTGTATGTAATATGCTGCTTTGTTCCCTATATTTGCACTGGTGGCAAACTTTGATGCCCAGTGGATATAATATGTGTAATAGCCGTAATAGCCTAGCGTTAGTTGCTTGCTTATTTATTTCCTTATTGTCTTGTTTAGTTATTTGCTTGTAGTCACTGTAGTTCTTTTTCCACATTTTTCTAGTGGCCACAATAACCTATTTTTATAACTAGGCCACAATAACCATGGCAACACACGGACTGTTGTAACCATGGTCCTGCTACCTGCTGTAGTGACCATGTCCCAACAGTGAGCCGACACGTGGTTCCTCTGGCCTTTGAGAATTTTACACGTGGAAAATTTCCATTGGTCCGGGCTGTTAACGGGTTAACGGATTCAAACCGGAACCCAATAGCTTAATGGTGACCCGTTACGGTGGATGCCACGTGTCGGTTACCCTTGACGAAAGAACTTCCATGACGCGCCATTTATCGTCATGGAAGTGGACACTTCCGTGATGATAATTTTGGTATTGTCACGGAACACTTCTACGACAGCACAGGTATGACTATCTTGATTCTGTCATAAAATCGTCATGGATGTACATGCATGACAGAAAACATGGCCTACTGTGACAAACACGTATCATCACATAAATGTATTTTTTTGTAGTGCTTGCTGCAATCTCGAAATTTGTTACCTTTGGGACGAGGGGGCAGGTGCCTCCGCCTCGACGGAAGCCTTTCGCTTTGATCGCCCATCGAGGGCCGAAGCTAGCATAGTCCGCGCCCCTCCCGAGACATTCTTGCGCGTAGTGCGGCAGCCCTTGGGAGTAGAAGTCAGCACGTGGGGGGGTAGCGCGAGACGAGCGCCCTATTCGGGAGAGGGTCTTCTTTTCACTTACTTTGGAAGAGGGAAGAACACCGGGGTGATCGGCTATTACAGCCACTTTGCCGCCATCAAGGCCCTCCTGATAGAACACCCCATCTTCAAATTCAATTGACATCTCTGGGTCGTCATGATACCCCAGATCGCCGTCACGAGAGTGATTCTCTGGTTGAGGAGGAGGACAACTGATGGACGCAACCTAACGCCTCCATCCCTATTCAAGTGGTGATCAATAAGAATTCGGCATGATCTGTGGGCTTAAAGTAATGGATTGTGACTTACCCAGTCTGCCGGATTGTATCCGGAGCAGCCTTCTCTAATACTCATGCGAGCAAACTCTGCTTCATCTCCTTTGAACAGGTCGGCCAGTATTTTGGCCAGGGCCGCCTTGTTGTCTGGCCCTTGCTGTTGATGACGTGTCACATCATTGGTCCCATTATAGCACCATAAAGGGTGACCCCGCTGTTGGAGGTGTTGCACGCATCGGGTAATGGCGATGGCCATAACTTCAATCATGGTCAGCTTGCTGCTAGTTAGCAGCCTGATCTTGGCCGACAGTGCACGCACTTCTTCGCTGTCCTGATGGGAAGGGCCTCTAGGCCTCCAGTTGTACCACTTTATAGGCGGATCATTTGATATTCGGGTAGCCCTTGCCGGATTGGATCGGTAAGGGGAACGTCTTCGATATAAAACCACTCCGAAGTCCATCCTTCAAGATCTTTCTGTGGGGTCCCGATTGGGTACATGTCCCAGCTATTCGCCATAGTTTGGCGCCGCCTACCTCAAATATAGATCCCTCCCGGAGGCGGGGGACAAGACAGAAATACGTCCTCCACAAGTCAAAGTGGGGCTCGAAACTTAGAAATATCTCGCACAAGGCTACGAAGCCAGAAATATGCAATATCGACCCCGGGGTGAGGTTGTGGAGTTGGATCCCATAGAACTCTAGCAGACCTTGTAGAAAGGGATGAATAGGAAAACCTAAACCTCTTAGAAGGAAGGGCACGAGACATACCCTCTCCTCCTTGTTTGGGGTGGGGGAGTTCTCGGCAAGGGCACGGCCATCGATGGAGATGAGACTGGCGCGGACTAGTACCAGATCGGCCGAAGGGAGGAAGCGCTGTGACTGCAAGCAACTCAGCTGGATATGCGAGACCGAGCAGCTCGACCAATCACCTGGGAGCGGGCCGTGAGGGCGCGAGGAAGAACCTGGGATGTCGGCCATGGCTTTGGGGAATTTTTTGGTGTCGTTCTTGGTGAAGGGGAAGATAACTGTTCTCAGCCCCCTTGGATCTATAAATAAGTTTCTTATTGTGAAGCCAAAAGGACGGGTGCGTGGAAGGATGGCATTGGGCCGCACGCCCTCTGGAAAGGTGTGTGAAGCCCTTGCCCCGAAGAATGGCATTAAACTCTTATGGTCCCACCTCAATCTCGAGATGTCTTCGGATCTTAGAATCTTTAGACTATCCGGACCCAAGTACATTAGAGCGGGTTCCGGATAAATTTCGGCAAAATCAACATGGCTTCCAATGGAGTAAAGAAACTCATCTCACAAGCCGATGATGTGAAGATTCCAGAAGACAATCCCCGGTGTTGGAGGCAAGTTCGGGGGCTACTGAGGGAGTCATGGACTAAGGGGTCCTCGGGGCGACGGCCCAGTGTACATGGGCCGGACTGGTGGAACCGTATAATGACAGGAAATCTATGAAGCCGTGGTGTGCCCTCCAAGTCAAGAAGGCGGAGTATCTCTTTAATTCCTTATTGTAATCTATCTTCGGTAACCCTAACCCTACCGGTGTCTATATAAACCGAGGGTTTTAGTCTTTAGGGCTAGAGCTACATTCATCACCTCATTGCCTTAGGGTTTAGCTCATGCTGATCTCGAGGTAGATCTACTCTGTAAACCACATCATACATCCAATATAATCAAGCAGGACGTAGGGTATTACCTCTTCGGGAGGGCCTGAACCTGGATAAACAATGTGTTTGTCGTCCCTTGTTACCCATCGATCCTAGATCCACAGCTTGGGACCCCCTACCCCGAGGTCTGCCTGTTTTGACACCGACAGAGGGGATTCTAAATCATTAACCATATCCCCCGAAAGGTGGGACACGACCTCCACCTCGAGGGGACGTGCCAAACGTGGCGTCAGCCTCGAGCCGCACCTTGAGAAATAGTAACTGCTCGGCGTTACGGCCTGAGGCGACTCTTCATTGAAAGGGAAAAAGTTGTCAGGTGAAGGCACTGTTTACACTTAAACAGTTTTTCTTATTGCCTTCATTGTTAAGTAAAACTGCTGTTTCAGATTTCGGACATCACTTGGCTCTGAACATGAACAAAGCATACTGAAGAACTCGCCTCACAAGCTGAACACCGTGGAGTGAGCAGATGTCGGATACAAGCCTTGGCGTTGGAGGCAAGTTCGGGGGCTACTGAGGGGGTCATGGACTAAGGGGTGAGGGAGTCCTAGATTAGGGGGTCCTCGGGTGTCCGGTCTATTCGATATGGGCCGGACTGATGGGCCATGAAGATGAAGTAGAAGACCATCCCCCGTGTCCGGGTAGGACTCCTATATGCGTGGACGGCAAGTTTGATGTCCGGATGTACTATTTCCTTCTTCTGTAAACCGACTCTGTACAACCCTAGGCCCCTCCGGTGTGTATATAAACCGGAGGGTTTAGTCCGTAGAGGCAATCAGAATAATCATAGGCTAGACAGCTAGGGTTTAGCCATTATGATCTCAAGGTAGATCAACTCTTGTAACCCCTATACTCATCGAATACAATCAAGCAGGACGTATGGTTTTACCTCCATTAAGAGGGCCCGAACCTGGGTAAACATCGTGTCCCCATTGTCCATTGTTACCATCGATCCTCAGACACACAGCATGGGACCCCCTACCCGAGATCTGCCGGTTTTGACACCGACATTGGTGCTTTCATTGAGAGTTCCGTTGTGTTGTCGACAGAAGAATCGATGGCTCGCCTCGTTGTCGATAACGATGCTGTTTCTGGGGAGACTTTTCTCCCTGGTCAACTTTTTGTGTTTGGCGGCTTCACGCTACGTGCCAACTCGACCGGCCACCTTGAGCAGGTCGACAGCTACGCCCCTGGTCACCAGATTAGGTTCGGAAGTCTGAACTACATCACTGATATCCGAGGAGACCTGGTCTTCGAGGGGTTCACGGCCTCGACCGCCGCTCCCCACCCGCATGAAGAAGGCCCTTCGGATCCACCATCAGATCCCATCCCGGGATCGACTATCATGCCTGCCCTGGCCTGAGATCCGGAGCGGGACACTTCGTCCGAAGACCGGGGGTGAACCCCGCCGGACTTTCTCCTATTACGGAGCTTCTAGTCGGAGACCCAGATGCAACCATGCCGTCGGCGGACCCGGAGTCAAACGGGACTCTCCCCGTCATTGGGAAGCCGGATTTGCCTCTGGACGTCAACTCCGAACTCTCGAGGTCTGCGTCTATCGGGCTCGGTCAGGTGGTTATTACCGAACCTAGCTCCGCAGATCCTCAGACGCCTGTCCAGCTCTCACTCCTAAATGAAGCACTGGACCTGATGCAATCTCTCGCCATCATGGAAGTATCACCTCCGAACTACTCCCAGCCTGAACTAGGGCCTGAGAGTTGGGAATTTTGCATCCCACCCACCACCCACTTAATAGCCACTGTCGAGGATTTAACCGACATGCTAGATTACACCTCCGAAGACATCGATGGCATGGACGACGATGTCGGAGTTGAACCAGGCCAAAACCTGCCCTTCACTGGGCGTTGGACAGCCACTTCTACTTATGATGTATACATGGTGGACACGCCTGAAAAGAAGGACGACAATGGCACTCAAGATCCAGATGAGGAGAAGCCCGTCGACGAACCACCAAAGTGCCGGCGTCAGCGGCGCTGTCCACGATCGCGTCGGGCAAGGGAAAGTAATACCGGCACCAGAGATAATGACACTCTGGACAATGTCGAAGACTCCGACCACCCCAAGGAGCCTGCGTTCGAGCAGGACGAGAGGGAAGAGGGTCAAGTCAACCCCGACGAACTTGCTGATCACGGGGATTCGGAAGATAGTAACTACTTACCTATCTTCGAAGAGGATATTAGCCTCGAAGACGAAGATTTCATCGTCCCAGAGGAACCCCTCGAACAAGAACACTTCAAGCGACGGCTGATCGCCACTGCACAAAGCCTGAAAAGGAAACAGTAGCAACTTCAAGCCGAACAGGATACGCTCAACGACAGATGGACTAAGGTCCTAGCCGCCGAAGAAGGATACGGCTTTGAGTGCCAAACAAAGAGCTATCCTAAGCGCAGGCCCCTGCCACAATTCGACGAGGAGGCCTTTGAGCCAATACCGTCAAAATACAATCATGCCGATCAACTGGACCGACCACCACGTGGACAGGACAAAACGGCCAATTATGCCGAACATCAACCCGCACCCCTCATAATAGAGGCAAGGAAGCAGCGGCTCCGCGCTACACGTACGACCTATGTCAGGACCTGACCAATAGAACCGCCTAGACCAGATCCATCTATGGATCAAGAGGACGTGCCCCCACACGAGAGGACGACCATCAAGCCTGGCATGACAAACCTAACCAAGTCCGGGGTCAGCATCGAACACAGATGTCATCCGAACTCCGTCGCAATGTCGCCCGGTACAGAGGTGCCACACACCCCATGTGCTTTACCGATGAGGTAATGCAGCACCAATTTCCGGAAGGATTTAACCCGTGAACATCGAGCAATACGATGGAACGACGGATCCCGCCGTATGGATTGAAGATTTTCTTCTCCACATTCACATGGCTCACGGAGATGATCTCCACACCATTAAATACCTCCCTCTAAAGCTAAAAGGACCAGCACGGCACTGGTTGAGTAGCCTCCCAGAGAAATCCATTGGAAGTTGGGAAGATTTAGAGGATGCTTCTCGGGACAACTTTCAGGGCACTTATGTCCGGCCACCGGATGCTGATGACTTGAGTCACATACTCCAGCAACCTGGAGAGTCAGCTCGCAAACTTTGGAATCGGTTCTTAATTAAAAAGAACCAAATCGTGGACTGTCCGGACACCAAAGCCCTAGTGGCATTTAAGCACGGCATCCATGACAAATGGCTTGCCCGACACCTCGGTCAGGAAAAACCAAAGACTATGGCAGCTCTTACTGCACTCATGACCCGCTTCTGTGTGGGCGAAGATAGCTGGCTGGCTCGTAGAAGCAACAATACCAGTGACCCCGGCACCTCTGAGGCCAGGGATGGCAATGGAAGGCCACGACGCAGCAAAAACAAGGGTCAGAATAACAACGAAGAAATAGAGGATACGGCGGTAAACGCCGGATTCAGTGGCTCTAAACCCGGTCAGCGGAAGAAGCCATTCAAAGGTACTAGGGACGGTCCATCCAACTTGGACAAGATACTGGATCGACCCTACCAGATTCATGGCACCCCTGACAAGCCTGCCAACCACACCAACAGAAACTGTTGGGTTTTCAAACAGGCTGGTAAATTAAACACCGAACATAAGGGGAAAGGACCTCCAAGTGAGGACGATGATGAGCCTCGTGCACCCCGGACCGGGGGACAAAAATAGTTTACCCCCGAGCTAAAAACGATGAACATGATCTACGTCACCCACATCCCCAAGAGGGAGCGCAAATGCGCGTTAAGGGACATCTACGCCATAGAGCATGTCGCCCCAAAATTCAACCCATGGTCGGCTTGTCCGATCACCTTTGATCCCAGGGACCACCCAACCAGTATCCGTCACGGAGGTTCGGCGGCCCTGGTACTCGATCCTATCATTGATGGATACCATCTTACTAGAGTCCTCATGGATGGCGGCAACAGCCTCAACTTGCTCTACCAGGATACTGTCCGTAAGATGGGTATCGACCCGTCAAGAATCAAACCTAGCAACACTACCTTTAAAGGAGTGATACCTGGCGTGGAGGCCCGCTGCACGGGCTCCTTAACACTGGAAGTCGTATTCGGCTCTCTAGATAACTTCTGAAGCGAAGACTTGATCTTCGACATTGTCCCTTTTCGCAGTGGTTATCATGCACTGCTCGGACGAACGGCCTTTGCCCGCTTCAATGCGGTCCCGCACTATGCTTATCTGAAGCTCAAAATGCCTGGACCTCGTGGCGTCATCACAGTAAATGGGAATATGGAGCGCTCCCTCCATACTGAGGAGCATACTGCGGCCCTAGCAGCCGAAGTACAGGGCGGCCTCATCAAGCCGGACAATCCATCGGTCATCAAGACCCATGACTCTGCTAAGCGAGTCCGATCCGCACTACAATGCGATAGCCCGATGGAGCCGGAGCGTAAATAGCAGTTTAGACTCCGCCGACCGCCCCATCAGGTTGCGGCATACATACCGCGTGTACATAACTACGCACTTAAAATACCTTGGGCAGCGCCAAAGGCACACTGCAGAAAAGGTCCATAGTACGGTTTGACCCTATTCGGACCTCAACTATTTTTTCCACTATAGGTTCGTTAAAATACCTACCTGATCTACGGAGGCTCTTTTCCAGGTCCCTCTTTCTTACAGACGACCATCACCTCCTCCTCTTAAAGGATTTCCCACCAAGGAGAAACGGCGCAGACGTGCGGCAGGGCACCATTGAGATCTTCAAACCACTACTTTTAGGCCCTGGGTAAACCTTTTCCTTGTGTAAAACTTTTGGCATGTAAAATAGCCTCGATATTTGTGGCATTAACTGTAATAATACGGCTCCACGTACTCGTCAGGGTATAAAGGAAGCAGTTGACCACCACTTTTGTTTGGCACTCATTTATTTTTGTCATCTGTATGCCCTCCCTACTTCAGACTGCCCCACGTGCTTTAGTCCGGCCTTAACACCGGGGGCTGTATTCAGTCCTGCACATTTCGAAGTCCGAACACCTAGAGGGTACTCTTCGGCGTCCCGGATATTGCATTATATGCATCGGCTCCGAATCATGTCTTTGGTCTATAGTTGGGTTGCCCGGCTCCTGTGCTTACCACCTTACGTTCCGCTCGTTTGGCTAAGGTAGTAAAGGGAGAACTACTGCGATTGTACTTCTGGTTCATCCGGTTAAGTACCTCAGTAGAGAAAGCCGAAAACTGACTGTCATGATAAGCGCGAGCTGGTCCGCGATTCGGTGACTTAGTATTATACTACAAATCATTAGCGATTTACTCCGTGTTATACGAGGGGCTGGTCTTCGTCCAGCCGCATGGAAAAGGCACCGTAGTCTGGATAGCCACACACGCACCAGGGGCTAGTACTTAGCTCTACAGTCAAACTCCTATGGCTAAGTGAAAGTAATAAAGCCACATAGTCTGATTGCCTGGTTCACCACGGTGACACCTCCTTTACGGACCAAGACGTTGGATAAAGTGTGGTCACATGTTACGCCGAACACCCCTATAGCATCTACATGGGGGCTGAAGCCGACGACTGGCAACTTTCAGAAATAAAACAATAAACGGCCGCACAGGAGGAAAAATCGCTTGAAACAAAAGGCGCAAACATAGATATATAAATAGCACGGGTTCATCGCATTGTTTGTACAACCCGAACATACTCAATCAAATATTACGTCCTTAGAGCATTGACCCTCGATCATTCGAGCTCCTTCTAGGACGTCATCGAAGTACCTCTCTGGCTTCCGGTGATCTTTGCCTTCGGGCGGGCCTACGGTTGCCACTTCGGTGGCCTTCATCTTTGCCCATTGCATCTTGACACAGGCAAAGGCCATCCGGGCACCCTCTATGCAGGCCGAGCACTTCAATGCATCAATCCGAGGCTGCGCGTCGATAAGCTGCTTCACCAAACTGAAGTAGGTACTAGGGATTGGCTCGGCCGGCCAGAGCTAGACTATCAGGTCCTTCATGGCCAAACCGGCCACCCTATGCAGCTCCGTCAGCTGCTTCAGCTGGTCGTTCAGAGGCGTCGGGTGTTCCGGCTCGAGAAATTGCGACCAGAACAGCTTCTCTGTCGAGTTCCCCTCCTGGGCTCGAAAGAACTGTGCGGCATCGGCGGAACTCCTTGGAAGATCCGCTAACGCGCCTGGAGAACTCCATACTCGGGTGAGCAAAGCAAACCTCTGACCTCCAAAGATACTCTGCAAAAGAAAGGCCTTACCAGCCTCTATCTGCCTCGCCTGATGGATCTCTTCACGAGCACTCCGGGACTCGATCCGCGCCTCTTTGGCATCATGGAGAGCCTTGGCGAGCTCAGTCGACTGGTCCGAAGTCTTCTGCTCTAAAGCTTTGCATTTGCTGATGGCATCCTTCAGCTCCTGCTCTACTTTGGCCACCTAAGCTTCGTGTTGGCGGCGGGTATCTTGCTCGGTCTTCAGTTTGGCAGCCGCTTTGTCAGCGGCTGCCTTATTCGCCTCTGCCTCTTTTTTGGCCTGGGCAAGGGCGCCTTTGAGGGTCTCGACCTCGGCTGCGCCAGCTGTGATTATAATCAAGGCATTCCATGAGTTAATCTCTAAATATACATATCACTTCTGATATCAAAATAAACTTTTAACATTATACGCATACATTACGTCTCATCGAACCGCTTATTAATGCGGTCAATTTCCTCATTGGCCACCTGAAGTTTCCAATTGAGTTCGGAAACTTCTGCGGCCTGGGCGGTTGCCGCCAACAGGGAAGCCTGTTACAATAAATAGCACAGCAGGTTAACTCTCCCGAATATTATATGGATCCTCTGTCTGGTTTCTTTTAACCGAACAGAGCCTCAGGGGCTACTGCATGTACATAGGTATATTCCTATATATGAAAAGTTTTTAGAACATTATGTCGCATACCTCAAAGATTGTCAGTAGGCTGGTGAAGGCTTCGTTCAGTCCGCTCTTAGCAGACTGAACCTTCTCCACCACCGCACCCATCAGGGTGCGGTGCTCCGCCACGATGGAAGCACGCTGCAGTGCTTCCTCCAGAGCATTGGGCGCCTCCGGATTAGTGGAGGTCGCCGATGGAGCTGATGCTCCTCCCCCTTCTTTCAAAGGAGGCTGCTTATCCAATCCCGGAGTCGTGTTGGTCTTCGGAATGGTGTCCGGCTAGGGCCTGGATTGTTGGGGGTCCGCACCGTTGGTTGTCATAGGGGTCGCCTCCCCTAGGTCTTCGGCGACCGAGGTATTAACCTCGGGCGCTTTCTCGACGGCCTCGTTCGCCCTCCCTCTGCTAAGAGAGGTCCTTTGGGACGAAACTTCAGTGTCCTCCATGATGATAGGCGAGGGGGCTCGCGTCGGCGTGTCACTCTCTGCCATTTCAGGTGGCAGAGAGTTCCCCTCCAATGATGGAGTTTGCGGGAGCTCGCGGGGAGGGTTGAAAGGCAAATAATAAAATAACTTATACAATAACAGCAAGTGGACCGAAGAAAAATGAGTAAGTTTCTGAATACTTACGATTCGGCCAGGGGCTTCACCCTGGGAGGTCTCTTGGGGACTAGTTCGAACTCTGAGTCCGAACTGTTTGGGAGGGTCACCTTCTCTCTCTTGGGCGCCTCGCCCTCCGGGTCTTCGGAGGCCGCCCTCTTCTTCTTGTTCTTCCCCTTATGAGGGGAGTCGCTTTCCACCTCCTCCTCCTCTTCTTCCTCGTCTTCTTCGTCGGAAGAGAGGGCTTCGGTCTCTCCGGACACTGTGTCCGAAGGACCTCTGTGGCGGGGGCCGCTCTTGGCTTCCTTGCCCTTCTTCTTCTTGGCCTTCTTCTCCGGCGCCTGATATGGCGCCGGGACCAGCATCTCCGTTAGCTGGGGTGTGGCCGGGTTCTCAGGCAGCGGTGCCGGACAATTGATCCGCTCCACCTTTGTCGTCCATCCCTGTACGGAAGGCAGGCGAGGTAATCTACATTATATCTAAAGTATTAACCGGATAAGTCTCCGGAAAAGTTATGCTCACCGCTGAGGCCGGGTTCTTGATGTCGAGTCCGATGTCCTCGGTCTTCTTCGGCCACATTTTCTGGGCCTTGAAGAGTTGCTTCCATATGTCTTCGTGCGTGGTGCCGAAGAAGCGCTTCAGGGTCCGTGGCTCCTCGGGATTGAACTCCCACATGGGGAAGGCCCGGAGTTGGCACGGAAGAGTGCGGCGGAAGAGCATCACCTGAATCATGTTTGTGAGACCGTTTGCACCTAACATTTTGGAGATGTGCTTTTGTAGCATCTGCACCTCAAGTTTGGACACCCAATCAAGGCCCTTGGCAGTCCATGCGGTGAGTCTCATGGGGGGTCTGGATCTGAAGTCAGGCGTGGCCGCCCAGTTGGCGTCACGGGGTTCGGTGATATAGAACCACTCCTGTTGCCACACCTTGACTGTCTCCACAAATGCCCCTTTGGGCCAGACGGCATTGGGGAGCTTGCTTACCATGGCCCCGCCACAGTCTGCATGTTGTCCGTCAACCACCTTCGGCTTCAGATTGAAGACCTTGAGCCATAGGCCGAAGTGTGGGGGGATGCGGAGAAAAGCCTCGCACACGACAATGAACGCTGATATGTGGAGGAAGGAATTTGGGGCTAGATCGTGAAAATCTAACCCGTAGTAGAACATGAGGCCTCGGACGACGGGGTGGAGGGGAAACCCTAGCCCTCGGAGGAAATGGGGGATGAACACGACCCTCTCACCAGGCTCCGGAGTAGGGATAACCTGATCTTTGTCAGGGAGCCTATGCGTGATATCCGCGGACAGATAGCCCATGCTCCGGAGATCCTTGATGTCCTTCTCGGTGACGGAGGAGGCCTCCCACTTGCCCTTGGAACCGGACCCGGCCATTGCCGGGGAGGGTGGCAGTGGTGGGAAAATTCGAACTGGTGGGCGCTGGAGCTTGGAGGTTGGAAGACAGGAGCGGGAAGAAGGCGTGGGGAAAAAGGAGGGATCTTTATCCTCTTATAGATGGTAAAAATACCAAATGTCCCCTTCTCAAGCCATAAACCTCGCCTGTTCCCAACGAGATCATGCGTAAGGCGCGGTTGGGTTACCCAAACCACATTCATGGGAATCCCATGATGGACGGGCATGATGTCTGTTTTGACGAGACGTGCCAATGAGGGCTAGGCCTCGAAACACGAAACGAGAGGCGTGAAAACGGTTCGAAATGTTAAAGAGTCAAGTGTGACCCTTCGCCGAAAAAGTTGTCAGTAAAAGACACTGTTCCTATTTTGACATCTTGCCTTCGTGGCTAAGGGTTGTATTAATTGTGTAGAGCCGGATACAGTTCCTCTATGCAGGAAGCTGACTTGAAGTATTCAGGAGAAGGAACCCGCCTTGCAATGCCGAAGATAATCCGCGTGCCGAACTCATCATCATCGAAGACTGGTTTAGGGGCTACTGAGGGAGTCCTGGATTAGGGGGTCCTCGGGTGTCCGGTCTATTTGATATGGGCCGGACTGATGGGCCGTGAAGATGAAGTAGAAGACCATCCCCCGTGTCCGGGTAGGACTCCTATATGCGTGGACGGCAAGTTTGATGTCCGGATGTACTATTTCCTTCTTCTGTAAACCGACTCTGTACAACCCTAGGCCCCTCCGGTGTGTATATAAACCGGAGGGTTTAGTCCGTAGAGGCAATCGGAATAATCATAGGCTAGACAGCTAGGGTTTAGCCATTACGATCTCGAGGTAGATCAACTCTTGTAACCCCTATACTCATCGAATACAATCAAGCAGGACGTAGGGTTTTACCTCCATTAAGAGGGCCCGAACCTGGGTAAACATCATGTCCCCATTGTCCATTGTTACCATCGATCCTCAGACACACAGCTTGGGACCCCCTACCCGAGATCTTCCTGTTTTGACACCGACAAGGGATCCTCGGGGTGACGGCCCATTGAGTATGGGCCGGACTAGTGGAGCCGTATAGTGATGGGAGATCTATGAAGCCGTGGTGTGCCCTCGAAGTCAAAGATAGACAGGATCTCTTTATCCCTTATTGTAATCTGTCTTCGGCAACCCTAACCCTACCGGTGTCTATATAAACCGAGGGTTGTAGTCTTCAGGGCTAGAGCTATATTCATCACCACATCACCTTAGGGTTTAGCTCATGCTGATCTTGAGGTAGATCTACTCTGTAACCATACTATACATCCAATACAATCAAGCAGGACGTAGGGTATTACCTCTTCGAGAGGGGCCGGACCTGGGTAAACATCGTTTTCATCGTCCCTTGTTCCCCATCGACCTTAGATACACAGCTCGGGGCCCCCTACCCCGAGGTCTGCCGGTTTTGACACCGACAATCCCCCTGACGAAGCCTTCCTTGCTCGTGTAATCGTACAGGGGGGCCCTTCCCGAGGAAGCGCGCTTGCTTCACCGCCAGTCAAGATGAGGAGTATCCCACTCAGCACGTCGGGGGCAGGCAAGCCGTCTGGAGCCTCATTACGTCCTCGCGGCCAATGAAGGCCCACATGGGGCGGGAATGGCGTTGGAGGGGGGCGATTCGCCGCCGGACGAACTCCCTCACCACCATCGTCACCGTCACGCCTGCTGCCCTCTGGTCGGCCATCCTTGCCATGACCCGCTGATACGTCTCAAACGTATCTATAATTTTTGCTTGTTCCATGCTGTTATATTATCATTCTTGGTTGTTTTACAATCATTTTATAGCAACTTTATATCATTTTTTGGGACTAACCTATTGACATAGTGCCCAGTGCCAGTTGTTGTTTTTTGCTTTTTTTTACTTCGCAGAAAATCAATACCAAACGGAGTCCAAATGCAGCGAAACTTTTTGGAGATTTTTTCTACACCAGAAGACACCTGTTGGGCCAAAGAAGTTCCAGAGGGGGGCTCCGAGGGGAGCACAACCCACCTGGGCATGCCTGGGGGCCCAGGCGCGCCCTGGTGAGTTGTGCCCACCTCGGCGGCCTCCCGCACCACCTCTTTGCTCTATAAATACCCCAAAAATCCAAAAACCCTAGGGGAGTCGACGAAACACAATTCCAGCTGCCGCAAGTTCCAGAAACACCAGATCCAATCTAGACACCATCACGAAGGGGTTCATCATCCTCATTGGTGCCTCTCCGATGATGCGTGAGTAGTTCATTGTAGACCTACGGGTCCGTAGTTAGTAGCTAGATGGCTTCCTCTCACTCTTTTGATTCTCAATACACTGGTCTCTTGGAGATCTATTTGATGTAACTCTTTTTGCGGTGTGTTTGTTGGGATCCGATGAACTTTGAGTTTATGATCAGATCTATTTTATCCATGAAAGTTATTTGAGTCTTCTTTTGATCTCTTATATGCATGATTACTTATAGCCTCGTATTTCTTCTTCGAATCTTTGGTTTAGTGAGGCCGACTAGATCGATTTTTCTTGCCATGGGAAGAGGTGCTTTGTGATGGGTTCGGTCGTGTGGTGTTCTTTCCCAGTGACAGAAGGGGCAGCAAGACACGTATTGATCGTTGCCATTAAGGATAACAAGATGGGGTCTATTCCTACATGAATAGATCTTGTCTACATCATGTCATCGTTCTTATTGCATTACTCCATTTCTCCATGAACTTAATACACTAGATGCATGCTGGATAGCGGTCGATGTGTGGAGTAATGGTAGTAGATGCAGGCAGGAGTCGGTCTACTAATCTTGGATGTGATGCCTATGTTGTCCTAATTGTTCAGAATTTTTGGAGTTACAGAAGTATGAGAACAATTCGCATCTTTACAGACTGTTCTGTTTTTGACAGATTCTGTTTTCTTTGCATTGTGTGCTTATTTTGATGATTTTATGGGTTGTATCGGTGGGTATAAGCCATGGCAAAGTTAGAATACAATAGATATAATGCAATAACAAAATTTGAATGGGTTTTCTACAGTACTTAAAGTAAAGATTGGTTTTCTTATACTAACGGATCTCACGAAGGTTTTGTTAAGTTTTGTGTGATTGAAGTTTTCAAGTTTTGGGTGAGATCACGATGGATGAAGGAATAAGGAGTAAGAAGAGCCTAAGCTTGGGGATGCCCATGGCACCCCAAGGTAATATTCAAGGAGAAACAAGCAACTAAGCTTGGGGATGCCCCGAGTGGCATCCCCTCTTTCTTCTAACGACCATCGGTATTTTACTTGGAACTATATTTTTATTCGTAACATATCATGAGTTTTGCTTGGAGCATCTTCTATTATATGAGTCTTTGCTTGTTTTGCTTTTTGTTTTGTGTCAAGTATCCTTGCTGAACACACCTATTTGAGAGAGCCAAAATTATGCTATGATTTGTTAGAATTGCTCTATGTGTTTCACTTAAATTTTTTGAGCTATGGAATTGCTCTAGTGCTTCACTTATATCTTTTTGAGCACGGTGTGCTTTAATATTTTTTTGAATAAATGCTCTCATGATTCACTTAGATTTATTTGAGAGTTAGTAATTTTTGAAGAAATTCTCTCATGCTTCACTTATATTATTTTGAGAGACAAAAAAAATTTATGCTCATGTTCTTCACTTAGATTTGTTTGAGCTATCAAAAGCAACATATGAAACTAGTCCCAAAGTGATAGATATTCAAGAGGGATATAATAAAAACTTTCATGAAGATCATTGGACAAAATAAACTTGATTCTTTGTAATAGTTTTGCGATATGATCATAGTGATATGTGAGTCATGTTGATGAGTAATTGTGCTTTAGTAAGAATATTGGTGTTAAGGTTTGTGATTCCCTATGCAAGCACGAAAGTCAATAGTTATGCAATGAAATTACATCCTACTTGTGGTGCATTATTCGGTGTTAGTTATGCTTAATGCTCGTTTATGAGATTTTTCATTTCTTGGTTGGATGCTTCTCAATATTTTTGCTAGCCTTCACTTGTACTAAGTAGGAATACTACTTGTGCATCCAAAATCCTTAAACCCAGTCTTGCCATATGAGTCCACTATACCTACCTATATGCGGTATTTCCGTGCCGTTCTAAGCAAATTTGTATGTGCCACCTCTAATTTTCAAAATAAATTTCCTTTTTGTGTGCTCGTACCGCTCATGAAACGGTAGGGGGTGGCTGATATATTTCCATGCTAGATGTGTTATTCTCAAGATGAGTGTTTATTCACTTGTCATTGCATGAGAGTACGGCAAAGGTATTAGGGATGCCCAGTCCCGAAATAAAAAATGAATTTACTTTATGTTGTCAAATAGAAAATTCCTTGGAAAAATTTGGTATGGACGGCACCCATGGATACGGCTAGCCGTGGAATGTGAAAGTATGGTGGAAAAAGGAATAAAGTTTATTTTCTGTTTGGGAACCGCCTACGATATATCTAGCATGGAAAGTATTGGGAACTACTAGATCGTTTTCGTTGACAGGAAAAGCATGCCACCCAAAATGTTTTATCTCTATCTTTTTTGCTTTGAGCTCTCGCACCTCTACAAATCCCTACTTCCCTCTGCGAAGGGACTTTCTATTTACTTTATGCAATTTTTATTTTTATTCGAGTCTCCATCTTCTCTTACAAAGCACCAACTAAGGGGCACTATGATCGTACTTGAGCATTGGGTGTAGCTAATATGCGAGTGTGTTTCATGAATGGATCAATGATTGAGCATAATGGGCTAGGGATAACTTGCTTTAGTGTTGATATTTTGAAAGACATGGTTGCTTGTTGATATGCTTGAGTATTGAAATCTTCATGTCAAAACTAGACTATTGCTTTGAACCATATAAAAGTCCAAATGTCCATGCTACAAAAGAAAAGAATATGTGATGAACATGTTAGGAAGCATTCCACATCAAAAATTCTATTTTTATCATTTACCTACTCGAGGACGAGTAGGAATTAAGCTTGGGGATGCTGATACGTCTCCAACGTATCTATAATTTTCGCTTGTTCCAAGCTGTTATATTATCATTCTTGGATGTTTTACAATCATTTTATAGCAACTTTATATCACTTTTGGGACTAACCTATTGACATAGTGCCCAGTGCCAGTTGCTGTTTTTTGCTTGTTTTTTACTTCGCAGAAAATCAATACCAAGCGGAGTCCAAATGCAGCGAAACTTTTTGGAGATTTTTTCTAGACCAGAAGACACAAGTTGGGCCAAGAAAGTACTTGAGGGGGGATCCGAGGGGAGCACAACCCACCTGGGCGTGCCTGGGGGCCCAGGCAGGCCCTGGTGGGTTGTGCCCACCTCGGCCGCCTCCCGCACCGCCTCTTTGCTCTATAAATACGCCAAAAATCCAAAAACCCTAGGGGAGTCAACGAAACACAATTCCAGCCGCCGCAAGTTCTAGAAACACCAGATCCAATCTAGACACCATCACGGAGGGGTTCATCATCCTCATTGGTGCATCCCTGATGATGCGTGAGTAGTTCATTGTAGACCTATGGGTCCGTAGTTAGTAGCTAGATGGCTTCCTCTCTCTCTCTTTTAATTCTCAACACAATGGTCTCTTGGAGATCTATTTGATGTAACTCTTTTTGCGGTGTGTTTGTTGGGATCCGATGAACTTTGAGTTTATGATCAGATCTATTTTATCCATGAAAGTTATTTGAGTCTTCTTTTGATCTCTTATATGCATGATTACTTATAGCCTCGTATTTCTTCTTCGAATCTTTGGTTTAGTTAGGCCGACTAGATCGATTTTTCTTGCCATGGGAAGAGGTGCTTTGTGATGGGTTCGGTCGTGCGGTGTTCTTTCCCAGTGACAGAAGGGGCAGCAAGACATGTATTGATCATTCCCATTAAGGATAACAAGATGGGGTCTATTACATGAATAGATCTTGTCTACATCATGTCATCGTTCTTATTGCATTACTCCGTTTCTCCATGAACTTAATACACTAGATGCATGTTGGATAGCGGTCGATGTGTGGAGTAATAGTAGTAGATGCAGGCAGGAGTCGGTCTACTAATCTTGGACATGATGCCTATATAATGATCATTGCCTGGATATCGTCATAATTATTTGAAGTTCTATCAATTGCCCAACAGTAATTTGTTTACCCACCATATGCTATTTTTCTCGAGAGAAGCCACTAGTGAAATCTAGGGCCCCCGGGTCTATTCTTCATCATATTTGCTTTCTGATCTATTATTTGCCACTTTTATTTTCAGATCTATATTTCCAAAAACCCAAAAATACCTTGCTGCACTTTTTTGCTATTTATTTTATTTCGCGTTTTATCGAGATCTATTTATCCAATCTACACATTTTTTATCCCGTCAACTTGACAATTTCTGGCGCCGTTACCCGTAGAGGGATTGACAACCCCTCATAAGCGTCGGGTTGCAAGTATTTGTTCTTTGTGTGAAGGTACTATTTACATAGTGTTGCTTGGTTCTCCTACTGGATTGATACCTTGGTTTCATAACTGTGGGAAATACCTATCGTAGTTGTACTGCATCATCCCTTCCTCTTTGGGGAAATACCGACGTAGTTCAAGCGACATCACCCGCGACAGCCTCGGGTCGACGAGCCTCTCATGCTTCCACCCGGAGCTCAACTCCACCGGGGACGACAGAGTCTGAAGTAAGGGGCAGAACTGGGCCACATCAACATACACCCATTGCCTCTGAAAGCTCTCAGTGTTAGGGCAGATCTCCATGTCAATACCCTCGCCCGCCGTTGTGCTCACTGCGCAGAGTGACACACACCTAGAACACTACGCGCCGATGGTCAGCCGTAGGCAGAAGAAGTGGCGAAGCAGCCTCACCAAGGTGGCGACACCCATGAAGGCCTCGCACAGGAACGTGAACGTGAAAAGGAGGAGGACGGATTTTGGATCAAAGTGCAACGCATGGACCTGATAATGCGAAAGCACGGCATTGAAGAAATCCGAGAACGGCGGCAGCAAGCCGGAGAAGAGGGCATGGAGGTGAAGGGCGACGGTGGTAGCCTCCAGCTTTGTAGAAGGCCGAGAATCAGGCCAAATCTTCGTCGCCTTCCACTCGTTGGAGTCATCCGCGATCACTGGGAGGACCTTGCCAAGCCCCTCATGATTGAGCACTGTGGACCGACCCAGAGCGGGTTCCGGACCCGCTTGGCGGTCCACCACCGTCATGGCCTTGCTCCTCTTTATTCGGGGAGCCATGGCGACGCGGTGGGCCGAGGGCGGCGCAAGATCCGACGGGCGAGGCGCAAGCTTGCTTGAGAAGGAAGGGGCGGAGAACGGGTGCGCAACGGAGCAATGATGGCCCTCGGCATGCGCCAGGCTTTTTGTCAGCCTGGGCGGTTGCCGAGGAGTCGTGGGGAAGTGGGGGCATCCCACACACCATCGTGCGCCACGCGTCAAGCCTGGCCCGCAGGCGTTCGGGCCCACGCCGCTTCGCCTCTCCTCTTCGTCTCCGCCTTCGAGCTAGGGCGAGCGTGCCGCAGGCCCGGGGGCTACTGTCGGGGTTCTGGGACAGGGGGTACCCAGGCCCGTCTGCCCGTGGCCCATCGCTTGCCATCGTCAAAGGCCCAGTCTAGCCCAGCTCCAAGACTTCACGAGCAAGACCCTCGCGAGGGGCGGACATCTCTAGGCTCTCACCCCGCCTCACGAGGCGCATGGTGACGTGAGCCATGACGAACGGAGCCAGGAGGGCACCAGTGGGCGCAGCCCAGGACAGTTTCCTCTTTGGTGCTAGAGGGGCAAGGACGCATGCGGGATCCCGAGGAATCCCCCAAAGGTTGCCATTCCAGTGCAACAGGACCAAGACCACGGGCTCGGCAGGACGGAGGTCATCACCGAGCCCACTAGTGCGTCATGGCCAGAAGCTTTGCAGGCAAAGACCACCTTTAGTCAGGATAGGGTGTACTCCTGTCCCCCTTCAAACTTGCACATTGTGGACTCCCTTCCAGCCTAGAGCTTTGGTGGAAGAGGATCGGGCCAGTATAAATATAGGTTAGTCTCCACCGTAGAGAGAGGACGCATCGAATCCATTCACCCCCTGAGCCCTCATGAGGCAGCTCATCCTTGTACTAGTTCATACTCATCCTCCTTGCGAGGTAATCCACCACAAAGCAGGAGTAGGGTCTTACACCGCAAGGTGGCCCGAACCTGGTTAAATCATCATGTCCATCTCTTTTTTCCATCTCGCTCGAGCACGTCGGAGCCATGCCGTGAGGCGGTGAGCAGCAAGTTGTAGCCTAGCCAAGTTCTTCGCGCACGCCCTAGAGTTCGAACCTTGTTTGGGTCTACGGAGCCCCCGATTCAGACAATGTGCATTGAGCATTTCAGATATTCTATCATATGGCATAAGACGATTCGAGCCGCTCGGAGTTATAGAGTGAAGACGGTTATTTTTCCTGTGTTTCTTTTAAGGTGGATTTGAGTCGTAGGAAAACTGTACTATCAAGAGGGGTTCCGGATCAGAACGGTTTGGGTGGAATCATCGCGTACACATCTTCGTTTGCACCCACTTCCATTCCCGCAACTTTGGAGTTCATCCTCTGTTCTTCTGTTAACCTGTCTTGAGGCAGCGGTAGTATCGCTCTGGGCAGCAGTAGTACTGCTTGTGCGGTACTGCCGCCGATCCAGTTCCGCGGCTACTACCATTTTTTTGATGTGTTCTGTTGCTTCTACACGCTCAACGGCAGTTGAGCGGAAGTAGAGTGGTAGTACCACTATCGGCGTTCTGGGAACGGGGGTACCCAGACCTGCCTGCCTGCGGCCCAACGTATGACTTCACCGACGGCCCGGTGCGGCCCAGCTACAAGGTTCCACGGACAAGACCCTCGCTAGGGGCCTCGCGAGGTGAACGACACCAAGACCTCCCGAGGGGCAGCTCCCCGAGCCTGCCTTCCGACAAGCGGAGATCTGTATGCAGGTACCCCCACCTCGTGAGGCTCGCGATGACATGAGCCATGACGACCAAGGCCACGCAGGCGCCAGTGGGCGCAGGCCAGGACAGTTTCCACTTCGGTTGTAAGGAAGCAAGGACACGTGCGGGTTCCCGATGAATCCCCCAAAGGTTTCCATTCCAGTGCAACAAGACCAAGACCACGAGCTCGGTAGAACGGATGTCATCGCCGAGCCCACAGCGGCGTCATGGCCAGAAGCTTTGCAGGCGAAGACCACCTTTAGTCAGGATAGGGTGTACTCCTGTCCCCCTTCAAAATTGGCCACAGTGGTATTCCTTCCCGCCTAAGTTATGAGGGAAGAGAATCGGGCCTAGTATAAATATAGGTTAGCCTCTGCCATGGAGATGGATCGATTCACTCTCATCCTCTGAACCTTCGCGCGGCAGCTCATCCACTGTACTAGTTCATCCTCAACCTCCTCGCGAGGTCAATCCATCACAAAGCAGGAGTAGGGTTTTACACCGCAAGGTGGCCCGAACCTGGGTAAACCACCGTGTCCACTTCTTCTTCCCGCTCACGCGTACTCGACGAGATCAGGCCGCGAGGGTGTCGAGCAGCGTATCGATGTGAAGCAAGATCCTTCATACACGCCCCAGAGTTCAAACCTAGTTTGGGTCCGCGGAGCCCTGATTCCGACATTTGGTGCGCCAGGTAGGGGTGTGTCGATGCTCTCCCTTCTGCATCGCTTCGTCCTTGCATCGTCGCTTCCATGGCCGACGCTCGCCGAGTTCGCGCCGAGCACCGGGCCACTCGCATCGCCCAGACGGCGCTCGTCGGCCACGGTGTTCCTCGCCGCTCCGCCTCTCCCGCAGCAAACGCCGCCACCAACCCCGCTGCTCATGAGCAGCAGGACTCTTTGCTGCCACGCTTCGTGCAGTGTAATGGCCGCACCGCCATGCCTTCCCTCACTCCCGCCACGGCGTCGTCCTCCCACGCTCATTGCGGGCCGGTGAACGCGCAAGCTGCACTCCGCATGGCGCGTGAGTTGCCGTGCTACCGCCCTGCCAATGAAGGCTATGATGCATGGCTTGGTCGCATCACCGAGCTCGTCAACGCCGCCGGCGAGCCTCCGGCACCCTCCCACTCTCTCTGTCCCCTGCCCTCCCGTGCGGGCGATGTGGCTCATGGCGCGCCTCCGCCTCCTCCTCTGCGCAGTGCCGACGCCGAGGCCAGGCGCGACGCGCGTTCGCGTGACCCACCGCGCGGGGCGCCCGCGCCGGCACAGGATGAGGCCAGCTGCCAGGTGGTGTAGCAGCCGCAGTACGACGCGCGTGCGCTCCCCGCACCGCCACGCCAACACCAAGACCGGGCAGCCCTGGGGGCTATGGCGCATGGGCGTCAGGACCATGCTCCCCTCGTGCGGGCCGCACCCGTGAGCGCGGTGGGTTGCCGCGCCTTCACCAGCGAGCTGCGCCGCGTCCTTTGGCCCGGCAAGTTCAAGCCAGACCTGCCCCCACGCTACGACGGCACCCCCGACCCTGCGGAGTTCATCCAGCTCTACTCACTGGGCATCGAGGCGGCAAACGGCAAATGGCGACGACAAGGTCATGGCGAACTGGTTCCCCATGGCTCTCAAGGACAGCGTGCGCTCCTGGCTCTTGCACCTCCCGGAGGGGTCAATCTCCTCTTGGGATGAGCTTCGTGAGCATTTCATCGCCAACTTCCAAGGCACCCGTGACCGCGCCCTCACCGTTAACGACCTGCAGCGCGTGAAGCAACAGCCGTGTGAGACCCTCAGCAAGTACATTCAGCGCTTCACCAACGTTCGCCTCAAGATCCCAAAAGCCTCAAACGAAGCCATCATTTCGGTGTTCACCGAGGGCGTCACGGACGTCAATATGAGCGAGGAGCTCGCCATCCACGATGATCTGTGCACGACGCTGGAGATGTTCAACCTGGCGGACAGATGCGTCAGGGCAGAAGAAGGCCGCCTCTCTCTCCTCAAACACCCCGACGTCGATCCTGAAGACAAGAAGGCCAAAGCCAAGGAAGCAAAACGCAAGGGCCCCACCGTGCTGGCAACAGAGCCTGAGCTGAAGAGCGGCCGCGACCGTGATGAGCCAGCCAAGGATAACCGCCCATTCTGCGTCTTCCACAATGTTCACACCCACAACACCAACGATTGCTAGGAGCTCAGGGCGTTCCAGGACGAGCGCCTGGGCCGCCGCCCTGAGCGCGGCGACCGTGGCTTCGGCTGTGGAGGAGGCTGCGGCGGCGGCCGCTGGGACAACTGCAACCCTCGTCAGAGCTGGCACGACCGGCCTCGAAAGGATGGCTGGCGCGATCAGCCTCGCGATGACCCTAGCGTGATCAGCCTCATGAGGCCCGTTCTCAGGGCAACGCTGGCCTCCCTCCGCTGCCGCCGCCGCCAAGGAGGAACTACGACAACCATCAAGACGATGGGGCTGGGGGCTTTCAGGAATCGCGTGGAATTGCCTGCATCCTCGGCGGCGCCCAGGCACCCGCCCCGAACCGCATCTTCAGGCAATTCTCTCATGAGGTGAATGCGGCCCTCCCGAAGCTTGAGGCCGTGCGCCCCCTCAGGTGGTCACAGTACGCCATCACCTTCGACTCCAAGGATCACCTCAGGTGCGCGGCCACTGCCGGCACGCTCCCCATGCTTTGCACGCCCACCATCAGCAATGTTTTCGTCACTAATTAAGATTCTCATCGATGGTGGCACTGGTCTCAATGTGCTCTCCATCGAGACCTTCGAGATGCTTCAGGTGCCCTATGACTAGCTCATGCCCACCAGGCCATTCTCTGTGGTGACCGACATCTCCACCGTTCCCCTGGGGTAGGTGCGCCTCCCCGTCACCTTCGGCAAGCGCGACAAATACCACACCGAGCTCATCGACTTTGACGTCGCCCACATCGGCCTCCCGTACAATGCCATCCTTGGGTACCCTGCCCTTGCCAAGTTCATGGCGGCAACTCACCATGGCTACAACGTCCTCAAGATGCCAGGGTGCAGCAGCATCATAATAGTTGCCTGTGATGAGAAGGACGCGGTCTGCTCCCTTGAGCACGCCTACCGTGCCGCGGCAGCCGAGAACCCTGATGACGAAGGTGGCAACCTGCCTCCCGAGGCCACCCCCGCAAAGAAGAAGTAGCTCCTCCCCAAGAGCCGTCCGGAGGCCAAGAAACTGCCAGTGATGCCTCAGGCTCCATGTCTGCTGTCGGGGCGCCCCTTCCTCCCGCAAAGGAAGGCGCACCCGGCACCTCCCTACGGATGGGCTCGGGGGCTTCCGTCTGGAGAGCCTCTGACCTGACCAGTGCGATGAGGTAGGTGTCCGGGCACCACTTGGAGGCGTGCCTTGACGCACGCCCCCACAAGCAAGGAGCAAAGCACGAGGTGCCAGGGGCAAGAGAGTTCATCACCAAGGCGATCGAGGAGCTTCAGGAGGCGCAAGCCATGCACGGCGAGCGCCGCCCCGCACCCCCCGCCTGTGCAGCCGCTACCCCCGGAGTGGGCGACGGGCTGCGCGTCTGCGTCAACATTCCGGGTCTCAACAAGGCCGTATCTCATGACCTCTTCTAGCCGTTGTGCGTCAGCCTGATCGGGGGCTACCCCTGCAACTATGTTCGCATGCCTTTTGTCTTGGTGAATGTGGGCGCTACGTACTAGCGCCTCGCACGAGCCGTGCATGCGTCTCACGAGGCCCGACGCCTGGTGGTGGTGTCTCAGGAGGCCCCGGATCGGGCCTCGTGAGCCTCTCAAGCCTCCGGAGCCATCCGGCCCGTGAGGAGCAAGCTTCATCGACTACCTCGACGCTCCTGCAACACCATTACCAGGTGACTTTTTGGTTTGTTCAATTGAGGGCGCCCTTCAAGCTGCATCATCCTCAAGCTGCATGGGCCCGTCCCCGCAACCGCATCGCTTTGCTCATGTACCTCAAACTGATTATGCGTTTGTGCATTGCTATGACTGTTAACCTTGCATTTGGTGTCACATCGCTTCCGGAGCCACCACTTCACGGGCTTCACGCGTTGCGAGCTCTCCTCCTGAAACGTCCCATGGGAGGGGGCTACTGGCATGATGCTTGTGCTCAGGTCCGTCCCTGCAGCGTCAAATAAATCTAAGCGACTGAGCTCTGGCTCGCGTGCCGGCCCCGTGCATGTCACTTTGTCAGGTCCTTAGTGCCTTGGTCTTCTCACGGAGCAATCATGAGCAGATCCGCAAACATGCGCCGCCCCCTGCATTTCGCGGCCTGTCAACATGTAGGAACCCTAGGAGACAGGCGCCCGGACGACACCCTGCCACCTCAGGAGGGTTCGCTTTGATCAAGCAGCTGTTCGACCCGCAGGGGCTAAGTAAATCAGTCTATTTGCCTCGGTTGCCGGCCAAGGCCCTCTTTCCTAGCAACCCCCGTGAGGCGAAACCACTCTTTTTCCGTGCAAACCGCTTGCACATTAAAAGGGGGGCTCTTGAGCATCACGCCTCAAGAGCTCCTACTGGCTCTTGAGCCCTCACCCCCTAGTACCAGCGGCGGCTGAGCCCCGCTTGAGGGCCGGGTCCTGAGGACGTAGAGCATCATGGTGAGCAAAGAGATGGGGTGGTAGGCCTCGCGATGGAGTACAGGGAGAGGGCTGCTGCCCGGCGGCGCAGGCGTTTTTCGAAGTATAATGAGCATCAATCTTTTCACGCACCCCCAGCGGGACTTGTGTTGGTTCATTATAGAACAGGAAGCGTACACAGGATCAAAAGCTCCAGAGAAGCGCGCCCTCATGATGCAGGAACCCGCCACAGGCCATGAACGTGCCAAGATAAGTTATCCTATTCATGTCTGGCGTGAACCTTACCATTAACGCTTTACCTGGACTCTCGCGACCTCGTTCGGGCAAGGAATCCCCCCCCCTCTTTTATCGTTCGGGAGCTGCTTGCGCGCCAAGGGGGACCTCGTGAGCATCGTGTCTCAGGAGTTCTTACCGGACCTCGGGTCGCTCACCTCCTGGCCTTGCACAGGGCATCATGACCTAGCATACCAGCGACGGCAGAAGCTTACCTGGGGACTGGGTCCTGTCGACGCAGAGCACTAAGCTATCGTAAGAACAAAAAGGGGACCCGTGCCCAAACGAGAAACGCCAATACAATTTAAGAACATGAGCTGGAAACGCTAAGATAAAGGCGCAAGCGCCGCAGTTCCTTCATGCCCCCACGGGGCCCTTCATGACTTAGATGCAGAAAATAAAAACAAAAGAAACGGCATCCCGAGGGCCGCAGCTCTGGAGGTGCCGACTCCGGCGTCGTGGCGCCTAGTCGGATTCCTTCTCCTCCTTGATCGGGGCGCGGCGACATGGCGGCTTGTCGTACTCGTCGTTGCTCGAGCTCCCCCCGGAGGAGGTGCCGCTGCTGCTGGACGCGTCGCGGCCATCACCAAGGGCAAGTTCACCGCTGAGGACGTCGCCGCCGTGATGGCCGTCGTTGTCGGAGAGGTGGTCGCCACCGCTGCTGTCGCCCTCTGTGCAGCACCCTAGGCGTTTGCCATCTTCCCCGAAGATCTTGCCGAAGAGCGTCGTCACCCCATCGTACTTGAAGTGGAGGGTGTGCCTCCCCTTCAGGCCGCAGGCGCGGGCGAACGTCTGCCACCCGTGGGTCAGGTAGACGTAGCCTGAGGGGGTAACCTCAACCTCCGTCCATGAAGACCGGTTGCAGCAGCCGTCAGGCTGCAGCCACAGCCCGACGGGTCCTTCTGCCGATAGCTCCTCCGCGAAGGAGCACGGGAGCTGAATCCAGGTACACGGCGGGCTTTCCATCCACACCATGCACTCATGAGCCATGTCATCCGAATGGGCCCATGGGCGAGCTGGCCGGGCGGCTGCCGCACGCCTTCCCCCTCAGCCATTGCCACCATGGCTTCCGCAGCCGCTTCCGCGAAAGGGGTTCTTCCCGCGGCTGCCGAAGCTGGTGCGAACCACCAATGGAGGGCGCCCAAGCCCCCGAGATGACGCTGTGGGCGTAGCCGCGGGCTTGCAGGGGCGGCCGCGCCCCCTCTTGGGCGGCGGCGACTCCGGTCCCTCCTTGCGGGCCTTGCCCTTCTCCTCGGTGGTGAACCTCCTCACTGGTGACATGGTTGCTGTGGCCAGGATTGGGGGCGAATGGGCGAGAAGACAGAGATGGGATGGGGCTCTGCCCCCTCGCCTTCTTATAGGCGGTCGGAGAAGGCCAACCGGTGCCCTTCCACCTTCGTGTGATGATGGCTCCGCAACGTACACCAGGCTTTTTGTCAGCCTGGGCAGTTGCCGAGGCGACGTGGGGGAGTGGAGGCATCCGTGTCCTATCGTGCGCCACGCATCAAGCCTGGCTTGTAGGCGATTGGGGCCCTCATCGCTTTGCTCCTCACTCCTTGCCTTCGCTCCGAAGCAAGGCCGAGCGCGCCTTGGGCCCAGGGGCTACTATCGGCATTCTGGGAACAGGGGTACCCAGACCTGCCTGCCTGCGGCCCAGCGTATGACTTCACCGACAGCCCGGCGCGGCCCAGCTACAAGGTTCCACGGACAAGACCCTCGCGAGAGCCCCCGCCTCACGAGGCAAACGACACCAAGACCTCCCGAGGGGCAGCTCCCCGAGCCTGCCTCCCGAGGCACGGAGATCTCTATGCAGGTACCCTGCCTCGCGAGCTCGCGATGACGTGAGCCATGACGACCAAGGCCAGGCGGGTGCCTGAAATAAATATGCCCTAGAGGCAATAATAAAGTTGTTATTTTATATTTCCTTATTCATGATAAAGGTTTATTATTCATGCTAGAATTGTATTGATCAGAAACCTAAATACATGTGTGAATACATAAACAAACACCGTGTCCCTAGTGAGCCTCTACTTGACTAGCTCGTTGATCAAAGATGGTTAAGGTTTCCTAACCATGGACATGAGTTGTTGTTTTATAACGGGATCACATCATTAGGAGAATGATGTGATGGACAAGACCCATCCGTTAGCTTAGCATAATGATCGTTCAGTTTTATTGCTATTGCTTTCTTCATGTCAAATACATATTCCTTCGACTATGAGATTATGCAACTCCCGGATACCGAAGGAATGCCTTGTGTGCTATCAAAGTCACAACATAACTGGGTGATTATAAAGATGCTCTACAGGTATCTCCGAAGGTGTTTGTTGAGTTGGCATAGATCGAGATTAGGATTTGTCACTCCGAGTATCGGAGAGATATCTCTGGGCCCTCTCGGTAATACACATCATAAGTTTGCAAGCAAACAACTAAGGAGTTAGTCACAAGGTGATGTATTATAGAACAAGTAAAGAGACTTGCTGGTAACGAGATTGAACTAGGTATGAAGATACCGACGATCGAATCTCGGGCAAGTAACATACCGATGGACAAAGGGAATTACGTATGTTGCCATAACGGTTGGACCGATAAAGATCTTCATAGAATATGTAGGAGCCAATATGGGCATCCAGGTTCCGCTATTGGTTATTGACCAGAGAGGTGTCTCATTCATGTCTACATAGTTCTCGAACCCGTAGGGTCCGCACGCTTAACGTTCGTTGACGATGTAGTATTATATGAGTTATCTGATTTGGTCACCGAATGTTGTTCAGAGTCCTGGATGAGATCACGGACATGACGAGGAGTCTCTAAATGGTCGAGAGGTAAAGATTGATATATAGGACGATGGTATTCGTACATCGGAAGTGTTTCGGGGGGTACCGGGTACTTATCGGGTCACCGGAAGGGGTTCCGGGCACCCCCGGCAAAAGATATGGGCCTTATGGGCTATCGGCGTTCTGGGAACGGGGGTACCCAGACTTTCCTGCTTGCGACCCATGACGTGGCTCCATCGACGGCCTGGTACGGCCCAGCTTCAGCAACCACAACTCAAGACCCTCGCGAGGGGCCAAGCCTCGCGAGGCGGACGACACCAAGACCTCCACGAGGAGCGGCCTCCTCAGGCTGGCTCCCGAGGAGCGGAGATCTCTATGCAAGCCTCACCTCATGAGGTCCGAATGACGTGAGCCATGACGACCAAGGCCAGGCAGGCGCCAGCGGGCGCAGTGTACTAGTTTCCTCTTCGGTGCTAAAGAGGCAAGCGCAGGCGCGGAGTCCCGAGGAATCAGCCAAAGGTTTCCATTCCCGTGCAACAAGACCAAGACCGCCAGGACGCCAGGACGGAGGTCATCACCGAGCCCACCATGGCATCACGATCAGAGGCTTTTGCAGGCGAAGACTACTTTTGTCAGGATAGCATGTACTAGTTGTCTCCCTTCGAATTTGGCCGTTGTGGGATCCCTTCCCGCCTTTCATTTGGGAAGAGGACCAAGGCCACTATAAATAGGACTTAGCCACCACCGTAGAGGGAGATCAAATTAACGGATCATCCAGATCACCCACACACTCACCAGCTCACTCGAGCTCAAGAACACCTCTCCTCCTGAGGTTGTTCGCCACTGTACTAGTTCATCCTCAGCCCCTCGAGGCCAATCCACCACAAAGCAGGAGTAGGGTTTTACACCGCAAGATGGCCCGAACCTGGGTAAACTGCTGTGTCTCTTTTCCTTACAGTTCGTCGAGCTAGGCTGTGAGATTAGCGACTAGGCAGACTGGGGAGGACGAGTCCTTCGCACGCACCCCAGAGTTCGAACCTCTCAAGGGTTTGCAGAACCCGATATCTGACATGGTCCAAGAGGGGAAATGCACCAGCCACAAGGGGCTGGTGTGCCCCCCATATGGGCCGGCCTAAGGAGGAGAAGGAAAGGGGAGAAGGGAAAGAAAAGTGTGGATTAGGATTCCCACTTCCTTCCCTCTCCCCCCCTCTTTCCTTCCCCCTCGGTTATATATGGCAGGGGGGCGCGGCTTGCGAGGGACTCCAAGTAGGATTCCTCCTACTTGGGCGCCTCCTATGGCTGCTCCTCCCTCCCTCCCACCTATATATATGTGGGAGGGGGGCGCCTAGCACACCCGAGACAATTGTCTTAGCCGTGTGCGGCGCCCACGTCCACCGTTTACTCCCTCGGTCATATTTTCGTAGTGCTAAAGCGATGCCCTGCGGAGATCACATCACCATCATCATCACCATGCCATCGTGCTGACGGAACTCATCTACTACCTCGCCGTCTTGCTGGATTAAGAAGGCGGAGGACGTCACCGTGCTGAACGTGTGCTGAACGCGGAGGTGCCGTACGTTCGGTAATAGATCGGTTGTATCGCGAAGAAAGTTCGACTACATCAACCGCGTTGTGAAACACTTCTGCTTACGGTCTACAAGGGTACGTAGACACACTCTCCCCTCTTGTTGCTATGCATCTCCTTGATAGATCTTGTGTGCGCGTAGAATTTTTTTTGTTTTTCCATGCAACGTTTCCCAACAGTGGCATCATGAGCCAGGTCTATGCGTAGATGATATGCACGAGTAGAACACAAAGAGTTGTGGGTGGTGATAGTCATACTGCTTACCACCAACGTCTTATTTTGATTCGGCGGTATTTTGGGATGAAGCGGCCCGGACCAACCTTACATGTCCACGCACATGAGACCGGTTCCACCGACAGACATGCAACTAGTTTTGCATAAAGCTGGCTGGCGGGTGTCTATTTCTCCTACTTTAGTTGAATCGAATTTGACTGCGGCTGGTCCTTGAAGAAGGTTAAAACCGCAAACTTGATGAATCACCATTGTGGTTTTTGCCGTAGGTAAGAACGGTTCTTGCTAGAAGCCCGTAGTAGCCACGTAAAACTTGCAACAACAAAGTAGAGGACGTCTAACTTGTTTTTGCAGGGCATGTTGTGATGTGATATGGTCAAGACATGATGTGATATATGTTATTGTATGAGATGATCATGTTTTGTAAGTTATCGGCAACCGGCAGGAGCCTTATGGTTGTCTCTTTATTGTATGAATTGCAAACGCCATGTAATTGCTTTACTTTATCACTATGCATTAGTGATAGTTGTAGAAGCTATAGTTGGCGAGACGACCACGACGCAACGATGGAGATCAAGGTATCGAGCCGGTGACGATGGAGATCATGATGATGCTTTGGAGATGGAGATCAAAAGCACAAGATGATGGCCATATCATGTCACATATTTTGATTGCATGTGATGTTTATCTTTTATGCATCTTATTTTTCTTAGAACGACGGTAGCATTATAAGATGATCCCTTCACTAAATTTCAAGATATAACTGTTCTCCCCGAGTATGCACCGTTGCGAAAGTTCATCGTTTCGAGACACCACGTGATGATCGGGTGTGATAGACTCTACGTTCACATACAATGGGTGTAAGACAGTTTTGCACATGGAGAATACTTGGGTTAAACTTGACGAGCCTAGCATGTACAGACATGGTCTCGGAACACTGGAGACCGAAAGCTCGAATATGAGTCATATAGTAGATATGATCAACATAGAGATGTTCACCATTGATGACTACCCCATCTCACGTGATGATCGGACATGCGTTAGTTGATTTGGATCACGTATCACTTAGATAACTTGAGGGATGTTTATTTAAGTGGGAGTTCATTAGTAATTTGATTAATTGAACTTAAATTATCATGAACTTAGTCTTAATAGTTTTTGCATATCTATGTTGTGGATCAATAGCTCGCGATATAGCTCCCCTATATTTTTGATATGTTCCTAGAGAAAACTAAGTTGAAAGATGATGGTAGCAATAATACGGACTGGGTCCATGATCTAAGGATTATCCTCATTGCTGCATAGAAGAATTATGTCCTTGTTGCACCGCTAGGTGACATACCTGTTGCAGGAGCTGATGCAGACGTTATGAATGTTTGACAAGCTCGATATGATGACTACTTGATAGTTTAGTGCGCCATGCTTTACGGCTTAGAATCGGGGCTTCAAAGACATTTTGAACGCCATGGAACATATGAGATGTTCCAAGAGCTGAAATTAGTATTTCAGACTTATGCCCATGTTGAGAGGTATGAGACCTCTGACAAGTACTTTGCCTACAAGATGAAGGAGAATAGCTCAGCCAGTGAGTATGTACTCAGAATGTCTGGGTACTACAATCGCTGGAATCAAGTGGGAGTTACTGTTCCAGATAAGATAGTGATTGACAAAGTTCTCTAGTCACTATCACCAAGCTACTAGAACTTCGTGATGCACTATAATATGCAAGGGATGACAAAAACGATTCCCGAGCTCTTCGCGATGCTGAAATCGGCGAAGGTAGAAATCAAGAAAGAGCATAAAGTGTTGATGGTTAACAAAACCACTAGTTTCAAGAAAAAGGGCAAGGGAAAGAAAGGGAACTTCAAAAAGAATGGCAAGCAAGTTGCCACTCCCGGGAAGAAGCCCAAAGCTAGACCCAAGCCTAAAACTGAGTGCTTCTACTGCAAAGGGACTGGTCACTGGAAGTGGAACTGCCCCAAGTATTTGGCAGATAAGAAGGATGGCAAAGTGAACAAAGGTATATTTGATATACATGTTATTGATGTGTACCTTACTAATGCTCGTAGTAGCGCCTGGGTATTTGATACTGGTTCGGTTGCTCATATTTGTAACTCAAAACAGGAGCTACGGATTAAACGAAGATTGGCTAAGGATGAAGTGACGATGCGCGTCGGGAATGGTTCCAAGGTCGATGTGATCGCCGTCGGCACGCTACCTCTACATCTACCTTCGAGATTAGTTTTAGACCTAAATAATTGTTATTTGGTGCCAGCGTTGAGCATGAACATTATACCTGGATCTTGTTTAGTGCGAGACGGTTATTCATTCAAATTAGAGAATAATGGTTGTTCTATTTATATGAGTAATATCTTTTATGGTCATGCACTCTTGAAGAGTGGTCTATTTTTGTTGAATCTCGATTGTGGTGATACACATATTCATAATATTGATGCCAAAAGATGCAAAGTTGATAATGATAGTGCAACATATTTGTGGCACTGCCATTTAGGTCATATTGGTGTAAAACGCATGAAGAAACTCCATGAAAATAGGCTTTTGGAATCACTTGATTATGAATCATTTGATGCTTGCGAACCATGCCTCATGGGCAAGATGACTAAAACTCCATTCTCCAGAACAATGGAGCGAGCCAATGACTTATTGGAAATAATACATACCGATGTATGCGGTCCGATGAGTGTTGAGGCACGCGGCGGGTATCATTATTTTCTGACCTTCACAGATGATTTGAGTAGATATGGGTATATCTACTTAATGAAATACAAGTCTGAAACATTTGAAAAGTTCAAAGAATTTCAGAGTGAAGTGGAGAATCATCGTAACAAGAAAATAAAGTTTCGATGATCTGATCGGGGAGGCGAATATTTGAGTTACGAGTTTGGCCTTCATTTAAAACAATGTGGAATAGTTTCACAACTCACGCCACTTGGAACACCACAGCGTAATGGTGTGTCCGAACATCGTAACCATACTTTATTGGATATGGTGCATTCTATGATGTCTCTTACCGATTTACCACTATCGTTTTGGGATTATGCATTAGAGACAGCTGCATTCACATTAAATAGGGCACCATCTAAATCCGTTGAGATGACACCGTATGAACTATGGTTTGGCAAGAAACCTAAGCTGTCGTTTCTTAAAGTTTGGGGTTGCGACACTTATGTCAAAAGGCTTCAGCCTAATAAGCTCGAACCCAAATCGGAGAAGTGCATCTTCATAGGATACCCTAAGGAAACAATTGGGTACACCTTCTACCACAGATCCGAAGGCAAGATCTTTGTTGCCAAGAATGGAACCTTTCTAGAGAAGGAGTTTCTCTCGAAAGAAGTGAGTGGGAGGAAAGTAGAACTTGATGAGGTAATCGTACCTTCTCTAGAATTGGAAAGTAGCACATCGGAGAAATCCGTTCCCGTGATGCCTACACCAACTAGAGAGTAAGCAACTGATAATGCTTATGAAACTTCAGATCAAGTTGCTACTGAACCTCGTATGTCAACCAGAGCACGATCCGCACCAGAGTGGTACGGTAATCCTGTTTTGAAAGTCATGTTATTAGACCAAGGCAAACCTACGAACTATGAAGAAGCTATGATGAGCCCAGATTCCGACAAATGGCTTGAGGCCATGAAATCTGAGATAGGATCCATGTATGAGAACAAAGTGTGGACTTTGGTGGACTTGCCCGATGAGCGGCAAGCCATAGAGAATAAATGGATCTTCAAGAAGAAGATTGACGCTGATGGTAATGTTACTATCTACAAAGCTCGACTTGTCGCAAAATGTTTTCGACAAGTTCAAGGGGTTAACTACGATGAGACTTTCTCACCTGTAGCGATGCTTAAGTCCGTCTGAATCATGTTAGCAATTGCCGCATTTTATGATTATGAAATCTGGCAAATGGACGTCAAAACTACATTCCTTAATGGATTTCTTAAAGAAGAGTTGTATATGATGCAACCAGAAGGTTTTGTCGATCCTAAAGGTGCTAACAAAGTGTGCAAGCTCCAGCGATCCATCTATGGACTGGTGCAAGCATCTCGGAGTTGGAATATACGCTTCGATGAGGTGATCAAAGCATATGGTTTTATACACACTTTCAGTAAAGCCTGTATTTACAAGAAAGTGAGTGGGAGCTCTGTAGCATTTCTAATATTATATGTAGATGACATATTGTTGATTGGAAATGATATAGAATTTCTGGATAGCATAAAAGGATACTTGAATAAGAGTTTTTCAATGAAAGACCACGGTGAAGCTGCTTATATATTAGGCATCAAGATCTATATGGATAGATCAAGACGCTTAATAGGACTTTCACAAAGCACATACCTTGATAAAGTTTTGAAGAAGTTCAAAATGGATCAGTCAAAGAAAGGGTTCTTGCCTGTGTTACAAGGTGTGAAGTTGAGTCAGACTCAAAGCCCGACCACCGTAGAAGATAGAGAGAAAATGAAAGGCATTCCCTATGCCTCAGCCATAGGTTCTATCATGTATGCTATGTTGTGTACCAGACCTGATGTGTGCCTTGCCATAAGTTTGGCAGGGAGGTACCAAAGTAATCCAGGAGTGGATCGCTGGACAGCGGTCAAGAACATCCTGAAGTACCTGAAAAGGACCAAGGATATATTTCTCATTTATGGAGGTGACAAAGAGCTCATCGTAAATGGTTACGTCGATGCTAGCTTTGACACTGATCCGGATGACTCTAAGTCACAAATCGGATACGTATTTATATTGAATGGTGGAGCTATCAGTTGGTGCAATTCCAAGTAGAGTGTCGTGGCGGGATCTACGTGTGAAGCGGAGTACATAGCTGCTTCGGAAGCAGCAAATGAAGGAGTCTGGATGAAGGAGTTCATTTCCGATCTGGGTGTAATACCTAGTGCATCGGATCCAATTAAAATCTTTTGTGACAACACTGGAGCAATTGCCTTGGTGAAGGAATCCAGGTTTCACAAGAGAACCAAACACATCAAGAGACGCTTCAACTCCATTCGTGAACAAGTTAGTGATGGAGACATAGAAATTTGCAAGATACATACGGATCTGAATGTAGCAGACCCGTTGACTAAGCCTCTTCCATGAGAAAAACATGATCAGCACTAAGACTCCATGGGTGTTAGATTCATTACAATGTAATCTAGATTATTGACTCTAGTGCAAGTGGGAGACTGAATGAAATATGCCCTAGAGGCAATAATGAAGTTGTTATTTTATATTTCCTTATTCATGATAAAGGTTTATTATACATGCTAGAATTGTATTGAATAGAAACCTAAATACATGTGTGATTACATAAACAAACACCGTGTCCCTAGCGAGCCTCTACTTGACTAGCTCGTTGATCAAAGATGGTTAAGGTTTCCTAACCACAGACATGAGTTGTTGTTTGATAACGGGATCACATCATTAGGAGAATGATGTGATGGACAAGACCCATTCGTTAGCTTAGCATAATGATCGTTCAGTTTTATTGCTATTGCTTTCTTCATGTCAAATACATATTCCTTCGACAATGAGATTATGCAACTCCCTGATACTGGAGGAATGCCTTGTGTGCTATCAAACATCACAACGTAACTAGGTGATTATAAAGATGCTCTACAGTTATCTCCGAAGGTGTTTGTTGAGTTGTCATAGATCGAGATTAGGATTTGTCACTCTGAGTATCGGAGAGATATCTCTGGGCCCTCTCGGTAATACACATCATCAGCTTGCAAGCAAACGACTAAGTAGTTAGTCACGAGGTGATGTATTACGGAATGAGTAAAGACACTTGCCGGTAATGAGATTGAACTAGGTATGAAGATACCGACGATCGAATCTCGGGCAAGTAACATACCGATGGACAAAGGGAATTACGTATGTTGTCATAACGGTTCGACCGATAAAGATCTTCATAGAATATGTAGGAGCCAATATGGGCATCCAGGTTCCGCTATTGGTTATTGACCGGAGAGGTGTCTTGGTCATGTCTACATAGTTCTCGAACCCATAGGGTCCGCACGCTTAATGTTCGTTGACGATATAGTATTATATGAGTTATGTGATTTGGTGACCGAATGTTGTTCAGAGTCTCGGATGAGATCACGGACATGATGAGGAGTCTTGAAATGGTCGAGGGGTAAAGATTGATATATAGTACGATGGTATTCGGACATCAGAAGTGTTTCGGGGGGTACCGGGTACTTATCGGGTAATCGGAAGGGGTTCCGGGCACCCCCGGCAAAAGATATGGGCCTTATGGGCCAAGAGGGGAAATGCACCAGCCACAAGGGGCTGGTGCACCCCCCATATGGGCCGGCCTAAGGAGAAGGAAAGGGGAGAAGGGAAAGGAAAGTGTGGATTAGGATTCCCACTTCCTTCCCTCTCCCCCCTCTTTCCTTCCCCCTCGGTTATATATGGCATGGGGGCGCGGCTTGGGAGGGACTCCAAGTAGGATTCCTCCTACTTGGGCGCCTCCTATGGCTGCTCCTCCCTCCCTTCCACCTATATATATGTGGGAGGGGGGTGCCTAGCACACCCGAGACAATTGTCTTAGCCGTGTGCGGCGCCCCCGTCCACCGTTTACTCCCTCGGTCATATTTTCGTAGTGCTAAGGCGAAGCCCTGCGGAGATCACATCACCATCATCGTCACCACGCCGTCGTGCTAACGGAACTCATCTACTACCTCGCCATCTTTCTAGATCAAGAAGGCGGAGGACGTCACCATGCTGAATGTGTGCTGAACACGGAGGTGCCGTACGTTCGGTACTAGATCGGTTGTATCGCGAAGAAAGCTCGACTACATCAACCGCGTTGTGAAACACTTCCGCTTACGGTCTACGAGGGTACGTAGACACACTCGCCCCTCTCATTGCTATGCATCTCCTTGATAGATCTTGTGTGTGCGTAGAATTTTTTTTGTTTTTCCATGCAACGTTTCCCAACAGTGGCATCATGAGCCAGGTCTATGCGTAGATGATATGCACGAGTAGAACACAAAGAGTTTTGGGTGGTGATAGTCATACTGCTTACCACCAATTTCTTATTTTGATTCGGCGGTATTTTGGGATGAAGCGGCCCGGACCAACCTTACATGTCCACGCACATGAGACCAGTTCCACCGACAGACATGCAACTAGTTTTGCATAAAGGTGGCTAGCGGGTGTCTGTTTCTCCTACTTTAGTTGAATCGAATTTGACTGTGGTCGGTCCTTGAAGAAGGTTAAAACAGCAAACTTGATGAATCACCGTTGTGGTTTTTGCCGCAGGTAAGAACGGTTCTTGCTAGAAGCCCGTAGCAGCCACGTAAAACTTGCAACAACAAAGTAGAGGACGTCTAACTTGTTTTTGCAGGGAATGTTGTGATGTGGTATATATGGTCAAGACATGATGTTATATACATTATTGTATGAGATGATCATGCTTTGTAAGTTATCGGCAACTGGCAGGAGCCTTATGGTTGTCTCTTTATTGTATGAATTGCAAACGCCATGTAATTGCTTTACTTTATCACTATGCGTTAGCGATAGTTGTAGAAGCAATAGTTGGCGAGACGACCACGACACAACGATGGGGATCAAGGTGTCGAGCCAGTGATGATGGAGATCATGATGATGCTTTGGAGATGGAGATCAAAAGCACAAGATGATGGCCATATCATGTCACATATTTTGATTGCATGTGATGTTTATCTTTTATGCATATTATTTTGCTTAGAACGACAGTAGCATTATAAGATGATCCCTTCACTAAATTTCAAGATATAAGTGTTCTCCCCGAGTATGCACCGTTGCGAAAGTTCATCGTTTCGAGACACCACGTGATGATCGGGTGTGATACACTCTACGTTCACATACAATGGGTGTAAGACAGTTTTGCACATGTAGAATACTTGGGTTAAACTTGACAAGCCTAGCATGTACAGACATGGTCTCGGAACACTGGAGACCGAAAGCTCGAACGTGTGTCATATAGTAGATATGATCAACATAGAGATGTTCACCATTGATGACTACCCCATCTCACGTGATGATCGGACATGCGCTAGTTGATTTGGATCACGTATCAGTTAGATAACTTGAGGGATGTTTATTTAAGTGGGATTTCATTAGTAATTTGATTAATTGAACTTAATTTATTATGAACTTAGTCTTAATAGTTTTTGCATATCTATGTTGTGGATCAATAGCTCGCGATATAGCTCCCCTATATTATTTATATGTTCCTAGAGAAAACTAAGTTGAAAGATGATGGTAGCAATAATACGGATTGGGTCCATGATCTGAGGATTATCCTCATTGCTGCACAGAAGAATTATGTCCTTGATGCACCGCTAGGTGACATACCTGTTGCAGGAGCTGATGCAGACGTTATGAACGTTTGACAAGCTCGATATGATGACTACTTGATAGTTTAGTGCGCCATGCTTTACGGCTTAGAATCGGGGCTTCAAAGACATTTTGAACGCCATGGAACATATGAGATGTTCCAAGAGCTGAAATTAGTATTTCAGACTTATGCCCATGTTGAGAGGTATGAGACCTCTAACAAGTACTTTGCCTACAAGATGGAGGAGAATAGCTCAGCCAGTGAGTATGCACTCAGAATGTTTGGGTACTACAATCGCTTGAATCAAGTGGGAGTTACTCTTCCAGATAAGATAGTGATTGACAAAGTTCTCTAGTCACTATCACCAAGCTACTAGAACTTCATGATGAACTATAATATGCAAGGGATGACGAAAACGATTCCCGAGCTCTTCGCGATGCTGAAATCGGCGAAGGTAGAAATCAAGAAAGAGCATCAAGTGTTGATGGTTAACAAAACCACTAGTTTCAAGAAAAAGGGCAAGGGAAAGAAAGGGAACTTCAAAAAGAATGGCAAGCAAGGTGCCACTCCCGGGAAGAAGCCCAACGCTGGACCCAAGCTTGAAACTGAGTGCTTCTACTGCAAAGGGACTGGTCACTTGAAGCGAAACTGCCCCAAGTATTTGGCGGATAAGAAGGATGGCAAAGTGAACAAAGGTATATTTGATATACATGTTATTGATGTGTACCTTACTAATGCTCGTAGTAGCGCCTGGGTATTTGATACTGGTTCGATTGCTCATATTTGTAACTCGAAACAGGAGCTACGGATTAAACGAAGATTGGCTAAGGATGAAGTGACGATGCGCGTCGGGAAGGGTTCCAAGGTCGATGTGATCGCCGTCGGCACGCTACCTCTACATCTACCTTCGGGATTAGTTTTAGACCTAAATAATTGTTATTTGGTGCCAGCGTTGAGCATGAACATTATATCTGGATCTTGTTTAGTGCGAGACGGTTATTCATTTAAATCAGAGAATAATGGTTGTTCTATTTATATGAGTAATATCTTTTATTGTCATGCACCCTTGAAGAGTGGTCTATTTTAGTTGAATCTCGATTGTGGTGATACACATATTCATAATATTGATGCCAAAAGATGCAAAGTTGATAATGATAGTGCAACATATTTGTGGCACTGCCTTTTAGGTCATATTGGTGTAAAACACATGAAGAAACTCCATGCAGATGGGCTTTTGGAATCACTTGATTATGAATCATTTGATACTTGCGAACCATGCCTCATGGGCAAGATGACTAAAACTCCGTTTTCCGGAACAATGGAGCAATCCAATGACTTATTGGAAATAATACATACCGATGTATGCGGTCCAATGAGTGTTGAGGCACGCGGCGGGTATCGTTATTTTCTAACCTTCACAGATGATTTGAGTAGATATGGGTATATCTACTTAATGAAACACAAGCCTGAAACATTTGAAAAGTTCAAAGAATTTCAGAGTGAAGTGGAGAATCATCGTAACAAGAAAATGAAGTTTCTACGATCTGATCGCGAAGGCGAATATTTGAGTTACGAGTTTGGCCTTCATTTAAAACAATGTGGAATAGTTTCAAAACTCACGCCACCTGGAACACCACAGCGTAATGGTGTGTTCGAACATCGTAACCATACTTTATTGGATATGGTGCGTTCTATGATGTCTCTTACCAATTTACCACTATCGTTTTGGGGATATGCATTAGAGACAGCTGCATTCACGTTAATTAGGGCACCATCTAAATCCGTTGAGACGACACCGTATGAACTATGGTTTGGCAAGAAACCTAAGCTGTCGTTTCTTAAAGTTTGGGGTTGCGACACTTATGTCAAAAGGCTTCAGCCTGATAAGCTCGAACCCAAATCGGAGAAGTGCGTCTTCATAGGATACCCTAAGGAAACAATTGGGTACACCTTCTACCACATATCCGAAGGCAAGATCTTTGTTGCGAAGAATGGAACCTTTCTAGAGAAGGAGTTTCTCTCGAAAGAAGTGAGTAGGAGGAAAGTAGAACTTGATGAGGTAATCGTACCTTCTCTAGAATTGGAAAGTAGCACATCAGAGATATCCGTTCCCGTGATGCCTACACCAACTAGAGAGGAAGCAAATGATAATGATCATGAAACTTCAGATCAAGTTGCTACTGAACCTTGTATGTCAACCAGAGCACGCTCCGCACCAGAGTGGTACGGTAATCCTGTTCTGGAAGTCATGTTATTAGACCAAGGCGAACCTACGAACTATGAAGAAGCTATGATGAGCCCTGAAAAGGACCAAGGATATGTTTCTCATTTATGGAGGTGACAAAGAGCTCGTCGTAAATGGTTACGTCGATGCTAGCTTGGACACTGATCCGGATGACTCTAAGTCACAAATCGGATACATATTTATATTGAATGGTGGAGCTGTCAGTTGGTGTAGTTCCAAGCAGAGTGTCGTGGCGGGATCTACGTGTAAAGCGGAGTACATAGCTGCTTCGGAAGCAGCAAATGAAGGAGTCTAGATGAGGGAGTTCATATCCGATCTGGGTGTAATACCTAGTGCATCGGATCCAATGAAAATCTTTTGTGACAACACTGGAGCAATTGCCTTGGTGAAGAAATCCAGGTTTCACAAGAGGACCAAACACATCAAGAGACGCTTCAACTCCATTCGTAAACAAGTCAAGGATGGAGACATAGAAATTTGCAAGATACATACGGATCTAAATGTAGCGGACCCGTTGACTAAGCCTCTTCCACGAACAAAACATGATCAGCACCAAGACTCCATGGGTGTTAGATTCATTACAATGTAATCTAGATTATTGACTCTAGTGCAAGTGGGAGACTGAAGGAAATAAGCCCTAGAGGCAATAATAAAGTTGTTATTTTATATTTCCTTATTCATGATAAAGGTTTATTATTCAAGCTACAATTGTATTGATCGGAAACCTAAATACATGTGTGAATACATAAACAAACACCGTGTCCCTAGTGAGCCTCTACTTGACTAGCTCGTTGATCAAAGATGGTTAAGGTTTCCTAACCATGGACATGAGTTGTTGTTTGATAACAGGATCACATCATTAGGAGAATGATGTGATGGACAAGACCCATCCGTTAGCTTAGCATAATGATCGTTCAGTTTTATTGCTATTGCTTTCTTCATGTCAAATACATATTCCTTCGACTATGAGATTATGCAACTCCCGGATACCAGAGGAATGCCTTGTGTGCTATCAAACGTCACAATGTAACTGGGTGATTATAAAGATGCTCTACAGGTATCTCCGAAGGTGTTTGTTGAGTTGGCATAGATCGAGATTAGGATTTGTCACTCCGAGTATCGGAGAGATATCTCTGGCCCCTCTCGGTAATACACATCATAAGCTTGCAAGCAAACGACTAAGGAGTTAGTCACGAGGTGATGTATTACGGAACGAGTAAAGAGACTTGCCGGTAACGAGATTGAACTAGGTATGAATACCGACGATCGAATCTCGGGCAAGTAACATACCGATAGACAAAGGGAATTACGTATGTTGTCATAACGGTTCGACCGATAAAGATCTTTGTAGAATATGTAGGAGCCAATATGGGCATCCAGGTTCCGCTATTGGTTATTGACCGGAGAGGTGTCTCGGTCATTTCTACATAGTTCTCGAACCCATAGGGTCCGCACGCTTAACGTTCGTTGACGATATAGTATTATATGAGTTATGTGATTTGGTGACCGAATGTTGTTCGGAGTCCCGGATGAGATCACGGACATGACGAGGAGTCTCGAAATGGTCGAGAGGTAAAGATTTATATATAGGACGATGGTATTCGGACACCGGAAGTGTTTCGGGGGTACCGGGTACTTATCGGGTCACCGGAAGGGGTTCCGGGCACCCCCGGCAAAAGATATGGGCCAAGAGGGGAAATGCACCAGCCACAAGGGGCTGGTGCGCCCCCCATATGGGCCGGCCTACGGAGGAGAAGGAAAGGGGAGAAGGGAAAGGGAAGTGTGGATTAGGATTCCCACTTCCTTCCCTCTCCCCCCCCCCCCTCCTCTTTCCTTCCCCCTCGGTTATATATGGCAGGGGGCGTGGCTTGGGAGGGACTCCAAGTAGGATTCCTCCTACTTGGGTGCCTCCTATGGCTGCTCCTCCCTCCCTCCCACCTATATATATGTGGGAGGGGGCGCCTAGCACACCCGAGACAATTGTCTTAGCCGTGTGCGGCGCCCCCGTCCACCGTTTACTCCCTCGGTCATATTTTCGTAGTGCTCAGGCGAAGCCCTGCGGAGATCACATCACCATCATCATCACCACGCAGTCGTGCTGACGGAACTCATCTACTACCTCGCCGTCTTACTGGATCAAGAAGGCGGAGGACGTCACCGTGCTGAACGTGTGCTGAACGCGGAGGTGCCGTATGTTCGGTACTAGATCGGTTGGATCGCGAAGAAAGTTCGACTACATCAACCGCGTTGTGAAACGCTTCCGCTTACGGTCTATGAGGGTACGTAGACACACTCTCCCCTCTCGTTGCTATGCATCTCCTTGATAGATCTTGTGTGTGCATAGAATTTTTTTTCCATGCAACGTTTCCCAATAGCGCCAGCGGTCGCAGACCAAGACAATTTCCACTTCGGTGCCAAGGAAGCAAGGACAAGCGCGGGTTCCTGAGGAATCTCCCAAAGGCTTCCATTCCGGTGCAACAAGACCAAGACCACAAGCTCGGCAGGACGGATGTCATCGCCGAGCCCACGGTAGCGTCACGGCCAGAAGCTTTGCAGGCGAAGACCACCTTTAGTCAGGATAGGGTGCACTCATGTCCCCCTTCGAAATTGGCCACTGTGGTATTCCTTCCCACCTAAGTTATGAGGGAAGAGAACCGGGCCTAGTATCAATATAGGTTAGCCTCCGCCATGGAGATTGATCGATTCATTTCTCATCCTTTGAGCCCACGCGAGGCAGCTCATCCACTGTACTAGTTCATCCTCAACCTCCTCGCGAGGTCAATCCACCATAAAACAGGAGTAGGGTTTTACACCGCAAGGTGGCCCGAACCTGGGTAAACCACCGTGTCCACTTCTTCTTCCCGCTCGCGCATACTCGACGAGATCAGGCCGTGAGGGCGGCGAGCAGCGTATCAACGTGAAGCGAGATCGTTCATAGTCGCCCCAGAGTTCGAACCTAGTTTGGGTCCGCGGAGCCTCGATTCCGACAACCGCTTGCGGTACTTCCATCCCTACTACCGCCCCACCTCCGCTGGTCTCGTTGTAGCTCCGGTACATAAGCGGAAGTAGCGCGGTAGTACCGCTTGCGAGCGGCACTACTGCCCATTCACCACCGCTGCCACTACCGCTTACTCGAGGCCTTCTGGACTTGTTTACCTCTGTGTGGCAGTAGAGCAACAGTACGACTGCGGTTGTACTCCCCCTACTACCGCTTGTTCCTACCTATGCACCCTAAGCGGTAGTACTCCTAGGGCGAGCGGTAGTACCGCTCTGGCGGCACTACCGTCTCGGGGCACTCTGCCCTTGCATGTAGATTGTGAACTACCGCCCGAGCGGTAGTACCGCTCGTCTGAGCAGTAGTACTGCTTGTGTGCGGGCTGAGTGCAAGAAAGCGGTTGGATTTCTTCCCACTATAAATAGAGGGTCTTCTTCCTCAAGAAGACTCACCTCTTTCTTCCCCAAACTCCATTGTTGCTCAAAGCTCCATTTTCGCGGATCTCTCTTCCTAGCCAACCAATCTTGTTGATTTTCTAGGGTTTGGTTGAGAGGGCCCCGATCTACACTTCCACCAAGAGATATTCGATCTCTCCCCCCCCCCACTAATCCCTTGCGTATCTTGTTACTCTTGGGTGTTTGAGCACCCTAGATGGAAGAGGTCACCTTGGAGCCACAATCCATTGTGGTGAAGCTTCATGGTGGTGTTGGGAGCCTCCAATTAAGTTGTGGAGATTGCCCAACCTTCTTTGTAAAGGTTCGATTGGTGCCTTCAAGGGCACCACTAGTGTAATCATGGCATCTTGCATTATACGAGGGCGTGAGGAGAATATGGTGGCCCTATTGGCTTCTTGGGGAGCATTGTGCCTCCACACCGCTCCAACGGAGACGTACTTCTCCCTCAAGGGAAGGAACTTCGGTAACACATCCTCGTCTTCACCGGCTCCACTTGTGGTTATCTCTTACCTTTACTTTGTGCATGCTTGTATTGTGTTGTATACTTTGCTTGCTTATGTTGTGGTTGTTGCTAGCATCATATAGGTTGTTCACCTAAATGCATATCTAGACAACCTATTTGTTGCATTACATAATTTGTTAAGAAAAGCTAAAAATTGGTAGTTGCCTATCCCCCCCCTCTAGTCAACCATATCAATCCTTTCAAACACATTGACCCCCGATATAGTAACTGGGATGAAGATCTCATACGTGATGTATTCTCACCATTGGATGTTCGGAGAATCTTGCAAATCCCATTGCATGCTCAAAATGAATGAGGATTTCATTGCATGGAACTACACCGTTCTGGCACGTTTTCCGTCCGATCTGCATATTATAGAGCTAGGCCATTAGTTTGGTTCCCGATTGACAAGGCCATATGGGCAGGGTAGTGAGCATATTAATCATATTTGGAAAGGTATATGACAGTTACATGTGTCTAGGGAAGTCAAACACATTCATTGAAAGGTGCTACATGGATTCCTACCCTGCTATGGAATTTTGGCAGCCCGGCACATACCTTGCTCGTCCCAATGTCCATGTTGCTTGGTGGGTGCCGAAGACTTGCATCACTGTCTCTTCAAATGTCACCCTGTCAAAGAAGTGTGGTCTCAACTGGGACTTCTATATGCCATTCAAAGAGCAACCGATGAGGACATATCAGGCTTAGTCACTATGGAGATGTTACTAAAGCTTGATGCCGCTTCGGATGGACAACCTATGGCCGAACTGGCTGTTGTGGCGGTGTGGTACCTTTGGTGGCAATGACGTCAACTTGTGAAAGGAATCGTGATTCAAACTGCACAGAAAACGACACTGTCTATTCGCATCCTAGCTACAAATTACATCAGCTCGATGTCTCCCAAGCTCCCGACTCAAAAGAAAGAACATATGTGGCAAAAACCATCTCATGGATTGGTCAAGGTAAATGTGGATGCAACATTTCATGTGGATACTTTCTGGAGCTTGCAGTGTTGTCGTGCGTGATGAAAGGGGTGACTTTGTAGCAGCAACAACTTGGTTTCTTCCACATATCCGAGATGTCGATTCAGCGGAGCTCATGGCAGTTAAAAATGGAATATACATGTTGGCAAATTTGGGGTGCAACAATGTGAAGATGGAATCTGATTGCTCGTTTGCGGTGGAGGCAATTTAACAAATGGATACTTATCTAGGACCTGACGTTGCATTAGTTTCTGAATGCAAGAAATGGACTTTGCCAAAATATCATTTAAACACTGTTTCCGAGAAGCTAATCAGATAGCAGATGAGCTATCTAAGTATTCTTTTAGAGCAACTCCAATGCGCCGAACCAAACGGACGTGCGCTTTGTCCGCTTTTCGTCCATTTGGGCCGGTCGCCCGCTCGGCGTCCGCCCTGTTCTCATTTTGAGTCGGCCGTGCACCCAACGCGTGCGACCCATTTCATGTCCGCGCATAAATTTAAAAGGCCCGCGGCCATGCCGTCGCCCAAAGTTCATGTCGGCGCCATGCCAGCGGCCGGCATACAATGCCAGTCTCCAAAAAAACCACCACATAGTTCATACTGGCGCACTTGCCAACGGCCGGCACACATGCCAGCACACAAAAAAGGGGCGGGAATTCGACCACGCCATCTTGGCCGTGGTCATGCCAGCACACTTCCCGGCAAACAAAAAAAGGATGGCGCTCTCTGCCATAGATCACTCATCGTTGAACTTGAGCATGTCGGCCTGCATCTTCTCGAACCATGGCCTCTTCCTCGGCGACACGGTGTTCAGGTCCACCTTCATGATCTCCACCCCCGTCATCATGCTAGCGAGCGCCACTTCTTTCGCCTTGGTCTTGGCATTGGCGGCCTCGATCTCGAGCATCTTGGCTTGCTTCTCCGCCTCCATCTCAAGCATCCTGGCTTGCTTCTCCGCCTCCATCTCAAGCCTCCTCCTTTGGATCTCCATGAAGGCGTTCATTTGCTCTTCCTTGTCTTGCCGGTGCTTCTCCTCCCTTGTGTCCTTTTTGCTCATCATGCCCTCCATGGTTGCAAGCAAGGCAAGCGACGCCGCATCACGCTTGTCCTCCTTCTTGGAGTTGCTCTTCCCCCGCGGCAGTGGCTTTCCGCCCTCCCCAAGCTCCTCCACGGCTACCTTCCCCCCACATGCCATGAGGGCGGCATATTGCGCCTTGAACTTCTCCTCCCCGTTGATGACCATCCAACAATGGGAGAAGTTGAAGGACTTGCCGTCATGTTGGACCTTAAATGCCTTCAAAGCTTGGAATGCCTACAAATGAATAGAATGCAAGCATATGAGCAAATGGATATGCAAATGGACATGCAAGCATTACGGGAATGGAAACGAAGAGGGCTTTGATGCTCTCATATCTTGCATGCAAATGTATATCATATCTTGCATGCCGATGTCGCTCACGGGGAGTGCCTTGATGCTCTCAAGGGTGGCACAAAACTTGTTGCACTCTTGTTGTATCACCCTCCATCGCTTCAAAAGGGACACCCATCCATGCTTGCTTTGCATTTGGTACGGCGCAAACTTCTTGCGGTCAGGGAACTCACGATGAACACGAATCCAAAAGGTTGTTGCCTTTTGTTCGGCGCCGACCTTGGGGTCTTGCCCAATGTCCTCCAACACTCACAAACGAGCTTGTCCTCGGACGGCGTGTATGCCTTCGTCTGCTTGCTTTTGCGCTTCTTGTTTGCGCCGGCTTGGTTGACGAGCTCGTCATCGAACAAAGGCTCCCCGTCGATGTCCATTTCATCCTCTTCCTCGAGGCCGTAGTCCTCCAGAACTCGTGGGCGAGCGGGAAGCCGCCCAAGCCAACCAGATCTTCCATGAAGGCGTCGTGCATGCCAGCTTGATCATAGGTCGCCGGCGTGAATGGCACTTGACCGTCTTGGCTTTGGGTCTCATCGGGATCGTAGGCAGCCGCGGCGGCACCGCCAGCGGAGGCAACGGCCGCCACACCACCTCCGAAGATGATATTCTCGATGATGAAACGGTTTGCTGTTTCATCGTCGTCGGCCGCCGGCATTCTATCGAACAGGTTGCGGGTGCCGGGAGCACGTCGGCTGGCATCTCCTGCGGGCGTTTCCTTGCCCCTCCGGAGGATGATGCACCGGCCACCGGCGTGGCGTTGAGGTCGATGGACACGGGCGCGGGCGTGGACGGCGCCACCACGCTCACCTCCGGCGAGCATTCCCCGGAGAAGCGGGAGGCTTGCGGATACACATGGAAGTCGGGAATCGGCTGCATGGCAGACGCGCACGGCGACTCTGGCAGCACCATCCGAGGAAATGCCGACGAGCCCGTGCTGGCCGCGGCCACGGCGGCGCCGACGAGCCCATGTTGGCTAGGGTTTAACCCTAGGTAGAGCAGGGCCTCCCTCGTCGCCGCGGCGACTCGGGCATTGGTTTCCTCCTGTTGTGCGGCGGCGGAGAGGGCGGCGACGGCCGGTGCTTCGTCCCTTGCATCCGTCGCGTGCCTCCGGTCCTTCCTCTTGGCCGACTGCACGGCCCGCTCCTCGGGCATCAGCTGCTTCTTCTTCTTGGGCGGCGCGGCGGTCTTGCGGGGGGCGCAGGGCTGCCTTTGGCAGAGGGGCCGGAGGTGAGGCCGGACGAGGCGAGGGAGGCGAGGCGGGCGGCGGCATCGAGGGTCGGCGCGTCGTCCATGGCGAGCGGCCGGGAGCGCGAGCTGGCGGGATGGTTTTGGGAAAGTGAAGGGAAATGGTGGTCGTTGTGCCACCGACTGGCGGGCCAGGGGGAGGAGTAGGCGCGCGTCGTGCGCGTCCATTTCGTGTTCACGCCGACGCAAATCAGACTCAAATTTGAGCTGAGAATGGGTCGGCACGCGGACGAAAAGCGGGCGCGCGTCCGTTTGGGTCGGCGCGTTGGCTGACTTTTCTGTCCGCGGCGATCCAAACGGACACGCGCGGACAAAGTGGGTCGGCGCATTGGAGTTGCTCTTAGTGCTAGATGTGGGTTTTGGGGTTTTTGGGATGATGTAATTCCTGACTTTTTTTCTCATTTATTTGTAAACGACGTGACCATGGAACGAGGAATAAAGTTTATTTGCTGTGAAAAAAAGGCGTTCCTAAAAAAGATGAGCAACAAGGCGTGCATAGCGTGCGAATTTCCCTTTCCATTTGTCTAGACGGACATACCTAAGCATGTCGCGGAGCCAATAAAGTAGGCCACATGGGCTGCCCATGCTACTACCCAAATCATGAAGCTTAATTAATCAACTCACGCTCTGCACTGCTTTCCCCATACATGCATGTCATCAGGCATGCATGAGCGAAAGGGAGCCCATCCTTTTCTGCCCGAGAACCATGATTAGAGGGCATCCTTGCTTTGGTCGCTTTCCATTAGTGGGATTGAGATCCTGCTTCTCATCTAAACTCCGGTTAACCAGTTACTTAATGATAATCAAATGGACCTCGGATCCGCCCCCATCCTGTACGGGATATAATCCGTGCTCACTCGAGGCTGTTGTCAGCGTCATCAGATCATGCATGCATGCATGGGCGCATGGCTGCCCGCGTAGAGAAGAGATATGGGTAAATTCTGCAGCCGTTTTATTTCTCGGTCGGCAGCAGTGCAGGTATACGTTTTGGTAGTTTCTGCCGAATCAATACACACGCACAGGATCGTCAGCGTGCAGCAGCATCCATTCAATTTCTGTCAGCAGCACTGCTAGTAGCTAGCTTTTGCATGAATAGTGATTGGATAGTCCAGTCGAGTGGGCATTGGCCATTGGCCGCATAAATGTGATACTATACTAGTATATCGCACGTACGTACTCCTACGTAGGCGGCAGGAACGCGCGTGCATCGTGCATGCGTGTTCCCCGTTTTTGTTCTGGAGCCGCTCTAGATGTTTTCGATGGCAAGAGCTCACGAATATCGTGTAGTACTGTAGACGGAAGTAGATATTGCAGACATAAAAATAGACACAACACAAGGGAACAAGGTCTTTTAGAAGGAACGACACACTAGATTATTATTTTTCTTACTTGTCACCGTCCCTTTACTGAGCCTACAGCATTTTCCAGCGCGGTCCATGAGGTCCATGATCGAAACAACCCAGTGATGGGATAGTCGAGCGGTGAAACTCGATGGAAGGGATCGTGTGCCCCGTAGGCCCTTGTGCAGCGCGTCCACCACCATGACTACACTACACCTCCGGGACCCATCTGACAGCGGGCCGATGGGTTGTAGTGAGAAACATAGAGCTCAGCTCATGACGGCTTCACTTGGGCCGCGGATCGTACGGCCAGCGGGATGGTCGTGCTGTATGTGCGCTCCAGCAATTCACTTGTTAATCTAAATCATTTTACTCGTCTACCGTATCAGTTGCCTCCCTCAGACCCGTCTCAAACGTCCGGACAGGTCATCAGGTCACTGTCCGGTCACGATTTTTTTGACCCAAACGGACTTATCAAACGGCCCTCAAACGCCCGGGCTGACCGGCATCCCCATATCCAGCCCAAATATAGGCCGGATGTGGGGGCGCCCGGGCGTGCCCGGGCACGTCCGCCATGTCGTACCCGACAACCCGACCCCACTCCCAATTGCACCAAATCCACCAAACCCTTCCTCCTCCTCCCGCCGCCCTCCAACCATTCCCGCGACCAGACCCTCGCCGGCCTCCATCCTTGCTCCCAATCATCACCTCCGGTCCCGATCCACCGCCGGAGATGTCGTCCACCCCGAGCCACACCGCCGCGATGGAGACGCAGTCCGCCTCGTCTGTGGGAGGCGCGGTGTCGTCGGCGGTGACTTGCAAGGCGGAGAACGTCGCCCGCAAGTTGCGGCGACGCCGGCAGCGAGAGAGGGAGGCGGCGGCGGCGCAGGGAGGTTCGGACGTGGTGGAGCAATTGTCTCCTCCGTCGTGCCCGGATCCCCGCACCCCTTCCCTCCGAGTGCCTACGCGGATTACGATGTCCGCCCCCTTTGGGACACGGGATGATCCGACCGCCGGCTGGGCCATTCCGGAGAGCTTTCCGCCCACGCAGATGCCAGCGGTCGACGTGTTTGACTCGCCGCAGCTCGTTCGGGCGCGGATGAGCATGGGCTCCGGCAGTGCCCGGGCTGCCCTCAGCATGTTCGACGGAATGACCAAACAAGAGTCGGTACGTTTTCTTTACTCTTGTCTGATCATATTTTAGCATAGACCACTAGTTCATTTGCTCATGATGAATGCTTGCAAATTTGAATCATGTAGGAGGCGTTCGTGTCGAACATGATCCATGACAATGAAGAACCGACCGAAATGGAGTATGATTTGGAGGCCACCACCGCATTTGAAGTGGGGACAACATCCGATCCCAATCCGAGGAAGAAGAAGAAGACCAAGACGCCGAAGGCAAGAGGTCCGACATTCTCAAGATTTGAGGACATCTTGTTGGTCAAAACTTGGTTGGCGACAACGATGGATCCAATATGCGGCACCGAGCAAAAGAGGAACACCTATTAGACGAAGATTTTCAAGGAGTACCACGAGCAAAAGGAGTATGTGGAGCCGCATCCTATCGTGACCACTCGCAATGTGGCATCTCTCCAACATCGTTGGGGGATCATTCAAGGGGAAGTGAACAAGTACGTCGGCCACTACGCACAAGTGACCAAACGCCCTCAAAGTGGGATGGAAGTCGCAACTCTCGTAAGCTCGATTGCCTCATCTTGTCGTCCATTACATATGCTTCTTGTGTTTGTATTCTCGTTCTCATACATATGTTGTTCGCTAGACGGCGGTGGCCGCCACTTTGTATCACGAGATGGAGAAGAAGCCATTTGCTTTTAGCCATTGTTGGGTCATATTGAATGGCAAGCCGAAGTGGAACCAAGTTGTGGCCGACCTCAAGTCCGGCAAGAAGAGGAATGATGGCTCAAGCTCCAACCAATCAATTGGGTTGGACGATGAAGAGGACGATGTTGTTGTGGAGAATGGAAAAGCCACCGTGCCAAAGGACAACCGCCAAGTCATGGGAAACAAGTGGGAGAAGGCACGTGCCGCGCGTGATGCCGCGGCTACCAAAATGTCGTCAACATGGACATGCATTTTTTCGGTGAGGGAGAGCAAGAAGGAGGAGAGGTACAAGCTCATGTTGGATGCGCAAAAGGAAAGAATGGAGTGGGATCGGAAGAGGGCGGAGAAGAAGCTCGAAATTGAGAGGGAGAAGATCGAGTTGGAGAAGCAACAAGCGGCGATCAAATGGGAGCTCGAGAAGACCAAGACATTTGGCGACATAGAGCTTGAGAAGGAGAGGTTTCAACTCGCACGGGACGCGGAAGATGCGAGGATCATGTTGGTGGACGAGACCCTCTATGATGAGCATTCGAAGAAGTGGCTTGCGGACAAGAAGATGGAGATCAACGACCGTAGGAAGTACGAGGTGGCAAGGGCAGTTGTGGCTCGGATGCAGTCGGAGGAGGCGGCCCGGATGCAGGCGGAGCAGGCAGCTCGGATGCAGGCGGAGTAGGACGAGCAGGACGCATTCCGCCTGGAGCAGGACGCATTCCGCTCGGAGCAGGAGCCCAGCCAGTGATTCGAGGCCATCCGTCACACTCGGACATTGGTTTCATTTTGCCATGTTCGGTTTGTTGAACTATGATTTGCTTTGCTTTGTTTCGAACTTTAGCATTCGGACAGTTTGTATCGTATGATCGACGTGCATGGTTTGCATGGATTTGAGGATCGGAATTTGTTGTACGTGGATGTGCGGCGCAACATTTGAGGGGTGCCCGGTCAGTGCCCGCGGACGCGTCCGGGCGCGTCCGCGGGCGTTTGAGGGGCCTGATTTGCCAAGTCCGGCTGTAGATGCTCTTAGAGCAATTCCAATGCGCCGAAGCGCCTTTGTCCCTTTTTTGTCCGTTTGGGTAAGTCGTCCGCTCGGTGTCCGCCTTGTTTATCATTTGAGTCGGCAGTGCGCCCAATGCGCCGACCCATATTTGCCGGCCGGCGTGGCCAGCTGGCCGCCCTTTTTCAATAAATATGCACATATTTTGCATTATTTCACAAGCAAACATATAGTTTCACAGCCAAATAAAGCATAGTTTCACATCACAACCAAATAAATTAAGCATAGTTTTACAAGTCAAATAAAAATTAAATTGTTTCACATAGTTTTACAAGCCGAATAAAAAATATACATCTATTGGTTGCCAACATGAGCTCATATATGCTCAGCCAAATCATTTTGCAGCTGCATGTGAGTTTCCCAATCACGCATTTCATGATGAAATTGGGTGGACTGTTCAAACATTGCCGCTCCTCCATGCTCAGGCACAACATTCTCACCGTGAAACTGAAACCCTTGATCGTAGATACGTTCTGGACGTTCATCTTCTACGATCATATTGTGCATGATCACACAAGCAGTCATCACCTCCCACAGCTTCTTGGTGCTCCAAGTCCTAGTAGGATACCGAACGATGCCCCATCGAGATTGCAAAACACCAAAGGCACGCTCGACGTCCTTCCTAGCACTCACTTGCTCTTGGGAAAATCTTTTCCTCTTCTCTCCGATAGGGTTGGGGATTGTCTTCACAATAGTGGTTCACTGAGGATACATACCGTCACCTAGGTAGTTGATGACCCACAAGTATAGGGGATCTATCGTAGCCCTTTCGATAAGTAAGAGTGTTGAACCCAACGAGGAGCAGAAGGAAATGACAAGCGGTTTTCAGCAAGGTGTTTTCTGCAAGCACTGAAATTATCGGTAACACATAGTTTTGTGATATGATAATTCGTAACGGGTAACAAGTAACAAGTGTAACAAAGGTGCAGCAAGGTGACCCAATCCTTTTTGTAGCAAAGGACAAGCCTGGACGAACTCTTATACTCCCTCCGTTCCTTTATGTAAGGTGTATTTGTTTTTTCAAAAGTCAAAGGAGTGCATGTTTGACCGAGTTTTTAGAAAAAATATATCAATATCCACAATATGAAGATTATATCATTTGATCCATCATGAAAAGTAGTTTCGTATTTTATCTATTAGATATTGCACATGTTGTTGTTTTATTCTATAATCTTGGTCAAATATTCAAATGGTTGACTTGCACGGAAATCAATACACCTTATATTCTGGAATGGAGGAAGTATAAAGCAAAGTGCTCCCGAGGACACATGGGAATTGTTGTCAAGTTAGTTTTCATCATGCTCATATGATTCGCGTTCGTTACTTTGATAATTTGATATGTGGGTGGACCGGTGCTTGGGTGTTGTCCTTACTTGGACAAGTCTCCCACTTATGATTAACCCCTCTCGCAAGCATCCGCAACTACGAAAGAAGAATTAAGATAAATCTAACCATAGCATGAAACATGTGGATCCAAATCAGCCCCTTACGAAGCAACGCATAAACTAAGGTTTAAGTTTCTGTCACTCTAGCAACCCATCATCTACTTATTACTTCCCAATGCCTTCCCCTAGGCCCAAATCATGATGAAGTGTCATGTAGTCGACGTTCACATAACACCACTAGAGGAAAGACAACATACATCTCATCAAAATATCGAACGAATACCAAATTCACATGATTACTTATAACAAGACTTCTCCCATGTCCTCAGGAACAAACGTAACTACTCACAAAGCATATTCATGTTCATAATCAGAGGGGTAATAAATATCATTAAGGATCTGAACATATGATCTTCCACCGAATAAACCAACTAGCATCAACTACAAGGAGTAATTAACACTACTAGAACCCACAGCTACCAATCTGAGGTTCTGAGACAAAGATTGAATACAAGAGATGAACTAGGTTTTGAGAGGAGATGGTGCTAGTGAAGATGTTGATGGAGATTGACACCCTCTCGATGAGAGGATCATTGGTGATGACGATGGCTTCGATTTCCCCCTCCTGGGGAGAAGTTTCCTCGGCAGAACAGCTCCGCCGGAGCCCTAGATTGCTTCTGCCCAGGTTCCGCCTCGAGACGGCGGCGCTTCGTCCCGAAAGCTTCCTTATGATTTCTTCCAGGTAAAAACCCTTCATATAGCAGAAGATGGACACCAGGGACCTGCCAGGGGGCCCACAAGCCCTAGGGGCACGCCCTCCAGGCTTGTGGCCACCTGGTGGGTCCCCCTCTGGTATTTATTCACCCAATATTTTTTATATATTCCAAAATAATTCTCCATAAATTTTCAGGACTTTTGGAGTTGTGCAGAATATGTCTCTCAGATTTGCTCCTTTTCGGTCCAGAATTCCAGCTGCCGGCATTCTCCCTCTTTATGTAAACCTTGTAAAATAAGAGAGAAAAGGCATAAGTATTGTACCATAATGTGTAATAACAGCCCATAATGCAATAAATATCAACATAAAAGCATGATGCAAAATGGACCTATCAACTCCCCCAAGCTTAGACCTCGCTTGTCCTCAAGCGGAAACCAAAATCGATAATCATGTCCACATGTTTAGAGATAGAGGTGTCGATAAAATAAAATACAGACATGAAGGCATCATGATCATCTTTAGAACAACAACATATATTGTCATTTAATTTCTTATGCTAAAGTAACAATTCGTTCACAAGGTAAAGTATGAATCAAGAACTTTATTGAAAACCAACAAACTAAAATCTTGGTCATTGAAACAATTGCAATTTGTCATAACATCGAAAAGAGTCAATGTAAGAGCTTTCATATAGCAAGTTTCACATACTCAACCATCTTTTAGTCTTTCATAATTGCTAACACTCACGCGATACTTATGGGATCAAAGTTTCAATCAGACACGGAGAAAGATAGGGGCTTATAACTTCGCCTCCCAACCTTTTACCTCAAGAGTAACATCAACAATAATAGTTTATGAATATCTACATCCGAGTGGATATATATCTGGATCTTCCCCCAACATATAGTGCTTGCCAAAAAGAAAAAGTATAAAAAGAAGAGGTGATGATCACCATGACTCTTGTATAAAGGTAGAAGTTAAATAAAAGATATGCCCTTCGCAGAGGGAAGCAGAGGTTGTCATGCGCTTTTATGGTTGGATGCACAAAATCTCAATGCGAAAGAATATTACTTTATATTGCCGCTTGTGATAAAGAACTTTATTATGCAGTCCGTCACTTTTATTTGTTCTATATCACAAGTTCGTATAAAGCTTATTTTCCTCACACTAAAAGATCATACATATTTAGAGAGCAATTTTTTTTGCTTGCACCGATGACAACTTACTTGAAGGATCTTACTCAATCCATAGGTAGGTATGGTGGACTCTCATGGCAAAACTGGTTTGAGGGATTTTGGAGGCACAAGTAGTATCTCTACTTGGTGCAAAAGATTTGGCTAGCATAGGATGAGAAGCAAGCTCAATATGTTGGAGGATCCATGACAATATAACTTCTATTCAGATATAAAGAATCATAACCCATTATGTTGTCTTTCTTGTCCAACATCAACCTTTTAGCATATAATATTTTAAAGAGTGCTCACAATCACAAAAGATGTCCAAGATAGTGTATTTATATGTGAGACCTCTCTTTCTTTATTACTTCCTATTAATTGCAACAATGACCAAAACTATGTTTGTCAACTCCCAACAAATTTCATGCGACATACTTCTTATATGTGAAGTCGTCACTTCCCATAAGATCATTATATAATCTCTTTATTTATTTATTTTATTCTTTATTTCTTTTACTCAAGATCATAGCAAGAAAGCAAAGCCCTCAACTCAAAACTAATCTTTATTATATAACTCTCAGACTTGATTACATAGAGGGAACACAAAGCAAAACTCAAAGCTAGATCATACTAAAATTTTATTCTACTAAACCGAGATGTAACCAAAAGGATCGAACTAAGAAAAATGATAAGGTAAGGATGTGATGGTGATACGATACCGGGGCACCTCCCCCAAGCTTGGCAGTTGCCAAGGGGAGTGCCCATACCCATGTATTTAGGTCTCTTTCTTCGGAGGTGGTGATGATGGAGTTGATGCATTCTTCTTCTCCAGCTTGCGTCTGAGGCTAAATTTTTCCTCCCTTAGATCATCATTCTCGAGCCTCAATATATTTTTGCATAATGCCGCCTTGCTATCCTGCAGAAAATGTAGTGGGATAGATTGGACCTTAGGAAGGCTTGACTTCTTGAATTCCACATGCATATGGCCAGGTTGAGGTAGTGGATCTTCATCTTCATCGGAGCTATCGTTCCTTGTTCTCTCCATATCGTAGTCTTCCTCCTCCTCTGTTGTCTAGCCGTAATGCTCCACCTCCCCATAGGCCTTTGGGTTTGCGATGTAGTTAGCGACATAGCTCTCTCCCTCAGAATCTTGAGACGGCATATTTGCAGATATACCAGGAAAACAACACGAAACAAGAACAGAGGGTTTTGCCGTGATACGGTGGTCAAAACCTTCAAGAGATTATATAATGAATTTGTATCGACCAAAACAAGTGTACTACAAGAAAACAGAGTCCGAAGGGCACACGAGGTGGCCACAAGCCTGGGAGGCACGCCCAGGGGGTAGGGCGCGCCCCCAGGGCTTGTCGCCTCCTCCTGCACTTTTCAGACTACTTTTTATTTTCTAAATTTTTAAATATTCCAAAACAGAGTAAAATTGAATTTGGAAAAGTTTTGGAGTCAGTTTACTTACCGTATCACATACCTATTCCTTTTCGGAGTCTGGAACATTCTGGTAGATATCCCTTATGTACTCCTCCGGTGTTATGGTATTAATAATATTGGTTTCAACATTTATGGGAGTACCTGAGATATAATGTTTGATTCTTTGCCCGTTTACCACCTTCGGGTTATTGCCTTCGGTGTTGTTGATCTTGATGGCACCTTAACGATAAACTTCCTCGATAATGTAATGCCCTTCCCATTTAGAGAGAAGCTTTCCTGCAAGAAATCTTAAACGAGAATTGTATAGCAAGACATGGACACCTACATTGAATTCACGCTTTTGTATCCTTTTATCATGCCATCTTTTAACTTTCTTTTTAAACAGTTTGGCATTCTCATAGGCTTGGGTTCTCCATTCATCTAGTGAGCTAATGTCAAATAACCTCTTCTCACAGGCAAGTTTGAAATCATAGTTAAGCTCTTTAACTGCCCAATAAGCTTTATGTTCTGTTCATGCTCAGGTATACAACGTCTAATAACACCATCTACTCATTTATAAAGGTGTGGGTCATCCCATAAGTAATGTCTTAAATCAAAGAAAAACTTTTTCTTTTGTTGGTATGTGAAACTAGATGGTATAAATTTAGCAACAATATAATTGGCATAATCAGCATACCAAGGAGTATTACGAGAAGCATTTATGACAGCTAATTGTTCATCAGGAAAGCTATCATCAATAGGTAGTGGGTCATCAAGAATATTTTCTAACCTAGACAAGTTGTCTGCTACTGGGTTCTCAGCTCCCTTTCTATCAATAATATGCAAATCAAATTTTTGCAGCAAGAGAACCCATCTAATAAGTCTATGTATAGCATCCTTCTTTTCCGTGAGGTATTTAATAGCAGCATGATCGGTGTGAACAGTTACTTTGGAATCAACAATATAAGATCTGAACTTATCACAAGCAAATACAACCGCTAAAAATTCTTTTTCAGTAGTAGCATAGTTTCTTTGAGCACTGTCTAGAGTTTTACTAGCATAATGGATAACATTTAATTTCTTATCAACTCTTTGTCCTAAAACATCACCAACAGCATAATCACTAGCATCACACATAATTTCAAAGGGTAGGTTCCAATCAGGTGGTTGAACAATAGGTGTAGAAATTAAGGCTTTCTTAAGTATTTCAAATGCTTCTACACAATCATCATAAAAAACAAATGGAACATCCTTTTGCAAGAGATTAGTAAGAGGCCTAGAAATTTTAGAGAAGTCTTTAATAAATCTCCAATAGAAACCAGCATGACCAAGGAAACTTCTTATACCTTTGATATCTTTAGGACACGACATTTTTTCAATAGCATCAACTTTAGCTTTACCAACTTCAATACCTCTTTCGGAGATTTTATGCCCCAAGACAATACCTTCATTAACCATAAAGTGGCACTTCTTCGAATTCAAGACAAGATTAGTTTCTTCACATCTCTGCAAAACTCGATCAAGGTTGCTTAAGCAATCATCAAAAGAAGTTCCGTAAACGGAGAAATCATCCATGAAAACATCAACAATCTTTTCACAAAAGTCAGAGAATATAGCAGTCATACATCTTTGAAAGGTAGCAGGTGCATTGCATAGACCAAAAGGCATACGTCTATAAGCAAAGGTACCGAAAGGACAAGTAAAAGTAGTTTTTTCTTGATCCTCTTGTGACACAGGTATTTGGGAAAAACCAGAATAACCATCTAGAAAGCAAAAGTGTGTATGTTTTGATAGTATTTCTAGCATTTTATCAATAAAAGGTAGAGGATAATGATCTTTCCTAGTAGCTTTGTTTAACTTTCTAAAATCAATAACCATTCTATAACCTGTGACAATTCTTTGCGGAATCAATTCATTTTTATCATTAGGAACAACGGTAATACCTCCGTTCTTAGGGACACAATGAACAGGACTTACCCATCTACTATCAACAATAGGATAAATTATACCTGCTTCTAGAAGCTTTAGTATTTCATTTCTTACCACTTCTTTCATTTTTGGATTCAACCGTCGCTGGTGATCAACGACTGGTTTAGCATCAGCTTCCATATTAATTTTGTGCTGACATAGAGTGGGACTAATGCCCTTAAGATCATCTAGAGTATATCCAATAGCTGCACGGTGCTTCTTCAGAGTTTTCAATAATTTCTCTTCCTCATGCTCTGAAAGGTTAGCACTAATAATAACAGGATATATCTTTTTCTCATCAAGATAAGCATATTTCAGAGTATTAGGTAATTGTTTAAGATCGAACACAGGATCACTCTTGGGTGGTAGAGGATCTCCAAGAGTCTCAGCAGGCAAATTATGTTTCAAAACAGGCATTTGTTTAAAGAAAATCTCGTCTAATTCCTTTCTTTCATTCATGAACATATCATTTTCATGGTCTAGCAAATATTGTTCTAAAGGATCAGTGGGAGGCACGGCAATAGAAGCAAGACCAATAATTTCATCTTTATTAGGCAATTATTTATCACGGGGTTGTCTACGAAATTTGGAGAAATTAAACTCATCAGACACATCCCCAAAACTTACACTAACAGTTTCTTTCTCACAATCTATTTTGGCATTAACAGTGTTCAAGAAAGGTCTACCAAATATAATGGGACAAAAATCGTCTTGTGGGGAACCAAGAACTAGGGAATCAGTAGGGTATTTTATTTTCCCACACAAGACTTCAACATTTCTAACAATCCCAATTGGTGATATAGTATCTCTATTGGCAAGCTTAATAGTGACATCAATATCTTCTATTTCAGCAGGTGCAATATCATTCATAATTTCTTGGTATAAAGTAAAAGGAATTGCACTCACACTAGCACCCAAATCACATAAGCCATGATAACAATGATCTCATATTTTAACTGAAATGACAGGCATGCCAACAACAGGTCTATGTTTATCTTTATTATCGGGTCTAGCAATTCTAGCAGCTTCATCACAGAAGTAAATAACATGCCCATCAATATTATCGACCAAGAGATCTTTAACCATAGCAATACTAGGTTCAACTTTAATTTGTTCAGGGGGTGTAGGTGTTCTAGTATAACACTTACGAACCACAGCTGAAGCTTTAGCATGTTCCTTTATCCTAACAGGGAAGGGTGGTTTCTCAATATAAGCAGTAGGAATAATAGGATCAACATTATAAGTAATAGTTTCCTCTTCAGCTTTAATAGGTTCTACTATTTTTAGTTCAATGGGAGGATGATATTTAAACCACTTCTCCTTAGGGAGATCAACGTGAGTAGCAAATGATTCGCAGAAAGAAGCTACTATCTCAGAGTCAAGTCCATACTTAGTGCTAAATTCACGAAAAGCATCGGTATCCATAAAAGATTTAACACAATCGAACTTCAGGTTTATACCTGACTCCTTACCTTTGTCGAGTTCCCAATCTTCAGAGTTGTGTTTAATTATTTCCAAGAGATTCCATTTGAATTCAATAGTCTTCTTCATAAAAGAACCAGTACAAGAAGTATTGAGCATAGATTGATCATTACGAGAAAGCCGAGCATAAAACTTCTGAATAGTAATTTCTTGAGAGCTCGTGATTGGGGCATGAATATAACATTGAATTAAGCCTCCCCCAAGCTTGAGCAATACTTTCTCCTTCATGAGGCCAAAAATTATATATATAATTCCGATCACGATGAACCAGATGCATAGGATAAAACTTCTGATGAAATTCCAATTTCAATCGGTTGTAATTCCAAGTCCCAATATCATCGCATAGACTATACCATGTCAATGCCTTCTCCTTCAAAGATAAAGGGAAGACCTTCTTCTTGACTTCATCCTCGGGCAAACCTGCAAGCTTAAATAATCCACAAACTTCATCCACATAGATAAGATGTAAATCAGGATGTAATGTTCCATCTCCTGCGTAAGGATTAGCTAGCAGTTTCTCTATCATACCCAAATGAATTTTATAATAAATATTTTCAGTAGGTTCAGTAGGTTGAGGGGCAACTCTTTGCTCTTCCGGTCGGGGTGAAGATACCCCGAACAAACCCCTCAAAGGATGATTTTCCATAGTGACAACTGACAGTAAATTTCAGCACATAATATAAATGTTTCCTTACCAAATTCCACTTACCAAAGGTGCTCCACTCCCCGGCAACGGCGCCAGAAAAGAGTCTTGATGATCCACAAGTATAGGGGATCTATCGTAGTCTTTTCGATAAGTAAGAGTGTTGAACCTAACGAGGAGCAGAAGGAAATGACAAGCGGTTTTCAGCAAGGTGTTTTCTGCAAGCACTGAAATTATTGGTAACAGATAGTTTTGTGATAAGATAATTCGTAACGGGTAACAAGTAACAAGTGTAACAAAGGTGCAGCAAGGTGGCCCAATCCTTTTTGTAGAAAATGACAAGCCTGGACGAGCTCTTATATAAAGCAAAGCGCTCATGAGGACTCATGGGAATTGTTGTCAAGTTAGTTTTCATCATGCTCATATGATTCGCGTTCGTTACTTTGATAATTTGATATGTGGGTGGACCGGTGCTTGGGTGCTGTTCTTACTTGGACAAGTCTCCCACTTATGATTAACCCCTCTTGCAAGCATCCACAACTATGAAAGAAGAATTAAGATAAATCTAATCATAGCATGAAACATGTGGATCCAAATCAGCCCCTTATGAAGTAACGCATAAACTAAGGTTTAAGCTTCTGTCACTCTAGCAACCCATCATCTACTTATTACTTCCCAATGCCTTCCCCTAGGCCCAAATCATGGTGAAGTGTCATGTAGTCGATGTTCACATAACACCACTAGAGGAAAGACAACATACATCTCACCAAAATATCGAACGAATACCAAATTCACATGATTACTTATAAAAAGACTTCTCCCATGTCCTCAGGAACAAATGTAACTACTCACAAAGCATATTCATGTTCATAATCAGAGGGGTAATAAATATCATTAAGGATCTGAACATATGATCTTCCACCGAATAAACCAACTAGCATCAACTACAAGGAGTAATCAACACTACTAGCAACCCACAGGTACCAATCTGAGGTTTTGAGACAAAGATTGAATACAAGAGATGAACTAGGGTTTGAGAGGAGATGGTGCTGGTGAAGATGTTGATGGAGATTGACCCCCTCTCGATGAGAGGATCATTGGTGATGATGATGGCTTCGATTTCCCCCTCCTGGAGGGAAGTTTCCCCGGCAGAACAGCTCCGCCAGAGACCTATATTGCTTCTGCCCAGGTTCTACCTCGAGATGGTGACACTTCGTCCCGAAAGCTTCCTTATGATTTTTCTAGGTAATAACCCTTCATATAGCAGAAGATGGACACCGGGGACCTGCCAGGGGGCCCACAAGCCCTAGGGGCGCGCCCCCCAGGCTTGTGGCCACCTAGTGGGTCCCCCTCTGGTATTTCTTCACCCAATATTTTTTATATATTCCAAAATAATTCTCCGTAAATTTTCAGGACTTTTGGAGTTGTGGAGAATAGGTCTCTCAGATTTGCTTCTTTCCGGTCCAGAATTCCAGCTGCCGGCATTCTCCCTCTTTGTGTAACCTTGTAAAATAAGAGAGAAAAGGCATAAGTATTGTACCATAATGTGTAATAACAGCCCATATTGCAATAAATATCAACATAAAAGCATGATGCAAAATGGACGTATCAGTAGTATCCTTTGTCGTAGTTGTGGCCATTGATGGTAACATTCATCGGCGGACTATTGCCTTCGGCAAGCCTTGCAAACATCGGCGAGCGTTGAACCACGCTGATATCATTGTGTGATCCGGCCATGCCGAAGAAAGAGTGCCAGATCCAGAGATCTTGTGAGGCCACGGCCTCAAGTATGACTGTGCAAGCCCTGGCATGGCCCTTATACTGCCCTTGCCAAGCAGAAGGGCAGTTCTTCCACTCTTAGTGCATGCAGTCTATGCTGCCAAGCATCCCTGGGAAGCCCCTGCTGGCATTCATCACCAACAAGCAGGATGTATCTTGAGGAGTCGACTCTCTCAAGTACTCAGGGCCAAACACAGCAATCACAACCTTGCAGAACTTGTACATGGAGTCTAGACATGTAGACTCGCTCATACGGACATACTCATCAATGAGATCACCGGGCACTTCGTATGCAAGCATCTGGATGGCTGTAGTGCATTTCTGATAAGATGAGAAGCCAATCTTTCCAAGGGCATCCTCTTTGCACTCGAAATAGTTATCATATTCGACCACCCCCTCTCTAATACGGTTGAAAAGATGCCTACTCATACGAAAATGCCGCCGGAATTTCTGATGTTTGAACAGCGGGTTCGTTGTGTCAAAGTAGTCCTTCCAAAGAAGGAAATGGTCGCTCTCTCGGTTGCGATTCAACGCCGGAAGGTGCCCCGGGATCGAGCCACGGAACAACGGCTGCTGGCTATTAAGGTGGTGATGGACCAACACGGCAGCCAAGATCTCCTACTCATCATCGGACGAGGAATCGTCGGAGTCGCAAAGGAAATTGTGGAAAAAGAACTCATCGGCGGAGTCCATTTTGTACCTTGGCAAACTGTAGAACAGCTTGCGGGCGTTGACGAAGGAGCTGGCCGGCGAAGAACTGTGCGCCTCCCTTGGACCAGGTGGCTAGCCTGGAGGCGTTCGACGAGCATGCTGGTGTCCGACGAGCGTGTCAGCATCAGGATGAAGGAGCTAGCCGGGGCTGTGAGGCAGCTTCCTGCTCGCGGCGGCATCGGGAGGTGGGGGTGGGAAGATTTGGTGCCCCGGCGATGAGACGGTGGTGGCAGCGATGTGGGAGGTGGCGGCGTTGGGGGAGATGTGTCAGCACCAGCTGCTGGCAGAGGCACCGAAAATTGGCGGCGACGGTGACGCGGTGGAGGTGGGCGAGGGTTTGATGTCGATATTGGGGTGGGAGAGGATGGCCAATGTGCCACCGACTAGAGGGCTAGGGGGAGGAGTAGGGGGCGCGCACGTCCATTTTGTGTCTGCGCTGACGCAAATGAGGCTCAAAATTGGGCCGAGAATGGGACGGCAGGCGGACGAAAAGCGGACATGCGTTCGTTTGGGTCGGCGCGTTGGGCCGACTTTTCTGTCCGCGCCGACCCAAATGCATGCGCGCGGACGAAATGGGTCGGCGCGTTGGAGTTGCTCTTACGGGATCTCCAGCCACAAACCACAAATTTCCTCCCGCATCTGTTCGCAGATAGGAGGGATCAGTCCACGGACACGGATCCGGGAGGCCGCCATCCAATGCTAGCCACATACATTTTGACAACAATTCAAACTAAGCGAATGAAATTCGATCAACACGGTCGGGTTTCATTTAAACATGATGAATTGCATTACATTTACATCAACTAAGCGGAGCTCGTCCCCCGGCGCCCATTCCCCGTGTCCGGGCATGAACCCCAAGAACTGAAGCTTCACCATCTCCAGTTCCGCCTCGCGCTCTCCAGCTCCGCCTTCGGAGGCCCGGGAAGTGAAGTTGTCTGCCTCCACATCGCTGGCATGCGACTAATCGGCCGAAGATGTTGAGCCCACCAAGCTTGGCGTCGATGGGAGGGGAGGAGCGGTGGCCTTCCTGGGACACGAGCGGCGGCGATCTACCGTACACTACTCTTCCTAGATGCCAGCGGTGCCCCCGGACATGTCGGCTTTGTGGTCATCGCGGTGGGGCGCGGACTCGGCGATGTCCTCCTCCTCCTCGTCGGTTTTGCCGAACACCGCCTCGCCCGCGGTGTCGCTCTCCTTGTAGGCCGCGGGCACCTCCGCCACCCGCTGGCGGTACCTCCAGCGGGCGAACCGGATCTCGCGGGCAGAGCGGTAGGTCTCGAGCAGCGCCTCCTGCTCCACCAGGTCTGCGTCCGGCGTGACAGCCTTGTTGGCGGTGGGCTGCTCCTCTACCTGCACGTGCTCCTGCAGAATGTGGTGGTTGTAGGCGGTGGTGGCCTGCGCCTCCCAGAATTGCTCCTCCCTCTCCTCATGTACCATGTCCATGTAATGGGCATGGGCCTCGCTGATGATCATGGTTCAATGCACCGATGAGGGTGGCACGGAGGAGGAGGGTGTCGCCGGTCCGTCGTCAGCAGCGTCCTCCATTGAGACGTCGTCGTCCTCCAACTGCCTGCCGGCAGCAATGTCGGCCATCTCCTTCTTCTGGTCCGACGTCAGCCCATCCCAGAGAACTTTGGCAGGGGAGGAATCCATGGTGGGAGTGGTGCGGAGAGGGATCGGGGGTGGATGACTGCGGCTATGGCCGGGGCACCGGTTTTTATAGCAATGGTGGGCGGCAAGGGAGCTGACGGGTGGCGTCGGAGGAGAAGCCTCGGCAACCACGTGCCATCAATGTAGGTGGCATACGGACGGACAGGAGACCATCGTGTCATTTGAACGTGTGGCAGGCGCCTGCACCGGGAAGCGGTTCAGGCGGTGCTCTCTCGGCAGGCGTGCCACTTCAATGCCGGCGTCGGTGAGCGGTCGCGTCCGCTCTAGCCAGGCATGAATGCGGGCGCTGATGCTCTGGAGCGGCGCTGCCCAAAAATGCGCGGGAGGGGGAGGGGTTTTTGATGGCCAGGGCGGTCAGAAGCGGGCATCACTACAAAAAAAAGACACATCCGTGACATTTTGGGCCGAATGAAAAAAAAGTATGTCATGCTTATGACACTTCTATGACGATAATTGTGACAAAAGCACATATGATCATATATGTGGTGGGCTCCTACTTCTATGACAGAAAATGGGCTTTTCGTCGTGGGCGGGCCGGGGACACACCTGCATGACATTCTTTGGGCCGTCCATGAAGGAAAAAATTGTGGTAGAAGCGAGGGCGAGGAAAATTTTGGGGAGTTCCCGGTTACGGTGGGTGGTCGGGGCCGAGCGATGCACAGAGGGATTGCGTGTTTCTCTCGTACACATACATACGTGTGTGCGAGGTGTTGGGCTCTAACTGAACCCGAGCGAGGCATTCGCTTACTGAACCCGAGCGATTGCACTAGCTACGTTACTGAACCCGAGCGATCGATCCCTTGGCTGTTAACTGAACCCGAGCGATTCCTTCGCTACTGCTGCTAACTGAACCCGAGCGATCGATCGCCGCTGCTGCTGCTGCTTACTGAAGCCGATCGAACCTGCTGCCTCTTGATGAACAGTGAACGTGGGGGTTGGTTGAACGAGTTGAGACGTATGTGGTTGGGGTTGGATGAACAGTTCCTGGTGGGGGTAGGATGAATAGGACCCCGTGGTAGTAGTAGTAGGCCGTTGTCGCTGGATGAACAGGACCCCGAGAGGAGGCGGCCACAGCCGAGTTGGTTGGGGGTGGATGAACAGGACCCCGTGGAGGGCTGGTTGAACATTAGCCGGTGGAGGGATGGATGAACAGTAGCTGGTGGAGGCAGGAGGAAGACGCGGTGGATAAACAGTGCAGGTGGAGGCTGAAGCAAGTCGACGGTGGGTGAACAGTAGCCCATGGAGTTCCATTTTGTGGTACGCCACACCCCTCCGATGAACAGGACCCCCGTTTCGACCGTAGCGCTCCAACACAAGTCCGTTTCCTCCGTTTTGCGGTACGCCACACCCCTCCCGATGAACAGGACCCCCGTTTCGACCGTAGCGCTCCAACACAAGTCTGCTTCCTCCGTTTTGCGGTACGCCACACCCCTTCCGATCAACAGGATGCCGTTTCGACCGTAGCCGGTCAAACAGAAGGCCGTTTCCTTCGTACTGTGGTACGCCAGACCCCGTTTCGGCTGTTTCGTCCAAGCCGGTTGGCTCCCGTTGAACAGGACGCATTCCGACCCAATCTGTTGCCTCCCGATGAATAGGACGTTGTTTCTCCGTTCCGACCCAGCCGGTTGGCTGCTCGATGAACAGGACGCTGTTGCTGCCGTCTGTTGCCTCTCCATGTACATGAGCCCTGGCCGTACGTATGCGCGAGTACGCATTCGGGACCCCGCCCATATGTACGTACGTGGCCATATTTTTTGGCATGTGGCTGTACATACGTGTACACGGTTTAGAAGGGACTGCCTGAACTGCTACGACGGGGGCTCTACTACTACACGTGCTGCTGCTGGCTCGGCCACGGTTCATCGTTGCAGAGAGACCGATCGACTAGTATGTACGTACACGTTCGTGACAATACTATGTACACTTCGACCAGGTGGGTCCCGGCTGTCAGGGAGGATAAGGAGGCACTTCCTTGCGTGCGAATTTATTGATGGTGGGTCCGAGCTGTCAGGGGAAGGATTCATTTTTTTCACGCCTAATATGGAGGCACTTATCTTGCGTCCGAAGATATAGCTGGTGGGTCCCATCTGTCAGGGGGAAAACGTTTTTTTTTCGCAAAATACAGCTAAGCCAAAATACAGAGGCCCTTCCGGTAGGTCCCTGCTGTCAGGTGGAGGAATCATTATTTTGCACATAATAAGGAGGCACTTCCTTGCTGCGGCCGTGGACCCAGCTGCCAGCCTCTCCACGTACAGTCCTCTTCCGATGTAAGTCCTTCCTTGACCACGCCGCACCGAGAGCACCAAGGTGGTGGACGACGGCGAGGCCTAGGAAGGGAATGACCCGGAGCCGAGGAAGACTCGGCAGTTTTTTCCCACGTGGAGGGGCGTACGAGGGTTTACTAGTTGGGCTGCAGTGTGAGGCTGCCATCGCCGAAGAATAACAGCAGGTCTGGGTGAGTACAAGGATGGCCAGGCCAGCGATGGGAGTAGGGTGGGGCGGTGAGGCCTGCGCGGTAGCAGAGCTGGCCACGAGAGGCAGGAGCAGGTGGCACGACCGGCTGGTTTGGGCGGCTGGAGCAAGAAGACCAGAGGTTGAAGAAGCACTACGGCCATTGGATGGACATCGTACGGTCACTGGAGCTAGAATCGTTCATATTGACTAACTTGACAAAGCCCTCCGTCCGCGTCAACTTAGTAGGCCCACAAGTCAGCCTTCAAATATGGTGGGTCCCACCTAGCAGCGGGGGTATTCATTTTTTTTGTGCGTAATAAGGAGGCACTTCCTTGCGTGCAAAGATATAGCTAGTGGGGCTGAGCTGTCAGCGGGAGGAATGTTTTTTTCGTGAAATACACAGGCCCTTCCGGTGGGTCCTAGCTGTCAGGGGGAAGGATCATTTTTTTGCCCATAATAAGGACGCACTTCCTTGCGTGCGAAGATGTAGCTGGTGGGTCCCAGCTGTCAGGGGGAGAAAACATTATTTTTCAGGGTAAAAAGGATGCAGTTGCATGCATGCGTCCATGGGCGTGGTGCGTCCCCACTGTCAGCCTCTCCACATACAGTCATCTTCCGATGAATCTCGTTTGTTGACCATGTTGACCACACCGTGCAGAGCGCACCAAGGCCGATGGACGACGGCGAGCCCCCAGACTGGAACGCCCCGGAGATGGGGAAGACGCGGCAGTGGAGTTGCGGACGGAGAGGAGTGGGAAACTTGACTGGTTTAGGTGCGGGGTGGGCCTACACTCGGCAGAGAATAACAGGAGGTGCGGAGGAGTGGAGGGATGGCCTGGCCGTCGGTGGGGTAGCGTTTCGCTGCGAGGCGCGCAAAACAGCGCCACTGGACGCCGAAGGCTGGAGCAGGTGGTCCCGGCAGCGCTGGGGGAAGAAGGCGAGAGATTGAAGAAGAATGCCGGCCATTGGATGTAAATCCAATGCCTTGCTTAGGTTTCGACCTTTGTATTTTTATTTTTTGCGAAAGTGCTTAGGCTTCGACCTACTGGCCCACATGTCAGCCAGTCCATTTGGTTTTTTTTAGTCCATTTGGTGGGCTGGGTGAAACAATGATGTAGCATCTATGCAGCCCGTTTATATATTATGTTAGAATTTAAAGCCCATTTGCATTTTCCTCGAAATCCGCGGACTTGCTGGGCTGGGTGAAAATATCATGTTGGGCTGGATGGAGAAATGTTATAAAAACATAAACACATGATTGCACGTCTATTACTGCATTGGTCAGTAAAATCTTTGCAAGTTTATGTACGCAATCACCAGGAGTTAACTTGCCAAGTTATATATAAACAATTATTATTATTATTTTGTAAGAACTTTTGATTTATGAAATAAAATATCATTTTAATTTGATGAGTTAATAGGACATAGGGTATTATTATTTTTTAGGCTAGACGTGGGACAGTTGAGTTGGTTCTAGGGAAAAGTACTGGGAGAAAACTCAGATTACATCGAAAAAGAAAGTGGGAGAAAATTCAGATATAGGATTAATAAAAAAAAAGGAAGTGGGAAGGTCTATACAATGGTTGGACGAACGACAGGTTTAACGGAACCTTATGTTGTTTCTATTATATATATGGAATAAAATAAGATATAAATATAAATATAAATAATATATATACTATTATAGAAGGGAAAACATAGGTTCAGTTTTGTATTCTTATAGAAAAATAGAACTGAGCTGTGCGTCGTCTTGAAAAAACAAACATAACTTGGGCTGCTGATGTTATAGACAAGCTAGGCTGGGAGGCCCAGAGGCCGCTTGATACCTGCTGGACCCCAAAAAAAAGTTGAAACCAGCTGGATCAACTATGTCTGCATGTCGTGGGCTGCGCATGTTAAACAACAAAACCTAGGCCATGGACCTGGTGGGCCCGGGACTGTCAGCCTCTCGACGAACAGTCGTCTCCCGATTCCTCTTGTTTTGTTGACCATGTTGGGAACGACAGATGGCGGTGCCGCGGCCAGAGCACCAAGGCGGAGGACGACGTCGAGACCTCGGACCGAACGAACCGGAGCTGGGGAAGACGCAGGCGGAGGGGAGTACGAGGGTTGACTTGTTCGGGTGCAGGGTGGGCCGGTGGAGCTGCCGCCACCGATGTGTGGGAGTAGAGGGATGGCCTGGCCAGCGCCATAGGCTAGGGTGGGTCACCGAGCCATGCACGGCAGCGCCGCCAGCTGCTGTTGGAAGAGGACGAAAGATTGAACAAAATAAAGAAATACAAATGGATAGGTGGTTGGTCCCAGATGTCTGTGTACGAGACCTGCTGGGTCCACCTGAGAAGGGGAATATGTTGGGAGGAAGGAGATTCAAAGCACGGCAGCACAGTGAACTAGTTACATACATAAGCAAATAGCCACTAAAAAAGCAAACAGGTTAATGGGTTCTTAGACGAAATATTTCGGACAAAACATATAATTACGACACATGGGCTAATGCAGGAAACACTCAGATGATAAAGGTGCTTAAACAGATAAAGTACATCATCTAGACCTTCCTGGCATGCTTGATCATGACGCTGCGGCTGTCCGTGTACTCGTCGGTTACGGGAAGCAGACATGCCCTCATGTCCAAGATCCGCCTGTACATGTTGTAGCATGCGTACTCGTCCTTGGCCGCGTAGGTTATGTAGGCTAGATTCAGAGGTACCTCCCACGTGTTCAGGTTCTTGGTATCGACGTCTTCTTTCATGTTGGCGTAGCAGGGGTCGATGATGGTCGCGGCAAGGTCAACCACGGAGTCCTCCTGCCCGTTGCCGATGATCTTGTAATACTTCTGGATGTCGACAAGCTTGTTGCACCAGATGCTCGAGAACCTCTGGTGGCCTATAGCAGTGGTAGACGAGAACCTTGTCCCGCACGCATACTTGGGCGATGGCGATCCGTTGGTCCTTGTCAGGAGACGAATGGATGGGCACAAGGCCTAGTCCCGCGACCTTGTGCTTTCTCCTCCTGTGGGTACTGCTTGAACTTGGCGAGGCAGAGCTTCACCGAGTCCGGATCATTGGTGCACATCACATTCAACTTGGTGCTGCCATGGGTCTGAACGGCGAACTCAAAGGTGAAGTCCATATCCAGCAGGCTCACCCCTCGGATCGCCATTGGAGTCTCTTCTCATGCAGAGTTGATGTGGCGGTTCTCGTTTGTGGGGATTGGGGGCAGGGGGATGAAGACGATCGGTGTGTACTGGGGTACTGGGGGGCGGCACCGCCGCAACAGCAGTTCATTTTTCCAATCTTGGGGAACTGCAATCAACGGTGAACGAGTGGGTAGGCGGCGGCAACAGTTAGTTTTTCAGCTCTTGGGGAACTGCATCCAACAGTAAACTGAGTGTGTACAGGCGATAGTAGTTACTACACCTCCCTCACCCGCTGCACGCCCGGCAGAACATGCCCCCTCGGGTTCACGAGCGGGTCTGTATTGGTACTATTATAGCAAGTGTTAGTGGTCACTTTGCATAAATTTTATTAGCTTTAATTAAAATTTATTCTTAAAACAACCAAAGCATTGGCTCGTTCTATCAGTGCCACAGGAGAAACATGCACAACAATTAGAATTATTATTCTCAGGACGTAAACGATCAGCTCATTTGCCGCACTTTCACACAGACAATACTACCAAGTTTGAACAGCTAGTTATGGTTGTTGTCATCTGCATCATCATGTCGTGTTTCCCAGCTTGCAAGATTCAGAACCAACCAATATGATTCAAATAATAAGTAAAACAAATATGCCTACACATCACAATGATTCCCAGCTTGCAAGATTCAGAACCAACCCATTAGATTCAAATAATAATAAGTACAACAAAGATGCCTACACATCTCAATGATTCACAGCTCAGAGCCAATCATAACTGTACAACTCAAACGTTGTGAGAATCTGAACAAATAAATAAAAATTGATTGATGCTTCATGTAAGCAATTTGATCCAAGGATTTGCTTAAACATTGAAACCAGACCTTTTTAAGGCCACGCAGGTCAAACATTGGCACCTGAAATATTCTGCATCACTGGTGGCACTACCACTTCCAATATATGCATAAGAGACGAGTTCATGCGTGCACCTCTTCTCTTTGTGTATAACGTACTAAACTCAGAGTACAAGTGTATGTGGGTGGCATCAACCTAGGGAGCTAGAGATGGTGCGTGCAAGAAGTCCCGAGAGACTATAGGTGTGTGCGTGGAAAAGAGGGAGAGAGATGATATGTGTCGATGTAATGCATGTGAAAAAAAGACTAGTCTATAGCTCGCCACGAGACTATTCCTGGCGAACGCCCCTATAACCGTAAGATATGTATCCGACAGTGCCAGTTATTGCACGTACACAGCAGTAGAAAAAGAAGTACCGTGGCATATTACAAAATTGCTACACCACGGCCAAGAACGCGTGCCCACGTTACGCCATCCGGGAATAGTGCCACACTTCGAAACTAGAACCGTCAATAAATTTTGAGCTTGCGTCTTGTCACATTCCAAATTACTACCACGCTATATTTAATTGCAAACCTGTTCACACCGATCAAAACCTAAACGGTTTCCCACTTAGGAGCGTATTAGTACTCGGTTATAAATACTCTACTCCAAGATGACTGCACATTCCTCCTCAACTCCTCGTCCACAAAAACAAACAAGTCTTTCATCGTCGTTCCCTTGCGTCTGCCATGGCCCGCATGAGTTCTGGGTCGAGAGATTACGACCAGGGGGAGGCGAGCATGGAAGCGGAAGCACGAGAGATGTCCCGCCTTGCCGCTGTAGCAGCCGACATGTCCCGCCGCGCCGCCGTAGCAGCACAGAGGTCCCGCCACGCCGCTGAAGCAGCACAGAGGTCCCGCCGCACCGTCGATGCAGCAGACTGGTCCGGCCATGTCGCGGAAGCAGCAGAGATGTCCCGCCGCGCCGCGAATGCAGTAGGGAGGTCCTCCCGTGCCGCGGCGGCCTGGGAAAATGTCTCGCGGGCAGGCGAGGACTCTCATAGGTGCATGCGCGCTATGCTCGATGGCCTGATAGGTCGGATCTCCGGCTGGATGAAGCTGCAGGACGAGATGAATGCCTCGTTTGAAAATGCTACCGCTGTCATCCGGGGACTAGGGGAGGGCAAGGCGAAGCTCCGCACCGAGCGCGACCTGCTGAGGGCGAAGATCGCCGGAAGGGCGAAGCAGGCGGAGGAGACCGCTGCCTTGTTGAAGAGGACGGGCGTCATCGTCAAGAAACTTATGGACGAAAATGCCATGCTCCGCATCGAGCATGAAAGGCTGGTGGAGGAATCCGCTGATGCTGCCAAGCAGCGTATTAAGGACATGAAATTGATGAAAGAGATCATCGCCGCTCGCCGCGAGAACTAGTCTCCGCGACCTGCAGCGCATCAAGAAAGTAGAGATCAGTGAGCCAGATCATTGTATGCGTCTTCCTTCTTCTTTTGCCCTTGTGTATTTCGGGCGTAGCCACATGTGGCTTTTTTAATTATCTTCCTAAATATGTAAGACAATTATTATCCACTGTCGTTGTCCTTATATATTCATCAGTCTTGCTATAAGTCGTAGTAGATGCTATATAGGTCCGTTGGATCTTACATCAAGATCTGTGCAAAATTTTCTTTTCAGATTTTCTTTTTTCTCTCTTAAATCTCAGTCGAGTGAGACATAGCCACGCCATTAAACAAGGGCTCGGGCGCCATTAATGGAGACCTTGGGAGAGAGGTGGGCGGCAGATGGAGGTCAAAGGGCTCTCCTCCCGATAAGCACGCGCAGGGGTCTGATCGCACGCCTCCCGTACTCAAATAGCTACCCTGCACAGCGCCTCCTAGCCAATAAAAAAAGGGGATGCGTGGCGGCACGTGAATGGTAAGTAGAACGCCCACGGTTTCAATAATACTTGTGTTTCCGATTGTAACATGACAGCACTTGTTCCAAAATGACTTTGTTGATTGTTAATGTGTGCGCCTTCGCAAATCGGACAGCAAAATTACCACAGCATGTTGGTGCCATGTCATGACACCAAGCCAAGTTTCATGATTTTCATGCATGTTTTGGATTTCCAGGAATTAAAAAACCAAGTTTCTAAATGTGTTCAGATGAGCCACGATGCCCAGATGTTTGAATTTCATTCCCATTTCTTGCATGGGACCTAGAAATTTATCCGAGGACACACATGTGATTTTTCAACCAACTTTGGTGCACTGGAGCATGTGCTTGTAGTTCAAATTTGAATTATGCACACTAAATGATCAGAAACTCAATTAATGTATAAAAAAGGGCCAAACGAACCCAGAATAATTCCAAAATTTAACACGACACTCATATAGTTCTATGTTGCCTCTGTAAAGAAAATCAAAGGGGGCAGCGTATATCGTTTCGCACACAAAGGTGACACGTTCCCTCTCAGAACCATGAGCCTTCTTGAGAGAAGCTCCGGTTTGCAAGAAGCTTATACCACAACTTGTTCCAATTCGGCCAAAAAAATTACCACAACATGTTAGTGCCATGACATGACACCATGCCAAGTTTCATGATTTTCAGGCGTGTTTTGGATTTACAAGAATTTAAAAACCAAGTTTCTCAATGTTCTCGGCCGAGCCACGACGCCCAGGTGTTTGAATTTCATTCCCATTTATTGTATGGGACCTATAAATTCACCCGAGGACACGCATGTTATTTTTCAACCAACTTTGGTGCACTGGAGCATGTGCTTATAGTTCAAATTTGAATTATGCACATTAAATGACCAGAAACTCAATTAATGTATAAAAAAGGCCAAACAAACCGGAATAATTCCAAAATTTAACACGACACTCATATAGTTCTATGTTGCCTCTGTAAAGAAAATCAAGGGAGGGGCAGCGTATATCGATTCGCACACAAAGGTGACACGTTCCCTCTCAGAACCATGAGCCTTCTTGAGAGAAGCTCCGGTTTGCAAGAAGCTTATACCAAAACTTGTTCCAATTCGGCCAATTTTTTTACCACAGCATGTTAGTGCCATGACATGACATCATGCCAAGTTTCATGATTTTCAGGCGTGTTTTGGATTTACAAGAATTTAAAAACCAAGTTTTTCAATGTTCTCGGCCGAGCCACGAAGCCCAGGTGTTTGAATTTCATTCCCATTTCTTGCATGGGACCTAGAAATTGACCCGAGGACACACATGTTATTTTTCAACCAACTTTGGTGCACTGGAGCATGTGCTTGTAGTTCAAATTTGAATTATGCACATTAAATGGCCAGAAACTCAATTAATATATAAAAAAGGCCAAACGAACCCGGAATAATTCCAAAATTTAACACGACACTCATATAGTTCTATGTTGCCTCTATAAATAAAATCAAGGGGGGCAGCGTATATCGTTTCGCACACAAAGGCAACACGTTCCCTCTCAAAACCACGAGCCTTCTTGAGAGAAGCTCCGGTTTGCAAGAAGCTTATACCAAAACTTGTTCCAATTCGGCCAAAAAATTTACCACAGCATGTTAGTGCCATGACTTGACACCATGCCAAGTTTCATGATTTTCAGGCGAGTTTTGGATTTACAGGAATTTAAAAACCAAGTTTCTCAATGTTCTCGGCCGAGTCACGACGCCCAGATGTTTGAATTTGATTCCCATTTCTTGCATGGGACCTAGAAATTCACCCAAGGACACACATGTGATTTTTCAACCAACTTTGGTGCACCGGAGCATATGCTTGCAGTTCAAATTTGAATTATGCACATTAAATGACCAGAAACTCAATTAATGTATAAAAAAGGCCAAACGAACCCGGAATAATTCCAAAATTTAACAGGGCACTCATATAGTTCTATGTTGCCTCTGTAAAGAAAATCAGGGGGGAGGCAGCGTATATCGTTTCGGACACAAAGGTGACACGTTCCCTCTCGGAACCACGAGGCTTCTTGAGAGAATCTCCAGTTTGCAAGAAGCTTATACCAAAACCTGTCCAACTCGGCCAAAATTTATACATATGAAAACAGAGTTTAGATTATCCCGAACATCTCGCTACCTAGACCAATGTACTGTGATTTGAATTCAACATAAAATGGATACATATATTTGAATTGGAGATCGTATGGTACATGTATTTCATATTGAAATATAATTACTACTATATGCATGTTTTCTGTTATCAAGATAATATTTAAATGATGGTATAACTTGACAACAATCGTATTCAAATAAGGAAAATTGATTCAAATTTAATCCATATGGTAGACGACAATATATATATTCATAGGGTGGAGTAAAATGTTCATATAAGATGGAAGATCAAAATGTAGGACTACATCCATTATAAACCGCAAGATCACCTAACGATATATTCGAATTCAACATAACATGGATTCAAAAATTGAAATTCGAGATCCTGGCATTTGTAATCATATAAAAAGGGACATGACTCTTTCTTGTGGTGGGAATTGATTTGTTTTTTGTTGTTGTTGAGGGAAGTGCGAATTGATTTGGTACTGTACAGGCTAATCTTGTTCTCCCGATATTTTTTACATTTTTCTTGTAGTTTTTTCAATGGCATTTATAGCAATATAGTAAAAGGGGACATGACTCTCTTGTGTCTTGTATGAATTGTTTTTTTTGTACACGTTAAGTTTGTTCTGCCGAACATGGAATCCGCGCCTTGTTATCCCGAAATTTTCAAGCTCGAGTATCTTTTGTCTCTTCTGCTGTGAAACCCGCGCCGCGCCTTGTTATCCCGAAATTTTGACGCGCGTGAAAACTCCCTCCTCATCCAAAATCAGTCCCGCAGCCCAGACACGCGAAATCCCCCTTCTACGCCTCAGCCGGAAATGTCGCCTCGACGTCGCATGGTCAAAACCAGTGGGGGTACGTTCGTAACTTACCCCACATTTCGGACAAGCGCGTCCCTAAGCCATTGCTCACCCCTACCTTCCCCTTCGTCCCCCCTCCCATTCGTACACCGAGGCCGCCAAAACCCGCGAAACCCCACGCTCCTCCGTCGGCCTCCCGACCGCCTCCCAGCCGGAGACTCTTCCCCAACGACGTCGTCCACAGCAACAGCTTGACGTCCCTCATCCACCGCACCGGATGAGGATCCGTCATCGATCTCGTCGTCCCGCCGGATCAGCCACCCTGTCCTCCACCTCCAAGGAGCTGCCCCGATGTTTGCCTCGTCTATCGCGCCACCTCCATCCCCACAGCGTCGTCTTGACCTGCCCCACCAAAACCGCAGCACCCTCACCAATTCCTCCGATGAAGCCGAGGCCTACTCGATGCCACCAAGGAGGTTCTGCACTCACCGCAGCATTTTATCTTTTATTCGATCTCACGGGGCTGCCCGTGCTCGATACCGAGTAGCCATGGAGGGTCTCCATCGACGGCGCCGTCATCAGCCACTTCCTCCATGGCGTCTCTCCCCCATGTCGTTGCTTCCTCGGCGGCGACTTCCACACTAGCACTAGCTGCTGCTGCTCCGGCTCTCGCTCGCGCTACTGCTGTTGCTGCTCCGGCTCTCGCTCGCACTGCGGCTCTGTTCTTGCTATCGGTCGCGCTGCTGCACTGCTCTTGCTTTCATTCGTGTTGCTGCTCTGCTCTGCTATTGCTGTCGATCACGCTGCTGCTCCGCTCTTGCTCTCGTTCGTGCTGCTGCTCTTGCTCTCGCTCGCGCTGCTGCTGCTGCACGACCTGCGGCAGCTACACGAGTTGCTGCTTTAGCACTCACTCACGGTGTTGTTGCATGAGTTGCTCTCTGCTAGTGCATTCCCTGCTCGAGCGGCTACTGATTTAGATCACTGCTTCTCTGCTACTAGTGCTCGAACGCCCTAAACTTCTATTGCAATGCTCTGCTACTAGTTCAATCAGTTTCGACAGTAAAATTCAGTTTCGACTGTAAAGTTCAGTTTCTTCAGTTAAGTTCAGAGTGAACAGTATTTACAGCATCTGTCAGAGCGGCTGTGGCGCGGCTGATGCATTTTACATCTAGCACTTTTTGGTGATGTATTTTACATCATCTATTGCAGATGCTATTAGAGTCCCACTTCAGATTAACGTTGTCTGTCTTGTCCTGCTTCAGCCTCGCCGTCGTACACCTCACCGGAGCTGCTCCAACGATGGAACCATCCATCACAGCAGAGCAGTACCCTCGGCGCCGTCTCCAGAGGCCTCAGATCTTCTTCCCCGCCTCCGACAGTCACACCAACATCACCATCCTCCACGTCCAACCCAATGATGCTGAGGTCGACAAGGCTATGCCAAAGAGGTTGTACACTCGTCGCATCACTTTGTTACTCTGCATTCATGTCGATCCCTCAGGGATCCTTTGGTTCAAAGCAGTTGCAAATCTAGAAATAAATGAATCGTGGTCACAAAGTTAACAGGGAGAAAACTAAATGCTCTTTTGAACCACAATTTGAATCGGTTTAGCAAGATAGCCATTATATGATACTCATGTGGACCAAATCTAAGCTCACAAAATATTTCGAGGGCAGGCTTCAGCCTGTTGAAGACTGCCTACTAGAATCGCCACTGGTTCAAAGAAAAAGTGAAGGAAAACATAGGAATTGGAAACTTTACTATGGTACTACTATCCGTGCATTTGGTTAGAAGGAATGGAGCAAAGCAAAACTGGAAGATTTTTTTTCCTTTGGTGTCTCTTTCAAAGAAAAAATGTAGGAATTTTAATATCCACTTGGACGTCCTTTTCAAATTAATATGCATGAAGAACTGGACAAATTGCATTACTGGCATAATAAGATTCTTATTTTACATTTTCATGTGGTTTGACTTTAATTTGACCATGTTTCTCCATTCCTGTGTTCTTCCAATTCATGTGAAACAAACACCCAGGTTGACAGAAATCCTATGTTTGCAAATGCTCTATTTTGCACGTGCATTCCTATCCTATTCCTGTGTTTTTTCTGTCCCTGCGTTTATAGAATCCTCCAATTCTAAGGAGCCCTTACAGATTTACTTCATTTTCAGATAGGTGTCAAAGAAAACTCTGTGTCTTATGTCCTGCTCCTGCCGTGCCGTCATCCACCCCACCTGAGGTGCACCATCGACGGAAGCGTTCACTGCAGCAGAGATTCCCCCTGCAGACTTTCTTTCGCCACCTCAGATCATCTTCCCCGTTGCCGGCAGCCACGCCAACTGCATTACCATCATCGACTGAGCAGATGAACCTGAGGACTACACAATTCCGGAAGAGAGGTCGCACTCTTTCGTGTCTGCTTACTTTATACATCGGTTATTATTACCTACTACTTTATCATCCTGTTCACCTCTTAGACTCCGAGTCAGGTCCAAACTAATGTTCAAACTTGAGTTTTAAAATGCCTGTGGGGCACATATCAAGGCAGCAATGAATAGTATTTGTCTACTATCTAGTTCATCTGGGGTCTTCTATGTGGTTCATGTTGGGTGGGCAACAAACAGTAGATGATCCATCGTCTATCTTTTTAAACTGAAGCTATAATCTGCCTGCTATCATTAGTTTTGGATCTATCCACTCGTTTGCTACCATCAGTCTTGATTTCTGCATGCACGCCTTAGGCCTTACATAATCCAACTATGTTTTTTTATTATGCATGTCAGTTATTGTACACAATCGTACTGAACATGTAGAGAAAAAGAGAAGACCATTGCGTGGGAATATAATGTCATGCAAACGCCGCTCCATGGTGGGCGAAGTGCGCCCCCCTCCCCCCATTCTAGATTGTATTTCAGAGGAAGATAACTGTTCAGAGGGGGATTCAGAGGGAGCCGACCACTCCTATTTACCCCCTGAGGTATTTGCTCTAACCTGGCATGCTGATGTTGGTCATATCATGCATATGGCGTCTCGCATTGCTTACATTATACATCTTATATGTCATCAACTTAGTTTAGATTTGCTTTGTGTGAGTGCCACCTGTTTGGTTTCTATATCATACTCCCACCGTTCCTAAATATTTGTCTTTTTAGAGATTTCAACAAGTGACTACATACAGAGCAAAATGAGTGAATCTACACTCTAAAATATGTCTATACTAGCAAGATGCTCGTGTGTTGCACGTAACATCAAGATGCATTTGTATAAGTAGTTTATCTTGTGAGAGAAAAGGATGAACGAGGGAAGGCCTTATTTGCAAATGTGGAGAGGGGTGTGGGTATCTTTTTGCAAAATTGCCATAGTTTCCTTCCTATCCGTCAGATATAAATCGGACGGCCTATATTGCAGGATGACAGGCACACCATCATCACCAACTCTGTTTTTTATAAGAGTAGAGATACATCCGTATGTGGTAGTCCATTTGAAATCTCTAAAAAGACAAATATTTAGGAACGGAGGGAGTATATGTGAATTATGCAATGCCATCTTCTTTAGCCAGGCATCATATACGTGAATTATGCAATGTCATCCTGTTTAGCCAGTCATCGTATATGTGAATTGTATCGTGCCATTTTTTTCATAATGTATTCCATTTGTCAACAATGTTTATACATTCATCTACTCTTCCTGTGCATCAGCCATTTGAGTCGGTCATGGGAAAATCTAGAGTGAGAACAAGGTCTTCTGAGCAGTCAGTGCTACCTGTCGATGCAGATTTCTTGCTGGTTACAGATAGCTCCTCAGAGGAGGATTCAGAGACAGATGACCAGTCGTATTCCCCCCCCCCCCGAGGTGTATGCTCTAACTTGGCAGGGTTATATTGCTCATATCATGCATATGGCGTCTTGCATTGCCATGCCATCTACTTAGATTAGACATGCTTTGTGTGAATGCCTCCTGTTTGCTTTCTATATCAGATATGTGAATTATGCAATGCCATGTTTTTCAGCCAGTTGTCATATATGTGAATTATGCACCGCCATGTAGCCAGGCATCATACATGTGAATTATCTCATGCCATCCTTTTTTCATTACGTATTCCATTTGTCGACAATCTGTGTATATTGAACTACTCTTCATGTGTATCAGCCATTTGAGCCGGTTATGGAAAGATCTGGAGTGAAAACAAGGTCTTCAGAGCAGGCAATGGTACCTGTTGAAGCATATATCTCGATGGTTACAGGTAGCTCCTTAGAGGAGGATTCAGAGACAGATGACCAGTCCTATATCCCACCTGAGGTGTATGCTCTAACTTGCAATGTTTATATTTCTCATATCATGCATATGGTGTCTTGCATTGCTTAGTTTAGACATCATATACACAATATTCAATGTCATCTGCTTAGTTTAGAGATCATACATGCGAGTGCCAGCTGCTTAGTATATGAATCAATTATGTGAATTATATCATGCCATCCTGTATATTTAGACAACATGTATGTGAATTATTTCATCCCAACCTATTTTAGAAAGACATCATATAGTTTTGTCATGTCATCCTGTTTAGATACTCATCATATGTTGAAGTACGCCATTATATCCTGTTAAGTTATCCATCATATATCTGAAACTGTGTCATGCTATCCTGTTTAGTTAGCCATCATATATGTGAAATTGTGTCATGCTATCCTATTTGGTTAGACAACATATATGTAAATTACCATATCTGTCTATCATACAATGTTTGTACTTTCAATTTCTTTTCTTGTTTATCAGCCATTTGAATTGGAGGGGGTGATGGCAGTATCTACGGGAGTAAAAACCCGTTCTTCAGAAAAGACAGTGCTACCCGTCGATGCAGATAGAACCATGGTTGTACTGGCCCACGAACTAGCCCCACCACACATAATCGAGACTCTTCCAGATTGTACACTTACACTGTTGGATAGAGAACCAGCTACACCCCATCTAACCCCAACCCCAGCGGATAGTAACCCACTTCTAGTTGACACATCACCATGTCCACCATAGAGTACCCCCACACGAGCAGTTTGTAAAGCAATTGCAGTGCCCAAAGCACGAAGACCACCACAGCGAACCCAAACTCCACGTTTAAAGCAGAAGAGCAATTGTTCTCAGGTCAGATTCCGTAGCTATGGTCTATACTCCTTTGCTCTTGCATCACTGTATTTACTCATACCAACTAATTTTGAATTTGAAGGATCCAATTGAAACTCCAATGGCGCAACAGGTATGTTTTAAACCTATTTCTTTAACTGGATTGATGTTCTAACTTCTTGCTCTATGTTGATTTCAGTTTTAGTTGTATAAACAGTTATGTTCTCATGTCATGCACATTACAAGTGTTGCCAGTGCTGTGTAGTTTCCCACACTTATGTTCTGTCTATGCTGTTGTGTCTTAAAAATATATGATTTGAACTGTGTCTCTATCTTGATTTGGCAACATAAACTAGAATGATATGGACAATACAGTGACCATAGTACATAGATATATGTTTGTTTCATGCTGTTATCCTGTCCACCTTACCACTGAACCGGTTTACCAAAATGAGTTTCATATACTACATGCTAAGCCTGTGATGTGTCTGCTTGTTTCTCTTGTAGAATGCGAACAGAATATTGGAGAAGAGCACCCCATTATGCAATGGTAGAGAAAGTAATGCATATAAGGTTCAAGATAGTGAGACAACCCTGTTGGTCTCCAAGAAAGGTGATAAAAACTATCTTGTAGACAGTGAGACAACCCCAAAGTCCTGCGTTGATGCAGTGTTCGAGTTACTGGCCACTACCGCTGGCACAAGCTCTTCGAACTCGCTGCCTGAATCACTTCGGCTTCTTCAGTCTCAGCTACAAGCTGAAAGGCATCAGTCAATTGTGCTGCGGCAAGAAGCCGAAGGACTGAGGAAGTCCCTGCAGAATTTAGATGCATACTTTCTGGTGCAACAGCAAGCGCTGGACGATTTTAGCGCCAAACAAGAGAAAACTAATAAGCTTGCTAAGCTTCTTGCCAGCATGGTGGGTATCCAGGATATCGTTTCTTGAGCTCTTCTGAAGTGGTTTTAGTTCTAGATTTGTTTTGCTGCCGCGTTTATTTTCACTGGTGGCCAATTTAGACGCCTAGTGTATGTAATATGCTGCTTTGTTCACTATATTTGCACTGGTGGTGAACTTTGATGCTCAGTGGATGTAATATTTGTAATAGCCGTAATAGCCTAGCGTAAGTTGCTTGCTTATTTGTTTTTTTGTTGTCTTGTTTATTTGTTTGCTTGTAGTCAATGCAGTTCTTTTTCCGTGGTTTGCTAGTGGCCGCAATAACCTATTTTTAAAACCAGGCCACAATAACCATGGGCTACATATTTACTGTAGTGACCATGGGCCTCCTACGGGCCATAGAAACAATGGGCCTTCTATGGGCCGTAGAAACAATAGGCCTTCTACGGGCCTTAGAATCAATGGGCCTTCTACGGGCCGTATGATCGATTGGCCAAACATGGGCCAATAACGGACCGCATTATGGGCCGTAAACGGGCTAGAGTTGGAATCGTCCGTTCATGGGCCGACCATAACGGGCCGTCGTTAATCGGCCGTATTTGATGACGCTATGAAAACGGCCCAACGGATTAACGGGCCATAAACGGGCCGACTTTAACCACGGGCTGAATTTGGCCCACAACGGAACAGGCCAGTAATGAACCGTAAGTAATCGAATGCTGCAAATCAGCCCAAGAATAAATGGGCCCTGAGAAGGCCGAAAGATAACACGGGTTGGAAATGGCCCAATGGAATAATGGGCCGTTAATGGGTATAAAGCGATACACTATTCATTATGGGCCAGTTTCACCACAGGCCGTTAATGGGCCAAGAGTTACAAAGGGCCTCATATGGGCCATACATGGGCCGGAAGTTACAATGGGCTGAAATCATATTGGACGGCCCAGATGACGCTACTGGGCCTAATTCGGATAGGCCATAATGGGCGGTGAGTTAGCGGGTTGTAAATGGGCTATATGCGAACACGCCGCTAGCAGGATTTAAGTGGGCCGGCCGTTACCTTTTGACTAGGTCAACGGGCCGGCCTTTTGACCTGAATGGGCCACTATTGGGCCGAGCCACGTGTCGACGTATCATAGGCGCATCCCGTCCATTCGCTAGATGACAACTGTCCCAACGATGGGCCGACAGGTGGATCCGCTGGCGAATGAGAATTTTACACGTGGAAAATCCCCATTGGTCCGGGCTGTTAACGGGTTATCGGATCCAAACCGGAACCCGATAGCTTAACGGTGACCCGTTACGGTGGATGCCACGTGTCGGTTACCATTGACGAAAGCACTTCCATGATGCGCCATTTATCGTCATGGAAGTGGACACTTCCGTGATGATAATTTTGGTATTGTCATGGAACACTTCTACGACAGCACAGGTATGACTATCTTGATTCTGTCATAAAATCGTCATGGATGTACATGCATGACACAAAACGTGACCTACTGTGACAAACACGTATCATCACGGAAGTGTATTTTTTTGTAGTGCATGGGATCACAGAGCCCCCCTCCCCCCACATACACACACGTTTGTCTCCAGGTTGAGGGAGAAATCATGTCCGGACCGCCCCGCGGACCGATATAGGCCCGCGTTGGATGGCTTCCGCTGTCCGGACAACGCGGTCGCATGTAAGAGGTTTGCGGGTCGGTGTTGGAGATGCCCTTGGGGCATGTCCAAAGCGGACGTTCAAACCTTCATTCAGGCTGAATTTGGACACATTTTGCCATGCAATGCAGTCCCGCATTGGTCCGTCGACATGTCCATCTATCCGTTTTCCCATAAACTGGAAGCAAACTGAGAGGGGAAGGCTTTGCGGGAGTCTAGACCGTCGTCACGTAGGACTTCAACAACCCTTGCCCACTGAAATCCCCCTCCCGATTCATTTTTCTTTCACTCCGTCCCTGCTCCCCCCTTCCTTCCATCCGCACCCTCCTCATCCATTGTTGTTGTTGTACATCTTCGATCATCGCTCGGGCATCCTCGGACACCCGCAGATCCACAAACGTGCCTGGCCGCCTTGGAGTACGCCGCCGTTCACCCATGATCCATCCATAGCCAGGTACCCTTTGCCCCCCGGCGATGCCACCCATAGCTGACACCACGCCCGACAGGTGTTTGGTCAAATGCCATTGAGCTTTTTTGTTGAACTTTTTGTTTTTTCGTAGAGTAATTCAATGGCAGGGTACTCGATGGTCCAGGATGAGTTGAGTTGTTGTGTGATGCGTAATTGTTCATATCTATAGACTTTGTAGGCAGGAACTCAAGGGGCCCGATCTTTTGGGAGCGTGTACATACTTTGTTTCATGAGCAAAAGAACTTCGCACCCTACGACTTGCACGTCATCCATGAACGCAATGTGAAGCCAATATCGCATCGATGGTACAACATCTGCAACTCCGTCATGAATTATTGCGGTGTGATTCATTGAGTGGAGACAATGTGGCCATTGGGCTCATCAATCATGGATGTCGTAAGTTTTGCTTCTTGCTACTCTACATGTTGGTTAATTTATTCATTCACTCAATGTTGCTCTACACGTTGTATAGCCTGCATGTGTTGTCGTGTTGTGCTATAGGGCCGAGGGTAGGGCATTCACGCACATACATCGTTAGATGAAGCTCAAGGGGCGGTATGTGTGGGACTACATAAGTCGATTCTAACTCGAGTATCGTTGAATTTGGAATTGGGGAATTCAAAAAACTTGTTGAACATCCGGCTATTTCGGATGTAATATTTACATTTGAACTATTATTGTAGTAGGGATATTTGCAAGTTATTTATGGATGAATTGTGCTATTTTCTATAATTATTTTGAGTGTTAGAAAAAAAATAGGGACAAACATTTAGGGGACGGGGTTAGATGACCGGCTACCGCATCAATGTCCGCGGACTGGTCCGGATAAGTCTGGAAACAAATAGTGTGTCCATTTTGGACTCAGTGTTGGAGTTCCCTTATATTTGTCCTTTCGAGAAAGACCAATAAACATACACGTCGTAACCATCATACACACACACAATGTTTACTAAAGACTATAATCATGGGGTTTATAAGGTTGGTAAAGTTATAACTTGCGTTGTGTCCTGTTATCGGCAATTTTTTTGACTCCTACCAAAAACATAATAACGTGACATCATAACTGAGGTGGATTCCTAGTGGGTTGTGGTTACACAACCATTAGCCACCCAACCAGCCATCCAACACATATACTTGGTTTTTCGGTTGCTTCCTTTTCTTGGTGATCAATCTTGGTTCAAAATTGACATGGTGTGTGACACATATGCAACTTCAATTACTTATTATTGATTTTCCCTGAGTCAATCTTGTATATCAAATTGATAGATGGATTAAAGTTTGAGCTCTCTGATAACTTCTACTGTTAATTTGAAATACCAAAATTGTACAAAAAACAGACATATAGTAGTTTTCTAGAAACCACAAAAGATTCACTTGCGGGAGATTGATAATTTACAACACTAGTGGACTAGTGGTAATGTAAAAAGAAGGGCAGAAAACCTACCACTAGCCCCCGCGTCGTCCCGCCCGCGGGCGACTCGGGCGGCGGCGCGGCTCCCCCCCTCCTCTCCTTATCCCCACCCTCCCCCGCCCTCGCCGCCGGCCGCAGCCACCGGGGCAAAGCCCCTCGCGGTGGCTGGCGGCGGGGCCCCTCTCTCTCCGCCGCTCGGGGGTGACCGGTGCGGGGCGGCCTGCTCTGGCGGCGGCGCCGGGCGAGCGCAGGGCCTAATGGTGCGGCGGCGGTGGCTCCCGGCGACGACGTGCGAGCGGCGGCGTGGTGGGCGACGGCGGCGGCGCGGCGGCTGCGTGCCCGTGGGGGCGGCGGTGGATCGGATCTGGTCATGGGCTGCAACGGGCGGTTCTGGTGGACCCCTTCTCTACGGGCTCCGGCTCGGTCTCCCTCTCCTCTCGGTCGGGGCCTGAGATGGGCTGGAGCTGGTGGAGGTGGGGGCGTGACAGCCGGATTTGACGTGACTTTTCCGGCAGGCGGCGCTGGTTGGGGCAGCGGCCGGGCGTGGCTGGTGCTCCGGCCGTGGGCGGTGGCGCGGGGAGGTCTGGGTGGTGACCTTCCGGTGGTGCGGCGGCTACACGGTGGCCGACAGCTTTGCCCACGGCGGCGGCCGGCCTCTCCGGCGTCGGCCCGTCTGCGGTCGGGCTGTTTCGACCTTGCTTCATCTCCTCGTCATCCGGGCTCTACTTGCCTCGAAGGGCTGGCCCGCTCCCAGCTGCGGTCCATCGCACGTCTCGCGCCCGGTACCGTGGGACCGAGCTTGTCTCGCGCCCAGCAGCAGGACCGAGCTTGTCTCGCGCCCGGCGGCAGGATCGAGCTTGTCTCGTGCCCGGTGCTGCAGGACGGGGCGATGGTGGCCAGTTTTTGCCGGCCTATTGGGTCTCGACGCTGGGGGCCGCTCAGGAGTGCGAAAGGCTGAGCCTTTCCGCTTGTCTCTTTGGTTGGTGTAGCGGCGGGTCTCGGGTGAGGTGGCGTCTTGATCTTGGATGCCGGGGCGGCGGCCCTGGTGGTGGTAGCCCGGTGCTCATGGGCAGAGCCTGTGGCTGGGTGCTGCCCGGCTGCCATGGCCGTGTGGGCGGCGTGGTGGCCGGGGTGTGGCGTTCGGTGGCGGTGAGTGTTGGCCGGGGTGAAAACCTGTTCTATCCCCGGATGGACCGGCGGCGGCGAATCTTGTTCCCTTCTTGAAGGCGTCGTCGCGGCTCTCACTGCCCGTTGTGTTGCTCCAGGGGAAACTCTGACCCTCGGGTCGGGCGGTGGCGGCGCTCCGGTGTCGTACCCTTCCTGAAGGCGCCGCCTTGGAGTCCATGGTTCGACGTATGCAGCTTCATCTCTTCGTAGATAGGGGTGGTGTTGCTACGCTCAGCGCCTTTGTATCATGACTTGGGTGTGTGCGTGTGTGTGGTGGCGTGCGTTTGTACCGCTGTGTTGTTGATCGTTGCTTTATTTATAAAGCGGGGCGAAAGCCTTTTTCGGTAAAGATTCACTTGCTTGCTTGCCCCCATTTTGGAATCCAGAAAGACGAGAGGAAGGGAGCACCGAGCGCTCACAGAGCTCAGGCACATCCGGCCGTCCGTGGCGTTCGCTTGATGGATTTTCGGCCGTTGGATCGAGCGCGTGGAAGAGCTCATCCGTCAGATAAAAAAAGGAGCTCTAGCAATGAATAGTTCCCTTTGTTTCGTGCCACCGCCTGTAAAACTGGGTGGCTGCCAAGGGCATTTTCGTCATTTCACATGGCTGGAAAAATATCTAATTCCACAGGGTCATCGCTCCTCCCCCACTCGCGCCGCGCCCTCTCCCCTTCCTCCCGCCTCGCCTCTCTTCCTCCCTCCAAACCCGCCTCCACCCAAACCCCTAAACCTAGCTGCTCCCCACGCCGCCGCCGTCTCCGTTGCCCAACCTGCTGGATCCCCACCGTCCACTTCTCCGGCGTCGTCGCCTCGTCATCGCGTGCACACGGCAGGAGGAGCGAGGGAGACGTGGAGCCGCCGCTGGGAACGCCACCGTCATCCTCACGTGCACACGGCAGGAGGAGCGGGGGAGGCGTGGAGCCACCGCTGGGAACGCCGGATGCGATTATCTGCAGGTTCATTTCTGTCTCTCTTTCTTCATGTTCCTCTTCTTTGATCCCCTCTTGGTACCAGCTCCTGACTGCGTTCCCTTCTCCTCTAGGTCGGTCAGCCCTGCCGGCCTCATGTACCTAGCACGTGATGAAAGAGGGATTTAGAGAAGGGAGGGAGTAGGAGGAGAAGAGGAAGAAGAAACCCTACCACCTCCATGCCCGTCCAGTGCTTCGTGCGGCTCTGCACCCCAACCATTCCACCTCCAAGCCCCTCCAATTTCTCTATCCCTTTCTTGCAGGTACCCACACTTCTTTCTTCCTCCTGATTAGCCTGATATCTTATCTCATACACTCGTCTTATCATCTTTGTTTGTGCATAATCTTTTCTGTACATGTGTACAAGTTGTATGTCTACAAGTTGTTCGATGAAAATCCAAGCAAGCTTTTGAGTGATGTTACTGTCTGTTCTTTGCAGAATAGGGATGGAGAATTGGTCAATATACTGAACGGATACACTCACTGGAAAGGAGGGGCTACTGATGTTGTGGGCTTGATTGGCTTTGTGAGTTCCAACCAGATTGTGCTTTGCAGGTATTATGCAAGAGTTGTTTTATTTATTATGAGAAAGCTAATATATTTTGTTGTGAATTACATATGTAAGTGTTATGTTGGTCATTAGATTGTTGCAGAGTGTTGATTGTTCAGTTTGCTTGCTTGTTGCTTATCTGCACAATGATGCGTTGTTTTAGTTTTTCTGCTTGCTTAGTTGGCTAATTAGAACATAAATGTACATGATTTCTGCACTGCATGATATCCTATAGTATTGTTGTTCAGTGATATTAATCACAATTTGCAAGAACAAAGATAAATGTTGGTCCCTTTTTTGCTAATAATAGGGACTCACTGATTACTAGCAAAAAACAGGATCAAGTGCAGGCTTAATTTTCTTTTACAAGTTAAGGATGAGGCCTCAAATTTTATTCTTTTATTACGATTATTGTGTATAGCATGTTCATTATTCTCATCCTATCTGATTGTTGAACTGCACTTGATCATGGTTGTTCATATTCTTAATTATAGTAATTGTTGATCTGTAGGGCCATGTTTGTTGGTGCCACGAAACGGCCGTGCCACCGCCTGTGTGAGCCACGACGGCGCTGCCCGCGTGCCTGCCCCAAAATGCTGCCCCGACACGAGCCACCGCCGTTCGTCCGGAGAAGCGCGGGAAGAAGAAGATGGGTAAGCTCCTCTTGCTCTTCTATTGCCTAGCTTGATTTAGTTCCTCTCTTTTCCAAGTTAATACGATGTACTGGAGATTAATGTAAGACGAAAGCACAAATGACGATATTGTTAAACATTTTGAAAGAAGGGCCTGTTGGTTTAAGAGAAAACCAGCGGTGTTGGCTGCTGGTTTTTGAACCCCTGGTTCTATCCAATATCAATGACAAATGAGCCTTTCCAGCATATTTCTGCATTCACATTCGTTAGCTTATTATGGAATATTGTTTTGTGACCTGCGCATCAAAGCTTATGAAGGCAACTTAAGAATTGTAGTACTTACAGATGTGTTGAGACCTTGATGGGACGGAGACGTTTCCTTTCAAAAATTACCGCTGGAAATAGCAGAGAGAAAGCTCAAGCACGGAAACAAGCAGTTAATTCTATTTGCCAGGTTAGCAAACATTTGCCTTTCTTTAGTTGCTAGCTTCAGTGTATTGACATATTATTATATGCAGGGTTCTGCTGCTGATATTATCAAGGTGGCTATGCTTAACAGTCATTCTGTAATTACCAATGGGAGTAACACAGTTGATTCTATGGATGGGCTAACGCAAAACTTTTCACAAATCAGAGGGCGTTGTCACCTTCTTTTGCAGGTATTTTACGACATGGTCATCACTCATTTTTCTGGATTTCTGCGCCTAATTATTTTCTAAACATAGACAGGTTAAAGTTATGATTTTACATTTTGTAGGTGCATGATGAATTTGTGCTTGAAGTTGACCCGTCTAGGGTAGCAGAGGTTGTAAGGCTGCTAGAGATAAGCATGGAAGCTGGAGCTTCACTCTTGGGTATCATTTTTATGCTAAACTCAATGGTATCAGTCGATTTTCATTTCAAAGCTGAAAACTGAATGGATGTTTGTTTCTTTGCTCAGTACCTTTACGCGCTAAAGTAAAGGTTGAAAAAACATGGGTCTCACTTGAGCCTTTCCACCTAGAGCCTCTCCCTGCCCCTCCCCAAGGTATTTTCTGCCTGCAACTTCAGTGCTCTGGTGATTTGGAATAAACAAGCAATTTTGCCTGAATCTGGTGGAAATGCATAGGACTTGCACATCACGTGCTATGTTTGTTAATCAGCATGTGTCTTGGCTGCCGAATGACATGGTATATAGTTCATCTGGAGTTCTGGACTATTGCTGCAAAGCAACTGTTACCGTGTGGTGTTGTAGTACAAGCCTTGCGCAATTGCATATTTTACAATTGAGTTTCATTATCAAAGTTCATGTCGAATGAGGTTCCTTCTGTTCTGATGCTTAATTGGTAATTGACAATCACATGCTTGATGCGTAGGGGTTAAAACTTGCTTCGGTTTAATTCTGTACACATCATTTTCTTGAAACTGGAGTATTCTATTGCTCGGAGCTGTTTGACATTCATATGGACCCATTTTAGGAAGATGGAAGTGAGATGGGTGTTGATGCTGCTTTGCGACAATTTCAGGTTATATTTGCTCCCATGCTCCCAGCCATTTTATTACTTGATGTACAAATTTAATTCGCTAATACTCACCTATGAAACTAGGATATTCCGCTTTTACCTTATATTTTGATCAATCTCGGCTAGATGATAGTTAGTATTTATCTACCGTCTCCCTTGCTGTAAGAATTAGTTTCTGCTATTTTATTTTAGCTATGGAAGAACACAGCTGAGTTTACTATATTCTCGAGAAATTAGTAACTGGTTTGTTTACGGAGTCCGTTAGGAAGATACGATCGTATACGCAGGTCCTACGGCGCAGATGTGGGCATTCAGAATTTGCTTGCTGAATTGATTGCCAAAGATTTGAACTTGTGATGCATTTGTTACCCCTTCATGTGTTACTTCCATATTTTTGTTCTTCCAGTTTCCCTATCTAGAAAATTTGCTTAGATCTCATGAGTTTGAAAATTAGCATCATTCCATAGCTTAGTATGAAGGCATTTTCTGTAACTGAAGAAGCATCGTAGTTTTAGGTTCGCCGGGCTGTTTGAGGCCTCCTCTTTGAGGCTAATGCCGGCAGTGATGTTCGTGTTTAGCTGTGAGGTTGTGTTCGATTTGGTCTTCTGGTTTGCAGTGTTGATTTCTTTGTGTCACCTGGGCAGAGTTTGTCCTATTGTCCCGCTAACAAAAAAAATTGTGGATGTACACCTTAAATTGCCATGATGATGTTGGATGGCAGTTGGCCAGTTAGTCAGTTTGATTATTTGAGAAGCCAATGTGTTATATCTGACAAAGTAATAATCATAGTAAACTAAAATGCTTAGCAGTAGAGTTTAAAAGAAAGTTCGGAAGCACTTATAGCTCATACTTCTACTGTCAAATTTAAGCTCCAGTTCTGAGTGGTGTTCCTAAAAAAGAGATTATTGAGGTCCATCGCAACCACTTTATTTTAGCTCAGATAGATTCTGGTATTTTTATAATATTAGTTTGACCTATTCCAATGTACATATGTGATGCTATGGAAGAGTTTCTGATGTTTTGGTTTCTTTTTTTGCAAATGCCATTATAAGTTAATAATATCTAACTATCAGCAAAACTGAAATGTAACTCTCTGATTGTACATTTGTACCTGATTATCTCTAAGCAAAACTGAAATGCCATTATGCGAGTGAATAAAGACGTAGTTTGTTAGAGGCAGCAAGTAAATGTTGTCGTCACGGATCAGTATGATGTAGTTTCTATGCTAGGCATGGCAATCATCTATTTTGTGTAATCCCAGGACCTTAGCTATAGTCAACTTGATCTTAATCAAGTAGTGAGACAGTGGATATAAAGTACTTTATGTATATATGCCATTTTCTACATGTTCTTCTCTACATAGTTGCTGCTAGCTCAGGTGTTTAAATCTCCAAATCAAAGAATCCAGAACTAATCCCTGCTAACAAGGGTTATCCATTTGACAAAAATACAGTATGCTATTTTCTATGTGTGCTTCTCTACATTGTTGCTAGCTTACATGCTTACATTTTAATTCCATATTAATCTGAAGCATCAATGTTGTTGATTGCGAAAAAAATCCATACATGTTCTTCCCTACATACTTACTGCTACCTCACATGGTTAGATTTGTAGTCAGGAAATACATAACTAATTCCCCACTAATCAGTATTTGTCATTATAAAAAAAAGTACAATAATTCTTATCTCTTGGTTAGATCTCTGTATTTCATCCAAAATCCAATCAACTAATCAGAAACAAACAGAAATTAAATAAACTGAAACCAGGTACAAAAGTACCAAATCAAACTAACTAATTAGACTATGGGAATGAATCACCTATTCAAAGGCGACTGCAAAGCGGACCAAATCCACGGAGAAAACCACACCATCTTGCTACCGCAGCTGCAGACCTCCGCTGTGGTGGCGACAGGCCCAGTTGCCGGAGTCCGTTGCATTGCTGGGAGGTCCAGCTGCCGGAGACGCCTAGAGATTGTTGGGGACGACGACCCAGGAGCGCTCTCCTAGCCGTGCTCTAGGCGTGCAGACCGCATGCGCTCCTGATGTTGTATATACAACGGCCGTTGTATGCTCTAGCAGTGAATCTGCCTGGTGGTCGTGTTGGGACTTGGGAATAAGACCATGCCATTGTTATAGACCTATGTCATTGTTAGGGTAAAATGGTCATTGCATTTAGATCCTTACAAAAATGAATTGTTGTATGTCTGTCTCAGGTATTTTTATATCCATGGTGCTTTTCATTGGGATGCTTATGTTTTAAAGGCATTAGGTTCCTGGTATTTTAAGCGGGGAAATATGATCACATATGTCAGCTATTCGTATTCATCTGAACTGATTAATTTATTTCGATTGTTGTTTCTTTCTATAGACAACAAAATCTATTAGGCCCACTCGTGCTGGATTGGGCTTCAGCCCAGTTACAAAATAGTAGCAAATGAGAGGAATACAAGAAGTCATGAAGACACCCTTCTCTCCATGTCTAAGTTTCACGGTACCTCGCCTGGATCCGGAAGTGCGGCTACAACGACCTCGACATAGTCAAGGTACAAAACCTACCCCTCTCGATGGATCTCGGTCGATGAATCTTGGTAGACTCATGACCCTCATGCCTCTCCCTGTTTCTCCTGCTCGCTCCCATGCTTTTCCCTGCTTTCTTTTACCCAATGTTTCTAAAATAGGAAAGAACCATGGATAAGAACCCAGTGTCGCCCGCAGATGCGTTCAACGCCTATTCTGATATGTTTTTGCGCCTATATCCTCCCTCTCCCACTCTTCCTTTATTTGTCTGTCTATCTTTCACTTCCTTTTCCTTCCTGAATTTCTATTTGATTGACCAGCAATATGAGCAAAATTCAGATTAAAGAATTTTGTGCTGCTGTTGTATAGCAATGCAGTAGTTGTGTAGCTCAGGAGTACTGTAGTTGGAGTAGTTGTAATCTTCTCTCTTCTCTTTTGTGCTATGAAACTTTTTCTTTAACTTTAGTCAGGAGTAAAACTAAATGAATCTTTTTCTTTAATTAAAACTGAATGAAGCCTTTTCTTTAATTGAAACTACTCCAATACTAAGTGAAAACTTTTCAGTTAATTAAAACTTCCTTTAACAAAACCTTTTTAGTTGGAGTAAATGAATCTTTCCTTTAATTAAAACTAACTGAAACATTTTCATCTAACTAAAACTAAATGAATCTTTAAGGCTACAACCTGGAGTCTCATGGAGGTGTGAATATGATACCTAAGTAATCTAGGACATTGCTTTGTTAGGGTTCATTTATGTACAAGAATGACATGTTCTTTCCCGTGTAATATATTGTGATTTTTTTGCTCAACATCATCTGGACTATGTATCTTTCTATGGTACTAAACTGTATCCTGTTTTTTGGTTTGTATCTGAGCGCTGGACCGTGTACTGGACAGGGCACTGCGCCCCAAGACCGCTCTTTGGAATTCCAGTATACTTGGAGAAAGAAGCAGAAGTTGAGGACCAGGTTGTTCTGAGTATATTTGTCACAACAAGTGTGATTTGCTATATCATGTTATATTTCATATGAAATTTGCCAATGGCATGTGATGAACCTTGATGCTTTGTACTAAACCATTAGTAAGTGTTTACTAACTCGTGCCTTATAACCTTGATGCTTTGTACTAAACCATTAGTAACCTTGATGCTTTGTACTAAACCTTGATGAACCTTGATCTTTTGTTGTCTTATGAACACACTGAACTTAAACTCTCTGTTGCCTTATAATCTCATGATGATGTTAAACTCAGATGATGTCTTGCTTCTATTACAAGTGAATGTTTCTTTTTTCCTTTTGTTTTGTTAAATACATATGCTAAACGAGGATTCCTACTAACATGAACATTACTTGCTTGATCATATCGTTGGGACTAGCACCCTCGCGCCAAGGCGCGATCCCGATCTAGTCTATATGAGACCAGCGGATATTGCAGCCTACAATGAGATGTTCATCTCCAAGACTACCCTGCTAGACTTGGAGGCTAAAAACTTCCCAAAAAACTAGCCCAAAGACATCTGCCTTGGTGTGACTTTTCCGTAGAGGGCTTTGGTGACCAGTCTTGGAAGCTCCACCTTTAAAGATAAACTTTTAAAAATCTCTTATTAAACCCCTCCTCTCTATAGTCTCTAGGTCATAAACCATCATTTTGTTTTAGTCGAACGGAAAACGCGCATGTACACATTTTCCAAACTCTGTGGAACTTACAGTCTAGAAATACATAAGCAATTTTGCATGTACTACTAGACGGATAGATTGGTTTTGTGGGATTTTCTATTTCTAAGTGGCAAGAGAATAGTAATTACCAAGTAGCATATTATCAAGCCTAGAACTGCATAAAAGGGCATATCCAAGTGCCTTACATCTCAAGACCTAAAATTGCACATACTCTCTTGAAGATGTTGTCACTCAATTAAGTATTGGATGAATAATCAACCCCTAAAATCTTTCACTCTGAAATAGCTTTTTTCAATCTCGCAAAAAACAAAACTGTTTTTCAGTGGCACTCACCTCTACTATTAAAGGGGGTTGGTGGTCATACGTCCGTCGGTGAAAGCTTACCTCACCACGTCATGCATTAACGCAATCAAATCAAATCAAATCTTTTGCACCGCCCTCGCTGGTGGGTGTATGGTAATTGCAATAATTCAATCAAATCATTCTAGCTATATGTCGGACACAGGCAATCAAATCTTTTGCATTAACTCAATCAAATCAAACTACTTCCTGCATTAGAATATGGTAGATGTAAGTTATACGTCGGACATGATTGGGGTTAAATCACTAGAATATATATGCCTCCGTTGCGAAGCATGGGAAATTTTCTAGTTTTTTATAACTTTATAGTCTTTTGGGGCTGACTCAGATATAAAAAAATTACTTATCGAACAACTTAGTAGTAATAGCAAACTCCCCAATTTACTTTACCCCCCTTATAATCATTCACATCTTTGCACCTGCCTGGAGGCTGCCTCCCTTGGTCCCTCTCATATAATGCTGTCCCTCCCCTCCCCTCCCGGCCTTTCTCTCCCTCCCCCGGTGCCCGCCGTCATCAGTGCGATCCTCCACGCCTGCCCCCTTCCGGCCCTCTCCTTTTACAATTACACCACCACAAGTCCACAACGCCGCTACTTAAGCGCACCTCGCACAACCCTACCTTGCTTCTTCTTGCTTTCCTCCACGCGCGCCACCCCACTCTTTGCTAACTAATATATCCACCACGCGTAAAACGAGTTGCTACTTCATGGGCCTCGAGCTCGATCAACTCGAGCAGCTGTCTCACCAGCTCCCTCCGGTCCGGACGTCCGCAACCGACGACGGCTCGACCGCCGCGGACGATGAAGACCGGTGTGCCACGCCGACGTCGGAGGCGAACATGCTGCGCGGGCCGTCGCTGTGCCCCCCGGCGCCGAGGAAGCCGAGGCCGGCGCGGGCCAAGAGGAGGCAGCAGCACTGCTACTACCGCGGGCGGCGGCGCCGGTGCAGCAGCGGGCCGACGCACGCGCGGTGCTGGATCGTCGCAGTGCCACACGACCTCACCGCCGTGTTCGTCGCGCGGCGGCCGCCCTCGCCTTCGAGCTCGCCGTGCCTACCGCCGGAAGGCAAGAAGATCCGAGTGCACGTCGTAGGCTGACACCGGCACATGCATGCATGCGTGCATGCACCCGCGGGTCCATACGAGCCGGCATGCCGCTGTGTCTGCAGCCGAGCCGGCGTCCATGCATGCAGCTCTTGCATCGTTGCTAGAAGAGATAAGATGTGAGCCTGTGAATGCCCACAGGCCACAGCATTGTCTAACGATAGCTAGTTGCCTAGCTAGTTTAGTACTTTAGGCTTAATTAGCTCATCTTAGTTTAGTCTAGTTCCTTGCGCTCAAATAACCAAGTGTACATGTAGTTGATGGCCCACGTGATCTTGGTAATTGTTAGCAAAATGATGATGTCATTGGAGTTACATAGATCGGCAATTTTGCTACAAGTTAACTAGCTGAGGAATTGTTCATGTCTCTTGTGACTTGTGAACTTGTGATAACCGTTCTTGTTACACTGAGCGGTAAGAAATGTCTGGGTTTTTTTTTTGTTGTGAAAAGGCCTAAAGCCATATAATATATCACAGGTCCTTACAAACATATGCTTACAGAAAAATAGAAATTACATTCAAAACCGTGGGAGTGTCCTTGTCTTCTTCCTCGTGCATCCACCGGTAGAGCGCCGTGAGCCTAGCTCGATGCCCCGCCTCTGCCCCCCCCCCCCCCTTCCCCGGCAGAGCAAACATTTTTGTAGACTCATGAGCTTGTAGAAGCAGCTGGCTGGCGGCCGGAAAGTCATCGGTGCATACCAGGAGACGCCAGCTGCCACGATCTGCAAGGCAAATCGCCGATCCGTAGAAGAAAACACCGAGATGGGCCCATAGAAACTCCAAAGACCACAAAAAGTTGGCCGAATCCAGACGGATTCACCAAAAACTTAAATCGACTGCACTGGAGACATAGCTTGACATGCCCTTCGTTGGTGGTAAGAGATGTGAATTGTATTCCCGTTCCATGCTTTTGTTGAATTCCCAAACCACTCCCTGAATCCTTCTAGAATTTAACTGTTGCCTTTACTTATAGTTGCGAGTCAATTGAATTCCACCTGTGAAGCTTCTTTTTTTGTGTGGATTATTCGATCTTATCATTAATTTTCTAGGTGAGATGGATACACTAATCCATGCATGGCAGATTAAGTTACAATTATTTGCTAATTCGGGATAGAGAGAGCATTAAAAGTGAGAGAGCTTGCATGTAATGGCTAGAGGGGAAAGGGAACTGACCAGAGCTTCCAAAGGGTGTCCTCTTGCCTAAGTCCCTTTTGATACCTAAAAAGGGATACGTGCATGAGAGGCAAGAGCAGAATAGATCTGGAGGTGAAAAAAGGCGCTTAATGCCACTCAGATCTGAATTTTATGGGGGCCATTGCAGGAGCGATTCAATGATTCTGTCCACGGTGAAGTACTATTGCCCCTGCATTTTCCTGGACAAGCTTGCGGCAGAACTATCAGTGCAAGTCCATCATATGTGTCCATACTTTTATGTAGTAAGTTATCACTCAGCGATGTCATCATGGGCACGGCCCAAAGGTTGAATAATTTCATAGCTCATGAAGATTTTTGGGAATTAGAGAACACCATATACTAGTATGAGTCTGAGTATATACACCCTCCCAAGACTCCCCACAAAGGAGTACTTCATAGTAAGCAATTAGTGGTGGTATAGAAGCGCGTCAAGCTTTCTACCATGAACTCTGAAGTCACCTTAGGCTGGTCATAGTGGGAGTAACTTTTTTTTTGCGGGAAACTGTCGATCTATTCATCTTCAATCATGGCAGTACAACGAACATCGGAAATAAAAAATTACATTCAGATTCATAGACCACTAGACTACTCGCTCACGTCGCTCCGGGGGGGGGGCGCTCGAGCGAAAACCTAGCCGCCGCCGCCCCCGCTCCCTCCTCCCTCCTTTCTCCACCCGCCGCCGCCGGAGGATGCCGACGGGCAAAGCCCACTCGGCGGACGGCGGCGGCGGGGCCTCCTCGTCGCGCGCCGCGCTGCTTCGGCCCCGGACAGGGCAGCACTCCAGGCGGCGGCTGCGCCTCGACGGCGCGGGCAAGCCAGGGCGGTGTCCCCGGGCTCGGCGGCGGTGCTGCTCCTCCTTTCCCTCGGCTGGGGGGCGTGTGGGGCGGTGCTGAGGCCGACGTCGTCGATCTGGCGCCCGGCGCCCAGATCTGGCGGTGGAGGCGCCCTGACCTGCGTGCTGGGGTGCCTGGGGTCCCCTCCCTCGGCCGGGGGAGCTGTGGTGGCGGCGGCGAGCTGCAGCTTTGGACGGCGGCGCGGCGGCGCCGCGATGGTGGTGGTGCTCTGCTTGGCAAGCGGGCCGGGGGTGGGCGTGCCATGGTCTGATCTGGCCAGCTTACTAGTGGTGGCTACTGTGATGCGATTGCAACCCTTTCGGTTGCGGGGTTGGCATGCTTGAGCAACTCCGGTGCGCTGGGTTCTTCGATCTGGGTTGGGAGAAATCCCTGCTTCGAATGAGGCTGACAACGGCGACGCCCGTGGGCGCCGTTCCCTTCTTGAAGGCGTTGTTTTTGGTCCAGATCGGGCTTCCTTCCTCGAGCTCGGGGGAAACCCTCGGTCCGGCCTCCGGACCAGGCGGCGGCGGCGTCATGGCGGCGTTCCCTTCTTGAAGGCGTCGTCTTGTTGCTCGAGGAGTCTCAACGGTGTGGCTTGAGTCATGGTCAGCTGCTGCTCTGGGCGTGGGCCTTCGAGGCACAATGTACGCCATCACCGGTGCTATCTCGACGGCACCTTCCCTAAGTCTGCCCAGGCCCTGCCGTTCACTTGCCGACTTCCTCTTAGCACAATGGGTGGCGGTACGTTGGTTTGTGTTGGACTTGGGTCTTGGTCTTGTTGTAGAGATCTCGGTTTGGTTGTGACGCGGCTTGGTTGCTCTGAGGCTCGCCTCATCGCCATCGGCATGAGGTTGGACTAGGGTAGCATGTAATAGTAGGCAGTGTGTGTGTGTGTGGTGGGTGTGGCGGCTAATTCTCGTGATTAGCGTTGTAATGGCCGAAAGGCCTTGTATCCGGCTTCTTTGCCGCTTCTTCTTTAATGAGATGATACGCATGCTTGTGCGTATTCGAGGGATTCATAGACCACTTAGCGACGACTACAAGCATTGAAGCGAGCCGAAGGCACGCCGCCGTCATCGCCCATAGCGCATTTCAAGACACATTTGCTTATGTGTCATGTAATTAATGAGGAGAGAGGTGTTTAGAGTTTTTTTTAAAGATCCAGCACCTGCTGGCGTTTCATTGATTTAGCAGAAGAGAGCGGTTACAAAGGTGATCAAGTGATCGGGTGAAAAAGAGAGAAGGGGGTTACATGGTGACATCTAGTTCTCGCGCCCCTTTGGGCCCAAGAGCCGGTGCTGGTTTGCTAATCTCTCGTTATCGTGGCCCCAAAGGGGTGCTCAAGGTTCTTTGCTCCGGCGAGCTGCCAGAGTTCCAAAGTGCTTCTGATCTTGGCTAGCACCGAAGGCATGGATGCTGTCTTGAGTCTAAAAGTGCATGCGTTTCTCTCCTGCCAGATTTCCCAAACAATGAGAATCACCATGGACCTAAGGGCCTTCCTTTCCTTGTCGCAGTTTGGCCTTCAGTCGATGCTCTTGAGGGCTTCCAAAGTTGACTCGGCTGTGCGCCAATAATCAGGATTCAGCGCAGCACAGCCGGACCAATCTTTGACTGTGCTCCAAACCTGTATGGTGACTGGGCATCTCCAGAACAGGTGCATTGAGTCCTCTAAGTTTCTGAAGCAAAACTGGCAGAAATATCTGTTTTCCCATCGTCGCCTCTGTAATCTGTCATTGCACCATAGGCGATCCAGCAGAAGGAGCTAGAAGAAGAGCTTTAAACGGCCGGGTGCCCAGGGCTTCCAGATAAAAGTTCTGAACTCCGGTGCAGGTGTGTCGTGGCACTGCAGCAGGTAGGCTGATCACGCAGAGTATTGTCCCGAGGCGTGCTTTGTCCATCTGATCACATCCCGCTGCCCAGGGTTGATAGTGGTGCCGGCAGCCCTCAACATACGCCATAGAGCCAGGAACTCGTGGATGAGCCCATCGACCTCCCCATGACGCAGGTCTTGGATCCATCTTGATTCATGCAAAGCAGCGCTGACCGTCCTATTTTTCCTTCTTGAGTGCTTGAACAGAGTTGGGAAAACCCAGGAGAGCAGGCGGTCACCTAGCCAGGAGCTGCGCCAGAAGGAAGCAGTTTCCCCGTCGCCGATGGTCACCGCCGTCGCGCTGGCAAAGAGGACTTGACCTGAATCGTCGCATGGGAGGGTTGAGCCTCCTCCTGGCCACGGGCCGGGCCTGGGCCTGAGATTTAGGCCCGATGGCCGGGCCGGGTCAGGCCCAGGCCCGCCATTTTTGTGATTTGCTGAAGAGGCCCGGCCCGAGGCCCGAGGCCCGGCGGGCTTTTTTGGTGATGGGCCGGGCTTGGGCCTGGATTCTAGGCCCGATGGCCGGGCCGGGCCAGGCTCGGGCCTAGCTTTTCTGCGCCGGGCTTGGTCGGGCCCGGCCCGAGGCCCGGCCCGGCCCGAGTTTTGGCTAGGTATAGTTGAGCCCACCCACGGCCGATCCGGCCTTTCCCAGGAGGACCAAAGCCAGCGTAGACGTAGGGCAGTGCTGAATTTGGACAGGTTTAGAATGCCGAGGCCTCCCTGTTCGGTTGGAGTGCAGACCCTCAACCAGTTCACCTTGCAATGCCCGCCCTTGATGTCTTGATCTCCTGCCCACAGGAATTTGCGTCTGGCCTTGTCAATCTCTTTGAAAAACTTCCGAGGCGCCCTGAGGACTGAGATGGCGAAAGTTGGTAGCGCCGTCAGCACGCAGCACACAAGCACTCGCCGACCTGCCAAGGACATGAGTCGCCCCTTCCAGCCCGCGAGCCGCACCTTGATCCTATCTAGGATGAACTGAAGGTGAACTATGCAGAGCCTAGCTAGCGTGATTGGCAGCCCTAGGTACTTTAGCGGAAAACCTACAGTCTGACCGCCAAAATTTTGCAGGATTTCCCTAAGGTCGAGGTCGTCCCCTCTAATGGCCGTCACCGATGACTTTGATGGGTTGATTTGAAGACCTGATGCCTGCCCGAAGTGCTGTAGGATGTCCATCAGCGCGTCTATTTCCTGCTTTGATGGATTTGCAAAGAGGACGGCGTCATCAGCATATAAACTAATCCGCATTTTGATGCAGGGGTCTGGCAGAGGGGAGAGCAGCCCCATGGCCGTGGCACGCTCCAGCAAGCGGTGCAGAGGGTCGATGGCGATGATGAACAACAGCGGCGAGAGCGGATCACCCTGACGTAGGCCGCAAGCATGGAGCACGGCATCACCGAGGGTCCCGTTCAGGGAGCACCGAGAGGAGGAGGTGGACAGGAGAGCGGCGATCCAGTATCTCCAGCGAGCGCTAAAACCTAACCGCTGTAGAAGCTCTAGCAAGTACTCCCAAGACACAGAGTCGAAAGCCCTAGCTATATCTAGTTTCAGTAAGAGCGAAGGTTTGTTTTTTCGGTGTAGAGATCTAACGCAGTTTTGCACATGTAGGAAACTGTCTTGGATGCTCTTGTGCTTCTGGAATGCACTTTGTGCCGGGGAGATAATATTTCCAATCACAGTGGCAAGCCTCATGGAGAGCACCTTGGAAATCAGCTTTCCAATGGAGTGTATTAGGCTAATTGGCCTAAAGTGATCAACTTTTGTTGCTCCGTTCTTTTTTGGCAAAAGAGCGATCAGAGCAGAGTTTAGGGGGTTCAGATCACCGTTTGCTAGGTTGTAGAAGTGCTGAAATACCGCCATGATGTCATCTTTGATTATTGGCCAGCATGATCTGAAGAAGCCACCGGAGAAGCCGTCCGGTCCAGGTGCTTTGTCCACAGGAGAATCAAGGATTGCCGCCCAGACTTCATTTTCTGTAAACGGCAGGTCGAGGCCTTCATTGCTAACGGAGGGGAGGTGTAGCTCATCCCAGTTGATGGTGCACTATCTGCTACGCTTGGTGCCCAGCAAATTGCTGAAATGCTTGTGGATCACCTCTGCCTTGTCGTCATGATCCGATACCGTTCTGCCCTTAGAAAGCAGTGTATGTATGAAGTTTTTCCTTCTTCTCGATGCCATCTTCGCATGGAAGAGCTTGGTGCTTGCGTCTCCCGCTTTTAGCCAGATCAAACGGGAGGCTTATCGCTTGCGGATCCGTTCCAGAGCGGCCAGGCCAAGAACTCTGTTTTTCAGCAGTTTTCTGAGGCAGAATTCCTTCTGCGTCAGGGTTCTCTTCTCTTGTGCTATGTCGAGGCGTAGGATCACGTCTGAGGCAATGTGGAATTTCAGGCGAGCTCCTCCAATTAGCGATTTGCTCCACAGCTTCAGGTCAGCGGCCGTCCTTCTCATCTTGATCTTGATTCTCACCAGCGGGCAGGTGTGGTTCACTGGTCTCTGCCAAGCCCTTGTGACCGTCTCCTGGAAACGTGGCAGCTTGGGCCAGAAGCCTTCAAAACGAAAGCGTGCCGGCCGGGGCGGCGCAGCGGTGCAAGCGAGTAGGAGGGGACAATGATCAGACACTGAAGTGGAGGCGGCCATGAGCATATATTCTGAGAAGAGCATCTCCCATGGCACGTTGCAGAGGTACTTATCGATGCAGCAGAGGGTAGGGTCTTCTCGCTCATTTGACCAGGTGAATTTTCTGTTCTTGCACTTGATCTCTTTCAAACCAGCGCTGTCAACGGCTTGTCTGAACCTGCCCATCATTCTTCTGTTAAGGTTGCTGTTGTTTTTGTCTCTTGCTTCCAGAATTATGTTGAAATCCCCACAGAGGAGCCAGGGCTCTCCAGTCGCCAGGGCGGCAGCGGCCATCTCCTGCAGGAATTGATCCTTTCGGCCGTCGTCCGCAGGGCCGTAGACCGTTGTGAGCCAAAAGCTAGCTTGGGATTGGAGAACGGTCACTTTGGCTGAGATTGAAAACAGCCCGATCCTGTGGGATTGAACATCCAGCAAGCCCTTGTCCTAGAACATGGCTATCCCACCGCGGGATCCAATGGCGGGAAGGACGACGCAGCCATCCAGCTGAGCCCCGCCAATCTCTCTAACTAGTTCCGGCGACCACAGATCGATCTTTGTTTCTTGCAGACAGAGCAAGCAGCTCTTGTGCGCCGTGTCTACTTCGTTTATCGCCGTGCGCTTGACCGCAGAGTTTAAACCCCTCACGTTCCATGACAGTATTGGCGGGTAGCAGCTATTCATGGGGACACCAAATTTTCTCCGCGAAGCTATCAATTCTAATGAGTGAAGGAAAATACACAGCCCAACTAGCAGGGGTACAACGGGAGCCACCAATAGCCCCAACATCTCGCCATTGCAGAACTAAACTAACCACTTCCCAAGCACTAATCATAGCTAGACCTAACTCGAATCGGCTTAAGGCCGATCGCCCGCAGAGGCTAATACATGAAGAAGCTAACATGGGGAAACTATGGGGCCGGGTCGACCGCAGCGTCAGGTCCAGCGAGGCCAGCAGCCACCCGGAGTGCTCCAGCATCTAGGTCGGTGAGCATGGCGATGCCTTGGATGTCACTGTCCGATAGAGGCTCGTCAAAGCGCTTGATGAGGGCAGCCACCGCCTTGTCGTTCATCTTCTCTGTTGGCCCGAGCAGGCCCAGCTTCTACACCAGCCTGAGAGCCGCGCGCTGCACCACTGGCGTGGAGATGTTCTGCGCTGCTTGACGGGCGCTGCTCCTTCGGGGGGTTGCTGCAGCTCTGGTCTTCGGGGGGCGGGGGGGGGGGGGGGGGGCGGAGGAGCGGCGGGAAGCAGGAGCGGGGAGCACAGCAGCGACGGTGTTGGTGAATAGGCCGTGCTGCACTGGGACGTTGTTCTCCTCGACGATGCCTAGGGCGTGCACCTGGCGCGTCACCGCGCCCACCTCTGTCTCAGTTGTGGCCAGCGTGGGCATGGCCTGGCAGGCGAACTGGAGCGGTTCCTTGAGTGTGTTGGCGATGGTGGCGTCGAGCTCCAGCTGCATGCAGTCCATCTTTGGGGGGGCTGGCACCGTCTTGTCTGCGAGGAAAGCGGCCTTGCCGAAGTGGAAGCGGGGGGGTGGCCTTGATCGCTGCAGGCTCATGCACGCGCCTGATGTTGCTGCGTCCCCTGGCGCCGCCTTCGTGGTGCCGCGCAACAGGCGTCCTGCTGCGCCTCCGTGAGGGCTCAGCATTGCTTGCCTTCTCCTTGCCCTTATCCGCGCGCCCGCGACCAAGAAGGTTGTCCCTCCAGGATCGGCGGCCGTTGCTGCTGTCGTCGTGGTCGCCATCTTGCCGCGGCCCGCCCATCGGGAAGCCACGGAAGCCCGAGGAGAGAACGGCCGGGGCGGTCCTGCGGCCGCGTCCCCGACCGTCCTCATAATATGTTACAGTAACATAGCGCTTCCCGAGAAAGGATAAGTCTACAAGCTAATAAATGAAGCCATCTATAACACCACTGCTATGTTACTTTGCACTATGAAGATGCATGACATTAGTAAGTTACTCCCCACTATGACTAGCCTTAGCTCTATTATTAACTTGGAGTTTAGGGTCAAAATTAAAGCAGACCTTTTTCCGGATACTGTTGCCTGGATATACAGAATGTACTGCTACCGGAAAGCTTGGCCAGGGACACCAGTTTATTACCTCGGCTAATAAGTAAAGCCATTTCTCTTTGTCGAGTGCCTACTTTACCGCGACTCTTTTTTCACTGCCTTTTGTTGTACACTAACCTTGGTTATTTGAGGGGGAGCTTTAATTTATTCGCACTTGATAAAGCCTGGCTTTGAGTTCTCCGTCACATGGAACGAACCTTTGATGTTGGCTTAATTTGTTCTCTGGTGAAATGAGTTTAGTTTTTTTAGCGGAGGTAAAAGATTTGCCTCATCCATTAATTAAACGTAGAATAGAGTTGATTACATAAGAACCCTTAATTACTCGCGCATGATAATTGACCCTAATTTTTTAACACCGGCGGTGACCCAAAGATTTGCCTCACAAAGGGGCACTCTTGTTGCAGAGCACCCGTGCATTTCTCTCATTTCAAATGATCCATGTAACTAGCATAGTTAGCGATGGGTTTAGTGAGTGCTGATGATTAGGGATGAGAAATTGTTTTTTTTTTAACGATCACCGGGGGGGAGAGGATCCCCACCTGAATATATTGTTCAAAAAGCTGCCAAAGCCCAGAGTCACCCCACAAGCTTTGGCTGATCCAGTTTATACGGGAAACCGGATCAAAAACCTAAACAAGTTTACCCCGTTTATGAGGAAAACCGGGCCGAAAACCGTACAGGTATCAAGGTTACAGAAGATGAGAGAAGAAAAAACCACCCAGAAGAAGGCATGACCTAGCTAGCAGGCAGAACGACTAACACCACAAGAGACCTATCACGGGTTACATCGAGAGGAAAGGAAAAGGCGCCAAGACACGGCCGCCTCTCTACTGACGGGGTCCTTAAACCTAAAGGCCCAAAGCGTGAAATCTGAGATGATGTTCCAAAGAGTATCTAGGGGGGTGTGACGTTCATTGCGAAAAACACGGGCGTTCCGGGAATCCCAAAGTTTCCAAAGAATGGCGAGGGCGACGGTAGGCCAAATGTTGATGTCGAGGCCGACCGGTGTCGAAGTATCCCAAAGAAGGTCGATGGAGTGAGGTTGCTGCAACCCCAAGAGGGACCACACCTGTATCGGGCAAGGGCAAAGGATGGCAACGTGCGCTGTGTCCTCATGGGTGAGTGCGCACCGCGGGCAGACCGAGTCAGAGGTGATGGTCTTACGGTGTAAGTTCGCCATCGTGCTCAACCTGTCACGACAGAGAAGCCAACCGAAGATCTTGACCTTGATAGGTGCCTTGGAGCTCCAAATGTACCCTGTGTTGAGATCAATCTCGTGGTCGGAGGATAGCAGCGAGTAGGCGCACCTTGAGGAGAAGGAGGAGCCGTGGTTGAGGAACCTGTCGTCGGGCGCGTCGTTGGTGGCTACATCCTGCAACAGAGACAAAACAGACGCAAGCTCTACAGAAGCAACAATTGTTAGGCGGTTCCGCAGAGTAGCGAGTAAACCATCATGCATGACATGTGATACCAGGACCGAGGGTGAGGTGGAGTGGGAGAAGAGGTGTGGGTAGGTGTCTGCAAGCGGTGTCGGAAGAAGCCAAGTGTCCAGCCAGAAGAAGGTGGAAGTGCCATTGTTGGTGAGGACAAAAGAGATATTGCGGAGGGGGCGAAGTTGTTTGTTTACGATTTTCCAAAGGTAGGAGGGGTTGTGAGGTTTATTTTCGAAGTCGAGGGAGTAGTGTTGGAAGAACCAGTTTACCCAAGGCAAGTCTTGTTTTTGGAGAAGCTTGAAGGCAAATTTCATAAGGAGGCAATTGTTTTGGAGGTGCAGGTTTTTTATGCCGAGCCCCCCCAGCCTTTTTAGGGGTGCAGACTTTTTTCCATGCAATAAGGCACTTGGCCCCGGAGCATGTTTCGTCGGCAGCCCAGAAAAAGGATCTACGAATGGCATCAAGTCTTTTGAGGATCTTCTTGGGGAGCCTAAAGACGGACATGAAGTGAGTGGCAAGGGCGTCGAGAGTAGCGGATATAAGCGTTAATCTGGCTCCGCGGGAGAGCAGTTTTGCCGCCCAACCGGAAAGGTACTTTAGGAAGCGTTGGATGATAGGTTCGAAGGCGGAGGAAGGTAGTCGTGTGTGGGATAGCGGTAGGCCCAGGTAAATTTGAGGGAAGGAGGAAGGGTCAGAACCGAAGGGGAGAGCAATGTTCTGCGTAGTGACGGTATCCGTGTTGAGGGGAACGAACGTAGTTTTGTGAAAGTTGATGGTAAGACCGGTAGCGAGGGCGAACTGGTCGAGAATATCCTTGAGGGTGGTTGCGGCTTGGGTAGAGGCATGGGCTATGATTAAAGTGACGTCCGTGTATTGAAGCACCGTGGGCGGGCGATCCTTGTAGATTGTATGACAGAGATTGTTTGGAGAGAAAGCCCGAAGGATTAAGCGCTGGAGAAGGTCTGCGATGATTATGAAGAGGTAAGGGGAGAGGGGGTCCCCTTGCCGAAGACCGTTTTTACAGTTGATCCAGGGGCCAGGTTTCCCATTAAGTAGGATAGCCGTCTTGCTTGAGGCCAGCAACGTTCTGATCCAGCTAACAGTTTTGGGTGGGAATCCCCTAGCGTGCAAGATGAGAAGGAGAGAGTCCCAACTGATGGAGTCGAAAGCTTTGTGGAAATCAAGTTTGAAAACCATAGTGGGCGCCTTCCTAGTGTGGCAAGTGCTGAGAAGGTCGGCAGCATAGATGAAGTTTTCGGCAATACACCTCCCCGAGATGAAACCGGTTTGGTCACCAAGGACCAAGAGCGGAATGAGGGGTTTGATCCTGTTGGTAATAAGTTTGGCTATCGCCTTGGGAGGGCAGTTTTGAAGAGAAATGGGTCTGAAACTATCCGGAGTTCTGGCAGACTCATTTTTGGGGAGTAGGATCATGTGGGCTCTGTTGAAGCGCTCCACGTCCACTCGCAAGTTGGCGAAGTCATCGAAGAAGGGGAGGATTGTATGCTTGATGTTATGCCAGAATTTTCGGTAGAACCCCGGTCCCAGCCCGTTAGGGCCCGGGCTAGCGTTCACGTTCATCTGGAAAAAGGCATCTTGAATTTCCTGAGAGGAGAAGTTTTCGTCTAAATGACGGAGTTATGGAAGTTGAGTGGGATAGAGGTCAGATAGGGGGAAAAGCCAAGAGGTACTTTTATGTGTGCCTAGCAGATTGCGGAAGAAATTGTGGAGGATGGCAGCCTTGTCATCATGGGCAGAGAAGTCAGCCCCATTGTCCTCAAGAATGGCGATTTTGTTTTTGCGGAACCTCTGAGAAGCGGAGACATGGAAATATTTAGAGTTTTCGTCGCCGTCGATGACGGCTTTGACTTTCCCCCTTTGCTTCCAGAAGAGAACTTTCTGTCTGATAGCCCGTTGAAGAGAGGTGATGGTAACTAGTCTAAGGGAAGCCTCGGCCCGCGAAAGGCAACGCCTTTCTTCTAAGCGGTCAATCCTGTCAATGACAAGTTTGCAGTCAGTTTCTCGTTGGTGAACAGGTCTGAGTTTTTTGGACCAGGTTTTGAGGTCTGACCTAGTGCGTTTGATGGCAGTGGCTAGGGCTAAGTCTGAGTTGAAAGGAGGTTGATGCTGGGTCCAGGCCTCAGTTACGATCCGTTTGCAAGCTGGGTACAGGGTCCAGAAGGATTCGAAGCGAAAGAGGCGGCAGCGAGGGATATGAGAAGAGACTTTGACGATAAGCGGGACGTGGTCGGAGGTGAAGCGAGTTAGGGAGGATAGGGTTGTGTTAGGGAACCGGTCTTCCCAGGCTAGGTTGAAAAAGGCTCTATCAAGGCGTTCAAGAGTTGGGTTTAAACGCTTGTTGGACCACGTGAACGTCCTATCGAGAAGGGGGAGCTTGATGAGCTGCAGGTCTGAGATAGCCGCGTTGAACAAATTAGCTTCCGAGGAGTGGAAGTTGTTGTTATTTTTCTCGCAAGCGAACCGAATTAAGTTGAAGTCGCCGACAAGTAACCAGGGGATGGAACTGCTGGGAGCTATCTGTCTGATTTCGAGTAGGAAGTCGGCCTTGAGAGAGCGTTGAGACGGCGCATAAATATTAGTGATTACTAGGTTTGTGCCGGAGACTGGGCAGGATAAATTTAGGGATGTGGAAAAGAGGCCATGAGCGTGGTTAGTGAGAGAAAGGGCGTGAGAGTTGACCGCAGAGAAAATCCCTCCAGCAGAACCGCCGGCCGGCAGAGAAGCGTTTTGGTCTAGAGAGCGCGGTAAGAAGGAGTTAATCTTAGTGACGGGGGAAGAATCTAACTTGGTTTCCTGAAGGAGAGCAACAGAAGGTTTAATTGTGACAAGCTCAGATAGAATATCCTTACACTTATCGGTGTCCCCGAGACCACGAACGTTCCAAGAAAGAACAGAGAAATTAGACTGATTCATATGCAAACTTCATTCCACTACAGGCCAGGGAGCGAAACAGCAAGGAAATACAGAGGATGGACGTTCGAGCGGTGCATCGCAAGACTAACCTAGCAATGCACGTAAACAGACTAAACCTAGAGAGAGTACAGAGGGAGCGAGAGATGGGCGCGGCTGCAGGCGCGAGGGACCAAAAGCACCCTTCCCAAGGGCGCGCTCGCCTGGCTAGTCTTTCGTCATAGCTCATGGAGAAGGCAGAGCACCGGCAGCGCGAATAACATCAGCCTCGTCGGCGTCAGCTCCGCAGACAAGCGCGATCTGGGCTAGCTTGTCGTTGTCGGCATCCGAGGCCTCTCCATCAGAGACGCAAAGGGAGGAGCCCTGGATAGCAGCAACCAGTTCGTCGGAGGCCTTGGCAAGGTTGAAACGAGAGGCTTTTAGGCGCGATGCCTTCTGAGCCATGGTGGAGTAGAAGGGCGTCTCCCGGTCGGCAATGCGTGCACTGCGACGCAGCTTTGCCGCGGAGACTACGCGCCGTGAGTGGACGTCGCGCTTGCGGATAACATCGTCATGGACGTCGAGGTTGGTGATCATGGCAGAGGAGGACGTGTTTTCGCCGTGTCCTCCGTCAGTGAGAGGGCCCGGAGAGAGCGCGTCTCCGTCGGAGGACGAGACCGTCAGGGAGACGGCAGCCGAGCGCGTCTGAGTCGGCGGGGCAGAGGTCGCAGCCGCAACGTGAGTAGCCGGGGCGACGGCTGGCTGGTGAGCTGCGGCGGCGGCCACGAGCGTCGTGGATGCGGGCGTGGTCTCGTCAACGACATGCACTGGCGGCGTTGGAAGCGCCAGGGAGCCGGTCGGTTCCACGGATGCAGCCCGGGGGACGGAGGCGAGGGAAGGTGTCTCGACACTCACGAGCGCCGCGGCCGCGCAGGTGGCCCTGTCCGCGGCCGGCAGAGGCGAAGACCAGGCCGCGGTCGGGGTTGGGATGAGCAGAGCCGGCAGGGCTCCGCCCGGTTGCAGCGCAACCGTGGCAGGTTCGGAGACGGCCGAGGGTTTGTCGTCCGCCGCGTCTCGTCGGTTCCAGAGGGAGCCGCGTCGAGAGGGAGGCGGACCTCTGCCTCTAGCCCGGTCCGCGAACTCGTGGAGCGTCGCCTCGCGGACAGCGGAAGCGTGGATGTCGTAGGAGTCCGTGTCGCTATCGTCGCCTGAGGAGAAAGGCGACGGATCGTCGGGACCGATCCCGTGCGCGTGGTAGGCGAGCTGGGTGAGGGAGACAGTGATGAGGTCGCGCCCCGGGAGCAGCACCACCATGCCGGGCGGAAGGTGTTTGCCGCGGGTGACCATGACCATCGCGCGCACGCTGACATAGTCGCCGGCGCCGATGCAGTACTGATCAAGAGCACAGACCGAGCCGAGGTGAGCGAAGAAGTACTTCACTCCGTCTTCGTGCCAAAGCTCATGCGGGAAGTCGCTGGCTTCGATCTCGGCGAGGTCGTCGAAGTTGGCCATCGCACGGTTGTCCGTGTGCTCGACACGCTCGAAGGAGAGCGTGTTCCCTTCGAACTCGATGTCCCCGAGTCCGGTGACGTCCCAGCGGTGTTCCCGGGAAGGGAACGACAGCAGCGCCGTGCCGCGAGAAGAGGAAGTGACGGCGACGGAGGGAGTGTTGCGGTTTGCGTCGAGGGCGCGCTTGATAAAGCCGAAGGGGTTATGCATGGGGGAGGAAAGGTGGACAAAGCAGAGGTGATCAACCTCAAGAATGAGGCACGGTGGTGGAGCGATCAGTGGCAGCTCAGCGGCCAAGGGTGGTGGTAAGTATGGAGGGAGCATGTGGTCTGGTTCCGTGGCGGGGTGAGCAGAGTTGGCGCGCGAGGCTTGCGTGGGCGCGAAAGTGGGCGGCCCCCGGTGGGTGGAGGGATGCGTGGTGGAGGGCAGGAAGAGCGGCGGTCCGGAGGCGGCAAGGTCTCTTGCCGCGGGCGAGAGGGAAGAGGTTGGCGCGGCCGTCCCGAACCGCGCCGGGAGTGAAGGCGTCGCACGGGTGTTGATGAAGTAGCAGTGCGAGCCGAACCAGATTGGGCGCGAGTCATCGTCGTTCGCGTTGGCGGAGGAGCCAGAGGCCGTGTGGGTGCCGGTGGTATGCGCCATGTCGCTGCAGAGGAGGAAGGCCGGATTAGACTTGGGGCTAGTAGGAAGGGTGGGGAAGAAGGGACGAATGCGTATCGCTTTGCACCTGAAGGAGCGGTGGCCGGAGCGCTAACACCTAGAGCAGCGGACCGGGTCCCGGCAGGCGACGACAAGGTGGTCACCGGCGAGACACCGGAAGCAGCGTATGACAGTTTTTTTGTGGTGTGTGGAGCGAAGTGAGTGGGGTTTGTGTGGCCGCAAGGGCTTGATATAAGGGCTGAGCTCCATGGAAGCAGACGGGTGGGGTGAAAGGAGGGCGTCTCTATAGGAGCGAGGAGGCAAGGCGTCCGGATTTCGGGGGTAGCAGGTGGGCGTTGGTGAGGTGGTACAAGCAACAGTGAAGTTGCCGGTGATGGGAGACGTAGCATTGGGAGCGGCCATGTCTGGCACGTCGTGGGAGAGATTAGGGGAGGAGGGTGACAGGTGAATAGGAGGGGCTGTAGCGGGGTGGTTGGATAAGCATGGGTCCGCGAGTGACCAGCCCCTGGTCGTGGGTGGGTTTTGGCCACAGGTCCCGCTGTCAGCGGAGGCAGCAAGGTGGACCTTGTGCATGGAGGGAGTAGACTGAGCTGTATGCGCATGGGGCATGCAAGTGTGTGTTTCCCGCGACGCGCGGGCAGTGGTCGTGGCTGAGAGAGGAGCAGGGGGGTAGGCAGGGGCAGAGGAGCGTGCTGAGGGACAGGTTGACCAGCGCGCGTGGTTCCTTTTTGTCCGTTGTCCATGCGAGGAGCAGGAGGACTGTTTGGAGGAGAGGCTGGGTCATCGTTTTGGAGCGCCGTCAGAAGAGCAAGGGCAAGTGCCTCTGGCGCCGAGGAAGCAGTAGAGGTTGGGACGGAGCGGTCGAGCGTGCTGAACTTCCCGAGAACCGAGGGGGGCAGCAGCGCCTCGTGTGCCGCAGCAATCTCGTCGCAACGAACAGCCGTAGAAGCGGCCGCCTCCTGTGCACGGAGCGGGCAGGAGAACAGTAGCAGTTTGAAATTTGAAAAAGGGATGGGCGAGCGGCAAACCATTTCGTTCCTAACAGAGGAGGAGAAAACTTGAGCCCGGAAAAGAGTGGCGCTAACCGGGATGCAGTTGAAGACGTTTTGAGACGCAAAGCGGTGATCTAGAGCACCGTTAATCAGAGTGGGCGAAGGGATAATGGCATCAGAGACGGCTACAACCCAAAGGGAAGCAGCATTGGGCTTTGTGGGTGGCGGTAATGGCGAGGTGACTTGGCATCTGTAGTCAAGCAAAATGAATTTACTGAACACAAAACCTGGGCAGAACGGCCTAACCTTGAAGTTCTGTCGAGGCCGGCGGCGAGAAGTCTCTGTTGGAGCTGAGCCGTGAACAAGCGCCGTGGACGGTTCCCCACCCGCGTTCTCCGACGCCCTCAGACGAAGCAGCGAACTCGCAGCTGTTGGCCCGACCGGAGAAGGAGACGAACGCACAGTGGTTGAAGCAGAAGCCAAGGCAAGTGGAGGACAAGTCGACGGCTGATCTCTGAGGAGAGGCGGCATTGCGTTGATGTAGGCGAGGTAGTGGTCGGAGGCGATGGGTGAGCATGCGATGACGAAGTCTGCGACCTTGCGGCAGGCGACGAAGAAGGAGAAGCAGAGGTCGGAGATGAGTCGGATGTTGAACTCTGCGGCGACTCCGCCGAGGCGGAATTGCAGCAGCGTAGCGACGAGAGGGGGGTCAAGCCGCAGCTTGGATGGGCGGAAGCGGACGAACAGCAAGGTGGCAGAAGAGCGGTCGACGCCTGCAGGAGACACCCGCGAGCGGAGCGACGACCAAACATGGCTCTGAAAGTCGAGGCCGTCCGCCTCGTCCAAACGCAGGGTGAAGCGGATGTACTCCCATGCATGGACGACCCGGTCGCCCAGGTTGGATGCCGGCGGCGAGGTCGCCTGTGGTTGTGGTGGCTGAGGGGAGGTGGAGGGTGCTGAGGAGGTGGGAGGAGCCATCCTTTCGCCGCACCCTTGTTGTGACATTGTGTCCCCAACTCCAACCATTCGAGCAGATCGGAGGAGGGAGATCTCGCGCAGCGCCGTGGGCGGGATCCCCTCCTCGTCCATCTCGAGGCGGGTCTTCTTGAGCGCCACCAGCTGCCCCGTCGCCGCCACCCGGGCCTTGTACACCTTACCGTAGGTGCCTTCCCCCACCTTCTCCAGCTTCTCGTACTTGTCCATGGATCGCCCGCCGCCGGATCGGGTGGTTCTACTTGCTCCTTGGAAGGAAAGGAACCCTAGGGGTGGGTTTGAAATGGGGGGACCCGGATGAGAAATTGTTGTGTGGAGAGTTGACGAAATTGGCTATAGGAATGTCACGACACTCTAGACTCTAAGAGTGATGGCTTCATCTGCCACCGGACGTACGTAATATCGCAACACGCAAATCGTAAGCCAATTTCATATTTTCAGTACCCAACGAAATGTATTTCCACCTCCCCTAGCGTGCTATGACCATGGACACATAGCCAAGCCAATTCATGTTGGGCAAGGGCCACACCGCAGCCTATTTAGCAGTGTGTTCCAACCCAACAGTAAACACCTTTTGTGGTCTACAGTGTTAGAAATCATAGATGATCTCAGGATCATCAAGCTCAAGTTTTGAGCCACATCAAAACTAAAATTTAAGTGAGCACACCTTAATGATGTAGATGCATCATGTTGATCTTGTAGTTGCTGGACATATCATCTAGGGCTTCACCAGATGAAGCCCTTGTGCATCTTCTTCTTCTTTCTCTTCTAGCTTCTTTCCTGGAACAGGTAGAAGACGTTGGAGGGCTCTTCCCATGGCTCCTGTGTGGCTGCTCGATTGGGCAGTAGGGGCGTATGGTGTATGCACTAGATGCCTTGTCCCATTTGGACTTCTCCCCTATATATTTAGTCATGCACAGTGCCATGGGGGACCCACCTGTCAGTTAGATATTTCTGCCCCCAATCAGGGCCCTTAGACAAGTTGGTTTTGCTAACTTGTTGCTGCTATAACTGGCCTTATAGTTTGGCCTTTTAGATCAACCAACATTCTCCCCCTTGATCGTAAGGCAAAACTTATAAGCCCACTTCTTAATAAAATGGCATACGAGATAAAAGGATTGCAACGGTCAATTAATACCGTAGAACCCAGTTACTACAATATACCACCTTATCTTGAAATGGAACTTCTTTAACTTTAGGAGCTCCATAAACTTAATCCTCATTTGAAACCTTATGAGTTCATTCCTTTGTTGGAACTTATACTGAGCCAATAAGATACAATGGTCAATTAAGTACCATTGATCTAATTAACCACAGTACATCATTCCATCGAAGGAACAAACCCCTTTAGATTTGTGGGGAGATGATGTTGCAATGGTCCCAAGAGTGCAGTTTCTCTTCATATATTCTTATGCATATTCTTACGCGCGCGCCTTTGAAAAGAAGAGAAATATATTTTGTTTCCAGAATCATTATTTTGTCCCTTAATAATAGGCTGCCATTTAATCTTTATGCCGGCAACATTAGAAGGCAAGCCTCTTTAAATATAATGCTTAGCCTTAATACTTTAAGCATAACACTTAGGCATCAAGACATTAACCTTTATGTAATGCTCAACACTTATGCCTTAGATTTAATACTTATTTGTTGAGCCCTAAAACTTAATTCATCAAGGCCTTGAACATACTTGATTCTGGAATTAATCTTTCACAATGTCATAGGTCTGACAGATACCTTTTGACATGTTACTCGAATAATCTGCACTCTTACATAATGTGTTCCGGGATAAATTCCTTAAAGAAATTCCTTACTCTTAAATTCATATGGATTAGGGACATCAATCCACATCTTAAGTACTTAGGGAATTAAGAGCATGCCACAACTTTAGTTTGCATCTTTGACGATGCTTTAAGAAAATTGGGTAAAGCCACTCCACAATATGGCTCCCCCCGCAAGGGTGAAACTTTTGTGGATAAAATTTTCGTAAATTCACACCTTGCCAAATACCTTAGCGGTCCACAACTTGGTGGTCACCTTATTTCTTAAAACATGAGCATGCAATCCCTTAATGTGATATACAACACATCATTACTTTAGTGCTTATGCCTACAAGGCAAGGCTTTTCTCATAATATTCCAGGGGTCCAGTCCTGGATTTATGTCTGTCAGTTATCCCGGTCTCAAATCTTAAGGGCGCATAATAACTTAAACATTAGTAACAACATGAGAAAACTTATCGCCCTTGAGGGAGTAATCATAAACCTTTAGAATGAACTTAATACTCCCCTTTATGGACCAATCTCAGTGAATTTTTTTTAATACATAAGGAACATCACCAAGATTGACTTAGTACCCTGAGGAAAAACCTCAGGGCTTATGCAATATCCCTATTGCTTATGATCAATACAATATTGACCAATCATAAATTCCTCATTAACATTATTTCTTATTGAGCTTTGCACCACTGATCATCATAATTAATCCTTTATTATACAAAAGGAAAACCTTTATGAAATTTCCATCTCTAAAATCTTAAGTTTGGTGACCATATGTCACCTTTTTCATAATTTATTTCCTCAAACTCCCATTTTGCATTAAACTTCTTTCAACAAGTCTTTTAGCAAGACGTGTTGCTTAAACTTTATAGGAGCTTATGCCACGGATTACCTTGGCAATTTAGGAATAGCTCCTTTAATAATGTCAACAGTGGAGCTCTTAATTGTCATAAAACCCTTATAATTTAACTGCCCTCCCTTTAGTTTTTTTTTCAACATCATACTCTATTTTAGAGTATCATAATTTTTCATTATGGAGAGCATAGTTAAATCTTTTATCTTGCTTAGAAGAAAACTTATGCAAGATTTATCACTTAATATGTCATAAACATTAGAAGAAACACAATGGCTAATCATATGGCATTAATATTAAAAGGGCAATTTAATTGTTCCTTATCACCATAATCATCATACACTGAGGTAATAACAATAATAATAATAATAATACCTTTAAGAGATGGAAATTCACAATGAAAACTTAAGGAAGTTTGACTAGAAGTAGTACTTAATGAATGCTCAACTTTTATTTATAAATTCAACTTGAATTTCTTTAAGACATAAGAATCATAATACAACCACAAAATTTTCTTAAAAGTGGGATAAAAAACATACCTGGAAGTTCAACTGCTCCCCCTCGAAATGTGGACGGAGCTATTACTCAACATTTCGACGAACTTCCATAATGAATATTCCACTTTCAGAGGAGAAGACTTATAGAAATAACATAAGTCACATTATAGGAATGAAGGATTCCAACTTTAAATTTTCTCCTCAAAACAATCTTCGTCCATGAGATCATAGTAATATCATACTTACAGTATCCAATTTTCTTGTGGATACAAATTCTTTTAAGCTTAATTCTAATCCACTTTATAGACTTTATTGTAAATAACATAATAAAGTGGATTCAAAAGCTCCGTAAATTCATCATGTCTCAAACCTAAAATCTTAAGTATTCATAAGACCAAAATGATCTCATATGATCTTAAGGAGCTTTTAAGCTACTTCATTAATGCCAGAAACAACTTCATTATGAGTGAACTAGGGAATTACTCCCCAGATTCTTACTGGCATACTCCCCCAGATTTTTACTGGGTTTTGCTCCCAACTGATATTAATAGACAAGAAATTTATTAAATTCTTGTCAACGCCTTAGTAGTCAAAAAATTTCTTTAATGGGAGCTCATTTTTTTTTATTATGCATGACCTCATGAAACAATAATATAAACTTAAATCATTATTTATGAGAAACATTAAATCAGCCGAAAACATTATGGCTGAATTGAAAAAACATTAGCAATAGGGATAATAAGTGTATGATCACAAACTTTCATAGTGATCATACAGAACATAATTCCTCATGTAAACATTGATCTTTAGGGAATAGCACATGTATCCAATCAACTTTGGTCAGAATGAACTCACGTGCTACAAATTAACCTAAAAATAACATTAAGTCTCCAACCAAAGTTTCCCTTTGGTTCCACTTTAATTGGAGACAACTTAGTGATCATGATGATGATCACAGAAGCTTATAGCTTCAAGAATTAATTGATCTGGGAATTAATCAGATGATTTATGGCTATAACTAAAACTTTATATGTATAGCCATGAATCACAACATTAATCAGAGGCACTTAATTGCGGAAGCATGCAATTCAATTGTAAGTATAAGTTTACAATATCTTAATAATCAATTAATTGGTTTATATCCTTTATACAATTCCCCAAAAGTAATTTAATATTTGTGGCCTGTTTCAAAATTGTCCGAAAGCCTTATTCATGAGAATTCTTTTCCCAGATCATAAACTTCTTTTGTTGATATGATCCACATCAGCTTTGGCCAGAAGTGTATCATAACAACAAAAATTTGTGATCAAGTATTCATTAATCAGCTTTGGCCGGAATAACAAATACCAGTCACACTTTATGACCTCTTCAAACTTCTTTTACTGATCCAACTCACATCAGCTTTGGCCAGAAGTGAGCAAGAGCAGTAAAATATTTTGCAGTCAGATATTCGTCAACCAGCTTTGGCTAGGATGACAAACATCAACCACACTTAATAAAATCATGTCTCCTTGTTCTTATTGAACTAGTCCACATCAACTCTGGTCAAAAGTGGACAAGAATAATAAAATTTTGCAGTCATGTACCTACCAATCAGCTTTGGCCAGAATGGTAAATACAGACCACCCTTAATTACTCAAGAGACATTTAATAAAACAGCCTCATTAACTATGTATGGCTTAAGGACAAATTCTTTAGTGGGCAATTGATTATGACAATCCATGGTTTAATTATATATAGCCATGAAAAGTCAACATTAGGTATTTCTTTATGCCCAAAACTTAATTATAAATTAGATCAAAGGCCACTTAATCACTTAAGATAAATCAACCATTAATTAAATTTTGGGGAACATCATCATCATAAAAGGCCTCATTAAAATATAACTTAAAGCTCTCTAATAAGAAAATTGATTGAGAAGCATTCATAAACTTAAATAAAAATATCATTATTCTGAGATCAAAACATAATAAAATGCATTGAAGCAATTAATTATTACATAATTGCCTTAGAAAACATTAAGGATAATATAACACCATGAAGATTATTTCGCAGAAACATTATGCCATAATGATCATAATAATATTCAACATTAAAATGAAAATGTCATGAAGAAGGAATTAACTAAACATAATTAATTTAAACATGGCATGACATGACGTATTAAAATATAACAAGAATTAAAATACCTAAAGAATTAAATTGCCAAAATAACCATAATAATTTGTGCATAAGATTTAGCCCTAAACATATTCACTTTATTGCATAAAAATATAATCATTATAAGGAAAAATATTCAGCATTTTTCCTTGATCATTTTCTGCTCATAACAGAAAATTAGCCCAGAGCATAAAGTTTTTTTTTTCTGGGCAAATCTTTGCTGCTGAGCTGGGCCAGCCGGCCCAGCCAGCTCCCCCTGCTCCCCTTTAGTCGTTACTGGCCTGGGCCGTGACTGCCCACTGGCCCAGCTGCCGCTGGCTCGGTCAAATGACCCGATGCACAGCCCATCTCCCCCTTGGAGAACCCTAATCCATTTCTCTCCTCCCCGATCCCCTTTCTCCTCCCACCCGACGGTGACGACCGCGAGAGAGAGAGAGAGAGAGAGAGAGACAGGGGCGGCGGCGATGCCTGCCAGCAGTGGAGGAAGGCGATGGCGCTGGTAAGCCTCACTCGTCGGGGTCTCGTGCGGCTTTGGCCTGCGCGAGGCTCCGTCGAGCGGGGTTGCCAGCGTCCTGTGCAGCGCAGCCGTGCGCGTGCGGGCTGGGCGCCCGCAGCGGCGACGGCGATCGGCGTCATCAGTTCCAGCGCAGAACTGCCCCTACCTCGACAGCAAGCATGCGAGGAGAGCAGCAGCCGCAGCTGGTGCAGTGGGTGGCCAGGCGGCTCGGGCTCGAGCCCAGCCAAGCCTGCCGGCGTAAGAGGAGGCCACATCGATGTTGCACGACGGCAACAACCACTTCAGCCTCCAGGTAAGTTCCCACTGCGTCTATCTTCATTATTAGGATTAAGATTTGCCCCGAATTGGGGAATTTTCATAACTTTAGGGTTAGGGTTCATCCCAATTCGGGGATTTCTGATTAGGGTTTCGGCAGTTGGGGATTTTACTTTAGTTGCTTCATTTAATTCAATCCCCACTTCAATCACATCCTAAGCCGAACCCCATCATTAACAGGAGGAAAATCAATTGATTCCCTAAGCTAGGGTTTCAAATTGGGGAAAGATTTTAGTGTTACATACTTTAGCTCATTCCCCTTCAGTTCATGCATAAATTGAAACCACTAGCCACTTAATAGAGAGGAAAACAGGGGATTTCAGTCCTAGGGTTTCCTGAATTGGGGATTTTTGCATTGCTTTAAATCCCCTTTAAATCATCATTAAAACTGAAACCCTTTATCATCACATGATCTGTTAGGGCTAGTTTCTTTAGAAATTTAGGGCTAAAACAATCCAAGCTACTTAAGCAAGAAAATAGCTTGAGTTTAAATATAAACAGGAAGAACAGCTTTATGCTTTAACTTAACCATAATAGACCAAGTCTATTCTGATATTTATGGTGCTCAAATAATTCAAGCTTTATTAAAACATGAAGGACAGCTTGAATTCAAGCATGAACAGGAAAAAGGCCCTTAAACTTTAACTTGATCTAACAGATCAAGTATGATCTTGAGCTAGATAGGGCTCAATCTTGAGCAAGAAGGCTCTGGTGCCATTGTTAGAAATCATAGATGATCTCAGGATCATCAAGCTCAAGTTTTGAGCCACATCAAAACTAAAATTTAAGTGAGCACACCTTAATGATGTAGATGCATCATGTTGATCTTGTAGTTGCTGGACATATCATCTAGGGCTTCACCAGATGAAGCCCTTGTGCATCTTTTTCTTCTTTCTCTTCTAGCTTCTTTCCTGGAACAGGTAGAAGACGCTGGAGGGCTCTTCCCATGGCTCGTGTGCGGCTGCTGGATTGGGCAGCAGGGGCGTATGGTGTATGCACTAGATGCCTTGTCCCATTTGGACTTCTCCCCTATATATTTAGTCATGCACAGTGCCATGGGGGACCCACCTGTCAGTTAGATATTTCTGCCCCCAATCAGGGCCCTTAGACAAGTTGGTTTTGCCAACTTGTTGCTGCTGTAACTGGCCTTATAGTTTGGCCTTTTAGATCAACCAACATACAGTACATAAAAGAGACACTCTTCATCACTCAACATATATAATACGTATAAATTTGATAGATGTTTTGCAAGCAGGCTGCAGCGTGTGCCTCCTTAAACACTGCTCCAAAATTGAGTTAGATACAGTAACCGAGCTTGTCAGCATTGCTCAAGAAGGCAAGCACGATAGAACTGTTGTCGTTGCATTCTTCCTATCATTTAGGTGCCCTGTGCAACAGAAGGAAGCGTTCCTGACAAATTAAAACCCTCTCCATTCGCCATGATCCGCACGCCTTCCAGAATTGCCAGCAGCAGAGAACGAACAGCAGGTGCAGTTCGCTGTTTACGATGCCGATGAAAATTACCAGTACGGCATCAGCAGTGCGCAGATAGGTAAACTGATGTTTGGCATCGGCAACATTTGCCATTGTGGGACGCAATACAGATTGCAAATAGAAGAAATGGCAAGACATACGTACAATGGAATCCGGTAACTGTATGTAATTAAAATCTTTGCAGATTCTACCATGACTGAACTGGGCACTGAAATGCTAATGATATGTCTGGTTGAACTATGCCTGAAGAACCACAAACACCAGCATTTCCAGGTTTACGCCTCACAGCATGATAATGCAAATGTTCGGCAGCCAGTGCCAGGACTAATTCAGAAAAGATGAAGGTGATACTTCCAAGGCAAACTGGCGCCACATTTATCTATAGCATACATGAGACAGTGACTCTTCACTAAGAAACTAACCTTATTTTTGGGGGCAAGATGGTCTGGAGAAGTTATAAAAGGAAATATCCGTCTCACGTATGAAGAGAGCTTCAGGTTTGGGCTGTCCGTGATGAAGCATAAATGTGATGGAGCACTTCCCAGGTTCATACTTACTCAGATAAAAGGATATCGTGATAGATAGTGGCCATGCGAGTTATTTTCCTCTGCCATGTTGACATTCACATGAAACTAAGGTTTTTGAAATGTTAAATATATCTAAAGGGACTGGTTCTGGACATGCAACGCCAGATTAAGATCCAAGCATGTACAAATATGGAAATCCAATCTATAGTTTCGTTCAAAACTTACCAGAATACCAACATGGTGACTGATGGCATAATGACTCATGCTTCTCAGATGCCATGGTCTTGCGGCCACATCAAGGCATCAAGGTTCCACCCGGTAGTCCACAAAGGTTCCAGATGCCTGAATCCCAGGCAAGCTCAAAGGGTAAACGCTCAATGCTAGAGATGCAACTCCACGACAATTAGATTGCATTCAGCATATATATACAGTAAGTCTACAGTATCATGCATTCATAGTGTGCCATAAGATTCAGTAATCCATCCGCAAACGGCATTTATTTGAGAAGTAATATATGACAAATATTCACCACTAAACGAAAAACACAAGAGAAAACACGAGCAAGCTTGAGCAGAGTTGCAAACCATAAGAGCAACTTGTCTCGATCAGGTCCTCTAGGTTCGAGAACCGAGGCTTCAGAAATGTTTGCAACAAAGGCTTGCAGAGTTCAGAGGTGTTCACTAAACTACAAAGAGTAAAACCACGGCAGAGTTGTAGCTGCAGTCCAGCACGCAAATCTACTCAAGATAATCATCGTCTGAGATGCCACCTACATCATCTTCATGATCATCGTCTGAGATGCCACCTACATCATCTTCATGATCATCGTCTGAGATGCCACCTACATCATGCATGTAATGTACAGGCTCCAGAAGTGCACTCACTACTACTGCTCTGTGATTCATCTGCCTGTATCTATCAACAAGATAGTGCCACTCCGGCGAGTCTTTGGTATCATCTTGCAAAAAGTCATCGATGGATAGGTCTTTGGCACCCGGTAAGTACTTGAGGATTGAATAACCTTCAGGATCCGAGATGTCAACCATGAAAGGTGGGGAGAATGAACGCCCCATCACTTCAGCATGGCAAACACTGTTACATGCAAAAGGGAGAAAAGATACCGATGTTTCAGCATTTCTAATTTACATTATTTCGGGTTTACAAGGCTCATACGCATTTTGAGGCCAACTTTGACCAGCAATTTCACTACCAAAATATTAATCATATGCCATAACAAATGTATCATCGAATTTGCATTCCAAAAAAGATTTAACGATATAATTTTTATGGCACACAACTCATATACTATTGGCCTAATCGACAGTCAAAATAAATCTCAAAATGCATGCAGGCCTTGTAAACCTAAAAGGAGCGAGTATGCGAGGAAAAGGACCTAAATTGAGCAAACTTTACTACAGGATTCAGATTAACACTTTATAATATTATGCAAGAAATTGACAAGTGCATCTTCTAAATGCTACGGTGCAAGCATCAATATATGCACCATGATAAAGTGCGAGGACAAAGTTGCAGACAATCATTATTTAATAGAAATTAAGTTCCTGACGTGCACAGTTTCATTCTTCATGGTGCAGTAAACGAGTATTAAGTTTTGCATTTCCGCTAGCAGCCTGAGACTGGAGTTACATCAAGCCTCTGAATTTGGATCATCATGCCATTTTTTGCAAAAGCTAATCATGCCATATTCCACTTACCATATGTAGTACATATCATCTGCTTCTTGTTTCTGTACTCTGCCCAAGAGTTCAATCATCACCACACCACCAATGCAAAGGACAGGGCGTGGGAGCTTGAAGGATTGTAGTTCGTTTTTCTATCACACCACAAATAGATGGTATCATAAGGTCATCGCTATATCTAATATTAACCAACATGCTAATTTCCTAGTCCATGGCTAGGAGAACTAAAAACATTGCATCATTGGTGGATCTCGTAATCACAAACTACTGACTCGTTATTTGTCCTAAACATGAGAAATTCTGGCTAAGTGGAGTATAAGAGTTCTTTGACTGAAAAAAGTAACTATGCAAAGTCTCATGGTAGAATTTTCCCATCGATCTGTAGATATATGTCAACAATAAAAGGATGCACCAACTCACCTGTAACATAGGGAACTCTGGCGAAGTGTAAGTCCACATGTATTTTTCATCAGCATTTACCATCTTATTCTCATCATCATCCATTACAAACGTCTCTGATCCTCGCGGAAGCTTGTAATGGCTCATCCAAAATCGCACCATCTTTGAAGAGTATATAGGGTCACCATCCTGAAAAAAGGCTGGCAATTCGAAACAAAGGGGCATATAAATACTATCGATCAATCACCTGACAGGAGAAATCTAACCAACACAGAAATTTGCAGTGCCTTGGGATCCTAACTAATTTGGGACTATACTTAGCCTAAGCAATGGTGTGCACTATGAAAGAGGTCGAGCAATTGCAATACCACACAGGCTAAATCAACCTGTAATAACGCACCTTGGTACGGTCGCACCCGAATCTCATCGACAATGCAGATGTCAGAGTTGAGCCTGTAGGTAAGGCTCTCCGGCGCCTCGGGGTCGTCCGCCCCGCCGCTCGACCAATAGGAGGGGCGGAAATTGAGTATCTCCTCCTCGTCGAGGGTGTTCTCCATGGTCTCAACTGGGAAGTCGTCGGTGCTGGAGGCGCCGATACAGTGCAAGATGCATTCCGCGGAGGGCTTGGCGGCGGAGTCGGAGACGTATGCGCCGGCGAGGTTGGAGTATATCCTGTAGTCCCTCTCGCGGCCTGACTCGGGGGCGGCGGTTGAAGACGGCGATCTGGCCACCTCTGCCGCCGCGGCGACGGTGGCGACCTCGGGGCACAGCCGCAGGCAAAGGCTCTTGCTCAAGCCGCTCTCGACCACTGCGTAGAGGAGGGGAAATCAGGGCACGGCGATGGTTTATATTAGAATCGACAGCCATCGTAGAGGAGGGCGAGAATTGCTCACCGCATCTGCGCCAGGTTCTGGAGACAGCGGCGGCGCGGACAAGGTCGGCGGGGTGGTCAAGGCGGCCGAAGACGCATGCTGAGACATCAGGGCCGATCCACTCGAGCAGGTCCGCGCTGCAGCACTCCTCCGCCATGGCGGTTCCTTTCTTCCTGGGGGAAGAAGCGATGGAGAAGTACAACAAGTTTTTGAGAAAGAGAAGAAGGTGGGGACGATAAGGGGGTCTTTTCTTTTCTATTTATTAGATTCCTTTTTACTATTACTCTATATATATATATATACCTATACCTTATTTTATTTTATTTTTACTAATAAAGCAAGGTGTGTTTCACCAATTTTTTCATTCGTTCACCGCCGACAAGAATTGTTTTTTATTTGAGGTGGTACTAAATTCTTATCCGTTTGTCCGCTAGAAAAAGAATTTTCGTACGTGTGCCGCGCGTTGTGGCCCAGCGAAACCAGCCCACTTATTATTCTGCCCACACAGCTGCGAAAATTCTATTTTCCGCACAGAGCGACAAATAGTCGGAGTTTCGCACAGGACAACCAGTAATGGGCTGGCCCATTTTTCTTAGTTTCTGTGTTTTACTTCTATTTTTATTCTCCTTTCTCTACTTCTCTTCTGCCTTCCAAGTTTATTTTTCTTTTAGAATTTATTTCATAAATTAAAAATTCTCAGACAACTTGCAGAATCATTTTTTTTAAATGTTTAGAATTCCAAAATATTGTGGCTAATTTGAAAAATATTGGCAACTTGCAAAACATTTCCCATTTTTACAGAAACAAATTTTTTTTCAAAACTGTTCAAGATTTTTTAAAAGAAAATGACATTTCAAAAAATACTCCAATTTGAAAATTATTAGTGTTTTCCTCACAATTAAAAATAATGTTCGTGTATAAAATATGCACATTTTCTAAAAATCTTATGAATTTTCCACACATGTTCCTTTTTTAAGAAAATGTTCAAAATTTTAAATAATGCTCATGTTTTTATAAAAAAAATTGATGTTTTCAGAAAATGTTTGTGAATTTTAAAATATGTTCCCTTTAAGATTTTGTTCGTGTTTTTACAAAAGTATAAATAATTTTCATAAAACTGTTCATGATTTTTTTTTCATGTTTCCTAGAATATTCGAAAACTTCATACCTTAAAATCTATACCTATGCCTACCTAATAAAGCAAGGTGTGTTTCTAAATTTTTTCATCCGTTCATCACCGATTTTTTTTTTATCTGAGGTGGTACTAAATTTTGTGGTCCATCTGCTAGAAAAGATAAAAAAAGAGTTTGTCCATAATTTCGTAGGTGGGCCGCACGTGCTAAGGCCCGGAGAAGCCACCCATTTATATCCTGACGACGCAGCTGGGATAACTTATTTGTTCCAGGGTGCGGCATATAGTTGGAGCTTCGCAACAGTTTCCCAACGTTGGGCCCATCCATTTTAATCTTGTATGTGTTCTTTTTCAACTTTTCTTTTTCCTTTTTCCCTTCCAAGTTATTTTTTCCATTTTCTTATTTTTTTTTCAGAATTTCGTTTTTTGTACAAATTTTCGTTAAATCTTCAGAATTTCAAAATGTGTTCCCATTTAAAAAAATATTTGGAACTTTAATTTTTATTCTCGTTCCAAATTTATTCGAAATTAAAAAAATGTTCACATTTTTTCAAAAAAATATAAAATTGTTCGTAAATTTTAGAATAAATTGCATTTTTAAAAATTACAGAAATTCGAAAAATATTCCCTTTTTATGGAAATGTTCACCAATTCAACATAATGTTCGTGATTAAAAACTCATTTTTGAAAATGACTTTGAATGTTCAAAACAAGTTTCCATTTGTAAAAATTGTTCACAAATTCAAACAAAGTTCGTTTCTCTGCCTTAAAAATGGTTCCTGTTTTCAAAAAATGTTTGTGAATTTTTAGAAATCTTCCTATTTCAAGTTTTGTTTGCCTTTTTTCAGAAATTGACAATTTTTTCAAAAAAATGCTCGCATTTTTTATAAAAAAATCAGGAGGTCACCACAACCTCAACAAGGAGGCGGACGTGGGAAAAAAAAAGGCATGAGTTGGGTAGTGGCCGCCACGCAGACCAACCCCACTACTGTAAAGATCTCGCGGGCCAAACATTACCGCGAGAACACTACAGCTCTTCGCTCTGTCGCCCCGCTGTTGTGCAGACCGTTTTGATGGACACATCAATTATTTCTCCCGATGTTTCTCGGAAAAAAAATCTCTCCCGTTGCAACGCACGGGCATATGTGCTAGTAGTAAAAAACAATTTGGTAGATGTCTTGTCCGTTTACTTACTTCACCTTCATCTTTGGAACCGCCATATGGGACACAAAGAGCAGCAAGCAAAACTCTTTTCAAATACCCACGCCAGGCTGCAATCCAATCACGTGCTACTCCCTATTTGTCATTTTTTGTTGAGTTGGGTTAATTTTTCATTTAAGAAAAATACAGATACTCACATAGACGCAGCATTCATATGTTCACACACCCTACCCACAGCATCTTCATGGGTAGGTTGGCGTGTTATTAAGATTGATGAAATCACTACAGTCGATTCTTTATTGACGGGAATGAGCGCCTGCCACTAATGAATTTTGGGTTAAATTTTCTAATCCGACAATCCTCATTATTCAAATCTTGCAATGTTGGATGATGTATTGTGTTCGCTATATGTTTCTATCATCCGCCTCTCAGCGCGATGCTCAATCACTTTCGTCACGCTCGCTCACAATCGCCACACCTGGAAAACTGCAGAAGAGGAATGATGCGGCTTGAAGCTACGTCGGTATTTCCCCAAAGAGGAAGGGATGATGCAGCACAGCGGCGGTAGGTATTTCCCTCAGTGATGAAGGTTATCGAACCAGTAGGAGAACCAAGCAACACTACGTAAACAGCACCTGCACACAAATAACAAATACTCGCAACCCGACGTGTAAAAAGGGTTGTCAATCCCTTTCGGACAACGGCGCCAAAAATTGGCAAACGGACATGAGAGAGTAGTAAATATTGATAGATCGAACGCCAAATAAAATAAAGTGCAGCAAGGTATTTTTGTATTTTTGGTTTAATAGATCTGAAAATAAAAGTTGCAAATAAAGAAAAGAGCGAATAGCAAAACAGAATTTGAAAGCAAATATATTGGAAAAGAGACCCGGGGCCGTAGGTTTCACTAGTGGCTTCTCTCGAGAAAAAATAGCAAACAGTGGGTGAACAAATTACTGTTGGGCAATTGATAAAACTTCAAATAATCATGACGATATCCAGGCAATGATCATTATATAGGCATCACGTCCAAGATTAGTAGACCGACTCCTGCCTGCATCTACTACTATTACTCCACACATCGACCGCTATCCAGCATGCATCTAGTGAATTAAGTTCATAGAGAAACGGAGTAATGCAATAAGAACGATGACATGATGTAGACAAGATCTATTTATGTAGAAATAGACCCCATCGTTTTATCCTTAGTAGCAACGATACATACGTGTCGGTTCCCCTTCTGTCACTGGGATCAAGCACCGTAAGATCGAACCCACTACAAAGCACCTCTTCCCATTGCAAGATAAATAGATCAAGTTGGCCAAACAAAACCCAAATATCGGAGAAGAAATACGAGGCTATAAGCAATCATGCATATAAGAGATCAAAGAAGACTCAAATAACTTTCATGGATAAAAAGATAGATCTGATCATAAACTCAAAGTTCATCGGATCCCAACAAACACACCGCAAAAAGAGTTACATCATATGGATCTCCAAGAGACCATTGTATTGAGAATCAAACGAGAGAGAGAAAGCCATCTAGCTACTAACTACGGACCCGTAGGTCTACAAAGAACTACTCACGCATCATCGAAGAGGCACCAATGGAAGTGGTGAACCCCTCCATGATGGTGTTTAGATTGGATGTGGTGGTTCTGGACTCTGCAGCGGCTGGAATTGATTTTCGTCGACTCCCCCAGGGTTTCTGGAATATTGGGGTATTTATAGAGCAAAGAGGCGGTTCGGGGGGCACCCGAGGTGGGCACAACCCACCAGGCGCTTCTCCGGCCCACTGGATGTCTTTTGGTCCAAAAAAAATCCACAAAAAGTTTCGGTGCTTTTGGACTCCGTTTGGTATTGATTTCTTGCGATGTAAAAAACATGCAAAAAATAGCAACTGGCACTATGTCAATAGGTTAGTACCAAAAAATAATATAAAATGATTGTAAAACATCAAAGAATGATAATATAACAGCATGGAACAAGCAAAAATTATAGATACGTTGGAGACGTATCAGCATCCCCAAGCTTAAATCCTGCTCGTCCTCGAGTAGGTAAATGATAAAAATAGAATTTTTGATGTGGAATGCTGCCTAACATGTCATATCATATTGTTTCTTTTATAGCATGGACATTTGGACTTTTATATGGTTCAAAGCAATAGTCTAGTTTTGACATGATGACTTAAATACTCAAGCATATCAACAAGCAACTATGTTTTTCAAAATATCAACGCTAAAATAAGTTATCCCTAGCCCATCATTCTCAACCATTGATCCATTCATGAAACACACTCGAATATTAACTACACCCAATGCTCAAGTACGATCATAGTGCCTCCTAGTTGGTGCTTTATAAGAGAAGATGGAGACTCAAATTAAAAATAAAAATTGCATAAAGTAAAGAAAGGCCCTTCGCAGAGGGAAGTAGGGATTTGTAGAGGTGCCAGAGCTCAAAGCGAAAAACTTAGAGATAAAAACATTTTGGGAGGTGTGCTTCCCACCAACGAAAACGACTTAGAGTTTCCAACACTTTCCATGCTAGATATATCATAGGCGGTTCCCAAATAGAAAATAAAGTTTATTCCTTTTTCCACCATTTCTTTCACTTTCCATGGCTAGCCGTATCCACGGGTGCCCTCCATACCAACACTTTCCAAGGAATTTATTATTTGACAACATAAAGTAAATTTATTTTTTCATTTCGGGACTGGCCATCCCTAATACCTTTGCCTTACTCTCGTGCAATGACAAGTGAATAAACACTCATCGTGAGAATAACACATCTAGCATGGAAAATATTAGCCACCCCTCACCGCCTCGCGAGCGGTACAAACACACAAAAGAGAAGTTTATTTTGAAAATTAGAGATGACACATACAAATTTGCTTAGAACGGCAAAAGAATACCGCATATAAGTAGATATAGTGGACTCATGTGGCAAAACTGGTTTAAAGGGTTTTGGATGCACAAGTAGTGATCATACTTAGTGCAAAATGAAGGCTAGCAAAAGATTGAGAAGCGACCAACCAAAAAATGAATAATCTCATAAGCGAGCATTAAGCATAATTAACATCGAATAATGCACCACAAGTAGGATATAATTTCATTGCATGACTATTGACTTTCGTGCTTGCATAGGGAATCACAAACCTTAACACCAATATTCTTACTAAAGCACAATTACTCATCAACATAACTCACATATCACATCATCATATCTCAAAACTATTACAAGAAATCAAGTTTATTTTGTCCAATGATCTTCATGAAAGTTTTTATTATATCCTTCTTTGATATCTATCACTTTGGAACTAATTTTCATGTGTTGCTTTTGATAAGCTCAAACAAATATAAGTGAAGATCATGAGCATAATACTTCTTTCTCTCAAATTAATTTAAGTGAAGCAAGAGAGAATTTCTTAAAAAATGTACTAACTCCCAAATAAATCTAAGTGAAGCATGAGAGCATTTCTTCAAAAATACTAGCACGCCGTGCTCAAAAATATATAAGTGAAGCACTAGAGCAAATCCATAGCTCATAAAAAATTTAAGTGAAGCATAGAGAGCAATTCTAACAAGTCATGGCATAATTTTGGCTCTCTCAAATAGGTGTGTCTAGCAAGGATTCATAACTTAGAACATAAAGCAAAACAAGCAAAGACTCATATCATACAAGATGCTACAAGCAAAACTCATAGTATGTGATGAATAAAAATATAGCTTCGAGTAAAATACCGATGGTCGTTAGAAGAAAGAGGGGATGCCACTCGGGGCATCCCCAAGCTTAGTTGCTTGCTTCTATTTGGATAGTAGCTTGGGATGCCATGGGCATCCCCAAGCTTAGGCTCTTCTTACTCCTTATTCCTTCATCCATCGTAAGATAACCCAAAACTTGAAAACTTCAATCACACAAAACTCAACAAAACCTTCGTGAGATCCGTTAGTATAAGAAAGCAAATCACTACTATAAGTATTATAGCAAACCAATTCATATTTTATTCTTGCATTATATCTACTGTATTCAAACTTTTCTATGGCAAAAAATCATCAAAGAAAACCATAGAATCATCAAAACAAGCACACAACGCAAAGAAAACAGAATCTGTCAAAAACAGAATAGTCTGTAGCAATATGAATATTTAGAATATTTATGAAACTCCAAAAATTCTGAAAAATTAGGAAAACAGAGGAAATTTGTATATCAATATTTTTTTAAAAAAATCAGAATTTTTCGTCTTTGCTATGAATTTTAAAAATTGTTTTACTCGACGCGAAAGTTTCTGTTTTCCAACAAGATCAAATCAACTATCACCCAACATAATCCTAAAGGCTTTACTTGGCACAAACACTAATTAAAACACAAAAAACACAATTATAACAGTAGCATAATTGTGCAAACACTCAAGAACAGAAATCAAAAAGCAAAATTAAATTTTATTCATTGGGTTGCCTCCCAACAAGCGCTATTGTTTCACGCCCCTAGCTAGGCATAATGCAAGGATCTAAGTTTTGTCATCTTTGTTTCGAGATCCATAAGATGCCCTCATGATTGATTAATATGGAGGACTAATTCTTATTCTAGGGAAGTGTTCCATACCCTTCCTTAGTGGAAATTGAAATTTAATATTGCCTTCTTTCATATCAATCACGGCACCAATAGTGCGTAAAAACGGTCTACCAAGAATAATTGGACAAGACGGATTACAATCAATATCAAGAACAATAAAATCTATGGGCACATAATTCCTATTTGCAAGAATAAGAACATCATTAATCCTTCCCATAGGCTTTTTAATAGTAGAATCCGCCAAGTGCAAATTTAAAGAGCATTCTTCAATATCGGTAAAACCAAGCACATCACATAAAGATTTCGGAATTGTAGAAATACTAGCACCCAAGTCACATAAAGCAAAACACTCATAATTTTTAATATTGACTTTGATAGTAGGTTCCCACTCATCATGTAATTTTCTAGGAATTGAAACTTCTAATTCCAACTTTTCTTCCAAAGCTTTCATCATAGCATCAACAATATGTTTAGTAAAAGCTTTATTTTGTTCATAAGCATGGGGTGAATTTATCATGGATTGCAACAAAGAAATACAATCAATCAAAGAGTAGCTATCATAATTAAAGTCTTTGTAATCCAAAATAGTGGGCACATCACTAGTTAAAGTCTTGACCTCTTCAAACCCACTTTTATCAAATTTTTCAACAAGATTTTCACCCTCCAAATTATCGGGACGCCTTCTAACTAAAGTTGACTCTTCTCCAGTCCCTTTTTCATCAATCTTAATTTTACTAAACAAGGAATCAATAGAAGAAATACCAATCATTTTAAGATCTTCATCACTTTTATGAAAGCAATCACTAGAAAACGCCTTTTCTAAAAATTCTCTTCGAGCTCTAAGCATAGCGGTTCTTTTCTTACTTTCATCCATAGAAACATTACGCTTAATTGATTCCTCAACTTTAGGCACAAAAATTTTCATCTTGAGATTTTCTACATCATGAGAAATTTTATCAACGCTTCTAGACAAATCATCAATCTTACTCAATTTTTCTTCCATCATAGTGTTAAAATTCTTTTGAGCATTGATAAATTCTTTAATATTATTCTCAAAATCAGAGGTGTTCCTATTATTATTATAAGAAGGATTACCATAGGAATTACCATAATTATTAGAGGAATTACTAGGAAAAGGCCTAGGATTAAAATTACCTCTATAAGCATTGTTATTGAAATTGTTTCAGGAGATAAAATTCACATCTATGGCATCACTATTTTGCTCAATCAAAGTAGACAAAGGCACATCATTAAAATCAATAGGAGCACTTTTACTAGCAACCAATTTCATAAGAGCATCAACTTTTTCACTCAAAGAAGAAATTTCCTCAACCGAATTAACTTTTTTACTAGTAGGAGCTCTTTCGGTATGCCATTGTGAATAATTTGCCATAATATTGTCTAACAATTTAGTAGCTTCACCCAAAGTAATTTCCATAAAAGTACCACCCGTGGCGGAATCTAAAAGATTTCTAGAAACAAAATTCAATCCCGCATAAAAATTTTGTATGATCATCCAAAGATTTAAACCATGAGTAGGACAATTTCTTAGCATCAATTTCATTCTTTCCCAAGATTGCGCGACATGTTCATGCTCAAGTTGCTTAAAATTCATGATTTGTGTCCTAAGGGAAATAATTTTCGCGGGCGGAAAATACTTAGTAATAAAAGCATCTTTGCACTTATTCCAAGAATCGATACTATTACGAGGCAAAGAAGAAAACCAAATTTTTGCATGATCTCGCAAAGAAAACGGAAATAATTTCAACATCACAACATCATTGTCCACATCTTTTTTCTTTTGCATATCGCATAATTCCACGAGTGTGTTAAGATGGGATGCGGCATCCTCATTAGGAGTACCGGAAAATTGATTTTTCATAACAAGATTCAGCAAAGCAGTATTAATATCACAAGTCTCCGCACTAGTGACGGGAGGAGCAATCGGAGTGCTAAGAAAATCATTGTTGTTGGTATTTGAGAAATCACACAACTTGGTGTTCTCTTGAGTCATTATGACTACGCAACAAGATTGCACTCAAAAGCAGATCCGGTAAGAAAACGGCGAACGAAAAAGAGGGCGAATAAAACGGCAAATTTTTGTGAAGTGGGGGAGAGGCAAATGGCAAATAATGTAAATTGCGAGGAGATGAGATTTGTGATTAGGAACCTGGTATATGTTGAAGATCCTCCCCGGCAACGGCGCCAGAAATTCCTTTTGATGCGGCTTGAATCTACGTCGGTATTTCCCCAAAGAGGAAGGGATGATGCAGCACAGCGGCGGTAGGTATTTCCCTCAGTGATGAAACCAAGGTTATCGAACCAGTAGGAGAACCAAGCAACACTACGTAAACAGCACCTGCACACAAATAACAAATACTCGCAACCCGACGTGTAAAAGGGGTTGTCAATCCCTTTCGGGCAACGGCGCCAAAAATTGGCAAACGGACGTGAGAGAGTAGTAAATATTGATAGATCGAACGCCAAATAAAATAAAGTGCAGCAAGGTATTTTTGTATTTTTGATTTAATAGATCTGAAAATAAAAGCTGTAAATAAAGAAAAGAGCGAATAGCAAAACAGATCTTGAAAGCAAATATATTGGAAAAGAGACCTGGGAGCCGTAGGTTTCACTAGTGGCTTCTCTCGAGAAAAATAGCAAACGGTGGATGAACAAATTACTGTTGGGCAATTGATAAAACTTCAAATAATCATGACGATATCCAGGCAATGATCATTATATAGGCATCACGTCCAAGATTAGTAGACCGACTCCTACCTGCATCTACTACTATTACTCCACACATCGACCGCTATCCAGCATGCATCTAGTGTATTAAGTTCATGGAGAAACGGAGTAATGCAATAAGAACGATGACATGATGTAGACAAGATCTATTTATGTAGAAATAGACCCCATCGTTTTATCCTTAGTAGCAACAATACATATGTGTCGGTTCCCCTTCTGTCACTGGGATCAAGCACCGTAAGATCGAACCCACTACAAAGCACCTCTTCCCATTGCAAGATAAATAGATCAAGTTGGCCAAACAAAACCCAAATATCGGAGAAGAAATACGAGGCTATAAGCAATCATGCATATAAGAGATCAAAGAAGACTCAAATAACTTTCATGGATAAAATGATAGATCTGATCATAAACTCAAAGTTCATCGGATCCCAACAAACACACCGCAAAAAGAGTTACATCATATGGATCTCCAAGAGACCATTGTATTGAGAATCAAACGAGAGAGAGAAAACCATCTAGCTACTAACTACGGACCCGTAGGTCTACAAAGAACTACTCACGCATCATTGGAGAGGCACCAATGGAAGTGGTGAACCCCTCCATGATGGTGTCTAGATTGGATCTGGTGGTTCTGGACTCTGCGGCGGCTGGAATTGATTTTCGTCGACTCCCCCAGGGTTTCTGGAATATTGGGGTATTTATAGAGCAAAGAGGCGGTTCGGGGGGCACCCGAGGTGGGCACAACCCACCAGGCGCTTCTCCGGCCCACTGGATGTCTTTTGGTCCAAAAAAAAATCCACAAAAAGTTTCACTGCGTTTGGACTCCGTTTGGTATTGATTTCCTGCGATGTAAAAAACATGCAAAAAACAGCAACTGGCACTATGTCAATAGGTTAGTACCAAAAAATGATATAAAATGACTATAAAATGATTGTAAAACATCCAAGAATGATAATATAACAGCATGGAACAAGCAAAAATTATAGATACGTTGGATACGTATCAAGGAACGCGGTGCAGATAATATACTTATGTGTTGCTTCTTCAGTCACACACAAGTCATGCACCCTCGCTTGTTTCATTTTGAGAGAATTGCACGATGTCCTCAACACGATGGCCTCACGTTGAGCTCACTTTCTCTAGTCAGAACTACATGCATCCTCATGACAAAGGCGGTTGCTCATCGTGCTCTGCCTCAGCTCATTTTTTGAAAAAAACTTCCGATCTATGACCAGGTCCATAGACCACCTAGCGACGACTACAAGCACTGGAGCGAGCCGAAGGCCCACCATCGTCATCGCCCCTCCCTCATCGGAGTCGGGTAAAACTTGTTTAAGTAAACAGTCGAGAATTAGTCATGCTAAGACCCCAAAGGACCAGCGCACCAGAAAAGCAACCACCACCGATGAAAGAAACGTAGATAGAAAGGATTCAACATGTAGACACATGAACGCAGACGAATGAAGATCGGATCCACGCAGATCCATCGAAAACAAACACCGATCGAATCCCATGAGATTCGTCGGAGACACACTTCAGCGACGGAGACACACCGCCGGGATGAGGGCTAGGTAGGGAGAACCTTATTCTGTCTTTAGGGAGCCGCCCCCGCCTCGCCTTCTTGAGCAGGACACAGACCCCATATGGTTCGACACTTATTGGCCTTCTTCACCCCTTCATGCGATTCTGTAGGATCGAGAGTATGTCTAGAGGGGGGTGATTAGACTACTTGACCAAATAAAAATCTATCATTTTCCCAATTTTAGTTGTAGGCAGATTTTAGCAACTAGCACAAGTCAAGCAATCAACCTACACATGCAATTCTAAGAGTGTAGTAATGAAAAGTAAAACATTGCATATGAAGGTAAAGGGAAGGGTTTGGAGAAGGCAAACGCAATGGAGACACGGAGATTTTTGGCGTGGTTCCGATAGGTGGTGCTATCGTACGTCCATGTTGGTGGAGACTTCAACCCACGAAGGGTAACGGCTGCGCGAGTCCACGGAGGGCTCCACCCACGAAGGGTCCACGAAGAAGCAACCTTGTCTATCCCACCATGGCCATCGCCCACGAAGGACTTGCCTCACTCGGGTAGATCTTCACGAAGTAGGCGATCTCCTTGCCCTTACAAACTTCTTGGTTCAACTCCACATCTTGACGGAGGCTCCCAAGCGACACCTAACCAATCTAGGAGACACCACTCTCCAAAAGGTAATAGATGGTGTGTTGATGATGAACTCCTTGCTCTTGTGCTTCAAATGATAGTCTCCCCAACACTCAACTTTCTCTCACAGATTTGGATATGGTGGAAAGATAATTTGAGTGGAAAGCAACTTGGGGAAGGCTAGAAATCAAGTATCTTGTGGTAGGATTGGAATATCTTGATCTCAACACATGAGTAGGTGGTTCTCTCTCAGAAAATGTATGGTGGAAGTGTAGGCACGTTCTAATGGCTCTCTCACAAATGGAGAAGGGGTGGAGGGGTTTATATAGCCTCCACACAAAATCCACCATTACACACATTTGACCCATCTCTGTGAGACCGAATGATTGAACTCGGTGGCACCGATTAGTTCAAAAATGCGAATGTTAGGAATCTCGGTGGGACCGACTGGAACAACTCAGTGAGACCGATATGCTTGGGCTTAAGGCAAACATCGTCTCGATGGCGCTGATTGCATCAACTCGGTGAGACCGAAGTGAAGCAATAAGCAACAGAGAATCTATCAAGCCAACTTGGTGAGACCGAAATAAATGCAACAAGTCATAGAGCGCTGGCAAGGCCATCTCGGTGAGACCGAGATCCGTATTGGTGAGACCGATTTGTTAGGGTTTCTGGCTGTGGATATGTCATATGAACTCGGTGGCGCCGGATAGAAAGAATCGGTGGGGCCGAGTTGGAGTTTAGGGTTTTGACATATTTGGATGGAGAAAGTGGTTGAGGGTTTTGGAGCAATATCACTAAGCATTTGAGCAAGCAAGCCATTAAGCAACACCTCATCCCCTTTTAATAGTATTGGCTTTCCTATGGACTCAATGTGATCTTGGATTACTAAAATAAAGATGGAGAGTCTTGAGCTTTTGCCAATATGTGTCCTTAGCATTTTGAGGGGTCCACATCTCTAGTCCATGCCATGCCATTCATTGAACTTTCTGAAATATTCATCTTGAATGGATATTAGTTCAATGAGCTACATGTTGTTATGAATTACCAAAACCACCCGGGGATTAGTTGCACTTTCAATCTCCCCCTTTTTGGTAATTGATGACAACATATAGATCAAAGCTTCGACAAATGATAAAATAAATGAAATACATCGTCGCTTTGAGAAGTATGTGATAAGCAAGAGCTCCCCCTAAATTTGTGCATCGTTTGAAATTTATTTTTGAATGCAAATGCATAATCGAATAGGATCATGGGTCACTCTTCCATGTCACATACATCTTGGTGGAGCGCATAAAATGATAAGAGTGAAATAACATGCACGCATCACCAAAAATACAAGTGAATGATCATACATAAGCAATCAAAGGAATAGGCATTTAAGCACAAATTAAACATAGTATGATCACACACAATCACACAAAGTATCTCACGGGCATAAAACAATAAATAACAGGATCAACCTGTTGGGGAACGTTGCATGGAAAACAAAAAAAATCTACGCACACGCAAGATCTATCAATGGAGATGCATAGCTACGAGAGGGGAGAGTGTGTCTACGTACCCTCGTAAACCGTTAAGTGGAAGCGTTTATCAACTTGGTTGATGTAGTCGTACACCTTCACGATCCACCCGATCAAGTACCGAACATACGACACCTCCGCGTTCAGCACACGTTCAGCTCGATGACGTCCTTGCCTTCTTGATCCAGCAAGACAGGCGAAGTAGTAGATGAGTTCCGGCAGTACGACGGTGTGGTGACGGTGGTGATGCAACTATCTCCGCAGGGCTTCGTCGAGCACTACGAAAATATGACCGAGGATGAACTAGAGGGAGAGGGGCGCCGCACACGGCTTGGGGATCGTGGTGTCTTGTACCCCTCTCCCTCCACACATATATATAGGTGGGGGAGGAGGGGAGGCAGCCTAGGGCTCCCCCAAGGGGCCGGCGGCCACCTTGGGCGCCTGCCCTGGCCGCGCCCCCCTTCCTTCTTGGGCATGCGGGGGGAAGGCGGGAGGGGGTGCCCCCCCCCTTTTCTTTCTCTTAGGTGGAGGGGAAGGCAGGAGGGGCTAGCCCTCCCTCCTTTCCTTCCCTAGGGCCGGCGGCTAGGGAGAGGGCGCGCCAGCCCCCTTGTGGGCTGGTGTGTGCCTCCCCTTGGCCCATTAGGCCCATAAACCTCCCGGAGCCTCCCGGGACCCCTTCCGGTGATCCGATGACTACCCGATACATTCCGAAACCTTTCCGGTGACCAAATAGCATCGTCCTATATATCAATCTTTACCTCCGGACCATTTCGGAGCTCCTCGTCATGTCCGTGATCTCATCCGGGACTCCGAACAACATTTGGTCATCAATTCACATAACTCATATAATACTATATCGTCAACGAACGTTAAGCGTGCGGACCCTACGGGTTCGAGAATGATGTAGACATGACCGAGACGGCTCTCTGGTCAATAACCAATAGCAGAACCTGGATGCCCATATTGGTTCCTACATATTCTATGAAGATCTTTATCGGTCGAACCTTTATGACAACATACGTAATTCCCTTTGTCTGTCGGTATGTTACTTGCCCGAGATTCGATCGTCGGTATCTCCATACCTAGTTCAATCTCGTTACCGGCAAGTCTCTTTACTCGTTCCGTAATACATCATCTCGTAACTAACTCCTTAGTCAGTTTGCTTGCAAGCTTCTTATGATGTGTATTATCGAGAGGGCCCAGAGATACCTCTCTGATACACGGAGTGATAAATCCCAATCTCGATCCATGCCAACTCAACAGACACCTTTGGAGATACCTGTAGAGCATCTTTATAATCATCCAGTTACGTTGAGACGTTTGATAGCACACAAGGCATTCCTCCGGTATCCGGGAGTTGCATGATCTCATTGTCGAAGGAACATGTATTTGACATTAAGAAAGCAGTAACAATAAACTGAACGATCATATGCTAAGCTAACAGATGGGTCTTGTCCATCACATCATTCTCCTAATGATGTGATCCCGTTATCAAATGACAACTCATGTCTATGGTTAGGAAACCTTAACCATCCTTTGATCAACGAGCTAGTCTAGTAGAGGCTCACTAGGGACACGGTATTTGTTTATGTATCCACACATGTATTTAAGTTTCCGATCAATACAATTGTAGCATGAATAATAAACCTTTATCATGAATAGGGAAATATAATAATAACAACTTTATTATTGCCTCTAGGGCATATTTCCATCACAACCACACAAGTAGCAAGAGAACACAAATAAAACCAAGTAGCAAAAGAACGAGACACTCTCTCTCTCGAAGCCTATGATCTATATATTTTCTCCCCCTTTGGCAACAAGTTATCAAAAAGCTTGAAAACATATAGTGTTATACGACACTCTAGGCACGATCTCCGAGAGCTCCTGAAGGGGTCTTCTGGGTTATTGCTTCGGTGTGCGTAGAGGGCGTTGAGAGAACTGCTTCTGCAAATGCCTTGGCTGATGTCTGCTGAGCTAGTGGGGTAGAAACTAGAGGTCGAACTATGGCAGTGGCGGCAGGTGCATAATGTGTTGTCCTGATGTCTGCTACTAGCACAGCTGAGGACCTGGGTGCCCTTGGCACTGTCTGGAATCTGTTGGTAGTGTCCTCATTGCCATCTTCAGCATCATCTCTCAGCTTCTCCACAATAGTCTGTATCTCAGTGACCTTGACATCAAGATTGTACATTTTGTCCTCAACTATCTGCTCTAGGCTTTGCTGATTCTTGGCTAAGTTGGCCAGACTTTGCTCAATTCTCAGAGTTTCTTCTAGCAGATATGTCAATTGGTCTTGCTTTGATTCGAGATTCGCTATTGATGCATTGGGTGCACTAGTTGCCTTTGCGGCTTTTGCTGCTCTTGCCTTTTCTGCCTTCTCTTGGGCCTCAACTAAAGTTGGATCTGAAGCATCCATCACCACTTCATTATCTTCAAACTCTGGCTGAAGAGGAAGGTGCTCTCATTCAAGCAGATATGTGTCTGTACCAACCTTGGAGTTGATAAGCATCTGGATGTGTGGTGCATATCCACATGACCTCTTTTGATCAGCAGCAGTCCTTTTGATTGGCTCTACAATCAGGCTCATGACTTTGAACTTCTATGGATTGTCAAACAAGTGTAGCAAGTTGATGGAGTGGCCATGGATCATTCTCTCATCTCCAGACTTAGGCAACAAGGTGTGCCTCAAGATATAGTTTGTGGTGGCCAAACCAGTAAGCAGAAAGTAGATAGAGCCAAACTTGTGGGTATCCAAGGCTTCATCAAGAATGGTCTTGTACATGTGTGCCATAGTGTTATGATCCATCCTGGGCTTTCCATATACATCAACATCATTTTCTTCTTCTTCTGGGGCATTGATAAGAGCAGCCCATTCTGAGATTGCTAACTGGTATATGGTGCCCTCAGTCATCCACACAATATTTCCATCTGGATAAAAAGTGTGCAGTGGAATAAAACTGCATTACCATCTCATCATTCCATTTTGTTAGCTTTTGTCCAACAAAAGCATCTGTATCTGTCGGCCTGAAACTCTCATGAACATGGGGGAAGTAATCTCCATTGTTATTTATGTACTTCCAATCCACCCATTTCATGTTGCTTATGATGGGCTTCTTGTCGAGCAAAACTGTCTCATAGAAATCTTGCTGTTCTCTGGTATGGAAACGATAGTCAACAACTATTCTTCTCCTCACTGAGTATGGATAAGCTTTCCTCCATTGTCTCAGTCCACTATCCTTCCTCAGTTTCATGTTTTCAGCCACTGGATGTCCATCATCATGATCTGGAATCTTTGGCTTCAATTTCCTGAGCACTTGTGGCTCTTCATCCTCTTGAACCTCTGGCACTTGGGCCTTGTTCTTTTCAGCAGCAGGAATGTTTCTAGTGGATCTCTTGGGAGCAGCAGCCTTAGGTGCAGGAGCTGGAGCTTTGGGCTAATTGCTTGGAGTACTTCTGCTACCATCATCATAGCTTCCACTAGGGCTTGTGCCCTCACTGAGATTAACTTCCTCCTCTGACCTGTTCTGCCTGTCACTTGCTTCAGACATCTTGCAGACAGACCCTGTGAATAGATAGGTATTGGCAGAGTGGATGAGCATCACAAAAAGCAGCTTGTTTTGCAAAAAGTTGAATCAAAACTTTAGTTTTAGTTTTCTGCAGAAAGCATTTCGGAGCTACCGATATTAAAATCTCGGTGACACCAAAGCATTAACAGAGTCTAAACACACAATATCGGTCAGACCGAGTTGCGGTTCAGTGACTCTGAGATGCTAGGGTTTCACTGAGGTTTTGCTTTCGGTCTCACCGATCAGTACACTTCGGTGGCACCGAGTTGTACTAAGTGCAATGGCCAGGGCCACTCGGTGGGACCGAAAACTTCATTTCGGTCGGTCCGAGATGAGCTCGGCGGAAACCTAACCCTAAATTTTTTCATCAAATCTGATCTAAAGAAGTTTCTCTATGGATAGAAAATTCCCATTCGTGGTAAGAAGCTAGGCATTAACTTTGTGCATAGAATTGGAAAGTGGAATAGCACAAAGTGGTCGAACCATACCCTAACTTGGTGATAATTCGCTATGGCGACAATGGCGGTGAAGATTTCCGTTGACGGCGACAGAGACCTGCGGCGGAGACGCACAGGCGGAGATGGCGACGATCCGAAGACCAAGGGGGGGGGGCAGCACTAGGGCGCGAGCACGAGCGGTTTGAAGAAATTTTCAGTCGTACGGGTTCGCATGATATATACCCAGTCGTTGTCGGTGGCACCGAATGGAATGGTTCGGTGGCACCAAGATGCAAAACTACGTGCAGTTCGGTGGGACCGAGTCATTCTAATCGGTATCACCGAGATGAAAACCTAGACTAGTCTGGTGATTTCGGTGGGACCGAGTAGGAGTGAGTTGGTCTGACCGAAATACACAAGAAGGTTTTGGAAAGCAGCCCTTGACGGATCGGTGACTCCGAGTACTCCTCACCCGGAGGGTCCGAAAAAGACTTGTTCAATTTTTGTGATGTAGCATGAATAGAGTTTGAGAATAGGAAAGCATAGATAGCTAGAGAAGGTTCTTAGGCATTCTTGTCCATCCATTTGGCCAATAAAAATGAAACAATCAAAACAACAACAAATGGATGTCCTTGAATGGAGAAATTATGCAACCAACATGCTCACACAATAAGATAGCAAATGAAACATGTGTCAAACATGCACAAACAATTCTAGCATCTATCAAGCAATTTGCGATGACTAGGTCATCTATATACGAGTATATTTACTTAGGAGTCAAATGAGAGCATTTGATCATAGGTCATACTCATCGTTTAAGAACAAGTGGGGTTACCACTTTTACATAAAGCATTAATGTGTTCACACCATTAGAGTTGCTTTAGCTCAATTTTAGAGCAAAGCTCCCCCTAGATGTGATATCCCCCCTAAGAGGGATGAACTAACCTTGAGTTTTGTCGATGATGACATCATGTAGATAGTGAAGATGTGGATGCTCAATGTTGATGTAGATCATTTGGAGCAATCCATTGGAGTGTTTCACTTTCAATACCTACATGGGTTAGTCCCACAAGGAACATACAAGGATATCCATAGACATAGAGTGAATTGCACATTTGATGATGTCCATGAAAGCATTAGATTACCTTGTCCCTTGTCTTACCAACAAGAGGGTTTGTGACTCCATGAACTAGTGCAAGATATGAAAGTTGTTTGCACAAGTCCTTGCCAAAATGAATATGAGTGAAGTATGTTGGCGGAGTCACCCTCAAGGACACTCTAGTTCTTCTTCTTTGGGATCCACATCAACTTGATGGGAATCCTTGGAGTTGTAGTCGTACTTGATGATGTAGAGCTTGACGTAGTCTTGGGAACCCACTTGACCATGGCCTTAGGAGCTTCTTCAAATAAGTCAATCTCTTCTTGAAGCTTGTCCTTGCCTTTTAGCTTGTGGTCTTGTGGTGGAAGATCATCTTGAGCTTGTGTTCCCTTGAAATAAGTGGGGTCATACTTCTCTTGTTGAGGAACAAATTTTGTCTTGGGGTATTGATCTTCTTCCCACTCAACTCCATTGGCATTGAACTTTCGTTCAAAACCAACACCTTGATTCTTCCGGTGCCTTCCTTGCTTGCGTACAATTTCCTCAAATTGCTTACTCCCGGCAAGGCTCTTGTAAACACCTTTCTCTATAATTCCCTTCAATAAACTATTTTCTTGCTCAAGTGTAACTTATCTAAGAGAATCATTAGTGGAATCAAGAGAACTACTAGAAGCAACAATATTGGATTTAACATGGTTATTGTTACTAGTAGAAGAAGAATCTTTCTTGCTCTTGTTGCTAGATTTTACTTTTGGCATATAAGTAGACAAGAGGAGATGTTTGGCAATGTAAGAAGAACTCTTCTTTAGAAGATCATCATTGATAGCTTTTAGGAACTCATGCTCTTGCTCTAAATTTAGCTTCTTGAAGCGTAGCTTCTCATGAGTTCTTAGGAGCTCTCTATGATCCTCTAGAGTTGTTTCATGAGCTAACTTAAGAGTGTTTAGTTCTTTAGCTAGATGCTCAATCTCCTTCTTATCATTGTCATTCGTTTCATCTTGATTAGCATGATTACTAGCAAGTTCATCATAGTGGTCATCACTAGTTTTATCAACAAGTAAATCATCATCACCTAGCAAATCATCTTCATCACTATTGAAATCAAGATACTCGGGGTGTGATACCTTGGGGCCTTTAGCCATGAAGCATCTTCCAATTCCTTCATTTGGCGAGTCAAATATGTCGTAGGAGTTGGTTGACACTAGTGCAAGACCGGCAACACCTTCATCTTGAGTATAGTCTGAGTCGGAGTGATAGCTTCTCTCGGACTGGTTGTCGGAGTCGGAACCGGAAACCCATTCACCAACATGAGCTTGATATCTTCGTCTTGTGTAGCTCTTTGATGACTTGTCCTTCCCTTCCAAATCCTTGCTTCTACGAGAGGGTCTTCGTTCATAACGATCATCTCTACTCCTTCTCTCTCTTGGAGGTGATTCATCTCTTCTACTCCTCCTTTTAGGTGAGTCTTCTCTTTTGTTGTAGGGAGCCGTGCACTCATTGGAGTTGTGTCCAGGTCTTCCACAATTTTAACAATTTCGATCATGACTAGAAGATCTTTTGTCATTGTAGGACCTTGACTTGGAGCTTCTCTCTTTACTTCTATTCTTGTAGAACTTGTTGAAGTTCTTCACCATTAAGCTCAATTCTTCATTGGAGACTAGATTGTCACTTGATGTTGTAGGAGCATCACTTGAAGCTTTGTAATCACCAGTTGACTTGTTGTGGAGCTCATCCCTATCCTTGAGTGACATCTCATGAGCAACAATTCTACCAATGACTTCCGTGGGCTTGAGATCTTTGTAATTGGGCATCATTTGTATCAAAGTGCACACGGTATCGTATTTTCCATCCAAGGCTCTAAGGATCTTCTTGATGATGAATTTGTCGGTCATCTCTTCACTTCCTAAGCCGGCAATCTCATTTGTGATGAGAGCAAGCCTAGAGTACATTTCGGCGACTCCTTCACCATCCTTCATCTTGAACTTGTCAAGTTGACTTTGAAGCACATCCAACTTGGATTCCTTGACGGACTCAGTACCTTCATGCATATCAACCAAAGTATCCCAAATTTCCTTTGCATTCTCAAGGCGGCTGATTTTGTTGAATTCTTCGGGACAAAATCCATTGAAGAGAATATCACAAGCTTGAGCATTGTATTGCAACATCTTCAATTCATCTATTGTGGCTTCATGATCCGGTTCTTTTCCATCTTCAAAGTATTCACCATGCAAGGCAATACGAACAACAGCCCAAACGGCAGGGTTATGACCAAAAATATGCATTTTCATCTTATGCTTCCAACTAGCAAAATTTGTACCATCAAAGTAAGGATCTCTACGGTGGTAATTTCCCTCGCTAGACGTCATACTCTCCTAGGTTGTGAAACCAATGCTATGATTACCAAAGCTATGGAAATCAAAGCAAATGGAGACCAAAGCTCTGATACCACTTGTAGGATCGAAAGTATGTCTAGATGGGGGTGATTAGACTACTTGACCAAATAAAAATCTATCATTTTCCCAATTTTAGTTGTAGGCAAATTTTAGCAACTAGCACAAGTTAAACAATCAACCTACACATGCAATTCTAAGAGTGTAGCAGCGGAAAGTAAAACATTGCATATGAAGGTAAAGGGAAGGGTTTGGAGAAGGCAAATGCAATGGAGACACGGAGATTTTTGGCGTGGTTCCGATAGGTGGTGCTATCATACATCCACGTTGATGGAGACTTCAACCTGATGTCGCTTGAACTACGTTGGTATTTTCCCAAAGAGGAAGGGATGATGCAGCACAGCTACGGTAGGTATTTCCCTCAGTTATGAAACCAAGGTATCAATCCAGTAGGAGAACCAAGCAACACTATGTAAATGGTACCTACACACAAAGAACAAATACTTGCAACCCGACGCTTAAGAGGGGTTGTCAATCCCTCCACGGTAAAAAGGTAGATAGATTTGTGATAGATTGGATAAATAGCTCTCAATAAAATGCGAAATAGAAGATGCAAATAAAAAGTGCAGCAATGTACTTTTGGGTTTTTGGAATAATAGATCTGAAAATAAAAGTGGCAAATAATAGATCGGAAAGCAAATATGATGAAGAATAGACCCAGGGGCCGTAGATTTCACTAGTGGCTTCTCTCAAGAAATAGCACATGGTGGGTAAACAAATTACTGTTGGTCAATTGATAGAACCTCAAATAATTATGACGATATCCAAGCAATGATCATTATATAGGCATCACGTCCAAGATTAGTAGACCGACTCCTGCCTGCATCTACTACTATTACTCCACACATCAACCGCTATCCAGCATGCATCTAGTGTATTAAGTTCATGGAGAAATGGAGTAATGCAATAAGAACGATGACATGATGTAGACGAGATCTATTCATGTAGGAATAGCCCCCATCTTTTTATCCTTAATAGCAATGATACTTGCGTGTCTTGTTGCCCCTTCTGTCACTGGGAAAGAACACCGCACGATCGAACCCATCACAAAGCACCTCTTCCCATGGCAAGAAAAATTGATCTAGTCGGCCTAACTAAACCAAAGATTCGAAGAAGAAATACGAGGCTATAAGTAATCATGCATAAAAGAGATCAAAGAACTCAAATAACTTTCATGGATATAGATCTGATCATAAACTCAAAGTTCATCAGATCCCAACAAACACACCGCAAAAAGAGTTACATCAAATAGATCTCCAAGAGACCATTGTATTGAGAATCAAAAAGAGAGAAGAAGCCATCTAGCTACTGCCTACGGACCCATAGGTCTACAATGAATTACTCACGCATCATCGGAGAGGCACCAATGAGGATGATGAATCCCTCCGTGATGGTGTCTAGATTGGATCTCGTGGTTCTGGAACTTGCGGCGGCTGGAATTGTGTTTCGTCGACTCCCCTAGGGTTTTTGGAATATTGGGGTATTTATAGGGCGAAGAGGCGGTGCGGGAGGCCATCGAGGTGGGCACAACCCACCAGGGCGCGCCTGAGCCCCCCAGGCACGCCCAGGTGGGTTGTGCCCCCCTCGGGGCACCCCTCTGGTACTTCTTTGGCCCAAGTTGTTCCTTCTGGTCCATAAAAATTCTCCAAAAATTTTCACTGTGTTTGGACTCTGTTTGGTACTGATATTCTACGAAGTAAAAAACAAGAAAAAAAACAGCAACTGGCACTGGGCACTATGTCAATAGGTTAGTCCCAAAAAATGATATAATGTTGCTATAAAATGATTGTAAAACATCCAAGAAAGATAATATAATAGCATGGAACAAGCAAACATTATAGATACGTTGGAGACGTATCAATAGGTATAAAAGATAACTAAACGAGCAAACTAAAGTAAATATAAATAAATACTTGCAACCCGACGTTAATGAGGGGTTGTCAATCCCTCAACGGGTAACGGTGCCAAAAATTGTCTAGTTCACGGAATAAAAATTGTGATAGATTGGATAAATAGATCTCGATAAAACGCGAAATAAAATAAATAATAATAAAAAGTGCAGCAAGATATTTTTGGGTTTTTGGAATAATAGATCTGAAAATAAAAGTGAATAAAAATAGATCTCAAAGCAAATATGATGGAGAATAGACCCGGGGGCCATAGATTTCACTAGTGGCTTCTCTCGAGAAAATAGCACACGGTGGGTAAACAAATTACTGTTGGGCAACTGATAGAAGATCGAATAATTATGACGATATCCAAGGCAATGATCATTATATAGGCATCACGTCCAAGATTAGTAGACCGACTCCTGCCTGCATCTATGAAGGAAATATGCCCTAGAGGCAATAATAAAGTTGTTATTTTATATTTCCTTATTCATGATAAAGGTTTATTATTCATGCTAGAATTGTATTGATCGGAAACCTAAATACATGTGTGAATACATAAACAAACACCGTGTCCCTAGTGAGCCTCTACTTGACTAGCTCATTGATCAAAGATGGTTATGGTTTCCTAACCATGGACATGAGTTGTCATTTGATAACGGGATCACATCATTAGGGGAATGATGTGATGGACAAGACCCATCCGGTAGCTTAGCATAATGATCGTTCAGTTTTATTGTTATTGCTTTCTTCATGTCAAATACATATTCCTTCGACTATGAGATTATGCAACTCCCGGATACCGGAGGAATGCCTTGTGTGCTATCAAACATCACAACGTAACTGGGTGATTATAAAGATGCTCTACAGGTATCTCCGAAGGTATTTGTTGAGTTGGCATAGATCGATATTAGGATTTGTCACTCCGAGTATCGGAGAGGTATCTCTGGGCCCTCTCGGTAATACACATCATAAGCTTGCAAGCAAACGACTAAGGAGTTAGTCACGAGGTGATGTATTACGGAACGAGTAAAGAGACTTGCCGGTAACGAGATTGAACTAGGTATGAAGATACCGACGATCGGATCTCGGGCAAGTAACATACCAATGGACAAAGGGAATTGCATATGTTGTCATAACGGTTCGACCGATAAAGATCTTCGTAGAACGATGGACAAAGGGAATTGCGTATGTTGTCATAACGGTTCGACCGATAAAGATCTTCGTAGAATATGTAGGAGCCAATATGGGCATCCAGGTTCCGCTATTGGTTATTGACCGGAGAGGTGTCTCGGTCATGTCTACATAGTTCTCGAACCCGTAGGGTCCGCACGCTTAATGTTCGTTGACGATATAGTATTATATGAGTTATGTGATTTGGTAACCGAATGTTGTTCGGAGTCCCGGATGAGATCACGGACATGACGAGGAGTCTCGAAATGGTCAAGAGGTAAAGATTGATATATAGGACGATGGTATTCGGACACCGAAAGTGTTTCGGGGGTCACCGGGTACTTATCGGGTCACTGGAAGGGGTTCCGGGCACCCCCGGCAAAAGATATGGGCCTTATGGGCCAAGAGGGGAAACGCACCAGCCACAAGGGGCTGGTGTGCCCCCCATATGGGCCGGCCTAGGAGGAGAAGGAAAGAGGGGAAGGGAAAGGAAAGAGTGGAATATGATTTCCCCCTTCCTTCCCTCTCCCCCCCTCTTTCCTTCCCCCTTGGGAAAACATGGCAGGGGGAGCGCAGGGCAAGGCAGGGCCCCTAGGGGGCCGGCGGCCAGCCCTAGGGCGCACCCTGGCCTCTCCCCTCCCCCTCCCACCTATATATATGTGGGAGGGGGGCGCCTAGCACACCCCAGACAATTGCCTAGCCGTGTGCGGCGCCCCCCTCCACCGTTTACACCCCAGTCATAATTCCGTAGTGCTTAGGCGAAGCCCTGCGGAGATTACTTCACCATCACTGTCACCATGCCGTCGTGCTGCCGGAACTCATGTACTACTTCGCCCGTCTTGCTGGATCAATAAGGCGAGGACGTCACCGAGCTAAACGTGTGCTGAACACGGAGGTGTCGTACGTTCGGTACTCGATCGGTTGGATCGCGAAGAAAGTTCGACTACATCAACCGCGTTGTGAAACGCTTCCGCTTACGGTCTACGAGGGTACATAGACACACTCTCCCCCTCGTTGCTATGCATCTCCATGGATAGATCATTGCGTGTGCGTAGAAATTTTTTGTTTTCCATGCAACGTTTCCCAACAGTGGCATCATGAGCCAGGTCTATGCGTAGATGATATGCACGAGTAGAACACAAAGAAGTTGTGGGTAGTGATGTTCATACTGCTTACCACCAACGTCTTATTTTGATTCGGCGGCATTGTGGGATGAAGCGGCCCGGACCAACCTTACATGTCCACGTACATGAGACCGGTTCCACCGACTGACATGCAACTTGTTTTGCATAAAGGTGGCTGGCGGGTGTCTATTTCTCCTACTTTAGTTGAATCGAATTTGACTGCGGCTGGTCCTTGAAGAAGGTTAAAACAGCAAACTTGATAATTCACCGTTGTGGTTTTTGCCATAGGTAAGAACGGTTCTTGCTAGAAGCCCGTAGCAGCCACGTAAAACATGCAACAACAAAGTAGAGGACATCTAACTTGTTTTTGCAGGGCATGTTGTGATGTGATATGGTCAAGACATGATGTGATATACGTTATTGTATGAGATGATCATGTTTTGTAAGTTATCGGCAACCGGCAGGAGCCTTATGGTTGTCTATTTATTGTATGAAATGCAAATGCCATGTAATTGCTTTACTTTATCGCTATGCGTTAGCAATAGTTGTAGAAGCAATAGTTGGCGAGACGACCACGACGCAACGATGGAGATCAAGGTGTCGAGCCGGTGACGATGGAGATCATGACGATGCTTTGGAGATGGAGATCAAAAGCACAAGATGATGATGGCCATATCATGTCACATATTTTGATTGCATGTGATGTTTATCTTTTATGCATCTTATTTTGCTTAGAATGGCGGTAGCATTATAAGATGACCCCTTCACTAAATTTCAAGGTAAAAGTGTTCTCCCTGAGTATGCACCGTTGCTACAGTTCGTCGTGTTGAGACACCACGTGATGATCGGGTATGATAGACTCTACGTTCACATACAACGGGTCTAAGACAGTTTTACACATGCAGAATACTTGGGTTAAACTTGACGAGCCTAGCATGTACAGACATGGCCTCGGAACACTGGAGATCGAAAGATCGAATGTGAATCATATAGTAGATATGATCAACATAGAGATGTTCACCATTGATGACTACCGCATCTCACGTGATGATCGGACATGGGTTAGTTGATTTGGATCACGTATCACTTAGATGACTTGAGGGGTGTCTATTTAAGTGGGAGTTCGTAAGTAATTTGATTAATTGAACTTAATTTATCATGAACTTAGTCCTGATAGTATTTGCATATCCATGTTGTAGATCAATGGCCCGTGCTACCGTTCCCTTGAATTTTAATGCGTTCCTAGAGAAAGCTAAGTTGAAATATGATGGTAGCAACTACACAGACTGGGTCCGTAACTTGAGGATTATCCTCATTGTTGCACAGAAGAATTATGTCCTTGATGCACCGCTAGGTGAAAGGCCTGCTGCAGGAGCAGAAGCTGATGTTTTGAACGTCTGGCAAGTTCGATCTGATGACTACTCGATAGTTCAGTGTGCCATGCTTTACGGCTTAGAACTGGGACTTCAAAGATGTTTTGAACGTCATGGAGCATATGAGATGTTCCAAGAGTTGAAGTTAATATTTCAAGCAAATGCCCGGGTTGAGAGATATGAAATCTCCAACAAGTTCTATAGCTGCAAGATGGAGGAGAACAGTTCTGTCAGTGAACACATACTCAAAATGTCTGGGTATTATAATCACTTGACTCAGCTGGGAGTTGATCTTCCAGTTGATTGTGTCATTGAGAGAGTTCTTCAATCACTGCCACCAAGCTACAAAGGCTTCATGATGAACTATAATATGCAAGGGATGAACAAAACAATTCCCAAGCTCTTCGCAATGCTTAAGGCCGCGGAGGTAGAAATCAAGAAGGAGCATCAAGTGTTGATGGTTAACAAGACCACTAGTTTCAAGAAAAAGGGCAAGGGAAAGAAATGGAACTTCAAGAAGAATGGCAAGCAAGTTGCCACTCCCGGGAAGAAGCCCAAAGCTGGACCCAAGCCTGAAACTAAGTGATTCTACTGCAAAGGAACTGGTCACTAGAAGCGGAATTGCCCCAAGTATTTGGCGGATAAGAAGGATGGCAAAGTGAACAAAGGTATATTTGATATACATGTTATTGATGTGTACCTTACTAATGCTCGTAGTAGCGCCTGGGTATTTGATACTGGTTTAGTTGCTCATATTTGTAACTCGAAACAGGAGCTACGGATTAAACGAAGATTGGCTAAGGACGAGGTGACGATGCGCGTCGGGAATGGTTCCAAGGTCGATGTGATCGCCGTCGGCACGCTACCTCTACATCTACCTTCGGGATTAGTTTTAGACCTGAATAATTGTTATTTGGTGCCAGCGTTGAGCATGAACATTATATCTGGATCTTGTTTAGTGCGAGACGGTTATTCATTTAAATTAGAGAATAATGGTTGTTCTATTTATTTGAGTAATATCTTTTATGGTCATGCACCCTTGAAGAGCGGTTTATTTTTGTTGAATCTCAATTGTAGTGATACACATATTCATAATATTGATGCCAAAAGATGCAAAGTTGATAATGGTAGTGCAACATATTTGTGGCACTGCCGTTTAGGTCATATTGGTGTAAAGCGCATGAAGAAACTCCATGCAGATGGGCTTTTGGAATCACTTGATTATGAATCATTTGATACTTGCGAACCATGCCTCATGGGCAAGATGATTAAAACTCCGTTCGCCGGAATAATGGAGCGAGCTAATAACTTATTGAAAATAATACATACCGATGTATGCGGTCCGATGAGTGTTGAGGCACGCGGCGGGTATCGTTATTTTCTGACCTTCACAGATGATTTGAGCAGATATGGGTATATCTACTTAATGAAACACAAATCTGAAACATTTGAAAAGTTCAAAGAATTTCAAAGTGAAGTGGAGAATCATCGTAACAAGAAAATAAAGTTTCTACGATCTGATCACAGAGGCGAATATTTGAGTTACAAGTTTGGCCTTCATTTAAAACAATGTGGAATAGTTTCACAACTCACGCCACCTGGAACACCACAGCGTAATGGTGTGTCCAAACGTTGTAACCGTACTTTATTAGATATGGTGCGATCTATGATGTCTCTTACCGATTTACCACTATCGTTTTGGGGTTATGCATTAGAGACAGCTGCATTCACGTTAAATAGGGCACCATCTAAATCCATTGAGACGACACCGTATGAACTATGGTTTCGCAAGAAACCTAAGCTGTCGTTTCTTAAAGTTTGGGGTTGCGACACTTATGTCAAAAGGCTTTAGCCTGATAAGCTCGAACCCAAATCGGAGAAGTGCGTCTTCATAGGATACCCTAAAGAAACAATTGGGTACACCTTCTACAACACATATCCGAAGGCAAGATCTTTGTTGCCAAGAATGGAACCTTTCTAGAGAAGGAGTTTCTCTCAAAAGAAGTGAGTGGGAGAAAAGTAGAACTTGATGAGGTAATTGTACCTTCTCTCGAATTGGAAAGTAGCACATCAGAGAAAACCGTTCCCGTGATGCCTACACCAACTAGAGAGGAAGCTAATGATGATCATCATGAAACTTCGGATCAAGTTACTACAGAACCTCGTAGGTCAACCAGAACACGATCCGCACCAGAGTGGTACGGGAATCCTGTACTGGAAGTCATGTTACTAGACCAAGGCGAACCTACGAACTATGAAGAAGCTATGATGAGCCTAGATTCTGACAGATGGCTTGAGGCCATGAAATCTGAGATAGGATCCATGTATAAGAACAAAGTGTGGACTTTGGTGGATTTGCCTGATGATCAGCAAGCCATAGAGAATAAATGGATCTTCAAGAAGAAGACTGACGTTGATGGTAATGTTACTGTCTATAAAGCTTGACTTGTCGCAAAAGGTTCTCGACAAGTTCAAGCAGTTGACTACGATGAGACTTTCTCACCCGTAGAGATGCTTAAGTCCGTCTGAATCATGTTAGTAGAGTGGATGTCAAAACTGCATTCCTTAATGGATATCTTAAAGAAGAGTTGTATATGATGCAACCAGAAGGTTTTGTCGATCCTAAAGGTGCTAACAGAGTGTGCAAGCTCCAGCGATCCATCTATGGACTAGTGCAGGCATCTCGGATTTGGAATATACGCTTTCATGAGGTGATCAAAGCATATGGTTTTATACAGACTTTCGGTGAAGCCTGTATTTACAAGAAAGTGAGTGGGAGCTCTGTAGCATTTCTGATATTATATGTGGATGACATATTGTTGATTGGAAATGATATAGAATTTCTGGATAGCATAAAAGGATAATTGAATAAGAATTTTTCAATGAAAGACCTCGGTGAAGCTGCTTATATATTGGGCATCAAGATCTATAGGGATAGATCGAGACGCTTAATAGGACTTTCACAAAGCACATACCTTGATAAAGTTTTGAAGAAGTTCAAAATGGATCAGTCAAAGAAAGGGTTCTTGCCTGTGTTACAAGGTGTGAAGTTGAGTCAGACTCAATGCCTGACCACTGCAGAAGATAGAGAGAAAATGAAAGTCATTCCCTATGCCTCAGCCATAGGTTCTATCATGTATGCTATGTTGTGTACCAGACCTGATGTGTGCCTTGCCATAAGTCTGGCAGGGAGGTACCAAAGTAATCCAGGAGTGGATCACTGGACAGCGGTCAAGAACATCCTAAAGTACCTGAAAAGGACCAAGGATATGTTTCTCGTTTATGGAGGTGACAAAGAGCTTGTCGTAAACGGTTACGTCGATGCTAGCTTTGACACTGATCCGGATGACTCTAAGTCACAAACCGGATACGTATTTATATTGAATGGTGGAGCTGTCAGTTGGTGCAGTTCCAAGCAGAGCGTCGTGGCGGGATCTACGTGTGAAGCGGAGTACATAGCTACTTCGGAAGCAGCAAATGAAGGAGTCTGGATGAAGGAGTTCATATCCGATCTGGGTGTAATTCCTAGTGCATCGGATCCAATGAAAATCTTTTGTGATAACACTGGAGCAATTGCCTTGGCGAAGGAATCCAGGTTTCACAAGAGGACCAAACACATCAAGAGACGCTTCAACTCCATCCGTGAACAAGTCAAGGATGGAGACATAGAAATTTGCAAGATACATATGGATCTGAATATAGCAGACCCGTTGACTAAGCCTCTTCCGCGAGCAAAACATGATCAGCACCAAGACTCCATGGGTGTTAGAATCATTACAATGTAATCTAGATTATTGACTCTAGTGCAAGTGGGAGACTGAAGGAAATATGCCCTAGAGGCAATAATAAAGTTGTTATTTTATATTTCCTTATTCATGATAAAGGTTTATTATTCATGCTAGAATTGTAATGATTGGAAACCTAAATACATGTGTGAATACATAAACAAACACCGTGTCCCTAGTGAGCCTCTACTTGACTAGCTCGTTGATCAAAGATGGTTATGGTTTCCTAACCATGGACATGAGTTGTCATTTGATAACGGGATCACATCATTAGGGGAATGATGTGATGGACAAGACCCATTCGTTAGCTTAGCATAATGATCGTTCAGTTTTATTGCTATTGCTTTCTTCATGTGAAATACATATTCCTTCGACTATGAGATTATGCAACTCTCGGATACCAGAGGAATGCCTTGTGTGCTATCAAACGTCACAACGTAATTGGGTGATTATAAAGATGCTCTACAGGTATCTCCGAAGGTATTTGTTGAGTTGGCATAGATCGAGATTAGGATTTGTCACTTCGAATATCGGAGAGGTATCTCTGGGCCCTCTCGGTAATACACATCATAAGCTTGCAAGCAAATGACTAAGGAGTTAGTCACGAGGTGATGTATTACGGAACGAGTAAAGAGACTTGCCGGTAACAAGATTGAACTAGGTATGAAGACACCGACGATCGAATCTCGGGCAAGTAACATACCGATGGACAAAGGGAATTATGTATGTTGTCATAACGGTTCGACCGATAAAGATCTTCGTAGAATATGTAGGAGCCAATATGGGCATCCAGGTTCCGCTATTGGTTATTGACCAGAGAGGTGTCTCGGTCATGTCTACATAGTTCTCGAATCCGTAGGGTCCGCACGCTTAACGTTCGTTGACGATATAGTATTATATGAGTTATGTGATTCTGTGACCGAATGTTGTTCGGAGTCACGGATGAGATCACAAACATGACGAGGAGTCTCAAAATGGTCGAGAGGTAAAGATTGATATATAGGATGATGGTATTCGGACACCGGAAGTGTTTCGGGGGTCACCGGGTACTTATCGGGTCACCGGAAGGGGTTCCGGGCACCCCCGGCAAAAGATATGGGCCTTATGGGACAAGAGGGGAAACGCACCAGCCACAAGGGGATGGTGCGCCCCCCATATGGGCCGGCCTAGGAGGAGAAGGAAAGAGGGAAAGGAAAGAGTGGAATAGGATTCCCCCTTCCTTCCCTCTTCCCCCCTCTTTCCTTCCCCCTTGGGAAAACATGGCAGGGGGGCGCAGGGCAAGGCAGGGCCCCTAGGGGGCCGGCTGCCAGCCCTAGGGGGCACCTAGCACACCCCAAAAAATTGCCTAGCCGTGTGCGGCGCCCCCCTCCACCGTTTACACCCCAGGTCATAATTTCGTAGTGCTTAGGCGAAGCCCTGCGGAGATCACTTCACCATCACCGTCACCACGCCGTCGTGCTGCCGGAACTCATCTACTACTTCACCCGTCTTGCTGGATCAAGAAGGCGAGGACGTCACCGAGCTGAACGTGTGCTGAACACGAGGGTGCCGTACGTTCGGTACTCGATCAGTTGGATCGCGAAGAAAGTTCGACTACATCAACTGCGTTGTGAAACGCTTCCGCTTACGGTCAGTACGTAGACACACTCTCCCCCTCATTGCTATGCATCTCCATGGATAGATCATTGCGTGTGCGTAGAAATTTTTTGTTTTCCATGCAACGTTTCCCAACAATCTACTACTATTACTCCACACATCGACCGCTATCCAGCATGCATCTAGTGTATTAAGTGCATGGAGAAACGGAGTAATGCAATAAGAACGATGACATGATGTAGACGAGATCTATTCATGTAGGAATAGCCCCCATCTTGTTATCCTTAATAGCAATGATACATGCGTGTCTTGCTGGCCCTTCTGTCACTGGGAAAGAACACCGCACGATCGAACCCATCACAAAGCACCTCTTCCCATGGCAAGAAAAATTGATCTAGTTGGCCTAACTAAACCAAAGATTCGAAGAAGAAATACGAGGCTATAAGTAATCATGCATATAAGAGATCAAAAAAGACTCGAATAATATTCATGGATATAGATCTGATCATAAACTCAAAGTTCATCGGATCCCAACAAACACACCGCAAAAAGAGTTACATCAAATAGATCTCCAAGAGACCATTGTATTGAGAATCAAAAAGAGAGAAGAAGCGATCTAGCTACTGCCTACGGACCTGTAGGTCTATGATGAACTACTCACGCATCATCAGAGAGGCACCAATGAGGATGATGAACCCCTCCATGATGGTGTCTAGGTTGGATCTGGTGGTTCTGGAACTTGCAGCGGCTGGAATTGTGTTTCGTCAACTCCCCTAGGGTTTTTGAATATTGGGGTATTTATAGGGCGAAGAGGCGGTGCGGGAGGCCACCGAGGTGGGCACAACCCACCTGGGTGCGCTTGGGCTCCTGGGCGCACCCTGGTGGGTTGTGCTCTCCTCGGAGCCCCCCTCCGGTACTTCTTTGGACCATCAGGTGTCTTCTGGCCCAGAAAAATTCTCCAAAAAGTTTCGCTGCGTTTGGACTCCATTTGGTACTGATATTCTGCAAAGTAAAAAAAAGCAAAAAAACAGCAACTGGCACTGGGCAATATGTCAATAGGTTAGTCCCAAAAAATGATATAAAGTTGCTATAAAATGATTGTAAAACATCCAAGAATGATAATATAACAGCATGGAACAAGCAAAAATTATAGATATGTTGGAGACGTATCACAACCCACGAAGGGTAACGGCTGCACGAGTCCACGGAGGGCTCCACCCACGAAGGGTCCACGAAGAAGCAACCTTGTCTATCCCACCATGGCCATCGCCCGCGAAGGACTTGCCTCACTCGGGTAGATCTTCACGAAGTAGGCAATCTCCTTGCCCTTACAAACTTCTTGGTTCAACTCCACATCTTGACGGAGGCTCCCAAGCGACACCTAACCAATCTAGGAGACACCACTCTCTAAAAGGTAATAGATGGTGTGTTGATGATGAACTCGTTGCTCTTGTGCTTCAAATGATAGTCTCCCCAACACTCAACTTTCTCTCACAGATTTGGATATGGTGAAAAGATGATTTGAGTGGAAAGCAACTTGGGGAAGGCTAGAAATCAAGTATCTTGTGGTAGGATTGGAATATCTTGATTTCAACACTCAGAAAATGTATGGTGGAAGGGTAGGCACGTTCTGATGGCTCTCTCACAATTGGAGAAGGGGGTGGAGGGGTATATATAGCCTCCACACAAAATCCAACCGTTACACACATTTGACCCATCTCGGTGAGACCGAATGATTGAACTCGGTGGCACTGATTAGTTCAAAAATGTGAATGTTAGGAATCTCGGTGGGACCGACTGGAACAACTCGGTGAGACCGATGTGCTAGGGCTTAGGGCAAACATCATCTCGGTCTCACCGAGTTCGGTGGCGCCGATTGTATTAACTCGGTGAGACCGAAGTGAAGTAATAAGCAACAGAGAATCTGTCAAGCCAACTCGGTGAGACCGATTGCATAAACTCGGTGAGACCAAAATAAATGCAACAAGTCACAAAGCGCTGGCAAGGCCATCTCGGTGAGACTGAGATCTGTATCGGTGAGACCGAACTGTTAGGGTTTCTAGCTGTGGCTATGTCATATGAACTCGGTGGTGCCAGATAGAAAGAATCAGTGGGGCCGAGTTGGAGTTTAGGGTTTTGACATATTTGGATGGAGAAAGTGGTTGAGGGTTTTGGAGCAATATCACTAAGCATTTGAGCAAGCAAGCCATTAAGCAACACCTCATCCCCTTTTAATAGTATTGGCTTTCCTATGGACTCAATGTGATCTTGGATCACTAAAATAAAGATGGAGAGTCTTGAGCTTTTGCCAATATGTGTCCTTAGCATTTTGAGGGGTCCACATCTCTAGTCCATGCCATGCCATTCATTGAACTTCTTGAAATATTCATCTTGAATGGATATTAGTTCAGTGAGCTATATGTTGTTATGAATTACCAAAACCACCCGGGGATTAGTTGCACTTTCATATTCTCAAATGAAAGTATGTACATCTAGTACTTGCAATGAAATATATATAGGACACCACAATTATGGATTCCAAAATGAAAATAGTATATTTCCTCTTTCATGATGTTTGAATTCATATCCTTGAAGGGTATCTTTTTTCTACTATGACATGCAAGTGTTGCACTTCCCAATCGTGCCAAATAGAAATATATTTTTATTTAGGGTTGACTTAAAGTAATTGGTAAATTTTATGATATGCCTTATCTGCTATGAAAAAACATGATTCATAATTTGGAGTTTTAAATGTGGTTGTGTACTTAATCTTCATGGACTGCTACTTGACCTGTTGTAACAAGGTGGTCCTACTTTTTGAGCAATTCTGCATTAGAATCAATGTTCCAATCAAGTTAGCAATGGTAGTTCTTCTGATCGACACATCATCACAAGGAAAAATGCTTCGTTGGACCCCCCATGCCGCTAACCCTAGGCGACACAGGTACTTCCCAGGCCAACCGCTGCCACCTCCTCTTTCCCCACTCATCCCTTGTCGTCGTGGTGCAAGACGGCTGTCAAATCTTGATGGTCGTGGTGGAGGCGGGGATTCCTCGAGAGCGCAAGGCGTGATCTGGATAGCAAATAAATGGTGTCTGCAAGTACCATTTAGTTAGATTTACCTAGCTCGATAGTTCATTTCCCCCAAAAAAATATGATAATTACTGAACTATCAGATATTAGGTGGGTTTAAACGAGACCCGTTTTACATCCCTAATCGTGAGATTGTCCTGGTGGACACATACGGTGTGGAGGACGCTTGTAGATGATGTGAAGGGAGCTTTGGGAGGTTCTACTGGGCCGGATCAAGACCTGGGCAGACCTGTAGCTTGGCGGGGAGATCTCATGGTGCTGCAACGACAACCGACGGTGTCATGCGCTAATAGTGTGTGTCTCAGTTGCATTGCCGTCAAGGATCTATAGGTGGCCGACGTGTGGATCGACCTCGTTCGGCATCCTTTTCCAGGGCAGTGACTGTGATCGGTGATCTTGGTTGTTCAGCATGCTATGAGTCGTCCTTGCGTGTGGCAGAGCAATAGTGCCAAGTTTTGGGGTGGCACCGGGCAACGCCCTACCACTGGATCGTCCTTGCTGGGCCTATCAGCGAGATGAGATGCACGCGCAGGAGATTTCCACGCACACACTTTCCTCTCCCATTGTAGTCTCACCTGCATTCACGCTCAATCCACGTAGAATAAACAAGTGTTTTTGTTTTTGCGATGTCATCCTTGCACAAGACCATTCTAATCTTCTCTCTATTGTTGCAACTTTATCGAATGGGACATAAGCAATCATCTAGAAGGCCACTTAAATTTCCATGCATCCTTGTTGATAACAAGAGGTCAATGAACGTGAGATTTTCTTTATGTTGTACACGGTATTTTGACACATGTTTATTGTGTACAAACGACTGACGTGTTGCCACAATTTTTGTATGTATGCTCCAATGGGAGTTTTCTCGTGTTGCACATGCGTCTCTTTGTTGTCGCATGTGTTGTTCAGAATTTCAGATATTAGTCTTCATATCATGTGAATTGTGATGCATTTTCAACGATTTGTTGTAATGAACGGGGTATTGTTGCATACGTATAACTATTTGCTATGTGGTCACATTTGAGACATTGCAATATTTCTCTGATTGTTTACGCGAGTGGGGATACATATTATGTGTGAGAAAATTGCATGCTAACTTTTATGCGGGGATGGTCAAAAGACCCAAATTTAGAACTTAAAATAGATGTGACACTTGGGGTAGCTTAATTTTTTCCGTTCCAGCCTACTAATGTTTGTCGTTGCTTTTCCCCTTTTTTCCCGAACCGATGTATTTAACCCTAGTTTTGTACGCAGAACCTGAACCTACATTAGAGATTGAGAGATCATACTTTCATGCTTAAAAAGAATCATGTTTAATTTTACTCATTCCTTCGTCCGACCTTCCCTAGGTACATTGTTCCTAGCCCCCCTCCCCCCCCCCAATTTTTTTCTCCTCCCATCTCTATATTACTGTATTTTTTTTAAAAATGCCTCAATTATCCCAAGTGTTAATTTAGTGGACAATTGAAGTCATTTTTCCTATGTCGTTGCAATAACAATAAAATGCTTGGTAAATCAAGGTGGTTTGTAAGAAAAGTCACGAAATGTAGTGTTATCTCTATACTACTTAAAAAGGTGCAGCGTTCCTTTTCCTGCCACCAGAACACTTCGTCAACCGGATTTCCCCTCCCATCACGTCTCATCATCGGGTTTTTTTCGTCCAACCGGCTTTTTAGTCCCACCACACCCTTTCTCGCACCTTCCACGTACGCTAATCAATCACCTTAATTTACTCACCATCTGATAGAGGCAAAGGTGTCTCGATGTTTCGATGAGATAGCTATCGTTTTCTGTGGGAGTCGACTTTGACGATCCAACTACGAACATGCGAAGACGTCGCGCCTTAACAATCGCTAAACCAACTTCTGAGGGGTTATTGACCATGCCGGAGCACGATCAACCTGACCACGAGGGTCTATTTCCTGCGAGCAAACGAAGAACATGCAAAAAACTGAGATTGCAATCTGGATATTGCGAATATAAGAGGAAAGCTTTATTGATGAAAGTGAGGTTCTATGACGTCTTTGTCTGGTCGTTGAATACAAACGAAGTACGCGAAGTTGCAGCTATGGCGAACTTTAATCTAAACAAAAGCCAAAGTCTAAATTGTGCCTTAAGGGTTGTATTTGTAGGGAAAAAGAGAGCGGATTTCGTCCCCCTTGGCAAGGTAGGACTAAAACACCTCCTGAGTCGTTTCCCCTACAATACGGACTCTAAAAAATAGGCTATATGTAGTATTTCGAAATTACATGGGCCTGTCCCAAAAATAAGGTGGCGCAACACCTATATTAAGCTATGGAGGGAATTTATAAAAGGGCATCTTGTATATTTCGTCCATGCACTTGTACGTCATCATGGTAGCTCCAAAATGCTGAAAACTCCACTAGAAACTCCGTTTTTGTTCCCCTTGCGCATGCCATCGTCTTCATACTTGATCATACTCCAATGTTCATCCTTTTTGTCAAAGCTAGGCTCTTCATTTGAAAGCAAAACAAATGTATCCAATTTAGATAGTATCATATTCTCATGAATATTAGAATCGTTAACAAGAAACAAAAGTACTAGATAATTTAATTGGCGTACGCGAGCTCTAGTAATTGGTCCCATATATGTAATAGCAGGGCTTGTGGGTGTAACTGTGGTAGTGATGTCCTCATCATCATCTGCACCAATTTCATTTTAGTTTACTTACAAACATTATCTACACAATCACGGACAAGATTTGATATACATTTATTTACGCAATCACAGACACGATTTGATAAAACATTTTTTATACGATCACATTAATATGAGCAGGTTTTTAAATCACATGCTGGCGTATTATAGTCCGTTGCAATGCACGAGCATTGTCCTATTAAATATATAAATGAGAGACCCGCAAAAAAATATCTTGTTGGAATATTATTTACGAACATGTTGCAACATGCAATTACCTATGAAAAACCTTCACATCGCAAACAGTGGGCTCCAAAACAAGTTCACCTATTCTGCGAAATCACTAATTGAGGAGTACTCATTGCAAAGATCACTCCCACCCCAGGTTGCGACAAGTGGCGCGCCCTGAGAGTTTTCCCTTTTTTTGTAGATCCGTTTATTCAAAACGTTTTATCTCTTAAACCGTGCGTCCAAATCTCGAACCGTTTTCATCGTTGGATTCCTCGCGTCGAGATCTTCAAAACTAGATCCCATGTTGATAGGTTTTGTTGAACTTTTATTTCACGAAAAAACCGGACAAAAAAAACCGAACGAAAAAACCGAACCGGGAGCACGGGTTTTTCCCTTTCCGAAAGAGGCACGCCCGTGCCTCTCGCAAAATCACAACCGTGCCTCTCGCGAAAGCAAAACCGTGCCTCTCGCGGAAAAAAAAACGCGTTTTTTTCGTTTCTGAGGAGGCACGGCCGTGCCTCTCGCGAAAGCACAACCATGCCTCTCGCGGAAGATAAACCATGCCTCTCGCGAAAGAAAAAAAACAGAAAACACATTTTTTTTTCGTTTACGAGAGGCACGGCCGTGCCTCTCGTGAAAGCACACCCTGCCTCTCGCGGAAGCAAAACCGTGCTTCTCGCGGAAGGAAAAAAACAGAAAACGTGTTTTTTTTCGTTTACGAGAGGCACGGTCATGCCTTTCGCGAAAGCACAACCGTGCTTCTCGCCGAAGCAAAATCGTGCCTCTCACGGAAGGAAAAAAACAGAAAACGCATTTTTTTCGTTTCCGAGAGGCATGACCGTGACTCTCGCGAAAGCACAACCGTGTCTCTCGCGGAAGCAAAACCGTGACTCTCGCGAAAGAAAAAGAAAAAGAAAACGCGTTTTTCGCGTAATTTTTTTTAAACTTTTTTTTGTCCAAAAGTTAAGGAAGATCGGTGGAACCGAAACGTCGAAAAAACCCCGGGAAAAACCGTTTAAAAAGTCGAAAATGCGTGCGAAAAAATAAAATAAAAGAGGGAGCGCCCAAAGCGCGACACGTGGCGGGCGGCTGAGAGCGCGCCAAGTGGCGCTGATCGTTGCGAGGCTCCCGAAGAAGCGCTCGTCAACTAGTTGCTCTCCCTATTCTGCGCGTAGTTCGACAGGAAGCGCGGAAGCGCGTACCCCCTCTCACGTGCTAGTTTTTATATGGGCCGACCCATTTTCGAATTTCATCTCCACTTGTTTTGGGAAGGTGAAACTTCCCTGAACAGGTTTTTCTTTTCCTTTCGTTTTCTATTTCTCCATTTTTCTTTTTTTTTCCTTTTTTCTTTCTTCATTTCTTCATTTTTCCTTTTTATTTATTTTTTACTATTCTTTTTGTTTTTTAATTTGTGAACATCTTTCAAATGTGTGAACATTTTTTGAAATTCATGTACATTTTTTGAAATCATGCATATTTTTTTAGTTTTGTGAACAATTTTCACAAATTCGTGAACATTTTTTAAATCCTGAACATTTTCGAATTCATGAATTTTTTTGACATTGTGTACATTTTTTGAACTCGTGAACACATTTTTGAACCGGCGAACATTTTTTAAATTTGGGAACAGTTTTTGAAATTCAGGAGCTTTTTTTGTTTTTGACGTACATTTTTTGAGTTCATAATTTTTTAATTCTGCGGACATTTTTTGAATTTGGGAACAATTATTGAAATTCTCAAATAATTTTTGAATGTTTTGAGATTTTCTAGAAATCCATGAACACGTTTTGAAAATGTAGGATTCTTTTCAAAAATTGAAAAAAATTAGAAAACAAAAACATTTTTTGAATCCATGAGGATTTATCATTTCCCAAACATTTTTCAAATCATGAAAACATTTTTTGAATTCACGAAAAAACAAAAAACAAAGGGGCTTCCTGCCCCGCACAAAGGTCCCCTCCAAAACCAGCATACTCCTATATAACTGGGCTTCGCGAGGCACGGTTCCAAAAGACTCGCCTCGGAATTGCAGCCCATCGCCGTCGCGTCTTATACTACAACGGGTTGACCCGGCGCTCCCGTCCAATCCAATCCAAATCTGCTTCCGCAAGCGACCCACCAAGCCGATCTCTCTTTCTCCCCTGCGCCGCTGCATCTTCCGCCCCCAACCAGACCACCACCAACCTGCGACGACGATCCGCACGCGAATCCACCTCGAGAAACCCTAGCAGTCCCGGCCCGGCATGGCCTACGTGGACCACGCCTTCTCCATCACCGACGAGGACGACCTCGTCGGCGGGGCCGTAGGTGGCCCGCGCGGCGCCCCCGTCAAGGAGATCGCCTTCGCCGCCGCCCTCCTCGCCTTCGGGGCCCTCGGCGTCGTCGCCGGCCTCTTCATGGCCGCCAACCAAGTCGGCGGTGACACCGCGCACGGTGAGATCGAATCTCCCCCACCCCCTCTCCACTTCCATTTTCTTCTCTCCCTGTATGCCTATAAGAAGAATTGTTACTGCATCTAGGACCCTGAAGTTGCTGCAATTTTCTAAGTACTGCTGTATGAGTATCTTAAGAGCTACTAGTAATTCATGGATAGAAGTAGTATTTCTAAGGTTGTGACTTGTGAGAGAGGAATTGATTGAGGTTTATTTCGCTGAGACATAGTATTTACTCCGTAGCAGTTGTTTGGGAGCTGGATAGGTGACTTTTTCTGGTGTATATGTGTATGACCAGGTGATTGCTGAGAAATATGTAGGCATTTGTAAGGCCTTAGGAAATTTTAGGTGTGCATGAGATGCTTGTGTTCTGTGAGATTTCTAGTACTTTGCGCTCAAATTAGGGGTGCTTGTATTCAAACTGCACAATGTTCATAGTGAAGTGCTCCAGGAAAGCCAGCAGTGAGAACTACGGAGATTGGGTACTAAGAGCTTCTCATCACCACTATGAAGTGTAGTGTAGATTATAGTTAGGTTATTAAAAAACAATCCCAATATTCCTCTCATCTCTAATATATGTGATCATGGTGTGGCTTTATGGTAGGATGTCAGTTGTACATGTGAAACTGAAAAATAAGATGTTTTGATTTGCAAAGCAAAAGCTTGGAAATTTTGCTTGCACTTTGAATCTCATTCTAAGTATTGATGCAATATGAAGATATCTGCTTGAATAAACTTTGTCTATAATTGCCGCTGGAATTTTTCCCCTTAATCAAACATCTGCAACTATTTTGTTGGAACAGGAATCTTCTTCATGGTTTTGGGCATTGTAATGTTCATCCCTGGATTCTACTACACAAGAATTGCCTACTACGCATACAAAGGATACAAGGGCTTCTCTTTTTCAAACATCCCACCAATCTAAGGAACAGGTGTTTGCAAACTCGTTCGGGTCCTTCCGTCCAATGGCTCTACTGATAAAGCAAGCAGCCTTGTTGTTCTCGTTGATCGTATGTATACATTCCTTCTGCTTTGTAGAATGAACTACTGGTAGATTTGTGCATATAAATGCTACCATAATCCTGCATTATGGTGTAGTGGGCAGAAAGGTTGTCAACTGTGTGATTATGTTGAGTTGCTGGAGTGTGCTGCCTCCCATGTCTGAGAGGAAGAACATTGTGTAGTGTTTGTTCGCATGGAATATGTTACTGTGTAGTAATATCTTTCGTTGCCCGCATTCTTGAACTGTTTTTATGCGTTCTCTTTACTTCTTTAGCAATCTATCTGAGTAAGATGCCTCAACTGCATAGTAAATGTTTAATAATTTATGTGACGTCGCACTTGAGTCAGAGGCGCAAAGTTGTTTCTGTGATTTGCTCAGCTCAGCACCGCCCAGTGTTTTTGGTGTTATTCCATTCATTTTTGTCCCTCGAACAGTCGGTTAGGCACAATTAGAGCACCACTGCATCACGTTTTTCAGTTAAGAAATACATTTTGATGGAGATGAAAATTGACCAGTTCATGCGTAAACTAACCGCATGTTATTTAGGAAAGACCATCATTGCTAGCTTTATTAATATTATCCTAAATCCTTAAAAGTGCACGCGCACCATCTAACAGAAACGGGCGGCCGCGTCCTGGCTGCACGATCGCGCCCGCGCGGGCCAGGTGCCACCTGGTCTGGATTGGGTCCGCCGCACGGTCGGGGGCAGTTTGTCCATATCCGGACGTGGGGAGGCCCACATGTAAGCCGTAGAGGGGGGAGGAGAGGGGGATCGTGGGCGGCGGTTTTCGAAATCTGTGCCTGAAATCCCTCGCGACGGTGCTCTCTCCCCATTTCATCTTCGTCTTCGTCCTCGCCAGCCTCTCCACCGAACGGGCGCGATACGGGGGAGGCGCGGCGGAGTCCTCAAGTCGGCGGCGGGCTTGCGGGTGGCTCTCCGCGAGGGGAATCGCTGGTGCTCGTCGGCGTCGGAGGTATGCTCGCCCGCGACTTCTCCATGCTTCTCCTCCCTCTCTCTGTCTCGCGGGGCGCGGATGCACCGATATGTGAGGGGAATGCTTTCTAGGGTTCGGGAACGGCGCGAACTACCCCCACTTATGCTCGATATTGGTCATGTCTCCTCTTGATGCGATTGAGTTTTCTCCTCTCTGGTAGCACGCACCCAACGGTGGTCGGGATCTATGGCACAAGGTGTAGTTGGGCAGGGCACGGGGTAGTCGTTTTGCTGCGGTTGTCGATAGGTAGCAGGGGATGCACGTCCACGACGCCCGTTGCGCGATTTTAGGGCGATAGGTAGTGTTTGTTCGTTGTCCTTGTTTGTTACTGTTTAAGGGGCAGGGGTTTGAGATATGTTCATGATTTCTCCTGGTCCTTCTCCAAGTTCTATTGTTTGTTGTTAGATGTGCGCAATGCTGTGTGCAATGCATTGGCTGATACAAGGTAGAGATTTTTGATTAGTTGCACAAAATTCTACCCAGTTGGCTGCATTCATATAGTAGTTGGTTGTCCATATGTTCTGCAGTTGCACCAGTTGTCTTGCTCAGTTAGCTTACTGTTTGTACTAGTTGGGTGTCTACACGTTGTTCAGTTGCACAAGTTGCCTGCTCAGTTGGCTGCATCACTTTACTAGTTGGCTGTCCATATGTTCTACACTTGCACTAGTTGTCCTGCTTAGTTGGCTTGCTGTTTTGCACTAGGTTGGCTGTCTATATGTTGTTCGGTTTCACAATTTTCCTGCTTAGTTGGTTGCATCCATATACTAGTTGGCTGTCCACATGTTCTGCATTTTTGCACTAGTTGTCATGCTTAGGTTGCTTCCTGTTTTGTACTAGGTTGGCTGTCTATATGCTGTTGAGTTGCACAAGTTGCTCTGCTTCCGTGTTCGAGTTGCCCCTGTAGGTGCCCTGCTGGTGCACCTACTTGTCCATATATTCTAGTTGGCTATTCATTTCTTTTGTCCTAGTCCTTCTTTTGTTTGTCCCAGTTGCACAAGTTATCATACTCAGCTGGCTGCCTCTAGTTAACTATTTTTCTGCCTAGTTATTACTTGCCTTAGTGAAACTAGTTGGCTTATATGTTGTCCAGTTGCACAAGGTTGACTGCCCAGTTGGCTGCATCACTGTAGTAGTTGGCTGTCCACATGTTCTACAGTTTTTGCACTAGGTGTCCTGCTTATGCGTAAAGGTCTGCAGATCAAAGCAACCTTTTATGTTTTTTCTAGTTTGTTTCCGCATCTTCTAACTATGTTTTCTTTTCTTGTATTTCCCCCGTGGGCTAAAAATGGTTATAATAGGAGAAGATGCGGATGGCAATGAAGAAGATGTATTTTTTCATTTTTTCAGTGTCTTTGAGTTGTTTTCAACTTATCCATGTATGCTTATATCCTTTTTTTCATGCTTTTTTGGTTGCTTAATTAGGGTTCTGGAAGTTAGTCCCTTCGTCGGAACTCGAAGCGTGCTGCTAATCGCCAGCCACGCTTTGCGCGTAGTGTTCAGCAGGGAGAGGAAGTTGAGGTAATTGGCATGCTGATGACACAAGCACCTTATTTTGGTTTTGTTTGGGTCATATAATAATTTTTTGTTTTTTCCCATGCCCATGTTTTTTATTTTCTTAGGATGTTGATCAGTTTCGGGTTGTAAAGCGGACTAGACTTGCAGCAGTTGCAAGGGGAGCTGAATCATCTACTAGGGTAAATAAATCCTTGAATATGAGTGTTTCTCGCTTTTTAGACGCTGATGAAATTATGCAGCCGTTGGCACCACTATTTGTTGTAGTTGCTCAATAACCATCTTGTAGTTGACATCACTGGTCATCTTGATCTAAATAGAGTTTTCCCAGAAGTTGACATGAGTTGGCATCTTGTAGTTGACATCACTGGTCACCATTTTTGCAGGCAGGAGTTGCTGGAGGAGCTGCCTCATCTTCCGCAGCAGATGATGCGGTATGTGGATTTTTTGTCTGTGTGTTTATGAGCTATTGAACAGTTTCTTGCAAACCTTTTTTTTAGTTGCTGTTATCTTCTTGCAATGTCATGCTTATCGTTGCACATCCCCTAGAACTTTTTGTAGTTGTCAGGTCAAGTATATTTCTTAGTTTTTTTGCAGGTTGCACACTGGTAGTCTTCAGTTGTCATCATGAGCTTTCATAGTTGCACAAGAACATCATATTAGTTGGCATGATCCATTTTATGTTTATATAGTTTTAGCAAAGCAGTTGGCCCTCCCTTTTTTTGCTATACTGATCCAAATGATCATTCCTAGTTTTTTTTCAGTCCAGTTTTTTGTCTTGTGTTTAATGTTTTTATTTTCTCATCAACAGGGCAGCGGTGAAGGAGTTGAGGTGGGTGCAGGGGAAGATGTGGAGCGACCATCACAAGCGAGCAAGATAAGGGCATCACCAGGGCGGTTTGCGAAGTTCAACAGCTCGCTATCCCCACCGCAGAAATCTGAGTTAGTTTCAAGGTTGTTTGGGAGCCTCTTGAACTTATCAGAGACACTTCCAGCGGACCTCACTAAATTCCTGGTGCAGTCCTACCAGCCAGAGAGTTCTGAAATGGTTTTCCCAGGCAGGGGAAGGATCTGTGTCGATGCTGACAGTGTTCACAGGGTATTTGATCTCCCAAATAGGGGTCAAAAAGTCAGATATGTAGTAGACAAGGATGCAACTAGGAGATTCAAAGAGGCTTTCAACATAACTGGAAATTCTCATCCCCAGATCAGTACATGGTGCAAGATGATTAAGGATATGGCGGGAAAAATGGATGACACATTCTTTATGGCCTGGCTTGCGGTTGCATTCAGCACCTTTCTAGCACCAACCACGGCCCTGAAGCTGAGCCCAAAGTGCTAAGGACTTGTGCTAGATCATGAAATGCTCAAGAACACAAACATCTGCCTCTTTGTAGCAGAACACATAAATGAAGCTTTCCGGAACATGGACCAGGAGAAGCAAACCGTTTGCTGCTACTTGTATCACTTGATGGTGAGTGAAAACTAGCACTTCCATGTGTTTTTCTTCTTTCTGCAGTTATAGTTTCTGAAATACCCCTCATAATAACTGAAGTTGGGTTTCCTTTTTTGGTTCTGCAGCAGATCCTATACCTTGATGCGCTCGTTCATGATATCCCAGTAAGCAACTGCGCCATACGAGCGAATGCATGGGATAGTAGCCTAATTGCCAAGGTGATCAAGAAGGACTCGATCTCTCCTAGTGTGTTTGGCAAATTACAAGTGAGTTCTCTTTGTTTTTTTCCAGCAGTGGCTCTTTTTATGTTCTATTCATGTCTGCTCAGTTTTTAATTCCTTGGTAGCTGCACATCTGCTTTTGAGATCAACTTTCGACACTTTTTGGTAGTTGCACAAAAATTGTGATCAGTTGGCACAACAATGCCTGTAGTTGCACAGCTTGTAGCTTTAGTTTGGCATCTGCACACATGTTCATTTTTAATTGGCAAATCATCTGTTTCAAATTGCACAGTTTTACTTATCTTGTTGCACAGATGTGTGACATCAGTTGGCAGAAACATTTTTAGGTGTCCTGTGGGTTGCACAGTTTTTTTGGTTTGTGCAGTTGCATATATGTAGAATCCAGTCTGCCCAGCATTTCGTTGTAGTTGCACATGTTATAACAATTTGGTTTTCGTTCAACACAAAATCTGTTTGATAACGTTGTTCTTTTCTTTTTCTCTTTTTCACATCAGGTTAAAGAGGAGTATAGGGGCACGGAGCAGACACCACTGTTTGGTGGTCTTTTGCAAGCTGAAGCATTTGTGGCATCCAAGTTACCATTAACCTACAATCCGCAGGTAAGTCTTTGCATAAAGGAGTTTGGATCAGTTACCAACATTTTATTTTTAAGATGTTTTCTAATTGAATCAGTACTGATCTTTGTTTGTGTTGATGCAGAAAAAGGCAAAGATTGCCAAAGTGGTTAATGACCTGTGCAAGGCAGTAATTGAACAGGTTGGCACCTTCATTGAAGCAGTTGCCAAGATCGATGACGAGGAGCCGGATATTGATCCCTACGTACAGCAGCCATCAACGGGAACCGGCATGTCACACCGTGCTCCAAAAAGAAAGAGATGGGTTTCAACTATACAAGAAGAAGAAGAGTTTGTTGAGGAGGAGTCAGAAGAAGATGATGAAATGGAAGCAGTGCAAGATGTTGAAGATGATGAGGACACAGATGAGGATGAATCAGAGGAGGAGGACAAAGAGGAGGATGACAAAGAAGAAGATGAGGAGGAGGAGGAGGACGAGGAGGAAGAAGACGAGGAGGACAAAGAAGAAGAGGAGAAAGGAGAGGAGGAGGACAAAGAAGAAGATAATGAGGCAGAGGAGGAGGCAGAAGAAGAGGAGGCCAAAGAGGGGGATGGAGATAAAGGTGCAGCAGTTGATGGCAGCGAGGTGGAAGGAGATGATGAGGAAGAAGACGAGGATGTTGATCGTGATGATCAAGGGGATGCAATGGAGACAGCGACAGCAGCGATGACGATGATGACAAGGGCCCTGGTTCTGGGGGTACAGGCGGCAACCCTAGCAGCAGCACTGTCAACCCTAGCAGCAACAACAACTCAATGAGCAGCAAGAGCACACTACAGATGTGGATGGAGAAAAGCTGCTGGAAAGACGAGCATTTCCAAAAGTCAAAGAAAAATGACGAAGCGGAGTCTCAGGGGAGCATTGATATGTTCAGGCTGTGCAACTTGAAGCCAGCTTTGCCAACCACTTTCCCTGTGCCAGACTTTCATCACCAAGAGATGTGTCAGAACATCGATTTTGCCATTGATCAGAAGCTGTTCTTATTAAGTCAGGTTGAAAAGAATCAAGTTGACATGGAGGAAGCAGGAAAGGGTCTTGACTGGGTTCATTCGAAGGAAAAATACAAGGAATATTTGAAGCAGCTTCCAGATATAAGCTCCAGCAAGAGCAAGGCAGCACCCGTGGCAAACCCTCATGTGGTCCAGAAGCGCAAAGTAGTTTCAATGAAGAAGAATCTGAAGTTGCCTCAAACCAAGCAACAGGTGGTGAGGGCAGATGCTGAAATAAATGTGGAGAAGGAAGCTGTGGTGCCAACTGTTGTGCCAACTGTAGTGAGCAGAGAGCCAACCACCACTCAACAAGGGACATCAATGCATGTTGAGCCTACAACCATCACAGGAGTTCAACAGATCAAGGGGAAGACTCCTCTGTCAACAATCCCACCTAAACCACCTAAGCAGCAAAAGATTGTTAAGTTTGCCAAGGGCACAAAGGGGGAATAGGGCACAAAAGGTGTGGGGTTCAAACACGAGACAGAACAACGTGTCACAGCCATCGATGCAGGAGTGCCAAGTTCAGCTAGATTGCTGCCAACCGAGGCTGGAAAGATGCCAACTGCAGATACTACTGTGCCAACTGAAGTGTCAATTAGCAGCGGGGTGACAGTCAAAACTACCACTGTTGCTCAGGAAGCCACCACTGCAACTGCAAGCCCCAAGGTGCCAACTCATAGAGATACTTCAATGCCAAACATGGAAGGAGGTGATCAATCTGTCAAACTGCCATCTCCAAGAACTAACACACAGCAACCAAGCAAGCCTACAATCACCAAGAGTTGACTTTCAGCACACATTAACACAAGAGGAGGTGTTCAACATTGTAAGCAGGTGCAAGCCTCCTAGGCCGCCAACTACAACATTATTGCGAACCAAGTCAGCAAACGATGCACCAGTGAATGTGCCACAAGGAGATGCCCTGGGCCTTCAACCCATACGCAGATCAAACTCGTACAGCTATCATGGTGACGGGTACTGCGATGCACCAACTTTTGACCTGGGTATAGATGATGGTGCTGAGCCTACTGCAGCACTTGCTCCAGCAGCACAAACAGGGGAAGCCAATGTGATTGTCATAGATGAGGATGAGTTGGACCCAGCAACTGTGAATGAAGGATGTCCTGCTGCTGATGCTGGCAAGGGATTAGCTCACCAGCCAGATGTTGGATCACCAGAGAGCTACCACACCCCGATATGCGGAGAACCAGTAGTTGGCACGAGCAATTCTTCAGGACCACCTGTTGCACGAAGACAGAGGAGGGTAATAAGGCCCGGAGCATCTCAAAGGTCCCCATTCATTGTTACAACAGAAAGAAGATGTTCAACTCCAATGAGGCAGTCAACAAGCTTTACGCTGCCCTCTTGTATTGGGTCAGGCATCACCCAGGAGCAGATGATCCTGAAACCAGGTAAACCAACTCCCCACAACCTATATCCATATTTTTCAGTTGCACAGTAGCACCCACTTAGTTGCACAGCAAAGCAGATCATGTTGCACAGAACAGTGCTTTTAGTTGCACACTCTTGTTTTTTTTTAATACACAATTTTTTTGTTGCTGTGAACCTTCAAGCTAACTTGTCTTTTATTTTATTTTTATTTTTAAATTCAGCCCTGAGATAATCAGGTATGGTGGTTTCTACATTTCTATAAAGGAGTTAGTTGATTCCATGAAGCCTGTTCAATGGCTGTCAAGAATTGTTATTGAGACTGGAATCGTACACATCATGGATAACTTACCAGAAGGGTCAAAGAAGGTCGTTATGCCACTGAGGCTATCTGTAAGTTTTTTCAAAACCTTTTTACCCTCTTCTTTTTTGTAGCACTTTTGTTGACCAATTCAGGGAGTCCTTTTATCTAACAAGGAGTTTGCCACATGTTTATAATTTCTGCAGATCAATTTACAGCAAGGGATCCACAATGTGACTGAGATAAACAAGAAGTTCGAATACAAGAACCGTCTCGACAAGCAAGACTTGGTCAGTGCTGTGCCCACATGATCCATCTCTTAGTTGGCACTCATAGCATGTTCAGTTGCACATGACACATCTATTAGTTGGCAAATATTTTCTGGCAACCTGTTTAACTTCACCATTTTTTACTGTTTCTTACCTACAGTGTGTCTCTGTATCTGAATCGTTCATGTGTGCAGGTCATGCTGCCAGTGCTTGAGTGCGCTGATATAAATGACCGCGAAGGAGGCAGGCATTATTGGGTCTTCAACGTCAACTTGAGGGACGGACGTTTCGAAGTTCTTGATTCAAGCAGGAAGTTAGACAACATTGAGTTGATGAACACTGCCTCTACCATCGCGGGGGCAGTACGCCAGCTATGGAGGAAGCATTACCCAAAGCACAGCATCGAGCACTTCCAGATTATTGACATCGATGTACCGAAGCAGATCGGCAAGTAAGACAAGAAGCATGATATTCTTCTCAATTTCTTCCATCAATCTACAGTTTTTAAAATTTTCTAGATGTACAATTTCTTCTGTTTGTTTAAATGATTATTTGTTTTCTAGATGTACAATCTATAGTTCTTTAAGACACACAACTAGTTTGCAATCTCTTCATTTTTATGATTTTTTTCTCATGGATTATCTGGCCAGATGCATAGTGGAACATCAGTAGTTGCACAGTGGCACATAATTAGTTGCACAGTGCCACAGAGTACATCATCTTATTTGGTTTTTAATTTCTGTGACAATTTTTCCTTTCCCCCGCAGCAATGAGTGTAGGCTGTTTGCACTGTTAACGCCACTGAGTGGAACGGTAGCCAACTTCCCAACTATGATCCCAAGAAAGTACTCAACATCAGGAAGAAGTTGGTGTATGATTGGGTCACCAGTGCGAACAACTCCGCCCCATGGAGGAAGTTGCTGAGATATGACAAGGACTAGGTCAGTACTCTTTTTATGCTCTGCCCTTTTTTGAATGCCTTGATGGTTTGCACAATTTTTTGACAGATTTGTAGTTGCACACTAGTAGTAATTCAGTTGCAACTCAATGTCATCACTTTTGTTGACACATTAGGAGCACTGGGCATACAACTGTTCAACAACTAAATAGTAAACCATTTGCCAACAACGGCACAAATAGCAACCATTACACAGTGCATGAACTAATTCAAGGAAAACAACTTAGAGAAGAGAAAGCATAGATGTTGAATGTGTCCACTCTTGGAGCCAACATTGCTCAACAACCATCATTCTTTTTCTTTTTCCTTTTTCCATACAAACGATGCAAGAGAATCACAGCAGCCTCAGTGGGCATACACCGGCAGTGTGCTCTGTAGATTGGCAGTGGCTGCATTTGTTTTTCTTCTTTGGGTGTAGCTCCAGCGCCGATTTGTACCGTCGACTCTTCGCCCTACCCTTTGTAGTAGACCTTGGGGGATCCCTGGGCACAAAATCATCAGAGGCTTGTGCAGGGGATGTAGCCTCCGACAGGGCAGTAGGGCCAGTGTGCATGGGCGCTGAACCAGCACGAGGTTGTGTTCAATCACCTGTGGAATAATGATATAAAAAGTTTAGTCTTATTTTTTGTGCAACCAGGACTGATGTTCTCTGCAACCACACAGCTCATGTTGTGCAACTAACTGGTTGTTGTGTGCAAGTTAAGTTGAAAAGAAAACCTGTAGGAGCATGGCCCGTCACGGCAGTCTGATCGTAGTCACCTATAGCCAAAACAGAAAAAACAAGTTAGTGGTTCATGTTCATGCTCGAAGTAACATAGCGCGCTCAACAGGGGTTTTGGGGTGGTGCGCGTAGGCCAAATGAGTTTCCGCGCGTGCGCAACTGGGTAGCCTGTTCTGTGCAACTGGGCACCATGATGTGTGCAACTGAAGTTACACACCTAGTTAGATGGGGAGTTGGGGTAGGTGATTACCTGGATGATGACGCCCCTGAGTACTGCTTGTAGGGCCATTGGGAGGAGCACGCGGGGCACTACTTGCTGGGCAAGGTGGGGGAGGAGGTGGCGGAGCATGCCGTGTAGGGCCAGGAGGTGGAGGAGGTCCTCGAGGGTTGCCATCATCTGATGGCCCCGTAGCAGCAGCCAGTTTTTTCTTTTTCTTGGACTTGTTCAGGTGGGTGATCTCGGTACGTGCTCCGCGCATATGCTTGTATACAATGGCTTGTGCTGCATCAGAGCCACTCGCAAACTTGGCTAGTTTCTGAAAATCATATGTCATGTTTCTCTCCCTTATCTGCTTCTTTGATTGAGGAGGCATTTCATCCGGTGGCTCATATCCGGTCCCTGGCGCACTAGGGACGGCAGCAGGCGTCCACCGTCGGAGTATGTACCTTTCCGGTATGACATCAACTCCAAGATGGGTGAACACCTTGAGGATGTGGCAACAGAGCATGCCGTCCTTGTCCATTTTGCAGCACTCACACAAATAGGAACCCTCCCCCACCTTTTCCTGCACCAAGTAGTTTCGAGAACCATATTTGGCAACAAATTCCTGGTTCGGTCTGAGCTCAAAAATATCAGCACCAACTTGGAATGCATTATAACGTCCAATCAGCACAAACTCTTCTCGGAACTTGCGGTAAAGGTCTCTAGTGTAGGTTTCGTAAGCTTGCCTCTCTATTGGGAAGTTGGACCATAGCTCAATCTCAAGGTGTTCTATCCTGTAATCATTGCAGCCTTCCTTGGCAAGGATGTGGTTCTGAATTTTTTCATATTGCTTGACGAAGTGCAGCATTGAGTTGTGTGGGTTCACATATCTTTTTAGGACGGCGTTGAACCCCTCACTACGCTGTGTAGACTACAGGAAGGGGAAGAACCGGTGTTTGAAGTAGCAGGGCACCCAAGTTGACCTGTATTCGTACAGCTTCTCGAAGTGTGTGTGTGTCATAGCCTCGTACTTCATCATTAACCCAGCCCAGTTCTGCTCAAACTCTTCTGGAGTGAAGCTAAAGTCAACACAGTAGTTGAAATCATCAGACAGCCCTGGATTCCGGCACAGCAGCCAACCAACTTTTTCCTGAGCCTTTTTCATGATGTGCCATCGACAACAACGATGCACGGTGGTGGGAAAGATGCTCTCTATTGACTGCTTCATCGCTCCATCCTGATCGGTTATGAAGTTATCAGGAGGTTTGCCATCCATAGCCTCTAGGAATGCTCGGAAGACCCAATCAAATCTCGATGCCAACTCCTGCCTCACAAACACGCAACCCAGCATGAAAGATTGGCCATGTCGGTTTATTCCAATGAAGGGCGCGAATGGCATATTGTACATGTTGGTCATGTAGGTGGTGTCAAACGATATGCAGTCGTGGTACGCCTCTGCATAAGCTTTTCGAGCTAAGCCATCCACCCAAAATATGTTGACAACTCTGTCCTCTTCATCATATTTTACCTTATAGAAGAAGTTTGTATCGGTTTTCTGTATATCCTTGAAGTGCGCAATTGTCTCAATCATGTCACCCTCCTTTGTGTCATCTCTACGGAAACTTGTACATAGATTTGTTATTGCCTTTGGTCCGAACGGCACCATTAACTCAGATCCATAGAACTCTGCCATTATATGCATCATACGTCCTGCATAATACAAAAAGAAACAATATATCTTTTTTTAGTCGCACGAATGCACACATCCAGCTGCACAGTAATAGGACATGTGTTGGCACAGAGGATAATTGCAGGAAATGGACACCTAGCTGCACCTTTAAAAACACTTGCAGTTTGCACACAGGACATTGTTTAGTTGCACAGTGAAGGTAATCTAGTTGCACAACAAGCACCAAAGTGGTTGTACACTAATCTACCCTCCGCAGCAACTTGATGTCCAACTAATGAAGTTGCATTCAGTACTTTTCTTTTTTAGTTTCTGGTTGCACACCAAATGCTTTTCTAGTTGCACATAAGTGCCATACCACAGCAAAACCTGGTGCCCAGCATGGGAAGTTGGACACTAGTTGCACACTTAAGACATTTTAGTTGCACACCAGTACCATAACAGTTGCACACTGGACTGCCTAGAGGGAAACTTAATTCTGTAAGGGATATAGAAACACACCTGTAGTCAAGTTGCAGTTATACAAGATGCGCAAAAACTCCTTTTCATCCGGAGAAATGCCTTGGTGGGATCTCAAGTATTTGGACAATGAAGGTTTGTTCACCAGCGGATGATTGTGGTCACGAACAAAGTGTGTCACCTCCCATCGCCCATCTAGCAACTTCACCAACATTTTTGCCTTGCATTGAGTCTGCTTTATTGTCTCGCGTTTTCGTTTCTTCTTTTTCTTACTAGGACCAGCCTCCTCTTCAGCAAAGATTGGAGGTTCATCTTCCATTTCCTCATCACTGTCAACAGGTTTTGGATCTGGTATAGGGTCCAGGACAGGAGCAGCCTCAGCTCCTCCATCATCAGCTTTGGGCTTCTTGAACTTGTTGCAGCAAAACTGCTGTTTTACCAATACATTGGTGTGAGGTGTCCGCCTAGAGGTGTTCATCTTGACAGAGAAACCCATCCATAGGGCGTAGCTGTTGTAATGATCCTTAGCAATTTGAAGGCTATCAAACCTCATGCCAACATAGGGTTCCATGGGCTGAGAACCAGCCTCATCCTCTCCTTCTTCTCCTTGCACAGCACCGTCAACAGCACCAGCTCCTAGCTCAGTCCTGGTTGGACCAGGAACATCTGCCGCGGTGCCCGTGTCATCAAGAGTATGGCTCTCTGACTGCAAAGACACCACTACAGGGGCACCACGGGTTGATGACTGCCCTGCCACATTGTCATGGCCCATAGGGTTAGTCCCACGGCTTGGCTGCGTGTAGTCAACAGAGCGCACATTTTCTGTCCCATAATCAGCATTAGCTCCTGGTGGTATGCTGGGTTGCTGCTGATCCATATCATGAGGAAGCTCATTGAGATCAGGAGGCAACTCATTGAGATCAATTATTTCTTTCTCTTTTTTATTGCTGCTGCCACACACCCCCCCTGCACATAAAAAAGATGGAAGTGATGTCATCAATTTAATCATCAGAGTGTTTCAAACAACCTAAAAACTTTTCTGTTTTTTTTCCTACAACACAATCATAAGCAGTTGCACACCAGTATGACAATCTTAGTTGCAAAAACTACATGTTTATAGCAGAATCTTTTTTATAACAGGTATGCATTTTTTTGTTTGCATAGAGTGGCTATGTTAGTTGCACAGTTTGTAGTAAATATGTGGCACACATAAAGAATATGACTTATTTACTTCAGTGTTTTTCTGACTTATTTCTCTGTGTGCTGTAATGATGTGCAGGTTTTCTGTTGGCAAGGAGCTGATTTAGATTTTTCTGCACATAATTTGATGCTACAATTGAGATGGAAAATCCAGGTGAAAGAAGAAAGAAGATTTGGATCATTGTGTGGTTTTCACAAAAGTTCTAGTGTTTTTGCTGTCGTACTACAGATTCTTAGTTTTGGCTAGAATACATGTTTCAGTTGGCCAGGATGCATGTTCAGTTGGCCAGGATACATGTTTTTATTGCACATATACTTCAGGTTTTCTAAAGTGTTCACTCACAAAACATCCAGTACATGTGGGGTACAATGCATGTTTTAGTTTGGCTAGCATGCATGCTGAGTTGCCAGAATACAGGTTCAGTTGGCTGGGATGCATGTTCAGTTGCACATTTATGCATTTTTCGTTGCACATATCTTTTGGACAGTCAATGTGTTCATTTGCAAACAATAACTACAAGTTGGTAGAATGCATGTTTAGTTTTGGCTACAACGCATGTTGAGTTGGCTAGAATCATGTTTTAGTTGGCCAGAAAACATGTTTTAGTCGGCTTGTTGAACACATCCAGGGGGGAAACTTGGTTGGCATGCATGTTAGAAAACATGTTCAGTAAAGTTGGTCTCAAACCATGTTTAGTGTGCAACTAGAAAGCTGTGCAACTAAACATAATGACTTGTGTTTAGTTGCACAGTAAACCAGAAAATTAACCAGGATGTAGTGCTTGTGTAACTAAACCTAATGACTTGTGTTTAGTTGCATGAACCAGGAAATAGTAGGCTTGTATCCATGGTTAGTTACACAGTAATTTGTGCTACTTGTTTTCAGTTGCATATATGACACTCATGGGGGGGGGGGTGATGTGGACAATGGGGTGATGTGCCAGATCCACCTCTTTTTTGAAGCAGCTTCTCCATGGATTTGTGCTAGATCCATGGAGAAGGGGGTTTACATATGCAGTAGAAGAAGGGGGGGAAGTGAAGAGGGGCAGAGAGGAATTACTTGATGTTGCTGCCTGGTATGGCTCTGACCACCCTGCCCTTAGATCTTTTTTGAAGCAGCTTCTTCTTCTACTTTGGGGCTGCCATGGCGGCTGTATAGGAGGAGGAAGGAGGGCCTTGGATCCCCTTCTTTCATGGAGAAGAAGAAGGCAGCGTGGGGGCATGGGGGCGAGCGGGCGTGGGAGGCGCTGGGTAGGTACAGCTGGGGCGTGGGGGCGAGCGGGCGTGGGAGGCGCTGGGTAGGTACAGCTGGCGACGTGGGAGCGCGGGTCTATCGGGACTGGCCGCTCAATCGAGTCGGTTTGGTGGCTGCTTGTCCTTCCTTTTCTAGAGCGCGAGAGACAGGGCATTACCTTTTCAGGCCGGCCGAACCACATTTACATCGTTCACCAACTTGTCTACTAAAAAACAAGATCAACCCTGATCCTACTCCCTCCGTCAATAATATATACTAGATGACCCGTTGCGCCAATGGCGCAAAGGACGAGTGTAAGCCAAGTATTGGGAGAGTGTGCATTAAGATAATGCTGTTCGAAAAGCATACCTCATGATACTATATGCAGCAAGCAAGCGATAGTGATACGCACAGGATTGTCATGGTTTGTTTTACATAAGATCGAAAATGATGCACTAAGTCATGTAGGAATCATGCAGAGGCCTTTGGACGTGCACTTGAAGACGAAAGCATATATTTCTTTTATCATGGTTGTTTCAAAAGCATACCACACAACAGTCTAAGCATCAAATAACCGATAGCTAAATGCACAGGATGGTCTTAGGGGATTACATAAGATCCAAAAGGATGATAAACACAGAAGTCTTGGTAGTCATTTATACTAATATTAAGTTATATAACAAGGGGCTTTTGCAACTTGCTTATATTAAGTAGACAATCAGGCACAGTCCCTTGGAAGTGCGTTTGAAGGTGAAAGCATATGCTTGCCCTTTGTTCATGTGTGTCTGACGGAAGAAGTCGCTCCAGCCTTTAGTGATGGTGGCCCTTTTGTCAACACCCTTGATAAAGCGGGCTGTGACAGCGGTAGTTCCGTCTCCAGTAGTGATTGGCAGTTCACCACGGTCAGCATCCATGTGTGGGAAAAGGGAACCCGTAGAAAAGGGGATGCTAAAGTACTGAAAATAACAGTAAAGGTTAGTTACTATATCATTTTATACCATGCTATTGTATGAAATAGGACAGAGCAATTGCAAAGGATTACCATTCTTTTGCCGTCTGTTGCAAATGTTTCTGTCATGTGGCACACATAGTAGCGATCAGGTGTGGTGGTGCTGCGGATGATCTTTCGCAGTCTACGAACATTATGGTTGTAGAGCTTAACTGTGTTGCCCCACACAATGTGGTGACTAAACTCATCTAAGTAGTGGATGCAAGGCTCACCTATGTTAAATTGTATAAAGTTATATCATTTAGCAGTTGTTGTGAGAGTTGTTGGAATGAGAAGAGTAATGTAGCCCTTACCAAGGAGAATGTACTTTCCAGGTTTTAGATGGATTTTCTTGCCTTTGAACATTCGGATTGAGCTTGCTTTGCGTGGGCGATGAATATATTCGTATGGCTTATTGTGCTTGCGACACAGTGGTTCGTCTGTGATAAATAGATAAGGAGATCATGGTAAGAGTTTGCAACAGCAAATAGAGGACAACATAAACAAACAGAAGACCTATTGAATCTGAAAACACAACTCATTTAATTGGATGGTTAATTAGCTTGTGTGTATTAGTGAAAAGCAGAAAAAGCCTATTTATCATGTATGATCAGTGAGAAGCAAATAAACCAGAGCATTAATGAATAGCAAACAGAACACCTACCGGACCCTGAAAGAAGTTTGTTTTAGTAGATAGTTGATCAACTTGCATGCATAAGTGATAAAAAAAGACTGATCAAATATCATGCATTAGTGAAGAAGAAGAAACATTCTCTCCGATGTACAAACAATCATAAGTATGTTTTCGAGCATTACCACGGGTAATTTGGCCACCGCTGACATCACTGGCTGTGTCTGCTTCCTCTTGTTTAACTGCTGTCATCTTGAAAGAAGTAGTAGAATAATTAAGCTGAATTATCTCGTTGTGGTTTCAGTTGGGATGTTTAACAGTGATGCATGTGTCTTAATATAGTGAGACTGATTATTATTGGACATAACTTCACAGGCCATTAGTATGCAATTACAAGTGTATCAAGACTGGACATAAGATGGTTGTGTCTGTACCGCCACCTTTGTAGGTCCAATGACTACAAGGTATCTTTCTCACAAAAAAATAAATATATGACATGGTACAGGATATTGTGCAGAGACGGCACCTAATCACAAGTTCATGACGGATGATTATAATGCATTAACACTGAAGCAGTTAGGTTTGTATAAGTGAAAGAATGAAAAAGCTGGGTTGATAAATAGATTTGATGCTTTATTTGTGTAGAAGTGTCTACGAGATCTATATTTTCTTAGTGGAAATAAATTGATTTGCCTCATTATTGATTCCCTAACAGAAATCTTGGCTAGCCTGTACGAATCTAATGCATCTGTTGGAGCTTACCTTGTAAATCTGGCGATTGGAGCGCTTATCCACAAGCGAAGAGGTGGCCTGTTCGTTGGTGAGGCCTTGAGCCAGACGCGTCGCGGGTGAATACGTCGGCAGCACGTCGTGACGACGCCCAGCTCTGCTACTGGGCAGCGGCTTCTTGGCCATGGTTCCAGCAGCTGGCCGATGCTAGGACGGTCGCTGTCGATGCGGATGGGGGAGACGGTCCGGTGGAGGATCTGGATAAGGAATCTGTAGCGGCTGAGTTCAATGGGAGATGCAGTGGAGTGACGAAGAAAGAAATGTTGTATGATTTTAGGACCGTCCATTTCTTCATCTGGGATACCAACGTTCTTCACAGTGTAACAAAAGTTCTCAGTTTCATCCAGTGTCATCGAACTGCATGTGCATAGGCTGTGTAAGGTTGATTTTCTAAATCCAACACCAATTGATCTGGCTTTCCATGCGGAGGATACATATATGGTTGATATCTCAGATGCAGATATTTTGTGATGAGCGGTGGCAGCTGACGATCGTCTGCAGGCAAGCCATCACAGCGTGCTATTACATAGTGTGTAAATGGCGTTGTGACTTCCCTGGTCTTGTGCTCAACTCTGCTTACAAAACCTTGTGAAGAAGAAATGTCAGCTATCATGTATCTTTTTGTTAACATCCAGGTGCTCAATTGATCGGCTGTAGCGAAAATAACCGTGTTAGAAGATCATAAAGACAAGCACACACATGAGTTATTTGAATAGTATTTGTACATCATGAGGACATCTATATACCTGTAGGCAGATCAAAAGGCCAGCATTTGGTTTTCTCCATAAGAAAAACTTTAGCAAGATTGAATCTACCAACGAATGGGTTTGTTTTTTATCTGTTGGCATCGCGCTCTCAGACTAATCCAGCCCGCACGATCTGCCTCGCTGTCCATTGGCAGTGTCCTTCTTGTCGCTCTGGTAAGCATCTGACCATTGTTTTTTCTCAACGATGTGTGCTCTAGCTAAAGCGGATGACGCTTGGGCCAGCCTTGCGCGTGGGTCCATTGTGCAGTGACGTTGCCTGTGCGTGCCTGTGTCCGGGTGGTGGGAGAGCAGCGGTGATCGTGGGTTGGCAGCCGCGCTCGTGGGTTGGCAATGGCGCAAAAAGCATCGGCCAGCCAAGTCTTCAAACCATGTGTATGTGATAATTTAAGAGATATCCTTTTATCTCATTGTATGGTATCATGACAGATGAAAAGAAGTAATGACATTATCTCATTGTTTGATAAAGCAAGTTGTAGTAGGATCAGTCTAAAGACATAAAAAAAATGAACACTGAGAACCTAGTGCTGATACATAGTGTTCTAAGAGAACCTAGTGTTGATATGCAACAGAGTGAAACATGTCCAACAGATACAAGAACATATTTCTTTCTGCAATGCTGCCCCAAAAGCACACTTCATGATGGTCTTACCAGCAAACAACCAATAGTCATACGTACAGGATAGTCTTAGGTGGCTTACATACGATCCAAAACGATGCTAAATATAGAAGTCTTGGTAGGTACTTATACTAATATTGAGTTATAAAGCAAAGGGCTTTTGCGATCTACTTATAGGATAAACAATCATCCGCAGCCCCTTCGATGTGCACTTGAAGGCGAAGGCATAGGCATGGCCTTTCTTCATCTTTGCCTTACGAAAAAGCTGCTCCAGTTTTTAGTGATAGTAGCCCTGTTGTCAACACCCTTTATAAAACGGGCCGTAACACTGGTAGTTCCGTCTCCAGTGCTTATTGGCAGCTCACCATGATCAGCATCCATGTGTGGGAAGAGGCAGTTCTTAGAAAAGTTTGCCCTAAAGTACTACAGATGAGGATAAAGGTTATTCGGCATGTGATTTGCTAGCATATTATTATATGAAACATAGCAAAGTATCTGTGCAAGATTACCATCCTTTTGCCCAAGAAAGAGCATCGCCTTTCTCCCAACAAAAATGAAAAGGTAAAAAAAAAGACATCTTGCGACACCATTAGCTTTCAAGGCCCTCGATCACCATTAGCTTTCAAGGCCCTCGATCATCCAATGAGATTATAACGTGTTGATATTGGGTTTTTCTTTAGAAAAATTCTTATCCCCACATTCCAATTCCCACAAATCATTCAAGTAATCTCAGACTCATAAAATTGGAAATGTTGATAATAAAAATAATAGAGTGACACAACACTTGCAGGGTGAAGAGGAGCTCACCTAGAGCTTAGGCCCTCTGCCCGCCATGTAGGCGCAGAAGATGCGTCTTGACGCCGCTCTGAATAAAATGTAGGGCGACAATCAAAGGGTAGGTCTAGGTCGTGAGGACAAGCAGAGAGCACGAGCAAGGGATCACACCTACTGCAAATTCCATCATAAAAGGCGACCCTCTACTCAGTTTCTTTAGATACAGGTTCTGATCAAAGTTAATACACAGACCATCTGAAACCATCAGTTTCAGCCTACTCGAATTACAGAATTGACACATGAATAATATCTCTCACAAATATATATATGTATTAGTCAGATCCACCGACTAATAAAAAATGAGAGCATGTTGTTTCACTTAAAGATATTGATAAAAACATTTATGTGTGCTTAGTACACAGAGGATAGGCAACATACATGTCCCCTGAACCTAAACCCAGCTCTTGATATGTACAAAAAAAATAACACATAACAAAAATGAGTAAAAGAAAAGCAAATGTAAATTTATCTATGCTCCAGGACTGACATATGTGTTCGTCGTAAAATCTGCCACAACACACTAATATGCATATGCAAGAGCACGAGATGCAAAAAGGCATCTCATACCTAGATTTTCACGAGATATCTTTTCCATGATGCTGCCAACCGAAGAATGCAGTGGTTGTGGTAAAAGAATAACTGGCCAAGTAAAAGAATCAGTATGGGGCTGGGACAAGGATATAGAGGCAAGAGGAAATGGAGATTGAAACATGACTTCAGAGCAGGGAATACTACTACTAATTGAAAGACTGATTTATATGTACCACAATGGGAGATTATGATACAATTTGTATTGAACTGAAATAATTTACGCCCAAAGAGGAAATGTCAAAGCAAAGAAATTTATGAAACTCTCAAACATAAGACCGCATCTGGTCTTGCAACTTGCTCTATCTATGGAAGCTAAAACATCAAAATGTATATATAATCTGTCTATATCTCTAGCATTACTCAATCTGGAATACTCTACTTATATGATTAGTACCAGACCTCATTTTTCATAGCAAGCAAACAGCAGAATAATATTATTTTCAATAGTTATAGGAATAATTGAAAGTTTAGCATTATACAGTTGTTCTTCTTAACATAAAGAGGGTGTTGCAAATCTGCAATCACTCCAGCTAAGCCATATATACATTTATACATATGAACCTTTAGCGTTTCTGTAGGCATGCTAAGTATTGATGGTCCATTGCAGTAAGCCTTCTTCAGATATGTGAATCCCTTCTGAATTTCAGCTTGTCCAATGCCTCCAAGAATATGTGTAGAAAGCCATGATGGTCCAGTGCCTCTAAGAACATGTGCAGAAATCTTTATATGAATCAAGAGTGCTAAACAACATGTCTTTTGTCAGCCATAGACAACACATGAGTACCTAAAACTATTATTGAGGAAGCTGATGATTTAGTTCATAAATGAAGGCACAATAGAAAAGCTGCGAAACCTTGGAAAGTGTATCAGTTTATCGGTGGTGGGATCAGGAGATGACGCTAATCAAAGTAAACTTAGAGCAAATATGAAACAGTATCCAATCAAGATTCAAGGTGTACAAAATAAACCTGAATGAGGTGTGCAGATAGGCAACAAACTCCTCTATACTGGATATAGTTTTAACATCAACATTCAAATGCACCGCTTAAATCCAAATCACGGGCATGCTTGACATCCCAAACATTGCAAACACAAGGATCATTGTATAGGCATGTGTTTCTTTATCTGATCATCGCCACGTGTAGTTAAGGATCTCTTATGCAACCCATGTCATGTATCTGCAATAGGAAAAGAACATGGCACACTATCATTGAGAAGACATCATATGGCATTCACATCACATGACGAGCTTCACCAACCATTCAACAACTTTCCTGAAATCCTACCACAGGTAAAAAATCAATGAACTCGCTGAAGATAATAATTATCAACCTCACAACCAGCAAAAAAATAGTGCAATAACTAACGAACAAGTGAACAACACATCATGTATAATAATAAAATCTCAAGTAAACATTAGGGAGTTAGAAACAGTCACAAAGCGCTAAAAAGGATGGTCAAGTTGGTAATTAAAATGATTCAATAGGTTTTCATTGCTGAAATTCAAGCACGGTCACCATAAAGAAAGTTCGATAAATAAGATTCAGTTGTTAGAACTATCCTTGGACTATGTAGTCTTCCTAGATTGAAGCAAATATTGGACATGAGAAACCAAATTATATTGTTCAGTTCTTATAAAGGCAGGAAGAAAATATGAGATGAAATTCATATATACAAAGTTTAGTAAACCCACGCCGGAAAGAAAAACAGCAAACAATGTTCACTTACACTACTCACCAGTTAGTCTCATATTTGTCCTAGCAGCTTGGCCAACCTATCTTCTTTGTTGTCATCATCGGCAAGCTGGCAGGATGACATCCTCATCCCAGACAGCTCTGGTTCTTCTACAGCGGGTAACTGACAGTGAAGCATAATCTAGAAGGAAGAAATTAAGGAAAGAGCAGGGAATTAGTGAACTGGACATCGAAAGCGAGCATAGGTAGCCAGGACTTATAACTCAAACAACAATTTCTTTTGCCCCAACAAATTAAAAGAATTTTTTGTTTGGCAGCATATATCCAAAGGAACAGATATGTTGTCTGTTTTATTTCCTTGACACACATCTACCCACCGATCAAATGGTTCTCACATTTTTTTCTTCCTTTGATACATATCTCCTAAATAATCAAATGGTCGATTTGAAAGTACAGCAGTCATATTAGTGTGCCCGTTGTATCAGTTTTATGGTTGGAATACAGTCTCCCTGCATAAAAGCAGATCCAAACAGCCAAGCCAAATGTCCAAAAGGTCTATGTATGTAACTATATCAAACACATGCTACTCTCCCAAGCACGATCTGGTTCACAAGAATTAGATACAAATTATTTAAATAAACAAATGGGAAACACATGCTACTCTCCCAAGCAAAACCAGAAACCTCACTCAATGACCGGAGGCCAAGTTCACATATGCTCCAGCCATGATTCCCCCCAATTTTCTGCAACCAAAATGGAAGTGCATGATTAATTTAGCAGTAGGTACAAGCACACACTTAACAAGGGACAATCCTAACTTGGGTTTTAGAGGCAAGAAACAGTCGAAAATCGAACATGTGTGCATGACTAATTTCCCAATTTTCTGCAACCAAAATGGAAGTGCATGATTAATTTAGCAGTAGGTACAAGTACACACTTAACAAGGGACAATCCTAACTTGGGTTTTAGAGGCAAGAAACAGTCGAAAATCGAACATGTGTGCATGACTAATTTAGTAGCAGGTACAACGTACAACCACATACTTAACAGGGGACAATCCTAACCTAGGTTTCAGAAGTAAATGGTTGAAGAACAAACACGTCGTCCTTCCTCCTTGTTCGATTCATCACTCCCCCACTTAAAAAAAACAGATTTACATAGTTCAGTAATAAGAACAGTAGCTCATTGTTTCATAAGATTTTATATGACAGAAATTTAGACGGGCTAAACTAAAAAAAAGCTAGAGCTGCGTAGGCATGGAAGAAGAAGAAACCGAGTGAAGTAGGATATCATCAGGAGCTTAGGCGTTTGGGGCGAGAGACTACCCACTCACCAGATATGAGCAGGTAGTCCAGATCTTTGTCTGACGTAGTTGTTTGCTGCGTATTCAAGAAGAAACCTATTAATATGTTTGTATTGCACGACTTCTCCTAGAGAATAGCTGCACAAATGCAATTCTGAAATCCGAAGTAACTAAGGTCTGAATCATCGACACCTACCAAGGTTCTGAATTTCTGTAGGCAATACTTCCAGTTTGGATTAGAACCGTCAGTTTTAGTACTTTAGTAGTTAATTTTATATATCTAAATATGCAGCCATGTAGTCGTCAGTTTTAGTACTTTAGAGAGTATGAGCTTCTGTAATTCATGGTGAAAATTCATCTCTATGGTGACAGAATTGACTGTGTGCATCAATTCAACTGATTTAGTTACCTTGTCCATATTGGGCACGAGGTCTTGCAGCCTCCTTAGCTATTCCTTGCTCTTCTTTCCTAAACAGCATAAGCAAGAAAAATATTCAGTACAAACATGTCGCACCAAGACAAACACCAAAAATATTGCAGGAAACTAACTAACCCTCTCAGCAATGCTTCGTGGGTGAGTGGCGCAGCCATGCTTGGTGCGGACTGTGCAGGCGATGAAGTCCTGCTGCAGCTGCTGATAGTCGTCCATGTCAGGCATGTCCAAAGACGTGGTCGACATGCCAAACTGAATTTGGTCCAGGGTGCTAGTAGAAGTGTAGCATTAAACAATTGACGGACAGCAGAGTGCGGATGGATGTGAAGTATATACATGTGAAGCTTATCCTACTTGGGATTCGATTTTGCTGAGGCTGGTGACCATGCCGCCGTCGCTGTCGATGAGCACCTTGGCCTTCTTGCTTCCGGGTGTGAACATGATGTTGGAGTTGGTGTCGTCCGAGGAGCTCATGGAGAAGCTCCTGGAGAGGTCGTTGGAGCCGTTGTCGACGGTGATGCTCTCACCGACGTCGGCCGACGGCAGTGGCGCGGGCATGGCCATCCCCATCTCTGTGTGGCATAATGTCCTGCTGCCTCGAGTAGCTCCACACCTGCATATTAATTGAGAGATCTCCACGTCAGTGAATTCTGAACTTATCTAGAAAGCTAACAGTATTGGGGGATCAAAGAAATAACAGAAAGTATTATACTTTGTAGTCACATAAGCCATACCATGAAAGGACATGAGTAGTACCTGACTTTGTTGAATTGGAAGAAATCATGTTAAAGTATGGATTCCCTTTAAACCAGCAGTCTCTCTTCACCTGATTAGAAGAGAGTAAATTCCTTTCCCCTCCTATGTGATGTCTCACGCTTGACCTCCTTTCTGCCATAAAATTTATCCTCTCAATCCCCATCCCACCAGACAAGCTGCACACACACACACACACACACACACACACACACACACACACACAAAATTAAAATCTCTTTATCCTCATTGGGGTCGTAATGAAACATTGTAAATACATATAAACAAAAAGAATATGCAAACCTAATAAAATTGTGCAAGAAAATTCAGAGAACTACAGGGAGAAACACGAACCTGGGTAGGTGCTCGACCAGGATGGGCTCTTGCGCTGTCACATGAGTAGTACCTGACTTTCTCGTTCCCCAATGTCGTCCTCCTGCTGTAGCCGCGGGGGCGGTGCCGATGTGTGTGCTAAAGAAGGCCACGACCCTATGGCGGCCATCTCGTCAGGGCCATTCTCCGTCTCCCATATCTGCCTGCTTGCTCCCTGCCTGCTCCACCAAGCAGACAAACTCAAACCTATGGGGAACAAGAAAACGATGAATAGATCGATCTAACTGGCAGCAAACGAACTGATTTTGTTTTGAATCAATTTCAATACAATCAAAAAATGGCAATGATAAGAGGAGACACATCACCCATTAATGTGATTCAGGTTCAGCCTACCACAAGATCAGAGAAGTTAATCTTCGTCTGCATTAGCTTCATCGGCTGCACCGTTCTGCTCCTGCGGCCCTGCCTCTTTATCCAATTTCCTCCGTTTGCCCCAAGATGCATGCTTCTGAAGATTGCAGAAAGGGTTGAGTGCAATTGAATAAAGCTGAATGTTCTTTTTATATCGATTGTGTCTAAATACAATAGTAAAGGAATGCCCAAAACTATACAAACACTCGTTCATAAGGATAAAGAGGGCAAAAAAATTCTGATGTTGTTAACAATTTATATTTATTTATGCTCCAATATTCTCGCCAACAATCTAAAGGACTGAGCCACTACACCCTTCATTTGCATTGTCACATAAGAGTTATTTATCTGTGCATCATCTAAACTCAAAGAATATATCCTTGATGGACACAACTGAGAAAGAACAGCAGGCTGTAACGGAATGAAGGAGACAAGTAGACAACAACACCGACCTTCCAATGCAATCGTCAGGGGCTGTACAAACCGGGAACTCAAATCGTTCGCATCTTTCCTTACTTGCACACATCATCTGCCCTGCAAATAAGATCATACTCAGTTACTATCATCATCCCAAAAGCGTCACATCACAGGGAGAAGCCTAATATTATGCTCTCCGGCGGCTCGTTCCTCAATCAAACAGCAGAGCAATTAGCTAAAGACGCCAACGATGCAGATCCTAAACCAGCAGTGCGAATTGATGCCAATAAATTAACTACCCCTATTTTCTCTCCCCAAGAAACCCCAAACATTTTACATAAGCATCAAATTCGTCACCCATATTAACTAAAAAACAACAACCCTAATTAACCCATATTAATAAATCAGGAATTCAGGATTACTCCCAAGAATCAGAGTAAAAATGGGATAAGGAAGAACAGGAAAAGCAAAGCAAGAGGCACGTACGTGGCTGAGAGGTTGTGGATGAAGATGCGGGTGCTCTCGGCGCAGGCGTCCATGGCGCCCTTGTCCAGGAGACCTCCGCCCTCCCCCTTCACCGGCGCCGGACACGACGACTGGGGTGAGCTCGTGACCTCCGCCGTCCCCTTCGCCGGCACCGACCACGACGAACAGGACGAGCTTGTCCTTGACCAGCCGCCGCAGGATGGGCTTGGGGGGCTCCTCCTTCGCGTCCGTCATCGCATCCGTCGACGCGGGCTTGGCCTTGGATCCCCTCCCCCTTGGCTGATTGCTGCGGCTGCTTGTCTCCCTGCCATATAGATCCATGCGCTTCTCATGGTAGTGGCTGGTGAGGCGCGCGGTTTGCCCGAAGGAAGAAGAGAGGAAGAGGAGGCGATGCGAGGAAGGCCGGGCTCCCGCGGCAGCAAGGGCGAAGGCGAGGGAGCAGGAGCGGAAGCGCTGAGGCGGCGGATTGGGGAAAGAGGACGAGGCGGCTGGGGTTTTTTCACTGTGATCTAGGTTTTCACTTCCCACGTCCCTATCCTTTCGGTCAAAATTTTCTGCTCACCCAAAAACACACCAACAGCACAGTATTAATCAGGCCCACGGTTAACAAGCCCCATCTGGCATTGACCATCGAAGGAGTTGTCTGGGTACAACAGAGACCAACGGACCACCGGCTGCCAGCGTCAAAAGTCGTACAAAGGTAAAAAAATCGAACAGGCCAGTTCGATTAGCGCTCGCAAGTGCTCCAGATTGCCGGGTAGTCTAGCCACATTTATATGTTCAATCCCTGGATAAAGTCAGAAAAGAACAGGCAAAGCAACCCCTGAGCTGCTTGGTTCTGCTCAGCTCAAAAAGAATACCGGCGAGGTGCTTTCAGTGCTCATTGGTTGAAAATGTAGAAATCAGAGCTTCCCTGCTACTTCCTCCGTTCCGGTTTATAAGGCTTATTCTAACTTTTTTGTTTTTTCAATTTATAGGGCTCATCTCCGTCTCATTTTTAGTTTTCGAGGCACATTAAATGTTTGCATGCAAAAATTAAAAAGGAACATACCAATGCATGTAATATTCCTACATATCTAGTGGTTAAGCATGCATGCACTGCAATTAATCCAAATTAGTGCATGAATTTAATTTGGATAGTTTTGTAAAGTACGAGACATATTCCTCCACTCATAAAATGTCTTGGTTGATGAGATTTCAGATTTGAGCCTACCGGATATTCATCATCAGACGAATTTAAACATTCGGATGATTGCAACTGAGAACCATCTCTCCACTGATCGCACGTGGTTCTGTATGCAGTTCATATTAAAATATCCAAAATATTTTATTCCATTTGTCATTCATCAGAAAAATTCTCATTAACATTTATACATATAAGAGGGATAAAATCCAACTTTTTGGTTCATCTGTAGTTTAAAAACTTAAAATTTTCGTCTACCATCAAATTTTCCAATCGTTAGACGTGTGCATGATTATTCATTAACCGTTGATACATCATTACAATTAGTGCCAGTTGATTCAATTTTGTCGCCACAATTTTGCTGAAATTAACAGGGCACTGGAGAAAGTGCTAAACACAGCCCAGCTTTATCCGTTGCTAGGTCTGAGATGTGCTGCTAGTCCATTTAATTAAGCTCCTCTTACGTTGCAGAAGATGCCACCAGATATACAGTTTAACTTATTAAACCGCAGGAGGATCATCAACCAAGTTACAAGACTTGCTTACTAGAATTAAAACAATAGTAGTATCAAGCTATTAAGCCACACCATTAGCCTTATTGTAAGGATATTTAAACGGACCTTCCTGATCATAGTAGATTCCTGCTACCGGATAGTTCATCATCAGACGATTTAAAAACGTTTGCATTGAAATTCGGTGTATTATCTGATTCGTACGTTTGCAACTAAGGGTCTTACTCGCATGGCTGTCTGGTCACACAAAATTGTACCACAGCTAACATGAAAATCTGTATGTAATCTACATTAAAATATCCAAAGCATTTTATACTCCCTTCGTCCGAAAAAGCTTGTTCCTCGAATGGATGTATTCTAAGTTAGTGCTAGATACATCCATTTAAGGGACAAGTTTGTTCCTCGAATGGATGTATTCTAAGTTAGTGCTAGATATACATATATTTGAGGAACAAGCGCCTATTCCTCGAATGGATTTATTCTAAGTTAGATTTATTCTAAGTTAAGTTAGTGCTAGATACATACATTTGAAGAACAAGCTTTTTCGGACAAAGGGAGTATTTGTGAACAAAGGGAGTAGTAAATTGATATACCCATATTATATATATATTCCATTTTTGTCCTTCATTTCTCATTAACAATAATAGAGTTAATGTGAGGGATGACATTGAGCTATTACTTTTTGGTTCATTTTGTAGTTTAAAAACAAAACATTTTCATCTACCACCAAATGGTGCCAACATTAGACATGTGCATGATTGTTCAGTGAACCGTTGAACCTCAAGTGACACGATTTTGCAGCCACAACTTTGGAGAAATTAATAGGTAACATCAGAACTAAAATTGTCAATTGCAACTTTGGCTATACACAGCCCAGCCTTGTCCGTTGCTATGTCTGAGAAGTGCTGCTAGTCCATTTAATTAAGTAACTCCTACCTTAAAGAAGATGCCACCAGATTTTTTTTAAAATCAACAGTTTAAAGATGTAGATCTGACAAATTACGGACGTAACGTGATGATGGACAAAAAATCAAACAAAATGAAGAAAAACTTAAATCAGAGATCGATTGGGGGAAGTATGCCCGCTTTAAATTTGGATGGGGCCAGAGCACACGACGCGCACATCCAATCGTGAAGCGACCGTCCGTCTCTCTCGGCACTTTGTGCAAAGGGCAACTCGTCCATGGATACAACCGAGCACCCGTTCGTCTGAGCCGTCTCAAAACATATCGAAAAAAGTCGTAACCTTTCAGCGAAGGAACAAGATGCAAACGAATTTTAAGCGAAGTATCGCCAGATATTGTGGCTTGGAATTAAAAGAAGATGGATCTCCAAACAATCTTCTCCTGGCTATCAATCTAGGCTCCATGCGGCAGACAGGACGCCATTGAACGGCGCGTGCTGTTGACTCATGATATAGAGCCCAAATACATCCCGATCTACAACTAAACAGAATCAAAAGGGAGAAATATCCACAAAACAAGCAGAGTCGATCTGAATTCCACAAACCAAGCAGCAAAAAAAAATGTGGGATGAGAAAGAGGAATTGTTGCGGCGGCGGGATGAAGAGGGAGGGGGCGATGGATGGGATGGTTTTAGGGTTGGTGAAGCCCCTTGCATTTTATAGCTGCGGTTCTCCACACGCGACCTATCAGCGGTTGACACAAACCGGGTTACAAGACTCTGACTGGGCCTTTTACCAGCACATGGGGCCACGGCCCAACATACATTATTCCAGGCCGATATTGCTTTTTTTTCTACAGCGCTCTGATTTATTTTATCGTGCCTCCCGGGTTTGCAGGCACCTTGTTTTAGCCCAACATGAATTTTTTTTTATCATTGATCGCAAATTTTGTAGGTAGCTTACCAAGCCGTGCTGATCAAGGAGATTAAAATGCGGCAGCATGCTTTCCGCCTTCCAAGTTTTATTTGTAAATTCAAAAAAAAAATGTGAATTCAAAAATATATATATAGCCATTTTTCTACATGAAAGCCTTCTGGGCGGAGCGCACTTTCAGTGCACGGCAGCATTGGCGCACTTTATCCAAGCCGTGCACTGCATGCATCGTGATGGGAGAACGCAGCCGCATGCTTTAATAGATCAGCAATACGTGCGGCATATACTACATGGAGGTGGTACTTTTAACTCACGTTACGGTCCCGTACGGAGAGCCATGTGTCCCTTTCATCGATTACTTGTACCACGATTGCTCGGATCCGATGTCAAACTCAGCACATGTCCGCTTTGCATGCGTCAGGTGATATGGCCCAATCCGGACCTGGAGCATAATTTAGTTGCATGGTGTTTTAGCTGGGACCCACTCATTTCATAGAACTTAATATAGCCACCCCTCGGGGAGCACCTAAAAGCAAAACCTAAAGTGGATGCGCTCGGGGATTCAGCTGGATCTATTGCCTTCTCACAAGAGAAATGGAGTTCGTCGACATGGAGGGGCAGCTAAGGTAAAATGTTAAAAGCTTCCTTGTTATTGGGTGGAGATCTTCTTATTTAGCCTGATGTCTTTTTTCTAACTTAGATTGACAGGTAGCTTGATTCCTGAGTGCTCCCATGCGTCGCAAAGAGTCCGAGATGTATTGCGTGCGCCATCAATTTGTTCATCAGGATCATCTAGGGCTTGCCACCATATGGAAACAGTGCTAGCCCGTGATGGGCAAGATGCAACTCGTCCAGTGCATGAAGCAACCGGAATCGTTGAAATCGATAGATCGATCGACAACGTCGCCCGGGAGCCTGCTTGTTGCGCAGAGAGTTTCGAAGCAGGATCTTGCGAGGTTCCTGTTCCAGTTTGCGTCATGTTGCTACCAGTTGCTACCAGTGCCAGTTTGCGTCATACTAAGGAGATGGCTCGGGGAACATTTGCTACGTCTAGTGAAAGAATCCAGGACCAAACTATGTGCTTTACGCGTCCAATACTGCATGTTGTAAAAGAGACGCTACATTATTATACATTGGTTCATAAATGCGCGATGACGATCCACATGCAGACGAGTGGTGCCGATAAGCATACCACTAGGCGCCGTGCACCAAAGGAGCTTTTCGCCTTCTGGCGCACTTTATTGGAGTAGTAAACTTATGTCGTTCAAGAGCTCATCCAAAATAAAACTCGAAGTATTACCATCCCAGGAGATTACATAATTTGAAACAAAAAGAATAATTAGCTAACTTGTGCGCAACTTGATTAGCTCCCCACGGACAATACTTGAAAGAGGTCGATCCAATCCTCCTGCAACAAGGAAGATTTCTGCTAGGACGGCATTATATGGACTCCAAATTTCGATGATTCCTGTAGATGATTGAATAAGCGCCATGCAGTCAGATTCGACCGTCATTGGTGAACATCCCAATCTCTCTAGAAAATCCAAGCCTCCCGACATTGTTATAGCTTTAGGCGAGTGGCATCCATCACACGATCAATGTGCTAGGTTGAGCCCGCCAAAGCCTCACCACGGTCGCTTTAGAGAACCACCGCCACTTCACGTGGGCTAGTCTCAAAGAAACAGACAGCACTTCGGCAAGGAAGAAGATTTCCGAGAAAACTAGAGAGAGAGATTAGCCTAGCGACAACCCCGTCTAATTAGGAGTCTAATTCTATTGGACAAATTAGACCGAGAGAGATAGATTAGGAGGTCTCCTCCAAATATATGATGTGTTATAGGAGGAGCCCTCCCACACACACATATCACCAGTGGAGAAATGACTCTAGGCACAACTTTTATTGGTGGTGCGTCATTTCCCACCAACGCCAGTGCTATTTTTCAAATAGTTGTGGCGTAGGCATATTTGGTACGACATTGATATGACCTTAGTGATGGCGTAGTGCTTTTTTGTCAAGCCACAGATATTTGCTAAGTTTTTTTCCTGTTTGGTAGAATTTGTTATGGCGTGGCCCATTAGGCCCACGCCAACACTAGTCCATCTTCTAACTACCCTATCGAGTCAAAAAAACTAAGCCGATTCACACCACATCTTTTTCACTTCGTCCCCCTCTCGACCAGCGCCGCCGCCGCTACCTCCCGACCATGCCGCTCGTCGCCACCGGACCAGCGCGGTCGCCGCCAAATCCAGGTCAGCAGGTGAGATCCCACTCCCCTCGCACATCTTCCCCATCTACCTCGTCCACGGATGCCATGGAATCCGTGGATTTGGTTTATTTGTGTATAAAATTAGTACTGTAGAATTAGATTTAGTAGTGTAGTACCTGATTATACTTAGTAGAGATTGATTTATTAGTGTAGAAACCCATTTTCTACTTAGGGTAGAATTTTATTAGTGTTCATTGTTCAATATGTTTTAGTGTAGAATCGGATGCTACTCTTTTGTGTTGATTTAGTAGTGTAGTATCTGGTTATACTTATTAGAAATTGATTTATTTGTGTAGAAACCGTTATTGTGCTTAGGGTAGATTTTTTTAGTGTTGAACATGTTTTAGTGTAGAATCGAATGCTACTCTTTTGTATTGATTTAATAGTGTGGTATCCAATTATACTCAGTAGAAATTGATTTATTTGTGTAGAAACCGTTTTTGTACTTAGTGTTGAGAAACATTGCATGGAAAACAAAAAAAATTCTACGCACACGCAAGATCTATCCATGGAGATGCATAGCAACGAGGGGGAGAGTGTGTCTACGTACCCTCGTAGACCGTAAGCGGAAGCGTTAGTTAACGCGGTTGATGTAGTCGAACTTCTTCGCGATCCAACCGATCGAGTACCGAACGTACGGCACCTCCGCGTTCAGCACACGTTCAGCTCGGTGACGTCCTCACCTTCTTGATCCAGCATGACGGCGAAGTAGTGGATGAGTTCCGGCAGCACGACGACGTGGTGACGATGGTGATGATGCTATCTCCGCAGGGCTTCGCCTAAGCACTACGAAAATATGACCGAGAGACTAAACTATGGAGGGGGCGCCGCACACGACTAAGCAATTGTCGTGGTTCTATGTGGCGCCCCCTCCCATATATATATATAGGTGGGGGAGGGAGGAGCAGCCAAGGAGGCGCCCCAAGGAGGCCGAATCCTCCTAGGGATCCTTCCCTAGCCGCGCCCCCCTTACCATATTTGCCGGAGGGGAAAGGAAAGGGGAGAAGAGGAAAGGAAGGGGGAGGCCGACTCCCCCCTTTCCTTCTCTCCCCAAGGGCTGCGGCCCTAAGAGGGGCGCGCCAGCCCCTTGTGGGCTGGTGTGTTCCCCCCCTTTGGCCCATATGGCCCATTAACCTCCCGGGGTGTCCGGAACCCCTTCCGGTGACCCGATTTCTACCCGGTACATACCGAAACTCTTCCGGTGTCCAAATATCATCGTCCTATATATCGATCTTTACCTCCGGACCATTCCGGAGCTCCTCGTCATGTCCATGATCTTATCCGGGACTCCGAACAATATTCGGTCACCAAATCATATAACTCATATAACACTATATCGTCAACGAACGTTAAGCGTGCGGACCCTACGGGTTCGAGAACTATGTAGACATGACTGAGACACCTCTTCGGTCAATAACCAATAGCGGAACCTGGATGCCCATATTGGCTCATACATATTCTACGAAGATCTTTATCGGTCGAACCTTATGACAACATACGTAATTCCCTTTGTCCATCGGTATGTTACTTGCCCGAGATTCGATCGTCGGTATCTTCATACCTAGTTCAATCTCATTACCGGCAAGTCTCTTTACTCGTTCTGTAATACATCATCTCATAACTAACTCATTAGTCATTTGTTTGCAAGGCTTATTATGATGTGTATTACCGAGAGGGCCCAGAGATACCTCTCCAGTACACGGAGTGACAAATCCTAATCTCGATCCATGCCAACTCAACAGACACCTTCGGAGATACCTGTAGAGCATCTTTATGATCACCCAGTTATGTTGTGACGTTTGATAGCACACAAGGTATTCCTCCGGTATCCGGGAGTTGCATGATCTCATAGTCAAAGGAATATGTATTTGACATTAAGAAAGCAATTTAAACCAATAAGGTGGCTGGGCAACTCGCTTCTAGGGAGCTCCCTCGATTTTAGCCTTCGTTGGCCGTCGGATGCTGGTCAACATGGTCGTCTGCGTGCTGCTTCCCGTTGGATCATCGCGTCTTGCATCGCGTCTCGTTTTGACCGGCCGATGAAAACGATGGGGTGAATGACCTGTGGGCTCATGGCGAAGGGCGATAGGCTGGGTCAAACGTTTTTGGGTGTTCGCGCGGCCTCTCCTCATGCGCGCGTCGTGCGCTCCCGCTTTTGCCGTTCGCTCCTTTGAATGGTTGGCAGCCGCATATGCACCCGATTTCTGCACTCGCGGCTGTGCTGTACCGATGACTGGTGGGCCTGTGCTGCCCTTGGTCCCGCTCATCGGCTGCACTAGCTGCATGTCACATGGTGTGGTTTAGTTTCCGCGGGTCAACCACTTTTGGTGGGTCATTCCCCACGCCCTGCGCAGGCAAATTTGACAATTTTGACCTGTGGATGAAATCATTTCAGAAAATGAACTGCCCCTAAAAAAATCCACTCAGCTGACCTTTTTGTATGGCGCCCGACACGAAGGCGCCACACTACACTGTGCAGCGCCTAACTGACAGGCGCTGCACGTCTAGCCAGCGTCGCACCCGAGTGATCCGAAAATTACTAAGTCAGCGTGCAGCGCCTGAGAGCTAGTGGTTGCTTCATTTTGTAGTGGTAAATAATGCAACCACTAGTGCAACGCCTAGAGGTTAGGCGCTGCACATTGACTTAGTAATTTTTAGGCAGTCCGGGGTGCGACGCTGGCCAGGCATGTAGCACTTGTCAGTCAGGCATTGCACAGTGTAGTGTGACGCCTTCATGTCGGGCGCCACTCAAACAGGTCAGCTGAGTGAAATTTTTTTTAGGGACAATTCATTTTGTGAAATGATTTCATCCACAGGTCAAAATTGTCAAATTTGCCCTCTGCGCACGTCGTGCGTTGTGGGAATAGAGCGGAGGGGTTAGCCGGTGCGTGTGCACCCGGCGTCTACACCTGCGGATTCTTTCCACCGTATGACTTGTGGGCCAGGTTCGTCTGTGGTCCTACACGTCGGCGAGTGGTGTTCGTCCGGTCCGTGTCCAGTCGCTTCGTCCGGGTTGGAAGGAGTTGTTGGGCTGCACTGTGGGCTGCTTGGTGCCTAGCTGACTCCTGCGCTAGGTCCTGTCTCATCCTGTGGTGTACCATTGGCCATTTCCATTCTCTCTCGTCTTTCGTGACTCAACATGGCAATGGGTACCCGCAACCCGTAAACCCGGCGGGTAAAAACCCTATTACGATAAGGGTTTGAGACAAATAAATACCTATGGGTTTATAAATGGAAAAAAATTGTACACATCGGGTAAGCTGGGTGGGTATGGGAATGCAATACCCATACCCGCGCGCCCACGTACCCGCATACCCATATACTAATTTGTTCAAACAGTAGGCTCCATGTGTCATTCGCTAAAGGAACCTAGCCATTGTTTAACGCAACCGCTAACCTCGACCCAAAATCCTCTCCCCTTATGCATGTGCATGATCTTGTTTAAATGCGTTGATCTTGTTTTGTGAACTCAAGGTTTTGTTGATCCTATTATATAGTCTCCTTCGGTTGATTATTTCGAAGTAGGGGATGCAAAAGTACCTTCAATAAAAGAAAATTAGAGAAAATTTTGTCCGTCTTGTTTGTCTTGTAATTGAAAAAAAAGAATAGGTGTGAATGTTTATCTAAAAGTTTATGTAAAGGCTACTCACTCATGTATATAACTGGACATTGTTTAGTGCCATCTATTTCATGCTTATTGCTATCCATTTCTGAAAATTAATATCATTCTTTTTATGCCATCGCACAACAAATCATCATCTATATGCGCTCTAATGCTAAAATGTGGTATATATGTACTGAAATATTGAAGTATACATGCTGAAATGTTGGGTACATATGTGTAAATGTTGAAAAATACAGGATGAAGTGTGAATTGGGTAAGGTGATCGACATGGGTATTTTAACCCGCGGGTATTACCTGCACCCGACCGGATACGGGTATGAGAACAGTTTAAAACCCGAGGTGCGGGTACGGGTACGGGTATGGGCTAAAAATAATGAGACGGGTACAGGTTTGGCGGCCATTACCCGCACCCGAACCCGCCGGGTGCCATGTTGATTCGTCACCATTTTTTTTGCCGCACGCCGCTGCTCATGGGCCCGTGTAGACGGACGGTCCCATTTGTCTGTTGGATGGGTGTATGCTGCGTGCGTCTGCCCCTCCCTCGCTGCCGGCGTACTGTGGTTGATGCACGGCTCGACCACACCGACGTGCGAGCGCCGCGGCATGGTCGCGCGCGATAGGGCCCCTGAGGACGAGGTGTGCGCGTCCACGATCCTGGTGACGGCTGGAGGGAAGCTCCGGGAGCTGCCGTTCGCGCTGCTGGCGGAGCGGTGGATGGTGGTGGCCTTGGTGGGGGCCACCGCGGGATGGGGATGAACGCGGTGGGGGCGCCGCCGGGGGGCGAATCGGGGCGGCGAGCGAGCGGGAGAACACACTGCTCTCCTTTGGCCGCGCCGCCGACCACGCAGCCGTCGCCATCGTCGAGTTCGACGTCCAGGTATATACAGACACAAATGAAGCTAACCTCCGCTTGAATTTCCCATCATTAGTTCGCAATTGATACGCTGCTAGCTTGTTTAAGCTTGGACTCTGGTCGGCTCGTCTCGCTTCCTTCGACTGTACTCTACTGCGATCTATTGTGATGACCCTTGTTTGCTCGATGGGCGACGCTGGTTGAGGTTCGTCCTGCTCGTCTTCTTGTGTTTTTCACCTCACCTCTCTCTTTGCTTCGCCTACTAATCTCGCAGGCTTTGTCTCGTTTCGTCCATGAGCAGTTTGTTTCGACTTGCCGTTGTCGCCTGCGTCGACGCGTGTGTCTTTCTGTCCTTCGCGCTCAGGTTTGTGCACGCCACTTGTGCTCGCCTATAAGTCTATAACCTGTTCGATGAAATGCGTTTGTGCTAATATTTGTTCTTCGGTTTAGTCTGTTTTCTTAGTTTTCTTCCTTCCTAGCTCTGGTAAATAGGTTGTTCTTTTTCTTTTCTGAACCGCGAGTGTTTCTTGCTTGCATCTGCATCTTTGCATGCCGTGGTTGTTTTCTGACCGGTTCTTTTCTATATTTCGTAGGTTGTACGATCTCGCCCGTTGATGCGTCAACGTTCTGCTCGTTGCTTCGTCTCTGTTTTACTCATCAAGGTTTGCTGATCTCCCCTCTGGCTACCTTCCTATTCTGCTTTCTTTATGTACTATCATGTTGGCTATCCTACTGGTTGTTTCTGTATGTACTATCATGTTATCTTAGCCTACTAATCGTTTGAATATATTTAGCTGTCTTTCTAACAATAGCCCATCAAAGCTAGCAATATTTCATAAGCAACACTTATTATACTAGAGATTGACGAGTATGATATAAATAGTTTAATTAAATAGCTTCCGTGATATGGAAAATTCATGTATTTTCTGTTGCTGTTCAGGAGTATGCCTGTTAAGAGATTCAGTTGCCATGGTTCCCTGAGCAAGATTCAGTTTTACATGGATTATTCTAGATAAATTCAAGTTATTTGTGTTGGGACACCTAAGCTGACCTTTATACCTTTCTATTTAGGAGATGGCAGCAGTATATACAAAATATATCACTAATTATTTGTAGGAGATGGCAGCAGTATATACAAAATATATCACTAATTATTTGTAGAGTTCATTCTTGATAGGAACAGAACTGTTATAGCTGATGTCAACACGTCAAGGTGAGTTTCACCCAATCCTTCTTCACTCCTCTCTCCCTCTTTAACTCTCTCTAACTCTGCAAGCTTATGTACTGCGCTCTGCTCCAATGATTTTTAATTGTTGTAAATAAATATCTCTTTTTCATTTTCTATGCTGAAAGGAATGGTAATGCTTATGTTTTACTATTTGTAAAATTAACATATGACAGTTGGCTTCTTCAGGTGGCTTATTGTTGATTTTATTTTCTTGTCCGCCTCTATGAAATTTTTGAAGGACTTGTCAATCCAATGGATTCTGATGCACGATGTTGAATTAGATATGGCTGCCAGTATGCAGGCCATCTTGAGTGTCTCATCTAGATCAATGGGAACAAGAAAGTACACATATTAGGAAACTGAAATGTGACAACACTTGTTTTCGTCTAGATGACTGCCAGTATGCACGATGTTGAATTTTTGTCAGAATAGCGTACCTAAACAGTTGGTTGTTCGTCTAGATTAAACACCCAGCTATAAGAATGGGTTGACAGCACTGATTGACTCTATTGGCACTTCAATGTTGTCCAGATTCATCATTTTTTTGCCATTGATTTTCCAGATGGTATTTCAGAGGCTTCTTATTAGTGACTTCCAACTTCCATACAAAGCATGAGTGAATTTCTTGTTTCACATATTGATATGTTGATTACGGACACTAATTGACACTGTGACCTTGATGCTTGATAGAATTGCATCAATGAATTTCTTGTTACTTGCTTTGCTCAATGTATATCTTGGTCTGTTATTGCGTGACTTTGCAAATGTAAAACTGAGGCTTTTCGGCCTTGGTAATTTTGATTCTTGTCATGTTCAGGATTCAGACGGTTCTGAAACCACATTTATAGTTTTTCTTGGTATTTAGGTTTGAGTTGCACAATAAAAAAATCGATGATTGTTTACTTATGGATGGTAATATATTTATTTTCATTGGTTTTGAAGTTATAAGAAGGTCACCATGACAACTGATATTAAGGTTTAGTAGTTCTACTCATTTTTATTCTTTGAGATACTCCTCCAATGCAATTTATTTTCATTGGTTTTGAAGTTATAAGAAGGTCACCATGACATCTGATATTAAGGTTTAGTAGTTCTACTCATTTTTATTCTTTGAGATACTCCTCCAATGCAATTTTGATGCAACATTGGATATTTTCACAACTTTAACCTTATGCCACATTTGCTTTTGTCTTATTTCAGTGTGTTTATTTGCCATCTTTATGTGCTCAGGGCCAAAAGAATTGCTAATCGTGCAGTTTTAATAGACGTACATGCTACAACCACTACAGGAATCAGGCACTTTGCCGTCTGCCATGGCTGACGGCAAAGGCATGCCTGGCGGACGGCAAAGGCCTTTGCCGTCAGCCAGCAGACGGCACCACGTCTGGCTGAACGAGCTACAGCAAAGGGCACTTTGCCGTCTGCTGGCGGACGGCAAAGATGCAAAGGTCTTTGCCAGCAGACGGCAAAGGGCATGGACGGCACACATGGCAGCTTAGGTTCGTTAAGGGGTTAACGGCGTGCTTTGCCGTCTGCTGGCAGACGGCAAAGATCTTTGCATCTTTGCCGTCTGCCAGCAGACGGCAAAGCAACCATATAGGCCAGCCCAATGCCCCCAGGTTGCACAGGTAGATGCCACGTGGCAGCTTTGCCGTCTGCTCTGCCAGCAGACGGCAAAGAGCCTGTATAGCCCCTGTTTTTTTTAGTTTTTTCTTAAATTCAATCAATTTCACAGAATTTCACAGATATATATATATACACATTTGAAAATACTTTCAACAAGCATACCAACACATATACATACCAAATCATATCCCTGCCATATGGATATGATCATCCAACACATATACATACCAAATCAAAAGTCCATATGCAACATATATAGCTAGCCAACATATCAAACAACAAGCATACAATGGTTTCATCCATACATACATATATAGGTAGCAAGTTTCACATTGTTCATCCTACAAAATCAAAACAAAAAGGAAGCACAAGGAGAAGAGTAGACTCCATCAACGCAAGTTTCCTCATCTAAAGCAAATCTGCAAATTGGGAAAGAAGAAAGTTAGAAGAAGAAGGAGAAGAAGACTAGCTAGAAGAAGAAGAAGACTAGCTAGAAGAAGAAGAAGAAGAAGAAGAAGAAGAATTTTTCTTCTCTTTCTTTTTCTCCTCTCCTCTTCTTTATCTTCTTCTTCTTCTAACTAAGGTAGGTAAAAATGCCATTTTTTAGCTAAGCTAGGTAAAAATGCTAAGTGTAGGTCATTTTAGAGCTAAGCTAGGTAAATAGGTCATTTTGGAGCTTAGTAAGGTTATTATGTCATTTTCGAGGAAAATAAGCTAAGTCTATGTCATTTTGGAGGTAACAAAGATTATCATGCCATTTTTGACCTAAGTATGTCATAAATGAACTGAAGAAGCTAAGTATAGGTCATTTTTGAGCTAACCTAGGTAGTTATGCCATTTTTGAGCTAACTAAGCATATTTATTCATTTTGGAGGACAAAATGGTAAGTGTAGGTCATTTTAGAGCTATCCTAGTTAAAATCGGTCATTTTGGAGCTAGTAAGGTTATTTTGTCATTTTGGAGGAAAATAAACTAATTATATGACAGTTTGGAGCTAAACCAAGGTTATTATGCCATTTTTTACCTAAGTAAGCTAATTATGTCATAAATGAACTAGGTAAGCTAAGTATAGATCATTATTGAGCTATCCTAGGTAGTTATGCCATTTTTAAGCTAACTAAGCATATTAAGTCATTTAGGAGGAAAAAATGCTAAGTATAGGTCATTTTATAGCTATCCTAGGTAAAGTATACGTCAACTAAGCTTATTATGTCAATTTGGAGAAAACTAAGGTAAGTATAGGTCATTTTTGTGCTAACCTAGGTGATGATGCCATTTTTGAGCCAACTTATGTAAGTATAGCTCATTTTTTTATCTAACTTAGGTAATTATGCCATTTAGGAGGAAAATAAGCTAAGTATGCATTTGTTAAGCAAAACACTAGAGAAAACTTACCCTCGTCACAACAAATGCGATGAAGATCGCAACTAAGGTAACAATTGATCCAACGGCATAATGATACCAAGCCTCATTATCAATGGCATATTTTCTAATCTTCTTAATCTTCAAGCGCATTGCATCCATCTTCAAGCGCATTGCATTCATCTTCATCTTGTGATCATCGACGACATCGGCAACATACAACTTCAATTTCATCTTCTCTTCTTCAATTCTTTTAATTTTTTCTTTCAAATACTCATTTTCTTTTTCAACTAAATTTAACTTCTCGACAAGAGGGTCGGTTACAATTTTCGGTTCACATACCTCCTAGATTAAAATATCTCTATGTCAACTTGATGGCCATAATTGTCATAAATGCGAAATGCAACAAATAGTTAACAAATAGTTATAAAAGAGAATTTACCACATCCGAATCATAAAGCGGGCGAGGGCCGCGGGGACGGATATCAAGACCATGGCACTATGTATAACAAACAATCATACAAAGTCAGAAAATTATACAAGTAACTATATAAATCATACAATCATACAAGTAACTATATAAATCAAGTACAACATAAAAAATTGAATACCTAATAATAATCTGGATCGTCGGGTTCAATAAATGCTCCGGGATCAATAAATGCATCATCATCATCACTATCAGTAATGACGTGCTCATCATCATCATTAATAAATGCATCATTATGTGGAAGGGCACCTTTACGTAATCGGTTAAGCAGCGACAGGTCATCCGCAGCAGTAACCTCTTCTAGTTCAGGCTCTTCTTGTTTCGGCTCAGGGGTGAAGTCGGGTTCACTGTCGCTGTCTACTTCAATGTTCTGGGGTGAAGTAGAGCGGTTCTTGAAACGTTTTTTGGAAAGACTGTTTCTTGAAAGAATTCTCCTTCATATGTGTCTGGGTTAATGTGAGGTTCATAATCCTCTTCATTGGGGGGAGGTGGTCTAACACGTGACGGCATTTCATAAACGACATCCCAACCATTGAGATTTGGATCACTTTGACAGGCCCACGGTAGATAGAAAACTTGGGTTGCCTGTTGAGCCATAATATAGACATCGGGAACATCCAAATGGGTGCTTTGTTTGATTTCCACTAGCCCTATATGTTCATGAGCCCTATATGTTCATGAGTCCTCTCCTTCTTTTTCTTCTTCTTCCTTCTTCCTCTTGACTTATTTTTCTTCTTCATTTTCCTTATTTTCCTTTTTCCTTTCCACTTCTACTTTTTCTTCTTTTCTTCTTTTTTTTCATCTCACAAAATGTACTAATAACCTAAAATATGACTAACCTAAAATCTACTAACCTAAAAAAAGCAACTAAATCAACTAACCTAAATTACTAACAGTACAACATAAATCAAAAAACAGCAAGAAAAAAAAGTGAAGAACCTCACCGGGGGCGGCTGGACGGAGAGGCGCCGGGCGGCGGGGGGCGGAGCGGCGACGGGCGCCGGGGCGGCGGGCGGCCTTGGGGATCGGGGGCGGCGGGGGCGGTGGGGGTCGGGGGCGGGGGCGGCCTTGGGGTCGGGGCGCGGGGGCGGTGGGGGTCGGGGACGGGGGCGCTCGGGCACGGGGGCGGCGGCGCGGGTGAGGTAGGGAGGAGAGAGAGAGAGAGGGGAGAGGGAGGATTGGGCCCGGGCGCTGGCCACTGTTTAGTTAGGTCACAGCTCTTTGCCGTCTGCTAGCAGACGGCAAAGAGCCTAGCTAGTGGGGTGGGGCCGGGGGAAACGGCCGTTAGGTTGGCCACTTTCTTTGCCGTCTGCTGGTGGACGGCAAAGAAGCCGTTAGGTCGTTCTCGTTAGTGGGCCACCCACCCTCTTTGCCGTCTGCTAGCTGACGGCAAAGCTTCTTTGTCGTCCGCCAGCAGACGGCAAAGAGCAGGCTGATGGCAAACATGATCTTTGCCGTCAGCTCATTCTTTGCCGTCAGTTTTCTGTAAGCTGATGGCAAAGACGTTCTGGCTGACGGCAAAGATCCTGATTCCAGTAGTGAGCATGGTAAAAAATAAGGGGAGCTTTTAGACGGCCTCTAGGTTATCAGATGAAATCCGGTTAAATTTTAGGAAGGTTTAGGAGTATCTCCCTTTTTTGTATAAATTTGGCTCCACAGTTGCTTAAACAATAGCTAGGTTCTAGAACAAACCTGCTATGAATAATTGCATTGTTACTTCAGTGAAAAGTTCCCGGGCATTCTATGTGTTCCTCTGAACTTGGTTGAAAGTATTCCTTTTGTTATCCAGTTTCTCACTAAGCATGTTACCTTTGTTGCTGAATTTTGCCTACAGTTTATGTATATTAGACTCACATGATTACTTGATGGTTGATGTGGATTCTACAACTTGGAAAACACATCTAGGATATTCAAGTTGTGTGTGGCGCCTGGGAGAAAGCTTTCTAATCCATTCAACCACTTACATGAGAATCCAGTGCCGCAGGTGACTCATTCACGCAAGAACTGTTGTCAAGTTTTTCCTTTTCTCCTTTGATTCTACAAGCCGCAAAGGAGTGAAGGGTAGAAAATATTTCCATTCTCGTTGAATTGGGGATTGTCACCAAGTAAGTGCTCTAGATGTTTCTATTTTAGAGCAAGAAGCCAGATCAGCTTGTTCATTGTAAATCTTGGAAAACTTGTTTATTGTCACTTCCATATCTGTTATAAACTTTTGTTGCTGGTGTGGTACTTTTCAATCTTGGTTTGCCCTTCCATTGCAGCAATGTCCTTGTTTCTTCACTTGATTTCTCGTTTCATGTTTGCACCTCTATTACAGTAGAAAAACATGTCATAAACATTGTTTGTCCAGTTCCCTTCAAAAAAGAAGAGATGGCTACAGAGAGTGGCTCCATCACTGACAAACGTTGTGCAAGGCATTGTTTGTTCAGCTACTTTAAAAAATGAAGGAATTACAGTGCATCTGAACTATAAAGGGGCTGTGTAGGATAAAATGCTATGGTTCCAGACAAGTGGGAGGGGAGAGACAAAGCGTGACTTGGATTCCTAAGTTCCAGCAAATGTAGCAAAATTGTAGAGAATGCCCGCATTTTGAAAACTTGATCACATAGTTTGAGGCTATGTTTCTTTCAAATTTTATTATTAAGAGGATCCTTATTATTGTCAAATTGTCAAGCATTTATTTTCAAATAACTCTTGGTTTGAAATGGGACCTTGCACCATGCAACAAGTAATGTTATTATACATCTTAATGTAGACAACAAACCTCCATTCTATTTTAGCATTATTACTAGACAAAACCAACAATAGAAACATTGAATAAACAAGAATAGACCTGAGTTAATGTGTCAGCGTGCTAACCATATTTTCAACTAAAAAAATGTTTCCTTAACTGGTCTATACATGTTACACAAATATGATTTTTTTCAACCTCATATTTCTCAGCATGATAAACATATTTTCAATATAGCATGATTTAACACATGGGCTTTCTACTACCAATATTGAATATGTCCTTGCAAAATAAAACTATTTTCATCGACAACATGTCTTTAGCGGGTCTCTGCGCCATTTGGTGCAATGGGTCAACTAGTAGTAATAAACTGAACGATCATATGCTAAGCTAACGAACGGGTCTTGTCCATCACATCATTCTCCTAATGATGTGATCCCGTTATCAAATGACAACACATGTTTATGGTTAGGAAACCTTAACCATTTTTGATCAACGAGCTAGTCTTGTAGAGGCTTACTAGGGACACTGTATTTGTTTATGTATTCACACGTGTATTTAAGTTTCCGATCAATACAATTATAGCATGAATAATAAACCTTTATCATGAATAAGTAAATATAAAATAACAACTTTATTATTGCCTCTAGGGCATATTTCCTTCAGTCTCCCACTTGCACTAGATTCAATAATGTAGTTCACATCGCCATGTGATTAACACCCATAGTTCACATCGCCATGTGACCAACACCCAAAGAGTTTACTAGAGTCTATAATCTAGCCCACGTCGCCATGTGATTAATACCCAAAGAGTACTAAGGTGTGATCATGTTTTGCTTGTGAGAGAGTTTAGTCAACGGGTCTGTCATATTCAGATCCGTATGTATTTTGCAAATTTCTATGTCTACAATGCGTTGCATGTAGCTACTCTAGCTAATTGCTCCTACGTTCAATACGTATCCAGATTGAGACTTACAGTCATCTGGATTGGTATCAAATCTTGCATCGACGTAACCCTTTACGACGAACTCTTTATCACCTCCATAACCGTGAAATATTTCCTTAGTCCTCTTAGGTAACTAAGGATAATTTTGACCGTTGTCCAGTGATTTACACCTGGATCACTATTGTACCCCCTGGCCAAACTCATGGCAAGGTACACAATAGGTCTGGTACACAGTATGACATACTTTATAGAACCTATGGCTGAGGCATAGGGAATGACTTTCATTCTCTCTCTATCTTCTGCCGTGGTTGGGCTTTGAGTCTTACTCAACTTCACACCTTGTAACACAGGCAAGAACTCTTTCTTTGACTGATCTATTTTGAACTTCTTCAAAACTTTGCCAAGGTATGTACTTTGTGAAAGTCCTATTAAGCGTCTCGATCTATCCCTATAGATCTTGATGCCTAATATGTAAGTAGCTTCACTGAGGTCTTTCATTGAAAAATTCTTATTCAAGTATCCTTTTATGCTATCCAGAAATTCTATATCATTTCCAATCAGCAATATGTCATCCACATATAATATCAGAAATGCTATAGAGCTCCCACTCACTTTCTTGTAAATACATGCTTCACCTTAAGTCTGTATAAAACCATATGCTTTGATCACCTCATCAAAGTGTATATTCCAACTCCGACATGCTTGCACTATCGCTGGAGCTTGCACACTTTTTAGCACCTTTAGGATCGACAAAACCTTCTGGTTGCATCATATACAACTCTTCTTTGAGAAATCGATTAAGGAATGCAGTTTTTGACGTCCATTTGCCAGATTTCATAATTATAAAATGCGGCAATTGCTAACATGATTCGGACAGACTTAAGCATCGCTACGGGTGAGAAAGTCTCATCGTAGTCAACTCCTTGAACTTGTCGAAAACCTTTTGCGACAAGTCGAGCTTTGTAGACAGTAACATTACCATCAGCGTCAGTCTTCTTCTTGAAGATCCATTTATTCTCTATGGCTTGCCGATCATCGGGCAAATCCACCAAAGTCCATACTTTGTTCTCATACATGGATCCTTTCTCAGATTTCATGGCCTCAAGCCATTTATCGGAATCTGGGCTCATCATAGCTTCTTCATAGTTCGTAGGTTCGCCATGGTCTAATAACATGTGACGCCCCCGGCTTAATCGTGCACTAATCATACATGCAAATGCACATGATCAAGCCTAAGGACTCACGGGAAGATATCACAACACAACTCTAAAACATAAATAAAGTCATACAAGCTTTATATTACAAGCCAGGGGCCTCGAGGGCTCGAATACATAAGCTTGCGTACAAGCATCAACGGAAGCATCAGATATCTGAGTACAGATATAAAAGAAAACACAGAAAGGCCCTTAGAAGGCGGGGCAAAAGAAACACTACGATCGAAAGGCGCAAGCCTCCTGCCTGGGACCCTCCGATCCTACTCCTGGTCGTCGGCCAACTCGTAGTAGTATCCACCCTCAGGGTAGTCGGCGGGGGCAGCTGTCTCAGGGGCTCCGTCATCTGGTCGCATCAAATGGATATGGGAAAAAATAAAGCAAAGCAACCGTGAGTACTCATCCGAAGTACTCAGCAAGCAAGGATCTACACTACATTTGCAACATTTTCAAAGGGAGGCTGTATATGTGGACTGGGCTGCAGAAATGCCAGAATAGAGGGAAAAACCTAGTCCTATCGAAGACTAGCATCTTCAGCGGTCTTGCAGCATTAGAAGAGAGTAGAACAATACAATATAAGGTAGCAGTGCTGATATCAACCTCACCCAGAGATCCTTTCTCGACTCCCTGCGAGAAAGCAATCCCAGAGCCATACAGTCATCAACCTCGTCCTGAGATCCCTTCTCAACTCCCTGCGAGAAGCAATCCCAGAGCCATATATCCGGGTATCATCTCACGGTCTAGTTGTGTCGATCGGGATACAACTCCGAGTGTCCTTTACCGTAGGACCGGCTATCGATAGATGTGTTCTTCCCTGCAGGGGTGCACCAACTTACCCAACACGCTCGATTAACTCCGGCCGGACACACTTTCCTGGGTCATGCCCGGCCTCGGCCAAATGATACACCGCAGCCCTACCTACAGCTCAGCAGAGAGGTCCCTGCCGGTCTACATCCTAAGCGCTCAGGGGTCTTGGGCCATCGCCCTGTGCACTCCGGGTCGTTGCGAGCAGGGTGAAGCCAGGCACCAGGAGGGCGCCAGTCCGTCCCGTTCACGGCCTTCACTATCGGATGTATATGAGTAAAATCCCGCAAGGCTGAACTAGACGTCTGACAGAGCTTTCGGCTGATGCTACGATGTAGAATGCCCATACTATGCCCACGTGATGGTTAGTGCTATCAGGCCAGAGGCCTGCTTGGATCAAATATCCAAATCGTTAGTGGACTAGGGCTTGCGGTAACGAGCAGAGACTCACGAAAGATGTGACCCCATCGCCCCGTCTCGAGGACTTGCGGCAAGGGCCAAGAATGCCCGGCCGCGCCTCGTATTCATCACTCGGGCACCATCCAGGTCAACCCGTCTCCACAACACTCGCCACTTAGGCTCACGCGGGTACCCCTCAGGGTCGACCCGCCTATCCAAGTAACAGTGTAAAGTCCAAGTATCCGTGTGTCCATAACATCAGAGGAATCCGAGGTATCACCCTCGTGGAATTCCCACTCGATGTATCCGTCAAGGTGAACTCGGAGGAATCACCCTCGCTGGTTTCACACTTGTGGTGTTGTACGACGGCGTCGTTATCAGAAGCGGTGAAGGAGGAATCACCCTCGATGACCACGACCGAACAGCTTCTCTACAGAGTTAACATCAGAAGTGCTACAAGAGGTTTCACCCTCGGCACTTGATAGTAACGCTGCAGTGTCGTTACAACTAGGGGGGGGGGGGGTGATGTGTGGTGCCGGGGCCTGGTCTTCAATCCCGTTGATCGGGTCTTCTGATAATCCAGCGGGGCAGTCGGGACTAGCGGGGTCACTAATAGGTCTCTCAACTAGCCTATACTAAGCAGTTTAGGTTATGCAGGTAATTATCAACAGCAGGTTACAATAAACAGGCTATGCATCAGAATAGGTAAAGCAGCACCAGCAGCAATTTCTAATGCAAGCATGAGAGAAAGAATAGGCGATATCGGGATGCTCAAGGGAGGGGGGGCTTGCCTGGTTGCTCGGCGGCAAGGGCAAGGTCGTCAATGGTGTCTTCGGTCTCCGGAGCTGCGTCGGTCTCGGGGACGACGTCGGGGTCTAACAAGAGAGAAGAGGGGGAGGAAACAGTATAAATACACAGCGAACAAGTGCAGCACAAAGCATAACATGGCAATATGCGGTGACAGAGGTGATCTAACGTAGTGCCAGGTGATACTGGCGAAGGGGATTCATCCGGGAAAGTATTCCCGGTTCCGGACAAATGTCGGACAGGTGACCGAAGGGGGAATGTCCCATGTTCATGTAGTTAGAGACATGTGACGGACGAACGGACCGCGTATTCGGATTCGTCTCGAAATTCTGAGCAACTTTCATGTACAAAGTTTTTCGATCTGAGCTACGGATTATTTTCTATGATTTTCTAAAGATTTAATTGATTTTCTAGAATTATTTTAATTATTTAATCCAACATTATCCAGAATAGTAATTGATGACATCAGCATGACATAAGCATTGCATCAGCAGTAAACAGTAGGGCTGACCAGGTCAAACCTGACCAGTGGGTCCCACTGGTCAGTGACTGGACTAATTAACAGAGTTAAATTAACTAATCTAACCCTAATCAACTAGTGGGACCCACCTGTCAGTGTCTTACGCTAATTACAATTAGTTAAAATTTGAATTAGGGTTAATTAGGCGCTGAGGCCCACATGTCAGTGGCTGTAGTCGCCATGTCAGCAGGTTGACTAGGTCAACTGGTCAGCTGGGTCCGTGGGACCCAGTTGCCAGTGGCTCAGGGTGGCCCACCGGCCAGTCCACGTAGGACGCCGGCGCCGGAATCTCTCCGGCGAGCCCTCCGGGGCGGCAACTTCGCCGGAGAGGCTCGGGTTTCGCCTGTGGGGGTCCATTTGGCCCGCGGCCGGTCGCGTTCGAGAGCTACGGTCGTCGCGCGTCGAGTGGCGAGGCCGGAGCTGGCAGGGAAGGCCGGCAGGGCCGCCAGCATCGAGCCGTGGCGGCGGTGTGGTTCGGTCGCGGTTGAGCTAGTCACAGCAGAGCGATTTCGCGCAAAATAAGCGGCCAGCGAGGCCTAACGTGCCACGGTGAGCAAGTTGGACACTCGTGGGTGACCAAATGGTCACCGGAGTAGCTCCGGCGACCAGCGGAGCGGCGGTGCGTTCGGGCACTTGTGGGGGCTTCGGCAGGGAGCTCAGCGGCGCGAAAAAAACGAGGAGAGCGGCGCGGGGGCTCACCGAGCGGCGCAAGAAGGCCGGCGAAAGCTTAGTAGCTGCCGGGGGAGGTTGGGGACGCCGATGGTCGCCGGTGGCCGAGGCGGAAGGGGGCGAGGGAGATCCACCGTGGTAGAGGTCCCTGGCTCCAACGAGCAGCGCAGGGGGACGAGGCAGTCTGCGGCGAGGTCGACGGACTCGACAGAGGGATCCGGCGGTGGCTGTCGCCACGGCTGAGCAGGCAAGCGGCGGCGGCGGACTCGGAACAGGGGAAAGGGAGGAAGCGAGGGCGAGGGAGAGAGTGGCGAGGGAGAGCCAGGGGGCGCGGGAGCTGCTCTTTATCCTCCCCGACGAGGTGAGGCCACTGTCGACCGCAAGGAGGGGGGGTCGGGCGCGCGCGCGCTAGCTATTCAACAGCGAGGCGCGGTGAGCAGTGGCGAGAGGTGGGGGAGGAGCTAGGCGGGCTGGGCTGCACTGCGCACTTGCGGCCCAGGCACAGTGACCCTTTTCCTTTTCTTCTTTTCCTTTTTTTTTCTTCTTTTCTGTTTTTCTGTTTTAGTTCCTGTTTTGCCTTTTATTTTTTTATATTTCAAATGACTTTGTATTTTAGGAAACTTGCCCAAATATTCACAGTGCATTGTATGCCACTGCAATAAAATGGTTTTGAGTACAAAGGTTTTCATTTGGGATTTTATTTAATTAAAAAGACATTAACCAACCCTGGTTTTCTACTGTTAGTGTCACTTAGTTAATTTATTAATTGTTGATTATAATTTTAAAATAGTCTCTGGAATATTTGCTATTCATTGAACATTTTAGTTTCTAAGTTTGGACAACTTTTATTTTCACTTTTAGTTTGAATTTTCCATTTTGAATTTGAATTGAAAAGAGATATGATCCAAATGATGTTTAAGCACTAATGATCATGATGACATGGCATTATCAAAAGGGGATTACTGTAGCTAACCACTGGGGGTGTTACAATGTTATAACTTCCAGGACAGGATTACCGTACCACTCTGGTGCGGATCGTGCTCTGGTCGACCTACGAGGTTCAGTAGTAACTTGATCTGAAGTTTCATGATCATCATCATTTGCTTCCTCTCTAGTTGGTGTAGGCATCACGGTAACAGTTTTCTGTGATGTACTACTTTCCAATTCGAGAAGGTACAATTACCTTATCAAGTTCTACTTTCCTCCCACTCACTTCTTTCGAGAGAAACTCCTTATCTAGAAAGGACCCATTCTTTGCAACGAAGATCTTGCCTTCGGATCTGTGGTGGAAGGTGTACCCAATAGTTTCTTTAGGGTATCCTATGAATACGCACTTCTCCGATTTGGGTTTCAGCTTATCAGGCTGAAGCCTTTTGACATAAGTGTCGCATCCCCAAACTTTAAGAAACGACAGCTTAGGTTTCTTGCCAAACCACAGTTCATACGGTGTCGTCTCAACGGATTTAGACAGTGCCCTATTTAATGTGAATGTGGCTGTCTCTAATGCATAACCCCAAAACGATAGTGGTAAATCGGTAAGAGACATCATAGAACGCACCATATCCAATAAAGTACGGTTATGACGTTCGGACACACCATTATGCTGTGGTGTTCCAGGTGGCGTGAGTTGTGAAACAATTCCACATTGTTTTAAATGAAGGCCAAACTCGTAACTCAAATATTCGCCTCCACGATCAGATCGTAGAAACTTTATTTTCTTGTTACGATGATTCTCCACTTCACTCTGAAATTCTTTGAACTTTTCAAATGTTTCATACTTGTGTTTCATCAAGTAGATATACCCATACCTACTCAAATCATCTGTGTAGGTCAGAAAATAACGATACTGATACGTCTCCAACGTATCTATAATTTTTGATTGTTCCATGATGTTATATTATCATTCTTGGATGTTTTACAATCATTTTATAGTCATTTTATATCATTTTTTGGTACTAACCTATTGACATAGCGCCCAGTGCCAGTTGCTGTTTTCTGCATGTTTTTTACATCGCAGGAAATCAATACCAAACGGAGTCCAAACGCAGCGAAACTTTTTGTGGATTTTTTTTGGACTAGAAGACATCCAGTGGGCCGGAGAAGCACCTGGGGGGGGGGTGCCCCGAGGGGGGCACAACCCACCAGGGCGCGCCTGGAGGCCCAGGCGCGCCCAGGTGGGTTGTGCCCACCTCGGTGGCCTCCCGCACCGCCTCTTTGCTCTATAAATACCCCAATATTCCAGAAACCCTAGGGGAGTCGACGAAAATCAATTCCAGCCGCCGCAAGTTCCAGAAACACCAGATCCAATCTAGACACCATCTCGGAGGGGTTCATCATGTCCATTGGTGCCTCTCCGATGATGCGTGAGTAGTTCTTTGTAGACCTACGGGTCCGTAGTTAGTAGCTAGATGGCTTTCTCTCTCTCGTTTGATTTTCAATACAATGGTCTCTTGGAGATCCATATGATGTAAATCTTTTTGCGGTGTGTTTGTTGGGATCCGATGAACTTTGAGTTTATGATCAGATCTATGTTTTTATCCATGAAAGTTATTTGAGTCTTCTTTGATCTCTTATATGCATGATTGCTTATAGCCTCGTATTTCTTCTTCGATATTTGGGTTTTGTTTGGCCAACTTGATCTATTTATCTTGCAATGGGAAGAGGTGCTTTGTAATGGGTTCGATCTTACGGTGCTTGATCCCAGTGACAGAAAGGGAAACGACATGTATGTATCGTTGCTATTAAGGATAACAAGATGGGGTCTATTTCTACATAAATAGATCTTGTCTACATCATGTCATCGTTCTTATTGCATTACTCCATTTTCCCATGAACTTAATACACTAGATGCATGTTGGATAGCGGTCAATGTGTGGAGTAATAGTAGTAGAGGCAGGCAGGAGTCGGTCTACTAATCTTGGACGTGATGCCTATATAATGATCATTGCCTGGATATCGTCATGAGTATTTGAAGTTTTATCAATTGCCCAACAGTAATTGTTTTCCCACCGTTTGCTATTTTTCTCGAGAGAAGCCACTAGTGAAACCTACGCCCCTCGGGTCTCTTCTTTAATATATTTGCCTTTGCGATCTATTTTTATTTGCTTTTGTTTTCAGATCTATATTTCCAAAAACCCAAAAATACCTTGCTGCACTTTATTTTATTTTGCATTTATTCGAGATCTATTTATCCAATCTATTACAACTTTCTCCCGTCCACTAGCCATTTCTAGCGCCGTTGCCCGAAAGGGATTGACAGCCCCTTTAATACGTTGGGTTGCGAGTATTTGTTATTTGTGTGCAGGTGTCGTTCATGTAGTGTTGCGTGGTTCTCCTACTGGTTCGATAACCTTGGTCTCATCACTGAGGGAAATACCTACCGTCGCTGTGCTGCATCATCCCTTCCTCTTTGGGGAAATACCGACGTAGTTCTAGCAGACATCAAAAGGAATTTCTGGCGCCGTTGCCGGGGAGACATCATCAACATCTACCAGGTTCCTAATCACAAATCTCATCTCCTCGCAATTTACATTATTTGCCATTTGCCTCTCGTTTTTCTCTCCCCCACTTAACAAAAATTTGCCGTTTTATTCGCCCTCTTTTTCGTTCGCCGTTTTCTCGTCAGATCTGTCCTTTTGCTTGCAATCATGAGTGATTTTGGTATGGCAGAAACAGATGATGGCCTAACTCCTAAAATGGAGCGTACGGGTAATCTGGATGCCAAAACTTTTGTTTTGGGGCAGGGGAATGTTATGGGAAAAGAACATATCCAAGAATTTTTCAATTGTGTTGGAAATTTGAGTCTTGATGATGCTCCTATACTTAAAAGGACTAAATCTTATGCGGAAGCTATTTCAGGGCTAGTTCTGAAACTTGAAAATAGATTTATCCGTACTCATCCTACCTTGCAAAGATTGTTTTATGAGTTACCCATTATAAAGAATCCTAAAGCTAAAAAGTTGGCCACTCTTGTTCTTATGAATGAATTTGACTACATGATACGGGAAGCTAGGGAAATTTTTGATTTTTATGGTATGAATTGTGAAAAACCCGTGATAGATGAAATTCTCTATAATAGTGATTATGCTTTAAGACATTTACTTGGGGATAATCAAATCTTTGATGAGAATCTTAAAAAGCAAGTCCCTGTTTTAGATATTATCCAGCAAGTTTTTAATGATGTTAATCAACATTATTCTTGGATCACTGCCGGAAATCAAAAGGGATATGATGATAAGCAACTTGATTGTGCTAAAGTTTCCATGGATAATGTGTTTTATGTTGTTTTTGCAAAGCCTCCTGAGAAAAACACCTCCAAGGAAAACAAGAACAAAGTTGACAATATTTAGATCCTTGCTTTATGCCTAGCTAGGGGCGTAAAACGATAGCGCCTGTTGGGAGGCAACCCTATGAATAAAATTTATTTTTTGCCTTTTGCTTTCTGTTATTGAGTGTTAGCATAATAATGCTACTGTTATGGTTGAGTTTTTTTGTGTTTTAATTAGTGTTTGTGCCAAGTAAAGCCTTTAGGATTGATTTGGGTGATAGTTGATTTGATCTTGTTGGAAAACAGAAACTTTTGCGTCCAGTAAAACAATTTTGAAAATTCACAGAAGAGACAAAAAATTCTGAATTTTTTTACACAAGATTGATATACAAATTTCCTATGTTGTCCTAATTGTTCAGAATTTTTGGATTACAGAAGTATTCGAAATATTCAGATTGCTACAGACTATTCTGTTTTAGACAGATTCTGTTTTCTTTGTGTTGTGTGCTTGTTTTAATGATTCTATGGTTTTCTTTGAAGAGTTTTTGCCATAGAAAAGTTGGAATACAGTAGATATAATGCAAGAATAAAATATGAATTGGTTTGCTATAGTACTTATAGTAGTGATTTGTTTTCTTATACTAACGGATCTCACGAAGGTTTTGTTGAGTTTTGTGTGATTGAAGTTTTCAAGTTTTGGGTGATTTTACGATGGATGAAGGAATAAGGAGTAAGAAGAGCCTAAGCTTGGGGATGCCCATGGCATCCCAAGCTATTATCCAAAGGGAAGCAAGCAACTAAGCTTGGGGATGCCCGAGTGGCATCCCCTCTTTCTTCTAACGACCATCGGTATTTTACTTGGAGCTATATTTTTATTCGTCACATACTATGAGTTTTGCTTGGAGCGTCTTGTATGATATGAGTCTTTGCTTGTTTTGCTTTTTGTTTTAAGTCTTGAATCCTTGCTGGAAACACCTATTTGAGAGAGCCAAAATTATGCCATGACTTGTTAGAATTGCTCTCTATGCTTCACTTAAATCTTTATGAGCTATGGAATTGCTCTAGTGCTTCACTTATATCTTTTTGAGCACGGTGTGCTTTATTATTTTTGAAGAAATGCTCTCATGCTTCACTTAGATTTATTTGGGAGTTAGTAATTTTTTTAAGAAATTCTCTCTTGCTTCACTTAAATTAATTTGAGAGAAAGAAATATTATGCTCATGATATTTACTTATATTTGTTTAAGCTTATCAAAAGCAACACATGAAAATTAGTCCCAAAGTGATAGATATCCAAGAAGGATATAATAAAAACTTTCATGAAGATCATTGGACATAATAAACTTGCACTACTGGAATCAGCTTCTTTGCCGTCCGCCACGGCGGACGGCAAAGGCATAGATCACGGACGGCAAACCTCTTCGCCGTCCGCCAGCAGAGGGCAAAATGTCCGGATGAACACGTGCCAGCAAAGGCCTTCTTTGCCGTCCGCTTCCTGGAAACGGACGGCAAAGGATTGTGCCGTCCGCCTCTGGTGGCCAGCAGACGGCAAAGATCGTGGACGGCAGTGAGGTGGGGTGAGGGCCGTTAGGGGTTAACGGCGTGCTTTGCCGTCAGCCAGCGGACGGCAAAGAGGCTAACGTCTTTGCCGTCCGCTGGCAGACGGCAAAGTGCTCAAACATGCCAGTCCCAGGAATCACAGGTAGCTGCCACGTGGCATGTTTGCCGTCAGCTAGCTGACGGCAAAGTGCTCAAACATGCCAGTCCCTGTTTTTAATTTAATTCATTCAATTTGACAGCAATTCGCAGATATACATATATACACAACAAGCATATCCAACACACTAGTTTCATCATATATACATACATAACCAACACATATATAGTTCCATCCTTACATATTGCAAAAGTTTCACATTGTTCATCCAACACCGTTATCCATCCATCCATATAACAAGTTCCAACCATGCAAGTTCATTGATACAAAATAAAAGCAAAAATGGAAAAGAAGCACTCCATCCATGCAAGCTTCCGTGAATTAAATCAAATCTGCAAAATATAAACAAGATGTTAGAAGAAGAAGAATAAAATGAAGAACAAGAACAAGACTATAAGAAGTAAGCATACTTAAGTAAAATGGAGCTAACCTAGAAGAAAATGAAGAAGAAGAAGAAGAAGAAGAAGACTAGAAGAATACTAGAAGAAGACTAGAAGAATAAGAAGAAGAAGAAGAAGAAGAAGAAGACTATAAGCTTATTATGTAAACTTGGTCATTTTGTGCTAACATAAGTAATTTTGGAGTTAACCTATAGGAAAGTAAGCATAGTAGAGATAACTTAGCATATTAGAGCTAACATAGGTAACTAAGCATATTAGAGCTAACTTAGAGCTAACTTATGTCATTTCGGAGGAAACAAAGCTAAGTATATATAGATCATTTTGGAGATCAAACATACCTGACATAGTTCAGTTCTCATTGTTCTTCTCCTTCTCCTTCCTCAGCCTGATGCGCCAAGAGCGGCGAGGCGGTGGAGGCAGTGGGATGTAGTCTTCTACCACAATTGGCGTGGTCATGTCGCCCAGCTGTGGGATCGCCGGCGCCACCACCGGCGCGAGGTCATTGTCAGGCACCACCACCATCGCGAGGCCATCTTCAGGCAGGACAGGCACGACCATCGCTAGGTCATCCTCAGCCACCACCATCGCTAGGTCATCCTCAGCCTGATGCCCACTCTGCTCCTCTTCTTCCCCACTCCAGTCCGGATCATCCTCCTTGCTTTTGCTTTTGCTACAGCCAGAATCGCTGTTGCTTTTGCTACAGCCAGAATCGCTGCTGCTTTGGCTGTAGCCAGTGTCGCTGCTGCTGCTCCCATTGCCTATCCAAATGCAACAATGACCGTTAACAATCGATGCGAGACAAAGCCAAATGTAGAGGAATAAGAAGAGGCAGAACGTACTGGCATCATCGTCGTCAGCGTAGCGCATGCGACACATAGTCGTGTTGAACACCTTCACGATGAGCATGGTGGCGTCATCGTCGTACCTGAAGAGAAGGAAGTACCCCTGCCGCAGGTCATAGGCACGGTAGAACTTCTCCCAGCCACGACACAGGTACATGTGGCCCTCCTTGATCACCAACTCCACGTCCCACAGCCTGCGAAACCCACTGCCGGCCTGTCGCAGCTTCACATTATTTGGCGGATCTTCACCCAGCATGTTCATAAAAGTGTCAGGCAGCCTCTGCAGTTTGGGACAATGAGTGATGTAGCAAACAACAGAGTTATCATAATGAGATGGGTGAAGGGGAGATCTCTCCTTTTATATACCTGCCTCGTGGATGATACTGAAGTCCCAAGTATGATACTGAAGAACTCAAAAGCATCCAACTCGTACTCCGGTGTGGCAGAGCGGAGTCAGCGGTGGCGGCTTCCCCCCATCTCTGATAAGTAGCAGAAGATAATCAACTACACCAAGTTATCATTTCTCATTCAAAAAACAATGCACTTGTGGACATATGATGACTCTAGTTGAATTTATTAGTAGCACTAGTCGTCAAAAATGTTGACTTTAGTTGAATTTCATATAATAACTATTTTAACTTCTTTGGGTCAGCAAACTAGGCAACTAGCTAGCAGTATAAAAACATTCAACTAAAGAAAAGAAAGAAACTGCAATAGTTTTGAGATATGATGATGTGATATGTGAGTTATGTTGATGAGTAATTATGCTTTAGTAAGAATATTGGTGTTAAGGTTTGTGATTCCCTATGCATGCACGAAAGTCAATAGTTATGCAATGAAATTATATCCTACTTGTGGTGCATTATTCGGTGTTAATTATGCTTAATGCTCGCTTATGAGATTTTTCGTTTCTTGGTTGGTCGCTTCTCAATCTTTTGCTAGCCTTCATTTTGCACTAAGTATGATCACTACTTGTGCATCCAAAACCCTTTAAATAGTTTTGCCATATGAGTCCACTATATCTACCTATATGCGGTATTCTTTTGCCGTTCTAAGCAGATTTGCATGTGCCATCTCTAGTTTTCAAAATAAATTTATCTTTTGTGTGCTCGTACCGCTCGCGAGGCGGTGAGGGGTGGCCGATATTTTCCATGCTAGATGTGTTATTCTCACGATGAGTGTTTATTCATTTGTCATTGCACGAGAGTAAGGCAAAGGTATTAGGGATGCCCAGTCCCAAAATGAATAAATGAATTTACTTTATGTTGTCAAATAATAAATTCCTTGGAAAGTGTTGGTATGGAGGGCACCCGTGGATACGGCTAGCCATGGAAAGTGAAAGAAATGGTGGAAAAAGGAATAAACTTTATTTTCTGTTTGGGAACCGCCTATGATATATCTAGCATGGAAAGTGTGGGGAACTCTAAGTCATTTTCATTGGTGGGAAAAGTATACCTCCCAAAATGTTTTTATCTCTCAATTTTAGCTTTGAGCTCTGGCACCTCTACAAATCCCTACTTCCCTCCGCGAAGGGCCTTTCTTTTACTTTATGCAATTTTTATTTTGAGTCTCCATCTTCTCTTATAAAGCACCAACTAAGGGGCACTATGATCGTACTTGAGCATTGGGTGAAGCTAATATGCGAGTGTGTTTCATGAATGGATCAATGATTGAGCATAATGGGCTAGGGATAACTTATTTTAGCGTTGATATTTTGAAAGACATGGTTGCTTGTTGATATGCTTGAGTATTTAAGTTATCATGTCAAAACTAGACTATTGCTTTGAACCATATAAAAGTACAAATGTCCATGCTATAAAGAAAAGAATATGTGATGAACATATTAGGCAGCATTCCACATCAAAAAATCTGTTTTTATCATTTACCTACTCGAGGACGAGCAGGAATTAAGCTTGGGGATGCTGATACGTCTCCAACGTATCTATAATTTTTGATTGTTCCATGCTGTTATATTATCATTCATGGATGTTTTACAATCATTTTATATCATTTTTTGGTACTAACCTATTGACATAGTGCCCAGTGCCACTTGCTGTTTTCTGCATGTTTTTTACATCGCAGGAAATCAATACCAAACGGAGTCCAAACGCAGCGAAACTTTTTGTGGATTTTTTTGGACCAGAAGACATCCAGTGGGCCGGAGAAGCACCTGGGGGGTGCCCCGAGGGGGGCACAACCCACCAGGGCGCGCCTGGAGGCCCAGACGCGCCCAGGTGGGTTGTGCCCACCTCGGTGGCCTCCCGCACCGCCTCATTGCTCTATAAATACCCCAATATTCTAGAAACCCTAGGGGAGTCGACGAAAATCAATTCCAGCCGCCGCAAGTTCCAGAAACACCAGATCCAATCTAGACACCATCTCGGAGGGGTTCATCATCTCCATTGGTGCCTCTCCGATGATGCATGAGTAGTTCTTTGTAGACCTATGGGTCCGTAGTTAGTAGCTAGATGACTTTCTCTCTCTCGTTTGATTTTCAATACAATGGTCTCTTGGAGATCCATATGATGTAACTCTTTTTGCGGTGTGTTTGTTGGGATCCGATGAACTTTGAGTTTATGATCAGATCTATGTTTTTATCTATGAAAGTTATTTGATCTTCTTTGATCTCTTATATGCATGATTGCTTATAGCCTCGTATTTCTTCTCCGATATTTGGGTTTTGTTTGGCCAACTTGATCTATTTATCTTGCAATGGGAAGAGGTGCTTTGTAATGGGTTCGATCTTACGGTGCTTGATACCAGTGACAGAAAGGGAAACGACACGTATGTATCGTTGCTATTAAGGATAACAAGATGGGGTCTATTTCTACATAAATAGATCTTGTCTACATCATGTCATCATTCTTATTGCATTACTCCGTTTTTCCATGAACTTAATATACTAGATGCATGCTGGATAGCGGTCGATGTGTGGAGTAATAGTAGTAGATGCAGGCAGGTGTCGGTCTACTAATCTTGGACGTGATGCCTATATAATGATCATTGCCTGGATATCGTCATGAGTATTTGAAGTTCTATCAATTGCCCAACAGTAATTGTTTTCCCACCGTTTGCTATTTTTCTCAAGAGAAGCCACTAGTGAAACCTACGGCCCCCGAGTCTCTTCTTTAATATATTTGCCTTTGCGGTCTATTTTTATTTGCTTTTGTTTTCAGATCTATATTTCCAAAACCCCAAAAATACCTTGCTGCACTTTATTTTATTTTGCATTTATTCGAGATCTATTTATCCAATCTATTACAACTTTCTCCCGTCCACTAGCAATTTCTGGCGCCGTTGTCCGAAAGGGATTGACAACCCCTTTAATACGTCGGGTTGCGAGTATTTGTTATTTGTGTGCAGGTGCCGTTCATGTAGTGTTGCGTGGTTCTCCTACTGGTTCGATAACCTTGGTCTCATCACTGAGGGAAATACCTACCGTCGCTGTGCTGCATCATCCCTTCCTCTTTGGGAAATACCGACGTAGTTCTAGCAAACATCAGATACCCGCCGTGTGCTTCAACACTCATCGGACCGCATACATCGGAATGTATTATTTCCAATAAGTCATTAGCTCACTCCATTGTTCTGGAGAACAGAGTTTTAGTCATCTTGCCTAGGAGGCATGGTTCACAAGTATCAAATGATTCATAATCAAGTGATTCCAAAAGTCCATCCGTATGGAGTTTCTTCATGCGCTTTACACCAATATGACTTAAACGGCAGTGCCACAAGTATGTTGCACTATCATTATCAACTTTGCATCTTTTGGCATCAATATTATGAATATGTGTATCACTACGACTGAGATTCAATAAACCATTCATATTTGGTTTATGACCATAGAAGGTTTTATTCATGTAAACAGAACAACAATTATTCTCTGACTTAAATGAAAACGTATTGCAATAAACACGATCTAATCATGTTCATGCTCAACACAAACACCAAATAACATTTATTCAGGCTCAACACTAATCCCGAAGGTAGGGGGAGTGTGCGATGGTGATCATATTAATCTTGGAAACACTTCCAACACGCATCGTCACCTCACCCTTAACTAGTCTCTGTTTATTCTGCAACTCCTGTTTCGAGTTACTAATCTTAGCAACTGAACAAGTATCAAATACCCAGGGGCTACTACGAATACTAGCAAGGTACACATCAATAACATGTATATCAAATATACTTTTGTTCACTTTGCCATCCTTCTTATCCGCCTAGTATTTGGGGCAGATCCGCTTCTAGTGACCATTCCATTTGTAGTAGAAGCACTTAGTTTCAGGCTTAGGTCCAGCTTTGGGATTTTTCACGGGAGTGGCAACTTGCTTGTCATTCTTCTTGAAGTTCCCTTTCTTTCCCTTGCCCTTTTTCTTGAAACTAGTGGTCTTGTTAACCATCAACACTTGATGCTCTTTCTTGATTTCTACCTTCGCCGATTTCAGCATCGCGAAGAGCTCGGGAATCGTTTTCGTGATCCCTTGCATATTATAGTTCATCACGAAGTTCTAGTAGCTTGGTGATAGTGACTAGAGAACTCTGTCAATCACTATCTTACCTGGAAGATTAACTCCCACTTGATTCAAGCTATTGTAGTACCTAGACATTCTGAGCACATGCTCACTGGCTGAGCTATTCTCCTCCATCTTATAGGCAAAGTAGAGGTCTCATACCTCTCGACACGGGCATGAGTTTGAAATACCAATTTCAGCTCTTGGAACATCTCATATGCTCCGTGGCGTTCAAAAGGTTTTTGATGTTCCGGTTCTAAGCCGTAAAGCATGGCGCACTAAACTATTAAGTGGTCATCATATCGAGCTTGCCAAACGTTCATAACGTCTACATCTGCTCCTGCAATAGGTCTGTCACCTAGCGGTGCATCAAGGACATAATTCTTCAGTGCAACAATGAGGATAATCCTCAGATCACGGATCCAATCCGCATTATTGCTACTATCATCTTTCAACTTAGTTTTCTCTAGGAACGTATCAAAAACAGGGGAGCTACATCGCAAGCTATTGATCTACGACATAATTATGCAAAAACTACTAAGACTAAGTTCATGATAAATTTAAGTTCAATTAATCAAATTACTAATGAACTCCCACTTAAATAAACATCCCCCAAGTTATCTAAGTGATACGTGATCCAAATCAACTAACCCATGTCCGATCATCACGTGAGATGGGGTAGTCATCAATGGTGAACATCTCTATGTTGATCATATCTACTATATGACTCACGTTCGACCTTTCGGTCTCCAGTGTTTCTAGACCATGTCTGTACATGCTAGGCTCGTCAAGTTTAACCCAAGTATTCTGCATGTGCAAAACTGTCTTACACCCGTTGTATGTGAACGTAGAGTCTATCACACCCGATCATCACGAGGTGCTTCGAAACGACGAACTTTGGCAATGGTGCATACTCGGGAGACCACTTTTATCTTGAAATTTAGTGAAGGGATCATCTTATAATGCTACCGCCGTTCTAAGCAAAATAAGATGCATAAAGGATAAACATCACATGCAATCAAAATATGTGACATGATATGGCCATCATCATCTTGTGCTTTTGATCTTCATCTCCAAAGCATCATCATGATCTCCATCGTCACCGGCTCGACACCTTGATCTCCATCGTTGCGTCGGGGTCATCTCGCCAACTATTGCTTCTACAACTATTGCTAACGCATAGAGATAAAGTAAAGCAATTACATGGCACTTGCATTTCATACAATAAAGAGACAACCCTAAGGCTCCTACCGGTTGTCGATATTACAAAACATGATCATCTCATACATCAACATATATCACATCACGTCTTGACCATATCACATCACAACATGCCCAGCAAAAACAAGTTAGACGTCCTCTACTTTGTTGTTGCAAGTTTTACGTGGCTGCTATGGGCTTCTAGCAAGAACCGTTCTTACCTACGCAAAAACCATAACGGCGATTCATCAAGTTTGCTGTTTTAACCTTCTTCAAGGACCGGTTGTAGTCAAATTCGATTCAACTAAAGTAGGAGAAATAGACACCCGCCAGCCACCTTTATGCAAAACTAGTTGCACGTCAGTCGGTGGAACCGGTCTTATGTGCGTGGACATGTAAGGTTGGTCCGGGCCACTTCATCCCACAATACCGCCGAATCAAAATAAGACGTTGGTGGTAAGCAGTGTGACTATCACCGCCCACAACTCTTTGTGTTCTACTCGTGCATATCATCTATGCATAGACCTGGCTCGGATGCCACTGTTGGGAAACGTTGCATGGAAATAAAAAAATTCTACACACACGCAAGATCTATCCATGGAGATGCATAGCAACGAGGGGGAGAGTGTGTCTACATACCCTCGTAGACCGTAAGCGGAAGCGTTAGTTAACGCGTTTGATGTAGTCGAACTTCTACGCGATCCAACCGATCGAGTACCAAACGTACGGCACCTCCACGTTCAGCACACGTTCAGCTCGGTGACGTCCTCGCCTTCTTGATCCAGCAAGACGGCGAAGTAGTGGATGAGTTCCGGCAACACGACGGTGTGGTGACGGTGGTGGTGATGCTATCTCCGTAGGGCTTCGCCTAAGCACTACAAAAATATGACCGAGGGACTAAACTGTGGAGGGGGCACCGCACACGGCTAAGCAATTGTCGTGGTTCTGTGTGGCGCCCCCTCCCACATATATATATAGGTGGGGGGAGGGAGGAGCAGCCAAGGAGGCGCCCCAAGGAGGCCGAATCCTCCTAGGGATCCTTCCCTAGCCGCGCCCCCTTACCATATTTGACGGAGGGGAAAGGAAAGGGGAGAAGAGGGAAGGAAGGGGGAGGCCGACTCCCCCCTTTCCTTCTCTCCCCAAGGGTTGCGGCCTTAGGAGGGGTGCGCCAGACCCTTGTGGGCTGGTGTGTTCCCCCCCCCTTGGCCCATATGGCCCATTAACCTCCCGGGGTGTCCGGAACCCCTTCCGGTGACCCGATTTCTACCCGGTACATCCCGAAACTCTTCCGGTGTCCAAATATCATCATCCTATATATCGATCTTTACCTCCGGACCATTTTGGAGCTCCTCATCATGTCCATGATCTCATCCGGGACTCCGAACAACATTCGGTCACCAAATCATATAACTCATATAACACTATATCGTCAACGAACGTTAAGCGTGCGGACCCTATGGGTTCGAGAACTATGTAGACATGACCGAGACACCTCTCCGGCCAATAACCAATAGCAGAACCTGGATCCCCATATTGGCTCCTACATATTCTACGAAGATCTTTATCGGTCGAACCTTATGACAACATACGTAATTCCCTTTGTCCATCGGTATGTTACTTGCCCGAGATTCGATCGTCGGTATCTTCATACCTAGTTCAATCTCGTTACCGGCAAGTCTCTTTACTCGTTCCGTAATACATCTTCTCATAACTAACTCATTAGTCATTTGCTTGCAAGGCTTTTTATGATGTGTATTACTGAGAGGGCCCAGAGACACCTGTCCGATACACGGAGTGACAAATCCTAATCTCGATCCATGCCAACTCAACGGACACCTTCGGAGATACCTGTAGAGCATCTTTATGATCACCCAGTTACGTTGTGACGTTTGATAGCACACAAGGTATTCCTCCGATATCCGGGAGTTGCATGATCTCATAGTCAAAGGAATATGTATTTGACATTAAGAAAGCAATAGCAATAAACTGAACGATCATATGCTAAGCTAACGGATGGGTCTTGTCCATCACATCATTCTCCTAATGATGTGATCCCGTTATCAAATGACAACACATGTCTATGGTTAGGAAACCTTAACCAACTTTGATCAACGAGCTAGTCTTGTAGAGGCTTACTAGGGACACTGTATTTGTTTATGTATTCACACATGTATTTAAGTTTCTGATCAATACAATTATAGCATGAATAATAAACCTTTATCATGAATAAGGAAATATAAAATAACAACTTTATTATTGCCTCTAGGCCATATTTTCTTCACTTAGGGTACAATTATTTTAGTGTACCTTACACTGATGGAAGAACGGCTAGCCACAACTTTCGTTTGTGGCACGCCTTTTTTCATCAACGCCAGCATTATTTTTTTTCAAATAGTGCTGTCGTCGTCCAAATTGGTACGCCAGATATAACTTGATATTGCTGGTGTTCCTAATATTTCCGATGTCACTACTATGTGGGCCTAGTTGTCGTGACCAGTTGCAGTATACTGCTGTCGTGCGATTTATAAACACGCCATAGATACTTAACCAAGTGATGTCGTGCCGTCGTCGGGAACGCCAACACTAAGTTGTGCCTATATATAGATGTGTTGGCAGCCCCTTGTTCTCAAATACATTCACTTCCATTCTCCACGAAATTCTACTCCCTCTTAGTCAGCTGCTTTGGTGACAATGGACCCACCGGAGCTTGTTGAATCGACACGAGCCCCCCGTGCGAGCCCACATCGGCGGGGCGTGCCGCAAGTTTGGGCCTCCACCGCATTGGCCGGGCTCTCATCTGGCCTCGTTGGCCACGACATGCGCTCGCCACGGCCAATGCAGCCAGCCCTGTCTGGCGAATCATCCTGCTGCAGCGCGACGTCCCTTTGATCCGGCAGCTATGCCACCGGCGCCGAAGCTGCCAGGGATCGAGCAAGGGCACCTGTGCTGCTTTGCGGCTGTGGACGCCCTGCTGATAAGCATATGTCGCACACACAAAATAATCCAGAGCAAGAGTTCTACATCTGCGGTAACCGTGGAAAGGTAATATGACAGAAAATATCTCGATATTGATCTATTCTGCTAAGTTGCACAATTCAACTATATATATATATATAAATAATGTCATGATCATTAGTATATGTGTGTGTGTATTGTGATCCATAGGCGTTGGGGACAAAATATTGCTACACATGGATATGGGTTGATCTCGTGCAGAAGTACGTGAGCGAGTTGCTCGAGTACTCCATTGGTGAACTAAGACAACAAATAGATGAGATGCAGCTGAAGACTGATGTGATGCGCGGCCAAATCCAAAAATTCAAGATGCGTCGATATGCCCTTTTAGCTGGTGTTATGCTTGGCCTCGTTCTCCCTGTTGGATCGGTGGCAGCTTTTTTTCTCGTTGGAATCATTACACTGATGATGTTCTTAGTCTAGATCAAGAGTGTGTAGTACTAGAAGTTATATATATTTGTTATTATTTTTATCCTTCAACTATTATGTATCTATGTTAGATTAATGAAATCAATGTTGGTGTTCTAATAATTAGTAAAAATAGCAATATAATAAATAATAGGAAAATAAAACAATAAAATAATAAGCTAAACATCTATATAAATATAAAAAACAATATGTCTAACACATAAAAGTAAAAAACAATATGTGTAACACATAGCAATGGCGTTGGCCGCGTAGGCCAACGCCAGCAATTACCCCGCCGCCCCCGGCCGGATATATTGATTAACCCCCCCCCCACACACACACACAACCATCGATCCCCATTAAATCGCCGCCGCCCCCGTTGCCCTCGCCTCCGCTGCCCTCGCCTCCGCTTCCACCGCCGCCTCCGCCTCCACCGCCGAAGCCCCCGTCGCCGTCGCCTCCGCCTCCGTCGTCGCCGTCCCCGTCGCCGTCGCCTTCGTCCCCGTCGCCGTCGCCTTCGTCCCCGTCGCCGTCGCCTCCGTCAAAGCCCCCATCGCCGTTGCCTCCGCCTCCACCCCGGCCACCGCCCCCGACCCCGTCGCACCCCGCAACGCCTCCTTGTCGTCTACCGCCACCGCGGGTGAGTTCTACTTAGTGTAGTGTAATAGTAGTGTAGAATAATGTCAAATTTTGTGTGTATGAGTAGTGTAAAATTTTAGTGTAAGATTATATTATATTATTTGTAGACTATGATTTTAGATAGTGTAATTTTATTGTACTTCTAATAGTGTACTTGTGGTGAAAGAATATAGTGTAGTTGTAGACTATGATTTTAGATAGTGTATTTTTATTGTACTTCTAATAGTGTACTTGTGGTGAAAGAATATAGTGTAGTTGTAGACTATGATTTTAGATAGTGTATTTTTATTGTACTTCTAGTAGTGTACTTGTGGTGAAAGAATATAGTGTAGTTGTAGACTATGATTTTAGATAATGTAATTTTATTGTACTTGTAGTAGTGTACTTCTGGTGAAAGAATGTAGTGTAGTTGTAGACTATGATTTTAGATAATGTAATTTTATTGTACTTCTAATAGTGTACTTGTGGTGAAAGAATGTAGTGTAGTTGTAGAATATGATTTTAGATAGTGTATTTTTATTGTAGTTGTATGTAGTGTACTTGTGGTGAAAGAATTTAGTGTAGTGTACTCCATCCGTTCCTAAATATAAGTCTTTTTAGACATTTCAAATGGACTACAATGTATGGATCTCTAGAAAGACTTATATATATATATTTGAGAATGGAGTGAGTACGTTTTATGCATTGTATGTTTTGCAGATACTCGTTAATATGCCAATTTTTTACTAACTTGTTAGTTATATATGCATCATCACAGATGGCTCCGAAGTTTCGTGGTGTGCGACAGAAGGGAAATAAGTACTATGCCACCATTAGGAAGGACAATGTCGTCCACGAACTTGGTCATTGGGACACCCCGGAGTTAGCGGCGCGCTCTTATGATGCCATGACAGTAGAGTTCTTTCAGGAAGGGGCGAATCTGAACTTACCTGAGTGTCATGAGTTCGCAATGTTCCTCGCACCCGAGGACACGAGGATATGCACTAGGATTGAGGTGAAGGAGAGCAAAGATGCCGAGATGCAGTTCTTCGACCCATTGGTGAGCGAGCTTGCGAGGGATGACAAACTCGTGGAGGTCAACAAGATGATGTTACTTCAGTATGCAGCCAGGAAGAGCGCGGAGGAGGATCCCATAGACTGGGATTCCTTGGAGAGTGAGGAGGAGGGTCAGCAGGGGTGTCGTCGTAGGTCGACTAGGCACGACCACAAGGCCGGTCCCTCTGGCCACTAGCTTAGCGCGCCCTACCTATTTCATATGAACTGTTTAACTTTACACATGTTTTATGTTTGAACTACGCATGGTTTGTAGAACTGTTTTATTACAAGTATGTATATGTTAATAACTAGATGGGCGGATAGCGCTGGTTCGTATTAACTACTTATGTTGCATTATATCTATGTGCATCTGTTATGTATGATTATTTTTCTCAACTTCATGAAAGCAGTAAATGGATGCCCCATGTGAGACCTGTGGTTCAGTGAGATGCCAAAGGGATAAGAAGTTCTTCATAGATCTGCCGAATGACTTCCTCACTAGGACGGTATGTTTCAGTTGATAATGTTTTGATTGAGTTTCATATGATGTATACGGTTGTGCCTAAAATTATGTAACTAGCTAGCTATTTCTCTCTTTCAATTTTGCTCAGGTCATCCCTTGCGGGGCAAGACGTGACTTCTTAGAGAAGTTTAAACTTCCAGTTGATGCAACCATCACATTCCAGTGCACCCTCATGAAGATGCTGACGGCCCAACAATTCAATTGTCTTGTCACCAACGAGGCAAACCGCACCTACTTCAGTTGCCTTATTTGGAAAGCCTTTGCAAATGCTTACGAGATGGAAGCTTGGGAGAGAGTCATGTTCTACCTCGACTACGATCGTGACGAGATCATGGTCTACTACAAGCCTACTGGCAACGATGATGGTTCACTTACTCCGGACTATGACCCTGACTCCGCCCGCCGAAAAGTTGTAGTTAGCTAGTTGGCATGCATGGAAGATATCATATTATTATCACCTCTATTTATTTGAACTTGTACATTTATATGTGTGTTACTTTGCCTACTTTGTTGAACTATATCAATAAGTGCATTGTTGAACTTAAATGCTGTCATTGGGTCTATTTATAGTTGATTTACTAATTGTTCTTAAACTGGATTATGCTGTCATTTTGCTTGAAATCGCTGATGTGCAACTTTTATTTCAAATCTAAAAATAAAATTACTGGCATCGCGAAAACATGGAACGTCACAACTGATGACTAATACTGCTGGCGTTGACCACGCGACACGCCATTACCGTCCAAAATACTGATGGCGTAGGTGCCAACGCCAGCTCTAATTTTTAACACTAGCGCCATATTGGTGGCGTCGGGTGTCCACGCCACCAAGGCTATTTTTGGCACGTCGTAGCTAGGCTTTTCTACACTACTGTTATGTTTGAGTGTAGAATCGGATTCTCCTCTTTGTGTTGATTTAGTAGTGTAGTATCCGACTATACTTAGTAGAAATTGATTTATATATTTGTGTAGAATGGTGCAACCACTACCACCATGTCGACTAGTGGTGTTCTATTATGACTCACCCCTAAATCCGCCAATGCATACTAGTGTGAACAAGCTTTTTTTTGTTTGCCAAAGCTATGCATATTGTTGTCATATATAGTTCAATTGTCAAATGCATGGTATAATGACATGAATATGTACTAAACTTCATATAGTTCAATTGTCGTATATGTTTTGTAGTTGGCACTGAGACTTGTCATTATTTTGTAGTTGGCATTGACTTGGCATGGCCAATGCTGGAGGCAACTAGGAGGAGATATATGATGTGGAGATGCTCAACCGCGAGCTTTTAGAGTCTCATCAATATATCATCAATGCCCTGCAGGAGGAAAATGCCTCGCTGAAGGCGGAGATGGGTCAACTGCTGAACGAGAAGGCTAATCTCTTCAGCAAGATTGTTAGGATGAGGGACGAGAGAGATCAGCTAATCGAGGAGAGGGATAAGTTGAAGAACGAGAGAAAAATTCTCAGGACCGAGAGGAATGAGCTCAAGATGGAGATATATCATTTCAGAAAAGATAGAGAGAACAATAGACACAAGATTCGTTAGTTGAAGTTAGTCTTTGATTAAGAAATATGACCGACCACCTATCAGGCTCGCTATGGAACGATGATGTAGTTTGTGAAGTTGAACTAGTTAAGTTGATGAGTACCTATGTAGGTTTGTGGAGTTGAACTAGTTGATGTAGCATTACATCTTAAATTAATTGATGGTTTAAATGCGTATATATATTTTTATGTGCGAAAAATTATTTTGTTGGCGTTGGCCAACAAGGCACGACAGTGGTAACATACACTTACTATTGGCGTTGGCCACGTGACACGCCATCAACATGTAGAATAATGCTGACGTGGGCTCCAACGTCACCACTATTTTGTAGCAATGCGCCATATTGGCGGCGTTTGGTGTCCACGCCAGTGTTCAGTACCAACGTCGTCAAAAAAGCCATGGTGAGATGTTTTGTATTCTTTCATCTTTTTTTGTTCATAACCAAGTATAGTGAGATGTCTAACACTGTGTGCTCTCCATTTGATCTTAATGATGGGGAGTTTAGAAGTTATCTATGAAGATGTTTTACTGAGTGGACATCCCCGTTGTCTGCATCGCTGGAGTACGCCATGGACCAACAGGGTGTGTGCTACTTGTGAGCTGCGTTGGGATTTCCTCAAAGAGAACAGGAGATGCAGTACAATAGAGATAAGTATTTCCCTCAGTTAAGAACCAAGGTTATCAATTCAGTAGGAGAACCACACAGAACCTTGTTAGCAGTACCTGCACACACAAAAGCAAATACTTGCACCCAACGCAAACAAGAGGGTTGTCAATCCTCTTGGCTGTTACTTGCAAGGATTAAATCTTGTAGTGATAAATAGATAAATTGCAAAGATAAAATAAAATAAAATAGAAAAATTGCAGCAAGGTATTTCTGTGTTTTATATATGATAAAAGTAGACCCGGGGGCCATAGTTTTCACTAGAGGCTTCTCTCTTGAACACATAGCATACGGTGGGTAAACAAATTACTGTTGGGCAATTGGTAGAAACGTGCATAATTATGACAATATTCAAGGCAATTATCATATATATAGGCATCACGTCCGAGACAAGTAGACCGACTCCTGCCTGCATCTACCACTATTACTCCACCCATTTACCGCTATCCAGCATGCATCTAGAGTATTAAGTTAATAAAAATAGAGTAACGCCTTAAGCAAGATGACATGATGTAGACAAAGTAAACTCAAGTAATATGAATAAGCCCATCGTTTAATCCTTAATGACAACAATGCAAATATGTGTCTTGTCCCTTTCTATCACTGGGATAGAGCACCGCGAGATTGAACCCATCACAAAGCACATCTCCCACTGAAGATAAATCAATCTAGTTGGCCAAACTAAACGAATATATTGGAGAGAAATACAAAGCTATAACTATCATACATAAATAAGTTCAGAGAAGACTCAAATATTTCTCATGAATATTCATATCATAAACCCACAATTCATCGGATCCCAACAAACACACCGCAAAAGAAGATTACATGGGACAGAACTCCAAGAAGATCGAGGACAACATGGTATTGAAGATCAAAGAGAGAGAAGAAGCCATCTAGCTACTAGCTACGAACCCGTAGGTCTGTGGTAAACTACTCATGCATCATCGGTAGGGCAACAAGGATGATGTAGAAGCCCTCCGTGATCGATTCCCCCTTCTGCAGAGTACCAAAAAAAGGCCTCCAGATGGGATCACGGAAGAACAGAGACTTGCGGTGGCGGGAAAAATGTTTCGGGTGACTCTGGTATATTGGGAATATTTGAGTTTTATAGAGGCAGAATTAGGTCAAGAGGTGTCACGAGGGTCCCACAAGCCCGCGGGGCGCCCCAGGGGGCGCGCCTAGCGAGCTTGTCGCTCCCTCGTGGCTCTTCTGGTCTTCTCCCGAACCTTCGAGGGTTTCTTGAGGTCCAGAAAAAATTAATCCAAAGATTTTTCTCCATTTGGACTTTGTTTGATATTGATTTTCTGAAAAGCCAAAACGAGTAAAAAACAACAACTGCACTAGGCACTAGGTTAATAGGTTAGTCCCAAAAATGATATAAAATTGCATATAAAACATCCAAGATTGATATTGTAATAGCATGTAACAATAAAAAATTATACTCGTAAATACTTTGGAGACGTATCAATCATCCCCAAGCTTAATTCCTGCTCATCCATGAGTAGGTAAATGATAAAAACAGAATTTTTGATGTGAAATGCTACCTAACATGTTCATCATGTAATCTTTTTTTTAGGGTATGAATATTAAGATCTGAATGATTCAAAGCAATAGTCTATAATTTTATATAAAGATATCAATACTCAGGCATACCAACAAACAATCATGCCTTTCAAAATAAAATGCTAAAGAACCCTATCCCTATAAAATCATATAGTCTTGTCATGCTCCATCTTCTTAACACAAAGTATTTATCATTCACAACCCCGATGATAAGCCAAGCAATTAGTTCATACTTTTTAATGCGCTTCAGCTTTTTTCAACCCCCATGCAATACATGAGCATAAGCCATGGACATAACACTATGGGTGGAATAGAATGCGGTGATAGCTAGAGATTAATAAGGGGAAGTAAACAAGGAAGATAGTCATTGACGCGGCTAATCAACGAGCTATGGAGATGCCCATCAATTGATGTCAATGCGAGGAGTAAGGATTGCCATGCGACGGATGCACTAAGAGCCATAAGTTTATGAAATCTGAAAATAAAAACTAAGTGGGTGTCCATCCAACTTGCTTGCTCATGAAGATCTCGGGCATTTGAGGAAGCCCATCATCGGAATATACAAGCCAAGTTCTACGATAAAAAATTCCCATTAGTATATGAAAGTGACTACATAGGAGACTCTCTATGTGAAAAAAACATGGTGCTACTTTGAAGCACAAATGTGGAAAAGTATAGTAACATTGCTCATTCTCTCTTTTTATCTCATTTTTTTGCTGGGCTCTTTTTGGCATTTTTCTTTATTTCCTCACTGGGACAATGCTCTAATAATGATGATCATCACACTTCTATTTACTTACAACTCGATAAAACTGAAACATATGACTCTATATGAATGTCTCTAGTAGTGTACTAGGATGTGCAATGATCTAGCATAACATGTATAAAAAATGATGAACGATGTCTGAGCCACAAATACTATGTCAGCTGTATGATCATGCAAAGCAATATGACAATGATGATGTCTATCATGTAAATGGAACAGTGGAAGTTGCATGGCAATATATCTCGGAATGGCTATGGAAATGCCATAATAGGTAGGTATGATGGTTGTTTTGAGGAAGATATAAGGAGGCTTATGTGTGATAGAGCGTATCATATCACGGGGTTTGGATGCACCAGCGAAGTTTGCACCGACTCTCGAGGTGAGAAAGGGAAATGCACGGTACCGAAGAGGCTAGCAAATTGCGGAAAGGTGAGAGTGTGTATAATCCATGGACTCACATTAGTCATAAAGAACTCACATACTTATTGCGAAAGCTTATTAGCCCTCGAAGCAAAGTACTACTACGCATGCCCCTAGGGGGATAGATTGGTAGAAAAATGCCATCGTTCGTCCCCGACCGCTACTCATAAGGAAGACAATCAATAATAAATCAAGCTCCAACTTCTTAGCATAACGAGAGACTATAGGTGCAAGCTTCGGGAATCACAAATCTTAACACCAATATTCTTACTAAATCACAATCATTCACTAGTACCTCCCCATATTACCATCTCAATATCTCAAAAACTATTGCAAGGAATCAAACTTATCATATTCAGTGATCTACATGAAAGTTTTTATTATATCCCTCTTGAATACCTATCATATTAGGACCAATTTCATAACCCGTGCATACTACCATTACTATATATTAGACTCTCAACAAGATAAGTGAAGCATGAGAGAAACAACAATTTCTTCAGGGTCATCTCCCCTACTGTTGCATCCTGGAAACGAAGATTCAATTCTGATTATGGCAACTTGAGCTTTAGAGCTCCTGAGCATAAGAAGCACTTGATGGGGAACGAAGCATGAAAATCAAAAAAATTCCTACGAACACCCAAGATCTATCTAGGAGAAGCATAGCAACGAGAGGGGAGAGTGTGTCTACGTACCCTCATAGACCGAAAGCGGAAGTGTATATAACGTGGTTGATGTATTAGTAGTACTCTTTGTCGGTGTCAAAACCGGCAGATCTCGGGTAGGGGGGCCCAAGCTGTGAGTCTAAGGATCAATGGTAACAGGGGACAATGGGGACACGATGTTTACCCAGGTTTGGGCCCTCTTAATGGAGGTAAAACCCTACGTCCCGCTTGATTGTATTCGATGAGTATAGGGAATACAAGAGTTGATCTACCTTGAGATCATAATGGCTAAACCCTAGATGTCTAGCCTATGATTATTCTGATGGCCTCTATGGACTAAACCCTCCAGTTTATATACACACCGGAGGGGCCCAGGGTCATACAAAGTCAGTTTACAAAGGAAGGAAAGAGTACATCCGGACACCAAACTTGCCGTCCACGCATACAGGAGTCCCACCCGGGCACGGGGGATAGTCTTCTGCTTTATCTTCATGGCCCATCAGTCTGGCCCATATCGAATAGACCGGACACCCGAGGACCCCCTAATCCAGGACTCCCTCAGTAGCCCCCGAACTTGCCTTCAATGACGATGTAGTATCCGGCTTATGTCTTCGGCTTTGCAAGGCGGGTTCTTCATCATACTCCGGATTGACGACAGTCCGGTTTTGACCTCCATGTTCTGCCTTTATGATTCCTCCCTATCGTCGCCTCGATTTCCATGCGTCAGGCGAATGTGAACAGTCCATAATTTTTTTCAAATAAGCCCCTTATCATGCAAGGGCGGTATCTATATAAGGAGGTTAGATCTCCTAATGCCATCCCATATTGCGCAAAGAGCATCAAAGCAAACCACGAAAAATCAAAACATGGCGAGCGCTCCTGGCTCTTCCTCGCGCCCTCATTGCCCTCAAACAGGTGATTGGCGAAGTTGCTCAGTGTCTCACTTTCAGCTGAATCGACTTTAGACGCAGGGATATCTCCCTCCCACAGATCTAGTCTCCGTGCGGGCGGGATTGGCCTCGATTGGCAATGATGTGCTAGCAGAGAACTTCCCCAATCCCAACAAGGAGGAGAGGGTGTGCTTCATCTCATTTCTTCTGAGGGGCTTAGGATTCCCGATCCACCCCTTCCTCAGAGGTCTATTGGAGTTCTACGGGATCCAGCTGCACAACCTCACACCAGGTTCTATTCTGCACATTTCTGGTTTTGTCGCTTTCTGCGAACTATTCTTAGGCTGCGAGGCTCATTTCAAACTATGGAGAAAGTTCTTTTGCCTCGTCCCTCGTCATCAAGGGGGTTCAATATTTGAAGTGGGCGGCGCCGAAGTATGGCACATAGCCGGATCAGGTTACCTCGTCGGAACTCCCAAGAAGGCATCCGAAGAATGAGCTTCGGAATGGTTTTATATCGAGGATGTTCCCCTTCCGGACCCAGTTCGACGTGGACTTCCCAAATTCTCCAGTGCTCCTTTAAAGAAACGCCTCAACTGGCGCCCCCAGAGCCCCACAGAAGAAGACAGTGCAGAAGTAAGGAGGCTGGTCAGCAAGGTCAGCTTACTTGCCCATTCCGAACTCTCGATAATCGAAGTCATGGCCATCGCGATAAAGCGATGCATCCAGCCCCTTCAGTCCAGAGTGACCCCTTTATGGTGTTACAACAGAGAGGACGACGCATCTCGCTATAGGCGCGAGGGCCCGGATACCCCCGCCGCTCTGGCCACCATTCTGGCAGATCTTTATAAGGGGGAGAAAGAAGAATTCCTCCGTTTAAATTATCGGGAAGGTTTCTCCATGTATAACCCCATTGAATGGGTGAGTTTTTTGATTATCAGCATTGTCCTACCTCATTATCGAGGCATACTAATTGAATTGTTCTGGTCGTCTTTAAAACAGACATGGAGGAAGGTCGTCGAAAATGTGCACTGCCCCTCCCCACAACCAGAGGACTATGCTCGCCACGAAGATCCCGGCCTCTGCGAGGATCCGGATATATTTATAGAGTTTGATGATGGAGTCTTTTATCAAGCAAGCCTTGACGGTTCGGAAGTGGCCATTACGACCGACTACCCCGGCCTTCTCCCTTTCTCTAAGGTAAGTATTCGGAAATCATCCACAGAAAGAGGAGTCCCCACTTGCACCTCACCCATCACACTGAATCGTGCTTTATAGGATCGGCGCTCGGTGAGCCGTACTCCATCGAGGGCGGCCCCTAGGAAGGTAGCATCTGTGTAGGGTGAGCCTTCAAAACGAAAGGAAATCGGGAGCACCATCGAACCCCCTCCTTCATCAAAGAGGTATAACCTTTAATATATGCCTAGGCATAAAACCAGATTGTCATATTTCTCCTCCCATCTTATTCCAGGAGGAGCACACGGCGAACCGTGTCCAAAATCCCAATTAGCCGATCATCAGCTAATCCAGCGCCGGGCTCATCAACCAGGACAAGAGCCAATACGGATGCAGCGCCAACTCATCCGCCTCATGAAGATTCAGATGACGTATCTGTCACAAATTTCGAAGTAGAGAGAGTGATGAATCATCGACGACTGAAAGAGACCATGCGCACTCTAGTTTTTACGGAGCAAGAATTTACTGCCCTCAGCACCGTGGATGCATATATCCGAGCCGCCCGGGACGGACTTGCTGGAGTTGCCCACCTGTTTTCAAAAGATATGCAGGTAATGGTTTGTGTAAATTTAATAGATATATGCCAGTAGCCCCCGAGACTTGAAGCGGTTTAGGCTAACCGATTTAAGGATCGTTATGACCGTAGGTCCTCAAAGAGAAGAACAACGCACTGTCCCAGGAGCTTGAAATGAGCCAGACAAAGCTAAACGCCGCACCACAGAGCTAGAAGAACTGAAGAAGGTCACGATGATTGTTGATCAAAAGAACAAACTGGAGGAGGAAAATGATAAGCAAGCCGAAGAGATAAAGAGCTTAAAGGCTCAATTATCAGACGCTCAAAAAGATAATAAAAAGTTAAAAGGCGGCATATTCAGTATGACCTTTGAACCATCCAAGTTACTCATATTATCCCGTAATTCAGAGTGTTATAATGCTGCTCTTGCAGGTCTGTTAACCGAGCGTCATGAAGAAGAAGTATCCGGATTCCGAGGCGACGTTTTAAAAGAGCTGGCCGTAGTGCATGAGCGGGCCCGGAAAGCCATGAGAAGTATGGCCAAGGCCTTATGGCCATCCGATGCCCCTCCAGAAAGTATGGAGGGGTTGGCAAACCTGTTCAAAGGTGCCCGGCGCCATTTTGAGCTATGGAAGATGTCAGCATGCCGGGAAGGTGCACGAGAGGCATGGGCAATGGTGAAGATGCGCTACACCAGGCTTGATTCGAATCGTATGGCCCGAGTTGGACCACAGGGACCGGATGGAAAAGAGGTTCCCGTGAACTTGGTATATGACCAAGTGATGATAGCTGCAAAATATTCACAAGAAGTTTGTAGCTTAAGCAGTCTTATAGATGACATAGATAAAGAGTAGGCGTTCGATTCAATGTATCAATGTACTTTATCATCGAACTTATCTCCAACTGAACTTGTCAAAATTTGTCATCGCAGGCCTTCGGCTTCAACCTCCAAACCAAGAAGTTGGAGTGCTTCCGGATACCATGTTAGAATGTAATAAACATTCATTATGTCCGAAAACCAGGCAATCCGGTCATGTTGCTCGAATAGACAAAATTTGTTCGGGGAGTTATGTTATATTACTTTTTAACGTAAGAAACATCTTCCAGGGGAAATAGTTCCGTTAAGGGTTCCTTTCCTTGGGTTGGCACGCTTAAGTATGCATGCCTCGGCTTTGATCCGAGTTACGGGCAACCTATCCCTTATTTCTTAGAAGAATTACACAAACGTAAATAATCTGTCGTTGCTTGCCGACCAATTATTCCCTTAAGAACGCTAGCTTTCGGCTTCACCCGTCTGAGGTACAGATCCGGAGTACCCGGTTGTAACAATCGCAGAGGTGCTCCCTTTACACCCTAGCCGAACAATCGGGAACGTAGGGTATAAACACAGGAGCGAGGCAACCCAGCTTGGCAAAAACTTAAGTCATAGTGGTGCATATAATGGCAAAAGATGTATAGAACAAACGACGTAAACAATGTAAGCAACAAGCTTTCAGTAATAAGCTTCGTCAAAGAAGCCCCCAGTTATAGTGGGGTGTATACATTTAAAGATGTGTACCCCTAATAGTTCGGTAGATCCGAACATACCCTGGGATAAAAGAAGGAAAAAATAAAAAAGAAGAGGAGAAAAAAGGAACCTAATCAAAAAAGAAAAAATGATGCAACCGAACTATCCGTAGAATCGTCGGAGCCGAGCAGCGTTCCATGGATTTGGCTCAAGGCGATTATCCGATGCGTTACGAAGGCGATAGGCTCCTCCTGTGAGAACTTCATCTATGATGAAGGGGCCCTCCCATCTCGGTTTGAGCTTATCCTTCTTCTTCTCTAGGAGACGCAAGACGAGTTCGCCAACGTTATAAGTCTTGGCCCGCACTTCTCTGCTTTGGTATTGCCTGGCCTGTTGTTGATAAAGTGCGGAACGGGCTTGTGCAATATCACGCTCCTCTTCGAGACCGTCTAGGTCGTCCTGCCGATCGAGCTCGGCTTCTCGCTCTTCATACATGCACACTCGAGGTGAGTCATGAATAATGTCGCAGGGCAGGACAGCTTCCGCGTCGTACACCATGAAGAAAGGTGTATATCCGGTTGTCTGGTTAGGTGTAGTCCATAGCCCCCAGAGCATGGAATCGAGTTCCTCAACCCAGTGTTTATCTGACTCTCGTAGGGAGCGCACCAGTCGGGGTTTGATGCCGCTCATTATCAGGCCATTGGCCTGTTCAACCTGACCGTTTGTTTGAGGGTGGTAGACAGATGCATAGTCGAGTTTAATGCCCAATTTAGCACACCAGTTTTTTACCTCATCAGCTGTGAAATTGGAGCCATTGTCAGTGATGATACTGTTGGGGACACCATAGCGGTGTACCACGCCGGATATAAAGTGAATCACTGGTCCTGCTTCAACCATTTTTACTGGTTTGGCCTCTATCCACTTAGTGAATTTATCCACCATAACCAGTAAATATTTCTTTTTATGGCTTCCCCCTTTAAGGGGTCTGACCATATCGAGCCCCCAGACCGCGATGGGCCAAGTAATGGGGATTGTTCTTAAGGCGGTGGGAGGCATATGACTTTGATTGGCGAAAAGCTGACATCCCACACAACGCTGGACAAGGGCTTGTGCATCTGCTCGGGCCGTTGGCCACAAAAAACCTGTCCGGAAAGCTTTGCTTACGAGGGCCCGAGCTGCGGCGTGATGGCCGCCCAGACCAGCATGTATTTCAGCCAAGAGTTGCCGTCCCTCCTCTTCGGAGATACACCTTTGGAGAACTCCGGTAGTGCTTTTCTTGTACAGTTCACCTTCGTGAACTTTGTAGGCTTTAGAACGCCGAACTATGCGACGGGCCTCATTTTGATCATCAAGAAGCTCCTGCCTATTAAGGTAGGCTAGGAAGGGTTCAGTCCATGGAGCAATAACGGCCATGATCTCATGAGCAGAGGGTGTTATTTCGGTATCCGAACCCCCGATGATACCTGTATCATGTTCGGCTGATGGGGGTGTGATCAGGTCCGTACTTGCGTCTCCGCTCTCATCCTGCCATACCACAGATGGCTTGAAGAGCCTTTCCACGAAGGTATTAGGCAGGACGGGGTCGCGCTTGGCGCCCATGCGAGCGAGTATATCCGCTGCGTGGTTACTGTCTCTAGCGACGTGATGAAATTCGAGCCCCTCGAACCGAGCTGATATTTTTAATACGACGTTTCGATATGCCACCATTTTTGGATCTTTTGCATCGAACTCTCCATTTACCTGAGATATTGCGAGGTTCGAATCGCCGCGCACCTCTAGGCGTTGTATGCCCATGGAGACAGCCATGCGGAGACCACGTAGAAGTGCCTCGTATTCGGCTATGTTATTGGAGTCCGTATACATGATTTGCAACACGTAGCGGACTGTGTCCCCCGTAGGGGATGTCAAGATGACGCCAGCCCCCAGTCCGGCTAGCATTTTAGAGCCGTCGAAGTACATGATCCAGTTGGAGTAGGAACAGTACTCTTTGGGGAGCTCGGCTTCCGTCCACTCTGCGATGAAGTCGGCCAGCACCTGAGATTTAATAGCTCGGCATGGCTTGTATGTTATTTCAAATGGTAAGAGCTCAATGGCCCATTTAGCTATGCAGCCGGTGGCGTCCCTGTTATTTATAATGTCGTTAAGTGGTACTTAGGATGCCACCGTGATCGAACACTCTTGAAAATAGTGTCGGAGTTTTCGGGATGCCATAAAGACCGCGTAAGCTATCTTTTGGTAGTGAGGGTATCAGGATTTGCAGGGTGTAAGGACCTCCGATACATAATACACTGGCTTTTGGATGGGGAATTTATGTCCCTCTTCCCCTCGCTCGACGATGAGTACGGCGCTCACTACCTGGTGAGTTGCGGAGATATAAAGCAGCATAGGCTCGCCAACCCTTGTGGCGGCTAGGATTGGATTGCCTGCTAATATGATTTTTATTTCTTCCAATACGGCTGTGGCCGCTTCTGTTCATTCAAAGTTGTCGGTGCGTCTGAGCAGTCTATAAAGTGGTAATGCTTTTTCTCCTAATCTGGAGATAAAGCGGCTCAAGGCCGCTATGCACCCTGCTAGCTTTTGGACCTGTTTTAGGACTGTTGGCGTAGCCAATTGCGACAAGGCTCGGATTTTAGCTGGGTTTGCTTGAATTCCTCTATGGGAGACAATGAACCCTAATAGCTTTCCGGCTGGAATGCCGAAGACGCATTTTTCCGGATTGAGCCGTATGTCGTATGTTCGTAGGTTGTCAAATGTGAGGCGGAGATCGTCCACCAATGATTCAACGTGTTTGGTCTTGATGACCACGTCGTCCACATATGCTTCTACTGTCTTGCCGATTTGTTTTTCCAAGCATGTTTGAATCATGCGTTGGTAAGTGGCACCAGCGTTTTTAAGCTCAAAAGGCATAGTGTTGAAACAGAAAGACCCATACGGGGTGATGAATGCCGTTGCGGCCTGGTCGGACTCCTCATTTTAATCTGATGGTATCCGGAGTAAGCGTCGAGGAAACACAATGAGTCGTGTCCCACGGTCACATCAATAATATGGTCAATGCGGGGCAATGGGAATGGGTCTTTAGGGCAAGCCTTATTGAGGTCTTTGAAATCGACACAAAGGCGCCAAGATTTGTCCTTCTTCGGCACCATGACCAAGTTGGCTAGCCAATCCGGGTGTTTGATTTCTCTGATGAACCCGGCCTCGAGTAGTTTGGCTAGCTCCTCCCCCATAGCTTGTCATTTGGGTTCGGAAAATTGCCGTAGCGTTTGCTTGACTGGTTTGAACCCCTTAATTATGTTGAGGCTGTGTTCGGCCAGTCTACGTGGGATACCGGGCATGTCCGAAGGGTGCCAGGCGAAGATATCCCAATTTTCACGTAGGAACGCGTGTAAGGCGGCATCTACCATCGGATCCAGCTGTGCTCCAATGGACGCTGTTTTGTTAGGATCCGTCGGGTGCACTTGAAATTTAACTATTTCATCTGCTGGCTTGAAAGAGGTGGATTTAGGTGTCTTATCGAGAATCACATCATCCTTGTCCACCGTGGATCATAGGGTGGTTAATTCTTCGGCCACAAGGGCTTCGGAGAGTGCCTTAAGGGCCAAGGATGCGGTTTTGTTTTCGGCGCGGAGTGCTGTATCCGGATCACTTGTAATTGTGATTATTCCATTGGGCCCTGGCATTTTAAGCTTCATGTACCCATAATGGGGTACGGCTTGGAAGCGTAAAAAAGTGCCCCGCCCTAGAAGGGCGTGGTAGCCGCTATTGAAGGGAGCGATGTGAAAGAGCAGCTCCTCCGACCTGTAATTTTCAGGCGTGCCGAATACTACATCAAGTTTAATTCTCCCCGAACATCGTGCTCCTCGACTGGGGTTGATACCTCGAAAGGTGGTACTGCTTTTCTTGATGCGTGTTCTATCGATCTGCATTTTGTCGAGCGTGTCCTCGTAGATGAGGTTAAGCCCGCCACCGCTGTCCATGAGCACTTTGGTAAGTCGAAAGCCGTCCACAATTGGGTTTAGAATTAAAGCGGCGGGTGCTCGAACTGATCGGGCCCTTGGTTCGTCGTCAGCAGTGAAGGTTATTGCCGCATCATTCCTTGGGCTCACTGCGGTTACTTGGTGGACTTCAGCGAGGTCGCGAAGTGCCCTCTTACGCTGATTATTTGAGGAGAAAGTCTCGAAGACCGTAAGGACGTTAAAATTGTCATTCTCCGGAGAATGCTTCTCTGGAGTGGCGGTGGTGAGGATGGCCTCGCCACTTTTAGCTACCTGCCGGAGTACCCAACATAGTCGAAGGCTGTGAGTTGAGTCAGTGCTCGGCATCGTATGTACCAGACAGGGCTTGTCGAGGAGTTCGTCAAGAACGGACCTGTATCCCGTAGAGGGTTTGTTTTTCTTGCCGACGGGCTTATGGTCGGATGCCTCGTAAGGGTGTATCTGTTTTGCCCGGGCAGTGCACTGCTTAAAGGCAGCATGTTCCAATTGGGTTTTCTGTGCCTTCCAAGTGCTTTCCATCATGCAATAATTCCGTACTATGTGCGATAGCTCCGTGAAACTCTGTATGCGACGGTGGTTGAGGGCATTCCGAATTCCCTCGTCAGTACAATTGCGATGAAAGACCGAGACTGCGTCGTCGTCGCAGCAATCTTTAATCTTGTTTTTGACAAGTAGGAATCTGGTCCAGAAGTGATGGACCGTTTCCCGAGGTTGCTGCCATACATACATTAGGTCACATATGTCTGGAGGCCCTGAATTACTTGGAGAGTATTGATTGTGGTGGGTGGGTGGGCAAAAACTCGAATCCCGACCCAAGATTGCATCCGGAGCCTGTAAAATCTCCGAAGTCACCAGTTCGGGTCCAGGGAGATCCAAGTGCTCCCCTGACCAAATGTCTGACCCTGAGTTCGGGGGACGCGTAGTCTCATCCAAAGGGAGGGTGTCCGACCCAAGAGGTTCGGAGACCCGAACATAGCTGGTCTTTAGTTTAGGGGAAGAAGTGTTTTCGGCTCATTCCTCGACGACCACTACCAGGTGGGTGATCGGCGGCGAATTAATTTCCCTCTGGTCGGGTTTGAGCCCGATGCGATCATAATCCGTTGAAAGCCCCAGGGCAGCGATGCGATCTAGCAGCTTGTTTAAGGACGAGACGTCCGCCGGATCCATCTTTTCGGAGTGTTCGATACCGATGCGGGGGTGATGTTTGGCGATCACGGGGGGCGCTGTTGGCTTGATGGCCATGCCGGCACCCACGGTGAAACCGCCGAGCTGGAGGACCTATCCTGAAGTTAGGCTCCTTCCAGAGGTGATATCGTCGTTGATGACAAGGCGAGCCATAGATCGCTTCTCGCGACTACACAGCGGAGCTCTCAATGAAAGCACCAATGTCGGTGTCAAAACCGGCAGATCTCGGGTAGGGGGGCCCAAGCTGTGAGTCTAAGGATCAATGGTAAGAGAGGACAATGGGGACACGATGTTTACCCAGGTTCGGGCCCTCTTAATGGAGGTAAAACCCTACGTCCTGCTTGATTGTATTCGATGAGTATAGGGGATACAAGAGTTGATCTACCTCGAGATCGTAATGGCTAAACCCTAGCTGTCTAGCCTCTGATTATTCGGATGGCCTCTACGGACTAAACCCTCCAGTTTATATACACACCAGAGGGGCCCAGGGTCGTACAAAGTCGGTTTACAAAGGAAGGAAATAGTACATCCGGACACCAAACTTGTCGTCCACGCATACAGGAGTCCCACCCGGACACGGGGGATAGTCTTCTGCTTTATCTTCATGGCCCATCAGTCCAGCCCATATCGAATAGACCGGACACCCAAGGACCCCCTAATCCAGGACTCCCTCACTCTTCGTGATCCGATCATGATCCAACTGATCTAGTGCCAAACGGACGGTACCTCCGAGTTTAGCACACGTGCGGCTCGATGACGTCTCCTCCTCCATGATCCAGCAAGAGAAGGCAGAGAAGTAGATGGGATCATGATGTCTACTACACAACTTGTTCTTGTAGACTCGTGTTGGGCCTCCAAGTGCGGAGTTCTATAGGACAGTAGCAAATTTCCCTCAAGTGGATGACCTAAGGTTTATCAATCCGTGGGAGGCGTAGGATGAAGATAGTCTCTCTCAAACAACCCTGCAACCAAATAACAAAGAGTCTATTTTGTCCCCAACACACCAAATAGAAAATGCAAATTGTATAGGTGCACTAGTTCGGCGAAGAGATGGTGATACAAGTGTAGTAATGATAGTAGATATTGATTTTTGTAATAGTAACAATAAAAAACAGCAAGGTAGCAAGTAACAAAAGTGAGCACAAACGGAATTGCAATGCTTGAAAATGAGGCATAGGGTTCATAATTTCACTAGTGCAATCTCTCAACAATGCTAATATAATTGGATCATATAACAATCCCTCAACGTGCGACGAAGAATCACTCCAAAGTTCTTATCTAGCGGAGAACATAAGAAGAAATTGTTCGTAGGGTACGAAACCACCTCTAAGTTATCCTTTCCAATCGATCTATAGAGCTATTCCTATAAGTGTCACAAATAGCCCAAGAGTTCGTACTAAAATAACACCATATGATACACATCAACCAACTCTAATGTCACCTAGCTACTCCAATGTCACCACGAGTATCCGTGAGTTGATTATATGATATGCATCAAACAATTTCAGATTCATAATACTCAATACAACACAAAGAACTTCAAAGAGTGCCCCATGATTTCTACCGGAGAAACAAGGACAAAAATGCACATCAACCCCTATGCACAGATTACCCCAATGTCACCTCGGGAATCCGGGAGTTGAGTGCCAAGACATACATCAAGTGCTCTCAAATCCAACAAAGTATTCAATCCGATAAAAGTGAAATCTCAAAGGTAGAACTCAATTCATCACAACAAGATAGAGAGGGGAAAACACCATATGATCCAACTATATTAACAAAGCTCGCGATACATCAAGATCGTGCTAAATCAAGAACACGAGAGAGAGATATCAAACACATAGCTACTAGTACAAACCCTCAGCCCCGAGGGTGGACTACTCCCTCCTCATCATAGTGGCCGCCGGGATGATGAATGTAACACCCCCGGTGGTTAACTACAGTAATCCCATTTTGATTATGCCACGTCAGCATGATTAACAGTGCATGATCATCATTTGCATCATAATGCATTTCAGCTTCTAACTCAAAATCCAAATTTAAATGAAAGTGGAAAATAAAAGTTGTTCAAACTGGAAAACCAAAATGTGCCTCATGTTGCAAATATTCCCATAGCATTTGTAAAAATGATTGCAACATTAGTTGAAATTGTAAAAGGACTCGAACAACTAGAAACAGCAGCAACATAGCACTATTCAATCCTTTTTCAATTTAAATAAAATCCAAACAAAAAGATATGGACCCCAAACCAATTTCTAGCAGTGACAAATAATACACTGTAAATAATGGAGCAAGTCTCGTATTTTACAAAAGTCTTTTGGAATAAAAATAGATAAAAGACGAAATCGAAGAACAAAAGGAATAAACGAAAAAAGAAAAAAGAACAAAAGAAAATTAAAGCCCCCCCCGCTGGGGCCGTAGGACCAAGGGGCCACCTGGAGGGCCCAAAGGGCCCTAGCCGACGGCGCCGCCGGCACCACTCCCTCCCCCATATTCTCCCACCCCCACCCGAAACCCTAGCCGCTACCCCAACCCCCTCGCTCATTCCCCCCCCCCCCCGATCCAAGAAATTCTGGATCGGGATCGACCCCCCCCCGTCGCCGCCGCGGTCCCGGCCGTCCCCACCGCCTCCCCGCCGATCTGCCTCGCCTGTCGCCTCCCCTACCGCATCCTCCACTCGACCCCCCTCCCCCCTGGATCGGACCGGGGCAGAGGCCCCGATCCCGCTGCCCCGTCGCCCGCGCTCCCCGCCGCTGCTCGCGCTCGCTTCCGCCTCGCCGCCCGCGCTCGGAACGCCGTCCTGCGCCGGGAGCCTCGCCTACTTGTCTCCTCCCCGACGCGTGACCCGACGACTCGGCTCGCCGGAGCCACCCCGACGCCCTCGACACCACGCGCCGCCGGAGGACTCTCGCCGCCCGCCGAGGACCTCGCCTCCCGTCGCTTCCCGCCTCCCTCCTCCCGGACGCCATCAAGCCTCGCCGCCCCCCCCCCCCCCCCGTTCCTCTACGCTCGGCCGTGAGCCCCTCTCCTTACTCCTCTCCTCCGCAGCTCGAACGCGCCCCGCTCCCGCAGCTGCACCCGCCACTCGCGAACCCCGTCAGGCGCCGCGTTGCCTCTGCTCTGCCACATAGCCGACCCGCGCCGAGCGCCGCTCGTGCATGCCGTGCCTGCAGCGCTCCGCTGCGCGCTCGCCCCATCCCCCATGTGCCTTGCCGCAAATCCGCGCCACGCCGCGCTTCCCCTCGTCCGCCGCGACCTCACCCCCCCCACTCACCCGCGCTGCAGATGCTCTCGTTCGCGGCGCCTTCCCGCGCCTCCCACCCGTCCGGCCACACGCGGCGCCGCGCGCGCCCCCCTAGGCGAGCGCCCGTGCGCCCGTGCCCGTGGTGGCCCGGACTTGTCCGGCCACGCAGACGCGCGCGGACATGTCCGCCCCGGGCCACTGACCCCAGGGCCCCACCCCGAAACGTTTTTTTTTTGAAAAATTAAAAATTATAATTAATAAAAATAATTAATTAATTAATTAGTAATTAATTAAGTTAATTAACCCTGTTTAGATTAGTCTAATTAATTAATTAGTTTAATTAATGTTAATTAATTAGTTAATCACAATTAGCCTAATGTGAGTATGACAGGTGGGACCCATGGTCCTGACGTCATGCTGACGTCATGCTGACTCAGCAAGACACTGTTTCGGATAATGTTAATTTAAATAATTATATTAAATTCCAGAAATTAATAAAAACTTTAGAAAATCATATAAAATATCCGTAGCTCAATGATAAAATACTTTGTACATGAAAGTGCTAGCCAGAACGACGAGAGGAATCTGAATACGCGGTCCGTTCGCCCGTCACGCGTCCCTAACTATCCGAACTTGCAACGTCTCCCTCTTATCCTCGTTCCGATAATTCCAAAGACCCGGGAAATATCGTCAGTATTCTCCCGCTCCGTCTGTTACGGTGAGCTGCGTTTGACTATCCCTAGCACGTGTATCGTATTGTCATGCTCATGTTTGTCATATGATTGATCTTTCCCGTCTCATCGAGTTCGATCACCCCTCTTCTCTCTCGATAGCCCCCGACCCCGACGTCGTCCCCGAGACCGACGCAGCTCCGGAGCCCGAAGACACCATAGACGACCTTGCCCTTGCCGCCGAGCAACCAGGCAAGCCCCTCCTTTGATCATCCCGATATCGCCCATTCTATATTCCCATGCTTGCATTAGAATTGCTGCTGCTGCTGCTGCTTTACCTATTCTGATGCATAGCCTGTTCATTGTAACCTGCTGTTGATAATTACCTACATATCCTAAACTGTTTAGTCTAGGCTGGGTAGAGACCTATCAGTGACCCCACTTATCCCGACTGCCGCGCTGGATCGTCAGAAGACCCGATCAATGGGATTGAAGACCAGGACCCGACACCGCACATCACCCCCCTTAGTTGTAACGACACTGCAGCGTTACTATCGAGTGCCGAGGGTGAAACCTCTTGTAGCACTTCTGAGGTTAACTCTGTAGAGTAGCTATTCGGTCATGGTCATCGAGGGTGATTCCTCCTTCACCGCTTCCGATAACGACGCTGTCCTACAACACCTCAAGTGTGGACCCAGTGAGGGTGATTCCTCCTAGTTCACCTTGATGGATACATCGAGTGGGAATTCAATGAGGGTGATACCTCGGATTCCCTGATGTTATGGACACACGGATACTTGGACCTTACATTGTTACTTGGAAAGGCGGGTCGACCCTGAGGGGTACCCGCGTGTGATGTGGAGGCGGGTCGCCAGTGTGGTGCCCGAGTGGTGAATACGAGGCGCGGCCGGGCATTCTTAACCCTTGCCGCAAGTCCTCGAGACGGGGCGACGGGGTCACATCTTTCGTGAGTCTCTGCTCGTTACCGCAAGCCCTAGTCCTAACGATTTGGATATTTGATCCGAGCAGGCCTCTGGCCTGATAGCACTAACCATCACGTGGGCATAGTATGGGCGTTCTGCATCGTATGCATCAGCCGAAAGCTCTGTCAGATGTCCAGTTCAGCACTGCGGCACGGTCGGATCGTGTCGGCCACCCGAGGCGATGCTGGTATCCACCCTGTGCGCAACGACCCGGAGGGCGAGGGGCGATGGCCAAGACCCCCTTGCGCTTAGGACGTAGACCGGCGGGGACCTCTCTGCTGAGCTGTAGGTAGGGTTGCGATGTGTCGTTTGGCCGAGGCCGGGCATGACCCAGAAAAGTGTGTCCGGCCGAAGTTAATCGAGCGTGTTGGGTAAGTTGGTGCACCCCTGCAGGGAAGAACACTTCTATCGATAGCCGGTCCTACGGTAAAGGACACTCGGAGTTGTATCCTGGTTGATACAATTTAGAACTGGATACCTGTGATGAGACCTGTATATATGGCTCTGGGATTGCTTCTCGCAGGGAGTCGAGAAGGGATCTCAGGACGAGGTTTGAAGACGTTATGGCTCTGGGATTGCTTTCTCGCAGGGAGTCGAGAAAGGATCTCAGGATGAGGTTGATATTATTACTGCTACATTATATGGTATTGTTCTACTCTCTTCTACTGCTGCAAGACCGCTGAAGATGCTAGTCTTCGATAGGACTAGGCCTTCTCTCTATTCTGGCATTTCTGCAGCCCAGTCCACATATACAGCCTCCCCTTGATAATGTTGCATATGTAGTGTAGATCCTTGCTTGCTGAGTACTTCAGAGTACTCACGGTTGCTTTGTTTTCCTTTTTCTCCCCATATCAGTTTGACGTGACCAGAGGACGGAGCCCCCTGAGACAGATGCCCCGACGATCGTTACTACTACTACCCAGAGGATGGATACTACTACGAGTTGACTGACGACCAGGAGTAGGATCGGAGGGTCCCAGGCAGGAGGCCTTCGCCTTTCGATCGTAGTGTTTTATTTTGCCCCGCCTTCCTAAAGGCCTTTCTGTACTTTCTTTCATATCTGTACTCAGATATCTGATGCTTCCGCTGACGCTTGTTCGCAAGCTTATGTATTCGAGCCCTCGAGCCCCTGGCTTGTAATATAAAGCTTGTATGACTTTATTTATGTTTTAGAGTTGTGTTGTGATATCTTCCCGTGAGTCCTTAGGCTTGATCGTGTGCATTTGCGTGTATGATTAGTGCACGATCGGGCCGGGGGCGTCACAAGAATGAACCGCTAAGATGCGTGCTAAACGAGATTGGTTTATAAAAACGTGTTCTTCTATTTTCCGTGAAAATAGTGATGAAGATCTTAAAGTGATTGATTTGACTCCTATTGAATCTTTGTTTTCCAATATAAATCTTGATAAAGATGGGACTAGAGATGAGTCAACTTGAGTTAAAAGGTGTCCCGATGATTCGGAGTTTTTAGATCTTGATGCAAAAATTGATAAAAGTCGGATTGGAGAGGTCAAAACTTTAAGTAGCAATGAACCCACTCTTTTGGATTTCAAGGAATTTAATTAACCCTGTTTAGATTAGTCTAATTTAATTAATTAGTTTAATTAAATGTTAATTAATTAGTTAATCACTAATTAGCCTAATGTGAGTATGACAGGTGGGACCCACTGGTCCTGACGTCATGCTGACGTCATGCTGACGTCAGCAAGACACTGTTTCGGATAATGTTAATTTAAATAATTAATTAAATTCTAGAAATTAATAAAAACTTTAGAAAATCATATAAAATAATCCGTAGCTCAGATGAAAATACTTTGTACATGAAAGTTGCTCAGAACGACGAGACGAATCTGAATACGCGGTCCGTTCGCCCGTCACGCGTCCCTAACTATCCGAACTTGCAACCGTTCCCCTCTTATCCTTTGTCCGATAATTCCAAAGACCCGGGATATATCGTCAGATATTCTCCCGCTCCGTCTGTTACGTGTGATGCTGCGTTAGACTACCCCTAGCACCGTGTATCGTATTTGTCATGCTCATGTTTGCTATATATTTATACTGTTTCCTCCCCCTCTTCTCTCTCGATAGCCCCCGACCCTGACGTCGTCCCCGAGACCGACGCAGCTCCGGATCCCGAAGACACCATAGACGACCTTGCCCTTGTCGCCGAGTAACCAGGCAAGCCCCTTCCTTGAGCATACCGATATCGCCCATTCTATATTCCCATGCTTGCATTAGAATTGCTGCTGCTGCTGCTGCTTTACCTATTCTGATGCATAGCCTGTTCATTGTAACCTACTGTTGATAATTACCTACATATCCTAAACTGTTTAGTCTAGGCTGGGTAGAGACCTATCAGAGACCCCACTTATCCCGACTGCCGCGCTGGATCGTCAGAAGACCCGATCAATGGGATTGAAGACCAGGACCCGACACCGCACATCACCCCCCTTAGTTGTAACGACACTGCAGCGTTACTATCGAGTGCCGAGGGTGAAACCTCTTGTAGCACTTCTGATGTTAACTCTGTAGAGTAGCTATTCGGTCATGGTCATCGAGGGTGATTCCTCCTTCACCGCTTCCGATAACGACGCTGTCGTACAACACCTCAAGTGTGGACCCAGTGAGGGTGATTCCTCCTAGTTCACCTTGACGGATACATCGAGTGGGAATTCAATGAGGGTGATACCTCGGATTCCCTGATGTTATGGACACACGGATACTTGGACTTTACAATGTTACTTGGAAAGGCGGGTCGACCCTGAGGGGTACCCGCGTGCGCCTGAGAGGCGAGTGTTGTGAAGACGGGTGCCTGTGTGGTGCCCGAGTGGTGAATACGAGGCGCGGCCGGGCATTCTTAGCCCTTGCCGCAAGTCCTCGAGACGGGGCGACGGGGTCACATCTTTCGTGAGTCTCTGCTCGTTTCCGCAAGCCCTAGTCCATTAACGATTTGGATATTTGATCCGAGCAGGTCTCTGGTCTGATAGCACTAACCATCACGTGGGCATAGTATGGGCGTTCTGCATCGTAGCATCAGCCGAAAGCTCTGTCAGACGTCTAGTTCAGCCTTGCGGCCGGGACGGACCGGCGCCCCCCTGGTGCCTGGCTTCCCCCTGCACGCAACGACTCGGAGTGCACAGGGCGATGGCCCAAGACCTCTGAGCGCTTAGGATGTAGACCGACGGGGACCTCTCTGCTGAGCTGTAGGTAGGGTTGCGATGTGTCGTTTGGCCGAGGCCGGGCATGACCCAGGAAAGTGTGTCCGGCCGAAGTTAATCGAGCGTGTTGGGTAAGTTGGTGCACCCCTGCAGGGAAGAACACTTCTATCGATAGCCGGTCCTACGGTAAAGGACACTCGGAGTTGTATCCCGATCGATACAACTAGAACTGGACCCTTGAGACGTTAACAGGTTGATGACTGTATTGGCTCTGGGATCGCTTTCTCACAGGGAGTCGAGAAAGGATCTCAGGACGAGGTTTGATGACTTTATGGCTCTGGGATTGCTTTCTCGCAGGGAGTCGAGAAAGGATCTCTGGGTGAGGTTGATATTATTACTGCTACATTATATGGTATTGTTCTACTCTCTTCTACTGCTGCAAGACTGCTGAAGATGCTAGTCTTCGATAGGACTAGGCCTTCTCTCTATTCTGGCATTTCTGCAGCCCAGTCCACATATACAGCCTCCCCTTGATAATGTTGCATATGTAGTGTAGACCCTTGCTTGCTGAGTACTTCTGAGTACTCACGGTTGCTTTGTTTTCCTTTTCTCCCCATATCAGTTTGACGTGACCAGAGGACGGAGCCCCCTGAGACAGATGCCCCGACGATCGCTACTACTACTACCCAGAGGATGGATACTACTACGAGTTGACTGACGACCAGGAGTAGGATCGGAGGGTCCCAGGCAGGAGGCCTTCGCCTTTCGATCGTAGTGTTTTATTTTGCCCCGCCTTTCTAAAGGCCTTTCTGTACTTTCTTTCATATCTGTACTCAGATATCTGATGCTTCCGCTGACGCTTGTTCGCAAGCTTATGTATTCGAGCCCTCGAGGCCCCTGGCTTGTAATATAAAGCTTGTATGACTTTATTTATGTTTTAGAGTTGTGTTGTGATATCTTCCCGTGAGTCCTTAGGCTTGATCGTGTGCATGTGCGTGTATGATTAGTGCACAATCGGGCCGGGGGCGTCACAATGAAGATGGCCTCCGGTGATAATTTCCCCCTCCGACAGGGTGCCAGAATAGGGTCTAGATTGGTTTTTCATGGCTACAAAGGCTTGCGGCGGCAAAACTTCTGATCTAGAGTTATTTCTGGTGGTTTATGTATTTATAGGATTTTTTGGTGTCGGTCTCACGCTGAGATGGGCCTCGAGGGGCCTACTACCCGCTAGGGCGCGCCAGAGGGGGGCGGCATGCCCTGGTGCCTAGTGGGCAGTAGGGCCCCCCTCCAGTGGTTCTTTGCTCCAATATTCTTCATTTGTTCCATAAAAAATCTCCAAAAAGTTTCGTCCAATTCCGAGAACTTTTATTTCTGCACAAAAAACAACACCACGGTAGTTCTGCTGAAAACAACGTCAGTCCTGGTTAGTTCCATTCAAATCATACCAAAACCATATAAAATTGTTGTAAATATGGCATGAATACTTCATAAGTTATAGATACGTTGGAGACGTATCAGCATCCCCAAGCTTAATTCCTGCTCGTCCTCGAGTAGGTAAATGATAAAAGAAATAATGTATGAAGTGTGAATGCTAGCATAGTGCATAAGTTTGATCAATGATAATTTTAAGTCACTTTTCCTAGCATCGTAACAACAACTCTTTCTCATAAAACTTCTCATGTTAAAGTAGCAATCAATTCACATGTTACGGTTCAAACAATGCCTTCTCTTGAAACTTAACAACCTATGTTCTTAGTCACCAAACAATTGCAATTCAACTTATTCTCAACAAAGTCTAAGTAAGAGCTCCACATACTCGATCATCATATAGTCTTCTATGATTGCTAGTACTCAAAGCATATTTTTAGAACAAATGGCATCCATCGAACACAGAGAAAGATAGGGGCTTAATGTTTCGCCTCCCAACTCATTTATCATAGAGATAATTGTCAGCAATAATAAATCATGATCAAATATATTTGACTGGCCATATGTTCCTAGATCTTTCCCCACCACATGATGCTTGCCAACTAGAGAATAATTGAGGTTGAAATGAGAATGCATACTATTGACTCATGCATAAAAGTAAATACTGAAAAGTAAAAGATAGGCCCTTCGCAGAGGGAAGCAGAGGTTGTCATGCGCTTTTTATTTTTGGATGCACAATCTATTAATGCAAAGGAACGTCACGTTATATTGCCCCTTATGATAGCAACCTTTATTATGCAGTCCATCGCTTTTATTACTTTGTCATCACAAGTTTGTACAACACTTATTTTCCCTTACAATAAAAGATCAAACATGTTTAGGAGCAATTTTTATTGCTTTATGCACCGATGACAACTTACTTGAAGGATCTTATTCAATCCATAGGTAGGTATGGTGGACACTCATGGCAAGAAGCTGGGTTTAAGGATTTTTGGATGCACAAGTAGTATCTCTACTTAGTATGAATTTTTGGCTAGCAAAAGATCCTAAGCGAACACCACATGTTGGAGGATCCATAACAATATAACTTCTATGCAAATATACACAACCATAACTCATTACGTTGTCTTCCTTGTCCAACTTCAACTAATTTTCTCTAGTTTGAAAATAATTAATGGGTATTCACAATCATAAAAGATGTCCAAGATAATATATTTGTATGTGAAAGTTCTCTTGCTTATACTAATCATTCATGAATTGCTTGTATGACCAATATTGTGATTGTTAAGCTTCAAAAGATTTCACTTTCTAAACCCGATGTGAAGCTACTACTAGGTATGATACAAGCATATGAAGCACATATAATTTAAATTTATGATATTCAATTCATTCAACAATTTACTCTTAGGATATAAGTGAAGCACGAGAGTAAATGACAAACTACTCCAAAAAGATATAAGGGGAGATCAGGTGAGTAGTTAAGTAAATGGGTAGCTATTTGAGGACTCTCTCTCATTTAAAAACTTTCAGATCTAAGTATTTTATTAAAACAACAAGCAAAACAAAATAAAATGGCATTCCAAAAATATCACACATCATGTGAAGAAGAAAAAACTTTTGGCTCAACCGAGGCTAACCGATAATTGTTGATGAAGAAAGGTGGGATGCCTGCCGGGGCATCCCCAAGCTTAGATGCTTGAGAATTCTTGAAATATTATCTTGGGATGCCTTGGGCATCCCCAATCTTGAGCTTTTGTGTCTCCTTAATTCCTTTTATATCACGGTTTCCCTAAATCTTAAAAATTTCATCCACACAAAACTCAACAAGAACTCGTGAGATAAGTTAGTATAAATCAATGCAATAACCTTATCATTCTCTACTGTAGAAAATCACTAAAATTATAATTTAAAATTGCATACTAAATGCCTCTGCATATTTAATAGTCCTATCCTCAAATAGAATCATTAAACAAGCAAACATATGCAAACAATGCAAACATAACAACAATCTATCAAACACAGGACAGTCTGTAAAGGATGCAAGAATATTCATACTTATTTAACTCCAATTTTTTTGAAAATTTACCACACTATAGAAAATTTGTCATAGCTTACTGTGTAAAAATTTCAAGATTTTATCACGTTCTTACATTTTTTTAAGAATTCACACAATGATAGAAAACTTTCTGTTTTCAAAACAGCAACATATAGACTTGCAAAATAAGCATGGTAAAGGCTATACTTGACACTTTTATTGAAATAAAAGATACAAAACATTGTTCTAAATAACAAAAAGCAAAAAAATAAAATGACGCTCCAAGCAAAACTCATATCATGTGACGAATAAAAATATAGCTCCAAGTGAGGTTACCAATAATGTTGAAGACGAAAGAGGGGATGCCTTCCGGGGCATCCCCAAGCTTAGTTGCTTGGGTCTTAATTGAATATTACCTTGGGGTGCCTTGGGCATCCCCAAGCTTAGGTTCTTGCCACTCCTTATTCTTCTCATATAGACATCTCACCCAAAACTTGAAAACTTCAATCACACAAAACTTAACGGAACTTCGTGAGATAGGTTAGTATGATAAAGACAAATCATTCACTTTAGTACTGTCAAAGACAAGATTCATAGTTGTTCTCACACAATTCCTACTGTAACTTATCATTTCCACAATTTATATTGAGTAATATAAGCATTAGAAACTAGAAAACAAGCAAACTATGCATTGAAAACAGAATCTCTCAAAAACAGAACAATCTGAAATGATCTGGACAATAACCATACTTCTGTTACTCCAGAAATTCTGAAAAATTAGGACAACCTAGGAAATTTGTTTATCAATAATGTGTCAAAAATTGAGAATCCTATCGGATCCCAGTGAATTTAAACAATTCTATTACTGGGCGCAAAAGTTTCTGTTTTTGCATAGAATCAAGTCAACTATCATCCACACTATCCCAAAGGCTTTACTTGGATCTTTATTGAAACAAAAGCTATAAAACACGATTACTACAGTAGCTTAATCATGTGAACACACAAAAACATTAGGTAATAGTGTTGGGTTGTCTCCCAACAAGCACTTTTCTTTTATGCCTTTTTAGCTAGGCATAATGATTTTAATGATGCTCACATAAAAGTAACGAATTGGAACATAACGGGAGCATCATGAAGCATATGACTAGCACATTTAAGCCTAACCCACTTCCTATGCATAGGGATTTTGTGAGCAAACAATTTATGGGAGCAAGAATCAACTAGCATAGTAAGGCAAAACAAGTAAAACTTTCAACACATAGAGAAAAAACTTGATATTATTGAGATATGTAAAAGCATATATTCCTCTCTCATAATAATTTTCAGTAGCATCATGAATGAATTCAACAATATAACTATCACATAAAGCATTCTTTTCATGATCCACAAGCATAGAAATTTTATTACTCTCCACATAAGAAAATTTATTCTCATGAATAGTAGTGGGAGCAAATTCAACAAAATAACTATCATGTGATACTTGATTCGCATAATCCAATTGAAAATTAAATCATGGTGACAATTTTCATGGTTATCATTATTCTTTATAGCATACATGTCATCACCATAATCATCATAGGTAGCAACTTTGTTCTCCTAATCAATTGAAACCTCTTCCAAAATAGTAGATTCATCACTAAATAAAGTCATGACCTCTCCAAATCCACTTTTATCATTATAACAATAAGATTCAACACCCTCCAAAATAGTGGGATAATTAGTACCAAGAGTTGACACTATTCCAAACCCACTTTCATCATTGTAATCATCATAAATAGGAGGCATGCAATCATCATAATAAATATGCTCATCAAAACTTGGGGGACTAAAAATATCATCTTCATCAAATATAGCATCCCCAAGCTTGTGGCTTCGCATATCATTAACATCATGGATATTCAAAGAATTCATACTAGCAACATTGCAATCATGCATATCATTCAAAGATTTTATGCCAAAACACTTTATTGAATTCTTCTTCTATCAATTGAGCACAATTTTCCTTTCCATCATTTTCAAGAAAGACATGATAAAGACGAATAATATGAGGCAACCTCAATTCCATTTTTTTGTAATTTTCTTTTATAGACCAAACTAGTGATAAAACAAGAAACTAAAATATTCAATTGCAAGATCTAAAGATATACCTTCAAGCACTCACCTCCTCGGCAACAACGCTAGAAAAGAGCTTGATGTATACTACACAACTTGTTCTTGTAGACTCGTGTTGGGCCTCCAAGCGCAGAGTTTTATAGGACAGTAGCAAATTTCCCTCAAGTGGATTACCTAAGGTTTATCAATCCGTGGGAGGCGTAGGATGAAGAAGGTCTCTCTCAAACAACCCTGCAACCAAATAACAAAGAGTCTCTTGTGTCCCCAACACACCAAATACAATGGTAAATTCTATAGGTGCACTAGTTCGGCGAAGAGATGGTGATACAAGTGTAGTAATGATAGTAGACATTGATTTTTGTAATAGGAACAATAAAAAATAGCAAGGTAGCAAGTAACAAAAGTGAGCACAAACGGTATTGCAATGCTTGAAAATGAGGCCTAGGGTTCATACTTTCACTAGTGCAATCTCTCAACAATGCTAATATAATTGGATCATATAACAATCCCTCAACGTGCGACGAAGAATCACTACAAAGTTCTTATCTAGCGGAGAACATACGAAGAAATTGTTTGTGGGGTACGAAACCACCTCAAAGTTATCCTTTCCGATCGATCTATAGAGCTATTCCTATAAGTGTCTGTGACGCCCCCGACTCAATCGTACACTAATCATACACGCAAACGTGTACGATCAAGCACAGGGACTCACAGGAAGATATCACAACACAACTCTAACACAATTTAAACGGAGGTCCACAATATTACAGACCAGGGATCCGAAGATCCGAATACATAAGTCAGTCATACAAATATTATCTGAGTACAGACATAGTTAGACAAGTTTTGCCTTAAGAAGGCTAGCACAAACAACGACACTAGATTGAAAGGCGTTGGCCTCCTGCCTGGGAGCCTCCGATCCTACTCCTGGTCGGCTGGCTCGATCCAGTAGTAAGTGCCCTCTGCACCCTCCTGGTAGTAAGCTCCGGTGGTGGCATCTGGCTCCTGGACTCCATCGTCTGATGTATCATCAAGGTGGGGTATATGGGGAAAAGAGAAAGTAAAGCAACCGTGAGTACTCATCCGAAGTACTCAGCAAGCAAGGATCTATACTACATATGCAACATTATCAATGGAGAAAGGCTGTATAAGTGGACTGGGTTGCAGAAATGCCAGAATAGAGAGAAGGCCTAGTCCTATCGAAGACTAGCATCTTCACGAAGCCATCATCTTGCAGCAGTAGAAGAGAGTAGAATAGCATTTTATTTAGCAAACATGTTGAAGCAAGCCTAGAGATCCTTCCTCGACTCCCAGCGAGAAAGCGATCCCGAAGCTTCAATTAAGTAACAAGTATCCAGTTCAAGTAGTAGATCGGGATACACAAACTGAGCGTCCTTTACCGTAGGACCGGCTATCGATAGAAGATTCAACCCTGCAGGGGTGCACTACTGTTACCGAACACGCTCGATCAACTCTGGCCGAACACACTTGCTGGGTAATGCCCGTCCTCGGAAGATCAACACGAAGCAACGCCCTACCTAGGCTCGGCAGAGAGGTCAGCACGCCGGACTAACCTATGCACCCAGAGGTCTCGGGCCATCGCCCTGGGCACACTGCGTGTTGCGAGACTGGCCGGGGAGCAGGCGCGACACTGAGCTCATCAGTGAAGTATCCAGCCCAATCCCGACAATCAGCCCGCACGGTGAATCGTGACGTCAGACGAGCTTTCGGGAGAAACGTACTTCGCAGAGGGTCCCATAACCATTATCCCGCGTGGTGGTAGTGCGTATAGGGCACGTCGACCCACTCAGATCACACACCCAAATCCAATAGGCGCAATTAGTATCACGCGGAGATAATCAGAGTCTCTGATGCTCCGCCACAATATCACACTCGAGTGCCCTTCCGGCACACCCGACATCATAGATCCCCAGCGGGTACCCACCAGGGTGGTCCCGCCTGTAACAAAGGTCAAGTAATCGTGTGGTCATAACATCAAGGGGGAAACCCGAGGAATCACCCTCGGCGGATTCCACTTGATGAAATCATCAGGGTGAACGTATGAGGTATCACCCTCGAGGTTCACACTGAGGGGTCGTACGACAGAGTCATATCAGAAGTGGAGAAGGAGGAATCACCCTCGATGACCATGACCGAATAGCTACACTGTAGAGTATTCATCAGGAGTGCGTTACGAGGTATCACCCTCGGCACTTGATAGTTACTACGCAGAGTCGTACAACTAAGGGGGGTGTGAAGTGAGGTGTCGGTCTCTGGTCGACGATCACGTAGATCGAGTCGTCGATGATCAAGCAGGGGCAACAAGGGTAAGGTGGTGGGGTCACTGATGGTTCATTCCAACCTAAACTAAACAGTTTATCATAGGCAGGTAAGGTAGCAATGAACAGGTTACAACAGCAGGCTATGCATCAGAATAGGAGCATACATTAACAGTAGCAAAATCTAATGCAAGCTGGAGAATAGAATGGGCGATATCTGGATGGGTGGGGAGGCTTGCCTGGTTGCTCTGGCAAGAGAGAGAGGTCGTCAACGGGCTGCTCGTCGGTAGTGTAGTCGTACCCAGGTGCAGCGTCATCGGTCTCAGCGTCTATCGAAAGAGAAGGGGGGGGGGGAAAGAAACAATAAATTCACGGCAATAATGCAAACAATATGTATGATATGCCTAAATGATATGCCGGGGTGTTCTACTGCCTAACTAAATGATTTAGTTAATTTAGGAATTTATTCAGATTTATTTAATTAAAGTTGGGCACTATTCATTTATCGAAATTGGTCTAAAAGTTCAATGTTCTTATAGCTATGGGCGTCTGACAGGAATATGGAGGGCGTATTCGGGTTCGTATCGAAATTCTGAGCAAGTTTCATGTATAAAGTATTTTCATCGGAGTTACGGATTATTTATTATGATTTTCTAAAGTTTTTATTAATTTCTGGAATTTAATTATTTATTTAAATTAAACATTATCCGAAATAGTAGTTGATGACGTCAGCATGACATCATGCTGACGTCAGCACAATCTGACACGTGGGGTCCACCTGTCATAGACTGTGGTTTAATCAGAGGGGTTAATTTAATTAACTGAACTAATTAGAGGGTGGGCCCCAGCAGTCAGTGACTGATTAGTATTATAATTAACTAATTACTTATTTATTTAAAATCATTTAAATGGGGTGGGGCCCATATGTCAGTGACTGGGCCTGCCCAGTCAGCAGGGTTGACCCAGTCAACGGGTCAAAGTGGGGCCTGGGGACCCACTGGTCAGCGACCCAGGAGTGGGCCCCACATGCGCCACGTCGGCGGCGTCATCGGAAACACGCCGGCGACGATTTCCGCGGCGGAAGATCGCCGGAGCAGCTCGGGATTCACCTACGGAGGGCCAAAATGGGCGCGGTCACTTGCGTTCTAGAGCTAGCGCTTGCGCGCGTCAAGTGGTGGTGGTGGCGGGGCCGGAAACGGCGTGTAACGTCGGCGGCGAGCCTCGCGGCGGGCGCCGAAGTTCGGACGGGGTGGAATCGACGAAGCAGGGCTCCGTAGCTCGAGGTAGTAGGCTAGATATGCTCTACGCGTGCGGACGAAGCGATGGGACTTGTGCCCATGACCAAATGGTCACCGGAGCCTCGTCGGCGACGAGATCCGCGGCGTCGGGCTCGGGTTCACGTGGAGAGGTGGCTAGCGCATGCGTGCGAAGCAACAGAGAGATGAGGAGGGGGGAGTAGCTCACAGCGGAGGCGCACGGTGGCCCGGTGACAGTTTTGGAGCAGCAGAGGCGTCGTCGGCGAGGAGGAAGATCTCCGGTGGCCGAGGAAGAGGACGATGGCGTGGGGGCGATGCAGGGCGCCCGGAGCTCAGGCTCGTGGTCGAGGAGGTCGGGCGCGTTGCGGCGGAGCTCCTGGACACGGAGAGGCGGCGAGAGGAGCACGGTGGCCGTGGCTACGTCGGGGTGGCGGCCATGGTTGCGCTCGGGCGAGGTGGGGAGCGAGGGAGGAAGGGGGAAACTGGGCTAGGGTTTGTCCGCGAGGTCGAGGGGGTCGCTCATATACCCAGCGCGCTGTCGATCTCTCGGAGGGGGGGGGGGGCCTGGCTCACGCGCTCTAGGTGCTCGACAGCAGCGGCGTGAGCAGTGCGGGAGGGTGGGGGAAAACGCGGGGTGGGCTGTGCCGCGGCTGTAGCGGGCAGGCCGAGTGCACAGTAGATGCTTAGGCCTTTTTCTTTTTCTCTTTTTCTCTTTTTCTGCTTCTTTCTTTTCTGTTTTGTCTCTTGTTTTTATTCCAAATAATTTTTGTAAAATAAGGCAACTGTTCCATTAAATGTTTGGCACTATCTACCACTGTCCAAAATTGGTTTGTAGACAATTTGAATTCACACAATTTTTTTTAATAATTAAAATGCATTAATCCTTGCTCTTTTGGTAATGTTATTGCCACCTAATTAATTTATTAATTGTTGGTTTCAATTTTATAACAGTCTCTACAATATTTGCTATTTACTAAACATTTTAGTTTCTATGTTGGACAACTTTTATTTTCCACTTCATTTAAATTTGAATTTGAGTTAGGAGTTGAAATGCAATATGATGCTAATGATGATTATGCACTGTTAAACATGCTGACTTGTCATTATCAAAAGTGATTACTGTGGCTAATGACATGGGGTGTTACAGTGTCGTACTAAAATAACACCATATGATACACATCAACCAACTCTAATGTCACCTAGATACTCCAATGTCACCACGAGTATCCGTGAGTTGATTATATGATATGCATCAAACAATTTCAGATTCATAATACTCAATCCAACACAAAGAACTTCAAAGACTGCCCCAAGATTTCTACCGGAGAAACAAGGACGGAAATGTGCATCAACCCCCATGCATAGATTACCCCAATGTTACCTCGGGAATCCGCGAGTTGAGTGCCAAGACATACATCAAGTGCTCTCAAATACAACAAAGTATTCAATCCGATAAAAGTGAAATCTCAAAGGTAGAACTCAATTCATCACAACAAGATAGAGAGGGGAAAACACCATATGATCCAACTATATTAACAAAGCTCGCGATACATCAAGATCATGCCAGATCAAGAACACGAGAGAGAGAGATATCAAACACATAGCTACTAGTACAAACCCTCAGCCCCGAGGGTGGACTACTCCCTCCTCATCATGGTGGCCGCCGGGATGATGAGGATGGCCTCCGTTATGATTTCCCCTTCCGGCAGGGTGCCAGAACAGGATCTAGATTGGTTTTTTGTGGCTACAGAGGCTTGCGGCAGCAGAACTTCTGATCTAGGGTTATTTCTGGTTTTTTTTGTATTTATAGGATTTTTTGGCATCGGTCTCACGCTGAGATGGGCCCACTACCCACCAGGGCGCGCCAGAGGGGGGTGGCGCGCCCTGGTGCCTAGTGGGCAGCAGCCCCCCCCCTCCAGTGGTTCTTTGCTCCAATATTCTTCATTTGTTCCATAAAAAATCTGCAAAAAGTTTCGTCCAATTCTGAGAACTTTTATTTCTGCACAAAAAGAACACCACGGTAGTTCTGCTGAAAACAACATCAGTCCGGGTTAGTTCCATTCAAATCACACCAAAACCATATAAAATTGTTGTAAATATGGCATACATACTTCATAAATTATAGATATGTTGGAGACGTATCTGATCACAACCAGCACGATGGCGTGGTGGTGATGGTGGTGGTGGAGCTAGTTCAGTAGGGCTTCGCCAAGCGCTACTAGAACGAGGAGGGAGGAACTACGGAGTAACGGGAGAGAGAGGGGCACCAAGGGCTTGGTGTGTCCTCTTGGGGTGCCCCTCCCCTCTATATATAGATGGAGGGGCATCGGGAACAACCCCTCCAAGCCCTAGGGCGCAGCCAAGGGTGAGAGGACGTGTACTCCAAGTCCAATCCTATTCCTACCAGGACTCCTTTTTTTTCTTCCCTAGCCACATGGGTTTTTGAGGACTTCATGCGCCTAGCCCAATAAGGCCAGGGCGCCTCCCCTCAGCCCATGCTAGCTTTTGGGTCATGGTGGACCCACTTGTGGACTTCCGGACCCCTTCGGAATCCTCCGGAACCTTCTAGAAGCTTCACAGTACAACACCGAAAAAAACCCACTTTTTTCCGGAACCCAAAATATGACTTCCCATATATAAATCTTTACCTCTCAAACATTCCGAGACTCCTCGTGACGTCCGGGATCTCATCCGGGACTCCAAACAATATTCGGTTACCAACTGTCGTGGTTTTGTAACGGCAGATGTCCTAGTGTGAGGACTTAGTCGTGAGGCCAACGCAACTAGGTAGTAACTTGAACGGGGTTGGACGGAATCGAGAGACGCGAGTTTTTACCCGGGTTCATCCCGTCGCGGTGGAGGTAAAAGCCTACATCCTGCTTCATTGATATTGATGATGATGATGATCTCGATTACAAGGGCAATGTATCACTACCTCTATCTTGAGAGCATCTCCTTTGATCTTGTCTAAGACTTCTCTGTCTAAATCCCCCCTTCTTGAGGTGCCCTGCCCCTCCTTATATAAGTTGAAGGGGCGGCTTACATGTAGAGTCCTAGTAGGATTAGGACTAGTCTATTTGCTTATTTACAAGTGGAATCCTAGTCCAGATCTTGCTTCCCTTGTAAGGAAAATATTCCTTATGCCTTTCCTCTCAAGTCGGCCCACCGGATACCATACCTCGAGCCGGTCTTCTCACGAGCCACCTTCTAGGCCTTGGGCCTTGTCATTCGTCTGACCCGCCTACTGGGTCATCAGTGAGTCACCAAGTTCGGCCGGGTCACTAGTGAGTCGCCAAGTCCCGGTCGGGTCCTACTTCAGGCCGGGTTATACCGCGAGGTATATCCCCGACATTAGCTCCTAGTTTAATTTGGATTTATCCATGTTAAACTTATCCTGCAAAATAAAAACAAGAACAAATTTGACAGGTTGTGCACCGGGTCGAAGGTTCTTCTGAGCCGGCATCTGTTCATCCTTAAGTCCTTGTCATTTCTTTCTGTGAAAACACTTGATCGTGTCAATATTTGTCGGGTCAGGCAATTCTTGAGTTATTCTATATCCTGTCTCTTCATTATATTCAAGGAATCCCTCCTGTAAAGTTTGGGTCTCTTCGTTATAGCAGTAGGCTAGCTTCAAAATCAATTTGTTGACATTGGTTTCTTGCAGAAAAATGTTGGAAAAATAATCCATTTGAATCGGCTTCCAATGCTCTAGCTTGACAAAAATATTGGACTTAAGATATTCATCTGATTTTCAATCGGCTTGAAAATGTAAAGCTTGCCGAGTTGCAATTCACCGAAATTGCCAAGTTATAGAAATTGATCATACCGGGTCATGATTGTTACGGACGCCGGGTCATATAATTGGTCTTCCTGAGTTCTTCAGGCCAAGTCCTTATACCTTGTGATGACTTGGTGCTTGCTTTTGTAAATATAGCTGGTTTGCTCAAAACTGAGAACTTGAAGGTGTACCTCCCTTATATGCATATCACCTGTAGCCCTCAAGTCTTAAGAAGGGAATGTAGTGATAGCTTAAGACTTGCTTCAATATAAATACTGCAACCTTGGAGAAATTCGGGTTGTTCATCTAAGTAACCAGTCATAAACTGAACATTTTGTACTTCACATGTGTAGCCCCCAAGTGCCGGGTTGTCTTGCCTGCAGCAACCTGGGACTTGTAACTGTCTTATACTTATAAAACCTCAGCGAGTGTAGCCCCCAAAGGCCGGGTCATTATGCAATAATGAGCAGGGACTTTGTAGATCTGATTATATAGACTTGAGAAGCAATGTGTAGCCCCCAAGGGCCGGGTCATCAGCATGTGATGAGCCGGGTCTTCCAATTTGGACGTTTATGACTTTCATAAAGAACTGAATGCTGTAGCCCCCAAGGGCCGGCTCAGTAAGATAATACTGAGCTGGGACTTAGAAAATGATTTAAGGCCGGCTCATCTCCCTGAGATAACTAGGTTTGTTGACAATGTGATGATTTGAAAAGCAACTTGCATTAGCCCCCAAGTGCCATGGTGCATGCTTGCAGTGACATGGGACTTACATATTTAATGTAATCTTCATTTGAATAATGTAGCCCCCAAGTGCCGGGTCATGTGCCTACAGCGACTCAGGACTATTCCTTCCATTGTAGAATAAAATTATATCCACCGTCTGGATGATGTTGCTGAATGCCTTGCATATCAATGTTGAACCATGCTCCTTGCTGTAAGCTGGTATTTTTGGATGAGGGAATAATAGCCATTTCTCTGAAGCGGCTTTGAAAACCTCAATCATCAAATACTGGTTATGATAACCATGAAAATCCAACCATGTTGGCTATTAAAGATTTGAATAATGTAACCCGGTTTTGAAAACCGGCTCCTGCAACATAAACCAATTATATCCATGCATATATGATGCATGGTATGATGATGCCATGTATGATGATGTATGTGTATGATAATAGAGTATAAAAGACCGGCTTTCGAGGCTCGAGTCTTGCTTCAATGAAGCTGACATGATAGCCTTGGTTTATTTTTACTTCCTGTAAGCTGCCTCTCATGTGACATAAGCCGCCATTTTAACCTTGACTAGTTTAGGGTCATAAAGATTGACTGTCAAGAGTACGGTGGGTCACCTTTTCGGAGTAGCATCAAGCGAAACAGGTAGGTTTATCCTTGCTTTTTGTAAGCCGGCTCTCACGTGACTTAAGCCGCCTTTTTAACCTTGACTAGTTCAGGGTCATAAAGATTGACTGTCAAGAGTACGGCGGGTCACCTTTTCGGAGTAGCATCAAGCAGATAGGCAGGTTTAACCCATATTGTGGCGTTTATTTGCTGGTCAAGAGGATAAGATAGCTAAACTCGGTGAGTTGGAAGCCTCCAAGTGACCTTATGATCAATTAATAAAAGACTCATGCACAATATATGTGATGAAACGATAGAGGCCCCGAGTTTTGGGGATGCCGGCTTTATTATGTTGATCATAATATGATAAGCCAATAAGGCAGGATACCCATGTTTGAATCGTGCATCTTGGCAGCTAGTCCTCTTTGGCAACCTTTAATTTTTCGCCGATCTGGCAGGATACCCATGTTTGAACTGCGCAACATGGCAGTAAGTTCTCTTTAGCAACCTTTAATTTTTCTGAGAACTCGAACTTGCGAGAGATCGATTCCTCTTGAACCGGATGTTGAGCCGGATATTGAGAGCTCAAAACTTTGTGAGAGACAGATTTCTCTTGAACCGGAACCTTTTCTGATAACCCGGAATCTTTCCTTTTAGCCGGAAATTTTCTGATGATCTTTAAATTTTCACCAATGTGGCAGCAGTCCCCGGGTACGGGTTGTCTTCCCTGCAATGATCCGGGGTTCTTGAATTTGTGAAAGCGGCCAAATTTGCCGAGTCTTGTCTGTGTAGCCCCTGAGTCTCAAGTCGACTCAAGGAGTAGGCTTGAGATTCTTCATACTTAGCCGTGGCATAAACCGGCATATAGTTGATAGCGGAACGCTGGAATTTGTTGAAACTGGAGGTGAGATGGCAAGTTGATGATCTTTGCTATGCGCATCATATGTCCTTCCATTGCTTTGTTATTCTTTCTTGGTCCAGCTCATCTGGCTCTTCCAGGGCCATTTTCTTCTCTTTCTTCTTTTGCTGGTTTTTGAATCGCCGGCTCAAATAGTGGCCAGCTCACCCAGCCTCTCCAGGTATAGTTCGTCCATGGCCACGGGGCAGCGGCTTGCGCATGTCCATTGGGCAGCTTATGTGAGCGGGGGTGGCCCTGATGTGCTGATGTAGATCGGTCAACAAAGGCGGCAACTTGAGCGCTTCCATTGAGCGACACAGCACGGACAAACGTCAATGCAGAATGATGCTGTCGTGTGCTCTGTATCCGCGGTATAACGTCACTTTGGAGTGAATAGTTGTCCTGATGTATTTGGACGACAGAAGATCTTGTCGTGTCTGCCATGAACATGGAACAATTGTCCTTTGTATAAAAATATTAATGGCAGAATAATTGTTCTTGGAGGAATTAAAGTTTTCTGATAAAATATATAGGAGGGATAGCACCTGATGTTTTGGGATGATAGACGATTTGTGTGCAATCGTGCGCCGAATGTGTAGAAGGATGATCTGTATGCAGATTAAAAAGGACCGGAGGAAGGTACTAGTACTAGTAATGATGGACTAGTACAACCTCACGTGTGCCACCTGTGGTAGCACTTTCAAAGACTTTGGAATTTGCGCTGATGTCATGCATGGCCGCTACCCTTATTTACCGCCATTAGGTATTTGATCTGCAACTTCTGTACCACCAGACAGTGATGACTTCAATGACTTCCGTCGAGATGAATGAGCAGAAATCTCTAGCAGCGCTCTATTTTTGTTTCCTTGTACTGCAGTCTTCAGGGGGTAATTCTGAACCTGTCGAGTTCTGGTCCCTTTGGTTGACGCTTCAGTTTTTTCATTGTATGAATACCTTCAACACCACCAGCAAAAGAGTCATCAAGCATGTTATAACGATTCAGCGGCTTCATCCAGTCCTGTCTTAGGAGCTCAATGATTTTTCTAACTTATTTTTCACATGTTTTAATTGATCTTTCTTCTGCGTGAGCTTCTCTTTGAGAAGTTTTTAGCACTTTTAGTAGCTACACCCATATGTTGTATCCCATGTTCGCCAAGAGAAAACATATCCCTAGTGGCACTCGATTTATCAGACTTCTCCTGTAAATATTTAGTGCGCTTTCTCTCCTCTTCCAACTTCTGTAACCGGTGGTCTGCGCGGTTTTTCCCAGACATAATATTCTTTCTTTGAACCTCAATGCTAACTTGTAAGCCTTCATCCAGTCTCTTTTGTTCCTGTAAAAAGAATCAGCACATTTCTTTTCTTCTAGCAGCCTTCAACTCCTCCGCTTCAGCCTTTTTTGCCCTGGCAATGAGCTACAGTAGCGAGTGTGACGACCCCGGCTTAATCGTGCACTAACCATACCCGCAAATGCACACGATCAAGCCTAAGGACTCACTTGAAGATATCACAACACAACTCTAAAACATAAATAAAGTCATACAAGCTTTATATTACAAGCCAGGGGCCTCGAGGGCTCGAATACATAGCTCGATGGCATACAAGTGTCAGCGGAAGCATCAGATATCTGGGTACAGATATATTACAGAAATAGAGATAAGCCTTTAGGAAGGCGGGCTAAATAAAATACTACGATCGAAAGGCGTAGGCCTCCTGCCTAGGACCCTCCGAATCCTACTCCTGGTCGTCTATCGGCTCCTCGTAGTAGTACTCGCCGGGAGGGTAGTAGTAGTAGCCGTAGTCGTTGACGGGGGCAGCTAACTCAGGGGCTTCGTCATCTGGCGGCGTCAAATGGATATGGGGAGAAAAATAAAATAAAGCAAATGTGAGTACTCATCCGAAGTACTCAGCAAGCAAGGATCTACACTACATATGCAACAATTTTAAAGGAGGTTGTATATGTGGACTGGGCTGCAGAAATGCCAGAATAGAGGGGGAAAGCCTAGTCCTATCGAAGACTAGCATCATCATCAGTCTTGCAGCATAAGGAGAGTGCAGAATAACATAATGTAAAGTAGTAGTAGTGTTATCAACCTCGGCCAGAGATCCTTCCTCGACTCCCTGCGAGAAAGCAATCCCAGAGCCATACTATCCATTTCATCTCAAGTCTCCAGTTCTAGTTGTACCGATCGGGATACAACTCCGAGTGTCCGTTACCGTAGGACAGGCTATCAATAGATGTTTTCTTCCCTGCAGGGGTGCACCAACTTACCCACCACGCTCGCTTAACTCCGGCCGGACACACTTTTCTGGGTCATGCCCGGCCTCGGCTAAGCAACACGCCGCAACCCGACCTAGGCTTAAAAGAGAGGTTAGCACGCCGGACTAAACCTATGCCCCCAGGGGTCTTGGGCCATCACCCCAGGAACTCCTGCACGTTACGGGGCCACCGAGAGCAGACCTAGCAACCCCTTATACAAGCGCGGTTGCGTTACCAGTCCAACTCGGCGTGCGCCGCTCCTTACTGACGTCAAATAAGCTTCGGCTGATGTATACGACGCAGAACGCCCATACTATGCTCACGTGATGGTTAGTCCTATCAGGCCAGAGGCCCCTCGGATCAAATATCCAATTCGTTAGTGTGTTGGTAGTGCGGTAACGAGCAGAGACTCACGAAAGATGTGACCCCGTCGCCCCATCTCGAGGACTTGCGGCAAGGGCTAAGAATGCCCGGCCACGCCTCGTATTCGATACTCGGGCACCGTTCAGGTCCACCCGACTTCACAACTCAAGCAATTAAGCTCGCGCGGGTACCCCTCAGGGCCGACCCGTCTTTATCCATAATAAACAGTGTCAACAGTAATGTAAGGGCATCCGTGTGGCTATCATATCAAGAAGGAATCCGAGGCATCACCCTCGTTGGACTCCCATCTGAAGTAAACATCAAGGTGAACTAAAGAGGCATCACCCTCGAGGTCCACACTTGAAGTGTCGCACAACGATGTCGTAATCGGGGGTGGTGTAGGAGGAATCACCCTCGCTTACCACGACCGAATAACTAACCTACAAGGTTATCATCAGAAGTACTGACGAGGTATCACCCTCGGCACTCGATAGTAACCCAGTAGTGTCGAGCAGTTAAGGGGGAAGTGACGTGCAATGTCGGGGCCTGGTCTTCGATCCCGTTGATCGGGTCTTCTGATCATCCAGCGGGGCAGTCGGGATAAGTGGGGTCTCTGATGGTCTCTACCCAACCTATTCTAAACAGTTTAGGATAACAGTTAAGTATCAACAGCAGGTTACAGATAAACAGGCTATGCAGCAGATATAGGATACAGTATCAGCAGCAGATTCTAATGCAAGCATAAGAGAGAAGAGAATGGGCGATATCAGAATGCTCAAAAAGGGGGTGCTTGCCTGGAAGCTCGGCGGCAAGGGGCTGATCGTCTGGAGCGTAGTCGACCTCCGGAGCTGCGTCAGTCTCGGGAGCTACGTCGACGTCGGGGTCTATCGAGAGATAAGAGGGGGAAGAAACAAATAAATACACGGCAACGATGCAATACAGGGCATGCTATGCTAAGATGCAGTGCAGGGTTGCCTACGTATGCACCTAAGTCATTTTAGTTTTATATAGGATTAAGGTGGAATTTATTTACCGGTGGTTATGCACTATTCATCTCCCGGATACGGGCTCAGAGTTGTGGTTTCTCCTACGTAGGGGGTTCCGGCATCGAAACAGATGACACGATCAGATTCGTCTCGTCGTTCTGAGCAACTTTCATGTATAAAGTTTTTCGATCTGAGCTACGGTTTAAAAGTTATTAATTTCCGAAGATTTAATCGATTTTCTAGAATTATTTTTATTAACAGAAATGATATATGACATCAGCATGATGCCATGCTGACCTCAGCAGGTCAACAGGTCGGCTGACCAGTCAAACCTGACATGTGGGTCCAGTGGGACCCACATGTCAGCCTCTGTTAGTCTAACAGTGGATTAATCTAATTAACAGGGTTAATTAGGGGGTGGGCCCCATATGTCAGTGAGACATTAGTCTAACTAATTAACTTTTATTTATAAAAATGTTTTAATTAACTTAATTATACGGTGGGGCCCGTATGTCAGTGATTGGGCTGCCCAGTCAGCATAGTTGACTGGGTCAACCAGTCAACTGGGCCCCCCAGGGCCCACGGTCAGTGACCAAGGGGTTGGGTCCCACCTTGCCACGTCAGCTGCCGGCGCCGGAGTTGCTCCGGCAACCTCCTCGCGCGGCGGCGCGTTCGGGACAGCGCCGGAATTCGCCGTCCGGCGACCAAAATGACGGAGGCCGGTCGCATTCGAACGGGGGGAGAGAGCCGCGTCGATCTATGACCCGAGCGCAAGCTGAAACAGCCAGAGACGAGCGCTATGGCCTCACCGGCGGCGAGGTGCTCCGGGCAAGTGGCGGAAATGGCGACGCAGGGCGCTACAAGGCAAAAGAAAAGGTTGGGGGTGTGCTGCGCGTTGTGGTGAGCACAACGGGCTCGTCCCCGTGACCATTTGGTCACCGGAGAGGCGCCGGCGGCGAGCTGAAGCGGAGGCACGTTCGGGACCTCGGTGGGAGCTAGGCTAGGAAGCACGGGGAGGCTCGGGCGCGGCTCGTTGGGCTCCTGGGAGCACCAGGAGCTCAACCGTAGCCTCAGGCGGTGATGACAAGGGCCTCAACGACGGCCTCAAGCTCGTCGGCGGCGAGCAGAGCACGGGCGCGGCGGCATCTAGCTACGGCGCGTGTGGGGATAAACAGAGAACAAAAGGAGGCGGAGGAGCTCACCGCGCGGCTCACACAAAGACCCATGGTGGTTTAGTAGCTGCATAGCTCACCGGAGAGGAAGGGGATCACCGGCGTCCGAGGACGGGAAGGGCCTCGATCCCGGCGATGTGGAGCCCTCCTGCTCATGCTCATTGTAGAGGAAGAAGTAGTCGATGCCGGCGGAGACGACGGATAGGTCAGCGGGATGATCTGGCGGTTGTGGCCACGGTGACTGGCGAGGCACGGCGGCGACCGCGTCGGACGCCGATGGGATCGAGCAGGGGAGAGCGATGGGAGAGGTGAGGAGTGACGGAGAGAGGCCAGGGGAGATGTGCGAGGCCGGGGTCTTATCCCCTCGCGTCGGTGGGCGTCGGTGGCGTCGCGCTATCGCCGTCCCACCGGCGCTCACCGGCGCGGCCATGGGCGTGCCGACATGGCGACAGAGAGAGAAGGGGATGGGCCAACTGGGCCGTTTTTGAGGCACTGTGCACTTAGGCCTAGTGCACAGTGCCTCATTTTATTTTTATTTTTCTCTTTTCTCTTTTTCTTTTATTTCTTTCTGTTTTGAAATAGTTAGGCCACTTGTGCACTTTTGCAAAACATGAGAGTTGTCCCCAATATTACAATGCAATATTACCTTTCACCAAAAATTGGTTTGGGCAAATTTGGATTTCTTTTGGATTTGATATGAATTTAATTTGATTAAATAATTCTGTTTTGGTGCTGTTTCATGTGGTTTGAGTCATTTAGCTAACTCCACCATCATTGTTTATATTTTTATGAGTGCTTCTAGAATATTTGCTATTTAGTGAACATTTTTCTAATAGTGTTTGAGCAAAAAAATTTTGCGCTTTTGAATTTGAGTTGATTTTCAGAATAGAGTTTGAATTGTTTTGATTAACCGCTATGACTAGGCACTGCAAATGAGATGACTTGGCACTATTAGCAGTTGATCACAGTGGCTATTACACAGGGGTGTTACAAATTCTCCTCCTCTAAAAGAAATTCTCGTCCCGAGAATTTTAGGAAGTAGAAGGAAAGAGGTCTGGGTATTCTTCCCGAAGATGATCCTCACGTTCCCAAGTGGCTTCATCTTCAGTGTGATTCGACCACTGCACTTTCAGGAACTTGGTCGTCTTCTGACGAGTTCGACGTTCAGCTTCATCAAGAATGCGGATGGGATGCTCCTTATAAGAAAGATCATCTTGCAACTGGAGCATCTCGTGATCCACTGCCCGGTGCAGAGATTCCTTGAAGCATTTTCGGAGTTGCGATACATGAAAGACATCGTGGATATGAGAGAATTGTGGTGGCAACTCCAATTTATATGCCACCTGTCCACGTCTGGCAACAATGCGAAAAGGACCAATATAGCGAGGAGCTAGCTTGCCCTTGATTCCGAATCGACGGGTGCCCTTCATAGGAGTGACACGAAGATAAGCTTGATCACCTGATTGATAAGTCAGACCCCATCGCTTGCGATCATAGTTGCTCTTCTGGCGGTCCTGAGCCGCCTTAAGATTTTCTCGGACAATTCTAACTTGTTCTTCAGCGTGTTGGATATTGTCCGGTCCCACGAGTGGTCGTTCCCCAGTTTCTGACCATTTCAGAGGGGTTTGACATTTACGTTCGTAAAGCACTTTGAAGGGGGCCATTTTCAAGCTGGCTTGATAACTGTTGTTATAAGAGAATTCGGCAAACGGGAGAGATTCCTCCCACTTCTTACCGAATGATATAACACAAGCCCGAAGCATATCTTCAAGTAGTTGATTTACTCGCTCGACTTGGCCTTGGGATTGAGGATGATAAGCTGAACTCCATGTAATGTGAGTTCCCATAGCTTCTTGGAAATTTTCCCAGAACTTGGAAGTGAAAAGACCGCCACGGTCCGAACTGATCTCCTTCGGAATACCGTGGAGTGAAACAATTCTGGAAATATACAGCTCAACTAACTGACTAGTAGTGATAGTCTCCTTGACAGGTAGAAAATGAGCAACTTTGGAGAGTTGGTCGACGACGACAAGAATAGCATCGTGACCCTTCTGAGACTTGGGAAGACCAGTAATGAAATCCATTTGCACTTTATCCCATTTCCACAGAGGAATAGGGAGTGGTTGAAGAATTCCAGCGGGCTTCTGATGTTCTGCTTTCACGCGACGACATACGTCACATTCAGCAACATATCGAGCAATGTCCTGCTTCATTCTGGACCACCAGTACCTCTGTCGGAGATCCCGATACATCTTGGTGCTACCCGGATGGATAGACAGCGGTGTATCATGAGCTTCTTTCATAACCTTATCAGTCATAAGCTAGAATCGAAGTACCACGATGCGGTCTCTGAAATACAAGGTTCCATCTTCAGCAACCAAGACATCCCTGTACTTCTCAAGGTGAAGCTCTTTCTTCATCAGATCGATTTCGGCATCTTTGGCTTGTGCTTCTTTAACAGCTTTCTCAAGGTCTGGTTGTACCACAAGGTTATTAAGAGAACCCTGCAGAATGATACAGACATTCAACTTGCGCAATTCTTCATACAGCTGGGGTTGAGCTTGCTTAACCATGAGGTTATTGCAATAGTACTTGCGGCTCAAGGCATCAGCCATCACATTAGCTTTGCCAGGAGTATAATAAATACCACAGTCATAGTCCATAATTGTTTCCAACCATCGCTGTTGGTGAAGATTAAGATCCGGTTGAGTGAATAAATACTTCAGACTCTGATGATCGGTATAGATCTCACACCGATTACCAAGGAGATAGTGACGCCACTGCTTCAAAGCATAGATCACAGCAGCGAATTTGAGATCATGCACTGGATAGTTCTCTTCATGTGGACGCAATTGTCATGAGGCATATGCAATTACCTTCCATTCTTGCATTAGAACATAGCCTAATCCCTGACGAGAGGCGTCGCAATATATCACAAAGTCCTTGCGAGAATCAGGAGGAGCAAGCACTAGAGCAGAAGTAAGCTTGTCCTTGAGGGTCTGGAAACTCTCCTGACATTTGTCTGTCCACTCAAACTTAACGCCTTTGTGGAGCAGGTTAGTCAGGGGCTTGGCAATCTTGGAAAAGTTTTCGACGAATCATCGACAATAACTTGCAAGGCCGAGAAAACTTCAGACTTGCTTGGCATTCTTCGGAGGAGTCCAGTCAAGAATAGCCTGAACACGCTCCGGGTTAACGGCGATACCGTCCTTGGAAATCACATGTCCAAGGTAGGTCACTTCAGAAAGCCAGAATTCGCATTTGGAGTACTTGGCATACAACTTGTGCTCTCGAAGCCTTTCTAGGACAAGGCGAAGATGTTCGGCATGTTCTTCCTTATTCTTCGAATATACCAGAATATCATCCAGATATACCACGATGAACTTGTCGAGGTAATCCATGAATATATAATTCATCAGGCGGGAGAACGTAGCTGGAGCATTCGTTAGGCCGAACGACATGACGGTGTATTCGTAGGAGCCATAACGAGTAACAAATGCAGTCTTCGGAATATCCTCTTCTCGGACACGGATCTGGTGATAACCCAACCTCAAGTCGAGTTTAGAGAACACCGATGATCCAGCAAGTTGATCATATAAATCATTGATCCGGGGAAGCGGATATTTATTCTAAATGGTGGCCTGGTTGATAGGATGGTAATCTTGGACCAACCTATTCGTACCATCTTTCTTCTTGACAAAGAGAGATGGTGCTCCCCAAGCAGAGGAACTAGGACGAATGAAGCCCTTCTTAAGTGATTTATCAATTTCTTCCTTAAGTTCGAGAAGGTGATGTGGTGGCATCTTGTAAGGGCGGTTCGCAATAGGAGTGGTGCCAGGCTTCAAGTCGATGACAAACTCGACAGCTCTAGCAGGGGGTATACCTGGAAGTTCTTCTGGAAAAACATCCTGGAATTCGCAGACAACTGGAACGTTTTCAATCCCCTCAAGCGGAGAAGCGTTCAGTGCATTCAAGGCATAAATCTGGGCCTCAGCGTTCTGAGTGATATGAGCACGGTAATTCACTAACTCATCTGAGGGATGAAGAAGGTGCACAACTTTACTGGCACAATTAATTGAGGCATAGTGAGCCTTCAACCAATCCATTCCCAATATAAGGTCAATTTTGGAAGACTTCAGGATAATGGGAGACGCGCGGAACTCCAATCCTTCGATTTCAATGGGAACATTATAACTAACCACGGAGGTTCGACATCCACCCGCGGGAGTATGTACCACTAAAGGTGTGTTCATGTACTCACACTTAACGTCATGCATGCGTGTAAAATGCTCTGACATGAATGAATGAGATGCTCCTGAATCAAATAAAACAGAAGCTGGTGCTGAATTAACAAGTAGTGTACCCATGACTGTAGCTGGTTGGTCTGGGTCTTCACTCATGTTGACATGATAGGCCTGCCCACGACCATAAGAAGGTCTGGCATTGTTGTTACGCTGCTGAGGAATACCACGGACATTACCACGGCCAGCAGGAGGAAGAACTAGCCGATTCTGACTTTGAGAGCAGTATCTGGCACGGTGACCTGGCTGGCCACACTTGAAGCAGAGTCCACTGTCAGGACGTGGTGCAGGAGCTCGAGGTGGTGCAGCTCGAAGAGTCTGCCTCGGTGGTGGAGGAGGCAGACGAGGTGCGGCATATGCAGGCCTGTACACTGGAGCTGCTGGACGGTACATGCTCTGTGGAATCCAGATGCAGCGCTTCTGGGAAGACGAGCCCGAAGATGAGCCCGCTTCACAAGTGCGTCTGGTCGCTTCCTTGTGCTTCTTCAGACCAGTCTCGACCATGATAGCCTTATTCACCAAGGTGGCGAAATCGGGATAGTGTTGGACGAGCAGGTCTAGCTGAATGTCATGATGTAGCCCTTCACGGAACTTCTCCTGCCTACGAGCATCATTGGGGATGTCTTCTTCAGCATAGCAAGATAAATCAAGGAACTCTCGCTGGTAGACCTCCACAGTCTTGTTGCCTTGAACAAGGTTGCGGAACTCGGCCTTCTTGCGTGCTATAACTGCTTGAGGAATATAGCGGGCGCGAAAAGCAGTCTTGAACTCCACCCAAGTGACAATAGTTCCAGGAGGTAGGGTCTGTCTGTGAGTTGCCCACCATTGTGCTGCGGGTCCCTTCAAGAAGTATGTCGCGAAGGTGACATAGCTGACAGGGGAAACATCAACTGACTCCATCTCATAGAAGGTGTCACGCAGCCAATCATCGGCATCCAGCGGATTAACAATGTTGCAGAATATCATGGGTTGAGTCGGATAAACTCTGGCAGTGTGATTGAGGCTGGCTGATGGTTGGCATTGGGACGGGGGAATTGTTCCATAATCCCCATCATGAACTGACGGTTGAGTTCAAACTGTTGCATCGTAGCAGCCATATAGTCAGGCGGTGGCGGCGGAGGTGGATTGTTACCACCCATCCTGCTAAATCAACAGGGGTAGTTTAGCAGAAGCCAACGCGAGTGTTTAGCAATAAGCATGATGTATCATGACGGAGTTTAAGTAGTACAACAAATGCTTAATAATAGTCATTAAGTCATACAGATCCATACAGAGTTGGTTACATTCGGGCAGCATAACGGCGCAAATTCAAAAGCTAGACATGCTAGGCGGCGCGCAGGCATGCGGTAAGGAAGTACACAATGAGACATAGCAAAGGCTACATCAACGTCGGAGAAAACCACTGAACGGGGTAGCTGCAAGTGCGGACGACAGACGTTCGTCGCAGAAGGATCCTGTGCTCCATGTGCACTCTGATGCAGAACCCGGTCTCGAGCTGAAAGAAGAGGTCCACGTGCAGGTGTGTGACCTCCCACAGCAGGCCAATCGATCCCTGATGGCATCTCGGTCCTGTGGGGTAAAGGATATGCTCCGGATGTATCCCTGCATGAACAGCTAGTAGCAACTGCGTCATAGCCTCGTAGAGTCGTACTCGAGTGGCGAACAACTCGACGGCAAGAGCCCGAACAATGCGATCCAGAGCATGAGTACACTGAATCAGAACTCGCGGATCGTAGCGACGAGGCTCGTACGGGGCATAGATAGCTGTGTAGTATCCAGTAGCATCTCCAACCGGGGCATACGGAATGTATCGGAACTCAGATACATCCAAGCTAGCGTTGTGCTCTCCTCGGAGACATGCGACAGCAGAGTAAGCGGCATCATGACTGCCATCTCAATCGTCACGCCGATACCATGGAAAAGGTACAACTCAGTGTCTGAGTTATCCTGCTGATCATAGATGCGAACATCAGCATAGTACTGCTCCTGGTTGAACTCGCGGTAAACCTCGTAGACCATGTACTCAGGATACCAGCGGTAACCCAGTCTGGTCAAGAGAGCGATCAGGACAGCTGGAAACCCAGGGGCATCACGAGCCCAAGTGCGAAGCACAAGCTGCGTCGTGGGGCGCGGTGGAAACAGGCGATCCATCTAAATTAAATGAAATTCAGGATTGTCACTTGACAAGGAGAAGCATAACAGATCTCGAAGAGAAAGGTTAAACAAAACAATGGAAAGGAAAATGATTATCAGACTAATCAGATCAATGATAGGGAAATCGCACAGATATCCAGCTCTCCGGGAGGACGGGAATTTACGAGATCCTAAGTGTCGGTGTTAGTAAATTTATTTAACCCGAATAAAAGAGAGATCAGAGTCCCAGAGTAAAGACGAGGAATAAAAGATCCTAATACCACCCAGTTGGCAACGGGGGCCCGTAAGCCACACAGCCAAGTTAGTAAAAGAGTTTTCGGTTACTAGACTCAACTTCGGCCAAGGAATTGGATAAGGAGATTCCTAGAGGCAGCCGGCTCTGATACCAACCTGTGACGACCTCGGCTTAATCGTGCACTAACCAGACCCGCAAATGCACACAATCAAGCCTAAGGACTCAATTGAAGATATCGCCACACAACTCTAAAACATAAATAAAGTCATACAAGCTTTATATTACAAGCCAGGGGCCTTGAGGGCTCGAATACATAGCTCGATGGCATACAAGTGTCAGTGGAAGCAACAGATATCTGGGTACAGATATATTACAGAAATAGAGATAAGCCTTTAGGAAGGCGGGGCAAAATAAAATACTACGATCGAAAGGCGTAGGCCTCCTACCTAGGACCCTCTGAATCCAACTCCTGGTCATCTGTCGGCTCCTCGTAGTAGTACTCGCCGGGAGGGTAGTAGTAGTAGCCGTAGTCGTCGAAGGGGCAGCTAACTCAGGGGCTCCGTCATCTGGCGGCGTCAAATGGATATGGGGAGAAAAAGAAAATAAAGCAAACGTGAGTACTCATACGAAGTACTCAGCAAGCAAGGGTCTACACTACATATGCAACATTTTCAAAGGAGGCTGTATATGTGGACTGGGCTGCAGAAACGCCAGAATAGAGGGGGAAAGCCTAGTCCTATCGAAGACTAGCATCTTCAGCATCTTCATCAGTCTTGCAGCATAAGGAGAGTGCAGAATAACATAATGTAAAGTAGTAGTAGTGTTATCAACCTCGGCCAGAGATCCTTCCTCGACTCCCTACAAGAAAGCAATCCCAGAGCCATACTATCTGTTTCATCTCAAGTCTCCAGTTCTAGTTGTACCGATCGGGATACAACTCTGAGTGTCCGTTACCGTAGGACAGGCTATCGATAGATGTTTTCTTCCCTGCAGGGGTGCACCAACTTACCCACCACGCTCGCTTAACTCCGTCCGGACACACTTTTCTGGGTCATGCCCGGCCTCGGCTAAGCAACACGCCGCAACCCGACCTAGGCTTAAAAGAGAGGTCAGCACACCGGACTAAACCTATGCCCCGAGGGGTCTTGGGCCATCGCCCCGGGAACTCCTACATGTTACAGGGCCACCGAGAGCAGACCTAGCAACCCCTTATACAAGCGCGGTTGCGTTACCAGTCCAACTCGGCGTGCGGCACTCCTTACTGACGTCAAATAAGCTTCGACTGATGTATACGACGCAGAACGCCCATACTATGCTCACGTGATGGTTAGTGCTATTAGGCCAGAGGCCCCTCGGATCAAATATCCAAACCGTCAGTGTGTTGGTAGTGCGGTAACGAGCAGAGAATCACGAAAGATGTGACCCCATCGCCCCGTCTCGAGGACTTGCGGCAAGGGCTAAGAATGCCCGGCCACGCCTCGTATTCGATACTCGGGCACCGTTCAGGTCCACCCGACTCCACAACTCTCGCAATTAAGCTCGCGCGGGTACCCCTCAGGGCCGACCCGTCTTTATCCATAATAAACAGTGTCAACAGTAATGTAAGGGCATCTGTGTGGCTATCATATCAAGAAGGAATCCGAGGCATCACCCTCGTTGGACTCCCACCTGACGTAAACATCAAGATGAACTAAAGAGGCATCACCCTCGAGGTCCACACTTGAAGTGTCGCACGATGATGTCGTAATCGGGGGTGGTGTAGGAGGAATCACCCTCGCTTACCACGACCGAATAACTAACCTACAAGGTTATCATCAGAAGTGCTGACGAGGTATCACCCTCGGCACTCGATAGTAACCCAGTAGTGTCGAGCAGTTAAGGAGGAAGTGACGTGCAATGTCGGGGCCTGGTCTTCGATCCCGTTGATCGGGTCTTCTGATCATCCAGTGGGGCAGTCGGGATAAGTGGGGTCTTTGGTGGTCTCTACCCAACCTATTCTAAACAGTTTAGGATAACAGTTAAGTATCAATAGCAGGTTACAGATAAACAGGCTATGCAGCAGATATAGGATACAGTATCAGCAGCAGATTCTAATGCAAGCATAAGAGAGAAGAGAATGGGCGATATCGGAATGCTCAAAAAGGGGGTGCTTGCCTGGAAGCTCGGCGGCAAGGGGCTGATCGTCTGGAGCGTAGTCGACCTCCGGAGCTGCGTCAGTCTCGGGAGCTACGTCGACGTCGGGGTCTATCGAGAGAGAAGAGGGGGAAGAAACAAATAAATACACGGCAACGATGCAATACAGGGCATGCTATGCTAAGATGCAGTGCAGGGTTGCCTACAGATGCACCTAAGTCATTTTAGTTTTATATAGGATTAAGGTGGAATTTATTTACCGGTGGTTATGCACTATTCATCTCCCGGATACAGGCTCAGAGTTGCGGTTTCTCCTACGTAGGGGGTTTCGGCATCGAAACAGACGACACGATTAGATTTGTCTCGTCGTTCTGAGCAACTTTCAAGTATAATGTTTTTCGATCTGAGCTACGATTTAAAAGTTATTAATTTCCGAAGATTTAATCGATTTTCTAGAATTATTTTTATTAACAGAAATGATATATGACGTCTGCATGATGCCATGCTGACCTCAGCAGGTCAACAGGTCGGCTGACCAGTCAAACCAGACATGTGGGTCCAGTGGGACCCACATGTCAGCCTCTGTTAGTCTAACAGTGGATTAATCTAATTAACAGGGTTAATTAGGGGGTGGGCCCCATATGTCAGTGAGACATTAGTCTAACTAATTAACTTTTATTTATAAAAAGGTTTTAATTAACTTAATTATACGGTGGGGCCCGTATGTCAGTGACTGGGCTGCCCAGTCAGCATAGTTGACTGGGTCAACCAGTCAACTGGGGCCCCTAGGGCCCACGGTCAGTGACCAAGGGTTTGGGTCCCACCTTGCCCTGTCAGCTGCCGGCGCCGGAGTTGCTCCGGCGACCTCCTCGCGCGGCGGCGCATTCGGGACAGCGCCGGAATTCGCCGTCCGGCGACCAAAATGACGGAGGCCGGTCGCATTCGAACGGGGAGAGAGAGCCGCGTCGATCTATGACCATAGCGCAAGCTGAAACAGCCGGAGACGAGCGCTATGGCCTCGCCAGCGGCGAGGTGCTCCGAGCAAGTGGCGGAAACGGCGACGCAGGGCGCTACAAGGCAAAAGAAAAGGTTGGGGGGTGCTGCGCATTGCGATGAGCACAACGGGCTCGTCCCCGTGACCATTTGGTCACCGGAGAGGCGCCGGCGGCGAGCTGAAGTCGAGGCGTGTTCGGGACCTCGGCGGGAGCTAGGCTAGGAAGCACGGGGAGGCTCGGGCGCGCCTCGTTGGGCTCTTGGGAGCACCAGGAGCTCAACCGTAGCCTTAGGCGGTGATGACAAGGGCCTCAACGACGGCCTCAAGCTCATCGCCGGCGAGCAGAGCACGGGCGCGGCGGCATCTAGCTACGGCGCGTGTGGGGATAAACGGAGAACAAAGGGAGGCGGAGGAGCTCACCGCGTGGCTCACACAAAGGCTCGGGGTGATTTAGTAGCTGCAGGGCTCGCCGGAGAGGAAGGGGATCACCGGCGTCCGAGGACGGGAAGGGCCTCGATCCTGGTGATGTGGAGCCCTCCTGCTCGTGCTCGTTGTAGAGGAAGAAGTAGTCGATGCCGGCGGAGACAACGGACAGGTCAGCGGGACGATCTGGCGGCTGTGGCTGAAGGAAATATGCCCTAGAGGCAATAATAAAGTTATTTATTTTATTTCCTTATGTCATGATAAATGTTTATTATTCATGCTAGAATGGTATTAACCAGAAACTTGATACATGTGTGAATACATAGACAAAATAGAGTGTCACTAGTATGCCTCTACTTGACTAGCTCGTTAATCAAAGATGGTTATGTTTCCTAACCATAGACATGAGTTGTCATTTGATTAACGGGATCACATCATTAGGAGAATGATGTGATTGACTTGATCATTTAGTATGTTGCTATAGCTTTCTTCATGACTTATACATGTTCCTATGACTATGAGATTATGCAACTCCCGTTTACCGGAGGAACACTTCGTGTGCTACCAAACGTCACAACGTAACTGGGTGATTATAAAGGTGCTCTACAGGTGTCTCCGAAGGTACTTGTTGAGTTGGCGTATTTCGAGATTAGGATTTATCACTCCGATTGTCGGAGAGCTATCTCTGGGCCCACTCGGTAATGCACATCACTATAAGCCTTGCAAGTATTGTAACTAATGAGTTAGTTGCGGGATGATGTATTACGGAACGAGTAAAGAGACTTGCCGGTAACGAGATTGAACTAGGTATTGAGATACCGACGATCGAATCTCGGGCAAGTAACATACCGATGACAAAGGGAACAACGTATGTTGTTATGCGGTTTGACCGATAAAGATCTTCGTAGAATATGTGGGAGCCAATATGAGCATCCAGGTTCCGCTATTGTTATTGACCGGAGACGTGTCTCGGTCATGTCTACATAGTTCTCGAACCCGTAGGGTCCGCACGCTTAAAGTTCGGTGACGATCGGTATTATGAGTTTATGTGATTTGATGACCGAAGTTTGTTTGGAGTCCCGGATGAGATCGGGGACATGACGAGGAGTCTCGAAATGGTCGAGAGGTAAAGATCGATATATTGGAAGGCTATATTCGGACATCGTAAAGGTTCCGAGTGATTCGGGTATTTTTCGGAGTACCGGAGAGTTACGGGAATTCGTATTGGGCCTTAATGGGCCATACGGGAAAGGAGAGAAAGGCCTCAAGGGTGGCTGCGCCCCTTCCCCATGGACTGGTCCGAATTGGACTAGGGAAAGGGGGCGCCCCCTTCCTTCCTTCTCCTTCTCCCTTCCCCTTTTCCTATTCCATGTGGGAGGTGGAATCCTACTAGGACTAGTGAGTCCTAGTAGGACTCCACACCTTGGGCGCGCCCTGTGAGGGCCGGCCTCCTCCTCCATCCATCCTTTATATACGTTGCCAGGGGGCACCCCATAGACACAACAATTGATCATTGATCTCTTAGCCGTGTGCGGTGCCCCCCTCCACCATAATCCACCTCGATCATATCGCAGCGGTGCTTAGGCGAAGCCCTGCGTCGGTAGCATCATCATCACCGTCACCACGCCGTCGTGCTGATGAAACTCTCCTGTGAAGCTTTGCTGGATCGGAGCTCGCGGGACATCATCGAGTTGATCGTGTGCTGAACTCGGAGGTGCCGTGCGTTTGGTACTTGGATCGGTCGGATCGTGAAGACGTACGACTACATCAACCGCGTTGTGCTAACGCTTCCGCTTTCGGTCTACGAGGGTACGTGGACACACTCTTCCATCTCGTTGCTATGCATCACCATGATCCTGTGTGTGCGTAGGAAATTTTTGAAATTACTACGTTTCCCAACAGTGGCATCCGAGCCAGGTTATATGCGTAGATGTTATATGCACGAGTAGAACACAAGTGAGTTGTGGGCGATACAAGTCATACTGCTTACCAGCATGTCACACTTTGGTTCGGCGGTATTGTTGGATGAAGCGGCCCGGACCGACATTACGCGTACGCTTACGCGAGACTGGTTTTACCGCCGTGCTTTGCACACAGGTGACTAGCAGGTGTCAGTTTCTCCAACTTTAGTGGAACCGAGTGTGGCTACGCCCGGTCCTTGTGAAGGTTAAAACAGCACTAACTTGACGAACTATCGTTGTGGTTTTGATGCGTAGGTAAGAACGGTTCTTGCTCAGCCCGTAGCAGCCATGTAAAACTTGCAACAACAAAGTAGAGGACGTCTAACTTGTTTTTGCAGGGCATGTTGTGATGTGATATGGTCAAGACATGATGCTATATTTTATTGTATGAGATGATCATGTTTTGTAACTGAGTTATCGACAACTGGCAGGAGCCATATGGTTGTCGCTTTATTGTATGCAATGCAATCGCCCTGTAATTGCTTTACTTTATCACTAAGCGGTAGCGATAGTCGTAGAAGCAATAGTTGGCGAGACGACAACGATGCTATGATGGAGATCAAGGTGTCGCGCCAGTAACGATGATGATCATGACGGTGCTTCAGAGATGGAGATCACAAGCACAAGATGATGATGGCCATATCATATCACTTATATTGATTGCATGTGATGTTTATCCTTTATGCATCTTATTTTGCTTTGTTTGACGGTAGCATTATAAGATGATCTCTCACTAAATTTCAAGGTAAAAGTGTTCTCCCTGAGTATGCACCGTTGCCAAAGTTCATCGTGCCGAGACACCACGTGATGATCGGGTGTGATAAGCTCAACGTTCATCTACAACGGGTGCAAGCCAGTTTTGCACACGCAGAATACTCGGGTTAAACTTGACGAGCCTAGCATATGCAGATATGGCCTCGGAACACTGAGACCGAAAGGTCGAGCGTGAATCATATAGTAGATATGATCAACATAGTGATGTTCACCATTGAAAACTACTCCATTTCACGTGATGATCGGTTATGGTTTAGTTGATTTGGATCACGTGATCACTTAGATGATTAGAGAGATGTCTATCTAAGTGGGAGTTCTTGAGTAATATGATTAATTGAACTTAATTTATCATGAACTTAGTCCTGGTAGTATTTGCAAATTATGTTGTAGATCAATAGCTCGCGTATAGCTCCCCTGTTTTATTTTTGATGTGTTCCTAGAGTAAACTAAGTTGAAAGATGATAGTAGCAATGATGCAGACTGGTTCCATGATCTGAGGTTTATCCTCATTGCTGCACAGAAGAATTATGTCCTTGATGCACCGCTAGGTGACAGAACTATTGCAGGAGCAGATGCAGATGTTATGAACGTTTGACAAGCTCGGTATGATGACTACTTGATAGTTTAGTGCACCATGCTTTACGGCTTAGAACCGGGACTTCAAAAATGTTTTGAACGCCACGGAGCATATGAGATGTTCCAAGAGCTGAAATCGGTATTTTAGACTCATGCCCGTGTCGAGAGGTATGAGACCTCTGACAAGTACTTCGCCTACAAGATGGAGGAGAATAGCTCAACCAGTGAGCATGTGCTCAGAATGTCTAAGTACTACAGTTGCTTGAATCAAGTGGGAGTTAATCTTCCGGATAAGATAGTAATTGACAGAATTCTCTAGTCACTATCACCAAGTTACTGGAACTTCGTGATGAACTATAATATGCAAGGGATGACAAAAACGGTTCCCGAGCTCTTCGTGATGCTGAAATCAACGAAGGTAGAAATCAAGAAAGAGCATCAAGTGTTGATGGTTAACAAGACCACTAGTTTCAAGAAAAAGGGCAAAGGGAAGAAGGGTAACTTCAAGAAGAATAGCAAGCAAGTTGCTACTCCCGGGAAGAAGCCCAAGTCTGGACCTAAGCCTGAAACTGAGTGCTTCTACTGCAAAGGGACTGCTCACTGGAAGCGGAACTGCCCCAAGTATTTGGCGGATAAGAAGGATGGCAAAGTGAACAAAGGTATATTTGATATACATGTTATTGATGTGTATTTTACTAGTGTTCATAGTAGCCCCTGGGTATTTGATACCGGTTCAGTTGCTATGATTAGTAACTCGAAACAGGTGTTGCAAAATGAAGAGAGACTAGTTGAGGACGAGGTGACGATGTGTGTTGGAAGAGATTCCAAGGTTGATAAGATCACCATCGCACACTCCCTCTATTTTTGGGATTAGTGTTGAACCTAAATAAATGTTATTTGGTGTTTGCATTGAGCATGAATATGATTGGATCAAGTTTATTGCAAAATAAATGTTATTTGGTGTTTGCGGTGAGCATGAATATGATTGGATCATGTTTATTGCAATACGGTTATTCATTTAAGTCAGAGAATAATTGTTGTTCTGTTTACATGAATAAAAACCTTCTATGGTCATACACCCAATGTAAATGGTTTATTGAATCTCGATCGTAGTGATACACATATTCATAATATTGATGCCAAAAGATGCAAAGTTGATAATGATAATGCAACATATTTTGTGGCACTGCCGTTTAGGTCATATTGGTGTAAAGCGCATGAAGAAACTCCATTCGGATGGAATTTTGGAATCACTTGATTATGAATCATTTGATGCTTGCGAACCATGCCTCATTGGCAAGATGACTAAGACTCCGTTCTCTGGAACAATGGAGCGAGCTAAATGACTTATTGGAAATAATACATATCGATGTATGCGGTCCGATGAGTGTTGAGGCTCACGGCGGGTATCGTTATTTTCTGACCTTCACAGATGATTTGAGCAGATATGGGTATATCTACTTGATGAAACATCAGTCTGAAACATTTGAAAAGTTCAAAGAATTTCAGAGTGAAGTTGAAAATCATCGTAACAAGAAAATAAAGTTTCTGCGATCTGATCGTGGAGGTGAATATTTGAGTTATGAGTTTGGTCTTCATTTGAAACAATGTGGAATAGTTTCACAACTCACGCCACCTGGAACACCGCAGTGTAATGGTGTGTCCGAACGTCGTAACCGTACTTTATTAGATATGGTGCAATCTATGATGTCTCTTACCGATTTACCACTATCGTTTTGGGGTTATGCATTAGAGACAGCTGCATTCACGTTTGATAGGGCACCATCTAAATCCGTTGAGACGACACCGTATGAACTGTGGTTTGGCAAGAAACCTAAGCGTCGTTTCTTAAAGTTTGGGGCTGCGATGCTTATGTGAAAAAGCTTCAGCCTGATAAGCTCGAACCCAAATCAGAGAAGTGCGTCTTCATAGGATACCCAAAAGAAACTGTTGGGTACACCTTCTATCACAGATCCGAAGGCAAGATATTTGTTTCTAAGAATGGATCCTTTCTAGAGAAGGAGTTTCTCTCGAAAGAAGTGAGTGGGAGGAAAGTAGAACTTGATGAGGTAGTGGTACCTTCTCTTGAATTGGAAAGTAGTTCATCACAGAAATCAGTTCCAGTGATGCCTACACCAATTAGTGAGGAAGCTAATGATGATGATCATGAAACTTCAGATCAAGTTACTACAGAACCTCATGGGTCAACTAGAGTATGTTCCGCTCCAGAGTGGTACGGTAATCCTGTTCTGGAAGTCATGTTACTAGACCATGACGAACCTACGAACTATGAGGAAGCGATGATGAGCCCAGATTCCGCGAAATGGCTTGAGGCCATGAAATCTGAGATGGGATCCATGTATGAGAACAAAGTATGGACTTTGGTTGGCTTGCCCGATGATCGGCAAGTCATTGAGAATAAATGGATCTTCAAGAGGAAGACAGACGCTGATAGTAGTGTTTCTATCTACAAAGCTCGAATTGTCGCAAAAGGTTTTCGACAAGTTCAAGGTGTTGACTACGATGAGATTTTCTCACTCGTATCGATGCTTAAGTCTGTCTGAATCATGTTAGCAATTGCCGCATTTTATGAAATCTGGCAAATGGATGTCAAAACTACATTTCTTTAATGGATTTATTAAAGAAGAGTTGTATATGATGCAACCAGAAGGTTTTGTCAATCCTAAAGGTGCTAACAAAGTGTGCAAGCTCCAGCGATCCATCTATGGACTGGTGCAAGCATCTCGGAGTTGGAATATACGCTTCGATAAGGTGATCAAAGCATATGGTTTTATACAGACTTATGGTGAAGCCTGTATTTACAAGAAAGTGAGTGGGAGCTCTGTAGCATTTCTGATATTATATGTGGATGACATATTGCTGATTGGAAATGATATAGAATTTCTGGATAGCATAGAAGGATACTTGAATAAGAATTTTTCAATAAAAGACCTCGGTGAAGCTGCTTAAGTATTGAGCATCAAGATCTATAGGGATAGATCGAGACGCTTAATAAGACTTTCACAAAGCACATACCTTGACAAAATTTTGAAGGAGTTCAAAAAGTATCAGTCAAAGAAAGAGTTCTTGCCTGTATTCAAGGTATAAAGTTGAGTAAGACTCAAAGCAAGACCACGACAGAAGATAGAGAGAGGATGAAAGTCATTCCCTATGCCTCAGCCATAGGTTCTATAAAGTATGTCATGCTATGTACCAGACCAGTTGTGTGCCTTGCTATGAGTTTAGCAAGGAGGTACGATAGTGATCTAGGGATAGATCACTGGATAGCGGTCAAAGTTATCCTTAGTTACCTAAGAGGACTAAGGAAATATTTCTCGGTTATGGATGTGATAAAAGAGTTCGTCGTAAAAGGTTACGTCGATGCAAGCTTTTACACCGATCCAGATGACTCAGAGTCTCAATCTGGATACATATTGAAAGTGGGAGCAATTAGCTAGAGTAGCTCCATGCAGAGCATTGTAAACATAGAAATTTGCAAAATACATACGGATCTGAATGTGGCAGACCCGTTGACTAAACTTCTCTCACAAGCAAAACTTGATCACACCTTAGTACTCTTTGGGTGTTAAACACATGGCGATGTGAACTAGATTATTGACTCTAGTAAACCCTTTGAGTGTTGGTCACATAGCGTTGTGAACTATGGGTGTTAATCACATGGTGATGTGAACTATTGGTGTTAAATCACATGGCGATGTGAACTAGATTATTAACTCTAGTGCAAGTGAGAGACTGAAGTAAATATGCCCTAGAGGCAATAATAAAGTTATTTATTTTATTTCCTTATGTCATGATAAATGTTCATTATTCATGCTAGAATGGTATTAACCGGAAACTTGATACATGTGTGAATACATAGACAAAATAGAGTGTCTCTAGTATGCCTCTACTTGACTAGCTCGTTAATCAAAGATGGTTATGTTTCCTAACCATAGACATGAGTTGTCATTTGATTAACGGGATCACATCATTAGGAGAATGTTGTGATTGACTTGACCCATTCCGTTAGCTTAGCACTTGATCGTTTAGTATGTTGCTATTGCTTTCTTCATGACTTATACATGTTCCTATGACTATGAGATTATGCAACTCCTGTTTACCGGAGGAACACTTTGTGTGCTACCAAACGTCACAACATAACTGGGTGATTATAAAGGTGCTCTACACGTGTCTCCGAAGGTACTTGTTGAGTTGGCGTATTTCGAGATTAGGATTTGTCACTCCGATTGTCGGAGAGGTATCTCTGGGCCCACTCGGTAATGCACATCACTATAAGCCTTGCAAGCATTGTAACTAATGAGTTATTTGCGGGATGATGTATTACGGAACGAGTAAAGAGACTTGCCGGTAATGATATTGAACTAGGTATTGAGATACCGACGATCGAATCTCGGGCAAGTAACATACCGATGACAAAGGGAACAACGTATGTTGTTATGCGGTTTGACCGATAAAGATCTTCGTAGAATATGTGGGAGCCAATATGAGCATCCAGGTTCCGCTATTGGTTATTGACCGGAGACGTGTCTCGGTCATGTCTACATATTTCTCGAACCCGTAGGGTCCGCACGCTTAAAGTTCGGTGATGATCGGTATTATGAGTTTATGTGATTTGATGACCGAAGTTTGTTTGGAGTCCCGGATGAGATCGGGGACATGACGAGGAGTCTCGAAATGGTCGAGAGGTAAAGATCAATATATTGGAAGGCTATATTCGGACATCGGAAAGGTTCCGAGTGATTCGGGTATTTTTCGGAGTACCGGAGAGTTACGGGAATTCGTATTGGGCCTTAATGGGCCATACGGGAAAGGAGAGAAAGGCCTCAAGGGTGGCTGCGCCCCTTCCCCATGGACTGGTCCGAATTGGACTAGGGAAAGGGGGCGCCCCTTCCTTCCTTCTCCTTCTCCCTTCCCCTTTTCCTATTCCATGTGGGAGGTGGAATCCTACTAGGACTAGGGAGTCCTAGTAGGACTCCACACCTTGGGCGCGCCCTGTGAGGGCCGGCCTCCTCCTCCCTCCATCCTTTATATACGTGGCCAGGGGGCACCCCATAGACACAACAATTGATCATTGATCTCTTAGCCGTGTGCGGTGCCCCCCTCCACCATAATCCACCTTGATCATATCGCAGCGGTGCTTAGGCGAAGCCCTGCGTCGGTAGCATCATCATCATCGTCACCACGCCGTCGTGCTGACGAAACTCTCCTGTGAAGCTTTGCTGGATCGGAGCTCGCGGGACGTCATCGAGTTGAACGTGTGCTGAACTCGGAGGTGCCGTGCGTTCGGTACTTGGATCGGTCGGATCGTGAAGACGTACGACTACATCAACCGCGTTGTGCTAACGCTTCCGCTTTCGGTCTACGAGGGTACGTGGACACACTCTTCTATCTCGTTGCTATGCATCACCATGATCCTGTGTGTGCGTAGGAAATTTTTGAAATTACTACGTTTCCCAACAGTGGCCACGGTGACTGGCGAGGCACAGCGGCGACCGCGTCGGACGCCGATGGGATCGAGCAGGGGAGAGCGAGGGGAGAGGTGAGGAGTGACGGAGAGAGGCCAGGGGAGATGTGCGAGGCCGGGGTCTTATCCCCTCGCGTCGGTGGGCATCGGTGGCGTCGCGCTGTCGCCGTCCCACCGGCGCGGCCATGGGCGTGCCGACACGGCGACGGAGAGAGAAGGGGATGGGCCAACTGGGCCGTTTTCGGGGCACTATGCACTTAGGCCTAGTGCACAGTGCCTCGTTTTATTTTTCTATGTCTGTTTTCTATTTTTCTTTTATTACTTTCTGTTTTGAAATAGTTAGGCCACTTGTGCACTTTTGCAAAACATGAGAGTTGTCCCCAATATTACAATGCAATATTACCTTTCACCAAAAATTGGTTTGGGCAAATTTGGATTTCTTTTGGATTTGATATGAATTTAATTCGATTAAATAATTCTGTTTTGGTGTTGTTTCATGTGGTTTGAGTCATTTAGCTAACTCCACCATCATTGTTTATGATTTTATGAGTGCTTCTAGAATATTTGCTATTTAGTGAACATTTTTCCAATAGTGTTTGAGCAAATTTATTTTGCGCTTTTGAATTTGAGTTGATTTTCAGAATAGTGTTTGAATTGTTTTGATTAACCGCTATGACTAGGCACTGCAAATGAGATGAGTTGGCACTATTAGCAGTTGATCACAGTGGCTATTACACAGGGGTGTTACAGCGAGCTGGTGCGTGGGCGGGCCGAGCCGGGCGGGAGGTGGCGAGGGAGGCCTGGAAGTAAGGCAGGGGTGATTCGACGACGGCGGCTTGACGCGGCCATGGTAGAGGAGGCAGGCCGCAACGGCGGCTTAGGCACGCCGGCGAGGGCGGCTTGGTACGGGCACGAGGCCGGGGTGGGTCAACAACGGCGACTGTTGACAACAACGACGACTATTGACCACAACGACAGAGGTATGGCCGGCCCGAGGCTGTGGCGACAGAGGCTTGGAGCAGAGCCGGCGCGCGGGGCGCGAGGTGGAGGCTGATACGTCTCCAACGTATCTATAATTTTTTATTGTTTCTTGCTATTATATTATCTTTTTTGGATGTTTTATATGCATTAATATGTTATTTTATATTATTTTGGGGACTAACATATTAACCCAGAGCCCAGTGCCAATTTCTGTTTTTTCCTTGTTTTTGAGTTTCGCAGAAAAGGAATATCAAACGGAGTCCAAACGGAATAAAACTTTATGATGATTTTTCTTGGACCAGAAGACACACGTAGGACTTGGAGACCAAGGAAAAGGAGTCCCGATGCGACGGCAAGGGTGCAGGGCGCGCCCCAGGGAGGCGCCCCCTGCCTTGTGGGTCCCTCGGATCTCCTCTAACCCTAATCTTCGGCCTACAAATTCCCAAATATTCCCAAACCATCAGAGGCATCCACAAAAATACTTTTTCGCCGCCGCAAGCCTCTGTTCCCGTGAGATCCCATCTTGGGGCCTTTTCCGGTGATCTGCCGTAGGGGAATTCGATCACGGAGGGCATCTACATCAACCCTATTGCCCTTCCGATGAAGCGTGAGTAGTTTATCTCAGACCTACGGGTCCATAGCTAGTAGCTAGATGGCTTATTCTCTCTCTATGATCTTCAATACCATGTTCTCCTCGATGTTCTTGGAGTTCTATCCGATGTAATATTCTTTTGCGGTGTGTTTGTCGAGATCCGATGAATTGTGGATTTATGATCAGATTATCTATGAATATTATTTGAGTCTTCTCTGAATTCTTATATGCATGATTTGATATCTTTGTATTTCTTTTCGAATTATCGGTTTGGTTTGGCCAACTAGATTGGTATTTCTTGCAATGGGAGAGGTGCTTAGTTTTGGGTTCAATCTTGCGGTGTCCTCACCCAGTGACATAGTAGGGGTAGGGAGGCACGTATTTGTACTGTTGCCATCAAGGATAAAAAGATGGGATTTTCATCATATTGCTTGAGTATATCCCTCTACATCATGTCATCTTACTTAATGCGTTACTCGGTTCTCTTGAACTTAATACTCTAGATGCAGGCAGGAGTCGGTCGATGTGTGGAGTAATAGTAGTAGATGCAGAATCGTTTCGGTCTACTTGACACGGACATGATGCCTATATGCATAATCATTGCCTTGGATATTGTCATAACTTTGCGCTTTTCTATCAATTGCTCGACAGTAATTTGTTCACCCACCGTATTATTTTCCTTCAAGAGAGAAGCCTCTAGTGAAACCTATCGCCCCCGGGTCTATTTTCTCTTATATATTTTCAGATCTATAAACCAAAAATACCAAAAATATCTTGCTGCAATTTATTTACTTTTATTTTATTTTACATTTTAGTAATCTTTTACGTCTATCTCTATCAAATCTCACCATTGCAATTGATCGTGAAGGGATTGACAACCCCTTTATCGCGTTGGGTGCAAGTGTTTGATTGTTTGTGTAGGTGCATAGATTGGAGACTTGCTTGTGCCTCCTACTGGATTGATACCTTGGTTCTCTAATTGAGGGAAATATATCTCTACTTTGCTACATCACCCTTTCCTCTTCAAGGAAAAAACCAACGCAAGCTCAAGAAGTAGCAGGAAGAATTTCTGGCGCCGTTGCCGACGAGGTTCTACATCAAGCCTACCAATTACCCATCATAAACTCTCATCTCTTGCATTAAATTATTTGCCATTTGCCTCTCGTTTTCCTCTCCCCCACTTCTAAAATGATTTTCAGAAAAATACAAAAGATTTGCTTTTTTTCGCCTTTCTTGCGTTTGCCTTTATGTCTTACTTGGCTCGTTTGCTTGTTTGCTTGGTATCATTGTGTGTTTATTGAAAAATCAGAAACAAAAATGTTTTTGGATCCACTTAAAGTTTTCTACTTGGATCATCTTCGATCCATATGTGCTTATGCTGAAACCCCAACTAGTTTAGTTGAGGGAAAATCTTTAGATGAGCATGCTCATTTTGCGCGTCATCGTTTGTCTGAAAAAGGGAGACTCTTATGGAATCAAATAAATTGTTTGCTATGTTATGCTTGGAATCTTTGTGAACTTTGTGATTTTACTTGTTGCTCTAAGAACCCTAAAAAACACCTTCCCTACCTATGTGAGTTTAATGATAATGAAATCTTATCTTCTTATGAAAAGGGTGTTTATAGTTACTATGATATTGAACAAATTGAAGAATTCGTTGCTTTTAAGGGTGCTTATGAAGTTGCTTCTTTGATTGAAAAGTATGATATTACTCTCTACAAATCTGAAATTTTTGACATACTTAAATGTTGTTATGAAAACTATGCTCATAATGCTTATGTTAAGGAATTTATTGAGAGAATGACCGTTGCTTTGGAAGAAAATAATGATATGCATGAATCTATAGATAATTATGATTTTGATGATTTGATTGAAATATCCCTTGATGAACATGATGCTTGCTATTCTTATGGCCATGATGCCAATATTTATGGAGATGAATTTGCTATAGTTCCTTATGTTAAACATGAGATTATTGCTATTGCACCCAAACTTGATAGTTCCTTGAATTAAAAGCATGATTGCAATGATGTTATTATAAATTCTATTAGTGTCAATTGTGCTGATAATATGCAAAACCCCAAGCTTGGGGATGCTAGTTTTGCTATGTCCGCTACTTATTGCAATGATCATGATTGGGGTGATAATGCTTCTTATGATCTTGAAAATTTATTTAAGCCTCATGATGAATATGTTTGCAATAATATTGAAAGTGGGTTTGGAAGAGTGTCAACTCTAGGTAATAATGACCCCACTACTTTGGAGTATGATTAATCTTATGAAATTTTTGATAAAAGTGGGCTTGGAGAGGTCATGACTTTATTTAATAATAATCCCACTATTTTGGAAGAGTGTCAACACTGCATGCATGTGGATCATCTAGAGAATATGTTATGTGATAGCTATATTGTTGAATTTGAGTATGATCCCACATGTAATTATTATGATAGAGGAAAATATTGTGGTAGAATTTTTCATGTTATTAAATTACCTCTCGTTATGTTGAGATTGCTATTGTTTCTTTCTTCTTCCTTGCATATGCTAGTTTTTGCTTGTCTTGATAACTTGTTTGCTTATAAAATGCCTATACATCAGAAGTATGTTAGACTTAAACTTGCTTTTCACATGCTATATGATGCTCTCTTCGTGTTTCAATTGCTATCTTTCATGTGAGCTTCATTAAGATTATCAATGCCTAGCTAGGGGCGTTAAACATTAGCGCTTGTTTGGAGGCAACCCAATTTTATTTTTTTGTTTTGCTTCTGTTCTTGAATAAAATACACATTATTACCTCTGTAGTAATTATGTTTTGGTGTTTTAATTAGTGTTTGAGCCAAGTAAGACCTTTGGGATGGCCTACGGTGATAGTTGATTTGATCTTGCTGAAAAACAGAAACTTTTGCGTCCAGTTGTATAATTTTAATAATTCACAGAAGCAACGAAAACTCTGAATTTTTTACAAAAGATTTATATACAAATTTCCTCTGTTTTCCTATTTTTTCAGAATGTTTGGAGTTACATAAGTATTAGAACAATTCGGATCTTCACAGACTATTCTGTTTTTGACAGATTCTGTTTTCTATGTGTTGTTTGCTTATTTTGATGAATCTATGGTTAGTATCGGGGGGTATGAAACATGGAGAAGTTGGAATACAGTAGATATTACACCAATATAAATAAAGAATGAGTTCACAACAGTACAAAAAGTGGTAATTTTATTTTTTTATACTAAAGGATCTCATGAGTTTTCTGTTGAGTTTTGTGTTGTGAAGTTTTCAAGTTTTGGGTAAAGATTTGACGGACTATGGAATAAGGAGTGGCCAGAGCCTAACCTTGGGGATTCCCAAGGCACCCCAAGGTAATATTCAAGGACAACCAAGAGCCTAAGCTTGGGGATGCCCTGGAAGGCATCCCCTCTTTCGTCTTCAATCCATCGGTAAATTTACTTGAGGCTATATTTTTATTCACCACATGATATGTGTTTTGCTTGGAGCATCTTGTATGATACGAGTCTTTGCTTTTTAATTTGCCACAATCATCCTTTCTGTACACACCTTTTGAGAGGGACACACATTAATTATGAATTTATTAGAATACTCTATGTGCTTCACTTATATCTTTTGAGCTAGGCAATATGCTCTAGTACTTCACTTATATCTTTTTAGAGCACGTCGGTGGCTTTATGTTATAGAAATTGTTGAACTCTTTTGCTTCACTTATATTATTTTGAGTGTCTCTAAACAGCATGGTAATTTGCTTAGGTTATGAATTTAGTCCTAATATGATGGGCATCCAAGAGGGATATAATAAAAACTTTCATATAAAGAGCATTGAATACTATGAGAAGTTTGATTCCTCGCATATTGTTTTGAGATATAAAGATGGTGATATTAGAGTCATGATAGTGAGTAAGTGTGGATTGGTAGAAATACTTGTGTTAAAGTTTGTGATTCCCGTAGCATGCACGTATGGTGAACCGTTATGTGATGAAGTCGGAGCATGATTTATTTATTGATTGTCTTCTTTATGAGTGGCGGTCGCGGATGAGCGATGGTATTTTCCTACCAATCTATCCCCCTAGGAGCATGCATGTAGTACTTTGTTTCGATAGCTAATAGACTTTTGCAATAAGTATGTGAGTTCTTTATGACTAATGTTGAGTCCATGGATTATACGCATTCTCACCCTTCCACCATTGCTAGCCTCTCTAATACCGCGCAACTTTCGCCGATGCATTACACCCACCATATACCTTCCTCAAAACAGCCACCATACCTACCTATTATGGCATTTCCATAGCCATTCCGAGATATATTGCCATGCAACTTCCACTGTTCCGTTTATTATGACACGCTTCATCATTGTCATATTGCTTTGCATGATCATGTAGTTGACATCGTATTTCTGGCAAAGCCACCATTCATATTTTTTTATACATGTCACTCTTGAGTCATTGCACATCCCGGTACACCGCCGGAGGCATTCATATAGAGTCATATTTTGTTCTAAGTATCGAGTTGTAATTCTTGAGTTGTAAGTAAATAAAAGTGTGATGATCATCATTATTAGAGCATTGTACCATGTGAGGAAAGGATGATGGAGACTATGATTCCCCCACAAGTCGGGATGAGACTCCGGACGAAAAATAATATAAATAAAAGAAATAGAAAAAAGAGGCCAAAGAGCCCAAAATAAAAAAATGAGAGAAAAGAGAGAAGGGGCAATGCTACTATCCTTTTTTCACACTTGTGCTTCAAAGTAGCACCATGATCTTCATGATAGAGAGTTTCCTATATTGTCACTTTCTTATACTAGTGGGAACTTTTCATTATAGAACTTGGCTTGTATATTCCAATGATGGGCTTCCTCAAATTGCCCTAGGTCTTCGTGAGCAAGCGAGTTGGATGCACACCCACTTAGTTTCTTTTTGAGCTTTCATACACTTATAGCTCTAGTGCATCCGTTGCATGGCAATCCCTACTCACTCACATTGATATCTATTGATAAGCATCTCCATAGCCCGTTGATACGCCTAGTTGATGTGAGACTATCTCCTTCTTTTTGTCTTCTCCACAACCACCATATTCTATTCCACCTATAGTGCTATATCCATGGCTCACGCTCATGTATTGCGTGAAAGTTGAAAACGTTTGAGAACATCAAAAGTATGAAATAATTGCTTGGCTTGTCATCGGGGTTGTGCATGATTTAATACTTTGTGAGATGAAGATGGAGCATAGCCAGACTATATGATTTTGTAGGGATAACTTTCTTTGGCCATGTTATTTTGAGAAGACATGATTGCTTTGTTAGTATGCTTGAAGTATTATTGTTTTTATGTCAATATTAAACTTTTGTTTTGAATCTTATGGATCTGAATATTCATGCCACAATAAAGAAAATTACATGGATAAATATGTTAGGTAGCATTCCACATCAAAAATTCTGTTTTTATCATTTACCTACTCGAGGACGAGCAGGAATTAAGCTTGGGGATGCTTGATACGTCTCCAACGTATCTATAATTTTTGATTGTTCCATGCTATTATATTATTTGTTTTGGATGTTTTATATGCATTTATATGCTATTTTATATTATTTTTGGGACTAACATATTAACCCAGAGCCCAGTGCCAATTTCTGTTTTTTTCTTTGTTTTTGAGTTTCGCAGAAAAGGAATATCAAACGGAGTCCAAACGGAATAAAACTTTAAGATGATTTTTCTTAGACCGGAAGACACACGTAGGACTTGGAGACCAAGGAAAATGAGTGCCGAAGCGACGTCAAGGGTGCAGGGCGCGCCCTGAGGGGGGCGCCCCTGCCTTGTGGGTCCCTCGGAGCTCCTCTAACCCTAATCTTCGGCCTATAAATTCCCAAACCATCAGAGGCATCCACAAAAATACTTTTCCGCCGCCGCAAGCCTCTGTTCCCGTGAGATCCCATCTTGGGGCCTTTTCCGGTGATCTGCGGGAGGGGGATTCGATCACGGAGGGCATCTACATCAACCCTATTGCCCTTCCGATGAAGCATGAGTAGTTTATCTCAGACCTACGGGTCCATAGCTAGTAGCTAGATGGCTTCTTCTCTCTCTATGATCTTCAATACCATGTTCTCCTCGATGTTCTTGGAGTTCTATCCGATGTAATATTCTTTTGCGGTGTGTTTGTCGAGATCCGATGAATTGTGGATTTATGATCAGATTATCTATGAATATTATTTGAATCTTCTCTGAATTCTTATATGCATGATTTGATATCTTTGTATTTCTCTGCGAATTATCGGTTTGGTTTGGCCAACTAGATTGGTATTTCTTGCAATAGAAGATGTGCTTAGTTTTGGGTTCAATCTTGTGGTGTCCTCACCCAGTGACATAGTAGGGGTAGCGAGGCACGTATTTGTATTATTGCCATCAAGGATAAAAATATGGGGTTTTCATCATATTGCTTGAGTTTATCCCTCTACATCATGTCATCTTACTTAATGCGTTACTCTGTTCTCTTGAACTTAATACTCTAGATGCAGGTAGGAGTCGGTCGCTGTGTGGAGTAATAGTAGTAGATGCAGAATCGTTTCGGTCTACTTGACACGGACATGATGCCTATATGCATAATCATTGCCTTGGATATCGTCATAACTTTGCGCTTTTCTATCAATTGCTCGACAGTAATTTGTTCACCCACCGTATTATTTTCCTTCAAGAGAGAAGCCTCTAGTGAAACCTATGGCCTCCGGGTCTATTTTCCCTTATATATTTTTAGATCTATAAACCAAAAATACCAAAAATATCTTGCTGCAATTTATTTACTTTTATTTTATTTACGTTTTAGTAATCTTTTATATCTATCTCTATCAGATCTCACCATTGCAATTGATTGTGAAGGGATTGACAACCCCTTTATCGCGTTGGGTGCAAGTGTTTGATTGTTTGTGTAGGTGCATAGATTGGAGACTTGCTTGTGCCTCTTACTAGATTGATATCTTGATTCTCTAACTGAGCGAAATACTTATCTATACTTTGCTGCATCATCCTTTTCTCTTCGAGGGAAAATTAACGCAAGCTCAGGAACTAGCAGAGGCTTGAAGCCTTACGGCGTCGGCGACTTGAGGTCGCGGCTGGTCCACGGTTGTGAAGACGACGATGGCTCAGAGCAGAAGCGAGGCCGTGGCTGTGGAGGTGAGCGGAAGAGGCAACTTGGAGGTAACATAAGGCCGGCTCGAAGACAGCTTAACACGCCGTGGGCCGCGGGGACGGCAGTTGACGAGGTGGGACGGCGGAGGCAGGGCCGCTTTGGCAAGGGCGGCTCGCAGCGGCGGCCGAGGCAGACGGCGGCAGCAGCAACCACTCGCGGGCGGCGGCTGCTTCCACTTGAGGCGCGCTGGCCTTGACGGCAGAGGCGGCTTCGCGACATCCGAGGTGGGGCCACGGGCCGCGGGGCAAGCACACCGGTGGACCAACGGAGGCGAGCGACTTGTGGCAGAAGCAGGTCGAGGCCGGGCTACTCGAGCGGCGCAGTTGCAGAGGCGACGGTTTGGAGGTGGAGGCTAGGCGGAGCCGGCACGTGGTCGGCCCGGAGGAATTGGCTGAAAAGGCAAGGCGGGTCACGGCAGCAGCCAACTACTCGCCACGAGGCCGTAGCGGCGGTTGAAGCAGGTGGCGACTCACCGCGGGGCCACTGCAGAAATGGCATGAGGCCGGCGGGTCGACGGGTTGGCTCATCGCGAGGACAGCTCAGAGGAGGCCAGCAGAGGCAACTCAGTGACTTCACGCGGCTGCTCGACTCGCAGGTGGAGGCGGAACCGGACTCGGAGAACGGCGACTTTGCGGGGTGAGGCAGAGGCAACGACGAGCCGACGACGGCTTGAGGCGGCTCAGAATCAGACGCAAAGCCGGGGCGATGGCTAAGAGCGGTGGCTCGCAGCAAGGCGGGGCCGTGACGGAGCGGTAGCAGGAGGCCGAGGCTCCGGCGGGTCGAGGAAGCAGGCCGCGGCTTGAGGGGCATTCCGCCACGGGGAGCGCGAGGTGAAGGCGGCCGCTCGCGGCGGCTCGGCGATTTGGAGGCAGGGGCGCCTCGGGGCCTCGGGGGCGAGGGGCTAAGCCCACGGCTGAAGCAGCGAGGCTCGGATGAGGGCTGAGGCAGAAGAAGTGGCCGGCCAGCTTCAGCGTGGCAGTGGAGCAGCGCCAGCAAGGCAAGTCAGGGCGGCTCAATGGCGTTTTGCAGGCGATGAGGTGGGTTGAGAACATGGTGGAGCGGCGTCGACGAGGGGATGCCGTGGAGGTGGCTGTGACAGGCGGCGGCTCGCGGCATCAACGGCTCGTCAGCGGTGGCTGCTTGAAGCGGAGACGAGTCGAAGGCGGAGTTCGAGTCCATCCCTCGTCCAACTCCTCTTCCGGGTCGTGGCCGTTCTGGTCAATCCTCGTCCAACTTCCTCCGTGTCGTGGTACCCCCTTTTTTCTCTTTTTCTCTTTGTTGATTTCCAACCGATCATGCATGCAAGTCCACAGAACCTCCCTTTCTTCTTCTTCTTTTAATCTCATGTCTTATGGATGCACGTGGTGCACAGGGCTCAGCCTGATATTTCCTCCTTGGTACTAGTTGATCCATTAAGCTTTTTCAATTTTCCTTGACGTGTAGCAGCACCTGCCTATTGACTAATGTGATACGACTTGCTTTAGAATCAATAGGTCACATGTGTTCCGCAACTCCACCGGCGAGTCCGGTCCGAGGTTGCGGAGCGAGAGCGAGCGTCGTAGACGAAGTAGTCGAACATGCAAAAGTAGATGAACACAGGGAAGTATGGAGGAGACTATCTTTATTAAGCAATGATCAACTGTTACAATGATTGCTCCTTGTCTCTTTATATAGGGGTAGGGGTCAAAGGGATAAGTACCCACGTTACGTAAAGTGTGGAACCGAAAGGGCTGAGCCCGTGCAATTCGCACGCCCGAGCCGGCTCCCACATCGTGGCCCGGTTTCCCAACACTCCCCCTTGGGTAATTATCCGTATATCCATGCCTCAAAACTCCGAAAAACCCAGTGGGAAAAAATATGGAGAAAGAGCACACAGTATACGTCGTTGTATTGCACGAATTGCCTCGTCAAAAACCTCGTGTGAGAAACATCAGGAAAACTCACTCAAGGGAAAAAGAGTACAATCCACTCAACCATCAAGTTGAGTACTCGATCATCAGGATCGAGATTTTAACGACGAGTTTGTGAAGTTTCTCCCCCTGAACCTTGCATCTCTCTAAGTCTCATCATACCAATTCCACGCAGACACCTCTCTAAGGTTGATGCCGGTAATGATTTAGTGAACATATCAGCGAGATTGTCACGGGACTTAGTATGCAAAACTCTCACCTCGTTCAACTGCTGCAGCTCATGTGCATAGAAGAACTTGGGACTAATATGCTTTGTGAGGTTACTCTTCACATAACCCATCTGAACTTGTGCAACACAAGCGGCATTATCTTCATAGATAATGGTAGGGGTTTGTACGGTGTTCAGCCCACATGTCTGCTAAATGTGGCCGATCATCCGCCGAAGCGATACACATTCTTTTGATGCTTCGAATAGTGCCATGATTTCAGAGTGGTTCGTGGAAGTCGACACAAGAGTTTGCTTTGACGATTTCTAGGAAAACGCAGTTCCACCACAAAGGAAAACATATCTAGTCTGTGATTTGCAATCATGCGGGTCCGATAGGTACCCAGCATCGGCATAGCCTATAAGAGATAGGTCTTGATTCCTTTTATAAAACAGACCAAGATCTTTGGTCCCTTGCAGGTAACGAAAGACGTCCTTGACACCTTTCCAATGTCTTTTGGTAGGTTCAGAACTATACCTAGCAAGCAAACTGACGGCGAACGCAATGTCTGGCCGTGTACAACTTGCGAGGTACATGAGTGCTCCAACTGCACTCAGGTAAGGAACCTCTGGTCCCAGAGTTTCCTCCCCCTCTTCCTTTGGCCTGAACGGGTCCTTGTCTGGCTGTAAAGATCTCCTGACCATCGGGGTCTTAGAAGGATATGCCTTATCAAATCCAAATCTTTCCAACACCTTCTGGGTGTAGGCCGACTGGTGCACTAGAATCCCATCAGGGGAATGTTCAAGTTGCAGACAGAACTTGGTTTTACCCAAATCCTTCATCTCGAATTCCGACATCAGGTAGGAACTCGCTTCCTCAATATCCTCAGGCGTACCGATTATGTTTAAATCGTCCACGTACACCGAGATTATACAGAATCCATCTTGGGATCGCCGTATGAAAACACATGGGCAATCTTTATTGCTCGTGTAGACCTTCTGATGAAGGAAATCGCTTAGGCGATTATACCACATTCTACCAGACTGCCTGAGTCCGTACAGTGACTTCTGAAGTTGAACACTATATAGACCCATGTTTGCTCTATCATGGTTCGGAACAGGGATACCTTCAGGAACCTTCATGCATATGTTTGAATCCAAGTTACCATATAGGTAAGCAGTGACAACATCCATTAACTTCATTTTCAAGCCCATATTTACTGCCATTGAGATCAAGTATCTAAAGGTAACTCCATCCATGACCGGGGAATAAGTCTCCTCAAAATCGATACCTGGTTGTTGAGTGAACTCTTGAGCGACGAGCCTTGCTTTGTACCGTACTACCTTATTATTTTCATCTCTCTTTCGAACAAAAACCCACCTATGGCCAACAGGGCGAATGTGGGGAGGAGTTCGACAAATTGGTCCGAACACCTTCCTTTTGTTGAGAGATAATAATTCGGCAGTAATTGCCTGCTACCAATCTTTCCAATCCGACCTTTTCTTGCAATCAGCGAGCGTGTTAGGCTCAGGGTCAAGATCTATGATTGAGGCAATTTTCGTAGCAAAGTTAATGTCGACAATCACCGTTGCTCGGTTCAGGGACTCCCCCATATAAATATAATTTATGGCCATTTCGTCATGGAGCGCATCCGGCGCAAATACTTGCTCTACCAAATTTCCCATTATGGGAGCAAGGTCCTTTAGATTTCCCGCGCCGATGTGTGCGCACACATCTCCGCTGGGTGTTTCCCCTATGGGAAAGTTTAAGTCCGGAATTTCGTGCACTTAATTTTCCGTACTTGTGCCAGGTCTCGACTGGCTCCCCGTTTCACTTTGGGGTACTTTGGCGACAGGCTGTAATAAATCTCTCTTATCCTTTTTCGTCGGGCGTCCCCGAGTACTTGGGATTTGAGAAGCCGGATCTCTTGTCCTTTCAGGCCTTTGGACGGGAGCGGGTATACCATCATTTTTCTTCGGTATTTCAACCCTTTCCGGTGCATTGCGTGCGTGCACATGCGATTTTGTCACAGTCTTTAACTCACTAAAGTGGTCAGGCAGTTGATTTACTAATGACTGCAAATCTATTATCTTTTGGACTTCTCTCTCAGTCTCAGCGGTGCGCGGGTCATGAGCGTGGATTCCCGTGGCTTGCCATGTGATTTCTCGACTTTTAGCATCAAGGGGTTGATTCTCTCCCCCTAAAGTCGGAAAAAAAATCCTCGTCAAAAATGCAATCAGCAAAACGAGCCGTGTGACAGTCACCTGTCATGGGGTCCAGATACCTGATTATGGACACAGTCTCATAACCAACGTATATCCCTGACTTACGGAGCGGGCCCATCATCGATCGCTGAGGTGGTGGTATTGGTACATATACCTGGCAACCGAACCTATGAAGGTGGGAAATTTTCGGTGTCGACCCTTGCGCAAGCTGAACAGAAGAGTGGATGTTGTAGGCCGACGGTCTAAAGTTGATGAGATTGGTCGCGTGTAACACTGCGTGGCCCCAACATGTAGTTGGTAAATTACAACCCTGAAGGAGCGGTTGGGCAATGAATTTAATTCTCTTAATCAATGCCTCGGCAAGTCCATTTTGTGTAAGAACATGCGGTACAGAATGCTCAACTTTGATTCCCATTGCCATGCAATAATCATCGAACGCCTTCGAAGTAAATTCTCCGGCGTTGTCCATTCGAATAGACTTTATACGATAATCGGGGAAATTATTCCTCATTTGTATGATCTGAGAGATCAACTTTGCAAAGGCATGGTTCCGTGTTGACAGCAGGCAAACGTTGGACCATTTAGAGGAAACATCAATGAGCACCATGAAGTACCGAAACGGCCCCGTGAGGGGCTGAATTGGACCGCATATGTCCCCTTGGATACGCTCCAAGAACGCGGGGATTTCATCCCTCACTCTGAGGGGCGATGGCCTAGTGACTAACTTCCCCTTAGCGCATGCGGAGCACACGAAACCATCGGGATTCGGGAAGTTCTTCACGTTAACATTATGACCATGCGAGTTGTTAATTATATTTCTCATCATCCTAAGTCCGGGGTGGCCTAACCTATTGTGCCAGAGGCAAAAAAGTTCAGAGCTTCTAAAAACAGTCTTAAGGGTAGTGTACATGGGCGGTGCTACTATTTTAGTGTAGTATAGCCCTGTGTCGAACGAAGGAAGCCTTTCGATAACGTGTTTACCATTTGCATCCCGCTTTGTGATGAGTAGGCATTCCTTGCCGTTGTCATCATCGGTCTCAATATGGAAACCATTAGCGCGGATGTCTTTAAAACTCCAAAGAGTACGAGTTGACTCCGGGTACAACAACGCATCATTAATGATCAAAGTTGTTCCCATAGGAAGTATGATAGTAGCTCGTCCGGAGCCAACTATACTCGAACCGCATCTGGCGATTGTCATAATACTTCCCTGAGATTTTTTAATGGACTCAAAATACTTAGTTTCTCGTAAAATGGTATGTGTGGTAGCACTATTGGCAAGGCATGTTTCCTCCATTCGGGCGCCACACGCGTTCTAAAATATGACATGTAATTAATATAATGAAGCGAGGAAGAAGCTACATTAATAATAAATGCACACATTTTAGAACATAACATACTATCATGTATAAATAATGGAATAAATGTCATCCAAGCGCCAAAGTAAAGAATAAGTTTATGCTCTCATAGAGCTTACAACCAAATCGAATTTATTCAAATTTATTGTATCAAATCACGGAATCATGAAAACCAACGAGGTATGCTAAGTAGATTCGGTAAAGAAGCCATTGACTTCAGCCGCAATCTCCATACTAGTGAGCTAATCCTCCTTAGAAATCATCTTGGAGGCAGCATCAACAACTAGTTGCGGCACCGCCGAGGCGACCATGTGGTCAACCTCCATGTCAACGTGGGCGTCATTAGAGACCGCCAAAGCTGCCGCGATGGGCACCACGGGGGTCGCCTCTATGGGCGCAGCAGGGGGCGTAGAGATCATCACGGGTGCCGCCACGGGCGCCGGTGGTGCTCCCTCCTGAACCAAGGCGAGGTGTGTCTCACGCGCCTTCTGAGCCTTGTATGCATCAACGACCTCCTGTGGTGCGTGACACTGGAGGGAGAAATGCTCCACCGAGCCACACCGGAAGCAGTCCTGAGGCCTCTGCCCTTCCTTGCCCGGCTTTTGCTGCTTAGCCGGGGCGGAGGGCTGAGGGCCCTTCTTCTTGCCCTTGCGGCCCCTCTTCTTCTGTTGAGGCTTGCGGACTTTGAGAGCGTTCACCTTCAGGCGAGAACTCCCCTCAAGTGGTTGCGCGACAAAGTTCTTTTTCAGAACCTCGTCCTGCGCCTCCGCCACCTGAAGGACGTCAATCAACTCTGAATACCTCGTGTAGTTGCCCTGGCGGTAGTTCCGTGAGGACTGGACCGCGTCGGGGTGGAAAGTGGATAGGGTTTTCTCAATCTTCTGGGTGTCGGTAATCTCAGTACCACACAACCGAAGAGTCGTACAAATCCGGTGCAGAGCCGAATTGTACTCCCCAACCGTCTTGAAGTCCGCAAACCTCAGACGGATCCACTCTGCCTCTGCACGTGGCTTTACAGTGTACTTCAGCCGCTCAAACCACTGCTTAAGAGCAGTCCAAAGTCCAGAAGCACTCCGCTCAGCCATATACTCATCTTTCAGAGTAGGTGACAGGTGATGACGGAGAAAATGCAGAGCCTGCGCATTCTCAGTTTCGAACTTGGGATCAGTGGGGGCCAGCTGGGTCCCCTTACTGATCGCCCTCAGGAGGCTTTTGCCCTGGAGAAAGATCTCGCAGTCCGAGGACCATGACAGGTAGTTCAGCCATGTCTGGGCCAACTCAGCAAACTCCTTGTTGACAATTCCGGCCATCTGCGATTTATGCAAAAATCATAAGATTACAGCAGGTAATCTTTTGCACAAATGCGATGTTGATAAACTTATTCAATAAAAATGATGTTCCATTATTTAAAACATGCTATTTATATGATTTACTTAGTGATTAAAAGTATTAAACAATTAATCTACATCACGTAAACTCATATATAAAATCATGTTTACAAAAGATAGCATGTTAAGCGCATTTCTGATGTGAAAGATAGCCCAAAAATTGATTTCCCGAGGCATTTTTAAGCCAAAATATGTGTTTTTAGCGAAAACAGACTGTTTCAGGGACTTATACACAAAGTATTACAGCAGGAATATAGTGTGCATAAATATACAGTACTGTGGGGGCTAAAACACAAAAATGTTGCGTGCGCGCCTGCTGGCCAGCTCGGTCCTGCTCGGCAGCAGGCCAAGCATGGGCCGTCAGCCCGTTCAGACAACACCAGGCCCTCTCCCTGTTTTTTTTATGGAAAAGAGTTTGGCCCGCAGTAGCAGGCTTCCTAGTGGGCCGGCCCAGGCGTTGCACTACCCAGTACCCACCATGGGGCGATGCAAGGGTTTCCCCTAGCGCCCGAACAACACACAGGGTGGCGGCTGTATGCAGTGGCCAGCGGCGTGCGGCGCCAGCGGCACGCACGCAGGCGGCGGCGGCGGCTCGCACGCACGCACGCGGTGGCGGCTCACCGGGCGCACTCGCGTAGCCGCGGCAGTCCGGCCAGCCGGCCAGCAGGGCACGGCAGCCAGGGTGCGGCGCTGGCTGCGGCGAGCGCGGCCGGTGCCCGCGCGGCCAAGGCGCGGCCGCGGCGGCACGTGGTACGCAGCGGCAATGAGCGGGCGTGCGCGGCGACGCTGCCATGGTGTGCGGCGATGGCGGCCAGCAGGGCGCGCGTCGACGGCGGCGTGAGCGTGCAGCGGGCACGGGAACGGCCAGCAGGGCCATGGCGACGCCGTAGGTGGCTTGGCACGGCGTCATCTGGACATCGGCCTCGGGGTGTCAAAATCGTGCGTCTTCGGGACGTCACGACGCGTGTACGTCGGGTACAACGCGGCGGTGCCGTGCTCATCTGGAGTACGTGTAATCACCGTCTCCCTAGAGTGTAGTCAACAAATCTCTCTTGATCCAAGAACATCGACATTGATCGGCGACGTAATCGCCAGCCAGTTCTTGGGAGAGAAATCCACACCATAGGTAGATCAAATCCGAAAAAAAATAGACTAATCGCAAAAACGGAATCGTGATGACATGAGGAATCCATTTTTGCAAAAGAGAGATCGGATCTTATACCTCCGCGGGATTGACGAAAGCCTGCGTGATGCAGGCTTGACGGAGAGTTGATGGAGCGAAGCGTGCTGATAACAAGTTCCGCAACTCCGCCGGCGAGTCCGGTCCGATGTTGCGGAGCGAGAGCGAGTGTCGTAGACGAAGTAGTCGAACACGCAAAAGTAGATGAACACAGGGAAGTATGGAGGAGACTATCTTTATTAATCAATGATCAACTGTTACAATGATTGCTCCTCGTCTCTTTATATAGGGGTAGGGGTCAAAGGGATAAGTACCCACGTTATGTAAAGTGTGGAACCGGAAGGGCTGAGCCCGTGCGATTCGCACGCCCGAGCTGGCTCCCACATCGTGGCCCGGTTTCCCAACAACATGGACCCTAGCATCGTGCCGCAGGTGGCCGGCGCTACATAGTCGCATGGTCTAGGCGCTGAGAGATAACGAAAATTTTGTCCGTTCCCAAATCGCCTTGGGACTTGGTGTTAAACCCCCTTTTGTTTTATTGATTATACACGACCGCTGCACGCCGCGATCGCGTAGCTTTCGCCGGCGTGGACTGCGATTTAACGCTTCCTTCTAGTACAGATCATCCACGACGGTGCATGTGAAATCCCTAATTCCGCCGTTTTTTTGCCATAACTTGGATCGGGGATCTACGCATGTTGCTTCTGATCTAAACAATGCCTCGTATACAGATCTGAGTGGCGGTTGTGGCGGAGGCCGGATCGCAACCCTAATTTTTCTCAAACCTTATACTGACGAAATCGCGAGCTTCTTCGGCTCCTGGGAGAGCTCCCTCCAAGAACAACACAACCGTGCGTTGGCCCCATGGTGGGTGCCAACTGTCGTGGTTTTGTAACGGCAGATGTCCTAGTGTGAGGACTTAGTCGTGAGGCCAACGCAACTAGGTAGTAGCTTGAACGGGGTTGGACGGAATCAAGAGACGCAGGTTTTTACCCAGGTTCGGCCCCTCGCGGTGGAGGTAAAAGCCTACATTCTGCTTCATTGATATTGTTGATGATGATCTTGATTACAAGGTCGATGTTTCACTACCTCTATCTTGCGAGCATCTCCTTTGATCTTGTCTAAGACTTGTCTGTCTAAATCCCCCCCCCCCCCTTCTTGGGGAGCCCTACCCCTCCTTATATAAGTTGAAGGGGCGGCTTACATGTAGAGTCCTAGTAGGATTAGGACTAGTCTATTTTTCTTATTTACAAGTGGAATCCTAGTCCAGATCTTGCTTCCCTTGTAAGGGAAATATTCCTTATGCCTTTCCTCTCAAGCCGGCCCACCGGATACCGTACCTTGAGCCGGTCTTCTCACAAGCCACCTTCTAGGCCTTGGGCCTTGTCATTCGTCTGACCCGCCTACCGGGTCATCAGTGAGTCGCCAAGTTCGGCCGGGTCACCAGTGAGTCGCCAAGTCCCTGTCGGATCCTACTTCAGGCCGGGTTATATCGCGGGGTATATCCCCGACATTAGCCCCCAGTTTAATTTGGATTTATCCATGTTAAACTTATCCTCCAAAATAAAAACAAGAACAAATTTGACAGGTTGTGCACCGGGTCGAAGGTTCTTGTGAGCTGGCATCTGTTCATCCTTAAGTCCTTGTCATTTCTTTCTGTGAAAACACTTGACCGAGTCAATATTTGCCGGGTCGTGCAATTCTTGAGTTATTTCATATCATGTCTCTTCGTTATATTGAAGGGAATCCCTCCTATAAAGTCCGGGTCTCTTCGTTATAGCAGTAGGCCAGCTTCAAAATCAATTTGCTGCCAATGGTTTCTTGCAGAAAAATGTTGGAAAAATAATCCATTTGAATCGGCTTCCAATGCTCTGGCTTGACAAAAATATTGGACTTAAGATACTCATATGATTTTCAACCGGCTTGAAAATGTATAGCTTGCCGAGTTGCAATTCACCGAAATTGCCAAGTTAAAGAAATTGATCATACCGGGTCATGATTGTTATAGACGCCGGGTCATATAATTGGTCATCCTGAGTTCTTCAGGCCAAGTCCTTATACCTTGTGATAACTTGGTGCTTGCTTTTGTAAATATAGTTGGTTTGCTCAAAACTGAGAACTTGAAGGTGTACCTCCCTGTTGGGAAACGTTGCACGGAAAACAAAAAAAATTCTACGCACATGCAAGATCTATCCATGGAGATGCATAGCAACGAGTGGGGAGAGTGTGTCTACGTACGCTCGTCGACCGTAAGCGGAAGCGTTTGACAACGCGGTTGATGTAGTCGAACTTCTTTGAGTTCCAACCGATCGAGCACCGAACGTACGACACCTCTGCATTCAGCACACGTTCAGCTCGATGACGTCCTCCGCCTTCTTGATCCAGCAAGACGGAAAGGTAGTGGATGAGTTCCGGCAGCACGACGGCGTGGTGACAGTGATGGTGAAGCTATCTCCGCAGGGCTTCGCCTAAGCACTGCGAAAATATGACAGGGGGTGTAAACGGTGGAGGGGGGCGCCGCACACGGCTAAGACAATGTTGTGTTGTGCTAGGCGCCCCCCTCCCACATATATATAGGTGGGGGGGGGAGGAGGGAGCAGCCAGGAGGGAGCAGCCAGAAGGGCGCCCCAAGTAGGCTGAATCCTACTTGGGGTCCTCCCCCAAGTGGCGCCCCCTTCCTTATTTGGAGTGCGGGAGGAAAGAAGGAGGAGGTGGCGCCCCCTTTCCTTTCTCTCCTGAGGAGGGAAAGGTAGGAGGGGCTACCCCTCCCCTTTCCTTCCCCTAGGGCCGGCCAGCCAAGGGAGGGGCGCGCCAGCCCCCTTGTGGGCTGGTCTGCCCCCTCCTTTGGCCCATAAGGCCCATAACTTCCCGGGGGGGTGCCCGAAACCTTTTCCGGTGACCCGATTTCTTCCCGGTACGTCCCGAAACACTTCCGATGTCCAAATATCATCGTCCTATACATCAATCTTTACCTCTCGACCATTTCAAGACTCCTCGTCATGTCCATGATCTCATCCGGGACTCTGGACAACATTCGGTCACCACAACATATAACTCATATAACACTATATCGTCAGCGAACGTTAAGCGTGCGGACCCTACGGGTTCGAGAACTATGTAGACATGACCGAGATACCTCTCCGGACAATAACCAATAGCGGAACCTGGATGCCCATATTGGTTCCTACATATTCTATGAAGATCTTTATCGGTCGAACCGTTATGACAACATACGTAATTCCCTTTGTCCATCGGTATGTTACTTGCCCGAGATTCGATCGTCGGTATCTTCATACCTAGTTCAATCTCGTTACCGGCAAGTCTCTTTACTCGTTCTGTAATACATCATCATGTAACTAACTCATTAGTCACTTTACTTGCAAGGCTTCTTATGATGTGTATTACCGAGAGGGCCCAGAGATACCTCTTCGATACTCTGAGTGACAAATCCTAATCTCGATCTATGCCAACTCAACAAACACCTTCGGAGATACCTGTAGAGCATATTTATGATCACCCAGTTACGTTGTGACGTTTGATAGCACACAAGGTATTCCTCTGGTATTCGGGAGTTTCATAATCTCATAGTCAAAGGAATATGTATTTGACATGAAGAAAGCAAAAGCAATAAACTAAATGATCATTATGCTAAGCTAACGGATGGGTCTTGTCCATCACATCATTCTCCTAATGATGTGATCCCGTTATCAAATGACAACACATGTCTATGGTTAGGAAACCTTAACCATCTTTGATCAATGAGCTAGTCTAGTGGTGGCTTACTAGGGACATTGTATTTGTTTATGTATTCACACATGTATTTAAGTTTCTGATCAATACAATTCTAGCATGAATAATAAACCTTTATCATGAATAAGGAAATATAAAATAAAAACTTTATTATTGCCTCTAGGGCATATTTCCTTCAGTCTCCCACTCGCACTAGAGTCAATAATCTAGATTACATAGTAATGAATCTAACACCCATGGAGTCTTGGTGCTGATCATGTTTCGCTCGTGGAAGAGGCTTAGTCAACGGGTCTGCCACATTCAGATCCGTATGTATTTTGCAAATCTCTATGTCTCCATCCTTTACCTTTTCATGAATGGAGTTGAAGTGTCTCTTGACGTGTTTGGTTCTCTTGTGAAACCTGGATTCCTTTGCCAAGGCAATTGCTCCAGTGTTGTCACAAAAGATTTTCATTGGACCCGATGCACTAGGTATTACACCTATATCGGATATGAACTCCTTCATCCAGACTCCTTCATGTGCTGCTTCCGAAGCAGCTATGTACTCCACTTCACACATAGATCCCGCCACGACGCTCTGCTCGGAACTGCACCAACTGACAGCTCCACCATTCAATATAAATATGTATCCGGTTTGTGACTTAGAGTCATACGGATCAGTGTTGAAGCTAGCATCGACGTAACCATTTACGACGAGCTCATCGTCACCTCCATAAACGAGAAACATATCCTTGGTCCTTTTCAGGTACTTCAGGATGTTCTTGACTGCTGTCCAGTGATCCACTCCTGGATTACTTTGGTACCTCCCTGCCAGACTTATGGCAAGGCACACATCAAGTCTGGTACATAGCATAGCATACATGATAGAACCTATGGCTGAGGCATAGGGAATGACTTTCATTTTCTATCTATCTTCTGTAGTGGTCGGGCTTTGAGTCTGAATCAACTTCACACTGATACGTCTCTGTCGTATCTACTTTTATTAACGCTTTTCCTCTTGTTTTGGACTCTAATTTGCATGATTTGAATAAAACTAACCCAGACTGACGTTGTTTTCAGCAAAACTACCATGGTGTTGTTTTTGTGCAGAAATAAAAGTTCTCGGATTGGAACAAAACTTTGCGAGGAATTTTTATACAAATAAAGATAATTTCTGGAGCCAAGAACCACCGGAGGGGGGCACCTGGGTGGGCACAACCCACCAGGGCGCCCCCCTCCAGGCGCGCCCAGGTGGGTTGTCCTCACCTGGTGGCCCCGCAGACTCCAACCCTGATACTATAAAATCACATTTTCGGAGAGAAAAATCAGAGAGAAAGAATTATCGTGTTTCGCGAGACGGAGTCGCCGCCACCTCCTGTTCTTCATCGGGAGGCCAGATCTGGAGTCCGTTTGGGGCTCCGGAGAGGGGGATCTTCGATCTTCATCATCACCAACCCTTCTCCATCTCCAATTCCATGATGCTCCCCACCGGGAGTGAGTAATTCCTTCGTAGGCTCGCTGGTCGGTGAGGAGTTGGATGAGATTCATCATGTAATCGAGTTAGTTTTGTTAGGGCTTGATCCCTAGTATCCATTATGTTCTGAGATTGATGTTGCTATGACTTTGCCATGCTTAATGCTTGTCACTTTGGGCCCGGGTGCCATGATTTTAGATCTGAACCGTTTATGTTATCACCATTATATCTATGTTCTAGATCCGATCTTGCAAGTTATAGTCACTTACTACGTGTTATGATCCGGCAACCCCGAAGTGACAGAAGTCGGGACACTTCCCGGTGATGACCGTAGTTTGAGGAGTTCATGTATTTCACTATGTGTTAATGCTTTGTTCCGGTTCTCTATTAAAAGGAGGCCTTAATATCCCTTAGTATCCTTATGGACCCCACTGCCATGGGAGGGTAGGACAAAAGATGTCATGCAAGTTCTTTCCATAAGCACGTACGACTATTTACGGAATACATGCCTACATTATATTTATGAACTGGAGCTAGTGCCGTATCGCCGTAGGTTATGACTGTTATATGATGAATATCATCCAACGAATTCACCGATCCAATGCCTACAAATTTCTCTCATATTGTTCTTGCTAAGTTACTACTGCTATCGTTACTGTTACACTTGCTACAAAATCATTGCTATCACTGTTACCATTACTATTGTTGTTGCTACTACTATCAAAACTATCATACTACTTTGCTACTGATCACTTTGCTGCAGATAATTAATCTCCAGGTGTGGTTGAATTGACAACTCAACTGCTAATACTTGCAAATATTCTTTGGCTCCCCTTGTGTCGAATCAATAAATTTGGGTTGAACACTCTACCCTCGAAAACTGTTGCGATCCCCTATACTTGTGGGTTATCAAGACCTTTTTCTGGCGCCATTGCTGGGGAGCATAGCTATATTTGTTGAGTCACTTGGGATTATTATCAAGTTATCACTATGAAGAATCTGAAGGATGCTAAGACTAAGATTTTTCCCTCTAAGATGAGGGGAGGTAAGAAACTGCCATCCAGCTCCGCTTTAGATTCACCTTCTGTTATAAGTAGACTTGCAACACCACCACATGCTATTAATTCTGATATGTTGCAAGTTATTGATGATGCTACTTCTGATATGAATGTTACTCATGATGATGCTAGTACCTTGCTCGATGATAATGTGCCACTAGGTGAATTTCTTGATGAACAACTTGCTAGAACTAAAGCTCTTGAGAATGCTGAAACTGATGAAATTGTTGAAACTGATGAAGAGCTTGAAACTAAAAATCTTGAAACACCTATTAGGTCTAGTTCTCCTAGATATAAACTGCCTGAGATACCGGAAGGTTATGTTATGGATGAGGAGACAACTAGACTTTCTTGCTTGCAATGATAGGGATGATCTTAAGAAATTATTATGCAAACTGAAGGAGAAATCATTGAATGCTAGAATGAAATGTGATCCTGAGTTTGCTACTTCACCTATTTTTGTTGATGATAAGGATTATGAATTCTCTGTCAACCCAGAGTTAATTACTTTGGTTGAGTCTGATCCTTTTTATGGTTATGAAACTGAAACTATTGTGGCACACCTTACTAAGTTGAATGACATAGCCACCCTTTTTGCTCATGATGAGAAGATTCGCTATTATTATATTCTCAAATTATTTCCGTTCTCATTAAGGGGTGATGCTAAGGCTTGGTATAATACTCTTGCTCCTGGTTGTGTGCGTAGTCCCCAGGATATGGTTTACTACTTCTCTGAAAAATATTTTCCTGCTCATAAGAAACAAGCTGCCTTACAGGAAATATTTAACTTTGTGCAAATTGAAGAAGATAGTCTCCCTCAAGCTTGGGGGAGGCTTCTTCAATTGCTTAATGCATTGCCTGATCATCCGCTTAAGAAAAATGAAATACTTGATATCTTCTATAATGGACTAACCGATGCTTCTAGGGACTTCCTAGATAGTTGTGCTGGTTGTGTTTTCAGGGAACGAACTATTGGACAAGCTGAAGAATTATTGAATAACATGTTGAAAAATTATGATGATTGGGTCCTTCCTGAACCACCACTTAAACCAACTCCGAAGAAGAGGGGCATTTTATATCTCAGTCCTGAAGATATGCAAGAGGTAAAGAAATCTATGAAGGAAAAAGGTATTAAAGCAGAGGATGTTAAAAATTTACCACCTATCAAAGAAATACATGGGCTTGAAACGCCACCACCACCCAAGGTGGTAGAGGTAAATTCTTTATTGAAGTTCGATGAAGGTGATATCCCTTATAATAAACATCCTAGTCAGTGCTTATATGAGTTTGATAATTACATTAGAAAGCAAGATCACTTCAATGCAATTGTTATGAAACAATTGAAATATAGTTCTGATATGATTGCTCGCTTGAGTGACTTGTTATCTAGAATCTCAAATGATGTCAGAGGTGTAGGAAAGCATGCCTCTATGGTTCAAACTCAATTAGAACAAGTTGCTAAATCTCAAAGAGAGTTGCTTGATGAAATGAATAATAATATCAATGATCATGCTGTTAGAGTAATAACTAGAGGAGATAGAATGACTCAGGAACCTCTTTATCCTGAGGGACACCCTAAAAGAATTGAACAAGACTCTCAAAGAGTTAACACTGATGCACCTAGTCCTTCTAAAAAGAAAAAGAAAAAGAAAAATGGTAGGACTTTGCATGCCTCTAGTGAATCTAAAGTAGAAAAACCTCCTGATAATGATAATGAAGTCTCTATTTCTGATGCTGAAACTCAATCTGGTAATGAACACTCACCTTCTGATAATGAAAAAGATAATGATGAGGTTCATGAAGATACCCAAACAAATAATAAGGAACAGACAATGATGTTGAAATAGAACCAGTTGTTGATCTTGATAACCCACAACTCAAGAATAAGAGGTATGATAAAAGAGACTTTGTTGCTAGAAAACATGGTAAGGAAAGAGAATCATGGGTTCCAAAACCTATGCCCTTTCCACCTAAATCAACTAAGAAGAAAGATGATGAAGAATTTCAACGCTTTGCTGAAATGCTTAGGCCAGTCTTTTTGCGTACCCGCTTGACTGATATCTTGAAAATGCCTCCTTATGCAAAGTATATGAAAGACTTCATCACCAATAAGAGAAAAATACCGGAAGCTGAAATCTCCACCATGCTTGCTAATTATACTTTTAAGGATGGAGTACCTAAAAAACTTGGAGATCCGGGAATACCAACTATACCTTGCTCCATCAAAAGAAACTATGTGAAAACCGCTTTGTGTGATTTAGGAGCTGGTGTTAGTGTTATGCCTTTCTCTCTTTATAAAAGACTTGACTTGAATAAACTCACACCTACTGAAATATCGTTGCAAATGGCTGACAAATCAACTGCCATACCTATCAGTATTTGTGAGGATGTGCCCGTTGTTGTTGCTAATGTTACTATCTTAACTGACTTTGTTATACTTGAGATGCCCGAGGATGACAACATGTCGATTATCCTTGGTAGACCCTTCTTGAATACTGCAGGGGCTGTTATTGATTGCAATAAAAGCAAGGTCACTTTTCATATCAATGGTAATGAGCATACGGTGCACTTTCCGAAGAAACAATTCCAAGTGAATGGTATTAATGTTATTGAAAAATCTCCGACAATCACTATTGGAAGTTTTCAACTACCTCTACCTACTGTCAAAAAGAAATATGAAATTCTTATTGTTGGGGACATTCATATCCCCATTGAGGTAACTTAGTGTTTTACGAAAGTTCTTCGTGTTGGGAAACGTAGCATGCAATTTCAAAAAAATTCCTACGCTCACGCAAGATCTATCTAGGAGATGCATAGCAACGAGAGGGGGAGAGTATGTCTACGTACCCTCATAGACCGAAAGCGGAAGCATTTGACATCGCGGTTGATGTAGTCTAACTTCTTCTCGTTCCGACCGATCAAGCACCGAACGCACGGCACCTCCGAGTTCTGCACGCGTTCAGCTCGATGACGTCCCTCGAAATCTTGATCCAGCAAAGTGTCGAGGAAGTAGATGAGTTCCGTCAGCACAACATCATGGTGACGGTGATGGTGAAGTGATCCGCGTAGGGCTTCGCCTAAGCACTACGAAGATATGACCGAGGGTGTAATCTATGGAGGGGGGCGCCGCACACGGCTAAAAGTTGTTGGTCTGTGTTCTAGGCGCCCCCTCCCCATGTATATATAGGTGTGAGGGGGAGGGGAGCAGCCATGGGGCGCCCTAAGTAGGAGGAATCCTACTTGGGGTCCTATCCCAATTCGCCCCCCCTTCCTTATTTACCGGAGGGGGAAGGAAAGAGGAGGGAGGAGGGAAGGAAGGGGGAGGCCGAATCCCTCCCCTTCCTTCTCTCTTCCCCTCTTTCCTTATCCTCTGGTGCAGCCCATATGGGGGGGGCACAGCAGCCCCTGCTGGCTGCTGTGTTTCCCCTCTTGGCCCATTAGGCCCATATCTTTTGCCGGGGGTGCCCGGAACCCCTTCCGGTGACCCGATATGTACCCGGTACCCTCCGGAACACTTCCGATGTCCGAATACCATCGTCCTATATATCAATCTTTACCTCTCGACCATTTCGAGACTCCTCGTCATGTCCGTGATCTCATCCGGGACTCCAAACACCATTCGGTCACCAAATCACATAACTCATATAATATTAAATCGTCATCGAACGTTAAGCGTGCAGACCCTACGGGTTCGAGAACTATGTAGACATGACCGAGATACTTCTCTGGTCAATAACCAATAGCAGAACCTGGATGCTCATATTGGCTCCCACATATTCTATGAAGATCTTTATCGGTCGAACCGTTATGACAACATACGTTATTCCCTTTGTCCATCGGTATGTTACTTGCCCGAGATTCGATCGTCGGTATCTTCATACCTAGTTCAATCTCATTACCGGCAAGTCTCTTTACTTGTTCCGTAATACATCATCCTGTGACTAAGTCACTTTGCTTGCAAGGCTTCTTATGATGTGTATTACCGAGAGGGCCCAGAGATACCTCTCCGATACTCGGAGTGACAAATCCTAATCTCGATCTATGCCAACCCAACAGACACCTTCAGAGATACCTGTAGAGCATCTTTATAATCACCTAGTTATGTTGTGATGTTTGATAGCACACAAGGCATTCCTCCGGTATCTAGGAGTTGCATAATCTCATAGTCGAAGGAATATGTATTTGACATGAAGAAAGCAGTAGCAATAAAACTGAACGATCATTATGCTAAGCTAACAGATGGGTCTTGTCCATCACATCATTCTCCTAATGATGTGATCCCATTATCAAATGACAACTCTTGTCCATGGCTAGGAAACCTTAAGTAGAGGCTCACTAGGGACACAGTGTTTGTCTATGTATTCACACATGTATTTAGATTTCCGATCAATACAATTCTAGCATGAATAATAAACATTTATCATGAATAAGGAAATATAAAATAACAACTTTATTATTGCCTCTAGGGCATATTTCCTTCAGTCTCCCACTTGCACTAGAGTCAATAATCTAGATTACATTGTAATGATTCTAACACCCATGGAGTCTTGGTGTTGATCATGTTTTGCTCGTGGAAGAGGCTTAGTCAACGGGTCTGCTACATTCAGATCCGTATGTATTGTGCAAATCTCTATGTCTCCCTCCTTGACTTGATCACAGATGGAGTTGAAGCGTCTCTTGATGTGTTTGGTTCTTTTGTGAAATCTGGATTCCTTTGCCAAGGCAATTGCTCCAGTGTTGTCACAAAAGATTTTCATTGGACCCGATGCACTAGGTATTACACCTATATCGGATATGAACTCCTTCATCCAGACTCCTTCATGTGCTGCTTCCGAAGCAGCTATATACTCCGCTTCACACATAGATCCCGCCACGACACTCTACTTGGAACTGCACCAACTGATAGCTCCACCATTCAATATAAATACATATCCGGTTTGTGACTTAGAGTCATCCGGATCAGTGTCAAAACTAGCATCGACGTAACCATTTACGACGAGCTCTTTGTCACCTCCATAAATGAGAAACATATCCTTAGTCCTTTTCAGGTACTTCAGGATGTTCTTGACCGCTGTCCAGTGATCCACTCCTGCATTACTTTGGTACCACCCTGCCAAACTTATGGCAAGGCACACATCAGGTCTGGTACACAGCATAGCATACATGATAGAACCTATGGCTGAAGCATAGGGAATGACTTTCATTTTCTCTCTATCTTCTGCAATGGTCGGGCATTGAGTCTTACTCAACTTCACACCTTGCAACACAGGCAAGAACCCTTTCTTTGACTGATCCATTTTGAACTTCTTCAAAACTTTATCAAGGTATGTGCTTTGTGAAAGTCCTATTAAGCGTCTCGATCTATCCCTATAGATCTTGATGCCCAATATATAAGCAGCTTCACCGAGGTCTTTCATTGAAAAACTCTTATTCAAGTATCCTTTTGTGCTATCCAGAAATTCTACATCATTTCCAATCAACAATATGTCATCCACATATAATATTAGAAATGCTACAGAGCTCCCACTCACTTTCTTGTAAATACAGGCTTCTCCGAAAGTCTGTATAAAACCATATGCTTTGATCACCTCATCAAAGCATATATTCCAACTCCGATATGCTTGCACCAGTCCATAGATGGATCGCTGGAGCTTGCACACTTTGTTAGCACCTTTAGGATCGACAAAACCTTCTGGTTGCATCATATACAACTCTTCTTTAAAAAATCCATTAAGGAATGCAGTTTTGACGTCCATTTGCTAGATTTCATAATCATAAAATGCGGCAATTGCTAACATGATTCGGACGGACTTAAGCATCACTACGGGTGAGAAAGTCTCATCGTAGTCAACTCCTTGAACTTGTCGAAAACCTTTTGCAACAAGTCGAGCTTTATAGATAGTAACATTACCATCGGCGTCAGTCTTCTTCTTGAAGATCCATTTATTCTCTATGGCTCGCCGATCATCGGGCAAGTCCACCAAAGTCCACACTTTGTTCTCATACATGGATCCTATCTCAGATTTCATGGCCTCAAGCCATCTGTCGGAATCTGGGCTCATCATAGCTTCTTCATAGTTCGTAGGTTCGCCTTGGTCTAGTAACATGACTTCCAGTACAGGATTCCCGTACCACTCTGGTGCGGATCGTGTTCTGGTTGACCTACGAAGTTCTATAGTAACTTGATCTGAAGTTTCATGATCATCATCATTAGCTTCCTCTCTAGTTGGTGTAGGCATCAAAGGAACGGTTTTCTGTGATGAGCTACTTTCCAATTCGAGAGAAGGTACAATTACCTCTTCAAGTTCTACTTTCCTCCCACTCACTTCTTTCGAGAGAAACTCCTTTTTTAGAAAGGTTCCATTCTTGGCAACAATGATCTTTCCTTCGGATCTGTGGTAGAAGGTGTACCCAATTGTTTCCTTAGGGTATCCTATGAAGACGCACTTCTCCGATTTGGGTTGGAGCTTACCAGGCTGAAGCCTTTTGACATAAGTGTCGCAACCCCAAACTTTAAGAAACGACGGCTTAGGTTTCTTGCCAAACCACAGTTCATACGATGTCGTCTCAACGGATTTAGACGGTGCCCTATTTAACGTGAATGCAGCTGTCTCTAATGCATAACCCCAAAACAATAGTGGTAAATCGGTAAGAGACATCATAGATCGCACCATATCTAATAAAGTACGGTTACAACGTTCGGACACACCATTACGCTGTGGTGTTCCAGGTGGCGTGCGTTGTGAAACTATTGCACATTGTTTTAAATGAAGGCCAAACTCGTAACTCAAATATTCGCCTCTGCGATCAGATCGTAGAAACTTTATTTTCTTGTTACGATGATTTTCTACTTCACTCTGAAATTCTTTGAACTTTTCAAATGTTTCAGACTTATGTTTCATCAAGTAGATATACCCATATCTGCTCAAATCATTTGTGAAGGTCAGAAAATAATGATACCCGCCGCGTGCTTCAACACTCATCGGACCGCATACATCGGTATGTATTATTTCCAATAAGTCATTAGCTCGCTCCATTGTTCGGGAGAATGGAGTTTTAGTCATCTTGCTCATGAGGCATGGTTCGCAAGTATCAAATGATTCATAATCAAGTGATTCCAAAAGCCCATCTCATGGAGTTTCTTCCTGCGCTTTACACCATATGACCTAAACGGCACTGCCACAAATATGTTGCACTATCATTATCAACTTTGCATCTTTTGGCATCAATATTATGAATATGTGTATCACCACGATCGAGATTCAACAAAAATAGACCACTCTTCAAGGGTGCATGACCATAAAAGATATTACTCATATAAATAGAACAACCATTATTCTCTGATTCAAATGAATAACCGTCTCGCACTAAATAAGATCCAGATATAATGTTCATGCTCAACGCTGGCACCAAATAACAATTATTCAGGTCTAAAACTAATCCCGAAGGTAGATGTAGAGGTAGCGTGCCGACGGCGATCACATCGACCTTGGAACCATTCCCGACGTGCATCGTCACCTCGTCCTTAGCCAATCTTCGTTTAATCCGTAGCTCCTGTTTCAAGTTACAAATATGAGCAACCGAACCAGTATCAAATACCCAGGTGCTACTACGAGCATTAGTAAGGTACACATCAATAACATGTATATCAAATATACCTTTGTTCACTTTGCCATCCTTCTTATCCGCCAAATACTTGGGCCAGTTCCGCTTCCAGTGACCAGTCCCTTTGTAGTAGAAGCACTCAGTTTCAGGCTTGGGTCCAGTTTTGGGCTTCTTCCCGGGAGTGGCAACTTGCTTGCCATTCTTTTTGAAGTTCCCCTTCTTTCCCTTGCCCTTTTTCTTGAAACTAGTGGTCTTGTTAACCATCAACAGTTGATGCTCCTTCTTGATTTCTACCTCCGCAGCTTTGAGCATTGCGAAGAGCTCGGGAATTGTCTTCTCCATCCCTTGCGTATTATAGTTCATCACGAAGCCTTTGTAGCTTGGTGGCAGTGATTGAAGAACTCTGTCAATAACACTATCATCTGGAAGATTAACTCCCAGCTGAGTCAAGTGATTATGATATCCAGACATTCTGAGTATGTGTTCACTGACAGAACTGTTCTCCTCCATCTTGTAGCTATAGAACTTGTTGGAGACTTCATATCTCTCAACTCGAGTATTTTCTTGAAATATTAACTTCAACTCTTGGAACATCTCATATGCTCCATGATGTTCAAAACATCTTTGAAGTCCTGATTCTAAGCCGTAAAGCATGGCACACTGAACTATCGAGTAGTCATCAGATCGAGCTTGCCAGACGTTCATAACATCAGCATCTGCTCCTGCAGCAGGCCTTTCACCTAGTGGTGCATCAAGGACATAATTCTTCTGTGCAGCAATGAGGATAATCCTCAAGTTACGGACCCAGTCCGTGTAGTTGCTACCATCATCTTTCAACTTAGCTTTCTCTAGGAACGCATTAAATTTCAAGGGAACAGTAGCACGGGCCATTGATCTACAACAAGATATGCAAAAACTATCAGGACTAAGTTCATGATAAATTAAGTTCAATTAATCAAATTACTTAAGAACTCCCACTTAGATAGACATCCCTCAAGTCATCTAAATGGTACGTGATCCAAATCAACTAAACCATGTCCGATCATCACGTGAGATGGAGTAGTCATCAATGGTGAACATCTCTATGTTGATCATATCTACTATATGATTCACGTTCGACCTTTCGGTCTCCAGTGTTCCGAGGCCATGTCTGGACATGCTAGGCTCGTCAAGTTTAACCCGAGTATTCCGCATGTGCAAAACTGTCTTGCACCCATTGTATTTGAACGTAGAGTCTATCACACCCGATCATCACGTGGTGTCTCAACACGACAAACTGTCTCAACGGTGCATACTCCGGGATCTCTGAGTTCTGCACACGTTCAGCTCGATGACGTCCCTCGAACTCTTGATCCAGCAAAGTGTCGAGGAAGTAGATGAGTTCCGTCAGCATAACGGCGTGGTGACGGTGATGTTGAAGTGATCCGCGCAGGGCTTCGCCTAAGCACTGCGAAGATATGACCGATGGTGTAATCTGTAGAGGGGGGCGCCGCACACGGCTAACAGTTGTTGGTCTGTGTTCTAGGCACCCCCTACCCATGTATATATAGGTGGGAGGGGGAGGGGAGCAGCCATGGGGCGCCCCAAGTAGGAGGAATCCTACTTGGGGTCCTATCCCAAATCGCCCCCCCTTCCTTATTTACCGGAGGGGGAAGGAAAGAGGAGGGAGGAGGGAAGGAAGGGGGAGGACGAATCCCTCCCCTTCCTTCTCTCTTCCCCTCTTTCCTTTTTTTCTAGTGCGGCCCATATGGGGGGCGCAGCAGCCAGCAGGGGGTGCCCGGAACCCCTTCCGGTGACCCGATATGTACCCGGTACCCTCTGGAACACTTCTGGCGTCCGAATACCATCGTCCTATATATCAATCTTTACCTCTCGACCATTTCGAGACTCCTCGTCATGTCCGTGATCCCATCCGGGACTCCGAACAACATTCGGTCACCAAATCACATAACTTATATAATACTAAATCGTCATCGAACGTAAAGCGTGCCGACCCTACGGGTTCGAGAACTATGTAGATATGACCGAGATACTTCTCCGGTCAATAACCAATAGCGGAACCTGGATGCTCATATTGGCTCCCACATATTCTACGAAGATCTTTATCGGTCGAACCGTTATGACAACATACGTTATTCCCTTTGTCCATCGGTATGTTACTTGCCCGAGATTCGATCGTCGGTATCTTCATACCTAGTTCAATCTCGTTACCGGCAAGTCTCTTTACTCGTCCCATAATACATCATCATGTGACTAAGTCACTTTGCTTGCAAGGCTTCTTATGATGTGCATTACCGAGTGGGCCCAGAGATACCTCTCTGATACTCGGAGTGACAAATCCTAATCTCGATCTATGCCAACCCAACAGACACCTTCGGAGATACCTGTAGAGCATCTTTATAATCACCCAGTTACGTTGTGATGTTTGGTAGCACACAAGGCATTCCTCCGGTATCCGGGAGTTGCATAATCTCATAGTCGAAGGAATATGTATTTGACATGAAGAAAGCAATAGCAATAAAACTGAACGATCATTATGCTAAGCTAACGGATAGGTCTTGTCCATCACATCATTCTCCTAATGATGTGATCCCGTTGTCAAATGACAACTCTTGTCCATGGTTAGGAAACCTTAACCATCTTTGATTAACGAGCTAGTTAGGTAGAGGCTCACTAGGGACACAGTGTTTGTCTATGTATTCACACATGTATTTAGGTTTCCGATCAATACAATTCTAGCATGAATAATAAACATTTATCATGAATAAGGAAATATAAAATAACAACTTTATTATTGCCTCTAGGGCATATTTCCTTCACTTTGATTTCATGCTAACCGAAGGTGGTTGTTAATAAGACTTGATCAACCTTATTAATGAATCATTTTTGGGAAGTATGAAGTTGATGAATTTAGTGAGCACTGCTTTCTGTCCTTTAGTTTTATTTTCTGTTTTTCTTAGTTAAATAAAATAAAATGCCATGCTTAGTCTATTTTCTGAATTTTCCATGCAATAAAAAATGACCCGAAAATAAAAGTTCTCAGAATGCTCTAAAAATTTAACACGATTTTTTTCTGAATATTTAAGAATTTTTGGTGCAAACAACATCAGATGGCGGTGCACCAGGTGGGCACAACCCACCTGGGCACGCCAGCACCCCCAGGCGCGCCCTGGTGGGTTTTGGTCCCCACGTGGGCCCCCTCACTTATCTTTTTAGCCCATGTCATCACCTTCCTCCAGAAAAAAATCACCATTGCTCTCTCTTTCGTGTTCTTGCTCTCAAACCCGCGGATTTCGATCTCTTTGCTTGAAGCTCCGTTTCCGAAACTGTTTTGGGCGATTGTTGCTTGGTATGTGACTCCTCCGTTGGTCCAATTATTTTTTGCTTTAGTGGTTTATATTTTGAATAATTAGTTACTCTTGGTGCTGCTGTAGATGAGCTTGCATGTTGAATTCTTAGAGTTCTAAGTAGTTTGAATGCTCGATATGGTCTCTATGCATCCCTTTGAGTAGTTGCTATCAATCTTGTGAAGTTTTGTTGACAAAATCTTGTGACCCAAAAATTTTCAGAAAATTGTACGCAAATATGATGAACCTCTTTGGAAGGAGTTCTTCGAGGAGGAGGTCCTCGGAGGCATCTTCTAGTAGCAGCTCCGTTCGCCGGTCTTATGTTGAACCAAGTGAAAATTCTATGCGAGATGCCGCCACCAAGTCATGCTTATGGCCATGCAATGATTATATGGTGCGTGTAAGTATTAAAGAAGAATTTGAGCAATATGTTCACAATGCCGAGCTCGGTTCCTACATTGCAGATAAGTGCAACCAACATCTCAATCTCACTAAATCATTTACTAAAGAATTTAAATTCCATCCTCGTGAGTCTAGAGTGTCATTTAAACTGTATGACCATCCTTTCACTCTACCCTTAGAGACTTTTTCTAACTACTGCAAAATTCCATTTTGGGGATCTTGGACGAACCACCAAGACCTGAGTTTGAGATATTCTTGACTAGCCTTTGCTTTGGTGAGACTAGAGGAGTGACGCAAGGTAGAATAAAGAGCATTCATTTTCCCTCAATCCAATACTTTGCACTATTTAATGGAAAATGCATTGTAGGTAAACAAGATTGTAGTACACTTTGCGCTCCTGACTTGAGCCTCATACGCACCGCTCTCACCGGTGACAAAAGTTATAACCTCGGAGCGATTGTTGCACGCAGGTTGCAACACAACACTGGTAGTGGATATTTTTATGGTGGAATTTATGCCACACGTTTAGCAAAGGAGCTGGGTGTTTCACCTTGGCCTTATGATCCCATCCTACCTACTCAGTACTTAGACTTTGATGCCATGAAACGTCATAAGATCCTCAGTGGTGAAGCCCATAATTTTACATATAACCTGTTATTTAATAAAAGGTCCGTGGTGAATACCTTTTTGCCTGCGCCTGCTCTCTTTGATGTTCACAGTAAGGGAAGATATTATGTTCTTGAGAGCGAGGCCCGAGCGCACAACGCGGAGGTTGTGGCTGCACGGCGGGCTTAGGCGACTATACCTAGAGCCTTCGTGAGCTATCACTCCGACCACTATGCAGGCCACTGACAGCGATTACCAAGTTAGGCCAAAAGCCTAAGCTTGGGGGAGTACGTATTTCCACTGACATTATATTCATGTTCACACATTTCATTCCAGTTGTCGATGTCCACACTTTTTCATTGTATCATCCATGCTTAATTTATTTTCTCGCTTTCTTCTTGTGTGTTTGAAAAGCTTTGAGAAAATCCAAAAAAAAATGTTTCTTGCTTCTTTTTGGTTTTTCTTTCTAGTGTAGTTAGTTGTAGTATTTAAAAAGAAAACCCAAAAAGATTTCCTTGTTCTTCTTTTGCTTGTTGGGAGCTTTCCCGTGTAAATAGTTTTCTCGTTTTTGTTTTTCTTTGTCTTTAGTTTGTTTTCTTTCAGAAAACCAAAAGCTCCAAAAATATTTCAGTGTGTTCCTCTGAATTTCTTTCCTGTTTATTGAGTCATACCGAGGAGAAGACCACGATGAAAATGTTGAGTGGCTCTCATGTGCATTACTGATAATCTAACAAAGAGCTCAAATTGCCTTGTCTTCTCCTCTTGAATAAAATGTTTGCAGATCTCAGCATAGTCCATGGCATTCTTGCACTATTATCATTTTCATATCGTTCGGTCGTGCAAGTGAAAGGTAATAATGACGATATTTGGTGAGCCGGCTGTGGCAGAGAGAAACGGGTATGAACTCGACTTGTTCTGTTTTTGTAAATATGTTTAACTTAGTATCCATGATTCAGCCTATTATGATCAAACATATTTGCAATGACAATTAGAGATTATAGTTTCTCATGCCATGGTTAAATAGCTAGGAGTGGATAATGATTTAGCTTGGATGTCAACATTGCGTTAAAATGATTGTGATGTAGTATGATGATATGGTATCCTCCTCTGAATGTTCGAGTGGCTTGACTTGGCACATGTTCATGCATGTAGTTGAATCAAAACCAACATAGCCTCTATGATATTTATGTTCATGGTGTTCATATCCTACTCATGCTAGTATCCAATGTTACTTATGCATAATGCATGTTCATGACCGTTTTCGCTCTCTAGCTGGCCGCTTCTCAACCTAATTGCTAGCCTTCGCCTGTACTAAGCGGGAATACTGCTTGTGCATCAAAATCCTGAAACCCAAGTTATTCCAGATGAGTCTACCATACCTACCTATATGCGGTATTACCCTGCCGTCCTAAGCAGATTTGCATGTGCCACCTCGAAAAACTTCAAATAAACAACCTTTTTTATGTGCCTGGATTATTCATAGAGCGACAGGAGGTAGTCAGTATCTTCCATGCTAAGTGGGTTATTCTCATGATGAGTGTTTATTCACTTGTCCTTGCACGAGAGGGGCGGTAATAGGGATTCCCAGTCCCGAACTCAAATTGCAAATAATTAAACAAAACTCCCCCAGGACTGTTGTTGGTATGGACGACACTGGTTGTTTCGGACAAGCCATGGAGTGCGATTGTTGGTGCTGGGGGAGTAAACCTTTACTTTTATCGCTTGGGAACCGCTACTAATGTGTTTAGCATGGAAGATACCGATAACTAATGGTCGCGAATTAAACAAGAAGGGTGCATTTCTCAAAATTTCATTTACCTCTGTTTTAAAATCTTAAGCTCTGGCACCTCTGCAAATCACTGCTTCCCTCTGCGAAGGGACTATCTATTTACTTTTATGTTGTGTCATCACCTTCTCAAATAAGCGCCAGATCCTGAGAGCACTATTGTCATCCTCATGCATTGTGTGTAGCTAATGTTGGGTGCATCATGACTGGATCTTTTCTATCATGAATTACAATGTTTAGTCGCTGCTTGAACTTTGGGGGTGCCTTGCATTTATGTTTTGCGGTCTCAGAAAGGGCTAGTGAGATACCACTATTGTCATATTACACCATGGTTGCTTTGACAAAGTGTTGTCATTTGAGATATCTTATTATTGCTCGCTAGTTGATTATGCCATTGATATGAGTTAATATAATTTTTAAGAGTTATTGTCGACATGGTTAGTCATGATCTTGGCTAAAAACCTGGGTGCTACTTAAGCTTATTTATGTAAACAAGAGCAAAAGAGTTTGTAAAAGTTTTTCTTTTCCACTTTCAGTTTATCAACTGAATTGCTTGAGGACAAGCAAAGGTTTAAGCTTGGAGGAGTTGATACGTCTCCGTTGTATCTACTTTTCCTAACGCTTTTCCTCTTGTTTTGGACTCTAATTTGCATGATTTGAATGAAACTAACCCAGACTGACGTTGTTTTCAGCAGAACTACCATGGTGTTGTTTTTGTGCAGAAATAAAAGTTCTCGGATTGGAACGAAACTTTGCGAGGAATTTTTATACATATAAAGATAATTTCTGGAGCCAAGAACCAACGGAGGGGGGCACCTGGGTGGGCACAACCCACCAGGGCGCGCCCCCCTCCAGGCGCGCCCAGGTGGGTTGTCCCCACCTGGTGGCCTCGCAGACTCCAACCCTGATACTATAAAATCACATTTTCGGAGAAAAAAATCAGAGAGAAAGAATTATCGCGTTTCGCGAGATGAAGCCGCCGCCACCTCCTGTTCTTCATCGGGAGGCCAGATCTGGAGTCCGTTTGGGGCTCCAGAGAGGGGGGTCTTCGATCTTCGTCATCACCAACCCTTCTCCATCGCCAATTCCATGATGCTCCCCACCGGGAGTGTGTAATTCCTTCGTAGACTCGCTGGTCGGTGAGGAGTTGGATGAGATTCATCATGTAATCAAGTTAGTTTTGGTAGGGCTTGATCCCTAGTATCCATTATGTTCTGAGATTGATGTTGCTATGACTTCGCTATGCTTAATGCTTGTCACTTTGGGCCCGGGTGCCATGATTTCAGATCTGAACCGTTTATGTTATCACCATTATATCTATGTTCTAGATCCGATCTTGCAAGTTATAGTCACTTACTACGTGTTATGATCTGGCAACCCCGGAGTGACAGAAGTCGGGACACTTCCCGGTGATGACCGTAGTTTGAGGAGTTCATGTATTCACTATGTGTTAATGCTTTGTTTCGGTTCTCTATTAAAAGGAGGCCTTAATATCCCTTAGTTTCCTTATGGGCCCCGCTGCCACGGGAGGGTAGGACAAAAGATGCCATGCAAGTTCTTTCCATAAGCACGTATGACTATTTACGGAATACATGCCTACATTATATTTATGAACTGGAGCTAGTGCCGTATCACCGTAGGTTATGACTGTTATATGATGAATATCATCCAACGAATTCACCGATCCAATGCCTACGAATTTCTCTCATATTGTTCTTGCTAATTTACTACTGCTATTGTTACTGTTACACTTGCTACAAAATCATTGCTATCACTGTTACCGTTACTATTGCTATTGCTACTACTATCAAAACTATCATACTACTTTGCTACTGATCACTGTGCTGCAGATAATTAATCTCCAGGTGTGGTTGAATTGACAACTCAGCTGCTAATGCTTGCAAATATTCTTTGTCTCCCCTTGTGTCGAATCAATAAATTTGGGTTGAATACTCTACCCTCGAAATCTGTTGCGATCCCCTATACTTGTGGGTTATCACACACCTTGTAACACGGGCAAGAACCCTTTCTTTGACTGATCCATTTTGAACTTCTTCAAAACTTTATCAAGGTATGTGCTTTGTGAAAGTCCTATTAAGCATCTCGATCTATCTCTATAGATCTTGATGCCCAATATATAAGCAGCTTCACCGAGGTCTTTCATTGAAAAATTCTTATTCAAGTATCCTTTTATGCTATCCAGAAATTCTATATCATTTCCAATCAACAATATATCATCCACATATAATATCATAAATGCTACAGAGCTCCCACTCACTTTCTTGTAAATACAGGCTTCACCATAAGTCTGTATAAAACCATATGCCTTGATCACCTCATCAAAGCGTATATTCCAACTCCGAGATGCTTGCACCAGTCCATAGATGGATAGCTGGAGCTTGCACACTTTGTTAGCACCTTTAGGATCAACAAAACATTCCGGTTGCATCATATACAACTCTTCTTTAAGATATCCATTAAGGAATGCAATTTTGACGTCCATTTGCCAGATTTCATAATCATAAAATGCGACAATTGCTAACATGATTCGGACAGACTAAGCATCGCTATGGGTGAGAAAGTCTCATCGTAGTCAACTCCTTGAACTTGTCGAAAACCTTTCGCGACAAGTCGAGCTTTGTAGACAGTAACATTACCATCAGCGTCAGTCTTCTTCTTGAAGATCCATTTATTTTCTATGTCTTTGTAGCGACCCGACCCAAATGGATCAAGTCTCTGTGCATAAGTGTCATCCCTGGATTGGTATGCTGACACACACAGTACTCGAGGATTTATAACAGAGGTAAATCACATGTATAAAGCAACATAAATACTATTACCTCAATCCATATAGCGGAAGTAACAACAAGGTTGTGTATTCCCATCAACACCAACGGCAAAGTTGAGTGTAGAAATCGTAACCCTAACGTATCACTTACTCGTCGTAAGAATCCTGCAACATGAGACGTTGCAGCCATGTAGGTCAATACATTGAATGTACTGGCAAATTCACACCATAGGATAATAATGAGAATTGTCTATCTCTATATGCATATTTGGCTGGTGGAGGCTCTAGGTTTAACATTTGCATAAAGCCAATTTTTCTCTACAACAAAGGATTATATTTTATTTAACTACAAAGTTTGTTGAAAACATTGATAAGGTAACCCCAACTCAATCCCAATTAAAAGTTGACAACCCAATCAAATTAATTAAGTAATGTGATGAGATCAAATCAATAATTCAAGTACCAGATACTCAAGATGTCCATAACCGGGGACACGGCTAACCATGATTAGTTTGTACACTCTGCAGAGGTTTGCGCACTTTTCCCCACAAGAGTCGATCTCCTCCATTGGATTTCTCGCACTACATGGTGTTTGAGAAACGGATGACCGAGACACAGTCTTTCAGAAGCATTAATTCTTTCGACGGGTAAACCGTACCACCTACATCCCCTACATCTGCTAGTTTACCACTGAAAGAGGTCACACAACATACTCAACTATGCCAGAGCCCATAATGGCTTGTGGCTGCACACGGAAGTTTCTAGCTTGAATAATCTTATGATCCCTTTGAGCCTGGGTGGCATTCCATAGGATGATCACACGGATACCCCGGGATCTCCTAGGACAACACTAGATTCCCCAGGTCTCCGGGCAAGCCACTGGTATCCCCAGGGTGCCCCAACCATTCCACCCAGATGTGTATTAAAGTAGCCACCTTAAGTTAAACCTTAGTTAACAATAACTCTCACATCTTTCATGAATTCTCTCAAACCAAACCTCGTCTACGAGCATAGCATAGCAAAGTAAGCATAACACAGTAATACCCATGGTTTGATAAAGGACAATAGGTTCCTACCTCATCAACTACTTCCCAGTACCCACATGTTATCACATCCTAACCATGCAGTGTTGGAGGTTGATACTAATGCATAAAAACTGGGTAATAAAGGGATATGACCAAAGTGTGAACTTGCCTTGTACTGTTGATGAAGATCCTTCGCACTCATAATTCCTGATAGTTCTACTCGTCACACTCCGTTCAATTTATCGTAAGCAAACAATTGCATACATAAGCACTCATGCAAAAGAATCAAAGAAAAGATCTCGGAAAACTTCGAAAACCAGCAATTAACTCTTGCAACAGAAAACAATTTCTAACAGTACCAAAATTGGGTGGATTTGGTCTTATTAGAAAGTTTAGATCAAGAGCTTCAATTAGCAAAAAGAATCAATTAAATCGGAGTTACAAAACTCAAGTTATGAATAAAAGAAGTTTGAATTCAAATCTGTTTGAAACCAATTTTTTTAAACTTCTCAAAAATATGTTTAAGTTGATTATCTGGATAGAGGGGATCATAACGAAGAAGTGGGCGTTGGTTTCGTTGGATTTGGACAAACGAGTAAAAAGTTGTGAACCTTTGAAGAACAAGGACTAATCTGTAAAGAAAATAATCACAGATAGGTCCCTGGACAAAAATAAAAGAAAAAGAATAAATCTAACGAACGAACATTCACTACAGAAGCTTATTAGACGAAAATCGTTCGCTACAACACCTAACCTAGCGAACATCCGCTAAATAACCCAACTAAATAAATAAACCGGCTTTAAAAGAAAACCGTAAGATGAAAAAAAAACCGGATCGGACCGGGGTTCGGTTTATACCGGTCCACGGCGGTTCGGCGGGAAAAACCGACGGCGACGAACGGCGAGCTCCGGCGAGGCGGCGGCAGCGGCGTTGGACGGCGTCTGCGGGAAGCGGCAGCAGCGGCGGGAGGCGGCGCGGCTACGGCGGCAGACGGCGGCGCGAGCAGCGGCAAGCGCAAGCGGCGGCGGAGCTGCGGCGGCGGTGGCGGCGGCGAGATGCGAGGGCGGCGGCGCGGCTCGGGAGGGGGAGCGAGGGGTCCGGGGCGGCGCTATTTAAGGAGGGGAGGGGCGGCGAGATGCGTGGAGGAGGGAGCAGGGCAAGGCGGCGGCGGCTCGGACTCCGGCGGAGTCCGGCTCGGGCACGGCGGGGAAGGCGGCGGCGCGTTGGGCCGGCTGGGCCTTCGGCCCTGTTCGATCCGGAAGAAGATTTTTTTTTACAAATTTGCAGACAACAAAAATAAGAATAAACAATAAATAATAATAATGATATATAGGCATATTATATATCAAAATTTTCAGAAAAAGATTTCCTAAAAGATGAACATATTTTCATCAAAAAATAAAATCCACAAAAATTTAAATAAAGCAAACAGTGCTACTGGTTCATTTAAAAATCAAATAAAAATATTTTAAAATACCAAAATAATTTCAAATTTATTTCTCTCCATTTTTTTACTGTAGGGAATCATTTTATCCTATTTTCCATATATTTTAGTTTTGGAGAAAAATAATTTGAATAAAACCCAAATAACTCCAAATTGAAAATGGTTTTCAAAATACCTTCAAAGGGACTTTAAATTTTGATTCTTTGAAACTTCCAACTCATATTTCATATAATTTGAAGAAGTCATTTTATCTTCTCTCATGAAAATCGTTGAGTTGCATAAAGTTTCTGAATTTGCAATATTTTCAAATGAAATTCAAATCTTTTCGAAACCCCTTTTAAAATAGAAGAAGTCATGTTATCCTCACTCTAGGGTTTGTAATGAAATAGATTTGAATTCAAGGAGATCATAAATGCAAGGTGAAAGTTTTGGGAAAGTCATTTTATTCCCTCTCATTCAACATTCAAAAAGTTTCAAATTTCACTCAAATTCACACAAGCAACCACACCACAATCAAGCAAACAATCAAAACTATTTATTCAATATAACATTCCAAAATTTAGAATTTTGGGATGTTACAGGCTTGCCGATCATCGGGCAAGTCCACCAAAGTCCACACTTTGTTCTCATACATGGATCCTATCTCAAATTTCATGGCCTCAAGCCATCTGTCGGAATCTGGGCTCATCATAGCTTCTTCATAGTTCATAGGTTCGCCTTGGTCTAGTAACATGACTTCCAGGACAGGATTACCGTACCACTCTGGTGCGGATCGTGCTCTGGTCGACATACGAGGTTCAGTAGCAACTTGATCTGAAGCTTCATGATCATTATCATTTGCTTCCTCTCTAGTTGGTGTAGGCATCACGGGAATGGATTTCTCTGATGTGCTACTTTCCAATTCGAGAGAAGGTACAATTACCTCATCAAGTTCTACTTTCCTCCCACTCACTTCTTTCGAGAGAAACTCCTTCTCTAGAAAGGTTCCATTCTTGGCAACAAAGATCTTGCCTTCGGATCTGTGGTAGAAGGTGTACCCAATTGTTTCCTTAGGGTATCCTATGAAGATGCACTTCTCCGATTTGGGTTCGAGCTTATCAGGCTGAAGCCTTTTGACATAAGTGTCGCAACCCAAACTTTAAGAAACGATAGCTTAGGTTTCTTGCCAAACCACAGTTCATACGGTGTCGTCTCAACGGATTTAGACGGTGCCCTATTTAATGTGAATGCGGCTGTCTCTAATGCATAACCCCAAAACGATAGTGGTAAATCGGTAAGAGACATCATAGATCGCACCATATCTAATAAAGTACGGTTACGACGTTCGGACACACCATTACGCTGTGGTGTTCCAGGTGGCGTGAGTTGTGAAACAATTCCACATTGTTTTAAATGAAGGCCAAACTCGTAACTCAAATATTCGCCTCTGCGATCAGATCGTAGAAACTTTATTTTCTTGTTACGATGATTCTCCACTTCACTATGAAATTCTTTGAACTTTTCAAATGTCTCACACTTGTGTTTCATCAAGTAGATATACCCATACCTACTCAAATCATCTGTGAAGGTCAGAAAATAACGATAACCGCCGCGTGTGTCAACACTCATCGGACCTCATACATCGGTATGTATTATTTCCAATAAGGCATCAATATTATGAATATGTGTATCACTACGATCGAGATTCAACAAGAATAGTCCACTCATCAAGGGTGCATGACCATAAAAGATATTACTCATATAAATAGAACAACCATTATTCTCTGATTCAAATGAATAACCGTCTCGCAATAAACAAAATCCAGATATAATGTTCATGCTTAATGCGGGCACCAAATAAAAATTACTGAGGTCTAAAACTAACCCGAAGGTAGATGTAGAGGTAGCGTGCCGACGGCGATCACATCGACTTTGGAACCATTCCCGACGCGCATCGTCACCTCGTCCTTAGCCAATCTTCGTTTATTCTGCAGCTCCTGTTTCGAGTTACAAATATGAGCAACCGAACCAGTATCAAATACCCAGGCGCTGCTACGAGCATTAGTAAGGTACACATCAATAACATGTATATCAAATATACCTTTGTTCACTTTGCCATCCTTCTTATCCGCCAAGTATTTGGGGCAGTTCCGCTTCCAGTGACCATTCCCTTTGCAGTAGAAGCACTCAGTTTCAGGCTTGGGTCTAGCTTTGGGCTTCTTCCCGGGAGTGGCAACTTGCTTGCCATTCTTCTTGAAGTTCCCTTTCTTTCCCTTGCCCTGTTTTCTTGAAACTAGTGGTCTTGATAACCATCAACACTTGATGCTCCTTCTTTATTTCTACCTCCGCGGCCTTAAGCATTGCGAAGAGCTCAGGAATCGTTTTATTCATCCCTTGCATATTATAGTTCATCACGAAGCCTTTGTAGCTTGGTGGCAGTGATTGAAGAACTCTGTCAATAACACTATCAACTGGAAGATCAGCTCCCAGCTGAGTCAAGTGGTTATGATACCCAGACATTTTGAGTATGTGTTCACTGACAGAACTATTCTCCTTCATCTTGCAGCTATAGAACTTGTTGGAGACTTCATATCTCTCAACCCGGGCATTTGCTTGAAATATTAACTTCAACTCTTGGAACATCTCATATGCTCCATGACGTTCAAAACGTCTTTGAAGTCCGGGTTCTAAGCCGTAAAGCATGGCACACTGAACTATTGAGTAGTCATCAGATCGAGCTTGCCAGACGTTCATGACATCTGCTTCAGCTCCTGCAGTAGGCCTGTCACCTAGCGGTGTATCAAGGACATAATTCTTCTGTGCAGCAATGAGGATAATCCTCAAGTTACAGACCCAGTCCGTGTAGTTGCTACCATCATCTTTCAAGTTAGCTTTCTCTAGGAACGCATTAAAATTCAGGGGAACGGTAGCTCGGGCCATTGATCTACAACATAGATATGCAAAACTATAAGACTAAGTTCATGATAAATTAAGTTCAATTAATCAAATTACTAATGAACTCCCACTTAAATAAACATCTCTCAAGTTATCTAAGTGATACGTGATCCAAATCAACTAACCCATGTCCGATCATCACGTGAGATGGGGTAGTCATCAATGGTGAACATATCTATGTTGATCATATCTACTATATGACTCACGTTCGACCTTTCGGTCTCCAGTGTTCCAAGACCATGTCTGTACATGCTAGGTTCGTCAAGTTTAACCCAAGTATTCTGCATGTGCAAAACTATCTTACACCCATTGTATGTGAACGTAGAGTCTATCACACCCGATCATCACGAGATGCTTTGAAACGACGAACTTTGGCAATGGTGCATACTTGGGGAGAACACTTTTATCTTGAAATTTAGTGAAGGGATCATCTTATAATGCTACCGTCGTTCTAAGCAAAATAAGATGCATAAAGGATAAACATCACATGCAATCAAAATATGTGACATGATATGGCCATCATCATCTTGTGCTTTTGATCTCCATCTCCAAAGCATCATCATGATCTCCATCGTCACTGGCTTGACACCTTGATCTCCATCGTTGCGTCGGGGTCGTCTCGCCAACTATTGCTTCTACAACTAGCACTAACACATAGTGATAAAGTAAAGCAATTACATGGCGCTTGCACTTCATACAATAAAGAGACAACCCTAAGGCTCCTGCCGGTTGTCGATATTACAAAACATGATCATCTCATACATCAACATATATCACATCATATCTTGACCATATCACATCACAACAAGCCCTGCAAAAACAAGTTTGACGTCCTCTACTTTGTTGTTGCAAGTTTTACGTGGCTGCTACAAGCTTCTAGCAAGAACCATTCTTACCTACGCAAAAACTACAACGGTGATTCATCAAGTTTGCTGTTTTAAACTTCTTCAAGGACCGGCCGTAGTCAAATTCGATTCAACTAAAGTAGGAGAAACAGACACCTGCCAGCCACCTTTATGCAAAACTAGTTGCATGTCTCTCGGTGGAACCGGTCTCATGTGCATGGATATGTAAGGTTGGTCCGGGCCGCTTCATCCCACAATACCGCCGAATCAAAATAAGACATTGGTGGTAAGCAGTATGACTATTGTGACAACCCCGGCTTAATCGTGCACTAATCATACACGCAAATGCACACGATCAAGCCTAAGGACTCACTTGAAGATATCACAACACAACTCTAAAACTTAAATAAAGTCATACAAGCTTAATATTACAAGCCAGGGCCTCGAGGGCTCGAATACATAGCTCGATGGCATACAAGCATCAGTGGAAGCATCAGATATCTGAGTACAGATATATTACAGAGAGAGAAATAGGCCTTCACAAAGGCGGGGTAAAATAAAAAGCTAGGATCGAAAGGCGTAGGCCTCCTGCCCTGGACCCTCCGATCCTACTCCTGGTCGTCAGTCGGCTCCTTGTAGTAGTAGTACTCGCCAGGCGGGTAGTAGTACTGGTCGTCGGCTGGGGCGTCTGGCTCAGGGGCTCCGTCGTCTGGTGGCATCAAATGGAATATGGGGGAAAAATAAAATAAAGCAAACGTGAGTACTCATCCGAAGTACTCAGCAAGCAAGGATCTACACTACATATGCATCATTGTCAAAGGAATGGTTGTATATGTGGACTGGGCTGCAGAAATGCCAGAATAGAGGGGGAAAGCCTAGTCCTATCGAAGACTAGCATCTTCAACAATCTTCGACAGTCTTGCAGCAATAGAAGAGAGCAGATCAACATAATGTAAAGTAGTAGTAGTAGTAGTATTATCAACCTCGACCTGAGATCCTTTCTCGACTCCCTGCGAGAAAGCAATCCCAGAGCCGTATTATCCAGTTCTCATCACATGTTCTAGTTGTACCGATCGGGATACAACTCCGAGTGTCCGTTACCGTAGGACAGGCTATCGATAGAAGTTTCTTCCCTGCAGGGGTGCACCAACTTACCCACCACGCTCGCTTAACTCCGGCCGGACACACTTTTCTGGGTCATGCCCGGCCTTGGCTAAGCAACACGCCGCAACCCGACCTAGGCTCTAAAGAGAGGTCAGCACGTCGGACTAACCTATGCCCCCGGGGGTCTTGGGCCTTCGCCCCGGGAACCCTGCACGTTGCGAGGACGTTTCGGAAGCAGACCTAGCAACCCCTTAATACAAGCGCAGTTGCGTTCCCAGTCCAATCCAAAACGGGCCGCTCCTCGCTGACGTCAATAGAGCTTTGGCTGATGTATACGACGCAGAACGCCCATACTATGCCCACGTGATGGTTAGTGCTATCGGGCCAGAGGCCCCTCGGATCAAATATCCAAACCGTAGTGGATTAGGAGCGCGCAGAAACGAGCAAAGACTCACGATCGATGTGACCCCGTCGCCCCGTCTCGAGGACTTGTGGCAAGGGCTAAGAATGCCCGGCCATGCCTCGTAGTTATCTCGCGGGCACCATCCAGGTCAACCCGACTCCACATCACTTCGCATTAAGCTCGCACGGGTACCCCTCAGGGCCGACCCATCTTTAGTAACATAGTTTAGTGCAAGTCATAGTATCAATGGTATCCGTGTGTCCAACACCAAGGGGGAACCCTGAGGAATCACCCTCGATGGAATTCCCGCTGATGTTACCGTCAAGGTGAACGAAGGAGGAATCACCCTCGAGGTCCACACTTGAGGAGTTGCGCGACGATGTCGTTATCGGGGATGGTGTAGGAGGAATGACCCTCGCTTACCACGACCGAGTAACTAACCTACAAGGTTAACATCAGAAGTGCTGACGAGGTATCACCCTCGGCACTCGACGGTAACCCAGCAGTGTCGGCAACTAAGGGGGAAGTGATGTGCGGTGCCAGGGTCTAGTCTTCAATCCCGTTGATCGGGTCTTCTGATATCCAGCGGGGCAGTAGGGATCAAGTGGGGGTCTCTGTCGTGTCTCTACCCAGCCTATACTAATCAGTCTAGGATAACCAGATAGGTAACAAGGCAGGGTACAATAATCAGGCTATGCAGCAGATATAGGAAAATAGTAGCAGTAGCAGTTCTAATGCAAGCATAAGAGAGAAGAGAATAGGCGATATAGGCATGCTCAAAATGGGGGTGCTTGCCTGTTTGCTCTGGGGCAAGGGCAAGGTCTTCAGTGGTATCGTCGGGGACGTAGTCGTACTCCTGAGCTGTGTCTGCCTCGGGAGCTACGTCAACGTCGGGGTCTACCGAGAGAGAAGAGGGGGAAGAAACAGGTAAACATAATGCAAACAAATGCAATACGGTGCGTGTGATGCTATGATGCAGTGCAGGGTTGCCTTATTATGCATCTAAGTCATTTTAGTTATTTTTAGAATTATTCTGGAATTTAATAACCAGGGTGTGTGCACTATTCATCTGTCGTATTCGGGTCTGGAGTTACGAGTTCTTCTACGTCGGGGGGTCCGATGAAGAAACAGACGGCACGATCAGACTCGTCTCGTCGTTCTGAGCAACTTTCATGTTTTAACTTTTTCGATCCGAGCTACGGTTTAAAAGTTATTAATTTTCAAAGATTATTTGAAATTCTGGAATTTATTTATTTACAGAAAATGAATTATGATGTCAGCATGATGTCACTGTGACGTCAGCGGTCAACAGGCGCTGACCAGAGTCAAATATGACATGTGGGTCCAGTGGGACCCACATGTCAGCCTCTGTTTAGGCTAATCAGTGGATTACACTAATTAACAGATTTAATTAGCCAAGTGGGGCCCTTCTGTCAGTGTCACATTAACTTAATAAATTAACTTTTATTTTTTAACAGTGCTTAATTAGTCTAATTATCGAATGGGACCCACATGTCAGCTACAGGGGTGAACAGTGTCCGCGTTGACTGTGGTCAACGGGGTCAAACGGGGCCAGGGGGACCCACTATCAGTGTCACTGGGTGGGCCCCACGCCCAGCCACGTCGGCGGCCGGCGGCTAGTCGCCGGCGTGCACAAAACACGGCGGAGGGCTCGGGCCTCCGTCGGAAATCGCCCATAGGCGACCATTTTGTGCGCGCGAGGGCGCGTTCGAACGAGTCGAACGGGCCGCATGCAGTGGTGGTGGTGGTTTCGCCGGAATCGGCCGGAATCCTCGCCGGCGTTGAGCAGCAGCGGCGCCGGAGTTCGGGCCTCGTCGGGTTCTAAGCTACACAGCGCGGGGAGGAGTGCTAGGGGTCTTGCCAGACTCGCCCGAGCCCCAGGAGCTCGATGCTGGGTCCGGACGAGCACGACGGGGTCTGTGGCCGCGGCGGCGAAGTGCACAGCGGCGACCCGTGCTCGGCAATGACGGCAGCTAGCTACAGAGCGCTCGGGGATCAACGAGGAGCAGCAGGGGAAGGAGAGGCTCACCGTGCGGCACCCACGTAGGCCCTCGACAGTTTTGTAGCAGCAGTGGGCGTCGAATTTGCCGGCGGGCACCGGGGTTGGGGAAGAAGGGGACGGCGGTGTCCAGCAGCTACAGGGCCTCCTAGCACCAACTGGGGCCTTCAATCGACGAGGAAGACGACGGCAACCCCTTCGGCACCATGGTGACCCGAGGCGATGGCGGTGGCCGCGGCTGCGACAGAAACGCGGCGGCGACGGCGCTCTGCTCCGGATCTGGAGAGGGGAGAAGAGGCGAGGCGAGCGAGGAGAGGACGGGGAAGTGAACGAGGGAGCCCGGGGGAGTGGCGGAGCTCGGCCTTATCCCCTCCCGCGCCCTGTATCGTCGGTGGGCGGCGACGTGTCGGCGCCGCGCCGGCGCGCGCGCGCTCGGCCAGGGGCGCGTCGACACGACGATGGAGAGAGGTGAGGTGGGCCGGCTGGGCTGGGCCAATGCACTGTGCACTTGGTCCAGTCCAGCTTTAGCCTTTTTCTTTTTCTAAATTTTCTGTTTTTCTTTTCTTTTCTATTTTGAAATAGTTAGGGCATTTCTACACTTTTGAAAAATGTGAGAGTTGTCCCAAATATTGCAATGCAATATTAGCTCTCACCAAAAAGTGGTTTGGACAGATTTGGAAGCCATTTGAATTTGTAATGATTTTAAATGAATTAATATTGCTGTTTTGGGTGCTGTTTCATCTAGTTAGAGTCACTTATCTAACTCCAACTTTATTGATGATGATTTTAGAAATGTTCCTGGATTATTTGCCATTCAATGAACATTTTCTCAACAGAGTTTGATCAACTTCATATTTCACTTTTGAATTTGAGTTGATTTTAAGATGTAAATTTGAATTGGATCATTAACCCATATGACTTGGCACTGCAAATGATCATGACTTGGCACTGCAAATGATCATGACTTGGCAAGATTAACAGAGTGTCACAGAGCTTATTACAAGGGGGTGTTACAACTATCACCGCCCACAACTCTTTGTGTTCTACTCGTGCATATCATCTACGCATAGACCTGGCTTGGATGCCACTGTTGGGAAACGTTGCATGGAAAACAAAAAAAATTCAACGCACATGCAAGATATATCCATGGAGATGCGTAGCAATGAGTGGGGAGAGTGTGTCTACGTACCCTCATAGACCGTAAGCGGAAGCGATCGAGCAACGAACGTACGACACCTCCGCGTTCAGCACACGTTCAGCTCGATGACGTCCTCCACCTTCTTGATCCAGCAAGACGGCGAGGTAGTGGATGAGTTCCGGCAGCACGACAGCGTGGTGACGGTGATGGTGAAGCTATCTCCACAGGGCTTCGCCTAAGCACTACGAAAATATGACCGGGGGTGTAAACGGTGGAGGGGGCGCCTCACACGGCTAAGACAATGTTGTGTTGTGCTAGGCGCCCCCCTCCCACATATATATAGGTGGGGGGGAGGAGGGAGCAGCCAGGAGGGCGCCCCAAGTAGGCCGAATCCTACTTGGGGTCCTCCCCCAAGTGGCGCCCCCCTTCCTTATTTGGAGTGCGGGAGGAAGGAAGGAGGAGGTGGCGCCCCCCCCCCCTTTCCTTTCTCTCTGGAGGAGGGAAAGGCAGGAGGGGCTACCCCTCCCCTTTCCTTCCCCTAGGGCCAGCCAACCAAGGGAGGGGTGCACCAGCCCCCTTGTGGGCTGATCTGTCCCCTCCTTTGGCCCATAAGGCCCATAACTTCCCGGGGGGGGGGGGTGCCCGGAACCCCTTCCGGTGACCCAATTTCTTCCCGGTACGTCCCGAAACACTTCTGATGTCCAAATATCATCGTCCTATACATCAATCTTTACCTCTCAACCATTTCGAGACTCCTCGTCATGTCCGTGATCTCATCCGGGACTCCGAACAACATTCAGTCACCAAAACATATAACTCATATAACACTATATCGTCAACGAACGTTAAGCGTGCGGACCCTACAGGTTCGAGAACTATGTAGACATGACCGAGACACCTCTCCGGTCAATAACAAATAGCGGAACCTGGATGCCCATATTGGTTCCTACATATTCTACGAAGATCTTTATCAGTCGAACCGTTATGACAACATACGTAATTCCCTTTGTCCATCGGTATGTTACTTGCCCGAGATTCGATCATTGATATCTTCATACCTAGTTCAATCTCGTTACCGGCAAGTCTCTTTACTCATTCCGCCATACATCATCCTGTGACTAACTCATTAATCACTTTGCTTGCAAGGCTTCTTATGATGTGTATTACCAAGAGGGCCCAGAGATACCTCTCCGATACTCGGAGTGACAAATCCTAATCTCGATCTATGCCAACTCAACAAACACCTTCGAAGATACCTATAGAGCATCTTTATGATCACCCAGTTACATTGTGACGTTTGACAGCACACAAGGTATTCCTCCGATATCCGGGAGTTGCATAATTTCATAGTCGAAGGAATATGTATTTGACATGAAGAAAGCAATAGCAATAAACTGAACGATCATTATGCTAAGCTAACGGATGGGTCTTGTCCATCACATCATTCTCCTAATGATGTGATCCCGTTTTGAAATGACAACACATGTCTATGGTTAGGAAACCTTAACCATCTTTGATCAACGAGCTAGTCTAGTAGAGGCTTACTAGGGACACGGTATTTGTTTATGTATTCACACATGTATTTAAGTTTCCGATCAATACAATTCTAGCATGAATAATAAACCTTTATCATGAATAAGGAAATATAAAATAACAACTTTATTATTGCCTCTAGGGCATATTTCCTTCACTCCCTTATATGCATATCACCTGTAGCCCCCAAGTCTTAAGAAGGGAACGTAGTGATAGCTTAAGACTTGCTTCAATATAAATGTTGCAACCTTTGAGAAATTTGGGTTGTTCATCTAAGTAACTAGTCATAAACTGAACATTTGGTAATTCGCATGTGTAGTGTGACGCCCCCGATTCAATCGTACACTAATCATGCACGCAAACGTGTACGATCAAGATCAGGGACTCACGGGAAGATATCACAACACAACTCTAAAACATAAATAAGTCATACAAGCATCATAATACAAGCCAGGGGCCACGAGGGCTCGAATACAAATGCTCGATCATAGACGAGTCAGCGGAAGCAACAATATCTGAGTACAGACATAGGTTAAACAAGGTGCCATAAGATGGCTAGCACAAACAGGGATACAACAGATCGAACAGGCGCAGGGCCTCCTGCCTGGGATCCTCCTAACTACTCCTGGTCGTCGGCGTCCTGGACGTAGTAGTAGGCTCCGCCCTGGTGGTAGTAGTCGTCGTAGGTGGCGTCTGGCTCCTGGGCTCCAACATCTGGTTGCGACAACCAGCAAGAAGGGAAAGGGGGAAAGGAGGGGGAAAGCAACCGTGAGTACTCATCCAAAGTACTCGCAAGCAAGGATCTATACTACATATGCATGGTATATGTGTAAAGAGGCAATATCGGTGGACTGAACTGCAGAATGCCAGAATAAGAGGGGGATAGCTAGTCCTGTCGAAGACTACGCTTCTGGCAGCCTCCATCTTGAAGCAATAGAAGAGATTAGTTGGAAGTTAACCAAGCAACAACGTATAGCATAATCCTACCCGTCGATCCTCTCATCGCCACCATGCGAGAGAGCGACCACCGGGTTATATCTGTCACTTGTAAGGGTGTGTTTTATTAAGTATCCATTTCTAGTTGTCATGAGGTCGGGATACAACTCCGGGTCGTCCTTTTACCGAGGGACACGGCTATTCGAATAGATAAACTTCCCTGCAGGGGTGCACCACATATTCCCCAACACGCTCGATCCCCTTTGGCCGGACACACTTTCCTGGGTCATGCCCGGCCTCGGAAGATCCACACGTCGCAGCCCCACCTAGGCTCAACAGAGAGGTCAGCACGCCGGACTAATCCTAGGCACTCTGGGGTCTGGGCCCATCGCCCAGTGCGCTCCTGCACGTTGCGTACGCGGCCGCGAGCAGACCTAGCAACCCACACGATCACGGCGGTTACGTTATCGCGGTCCAACACGGCGCGCGCCGCTCAGTCGCTGACGTCAAGAAGGCTTCAGCTGATACCACGACGCCGGGATACCCATAACTACTCCCGCGTAGTTGGTTAGTGCGTATAGGCCAGTGGCCAGACTCGGATCAAATATCCAATCTCATTAAACGTGTTATTATGAGATCACCGCGGACGACGACCAGGGCCAGGCCCACCTCTCTTCTAGGTGGTCACAACCTGCCCTGCCGCTCCACAACAAAGAGTCACTTAGGGGGCCGTCGAGGAGGCCAATCCTTTCAGCCCCCATTCGTGAATCACCTGCGGGTGCTCCTCGAGCCGACCCGACTTTAGTATCCATCTGATGTCACATGTAATAAGTAGTATACTTATCCGCAATCGCCACCCGTGGCGAGCACGGCCCAATAATGTAGCATAGCAGACAGACGAGAATGTAGGGCCACTGATGACAAACTAGCATCCTACACTAGGCATTTAGGATTGCAGGTAAGGTATCAACAACAGTAGCAACAATGACAGGCTATGCAGCAGAATGGGATTAACCGAAAGCAGTAACAGGCTACACTACTCTAATGCAAGCAGTATAGAGAAGAATAGGCGATATCTGGTGATCAAGGGGGGGGGCTTGCCTGGTTGCTCTGGCAAGTAGGGGTCGTCAACAACGTAGTCGGTCGGGGCACCAGCAGCTGCGTCGGTCTCGTAGTCTACCGAAGAGAAGAGGGGGAAGAAACAGTAAACACACGGCAATAATGCAACAGGGATGCATGACATGTCTAAACGCAGGGCCAGGGTGGTATACAGCCTAACTAAGCGATTTAGTTAATTTAGGAATTTATTCGGATTTATTTAATTAGGGTTGGACACTATTCATTTATCGAAATCGGTCTAATTGTTCAACGTTCTCATAGCTGCGGGCATCTGACGGGAATACGGAGGGTGTATTCGGGTTCGTATCGTCGTTCTGAGCAAGTTTCATGTATAAAATATTTTCACCGGGGTTACGGTTTATTTAATATGATTTTCTAAAGTTTTTATTAATTTCTGAAATTTTAATTAATTATTTAATTCAACATTATCCGAAACAGTGATTGATGACGTCAGCATGACATCATGCTGACGTCAGCAGCTAATTAAGTTAATTACTAATTACTGTTTAATTAACACTAATTAGTTAATTAGATTAACCTAATCAGGATTAATTAACTAATTAATTAACTAATTAATTAATTATTTATTTTAATTATTTTAATTTTTTTTTATTAAAACGTTCTGGGGGGGGGGCCCACTGGACAGTGGCACAGCCGGACTCGTCCGCGCTGTGCCCGTCCAGAGCCGGACGCGTCCGCGCGGTGGGGGGGGGGTCAACGCGCGCGCTCGCACGGGCGAGCGGGCGGCGGCGCTCAGAACCGCGCGGCCGGCGAGCGAGCCGGGCGTGGCGCGGGCGAGGTTATCGCGCGCCGCGGGGAGCCGGAGGCGAGCGGGGCGCGTGGTGCGAGCGGCAACGGGCGGCGGCGAGCGGTGCCGGGCGCGCGGGGCGAGGCAGGGGCCGGAGCGCGTGCGCCGCGGCTGGAGCGGGCCAAGTGCGGGGCGACGACGGCGACAGAGAAGAGGGAGGGCGTGGCCCTCACCGCGGGTGCAGGGTCAGGGCAGCGGGCTCGAGCTCGTGGAGGGGGTCGGCGACGGGGTCGAGGCGGGCGTCGGCGTCGAGCGCGAGGAGGGGCTCGGGGTGGAGCCAGAGCGACGGGTCGACGGGGAGGCCGGCGTCGGTGAGTCCGCGAGGCGGCGAGGTCCAAGGGCGACGGCGTTTCGCGACGGCGTCGGAGACGAGGCGAGACGGGGCGCGGTCGGGCGCGTCGGGGCGAGCGCGCGGGGCTCGGGCCCGAGCGAGGGCACGTCGGGGACGAGGTCGTCGGCGACGACGGCGACGGAGACGAGGTGCAGGCCGGCGGGAGGCGCGGGCTCCGGGAGGAAGACGGGGAGGCGGCGATGCTGCGGCGTGGCCTGACGAGGGGAGGCGGCGACGGGGCGGCGTCGGCGAGCGGCGTCGGCGCGGGGCGGACGGATCGGGGGATCCCATCCAGATGGGGGGGGGAGGAAGCGAGGGGGGGGTCGGGGGTTGGGCTAGGGTTTCGGGTGGGGGGTGGCCGGCTATGTAGGCGCCGGCTGGCCGGCCTGGCGGCCCGGTGGCTTGCTGGGCCGAGGCCCAGTCGGGGGGGGGGGGGGGTTTCCTTTATCCCTTTTCTGTTTCTTTTTCCTTTTCTTTATTCTCTTTTCTCTACTGTTAAATGTCTAGGCCCCAAATTGTTTTTGTAAAAAGTGTGACCTATTTCATAAATACCAGTGCATTATTCCCTAACACCTAAAATTAGTTTGGACAAAACATAAGTCCATACTTATTTCAGATTTAATAAATGGTTATTAAATATTATCTTTATCCACTATTTGAGGTTGTTCGAGTCACTCATCCAATTCCAATGATGTTGGTTTCAATTTTAGAATAGCCTCTGGAATATTTGCTACTTATCTGACATTTTAGTTTCTATGTTGGACAACTTTTATATTCCACTTTCATTTAAATTTGAATTTGGCTTAGGAGTTGAAATGCAATATGATGCTGATGATGATTATGCACTATTAATCATGATGACATGGCCTCATCAAAAGGGTGATCACTGTAGCTTAATACAGGGGGTGTTACATGTAGCCCCCAAGTGTCGGGTTGTCTTGCCCGCAGCAACCTAGGACTTGTAACTGTCTTATGCTTATAAAACCTCAGCCAGTGTAGCCCCCAAGGGCCGGGTCATTATGCAATAATGAGCAGGGACTTTGTAGATCTGATTATATAGACTTGAGAAGCAGTGTAGCCCCCAAGGGCCGGGTCATCAGCATGTGATGAGCCGGGTCTTCCAATTTGGACGTTTATGACTTTGGTAAAGAACTGAATGCTGTAGCCCCCAACGGCCGGCTCAGTAAGATAATACTGAGCTGGGACTTAGAAAATGATTTAAGGCCGACTCATCTCCCTGAGATAACCGGGTCTGTTGACAATGTAATGATTTGAAAACCTCAATCATCAAATACTGGTTATGATAACCATGAAAATCCAGCCATGTTGGCTATTAAAGATTTGAATAATGTAACCCGGTTTTGAAAATCGGCTCCTGCAACATAAACCAATTATATCCATGCATATATGATTCATGGTATGATGATGCAATGTATGATGTATGATGATGTATGTGTATGATAATAGAGTATAAAAAGACCGGCTTTCGAGGCTCGAGTCTTGCTTCAATGAAGCTGGCATGATAGCCTTGGTTTATTTTTACTTCCTGTAATCCGGCTCTCACGTGACATAAGCCGCTGTTTTAACCTTGACTAGTTGAGGGTCATAAAGATTGACTGTCAAGAGTACGGCGGGTAACCTTTTCGGAGTAGCATCAAGCGAAACAGGTAGGTTTATCCTCGCTTTCTGTTAGCCAACTCTCACGTGACTTAAGTAGCCGTTTTAACCTTGACTAGTTCAAGGTCATAAAGATTGACTGTCAAGAGTACGGCGGGTCACCTTTTCAGCGTAGCATTAAGCAGACAGGCAGGTTTAACCCATATTGCGGTGTTTATTTGCCGGTCAAGAGAGTAAGATAGCTAAACTCGGTGAGTTGGAAGCCCCCAAGTGACCTTATGATAAATTAATAAAAGACTCATGCATAATATATGTTATGAAACGACAGAGGCCCTGAGTTTTGGGGATGCCGGCTTTATTACGTTGATCATAATATGCTAAGCCAATAAGGCAGGATACCCATGTTTGAATCGCACATCTTGGCAGCTATTCCTCTTTGGCAACCTTTAATTTTTCGCCGATCTGGCAGGATACCCATGTTTGAACTGCGCAACATGGCAGCAAGTTCTCTTTAGCAACCTTTAATTTTTCTGAGAACTCGAACTTGCGAGAGATGGATTCCTCTTAAATCGGATGTTGAGCCGGATATTGAGAGCTCAAAACTTTGTGAGAGACAGATTTCTCTTGAACCGGAACCTTTTCTGATAACCCAGAATCTTTCCTTTGAGCCGGAAATTTTCTGACGATCTTTAAATTTTCACCAATGTGGCAACAGTCCCCGGGTACGGGTTGTCTTCCCTGCAATGACCCGGGGTTCTTGAATTTGTGAAAGCGGCCAAATTTGCCGAGTCTTGTCTGTGTAGCCCCCGAGTCTTAAGTCGACTCAAGGAGTAGGCTTGAGATTCTTCATACTTAGCCGTGGCATAAACCGGCATATAGTTGACAGCGGAACGCTGGAATTTGTTGAAACTGGAGGCGAGATGGCAAGTTGATGATCATTGCTATGTGCATCATATGTCCTTCCATTGCTTTGTTATTCTTTCTTGGTCCGGCTCATCTGGCTCTTCCAGGGCCATTTTCTTCTCTTTCTTCTTTTGCTGGTTTTTGAATCGCCGGCTCAAACAGTGACCAGCTCACCCAGCCTCGCCAGGTATAGTTCGTCCGTGGTCGCGGGGGTGGCGGCTTGCGCATGTCTATTGGGCAGCTTGTGTGAGTGGACGTGGCCCTGATGTGTTGATGTAGACCGGTCCACAAAGGCGGCAACTTGAGCGCTTCCATTGAGCGACACAGCACGGACACACGTCAGTGTAGAATGATGCTGTCGTGTGCTCCATTTCTGCGGTATAATGCCACTTTGGAGTGAATAATTGTCCTAATGTATTTGGACGACAGAAGATCTTGTTGTGTCTGCCATGAACATGGAATAATTGTCCTGTGTATAAAAATGTTAATGGCAGAATAATTGTTCTCGGATGAATTAAAGTTTTCTGATAAAATATATAGAAGGGATAGCACCTGATGTTTTGGGATGACAGACGATCTATGTGAAGGACTATAAGCAGATTAAAAATGACCGAAGGTACTAGTACTATTAATGATGGACTAGTACAGCTTCACGTGTGCCACCTGTGGTAGCACTTTCAAAGACTTTGAAATTTGCGCTGATGTGATGCATGACCGCTGCTCTTATTTACCGCCATTAGGTATTTGATCTGCAACTTCAGTACCACCAGACAGTGATGACTTCAATGACTTCCGTCGAGATGAATGAGCAGAAATCTCTAGCAGCGCTCTATTTTTGTTTCCTTGTACTGCAGTTTTCAGGGGGTAATTCTGAACCTGTCGAGTTCTGGTCCCTTTGGTTGACGCTTCAGTTTTTTCATTGTATGAATACCTTCAACACCACCAGCAAAAGAGTCATCAAGCATGTTAAACCGATTCAGCGGCTTCATCCAGTCCTGTCTTAGGAGCTCAACGATTTTTCTAACTTATTTTTCACATGTTTTAGTTGATCTTTCTTCTACTTCAGCTTCTCTTTGAGAAGTTTTTAGCGCTTTTTGTAGCTACACCCATATGTTGTATCCCATGTTCGCCAAGAGAAAACATATCCCTAGTGGCACTCGATTTATCAGACTTCTCATCTAAATATTCAATGCGCTTTCTCTCCTCTTCCAACTTCTGTAACCGGTGGTCTGCGCGGTTTTTCTCAGACATAATATTCTTTCTTTGAACCTCAATGCTAACTTGTAAGCCTGCATTCAGTCTCTTCTGTTCCTGTAAAGAATCAGCACATTTCTTTTCTTCTGGCAGCCTTCAACTCCTCCGCTTCGGCCTTTTCTGCCCTGGCAATGAGCTACAGCAGCGAGCCGGTGCGCGGGCGGGCCGAGCCAGGCGGGAGGAGGCGAGGGTGGCTTGGAAGCAAGGCAGGGGTGGTTCGACGACGGCGGCTTGACGCGGCCATGGTAGAGGAGGCAGGCCGCAACGGCGGCTTAGGCACGCCGACGAGGGCGGCTTGGAACGGGCGCGAGGCCGGGGCGGATCAACAACGGCGACTGTTGACCACAGCGGCAGAGGTATGGCCGGCCCGAGGCTGTGGCGACAGAGGCTTGGAGCAGGGCCGGTGCGCGGGGCGCGAGGTGGAGGCTTGAAGCCTTACGACGTCGGCGACTTGAGGTCGCGGCTGGTCGACAGTGGTGAAGACGACGATGGCTCAGAGCGGAGGCGAGGCCGTGGCTGTGGAGGTGAGCGGCAGAGGCAACTTGGAGGTAACACAAGGCCGGCTCGGAGGCAGCTTGACACGCCTTGGGCCGCGTGGACGGCGGTTGACGAGGCGGGACGGCGGAGGCAGGACCGCTTTGGCAAGGGCGGCTCGCAGCGACGGCCGAGGCAGACGGCGGCAGCAGCAATCGCTCGCGGGCGGCGGCTGCTTCCGCTTGAGGCGCGCTGGCCTCGACGGCAGAGGCGGCTTCGCGACATCCGAGGTGGGGCCACGGGCCACGGGGCAAGCACAGCGGTGGATCAACGGAGGCGAGCGACTCGCGGCAGAAGCGGGTCGAGGCCGGGCGGCTCGAGCGGCGCAGTTGCAGAGGCGACGGTTTGGAGGCGGAGCGAGGCGGAGGCTAGGCAGAGTCGGCGCGTGGTCGGGCCGGAGGAAGCGGCAGAGAAGGCAAGGCGGGTCACGGCAGCAGCCAGCTACTCGCCACGAGGCCGTAGCGGCGGTTGAAGCAGGTGACGACTCGCCGCGGGGCCACTGCAGTAACGGCGCGAGGCCGGCGGGTCGACGGGTCGGCTCGCTGTGAGGACGGCTCAGAGGAGGCCAGCAGAGGCAACTCAGCGACTTGACGCGGCGGGTCGACTCACAGGTGGAGGCGTAACCGGACTCGGACACGGAGAACAGTGACTTTGCGGGGTGAGGCAGAGGCAACGGCGAGCCAGCGACGGCTTGAGGCGGCTCAGAATCAGACGCGGAGCCGGGGCGGCGGCTCGCAGCAAGGCGGGGCCGCGGCGGAGCGGTAGCAGGAGGCCAAGGCGCCGGCGGGTCGAGGCTGGCCCGGGCCAGCCACATGTGCAGCAGTGCCGGCCGCACAGGGCCTCTGATTTTTAGGGGGCCCGAATTTTTTATAGCAGCTCAGTGCACAATTACACTCTCCAAGAGCGAATGTCTAGGCGACCTCTCGAGATAGCCACGTGGGCAGAAGGGGCTGGCCTCTTCTTCCTTACCCACGAAGGCAGCCGTCGCTCCCACACTCACGTCCTCGTTTTCATCTCCACGCTTATGCGAGCGTTGGCAATAGCATAGAGCCGACGGAGGAGCAGCGCCGACAGTGGTGCAGAGCTGATGGCGGAGCAGATGCGGGGAGAAGAAGCTGGTGGGAGCCCATGGAAAGCGGACCGCACCCTCCGCGCGCTCGCCGCCGCCGCCAGTGGCTTCGGTCGTCGCGCCATCGAAGGCCTCCACGGCGCCCTCTACCAGGTCAGCACTCTCCAAGATCTCCTTTTTACCCGCGTTTTTACCACTCTCCAACGTCGCACTATTGCTCTGGAAAATTCCCTTTGGAATTGGGGATGAACAAACGGATGAATCAATCGATTTCGATTGATTGGCGCCGCGGAGACGACGGGTGTGGGATGCTGCGAGAGGCGTGCCGCGTTCCGGGTCCGCTGTGAATTGTCTTCGAGGTGTCCGGCGGCATCCGCCTCGAGACATACTTCCGGGTCTCTTCCCACAAGACCATTGACGGGCGCGGGTAGCGGGTCAGGCTCACTGGCAAGGCGCCGGTAGATTTCTTGATCTGCTCGTTATGGTTCCCCAAATATTTGCAGAGAATAAAACTGGCTGAAGATGGTGCGTGCAGCTTGCCTCTGAACTTGTGATGTCCGGTCATTGCATCTGGGAGGAGCTCCTCTTCAGGAAGAATGCCGAGACGTACGACACTGCTGCGACTTCCATTCTGGTTGGTCGTCCGCGGTTTGACCGCACTTGCAGGTTGGCTCTCTACTTCAGTTGCTAACAGCTAGCCACTCCGAACGCACTTCGTCCTGTGTTAATTAACTTTCAGAATTGTGTTGCTTTTGTTTATAAATGATGCTAGCCATACTATATGTCTTCGTCTGAAGTGATTCTTCATTTCCTTTGCAGGGTAGCATTGATGTTCTTCAGAAGTACCCTGTGGCCGAGTGTGACATTTGGTTTATCAAAGCCTCATGTGATTTTCACATCAATCAATTAGCGATATGTAACACTTGATATTGACAATATTATCTTCAGAATTATTTTTGTAAGATACTTATATATGTGATTGTCAACAAGTTTCTGAAGATGACCGTGCTCGTGATTAATTGTTTGCTCATAAACCTAATCATCTACATGCACCTGTTCAGGGTTGGATAAAATTCAAAAAGTATAATTCTTGTGGTTAATCGTTTTCTCATAAATAGGCAACCGCAAAGGCAAAATCTATATGTGAGAAGTGCAGAGGAGCCCCACTGTGCTAATTACCTGGTAAGTTCAACTGATCAAGTTCAGCTATTCCGACTTTCTCCTCTGCATGTGGTGGTGTTGCTAGCTACTAACTTCTCTGTTCCTGCATGTACACCCTCATAATTTCGAGGCTGAGTAGTCCGCAATGCAAATCTTACGCTCTCTCATCTTCCCTTGTAAACTGCCTAAACGTTGGTGATTGTAATCCAGCTGTTGATTAATGATTGAATTCCCCTGATCCGATTCATAAAAAAAAAAGACATGACGCCATCTTATTTCTTGAAAATGTACATGCCTATCTAGATTTTTCTAGAACAAGTTCTTTTACTCGTATGTCTAGGTTGTGAGTTGTGACGAGTGTGATTTGAATAATTATTGTGTAGGATTTTAGATTTCTATATTTGTTCTTTGACATGTGAGAGTTATATTGTGTGAGTAATTAGGTCATAGAACATTGATTTGATTTATCTTCTGCCAGTAAGCATTGTCCTGTAACAAACGTTCAGTAATGCAATAATCGGATCACATGCTGTAGATGAATGCCTAAAGTGTACATATGCTTTCTTTTTTTTTTGACCGAAAGCAATACTGTCTAGCTTTTTGAGAAAGCTAAAAGTCTGATTACAAAAACAAGCAAAGATGAGGCTGGGTGTCGAAATAGTACATATCCTAATATCCTGTTGGGGATACATATAACAGGTAGGCCCACGAAGGGTCAACATATCATAAAGCATGGGGTCCATACAACATGTGGGTCTAGATAAATCTCATACAGACGTACTATCCACTCGGACATATCAACGTACCGTCCACTCGGAAGACAGTCAACCACTTGGTCGTATGGCTCACTCGGATATGCGAAGACCAAACAGTCGACAAGACAGTCGGAGCAACATTCTCATAGTGGAGGTTTCGTAGTGGGCTGACATTATGCCATTTATGCCCCTCTTTGTAACATATGAGGTGAGGGGGTGGCGCACTCTATATAAGCCACCCCCACCACTAGACTCGGAGGCTCTTTTCTCCTCTCATTTTCTCTCCCTGGCTCTTTCTCGCCATTAGTCTCAGGACTACCGAGATCCGTTCTCCTCTCCCTCTCTTAAATACACCATGTAACTCTGTGTTCATGACAGATAAAACAAAGCCTCTTCAGAGCACGAGACGTAGGGCTGTTATGTCCACCGCGAGAGGCCCGAACTCGCTAAAACCACCGTATCACCCATATGCATCTCGATAGATCACGCTCCTTTACCATATCCCTTATTATTGTCGGAATCGTTCCCACGATAGTTAGCGCCCACCGTAGGACGTGGCGTCTATCAAACTATGATGCAAATGGTTTTTTCTTCAATCCCCGGTCACGGATGAACAACCTTCGCTGGAAATCTTGAACGCTGGAGTTTCGGCCGTCACGCCGTTCACTGCGAAAACAAGATGCTCCTCGTCCAAAAGGGATCAGGACTGCCTATTCGATCCCATCTTCTTTCAATCATTCAACAATCTAACAGTGATCATTTCTTCTCCTGTATATGCATGAATCTCACAAGGGATCAGATCAATGGAAAGGAGTAAGAGAAGACACGGGGCCACCTCGACTCCCGGAGTCCCGGTGGGGTGGTGCGCACAGGGCGGAGCCAGGATTTAGACATGAGGGGGGCGGAAAATCAAAGCCATGTCTCCTAAAAAAAACCACCTCGTGCTTCGTCTACCATTATGCATAATTTTATTAGTACAATTGTTCTTCTCTAATTTGTGTCTGAACTCTTTGAAAATGTAACTTACGAATTTCTTGTTGCATGATATGGTAGGTATACTTTTGCATTTTTTTGGTGCATTTCGAAGACAACATCATTTATTTGCTATAATGCAGTAGCAACTTCAACGCTTCAAGAGAATTAATAAGGCAACAACTTCAGCGGTTCAAGAAAAATACATTTATTTGTAGATTGTGTATATTCGTATATGGATATTCTCTCATGTACGGTTGATAAGCACCCTCCAGAATATAAAATCCCCGTGCTTCTTTTTCGTATCATGAGGGAGTTCCCAAATTTGTTGGCGCTTACAGGGTCCCCTTCATCAGAATTGTTATCTGCAATAGACTGTTCCGTGACTTCTACCGATGCGACAACCACCTAATCATCAGTATTGTTATTTGCAATAGGTTGCTCCTCGGATGGATTTATATTTTTGCTGGAGGTTGAAGTAAAAGCAATTGGCTTGAAAAAGGAATTTATCCCTTAATTGTTAATGTCTTTTGTTTCATCGTTGACTACTGTAACAAAAAAGAAACTTGATTAATAGATTAACACACTGTTTTATTGTACATAATACCAATTGACCAAACTAAGGTTGTACAGTTCATAATAGAAATCCTAATAGCTACTAGCATGTGGTGGTGCCTTCTTCCTCTATCTGATCTCCCGGCGTTTAGCCGTGCTTGGATCTGTATGCAGCTTGCGTTTGACACCGAAGGGTGGATTGTAAATCGATTGATGGCGTCCTCGTGATGAGCGTTTGACACTGAATGGTAAACAGAGATTTGCACGAGAGGCGGCCGGCGGCGGCGGTAAAAGACGCCCTAGTCCAGAACACGCATGTACGCACGTTCAGATAACGGGACAAAACAGCAATCGTCAAGTCACAACCGTACATGCCTACATGGGCTATTGGGCTTTGGCTTCCTGTAGCGTAGCTGGTTTTCATTTAGTAGTAGTAATTTACATGTATATGGGCTAATGATGCAATTAACTCCGGCCAATTAGCAGACGCACAGTATATAGCTTGCTACAAATCGTTGAGGGGGGCGAGCGATTGGCAGGGGTCTAACCCCCCCCCCCCCCCGGCCTCGTCTTCCTCCATAGTGGAGGCACGCGTAATGACGGCCACCGAAGCGACCTCGATCCGCGACCGACTACTCGGCGACGGTTTCCGCATCGGAGGCACGGAACTGACGCGGCGCAGATGCCGGAGCTGGCCACCACCGCAGAGGCGCAGGCCCGACCGGCGGTCTCGGGCGACGACTCTTGCCAGGGGCTAGCGGCGCACTCGACCGCGCCCACCTCCGTTCGACAGCTCCTTCCCCCGGCGTCGATGATCCAGCGGTGGCCTCTGCGATGGAGGCACAGCGCCGGCGCAGCGCCACAGCCGGGGCCTGCTGGTCCACCAGGACGGTTTCTTCCTCCCCGCTCAATCAATTCGTGCCCGTAAATCGCGTCGGTTCCAAAGCATGACGCAACATGCAAGGACCGGCCCGCCACTACATGCGTACGATACGCGGCAGGCTGGTGCTAATTACGTGGAGATTAATTCCCACGCTTAACCTCACGCATTTAAAAGCAATTAACACCAGAGTTAATCGGATGGTTGGCTTCAGCATGCAGCCACCGGCTCCGTCCGACTCATCGTCTCCGGCTTCGTCTGCGACCCCATCGTCGAGCCTCCACGCACGGCCACCGGCGCCATCCGCCAGTCGTCGTCTCCAGCTTCGTCTGCGATGCCGTCGTCGAGCCTCCACGCACGGCCACCGGCGCCGTCCGTCAGTTGTCGTCTCCAGCTTTGTCCACGACGCCGTCATCGAGCCCCCACGCACGGCCACCGGCGCCGTCTTGCGGTCGTCGTCTCCGGCTTCGTCCGCAACACCGTCGTCGAGCCTCCACGCACGGCCATCGGCGTCGTCCGCCAGTCGTCCTCGTCTTCGGCTTCGTCTGCTAGTCGTCGTCTCCGGCTTCGTCTGCAATGTCATCAACGAGCCCCCACATACGGCTCCTCCTCCCCGAGCATCAACTGCTCAGCAGCAGCTCCCGTAGCGGTGAGCACGAGCCTGACCTGACGCCGCTCCTCCCTCCGGCCTCGGTGCTTGGCCATGGGCTGACGGCGCTCGTCACTCTCCACTTCAATGATGACGAACTCAGGGGAACAATCTTATCCTCTCCGATCATTTTACAATTCATTTCTCAAATTATTCGACGATAGCTTAACAATTCCTTTCCTGTTCGAACCAGGTTCACTCGTACGGGACTAAAGCTCCGCTCGGACAGTTCGCACACATGCTCGGGCGAATTTACTCGGATGGTTAACTGACCGATGCGGCACGGGCGTCGAGTCCGGCCATGTCCCCGCACACGGCGATGCCTCCCTCTGGTCAGCTTCTAGACGGCGTTCACTCAGACGGATTTACTCGGCCGTCCACTTGGTCGTGGGATTTACACCAACGACATTCGCTTCGGTCAACATCCACTCGGACGGACCGCTGGCACTCAGCCGTCCGCGCGTCGTCATCACTCGGATGTCCGCGACTTCATCAACATGTCCGACTTGGCCGCCCCGCGCGTCGCCACTCGGTTGGGCTAGGCCTCACCTGGAATTTTCGCGACGAATCGATCCGATCGATTGCCCATAGTTCCTTTCCGAAAGGACGACTGTTAGTCCGACTGACCACCCTCCATGGGGACCCGTGCACTCGGACACGTAAAACACCCGACTGAAGTCATCTTCAGACCATCCTCCGTGGGGACCCGTGCACTCGGACACGTAAAATACCCGACTGAAGTCATCTTCCGACCACCCTCCGTGGGGACCCGTGCACTCGGACATGTAAAACACCCGACTGAAGTCATCTTCAGACCGCCCTCCGTGGGGACCCGTGCACTCGGACACGTAAAACACCTGACTGAAGTCAGCTTCAGACCACCCTCCGTGGGGACCCGTGCACTCGGACACGTAAAACACCCGACTGAAGTCACCTTCAGGATCGCTATGAGATGAGCTTGACGCCCCTCCGCGGGTTAACTTGGCTCTTCCACTAGGGTCCAAGGCGCATGCCTCATAAACTTGGACTCGAAGATGGCCTGCGCTGGCGTTCCCCCGGGATAAGGAGTGGCATCTCTCCGGAGAGTCAGACCACGCGCCGGCGTCGTCACTCGGGTTTTATGGCATGTCCACACTCGGACCTCAAGTCTATCTCTTCCGAGAGACATATGAATGCTATCAAGTTTTGCTCAGCGATCAACAACATCTAATCATTCGGAGAACCTTTTAGTCCTCACCACTCGGCCGCCCCGGGCGTCACCACTCGGTGAGACACATCTACATCAATCGGCTGCCCCGTGCATCGCCATCGGTTGAACACATCTTGACCACTCGGCCACCCGCGCGCCTTCAGACAGCTAAGTCATTCTACATGCACTACATTCTATTATTTCTGCGATCCCGAGTATCCCGTAATTCACACGTCACGTCCACTCGGAGGCCATGCCACCGAGTGTGCCTCTATGCTCGGTTTACTTATTTTCATATACTTGCTTAGTACTGATTATTTGACTTCCGAGTCCAACTTCCATTTTTACACATACGTCATTCATGAACACCATGTGTTCTTCATTTCGAGTTTGCATCGGTCCTCAGGGGCTGCAACTCAGTCGAAACACTACACTTCCGTTTTATTTGAGCCATCACTCCAATATGTCCGGTTGGATCCTTCACTTCGTCAAGTTCGATCAGATCCTTCACTCTTTTCGACTCTTGCTGGTTCTAAACTAGCAAGCCCCTTGCACACCCAGCGGGTGTCTATGGGTGTTATTTACACAAATCATTTCAGCACACATCAAATTTTCTCTTGCTATTTTTCTTACACAAGTTACGTGATCACTCGACGGCCCTGTGCGCCAACTTCATCGCTACTCGGACTCGGTCACCGTATTGATCCTAGCGCACCGTAACACCGACCTTGCCGCTCTGTTGATTTCAAACACATCCGGCCAACCCTTCCGTGGAGTCATCTTCATCGTGTCGACGGCATAGACCTCGTCGTCTCATTGGGCATGAGACAGATAAGTCCCTTTTTAACTGCATACATCACTCCTTTGCGAGTTTGCCTCTTTCGAGCATCACTCGGAAGCTGCTTCTCACCTTTACCTTGTAACACCCCTGTGTAATAAGCACTATGACATAATGCTAATCAAGCCAAGTCATCATCATTTGCATTGCTTGATCATAGTGGTTAAACACCTCAATTCAAATCCCTCTCTGAAAATCAACTCAAATTCAAAAGTGCAAAATTAAGTTGTTTAAATCCAGGAACTAAAATGTTCCTAATATTGTAAATAATTCAGAGACGATTCTAAAATTATATTCAACATCTACTAAATTAGTTAAGTGACTCTATCATTAAGAAACAGTACCAAACCAGCACCCTTTTAATCCATTTCATTTATTAAAAATTCTTATGAAATCATATTTTGCCCAAACCAATTTCTGGAGGTAGGTAACATTGCACTGTAATTTTTGGACCAAGTCTCATATTTTGTAAAAGTATACAAATGACTAAACCATTGACAAACAGAAAGAATAAAGAAAAACAGAAAGAAGAAATAAAAGAAAATGAAAAGGGCCACTGTTGGCTGGGCCTTAGTGCACAGTAAGCAGGCCCAACCCAACAGAGCCGGCCCACCTTAGTCGTCTACCTCCTTCGTCGCCGTGTCGACGCCGCGCGCGTCCGACGCCGCGGATGGCCACGCGCTGGCCATTCGCCGCCTCCCCGGGGTGGATAAGGACCCCCAGTGGCCTCCTGAAACCCTAGCTACCCCCAGTCTCCCCCTCGCTCTCTCCCTCGCCCGCTTTCTTCCTTCCCCACGAGCACCCGTCATCGTCGCCGCCATGGCCGTGTCTTAGCGCGGCCGCCGAGCCCCGAGTGCCTCTCCGACGAGCCCGACAGCTCCGCCTGCTTCCTCTACTACCTCTCCGCCCTCTGGATCGAGCCCGGCGCCACCATAGCTTCGAGATCGAGCTCCTCCCCGACAACGGCCGTCGCCGATCGCCGCCGCCGTACGCCTCCGACAAGCCTCCCCGATCACGCTGCCACTTCCCTACGGCTCCCGGTGAGCCACCGCGTCTCTCCCCTCGCTTCCCTGCACGGATCCATCGCCGTAGCCGCTGCTGCCATCGCCGCCCGAAGCTCACTCCGTAACGGAGCTCGCCACCGTCGTCCTCGTCGACGTCATGCTCACCCGAGCTCGCCTCCGTGCTCTAGGCCTCGCCAGGACCCTGTAGAGCCTCCCCGCTGGTCCTGCCGTGCCCTCTAGCCGCCGTCACCACACGCCGTCTCCGGCTGTACCACCACCGCAGAACGACGTGCCTCGCTCCCCTCTTTCGAATGTCGCCTCGCGCGCGCAAAATGGTGGTCGGAGCGCGATTTCCGGCGACGACCGCCGCGCGCCGCCGCGCAAATTGGTCGCCGGCGTTGAGCCGCCGGTGCCACTGACCTGGTGCCGACGTGGCCGGCCCCTGCGTCGCTGACTGTGGGCCCGATGGGGTCCGGTTGACTGGGTTGACCAGTCAACCCTGCTGACTGGGCAACCCAGTCACTGGCACGCGGGCCCCACCCCATTTAAACGTTTTTAAATAAATAAAATGTTAATTAAAACATTAATAAATCTGTTAATTAATTAGTTAATTAGTTAGTCTATGGCAGGTGGGGCCTAGCTGCTAATTATCTCTGTTTAAATTAAACAAAACTCTGTTTAGTCCTCTGCCTATGACAGGTGGGACCCACTGTCAGGTTTGACCTGAACAGTGGCAGTTGACTTGCTGACCTCATGCTGACATCACTGCTGACGTCATAATTAATTTCTGATAATTTAAATAATCCAGAAAATGCAAAAATCTTTAGAAATTCGTAGAGATTAAACCGTAGCTCGGATCGAAAAACTTTATACATGAAAGTTGCTCAGAACGACGAGACGAAGCTGATCGTGTCATCTGTTACCGTGTCAGGACCCTATACGAAGGTGAACCCGTAACTTTTTGCCCGTTTCCGTTAGGTGAATAGTGCATATACACTGGTTAATAATCCAACTTAAATTCTACAATAATTAATATGCCTTAGACATGCGTTTAGGCAACCCTGCACTGCACATTAGCATAGCAAGCTCTGTGTTACCTTGTCTGCCTTGTATTTATCTGTTTCCTCCCCCTCTTCTCTCTCGATAGAGCCCGGTACCGGCGCAGCTCCGGAGATCGACGACCCCTGACGACCTTGCCATTGCCGCCGAGCAACCAGGCAAGCCCCCCCCTTTGGTCATCCCGATATCGCCTATTCTATTTTCTCATGCTTGCATTAGATTTTGCTACTGTTACTGTTATCCTATTTCTGCTGCATAGCCTGTTTATTGTAACCTGCTGTTGATACCTTCCTGTTCATCCTAAACTATTTAGAATAGACTGGGTAGAAACCCATCAGTGACCCCCACTTGTCCCGACTGCCCCGCTGGATTCTCAGAAGACCCGATCAACGGGATCGAAGACCAGGACCCGGCACCGCACCTCACTTCCCCCTTAGTTGCTCAACACTACTGGGTTACTATCGAGTGCCGAGGGTGATACCTCGTCAGCACTTCTGATGATAACCTCGTAGGTTAGTTAATCGGTCGTGGTCAGTGAGGGTGATTCCTCCTACACCACCCCCGATAACGACGAAGTCGTGCAACACCTCAAGTGTGGACCTCGAGGGTGATTCCTCCTTCGTTCACCTTGACGATAACATCAGGTGGAATTCCATCGAGGGTGATTCCTCAGGGTTCCCTTGGTGTTAGACACACGGATACTATGGTTTCTATGACGTTACAACTGTTACTTGGAAAGGCGGGTCGACCCTGAGGGGTACCCGCGAATGATTGGATGTCGGGTTGACCTGGAGGTTACCCGTGAGACGTATACGAGGCGTGTCCGGGCATTCTTAGCCCTTGCCACAAGTCCTCGAGACGGGGCGACGGGGTCACATCGATCGTGAGTCTCTGCTCGTTACCGCAAGCCCCTGATCCACTAACGATTTGGATATTTGATCCGAGCAGGCCTCTGGCCTGATAGCACTAACCATCACGTGGGAACAGTTATGGGCACTCTGCATCGTAGCGTCAGCCGAAAGCTCTGTCAGACGTCCAGTTCAGCCTAGCGGCCGGGCTGGGCCGGCACCATCCGGTAGTGGTGGAGCCTGGTTCGCCCTGCACGCAACGACCCGGAGGGCGAGGGGCGATGGCCCAAGACCCCCTTGCGCTTAGGAGGTAGATCGACGGGGACCTCTCTGCTGAGCTGTAGGTAGGGTTGCGGTGTATCGTTTGGCCGAGGCCGGGCATGACCCCGAAAAGTGTGTCCGGCCGGAGTTAAACGAGCGTGGTGGGTAAGTTGGTGCACCCCTGCAGGGAAGAAAACTTCTATCGATAGCCGGTCCTACGGTAAAGGACACTCGGAGTTGTATCCCGATCGATACATCTAGAACTGGATACTTGTGATGATAACTGGATATGATGGCTCCGGGATCGCTTTCTCGCAGGGGGACGAGGAAGGATCTCTGGGCGAGACTGTTACTAGACACAACCACTACTATTTTATACTGTGTTGTTCTACTCTCTTCTGTTGCTGCAAGACCGCTGAAGATGCTAGTCTTCGATAGGACTAGGCCTTCTTTCTATTCTGGCATTTCTGCAGCCCAGTCCACATATACAGCCTTCCTTTGATAATGTTGCATATGTAGTGTAGATCCTTGCTTGCTGAGTACTTCAGAGTACTCACGGTTGCTTTGCATTCTTTTTCTCCCCACATCAGTTTGTCGTGACCAGATGACGGAGCCCCGGATACAGCTACCCCGTCGACGACTACTACTACCACCTCGAGAGTGGTTACTTCTACGAGCTGGCCGACGACTAGGAGTAGGATCGGAGGGTCCCAGGCAGGAGGCCTGCGCCTTTCGATCGTAGTGTTTTTATTTTGCCCCGCCTTTCAAAAGGCCTATCTGTTAACTTATATCTGTACTCAGATATCTGATGCTTCCGCTGATGCTTGTATGACATCGAGCTTATGTATTCGAGCCCTCGAGGCCCCTGGCTTGTAATATAAAGCTTGTATGACTTTATTTATGTTTTAGAGTTGTGTTGTGATATCTTCAAGTGAGTCCTTAGGCTTGATCGTGTGCATTTGCGTGTATGATTAGTGCACGATTAAGCCGGGGGCGTCACATACCTGAGTCCGACTCAATGAATTACAATTTATCCATTCAAAACTATATTTCCCGGGTTCCGACAAGTTCACCGTCAAAGCCTGTAGTGCGCTCGGGGGCTACGCCGCACTCGGGGGCTGCGACTCATTCGAAATCACACTCTCCTGAGTGGTCGAGTACTTCATCACCAGTCAGATCCTTCACTTCAACGAGTGCATTCGGATCCGCCACTTTGACAAGTTGCATAATCACTCAGACGCTCTGTGCGCAATCTTCGTTCCTACTCAGACTCAGTTGCCATGTCGGTCTTGTTGCGCCGCAACCACACTACACTGACCTCGTCGCTATATCAGCTTCGGAAGCATCTGGCTAATATCTTCGCAGTCCATTTTTTGCCACTTGGCTGGACACGTAGTCCTTCACTCGGCCGCCCCGTGCGTCACCACTCGGTTGTGCACGTCTTCACCACTCGGCCGCCCCGCGCGTCGCCACTCGGTTGTGCACGTCTTCACAATCGGCCGCCCCGCCGAGTGTCCACTCGGTGTGACAGTCTTCACCACTCGGCCGCCCCGCGCGTGCCACTCGGTTGTGCACGTCTTCACCACTCGGCCGCCCCGCGCGTCGCCACTCGGGTGGACACGTCTTCACCACTCGGCCGCCCCGCGTGTCGCCACTCGGTTGTGCATGTCTTCACCACTCGGCCGCCCCGCGCGTCGCCACTCGGCTGTGCACGTCTTCACCACTCGACCGCCCCGCGCATCGCCACTCGGCTGTGCATGTCTTCACCACTCGGCCGCCCCGCGCGTCGCCACTCGGCTGTGCACGTCTTCACCACTCGACCGCCCCGCGCATCGCCACTCGGCTGTGCACGTCTTCACCACTCGGCCGCCCCGCGCGTCGCCACTCGGCTGTGCACGTCTTCACCACTCGGCCGTCCCGCGCGTCGCCAATCGGTTGTGCACGTCTTCACCACTCGGCCGTCACGTGGGAACAGTTATGGGCACTCTGCATCGTAGCATCAGCCGAAAGCTCTGTCAGACATCCAGTTCAGCCTGGCGGCCGGGCTGGGCCGGCACCATCCGGTAGTGGTGGAGCCTGGTTCGCCCTGCACGCAACGACCCGGAGGGCGAGGGGCGATGGCCCAAGACCCCCTTGCGCTTAGGAGGTAGACTGACGGGGACCTCTCTGCTAAGCTGTAGGTAGGGTTGCGGTGTATCGTTTGGCCGAGGCCGGGCATGACCCCGAAAAGTGTATCCGGCCGGAGTTAAGCGAGTGTGGTGGGTAAGTTGGTGCACCCCTGCAGGGAAGAAAACTTCTATCGATAGCCGGTCCTACGGTAAAGGACACTCGGAGTTGTATCCCGATTGATACAACTAGAACTGGATACTTGTGATGATAACTGGATATGATGGCTCCGGGATCGCTTTCTCGCAGGGGGACGAGGAAGGATCTCTGGGCGAGACTGTTACTTGACACAACCACTACTATTTTATACTGTGTTGTTCTACTCTATTCTGTTGCTACAAGACCGCTGAAGATGGTAGTCTTCGATAGGACTAGGCCTTCTTTCTATTCTGGCATTTCCGCAGCCCAGTCCACATATACAGCCTTCCTTTGATAATGTTGCATATGTAGTGTAGATCCTTGCATGCTGAGTACTTCGGAGTACTCACGGTTGCTTTGCATTCTTTTTCTCCCCACATCAGTTTGTCGTGATCAGATGACGGAGCCCCGGATACAGCTGCCCCATCGACGACTACTACTACCACCTCGAGAGTGGTTACTTCTACGAGCTGGCCGACGACCAGGAGTAGGATCAGAGGGTCTCAGGCAGGAGGCCTGCGCCTTTCGATCATAGTGTTTTTATTTTGCCCCGCCTTTCAAAAGGCCTATCTGTTAACTTATATCTGTACTCAGATATCTGATGCTTCCGCTGATGCTTGTATGACATCGAGCTTATGTATTCGAGCCCTCGAGGCTCCTGGCTTGTAATATAAAGCTTGTATGACTTTATTTATGTTTTAGAGTTGTGTTGTGATATCTTCAAGTGAGTCCTTAGGCTTGATCGTGTGCATTTGCGTGTATGATTAGTGCATGATTAAGCCGGGGGCGTCACAGGTTGGTATCAGAGCCAACTGACTGTAGGAACCCCCCTTTCCAACTCCTTGGCCGAAGTTGAGTTTAGTGGTCCGAAAACTGTTTTACTAACTTGGCTGTGTGGCTTACGGGCCCACGTCGCCAATTGGGTGGTATTAGGATCTTTTACTCCTTGACCTTTACTCTGGGACTCTGATCTCTCTTCCTTTCGGGTTAAAATTTTACTAACTCCAACATTAGGTTCTCGTGATCACCTCCACCCAGAGTTCTGAAATTATTCCCCCTTTCTTCAAGATTAAGGGCCAGGTTCTGCTTACAGGATCCTTTTATCGAGGGCACCCTATGTTGTCACTTGCAGATTCCTCGCTCTATCAGTTTTCTCCGACGTTGATGTAGCCTTTGCTATGTCTCGTTGTGTACTTCCTTACCACGTCTCTGCGCGCCGCCTAACTTGTCTAGCTGCGTGCGTTTCCGAACTCCTACCGCCATTTGTGTCCAATTCCGTGCATCGTTCTGTATGTCTTTAATGACTACTAATATGCACCTGATGCCTTCTTGTTCATTACTCATGTACATCGTGAATGACCTCTTACACATGCAGTTTTTCTTGCTAAACTGCCCCTGTTAAATTTGGCAGGATGGCTGACGATCCTCCACCTCCACCCTATATTGCCGCAATGATGCAGCAGTTTGAACTCAACCGTCAGTTTATGACCAGAGTATTGGCTCAGTTCCCAACTCAGAATGCTCAGCAACAGTCTGCTCCAATAACTCTGCCAAAATTCGTGCGCCTCAACCCATCTGTTTTCCGCAACTCCACCAATCCTATGGATGCTGATGATTGGCTTCGTGACATCTTGTTTGAAATGGAGTCAGCTAGTGTGGCCCCTGACAGTTACGTCACCTTTGCGACATTCCATTTAAAGGGTCCAGCTGCTCAATGGTGGGAAAGCCATAAGGGTATGTTGCCTGCTGAATCTGTACCCACTTGGCAGGAATTTCAGTCAGCCTTTCATGCACAGTACATTCCTCAAGGTCTGATCGACCAGAAGAAGCAGGAGTTCCGCAAACTCTCACAGGGCACAATGACTGTGGATGAATATCAGAGAAAATTTCTCGAATTATCCCGCTATGCTAAAGATGATGTCGACACTGACGCTCGCAAGCAGGAGAAATTCCGTGAAGGACTGCGTTCTGATATACAACTCGCACTTCTTGTCCTTGATTGTGAGGACTTTGCGACGCTTGTCAGCCAAGCCTACCGAGTTGAAACTGGTCTGGCTAAATACCAGGAGTCGCTCAAACGCACTCGTGATGTTGGCTCATCCTCGGGTCAACCTGTTCAGAAACATCGAGTGTGGATTCCACACAACGTTCATCACCGACCTGCTCCAACACCAAGGCCATCTTATGTTGCACCTCGTCTGCCTCCACCACCAAGACAACTGAATAGTGAAAGTAGACAGCCCAATGCTGATGTTCCTTCCCATAATGATGGTTTATGCCACCATTGTGGACAGCCAGGGCATCGTGCTCTCAACTGTCGCCAGGGTCAGCCGCAGGATTCAACGTGTTGACCTGTTGACCGTAGGAAGGGCCGTCGAAACCATCCTAGCAGAAAACGTAATGCTAGACCACCTGCTATGAATAGTGGTCAAGTCACCCATGTCAAAATGGAAGAAGCTCGAGAGTCCCCTAAAATCGTGATGGGAACTCTTCCAGTTAATTCAGTGGCAGCTTCTGTTCTCTTTGATTCCGAAGCATCACATTCCTTTGTGTCCCAGCAATTTGCACAATTGCATGAGTTAACCATGATCTCATTACCCATTCCCTTGGAGATTAGTACTCCCCGTTCCAGGTGGCAAACCAAGATGGTAAGTCACAACAATCAAATCAGAATTGAAGAATTGATGTTCTCTGCTTCCCTTATTGCTCTTGGACCTTCCGACATTGACATCATTCTTGGTATGGATTGGTTGACAGCGAATAAAGCTTTGATTGACTGTGCCACTAAGACAGTCCAGCTCACTCACCCTTCCGGCCAGACAGTCAGATACTTAGCTCGGACAGTTCAGAATGCCGAGAATCAGATATATGTTCTGAATGCATTGAATGCATCACCTCTTGAAGGCATCGAGAACATTCTAGTTGTTCGTGATTTCCAGGATGTCTTTCCGGAAGAACTTCCAGGAATACCCCCTGCTAGAGCTGTCGAGTTCGTCATAGACTTGAAGCCGGGCACTACCCCTATTGCGAAGCGTCCTTATAAGATGCCCCCGCACCACCTTCTCGAGCTTAAGGAAGAAATTGACAAGTCACTTAAGAAGGGTTTCATCCGCCCCAGTTCCTCTGCTTGGGGAGCACCTTCTCTCTTTGTCAAGAAGAAAGATGGAACGAATCGGTTGGTTCAAGACTACCGACCTATCAACCAATCAACAATTCAAAACAAGTATCCGGTTCCCAGAATCAACGATCTGTATGATCAACTTGCTGGTTCCTCAGTATTCTCTAAGCTTGATTTGAGATTGGGATACCACCAGTTCCGAGTTCTTGAAGAGGATATTCCGAAGACAACATTCGTTACTCGCTATGGTTCTTATGAGTACACTGTCATGTCATTTGGCTTAACCAATGCTCCAGCAACCTTCTCCCGGTTAATGAACTACATCTTCATGGATTATCTCGACAAATTCGTCGTGGTATATCTGGATGATATTCTAGTGTATTCGAAGAATGAAGAAGAACATGCCGAACATCTTCGGCTTGTACTGGAAAAGCTGCGTGAACATCAACTGTATGCCAAGTACTCAAAATGCGAGTTCTGGTTATCTGAAGTGACATATCTCGGCCATGTGATTTCCAAAGATGGCATTGCCGTTAACCCAGAATGAGTTCAGGCTATTCTTGAATGGACTCCACCGAAAAATGTCAAGCAAGTCAGAAGTTTTCTCGTCCTTGCTAGCTATTGCCGTCGCTTTGTCAAGAATTTCTCAAAGATTGCGAAGCCTTTGACTGATCTGCTTCACAAGGGCGTTATGTTTGAGTGGACAGAAAAATGTCAGGAAAGTTTTCAAACACTCAAAGACAAGCTGACATCTGCCCCAGTACTTGCTCCTCTAGATACTCGCAAAGATTTTGTGATCTATTGTGACGCATCCCGTGAAGGATTAGGCTGTGTCCTAATGCAAGAGCGTAAAGTGATTGCCTATGGCTCTCGTCAGTTGCGCCCGCATGAAGAGAATATCCGGTACATGATCTAGAACTAGCTGCTGTCATCTATGCACTGCAGTTGTGGCGACATTACCTCCTCGGTAATCGTTGTGAGATTGACACGGACCATAAAAGTCTGAAGTACTTGTTCACTCAGCCATCTCTGAATCTCCGTCAGCAAATATGGATGGAGACCATTGCGGACTATGATTTGGGTATTTCTTATACCCCTGGCAAGGCTAATGTAATGGCTGATGCATTGAGTCGTAAATCCTACTGCAATGAACTTGAAGTCCAGCTACAGCAACCACTCCTGTATGAAGAGCTTCGAAAGCTAAATATCGAGATAGTTCCTCAAGGATACTTAAAAACCTTGGTCGTTGAACCAGACCTTGAGAAGGCCGTTAGGAGTGCACAAGCTAAAGATGCTGAAGTAGATTTGATGAAGAAAGATCTTCACCTTGAAAAGTACAGGGATTTCTCGCTGTCTCAAGATGAAACCTTGTACTTCAGAGACCGCATTGTGGTACCTCACTTCGAGCTTATGACTGACAAGGTCATGAAAGAGGCACATGACACACCGCTGTTTATTCATCCGGGTAGCACCAAGATGTATCGTGATCTCCGTCAAAGGTACTGGTGGTCTAGAAAGAAGCAGGATATTGCTCGATACGTTGACGAATGTGATGTTTGCCGTCGCGTTAAAGCAGAACATCATAAGCCTGCTGGAATTCTGCAACCACTTCCTATTCCTCTATGGAAATGGGATAAGGTTCAGATGGATTTCATTACTGGCCTTCCCAAGTCATAGAAGGGTCACGATGCTATTCTTGTCATCGTCGACCAACTCTCTAAAGTTGCACACTTTCTACCTGTCAAGGAGACGATCACTGCTAGTCAGTTAGCAGAATTATATATCTCCAGAATTGTATCACTCCACGGTATTCCGAAGGAGATCAGTTCGGACCGTGGCGGTCTTTTCACCTCAAAGTTCTGGGAAAGTTTCCAAGAAGCTATGGGAACTCATATCACCTGGAGTTCAGCATATTAGCCCCAGTCCCAAGGCCAAGTCGAACGAGTAAATCAAGTGCTTGAAGACATGCTGCGAGCTTGTGTTATTTCTTTCGGCAAGAAGTGGGAAGAATCTCTCCCGTATGCCGAGTTCTCCTATAACAACAGCTATCAAGCCAGCTTGAAAATGGTCCCCTTCAAAGTGCTTTATGGACGTAAGTGTCGAACCCCTCTGAATTGGTCAGAAACTGGGGAACGACCGCTCATGGGTCCGGATATTATCCAACACGCAGAAGAGCAAGTCCGTATCGTCCCCGAAAATCTCAAGGCGGCTCAAGACCGCCAGAAGAGCAACTATGATCGCAAACGATGGGGTTTGATCTATCAGCCTGGTGATCAAGCTTATCTGCGCGTCACTCCTATGAAGGGCACTCACCGTTTTGGAATCAAGGGCAAGTTAGCTCCACGCTACATTGGTCCTTTTCGCATTGTTGCCAGACGTGGTCAGGTGGCATACAAATTGGAGTTGCCACCTCAATTCTCTCATATCCACGACGTCTTCCATGTGTCGCAACTTCGTAAATGCTTCAAGGAATCCCCGCATCGCGCAGTGGATCACGAGATGCTCGAATTGCAAGATGATCTTTCTTATAAGGAGCATCCGATCCGCATTCTCGATGAAGCTGAACGTCGGACCCGTCAGAAGGTTACCAAGTTCCTGAAAGTGCAGTGGTCAAATCATACTGAAGATGAAGCCACTTGGGAACGCGAGGATCATCTTCGCAAGGAATACCCCGACCTCTTTCCTTCTACCTCCTGAATTCTCGGGACGAGAATTTCTTTTAGAGAAGGAGAATTTGTAACACCCCTGTGTAATAAGCACTATGACATAATGCTAATCAAGCCAAGTCATCATCATTTGCATTGCTTGATCATAGTGGTTAAACACCTCAATTCAAATCCCTCTCTGAAAATCAACTCAAATTCAAAAGTGCAAAATGAAGTTGTTTAAATCCAGGAACTAAAATGTTCCTAATATTGTAAATAATTCAGAGACAATTCTAAAATTATATTCAACATCTACTAAATTAGTTAAGTGACTCTATCATTAAGAAACAGTACCAAACCAGCACCCTTTTAATCCATTTCATTTATTAAAAATTCTTATGAAATCATATTTTGCCCAAACCAATTTCTGGAGGTAGGTAACATTGCACTGTAATTTTTGGACCAAGTCTCATATTTTATAAAAGTATACAAATGACTAAACCATTGAAAAACAGAAAGAATAAAGAAAAACAGAAAGAAGAAATAAAAGAAAATGAAAAGGGCCACTGTTGGCTGGGCCTTAGTGCACAGTAAGCAGGCCCAACCCAACAGAGCCAGCCCACCTTAGTTGTCTACCTCCTTCGTCGCCGTGTCGACGCCGCGCGCGTCCGATGCCGTGGATGGCCACGCGCCGGCCATCCGCCGCCTCCCCGGGGTGGATAAGGACCCCCAGTGGCCTCCCGAAACCCTAGCTACCCCCAGTCTCCCCCTCGCTCTCTCCCTCGCCCGCTTTCTTCCTTCCCCACAAGCACCCGTCGTCGCCGCCATGGCCGTGTCTTAGCGCGGCCCCCGAGCCCCGAGTGCCTCTCCGACGAGCCCGACAGCTCCGCCTGCTTCCTCTACTACCTCTCCGCCCTCTGGATCGAGCCCGGTGCCACCATAGCTTCGAGATCAAGCTCCTCCCCGACAACGGCCATCGCCGATCGCCGCCACCGTACGCCTCCGACAAGCCTCCCCGAGCACGCTGCCACTTCCCTATGGCTCCCGGTGAGCCACCGCGTCTCTCCCCTCGCTTCCCCGCACGGATCCATCGCTGTAGCCACCGCTGCCATCGCCGCCCGAAGCTCACTCCGTAGCGGAGCTCGCCACCGCCGTCCTCGTCGACGTCATGCTCACCTGAGCTCGCCTCCGTGCTCTAGGCCTCGCCAGGACCCCGTAGAGCCTCCCCGCTGGTCCTGCCGTGCCCTCTAGCCACCGTTCGCATGGTGCCCGAACTCCGGCGACCGCCGCGCCGCTCGCCGCCGTCACCACACGCCGTCTTCGGCTGTGCCACCACCGCAGAATGACGTGCCTCGCTCCCCTCTTTCGAATGTCGCCTCGCGCGCGCAAAATGGTGGCCGGAGCGCGATTTCTGGCGACGACCGCCGCGCGCCGCCGCGCAAATTGGTCGCCGGCGTTGAGCCGCCAGCGCCGCTGACCTGGCGCCGACGTGGCCGGCCCCAGCGCCGCTGACTGTGGGGCCGATGGGGTCCGGTTGAGTGGGTTGACCAGTCAACCCTGCTGACTGGGCAACCCAGTCACTGGCACGCGGGCCCCACCCCATTTAAACGTTTTTCAATAAATAAAATGTTAATTAAAACATTAATAAATCTGTTAATTAATTAGTTAATTAGTTAGTCTATGACAGGTGGGGCCTAGCTGCTAATTATCTCTGTTTAAATTAAAGAAAACTCTGTTTAGTCCTCTGCCTATGACAGGTGGGACCCACTGTCAGGTTTGACCTGAACAGTGGCAGTTGACTTGCTGACCTCATGCTGACATCACTGCTGACGTCATATTTAATTTCTGATAATTTAAATAATCCAAAAAATGCAAAAATCTTTAGAAATTCGTAGAGATTAAACCGTAGCTCGGATCGAAAAACTTTATACATGAAAGTTGCTCAGAACAACGAGACAAAGCTGACCGTGTCATCTGTTACCGTGTCGGGACCCTCTACGGAGGTGAACCCGTAACTTTTTGCCCGTTTCCGTTAGGTGAATAGTGCATATACACTGGTTAATAATCCAACTTAAACCCTAAAATAATTAATATGCCTTAGACATGTGTTTAGGCAACCCTGCACTGCACGTTAGCATAGCAAGCTCTGTGTCACCTTGTCTGCCTTGTATTTATCTGTTTCCTCCCCCTCTTCTCTCTCGATAGAGCCCGGTACCGGTGCAGCTCCGGAGATCGACGACCCCTGACGACCTTGCCATTGCCGCCGAGCAACCAGGCAAGCCCCCCCCCCCTTTGATCATCCCGATATCACCTATTCTATTTTCTCATGCTTGCATTAGATTTTGCTACTGTTACTGTTATCCTATTTCTCCTGCATAGCCTGTTTATTGTAACCTGCTGTTGATACCTTCCTGTTCATCCTAAACTGTTTAGAATAGACTGGGTAGAAACCCATCAGTGACCCCCACTTGTCCCGACTGCCCCGCTGGATTCTCAGAAGACCCGATCAACGGGATCGAAGACCAGGCCCCGGCACTGCACCTCACTTCCCGCTTAGTTGCTCAACACTACTGGGTTACTATCGAGTGCCGAGGGTTATACCTCGTCAGCACTTCTGATGATAACCTTGTAGGTTAATTAATCGGTCGTGGTCAGCGAGGGTGATTCCTCCTACACCACCCCCGATAACGACGAAGTCGTGCAACACCTCAAGTGTGGACCTCGAGGGTGATTCCTCCTTCGTTCACCTTGACGATAACATCAGGTGGAATTCCATCGAGGGTGATTCCTCAGGGTTCCCTTGGTGTTAGACACACGGATACTATGGTTTCTATGACGTTACAACTGTTACTTGGAAAGGCGGGTCGACCCTGAGGGGTACCCGCGAATGATTGGATGTCGGGTTGACCTGGAGGTTACCCGTGAGACGTATACGAGGCGTGTCCGGGCATTCTTAGCCCTTGCCACAAGTCCTCGAGACGGGGCGACGGGGTCACATCGATCGTGAGTCTCTGCTCGTTACCGCAAGCCCCTAATCCACTAACGATTTGGATATTTGATCCGAGCAGGCCTCTGGCCTGATAGCACTAACCATCACGTGGGAACAGTTATGGGCACTCTGCATCGTAGCGTCAGCCGAAAGCTCTGTCAGACGTCCAGTTCAGCCTAGCGGCCGGGCTGGGCCGGCACCATCCGGTAGTGGTGGAGCCTGGTTCGCCCTGCACGCAACGACCCGGAGGGCGAGGGGCGATGGCCCAAGACCCCCTTGCGCTTAGGAGGTAGATCGACGGGGACCTCTCTGCTGAGCTGTAGGTAGGGTTGCGGTGTATCGTTTGGCCGAGGCCGGGCATGACCCCGAAAAGTGTGTCCGGCCGGAGTTAAACGAGCGTGGTGGGTAAGTTGGTGCACCCCTGCAGGGAAGAAAACTTCTATCGATAGCCGGTCCTACGGTAAAGGACACTCGGAGTTGTATCCCGATCGATACATCTAGAACTGGATACTTGTGATGATAACTGGATATGATGGCTCCGGGATCGCTTTCTCGCAGGGGGACGAGGAAGGATCTCTGGGCGAGACTGTTACTAGACACAACCACTACTATTTTATACTGTGCTGTTCTACTCTCTTCTGTTGCTGCAAGACCGCTGAAGATGCTAGTCTTCGATAGGACTAGGCCTTCTTTCTATTCTGGCATTTCTGCAGCCCAGTCCACATATACAGCCTTCCTTTGATAATGTTGCATATGTAGTGTAGATCCTTGCTTGCTGAGTACTTCAGAGTACTCACGGTTGCTTTGCATTCTTTTTCTCCCCACATCAGTTTGTCGTGACCAGATGACGGAGCCCCGGATACAGCTACCCCGTCGACGACTACTACTACCACCTCGAGAGTGGTTACTTCTACGAGCTGGCCGACGACTAGGAGTAGGATCGGAGGGTCCCAGGCAGGAGGCCTGCGCCTTTCGATCTTAGTGTTTTTATTTTGCCCCGCCTTTCAAAAGGCCTATCTGTTAACTTATATCTGTACTCAGATATCTGATGCTTCCGCTGATGCTTGTATGACATCGAGCTTATGTATTCGAGCCCTCGAGGCCCCTGGCTTGTAATATAAAGCTTGTATGACTTTATTTATGTTTTAGAGTTGTGTTGTGATATCTTCAAGTGAGTCCTTAGGCTTGATCGTGTGCATTTGCGTGTATGATTAGTGCACGATTAAGCCGGGGGCGTCACATACCTGAGTCCGACTCAATGAATTACAATTTATCCATTCAAAACTATATTTCCCGGGTTCCGACAAGTTCACCGTCAAAGCCTGTAGTGCGCTCGGGGGCTACGCCGCACTCGGGGGCTGCGACTCATTCGAAATCACACTCTCCTGAGTGGTCGAGTACTTCATCACCAGTCAGATCCTTCACTTCAACGAGTGCATTCGGATCCGCCACTTTGACAAGTTGCATAATCACTCAGACGCTCTGTGCGCAATCTTCGTTCCTACTCAGACTCAGTTGCCATGTCGGTCTTGTTGCGCCGCAACCACACTACACTGACCTCGTCGCTATATCAGCTTCGGAAGCATCTGGCTAATATCTTCGCAGTCCATTTTTTGCCACTTGGCTGGACACGTAGTCCTTCACTCGGCCGCCCCGTGCGTCGCCACTCGGTTGTGCACGTCTTCACCACTCGGCCGCCCCGCGCGTCGCCACTCGGTTGTGCACGTCTTCACCACTCGGCCGCCCCGCGTGTCGCCACTCGGTTGTGCATGTCTTCACCACTCGACCGCCCCGCGCGTCGCCACTCGGTTGTGCACGTCTTCACCACTCGGCCGCCCCGCGCGTCGCCACTCGGGTGGACACGTCTTCACCACTCGGCCGCCCCGCGCGTCGCCACTCGGCTGTGCACGTCTTCACCACTCAGCCGTCCCGCGCGTCGCCACTCGGTTGTGCACGTCTTCACCACTCGGCCGTCCGGCGCGTCGCCACTCGGTTGTGCACGTCTTCACCACTCGGCCGCCACGCGCGTCGCCACTCGGTTGTGCACGTCTTCACCGCTCGGCCGCCACGCGCGTCGCCACTCGGTTGTCCACATCCTCGCCCCTCGGCCGCCCCGCGCGTCACCATTAGTTGGACATGCTTCACCACTACACCCCCAACACGGGAGCGACTAAGTTACTCATATGATCAAACCTCATATCGCACTCTATAGCAAGCATACCTCTTTCGAGCATCACTCGGGGGCTCCACACAACCGTGGGCCATGCCACCCTCAGGGATTACGCCCATTTGATCAATCTGTTGATCACATCAGGAATATTTTTCTGACCATACATGCTCGGTCCGCTGAAGATCTATGAGGGTAGCACCGTCCACTCGGACGATCGCCCAAATCATTACCTGGAGTCATCTTCAGGAATGCAAAAGGGTGAAAAAGACGCTCCTCTACGGATACAATTGGGCCTTCTTCTCGGCTCCAAGGCGTCAGTTTCACAAACTTGGACTCGGAGATGTCATGTGCTGGTGTTCCCCCAGGATAATGAGTGGCCTCTCTCCGGAGAGTCAGTCCACGCACTAGCCTCGCCACTCGGGTTTCATGGCACGTCCACATGGGACCACTAGTCTATCTCCTCCGGGAGACATATGAGTGCCACCAAGTTTTTTCTCGCAGTCAACATACCCCGATCAGTCGGGAAACATGTCCACTCGGACAAATACCCCTTTCATGCAAAAGGGTAAAATCGGCACTCCTCTACGGATACACTTGGTCCTTCTTCTAGGTTCCAAGGCGTCAGTTTCGCAAACTTGGACTCGAAGATGGCATGTGCTAGTGTTCCCCCGGGATAATGAGTGGCCTCTCTCCGGAGAGTCTGTCCACGCGCTAGCCTCGCCGCTTAGGTTTCATGGCGCGTCCACATCGAACCACTAGTCTATCTCCTCCGGGATACATACGAGTGCCACCAAGTTTTTCCTCGCACTCAACATACCACGATCAGTCAGGAAGCACGTCCACTCGGACAAATACCCCTTTCATGCAAAAGGGTGAAACCGGCGCTCCATCTGATTGACTCAATTTCAGACTAAAAGATATTTGCCATGTCGACTGCATGGAGGTTTACCAGGAGACTTAAACCCTCTCCCGGACTCATCTAGTCCGACAGAGGCTCGGGGACTACACCCAGTGGGTGCACTTAGCGTGCCCCCACTGGAAGAGAACTCAGAAAGAAACATTTTGCTCGGTCAAGTCCAACACCAACATTCAAGTGCAACAAACCCTATGGACTATAACCGACTACCGAGTCGAGGCGGAACAAGCTTGACCAATACCAGATCCTCAATTACTACTCGACCTCCGAGTTGGAGAGGAACAAGTTTGATCAGTACCAACTAAGAAGATTTTCAGTTCTCTCAGACCCCCGCCAACTTCCCGCAGTCGACGGCGGTCTCGGGGACTACACCCAGTGGGTGCACTCAGCGTGCCCCCCACTGGAGTAATCTCCACTCGGTACGTCCTGACCGGTCCGAGTGACGAACAACAAACAAACAAGGTGAGTTTAACGCTCCTCCGTGGACCTATTTTGAGCCTTCGTCTAGGACTCAAAGCGTGAAACTCACAAGTTTGGATCTAGAACCGACTCGTATTGACGTTCCTCCGGGATAAGAATGGCATCTCTCCGAGAGAGCAGTCCATGCATCAATCTTGTTGCCCAGATTTAATGACATGCCCATACTCAGATCACGAGTTAACCTCTTTCGAGAGATGAACGAATGTCACCAAGTTGCTCCTCACGGGCACTTACCCCAGATCAGTCGGGAAGCACAGTGCCAGAATGCATTGAGATTTCGTTCAAACCTTGGTTGTCTGAAAGCACGATGACAGGTACCGAGTATTTCCGTAATCACTCGGGCCAAATTGTGTCTTTCACAAACTCGTTTTGCAAAATCTCAACCGATTCGGGGGCTAATGTTGGGGATACACATAACAGGTAGGCCCACGAAGGGTCAACATGTCATAAAGCATGGGGTCCACACAGCATGTGGGTCCAGATAAATCTCATACAGACGTACTATCCACTCGGACATATCGACGTACCGTCGACTCGGAAGACAGTCAACCACTCGGTCGTATGGCTCACTAGGATATGCGAAGACCAAACAGTCGACAAGGCAGTCGGAGCAACATTCTCATAGTGGAGGTTTCGTAGTGGGCTGACATTATGGCATTTATGCCCCTCTTTGTAACATAGGAGGTGAGGGGGTGGTGCACTCTATATAAGCCACCCCCACCACTAGACTGGGGGCTCTTTTCTCCACTCATTTTCTCTCCCTGGCTCTCTCTCGCCATTAGTCTCAGGACTACCGAGATCCGTTCTCCTCTCCCTCTCTCAAATACACCATGTAACTCTGTGTTCATGATAGGTAAAACAAAGCTTCTCCGGAGCACGAGACGTAGGGCTGTTATCTCCACTGCGAGAGGCCCGAACTCGCTAAAACCACCGTGTCACCCATATGCATCTCGATAGATCACGCTCCTTTATCCTATCCCTTATTATTGTCGGAATCGTTCCCACGACATATCCTACAGAAGTTCAAATTTGTACTATGAGGGTATTTGAGTGTAGCAAAGTAGGGTGATCATTGCACGGCATGCCCTAAGTCGTTGGTAGTCAGCTAATGTACATAGTATCCTTATAGTTTCTTCAAATTGAGGAATGATCTAACTTAATTGCAGACATCCATTGTGATAAGCTATTATTAAATTTCGCTTATTTGCCTGCTTGATACAGCTGCACTATTGATCTTTACTCCCATTGATCTTGTAGTAACTCCTAACACTCACTTCCTATCACTCACTTATTTGCCGGCTTGATACAGCTACACTGTTGATCTTTACTCCCATTCAAAACTCAGTTGGTGGTGGTAGTCCGTCCACTTTCATTACACATGTTATATTTGGCACAAACTATTAAGATGAGAGCGGATATGGATATTTTGATTTTGCAAAAACGGTGGAAAGATCTTACAGTACAGTTTTAAAATTCCATTTTAATGAATGAGTATTGTGCTAGTATGGGTAGCTTCATACTGTTTCACAGTGTTGAAAATCAAATGTATATTGTTTTCACATAATCACATTGTATTCAAACAATCTGTGTGATATGTGTCATTGTCATCCTTTGCAGTATTCTGAATTGGCTGCTGCAGTACATAAGTGAAGTCTATTGGTGAAGGAGATGTGAAGAATGATATAGAGCAAGTAGATAAAAACCGCATTTGTTGGGCCTACATGTCACTGACCCAAAGGCACATGCAGTTATGGCACCGAAGCTCAATCTGAGTGAATCCAGAGGAGCTCTGCGAAATGCCAGTTTGCAGGAATCGAACTGATTCTCTCAAACAAACTAAGATGTTGGGAGCTCAAAAACCATTTTCTTCCGATTCAGTTGACAGATTGCTCTAATTGTGTTGTGAATTATTTTGCAGGCAACAAAAGGATCATCTCGTTATTCTCAAGGGAACCGGCATCCGGCCATTGCTTTGGACACCTCACCATGGCTGGGGATTGCAAGGTAGGCTCCTTCACTGAGAGTATATATTGGACAGTTTCTTGTTGGACATCAATTTCTGGTTGGAATTGAACTGTATTCCAGTTTGATTATGTGATTACATCAAATTTGTGCATATTAACTGAAATACGTAATGCTACAAAGTTGATAGGTTTTCCTAGCATTTTACCACTGGGCGTCTCTTTTGTTTGTTTTCTACCCCTTGTCTTGTACATTCTCCATTTAATGATATATGGATGGCTAACCAACCATTTTTGTTTGTTTATAACAGTTTTACATGAGTATTCCTACACATAGATGAATATCCTCCTGGTGCTAATCAAGGATTTGATATTCCATTAGCTTTGGTAAACCTGCCTGAGTTAATGCCTACACGAGGAGCTGAACAAAAATGCGATGGGGGAGCCCATCTCAGAATTATTTTCCTTTTTTCCCAATAGCTTTCATTCTACAGTATTGTGTACGATGATTACGTATGCAACATTTGTAAAGGAGTAGACATACTTAAAAGTTTCAATTAATATTATTTTCTTGTCAAACTATGAAATTTAATTGTCCCAATACTATGTTCTATTCTAATTTCAAACTAATTTCTTTGTTGTGGGTTGTATAAACAAACTGTAATGATTTCATTTGTGTTAAATAATACGAGTACAAATTAACACATGCTAATGGAGCAAACCAGCCAAGTGAATGCTTCATGTTGTAACCAGTACATCAAATGGAGCGTGCATACCGGTTACACGCATATCCATGTCCCATACACAATGCAAAGTAAGACCGCACACACAAGCTAACAAATCCGATAGCAAGATTAGTGCGCTCAATCACACAGAAGAGGAGGCGCGCCCCAACCACTAGTACATATGCTAGTTCAGTGCAACTGGCCTGACCGCTCAGGTCTAAAAAAAGGACCAGGCGTGTATTACATCAACCTCGATTACAGGCGCGGCCGGCGTGTCCTTTGCTGATTTCTAGAATCGAAGCCACGACCTCGCGCTAGTGAAAAAGAACTGCAACCATCTCAATAATCAGCATTATAAAGCACCTGTAGGAATATCCCATATAAATACTATCACGAGTATATAAAGACGCCATGTTTGGAGATGTTTAACTCCATATATAGCATTCTGTTCGAGCTATTCTCCAATTATTTGCGGCATATTGAAAAATACCCAAGTATAATTTTTTTATTTTTTTCCCTGATTGCTGTAATATAGAATGTTTTTGAGGTATTTTGATGAAATCGTCACAATTTTTTTATTTAAGGCGGTTTTTAAAATATTTTAAATATCACATTGACTTTTTTTTATGAAATGCCATAAAAAAGGCCTTTGATTGGCAACCGTGTTATGTGAAGGCGCTGGTAGCCTGCGGGTGGATGACGACTTGGTCCTATGCCGCAGTGCGTCTCTTCGCCATGCATTCTTCTTCTAGTGCTAGGCCTATTTTAGGGTTTGGCACAGGGCCCCTAATTTTGCCGGCCCGGCCCTGGGTCGAGGAAGCAGGCCGCGGCATGAGGGGCGTTCCGCCACGGGGGAGCGTGAGGTGAAGGTGGCCGCTCGCGGCGGCTTGGCGATTTGGAGGCAGGGGCACCTCAGGGCCGCGGGGGCGAGGGGCTGAGCCCGTGGCTGAGGCAGCGAGGCCTCGGATGAGGGCCGAGGCAGAAGAGGCGGTCGGCCGGCTTCAGCGCGGCGGTGGAGCAGCGCCAGCAACGCGAGTCAGGGCGGCTCGACGGCGTTTTGCAGGCGACGAGGCGGGTTGAGAACGAGGCGAAGCGGCGTCGGCGAGGGGATGCCGTGGAGGTGGCTGTGACGGGCGGCGGCTCGCGGCAGCAATGGCTCGCCGGCGGCGGCTGCTTGAAGCGGAGTCGAGTCGAAGGCGGAGTTCGAGTCCGTCCCTCGTCCAACTCCTCTTCCGGGTCGTGGCCGTTCTGGTCAATCCTCGTCCAACTTCCTCTGGGTCGTGGTACCCTCTTTTTTTTTTCTCTTTTTCTCCTTTTGTCTTTGTTGATTTCCAACCGATCGTGCAGGCAAGTCCACATGACCTCCCTTTCTTCTTCTTCTTTTAATCTCATGTCTTATGGATGCACGTGGTGCACAGGGCTCAGCCTGATCTTTCCTTCTTGGTACTAGTTGATCCATTAAGCCTTTTCAATTTTCCTTGACGTGTAGCAGCTATGTTACATGGTACGGGGATACAGGTACGGAGATACGGATACGGCGATACGGGAAAATGGTATTTTCTGAAAATAGACTTACGGGGATACGGCAAGTATATGTATAAATGCATAAAAAAATCAACACCAAAAACATTTTTTTAGAGGATGAGAAAATTGACATTTATGAAATAACCTGCCTTTTCATGTCCCAACTCCTTGACTTCTTGATGCAGTCCTTGTGTTCCTCAGAATCATGGTACGGGGATTGGTATACTGGTTCTCCTCGGAATAATGGGGGGCGTTACTACCATACCTTCTCCCCTAAATCCTAATCCATAGCATGCTTAAAAGCAGAGATCTTGAAGTAATGGATTGAAGCTTACTTATGTACAGTACAGATTCTGGATCGGGAAGACTTGGAGAATGGAGATGAGCTGTGCTTTGAGGTGCCGCCGGTGGCGCCGTAAGGGAGTCTGGAGATGCGCTGAAACTAGCCCTCGATTGTGATTTGGCAACTGCAAGATGACGGCAAGAGGAAGGATTCCAGCGATTAGGTCTATCTATCCATCGACAAAGCCTTCTGATGGGGAGAGAATTCCTTATTTGCCCCTTTCTTAAAATTTGCTTCCTTTTTTGGTTTAAAAAAATTTTTTCTTCTCTTTTTGACACTTAAACTTCATTTTGATCCCTATGTGACACTTCTGTCAGATTTGGCTAGTAACGGTGTTAAGTCTGACATAAAAAGACATTTTTACCCCTAGTGTAGTATGTGACCAGATTATTCACATGCAAACAAAGAGGTAATGTGATATATTTTGTCGTGGTTGGATAAAAAAAAATAGTACTATATGACTAATCATAAAAAAAAATTGCGGGGGACTAATAATAGTATGATAAGTGGAATAATGACTACCCATTCAGTCTCTACTGTAGACTGTAGTGTATAAATTTGTGCAGATTAATCTTGCAGGTGATAGTTTAGACCTCGACGGGTGATGTCCCTGAGCTGTGTTCGCGCCTCGATTTGCTGCACAAGCTCACGCCTCCATCGAGTAAAATGTCTCCATCGAATCGTTCCAAAAAAATGTCTCCTCACTACCATGTATATACACAAATCAGTAGGATAGTTACGAGAGTATTCAGCCGAGATCGAATTGATCCGATCGATTAAGAGCTAGCTTTTACTGGTTCGCGTACGCATGTGAGGTGCCGGCTAGACGTGCGTTCACTGTTCAGGCAAAATCAATCAAGCTGCTAGCTTGCTTGCTTCTTGTGCTAGCTTTGTACGTATTCGTGCGTGAGCAACTGAGTGCCGGGCTCTCGCGGATCGAGCTGTGCAACGCGACTGGTTGGGCGCTGGTGCATATGAATATTTGAACATGAAATCTCCAACGGGCAACACTTTCATACATTCATATTCACGCTCCTTCTCTTCCCTTTCTTGGTGACATTTATTACCATCAGGGATAAAATTGTCTTTGTACATCATAGTTAACACCGTCGGATGAAAAAATGGATGAAAGTGTCACGTAGGTAACAAAATGGAGTTTAAGTGTCAAAAAAGGAAGAAATAAGTTTTTTGGGCCAAAAAGAGAGCCAAAATTTAAAAAAGGGCCAAATAAGAAATTCTCTCTCTGATTGGCTGTAGATCGAGTGTTTAACAGGCCCTTGCGTATCCCTGATGTATCCCTGCGTGTCCCAGCCGTATTCTGATTTTTTTTTGCTTTACTTTAATTCGAAAAAATGTGATATGGAGGGATACGCGTATCCCACGTGTATCCGGGCGTATCCCCGTACTGATGCAGTATCCTGCACCGATACGGCACTTCTGTGACGTATCCCTGCAACGTACTGTAGCAACACTTGCCTGTTGACTGATGTGATACGACTTGCTTTAGAATCAATAGGTCACACGGACACTGGCATCGTGCCGCAAGTGGCCGGCGCTGCACAGTCGCATGACCTAGGCGTTGAGCGATAACGACAATTTCGTCCGTTCCCAGATCGCCTTGGGACTTGGTGTTAACCCCCTTTTTCTTTTATTGATTATACACGACCGCTGCACGCCGCGATCGCGTAGCTTTGGCCGGCGTGGACTGTGATTTAACGCTTCCTTCTAGGACAGATTATCCGCGGCGGCGCATGTGAAATCCCTAATTTCGCCCTTGTTTTTTTCGCCGTAACTTGGATCGGGGATCTGGGCGTGTTGCTTCTGATCTGAACAATGCCTCGTATCCAGAAATAAGAATGACAAGAGACCTCCCGGCTCCTCAGCGATCTGCATCCCTGGCCGTTGGATCTGCGTGGTTGATGGGATCTGAGCCGTCGGATCGAGCCCTTGGAAGACCCCGACCGTCGGATCGAAGAGGAGCCTGGTAGCAATGAATAGTTTCACCCCGTTCGTGCCACCGCTCGTAATTCCAACGCCCCTCGAGGGCATTTTCGTCATTTCACGCACATGGGTATAAAAGGGGCAGCTCCTGTGGAGATAACCCTAGCCGCCTCACTCCCGCACTCGCGCGTCGCCGCCTAGCTGCTCCCCACGCCGCCGCCGCCGCCGCCTGTGCTCGCCCTCGCGTAGTCGCCTCCGCTCGCCCTCGCGTCGTCGCCTCCGCTCGTCCGTGCGCCGTCGCCTCCGCTCGCCTCGCGTCGTCGCCCTTCTTCGCTCCCTGCAGCCACTGCTGTTGCCACCGCCACGGCCACCACCGTGCTCATGTCCCTCATCCTCCCCGTTCGTCTCCAGTGACCGAGCTGGTTGCCGCCGCGCTGCTCTCCCGCCTCGATGTGCCGGTCTGGCGGAGCTCGGTGTCTCAGCGGACCGCGGCATCAGCTCCGAGGACACAGCGGCGCGGCTGCAAAGGTACGGGCCCAACAAGCTGGAGCGGCCCCAGCATCCAATCTCAACCATCACCCGGAACCCTAGCCACTCCCCCCTCCCCATGGCGCAGGATGCCCTCCAAGAGGAGCGTCTGATGCGTGAGTGCATCCATCGTCTCCTCCCCTTTGCTTATTCTTCTTTTTATTTGATCTACGCGTGCGTGCGTGAGGTCTCATCTCATCTCTGCTCGTGTGCAGGGAGGCCATGGAGTAGCTGCTTGGTTCAAGGGCATGCCTTGGCTGCTCCCTATGTTGAGCACGTGGACGGGCCAGATTCAGCGCTGGGTATGACTCATGGCTGCCTTCTACTCCCCCCCCTTCCCCCCCCCCTCTCTCTCTCTACACCACTCAAATCTGAGTTGGATTCAACTTGCAACTGTACAGGTAGTATGAACTGCAAATAAAATTGAATGGTTCAACTTAAATTTGACCAAAACTGCAGCATCTTCCATCATCCCCTTTTGGATCTTCAGTTTACTGTATGAGTCAATATCGCTTTGATTTTTAAATCAGCTTCAAAGGTTGCTTTCACAATCCTTTGATGTTCAGTTTATTGTATGCGTCACTGAGGGCTTGCTGTTAATTTGCCTCATGGTTTTGTTGCTAGGTAAAATTATTTTATTAGGCTGCTCTCTCTAAGTGAGCACATTTGTATTGTTTCAGAGGAAAATGCATAGTTCATTTTTCTTGAATTTTGCTGCCATGTATGTGTTACTTGGAAATCAACCGACTACGCCACCATTGGTGGACCTACATGTTTAACCATTTCTTCATTGTTTGGCGTAGGTACATGATTGTGATATAATATTGCGCGGAAGAAAAGCCACCGTTGCTTTTACAGTTTTAGGAGTTGCTGCAAGATTGATTTGCATTGTTCTCATGTATGATCTTCATATTATTCTATTCCGAAGTATTGGTTTATTATCAAGGAAGCTTTGGGCGGAGGAGTTGAGTGCAGTTTTTATATCTTTTTTCAAAGTCCTAAATGGTATGGTGAAAATATTGATATGTACAGTTTCAAAGCTTCATCACATTATAGTAGGACAAATTGATATGCAGGTTGTCAAAAGCTTCATTTTTGTCCATTAGATAGTTTATATAGCTTTGTCACCAAAGGTAGGTTTCGCAGAGGGATGCTTCTTGTGAACATTATATACGACCATGGGTCCGTGACAAAATGATCATAGCTCACATTACTAGGATTAGGGAACCTCGACCATTTTTATAAAACATGCGCTACACCTCCAGTTTCATGGCGTGTTTCAGCCATAATTCTATTGTAGGTTTGCATAGGTAGATAAATAAATAGAACTCTTGCTGTCAACGTGTGTGTTTCACGAGCCTTTCTTTTTTAAGAGAAATAAATCTAATTTGTATCGGCCATAATTCTGCTATATGGAAACAATCAGTGGCTATTTCTTTTTGATTTGAACTGAGCCATAATTCTGCTGTATGTAAACAATCAGTGGTTCTTTCTATTTTATCTGAACTGAGAAATAACTCTAATCTGTAACATATTGAGTTCATTTTCTTGTTTTCTTGTGATCTTTTACAGAAGGATCCACTTGTGTTTATTTCTATGTGTATATGTTTGTGCTACAAAAATCGCATTATATTTTCTGAGTCCCGAGATGGACCTTACTCATGATGGCGGTCAGTTTTTTTCACTTTCTTAGTATCATGCTTACCTGAAACTTGTGCCCAAAACTGGTATTGGTTTCATACGTGATATAGATAATCCACCCTCCTACTTCTGTACAAATTTATACTTTTATATTGAAGTTCTTAATTGATTTTCTATGATATGATATAAGGAAATAGTCACCTGCAAATATACTAATCTACTGTTTACCTTGCTGCTTTCCACCGAAGTTTATGCTTTTATATTTTAGAAACTAGAGTATATGAAGCAGCAAATATAATGTTGGTCCGTAGAGCCTTACTTCTTCATCAGTTCACTGGTAATTCTACCTCCCTGTATGTATGGTAATACACATTATATCATTTGTTGGGTCATACTTAATACATGACACCATGAAGGATTTACATCAAACAAATTAATTTGTGTGTTCTCCATCTTCTGCAACTTCCACAATTTATAGTTGCTTGATCATTTATTTTTCTTTTGGACAAACAAGTTCTCCCTCCTTTCAGTAATTCTGTATCAACATGGCGCGTGTTTGTATGATCCATGGTTGCATTTACTGAAGTAGTACATGATCTGGTCTTCTACTAATTGTTGTCTTAATTAGCTACCATGTAAGTTCCTCTAAGCTTCTTCCATAATATTTTCTTCCCTCTGTATGTATAAATAGTGCAGAAAAGTTTATTTCTTTTCCTTCTTGACGGCATCTAATATTAGGGAAAAGAGAGGAATCTGAGAGATACACAACCTGAAGAATTTGGTTTCTTTTACTTTTCAACCGTGTCTAATTTTTGGTAAAAGAGAGAGGAATTTGAGAGAGATAGACAGCCTGAAGAGCTTTGAACAGCTTTGAACGTTTGAGTGTGCTGCCGGCCTCCTCGCTGCTGCTGTCGCGTCGCTGGCACCAGTGTGTGGCTGGTGCCAAGATGGGCGCAGATTAGTCCAGGTTCAGTGATGGTTTTGAACAACACCTTAACTGGGCCAAGGAATTTATTATTGTTGTGGGATGATAAACCAATTTATTATGTTTCCTGTACTATAGTTTCAAATTACAACTTTGGTGTTCTGGTAGGCAGGATCGGCTTTGGTGGCGTCTGATGCTGGCAGGTCACAGGGTTAGAGCAGAGGAAGCTCACATGGCATTCGAAACTCAGGAGGTCATGGTCATCGACCAGATGTTGTGTCTCATGTTACCCCGAGCCTTGAGGGGCTTGTTAGCCGTGCTCACAGAGTAAGAATATGTCTGCAAGTGCTCGTTTCCCATATGCATGCCCACTCCTGCCTCTCATCAAGCTTTCTTTTTATTTCCCTAAAATTTCTCTAAATTTTGTTGTGTGCATGTCTAAGAAAGAAATAAGAGGAACAAGCTATGGTAACGTCTTGGCGAAGTACATTATTTCCTCAGGTAATTCCCTTTTGTATTCTGATGTACATGCTTGTTTAGGGTGAACCATTTATCAGATGTGTGGGGTTCTGATGGTTCTGGTGGGTGACTGCAGCTATGAGGATGAGCTAATGGAGTAGCGTGAGACCCCTTCTATATGTCCCCAGGACCATGGTTTGTACTCTTTTCTTATTTGGCAACACATGCTACTCCCAGCACTGAACAATATTGCAAACTACTGGAAACAATATCGTGCGGAAAATTTGTATTTTCGTGGTTATATTGTGCTTGCTTTCTTGTTTATGGATTCTCTGTAAGTGCTCCTTTGTGTTGGCAACCTTGTGCTTTGGTTGTCAGATTGCTGTTGTTTGTGATTTGGAGACTTGGTTATAGCAGAAATTTGGAACCGAGTTTGTGATCTGGAGAATATTTTGGTTTGAGCTGGAGACTTGGTTATAGCAGAAATTTCTCATGGAAAATACTTAAATCTAACTATTCAATATTATTCACGGAAAAATAATAAATCAAGGGTTTTTATTATTGTTTTGTAGTTTATGAACATGATTTTATTGTGCTACACTTGATTCATAACTAAACATCACAATAGTAGCTCATATGCACTTCTGCTTTGCTGTACAATCATTTATTGCTTTCTATATTGTGCTACACTTTTATTGGGAGAGGTTTAATTCAACATATGCACTTCCCTCCCGATGTTCACATATACTGTTGATGTTGAATTAATTATTGACAAATATTGCTGACAAAATGTTAGGAGATTTGTTTTACTCTTCTAATGAAATAGGAGATTTGTTGGTACTCTATTAACCAAATATTGCTAACAAAATGTTTTCTGGTTTCAGTTCAAGAGCAAATTGCATACTGTATAAACTAACAGGAGATTCCTATTGTTTCCTGGACACTGCAGGAAGGGTGAACTAAAGGCAATTTAAAACATTGGTGTTCTAGAAGTTGTGTGTTTGAGATTTGCCCCAATAGCCGGATGTCTTGGTGCAAGATATTTAAGGTAAGATTGATCCCATGTACTCATGTAGAGCTCATCTTCATGTCGTTCTGCTATACATTATGGCAGAGTAGAAATTTACCATGTATGCAGTACAAACAGTAGATTTAAAATCCGAGTTGTGTTTGGCATCCTAACAGGTGGTTTATCATCCCACACAAACTTGTGTTGTTTAATTACTATGCAGTGCCATCATCTAATTAAATCATCTTACCAACACTTATTTAAATGGTTTGACCGGGTTAATTCTTTTAAGCCTATGATGTTTCTATACTTTATTTATGTGACGCCCCCGGCCCGATCGCGCGCTAATCATACACGCAAATGCACACGATCAAGCCTAAGGACTCACGGGAAGATATCACAACACAACTCTAAAACATAAATAAAGTCATACAAGCTTTATATTACAAGCCAGGGCCTTGAGGGCTCGAATACATAGCTCGATGGCATACAAGCGTCAGCGGAAGCATCAGATATCTGAGTACAGATATAAAAGAGAAACAGAAAGGCCTTTAGGAAGGCGGGGCAAAATAAAACACTACGATCGAAAGGCGCAGGCCTCCTGCCTGGGACCCTCCGATCCTACTCCTGGTCGACAGCCAACTCGTAGCAGAAGCCATCCTCGGGGTAGTAGTAGTAGCCGAACGTCGGCGGGGGTAGCTGTCTCAGCGGCTCCGGCATCTGGCCACGACGAACTGATATGGGGGAAAAAGAAAGAAAAGCAACCGTGAGTACTCTGAAGTACTCAGCAAGCAAGGATCTACACTACATATGCAACATTATCAAAGGGAGGCTGTATATGTGGACTGGACTGCAGAAATGCCAGAATAGAGAGGAAGGCCTAGTCCTATCGAAGACTAGCATCTTCAGCGGTCTTGCAGCAATAGAAGAGAGTAGAACAATACCATATAATGTAGCAGTAATAATATCAACCTCACCCAGAGATCCTTTCTCGACTCCCTGCGAGAAAGCAATCCCAGAGCCATAAAGTCATCAACCTCGTCCGGAGATCCCTTCTCGACTCCCTGCGAGAAGCAATCCCAGGGCCATATATACAGGTCTCATCACAGGTATCCAGTTCTAAATTGTATCAATCAGGATACAACTCCGAGTGTCCTTTACCGTAGGACCGGCTATCGATAGAAATGTTCTTCCCTGCAGGGGTGCACCAACTTACCCATCACGCTCGCTTAACTCCGGCCGGACACACTTTCCTGGGTCATGCCCGGCCTCGGCCAAACAACACACCGCAACCCGACCTACAGCTCAGCAGAGAGGTCCCCGTCGGTCTACATCCTAAGCGCTCAGAGGTCTTGGGCCATCGCCCTGTGCACTCCGAGTCGTTGCGCGCAGGGAGAAGCCTGGCACCAGGAGGGCGCCGGTCCGTCCGTGCCGCCATGCTGAACTGGACGTCTGACAGAGCTTTCGGCTGATGCTACGATGCAGAACGCCCATACTATGCCCACGTGATGGTTAGTGCTATCAGACCAGAGGCCTGCTCGGATCAAATATCCAAATCGCTAGGACTAGGGGCTTGCGGTAACGAGCAGAGACTCACGAAAGATGTGACCCCGTCGCCCCGTCTCGAGGACTTGCGGCAAGGGCCATGAATGCCCGACCACGCCTCGTATTCAACACTCGGGCACCATCCAGGTCAACCCGTCTCGTAAAAGACTGTCGGGAACTCAGGTCCACCTCTACTGGGTGGTACCGCCTGTCCCTTCAGTCCTGTAGTAAAAGTAGCTTCCTCGGGTCCCCCTTCGGGGCCGACCCGTCTCTATCAAGGTTCAGCAGTAAAGTCACAGTAACCGTGTGTCCATAACATCAAGGAAATCCGAGGTATCACCCTCGACGGATGCCCACTCGATGTAACCGTCAAGTCGAACTTAGGAGGAATCACCCTCGATGAGTTCACACTTGATGTGTTGTACGACACCGTCGTATCGGAAGTGGAGAAGGAGGAATCACCCTCGATGACCACGATCGAATAGCTACTCTACAGAGTTAACATCAGAAGTGCTACATGAGGTTTCACCCTCGGCACTTGATAGTAACGCTGCAGTGTCGTTACAACTAAGGGGGGGTGATGTGCGGTGTCGGGGCCTGGTCTTCAATCCCGTTGATCGGGTCTTCTGACGATCCAGCGCGGCAGTCGGGATAAGTGGGGTCACTGATAGGTCTCTACCCAGCCTAGACTAAACAGTTTAGGATATGTAGGTAATTATCAACAGCAGGTTACAATGAACAGGCTATGCATCAGAATAGGTAAAGCAGTAGTAGCAGCAATTCTAATGCAAGCATGGGAAATTAGAATGGGCGATATCGGGATGATCAAAGGAGGGGCTTGCCTGGTTGCTCGGCGGGCGGCAAAGGCAAGGTCGTCAGTACTGAGAACCAATCACCGGAGCGCGTCGGCACCGGGCTCTACATGAGAGAGAAGAGGGGAGGAAACAGTATAAATATAAAGCAAACAAGAGCAACACAAAGTACGACATGACAATGTGCAGTGCCGGGTGTGTCCTAACATATGGTTGCACGTCACCGGGAAGGAGGGATCCATCCGGGAATGTTTTCCCGGTTCCGGGCCATTTGTCAGACAGATGACCGGAGGGGAACGGTTGCATGTTCGGATAGTTAGAGACGTGTGGCGGACGAACGGACCGCGTATTAGATTCGTCTCGTCGTTCTGAGCATTTCATGTACAAAGTTTTTCGATCTGAGTTACGGATTATTTTATATGATTTTCTAAAGCTTTTATTAATTTTTGGAATTTATTTAATTATTTAAATCTAACATTATCCGAAAAGTGTTATGCTGACGTCATCATGACGTCAGCATGACATCAGCAGGCGTCCTGACATTGGGTCCCACATGTCATAGACTGTTAGGTTATTATTAGTGATTAACTATTTAATTAACATTTAATTAAACTAATAATTAAATTAGACTAATCTAAACAGTGTTAATTAACTAATTAATTAACTAATTAATTATTTATTTAATTATATTACTTATTTATTTTTTTTAATTTTTTTTTGCTAGACAATGGCTAGGCGGGACCGTCCGGACGCGCACCCAAATGGGGCCGGACATGTCCGAGCGTGCCCATTTGGGACCGGACATGTCCGGTGCCCAAATGGCACGCGCGGGCCGCGGGCGCGAACGGGGGGGGGGGGGGGGGGGGGAGGGCGGGGGCGTCCAGGATCGGGGGGGAGGCGCCGAGGTGGCGGGGGGGGCCGGGGGCGGAGGAGAGGTGGGCGAGAGCTGGCGCTGGGACGGCGGCGCGCGGTGCAGCGCGCGGAGGCGAGCGGGGGCCGGGGGGCCGGGAGTCACGCGGGGCGTAGTCGCGCGGGCGCTGGGCGCGAAGCTCAGGGAGTCGGAGCGCGGCGCGGCCAGGGCAGGAGCGCGCGGGCGGGCCGGGCGGCCGAAGCGCGTCCGGCGCGCGGCGGGGTCTAGAGGGGGGGGAGACGGAGGAGTAGGAGGGGGGGTTCCTCACAGCGGCGGAGGGCACGGGGCACAGCGGGGAGCGGCGGGAGGGGAGGAGTGGGCGGGGAGGCGGCGCCGGCCGCGGAGCTCAGGGAGGCGAACTGCGGCGTCGGGCGCGGGAGGAGGAAGGAGTGATCGGGGGATATGAGCTAGGGTTCGGCCTGGGGGATCGGCCGAGGCCTTATAGGCCAGGGGAGAGGCAGATGGGCGGCCGGCGGTGGGCCTTGGCCCAGTTGGGGCCGGGGGGGTTCTTTTTTTTTTTTTCCTTTTAGTTCCTGTTTTGGCTTTTGTTTTTTTTTTTACTTCAAAACACTTTTGTAAAATATGGGACTAGCCCAAATAAACATGGTGCATTATTAGTCACTGCTAGAAACTGGCTTGGTGTCCATATCTTTTTGGTTTGGATTTTATTCAATTGAAAAGGGGTTGAATAGTGCTATGTTGCTGCTGTTTCTTGTTGTTCGAGTCCTTTTACAATTCCAACTAATGTTGCAATCATTTTTATAAATGCTATGGGAATATTTGCAACATGATGCACATTTTAGTTCTAGGTTTTTGAGCAACTTTTATTTTCCACTTTCATTTAAATTTGAATTTGACTTAGGAGTTGAAATGCAATATGATGCTAATAATGATCATGCACTGTTAAGCTTGCTGACATGTCATTATCAAAAGTGATTACTGTAGTTAACCACCGGGGGGTGTTACAAATCTCCTCTACTAACAAGAATTTCTCGTCCCGAGAATTAAGAAATAGAAGGAAAAAGTTCGGGGTATTCCGCACGAAGATTATCCTCGCGTTCCCAAGTGGCTTCATCTTCAGTATGATTTGACCACTGCACTTTGAGGAACTTGGTAACCCTCTGACGGGTTCGACGTTCAGCTTCATCGAGGATGCGGATCGGATGCTCCTTATAAGATAGATCATCATGCAATTCGAGCATCTCGTGATCCACTGCTCGGTGCGGAGATTCCTTGAAGCATTTACGAAGTTGTGACACATGGAAGACATCGTGCATATGAGAGAATTGCGGCGGCAACTCCAATTTATATGCCACCTGACCACGTCTGGCAACAATGCGGAAAGGACCAATGTAGCGCGGAGCTAGCTTGCCCTTGATTCCAAAACGGTGAGTGCCCTTCAAAGGGGTGACACGAAGATAAGCGTGATCACCAGGTTGATAAGTCAAACCCCATCGTTTGCGATCATAGTTGCTCTTCTGACGGTCCTGAGCCGCCTTGAGATTTTCACGGACGATACGGACTTGTTCTTCGGCGTGTTGAATAATATCTGGACCCACGAGCGGTCGTTCCCCAGTTTCTGACCAATTCAGAGGGGTTCGACATCTACGTCCATAGAGAACTTCAAAGGGGGCCATTTTCAGACTAGCTTGATAGCTGTTGTTATAAGAGAACTCGGCATATGGAAGAGATTCTTCCCACTTCTTGCCGAAAGAAACAACACAAGCTCGTAGCATGTCTTCAAGCACTTGGTTGACTCGCTCGACTTGGCCTTGGGACTGAGGATGATAAGCTGAACTCCAGGTAATATGAGTTCCCATAGCCTTTTGAAAACTTTCCCAGAAATGACCGGTGAATATGCTGCCACGGTCTGAACTGATCTCTTTCGGAATACCGTGGAGTGAAACAATTCTGGAGATATATAATTCTGCTAACTGACTAGCAGTGATCGTCTCCTTGACAGGCAGGAAGTGTGCAACTTTGGAGAGTTGGTCGACGACGACAAGAATAGCGTCGTGACCCTTCTGTGACCTGGGAAGTCCTGTAATGAAATCCATCTGAACCTTGTCCCATTTCCATAAAGGAATAGGTAACGGTTGCAGAATTCCAGCAGGCTTCTGATGTTCTGCTTTAACGCGTCGACACACATCACATTCAGCAACATAGCGAGCAATGTCCTGCTTCATTCTAGACCACCAGTACCTTTGACGGAGATCACGATACATTTTGGTGCTACCCGGATGAATAGAAAACGGGGTATCATGTGCCTCCTTCATGACTTTGTCAGTCATAAGCTCGAAGCGAGGTACCACAATGCGGTCTTTGAAATACAAGGTTCCATCTTCAGACAGCGAGAAATCCCTGTACTTTTCAAGGTGAAGATCTTTCTTCATCAGATCAACTTCAGCATCTTTAGCTTGTGCACTCCTAACAGCTTTCTCAAGGTCTGGTTCAACAACCAAGGTTTTTAAGTATCCTTGAGGAACTATCTCTATATTTAGCTTTCGAAGCTCTTCATACAGAAGGGGTTGCTGTAGCTGAACCTCAAGTTCGCAGCAATAGGATTTGCGGCTCAACGCATCAGCCATTACATTAGCCTTGCCAGGGGTATAAGAAATACCCAAATCATAGTCTGCAATGGTCTCCATCCATCTTTGCTGACGGAGATTCAGAGATGGCTGAGTGAACAAGTACTTCAAACTTTTATGATCCGTGTAGATCTCGCAACGATTACCGAGGAGGTAATGTCGCCACAACTGCAATGCATAGATGACAGCAGCTAGTTCTAGATCATGTACCGGATAATTCTCTTCATGCGGTCGCAACTGACGAGAGCCATAGGCAATCACTTTACGCTCTTGCATTAGGATACAGCCTAATCCTTCACGGGATGCGTCACAATAGATCACAAAGTCTTTGCGGGTATCTGGAGGAGATAGTACTGGGGCAGATGTTAGCTTGTCTTTGAGTGTTTGAAAACTTTCCTGACATTTTTCTGTCCATTCGAACTTAACGCCTTTGTGAAGCAGATCAGTCAACGGCTTAGCAATCTTAGAAAAATTCTCAACAAACCGACGGCAATAGCTTGCGAGGCCGAGAAAACTTCTCACTTGCTTGACGTTCTTCGGAGGAGTCCAGTCCAGAATAGCCTGAACTCGTTCTGGGTTAACGGCGATGCCATCTTTGGAAATCACATGGCCGAGGTATGTCACTTCAGACAACCAGAATTCACATTTTGAATACTTGGCATACAACTGGTGTTCTCGGAGCCTTTCCAGTACAAGTCGGAGGTGTTCAGCATGTTCTTCTTTATTCTTTGAATAGACCAGAATATCATCTAGATATACCACGACGAATTTGTCGAGATAATCCATGAAGATGTAGTTCATTAACCGAGAGAAGGTTGCTGGAGCATTTGTTAAGCCAAATGACATGACTGTGTACTCATAAGAACCATAGCGAGTAACGAATGCTGTCTTGGGAATATCCTCTTCACGAACACGGATCTGGTGGTATCCCAATCTCAAATCAAGCTTAGAGAATACTGAGGAACCAGTAAGTTGATCATACAAATCATTGATCCGAGGAAGCGGATATTTATTCTGAATTGTTGCCTGGTTAATGGGCCGATAATCCTGAACCAATCGGTTAGTTCCATCCTTCTTCTTAACGAAGAGTGAAGGTGCTCCCTAAGCAGAGGAACTGGGGCGGATGAAACCTTTCTTAAGTGACGTGTCGATTTCTTCCTTAAGCTCAAGAAGGTGGTGTGGAGGCATCTTATAAGGACGCTTCGCAATAGGGGTAGTGCCTGGTTTCAAGTCGATGACAAACTCAACAGCTCTTGCAGGGGGTATTCCTGGGAGTTCTTCTGGAAATACATCTTGAAAATCACGAACAACTGGAACGTTCTCGATGCCTTCAAGAGGTGAAGCATTCAATGCATTCAGAACATATATCTGATTCTCGGCATTCTGAACTGTTCGAGCTGAGTATTTGACTGTCTGGCCAGAAGGGTGTGTGAGTTGGACTGTCTTAGTAGCACAGTCAATCAAAGCTTTATGGGCAGTCAACCAATCCATACCAAGAATGATGTCTATGTTGGAAGGCCCGAGTACAATGAGACAAGCCAGAAAAAGCAGACCTCCAATCTCGATGTGGTTGTGGGGGCATAACATCGTGGTTTGCCACTTGGATCCCGGAGATTGAATCGCTAAAGGAGTGGGCAGATTTTCCATATGTAACCCATGCAACTGAGCAAATTGTTGGGACACAAAAGCATGCGATGCTCCAGAATCAAAAAGAACAGAAGCTGGCACTGAATTGACGTGAAGGGTTCCCATCACAATTTTTGGGGACTCCCGAGCTTCTTCTATTTTGACGTGAGAGACCTGGCCTCGGTCCACAGCAGACATCCTGGCCTTATGATTTCTGCAATGATGGGTTCGATGGCCCTTCGTACGACCATCAGAGAGACGTGGTGCATCCTGAGGAGAAGCCATGGCATTGGAGTGTCCAGCCTGAATCGTTAGTTGTCTCGGCGGCGGAGGCAGACGAGGTGCAACATAAGACGGCCTTGGTATTGGAGCAGGTCGGTGATGAACATTGTGCGGGATCCACACTCGACGTTTCTGAACAGGCTGACCCGAGGGTGAGCCTGCTTCACGAGTGCGTTTGAGCGACTCCTGGCATTCAGTCAGAGCTGTTTCAATTCGGAAAGATTTGCTGACAAGCGTTGCGAAGTCTGTGCAATCAAGGACTGCAAGTGCGAGTTTTATGTCAGTACGGAGTCCTTCACGGAATTTCTCCTGCTTGCGGGCGTCAGTGTCAACGTCATCCTCAGCATAGCGGGATAACTCGAGAAATTTCCTCTGATATTCATCCACAGTCATTGTGCCCTGTGTGAGTTTGCGAAACTGCTGCTTCTTCTGATCTATCAGACCTTGAGGAATGTACCGTGCACGAAAAGCTGACTGAAATTCCTGCCAAGTGATTACGGTCTCTGCAGGCAACATACCCTTGTGGCTTTCCCACCATTGAGCAGCTGATCCCCTCAGGTGATACGTCGCATAGGTGACGTAACTGTCAGGGGTAACATTGGCCGACTTCAACTGAAAGGCAATGTCACGGAGCCAATCATCAGCATCCATTGGATCAGTCGAGCTGCGAAAAGTGGACGGATTGAGGCGCACAAATTCTGGCAGCGTTATTGGAGTAGACTGTTGTTGAGCATTCTGAGTTGGGAACTGAGCCAATACTCTGGTCATAAACTGACGGTTGAGTTCAAACTGCTGCATCATTGCGGCAATATAAGGTGGAGATGGAGGATCGTCAGCCATCCTGCCAAATCAACAGGGGCAGTTTAGCAAGTAAAACTGCAGGTGTATGGAATTATTCATGAAGTAACACGCACGACAGAAGGAAGTGCGATAGATACTACATCTTAATCACACCAGACATTTAAATTCACACGTAGCCTCGGTTACAAACCGGCATTACGACAGCTGAAAAGAGAAGGCTAGACAACTAGGCGGCGCGCAGGCACGCGGTAAGGAAGCACACAACGAGACATAGCAAAGGCTACATCAACGTCGGAGAAAACTGACGGAGCGAGGAATCTGCAAGTGACAACACAGGGTGCCCTCGATAAGAGGATCCTGTAAGCAGAACCTGGCCCACAATCTTGAAGCAAGGGGGGATATTTTCAGAACTCCGGGTGGATGTGATCACGAGAGCCTAATGTTGGAGTTAGTAAAATCATTTAACCCGAATAGAAGAGAGGTCAGAGTCCCAGAGTAAAGGTCGAGGAGTAAAAGATCCTAATACCACCCAATTGGCGACGTGGGCCCGTAAGCCACACAGCCAAGTTAGTAAAACAGTTTTCGGTTTCTACACTCAACTTCGGCCAAGGAGTTGGAAAGGGGGTTCCTACAGGCAGTCGGCTCTGATACCAACTTGTGACGCCCCCGGCCCGATCGCGCGCTAATCATACACGCAAATGCACACGATCAAGCCTAAGGACTCACGGGAAGATATCACAACACAACTCTAAAACATAAATAAAGTCATACAAGCTTTATATTACAAGCCAGGGCCTTGAGGGCTCGAATACATAGCTCGATGGCATACAAGCGTCAGCGGAAGCATCAGATATCTGAGTACAGATATAAAAGAGAAACAGAAAGGCCTTTAGGAAGGCGGGGCAAAATAAAACACTACGATCGAAAGGCGCAGGCCTCCTGCCTGGGACCCTCCGATCCTACTCCTGGTCGACAACCAACTCGTAGCAGAAGCCATCCTCGGGGTAGTAGTAGTAGCCGAACGTCGGCGGGGGTAGCTGTCTCAGCGGCTCCGGCATCTGGCCACGACGAACTGATATGGGGGAAAAAGGAAGAAAAGCAACCGTGAGTACTCTGAAGTACTCAGCAAGCAAGGATCTACACTACATATGCAACATTATCAAAGGGAGGCTGTATATGTGGACTGGACTGCAGAAATGCCAGAATAGAGAGGAAGGCCTAGTCCTATCGAAGACTAGCATCTTCAGCGGTCTTGCAGCAATAGAAGAGAGTAGAACAATACCATATAATGTAGCAGTAATAATATCAACCTCACCCAGAGATCCTTTCTCGACTCCCTGCGAGAAAGCAATCCCAGAGCCATAAAGTCATCAACCTCGTCCGGAGATCCCTTCTCGACTCCCTGCGAGAAGCAATCCCAGGGCCATATATACAGGTCTCATCACAGGTATCCAGTTCTAAATTGTATCAATCAGGATACAACTCCGAGTGTCCTTTACCGTAGGACCGGCTATCGATAGAAATGTTCTTCCCTGCAGGGGTGCACCAACTTACCCATCACGCTCGCTTAACTCCGGCCGAACACACTTTCCTGGGTCATGCCCGGCCTCGGCCAAACAACACACCGCAACCCGACCTACAGCTCAGCAGAGAGGTCCCCGTCGGTCTACATCCTAAGCGCTCAGAGGTCTTGGGCCATCGCCCTGTGCACTCCGAGTCGTTGCGCGCAGGGAGAAGCCTGGCACCAGGAGGGCGCCGGTCCGTCCGTGCCGCCATGCTGAACTGGACGTCTGACAGAGCTTTCGGCTGATGCTACGATGCAGAACGCCCATACTATGCCCACGTGATGGTTAGTGCTATCAGACCAGAGGCCTGCTCGGATCAAATATCCAAATCGCTAGGACTAGGGGCTTGCGGTAACGAGCAGAGACTCACGAAAGATGTGACCCCGTCGCCCCGTCTCGAGGACTTGCGGCAAGGGCCATGAATGCCCGGCCACGCCTGTATTCAACACTCGGGCACCATCAGGTCAACCCGTCTCGTAAAAGACTGTCGGGAACTAGGTCCACCTCTACTGGGTGGTACCGCCTGTCCTTCAGTCCGTAGTATAAAGTAGCTTCCTCGGGTCCCCCCCTTCGGGGCCGACCCGTCTCTATCAAGGTTCAGCAGTAAAGTCACAGTAACCGTGTGTCCATAACATCAGGAAATCCGAGGTATCACCCTCGACGGATGCCCACTCGATGTAACCGTCAAGTCGAACTTAGGAGGAATCACCCCGATGAGTTCACACTGAGTGTGTGTACGACAGCGTGATCGGAAGTGGAGAAGGAGGAATCACCCTCGATGACCACGATCGATAGCTACTCTACAGAGTTAACATCAGAAGTGCTACAGAGGTTTCACCCTCGGACTTGATAGTAAAGCTGCAGTGTCGTTACAACTAAGGGAGGGTGATGTGGCGGTGTCGGGGCCTGGTCTTCAATCCCGTAGTTTCGGGTCTTCTGACGATCCAGCGCGGCAGTCGGGATAAGTGGGGTCAATGATAGGTCTCTACCAGCCTAGACTAAACAGTTTAGGATATGTAGGTAATTATCAATAGCAGGTTACAATGAACAGGCTATGCATCAGAATAGGTAAAGCAGTAGTAGCAGCAATTCTAATGCAAGCATGGGAAATTAGAATGGGCGATATCGGGATGATCAAAGGGGGGGCTTGCCTGGTTGCTCGGCGGCAAAGGCAAGGTCGTCAGTACTGGAAACCCAATCACCGGAGCTGCGTCGGCACCGGGCTTTATCGAGAGAGAAGAGGGGGAGGAAACAGTATAAATATAAAGCAAACAAGAGCAACACAAAGTACGACATAACAATGTGCAGTGCCGGGTGTGTCCTAACATATGGTTGCACGTCACCGAGGAAGGAGGGATCCATCCGGGAAGTTTTTCCCGGTTCCGGGCATTTGTCAGACAGATGACCGGAGGGGAACGGTTGCATGTTCGGATAAGTTAGAGACGTGTGGCGGACGAACGGACCGCGTATTCAGATTCGTCTCGTCGTTCTGAGCAACTTTCATGTACAAAGTTTTCGATCTGAGTTACAGGATTATTTATATGATTTCTAAAGCTTTTATTAATTTTTGGAATTTATTTAATTATTTAAATCAACATTATCCGAAACAGTGTTATGCTGACGTCATCATGACGTCAGCATGACATCAGCAGGCGTCCTGACATGTGGGTCCCACATGTCATAGACTGTAGGTTAATTATGATTAACTATTTAATTAACATTTAATTAAACTAATAATAAATTAGACTAATCTAAACAGTGTATAAACTAATTAATTAACTAATTAATTATTTATTTTAATTATATACTTTTTTTTTTATATATATATATTTGCTAGCACATGGCAGGGGGACACGTCCGGACGCGCACCCAAATGGGGCCGGACATGTCCGGAGCGTGCCCATTTGGGACCGGACATGTCCGGTGCACAATGGCACGCGCGGGAGAGGGCGCGAACAGGGGGGGGGGGGGGGGGGGGCCGGGCGGGAGGTGGGGGCGGGGACGAGGGGGGGACAAGCGCGAGCGGGGAGGTGGCGGAGGGGGGGGCGCGGGAGCGGAGCGGGGTGAAGAGACGGAAGCGGGAGGGCGGGGGTGAAGGGCGAGGGCGGAGGCGAGGGGGGGGCCGGAGCGGGTCGACGCGGGGCGAGGAGCGCGGGGACGGAGCGCGAAGCCAGGGAGGAGGCGGGCGCGGCGCGGCAGGGCCGAAGCGCGGCCGGCGCGGGGGGTCTAGAGGGGGGAGACGGAGGAGAAGAGGAGGGGGGGTTCCTCACAGCGGCGGTAGGGCACGGGCAGCGGGCGCGGGGAGGAGGGGCCGGAGGAGGCGGCGCGGCCGCGGAGCTCCGGGAGGCGAACGGCGGGGTCGGGCGCGGGGAGGAGGAAGGAGGGGATCGGGGGGGATATGAGGCTAGGGTTCGGCCTGGGGATCGGGCCGAGGCCTTATAGGCCAGGGGAGAGGCAGCTGGGCCGGGGCTGGGCCTTGGCCCAGGTGGGCCGGGGGGGGGGGTTCTTTTTTTTTTTCCTTTTAGTTCCTGTTTTGGCTTTTGTTTTTTTTTTTACTTCAAAACACTTTTGTAAAATATGGGACTAGCCCAAATAAACATGGTGCATTATTAGTCACTGCTAGAAACTGGCTTGGTGTCCATATCTTTTTGGTTTGGATTTTATTCAATTGAAAAGGGGTTGAATAGTGCTATGTTGCTGCTGTTTCTTGTTGTTCGAGTCCTTTTACAATTCCAACTAATGTTGCAATCATTTTTATAAATGCTATGGGAATATTTGCAACATGATGCACATTTTAGTTCTAGGTTTTTGAGCAACTTTTATTTTCCACTTTCATTTAAATTTGAATTTGACTTAGGAGTTGAAATGCAATATGATGCTAATAATGATCATGCACTGTTAAGCTTGCTGACATGTCATTATCAAAAGTGATTACTGTAGTTAACCACCGGGGGGTGTTACAATTTATTATCTTTCTTGGTGGTGGACGATAAGCTGTAGGTACTAATTGCCATCTTTATGTACATTTGAGAGGTAGAGGTGAACTCTTTTCAACTTCGGATTAGTTGAGTTGGGAGCTATGTACCAGTTATGACTGATTAACCATGTGTTCCACTTACATAATCATATCCGGTCCCTGGTTTAAATTTCTGGATCCCTATGTTCCACCGCGGCGGTGACCATGAGACCCCAATGGCAAATCTTGAGCATTCTTAATGGCTTTTTTGTTTTGATTGCAGACGAGTTATAAGAATCGTGATGGTGGAGTTTTGTCTTGCTTGGAGCTCTGGCAGCAGGACCTGCAAGTGCATGCCCCTGGTAATAGTCCTGGAAGCGACTGAAATTGTTGCTATTTCCTTAATGGTTTGACCGGGTTAATTCTTTTAAGTAAGCGACTGAAAATAGCAACAAGAGGCAGAGTATAAGAAATTTTCATGTTCGTTGTGCAAATACTGAAATGTAATCGTCATTTGCACAACGAACATGAAAATTTCTTTTTTTGCAAATTATAAAATGTTATCGTCCCAGATCTGCTAGGATAGGCCATTTTTTTGCACCGCGAACATGAACATACATCAATTTGCAAATTGGGATTTGAAATCGTCCTTTCTTAATTAATCTTAAATCTATTAGACAAATGAATATGCAGAGCATTTATTGCACCTGAATTTACAACTGTCCATTTAACCACAGCCACTAAGCGCGCCTGGGCGCCATTCCTCCACACTCCCAACAAAACCGAATATTGCCAGATGTGCACGGGCATCATGGTACCCATTTAAAAAAACATTTTGTACAGCTCAAATTTTTTGAAACCTTTTGTAAACACGCACACACACATATACTATATATGTGCAAAAATTTATAACACTATTCCTGTAGCTTATAGTCCCTTCACTGATTTGTTCATGTCTTGCTTTTGGTTATTTTAACATTGCCATGCTTTACAGCCTGTTGTCTTTAAAATGATAAAAACCCATAAATGTTGTTAGATCCTTTTAAATCCCTTCACTGGTTTATCTCTCCCTTGTGCATCCATGCAACTGATACACTATATAATGGGCTTTATTACAATGGCAATTTAACTCTTATAAACTTGCCAATGCCATGTCGATCTCTTGCCTTATGAGCTATCCTGTCTTTTGCATCAGCTTTGTTTGTATATAGAAGCTCGCTAAATTGGCCCTCACAACCTTCGCTGTTGCTACTAAAACCACCACCCGCAAGGACAAGTGAAGACTGCTACCCTATTGCTGTCCTCATACGCTTGTATTTTCAGTGTTTTGAACAAACCCAGGCTTTAGCACTAATAAAGGTAGCCTGGACAACAAAGCTGTTTTCAATATCCATGAAATGTGCAACGATGACTCCATCTAATGTTCGTCGCCTCATAAGATGTATCTCTGGATATCTACCTTGCTTCCTAATAACATTGTAAATAATCAATAAAAAACTTCTTATAACACTATGTATCATCACTAAGTATCTATCTACCAGTAGTAAGTACTTATTATTTCGATCTGTGCCTGAATTTTCCTATCACCACTCTTACGGTACTTGGCTTGCTGTCGCCCTTTGCGCCATTGGCGCAACGGGTTCTCGCTGGTTGCTTCCTGTTCATTACATTAAATCCTTGAAGCATGATATTGTAATTGATGTAGTTCTTCCTTGAGCCAGTTGTGATTATTTCCAGTTTTGCAAGGGAATAACAACATTTAGTGCATATGTATCTTGTGATCGTGGAAATATGAAATAGAAGCCGATTATGAGCCCTGCACTTTGTGATTACTCTTTGAACTCTGCACTTTGTGATTACTCGCTCAGCGTTGCTCTCATTAATCCAATTATGCTATCCATGTTCTGGTAAAGTTTTGTACACACCCAATTGACAACACAGCTTGCCTTGCAAGATATCTAATCTACTTACCGTAAGCCTATGTCATTACTAAGATAAAGTGATGAATGCATTCGAATCCTTAAAAAATTGAATTGTCATATATTCTTTTCTTTCTTTTATTTTCAACATTGTGCTACTGGTGTTTTAAACTATCCATTTGGACCATTATTCAGTTTTGGGGGGAGACTGATCATTTTACATTGCAAAGTGGTGTAATAAAAATAAGTTTTAACAACAATCTTTATTCTTTTGAGTATGTTAAAACAAAAAACAATTACATCCATCAATTGTTCGTCACGCATGTTCTTTATTGCTTCGTGTGAACTGATTGGTGCTATATGCACCGGTTTCCATTTCGAATTACAGGGTGCATTCTTTCTATAGGCAACAAAATTATTAGGCCCTCGTGTGCTGAATTTGGCTCGACACATTTACAAGACAAGAACAACCTCACGAGGAGGCACTATTCATTGCAACAGTGTTGCCTCTTGATCCAACGGCCCAGATCATTCAGGTTGGCGCCCTCGCGCAAAGATTCCCATCCTCTCTGCTCTCGATGACCAGTTTGGCGGCGCCGCGACCAGCAGCAACGGCCACTCCTCGGCAAGCACAGACTGCAGGGTCGCCTTCCTATCTGGCCGCTTCCACACCGTCATGGATGTCTCAGACCTCATCCTCGAGAAGCTCCTCTACCAGGTACAAACATTCAGATCCAGGCCATCTCCCTCTCCCTTTGCATCTCTGTAAAAATAGGGTAAGCATTTCTTCAGAAATACACTCTGTTGACTGATTTGGTTCCTTCCGTATTGACCTGCACAAAATAGGATCAATGAAACCATTGATTGTAATCAAGAGTATAACTATATGCTCGCTTCATGGTGCTTTACCTCAAGATGTTTGATATATGCTCATCTTGTACGTTTAACTTTTTTGGTAATTACCGAATTGTTTCCTTTTACAATGTTCTACAGTGATGGAAGAGGTTTTAATGATCTTCCAGCCAGGGAGGAAGTGAACTCACAAAAATATGAGCCAGGTGACATGATCCGCTTGCAGCAAATCTTACTTGCTTCCTATTGGGAATTTTTCTTTTCACATGTTGTTGAGTGATGGGCAAAAAGTAATGATGCAAGTCGAGTGATTGATAATTAGTATATTATAGGTCCTGATTTCATTGTTTAAAGTCATAATGCAGTCATGCTTGAGGTGGATGTGTATAAAATTCTGTAACGACTGTATGTTGCTGCCTACATGTGCTTCAGTTGCTCATGTTATCCTAAATGGATATTTCTAGAAGATTAATTTAGCCAATAGGATGCCTGGTCATGCTTGATATGCTCTGTATCATGATTCATATTTAAGTGTTTTCTCATTCGGTGGCACATAGATATACTAAAAAGTTTTTTAGCTTGGTGAGTGTCAAATAGTCTATGATTGCTTGTACCTTTCCATTTGCATTTGATAAAGTTTCTATATCTATATGTTACTCATGTCTCATGCTAGATAGAATCACTTCTCTTTTGGATAATTGTCATTAGCATGCCACTTTCTTCTGGATAATTCATAATGGCCACCGGCGAGCTGCATATCGTTCATGTTCCTTAGCGGCATTATGGTACTAACTGCCATTTTTTTAATTTCTTTTGGATAATTCATAATGTCCACCGGCGACCTGCATATAGTTTATATTCCTTAGCAGCTTATAGTACTAACTGCCAATTTTTTGTAAAAATAATTTTCTTTATATGCATATTGTTATTGTTTCATCTCACAATTTTCTTCTCAATTGATTTGCATATTGTAGGCTATTTCCTCTGCCAGAATGAAAGGAGAATATGCTGAGAGGTGGGACAGAGTAACTTCTCTTATGAACTCTTTGTTCTTTTAGAAGCTATTGTTTTGTATACTTGGATTTAGGCCATGCTACCTTTGTTAAGAATATCAGCAGTGTCATATGTGCCTTCAGTTACCTCTTCCTCTCCACTCCATCCCCACCCTCTCATGCCATTTTTGGTTTCATGCACGATATTCTGACATGGCATGCACATAATCAAAGGATAAATTTAGGTTTGATACTATACTTCCTATTCATAGTCAATAGGCAGGAAAACATGAAGAAGTCACCTTCCATACCATTATGTTGTACAAACTGGTTATAGATGTTGTAATTGATGAAGTGTATTTCAAAACCAAGTTGGTTACTGTTAATTGGAGGATTGAAACAATTGTGTAGATAGCCTTCATGCATGATGATAGTCTCATTGCTTTACCGACGAGAAGTAATGGAAGGCGATGCCACTGCAGTTTATGCGCTCAGGTTTCTCCGCTTCTATTTGGCCTCTGTCAGGTATAGAATGATGCATGTGTTCCTTTCTAATATTCATGCCTCCTTGCATCCTAATATCTTTACTTGCATTCTGGCTTCAGCTGTAGTTTGAATGTAGCTTATTCATGGATGAATGCTTTACATGCTCATCTGGCCTCCGTCTTAGCGTTCATGTTGTGATTGCCCCTGCAATGAAACCTAATAAAGTGATATATCTTCTTCATTCCTGTTAAGCGTTAATTTTTTTGGTTCTTCCAGCTCAAACTTCCATTTTTGTCCTTGCAACTATGATCAATTTTCCGATTCATTTATTGTGAAATCTTATTCTACAAGTGGCAAAAAGTCAATACTGATTGTTCTTAATGTTAATATGTATTCCTGCCTCTGATACCCTCACAAATTTAATCGATTCTCATGTTATTATTTTTTTTATAGTTGTATTTTGAGCATTGGCATCTCTAGCCGAGCTGTGCAAGCAGAAAGCTGAGCAGGAGCAGCTCGGGGATTAAGCAAAGGTCTAAAATGTTGAATCTCCCAATAAAGTGGTACTATATATCTCAGGTTCACTTAGCATCTTCTACCTCAACCAGAATTCAACTACTAAACACATCCAGTTAATCCGTGAATAATTGTGAACCTCTGGTATTTCTCTCTCTGCCGTGTGAACTGATAAATGTAGGATGACAAAGTTGTGAACTAAGCAGCAAAATGAGGCCAAGAGCCCGATGGCATTGTAGCTATCGCCCCCTTCAGTGTACAGGAACCAGGCAAAATGCCACTGTCAATGTGAGCGACGACGAGCGAATGGGCAGCGACGTAATGCACCATGGCATGACAATCATATCAGCGACATGATCGTTGCGGTGGACAATGCCAAGGATCAGTTCTTTTTGTCGATTGTTGTGTGGGATTCTGTGTCAATCTTTTCTGGAAACTTCTGTTTTCTTGATTCAAATTATTTAAGAAATTGTGAAATTTGGTGTCTTTTGTAAGTAAATGTCAGTGTCAAGGCGTCTTTTGTATATTTCAAGTAATTCTTAGAACGTTGCCAACGAACTTATTGTAATGGTGTTGGTTCTAAACCTTGAAACTTTTGGAGCATTATATGCTACATATCATATGAAATGTACCATTGGAATGCATTGAATCTTAACAACTTTATTACCGGGATACGATTCACCCGGCAGGGCTGTGGCAAGCCTCACTTCCTACTAACCGATCATTACCTGCTTTGTTGGGACCGACACCCCATGCCAAGGCTTGATGTCAAGTGGTTATCTTTTGTTGTCTGCTTCTATTACAAGTTGATGTTTCTCCTCTCTTTTATTTTGTTTTTTTGTTTGAATACATATGCTAAATGAGGATTCTTACCAACTTGAGCATTACCTCTTTGACCAAAGCGTTGGGACCGGCATCCTCGCGCCAAGGCGCAATCCCGTTCTAGTACAGATGAGTGGCGGTTGCGGCGGAGGCCGGATCGCAACCCTATTTTTTCTTAAACCTTATACTGACGAAATCGCAAGCTTCTTCGACTCCTGGGAGAGCTCCCTCCAAGAACAACATCACTGTGTGTTGGCCCCATGGTGGGCGTCAACTGTCGTGGTTTTGTAACGGCAGATTTTCTAGTGTGAGGACTTAGTCGTAAGGCCAACGCAACTAGGCAGTAGCTTGAACGGGGTTGGACGGAATCGAGAGACGCGAGTTTTTATCCAGGTTCGGCCCCTCGCGATGGAGGTAAAAGCCTACATCATGCTTCATTGATATTGATGATGATGATCTCGATTACAAGGGTGATGTTTCGCTACCTCTATCATGGGAACATCTCATTTGATCTTGTGTAAGACTTGTGTGTCTAAATCCCCCTTCTTGGGATGCCCTGCCCCTCCTTATATAAGTTGAATGGGCGGTTTACATGTAGAGTCCTAGTAGGATTAGGACTAGTCTATTTTTTTATTTACAAGTGGAATCCTAGTCCAGATCTTGCTTCCCTTGTAAGGAAATATTCCTTATGCCTTTCCTCTCAGGCCGGCCCACCGGATACCATACCTTGAGCCGGTCTTCTCGCGAGCCGATAATACATCTCCAACATATCTATAATTTTTTATTGTTTCATGCTGTTATATTATCATTCTTGGATGTTTTATATTCATTTTATATCATTTTTTGGGACTAACCTATTGACATAGTGCCTAGTGTCAGTTGCTGTTTTTTGCTTGTTTTTTACTTCGCAGAATATCAATACCAAACGGAGTCCAAATGCAATGAAACTTTTTCGAGATTTTTTCTGATCCAGAAGACACCCATTGGGCCAAAGAAGTACCAGAGGGGAGGCCTGAGGTGAGCAGAAGACACCTGGGCGCGCCACAGGTGGGTTGTGCCCACCACGAAGACCTCCCGCACCGCCTCTTCGCCCTATAAATTCCCAAATATTCCATAAACCCTAGGGGAGTCGAAAGATTAGAAGTTCCGCCGCCGCAAGCCTCTGTAGCCATGAAAAACCAATCTAGACCCTGTTCCGGTACTCTGCCGGAGGGGGAAATCATCACCGGTGGCCATCTTCATCATCCCAGTGGCCACCATGATGAGGAAGGAGTAGTCCACCCTCGGGGCTGAGGGTTTGTACCAGTAGCTATGTGTTTAATCTCTCTCTCTCTCTCTCATGTTCTTGAGATGTCATGATGTTGATGTATCGCGGGCTTTGTTAATATAGTTGGATCATATGGTGTTTTCCCCTCTCTATCTTGTTGTGATGTATTGAGTTTTTTCTTTGAGATTTCGGTTTATCGGATTGAATACTTTTATGGATTGGAGAGCACCTGATGTATGTCTTGCTATGAATACCCATGGTGACAATGGGGTATCATATTGATTCACTTGATATGTGTTTTGGCACTCAACTCGCGGATTCCCGACGTGACATTGGGTTAATCTATGCATAGGGGTTGATGCACGTTCTCGTCTTTGTTTCTCTGGTAGAAATCTTGGGGTACTCTTTGAGATTCTTTGTGTTGGATTGAGTATTATGAATATGAAATTGTTTGATGCATATCATAAAATCAACTCACGGATACTCGCGGTGACATTGGAGTATTTAGGTGACATTAGAATTGGTTGATGTGTATCATATGGTGTTATTTTAGTACGAACTCTTGGTTAGATCGACCGGAAAGAGAAGCTTGGTGTTATTTTAGTACGAACTCTAGGATAGGTTCATCGGAAAGAATAGCTTTGAGGTGGTTTCGTACCCTACAAACAATTTCTTCTTATGTTCTCCGCTAGATAGGAACTTTGGAGTGATTCTTCATCGCACATTGAGGGATGGTTATATGATCCAATTATATTAGCATTGTTGAGAGATTGCACTAGCGAAAGTACAGACCCTCGGCCTCATTTTTGATGAGGACATCTCTTCTACTGTTACACCCGCCACGACTCCTACATCAGTTATTCCACTTGATCCTATTACTAGAGCGCGAGCGAGACAAATTAATGGCCAGGTACTATCGCTCCTTTGTACACATGATTTAACTAACGAGAATATGATGTTACACTCATGTTCCTATTTACTTGTACTTAGGAACGAAGGAGTTGAAGAAATGACCAGAGAAAGCCACATGAAGTTAAAGGATGGAAAATATTGCATGTTGATTCCAACAAGCAGCAACACTATGTGCATGCAATTAGAATCAACCGAGCCACCCAAGAAGCATGCTACGTGCTTAGGAGAGGAGGATTGGGCTGCCTGGACTAGAGAGAGACACGTGCACAACAGTCCATCTAACAATCAATTAAAGAAGGAGATAAACCAATCATGTGGGCCGGCTCCTGGTGGTCAATGCGTAGCCGATCTTGACACGTTGTCGCGCAGCGTCCGCGGCCACCGAACGTAATAAATAGTTAGCTATTTTTAGGTTTAGACTCGGGTTTTATTGTATTTTCTAGCCATCGCTACAATTCGCATCTACGAGACGTGTAGGACTACCGCCTTGTCAGATCCACAGTGGAACCCCAACTTTTCATCTAGCTCGTGTGCTCAGTTTATCATCTGCAATTTCAGTTGCAATTCACCTTTGTTCTTGCTGGTTCTTCGGTTGCTTGCAGGAACTCGAACCTCGTTGTTCAGGTTGATCGTGCCTACGGCAAGGTCAATAACCATCGGAGATTGGTTTAGCGATTGTCGAGGCGTATCGTCGGGTACGGTATAGCCGGATCGTCAAGGTCAAAATCCACCAAATCGATAGTTATCCCCTCTCTCATCGAAAGATCGGGCCGCCGTCACATCAATTTTCAAGCATTGCAATACCGTTTGTGCTCCGTTTTATCATTGCTACCTTGCTGTTTTTTATTGTTCCTATTGCAAAAATCAACATCTACTATCATTACTACGCTTGTATCACCATCTCTTCGCCGAACTAGTGCACCTATACAAATTTCCATTGTATTTGGTGTGTTGGGGACACAAGATACTTTCTGTTATTTGGTTGCAGGGTTGTTTGAGAGAGACCATCTTAATTCCACACCTCCCACAGATTGATAAACTTTAGGTCATCCACTTGAGGGAAAATTGCTACTGTCCAACAAAACTCTGCGCTTGGAGGCCCAACACGAGTCTACAAGAACAAGTTGTGTAGTAGACATCAAGCTCTTTTCTGGCGCCGTTGCCGAGTAGGTGAGTGCTTGAAGGTATATCTTTAGATCTTGCAATTGAATCTTTTAGTTTCTTGTTTTATCAAAAGTTTGGTTTATAAAAGAAAACTACAAAAAATGGAATTGAGGTTGCATCATATTGTTCACCTTTATCATGTCTTTACTGAAAATGATGGATCAGAAAATTGTGCTCAATTGATAGAAGAAGAATTCAATAAAATGTTTGGCATAAAAGTTTTGAATGGTGAGCATGATTGCAATGTTGTTAGTATGAATTCTTTGAATATCCATGATGATAATGATATGCAAAGCCATAAGCTTGGGGATGCTATATTTGATGAAGATGATATGTTTAGTCCCCCAAGTTTTGATGAGAATAGTTACTATGATGAAAGTATGCCTCCTATTTATGATGATTATGGTGATGACATGTATGCTATAAAGTGTAATGATATCCATGAAACTTGTCATCATGATTTTAATGCTCAATATGATTATGCCAATCAAGAATCACATGATAGTTATTTTGTTGAGTTTGCTCCCACTACCATTCATGAGAATAAATTTGCATATGTGGAGTGTAATAAAAATTCTATGTTTGTGGATCATGAAAAGAATGCTTTATGTGATAGTTATATTATTGAATTCATTCATGATGCTACTGAAAATTATTATGAGAGAGGAACATTTGCTTTTACATATCTCAATAATATCAAGTTTCCTCTCTATGTGTTGAAAGTTTTGAAGTTGCACTTGTTTTGCCTTCCTATGCTAGTTGATTCTTATTCCCATAAGTTGTTTGCTCAAAAAATCCCTATGCATACAAAGTGGGTTAGACTTAAATGTGCTTTTCATGTGCTTCATGATGCTCCCGTTATGCTTCAATTCTTATCTTTTATGTAAGCATCATTGAAATCATCATGCCTAGCTAAAAAGGCATTAAAGAAAAGCGCTTGTTGGGAAACAACCCAACATTTACCCCTACTGTTTTTGTGTGTTCACATGATTAGGCTACTGTAGTAATCATGTTTTATAGCTTTTATTTCAATAAAGTGCCAAGTAAAGCCTTTGGGATAGTGTGGATGATAGTTGATTTGATTCTGTGCAAAAACAGAAACTTTTGTGCCCAGTAACAGAATTTGTTAAATTCACTGGAGCGTCGAAAAACTCTGAATTTTTTATAGTTGTTGGGTATACAAATTTTATACGTTTTCCTAATTGTTTAGAATTTTTGGAGTTACAGAATTATGACTAAAATTCAGATCTTTACATACTCTTCTATTTTTGACAGATTCTGTTCTCAATGTATAGTTTGCTTGTTTTATGGTTTCTGTGGCTTATATTGCTTAATATAAATTATGGAAATTACAGAGTACAGTATTCATTATGTGGAAACAATTATGAATCTTATCTTCACAGTACCAAAGTGAACGATTTGTCTTTATCATACTAACCCATCTCACGAAGTTTCGTTAAATTTTGTGTGATTGAAGTTTTCAAGTTTTCGGTGAGATATCGATATGAGGAGAATAAGGAGTGACAAGACCCTAAGCTTGGGGATGCCCAAGGAACCCCAAAGGTAATATTCAAGGAATATCCAAGCAACTAAGCTTGGGGATTCCCCGGAAGGCATCCCCTTTTTCGTCTCCAACATTATCGGTGACCTCACTTGGAGCTACATTTTCATTCGTCACATGATATGTGTTTTGCTTGGAGCATCATTTTATTTTATTAGGATTTTCTTGCTATTATTTGGAATAATTTTTTATATCTTTTACTTTGATAAAAATGTCTAGTATAGCCTTTGCCATGCTTATTTTGCAAGTCTATGTGTTGCTGTTTGAAAACAGAAAGTTGCACGCTAGTGCGTGAATTCTTGAGAAAATTCACAATGTGATAAAATGTTGAATTTTTTTTCACAGTAAGATATGATAAATTTTATACAGTGTGGTAAATTTTCAGAATTTTTTGAGTTAGGGAATTATGAGTAAAATTTCACTCTTTACAGACTGTCCTGTTTAGACAGATTGCTGTTATGTTTGCATTGTTTGCATATGTTTGCTTGTTCAATGATTCTATTTAAGGATGAAAGTATTAAATATGCAGAGGCATTTAGTATGCAATGTGAAATAATAATTTTAGTGATTTGTTACAGTAGAGAATGATAAGGTGTTGCATTGATTCATACTAACTTTTTCTCACGAGTTCTTGTTGAGTTTTGTGTGGATGAAGTTTTTAAGGTTTAGGGAAACCGTAATATAAAAGGAACTAATAGAGTGCCCGTGCGTTGCCACGGGCCTTAAAAAAATTGAGAACATTCTTTTGTTGATATTGGGTTATTCATAGCATTAGTATGTCTTCCTATTCATTGTGGGTTGGTTGTTACTCATTGCATATCAAATTTCACATGTATAGACAAGATAGCCAATAACATACAAAAAATAATTGAAATCCTCTTCACTTGTAATCTATTTCAATAAAAATGTAATTCACTAACATATACTATCAGATCTAATGCACAAAATAAAGAAAGTGGTACTCCCTCTGTTTTTATTTACTCTGCATATTAGGTTTGACTGAAGTCAAACTTCATAAAATTCGACCAAATTTATAGAAAAAATATGAAAAGTTACAATAGCAAATCTATATGATGTGAAAGTGTATTAAAAAATGAATCTAATGGTATTGATTTGTTATTGTATATGTTAATAATTTCATCTATAAACTTTGTCAAAGTTTACAAAGTTTGACTTTGACCAAAGCTAATATGCGGAGTAAATAAAAACGGAGGGAGTAGAAAAACATAGAACTCTTTATTGTGCATTACAAATGATAGGTGGCACATGGAAGCATTTTTTTGCTTAAGAACAATCATCTCATGAAAGCATGTCTATTGTTATCCTGTCCAATATTGTGTGTATGAATTTTGATCATTATTACATCACCAAGTCCTACACCTACTATCTCGGCAACTCAGTGCCATAATTGCTCCAATTCTTTAGATGTAAATTTATTTGTGGAAGCAAATCTAAAATTAATCAATTCTCAACAAAGTTTTAGTAATGTAAAGACACAAATGATATATTTACATCTTGATCACTAATCTATGAGATGCAACATGGTTGCCCATAGAAAATGAAAGAGAACAGAGGGGTGGCATAGAGAAAACCCTTTTTGGCTGCTGCCACATTCCCTGCCCATAACTATTTCAACCAATTTGGCTGCCCACAACAAATGAAAGAGAACAAAGAAGTAATAGAGGTTTGCTTCAGATATTCTTCCATTGACATAGCATGCTGAACAGAAGCTTCTTCGTTGATTCCTTCACCTATATAACAATCATTCAACATATCAAATAGGGCTTGGTGTTCAGTAAGCAGCTAGAAAGGATTAAATGGAGTCTGCCTTTCACGAAGTCCCTACCCATGTATCCCGTCGAATGTCTCTTGCGTCAACTCTATAAAAAGCTTGTAACAATCTTCTTCCCTGCTCAATATATTGGAGCAACTATGCTGCATTTGTAGAAAAAAATGACTCATAAGGAACAAACATTTTCTCTAAATAAAACATAAGAAACAAGTTGTATGTTCTCCTTTTACTCAAACATGCTCCATGGCATGAAACAAGTCTTCATGTTCCCATCAAAACCGCAACCGAGTTGCAGAAGCACTTGTTCTTATCTCGTAATCTAGCAAACAACCAGAACTACCACCAAATCTGACTACCACGGTACCACATATGCTATGTCATGGGATCACATATCAATCTGTCATGAGTCATAAGACAAGAATAATACTACAACTAACATCTAAATGGGGCTTCGCTGCAATCTACAACTGGATTTTCAAAGAAGCATAACTGAAGCACATTGAATAAGTAAATACATTGTAGAAAAAGATTCTAATGGTGTATAACTGTATATGCAGCAAGTTGAAAAGTAAGAGATGCAGACAGTAAGCAATTGTCAGAGCAATTCAAAATTCATGATTAACCGGCGGCAAATAGACCATGAAACATGGGCTGTAACTTTCAACAAATAAACCAAACTTCATAATCTCAGCAACCATCAGCATTGCTGGTGACGACCATGTTGCTGCCCTTGCCATTGTGGTTACGTTCATCCAAATCTTCCTCCTCGTCCTTCGATATAAATAATGCCCAGCATGTGAACACCACAACTCGGTTTCAGCCTGCATTCATGCGAGTAAGATGGATCATAGATTGACCTTGCATGAAAAGAAGAGGAAAACTATGGGAAAATAGAGGAACCCCCCAATGAATCTTGTTCACATACATTTGGTGTGTAGACGGATGGTTGCGACAGTGCAACAACAATGCATGCCAGTATCAAACAGAAATATTTCTTACAATGATCGCTTGCAAGACTCGGTAGGGCGGAGGAGCCCTGGTGTAGATGGCTACGGTCTGTGTTGGCTACGTACTTACCGTTAGAGCACGTACGTACGCAGCGGTCGCTAGCCGCGCTAGCCGGCGGATCTGTCCCAGATGATGCACACGTACAAGCAGCAAGCTAGCTGGTAGGTGGATGCTTCCGTGGAAGCTAGATAGCTATGAATTGATCGATGATCTCGGCGGAACAACGCACATGAACACATGCAATTTGCTGGCTAATAGGTGCGACACCGTAGGTGGCCTAGTGGATGGGGCTGCAGCCGTCATGTGTTGGAAGACGGCGGCGTCAATCACTAAAATCAGAACATGGATCCATATCACAGCAAGAATTTTTTTTCACTTCGTACCATTACTGTCATGAATCAGTTCAGAACTCAAGAATCAATAAACTGTATTACTAATAAAGACTAAATGTGCACATCCCAATGGTGAACTACAAGGATTCTACTACAACAGAATCGTTGTTAAATCGGAATTACAAATAATATAATATACAGAGGTGTAATACTTGTATTTGCAATAATTCCTGGTAAAATGATATAAAAGGCTGAAGAAATTACTGTTATAAGCACTCTTCGAAAGTTCAGAACCAGATACTTGCTAAACTATGAAAGTTCTTAAGATTATGTTTTTTCTAACAAACCCTCACATAGTGATTTTTATTTTCCCTTTCAAAAAAAGAAAGAAAACTCGTAGGCTCCACAAATATTGGCTCTAGAAGATCGTGAGTTCAACCAGGTGATTTCGCCTATAAGTCAAAGAACCAATCACCAAATAACTTGAGATTGTTGAGAGAATGCCGAGTAGAAAACTGAAATGTACACATGTACTGGAGCAAGTGGTTACACAGCGGTGTTGTGCGTTCAGCGGCCGCGGCAAGCACAACACGTTGGATGCATGAGGAAGAGAGGAAGGCGAGGGAGTGCTTACTGGCGCCGAGTGTGGTTTTGTTGAAAAGGTGGAAGGAGACACCATTGTCGTTGCCGAGAATCTTGTATAGACTTTGCCGAGTATATTGTAGACGTCGTCGATGAGGGAGGTGTGGAAGTCGCCCAAGTCCAGCATGTCTTCTTCGCTCAGATGAGGGAGGGAGGAGAAATACTCAACAAGCACCTTGTTCTTTGAGACAATATTTCAGAATGCACTTAGTTGTTTAAAGCAAAGCAGAACTCACATTCAAAGTAAATAGAGTATTATTTTCTAAGAAAAATCTATGCTATGTTTCGGAGAACAACTATCTTGTTTTTCTTAAGAATATATGTACCGAGAATAGTCACATAAAAATATGCACAATATAAGGAATGGAAACCAAATAAACTACTTCATCTCTTAATACTTTTGGCAAAAATAAACATCATATCCTGAAGAACAATACTGTGCTATGTCTTCATTAGTCCTGTTTGGCCCTGCATCTTGAATCCTTGTGTGGGTTACACCAAATTGTAGTATATTCTGTATACTCTCTTCGTTGCATGAAAGAAAAGAAAAGATTAATCAAGTACATGTTTTTTTAAATTAAAACTGCTCTGAAAATATCACCAATTGCTATTACTGTTAATTGTCTGCATATAACTCTGCTTAAGTGTGCTCATAGAAATTTTGTACTGCAGAGTAGTGATCGACCGAATACATGTAGACATTGTTGCATGCATATAACTCTGAATATTTAGGTGTGCAGAACGGAATAAATAACTCTACTAGTAGATTTAGCCAACATTATTTTGACCATCATAAATCTGCACAACTCAGTGCTACAAATGAAAATTACAAAAAGGACACTCTGATATCACAACTGAAAATACCTTGTCATATGTTTTATAACTGGCAATTCTACAATCTAAATATTGGAATTTCAAAGGAAAGATCATGCATATAATGAGAAACAAACCAACAAACCATGGATTCTCTGGTTGCAATTGCAACTACATGAAATTTACCTTTTCATGTACATAAAACCTTGCAGAATTTTCAGTCGCCACGGGCCTTGCAGAATTTATTCTGTATATAGAAGAAAAATGTAACCGAAGTACCACATACAACGAGTCAGCCACCCAAGTGCTCATATGGGCCTGGAAATACCCAAGTGCTCATCGAACAACACACTGAACACCGAGCACCAGGGCATTCGTGCGATCCCATCACGAATATAACTGTTGTGGAATTTAGGGAAGCTTACAACCGATCCAGTTAAATAAAGTTGCCATTTCCAACTAAAGCATAGAGGAAATAGAACTTACGCCTGCTGCACGTAATTCCCAGGGACTGCTTAACGATGCAATACAAAAATATGCATAGATATATCTATGAAACAACAGGTTGTGGGCAACGTGAGTGAATATAGTCCATTATATATTTGAAATCCAAGTGGACGGATTGGCTGGTGAGCTTCTAGACTGATATAAAGTAGACATCTAGGGTGCTAACTCTTTCTTTCGTTGGCCAACACAAAATATCTAAAAACTTAATAGAAAAGAATGCAAAGAGAAGAAAAAAGGCAAACCTTATGTGTGAATCAATGGATTGTGTGCCCGGCGGCCAAGCCACAATCATCCACGCAGATGAGCCTTGTCCAAAGTCTTGTACCGTACATTATACATTTGTTCCATCACCATTGGAACATCCAGGCATCAAAGAAACGCCAGCCGGCGAGATCCCTAGCCCCCGCAGATCCGGCTGCATCATCACCATGATCCAGCCAAGGAGTCACTGTGCTTGGTAGGGGAAGGCCACGCCAACGCCATCGACGCAGAATGGAATAGGGACCTGCCCCCACGGGTCCCGCCGCAAAAGATGCCGACGGGAATAGGGACCTGACCGACATCACCTCCATCATCCCGGACACGGCGTGCCCGGATGGCGCGGCGGGGCATGGCTGCCACAACAGAGATTCGTGCAGAGACAGAAGACAGGGCGCGGCAGCGGAGCTGGGAGAGATAGAAGACCGCGGGGCGGCCAGGGGAGGGGGGCGGCGGCGGCGGCCCTCGATGCGGAAAGAGGAAACGTTAGGCGGGAGGCCTTGACGTGCGGGAGGAGAGCCTCCACCAGATTAGATCGAGGGAAAAGAAAAAACTAGCAAACTTGCGGGAGAAACCATCATGGAGGGGTGTTAGTGGAGGACGAAAAAAACCAGATGAAAAAAAATGGACGAAAAAAACCGTGGAGGCTATTCTAGCAACTGAGATATTAGGAGTAGAGATTAAGAAGACACAAAAGCTCAAGCTTGGGGATGCCCAAGGAATCCCAAGATAATATTTCAAGAAGTCTCAAGCATCTAAGCTTGGGGATGGCCCGGTAGGCATCCCACCTTTCTTCATCAACAATTATCGGTTAGTATCGGTTGAACCTAAGTTTTTGCTTCTTCACATGATGTGTGCTATTCTTGTAATGTCATTTTTTTTGCTTGCTGTTTTAATAAAATACTTAGATCTAAATTTTTTTAAATGAGAGAGAGTCCTCACATAGCTACATATTTACTTAACTACTCATTTGATCTTCACTTATATCTTTTTGGAGTAGTTTGTCGAACACTCTCATACTTCACTTATATTATTTTGAGAGTTTATAATAGTGATGACAATTTGCACAAGCTATGAAATTGGTCCCAAAGTGATGGATATTCAAGAAGGATATAATAAAAACTTTCATGTAGATCATTGGATATGATAAGTTTGATTCCTTGCAATAGTTTTGCGATATGGAGATAATAATATGTGAGTCATGTTGGTGAGTAATTATTCTTTAGTAAGAATATTGGTGTTAAGGTTTGTGATTCCCTATGCAAGCACGAAAGTCAATAGTTATGCAATGAAATTACATCCTACTTATGGTGCATTATTCGGTGTTAGTTGTGCTTAATGCTCGCTTATGTGAATTTTTGTTCTTGGTTGGCTGCTTCTCAATCATTTTGCTAGCCTCCACTTGTACTAAGTAGAAATACTACTTGTGCATCCAAAACATTAAACCCAGTTTTGCCATATGAGTCCACCATACCTACCTATATGCGGTATTTCCGTGCCGTTCTAAGCAAATTTGTATGTGCCATCTCTAATTTTCAAAATGAATTTCCTTTTTGTGTGCCCGTACCGCTCATGAAGCGGCAGGGGGTGGCCAATATTTTCCAGCTAGATGTGTTATTCTCAAGATGAGTGTTTATTCACTTGTCATTGCACGAGAGTATGGCGGTAATAGGGATGCCCAGTCCTGAAATGAAAAAATACTTTATGTTGGCAAATAATAAATTCCTTGGAAAGTGTTGGTATGGACAGTACCCATGGATACGGCTAGCCATGGAGTGTGAAAGTATGGTGGAAAAAGGAATAAACTTTATTTTCTGTTTGGGAACCGCCTATGATATATCTAGCATGGAAAGTATTGGGAATTACTCGGTCGTTTTCATTGACGGGAAATGTATGCCTCTCAATTTTTTTATCTCTCAATTTAAGCTTTGAGCTCTGGCACCACTACAAATCCCTACTTCCCTCTGCAAAGGGCCTATCTATTTACTTTATGCAATTTTTATCTGAGTCTCCATCATCTCTTATAAAGCACCAACTAAGGGGCCCTATGATCGTACTTGAGCATTGGATGCAGCTAATATGTGAGTGTGTTTCATGAATGGATCAATGATTGAGCATGATGGGCTAGGGATAACTTTCTTTAGTGTTGATATTTTGAAAGACATGGTTGCTTGTTGATATGCTTGAGTATTGAAATCTTCATGTCAAAACTAGACTATTGCTTTGAACCATATAAAAGTCCAAATGTCCATGCTACAAAAGAAAAGAATATGTGCTGAACATGTTAGGCAGCATTACACATCAAAAATTCTGTTTTTATCATTTACCTACTCGAGGACGAGCAGGAATTAAGCTTGGGGATGCTGATACGTCTCCAACGTATCTATAGTTTTTGATTGTTCCATGCTGTTATATTATCCTTCTTGGATATTTTATATTCATTTTATAGCAACTTTATATCATTTTTGGGACTAACCTATTGACATAGTGCACAGTGCCAGTTGCTATTTTTTGCTTGTTTTTTACTTTGCAGAATATCAATACCAAACGGAGTCCAAATGCAATGAAACTTTTTGGAGATTTTTTCTGGACCAGAAGACACCCAGTGGGCCAAAGAAGTACTAGAGGGGAGGCCCAAGGTGAGCACAAGACACCTGGGCGCGCCAGGAGGCCCAGGCGCACCTAGGTGGGTTGTGCCCACCACGGAGACCTCCCGCACCTCCTCTTCGCCCTATAAATTCCCAAATATTCCAGAAACCCTAGGAGAGTCGAATGATCAAAAGTTCCGCCGCCGCAAGCCTCTGTAGCCACGAAAACTAATCTAGACCCCGTTCCAGCACCCTGCCGGAGGGGGAAATCATCACCGGTGGCCATCTTCATCATCCCAGCGGCCACCATGATGAGGAGGGAAGTAGTCCACCCTCGGGGATGAGGGTTTGTACTAGTAGCTATGTGTTTAATTTCTCTCTCTCTCTCTCTCTCTCTCGTGTTCTTGAGATGTCACGATCTTGATGTATCGCGGGCTTTGTTAATATAGTTGGATCATATGGTGTTTTCCCCTCTCTATCTTGTTGTGATGAATTGAGTTTTCCCTTTGAGATTTCGGTTTATCAGATTGAATACTTTTATGGATTTGAGAGCACTTGATGTATGTCTTGCTATGAATACCCGTGGTGACAATGGGGTGTCATATTGATTCACTTGATTTGTGTTTTGGCACTCAACTCACGGATTCCCGAGGTGACATTGGGGTAATCTATGCATAGGGGTTGATGCATGTTCTCATCTTTGTTTCTCCGGTAGAAATCTTGGGGCACTCTTTGAGGTTCTTTGTGTTGAATTGAGTATTATGAATCTGAAATTGTTTGATGCATATCGTAAAATCAACTCACGGATACTTGCGGTGACATTGGAGTATCTAGGTGACATTAGAGTTGGTTGATGTGTATCATATGGTGTTATTTTAGTACGAACTCTTGGTTAGATCGATCGGAAATAATAGCTTGGTGTTATTTTAGTACGAACTCTAGGATAGATTGATCGGAAAGAATAACTTTGAGGTGGTTTCGTACCCTATAAACAATTTCTTCTTATGTTCTCCGCTAGATAGGAACTTTGGAGTGATTCTTCATCGTATGTTGAGGGATGGTTATATGATCCAATTATATTAGCATTATTGAGAGATTGCACTAGCGAAAGTACACACCCTAGGCCTCATTTTCAAGCATTGCAATACCATTTGTGCTCCATTTTATCAATTGCTACCTTGCTGTTTTTTTATTGTTCCTATTGCAAAAATCAATATCTACTATCATTAATAGGCTTGTATCACCATCTCTTCGCCGAACTAGTGCACCTATACAAATTTCTATTGTATTTGGTGTGTTGGGGACACAAGAGACTTTTTGTTATTTGGTTGCAGGGTTGTTTGAGAGAGACCATCTTCATCCTACACCTCCCACGGATTGATAAACCTTAGGTCATCTATTTGAGGGAAAATTGCTACTGTCCTACAAAACTCTGCGCTTGGAGGCCCAACACGAGTCTACAAGAACAAGTTGTGTAGTAGACATCAGCCGCCTTCTAGGCCTTAGGCCTTGTCATTCGTCTGACCCGCCTACCGGGTCATCAGTGAGTCGCCAAGTTCGGCCGGGTCACCAGTGAGTCGCCAAGTCCCGGTCGGGTCCTACTTCAGGCCGGGTTATACCACGAGGTATATCCCCGACATCAACCACCAAATATCCCAATACTACTCTTGCGTCAACGAACGTTAAGCGTGCGACCCTGCGGGTTCGGGAATCATGTAGTCATGACCGAGACACCTCTCCGGTAAATAACCAATAGCGGGACCTGGATACCCATATTGATTCCTACATATTCCACGAAGATCTTTTATCGGTTGAACCACGATGTCAAGGATCCGGTTAATACCGTATGCAATTCCCTTTGTCCGGTGATATGTTACTTGCTGGAGAATCGATCGTCAGTATCTCCATACCTAGTTCAATCCCGTTACCGGCAAGTCTCTTTACTTGTTCCGTAATAAAAGTTCCCGTGACTAACTCATTAGTCACATTGCTTGCAAGCTCGAGAGGGCCCAGAGATATCTCTCCGTCATACAGAGTGACAAATCCCAGTCTCGATCCATGCCAACCCAACAGACACCTTCGGAGATACCTGTAGAGCACCTTTATGATCACCCAGTTACGAAGTGACGTTTGGATACACACTAAGTATTCCTTCGGTGTCAGGGAGTTACACGATCTCATGGTCTAAGGAACAGATACTTGACATGAAGAAAGCTATAGCAAATAAACTAAACAATCTGATGCTAAGCTTACGATTGGGTCTTGTCCATCACATCATTCTCCTAATGATGTGATCCCGTTATCAAATGACAACTCATGTCAATGGTTAGGAAACCTTAACCATCTCCGATCAATGAGCTAGTCTAGTAGAGGCTTACTAGGGACACTGTGTTGTCTATGTATTCACACATGTATTTAAGTTTCTGGTCAATACAATTCTAGCATGAATAATAAACATTTATCATGAACAAGAAAATATGATAATAACCAATTTATTATTGCCTCTAGGGCATATTTCCAACAGTCTCCCACTTGCACTAGAGTCAATAATCTAGTTTACATAGTTATGAATCTAACACCCATGGAGTCTTGGTGCTGATCATGTTTTGTCGGCGGAAGAGGTTTAGTCAACGGGTCTGCTACATTCAGATCCGTATGTACTTTGCAAAGTTCTATGTCTCCATCCTTAACATAATTATGAATGGAGTTGAAGCGACGCTTGATGTGCTTGGTTCTCTTGTGAAACCTGGGCTCCTTGGCAATGGCAATAGCTCCAGTGTTGTCACAAAACATAGTCATTGGATCCGATGCACTAGGTATTACATCCAGATCGGATATGAACTCCTTCATCCAGACTCCGGTCCTTCATCCACTCTGGTGCGGAACGTACCCTGGTCGGCCTACGAAGTTCAGTAGTAACTTGATCCGAAGTTTCATGATCATCATCATTAGCTTCCTCTTCAGTTGGTGTAGGCATCACGGGAACTGCTTTCTGTGATGTGCTACTTTCCAATTCAAGACACTACAAACAAAATACACTTCCGTGATGATACGTGTTTGTTGATACGTCCATTTTGCATCATGTTTTCCTACTATTATTTATGATGTTTTTATGCATAATAATGCTTTTTGGAGTAATTCTAATGCCTTTTCTCTCATAATATGCAAGGTATACACAAAGAGGGAGAATTCCGGCAGCTAGAAATCTGGACCTGAAAAAGCTATGTCAAGCTACCTATTCTGCACAACTCCAAATGAGCTGAAACTTCACAGAGATTTTTTATGGTATAAATGAGGAGTATTGGAGACAATAAGTACCAGAGGGGGCCCACCAGGTGGGCACAACCCACCTGGGCGCGCCCTGGTGGGTTGTGCTCCCCTCGGCCCACCTCCGGTGCCCATCTTCTGGTATATAAGTCATTTTGACCTAGAAAAAATCAGGAGAGGACTTTCGGGATGGAGCGCCACCGTCTCGAGGCGGAACTTGGGCAGGAGCACTTTTGGACTCCGACGGAGCGATTCCGCCGGGGGAACTTCCCTCCCGGAGGGGGAAATCATCGTCATCATCATCACTAACAACTCTCCCATCTTGGGGAGGGCAATCTCCATCAACATCTTCAACAACACCATCTCCTCTCAAACCCTAGTTCATCTCTTGTGTTCAATCTTTGTACCGGAACTATAGATTGGTGCTTGTGGGTGACTAGTAGTGTTGATTACATCTTGTAGTTGATTACTGTATGGTTTATTTGGTGGAAGATTATATGTTCAGATCCAATATGCTATTTAATACCCCTCTGATCTTGAGCATGATTATCATTTGTGAGTAGTTACTTTTGTTCTTGAGGTCACGGGAGAAATCATGTTGCAAGTAATCATGTGAACTTGATATGTGTTCGATATTTTGATAGTGTGTATGTTGTGATTCCCTTAGTGGTGTCATGTGTACGTCGACTACATGACACTTCACCATATTTGGGCCTAAGGGAATGCATTGTGGAGTAGTTATTAGATGATGGGTTGCGAGAGTGATAGAAGCTTAAACCCTAGTTTATGCGCTATTCCGTAAGGGACCGATTGGATCCAAAAGTTTAATGCTATGGTTAGAATTTATTCTTAATACTTTTCTCGTAGTTGCGGATGCTTGCGAGGGGGTTAATCATAAGTAGGAGGTTTGTTCAAGTAAGAACAACACCTAAGCACCGGTCCACCCACATATCAAATTATCAAAGTAGCGAACACGAATCGAACCAACATGATGAAAGTGACTAGATGAAATTCCCGTGCACCCTCAAGAACGCTTTGCTTATTATAAGAGACCGCTTTGGCCTGTCCTTTGCCTCAAAAGGATTGGGCTACCTTGCTGCACTTTTATTACAACTACCGTTACTTGCTCGTTACAAATTATCTTGCTATCAAACTACTCTGCTACTTACAATTTCAGTACTTGTAGACATTACCTTGCTGAAAACCACTTGTCATTTCCTTCTGCTCCTCGTTGGGTTCGACACTCTTACTTATCGAAAAGGCTACAATTGACCCCATATACTTGTGGGTCATCATTTGTCACAGTAGGTCACGTTTTCTGTCATGCATGTACATCCACGACAATTTTATGACAGAATCAAGATAGTCATACCTGTGCTGTCGTAGAAGTGTTCCATGACAATACCAAAATTATCATCACGGAAGTGTCCAGTTCCATGACGATAAATCGCGCGTCATGGAAGTGCTTTCGTCAAGGGTAACCGACACGTGGCATACACCGTAATGGGTCGCCGTTAAGCTATCGGGTTCCGGTTTGGATCCGATAACCCGTTAACAGCCTGGACCAATGGGGATTTTCTACGTGTAAAATTCTGATTCGCCGGAGTATCCACGTGTCAGCTTAGCTTGGGACAAATGACGACCACTCATTGGACGGGAGGCGCCTATGATACGTCGACACGTGGCATGGCCCAACAGTGGCCCATTCAGGTGAAAAGGCCGACCCATTTGACTTGGTCAAAAGGTAGCGGGCCGGCCCACGGAAAGCCTGTTAATGGCATGTTCGCATATAGCCCATTTACAGCCCGCTAACTCACGGCCCGTTATGGCCTATCCGAATTTGGCCTAGTACCGGCATATGGGCAGTCCAATATGATTCCAGCCCATTGTAACTTCTGGCCCATGTATGGCCCATGACGTCTTTCGGCCCATATGAGGCCCTATGTAACTCTTGGCCCATTAACGAGCCATGGTGAAACTGGCCCATAATGAATAGTGTATCGATTTATACCCATTAACGGCCCATTATTCCATTGGGCCCTTTCTAGCCCGTGTGATCTTTCGGCCTTCTAAGGGCCCATTTATTCTTGGGCTCACTTCCAGCATTCGATTACTTCCGGTCCGTTACTCGCCTATTCCACTTGTGGGCCAAATTCAGCCCGTGGTTACAGTCGGCCTGTTTTTGGCTCGTTAATCTATTGGGCTATTTTCTTAGCGTCATCAAATACGGCCCGTTTAAGCCCGTTATACATATCGGCTATTAACGGCCCGTTATGATCGGGCCATAAACAGACAATTTCCACTCTAGCCCGTTTACGACCCATGTTGTGGTCCTTTATTGGTCTATGAATAGTATGGCCCGTAGAAGGCCCATTGATTCTAACGCCCCCGCACAAGGCCCATTGATCCTACGACCCATAGGAGGGCCATAGATCCTATGGCCCATAGGAGGCCATGGTCACTACATAATGGTCCAAGGTTATTATGGCCTAGTTTAAAAAAATATTTTATTGTTGCCACTAGCAAACCGCGGAAAAAGCACTGCAGTGACTGCAACCAAACAAATAAACAAGACAATAAGGAAATAAATAAGCAAGCAACTTACGCTAGGCTATTACGGCTATTACACATATTACATCCACTGGGCATCAAAGTTCGCCACCAGTGCAAATATAGGGAACAAAGGAGCATATTACATACACTGGGCGTCTTAATTGGCCACCAGTGCAAATAAACGAGCGGCAGCAAAACAAGTCCATAACTGAAACAACTTCACAAGAGCTCAAGAAACGTTATCCTAGGTATCCACCATGCTGGCAATAAGCTTGGAAAGCTTATTAGCAGCTTTCTCTTGTTTGGCGCTAAAATCCTCCAATGCTTGCTGTTGCACCAGAAAGTATGCATCTGAATTCTCCAGGTACTTCCTCAGTCCTTCGGCTTCTTGTCGTAGCACAGCTGATCGATGTCTTTCAGTTTGTAGTTGAGCCTCAAGAAACTGAACTAATTCAGGCAGTGAGTTCGAAGAGCTTGTGCCAACTATAGTGGCCAGTAACTCGAACACTACATCAAGACAGGACTTTGGGGTTGCTCACTTGCTTCAAGATAGTTTTCCTTAGCTGTTTTATCAGCTTTGTTGGAGACCAACAAGGATGTCTCACTATCCTGAACCTTATCTGCATTACTTCCTTTACCATTGCTTAATAAGGTACTCTTCCCAAATATTCTGTCAGCATTCTAAAAGAAGAAACAAGTAGACACATAACAGGTTTAGCATGTAGTATATGAAACTCATTTCGGTGAACCAGTTCAGTAGTAAGGTGGACAGGATTAAACTACCAAGTCTTCTATTGCCAAGTAGTAAGTACATAATAAAAGCATCAAACAAACATATATCTATGTCCTATGGTCATTGCATTGTCTTGCCAAATCAAAATAGAGACACTGTTCAAATCATATCAGTTCAAGACAAAGCAGCATTGAAAGAATACAAGTGTGGGAAACTACACGGCACAACAAGATTTCAGATGGGTAACACGGTTATACATGTACAACAACACTATTGGCTCTGTTGTGATGCTAGTAATGTGCATGATATGAGAAGTCAACTGTATACACAATTGAAATTGAAATCAACAGAGCAATTTAGAAGAGCAAACCTATTAAAGAAACATGTTTAAACATACCTGTTGTGCCATTGGAGTTTCGATTGGATCCTTCAATTTAAAAATAAGTTTGTATGAGTAAATACAGTGATACAAGAGCAAAGTAGTATGCACCATAGCAATGGAATCTTAAATGAGAACAATTCTTCTTCAGGTTTAAGCACTTGTTCTACACGAACAGAGTACAATAAGATGCAGGCATATAATACTTCAAAATAAAAAATGAGCTCATAGACCTTACCACATTCTTGGTTCGGGACCAGTACAGAACAAGGCGTTCCTAGTCATCGTGCCGTAAATGTGTCTCAGGAGAAAGTAAGGGAATTTGATGAGTTTCTTTGCCAGTGAAGTACGTTCTCTTCAGGTAATTCCGATACCGCAACCAAGCATTCTTGAAGATAGCAGAGGTATTAGCACAGGTTACCTCATCCTGAGTGTCCAAATCGGTCCTTCTCTATAGAGAAAAATGGGAACATTTGCTGTATTAAAACCAGCATGGAGGTAGAATGTATGGGACAAAGCAAAGTATTTGCCATAAATAACATTACTTACACATAACTCCTGGACGAACACCTGCAACTGGCTTTTCCCTTCATCTTCAGTATAATATTTCCATGATGGGAAGATACACACATAGGATTTAACAACATCAAATGCGATAGATGCTAAACTACGAATGGCTGGTTGTGCTTCGTCCACAGAAATAGGTGTACTAACTGGTGGAGTTGGGGTTCGCCGTGGTAGTACTGGTGCTTTGGGCACTGGAGCTGCCATACTAACTGCTCTTGTTTGGGAGCTCTGTGCTGGAGATGGTGCTGTGTCAACTGGAACTGGGTTACTATCTGCTGTGGTTGGGGTTAGATTGGGTGAGGCTGGTTCTCTGTCCATCGGAGTAGGGGTACAATCTGCGAGAGTCTGAGTTATGTGTGGTAGGGCTGGTTCTCGTGCATGTACAACCGGGGTGCTATCTCCACCAAGAGGTAGCACTGTTTTATTTGAAGACCGTGTTTTTACTCCGCTAGATACTGCCATCACCCCCTCCAATTCAAATGGCTGATAAACAAGAAAAGTAGTTGAATGTACAAACCTTGTATGAGAGACAGATGCAATAGATAGTGTCGAAAAAAGAGGGCATGAAATAATTCACATGTATATTGTTTAACTAAAAAAGGATAGAATGACATAATTTCACATATATGATGTCTATCTAAACTGGATAGCATAGCATAACATAACTCAAAGATATGATGACTGATTAAACAGGATGGCATGAGATAATTATATCATGTCTTTAGTAAACAGGTTGGCATGGCATAATTCACATACATGTTATCTAAGTAATCAGGATCGCATGATATAATTCACACGTGTGATTTATATACTAAGCAGAGGGCATTCGCATATATGATGTCTGAACTAAGAACATGGTGTTGAATATTGTGTATATGATGTCTAAACTATGCAATGCAACACACCATATGCATGATATGAGCAGTATAACCGTGCCAAGTTAGAGCATACACCTCGGTGGGGGAATAGGATTGGTCATCTGTCTCTGAATCCATCTCTGAGGAGCTATCGGGACCCATCAAGAGATCTGCTTCGACAGGTAGCACTGTCTGCTCTGAAGACCTTGTTTTCACTCCAGATTTTTCCATCACCACTCAAATGGCTGATTCACAGAAAAAGTAGTTGAATGTACAAACATTGTCGACAAATGGAAATGTAATGAAGAAAAGGATTGGCAAGATATATTTCAAATATATGATGCCTGGTTAAACAGGATGGCATTGCATATTTCACATATATTATGGCTGGCTAAAAGAGATTAGATTGCATAATTCACATATATGATATAGAAACTAAACAGGTGGCATTACAGAACATGTCTAAACTAAGCAGATGACATATATGATGTCGAAAGTAGGCACTGCAAGGCAACGTATGCATGATATGACCAACATCATCATGCCAAGTTAGAGCAAACACCTCGGGGGGTAAATAGGAGTGGTCAACTCCGTCTGAATCCGCCTTAGAATAGATATCTTCTAGTGGATTACAATCTGGAGTGGGGGGGGGGAGGGTTTGCCATTGCACCCACCATGGAGCGATGTCTGCATGGCATTGTATTGCCGCGCAAAACTCTTCTCTTTTTCTCTACATGTTCAGCATGACTGTGTATAATATCTGACATGCATACGAAAACAATATAGTGAGATTATGTAAGGAGAGCATGCAGAAATCTAGAGTGATGGTAACAACCAGTGGATAGATCCAAAAATAATGATAGCAGGCTGATGATAGCTTTACTTTAATAAAAAGAAAGATGATGATTGCTTTACTGTTTGTTTCCCACCCAAGATGAACAACATAGACATACCCTAGGTGAACCAGATAATAGACAGAGATAATATTCATTGCTGCCTCGATATGTGCCCCACAAGCATTTTAAAACTCAAGTTTGAACATTAATTTGGACCTGACTTGGAGTCGAAGAGGTGAACATGACGATAAAGTAGCAGGTAATATTAAGCAATGCATAACATAAGCAGAAACAAAAGAGTGCGACCTCTCTTGTGGACCCGTATACTCCTCAGGTTCATTTGCTGAGTCGATGATGGTGATGCAGTTGCGGTGGGTGCTGGCGGCAGGGAAGGAGATCTGAGGCGGTGAAAGACGGTCGGGAGTCGTGATGTCTGGTATGGTGGATGCTTCTATCGATGGAGCAGCTCAGGTGAGGTGGACGACGTCACGGCAGGAGCAGTACAAACCACACAAAGTTTTCTTCGACACCTATCTGTAACTCAAGTAATTCTGTAAGGGCTCCTTTGGCTTGCAGGATTCTAAAAATGCAGGGATAGGAAAAACACCGGAATAGGATAGGAATGCACGTGGGAAACAGAGCATTTGTAAACACAGGATTTCTGTCAACTTGGGTGTTTGGTTCACAGGAATTGGAAGAGCAGAGGAATGCAAAGAAACATGGCCAAATTAAAGTGAAACAATATGAAAGTGTGTACAGTTAGAATGTTATTCTGCCACTAATGCACTTAGTCTTGTTTTCATGCATAGGAAAAGTAGCTCCAGGTGGATGTTTTGCTCCATTCCTTTCAACCAAATGCATGAATAATTGAATAGTAGAGTACCATAGGAAAATTTCCTATTGCTATGTTTTTCCTTCACTTTTTCCTTTGAACCAAAATAGCCCTAATGGATCGACATGAATGTAGAGTAATAAGTGATGCAACAAGTGTACAACCTCTTTGTCATAGCCGTGTTGACCTCAGCATCATTGGGTTGGTCGCTGAAGAAGTTGCGGTAGAGGTGGCTGTCGGAGGTGTGGTGGAAGATCTGAGGCATCTGTAGACAGCGTCCAGGGTACTGCTCTGTTGTGATGGATGGTTCCGTCATTGGAGCAGCTCCGGCGAGCCGTAAGACGTCGAGGCTGAAGCAGCACAAGACATACATCGTTAATCTCAAGTGGGATTCTAATAGCATCTCCAATAGATGATGTAAAATACATTACCAAAAAGTGGTAGATGTAAAATGTACATCACCAAAAAACACCTGACTACAACAGATGAGGTAAAACTGTTGACTCTGAACTTAACTGTCAAAACTGAAATTTACTGTGGAATCTGAATGTTACTGTCGAAACTGAACGCACTGGTAGCAGAGATGCACTTCACATGTAGTTTAGGCCGCTCGAGCACTAGTAGTAGAGAAACAGTGATCTAAATCAGCAGGCGACCGACAGGGAACACAGTAGCAGATAGCAGCCAGAGCAGCAGCGCCTGGAGCAGTAGCGCGAACAAGAGCTAGAGCAACAACTCGTGTAGCTGCAGCAGCCCATGTAGCAGCATCAGCAGTGCGAGCGAGAGCAAGAGCAAAGCAGCAGCACGAGTGAGGGGAAGAGCAGAGCAGCAGCGCGAGCGAGAGAGAGCCGGAGCAGCAGCAATGCGAGTGAGTGAGAGCCGTAGAAGCAGCAGCAGCAGCAGAGAAGCAGCGTGAGCGAGCGAGAGCCAGAGCAGCAGCAGCAGCTTCGGCTGGTATGGACGCCGCCGCCGAGGGAGCCTCACACTGGGGGAGAGCCGTCGTGGAGATGTCACCGGCGGCGCCGACTACGAGGTAGCCGTGCCATGGGGGAGCAGGATCGAGCACCGGCAGCGCCGGGAGGTCAAGTTAAGGAGAAGGTGCGATGTGATGAGTGTACAACCTCTTTGGTGGCTCCAAGTAGGCCTCGGCTTCGTCCGAGGAGTCGATGAGGATGCTGCGGTTCCGGTGGAGCAGGTTAAGGCGGCGCTGTGGGGATGGAGCAGCCGCAATGGACAAGGCGATCGTCGGAGCAGCTCCTTGGAGGTGGAGGATGGGGCGGCTGAACCGGCGGGACGACGAGATCGACGACGGATCCTCATCCAGGGCGGTGGATCAGGGACGTCGACCTGTTGCAGTGGACGGCGTCATCGGGGAAGAGGCTCCGGCTGGGCAGCGGTGGGGTGGCGGACGACAGAGGGTGGGGTTTCGTGGCTGGAGTAGAGAGGTTATGGCGGCCTGGGATTTCGAATGGCGAAAAGGAGGTGATGGGAGGGGGGAACCATGACTTAGGGACGCGCTTGTCCAAAATGTAGGGTGTGTTAAAAAAGTACTCCCACCGATTTGAACTAGCGGCCCTTTTGGCTCAGGGTTAGAAGGGGGATTTCGCGTGTCGGGATTTGGCAGCTGGAGGGAGTTTTCGCGCGCGTTGTAATTTCGGCATAGCAAGGCGCGGGTTGGGAAGGCGCGAGTTTTGGGAGCACGGTATCTGAATTTTCGGGATAACAAGGCGCGGGTTGAATTGAAGAGACAAGCCTAATGTGTAATAATGTACATACCAAATCAATTCGCACTTCCCTCAATGAAACAAATGAAAAAATAAAACTATTCGCACCACACAAAAAGAGTCTTGTCCCGTTTTACTGTACAAATGCTATTCAAAGCTATGAATCCATGTTATGTCCAATTAACTTTTTTCGCTGGCTGTATAATGCATGTAACCTACTCATACGGACATTTTAGTGCATTCCAAATTTCTATACTACCGCTGCAATTCGAACTAAATTTGATTTTGTTTCTCTATTTGAATAAGAATCTACAATCATGATTGTTGCCAACTTAAACCATCATTCGTATATTATCTTAACAACACAACACATGATTTCTATAGAGATAGATATGAACTATGTGTACTATATGAACTCGAATTCAAAATTTTGAATACACTTGATGTTGATTCCATATAATAGTACATTTGATGTACTAACTAGATCTTCATAATCTAAACAATGTTTCATATGTACACTGTGTTTATCACACAAAGTATAGTTCCCCGCCCCCTACGTTATGACAAGTATTTAGCCCTGAGCTGCAAAAGCCACACATTATCACAAATTCAAATAAATGTTCTATATATTATATGTAGTATAACATGTTCATAACTACACCATGCGTATCACCATTATATATATATATATATTCATGCATGCGTCGGTTCAAAACACTATAATATCTTCTTCAAATATCCGAATCCACTTTTTATAATGAATTATGATCTCTGTTCGTCTTTTACACCCACACAATCCTCTTCTCTTTGTAGCTAGCGCTAACTTTCTCTCGTGCATGCACACGCCCGCCCCCTCTCACCCTCCCTCAGTGTCCCCTCCATCACGCACATTCGTTATTTCTCTTTAGGTCGTTCACCCACAGTGTGTGTAGGCCCCCCGGCTCCTTCTTTCCAGCACACACCGGTCGATATACCTCTCTAGCCAAGTGTGCCTACCACAAACACACACTCTCCCTCTTCTCTTTTCACCGTCCATGCCCCCCTATGTCCAATACGGTTCCACGCACGTGCACACTCCCGCCTCTCTTTTCATCGATCTCATACTCGCACACTCCTCCCCCTCGATATAGCAGGCCTCTCGCACCACCTCCTAGCCGCATTCCTCTCCCCCTGTCCGTCTCTCCGGACCTTATTTGCTTCTAACACATACATGCATGTATACCTACCGATCTCCCTACATATAGCTAGGTCGACTATAAGTCTTTTTCCCCACGCACTGATCGACGTACCTCACTAGTTATGTCTCTCCCTTTCTCCGACACACGATGATTGATCTTCCTATGTAGTTACGTCTGCTTACCACAACCATATCGTCCCCCCTCATCATCCTTGCATACCTCCCGACCCGTCTCTCACACGCACGTGCATAGACAGGCAGACATCCCCTCTCTTATTGATATACCCTCCGTTTGTCTACCAGGCCTCTCCCACCATTTGTGAGAAGCAACTCCACCACCAACCCTCTGACACTCTACCTTTGTCTTTCTCCCAACCTTATTCCTCTGCTACACATATGCATGGATGTTGATCGATCTCCCTCAGTACATAGCTAGGTCTCTCTCCTTCTCCACACATATACCATTCGATCTACCTCTCTATAGTTAGGTCTGTGCCCCTTCGCCCCCCACACTGATAGTCGAACATTGTAGGTAGGTATCCATGCCACAGAGACAAACTGCACCTCTGCCGTCTCACATTCCAGTAGGCTAGCCGCCCTGTATCTTTGACGTGGGCAAACACAAATTCGATGGCACTCTTTATCGATCGCGCACCCACACACTTCATCCCTGTTTTCGATTCTATCGATATCTCACGCCAATGATCCCTCCACTCTCTTCTCGTGGATCGCTCCCTCTATATATGATTTATCCATGACTCTGTTTAACAAACATTGCATATGTTACATTTTTTTGTTTGAGATATCATCGATACATTGCCTCTGTTTCGCACAAACCATCATCTCACACCCACCCACGTACGTACCCGCACATAAAGAAGAGGTGCATGCATGACTCACGTACTCACGTCTCGTTCCCGGCCACACCCGCGCGGGTACACGGTGGAGTTCATTTCTGTACGAAAAGGCAGCCCACGTGATAATTTGACGCGTGTAGCGGTTGTTTACTCGAGGGAGGGTCGTGTACCACGCGTACACGGAACAAAGTTCGACTTGACGCGTTAGTATTAAATAAAGTTATATTACTCAATGGCACGTACAGAATATAAAATGATTGTCATCGAGGAAAAAGAAATCCGCTCCACTATATACAATGGAGCCTGCCTGCCGGGGTTTGTCCCTCGTCACACTATCTCACACAAGGTGGCAGTGGCCTCTTTCTCTCACCGTTGGTCACTGATCCGGCCGCATCCCGTCCTCCGGTGGAAAGGGAGGATGTGCATCGTTTCTCCGTTCGACGGCGTCGAGGCAGCACATCCTGATCTGCGGTACCCGCCGTTCTCTTTGACCAAGCTCCGGCACGGCAGGGCCTTCGCCACTTGCTCGCTGCCGCAATATGGGCAGATCCTGACCGCCGGCGCCCTCCTAGTTACATCCCGGCGACCCTCAGGTACAACTTCCTCTGGCCTTGCTCCTTCCCATCTTCCCACGTTGCTGCATGTGGATCTTCCCTAGTTCTTTGCCCAAAACGTAGCTCGTCCGGCGTACTTTCCATATTGCAATCTCGTCCTCACACCGTTTTAGATAAACAACCATGCTGTTATCTTCCCTTAGGACAAAGAATATGCTTCTTTTTTTTCGTCGTATGTGTCATCAACTGTTATTGGCCAGTAATTGTTTCCTTTCTACCTCTTTTTTGCAAACAGGGCTATCCATTTCACCTTGTTGCTATTGCGACCTTTTGGTGAACTGCACAAATCACTTTTTTCTTCAGAGTGTTTTGTGTAGTTCTACTAAAATGTCACATGGGCAACGTCTCTACATTTCAGTGCGACTGCACAAAGGGAGATTGGTTTTGCTCTATCCTCCTCATCCAACTCCGAGCCTAATCTTCTCCAACTATTTGCTTAATCTTCTCCCACTAGTTAGTCTTTAGAGAGACGGCAAAGGTGACCGACTTCTATTTGTGTGTTTATTGTTTCATCAACAGTCCTCTATTATTGTAATCACACTTAATATCTTTGGAACAGGGATGCTCAGCTCTATTTTAGTGGAACTTCACAAAATGATCGGAATGTTGCATGCTCCTGACAGCTACTTTTTTTCCCAACTTGCCATGTTGATTTAGACAGAGCTGGGGGGAAGTTGCTGCCAATGAAAGCATGGATCGATTTTAATTTAACACCTTCTCACAACTTTGTCTTCAGTTGTGATGTAAATATTAGCTCTGATATGCTAATCATTGAGATGCATTAGCAAGGAAGTTAGTTTTTTATTTTTTCCGAAAGAGCATGGATGGCAAGACACACGAAATAAAAGCTGAAAGCTTCAGACTTTTTACAATTTAATGTCGCTGGAAAATTATTTGTATAGTACGTCAATTATGTAAACAAATGCTGGAAGCTTGATAGCATTGCCAGAAGCCTCTTCAGCATCCAGGTCCATGTGCCATGCACCAAATTATAGTGCACAACCGCATGGGAGACTCAGCCCGGTAGTTGCGCCGCACTAATAGTGAGTAATGAGCAGTCAAATCATAAGCCCCACCTTTCCCACTGTAAGTTGCTCGGAAGAAGCAACCATCAATACGCTCTTCTTTGAATCCGCTCATACTACTCCCTACGTCACAGTTTATAGAGCGCGCTTCAACAATCTCTGGGACCAAGGCGACTAGCGATCGGCCTGAAAAATAGCATTGGTAGTTATAGCACCGCGTCTATTATAGAGGAAATAATGCGTACACACATGCATGCAGTGCTTCCACCCCGGGTACACACCTGCATGCACTTACTCCACTCTGCGTACACACCTACATTGAGAGAAAATTGTGGACTTGATTGCGGTTACCACATCCTAATTAATTGAGCATTAAACCAAACGCGTCTAAAATCTCTCTGGTGGTGGAAATGCATGAGAATGAAGTGCGCCCTATAAACTGTGACAGAGGGAGTAGTATGAAGGTGCAAAACCAAGTATGCGTATGGCCTGTCGGTCAACGCGCTTCCTCTTGGCATATCACTGACATGTGGGACCGGAGTGTGAGCAAACCGATCTCAATTGATGGCAAAATGGCCAACCCGCCGCTCCTTGAGAGAGACGAGGAGAGAGAACACACAGACGGGTTCGCACGGAGGCCAAGATATATTCGAGCATGGTTGATCGATATCATCATTACATGTTCGATGTTTTTTAATACTCCAGTACTATTGGGCTGCCGTTTTCCGCACTTCTCCCGAATAAATGTGTACTTTATCAGAGATTAAAATAAAATAAGAGTACAGATGCTCCACCATGCGGTTCCTAGTACCTGTATACTAGTAAGTAGTACTCGTACTACTAAACCTTGCGCTTGGCTCTTCGCCTCTTCGGGAAGTCGAACAATGATGGTACTACAGTGTATGCCTCTGGCAATTTGACACCGAATGAACTGTTGCACATCCACCGCCTGGGCGAGGGTAGGTTGCATTAGTCAAAAGCTTCTCCTCGTCCTGCGAGCCACCGAGCTTGAGGTAGACGAAGAGGGCGTAAGCGAGCTTCACCTTGTCCTGCAAGCTTCTCCTCGTTCTGCGAGTTGACGGGACACACCAAAAAGCAGTGCTAGTCCATACTCCCTCCTTTCCGGTTAATATGGCTTAATCTTTTTTGCGGGTAAATGAGAGACCTTTATTCATACATAAGCATTCTTAGGACAATCAGCCAAGAGACTGGTCACTAGGAAGCGAGGTACCCCGCAAAAAAAAGGAAGCGAGGTGTTTCATCAAGCCAGCTCTCGGTCACATTCAAAGTGCAGCAAGCATGGTTCGCACAAAGATGCACCGCAAGGTTTGCTGACCTATTTACATGCTGAATAACAAAAAAAGAGAAAATTTTACTGAGCGCTCCTATTTCTAACAGGATAGGAGCCAGAATTAAGCGAGAATTGTGGCGAGTGTTCCATGTAATCAACTTCCATTATCACATGCGAGAACCCTCGAAGAGAAGCAAATGTGTTGAAGATTGCTTTATCATAGATTAAAATAAAATAAGAGTACAGATGCTCCACCATGCGTTTCCTAGTAGTACTACCTGTATACTAGTACTCGGAGTACTACTGTAGTAAACTTTGCGCTTGGCTGTTCGCCTCTTCGGGAAGTCGAACAATAATGGTACTAGTACAGTGTTTGATTCTGGCAATCTGACACCGAATTAACTGTTGCACGTCCACCGCCTGAGCGAGGGAGAGATTGCATTAGTCAAAAGTTTCTCCTTTTCCTGCAAGCCACCGCCCGCAAGCTTCTCCCGTCCTGCAAGCTTCTCCTCATTCTGCAAGTTGACGGGACACACCAAAGTAATGCTAGTCCATACTGCCTCCTTTCTGGTTAATATGGCTTAATTTGAAACGAGATAAATACACTATCTGTCACTGTATATTTGTAAAAATACAGCTAGTGGACTTCATAATACGCTCATTGTGGTCAATATATACATTTTCTGGTGTTTATACGGTCACTAGCTCACCTTGGCTGAGTATGTGTGTGCATGCACGTGTAGGTTGAGCACTTGAGCGTGACCATGTGTGTTCCGTCGTGTGCTCGGACATGCATGCATTAGGGCGTCGTGCGCATTTTTGCGTCCATGTGTACGTGTGACTGTTGCATGCATGCACGAGGTTGTAGTCCCTCACATTCACATGTTCATAAGTCAATGCTTTGTCAGAACATTGCATGCAAGGTTTAATCATTCGTTGTTCACACATGCATTCCCGATATTAATACGTTGGTAAAGACAATTTCTTTAGGAACACAAGCCCATGAATTGAGTACAAAGGGGACCAATAAGCCAGGATGGAGGGAGTACTAGTAGTGAACCGGAAGGAGGGAGTAGGTACTAGTAGTACGTAACAATGTGCAGTAACAAAATTCCTCTATGCGCATCCTGTCTACTACGTGTCATGCAAGAAAATAGAGATAAGTACAAGTGAGACTCAGGAACGGTCATACACGTAGGGGAGTACGCGTAGGGGCCACTTAGGAGCAGTCAAATCACACAGTAAGTTAGTCGGACGAAGCAACCATCATTTCACTCTTCAATGACACGTACACAATATAAATGGTTGATATGGAGAGAAAAAGAAAACCGCTCCACTATATATACACTAGCAGGAGCCTAAGCTACAAGCCTGCTTGCTTGGGTTGCTCTCTTCACAAGCATAGAACGGCGGTGGCCACACCGCTGGTCACAGATCCAGCTTGATCCCGCCGCTGGGGGAAGGGGACGATGTTCTGCGTTGACGCGGTCGACAGCTGCGAGGGAGAAAACCCACTGTCAGTGCGTCCTGGTCGGGGGTCCCTGCGGTATGGGCTGATGCCGCCTCGCACCGCCCTTCTAGCTACACCCCGACGTCCCAGGTACAACTTCCTTTTAGAGCCGGCTTGCTCCACTACCGCAGCTCCCCACATAGCTCCATCTCCATGTGGATCTTTCTCTACTTCTACCGGCTTCTATTTGTGATGAGTTTATGTCTCATGAACTAGTGCCACTACTATTATTCTAATCACACTTCTTCAATATCTTTGCCAACAGGGATGCACAGCTCGATTTTAGTGGAACTGCACAAAAGCATCGTATGATCCGAGGGTGCCAGGCTTCTTTCCTTCGACAGGTTCTACCTAGCTAGGAAATTAAGTCATGTTTAGGGTTTGGGGTTTACGGTGTAGAGACCCCATCAGTAGTTTTTTTTGTACACACTCTCACAACTTTTGTCTTTGGTTGTGAAGTAAATATTGGCTATGATCTGTGAATCATTGAGATGCATCAGCATGCGTGTTAGTTTTCCTTTGTATTTGATGGAATGTTGTAATGGGCCAACCTTGGAGTCAGGATACATACATGAAACAAAATCATAAAGCTTCGTACTCCCTCCGATCCTTTTTTGTATGCGTATAAGGCTACTCATAGTGGGGAGTATCATATACTAGGATCATGCATAAATTACATAGGGGACTAATAAACCAGGACGGAGGTAGTATGTGAGAGTGTATGGTGGGTCATGTGGTAAAATGTACTACTACGCAAAGAAAAAAGGACTGGAGGTGTCGCACGATGTCCAAGGAATATGGTGATAGTGGGAGGTGGGCCATGTAGTCACTAGGTTGCCGTGTTTCGCACTCCTTCGGTGTAAGAGTGGAGAAAGTTAGTTTTATCACAGAATAAATAAATAAGAGTGCAGGCGCTCTACGACGCTCTACCGCCGCAGTAATAGTGACCAATGAGCCACCAAATCACATAGACCCGGTATAGTTATTCGACGGAAGAAGCAAACCATCACTCTATCTCTCTCATGCAGTACAATATTCTTTTGGAAACCAACATTTCGTTTCCTTGGATCGCGCCATCGAGCAAAACCAACGTTTAAATCACGTCTGTCGCATTCGTGTCTCACCCTCCTCCACCCCACACGGTCACTCGGCATGCTTGTCGATGGATCACGCCCTGGAGTACTAGCACTACTGGAAGAGATTGACGAGGAGGGGCAGGACATCTAGCTATAGCACAGACTCCCAAGAACTTTTTTACATGCATGTTGTGGCCGGCCGTGGCGACGTTTGAACGCGGAGCAGTCGCGTGCACCGGGAAGTGGCACGGGCGGCGCTCTCTCGGCCGGCGCGCCGCTTCAATGCCGGCGCCAGTGAGTGGTCGCGCCCGCTCTGGCCGGGCATGAATGCGGCACTGACCGTTTCGGGAGGGAAGCGCGCGCGGGTGATGAAGAGGGTTCAGGGTTGGCCAGGGCGGTCAGGAGCGGGCGTGGTAGTGCTCCGGACGCCTGCAAACAAGAGATGCTGTACGTAAATATTCCTACATAATTAATAACGTAAATAATGTGCCAGTTGGACAAATATGATCGGAGATGGAGATGGAGATGGAATTTTACGTAAACACGGATATGCATGCCTATGTCTATGTGTGTGTGCGCGGCGACTCTCGCGACTACTCGTACACATCATCGATGTCTCGTTCTCCCAACACACACACAAACTTAGTACCACCTCATTTTGTTCCTAGGATAGGAATATCATAGGAGTGGGAAACAATATGAAGTGAGATAAATGCAGTACGACGTACAAGAAGAAATGTACACGCACTCACGCTGCCTCCGAGATACCCGCGAGTACATGATGGAGCGCATTTGTACACGAATAGGCAGCTTACGTACGTAATAATTTGACCCTTTAATTTGTTCACTTAATAATGGAGGGTCGGGGACCACACGTGAGTGATAGAAACTGCGACCTGGAAGCGGGGGCGTGTTGATCGAGTTTTCTTTCTTGGTACGTTAAAAAAAGATTTGTCCGCCAGTTTTCGTTTCTTTTTTCTGGGAACACGCGTATTCTATTTAAAACCACTGTTATGGAGAGATTTTTTTACTCCATTGTATATATAGCCTCTTGTTTGATAGGGTTTCTCGCGTCTCGCTCTCTCACCCTCTCCATATCTAAACGAGATGACAGTGTCCACTCTATCTCTCTCCTCACCGGTGGTCACAGATCCGGTCGGATCCCGTCCCCTGCGGGAGGTGACGAGGTCTAGCGTTGACGTTGTCGCCGTCGGCGATGGAGGAAGCCGATGCTCACTGTCCTCTCTGAGCTGGAGCCGGCGCGGACGAAGGTCCTCCGCGCCCTTGTTCGCTACCGTCGTGTGGGCAGATCCCACTCGCCCGCCTAATCCACATCTCGCCCACCTGAGGTATAACTTCTTTTGGATTTCATGCATCATCGTACTCTGCATGCGAGTTTTCTTCTATACCACTACTCCCCAGCTCCCCATGTACAGTAGCTAGGGTTCGTCGGCTGGTCCAACATCACCTATTTTTTACTATTATAGAGGAAAGGCCACTCCAAAAGTTGTCTTGGTTTATCATTTATGCATCGGTGGAGGTATACATGTTTTTTTTTGACAAAAAGTACATGGTGGTTGTACGGTCATTGTCCATATGCTTGTATTGCTACTGCTAATCTAAAACTATCACTGGTAAAATGAAGCAATGCCCATGTAGAGGCGTCGATAAATGGTTCTGTCCTGCTTTAGTTTTTTTTAGGTATCCTGCTTTAGTTCCCAACAAGATAATCATGATGCTTCTATTTTTTGAGGTACGTTTCATTAATTCTTATTGACAATTAAGATGCCATTGTTAATCTTGTTCCACTGCTAAAACAAAGTAACGACACTACTTAAATATCATTTTTTTAATTTTTGCAAACAGGGATGCGTATCTCCATACTTGGGCATGTCTTCCTCAATTTTTAGTGGAACCGCACAAAATTGGATGGCCACTGTTGCTCAGTTCTTTCTTTCTCGAGCCTGATTACCAAGAAGAAACAAACCACAGTGAGGATTATCAAAGTTCATTGGTTCCTGACCCAAACATGATGCCAAAAATGATGATGCATCACACCACGATGAGCTATCGATGCTCATGGTTGCGTCTCATGGTTGCATCGGCTGGTGAAGCTGATCGGTGTTCAATGAAGAACGGGCTGTCTTCCATTAGTGCACTTTGCTTGTTACCACAAAGACGATATCCTTCACCAGTTCATCTTGGAGCAGTCATTTACATTGGTGCAATTTTATCACACAATTGGATATGAACCAAATGTTTCCTCGAAGAAGCATCGATGTTGGTACTAAGAGAAAAAGTTTTGTATTGATTTCTAACCCTTCTCACAACTTTGTCTTCAGCTACCCCGTAATTTTATTTGACCAGCTTTTAACTAAATATGTGGTTAGACTTTGATTAAAAATATGGTGTGGACTAAAAACCCGGATGGAGGTAGTACCCCTCCGTTTTTATTTACTCTGCATATTAGATTTGACTGAAGTCAAACTTTAACACAACAAACCATAATTATTGAGAGAGGGAAAACTGTACATACAAAATAATTGAAATTAAATTTCTTTATTTGTACACACTCTCACACCTTTCCGATAATTTGGCGCGTGTGTGGTTGTTCACTTAACGGAGGTAGTGTACCGCACGTGAACGACAGGAAGTGCGACCAGGACGCGTGGATCGTTACTTGAACGTAGTTTTCTTCACTGGTACGTTAAAAAAAGAGTTTCGTTTCGTACACAATTTAAAATGATTGTTATGGAGAGAAAAAGAAAACCACTCCACTATATTAGTACTATATAAGCTGGAGCCTCAGCGCTTGTTCACTAGGGTTTGCACTCTTCACACTCTCGCTGCACTACATATCTCTTCTCTACTCTCTACTCTTATAAAAAGCAGAGTTGGTGATGATGGTGTGCCTGCCATCCTGCAATATAGGCCATCCGATCTATATCTGACAGATAGGAAGGAAACTATGACAATTTACTATGCACTCCTCTCCACATTTGCATATAAGGCCTTCCCTCGTTCATCCTTTTCTCTCACAAGATAAACTACTCATACAAATGCATCTTGATGTTCCGTGCAATGCACGGGCATCTTGCTAGTATATATACACGCTGGAGGCTCAGCGTTCCTTTGCTAGGGTTAGCTCTATTCACAATCTCTCACCCTCTTCATCAGATCTAAACAAGACTGCGTTGGCCCCTCTCTCTCTCCCCTCACAACTGGTGAAGGAGCCGTCCGGATCCCGTCGCGCCGGGAAGGGGAGGAGGTGCAGCGTTCACTCTGTCGCCTTCGGCGAGGGAGGCAATCCACTCCCGACTGCGCTGTTCTCTTTCACCCAGCGCCTATGCGGGAGGGCCTCCGACCCCTTCTTCCTCGCTGCCGTACGTAGTGTGGGCAGATCCGGCCTCCCGCCGCACGCCTAGCCACATCCCGACGACCCTAAGGTATAACTTTCTTTGAAACCGTCATTGCTCTAGCATGCGGATCTGTTTCGATTCTGTAGTCGAATCTACGTCTTGGTTCAAAGAAGAAAGAAGGGAGGGTGGGGTGGAGCATGAATCTAGGACGTGGTTCAATGAGGAAAGGAGGGAGGGAAAGTAGTATAGACTGGCTATCCATCCGCTTTGTTGGTCGAAAAGGGGAAAAGGGGGTAACCCAGTACACACATCTGTAAGGAACCGATCTCTTTTTTGAAAAAGGAAAGAAACTGGGGGGTCGGGTAGTTTGTGCAGGACTAGATTTACTGCCCTCACATCAGAAAAGGTTCAAAGAGAAAAAATATGGGACCAACATAGGTATGCTGCTTGGCAACATACTCTGCATCACCCATTTATACGTGTGGACGCACATGGTGCTGGCATGTCCCATGTCCCATACAACTATTTTGCTATTGTTAATCTAAGAATGCTGCTGGAAAATTGAAGCAATGCCACTGTTAAAAGTAAATTACATTTTTAATGAATGTTATTTTAAGAGAATGTCTCTGTTAATATGAATCAATGCAACCGTTTTAGAAATGCTATTGTCCTACTTTGTTTTCTATCAAGATAAGGTAGATGCTTCTTTTTGTGGCCATATGATTCATCCTCCTATATTGGTCAGTAATTGTTTATTTTTTTTACCTCTGAAAACAGGGATATCTATTCAACTCGTTGTTATTGCGACCTTTTGCTTCACTATGCAAAACACTTCTGTTTTAAGAGTGTTTTGTGCAGTTCAACTTAAATGTCACACCCGCAAGTTTGCTTGATTTAGTTGAACTACACAAAAGGAGATTGGATTTCCTATTCGTGTTGGCAGATTCATATTTGATCTTGTCTGCCTCATGAAAGGTCAGTACCAGCCTTCATCCACATGATTGTGCAGTGTGCTTTGAGATGCTGTGCTACTTGTAGTGGTACTGTTTTAAATAAATGTTGAATTGAAGCTATTGTATTGCTGTCTTTTCCCATTAAGTGAACAAAAATGGGACAACCCAAACATGATGCTTGTTGCTTTGTTACAACAAACTCTGCATCACCCCCTTTATAAGTAGATGGAAGCACATGGTGCTGTTGCGCCCACTCTCCCCTGGAACTGTTTATTCTTTTTGTTAATCTAATGTCACTGGTAAAATTAAGCAATGCCACTCTTAGAATTAACTACTAAATCTTAGTTCAAAACTGCAACACTTGTTAGGGATCGGCGGGAGTATCATTTCTGTTAGGGATCGGCGGGATTACATGTTTAAGAAATGTATTGTTGAGATAATGTCTTTGTTATTATATATCAGTTACAGTGTTTTACAAATGGTACTATCCTGCTTTGTAGTTCTTTCTACATGTTTAACCAAGGTATTGTTAAGGTAATGTCTCTGTTAATATGAATCAGTTGCACTATTTTAGGAATGGTACTTTTCTGCTTTGTCATTCTTTATACATGTTGAAACAGGGTATTGTTAGATAATGTCTCAGTTAATATGAATGAATCACACTGTTTGAGAATTGCTACCGTCCTGCTTTGTTTCCCATTAAGATAAGGTAGATGTTTTTTCTTCTGGGAGTATAAGTCATCAACCGTTATTTCTCTGTAATTGTTTCCTTTATACCTATTTGTGCATACAGGGATATCAAAACTTCTGCTCGGTTCTATTTCGACTTTGATTTTAGCTGAACTGCACAAAAGGAGCCAATGTGTTTAAGGCAAACTGTTGCATTATTGGGCCCAGTTGGTCTTTCCACTTTGCAGAAAGAAGCAGTCACTGTTTGCGCTACATTACAGAAGGAATGATCGAGAAGCTTTAGAATATTAGTAGACGCTGGTGACATGACTAGTCTGCAGACCAAGGAAAACTCAACTCAACAGCACGTGGAGTGCAAAATTCACTCCACAAGGAAAGGTACGACAAAGTCAGTGGCCGACGCAGCTGTAACAAATGAGGTCAGTATCGGCCTTTATTCACATGATCGTGCTAATTATATTGTTGTATTGTTTCGAATAAATGTTTAATTGAAGCTATTGTATTGCTATCTTTTCCTGTTAAGACAATGAAGATGATTATAGTTGTGAGCGTATGTTTAATCAACTCATACCACTATTATATTCATCAGACTTTTTCTGTATTTATGCAGACAAGGATGCTCAGCTTGATTTTAGTGGAACTGCACAAAATGTTCAGATGATTCGTGTCCTCCATAATACTTCATCATGCACAATACATCGAATGGTTCTCTAATCATTCGTCGTCACCTTGAGCCACCGGACTATCTACTTGAATGGAGGTGCCAACGTGTTCAACTCCTTGCAACATATAAATACGAAAGCCACCATGCTATGCAAGACATTGTTTGATTTCAGTGGAACTGCACAAAAAGATACGCTGGTTAATCCGGCTCCATGTGCCATTTCAATGTGCAAACTAATGCCAATAATTGGCATTACATATTTTGAATGGGAAAAGCTTGTCAAAGTTTAATCATTGATGTTAGCAAGAAGACATTCGTTTAATATTTTGGAATTGGAAAACCTTGTCAAATTGTGCTCATTGATGATAGCCAGAAGACATGCATTTGATATTTTGGAATGGGGCGCCCTTTGCTGTGAACAGCGATCATTTTTTCCTATTTGTGTGTTCAGTTCATAAGTAAATATTTACTCTGATGAGATGCATAGTCATGAATGTTGACTTATGTATGGTATTTTAAGTGTTTGTTCTGAATGTTGTCTATGAAATGCCAGGCCTTGTGAGTTTGATTGCAAAATTGAGCTTGGAATGCTGTGGCATGCGGCATCACAAGCTGTTCACCGTGCCTCCTGAGAATAATGCTTCGTATTGTTTTGCACGTTGATCTAATGCCAGTGATTTGCATGTTAAGAAGATCATCCTCTTTTGTTGTTTCTGTGCTTTAGAAGTTCATCGTCTTATGTTTCATACTTTCATTCATAGCCTATACGACAACTCGGGTAGGTTAGAGGAGAAACGATATGATCTTCCGACCAACTCATCGTATTAGGCCGTGATTGGATCGTCTTTTTCCAACCAAAACCGCTTGTAAAACTGACGCTTGTAAATAAAAGCAGATGGTCTTGGGCGAAGCGCTTGGTTGGTCATTTTTGACTGGTAAAATATACATTGGTTTCTCAAATTACACGCGTAACTCACCGGTTTTCGTTACAGACCTCGGGCCGTCGGTTTCATTATGCCTGTATTTTACGCGTTGTTTTCGGTGACGAGCAAATTACACTTGTATCCTTAATACAGGTGTGAAACAATCCAGATCTACCAAGCGCGGCCTTACCGTTTCATGCCGGCTTAGTCTCTCGAAGGTCCTCATAGGGGTCCGATGATCCTGGCTTCCTGAACGACCAGCGGGCGATGTATCAGACCATCCATAGGGCCCGCGAGGCCCTCTCCGTCGTCCTTCGAGTTGTTGCGCTTGCCATGGCGCCGCCGTCTCGCATTGTCAACATAGTCAACGAACAAGAGGAATCAGGAGATGACTTTACTTGGAGAGGATGACAGTAGGGACCCACCAGGGCCATAGCCGTACGTACGCAAGTGCCTCCTTATTACTCCTGGTTTCCTGACATCACGGTCCCACACCATTGTCAACCTATATAGTCAATAAACGAGAGAATTGCACAAGGAGCGGCCGACAGCTGGGACCCAGCAGCTCGAGCAGTATTTGTTTTTTGAGGTGTGAGCAGAGTTTTTCTTCAGCGATGTTTTTGTTGTTGTTTAGAGGAGCAGGGTATCAACTGGGCGGGCTGTGGCCCGTCTGGCCCAGGCTATTATTTTATGTCAACCAAATATCCAGCCCAGATATTAATTTTTCAATGTGAAAATGGCTAGCCCAGCTATACTTTTTTTGCGGAATACCCAACCCAGGTCAACTTGTTGTTCTCCGTCCCACATTAGACTTGCCAAGAAAATGGGCTTTAAGAAATAATAAATGGGCTGTAATTAAAAAAATTGGCTGTAAATATAAAAAACGCACAGATCAGGTAATTTTTTTAATTTCATTACTTGTTGCGCGCGCAAAATTTCGTTGGATTTTTACCTAATACAAATTTATTTTGAAATTATATTTAATCTGACTCGAAATTTCAGGTTAAAAAATATTTCGGATCCCATCAAAATGTGGGAAATTTTGTTGACTTTTTTTTGAGCGGTTGGTTGAAATTATTAACCGTTGTCCTGGCTAAAAAATGGGCTGTAATTTTAACAAACAGTAAATGGGATTAGTAAATTCCATTAGAATTAAAAAATGGGATGTACGTTATAACAAATCGCAAATGGGCTATATGTTCTCTGCCATAGTGGGCCTACTAAGTTAACGCGTACGCAAGGCTTTGTCAAATTATAGTCAACACACGATTTTAGTAGCAGTGGCCGTTGGATGTCCATCCAACGGATGTCGTGCTTCTTCTTCAATCTCGGATATTCTTGCTTCAGCCACCGGCGTTACCGCCTGCTACCGCCTCCCGTGGCCGGCTGTGCTGCCGCACAGGACTCATCGGCCCACCCTACACCCATTGCCGTCCAGGCCATTCATATACTCAGCAACACCTTCTGTTATTCTCCGGCGACGGCAGCCTCACACCGCAGCTGAACTAGTGAACCCTCGTACTCCCCTCCATGTTTGCATCCACCTGCCTCGTCTTCCCTAGCTCCGCGTCGTTCCCTTCCTAGGACTCGCCGTCGTCCACCGCCCTGGTGCTCTCGGCGCGACACGGTCAACGTGGTCAATGAACGATATCCATCGGAAGAGGACTGTACGTGGAGAAGCTGACAGCTGGGTCCACGGCCGCACGCAAGGAAGTGCCTTTTTATTATGCGCAAAATAATGATTCCTCCACCTGACATCAGGGACCCACCAGAAGGGCCTCTGTATTTTGTGAAAAAAACGTTCCTCCCGCTGACAGCTCGGACCCACCAGCTATATCTTCGCACGCAAGGAAGTGCCTCCTTATTACGCACAAAAAAATGAATACTCCCCCTGCTAGCTGGGACCCATCATAGTTGGAGGCTGACTTGTGGGCCAACTAAGTTGACGCGGACAGAGGGCTTTGTCAACTTAGTCAATATGAACGATTCTAGCTCCAGTGACCGTACGATGTCCATCCAACGGCCGTAGTGCTTCTTCAACATCTGGTCTTCTTGCTCCAGCCGCCCAAACTAGCGCCGGTCGTGCCGCCTGCTCCTACCTCCCATGACCGGCTCTGCTGCCGCGCCGGCCTCACTGCCCCACCCTACTCCCATCGCTGGCCTGGCCATCCCTGTACTCATCCAGACCTCCTGTTTTTCTTTGGCGACAGCAGCCTCACACTGTAGCCCAACCAGTAAACCCTCGTACTCCCCTCCATGTGGGAAACAACTGTCGAGTCTTCCCCGGCTCCGGGTCATTCCCTTCCTAGGCCTCGCCGTCGTCCACCGCCTTGGTGCTCTCGCTGCGGCGTGGTCAACATGGTCAATGAACGACTTACATCGGAAGAGGACTGTACATGGAGAGGCTGACAGCTAGGTCCACGGCCGCAGCAAGTAAGTGCCTCCTTATTACGCGCAAAATAATGATTCCTCCACCTGACAGCAGGGACTACTACAAAAAAAGAAGACACATCCATGACATTTTGGGCCGAACGAATTTTTTTCTGTCATGCTTATGACACTTCTATGATGATAATTGTGACAAAAGCACGTATCATCATATATCTAGTGAGCTCCTACTTCTATGATAAAAAATCATGACAGAAAATGGGCTTTTCATCCTGGGCGGGTCGGGGATGCACCCGCTTGACATTCTTTGGGCTGTCCATGACGGAAAAAATCGTGGTAGAAGCGAGGGCAAGGAAAATTTCGGGGAGTTCCCGGTTACGGTGGGTGGTCGGGGCCGAGTGATCCACGAAGGTTTGCGCATTTCTCTCGTACACGTACGCGCGTGTGTGTGAGGCGTTGGGCTCTAACTGAACTCGAGCGAGGCGTTCACTTACTAAACCCGAGCGATTGCACTAGCTATGTTACTGAACCCGAGCGATCGATCCCTGGCTGTTAACTGAACTCGAGCGACTCCTTCGCTACTGCTGCTAACTGAAGCCGATCAAACCTGCTGCCTCTTGATGAACAGTGACCGTTGTTGGGGGTTGGATGAACAGTTCCCAGTGGGGGTTGGATGAACAGGACCCCGTGGTAGTAGTAGTAGGTCGTTGCCACTGGATGAACAGGACCCCGATTGAGAGGAGGCCGCCACACCCGAGCCGGTTGGGGTGGATGAACAGGACCCCGTGGAGGGCTGGTTGAACAGTAGCCGGTGGAGGCGACCCCGTGGATGAAAAGTAGTTGGTGGAGGCAGGAGGAAGTAGACGGTGGATGAACAGTAGCAGGTGGAGGCTGGAGGAAGTTGATAACCCACAAGTATAGGGGATCGCAACAGTTTTCGAGGGTAGAGTATTCAACCCAAATTTATTGATTCGACACAAGGGGAGCCAAAGAATATTTGCAAGTATTAGCAGTTGAGTTGTCAATTCAACCACACCTGGAGATTAATTATCTGCAGCAAGGTGATTAGTAGCAAAGTAGTATGATAGTAGTAGCAACAACAATAGTAACGGTAACAGTGATAGCAATGATTTTGTAGCAAGTGTAACAGTAATGGTGGCAGTAGTAACTTAGCAGGAACAATATGAGAGAAGTTCGTAGGCATTGGATCGGTGAATTCGTTGGATGATATTCATCATATAACAGTCATAACCTAGGGCGATACGGCACTAGCTCCAGTTCATAAATATAATGTAGGCATGTATTCCGTAAATAGTCATACGTGCTTATGGAAAGAACTTGCATGACATCTTTTGTCCTACCCTCCCGTGGCAGCGGTGTCCATAAGAAAACTAAGGGATATTAGGGCCTCCTTTTAATAGAGAACCGGAACAAAGCATTAACACATAGTGAATACATGAACTCCTCAAACTACGGTCATCACCAGGAAGTGTCCCGACTTCTGTCACTACGGGGTTGCCGGATCATAACACGTAGTAGGTGACTATAACTTGCAAGATCGGATCTAGAACATAGATATAATGGTGATAACATAAACGGTTCAGATCTGAAATCATGGCACCCGGGCCCAAAGTGACAAGCATTAAGCATAGCGAAGTCATAGCAACATCAATCTCAGAACATAATGGATACTAGGGATCAAGCCCTAGGAGGTGGCGGCGGCTCCGTCTCGCGAAACACGATAATTCTTTCTCCCAGATTTTTTTCTCCGAAAATGTGAATTTATAGTGTCAGGGTTGGAGTCTGCGGGGCCACCAGGTGGGGACAACCCACCTGGGCGCGCTTGGAGGGGGGGCGTGCCCTGGTGGGTTGTGCCCACCCAGGTGCCCCCCTCCGGTGGCTCTTGGCTCCAGAAATTCTCTTTTATTGTATAAAAAATCCTTGCAAAGTTTCGTTCCAATCCGAGAACTTTTATTTCTACACAAAAAACAACACCATGGTAGTTCTGCTGAAAACAGCGTCAGTCCGGGTTAGTTCCATTCAAATCATGCAAATTAGAGTCCAAAACAAGAGGAAAAGCGTTAGGAAAAGTAGATACGACAGAGACGTATCAGAAGTCGACGGTGGATAAACAGTAGCTCGTGGAGGCTGGAGCGAGGCAGTAGATGGTGGATCAACAGTAGCCCGTGAAGTCCCGTTTTGCGGCACGCCACACCCTTCCCGATGAACAGGACCCCGTTTCGACCGTAGGCGCTCGAACACAAGTCTGTTTCCTCCGTTTTGCGGTACGCCACACCCCTCCCGATGAACAGGACCCTGCTTCGACCGTAGGCGCTCCAAAACAAGTCCGTTTCCTCTGTTTTGCGGTACGCACACCCCTCCCGATCAACATCACCCTGTTTCGACCGTAGGAGCTCAAACACAAGTCCGTTCCTCCATACTGTGGTACGCCAGACCCCATTTTGGGTGTTCCGTCCAAGCCGGTTGACTCCTGATGAACACGACGCATTCTGACCCAGTCTGTTTTCTCCCGATGAACAGGGCGCTATTTCTCCGTTCCGACCCAGCCGGTTGGCTTTCGATGAACAGGACGCCGTTACTGCCATTCGTAGCCTCTCCATGTACATGAGCCCTGGCCGTACGTATGTGTGAGTAGGCGTTCGAGACCCCGCCCGTACGTACGTACGTGGCCGTATTTTTTGGCATGTGGCTGTACGTACGTGTACATGGTGTAGAAGGGACTGACTGAACTGCTACGTCGGGGGCTCTACTACTACACGTGCCGCTGCTTGCTCGGCCACGGTTCATCGTTGCAGAGAGACCGATCGACCAGTATGTACTTACACGTTCGTGACAACACTACATACGCTTCGACCAGGTGGGTCCCAGCTGTCAGGGAGGATAAGGACGCACTTCCTTGCGTGCGAAGATATAGCTGGTGGGTCCTAGCTGTCATGGGGAAGAATCATTTGTTTGCCCGTAATATGGACACACTTCCTTGCGTGCGAAGATGTAGCTGGTGGGTCCATCTGTCAGCCTCACCACGTAGAGTCCTCTTCCGATCGCTGTCGTTCGTTGACCACGTTGACCACGCCTTGCGGATAGCACCCAGGCGGTGGACGACGACGAGTCCTATTAATGGAACGATGTGGAGCCAGGGAAGACGAGGCAGGTGGATGCCCACGCGGAGGGGAGTATGAGGGTTCACTGGTTCGGCTGCGGTCTGACGCTGCCGTCGCCGGAGAATAACAGGAGGTATTGGTCAGTAGAGGAATGGCCTGGACGGCGATGGGAGTAGGGTGGGCCGGTGAGTCCTGCACGGCAGCACAGCCGGCCACGGGAGGCGGTAGCTGTCGGTACCGCCGGCGGTGGTTTGGGCGGCTGAAGCAAGAATATCCGAGATTGAAGAAGCACGACATCCGTTGGATGGACATCCAATGGCCACTGCTGCTAGAATCGTGTGTTGACTATAATTTGATAAAGCCTTGAGTATGCGTCAACTTGCTAGGCCCACAAGTGTGTGGCAGAGAACATATAGCCCATTTGCGATTTGTAATAATGTACATCCTATTTTTGAATTCTAATGGAATTTACTACATCCCATTTACAGTTTGTTAAAATTACAGCCCATTTTCTAGCCAGGACAACAATTAATAATTTCAACCAACCACTCAAAACAGAATTCAATAAAATTTCCCACATTTTGATGGGATCCGAAATATTTTTATCCTGAAATTTTGAGTCAGATTAAATATAATTTCAAAATAAATTTGTATTACATAAAAATCCAACGAAATATTGCGCGCGCAACAAGTAATGAAATTAAAATTTTCAACATCCAAAAATAATATTTTTTAACTAATTACGTGTTTGGTGCATTTTTTTATAGTTACAGACCAGTTTTTATAATTACGTCCCATTTATTATTTCTTAAAGCCCATTTTCTTATTAAGCCTAAAGCATCCCTCCTAGGAAAGATTTGCAGCCCAGCGGGGCGGAGAATAACAAGTTGACCTGGGCTGGGTATTCCTCAAAAAAAGTATAGTTGGGCTAGCCATTTTCACCTTGAAAAAAATTAATATCTGGGCTGGATATTTGGTCGACATAAAATAATAGCCTGGGCTAGACGGGCCATAGCCCGCCCAGTTGATACCATGCTCCTCTGAACAACAACAACAACAACAACAACAACAACAACAACAACAACAACAACAACAACAACAACAACAACAAAAACATCGCTCAAGAAAAACTCTGCTCACACCTCAAAAACACAAATACTGCTCGAGTTGCTGGGTCCCAGCTGTCGGCCGCTCCTTGTGCAATTCTCTCATTTATTGACTATATAGGTTGACAATGGTGTGGGACCGTGATGTCAGGAAACCAGGAGGAAGCAAAAAAAATTATAGTTGTATATATATATAATAAGGAGGCACTTGCGTACGTGCGGCTATGGCCCTGGTGGGTCCCCACTGTCATCCTCTCCAAGTTAAGTCATCTCCTGATTTCTCATGTTCGTTGACCATGTTGACAACACGAGACGGCGGCGCCACGTCGAGCGCAACAACTCGAAGGACGACGGAGAGGGCCTCACGGGCCCTACGGATGGTCTGATACAGCGCCCGTTGCTCATTCAGGAAGCCAGGATCATAGGGCCACATGTCCGCGACGACATTGTTGTTCGCTTGTTCGCCGGCGATTCGTCCTTCCGCGAGCCAGTGCTCGTTGAGGAGACGGAGGTTGCAGCACAGGTCCTCCTGTGCTGGTAGCTCTTCCGCCATTAGGGCGTCGAAGTGCGGCCGCACCTGCTCTATGGTGAACACAGCATGAACCGGCTTGGGCAATGGCGCCGGCTCCTGGTTGGTCCATCGTCTGATTATCGTCGCTGAGCTCGGCGAGCTCGCTGGCAATCCAGCATGTCCGGCTGCTGGACCGGACCGCTGCCAAGCACGAGTCTGACCGCCCTGGCCCACCCAGACAGCTCCCTCGCCCGCGTGCGCTTTCCGCCCGAAATGGTCAGCGCCGCCTGCGCCACTTCCCGGTGCAGGCGATTGCTCCGCGTTCAAACGACACAAGTGCCGTCCGTCTACCGCCCACATTAATGATACACGGTTGCCGAGGCGGCTACTCCGGCGCCACCCGTTCGTCCCTCTGCCGCCCACCATTGCTATATAAACTACTGCGCCGGCCATAGCCGCAGTCATCCGCCTCCGTTCCCTTTCTCCTGTCCACACCACTCGCACCATGGCTTCCTCGCGCTCTAGCGCTCTTCGGGACGGGCGGACGACGGACCAGAAGGAGATGGCAGCCATTGCTGCCGACTGGTTGGCCGGCAGGTAGCCGGAGGACGACGACATCCCAATGGAGAATGTGGTAGTCGATGATCCGGCGCAAACCCCCTTCTCCGCGCCATCCTCGCCGGTGCATTGCACCATGACCATCGGCGAGGCCCGTGCCCAATACATGGACATGGTGAGGCAGAAGCGTGAGGAGCAGTTTCAGGAGGCACATGCCAACGCCGCCTACAACCACCATGTCCTCCAGGCGCACCTGCAGGCGGAGGAGCAGATCGCCGCGGAGCGGGAGGCGCTGCTCGAGTCGTACCGCTCCGCCCGCGGGAGCCGCCTCACGCGCTGGCGGCACCGCATGTGGGTGGCGGAGGTTGTGGCCGCCTACAAAGAGGGCGATGAAGCGGGCGAGGCACTGTTTGGCAAGACCGACGATGAGGCGGAGGACAATGCCAGCTCCGTCGAGGCCCCGCCCTGCCGGCAACGAGGGGGAGGATTTCCCCTGCTCCGCCTAGGCGCCGCCCCGCCGGCAACGAGACAGAGGACATCGCCAGCTCCATCGAGGCCCCGCCCTGCTGCCAACGAGGCCGCGCCACACAGAAAACGAGGAAGAGTAGAACACAGTAGGTCGCTGCCGCTCGGGTCCAAGTAAGGCCACCGCTGCTACCCTCCGGTTGAAGCCAAGCTTGGAGGGTTAAACATGGAAGGCCGATTAGCTTCTTGGCGGCGACGTGGAGTCGGAGAGCTGAGCTAGAGAAGAAGCTTCTGTTTGGCTCAGCCGGACACGGGAAATGGGCGCCGGAGATCATAGATTAGGTTAATTAATTATACCTCTAGCACACCCCTTTTTAGTTGAAGAATGTATGAAATGTAATGAAATTCGGCATGTTTATATGAAATCCGGCAGTGTATGAACGAATTTAGTTCGATTAGTTCGAATTCTTGTATCACTGGCATTGGATGAACATGCAAAACAATACGTACTAGCATTATTCTCAGGGCGCACGGTGATCACCTCGTTTGCAGCAGTTTCACACGTACAAAAAGTTTGAGCAGCTTTTTAGCGTGCCTGTACATTGCAATCAAACTCACAGGCCTGGCAATTTATAGAAAACATTCAAAACAATCAATGATCAACGATTCCCATTCCAAAATATCAAATGCCTATGATTGTGGAATGGGCCGGGTTTGCCATCAGCTCGGACATTGACATGTCACCTCGTGCTAAATAAACCAGCTGTTCTTTTTGTGCAGTTCCACTAAAATCAACCTACTTCACGCGTAGCTTGTATGATTTCGCCTTTATATGTTGCAAGGCCTTGAACATATCGGCACCTCCTTTCTTGTAGCTAATTTTGTGGCTGGAGGTGGAAATGAATGATTCGAGAACATTCGATGTATTGTGTCATGATGAAGTATAATGGAGGGCACAAACCATCAGAACATTTTGTGCAGTTCCCATTGAAATCAAGCTGAGCATCCCTGTTTGCATAAATACAAAAAAGTGATTAGTACAAAGCAAACTGTATTATGAATTTACAATTTAAACAGGCAACCTACATGATCCATGTAGAGCACACATTTAAAAAAATAGAACTCACCAGAAAGAATCCTAAAACAACATTGCATTGGCCATCACAGCAACAAAGATGAAGATCTGTGAGTCCTTCTGAGCTGAAGTTAGTTTGTTCTTGTCGGCAGTAATTTAACCATCCTTCAACTGCTCCTTCTGATAAGAAGAGAAGGGCTTGGCTTCTTCATCCTGGCATATTCTTCTTCAGAGGAGGATGATCCTGTTGTGCAAAGACAAGAGAACAACTAAATGCTAGCATCCCTGTTTGCTTGAAAAGAAGGAAAGGAAATATTTAAAACAACCATTACATTAACAATGGGAGTAACTGATGAAATGTATAGTCACAAAGAGATGCATCCTCATTATCCTCATAGGAAATGATATGATACCAAACACAGCAGCTCAACTTGAACTGTATTATTACTTAATTTTATCAGTGGCTATAACGGTGGCAAACCGGTGCCTCAATTTATTAGCAGCCTTAGATTAACATGCGAAACAATACCGCTTTCTCATGACAGTAGCTAAACAGTAGTACAACACCAATAGAGATGACAAAGCTCGATCATATGGATGAAATCCGTGGGCCGGTACCAACCTTTGGCAGGAGGCCTATTGTGTAGAGAATGCAGATGAAGCACTTCTCCGGAACCATCTGTTATTATCTACTGTGGTTGCCATGCTTACTATAAACTCCTCGATTAGTTTAATGTTTCGAACATCTTCTTGTGCAGTTCCACTAAAATATATGTTATCTTCAAACAAGATCCCTGTTTGCACAAGTAGAGATAATTACATATTACATTAAGAGTGGCATCAAATCACAGTGGCAAAACAATTGCTCGTTCCAGCCATAGCAATAAATTAAGATGCAAAACTATATCATTACTTGTGTCATCACAGTTCCAGTGCTTCATTACAGCAGCGGGAGTTGATTTTTGTTCTTCTTCCGCTTGTTCTTCCCCTTCATCACTTGGTTCAATAACAGAAAAGCTTCACCTTCAATGTAAGATTTGGCATGTCAATTAGGGAGCACAAGTATAGCACTAAACAACAACATTACTTTTCTGATGACAGTAGCAATATACAGGCCAACAGTTGCAAAATATCATTATCTTACCTCAATGGGATATTACGGTGCACATACAAATCTGGTCTCCTTTTGTGCAGTTCACTAAAATCAAGCAACACTACCGTATAAGTAGTAAAACATATGAAAGCACACTGCACAATCATGTGGAAGAAGGCCAGTACTGACCTCTCATGACGCGGAATTCAAACAACTCACAAGAAGAAGATCTGAAACAAATTTGCCAACACAGATAGGAAGTCAGATCTCCTCTTGTGCAGTTCCACTAAGATCAAGTAATCGAGCAACGTTGTCGGTGTGACATTTTGGTTGAACTGCACAAAACACACTTAAAACAGAAGTGTTTTGTGCAGTGTAACAAAAGGTCGCAATAGCAACGAGGTGAGGTAGATAACCCTATTTACACAAAGGTGCAAAGGAAACAATTACTGGTCAATAACGGTGGATGACACAGAAGCCCACAAAAAGAAGCATCTAACTTATCTAAATGGGAAAGAAAGCAAGACAGTAGCATTTCTCAAACAGTGGCATTGATTCATAAATTCGTTAAACATGTAATTTGCTTTTAATTGTGGCATTGCATCAATTTTCTAGTGGCATTATTAGATTAACAACATCTAAAGAGTTGTACGGGACTATGGACGCACCAGCACCATGTGCATCTACCGATGTATAAAGGGGTGATGCACAGTCTGTTGCAATAAACAACAAACAACCAAGGAGCATATTTGTGTTGGTCCCAGTTTTGTTATCTTTAGACACCTTTCCCTATGTGAGGGCAGCAAATCTAGTCCTGCTCAAACTCTACAGTCTTGTCCCCCACCCACGGAAAGATCAGTTCGTTACAGATGTGTGTATTGCGTTTGTCATTGTTTTCCCTTTTCGACCAACGTAGGTGTTGGATAGCCAGTCCATACTACTTTCCCCCCTTCCTTTCCTCTTTGAACCACGTCCTAGATTCATGCTATACAACTTTCCCCACTACTTTCCTGTTTGATCAAACACCTAGATTCGAGTGCAGAAGCGAAAAAATCCACATGCAGCTAGAGCAATGCATGTGGATTAAGTAAATTATACCTTAAGGTTCTTGGTGTGTGGCTCAGTGGGCAGCCAGAGGCCGATCTGCCCACACTATGTACGGTAGCGAGGAAGAAGGGGTCGGAGGCCCTCCCGCGCCGCCGCTGGGTGAAAGAGAACAACGGCGCCGGTAGTGGATTCCCTCCCTCGCCGACGGTGACAGCATTAAGCCTCCTTCCCTTCCCCGGCGGACGGGATGCTGCCGGCTCTTTGACCAGCAGTGAGAGGAGAGAGGCCAACACAGTCTTGTTTAGATTTGGAGAGGGTGAGAGTGTGAAGAGAGAAACTGCAAGCGCTGAGGGTCCAGCGTGTATCTCTACTCTCTACTCTTATAAAAGACCGAGTTGGTGATGATGGTGTACCTGGCATCGTGTAATATAGGCCGTCCGATCTATATCTGACGGATAGAAAGCAAACTATGGCAATTTTGCAAAATGATACCCGCACCTCTCTCCACACTTGCAGATAAGGATTTCCCTCGTTCATCCTTTTCTCTCACAAGATAAACTACTCATACAAATGCATCTTGATGTTCCGTGCAACGCAAGGGCATCGTGCTAGTATATACTCCTATATAGTTGGAGTGGTTATCTTTTTCTCTCCATAAAAATTGTTTTAAATTGTGCATGAAATGAAACTCTTTATTTAATTTCTCCCTCTGTCACAGTTTACATGGCACGCATCAACAATCTTTCGGACCAAGGTGATTAGCGGTTGGACTGAAAAATAGCATCGGGAGTTATACCATGGCACCCAATTACTGGAGAAATTAATGTGTACACACATGCATGTAGTGCTTTCAGTCCACATAGACACATGCATGCATTTATTCCACCCTGCGTACACACCTGCATGGAGAGAAAATTTTGGGCTTGGTTGCGGTTACGATGCCCTAATTAATCGGCATTAAACCAAACCCGCCTAAAATCCCTCCGGTGGTGGAAATACATGAGAATTGAAGCGCTCCCTGTAAACTGTGACGGAGGGCAATGCTAATACGTGAAGAAAATTCAACGCTCGAAGGAGTCAATTCGCAATTAACACTCCACGCCTCCCGGTCACACTTACTATCGTTCACGTGTGGTACACGACCCTCCGAAGTGAACAACAACTAAATCCGGCAGGCATTACCATTGTTGTGCGACCCGGTACCCGGACAATCCATGGCAAGGCGCAGTCGCAGGCGGCCGGAATGCTCCAAATCCGGCAGCCGCGTGCGTCAAATCCCGCGGCTGCAGATATAGCGGTTGACCGCCGGCGCATGAACCTTTGTGTGCGTGTGTGTGTTTATTTTTAATAGCGTGTGTGTGTTAGAGAGAGCGACACATCGACCTACAGAGAGATTGTGTGTAGTACTATGATTTAGCCGCGAGAGTCGGTGCCTCCTCTCATTTCCGGGTGTCCGGTCGGGACAGCAGCCACACCCGCTCCTGACCACCCTGGCCCACCCAAACCCCCTCCATCGGCCTGATACGTCCATTTTGCATCATGCTTTTATGTTGATATTTATTGCATTATGGGCTGTTATTACACATTATGGCACAATACTTATGCCTTTTCTCTCTTATTTTACAAGATTTACATGAAGGGGGAGAATACCGGCAGCTGGAATTCTGGGCTGGAAAGGAGCAAATATTAGAGACCTATTCTGCACAACTCCAAAAGTCCTGAAACTCCACGGAGAATCATTTTGGAATTAATAGAAATATTGGGCGAAGAAAGCACCAGAGGGGGGCCACCAGCCATCCACAAGGGTGGAGGGCGCGCCCCCTGCCCTGTGGGCCACCTGGCAGGCCCCTGATGCCCATCTTCTGCTATATGGTGTGTTTTGACCTGGAGAAAATCAGAAGAAAGCTTTCGGGACGAAGCGCCGCCGTCTCGAGGCGGAACTTGGGCAGAACCAATCTAGGGCTCCGGCGGAGCTGTTCTGCCGGGGAAACTTCCCTCCGGGAGGGGGAAATCGAAGCCATCGTCATCACCAACAATCCTCTCATCGAGAGGGGGTCAATCTCCATCAACATCTTCACTAGCACCATCTCCTCTCAAACCCTAGTTCATCTCTCATATCTGATCTTTGTCTCAAAACCTCAGATTGGTACCTGTGGGTTGCTAGTAGTGTTGATTACTCCTAGTACTTGATGCTAGTTGGTTTATTCGGTGGAAGATCATATGTTCAGATCCTTAATTATAATTAATACTCCTCTGATTATGAACATGAATATGCTTTGTGAGTAGTTACGTTTGTTCCTGAGGACATGGGAGAAGTCTTGTTATAAGTAATCATGTGAATTTGGTATTCGTTCGATATTTTGATGAGATGTATGTCGTCTTTACTCTAGTGGTGTTATGTGAACGTCGACTACATGACACTTCACCATGATTTGGGCCTAGGGGAAGGCATTGGGAAGTAATAAGTAGATGATGGGTTGCTAGAGTGACAGAAGCTTAAACCCTAGTTTATGCGTTGCTTTGTAAGGGGCTGATTTGGATCCATATGTTTCATGCTATGGTTAGATTTATCTTAATTCTTCTTTCGGCGGATGCTTGCGAGAGGGGTTAATCATAAGTGGGAGGCTTGTCCAAGGAAGGGCAGCACCCAAGCACCGGTCCAACCACATATCAAATTATCAAAGTAACGAATGCGAATCAGATGAGCATGATGAAAACTAGCTTGACAACAATTCCCATGTGTCCTCGGGAGCGCTTTGCTTTATGTAAGAGTTCGTCCAGGCTTGTACTTTGCTACAAAAAGGATTGGGCCACCTTGCTGCACCTTAGTTACTTTTATTACTTGTTACCCGTTACGAATTATCTTATCACACAACTATCTGTTACCGATAATTTCAGTGCTTGCAGAGAATACCTTGCTGAAAACCGCTTGTCATTTCATTCTGCTCCTCGTTGGGTTCGACACTCTTACTTATCGAAAGGACTATGATAGATCCTCTATACTTGTGGGTCATCAAGACTCTTTTCTGGCACCGTTGCCGGGGAGTGAAGCGCCTTTGGTAAGGAAACATTTATATAGTGTGCTGAAATTTACTGTTACTTTTTTTCTATGGGAAATAATCCTTTGAGTGGTTTGTTCGGGGTATCTTCACCCTGACCGAAAGAGCAAAGAGTTGCCCCTTAACCTACTGCACCTACTGAAAATATTTATTATGAAATTCCTTCGGGTATGATAGAGAAACTGCCAGCTAATCCTTATACAGGAGATGGAACACTACATCCTGATATGCATCTAATCTATGTGGATGAAGTTTGTGGATTATTTAAGCTTGCAGGTTTGCCCGAGGATGAAGTCAAGAAGAAGGTCTTCCCTTTATCTTTGAAGGAGAAGGCATTGACATGGTATAGGCTATGCGATGATATTGGGACTTGGAACTACAATCGATTGAAATTGGAATTTCATCAGAAGTTTTATCCTATGCATCTGGTTCATCATGATCAGAATTATATTTATAGTTTTTGGCCTCATGAAGGAGAAACTATCGCTCAAGCTTAGGGGAGGCTTAAGTCAATGTTATATTCATGCCCCAATCATGAGCTCTCAAGAGAAATTATTATTCAAAATTTTTATGGTCGGCTTTCTCATAATGATCGATCCATGCTCGATACTTCTTGTACTGGTTCTTTTATGAAGAAGGATATTAATTCAAATGGGATTTATTGGAAAGAATTAATCGCAACTCTGAAGATTGGGAACTCGACGAAGGTAAGGAATCAGGTATAAATCTTAAGTTTGATTGTGTTAGATCTTTTATGGATACCGATGCTTTTCGTGATTTTAGCACTAGATATGGACTTTACTCTGAGATAGTAGCTTCTTTCTGTGAATCATTTGCTACTCATGTTGATCTCCCTAAGGAGAAGTGTTTTAAATATCATTTTCCCATTGAAGCTAAAGTAGTTGAACCTATTAAAGTTGAAGAAGAAACTATTACTTATAATGTTGATCCTATTGTTCCTACTGCTTATATTGAGAAACCACCTTTTCCTGTTAGAATAAATCATCATGCTAAAGCTTCAACTGTGGTTCGTAAGAGTTATACTAGAACACCTACACCCCCTGAACAAATTAAAGTTAAACCTAGCATTGCTATGGTTAAAGATCTCTTGGTTGATAATATTGATGGGCATGTTATTCATTTCTGTGATGAAGCTGCTAGAATTGCTAAACCCGATATTAAAGATAAACATAGACCTATTGTTGGCATGCCTGTTGTTTCTGTTAAAATAGGAGATCATTGTTATCATGGCTTATGCGATGTGGGTGCTAGTGTGAGTGCAATTCCTTTTACTTTATATAAAGAAATTATGAATGATATTGCACCTGCTGAGATAGAGGATATTGATGTTACTATTAAGCTTGCCAGTAAAGATACTATATCACCAATTGGGATTGTTAGAGATGTTGAAGTCTTGTGTGGGAAAATAAAATACCCTACTGATTTTCTTGTTCTTGCTTCCCCACAAGATGACTTTTGTCCCATTATATTTGGTAGACCTTTCTTGAATACCGTTAATGCTAAGATAGACTGCGAGAAAGATATTGTTACTGTTGGTTTAGGGGATATGTCTCATGATTTTAATTTCTCTAAATTTCATAGACAACCCCAAGATAAATAATTGCCTAGTAAGGATGAGATTATAGGTCTTGCTTCTATTGCTGTGCCTCCTACTGATCCCTTAGAACAATATTTGCTAGACCATGAAAATGATATGTTTATGAATGAAAGAAGGGAAATAGATGAAATATTCTTTAATCAAGGGCCTATTTTGAAACACAACTTGCCTTTTGAAATCCTTGGGGATCCTCCTCCACCCAAGGGGGATCCCGTGTTTGAGCTTAAACAATTACCTGATACTTCGAAATATGCTTATCTTGATGAAAAGAAGATACATCCTGTTATTATTAGTGCTAACCTATCAGAGCATGAAGAAAAGAAATTATTGAAAACTCTGAAGAAGCACCATGCCGCTATTGGATATACTCTTGATGATCTTAAGGGCATTAGTCCCACTCTATGTCAGCACAAAATTAATTTGGAGCATGATGCTAAACCAGTTGTTGATCACCAACGACGGTTAAATCCTAAGATGAAAGAAGTGGTAAGAAATGAAATACTAAAGCTTCTAGAGGCAGGTATAATTTATCCTATTGCTGACAGTAGATGGGTAAGTCCCGTTCATTGTGTCCCTAAGAAGGGAGGTATTACTGTTGTTCCTAATGATAAGAATGAATTGATTCCACAAAGAATTGTTACAGGGTATAGAATGTTAATTGATTTTTGCAAATTAAACAAAGCTACTAGAAAAGATCATTACCCTCTACCTTTTATTGATCAAATGCTAGAAAGTCTATCCAAACATACACATTTTTGCTTTCTAGATGGTTATTCTAGTTTTTTCTCAAATACCTGTGTCAAGAGATGATCAGGAAAAGACCACTTTTACTTGCCCTTTCGGTACCTTTGCTTATAGACGTATGACTTTTGGTTTATGCAATGCACCTACTACCTTTCAAAGATGTATGACTGCTATATTCTCTGATTTTTGTGAAAAGATTGTTGAGGTTTTCATGGATGATTTCTCCGTTTACGGAACTTCTTTTGATGATTGCTTAAGCAACCTTGATCGAGTTTTGCAGAGATGTGAAGAAACTAATCTTGTCTTGAATTGGGAGAAGTGCCACTTTATGGTTAATGAAGGTATTGTCTTGGGGCATAAAATTTCTGAAAGAGGTATTGAAGTTGATAAAGCTAAAGTAGATGCTATTGAAAAGATGCCGTGTCCTAAAGATATCAAAGGTATAAGAAGTTTCCTTGGCCATGCTGGTTTCTATAGGAGGTTTATTAAAGACTTCTCTAAAATTTCTAGGCCTCTCACCAATCTCTTGCAAAAAGATGTTCCTTTTGTTTTTTATGAGGATTGTGTAGAAGCATTTGAAATACTTAAGAAAGCCTTGATTTCTGCGCCTATTGTTCAACCACCTGATTGGAACTTACCCTTTGAAATTATGTGTGATGCTAGTGATTATGCTGTTGGTGCTGTTCTAGGGCAAAGAGTTGATAAGAAATTGAATGTTATTCATTATGCTAGTAACACTCTAGACAGCGCCCAAAGAAATTATGCTACTACTGAAAAAGAATTTTTAGCAGTTGTCTTTGCTTGTGATAAGTTCAGATGTTATATTTTTGATTCCAAAGTAACTGTTCACACTGATCATGCTGCTATTAAATATCTTATGGAAAAGAAAGATTCTAAACCTAGACTTATTAGATGGGTTCTCTTGCTACAAGAATTTGATTTGCATATTATTGATAGAAAGGGAGCTGAGAACCCCATTGCAGACAACTTGTCTAGGTTAGAAAATGTTCTTGATGACCCACTGCCTATTGATGATAGCTTTCCTGATGAACAATTAGCTGTCATAAATGCTTCTCATAATACTCCGTGGTATGATGATTATGCTAATTACATTGTTGCTAAATTTATACCACCTAGTTTCACATACCAGCAAAAGAAAAAGTTTTTCTATGATTTAAGACATTACTTTTGGGATAACCCGCACCTTTATAAAGAAGGAGTAGATGGTGTTATTAGACGTTGTGTATCTGAGCATGAACAGGAACATATCCTATGCAAGTGCCACTCCGAGTCTTACCGAGGACACCACGCTGGAGATAGAACTGCACACAAGGTATTACAATCCGGTTTTTATTGGCCTACTCTCTTCAAGGATGCTCGTAAGTTTGTCTTGTCTTGTGATGAATGTCAAAGAATTGGTAATATTAGTAGACGTCAGGAAATGCCTATGAATTATTCACTTGTTATTGAACCATTCGATGTTTGGGGCTTTGATTTTATGGGACCTTTTCCTTCCTCTAATGGGTATACACATATTTTAGTTGCTGTTGATTATGTTACTAAGTGGGTAGAAGCTATTCCAACTAGTAGTGCTGATCATAACACCTCTATTAAGATGCTTAAAGAAGTTATTTTTCCAAGGTTTGGAGTCCCTAGATATTTGATGACTGATGGTGGTTCACATTTTATTCATGGTGCTTTCCGTAAAATGCTTGCTAAGTATGATGTTAACCATGGAATTGCATCTCCATATCATCCTCAGTCTAGTGGTCAAGTAGAATTGAGCAATAAAGAGATTAAATTGATTTTGCAAAAGACTGTTAATAGATCTAGAAAGAATTGGTCTAAGAAACTTGATGATGCATTATGGGCTTATAGAACTGCTTATAAAAACTCAATGGGTATGTCTCCATATAAAATGGTTTATGGAAAGGCTTGTCACTTACCTCTTGAACTAGAACACAAAGCTTATTGGGCAATCAAAGAGCTCAACTATGATTTCAAACTTGCCGGTGAGAAGAGGTTATTTGACATAAGCTCGCTTGATGAATGGAGAACCCAAGCCTATGAGAATGCCAAGTTGTTTAAAGAAAAAGTTAAAAGATGGCATGACAAAAGGATACAAAAGCGTGAGTTTAATGTAGGTGATCATGTTTTGCTATACAACTCTCGTTTAAGATTTTTTGCAGGAAAGCTTCTCTCTAAATGGGAAGGTCCTTACATTATCGAGGAGGTCTATCGTTCCGGTGCCATAAAAATCAACAACGCCGAAGGCACAAATTCGAAGGTGGTAAACGGTCAAAGAATCAAACATTATATCTTAGGTAATCCCATAAATGTTGAGACCAATATAATTGACACCGTAACACCGAAGGAGTACATAAGGGGCACTTTCCAGAATGTTTCAGACTCCGAAAAGGAATAGGTATGTGGTGCGGTAAGTAAACCGACTCCAAAACGTTTCCAATGATAATTTTTCTCCATTTTGGAATATTTAAAAAAGTAGGAAAATTAAAAGTAGTCCGAAAGTTGCACGAGGAGACCACAAGGGTGGAGGGCGCGCCCTACCCCCCTGGGCGCACCCCCTGCCTTGTGGCCACCTCGTGTGCCCTCCGGACTACGTTTTCTTGCACAATACTTCTTTTGGTTGGTAAAAATTCATTATATAGTCTCCCGAAGGTTTTGACCACCGTACCATGGAAAAACCCCCTGTTTTCGTTTTGAGTTGTTTCTATAGCAGATTTGGAGCAAGATGTCTTCGCAAGAGTCGGTCGGAGAGAGCCGTGTCTCTCATCCGACACCGGGGCCAAGAGCAAATAGCGAAGCTGACCACTTCGAGCAATCAACGGAGGAAGAGATGGAGGCTGACTTGAAAAGAGTGGATGCTATGGAGGAGGATCAAGAAGTTACCTCTCGTCTTCAAACGGGATTCATGCAGGAGGAACTTCAGAGCTTAGCAATTCCAAATTCGGTCATTCCTCCCAATGCTAGATTTCTCTGTTATGAAAATATGAAAAAGAGTGTTGCTTTTTCCCCCGCAGCTATGACACATCCATGGGTGATTGGAGCTCTAGCTGTCACGGGTAAACTTCGCAAGGAAATAATGGATCTTAAGCAGCAAAATAATAAGCTCGAGGAGGAGAATCGCATCCTAAGGGGCATCATCGCCAAGAATATCACATCACCGCCTCCGAAGAAAGAAACATAAATACATGGGTATGGGCACTCCCCTTGGCAACTGCCAAGCTTGGGGAGGTGCCCCGGTATCGTATCACACTATCACACCTTTACTTCTATCATTTTTCTTAGTTCGATCCTTTTGGTTATATCTTGATCTAGTAGAATAAAGTTTTAGTATGATCTAGCTTTGAGTTTTGTTTTGAGATCTATCTATGTAATCGAGTCCGTGAGTTATTTATAATAAAGAGTAGTTTTGAGTTGAGGGCTTTGCTTTCTTGCTATGATCTTGAGGGAATAAAAATAAGAGAAAGAAATAAAAGGAAATAAAGAGATCATATATTGATCTTATGGAGAGTAATGACTTCACATATAAAGAGTATGATGAATAAAATTTTTTGGGAGTTGACAAACATAGTTTTGTTCATTGTTGCAATTAATAGGAAGTAATAAAGAAAGAGAGGTTTCACATACAAATATACTATCTTGGACATCTTTTGTAATTGTGAGCACTCATTAAAATATGACATGCTAAAAAGTTGATGTTGGACAAGGAAGACAACATAATGAGTTATGTTTTCCTATATCTGAATAGAAGTTATATTGTCATGGATCCTCCAACATGTTGAGCTTGCTTTTATCTCTTATGCTAGCCAAATCCTTTGCACCAAGTAGAGATACTACTTGTGCATCCAAACATCCCTAAACCCAGTTTTGCCATGAGAGTCCACCATACCTACCTATGGATTGAGTAAGATCCTTCAAGTAAGTTGTCATCAGTGCAAGCAATAAAAATTGCTCTCTAAATATGTATGGTCTATTAGTGTGAAGAAAATAAGCTTTATACGAACTTGTGATATGGAAGAAATAAAAGCGATGGACTGCATAATAAAGTTCTTTATCACAAGCGGCAATATAAAGTGACGTTCTTTTGCATTATGATTTTGTACATCCAACCATAAAAGCACATGACAACCTCTGCTTCCCTCTGCGAAGGGCCTATCTTTTACTTTTATCTTCTACCCTTATACAAGAGTCATGGTGATCTTCACCTTTCCTTTTTACACTTTTTGCTTTTGGCAAGCACTATGTGTTGGAGAGATCCAGATATATATACCCACTCGGATATTGGTAATCATAAAGTATTATTGTTGACATTACCCTTGAGGTAAAGGGTTGGGAGGCAAAACTATAAGCCCCTATCTTTCTCTATGTCCGATTGAAGCTTTGAACCCATAAGTATCGCGTGAGTGTTAGCAATTGTGAAAGACTAGATGATAGTTGAGTATGTGGACTTGCTGAAAAGCTCTTAAATTGACTCTTTCCGATGTTATGATAAATTGCAATTGCTTCAATGACTGAGATCATAGTTTGTTAGTTTTCAATGAAGTTCTTGATTCATACTTTACCTTGTGAATGAATTGTTACTTTGGCATAAGAAATTATATGACAATATATGTTGCTGTTCTAAAGATGATCATGATGCCCTCATGTCCGTATTTTATTTTATCGACACCTCTATCTCTAAACATGTGGACATATTTTTCGATTTCGGCTTTCGCTTGAGGACAAGCGAGGTCTAAGCTTGGGGGAGTTGATACGTCCATTTTGCATCATGCTTTTATGTTGATATTTATTGCATTATGGGCTGTTATTACACATTATGGCACAATACTTATGCCTTTTCTATCTTATTTTACAAGATTTACATGAAGGGGGAGAATGCCAACAATTGGATTTCTGGGCTGGAAAAGGAGAAAATATTAGAGATCTATTCTTCAAAACTTCAAAAGTCCTGAAACTTCACGAAGAGTCATTTTTGAATTAATAAAAAATATTGGGCGACGAAAGCACCAGAGGGGGGCCACCAGCCAACCACAAGGGTGGAGGGCGCGCCCCCTACCTTGTGGGCCACCTGGCAGGCCCCCGATGCCCATCTTCTGCTATATGGTTTGTTTTGACCTGGAAAAAAAACCAGAAGAAAGCTTTCGGGATGAAGCGCCGCCGTCTCGAGGCGGAACTTGGGCAGAACCAATCTAGGGCTCCGGCGGAGCTGTTCTGCCGGGGAAACTTCCCTCCGGGAGGGGGAAATCGAAGCCATCGTCATCACCAACGATCCTCTCATCAAAAGGGGGTCAATCTCCATCAACATCTTCACCAGCACCATCTCCTCTCAAACCCTAGTTCGTCTCTCGTATCCGATCTTTGTCTCAAAACCTCAGATTGGTACCTGTGGGTTGCTAGTAGTGTTGATTACTCCTAGTAGTTGATGCTAGTTGGTTTATTCGGTGGAAGATCATATGTTCAAATCCTTAATGATAATTAATACTCCTCTGATTATGAACATGAATATGCTTTGTGAGTAGTTACGTTTGTTCTTGAGGACATGGGAGAAGTCTTGTTATAAGTAATCATGTGAATTTGGTATTCGTTAGATATTTTGATGAGATGTATGTTGTCTTTCCTCTAGTGGTGTTATGTGAACGTCGACTACATGACACTTCACCATGATTTGGGCCTAGGGGAAGGCATTGGGAAGTAATAAGTAGATGATGGGTTGCTAGAGTGACAGAAGCTTAAACCCTAGTTTATGCGTTGCTTCGTAAGGGGCTGATTTGGATCCATATGTTTCATGCTATGGTTAGATTTATCTTAATTCTTCTTTCCTAGTTGCGGATGCTTGCGAGAGGGGTTAATCATAAGTGGGAGGCTTGTCCAAGGAAGGGCAGTACCCAAGCACCGGTCCACCCACATATCAAATTATCAAAGTAACGAACGCGAATCATATGAGCATGATGAAAACTAGCTTGACAACAATTCCCATGTATCCTCGGGAGCGCTTTGCTTTATATAAGAGTTCGTCCTGGCTTGTCCTTTGCTACAAAAAGGATTGGGCCACCTTGCTGCACCTTAGTTACTTTTGTTACTTGTTACCCGTTATGAATTATCTTATCACACTACTATCTGTTACCGATAATTTCAGTGCTTGTAGAGAATACCTTGCTGAAACCGCTTGTCATTTCCTTCTGCTCCGTGTTGGTTTCGACACTCTTACTTATCGAAAGGACTATGATAGATCCCCTATACTTGTGGGTCATCACGGCCGCACACGCTTCCCACCCAAAATGGTCAGCGCCGCTCCAGAGAATCGGTGCCGCATTCATGCCCGTGCAGAGCGGACGCGACCTCTGACTGGCGCCTGCATTGAAGGGAGAAGCGGATTCAACGAAGAGTGATGGTTTCTTCGTCCGTCCAACTTACTACCGTGTCTATGTGATTTGACGGCTCATTGGTCATTATTACTGAGGTGGTACGAGCGTGCTGAGTCTCTGTTGCACTGTACACTTTACTTTGGTGCATGACACGTGCACCGGATGCTGGATGTCCCACGTTTCGGCAAAAGGAGGTAGAGCGACTCCACTCTTTACAATTATCTCCACTTTTACAGCAGAGGAGTGTGAAAGCAGCGAAAACACGGCAGCTCAGTGATTACATGGCCCACCTCACACTATCACCATATTTTCTGGACACCGTGCGACACCTAACTCTTTAGTAGTAGTACATAGTACGTACTGTATTTTCTCAGCGAGTTAAATTTGTACAATGCTATGAAGCTTCTAGCTTCTGTTTCATGTATCTTGCACCCAAGGTTGCCCCGTTGCAACATTCCATCAAATACAAAGGAGACTAACATGCATACTATTGCATCTCAATGATTCACAGATCATAGCCAACATGTACTCCCTCCGTTCCAAAATAAGTGTCTCAACTTTATGCCAACTTTAGTACAAAGTTGTACTACTAAAGTTGACACTTATTTTGCAACAGAGACAGCTAAATAAAAAAATGATCCATGCAGTCCCTAGGCCTTGAACCCCAAACCCTAACAGGGCTTTAATTTTCTAGCGACGTTGAACCTTCCGAAGAAATGAAGTTTGCAACCCTTTGACCATTGGATCATTTTGTGCAGTTTCACTAAAATCGAGCGGAGCATCCCTGTGGCAAAGAAATTGAAGAAGCATGATTAGAATAAGACTAGTGGGACTAGTTGATGAGACATAAACTCATCACAAATACAGTAGATGCCAGTACAGGTACGTGCGGGGCAAAGAAGTAGAGAAATATCCACATGGAGCGATGTGGGCAGCTGGGGCAGTGGTGCAAGCCAGTTGTAAAGGAAGTTGTACTTGAGGGATGTCAGGATGTAGCTAGCTTAGAGGAGGGCGGTGGGAGGCGGCAACTGCCCACGTCGCGGTAGTGAGCAAGGGACGAAGGCAACCGCACCGGCTTTGTGAAAGAGAATGGCGGGGACCCCTGATCGGGACGTGCCGACAGTGGGTTTTCCCCGTCGGCGACGACGACCGCATCTACACAAAGCATCCTCCCCTTCCCCCAGCGGACATGATCCGCCCGGATGTTAGAGATGTGGCCATAGTCATTTTGTGCGAGAGAGTGTGAAGAGAGCAACCCCAGCAAGCAACCGTGTAGGCTCCTGGCTATGTATATAGTGGAGCGGTTTCTTTTTCTCTCCATATGAACCTATTTATATTGCGTACATTCATGCGTGGTTCCCGACCCTCCATTAAGTGAGTAACTACTACTAGACACGTCAAATTATCACGTGGGCTGCATCACCGTACAGAAATGAGCTCCACCGTATCACGTGTGTGGTTGGGGAAGACGCAAAGAGTGCTACTAGTACTACGTGCGTGGGTGCGTGCACCTCTTCTCTTTGACTAGCCACAGTGGGAGTAATTTCAGCAGTAACATCAAGTCCAGCTCAGCAAATTTGCTTATGTGGCAATGAGTTAATGAGGAGAGAGGTAGTTTGAGTAACTTAGCTAGTTACTGTAACATCACATGTCCCAATGCAATATGAGTCTATAACCTAATAAATGAAGCTTTGCATGACACTACACTTATGTTACTACCCACTATGATTGAAGGTAGTAACATAGTCTAGGGATATGTGTATGTTACTAGTGTATGTTATTACTCTCCACTGTGGCTAGTCTTCGAGCATGGTTATTAAAAGTATAGCCCACTACTCTACCACGCGTTTATTATATGGGCAAAGAGTATAGGCAGTAATAATGACTAATAAGCCATCAAATCACGAGGCCCACCTTTCTCTATGTTTGACGGAGGAAGCAACCATCATTTCACTCCTCTTTGAATATCCATCCGCTGCTACCTCCGCAAATAAATAAAAATCCGCTGCTACCTCCGCAGCATGGTTAATAATATAGTCATGTCAATCACAACGTAGCAATATCATTCACAGATACAATAGGGCTGGCTCTAAGGCTGGTGATTTTTTTACTTTGTCTCTTTCTCTTTTTGTCTCATTTACTCATTTTACATAGGAGCACGTGTAGAGGATGGCTATTCTTTTCGATGGGACTTCTTCATGGGGTTTAAGACTAAGCAGCTCCGAATTATTCCCTCTGCCCACCACTCTGAATCGTGCCATCTATGATAGTACTCCCATTGCAACAATGAGGTCCACTAGGTCTAGCACGTCCTGTAAGAAGAGACTGTCACGCAAAACATACATTCTTGTTGCCTTCTTCCTCATACAATACGTACTACTACTAGTACTACTACTACTCGTTCTCCTATAAACCTTGTGCTTGGCATCTCAAAAATATTAACCTTGCGCTTGGCTCTTCGCCTCTTCGGGAAGTCGAGGAATGATGGTACTACAGTATATGGTTCTGGCTATCTATGACCGAATGAATTGCTGCACGTCCACCACGTGGGCGAGGGTTGAGGGACGAGGGGCAAGGGAGAGTGCGTACTACTACGTCCATTTCAATATGGACTACATACGGAGCAAAATGAGCGAATCTACACTCTAAAATACGTCTATATACATCAGTGTTTGGAGTATGTACTATTAGTTCATATCAAAATCTGCTAAAAGACATACTCCCTCTGTCCCATAATATAAGTGTGTTTTTGACACTACACTAGTGTAAAAAATGCTCTTATATTATGAGACGGAGGGAGTATATTTCAAACAATATGATAATCTCTCTAACCAAGGTAGGGACGAGGAGTATACACGTCTAACGGAGGGAGTAGTAAAATTTTCTCCTCGTCCTGCGAGCCACCGCGCGCGTGGGCGAGGGAGCGGGCGTAGGCGTAGTAAGCAAGCTTCTCCTCATCCTGCGACTCTGCGAGCCACCGAGCCCGTGGGCGGGGGAGAGGGTGTACTAAGCAAGCTTCTCCTCATTTTGCGAGTTGACGGGACACATCAAAAGTAATACAGAGCATCTCCAGTGTATAGAGCCTTGCCTCTAAGGTAGACCCCACATGGTTTGCCTCTTTTTAAATAACGTGTCAAGTCACAATTTGTTTGTTCACCCGTGGTACATGATCCTCCATCAAGTGGACAACCAGTACACGTGTCAAATTACCACGTGGGCTGCCTTTTCGTACAGAAATGAGCTCCACCGTGTACCCGCGCGGGTGTGGTTGGGAAAGAGACGGGAGTACATGCGCCGGGCGTGCACCTCTTCTCTTCATGCATGTCCCCCACCTACGTGGGTGTGTGTGAGAGAGATACAAACCTAGAGAGATGGCGTGTGTGTTCATGAGTGTTTTTTGTTATGGGGGGTGATTTCGTGAATGTATTTGTGGGAATATGTGTCGATGATATCTCAAACAAAATTTTGACACATGCAATGTGTGTGAAATAGAGGCCTATCTATATCATATATAGAGGGGGCGATCCACAAGAAGAGAGGGAGGGGTCATAGATATCGATAGAGTCGAAGAGAGGATCAAGTGTGTGGGTGCGAGATCGATGAAGAGAGCCATCGAAATTGTGTGTGTGCACGTCAAAGATATAGGGCGACTGACCTACCGGAACGTCAGAGGGAAATAGGTTGGGACACACACAGAGAGAGAGAGAGAGAGAGAGAGAGAGAGAGAGAGAGAGAGAGAGAGAGAGAGAGAGAGGAGAGAGAGAGGTAGAGCGCCGGAGGGGTGGTGGAGTTGCTTCTCGGAGATTGTGGGAGAGGCCTACTAGACAAACTTAGGGTACAACTGCAATATCAAGAAGACTGGGGATGTGTTTCTGTGTGTGCGTGTGCATGATAGATGTGTCGGGAGGCATGCATGGATGATGAAGGGAGACCATGTGTTTGGTGAGCAGACCTAACTAGATTGGTAGATCAATTGTTGTGTGTCGGAGGAAGGGAGAGACATAACTAATGAGGTAGATCGATCGACGCGTGGGGAAAACGAGTTATAAACGACCTAGCTAGCTATATGTATAGTGGGAGATTGGTCGGTGTACATCCATTTGTTAGAGGCAAATAAGGCCCAGAGAGACAGATAGAGAGAGATGGAGCTAAGGTGGTGCGAGAGGCCTACTAGCCAGATAGGGGGAGGAGTGTGCGATTGTGAGATCGATGAAAAGAGGGGCGAGAGTTTACACGTGTGTGGGACCGTATGAGAGACACGAGGCATGGACAGAGAAAGGAGGAGATGGGAAGTGTGTGTGTATGTGGTAGGCAGACATCGCTGGAGAGGTTTATCGACCGGTGTGTGTCGGAAAGAAGGAGTTGTGGAGACCGTGGGAGAACGACCTAAAGAAAAAAAATGTATGTGCGCGATGGATAAATGCCTGAGGGAGGTGGGGTGGGGGCGAGGAGGGCGTGTGCATGCACGAGAGAAAGTTAGTGCTAGCTACAAAGGTTAGAGGATTGTGTGGGTGTAAGAGACTAACAAAGATCATCATTCGATATGAAAGTGGATTCATATATTTGAATAAGAGATCATAGTGTTATAAATCTATGCATGCATGAATATAGCGGTGATACGCATGGTGTGGTTTTGGACATGTTATACTATAATGTGATAATGCGTGGCGTTTGCAACTCATAGCTAAATATCGAACAATCTAAACCATACAATATATCAAACAATCTCACATTTTATTTGAATTTGTGATAATGTGTGGCGTTTGCAACTCACAGCTAAATACTTGTAGGCGTAGGGGGCGGGGCACCATACATTATGTGATAAACACATTATACATATGAGACATGGTTTAGATTATGAAGATCTAGCTAGAGCTTGAAATGTACTATGATTTGAAATCAACATAAAGTGGATTCAAAAAATCGAGTTCGAGTTCATATAGTACACATAGTTCATATCTAACTCGACAGTAATCATGTGGTGTGCTATGAAGATAATATACAAACGATGGTTTAACTTGACAATAATGATGATTGTAGATCTTATTAAAATAGAGAAACGAATTCAAATGGTTTAACTTAACAACAGTCATGATTGTAGATCTTATTCAAATAGAGAAACAAATTCAAATTTAGTTCATATTGAAGCGGTAGTATATAAGTTTGGAATGCACTAAAATGTTCATTTGAGTAGCAGGTTGCATGCATTATACACGTAGCAAAATATTTTAATTGAACATAACATGGATTCAAAGTTTTGAATAGCATTTGTAGCACGAATTGATTTGGTACAGTACATGGGACTAGACTCTCTTGTGTGGTGCGAATTGATATCTTTTTGTTTTTTTCGTCGAGGGAAGTGCGAATAGATTTGATATAGTATACACGTTAGGCTTGTCCGAAAATTTCAACCCGCGCCTTGTTATCTCGAAATTTTAAGATATCTCTTTGTCTCGTTGTGCTCCTAAAATTCCCTCCATCTCAACCCGCGCCTTGCTATCCCAAAATTACAACGCGCGCGAAAACTCCCACCTCCTACGAAATCCCGAGACGCAAAATTCCCGTGATACCCTTGAACCGAAAGAACCACCTAGTTCAAATCGGTGGGGCTACTTTTGTAATTTACCCCACATTTCGGACAAGCGCGTCCCTAAGCCATGGTTCCCCTCCCATCCCCTCCGCCCCCATTCGTACACTGAGGCCGTGAAAACCCGCGAAGCCCCACACCGCCACCCAGCCGGAGCCTCTTCCTCGACGACATCGTCCACCGCAACAGCTCGACGTCCCTCATCCATCGCACTAGATGAGGATCCATCATCGATCTCGTCGTCCCACCGGTTCGGCCATCCCGTCCTCCACCTCCAAGGAGTTACCCCGACGTTCGCCTCATCTTTCGCGCCACCTCCATTCCCACAGCGCCGTCTTCACCTGCACCACCGGAAGAGCAGCACGATCACCGATTCCTCGGATGAAGCTGAGGCCTAATCAGTGCCACCAAAGAGGTTCTACACTAATCGCTGCATTTTCTTCTTGATTCGATCGCACGATGCTGCCGGCGCTCGATCCCGAGCCGCCATGGCGCGGCTCCATCTACGGCGGCGTCGCCGGCCACTTCCTCCACGGCGTCGCTCCCTCGGTGGCGACGTCCACATCAGTCGGAGCTGCTGCTGCTGCTGCTGCTCCGGCTCTCGCTGGCCCTGCTACTGCTGCTTCGGCTCTCGCTCATGCTGCTGCTCTGCTCTTGCTCTCGGTCCCCTGCCTGGTCTGCTCTGGCTCTTGCTCGCGCTGCTGCTCTTGCTCTTGCTCTTGGTCCCCTGCCTGGTCTGCTCTGGCTCTTGCTCACGCTGCTGCCCTTGCTCTTGCTATTGCTTACGCTGCTAGTCTACTCTTGCTCGTGCTGCTGCTCTTGCTCTTGCTATTGCTTGCACTGCTAGTCTACTCTTGCTTGCACTGCTGCTGCACGAGCAGCAGTTCCGGCTCTCGCTCGAGCTCCTGCTACTGCTACATGACCAGCTGCCCTGGCCCTCGCATGCGCTGCTACTCTGGGCGCTGCTGCTACTCTGCCCCGGCTGCTCTCTGGTAGTATGGTCCCTGCTGGAGCGGCTACTGATTTAGATCACTGCTACTCTGCCACTAGTGCTCGAGCGGCCAAAACTATTAGTGCACTGCTTTTCTGCTACTAGTGCGTTCAGTTTCGATAGTAAAATTCAGTTTCGACAGCAAAATTCAGTTTCGACAGTTAAATACAGTTTCGACAGTTAAGTTCAGAGATGAGCGGCTGATGTATTTTACATCTAGCACTTTTTGGTTATGTATTTTACATCATCTATCGAAGATGCTATTAGGGCATGTACAATGGTGCTATCTTAGGAGTGCCACGTAGGATAAATGATGAGGTGGAGGAGAGAGAACTCATAAGAAAAGGCTTGTCTTCTCTTATTTAAGAGAAGACAAGAGATGATCTCTTAGCACAATATGTCTCACCACGTTTTTAGGAATAGCTAGTTATTGAAGATAAAGCTAAGAGATGACCCATTGTAGACATTTTTTTCTATCATCTCTAAATTACATGCAAGACTTAAGATAAGACTATCTTATCAACCATTGTACATGCCCTTAGAATACCACTTCAGGTTAACGTTGTCTCTCTTGTCCAGCTTCAGCCTCGCCGTCGTACACCTCACCGGAGCTGCTCCAACAACGAAACCCTCCATCACAGCGGAGCAGTACCCTTGGCTCCATCTCCAGGCGCCTAAGATCTTCTTCCCCTCCTCCGTCTGCCACATCAGCCGCAGCATCCTCAGCGACCAACCCAATGATGCTGAGATCGACATGGCTTCGCCAAAGAGGTTGTACACTTGCTGCATCGCTTTTTTACTCGACATGTTATATATATTGTCCACTGAGCACACGTAGTAACGTGAAATACGATTAGTTTCTCCTATATAACAAGCAGTGAGGTACCAGACAACTTAGCTATCCGTGATGGACTCTCTCGAAAGCCATCATTATTTATTTCTGCGCATTTGAGCTGTGCATGTGTAGATGGGCTTGGGAGTTGAGTTAGTAGGGTAGTGGCCTGGGTCCAAAGTAGTACAAGTAGCACAAAAATATTTTTGGAGTGTACGCTTTTGCCTGTTCAAGCCTGCCTACTAGAATTGCTAGTGGTTGAAAGGAAAAGTGAAGGAAAAACATAGGAATTGGAAAGTTTCCTATGGTACTACTTTTAATGCATTTGGTTCAAAGGAATGGAGCAAAGGAAAACTGTAGGATTTGTCCTTTAGTGTCTCTTTCAAAGTAAAATCGTAGGAATTTTAATATCCACTTGGCCCTCCTTTTCAAATTCCTATTCATGAAGAACAAGACTAAGTGATAGTACCATAATAGCATTATAACTGTACATTTTCTTGTGGTTTGACTTAATTTGACCATGCTTCTTTGCATTCCTATGACCTTCCAATTCCTGTGAACCAAACACCCAGATTGACAGAAATCCTATGTTCTCTGTTTTGCACATGCATTCCTATCCTATTACTGTGTATTTCCTATCCCCGCGCTGTTAGAATCCTCCAATTCAAACGAGCACTTACAGAATTACTTCTCTTACAGATAGTTGTCAAAGAAAATCTTGTGTTATTTGTCCCACTCCTGCTGCGCCGTCGTCCACCCCAGCTCAGCTGCTCCAATGACAGAAGGGTCCACCACAGCAGGGATCCACCCTCCAGACTGTCTTTCGCCGCCTCAGATCTTCTTCCTCGCCGCCGGCAGCAACGACAACTGCATTACCATCATCAACTGAGCAGATGACCTCGAGGACTACAAGGGTCCGCAAGAGAGGTCGCACTCTTTCGTGTCTGCTTACGTTATGCATCGATTAATATGACATGCTACTTTATCGTCCTGTTCACCGATTAAACTCTGAGTCAGCTCCAAACTAATGCTCAAACTTGAGTTTTTAAATGGTTATGGGGTACATATCGGGGCCGCAATCAATAGTATCTGTCTACTATCTGGTTAATCTCTGGTGTCTACTATGAGTTTCATGTTGGGTGGGAAACAAACAGTAAAGAAGCCATTATCTGTATTTTTTAACTGAAGCCATTATCTGCCTGCTATCATTGGTTTTGGGTCTATCCACAGGTTGCTACCATCACTCTGGATTTCTGCATGCACTCCTTACATAATCTCACTATGTTTTATTCCTATGCATGTCAGTTATTGTACACAATGGAACTGAACATGTAGAGCAAAAGAGATGAGCCTTGCATGGCAATAAAATTTCATGCAGACATCGCTCCATGGTGGGCGCAAAGGCAGCCCCCTCCACCCATTTCACATTGTAATCAAGAGGAAGAAAACTGTTCTGAGGGGGATTCAGAAGGAGCAGAGCACTCCTATTTAACCCCTGAGGTCTTCACCCTAACTTGGCATGCTGATGTCGGTCATATCATGCATATGGTGCCTTGCATTGCTTACTTTATACATCAAATATGTAATCTGCTTAGTTTAGACATGCTTTGTGTGAATGCCATCTATTTAGTTTCTGTATCGTATATGTGAATTATGCAACGCCATCTTGTTTAGCCAGGCATCATATCTGTGAATTTTGCAATGCCATCGAGCTTAGCCAGTCATCTTATATGTGAATTATATCACGCCATCCTTTTTTTTCATTACGTATTACATTTGTCAACAATGTTAGTACATTCAACTACTATTCGTGTGCATCAGCCATTTAACACGGTGATAGAAAAATCTGGAGTGAAAACAAGGTCTTCAGAGCAGACTATGCTATCTGACGAAGCGCATATCTCGCTGGTTACGGATAGCTCCTCAGAGGAGGATTCAGAGATTGATGACCAGTCCTATTTCCCCCCCGAGGTGTATGCTCTAACTTGGCAGGGTTATGTTGCTCATATCATGCGTATGGTGTCTTGCATTGCTATGTCATTTGCTTAGTTTAGACATGCTTTGTGTGAATGCCACCTGTTTAGTGTCTAATTACCACATATGTGAATTATGCAATGCCATCTTGTTGTAAGACATTATATATGTGAATTATGCAATGCTATCTTGTTGCAAGGCATTATATATGTGAATTATGCAATGCCATGTTGTTTAGCCAATCATCATATATGTGAATTATATCATGCTATCCTTTTTTTGTATTACATATTCCATTTGTCGACAATGTTTGTATATTCAACTACTCTTCCTGTGCATCAACCATTTGAAGCGGTGATGGAAGTATCTGGAGTGAACACAAGGTCTTTAGAGCAGACAATGCTACCTGCTGAAGCAGATATCTTGCTGGTTACAGATAGCTCCTCAGAGGAGGATTCAGAGATAGATGACCAGTCCTATTTCCCCCCTGAGGTCTATGCTGAAACTTGGCAGGGTTATATTACTCATATCATGCATATGTTGACTTGCATTGCTTAGTTTTTACATCATATATGCGATTGCCATCTGCTTACTTGCTTAGTATATAAATCATATATTTGAATTATATCATGCCATCATGTTTACATAGACAACATCTATCTGAATTATGGCATGCCAACCCATTTAATAAATACATCATATAGTTATATCATCTCATCCTATTTAGTGTTTACAGTCATCATATTTTGAATTATGTCATTCTATCCGTGAATTATATCATGCTATCATGTTTCCATAGGCAGCATGTATGTGCATTATGGCATGCCAACCTATTTAATAAACACATCATACAGTTATATCATGTCATCCTATTTACATAGTCATCATATTTTGAATTATGTCTTTCTATCCTGTTTAGTTACCATCATATATGTGAAATTGTGTCATGCTATCCTGTTTTGTTAGACAACATAAATGTGAATTATTTCATGCCCTCTTTTATTCCCCACTATCCATTGCACCTGTCTATCATACAATGTCTGTACATTCAATTACTTTTCTTGTTTATCAGCCATTTGAATTGGAGGGGGTGATGGCAGTATCTAAGGGAGTAACAACACGGTCTTCAGAAAAGATAGTGCTACTAGTCGATGCAGATAGAACCACGGTTGTACTTGCCCAAGAACCAGCCCCACCACACATAACCTAGACTCTTGCAGATTGTACCCCTACCCAGTTGGACAGAGAACCAACTACACCCCTTCTAACCCCAGCCCCAGCAGATAGTAACCCAGTTCCAGTTGACACAACACTGTCTCCACCACAGAGCACCCAAACACGAGCAGTTAGTAAGGCAACTGCAGTGCCCAAAGCACAAGGACCACCACTCCGAATCCCAACTCAACGGTTAAAGCAGAAGAAGAATTGTTCTCAGGTTAGGTTCTGTAGCTATGGTTCATACTCCTTTGCTCTTGCATCACTGTATTTACTCATACCAACTATTTTCAAATTTGAAGGATGGAATTGAAACTCCAATGGCGCAACAGGTATGTTTTAAACATGTTTCTTTAACTGGTTTGCTGTTGTAACTTGCTCTATGTTGATTTCAGTTTCAATTGAATAAAAAGTTATGTTCTAATGTCATGCACATTACAAGTGTTGTTATTGCTGTGTAGTTTCCCACACTTATATTCTGTCTATGCTGCTTTGTCTTAAACAGATATTATTTGAACTGTGTCTCTATCTTGATTTGGCAACAAAAACTAGAATGATATAGACCATACAGTGACCATGGTACATAGCTATACACTGTTCATCATGGGCCAGTTTCACCACGTGCCTTTAATGGGCCCAGAGTTACAAAAGGGCCTCGTATGGGCCAAAAGACGTCATGGGCCATACATGGGTCGGAAGTTACAATGGGCTGGAATCGTATTGGACGGCCCAGATGACGCTACCGGACCCAATTTGGATAGGCCATAACGGGTCATGAGTTAGCGGGCTGTAAATGGGCTATATGCGAACAGGCCGTTAACATGCTTTCCGTGGGCCGGCCCGCTACCTTTTGACCAAGTCCAACGGGCCGGCCTTTTCACCTGAATGGACCTCTGTTGGGCCGTGCCACATGTCGACCTATCATAGGCGCCTTCTGTCCAATGAGTGGATGACATCTGTCCCAACGCTGAGCCGACATATGTTCCTCTGGCCATTGAGAATTTTACACGTGGAAAATCCCCATTGGTCCGGGCTGTTAATGGGTTATCGGATCCAAACCGGAACCTGATAGCTTAATAGCGACCCGTTACGGTGGATGCCACGTGTCGGTTACCCTTGACGAAAGCACTTCCATGACGCGCCATTTATCATCATGGAAGTGGACACTTCCGTGATGATAATTTTGGTATTGTCATGGAACACTTCTACGACAGCACAGGTATGACTATCTTGATTCTGTCATAAAATCATCATGGATGTACATGCATGACAGAAAACGTGACCTACTGTGACAAACACGTATCATCACGGAAGTGTATTTTTTTGTCGTGGACCTACCGGAAGGGCCTTTGTATTTGGCGCAAACTTTTCCGCCTGTGGACCTACTGTGACAAACTGTCGTGGACCTACTGTGACAAAATTTTCCGCCTGACGACTGGGACCCACCAGCTATATCTTCGGACGCAAGGAAGTGCCTCCATATTTGGCGCAAAAAAATGAATCCTCCCCCTGACAGCTCGGACCCGCCATCAATAACTTCGCACGCAAGGAAGTGCCTCCTTATCCTCCCTGACAGTCGGGACCCACCCGGTCGAAGCGTACGTAGCGTTGTCATTCTGGTCGTGAACGTGTACGTACATACTAGTCGATCGGTCTCTCTGCAACGATGAATTGTGGCCGAGCAAGCAGCGGCACGTGTAGTAGTAGAGCCCCCGACGTAGCAGTTCAGGCAGTCCCTTCTAAACCATGTACACATGCTTACAACCAGATGCCAAAAAATACGGCCACGTACGTACATACGGGCGGGGTCTCGAAGGCCTACTCGCGCATACGTACGGCCAGGGCTTGTGTACATGGAGAGGCAACGGACGGCAGCAACGGCGTCCTGTTCATCGGGCAGCCAACCGGCTGGGTCGGAATGAAGAAACAACGTCATGTTCATCGAGAGGCAACAGACTGGGTCGGAATGCGTCCTGTTCAACGGGAGCCAACCGGCTTGGACGGAACAGCCAAAACGGGGTCTGGCGTATTGCTGTACAAAGGAAACGGCCTTCTGTTCTACTGGCTACGGTCGAAATGGCATCCTGTTCATCAGGAGGGGTGTGGCGTACCGTAAAATAGAGGAAACAAACTTGTGTTGGAGCGCTACGATCAAAATGGGGGTCCTGTTCATCTAGAGGGGTGTGGCGTACCGCAAAACGGGACTCCACGGGCTACTGTTCACCCAACGTCGACTTCCTTCAGCCTCCACCTGCATTGTTCATCCACCGCGTCTTCCTCCTGCCTCCACCAGCACTGTTCATCAATGGGCTACTATTCATCTAGCCCTCCACTAGCTACTGTTCAACCAGCCCTCCACGGGGTCCTGTTCATCCACCCCCAACCAGCTCGGCTGTGGTGGCCTCCTCTCGGGGTCCTGTTCATCCAGCGGCAACGGCCTACTACCACGGGGTCCTGTTCATCCAACCCCCACCAGGAATTGTTCATCCAACCCCAACCACATACGTCTCGACTCGTTCAACCAACCCCCACGTTCACTGTTCATCAAGAGGCAGCAGGTTCGATCGGCTTCAGTAAGCAGCAGCAGCAGCAGCGATCGATAGATCGGGTTCAGTTAGCAGCAGTAGCGAAGGAATCGCTCGGGTTCAGTTAACAGCCAAGGGATCGCTCACTCGGGTTCAGTAACGTAGCTAGTGCGATAACTCGGGTTCAGTAAGCGAACGCCTCGCTCGGGTTCAGTTAGAGCCCAATGCCTCGCACACACGCGCGTACGTGTATGAGAGAAATGCGCAAACCTCCGTGCATCGCTCGGCCCCGACCACCCACCATAACCGGGAACTCCCTGAAATTTTCCTCGCCCTCGCTTCTACCATAATTTTTTCCATCATGGACGGCCCAAAGAATGTATTGCAGGTGCGTCCCCGGCCCGCCCAGGACGAAAAGCCCATTTTCTGTCATGATTTTTTGTCATAGAAGTAGGAGCCCACCACATCTATGATGATACCGGGTTTTATCACAATTATCATCATAGAAGTGTCATAAGCATGACAGAAAAAAAATTCGTTCGGGCCAAAATGTCACGGATGTGTCTTTTTTTTGTAGTGAGAGAAGGTACGATTACCTCATCAAGTTCTACTTTCCTCCCACTCACTTATTTCGAGAGAAACTCCTTCTCTAGAAAGGACCCGTTCTTGGTAGCAAAGATCTTGCCCTCGGATCTGTGGTATAAGGTATACCCAATGGTCTCTTTAGGGTATCCTATGAAGACGCACTTCTCCGCTTTGGGTTCGAGCTTATTGGGCTAAAGCCTCTTGACATAAGCGTCACATCCCCAAACTTTAGGAAACGACAGCTTAGGTTTCTTGCCAAACCACAACTCATACGGTGTCGTCTCAACGGATTTAGATGGTGCCCTATTTAAAGTGAATGTGGTTGTCTCTAATGCATAACCCCAAAATGAAAGTGGCAAATCGGTAAGAGACATCATAGAACGCACCATATCCAATAGAGTACGATTACGATGTTCGAACACACCATTACACTGTGGTGTTCCAGGTGGCGTGAGCTGTGAAACAATTCCACATTGTCTTAAATGCATACCAAACTCATAACTCAAATATTCACCTCCATGATCGGATCGTAGAAACTTTATTTTCTTGTTACGATGATTTTCCAAATGTTTCAGACTTGTGTTTCATTAAGTAAATATACCCATATCTACTCAAATCATCTGTGAAGGTAAGAAAATAACGATATCCACCGCGTGCTTCAACACTCATTGGACCGCATACATCAGTATGTATTATTTCCAATAAGTCACTAGCTCGCTCCATTGTTCCGGAGAACGGAATTTTAGTCATCTTGCCCATGAGGCATGGTTCACATGTCTGAAATGATTCATAATCAAGAGATTTCAAAAGTCCATCAGCATGGAGTTTCTTCATGCGCTTTACACCAATATGACCTAAGCGGCAGTGCCACAAATATGTGGTGCCATCATTATTAACTTTGTATCTTTTGGCATCAATATTATGAATATGTGTATCACTACGATCGAGATTCAACAAGAATAAACCATTCACAAGGGGTGCATGACCATAAAAGATATTACTCATATAAATAGAACAACCATTATTCTCTGACTTAAATGAATAACCTTCTCGCAATAAACAAGATCCAGATATAATGTTCATGCTCAATGCAGGCACCAAATAACAATTATTTAGGTTTAAAACTAATCCCGAAGCTAGATGTAGAGGTAGCATGCCGACGGCGATCACATCAACCTTGGAACCATTTCCGACGCGCATCGTCACCTCGTCCTTAGCCAGTCTTCTTTTATTCCGCAGCTCCTGTTTCGAGTTACAAATATGAGCAACCAGACCAGTATCAAATACCCAGGCGCTACTACGAGCACTAGTAAGGTACACATCAATAACATGTATATCAAATATACCTTTGTTGACGTTGCTAGCCTTCTTATCTGCCAAATACTTGGGGCAGTTCCACTTCTAGTGACCATTCCCCTTGCAGTAGAAGCACTCAGTCTCAGGTTTGGGTCCAGCCTTGGGTTTGTTCACGGGAGCGGCAACTTCTTTACCATTCTTCTTGAAGTTCCCTTTCTTTCCCTTGCCTTTCTTGAAACTAGTGGTCTTTTTAACCATCAACACTTGATGCTCCTTCTTGATTTCTACCTCCACGGCCTTAACCATCGCGAAGAGCTCGGGAAGTGTTTTCTCCACCCCTTGCATATTATAGTTCATCAGAAAGCCCTTACAGCTTGGTGGCAGTGATTGGAGAATTCTATCAATAACGAGTCAGGTGGAAGATTAACTCCCAACTGAGTCAAGCGGTTGTGCAACCTAGACGTTCTGAGTATATGCTCACTAACAGAGCTGTTCTCCTCCATTTTACAACTAAATAACTTGTCGGAGATGTCATACCTCTCGACCCGGGCATGAGCTTGAAATACCAATTTCAGCTCCTGGAACATCTCATATGCCCCGTGGTGCTCAAAACGTCTTTGGAGCCCCGGTTCTAAGCCGTAAAGCATGGCGCACTAAACTATCGAGTAGTCATCAGAACGTGCCTGCCAGATGTTCACAACATCCACAGACGACGCTGTAGGGGGTGCATCACCTAGCGGTGCATCAAGGACATAAGCCTTCTGTGCAGCAATGAGGATAACCCTCAAGTTACGGACCCAGTCCGCATAGTTGCTTCCATCATCTTTCAACTTAGCATTCTCTAGGAATGCATTAAAATTCAGGGGAACTACAGCGCGGGCCCCACAAATTTTGCAAAGACAATTAAGACTAAGTTTATGATAATTTAGTTCAGTTAATCAGATTACTAATGAACTCCCACTTAAATCAACATCCCTCAAGTTGTCTAAGTGACACATGATCCAAATCAACTAACCCATGTCCGATCATCACATGAGATGGGGTAGTCATCAATGGTGAACATCTTCATGTTGATCATATCTACTATATGACTCATGTTTGACCTTTCGGTCTCCTATGTTCCGAGGCCATGTCTGTACATGCTAGGCTCGTCAAGTTTAACCCAAGTATTCTGCATGTGTAAAACTAGCTTACACCCGTTGTATGCGAACGTAAAGTCTATCACACCCGATCATCACGAGGTACTTCGAAACGATGAACTTTTGCAACGGTGCATACTCAGGGAGAACACAATTTCTTGAAATTAAGTGAAGGGATCATCTTATAATGCTACCGTCGTTCTAAGCAAAATAAGATGCATAAAAAGGATAAACATCACATGCAATCAATATGTGACATGATATGGCCATTATCATCTCGTGCCTTTGATCTCCATCTCGAAAGCACCGGCATGATACCCATCGTCACCGACATGACACCATGATCTCCATCATCATGATCTCCATCATTGTGTCATCACGGGGTCGTCTCCATAGTGATAAAGTAAAGCACTATTTCTTCTACAACTATTGCTTCTACAACTATTGCTAATGCATAGTGATAAAGTAAAGCAATTACATGGTGTTTAATAAATTAAAGAAAACCCTATGGCTCCTGCCGGTTGCCATACTCATCGACATGCAAGTCGTGAACCTATTACAAAACATGATCATCTCATACATCAACATAGATCACATCACGTTTTGGCCATACCACATCACAACATGCCCTGCAAAAACAAGTTAGACGTCCTCTACTTTATTGTTGCAAATTTTACGTGTCTGCTATGGGAAACTAGCAAGAACCGTTCTTACCTATGCAAAGCCAGAACGGTGATAATCAAGTTGCCTTTTAACCTTCTACAAGGACCGCCTTCATCAAATTAGATTCAACTAAAGTAGGAGAGACAGACACCCGCTAGCCACCTTATGCAAAACAAGTTGCATGTTAGTCGGTGGAACCGGTCTCATGTGCGAGGACATGTAAGGTTGGTCTGAGCTGCTTCATCCCACAATACCTCCGAATCCAAATAAGACAAGAGAGGCAAGCAATTTGAGCATCAACGCCCACAACTCTTTGTGCTCTACTCGTGCATATACATCTACGCATAGACCTAGCTCATGATGCCACTGATGCGGAACGAAGCATGAACGTCAAATTTTTTCCTACAAACACCCAAGATGTATCTAGGAGAAGCATAGCAATGAGAGGGGAGAGTGTGTCTATGTACCCTCGTAGACCGAAAGCGGAAGCGTATATAACGCGGTTGATGTAGTTGTACTCTTCGAGATCCGATCATGATCCAACCGATCTAGTGCCGAACAGAGGGCACCTCCGAGTTTAGCACATGTGTGGCTCAATGATGTCTCCTCCTCCTTGATCCAGCAAGAGAAGATGGAGAAGTAGATGGGATTACAACCAGCACGACGGCGTGGTGGTGATGGTGTTGGTGGAGCTAGTTCAGCAGCGCTTCGCCAAGCGCTACTAGAACGAGGATGGAGGAACTACGGAGTAACGGGAGAGAGAGGGGCGCCAAGGGATTGGTGTGTCCTCTTGGGGAGCCCCTCCCCTCTATATATAGATGGAGGGGTGTGGGGAACAACCCCTCCAAGCCCTAGGGCGCAGCCAAGGGGGAGAGGACTTGGAGTCCAAGTCCAATCCTATTCCTACTAGGACTCCTTTTTTTCTTCCCTAGCCACATGGGCTTTTGAGGACTTGGTGCCACTACAAAAAAAAGACACATCCGTGACATTTTGGCCCGAACGAAAACTTTTTCTGTCATGGTTATGACACTTCTATGACAATAATTGTGACAAAAACACGTATCATCATAGATGTGGTGGGCTCCTACTTCTATGATAGAAAATCATGACAGAAAATGGGCTTTTCATCCTGGGCCGGCCGGGGACGCACCTGCATGACATTCTTTGGGCATTCCATGATGGAAAAAATCATGGTAGAAGCGAGGGCGAGGAAAATATCGGGGAGTTCTTGGTTACGGTGGGTGGTTTGCGTGTTTCTCTCGTGTACGCGCGTGTGTGCGAGGCGTTGGCTAACTGAACCCGAGCGATCGCACTAGCTAAATTGCTGAACCCAAGCGATCGATCCCTTGGCTGTTAACTGAACCTGAGCGATTCATTCATTGCTGACTGAACCCGAGCGATTCCTTCGCTGCTGCTGCTAACTGGACCCGAGCGATCGATCACTGCTGCTGCTTACTGAAGCCGATCGAGCCCCCGTGCGAGACGTAGCCAGCCGGTGTTGGGTTGCCTCTCGATGAACAGTGACTGTTGCCACCGTGCACGCGGTACGTAGAACGAGTCAAGACGTGGTGAGTCGAGCCGGTTGGTTGGCTGTGGATGAACAGTTCCCGGTGGGGGTTGGATGAACAGGACCCCGTGGCAGTAGGCCGTTGCCGCTGGATGAACAGGACCCCGAGGACGCCGCCACACCCCAGCCGGTTGGGGGTGGATGAACAGGACCTCGTGGAGGCTCTATGAACAGTCGCCGGTGAAGGCTGGAGGACGATGATGGATGAACAGTAACCCGTGGGGGCTGGAGCGAGAGGCAGTTGACTGTGGATGAACAGTAGCCCATGGAGTCCCGTTTTGCAGTACGCCACACCCCTCCCGATGAACAGGACCCTGTTTCAGCGGTAGGCGCTCCAACAGAAGTCTGTTTCCTCTGTTTTGTGGTACGCCACACCCCTCCCGAGCAACATGACCCTGTTTCGACTGTAGGCGCTCGAACAGAAGTTCGTTTCCTCCGTTTTGCAGTACGCCAGCCCCTTCCGACGAATAGGATCCCGTTTCGACCGTAGGCGGTTGAACATAAGGTCGTTTCCTCCGTTCTGCAGTACGCCAGGCCTCGTTTTGTCTGTTTCGTCCAAGCCGGTTGGCTCCCGATGAACATGACATATTCCGACCTAGTCGGTTGCCTCCCGATGAACATGGCGCTGTTTCCTCCATTCCGACCTAGTCGGTTGGCTGCCGATGAACAGGACGCCATCGCTGTACGTGTTCGAGATCCCACCCGAATGTACGCACATAGCCGTATTTACTTTCTTGCAGCGTGGCTCTACGTACATGTACACGATATAGACGGGACTGCGTGACATGCTACGTCGGTGGCTCTACTACGACACGTGCCGCTCATTACTCGGCCACGGTTCATCGCTGCAGAGAGACCGATCGACCAGTATGTACATACATGTTCGTGACCAGACAAACAACCCTACGTACAGTTCGACCGGGTGGATCCCAGCTGTCAGGGAGGATAAGGAGGCACTTCCTTACGTGCGAAGATATAGCTGGTGCGTCCCAACTGTCAGGGGGAAGAATCATTTTTTTGCCTGTAATATGGACGCACTTCCTTGCATGCGAAGATGTAGCTGGTGGGTCCCAGCTGTCAGGGGGGAAACATTTTTTTTCGCAAAATACAGAGGCCCTTCTGGTGGGTCCGCACTGTCAGGTGGATGAATCATTATTTTGCGCGTAATAAGGAGGCACTTCCTTGCTGCGGCCGTGGACCCAGCTGTCAGCCTCTCCACGTACAGTCCTCTTCCGATGGAAGTCGTTCCTTTACCACATTGACCATGCCGTGCTGAGAGCACCAAGTCGGTGGATGACGGTGAGGCCTAGGAAGGGAATGACCTGGAGCCGGGGAAGACTCGACAGTTGTTTCCCACGCGGAGAGGAGTACGAGGGTTTACTAGTTCGGCTACAGTGTGAGGCTGCTATCGCCGGAGAATAACAAGAGGTCTGGGTGAGTACAGGGATGGCCAGGCCAGTGATGGGAGTAGGGTGGGGCGGTGAGGCCTGCGCGGCAGCACAGCCAGCCACAGAAGGCAAGAGCAGGCGGCACGACCGGCGCTGGTTTGGGCGGCTAGAGCAAGAAGACCAGAGGTTGAAGAAGCACGACGATCGTTGGATGGACATCGTACAGTCACTGCAGCTAGAATCGTTTATATTGACTAAGTTGACAAAGCCTTGCGTACGCATCAACTTAGTAGGCCCACAGGCCAGCCTCCAAACCGGTTCGCCCCAAATGTCAGGGGGAGGAATCATTTTTTTCGCGTAATAAGGAGGCAGTTGCTTGAGTGCGGCCATGGACCATGGGGGTCCTTACTGTCAGCCACTCCATGTACATCCCTATTCCGATGGTTGTCGTTTGTTGAATGTTGACCACATTGAGTACACCATGCCTAGAGCACCAACGCGGTGGACGACGGTGAGGCCTAGGAATGGAACGACCCGGAGCCAGCGAAGACACAGCAGTGGATGCCCACGCTGAGGGGAGTATGACAATTGACTGGTTCGGCTACGGTGTGAGGCTGCCATCATCGTAGAATAACAAGAGGTGCGGGTGGGTACAGGGATGGCCAGCCCAGCGGAGGGAGTAGGGTGGGCCGGTGAAGCCTACGCGACATCACAATTGGCCACAAGAGGAGGGAGCAGGCATTCCCGCCGGTGCTGGTTTAGGCGGCTGGAGCAGGAAGATTAGAGATTGAAGAAGCACGTCAGCCGCTAGATGGACATCCAATAGTCACTGCTGCTACAATCATGTGTTGACTATAAGTTGACAAAGCCTTGTGTAAACAAGTCGGTCTTGAAATCTGTGGCGTGTACAACCCATTTGCTATTATTTTTATAATTTACAGCCCATTTTCTAATTCATGTGGAATTTATTGCAGCCCATTTTCCTTTTTTAGAATTGCTGCCCATTTTCTGGTCAGTACCAGGGTTAAAATTTTGAACTAAAAAATATGCAAATTTTTAAAATTTCGCATATTTTTGCTGGGGTACGAACTATTTTTAATCCCAAAATTAGGAGCCATACTAAAACTAATTTAAAAATAAAGTAATACTATGTTATGTTAAAATCCAATGAAATATAAAATATCAGTGAAGAACAAAAACAAAACTAATTACCCATTTGCTATTTTTCTAGAATTTGTAGCACATTTCATATTACTTTTAATATTTACTGCCCATATTCTGGCCAGGCCGGAACGCATCCCTCCTCGTCTTGAAAGATTTGCAGCCTAGTAAGTTGGAGAAAACAAATAGGCCTAGGTTGGGTATTCTTCAAAAAGAAATGCTGGGCTACCTATTTTCCCAAAGAAAAAACTGCTGGGCTGGTCATGTTGTTAGACGGACCACAAAGACCACATAACCCAGTTTATACCCTGCTCTGTCTGAACAAATCCTGAAAAAAATGTGTTGTGCAATTCTGTCGTTAATTAACTATACGTTGTGCAATTCAGTTGTTAATTAACTATAAGTTGACAATGATGTGGGTCCCAGATATCAGCTGGGTGGATTAGAGTAAAAAAAATCGAGGGGTGCATCTGAGTAGTAAAGAGGCACTTGCTTGCATTCGGGAGTGGACCTGGTGGGTCTGTACTGTCATACTCACAACTACAGTCCTCTCCCGATTCACTATGTTGACAAGGCCAGACGGTGGTGCCGCTGCGAGCGCTTCAAGGTGGAGGACGACGGTGAGGCCTCGGACGGGAAAGAACAGGAGCCGGGGAAGATGCGACAGTGTGGCCGTAAGGGGAGGGGAGTACGAGGGTTCATAGGTTCTGGTCTGGTGTGGGCTGTGATGTCTACTACGCAACCTTTCTCCTTGTAGACGTTGTTGGGCCTCCAAGTGCAGAGTTTTGTAGGACAGTAGCAAATTTCCCTCAAGTGGATGACCTAAGGTTTATCAATCCGTGGGAGGCGTAGGATGAAGATGGTCTCTCTCAAACAACCCTGCAACCAAATAACAAAGAGTCTCTTGTGTCCCCAACACACCCAATACAATGGTAAATTGTATAGGTGCACTAGTTCGGCGAAGAGATGGTGATACAAGTGTAATATGGATAGTAGATATAGGTTTTTGTAATCTGAAAATATAAAAACAGCAATGTAGCAAGTAGTAAAAGTGAGCGGAAACAGTATTGCAATGCTTGGAAACAAGGCCTAGGGTTCATACTTTCACTAGTGCAAGTTCTCTCAACAATGATAACATAATTGAATCATATAACAATCCCTCAACGTGCAACAAAGAATCACTCCAAAGTTTCTATCGAAGAACGTAGGATGAAAATGTGCATCAACCCCTATGCATAGATTACCCCAATGTCACCTCGGGAATCCGCGAGTTGAGTGCCAAAACATACATCAAGTGAATCGATAGAACATCCCATTGTCACCACAGATATCCCATCGCAAGACATACATCAAGTGTTCTCAAATCCAATACTCAATCCAACATAACGGAACCTCAAAGAGCAAGACTCAATTCATCACAACAAGAGATAGAGAGGGAGAAACACCATATGATTCAACTATAGTAACAAAGCTCGCGGTACATCAAGATCGTGCCAAATCAAGAACACGAGAGAGAGAGAGAGATCAAACACATAGCTACTGGTACATACCCTCAGCCCCGAGGGTGAACTACTCCCTCCTCGTCATGGAGACCGCCGGGATGATGAAGATGGCCACCGGTGATGGTTTCCCCCTCCGGCAGGGTGCCGGAACGGGCTCCTGATTTGATTTTCGTGGCTAGAGAGGCTTGCGGCGGCAAAACTCCCGATCTAGGTTTATTTCTGGAGGTTTTGGTATTTATAGGAGGTGTTGGCGTCGGGGGAAGTCAAGGGGGCCCACGAGGCGACGACAAGGCAGGGGCGCGCCCTAGGGGGGGGGGGGCGCCCTCCACCCTTGTGTTTGCCTCAGGACTCCTCTCCGATATCTTTTCATTCCAGTATTTTTTATATTTTCCAAAAATATTCTCCGTAAATTTTCAGCCCATTCTGAGAACTTTTATTTCTGCACAAAAAATGTCACCACGGTAGTTCTGCTGAAAACAGCGTCAGTCCGGGTTAGTTCTAATCAAATCATACCAAAATCATATAGAATTGTTGTAAACATGGCATGAATACTTCATAAATTATAGATACATTGGAGACGTATCAGCATCCCCAAGCTTAATTCCTGCTCATCCTCGAGTAGGTAAATGATAAAAGAAATAATTTATGAAGTGTGAATGCTAGCAAGTGCACAAGTTTGATCAATGATAATTTCAATCACTTTTTCTAGCATCATTATATATCATAAACAGTAGCTCATCTTATAAAACTTCTCATGATCAAGTAGCAAGCTATTCACATGTTAAAGCATAGATCATAAACTTTTTGAAAACTAACAAACTAGGTTCTCAGTCATCAAACAATTACAATTCATCTTATTTTTTGGAAGGGTCTATGTAAGAGCTTTGATTTAGCAAATCCCACATACTCAACTATCATATAGTCTTCCATGATGTCACGCCCCCGGCTTAATCGTGCACTAACCATACACGCAAATGCACATGATTAAGCCTAAGGACTCACTTGAAGATATCACAACACAACTCTAAAACATAAATAAAGTCATACAAGCTTTATATTACAAGCCAGGGGCCTCGAGGGCTCGAATACATAAGCTCGCTTACAAGCGTCAGCGGAAGCATTAGATATCTGAGTACAGATATAAAAGATAAAACAGATAAGTCTTTAAGAAGGCGGGGCAAAAGAAAACACTACGATCGAAAAGGCGCAGGCCTCCTGCCTGGGACCCTCCAATCCTACTCCTGGTCATCGGCAAGCTCATAGTAGTAACCACCCTTGGGGTGGTATTAGTAGTCGTTGGCGGGGGCAGCTGGCTCCGGGGCTCCGTCATCTGGTCGCATCAAAAGGATAGGGGGAAAAAGAGGAAGCAAAGCAACCGTGAGTACTCATCCGAAGTACTCAGCAAGCAAGGATCTACACTACATATTCAACATTATCAAAGAAAGGCTGTATATGTGGACTGGGCTGCAGAAATGCCTGAATAGAGAGAAGGCCTAGTCCTATCGAAGTCTAGCATCTTCAGCTGTCTTGCAGCATTAGAAGAGTGTAGATTAGTACAGTATAAAGTAGTAGTGGTAGCAATAAGTATCAACCTCGGCCAGAGATCCTTTCTCGACTCCCTGCGAGAAAGCAATCCCAGAGCCCTAGTATCCAATTCTCATCACAAGTGACCAGTTCTAGTTGTATCGATCGGGATACAACTCCGAGCGTCCATTACCGAGGATCCGGCTATGCATAGATTAGTTCTTCCCTGCAGGGGTGCATCAACTTACCCACCACGCTCGATTAACTCTGGCCGAACACACTTTTCTGGGTCATGCCCGACCTCGGCCAAACGATATGCCGCAACCCGACCTAGGCTTAACAGAGAGGTCAGCATGCCAGACTAAACCTATGCCCCCAGCGGTCTTGGGCCATCGCCCCGGGAACTCCTGCACGTTGCGTGGGCGGCCGGTCAGTAGACCTAGCAACCCACACTATCAAGGCGGTTGCGTTACGCGGTCCAACCCAGCGCGCGCCGCTCAGTCGCTGACATCTATTAAGCTTCGGCTGATGCATACGACGCAGAGTGCCCATAACTGTTCCCACGTGATGGTTAGTGCTATCGGGCCAGAGGCCCACTCGGATCAAATATCCAAACCGTTAGTGTATTAGGGGGGTGTGCGGTAACGAGCAGAGACTCACGATCGATGTGACCCCGTCGCCCCCTCTCGAGGACTTGCGGCAAGGGCTAAGAATGCCCGGCCACGCCTCGTATTTATCTCTCGGGTACCCTCTAGGTCAACCCGTCTCCAAATCACTCGCGGGTACCCCTCAGGGTCGACCCGCCTTTCCAAGTAGCAGTTGTAAAGTCCAAGTATCCTGTGTCCATAACATCAGGGAATCCGAGGTATCACCCTCGTTGGATTCCTACTCGATGTATCTGTCAAGGTGAACTTAGGAGAAATCACCCTCGAGGTTCACACTTGAGGTGTTGCACGACGGCGTCGTTATCGGAAGTGGTGTAGGAGGAATCACCCTCGACGACCACAACCGAATAGCTACTCTACAGAGTTAACATCGGAAGTGCTAAATGAGGTATCACCCTCGGCACTCGATGGTAACACTGTAGTGTCGTACAACTAAGGAGGGGGGTGATGTGCGGTGCTGGGGCCTGGTCGTCGAGTCTTCCGATGATCCAGCGGGGCATCTAGGACAAAGTGGGGTCACTGGGTTCACTAAATAGCCTATACTAAGCAGTTTAGGATAAGCAGGTAATTATCAAGAGCAGGTTACAAAATCAGGTCATGTATCAGAATAGGTAAAGAAGTAACAGCAGCAATTCTAATGCAAGCACAAGAGAGAAGAGAATAGGCGATATAGGCATGTTTAAAAGGGGGGGTGCTTGCCTGGTTACTCGGCAGCAAAGGCAAGGTCGTCAACGGTGTCATCGGGCTCCTGAACTGCGTCGGTCTTGGGAACTGCGTCGGTACCGGAGTCTACCGAGAGAGAAGAGGGGGAGAAAACAAATAAATACACAGCAAACATATGCAACACAGAGCATGCTATGCTAACATGCAGTGCAGGGTTGCCTAAAGACATGTCTAAATTATATTAGTTATTTTAGGATTAAAGTTGGATTTATTAACCGGTATATATGCACTATTCATCTATCGGAAACAGGCTAAAAGTTCTGGGTTCACCTCCGTAGAGGGTCCCGACAAGGAAACAGATGGCACGGTCGAATTCGTCTCGTCGTTCTGAGCAACTTTCGTATTTAAAATTTTTCGATCTGAGCTACGGTTTATTTTCTATGAATTTCTAAAGATTTAAACATTTTCTGGAATTATTTTATTTACTAAAATCAACATTATCCAGAATAGTATGGGATGATGTCAGCATGACGTATGTGTGACGTCAGCAGTCAACAGACTCGCTGACCAAGTCAAACCTGACCAGTGGGTCCCACCTGTCATAGGCTAGGCTAATTTAACAGTAGATTAAATTAACTAATTAACCTAATTAGTTACTGGGACCCACTGTCAATGACTGATTAGCTCACTAATTAACTAACAGATTAGTTACCATTTTAATTAGCATTTTTATTTATTAATGAAATTATTTAAATTAGCGCGGGGCCCACACGTCAGTGGGCGGGGCCGCGCTGACTCGGTCAACTGGGCCCAGTGGGACCCAATCTCAGTGACACAGGGCGCACCACATCGGCGCCACGCTGGACGCCGGCCACCGGAGCACGCCGGCGAGGCCGAACGGCGGCGAAAACTCCGGCGAGATCGGATTTCCACTGTGATGCATCATTTTGCGTGGGGTTTGGCTTGTTCGATCGTGCGTTCTGAGCCGCGTCGTTCTGCGGTGGTCTCACGGGCCGAGGTGGTCGGAATCGCTGGCGGCGAGCACCGCAGCGGACGGCGAACTTCGGGCGCCGTCGAAATCGGGGCTACGGCGAGCAAAACGAGCAGCGCGAGGTTTCTACGCCGCCTGCGCGATGCGGTGAGTCTAACAAGCATAGCCGCGTGACCATTTGGTCGCTGGAAGCTCACCGGCGATGAGCTTCCGCGGCGGCGCGTTCGGTCATCTATGGATCCGCGGCTACGGAGCTCAAGCAGGTGTGTGCGCAAGCGCGTTCGTCTCCCTGGAGCTCCAGGAGCTCGGTTGTAGGCTCGAAAGCGAGCCAGGCCTGCGGTGGCCGCGGTGGCGAAGCAGAACGGCGGCGATGAACTCGTCCATGGTGTCGTGGCCAGCTACGGGCATGGCAGGAGAGGGGAAAGAGAGGGGTTACGGCGCGGCGCTCACCGCGGTTCTGTAGGTGTGCAAAGCGGGCTCGGGGAAGGCTCGAAGCAGACGGCACGATGGCGGCGATCTCTGGCGTCCGAGGAAGAAGGCGAGGTTGTGCGCGTCGAGGCAGGAGTTCCAGCTCCGCCAAGTGGCACTGGTCGATGTAGCGATCAGCGGCGGAGCAGATGGACACGGAGAGGTGTTGAAGGGATGACGGTGGCCGTGGCTAGGACAGGGCCATGGCGACGGGCGCGCTTGGGATCTGGGGAAACAGGGGAGGGGAGGAGAGCGCGAGCGCGTGTGCGGGCGAGTGAGGGGGCTAGGGTTGCGAGAAGGACGAGAGGGGCTCAGGGCAGGCTTTAACGGCGTCGGGGAGCCGCGGGATCAACGACATGGCGACGATCCGCGCTCGGGCGCGCGCGCCAGTTGACACCTGCCCGAGGAGGAGGACGACCGGCTGGTGGGCTGGACCTATACTGTTTGAACTTAGGCCCAGTGGCACAGTAGTAATTAGGCCTTTTTCTATTTCTTATTCTCCGTTTTCTGTTGTCTTCTCTGTTTTGCTAAATGTTAGGCCGATAAACTACTTTTACAAAATAAGTAACCTAGCTCATAAATTGCAATGCATTATTACCTATCACCAAAAACTGGTTTGGGTAAAATATAATTTCATATTTAATTTAGATTAAATAAAAGGTTATTAAATGTTGCTGTTAGCCACTGTTTGAGGTTGTTAGGGTCACTTAACTAATCCCAGTAATGTTGGTTACAATTTTATAATTGCCTTTGAATTATCTGTTATTTAATGAACATTTTAGTTTCCAATTTGGAACAACTTTTATTTTCATTTTAAATTTGAATTCTCAATTTAAATTGAAATTTGAAATAAGCTATGATCCAAATGATGATCAAGCACTGTTAACCATGGTGACTTGGCATTATCAGAGGGTGATCACTGTAGTGTGATGCTGGGGATGTTACACATGATTGCTACCACTCAAAGCATATTTTTAGAACAAATAGCATCCATCGAACACAGAGAAAGATAGGGGCTTAGTGTTTCGCCTCCCAACTTATTTATCATATAGATAATTGTCAACAATAATAATTCATGATCAAATATATTTGAATGGCCATATATGCTTAGATCTTTCCCCACCACATGATGCTTGCCAACAAAAGAATAGGTTGGAATAAGAAATTGACTCAACAAAAATAAAATAAAAGATAGGCCCTTCGCAGAGGGAAGCATGGATTTGCACAGGTGCCAGAGCTCGAAGCTTTTAAAACAGAGATGAACATAATTTTGAGAGGTATGCTTTCATTGTCAACATAACAACCAAGAGTACTCACTATCTTCCATGCTAGACACATTATAGGCGGTTCCCAAACAGAATGATAAAGTTTTTACTCCCCCTCCACCAACAATCACACTCCACGGCTAGCCGAATTCACGGGTGCCGTCCATACCAACAACAGTCCTAGGGGAGTTTTGTTTAAATTTTTGAAACTTTGTTTTTGATCTTTTGATCACGGGACTGGGCATCCCGATTACCAGCCACTTTCTCATGAATGATAAGTGAATAAACACTCATCGTGAGAATAACCCACCTAGCATAGAAGATACTGATAGCCCCTAGTCGCTACATGAGCAATTCGGGCATACAAAACAGATTATTATTTGAAGGTGTAGAGTTTGGCACATTCAAATTTACTTGGAACGGCAGGTAAATACCGTATATAGGTAGATATGGTGGACACTCAGGGGAGCAACTTGGTTCAAGGATTTTGGATGCACAAGAAGTATTCCCGCTTAGTACAGAAATTTTGGCTAGCAAAAGATTCTAAATAGCAAGCACCACATGTTGGAGGATCCATAACAATATAACTTCTATACAAATATACCCAAGCATAACTCATTACGTTGTCTTCCTTGTCCAACTTCAACTAATTTGCTCAAGTTTGAAAATAATTAATGGGGCTCACAATCATAGAAGATGTCCAAGATAGTATATTAATATGTGAAATCTTTCTTCCTTCAATATTCTTTCATGAATTGTTCAAGTGACCAATACTATGTTTACTAACTTTCAATAAATTTACCACCTATACTTCTTATATGTGAAGTCATTACTCCCCATGGGATAAGCATATGAAACATATATAATTTTAGATTTATGATATTCAATTCATTCAACCATTTACTCATAGGATATAAGTGAAGCACACGAGTAAATGACAAACTACTCCAAAAAGATATAAGTGAAGATCAATGAGTAGTCAAATAATTAAATAGCTATGTGAAGACTCTCTCTCAAAAATAATAATTTAGATCTTAAGTATTTTATTCAAATAGCAAGAAAAATAAAATAAAATGACATTCTAAAAATAACACACATCATGTGAAGAAGCAAAAACTTAGGCTCAACCGATACTAACCGATAATTCTTGATGACGAAAGGTGGGATGCCTACCGGGACATCCCCAAGCTTAGATGCTTGAGACTTCTTGAAATATTAACTAGGCATGCCTTGGGCATCCCCAAGCTTGAGCTTTTGTGTCTCCTTAATTCCTTTTATATCACAGTTTCCCTAAATCTTAAAAACTTCATCCACACAAAACTCAACAAGAACTCGTGAGAAAAGTTAGTATAAATCAAATACAAAACCTTATCATTCTCTACTGTAGCAAATAACTAAAATTATTATTTAACATTGCATACTAATTGCCACTGCATATTTAATACTCCTATTCTCAAATAGAATCATTAAACAAGTAAACATATGCAAACAATGCAAAACATAACAGCAATCTGTCTAAACAGGACAGTCTGTAAAGAGTGCAATTGTACTCATACTTCCCTAACTCAAAAAATTCTGAAAAACTACCACACTGTATAAAATTTGTTGTTACTCATTTTTTTAAATTTCAAGATTTTATCATGTTCTGACTTTCCATAAGAATTCAGACAACGATAGAAAACTTTCTGTTTTCAAAACAGCAACATATAGACTTGCAAAATAAGCATGGTAAAGGCTATACTTGACCTTTTATTGAAATAAAAGATGCAAAACATTACTCTAAATAACAGCAAGCAAATCTAAACAAAATAAAATGACGCTCCAAGCAAAACACATATCATGTGACGAATAAAAATATAGCCCCAAGTAAGGTTACCGATAATGTTGAAGACGAAAGAGGGGATGCCTTCCGGGGCATCCCCAAGCTTAGTTGGTTGGATCTTCCTTGAATATTACCTTGGGGTGCCTTGGTCATCCCCAATCTTAGGGTCTTGTCACTCCTTATTCTCCTCATATCGATATCTCACCCAAAACTTGAAAACTTCAATCACACAAAACTTAACAAAACCTTCGTGAGATCCGTTAGTATAATAAAACAAATCATTCACTTGGGTACTGTCAAAGGCAAGATTCATAATTGTTATCACACAATGACTACTGTAAATTATCATTTCCACAATTTATATTAAGCAATATAAGCCATAGAAACCATAAAAACAAGCAAACTATGCATTGCAAACAGAATCTGTCAAAAACAGAATAGTACGTAAATATCTGAATTAAGGTCATACTTATGTAAATCCAAAAATTATGAAAAATTAGGAAAACGTAGACAATTTGTATATAAATCCTCTGTAAATAATTCAGAGTTTTTCCACGTTCCAGTAAAATATAGAAATTTCTGTACTGGACACAAAAGTTTCTGTTTTTGCACAGAATCAAATCAACTATCAACCACACTATCCCAAAGGCTTTACTTGGCACTTTATTGAAACAAAAGCTATAAAACATGATTACTAGAGTAGCTTAATCATGTGAACACACAAAAATAGTAGGGGTAAATATTGGGTTGTCTCCCAACAAGCGCTTTTCTTTAATGCCTTTTTAGCTAGGCATGATGATTTCAATGATGCTCACATAAAAGATGAGAATTGAAACACAAAGAGAGCATCATGAAGCATATAACTAGCACATTTAAGTCTAACCCACTTCCTATGTATAGGGATTTTGTGAACAACCAATTTATGGGAACAAAAATCAACTTGCATAGGAAGGCAAAACTTCAAGATTTTCAACACATAAGAGGAAACTTGATATTATTGCAATACCTACAAGCATATATTCCTCCCTCATAATAATTTTCAGTGGCATCATGAATGAATTCAACAATATAACCATCACATAAAGCATTCTTTTCATGATCCACTAGCATAGAAATTTTATTACTCAGCACATAAGCCAATTTATTCTCACGAATAGTAGTGGGAGCAAACTCAACAAAATAACTATCATGTGAGGCATAATCCAATTGAAAATTAAAATCATGATGAAAAGTTCCATGGTTATCATTATTCTTTATAGCATAGATGTCATCACAATAATCATCATAGATAGCAACTTTGTTCTCATAATCAATTGGAACCTCTTACGAAATACCGGATTCATCACTAAATAAAGTCATGACCTCTCCAAATCCACTTTTATAAATATTGTGAAAAGATTCAACACCCTCCAAAATAGTGGGATAATTAGTACCTAGAGTTGACACTCTTCCAAACCCACTTTCATCAATATAATCATCATAAATAGGAGGCATGCTATCATCATAATAAATATTCTCATCAAAACTTGGGGGACTAAAAATATCATCTTCATCAAACATAGCATCCCCAAGCTTGTGGCTTTGCATATCATTAGCATCATGGATGTTCATAGAATTCACACTAACAACATTGCAATCATGCTCATCATTCATGGATTTTATGCCAAACATTTTATTGAATTATCCTTCTATCAATTGTCTACAATTTTCCTTTCCATCATTTTCACGGAAGACATTAAAAAGATGAAGCATATGAGGCAACCTCAATTCCATTTTTTGTAGTTTTCTTTTATAGACTAAACTAGTGATAAAACAAGAAACTAAAAGATTCAATTGCAAGATCTAAAGATATACCTTCAAGCACTCACCTGCCCGACAACGGCGCCAGAAAAGAGCTTCGTTGATGGGATGTGAGAGCCGCTTACCTAGCCTCCCCGGCAACGGCGCCAGAAAAGAGCTTGATGTCTACTACGCAACCTTTCTCCTTGTAGACGTTGTTGGGCCTCCAAGTGCAGAGTTTTGTAGGACAGTAGCAAATTTCCCTCAAGTGGATGACCTAAGGTTTATCAATCCGTGGGAGGCGTAGGATGAAGATGGTCTCTCTCAAACAACCCTGCAACCAAATAACAAAGAGTCTCTTGTGTCCCCAACACACCCAATACAATGGTAAATTGTATAGGTGCACTAGTTCGGCGAAGAGATGGTGATACAAGTGTAATATGGATAGTAGATATAGGTTTTTGTAATCTGAAAATATAAAAACAGCAATGTAGCAAGTAGTAAAAGTGAGCGGAAACAGTATTGCAATGCTTGGAAACAAGGCCTAGGGTTCATACTTTCACTAGTGCAAGTTCTCTCAACAATGATAACATAATTGAATCATATAACAATCCCTCAACGTGCAACAAAGAATCACTCCAAAGTTTCTATCGAAGAACGTAGGATGAAAATGTGCATCAACCCCTATGCATAGATTACCCCAATGTCACCTCGGGAATCCGCGAGTTGAGTGCCAAAACATACATCAAGTGAATCGATAGAACATCCCATTGTCACCACAGATATCCCATCGCAAGACATACATCAAGTGTTCTCAAATCCAATACTCAATCCAACATAACGGAACCTCAAAGAGCAAGACTCAATTCATCACAACAAGAGATAGAGAGGGAGAAACACCATATGATTCAACTATAGTAACAAAGCTCGCGGTACATCAAGGTCGTGCCAAATCAAGAACATGAGAGAGAGAGAGAGATCAAACACATAGCTACTGGTGCATACCCTCAGCCCCGAGGGTGAACTACTCCCTCCTCGTCATGGAGACCGCCGGGATAATGAAGATTGCCACCGGTGATGGTTTCCCCCTCCAGCAGGGTGCCAGAACGGGCTCCCGATTGGTTTTTCGTGGCTACAGAGGCTTGTGGCGGCGGAACTCCCGATCTAGGTTTATTTCTGGAGGTTTTGGTATTTATCGGAGGTGTTGGCGTCGGGGGCAAGTCAAGGGGGCCCACGAGGCGACGACAAGGCAGGGGGCGCGCCCTAGGAGGGGGGTGCCCTCCACCCTTGTGGTTGCCTCGGGACTTCTCTCCGATATCTTTTCGTTCCAGTATTTTTTATATTTTCCAAAAATATTCTCCGTAAATTTTCAGCCCATTCCGAGAAGTTTTATTTCTGCACAAAAAATGACACCACGGTAGTTGTGCTGAAAACAGCGTCAGTCCGGGTTAGTTCTAATCAAATCATACCAAAATCATATAGAATTGTTGTAAACATGGCATGAATACTTCATAAATTATAGATACGTTGGAGACGTATCAGGCTGCTGTCACCGGAGAAGAATAGGATGTCGGGGGGAGTAGAAGGATGGCCTGGCCAGCATTTCAGGGTACGACAGGGCGGGGTTGTGTGCACACCAGCGCAACCAGCCGTAGAAGGCGGGAACAGGCGCTCCCGCCGGCGCAGGTTTGGTTTTGGCGGCTAGACCGGCCAGACCCAAAAACTCATTATGCTGGATTATAACAATTAATTTTTTATGGCTACAACTTATTGTAAAATGCTGCGGAGCACATTTGTCTTCTTGAGGTTTTTTTTGAGACAATTTTTTTCTTGAGGTGTGAAGTCAAGCACATTCAGAAGCCCTGGATAGAGTGGTGTAGCCAATGTGTTGGGCTGGGTTGGGCATTTTTATTGAAAAATAATAATGGGCTGGAACTATTTACCACATTGACTACAATTTGCATGGGTCCGCTGGTTGTGGGAAGAAAATGGTGGGAGAAAACAGACTGGTCACTATCTTTGCCTAAGAATAATATCGACTGATTGTAACGACACTCTCATAGGAAATATATCCTCCTGTTAAAATTTGACTTTTCAAATCGTAAATTTAAAGAACCGGTGCATGAGCATTTAGCTTTATGTCGTGGTTTTCACACGGCCAACTATGGGGCCATCGGCCCCTTGTGGTTCGGCAAGGAGGACGAGCGCATTGCACGAAGAGCGGAAAGCATAGAGCAGCACGGCAGCAATGACACAGGCAGCTTTACCCAGGTTCGGGCCGCCGCGAGGTGTAAAACCCTACTCCTGCTTTGGTGGATTGATGAATGGATGGTGGTGGAGGCGCATCGCTCTAGCCCGGCAGGGTCGCCTCGTGGCGGGAGCAGCTACGCGCGTACGAGAGTACGGGGGTCCGAATCCTTTCTAAGGTTGCCATGGCCCTCCTTTTATAGATCAAGGGGTCACCACAATGGCAAATCAGTCATTGCGTACTGATTAGATAGCAAACAGTGCTATCATACCTAACTTTGCAAACAGGACAGAGCGCATTAAATGCATCTCTTAGTGTCACATCGTAGCGTAGCCCGGCAAGCCTTGCCGTGTCGTTCGGCCACCTTCTCGCCTGCCTGCGAGACACGTCCCTGGACGGGTGTCATTTGGAGGTGATTTCCTCTGGAAGTGGCTGCCACGTGCCAAATAACGGCCACTTAGCCACTTGGGGGCTCGACACCGCACCGATCGATGACTTGCGTTGCTATGAGGTGGAGCGGTGGAGCCTTGGCGGGGTAATCCACCCTCGGCGTCCCCGGCAAGCCTGCCGGGGCAATCTTGAGACTTATTTTTGGGGCAACCTCGTCCCCGCCAGGCTCGCCTGCCCGGCAAGGGAGGTTTTTCCTTAGTGGTATATTGCTCCTTTGGTTGGTCTTGGTCTTCTTGATCCGCCCTTTGATTTCTCAAAGAGCTGATCTCTTCTGCTTGGTCTGGTCTCGGATGCTGCAACCTTGTTCTTGAGCCTGTGTACAGTCTGGGCAACAGACCTGGGGTTTGTTGCACCGACAGGAGCCCCTGGGCCTGGCCTGAACGCGCTGCCGAGCGTCGTTGGGGTAGGCCCTGTCCAGTACATAGGTGGGGAGGCTGCGGTAGCTCACCCTTTGAGATCTTCTTTGCTTCTTCATTAATCTGAGCTTGAGTCAGTTTTCGATTTCCCCGCGCGTCGTGTAACGCCAATTGTAGTGGGGCCATCCCTGTAATGGCCCGTGAATGACTTTAACGCACGGGTGAGTACCAATTCACTCTTCTCACCACGTTCCTATCCCTTGCCACGTATGCTGCATGCATTGAGTGGGGTAGGTAACGGAGGCACGTGGTGCGGAAGAGAGCGTCATGGCAGGGGCCCGGTCTTCTTTTGTTGGTGGAGAGGGGTGGCGGTTACCCGCCGAGGGATCAGCCCCCAGCCTCAGCCCACCTATAAAAGAGGGGGTGAGGGGGAGCGGAAGTGCTCGTCCACGCACCCCTTCTCCCCATCCCCTTCCTTCTGGCGTCGTGTCTTCATCATGGCGAGGGAAGGGGAAGAAGGGCGCGGCTGCGCCTTTGTCGAGATAGGGTCCCCTCCCCGTCCCTGCACAAAGCGTCTGGCTTGGAGTGGCGTCCCGATGCTTAGTGTGGGTGAAGAAGGCCTTAGGTGGGCATGCGGGCGGCGCGGCGACAGCACCGGGGGTAGCGACCCCGTAGTGCTCGCCACCGGGCTGTCCACGGTCCCAAACTTAGAAAGGGGGCACGGGGGCGACACCACGTCGAAGTCCATGACAGGCACAAAGCTTGGTAGTCGAACGTGGCCTATCCTCCCTTCGCCCGTGATGTTGAAGGGAGACCGCGGAAGTGGTTCACCATTGGTTATGGCAGATCTCCCCTTTTTGGGTGCTTCTTATCTTGCGTATGGGCGGGTTCCTTGTGCCCGTGCATGCTTCTTCAGGGGATGGCATCTTTCTAGCTTCGGGTCGATGGAGACGACCATGCTCTCTGTGGGATCTCCCGGGGCTTTTGGCGCCTGCCCCGGTCGCCGTGACGGGGGCTCGTGCGACGGTAGGCGTGCCTCTTCAAGCGACAGCGACGAGGAGGGAGGCGGCAACCCACGATGCGTCAAGAGCGAGGACGACCGCTCCGACGTGGCGTGATTGCCGGCAGCACCATCATCACCGGCTGGGCCTCGGCAGCGCCACCACCTGCACCTGCCCTCTGGTTTCTTCCTCCTAGCTCGGGAACGGTGCCCTCCTGATCCTGGGGAGGCGCCGAATCCCAGCCAGGCCTTCCCTCCGTCTTCTTCGTCTTCCCCTGCGATTTCGAGGAGGAGAGGAACGGAGCAAAGGCACCATGGGGCACTTATCTTTTTTTAGTTTAAAATGTGTAGGCATTGGCCAAACTTTAGTCTAAATTATGTAAACTTCTTTATCCATGTTTGTGTTCTGTAAGATCTGTACTTGCTTATCAGCATATTAATGAAAAAGACAAGCTTTGCCGAGCACTTGTGCATGTATCATATAAATGCAGAGGTGAAATGCCTCTATACATTTAAGTAAACAAGTTTCCCCGGCAGGCTATCCTGCCGGTGCCCTCAGTTTGTTGCCGCGAGGCTAGGCCTACCGGGCACAAAACCACAAAAAGAGACCAGCCCCCCGCCGAACCTTTTCCGTCAAAGGCCACTGCGACCACCCTGACCGAAGCAGCGTTCGAGTCAATGGGTAGGAGCACCTATGTTTCGAAGGTGGCGGGGTTTTCATATGCGCAAGTTTTCAAATTACAGAACAGGTATGGATAAGAAGGAACTTATCTGTTTGGTCTGCCGGGGATCGTCACATAAACTCGTCTTCATTTCTTCCCTTTGGGATCAAGTCCACGGCAAGAACCCTGCAACTTAGTGCAGATGAAAAAAATGCCACATGCGACCTCATCTACATGATCATGCTATGCTCATGATATGCTTATGCATGCATGCAAGTTTCGGGGCCCCCCAGCGCTTCGTTTATTTCTCTGTTGCTCAGGGTCTGCGCCTGGCTTTGTACAAAGGGTTACATGCAACTTCGGCAAAGCTTGTACAAAAGGGTGGCTGCCGGGAAGGGCCCGACAACCGCGCCTTACGGGTTGAACTTACGGAGATGCTCAATGTTCCAAGAGTTTTGCAATTGAATGCCATCTTCGATCTCCAGACGGACTGCGCCAGGTCTGGTGACTCGTACTACCCGGTAAGGGCCTTCCCACTTTGGCGTCAACTTGTTTGCACCCTTGGTGGACTGAACATGCCTAAGGACAAGGTTGCCTTCCTCAAATCTCCGGGCATGAACCCTGCGGCTGTGATAGCGACGCAGGGCTTGCTGGTAGCGTGCAGCATGTGTAGCAGCCCGGAGACGGTTCTCCTCAAGTAGCACAGCGTCGTCACGCCAGTCCTGTTCCTGCGCTACTTCATCATAGGCAAGCACTCGAGGCGACCCGAATATGAGTTCCGTGGGGATAACTGCTTCTGCCCCAAAGACTAGGGAGAAGGGAGTCTGCCCGGTAGATCGATTTGGTGTCATACGGAGGGACCAAAGAACCACCGGCAGCTCGTTGATCCATCGCCTGCAGCACTTCTGCAGCCTATCAAAGGTTCTTGTCTTGAGACCTCGCAGCACTTCAGCGTTCGCCCTCTCAGCTTGCCCGTTGCTTCTGGGATGGGCCCCAGAGGCAAATGAGACCTTGCTTCTGAGGACATGAACATATTGCATGAAGGCGTGGCTTGTGAATTAGGTGCCATTGTCGGTGATGATTCGGGCAGGTACCCCGAAGCGGCACACCAATCCTTTCAAGAACTTGATAGCTGACTGTGCGGTCACCTTCCTCACGGGCTCTACTTCCAGCCACTTTGTAAACTTGTCGATTGCGACGAACAAGAATTCAAAGCCCCAGGTAGCACGGGGGAAGGGGTCCAAGATGTCGAGCCCCCAAACCAAAAATGGCCATGACAAAGGGATTGTTTGGAGAGCTTGAGCAGGCTGATGGATATTCTTGGAGTGGAACTGGCAGGCTTCACACTTGGTGACTAGCTCAATTGCGTCTTGGAGGGCTGTGGGCTAGTAGAAACCTTGCTGGAAAGCTTTCCTGACCAAGGCCCTTGATCCGATGTGGGAGCCACACATACCCTTGTGTATCTCTGCCAGCAGTTCATTTCCTTCTTCCCGGTAAATGCACTTCAATTTCACACCATTGGGCCTTCTTCTGTATAGCGTGTCGTCAACAAACTGATACATACTGGCCCTCTGGGCTACTCTTTCAGCTTCTTCTTGTTCTTCGGGAAGTTCTCCTATTTGGAGGAAACGAACAATGTGTTGCGCCCAAGTTGGAGCCTGGGGCTCGGCAACAAGGACTAGCGGCACCTCCTCGTTGATGGGAGCGCATGCCTCGACCGCAAAGACTGGTAGTTCGGTGGGAGGGTGCAGCTCACTGATCGAAGGGGAGTTGTTCCCGCCAAGCTCTCTGTCGGGGGCTTAGGGAAGCTCTGCCGGGAGAGGCTTGCCAGAGTTCAATTTCCTCTTGCTAGCCATTGTTGCTGGGGATACGGAGGGTTGAGTCAGATGGAGAACAAAAGTCCCTGGTTCCACAGGGAGTTTTGCGCAGCGCACTTTGACAGATGATCAGCAATGCTGTTCTCCGCACGTGGCACGTGCTCTGTTTGCAATCCGTCAAAGCGCTCCTCCAACTTCCTCACTTCCACGACGTATGCCTCCATTAATGGGCTTTGATAATCCTTGTTGATTTGCCTCACCACAAGTTGCGAATCTCCGCGGATGATCAGCTTCTTGATTCCCGGTTCTGTTGCAATTCTGAGCCCGGCAAGGAGCCCTTCATACTCTGCAGTATTGTTGGTAGCCTTCTCCCAGGGGAAATGCATTTGAACGACGTACTTAAGATGCTCCCCAGTGGGAGCAACGAGAAGCACACCAGCTCCTGCACCTTGTAGGGAGAAGGCACCATCAAAATACATAATCCATTCTTGGGGCGCTTCCTTGCCGGGGATGATGGTCTCCAGTACTTCTTCATCAGGGGTTGGCATCCCCTCCGCAATGAACTCTGCTAGTGCTCTGCTCTGAATAGTTGACGTGCTTTCAAACTTCAAACCAAAGCTAGATAACTCCAAAGCCCATTCCACGATTCTGCCGGTGGCCTCAGGGTTTCGGAGTATGCGTTACAAGGGGAAGCGGGTGACAACCGTGATCTCGTGGGCTTGGAAGTAGTGGCGCAGTTTCCTTGAGGCCATGATGAGGCAAAAAATCAACTTTTGCACGCCAGAGTACCTCAACCTAGCCCCCTGCAGCAGGGAGCTGACGAAGTACACTGGGCGCTGCACCACCTTCTTCCTTGCTGTGATCTAGGAACTGTCTCCGCTGCCTTGCTCTTCCTTGTCTTGAACTGCATCAGACCTTGCCGGGACGGGTTCACTTTCCTCTCCAGAGGAGTCGGCGGTGGCGGCTGCTGCTTCATCTACCTCCCGTTGTGCCACCAGCGCTGCGCTAACCACTTGATTGGTCGCTGCTAAATATAGCAGCAACGGCTCTTGTGGTTTAGGAGCGACTAAGGTGGGAATAGAGGAAAGGTAGGTCTTCAAATCTTGTAGCGCAGCGTATGCCTCCGGGGTCCACTCCACGGGCCCTGCCTTCTTCAGGATTTTGAAGAACGGCAAGGCGCATTCGGCGGACTTAGAAATGAACCTGCTCAGCACGGCAACACATCCAGCCAAACGCCTCACGTCTTTAACTGTCTTGGGTGCTTGTATCTGCTCGATAGCCTTGATCTTGTCGGGGTTGGCCTCTATCCCCCGATGGGACACGAAGAAGCCAAGTAGCTTGCCGGAAGGAATGCCAAACACACACTTCTCCGGGTTCAGCTTCAAGTTGATTCTGCGCAGATTTGCGAAGGTCTCTTCCAAATCTTGAATGATAGTCATTCTGTCCTTTGTTTTGACCACTATATCATCCATGTAGGCTTCAATATTTCTGTGCAGCTGGGACTCAAAGCCAATCTGTACTGCTCTTGCAAAAGTGGATCCAGCACTCTTCAATCCGAAGGGCATCCGTACAAAACAGTACGTGCCACATGGGGTTATGAACGCGGTCTTCTCTTCGTCTTCCTTGGACATGAAGATCTGGTGGTATCCAGAGTAGGCATCCAGGAAGGAAAGCAGGTCACACCCGGAGGTGGAATCCACAATCTAATCGATGCGCGGCAAGGGGAATGGGTCCTTCAGGCATGCTTTATTTAGATCTGTGAAATCTATGCAAAGACTCCATTTCCCATTCGCCTTGCGCACCACCACTGGATTCACTAACCAAGTTGGATGCAACACTCCTCTGACCAAACCAGCGGCTTCACGTTTCCTGATCTCCTCGGCAATAAACTATTGCCGCTCCAAAGCTTGCTTCCGGACCTTTTGCTTGACGGGCCGGGCATGTGGGCAGACAGCAAGGTGGTGCTCGATTACCTTCCTGGGAACACCGGGGATGTCAGATGGTTGCCAAGCAAACACATCGACATTCGCCCGCAGGAAAGCAACGAGTGCGCTTTCCTATTTGTCATCGAGGGTGGCACTGATGGTAAACATACCATCAGCGCCAGCCAGCCCTCCTGGGACCTTCTTCACAGTGGGTGCAGCAGCCTTGGATCTCTTGCTATTGGAACTCTCCGGCAAGTCATCAACAGGCGCAGCACACTCCGAAGAGGTATGCTTCCCGGACTCCTTGCTGGCATCCTTGCTGGCTTTCTTATTTTTCTTGCTTTCCTTGGTGGGAGCAATGGCTTCCGCGGCCTCTGCAGGTACTGCTTCCCGGTACATCTTGTCCACACATATGATTGCGTCTTTGTTGTCTGATGGCATGGAAATGACGCCCATTGGCCCTGGTATCTTCAAAGTGTTGTAGGAATAGTGGGATGCCGCCATGAATTTGGCCAGGGCAGGGCGACCAAGGATTCCATTGTACGGCAGGGGGAGGTCAACCACATCAAACACGATCTTCTCAGTCTGGTAGTTTAACTCCCCCCCCCCCGAATGTTACCAGCAGTGTGATCTTCCCCTTAGGACGACTCCTACTGGGGTTGATCCCTTGGAACGTACCAGTAACCTTGAGCTCTTCATCTGTTATCTGGAGTTTGCCGATGACCTTCGGAGAAATCAGATTCAACCTGGCCCCGCCGTCAACCAACATCTTTGTGACCTTGAGCTTGCGGATCGTTGGTGAAACCAACAACAGAAAACACCCTACCGCGGTAGTGTAGTCAGGGTGATCCTCCTCATCAAAGATGATGGGCGTGCGGGACCACTTGAGCGGCTTCCGAGAATCTGACGCTGGCTCCACGGCATTGACTTCACGCGCCCACTTTTTAAGTTGGTGGTGAGAGGAGTGCAAAGATGCACCCCCGTCAATGCACAGGGCATTAGTGGCTTTCTGGAACTCCTGCTCGCTGGTTTCCTCTTCATCTCCTTCATCACTCTCGTCCTCGCAATCCTTCTTCTCACGATCTTTGGCGGGTTTCCACTGATGCTGAGGAGCCTTGCCAGGGCGACCTGCTCTGCCGCCTCGGCCCTTCCCGCCAGTGCCATCTTGGTCTTTCAACTTATCACGCTTCTCATACTCAGCCCTCTGCTTCTTGACGAGTTGCTCAACCTGATGACACTCCTGAAGATCATGGTCCTTGGTCCGATGGATCTTGCAGTACGGCCCATCACTCTTCCCAGTCTTCTTGGCAGTCGCGGCTTCCCGGCAATCAGTGCACGCGGCAGCTTCCTTGCCGGGAACCTCGGTCTTGGCCTTCTTGCCGGTACTAGGTGCACTCGATCCTTCAACGGTCATCACCGCTTTATCCTTGCGCTTCTTGTTCTTGTTCTTCTGGTCGGTGGCATCGTCGCCGTCCTCTGAGTCGATGTTGATGCCATCTTCTTCACCGGGGAGTCATCTCCCCTCTTCTACTCGGGCACACTTATCCACCAGAGTGTATAGCTCATTCACAGTCTTGGGCAACCGAACGTTCATTTTAGAATGTATCCGGCGGTTGTGCATGTTGGACTGGAACGTGGCTATCACAGCCGCCGGGTGGATGTCTGGAATATTCCTGTGCACCCAGCTGAACCTCTGCATGTACTTCCACAGACTCTCTCCTTCCTTCTACGGAAGGAGCTGCAAGTCATTGGGCCGCCCTGGTTCTTGATGGCCGCCCGTGAAGGCGCCAACAAACTCATGGCACAGGTCAGCCCAGGTCGAGATGGAATTCTCTGGTAAGTGCATCAGCCAAGACCTCACATTTGGCTTGAGTGCCAAAGGGAAGTAGTTGGTGAATACCTTCTCGTCTCTTCCCCTGTCAGCTTGAACAGCGATGGTGTAGAAGCTCAAGAACTCTGTCGGGTTCAATCTTCCATCGTACTTCTCTAGTATTTCTAGCCTGAACGTGCGAGCAGATGGCCAACGACCTTGCCGCAGCTCGCGAGTGAAGGCGGGGCACCCAACCTCGAAAGGTAGGTACCCACCTTCACCGGGCATGGGCTCATCAATGTCAGGGCCATTGCACCTATCAGACTGGCGTTGGGTTTCGCGGCGTCATTCGATGGTGACGCACGCGTCTTCCGTCCGCCTGTCTTCCAGGACTCGCCGCTGGTCTTGCCGTGCTTGAGGATCGAACAAAGCCATCGATACGTCGTCGGGTTCTTGGTCGTGGGGCTCTGGCTGCGGCCCCTGTGCTGGCTGCCGCGGAGGGGATTGCACCGTGGGGGTGGCCCCTTCGGTACGGCCAGCGGCTCGGGCTGTTGTCGCCGCCTGTGGAGGCCGTGACGTGCCCGCTGGCTATGATCCTCCCGCCTCGGCGAAACCAATCAGGATCTGAATGGAGGCTCTCCACTCATCCATCTGATAGGCCGGCAGTGGAAATCTCAACAGTAGTTGGGCCCGCGCCACGGCCTCCGAAGGAGACCGCAACGTCGCCTGGCTTCTGAAGGTGCTGGTAGTGGCAGCGCCGCGCTCTTGTCGTCGTGAGCCAGTCGCCAGGGTGGCGTGGTGACGAGTGATGACCCACAAGTATAGGGGATCTATCGTAGTCCTTTTGATAAGTAAGAGTGTTGAACCCAACGAGGAGCAGAAGGAAATGAAAAGCGGTTTTCAGCAAGGTATTCTCTTCAAGCACTGAAATTATCGGTAACAGATAGTTGTATGATAAGATAATTCATAACGAGTAACAAGTAAAAAAGTAACTAAGGTGCTGCAAGGTGGCCCAATCCTTTTTGTAGCAAAGGACAAGCCTGGACGAACTCCTATATAAAGCAAAGCGCTCCCGAGGACACATGGGAATTGTTGTCAAGTTAATTTTCATCATGCTCATATGATTCGTGTTCGTTACTTTGATAATTTGATATGTGGGTGGACCGGTGCTTGGGTGCTGCCCTTCCTTGGACAAGCCTCCCACTCATGATTAACCCCTCTCGCAAGCATCCGGAACTACGAAAGAAGAATTAAGATAAATCTAACCATAGTATGAAACATATGGATCCAAATCAGCCCCTTACGAAGCAACGCATAAACTAGGGTTTAAGCTTCTGTCACTCTAGCAACCCATCATCTACTTATTACTTCCCAATGCCTTCCCCTAGGCCCAAATCATGGTGAAGTGTCATGTAGTCGACGTTCACATAACACCACTAGAGGAAAGACAACATACATCTCATCAAAATATCGAACGAATACCAAATTCACATGATTACTTATAACAAGACTTCTCCCATGTCCTCAGGAACAAACATAACTACTCACAAAGCATATTCATGTTCATAATTAGAGGAGTATTAATTATCATTAAGGATCTGAACATATGATCTTCCACCGAATAAACCAACTAGCATCAACTACAAGGAGTAATCAACACTACTAGCAACCCACAGGTACCAATCTGAGGTTTTGAGACAAAGATTGGATACGAGAGATGAACTAGGGTTTGAGAGGAGATGGTGCTGGTGAATATGTTGATGGAGATTGACCCCCTCTTGGTGAGAGGATCGTTGGTGATGACGATGGCTTCGATTTCCCCCTACCGGAGGGAAGTTTCCCCGGCAGAACAGCTCCGCCGGAGCCCTAGATTGGTTCCGCCCAAGTTCCGCCTTGAGACGGCGGCGCTTCATCCCGAAAGCTTCCTTCTGATTTTTTCCAGGTCAAAACACACCATATAGCAGAAGATGGGCATCGGGGGCCTGCCAGGTGGCCCACAAGGCAGGGGGCGCGCCCAGGGGGGTAGGGCGCGCCCCCCGCCCTTGTGGATGACTGGTGGCCCCCCTCTGGTGCTTTCTTTGCCCAATATTTTTTATATATTCCGAAATAATTCTCCATGAAGTTTCAAGACTTTTGGAGTTGTGCATAATAGGTCTCTAATATTTGCTCCTTTTCCAGTCCAGAATTCCAGCTGCCGGCATTCTCCCTCTTCATGTAAACCTTATAAAATAAGAGAGAAAAGGCACAAGTATTGTGATATAATGTGTAATAACAGCCCATAATGAGATAAATATCAATATAAAAGCATGATGCAAAATGGACATATCAACTCCCCCAAGCTTAGGCCTCGCTTGTCCTCAAGCGAAAGCAAAAATCGAAAAATATGTCCACATGTTTAGAGATAGAGGTGTCGATAAAATAAAATACGGACATGAGGGCATCATGATCATCTTTAGGACAACAACATATATTGTCATATAATTTCTTATGCTAGAGTAACAATTCATTCACAAGGTAGAGTATAAATCAGAAACTTCATTGAAAACTAACAAACTATGATCTCAGTCGTTGAAGCAATTGCAGTTTATCATAACATCGGAAAGAGTCAATTCAAGAGCTTTTCAGCAAGTCCACATACTCAACTATCATTTAGTCTTTCACAATTGCTAACACTCACGCAATACTTATGAGTTCAAAGCTTCAATCGGACACAGAGAAAGATAGGGGCTTATAGTTTCGCCTCCCAACCTTTTACCTCAAGGGTAATGTCAACAATAATACTTTATGATAACCTACATCCAGGTGGATATATATATCTGGATCTCTCCAACAAATAGTGCTTGCCAAAAGAAAAACTGTAAAAAGGAAAGGTGAAGATCACCACGACTCTTGTATAAGGGTAGAAGATAAAAGTAAAAGATAGGCCCTTCGCAGAGGGAAGCAGAGGTTGTCATGCGCTTTTATGGTTGGATGCACAAAATCTTAATGCAAAAGAACGTCACTTTATATTGCCGCTTGTGATAAAGAACTTTATTATGCAGTCTGTCGCTTTTATTTCTTCCATATCACAAGTTCGTATAAAGCTTATTTTCTTCACACTGATAGATCATACATATTTAGAGAGCAATTTTTATTGCTTGCACCGATGACAACTTACTTGAAGGATCTTACTCAATCCATAGGTAGGTATGGTGGACTCTCATGGCAAAACTGGGTTAGGGGATGTTTAGATGCACAAGTAGTATCTCTACTTGGTGCAAAGGATTTGGCTAGCATAGGAGGGAAAAGCAAGCTCAACATGTTGGAGGATCCATGACAATATAACTTCTATTTGGAAATAAGAAAACATAACCCATTATGTTGTCTTCCTTGTCCAACATCAACTTTTTAGCATGTCATATTTTAATGAGTGCTCACAATCACAAAAGATGTCCAAGATTGTATATTTATATGTGAAGCCTCTCTTTCTTTATTACTTCCTATTAATTGCAACAATGACCAAAACTATGTTTGTCAACTCTCAACAAATTTTATTCATCATACTCTTTATATGTGAAGTCATTACTCTCCATAAGATCAATATATGATCTTTTTATTTCTTTTTATTTCTTTCTTTTATTTAATTCCCTCAAGATCATAGCAAGGCAGCAAAGCCCTCAACTCAAAACTACACTTTATTATATATAACTCACGGACTCGATTACATAGATAGATCTCGAAACAAAACTCAAAGCTAAATCATACTAAAACTTTATTCTACTAGATCGAGATATAACCAAAAGGATCGAACTAAGAAAAAAATGATAAAAGTAAAGGTGTGATGGTGATACGATACCGGGGCACCTCCCCCAAGCTTGGCAGTTGCCAAGGGGAGTGCCCATACCCATGTATTTATGACTCTTTCTTCGGCGGTGGCGATGTGATATTCTTGGCGATGATGCCTCTTAGGATGCGATTCTCCTCCTTGAGCTTATTATTTTGCTGCTTAAGATCCATTATTTCCTTGCGAAGTTTACCTGTGACGGCTAGAGCTCCCATCACCCATGGATGTTTCATAGCTGCGGGGGAAAAAGCAACACTCTTTTTCATATTTTCATAAGAGAGAAATCTAGCATTGGGAGGAATGACCGAATTTGGAATTGCTGAGCTCTGAAGTTCCTCCAGCATGAATCCAGCTTGAAGATGAGAGGTAACTTCTTGATCCTCCTCCATGGCATCGACCCTTTTCAAGCCAGCCTCCATCTCTTCCTCCGTTGATTGCCAGAAGTGGTCAGCTTCGCTGTTTGCTCTTGAACCCGGTGTCGGATGAGAGACACGACTCTCTCCGACTGACTCTTGCAAAGACATCTTGCTCCAAATCTGCTACAGAAACAACTCAAAACGAAAACAGGGGATTTTGCCGTGGTATGGTGGTCAAAACCTTCGGGAGATTATATAATGAATTTTTACCGACCAAAAGAAGTATTGTGCAAGAAAACGGAGTCCAGAGGGCACACGAGGTGGCCACAAGGCAGGGGGCGTGCCCAGGGGGTAGGGCACGGCCTCCACCCTTGTGGTCTCCTCGTGCATCTTTCGGACTACTTTTGATTTTTCTATTTTTCTAAATATTCCAAAACGGAGAAAAATTGCTATTATAACAGTTTTGGAGTCGGTTTACTTACCGTACCACATACCTATTCCTTTTTAGAGTCTGAAACGTTTTGGAAAGTATCCCTTATGTACTCCTCCGGTGTTATGGTATGAATTATATTGGTCTCAACATTTATGGGAGTACCTGAGATATAATGTTTGATTCTTTGTCCGTTTACCACATTCGGATTTGTGCCTTCAGCGTTGTTGATCTTGATGGCACCGGAACGATAGACCTCCTCGATAATGTAAGGACCTTCCCATTTAGAGAGAAGTTTTCCTACAAAAAATCTTAAACGGGAGTTGTATAGCAAAACATGATCACCTACATTAAACTCACGCTTTTGTATCCTCTTGTCATGCCATCTTTTAACTTTTTCTTTAAACAACTTGGCATTATCATAGGCTTGGGTTCTCCATTCATCAAGCGATCTAATGTCAAATAACCTCTTCTCATCGGCAAGTTTGAAATCATAGTTGAGCTCTTTAATAGCCCAATAAGCTTTATGTTCTAGTTCAAGAGGTAAGTGACATGCTTTTCCATAAACCATTTTATATGGAGACATACCCATAGGGTTTTTATAAGCAGTTCTATAAGCCCATAATGCATCATCAAGTTTCTTAGACCAATTCTTTCTAGATCTATTAACAGTCTTTTGCAAAATCAATTTAATCTCTCTATTGCTCAATTCTACTTGACCACGAGACTGAGGGAGATATGGAGATGCAATTCTATGGTTAACATCATATTTAGCAAGCATTTTACGGAAAGCACCATGAATAAAATGTGAACCACCATCAGTCATTAAATATCTAGGGACTTCAAACCTCGAAAAAATAACTTCTTTAAGAATCTTAATAGAAGTGTTATGATCAGCACTACTAGTTGGAATAGCTTCTACCCACTTAGTAACGTAATCAACAGCAACTAAAATATGTGTATACCCATTAGAGGAAGGAAAAGGTCCCATATAATCAAAGCCCCAAACATCAAATGGTTCAATAACAAGTGAATAATTCATAGGCATTTCCTGACGTCTACTAATATTACCAATTCTCTGGCATTCATCAGAATACAAGACAAACTTACGGGCATCCTTGAAGAGAGTAGGCCAATAAAAACTGGATTGCAATACCTTGTGTGTAGTTCTATCTCCAGCATGGTGTCCTCCGTAAGCTTCGGAGTGGCACTTGCATAGGATTTGTTCTTGTTCATGCTCAGGTACACAACGTCTAATAACACCATCTACTCCTTTATAAAGGTGTGGGTCATCCCAAAAGTAATGTATTAAATCATAGAAAAACTTTTTCTTTTGCTGGTATGTGAAACTAGGTGGTATAAATTTAGCAACAATGTAATTAGCATAATCAGCATACCATGGAGTATTACGAGAAGCATTTATGACAGCTAATTGCTTATCAGGAAAACTATCATCAATAGGCAGTGTGTCATCAAGAACATTCTCTAACCTAGACAAGTTGTCTGATACGGGGTTCTCAGCTCCGTTTCTATCAATAATATGCAAATCAAATTCTCGTAACAAGAGAACCCATCTAATAAGTCTAGGTTTAGCATCTTTCTTTTCCATAAGATATTTAATAGCAGCATGATCAGTGTGAACAGTTACTTTGGAACCAACAGTATAAGATCTGAACTTATCACAGGCAAATACAACTGCTAGAAATTCTTTTTCTGTAGTATCATAATTTCTCTGGCACTGTCTAGAGTTTTACTAGCATAATGAATAACATTCAATTTCTTGTCAACTCTTTGTCCTAGAACAGCACCAACAGCATAATCACTAGCATCACACATAATTTCAAAGGGTAAATTCCAATCAGGTGGTTGAACAATAGGTGCAGAAATCAAGGCTTTCTTAAGTATTTCAAATGCTTCTACACAATCATCATCAAAAACAAAAGGAACATCTTTTTGCAAGAGATTAGTGAGAGGCCTAGAAATTTTAGAGAAGTCTTTAATAAACCTCCTATAGAAACTAGCATGACCAAGGAAACTTCTTATACCTTTGATATCTTTAGGACATGGCATCTTTTCAATAGCATCTACTTTAGCTTTATCAACTTCAATACCTCTTTCAGAAATTTTATGCCCCAAGACAATACCTTCATTAACCATAAAGTGGCACTTCTCCCAAATTCAAAACAAGATTAGTTTCTTCACATCTCTGCAGAACTCAATCAAGGTTGCTTAAGCAATCATCAAAAGAAGTTTCGTAAACGGAGAAATCATACATGAAAACCTCAACAATCTTTTCACAAAAGTCAGAGAATATAGCAGTCATACATCTTTGAAAGGTAGTAGGTGCATTGCATAAACCAAAATGCATATGTCTATAAGCAAAAGTACCAACAGGGCAAGTAAAAGTGGTCTTTTCTTGGTCCTCTTTTGACACAGGTATTTGAGAAAAACCAGAGTAACCATCTAGAAAGCAAAAATGTGTATGGTTGGATAATCTTTCTAGCATTTGATCAATAAAAGGTAGAGGGTAATGATATTTTCTAGTAGCTTTGTTTAATTTACAAAAATCAATTACCATGCTATAACCTGTAACAATTCTTTGTGGAATCAATTCATTCTTATCATTAGGAACAACAGTAATACCTCCCTTCTTAGGGACACAATGAACATGACTTACCCATCTATTATCAACAATAGGATAAATTATACCTGCATCCAGAAGCTTTAGTATTTCATTTCTTACCACTTCCTTCATCTTAGGATTCAGCCTTTGTTGGTGATCATCAAATGGTTTAGTATCAAGCTACATATTAATTTTGTGCTGACATAGAGTGGGACTAATGCCCTTAAGATCATCAAGAGTATATCCAATAGCTGCACGGTGCTTCCTCAGAGTTTTCAATAATTTCTTTTCTTCATGCTCTGAAAGGTTAGCACTAATAATAACAGGATTTATCTTCTTTTCATTGAGATAAGTATATTTCAGAGTATCAGGTAATTGTTTAAGCTCAAACACGGGATCACCCTTGGGTGGAGGAGGATCCCCAAGGATTTCAACGGGCAAATTGTCTTTCAAAAAGGCCCTTGATTAAAGAATATTTCATCTATTTCCCTTCTTTCATTCATAAACATATCATTTTCATGGTCTAGCAAATATTGTTCTAAAGGATCAGTAGGAGGCACGGCAATAGAAGCAAGACCAATAATTTCGTCCTTACTAGGCAATTCTTTATCATGGGGTTGTCTACGAAACTTAGAGAAATTAAAATCATGAGACACATCCCCAAAGCCGACAGTAACAATATCCTTTTCGCAATCTATCTTAGCATTAACAGTATTCAAGAAAGGTCTACCAAATATAATGGAACAAAAACAATCTTTTGGGGAACCAAGAACAAGAAAATCAGTAGGGTATTTTATTTTCCCACACAATACTTCAACATCTCTAACAATCCCAATTGGTGATATAGTATCTCTATTGGCAAGCTTAATAGTAACATCAATATCTTCTATCTCAGCAGGTGCAATGCCATTCATAATTTCTTGGTATAAGGTATAAGGAATTGCACTCACACTAGCACCCACATCACATAAGCCATGATAACAGTGATCCCCTATTTTAATAGAAACAACAGGCATGCCAACAACGGGTCTATGTTTATCTTTAATATCGGGTTTAGCAATCCTAGCAGCTTCATCACAGAAATAAATAACATGCCCATCAATATTATCAACCAAGAGATCTTTAACCAAAGCAATACTAGGTTCAACTTTAATTTGTTCAGGGGGTGTAGGTGTTCTAGTATAACTCTTATGAACCACAGTTGAAGCTTTAGCATGACCCTTTATTCTAACAAGAAAAGGTGGTTTCTCAATATAAACAGTAGGAACAATAGGATCAACATTATAAGTAATAGTTTCTTCTTCAACTTTAATAGGTTCTACTACTTTCACTTCAATGGGAAGATGATATTTAAACCATTTCTCCTTAGGGAGATCAACATGAGTAGCAAAAGATTCACAGAAAGAAGCTACTATCTCAGAGTCAAGTCCATATTTAGTGCTAAAATCACGAAAAGCATCGGTATCCACGAAAGATTTAACACAATCAAACTTAAGGTTTATACCTGACTCCTTACCTTCATTGAGTTCCCAATCTTCAGAGTTGCGTTTAATTCTTTCCAATAAATCACATTTGAATTCAATATCCTTCTTCATAAAAGAACCAGTACAAGAAGTATCGAGCATGGATTGATCATTACGAGAAAGCCGAGCATACAAATTCTGAATAATAATTTCTCTTGAGAGCTCATGATTGGGGCATGAATATAACATTGACTTAAGCCTCCCCCAAGCTTGAGCGATACTTTCTCCTTCACGAGGCCAAAAATTATATATATAGTTCCGATCAAGATGAACCAGGTGCATAGGATAAAACTTCTGATGAAATTCCAATTTCAATCGGTTGTAGTTCCAGGATCCAATATCATCACATAGCCTATACCATGTCAATGCCTTCTCCTTCATCCTCGGGCAAACCTGCAAGCTTAAATAATCCACAAACTTCATCCACATAGATTAGGTGCATATCAGGATGTAATGTTCCGTCTCCTGCATAAGGATTAGCTAGCAGTTTCTCTATCATACCCGAAGGAATTTCATAATAAATATTTTCAGCAGGTGCAGTAGGTTGAGGAGCAACTCTTTGCTCTTCCGGTCGAGGTGAAGATACCCCGAACAAGCCCCTCAAAGGATTATTTTCCATAGTGACAAGTGACAGTAAATTTTAGCACACTATATAAATGTTTCCTTACCAAATTCCACTTACCAAAGGCGCTTCACTCCCCGGCAACGGTGCCAGAAAAGAGTCTTGATGACCCACAAGTATAGGGGATCTATTGTAGTCCTTGTGATAAGTAAGAGTGTCGAACCCAACGAGGAGCAGAAGGAAATGACAAGCGGTTTTCAGCAAGGTATTCTCTTCAAGCACTAAAATTATCGATAACAGATAGTTGTATGATAAGATAATTCATAACGAGTAACAAGTAAAAAAAAGTAACTAAGGTGCCGCAAGGTGGCCCAATCCTTTTTGTAGCAAAGGACAAGCCTGGACGAACTCCTATATAAAGCAAAGCGCTCCCGAGGACACATGGGAATTGTTGTCAAGTTAGTTTTCATCATGCTCATATGATTCGCGTTCGTTACTTTGATAATTTGATATGTGGGTGGAATGGTGCTTGGGTGCTGCCCTTCCTTGGACAAGCCTCTCGCTTATGATTAACGCCTCTCGCAAGCATCCGCAACTACGAAAGAAGAATTAAGATAAATCTAACCATAGTATGAAACATATGGATCCAAATCAGCCCCTTACGAAGCAGTGCATAAAGGGTTTAAGCTTCTGTCACTCTAGCAACCCATCATCTACTTATTACTTCCCAATGCCTTCCCCTATGCCCAAATCATGGTGAAGTGTCATGTAGTCGACGTTCACATAACACCACTAGAGGAAAGACAACATACATCTCATCAAAATATCGAACGAATACCAAATTCACATGATTTCTTATAACAAGACTTCTCCCATGTCCTCAGGAACAAACGTAACTACTCACAAAGCATATTCATGTTCATAATCAGAGGAGTATTAATTATCATTAAGGATCTGAACATATGATCTTCCACCGAATAAACCAACTAGCATCAACTACAAGGAGTAATCAACACTACTAGCAACCCACAGGTACCAATCTGAGGTTTTGAGACAAAGATCGGATACAAGAGATGAACTAGGGTTTGAGAGGAGATAGTGCTGGTGAAGATGTTGATGGAGATTGACCCCCTCTCGATGAGAGGATCATTGGTGATGACGATGACTTCGATTTCCCCCTACCGGAGGGAAGTTTCCCCGGCAGAACAGCTTCGCCGGAGCCCTAGATTGGTTCCGCCCAATTTCCGCCTTGAGACGGCGGCGCTTCATCCCGAAAGCTTCCTTCTGATTTTTTCCAGGTCAAAACACACCATATAGCAGAAGATGGGCATCGGGGGCCTGCCAGGTGGCCCACAAGGCAGGGGGTGCGCCCCCCACCCTTGTGGATGACTGGTGGCCCCCCTGTGGTGCTTTCTTCGCCCAATATTTTTTATATATTCCAAAATAATTCTCCGTGAAGTTTCAGGACTTTTGGTGTTGTGCAGAATAGGTCTCTAATATTTGCTCCTTTTCCAGTCCAGAATTCCAGCTACCGGCATTCTCCCTCTTCATGTAAACCTTATAAAATAAGAGAGAAAAGGCATAATTATTGTGATATAATGTGTAATAACAGCCCATAATGCGATAAATATCAATATAAAAGCATGATGCAAAATGGACGTACCAACGAGGTGGATGTGCTTGGGGATCGGCGGCTCCGTTCGGCGCATCGGCTTGGCCAGCCCGTCTCGGGGGTGGCGCATGCCCTGCGGCCGCACCCGCAGTGGGGATGGCCGGAGGGTTGTGGTTCGCCCCAGGGTGAGCACCACCGATGTGGCTGCGTCCTTTGGTGGGGTGGAGAGGTACGGACGGGATGATCTCTCCTCCCGCACCTTGTGGAGCGAGGCCAGTGGGATGGTGTTGGCACTGTCCTTCTCTGGTGCCTCCTGCTCCTGTTTCGGCGATAGGGGAGGTGGTGACGTTGCTGGCTGCGCCGGCCACGTCCCCCGCAGCGTCCACGTCCCCGTGCACCCGCGTATCCCCCACGGCATCGGTGGCCGCGTGCAAAGGGGCCTTCAAGGTGGACGGGTGAGCTGTGGCACCGGATTTCTTCTTGGGCACCATGGATGATGAAGACGTTGATGAAGAGAACGATGATGAAGATGACGCGCTGCGTATGCTCTCGGGTTCGCGCAAGCGCTTCCCCCTACCTGGCGCGCCAAAGATGTCGTGGTTTTCACACGGCCACCTATGGGGCCATCGACCCCTTGTGGTTCGGCAAGGGGGACGAGCGCATTGCACGAAGAGCGGAAAGCATAAAGTAGCATGGCAGCAATGACACGGGTAGTTTTACCCAGGTTCGGGCCGCCGCGAGGCGTAAAACCCTACTCCTGCTTTGGTGGATTGATGAATGGATGGTGGTGGAGGCGCAGCGCTCTAGCCCGGCAGGGTCACCTCGTGGCGGGAGCAGCTACGCGCGTACGAGAGTACGGGGGTCCGAATCCTTTCTAAGGCTGCCATGGCCCTCCTTTTATAGATCAAGGGGTCACCACAATGGCAAATCAGTCATTGCATACTGATTAGATAGCAAAAAATGCTATCATACCTAACTCTGCAGACAGGACAGAGCGCATTAAATGCACCACTTAGTGTCACATCATAGCATAGCCCGGCAAGCCTTGTCGTGCCGTTTAGCCACCTTCTCGCCTGCCTGCGTGACACATCACTGGACGGGTGTCATTTGGAGGTGATTTCCTCTGGACGTGGCTGCCATGTGCCAAATAACGGCCACTTAGCCACTTGGGGGCTCGACACCGCACCGATCGATGACTTGCGTTGCTGTGAGGTGGAGCGGCGGAGCCTTGGCGGTGTAAACCGCCCTCGACGTCCCCGACAAGCCTGCCGGGGCAATCTTGAGACTTATTTTCGGGGCAACCTCGTCCCCGCCAGGCTCGCTTGCCCGGCAAGGGAGGTTTTTCCTTAGTGGTATCTTACTCCTTTGGTTGGTCTTGGTCTTCTTGATCCGCCCTTTGATTTCTCAAAGAGCTAATCTCTTCTGCTTGGTCTGGTCTCGGATGCTGCAACCTTGTTCTCGAGCCTGTGTACAGTCTGGGCAACACACCTGGGGTTTGTTGCACCGACACTTTATTTATTTATTTATTTATGTTTAGGGGACCATGAGCATGTACCTGGGCCGGGTTCATGTGAGAGCCTCCCTTCCAGTTAATTATGGGCTCCTCTATTGGGCCTTCATCACTGGGCTGCATGTGATCGACAAGTGGAAAATGTGTTCCGTGCCAAAAATAGTATGCGGTACGTACGGAGCACTAAAGGATCGGACCGTGCAACGACTTCCAAAACATTGCGTTTTTCATTTTAACAACACATTTATTCAACTAACAGACGAAATATATTACTGATTGTACATTGAAAACAGCAGCAGCAGCAACCAGGGCTGGGGGTGCAACAGAAGCAGTAAGCAGGCAGAAGAGTAAAGACGCGGCTCTCTCTTCCAAACCAAACATCAGCCAACATTACAAAAGGGCTACCAAAAAAGAACAAGTGTATGCATCATCAAACTAAATAAAGATCCTACTACAGCAAGTGTACGCATCTAACTAACTGGCTCAGTTAGATGTTACTATTTATTAAGCTGTGGAGATTGGCTGACGGCTTGAACTAGATGGGTGCCTGACGGGGGAAACTCCAACCAGCAGGTCGAAGTATGATACTTGTGACCCTCTCTCCTACTTTGGGCTGCAGAGCATGGTGGCACATATCAGGGTATGGGGCTTGTAGAGACGCATGGTACGCTCACACAGTTTTGCCTGATGAACGAAACCGCGCTACCATCATGATCCTTGTCGTCAGTTATCTCCTGGTTAATCGAATAATTCAGTCCGAGAAACAGAGAGCGTGTACCAAGGCTACTTACTGGCCTCCAGTCAAAAATTCCTGAAGGCCCAGAGAAACTGGGATCCTGCTCAAAGACCATGCAGTGACTGTGATTGTGTTCCACGAAACAACATGTCCGATACGTGCGAACAATCATCAATCGTTTGCTATCGTCTGATCGAGCCAGGAACCACCTGCAACTGCCATGCCGCTTTTCTTTGAAAGGTTCTGGGATTAGGAAGGGTAGGGACACCAGGCGGCCTACAACATCATATTAAGTTGGAGTCAAATAAAAAAGGGCTCGTACTGTAGTCAATCTTAAGAACAACATGTTATGAGCATGAATATTTTTCAGTAAATGTTGACAGTAATATAAGCAAGCCATCATGATATCACAGGAAAGTAACATACTGCTGTAATAGCCCTTTGTAGCGATGACTGGAGTAGGCCAGCAATATGTCCAGCCATAGGAGTCCACAGCGTAAATGAAGCCCTTGTGTTCAATGGCATCAGAGAGCCACGAAGGATGTATGATCCTGCGATGGACGTGCAGATTTATCCAATTACCGCAGTGACTTGTCAGATAGGTGAGACCGCGGTTGAAGAACGCAATTAGCCTAAAGTCTTTATAATTCACAGATCTTGTGGGCACTTGGCAGATTACAACCTTGAGCAAATCAAACTTGGTATCATGTTGGCTACTGTAAGATTTTGAGTATTCTGCGCTGCGGTGCCAAAGCAGTGCAATGTTAATCGAAGGAAGGGGGATCAATCGCCAGGTGTAGACCTCAAAGAGCATCCAGCTGCCGCGACCGTCGACGAGCACCATCCAAGACGTGTTCATGCTGAACCAGTACATACCGTTAATGTAGTTGAGGGTGACGAGGATAGGATCACAGTCGAGGGGGTTGATGCTCGCCACCCTACGATCGTTATGCTGCATGACACGCCGTTTCTGAAGATCAGGCGGCATCAACAAGTAGGGAGCTAGCTTAAAAAGCTCCGGCCTGAGGGCTTTGAGTAAATGGTACAGCCCCGACGAGCACGCGGCGAGCGGCATGGTACTGAGATTGTCCACATGCGAAACAATGAGTTTGATTACCTCTGTGGGGAGTGAATTCCGGCCACTCTTTCGGTGGACGCTGCTCGGTTCTGCCATTGTTAGTGCTTGGGTTTCGGAAGAGGGGGGAGGTGATATGTCCATTTTGCATCATGTTTTCCTACTGTTATTTATGATGTTTTTATGCATAATAATGCTTTTTGGAGTAATTCTAATGCCTTTTCTCTCATAATATGCAAGGTTCACACAAAGAGGGAGAATTCTGGCAGTTGGAAATCTGGACCTGAAAAAGCTACGTCAGGCTACCTATTCTGCACAACTCCAAATGAGCTGAAACTTCACGAGGATTTTTTATGGAATAAATAAGAATTATTGGAGCAAATAAATACCAGAGGGGGCCCACCAGGTGGGCACAACCCACCTGGGCGCGCTAGGGAGCCCAGGCGCGCCCTGGTGGGTTGTGCCCTTCTCGGCCCACCTCCGGTGCCCCTCTTCTGGTATATAAGGCATTTTGAGCTAGAAAAAATGAGGGAAGGACTTTCGGGATGAAGCGCCACCGTCTCGAGGCGGAACTTGGGCAGGAGCACTTTTGCCCTCTGGCGGAGCGATTCCGCCGGGGGAACTTCCCTCCCGGAGGGGTAAATCATCGTCATCATCATCACCAACAACTCTCCCATCTTGGGGAGGGCAATCTCCATCAACATTTTCAATAACACCATCTCCTCTCAAACCCTAGTTCAGCTCTTGTGTTCAAGCTTTGTACCGGAACTATAGATTGGTACTTGTGGGTGACTAGCAGTGTTGATTACATCTTGTAGTTGATTACTATATGGTTTATTTGGTGGAAGATTATATGTTCAGATCCATTATGCTATTTAATACCCATATGATCTTGAGCAAGATTATCATTAGTGAGTAGTTACTTTTGTTCTTGAGGTCAAGGGAGAAATCTTGTTGCAAGTAATCATGTGAACTTGATATGTGTTCGATATTTTGATGATATGTATGTTGTGATTCCCTTAGTGGTGTCATGTGAACGTCGACTACATGATACTTCACCATATTTGGGCCTAAGGGAATGCATTGTGGAGTAGTTATTAGATGATGGGTTGCGAGAGTGACAGAAGCTTAAACCCTAGTTTATGCGCTATTCCGTAAGGGACTGATTTGGATCCAAAAGTTTAATGCTATGGTTAGATTTATTCTTAATACTTTTCTCGTAGTTGCGGATGCTTGCGAGGGGGTTAATCATAAGTAGGAGGTTTGTTCAAGTAAGAACAACACCTAAGCAACGGTCCACCCACATATCAAATTATCAAAGTAGCGAACACAAATCAAACCAACATGATGAAAGTGACTAGATGAAACTCCCGTGTACCCTCAAGAACGCTTTGCTTATCATAAGAGACCGTTTTGGCATGTCCTTTGCCTCAAAAGGATTGGGCTACCTTGCTGCACTTTTTTTACCATTACCGTTACTTGCTCATTACAAATTATCTTGCTACCAAACTACTCGTTACTTATAATTTCAGTGCTTGCAGACATTACCTTGCTGAAAACCGCTTGTCATTTATTTCTGCTCCTCGTTGGGTTCAACACTCTTACTTATCGAAAGGACTATGATTGATCCCCTATACTTGTGGGTCATCAAGGCTCTTTTCTGGCGCCGTTGTCGGGGAGTGAAGCGCTCTTGGTAAGTGGAAATCGGTAAGGAAAAATTATTACTACGTGCTGAAATTTATTGTCACTTGTTACTATGGAGAACAATCCTTTGAGGGGTTTGTTCGGGGTATCTTCACCTCGACCGGAACCACCATTAGTTACCCCTCAACCTACTGCACCTACTGAAAATATTGGTTATGAAATTCCTTCGGGTATGATAGAACAACTGCTAGCTAATCCTTATGCAGGAGATGGAACTGAACATCCTGATATGCACTTGATATATGTGGATGAAATTTGTGGATTATTTAAGCTTGCAGGTTTACCCGGAGATGAAGTTAAGAAGAAGGTTTTCCCTTTATCTTTGAAGGGAAAAGCATTAGCATGGTATAGGCTATGTGATGATATTATATCTTGGAATTGGAATTTCACCAAAAAAATTATCCTATGCATCTAGTTCATCGTGATCAGAATTATATATATAATTTTTGGCCTCGTGAAGGAGAAAGTGTCGCTCTAGCTTTGGGGAGGCTTAAGTCAATGTTATATTCATGCCCCAATCATGAGCTCTCGAGAGAAATTATTATTCAGAATTTTTATCCTCGGCTTTCTCATGATGATCGATCCATGTTTGATACTTCTTGTACTGGTTCCTTTATGAAGAAGACTATTGACTTCCGGTGGGATCTTTTAGAAAGAATTAAACGCAACTCTGAAGATTGGGAACTCGATGATAAGTCATAAGTATAGGGGATCGCAACAGTTTTTGAGGGTAGAGTATTCAACCCAAATTTATTGATTCGACACAAGGGGAGCCAAAGAATATTCTCAAGTATTAGCAGCTGAGTTGTCAATTCAACCACACCTTAAAGACTTAATATCTGCAGCAAAGTATTTAGTAGCAAAGTAATATGGAAGTAACGGTAATGGTGGCAAAAGTAACAGTAGCAGTTTTGTAGCAATCGTAACAGTGGCAACGGAAAAGTAATGAAACAAAGATCAATATGTGAAAAGCTCGTAAGCAATGGATAAATGATGGATAATTATGTCGGATGGCATTCATCATGCAATAGTTATAACCTAGGGTGACACAGAACTAGCTCCAATTCATCAATATAATGCAGGCATGTATTCCGTATATAGTCATACGTGCTTATGGAAAAGAACTTGCATAACATCTTTTATCCTACCCTCCCGTGGCAGCGGGGTCCTAATGGAAACTAAGGGATATTAAGGCCTCCTTTTAATAGAGAACTGGACCAAAGCATTAGCACTTAGTGAATACATGAACTCCTCAAACTACGGTCATCACCGGAAAGAATCCCAATTATTGTCACCTTGGGGTATGCGGATCATAACACGTAATAGGTGTCTATAACTTGCAAGATAGGATCAAGAACACATATATATTCATGAAAACATAATAGGTTCAGATCTGAAATCATGGCACTTGGGCCCTAGTGACAAGCATTAGGCATAGCAAAGTCATAGCAACATCAATCTTAGAACATAGTGGATACTAGGGATCAAACCCTAACAAAACTAACTCGATTACATGATAAATTTCATCCAACCCATCACCGTCCAGCAAGCTTACGATGGAATTACTCACGCACGGCGGTGAGCATTATGAAATTAGTGATGGAGGATGGTTGATCATGACGATGGCGACAATTTCCCCTCTCCGGAGCCCTGAACGGACTCCAGATCTACCCTCCCGAGGAAGAACAGGAGGTGGCGGCGGCTCCGTATCGTAAAACGTGATGAATCCTTCTCTCCGGTTTTTTTCTCCCCGAACGTGAATATATGGAGTTGGAGTTGAGGTCGGTGGAGCTTCGTGGGACCCACAAGCTAGGGAGGCGCGCCCAGGGGGTAGGGCGCGCCCCCCACCCTTGTGGACAGGCGGTGGGTCCCCCTCAGTTGATTCTTTCGCCAATATTTTTTATTTATTCCAAAAATATTCTCCGTGAAGTTTCAGGTCATTCCGAGAACTTTTATTTCTGCACAAAAATAACACCATGGCAATTCTGCTGAAAACAGCGTCAGTTCGGGTTAGTTCCATTCAAATCGTGCAAATTAGAGTCCAAAACAAGGGCAAAAGAGTTTGGAAAAGTAGATACGATGGAGACATATCAACTCGCCCAAGCTTAACCCATTGCTTGTCCTCAAGCAATTCAGTTGACAAACTGAAAGTGATAAAGAAAAACTTTTACAAACTCTGTTTGATCTTGTTGTTGCAAATATGTATAGCCAGCATTCAGGTTTTTAGCAAAGATTATGAACTAAGCACATTCACAATAACATTTAGGTCTCACGTTTACTCATATCAATGGCACAATCAACTAGCGAGTAATAATAATAAATCTTGGATGACAACAATTTTCCAAAACAATCATGATATGATATAACAAGATGGTATCTCGCTAGCCCTTTCTGAGACCGCAAAACATAAATGCAGAGCACCCCTGAAGATCAAGGACTGACTAGACATTGTAATTCATGGTAAAAGAGATCCAGTCATACTCAATATCAATTAATAGCAAAGCATACAAATGACAGTGGTGCTCTCTAACTGGTGCTTTTTATAAGAGAATGATGACTCAACAATAAAAGTAAATAGATAGGCCCTTCGCAAAGGGAAGCAGGGATTTGCAGAGGTGCCAGAGCTTGAGCTTTTTGAAACAGAGATGAATATGATTTTGAGCGGTATGCTTTCATTGTCAACATAACAACCAAGAGATCTCGATATCTTCCATGCTACATACATTATAGGCAGTTCCCAAACAGAATGTTTTTACTCCCCCTCAACCAACAAGCACACTCCATGGCTGGTCCGAAACAACGGGTACCGTCCATACAAGCAACAATCCTGGAGGAGTTTTGTTTTAATTTATTTTGATTTGATTTGAGCATGGGACTGGGCATCCCGATTACCAGCCATTTTCTCGTGAATGATGAGCGGAGTCCACTCATCGTGAGAATAACCCACCTAGGATGGAAGATACTGATAGCCCCCAGTCGCTACATGAGCGATTCGGGCATAAAAAACAGATTATCATTTGAAGGTTTAGAGTTTGGCACATGCAAATTTACTTGGAACGACAGGTAAATACCACATATAGGAAGGTATGGTGGACTCATATGGAATAACTTTGGGTTTATGGAAGTGGATGCACAAGCAGTATTCCCGCTTAGTACAAGTGAAGGCTAGCAAAAGACTGGGAAGCGACCAACTAGAGAGCGACAACAATCATAAACATGCATTGAGAGTAACCAACATTGAGTGAAGGCATGAGTAGGATATAAATCACCATGAGCATAAATATCATGGAGGCTATGTTGATCTTGTTTTCAACTACATGTGTGAACATGTGCCAAGTCAAGCCACTCGAATCAGTCAAAGGAGGATACCATCCTATCATACTACATCACAACCATTTTAAAAGCATGTTGGCACACAAGGTAAACCATTATACACTCCTAGCTAATTAAACATGGCATGAGTAACTATAATCTCTAATTGTCATTGCAAGCATGTTTCATTCATAATAGGCTGAATCAGGAACGATGAACTAATCATATTTACAAAAACAAGATAGGTCGAGTTCATACCAGCTTTTCTCCATCTCAATCATTTCATCATATATCGTCATTATTGCCTTTCACTTGCACAACCGAACGATGTGAATAATAATAATAGTGCACGTGCATTGGACTAAGCTGGAATCTGCAAACATTTATTCAAAGGAGAAGACAAGGTAATATGGGCTCTTCGTTAGATGAACAATAATGCATATGAGAGCCACTCAACATTTTCATCGTGGTCTTCTCCTCTCGACCCCCAAAGAAAAGAAAAAGAATTTCAAAGAAACACACTGAAATGTTTTTGGAGTTTTTGTTTTTCTGAAGAAAGTAAAACGGGAAGGAGAAAAACTATTTACATGGGAAAGCTCCCAACAAGCAAAAGAAGAACGAGAAATCCTTTTGGGTTTTCTTTAATACTACTACTAAACATGGCAGGGAAATAAGCTATAACTAATTTTTTGTTTTGGTTTTTCTCAAAAAAATTCAAACACACAAGAAGAAAGCGGTAAAAAGGAAGTAAACTAACATGGATAATACAATCAAAAAGTGTAACATCCTAAATTTTTAATTTGGAATGTTATACATAGGTCATCATATGCATATCATATTTTATTTGCATTTCATTTGTGATCCTTGAAATCTTAAGCAACTCAAGGACCCACTGAGAGAGTTGGGGATTTCATTTATTTTCATATTTGAATTTTTCTCAAATTTGAAAAAGAGGATCATTTTGGTTTTAATAATTTTTCTCTCCAAAATATTTCCAATATCAAAAATAAAGGAGAGGAGATAAAATGACTTCTCCAAAATAAAAGAAATATTGGAGGAAAAATGTTAAAATCAAATAAATAATTTTATTTGGATTTTTTATTGCTATTTTATTTGAATTAGGAAAAATATGCATTTTTTTTAAAAGTGCATTTTAGGCCAAGAAAATGTTCACTTTGTTCTAAATGTTTTATTTAGACGGTGAAAATTGTTTTTGGCATTTTTTGAATTTTTTTATTTAGGTTTTTCCTTCGATGGAATTTTATTTAAAAAAAACTTTTCGCCCGACTGGGCCGAAGCCCAGCCGAGCAGGCCGCGGCCCAGCGCCCCGCGCCGCCTTCCTCCCGCACGTCGCCGTGCTCGGCACGGACGCCGAGGAGAGTCCGAGCCGGACTCTGCCCCGGGCCGGCCCCCTCCCCAAGCCACGCCGCACCCCCGGGCCTTTAAAGTCGGAGCCGCCCCCCTCTCCTCCACCCAGCCCCGCCGCCGCCGCCAGTAGCAGCAGCAGCAGCCACAGCCGCCGCCGCCGTTGCAGCCGCCGCCGCCTCGCCGCTGCTCCGCTGCCCGCGCCTCGCCTCGCCCCGCGCCGCCCTAGCCGCCTCGTCGCCGCACGCCCCGCCTCGCTGGAATCCGAGCTGCCTTTGGATCTCGCCGTCCCGGTTTTTTTTGGTTTTAGGTAAAAACCGCCGGTTTTTTTCAAAACCCTAGTTCGGTTTTATTTTATTTTATTAGATCGGTTCGGTTTTTCTTCGGTTTCGTTATTTAGCAAGCGCCCGCTCGTTAGTTCATTTTAAACGAACGCGTTCGTCCGTTCGTCTCTGTTAGCGGACGTTCGTCCGATAGTTTTGTTCTTTTTATTTTCTTTTTCGGCCAGGGACCCATCCGCGATTACTTTTATCGCGGATCAGCCCCTGATCTTCAAACCCTCGTAACTTTTTACTCGCTTATCCAAATCCAACGAAACCAATGCCAAAATCTTCGTCTCGAGCCCCTCTTTCTGTTTAATCAACTTAAACATGATTTTGACAATTTAAAATTTGGTTTCAAGCAGATTTGATTTCGAAGTTCTTTTGACCGTAGTTTCAGTTCCGTAGCTCCGATTCATTTGATTCTTTTTGCAAATCGAAACTTTTCAGTTGTACTTTCAGATTTGATCTTTCTCATTCGAGTTTTACCCTTGCATCTATGCTTGAGTGCTTATGTATGCTATTGTTTGTTTGCGATAGAATTCCCGGAGTGCGAAGCGTGCTACTACGAGTCTCTAGGGTTTGCAGATCGTCAGCAAGGCAAGTAACACTTTGATAATATCCCTTCATTACCCAGTTTTTATGCATTAGTTACAATCCTCAAACACTGCATGATTAGGATGTGATTAACTTGTGGGTATTGGGAAGTAGATGATGAGGTAGAACCTATTGCCCTTTATTATCAAACCTTGGGAGTTACTTCTACGCTATGCTTATATTGCCATGCTATGCTCGTAGACGTGGATTGGGTTTGAGTGTATCCATGATAGATGTGAGATTGTTAATTAATGGTTAACTTAAGGTGGCTACTTAAACACACATCTGGGTGGATTGGTTGCGGGCACCTGGGGATATACCAGTGCTGTCCATTTGGTTCGCCACCCAGGCTCAAAGGGATCATAAGATTATTCATGCTAGAAACTTCCGTGTGCAGCCACAAGCTATTATGGGCTCTAGCATAGTTGAGTAAGTTGCATGACCTCTTCCAGTGGTAGGCTAGCAGATGTAGGGGATGTAGGTTGGTACTGTCTACCCAGGGTTAGAGTTAATGCTTCTGAAAGACTGTGTCTCGGTCATCCATTTCTCAAACAGCATGTAGTGCGAGAAATCCAATGGAGGAGATTGAGTCTTGTGGGGAAAGTGTGCAAACCTCTGCAGAGTGTACAAACTAATCATGATTAGCCATGTCCCCGGTTCTGGACATCTTGAGTATCTGGTTCTTGGATTATAATGTTGATCTCATCACTCTTAATTAATTTGATTGGGTTGTTAACTTTTAATTGGGATTGAGTTGGGGTTACCTTCTCAATGTTTTCAACAAACTCAGTAGTAAATAAAATATATTCCTTTGTTGTAGGGAAAAATTAGCTTTTCGCAAAATCATGATAACCATAGAGCCTCCACCAGCCACATATGCATATAGTGATAGCTTTTACTTTGTTCATTGCTCTACTGTGTTATTTTGCCAGCATATTCCATGCGCTGACCCGTTTCGGACTGCAACATATCATGTTGCAGACTTTTCAGACGAAGAGTAAGGTACGCTAGGTCGTTGTCGTGCACTCAGCTATGCCGTTGGAGTTGATGGACTCACTTACCTTCGATGCTTCCGTAGTTATCTTATTTAGATGGCCTTAAGCCATAATATTGTATTAAGTTCTCTTTTGAGACATTCGATGTAATAAGTGTGTGATTGCACTCTGTTATAAATCCTTCAAGTACTGTGCGTGTCAGCATTACCGATCCAGGGATGACACTTATGCACAAAGACTTCGATCCATTCGGGTCGGGTCGCTACAAAGATGGTATCAGAGCACACGCTGACTGTAAGACACGACCACTAAGAAAAGCCATAGGTCACTCTTCTCTACTCATTTCTGACTCTCTCCATCTTCTACTCTATAGATGACAGACTCAAGGAACAAGTTTGCACAACCGGATGAAGACACACCTTTTGGACGACACTTGAAGGAAGTTACTAGGTACCTGAACATCGGAATACCAAGCTTCACTGGGACCTACACCGCCACCTTACCAGAAGAGGAGCGTTGGATGATTCGAGTTCAAGTTCCAGGAAGGACATTCACACCAATTACTGAGCCCATAGAGTTTTCCTTTGATGCACCAACCTGGAGTCTAGGAAAGAGCATGGCAGCCCACATCGCCATGGGACGCATCGGCGAAGTTTATCATGAGGATCTTAAGGACACCATCTACCAGATATGTGGGTGCCGAGATGAGCGATGGGAGATGATCAGCACCAGGAGGGACAGGTCCATTGCAGCTTTCATCCAGGAGTTAAACCAGCACATCCGTCGCCAGGAAAACCAAATGTGAGCAAGCATGATAGATTTGAAGAAGGTGATGACCCGAAACATGGAGCTAGAAGAGGAACTCAATTCTACACGCGATGGATACGAGGAGGAAATCTCAACACTAGTGGAGAAGAATGATGACCTGAAGAGGAAGCTAGGAGTATTCATGGGAGACCCCGCGCCAGGAGGAGATGACGACCATCCCGACGACATTCGTTCTGAAGACTACATCATCATCGACGACACCGACTCCGACCCCGACAGTAGTGATGATGATTATGAAGACGAAGCTGGAGCGGATATCATGGAGTCTTCCACCGATCAAAACTTCTAGATGACCACCATATTATCAGTAGTATTTTCCCCATGTATAGAGTAATAGTCCAAGCACTTTTGTAACGGTAGTTAGATCGTTTGTGTGCCCTTGTTTGGATTGATTGGTGTGATATGAATGTGTTTGCCTCATGTGCATATGGGTAGTGTTTTCCCGCTAGACCTCACTCTATTCTAATCTCTTCCCTCTAAACCCATCAGATGCCTCCGAGACGTGACCCCGGTTTTGTCTTCCCACCGGAGCTCACTCAGTTGATCCAACAGCAGAATGCCCTGATGCAGCTACTAGTCCAGAACCAAGGCAACAACAACAACAACAACAACCCACCGCCACCCCCTCCAGTCGACAACTTAGCTCGTTTTCTGAGGTTGCAACCGCCGGTGTTTTCCAGCAGCGCCGAGCCGATTGTTGCTGATGACTGGCTACGCAGGATTGGAAGGGAGTTGACCACCGCAGATTGCACAGATGCTGAGAAGGTGCGTTTTGCCGCACATCAATTGGATGGACCCACAGCCTCATGGTGGGAGAATTACACAACCACTTTCCCCATAGCCAATGTCACTTGGGAGCAATTTCAGCAGGCTTTCCGCACAGCACATGTCTCAGCAGGAGCTATGAGCATGAAGAAGAATGAGTTCCGCAACTTACACCAAGGAAATCGTACTATGGGGCAGTACGTGGAGGAGTTCAGCAAGTTGTCTTGCTATGCCCCAGATGATGTGGCCACAGATGCCGCAAAGCAGGAGAAATTTCTTGAAGGACTGAATGATGAGCTGAGTATGCAGTTGATGGTGGCAACATTTGCTAACTACCAGGAGTTGGTAGACAGGGCCCTTATGATTGAAGGGAAGCAGCAGCAGATAGATAACCGGAAAAGGAAGTATGGACAAGGGAAGTACAATTCAGGAGCTCAGCAGAAGCCCCGTTTTACCCCGAGCTCGGGAGGTTATACCCATAACCATGGTGGCCATACCCATAATGGAGGAAGCTCGCATAACCATAGTGGCCCCAAGAAAGGAAACGGGAACGGAGCAGGCAACAATCAGAACCGCTCTAACCCAGCCACACCCGGCAAGAAGGACCAAAGTCACATTACTTGTTTCAAGTGCGGGAAGACTGGACACTACGCCAATGAGTGCCCCGAGCCAAAGAATTGTAATGGCAATGGAAGCTCTGGGAAGAAGCCCAACCCTTTCAACAGGGGACAAGTGAACCACGTGAATGTGGAGGAGGTTGAAGAGCAGTCAGATGCAGTTATCGGTAAGTTTTTGGTTAAGTCATTTACCGCTCTCGTTCTTTTTGATACTGGTGCATCGCATTCATACATTTCAAAGGGATTTGTGGACAAGTTTAAGTTACCCACCTTAGCCCTTAGGTCACCCATGCTAGTAAGCTCACCAGGAGCAGAGTGTATGGCCAGCCGATGGTGCGACCGGATACCCTTAACCATTGGTAGCCATGTTTTCCCCTCAAACCTAATAATTTTGGAGTCACAAGGATTGGATGTGATACTAGGCATGGATTGGCTATCGAAGTATGGAGGAAACATTGACTGTGCGAGTAGGTCAATTCTGCTCACCACCCCGGAGGGAAAAAGGATCAAGTATGTATCCAGGCATGCGCCAAAGAAGACACAAGTAAATTCCCTCTCAGGAGTTGTTCAGGAGGAAGTGCCTGTAGTGAAGGATTACCCGGATGTATTTCCAGAGGAACTACTAGGTATGCCGCCGGATCGAGACATTGAATTTTTGATAGAGCTGTTGCCAGGCACCGGGCCGATATCGAAAAGACCATACCGGATGCCCGCAAATGATCTGGAGGAAATTAAGAAGCAGATTAAGGAGTTATTGGAGAAAGGTTACATTCGACGAAGTTCGTCACCATGGGGAGCCCCAGTGCTCTTGGTTGAGAAGAAGGATGGATCTTTGAGAATGGTTGTTGATTATCGGGCATTGAATGAAGTGACGATCAAGAACAAGTACCCACTACCAATGATCAATGATTTGTTTGACCAGTTGCTTGGAGCTAAAGTATTCTCCAAGATCGATCTGTGATCAGGATACCACCAGCTGAAGATCCGAGAACAGGATATACCTAAGACAGCCTTCACCACCAGGTATGGGCTATATGAGTACACGGTTATGTCATTTGGATTGACTAACGCTCCTGCCTATTTCATGAGTATGATGAATAAGGTGTTCATGGAGTTCTTGGATAAGTTTGTTGTGGTGTTCATTGATGATATCTTGGTATATTCGAAGAATGAAGAAGAACACAAGGAGCATTTGCGTCTAGTCCTTGAGATGCTCAGGGAACATCAACTATATGCCAAGTTCAGCAAATGCGAGTTTTGGTTGAAGGAAGTTGGATTCCTTGGGCATGCTATATCAGGAGAAGGTATAGTAGTAGACCCTACCAAGGTTCAGTCTGTCACTGAGTGGTTGGCACCCACCTCTGTTGGAGAGATCCGCAGTTTTCTTGGACTCGCGGGATATTACCGAAGATTCATTGAGAATTTCTCCAAGATTGCGAAGCCTATGACGGAGTTGTTGAAGAAGGACACCAAGTTCAAATGGACAGAGGAATGTGAGGCAAGTTTTCAGGAGCTGAAGAAACATTTGGTTACATCCCCAGTGCTAATTCTACCGGATGTACGCAAGGATTTCCAAGTGTATTGCGACGCTTCTCGCTTAGGACTTGGAGGAGTACTTATGCAGGACGGAAGAGTTGTTTCGTATGCCTCACGTCAGCTTCGACCGCATGAGTTGAATTATGCCACGCATGATTTGGAGTTAGCAGCAGTAGTGCATGCACTCAAGACTTGGAGATACTTTCTTATTGGAAACCGTTGTGATGTGTACACGGACCACAAGAGCTTGAAGTACATCTTCACGCAAAAGGAGTTAAACCTCAGGCAGAGGAGATGGTTGGAGCTCATAAAAGATTATGACATGAAGCTGCATTATCATCCAGGAAAGGCCAATGTCGTAGCAGACGCTTTGACCGTAAGAGTTATGTCAATACCCTCGTAAGCGGAGGATTGCCAAAAGAGTTAGCCAAAGATCTCAGGGAGCTTCGTTTGGAGATAGTTCCGAGAGGTTTTGTTGCAGCATTAGAAGTTCAGTCAACATTATTGGGGAAGATTCGAGAAGCTCAGAAGGATGACAAAGAAATTGCCGAGATAAAGGAGAGGATAAGCAAAGGAAAAGCCAAAGGTTTTCGTGAGGATGAGCACGACACCTTGTGATTTGAGGACCGTGTTTATGTACCCAATAATGCAGAGATCAGGAAGTTAATACTTCAGGAGGCCCATGACTCGCCATACTCGATACACCCCGAAAACACCAAGATGTATTTGGATTTAAAGGAGCATTTCTAGTGGATAGGAATGAAGAAGGATATTGCCGAGTATGTAGCAGTATGTGATGTATGTCAGAGAGTGAAGGCAGAACATCAGAAGCCAGCAGGATTACTGCAGCCTATGCCGATACCCGAATGGAAGTGGGACAAGCTTGGCATGGATTTTATCACCGGATTGCCCAGGACCCGATCGGGATATGATTCTATCTGGGTAGTAGTGGATCATTTGACCAAAGTGGCTCACTTTATCCCAGTGAAAACCACCTATACGAGTGCGAAGTTGGCCAAGATATACATGACCAGGATCGTATGTCTGCATGGAGTTCCGAGGACCATCGTATCAGATAGAGGAACACAGTTCACTTCAAAGTTTTGGCACCAGCTGCACCAGACTTTGGGAACTAGGCTAGAGTTTAGTACAGCCTTTCATCCGCAGACCGATGGACAGACCGAGAGAGTCAACCAGATTTTGGAGGACATGTTGAGAGCTTGTGCGCTAGATTATGGATCTAGTTGGGATGACAATTTGCCCTACGCGGAGTTCTCATACAATAATAGCTACCAGGCCAGTTTGAAGATGGCACCTTTCGAAGCTTTGTATGGAAGGAGGTGCAGAACACCGTTGATGTGGGATGAAGTTGGAGACCGTCAGTTGTTTGGACCGGATTTGATCAAGGAGTCCGAAGAGAAGGTTAAGTTGATTCGAGATAGACTGAAGGTAGCTCAGTCCAGGCAAAAGAGTTATGCCGACACAAAACGCAAGGAGGTAGTCTACGAAATCGGAGACAGAGCATATCTTCGTGTGTCACCTCTGCGAGGAGTTAAACGTTTTGGAGTTAAGGGAAAGTTAGCCCCGAGATTTGTAGGACCATACCAAGTTTTGGAACGTATGGGAGAGGTAGCCTACAAATTGGAGTTACCCGAAGGACTGCCCGGAGTTCATGATGTGTTCCATGTTTCCCAGTTGAAGAAGTGTCATGCTGAGATGGCCGATATCCCTCTGAGAGATACAGTGCCACTGGAAGCAATTCAGTTGGATAGTGATTTGACTTACGAGGAGAAACCTGTCAAGATCCTCGAGTTTGCCAGCCGAGTCACACGCAGCAAGGTTATCAAGTTTTGAAAAGTTCAGTGGAGCCACCATACCGAGGATGAAGCCACCTGGGAGCGAGAGGAAGACCTACAGAAAGACCACCCACACCTATTTTCTAGCCAACCCGAATCTCGAGGACGAGATTCATCTTAAGGGGGGTAGGTTTGTAACATCCCAAATTTTCAATTTGGAATGTTATACATAGGTCATCATATGCATATCATATTTTATTTGAATTTCATTTGTGATCCTTGAAATCTTAAGCAACTCAAGGACCCACTGAGAGAGTTGGGGATTTCATTTATTTTCATATTTGAATTTTTCTCAAATTTGAAAAAGAGGATCATTTTGGTTTTAATAAATTTTCTCTCCAAAATATTTCCAATATCAAAAATAAAAGAGAGGAGATAAAATGACTTCTCCAAAATAAAAGAAATATTGGAGGAAAAATGTTAAAATCAAATAAATAATTTTATTTGGATTTTTTATTGCTATTTTATTTGAATTAAGAAAAATATGCATTTTTTTTGAAAGTGCATTTTAGGCCAAGAAAATGTTCACTTTGTTCTAAATATTTTATTTAGACGGTGAAAATTGTTTTTGGCATTTTTAGAATTTTTTTTATTTTATTTAGGTTTTTCTTTCGATGGAATTTTATTTAAAAAAAACTTTTCGCCCGACTGGGCTGAAGCCCAGCCGAGCAGGCCGCGGCCCAGCGCCCCGCGCCGCGTTCCTCCCGCGCACCGCCGTGCTCGGCACAGACGCCGAGGAGAGTCCGAGCCGCCCCCCTCCCCAAGCCACGCCGCCCCCCCGGGCCTTTAAAGCCGGAGCCGCCCCCCTCTCCTCCACCCAGCCCCACTGCCGCCGCCACCAACAGCAGCAGCCGCAGCCGCCACCGCCGCCGTTGCAGCCGCCGCCGCCGCCTCGCCGTTGCTCTGCCGCCTGCGCCTCGCCTCGCCCCGCGCCGCCCTAGCCGCCTCGTCGCCGCACGCCCCGCCTCACCGGAATCCGAGCCGCCGCCATCGGATCTCGCCGTCCCGGTTTGTTTTCGGTTTTAGTTAAAAACCGCCGGTTTTTTTCAAAACCCTAGTTCAGTTTATTTTATTTTATTAGATCGGTTCGGTTTTTCTTCGGTTTCGTTATTTAGCAAGCGCCCGCTCGTTAGTTCGTTTTAAACGAACGCGTTCGTCCGTTCGTCTCTGTTAGCGGACGTTCGTCCGATAGTTTTGTTCTTTTTATTTTCTTTTTCGGCCAGGGACCCATCCGCGATTACTTTTATCACAGATCAGCCCCTGATCTTCAAACCCTCGTAACTTTTTACTCATTTATCCAAATCCAACGAAACCAACGCCAAAATCTTCGTCTCGAGCCCCTCTTTCTGTATAATCAACTTAAACATGATTTTGACAATTTAAAATTTGGTTTCAAGCAGATTTGATTTCGAAGTTCTTTTGACCGTAGTTTCAGTTCCGTAGCTCCGATTCATTTGATTCTTTTTGCAAATCGAAACTTTTCAGTTGTACTTTCAGATTTGATCTTTCTCATTCGAGTTTTACCCTTGCATCTATGCTTGAGTGCTTATGTATGCTATTGTTTGTTTGCGATAGAATTCCCAGAGTGCGAAGCGTGCTACTATGAGTCTCTAGGGTTTGCACATCGTCAGCAAGGCAAGTAACACTTTGATCATATCCCTTCATTACCCAGTTTTTATGCATTAGTTACAATCCTCAAACACTGCATGATTAGGATGTGATTAACTTGTGGGTATTGGGAAGTAGGTGATGAGGTAGAACCTATTGCCCTTTATTATCAAACCTTGGGAGTTACTTCTACGCTATGCTTATATTGCCATGCTATGCTCGTAGACGTGGATTGGGTTTGAGTGTATCCATGACAGATGTGAGATTGTTAATTAATGGTTAACTTAAGGTGGCTACTTAAACACACATCTGGGTGGATTGGTTGCGGGCACCTGGGGATATACCAGTGCTGTCCATTTGGTTAGCCACCCAGGCTCAAAGGGATCAGAAGATTATTCATGCTAGAAACTTCCGTGTGCAGCCACAAGCTATTATGGGCTCTAGCATAGTTGAGTAAGTTGCATGACCTCTTCCAGTGGTAGGCTAGCAGATGTAGGGGATGTAGGTTGGTACTGTCTACCCAGGATTAGAGTTAATGCTTCTGAAAGACTGTGTCTCGGTCATCCGTTTCTCAAACACCATGTAGTGCGAGAAATCCAACGGAGGAGATCGAGTCTTGTGGGGAAAGTGCGCAAACCTCTGCAGAGTGTACAAACTAATCATGATTAGCCGTGTCCCCGGTTATGGACATCTTGAGTATCTGGTTCTTGGATTATCATGTTGATCTCATCACTCTTAATTAATTTGATTGGGTTGTTAACTTTTAATTGGGATTGAGTTGGGGTTACCTTCTCAATGTTTTCAACAAACTCAGTAGTAAATAAAATATATTCCTTTGTTGTAGGGAAAAATTAGCTTTTCGCAAAATCATGATAACCATAGAGCCTCCACCAGCCACATATGCATATAGTGATAGCATTTACTTTGTTCATTGCTCTACTGTGTTATTTTGCCAGCATATTCCATGTGCTGACCCGTTTCGGGCTGCAACATATCATGTTGCAGCCTTTTCAGATGAAGAGTAAGGTACGCTAGGTCGTTGTCGTGCACTCAGCTATGCCGTTGGAGTTGATGGACTCACTTACCTTTGATGCTTCCGTAGTTATCTTATTTAGATGGCCTTAAGCCATAATATTGTATTAAGTTCTCTTTTGAGACATTCGATGTAATAAATGTGTGATTGCACTCTGTTATAAATCCTTCAAGTACTGTGCGTGTCAGCATTACCGATCCAGGGATGACACTTATGCACAGAGACTTCAATCCATTCGGGTCGGGTCGCTACAAAAAGTATGAACACTGACAACTGGAATGAGTGTGTAAACATGAATGTAATGTCGGTGAGAAATACGTACTCCCCGAAGCTTAGGCTTTTGGCCTAAGTTGGTCTAGGGCCACGACTGGCCCGGATTGTGTCCGAAATCATAGTTGGGGTTGTACTGTGCTGCGGCAGCTACCGCTTGGCGAGCTACTTCTTGAAGGCGAGCGGCCTCCGCTGCTCTCGCATACTCGTTCGCCTCCTCTCTAGTTATAAAATATCTCCCATTTACATGAAATTTAAAGAAGGCAGGAGCAGGAAGGGTAATATGGACGGCACGCCATCTGTCAAAGATTAGTCGGTAATGGACGGACTATTCGTTCCTCTCAAGAAACTGGTAGCGTACCATAGCATCATAATCTAGAAAACAGGTGGCAACTCAATATCATTCCCTCTTATGGGTACACCAAGATAATTAGCTAAACGAGTTGCATAAATTCCACCAAATAAAACTCCATCTTTAGTATTAAGATGTAACCTCCTCGCAATAATGGCCCCCAAATTGTAACGCTTATCACCTAACACCGCACACTTGAGGACACTAAGATCTGGAATGCAAAGGTGGCAATGCTCATGCCTACCATTAATGCATCTACCTATAAAGAGAGCAAAATAATGTATGGCAGGAAAGTGAATGCTCCCTATGGTAGCTTGTGTGATGTTTCTAGTTTCGCCCACAGTGATGCTAGGAAGGAAATCATTGTATTCAGCTTCGTGAGGCTCACTAAGAAGGCCCCATTGTGGGATCTTGCAAGCAGTATTAAAATCTTCAAGGTCCATGGTATATGATTCATCATAAAGATCAAATAAAACAGTATGGTTATTACACTTAGATGAAAATTAAAACCTCCGCACAAAGGAATCGGTGAGGAAGTAGTATTGTCGGCACTTATCTGACACGAAGTCCTCAAGGCCGGCATTTTGTACGTATGCATCAAACTCATCCTTGAAACCTGCATGAACCTTGAATTCATCCGACGGTCATTCACAAGGCCGCACTTGAGCTTCCCTTGGTGGTTCAAGGTCCAGCTCACGTATCGCGAGCCTAGGTGCTTGCTTCCTCGGAGAACCACCTTGGTACATTTTCCTAGAAATTTTTCTTCCTCTGAAAAATTTCTGAAATTTTTAGTGACTCAAAATAAAAGTGAACCAAACTCAACAAGATTGATAGCAACTACTCCTACAAGTGTCTAGAGGTTATATCATGCATCAAAACTACTTTGGACCATATAAATTTGGCATGCAAGCTCAAGAACAGGGTCACCATAGCAGCAAAAGTTTGCAATATATAAAGCACTAGAACAAAAACTAATTGGACCATTGGAGGAGTCACATACCGAAGAACAATCCCCCAAAACTGTTTTGCAAATGGAGCTTTACACAAGGAGATAAAAAATGGCAGCAAAATGAGCAAGAACACGGGTTTGAGCTACGGGATGATTTTTTCTGGAGGAAGACAAAGTGGATGGGTACTGGATTAAGTGGCTGGGACCCACGTGGGACCCACAAGGCAGGGGGCGCGCCCTCCACCCTTGTGGCCCACTGGTGCATCCCCCTGGTGCATGCTCAGTGCCAGAAATTCTAAAATATTCTATAAAAAATCATACTAAATTTTTAGGGCATTTGGAGAACTTTTATTTTCGGGACATTTTTTATTGCACGGATAGTTCAGAAAACAGACAGAAAATACTATTTTTGCTTTATTTAATCTAAATAACAGAAAGTAAGAGGTGGGTACAGAAGGTTGTGCCTTCTAAATTCATCCATCTTATGCTCATCAAAAGGAATCCGTTAACAAGGTTGATCAAGTCTTATTAACAAACCTCTTTCGGATAACATGAAACCTGAGAATTTTCGAATAACACTAAGTTACCTCAACGGGGATATGCATGTCCCGAACAATAAGAATATCATATTTCTTTTTGACAGTAGGGAGAGGGAATTCAAAACCTCCGATAGTAATAGTTGAAAATTTTCCAATAGAATTGATACTATGAACTTGAGGTTTTTTCTTCGGAAAGTGTACAATATGCTCATTACCATTAACATGAAAAGTGACATTGCCTTTATTCCAATCAATAACAGCCCCTGCAGTATTCAAAAAGGGTCTACCAAGGATGATCGACATACTGTCTTCCTCGGGAATATCAAGAATAACAAAGTCCGTTAAGATAGTAACGTTTGCAACCACAGCAGGCACATCCTCACGAATACCGATGGGTATAGCAGTTGATTTATCAGCCATTTGCAAAGAGATTTCAGTAGGTGACAACTTATTCAATTCAAGTCTATGATATAAAGAGAAAGTCATAACACTAACACCGGCTCCAAGATCACATAAAGCAGTTTTAACATAGTTTCTTTTAATGGAGCATGGTATAGTTGGTATTCCTGGATCCCCAAGTTTCTTTGGTATTCCACCCTTAAAAGTGTAATTAGCAAGCCTGGTGGAAATTTCAGCTTCAGGTATCTTTCTTTTATTTGTAACAATATCTTTCATATACTTAGCATAAGGAGGCATTTTAAGCATATCAGTTAAACGCATACGCAAAAAGATAGGTCTAATCATTTCAGCAAAGCACTCAAAATCCTCATCATCCTTTTTCTTGGATGGCTTAGGAGGAAAGGGCATGGGTTTCTGAACCCATGGTTCTCTTTCTTTACCATGTTTCCTAGCAACGAAGTCTCTCTTATCATAACGTTGATTCTTTGATTGTGGGTTATCAAGATCAATAGCAGGTTCAATCTCTACATCATTATCATTACTAGGTTGAACATCAACATGAACATCATCATTAACATTATCACTAGGTTCATGTTCATCACCAGATTGTGTCTCAGCATCAGAAATAGAAATATCATTGGGATTCTCAGGTGTATCTATAATAGGTTCACTAGAAGCATGCAAAGACCTATCAGTTTTCTTCTTTTTATTAGGACTAGGTGCATCAGTATTAATTCTCTGAGAATCTTGCTGAACTCTCCTAGGATAGCCCTCAGGATACAAAGGTTCCTGGGTCATTTTACCACCTCTAGTCATAACCCTAACAGCATTATCATTGTTCTTACTATTCAATTTATTAAGCAAATCATCCTGTGCCTTAAGTACTTGTTCTACTTGAGTTGTAACCATGGAAGCATGTTTACTAATAAGCTTAAGATCATTAACAGTTCTACTCATATAATCACCCAAGTAATCAAGCATGTGAGCATTACGTTTCAATTGTCTACTAACATAAGCATTAAAGTTTTCTTGTTTAACAATAAAATTATCAAACTCATCCAAGCATTGACTAGCAGACTTATTATGAGGAATATCACCTTCATCAAATCTATAAAGACAATTTACCTCTACTACCTGTGTCGGGTTATCAAGACCATGTATTTCTTCAATAGGTGGTAAATTCTTAATATCTTCAGCTTTAATACCTTTTTCTTTCATAGATTTCTTTGCCTCTTGCATATCTTCAGGACTGAGAAATAGAATACCTCTTTTCTTCGGAGTTGGCTTAGGAGTTGGTTCAGGAAGTTTCCAATCATTATCATTACTCAATATATTATTTAATAGCAATTCAGCTTGCTCAACAGTTCGTTCCCTGAAAACACAACCAGCACAACTATCTAGGTGGTCCCTAGAAGCATCAGTTAGTCCATTGTAAAAGATATCAAGTATTTCATTTTTCTTGAGAGGATGATCAGGCAAAGCATTAAGTAATTGGAGAAGCCTCCCCCAAGCTTGTGGGAGACTCTCTTCTTCAATTTGCACAAAGTTAAATATTTCCTTTAAGGCAGCTTGTTTCTTATGAGCAGGGAAATATTTTTGAGAGAAGTAATAAATCATATCCTGGGGACTATGCACACAACCAGGTGCAAGAGAGTTAAACCATAACTTAGCATCACCCTTTAACGAGAAAGGAAACAATTTAAGAATATAATAGTAGCAAATTTTTTTCTCATGAGCAAATAAGGTGGCTATATCATTCAATTTAGTAAGATGTGCCACAACAGTTTCAGATTCATAACCATAGAAAGGATCAGATTCAACCAAAGTAATTAACTCAGGATCGACAGAGAATTCATAATCCTTATCGGTAACAAAGATAGGTGAAGTAGCAAACTTAGGATCATATTGCATTCTAGCATTCAAAGACTTTTCTTTCAGCTTAGCTAGCAGTTTCTTAAGATCCTCTCTATCATTGCAAGCAAGAAAGTCTCTAGCGGTTTCTTCATCCATAATATAACCCTCAGGTACAACAGGTAATTCATATCTAGGGGGAGAATCATAATCTTCAGTTTCATTAATATCATCAGTTTCAGTAATTTCATTTTCTCTAACCCTAGCAAGTTGTTCATCAAGAAATTCACCTAGTGGCACAGTATCATCAAGCAAAGCAGTAGTATCATCATAAGCATTATGCATAGTAGAAGTGGCATCATCAATTACTTGAGACATATCAGAATTACTAGCAGGTGTAGGTGTCGCAAGCTTACTCAAAACAGAAGGTGAATCAAGTGCAGAGCTAGATGGCAGTTCCTTACCTCCCCTCGTAGTAGAGGGAAAAATCTTGGTTCTAGTATCTTTCAAATTCCTCATAGTGATCAACAGATATAAATCCCAAGTGACTCAGAGAATAGAGCTATGCTCCCCGGCAACGGCGCCAGAAAAAGGTCTTGATAACCCACAAGTATAGGGGATCGCAACAGTTTTCGAGGGTAGAGTATTCAACCCAAATTTATTGATTCGACACAAGGGGAGCCAAAGAATATTCTCAAGTATTAGCAGTTGAGTTGTTAATTCAACCACTCCTGAAAGACTTAATATCTGTAGCAAAGTATTTATTAGCAAAGTAATATGAAAGTAACGGTAACGGTGGCAAAAGTAACAGTAGCAGTTTTGTAGCAATCGTAACAGTGACAACGGAAAAGTAACGAAACAAAGATCAATATGTGAAAAGCTCGTAAGCAATGGATCAATGATGGATAATTATGTCGGATGGCATTCATCATGCAACAGTTATAACCTAGGGTGACACAGAACTAGCTCCAACTCATCAATATAATGTAGGCATGTATTCCGTATATAGTCATACGTGCTTATGGAAAAGAACTTGCATGACATCTTTTGTCCTACCCTCCCATGGCAGCGGGGTCCTAATAGAAACTAAGGGACATTAAGGCCTCCTTTTAATAGAGAACTGGACCAAAGCATTAGCACTTAGTGAATACATGAACTCCTCAAACTACGGTCATCACCGGAAAGAATCCCAATTCTTGTCACCTTGGGGTATGCGGATCATAACACATAATAGGTGTCTACAACTTGCAAGATAGGATCAAGAACACATATATATTCCTGAAAACATAATAGGTTCAGATCTGAAATCATGGCACTCGGGCCCTAGTGACAAGCATTAGGCATAGCAAAGTCATAGCAACATCAATCTTAGAACATAGTGGATACTAGGGATCAAACCCTAACAAAACTAACTCGATTACATGATAAATTTCATCCAACCCATCACCGTCCAGCAAGCCTATGATGGAATTACTCACGCACGGCGGTGAGCATCATGAAATTGGTGATGGAGGATTGTTGATGATGATGATGGCGATGATTTCCCCTCTCCGGAGCCCTGAACAGACTCCAGATCTGCCCTCCCGAGGAAGAACCGGAGGTGGCGGCGGCTCCGTATCGTAAAACGTGATGAATCCTTCTCTCCGGTTTTTTCTCCCCGAACGTGAATATATGGAGTTGGAGTTGAGGTCGGTGGAGCTTCGTGGGACCCACAAGCCAGGGGGGCGCGCCCAGGGGGTAGGGCGCGCCCCCACCCTTGTGCACAGGCGGTGGGTCCCCCTCGGTTGATTCTTTCACCAATATTTTTTATTTATTCCAGAAATATTCTCCGTGAAGTTTCAGGTCATTCCGAGAACTTTTATTTCTACACAAAAATAACACCATGGCAATTCTGCTAAAAACAGCGTCAGTCCGGGTTAGTTCCATTCAAATCATGCAAATTAGAGTCCAAAACAAGGGCAAAAGAATTTGGAAAAGTAGATACAATGAAGACATATCACTCGACGAAGGTAAAGAGTCAGGTATTAAGCTCAAGTATGATTGTGTTAAATCTTTTATGAATACCGATGCTTTTCAAAAGTTTAGCACTAAATATGGACTTGACTCTGAGATAGTAGCCTCCTTTTGTGAATCATTTTCTACTCATGTTGACCTCCCTAAGGAGAAGTGGTTTAAATATCACCCACCTATCAAAGAAGAAATTAAAGAACCAGTAATAGCTAAAGATGAAACTATTATTTACAATGTTGATCCAGTTGTGCCTACTGCTTATATTGAAAAACCACCTTTCCCTGTTAGGATAAAGGAACATGCTAAAGTCTCAACTGTGGTCAACAAAAGTTATATTAGAACTTCCAAACCTGCTGAACAAATCAAAGTAGAACATAGTGTTGCTATGGTTAAAGAGCTCTTGGTTGAAAATATAGATGGGCATGTTATTTACTTTTGTGATGAAGCTGCTAGAATTGCCAAACCCGATGAAAAAGATAAACATAGACCCGTTGTCTCAGTTAAAATAGGAGATCACTATTATCATGGTTTATGCGACATAGGTGCTAGCGTGAGTGCCATTTCTTTTACCTTATATCAAGAAATTATGAATGATATAGCACCCGCTGAAATAGAAGACATAGATGTTACTATTAAACTTGCTAATAGGGACACCATCACACCACTTGGGATTGTTAGAGATGTTGAAGTCTTGTGTGGGAAAATAAAATACCCTACTGATTTTCTTGTTCTTGGTTCCGCACAAGATGACTTTTGTCCCATTATCTTTGGTAGACCTTTCTTGAACACCGTTAATGCTAAAATAGATTGCAAGAAACAAACTGTCGGTGTTAGTTTTGGCGATGAGTCTCATGAGTTTAATTTTTCCAAGTTCAGTAGAAAACATTATAAGAAAGAATTGCCTAGTAAGGATGAAATAATTGGTCTTGCTTCTATTGCTGTGCCCCCTACTGATCCACTAGAACAATATTTGTTAGACCATGAAAATGATATGCATATGCATGAAAGGAATGAGATAGACAAAATTTTCTTTGAATAACGACCTCTGCTTAAACACAATTTACCTATTGAAACTCTAGGAGGTCCTCCTCCACGTAAAGGTGATCCTGTGTTTGAATTAAAATAATTACCAGACACTTTGAAATATGCTTATCTTGATGAGAGAAAGATTTATCCTGTTATTATTAGTGTTAACCTTTCAGAATATGAAGAAGAAAGATTACTGAAGGTTCTGAAGAAGCACCGAGCTGCCATTGGATATACTCTTGACGATTTAAAGGGCATTAGTCCCACTCTCTGTCAGTATAAAATTAATATGGAGCCTAAGAAAGATTACTGAAGGTTCTGAAGAAGCACCGAGCTGCCATTGGATATACTCTTGACGATTTAAAGGGCATTAGTCCCACTCTCTGTCAGTATAAAATTAATATGGAGCCTGATGCTAAACCCGTTGTTGATCACCAACGATGTTTAAATCCTAAAATGAAAGAAGTGGTAAGAACAGAAATACTGAAGCTTCTAGAAGCAGGTATAATCTATCCCATAGCTGATAGTAGATGGGTAAGTCCCGTTCATTGTGTCCCTAAAAAGGGAGGTATTACCGTTGTTCCTAATGATAAGAATGAACTTATTCCACAAAGAATTGTCACTGGCTACAGAATGGTAATTGATTTTAGAAAACTAAATAAAGCTACTAGAAAAGATCATTACCCTCTGCCTTTTATTGATCAAATGTTAGAAAGGCTATCAAAGCACAAACATTTTTGCTTTCTTGATGGATATTCCAGTTTTTCCCACATAGCTGTTTCACAACCTGATCAATAGAAAACCACCTTCACTTATCCTTTCAGAACTTATGCTTATAGACATATGCCTTTTGGTTTATGCAATGCACCTACTACCTTTCAAAGATGTATGACTGCTATATTCTCTCACTTTTGTGAAAAGATTGTTGAGGTTTTCATGGATGATTTTTCCGTTTACGGAACTTCTTTTGATGATTGCTTAAGCAACCTTGATCGAGTTTTGCAGAGATGCGAGCAAACTAATCTTGTCTTGAATTGGGAGAAGTGCCACTTTATGGTTAATGAAGGTATTGTCTTGGGACATAAAATTTCTGAACGAGGTATTAAGGTGGATAAAGCTAAAGTTGATGCAATCGAGAAAATGCCATGTCCTAAAGATATCAAAGGTATTCGTAGTTTCCTCAGTCATGCTGGTTTCTATAGGAGGCTTATTAAAGACTTCTCTAAAATTTCTAGGCCTCTTACAAATCTTTTACAAAAGGATGTTCCATTTGTTTTTGATGATGATTGTGTAGAAGCCTTTGAAACACTTAAGAAAGCCTTGATTTCTGCACCTATTGTTCAACCACCTGATTGGAACTTGCCTTTTGAAATTATGTGTGATGCTAGTGATTATGTTGTTGGTGTTGTTCTAGGACAAAGAGTCGATAAGAAATTAAATGTTATTCATTATGCTAGTAAAACTCTGGATAGTGCTCAACGAAATTATGCTACAACTGAAAAAGAATTCTTAGCAGTGGTGTTTGCTTGTGATAAATTTAGATCTTACATTGTTGATTCTAAAGTGAATGTTCACACCGATCATGCTGCTATAAAATATCTTATGGAAAAGAAGGATGCTAAACCTAGACTCATTAGGTGGGTTCTTTTGCTACAAGAATTTGATTTACATATCACTGATAGAAAGGGAGCTGAGAACCGTGTGGCTAATAACTTGTCTAGGTTAGAAAATATTCTTGATGACACACAACCTATTAAGGATAGTTTTCCTGATGAACAATTAGCTGCGATAAATGTTTCTCTTAACACTCCTTGGTATGCTGACTATGCCAATTACATTGTTGCTAAATACATACCACCTAGCTTCACATACCAACAAAAGAAAAAATTCTTCTATGATTTAAGACATTACTTTTGGGATGACCCACATCTTTATAAAGAAGGAGTAGATGGTATTATTAGACGTTGTGTACCTGAGCATGAACAGGGACAAATCCTACAAAAATGTCACTCCGAAGCTTACGGAGGACATCAAGCGGGAGATAGAACTGCTCACAAGGTATTGCAATCTGGTTTTTATTGGCCTACTCTCTTCAAGGATGCCCATAAGTTTGTTTTATCTTGTGATGAATGTCAAAGAATTGGTAATGTTGGTAAGTGTCAGGAAATGCCTATGAATTATTCACTTGCTGTTGAACCATTTGATGATTGGGGTTTTGATTACATGGGACCTTTTCCTTCCTCTAATGGGTATACTCATATTTTGGTTGCTGTTGATTATGTTACTAAGTGGGTAGAAGCTATTCCAACTAGTATTGCTGATCACAACACCTCTATTAAAATGCTTAAGGAAGTTATTTTCCCAAGGTTTGGAACACCTCCACATATCAAATTATCAAAGTAGCGAACACAAATCAAACCAACATGATGAAAGTGACTAGATGAAATTCCCGTGTACCCTCAAGAACGCTTTGATTATCATAAGAGACCATTTTGGCCTGTCCTTTGCCTCAAAAGGATTGGGCTACCTTGCTGCACTTTTGTTACCATTACCGTTACTTGCTCGTTACAAATTATCTTGCTACCAAACTACTCGTTACTTATAATTTCAGTGCTTGCAGACATTACCTTGCTGAAAACCGCTTGTCATTTCCTTCTGCTCCTCGTTGGGTTCGACACTCTTACTTATCGAAAGGACTACGATTGATCCCCTATACTTGTGGGTCATCAGGAGGCGCCTAGAGAGGATGGAAGATTGGATGATTATGTGCGGACGAGGATGGAGAAGCGGATATGTGCTGCGGGAAGTGGACAGGTGACGATGACAATGTAGCAGCAGCATGCCGCTTGACTTACGAGACACACCCCAGCAGCATAGGGTCATATCGATGCCAGACAACTTGAGTGATCACAATGCTAGTACAATAAACTACAGTACCTACCACTATGCCCGAGTAGTATAGTGGAGTAGGACTCTGCTCTACTACCAGCACCAGAGGAGTAGTATATTGTAAATAGTTACAAACTTCAATGCCCGAGCGTGGAACTACTACGAACCGCCATCGGTGCTAATGCCAATCCCCAGCAAACTTTCGCTGGGAGACATGGCAGTTGCAAACGCTCGCATCGCAGTTACAGTACATGTGTAAGGGTGGCAGTTTTGTCAAATACTATTGCTTAAAAAAAGGCCACCGTCGGATGGAAATCTGACGGTTATGTGGGTATTCGCCAGGATTGGGCTCATGGCGAACAATTGCAAGATATCATTACTAAAAAATAGGTTAAAACAACCGGGGCTAGAACTTGCATCGGCTGACCACTAACATCGATACTAATATAGTTATAAAATGGTCAGAGAACGTGTCTACGTGGTGTTTGGAATTATATGCAAACTAGTAAAAAGAACCAGAGGGAGTACTAGTAAGTGCACCATCTACTGCTTCGTGTGCTACTCCTGCGCTCCATGCGGCGGGCGCAACGTCCTCTATAGCCACTCCTGTTTCATGGACGGTCTGGTTGATTCCTGCAAGGTGCCCTGCATCTACAAGAGTTTCGGCTGTGAGAGGTACGTCGACCAGCACTCGGTGGCGGAGCATAGGTCCAGATGCGCGCACGCGCCCTGCTAATGCTATGAGTGCACGCCGCCGTTTGAGGGATCACCGGCGAGCCTCGTGCATCACCTCACTGCACCGTCCGGCAATCACTCCTGGCACACGGTGAACATCAAGTACAAGACGTGCTACCCGTTCGCCGTGCCAGAGTCGTTGGAGGATCACCGCCGTTTTCTAGTCGCGGAGGAGGACGGCAGCGTCTTCCTCGTGGCCGTGGGCACCGGCAAGGCCCGCGCAGGCCGCCGCCCCGTCTCTGTCGTGTTTGTCAAGGGCAACTCCGTTGACGCTGACACGAGGCCGCTGTACAGGTGCGTGCTCACTGTTCCTGCCCCTCCGGCGTACGAGGGAGACATCGGTGCCTCCCTCACGCTGAATGGGACTGTGGCAAGCTGCTCCATTCCCGACAATGTGGACATGGAAGAGGGCTAGTTTCATACGATTGTTCACCCCAAGATGATGCACGGGGACTCCAAGGAAGTTCACCTGGGCATATGCATTACCAAGTTAACTGTTCATCATTAGTCTTCGCTCAATGTAAGCCACTGTCTAAGCATGTGGACACTTCTTATTTAGTATAGAACCTTCCATGCATGATCTTGCTCTATTAGAGTATCGCGCTTGAATAAAAGTGTATCCATTTATGGTTTAGTCTTGAATCTTCCATGTATGCTTTTGCTCCATTAGAGTTCTCGCTTGCCATTTATGAGATTAATTGTGGATTTTTACTAATGGTGAAAGACTTATGATGAACCATTTCTTACAGCACATATATCTTTTTCAGAGAATTTCAACCAAATGCCACAACACTATCTTTGCATATTCATGAATTTAGCCTTGAGGTCCATACATATAATGTGTCATATACATGTATTGGACCATTGTGCAGCTAAGGTTTTCCTTTTGCAAAGACGTAATATGTAAGTGTCAGTTGTTTCTTACTAACATTTTGTTGTAACGATATCTCAAAACTCACGTGGAAAGAACATGCAACTCACTAGTAGGAGTATATCTCTATCTCTATCTCTATCTCTATATCTACTCTCTACTCCTACAAAAAGCTGAGTTGGTGATGATCGTGTGCCTGCTATGCTTCATTTACAACCGTTCGATTTACATCCAACGCATCTGAGACAAACTATGTCAGTTTTGCAAAAGACCCCCATACTCCACTCCTCATTTGCAAAAGGTCATTGTTTTCAGCGCCCGTCTGCCCCCAACTCCTCTCATGCCTTCTCTCAGGCTGCATTGTCGACCACCACCACGACCCCCCTCCAACTCGCCATCTCCTCTGCCCCCTTCCAAGTCATCCTGATTTACATTCATGGTGGTCTAGAAAAAATAAACAAAATCGATACTCAAAAAATAATTCTTAAAGATCGTTTCTTGCAAAGCACAATAAGTGTTATTTCTTCAAAAGTTTTGGATGCAGGTTGAATAGTTGAACGCTTTTGTTTGCAAAAGATATTTTTAAATCTATTTAGCCTACATTTACTATTCACTCGAATGCTTGTGAGCTCTAGAGAATAAATAATATCCGAAGAAACCTATTGATATTTGTTACACATGAGATGACCCCCACATACTTTGTCAAAATAATCAACTCCCCAATCAATGCATATCACTGTTCCGTGCAACGCACGGGCATATTACTATATATAGTACTACATCCGTCCTGGTTTATTGGTCCCCATTGTAATCTGTGCCAAATTTTGACCATAAATTTAAATAACAAAATGCTCTTGCATGTCACCAAAAATTATATCATTGAAAACTATGTTCAAATACGAATCCAACGATATAGTTTTTTGTTGACATGCACTAACATTTTTTGTTAGTTAAATCTTCAGTCAAATTACATGGGGGACTAATAAACCACAATGGAGGTAGTCCTAGTATAGACGGCGGTGCTGCATGGGAGTCTCACCCCGTGTGTGGCGCGGCAGTAAATCCGTCATATCTCAAAACCCTGCCACTCCCAGTAATAAGTGGCCTGGTAAAATAAATGGACAAGCAACCATCACATACCTCTGTCTTTTTTGCATTTCATCTCTCTGCATTCATCTCGCACACTCGATCCCTAGCTACTACTAATACTACTAGTAGTAGTACTCAAGTTGGAATTTCAATTGCACGGCACAACTTCTTAGGCAAAAAATTCGATACAGGATGTACGAAGCGGTTTGGAAATTTGCATGCCTTCCTGACCAGTGAGATACTCCGTACAAAGTACGATAGAGAAAAAACCACAGAGAGAAGGAAGCTAAAGTAAACAATCAAACGAGCATTTTTGCATTTCTTTTGCATTGAATCATTTCACAAGCTTGACTAGTGTTGTTTTTCCACTTTTACCAAAACCGCATCATAATGTTAAAACATGCATTTTCACGTGTGTATACATAATAGTAGTAGTACAGTCTACAAGCATATATAGAGAGAGAGACGTGTACTACGATATATAGTTAAGTTTGTGCTATATGCACATACTTACAAATGCGTACGGATACAAAAGGTTTCCAAACTTTTCCTTTTACATAGTTAATTAAGGACGCTAATAATTCCCGAGCGTTCGGAATTTATCATTTCCATCCCAAAACTAATGAGATCGCCTTATGACCCTAAATTATTCCTAATAAAAGCCACAACACTCACAGGAGCGCTTGCGGCACGCCACGAGTGCCCTGGTGCGCGGCCGTTTCCCAGCGCGGTGACACAACACTTCTTCCTCGGCCTCGCAACTCATGAGGTGCTGATTGGCGGCTTGCTGGCGCGGGAGCGCGATCTCACCGGTCTGGTGATCCGGCGCCAACAGGTACTCCTCATCGCTGGAAGCGTGCACCCGGTCCACGTACCGCCAAGCGTAGATGAGGCGCTTGGGCCCGACTGCACTCAGGGCTTTGGCACGGATGTCCTCCGCCACCCACACGGCCCTCGCACGAGCCTTCTGCCAAAGAGCCAATTGCCTGACTCTCTCGAACGCCACATAGGCCTGTGATACGTCTCCAACGTATCTATAATTTATGAAGTATCCATGCCAGGTTTACAACAATTCTATATGCTTTTGGTATGATTTGAATGGAACTATCCCGGACTGGCGCTATTTTCAGCAGAACTACCGTGGTGTTGTTTTTTGTGCAGAAATCAAAGTTCTCCAAATGAGGTGAAACGTTTTGACGATTTTTTGGAAGAAAAGAGGCACTAGAAGCTTTGTGGGAGGGCCAGAAGAGCCACGAGGGCCCCACAAGACACCAGGGAACACCAGGTGGGGCTGGCTCGTCCCAGTATCTTGTGGGCTACTCTTGGCCCACCTTAGCGTGAGACCGATGGCAAAAAATCCTATAAATACAGAAACCCCCAGAAATAACATTAGATCAGAAGTTCTGCCACCGCAAGCCTCTGTAGCGACGAAAAACCAATCTAGACCCTGTTCCGGCACTCTGCGGAGGGGGAAATCATCACCAGAGGCCATCTTCATCATCGCAGCGACCACCATGATGAGGAGGGAGTAGTCCACCCTCGGGGCTAAGGGTTTGTACCAGTAGCTATGTGTTTAATCTCTCTCTCTCGTGTTCTTGATTTGGCACGATCTTGATGTATCACGAGCTTTGTTAATATAGTTGGATCATATGGTGTTTTCTCCCTCTCTATCTTGTTGTGATGAATTGAGTTTTCCCTTTGAGATTTTGTTATTATCGGATTGAATACTTTTATGGATTTGAGAGCACTTGATGTATGTCATACTATGAATACCTGTGGTGACAATGGGGTATCATATTGATTCACTTGATATGTGTTTTGGCACTCAACTCGCGGATTCCCGAGGTGACATTGGGGTAATCTGTGCATAGGGGTTGATGCACATTCTCGTCCTTGTTTCTTCGGTAGAAATCTTGGGGCACTCTTTGAGGTTCTTTGTGTTGGACTGAGTATTATGAATCTGAAATTGTTTGATGCATATCGTATAATCAACTCATGGATACTCGTGGTGGCATTGGAGTATCTAGGTGACATTAGAGTTGGTTGATGTGTATCATATGGTGTTATTTTAGTATGAACTCTTAGATAAATCGATCGAAACGGATAACTTGGTGTTATTTTAGTACAAACTCTTGGATAGATCGATCGGAAAGGATAACTTTGAGGTGGTTTCGTACCCTACAAACAATTTCGTCTTATGTTCTCCGCTAGATAAGAACTTTGGAGTGATTCTTCATCGCACGTTGAGGGATGGTTATATGATCCAATTATATTAGCATTATTGAGAGATTGCACTAGCGAAAGTAAGAACCCTAGGCCTCATTTTCAAGCATTGCAATACCGTTTGTGCTCACTTTTGTTACTTGCTACCTTGCTATTTTTTTATTGTTACTATTACAAAAATCAATATCTACTATCATTACTACACTTGTATCACCATCTCTTCGCCGAACTAGTGCACCTATATAGGTTGTTTGAGAGAGACCATCTTCATCCTATGCCTCCCACGGATTGATAAACCTTAGGTCGTCCACTTGAGGGAAAATTGCTATTGTCCTACAAAACTCTGCGCTTGGAGGCCCAACACGAGTCTACAAGAATAAGTTGTGTAGTAGACATCAGGCTGCCAGGCAGCATGCGTCGCGGCGCCCTTCTCTTCCTCGGCCTTCTTCTTTGCCTGTCTTTTGGCGCGCTCTGCCGGAGGCAAAGCCTCCCACAAGGCGACCTCCATTTCTTTCCAAAGCTCCTCCAAACTGGGGAGCTCGGCGGGCGCGCGATGTTCTTGTCGTAGCAGGGAGCCGACGCGTCCTCTGATGCGTGTGGTGGCGAGATTAGGAATGCCGATGCGTCCACCTCGATGCGTTGTGGTGAGGAGCGGAACACCGACGCATCATCCTTCGCTGGTGGCAGCGAGGAACAGAACACCGACATGTCCTCCTCGACTAGTGGCGGTGAGGAACGGAACAGCGGCGCGTGACCCTCCGCACAGGGCAGTGAGGGGTGCCTAGGGCTTGGCAGGGGCGATGCCATGGTGGTCAACGGGTCCTTAATTGAGAGGGAGGGGGAGGAGATAAAGGCGATCAATGTGAGCGTTCTGCCGAATGCCGTGGGAGGCGCAGTATTTATAGTGAGTAATGCCACACCTACGTAAGATATGTTGCGTGATTAACGTAATAGCTTGGTGGGCATATTTTTGTTGGAGTAAATTATGAGGAAAGGAGGGGTGGAAATATTGCTGGTCACAACGGATTGGACGAGCGCGGGGGAAGGAGAGTCATGCATGCAGATTGTTTTCACATGGGGAGGAGTGGTGGGACTGCCGGAGGGAGAAGGAGATTCAAGCATGCAGATTGTTTTCACACATGGAGAGGAAAAGATTTGGAGGCTAACGGGCTTCCTGCAGGTATGGGGAACGGTGCATAAGTCATCTTACATGTAATGAACTGACCATTGCATGGCGGGCTAGGTAGTCTCAAGTCATTAAAAATATACACGCCCCACACGTGTTCAGTTTTCTAGGTGCACTAAATTATTGCATGCAAGGATTAAGAGAATACTGACTAATGCATGTAAAAATTCTTTGTCATTTAGTGTTCATGCATGCATGCAATGCAATAATGCATTGGTAAACACAAATTTTTGTGAAGAACGAGAGCATTAGTTGAGTACTTTTGTAGGCTACAAAAACTATTCCACCGCCTCTATGTTGGTAAGAGTAGATGAGATTTTTGAATCGAGCCCTTTAAACTAGAAAGGAGGTAGTAGTACTCTTATAGCTAACCTTGTTGTGATGACTATATATGACATGGCAATATCATAACGCACCGAGACGGAGGAACTAGTCTGCATAGTGCATATAAGTTTTGTCTGAAGTCAAAGTACCTCTACTTTGACCAAACTTATAGAAAAATGTATCAACATTCACAATGTCAAATCAATATTTTTTACGGGGACGAGTAGGGCGTGCGAACAACATTCACAACGCGCGAGGGAGGGGAAGGTCGTGGGAGGCGCGACGGTTGATGAAATTAAGTGAAAGTTACATGCACGCGCCGGCATGGCGTGCGAACACACAGAAGCTATAACGTCAGGCCTACGATGTGGGTCTAGTAGACATGACATCTAGTGGGTCCCGCATAGTACTCGAGAACTCTTTGGGGGCATGCAGCCGGTTATCGACTGACACGTCTCCGACGTATCTATAATTTATGAAGTATTCATGCCATGTTTACAACAATTTTATATGGTTTTGGTATGATTTGATTAGAACTAACCCGGATTGATGTTGTTTTCAGCAGAACTACCGTGGTGTCATTTTTTGTGCAGAAATAAAAGTTCTCGGAATGGGCTGAAAATTTACGGTGATTTTTTATGGACCAAAAGAGACCCCCGAAGCACAAGAGCTGGGCCAGGAAGTGGACGAGGAGGCCACAAGCCCTCTAGGCGCGCCCTACCCCCTAGAGAGGGTGCTCCGGGCTTGTGGGCACCTCGGGCACCCCCTTGACATGAGACCAACGCCAAAAATTATTATAAATACCCAAACCTCCGAAAAGAACCCTAGATCGAAAGTTCCACCGTCGCAAGCCTCTGTAGCCATGAAAAATCAATCTATGCCCTCTCTGGCACCCTGCCGGAGGAGGCCATCATCACTGGAGGCCATGGAGGAGGAAGCCGGAGGGGGCCATCATCACCATGGAGGCCAAGGACCAGAGGAAGAACCTCTCTCCATCTAGGGGGAGGCCATGGAGGAGGGAGCACAAGGGGGAGACCCTCTCCCCCTCTCTCTCGGTGGCACCGGAGTGCCGCCGGGGGAACCATCGCCGCGGTGATCGTCTTCATCAACATCACCATCTTCATCACTTTCCTCATCTATTTTAAGCGGTCCACTCTCCCGCACCCCGCTGTAATCCCCTACTTGAACATGGTGCTTTATGCCACATATTATGATCCAATGATGTGTTGCCATCCTATGATGTTTTGAGTAGATTTCTTTTGTCTTTTGGGTTTATTGATGATCTAGATTGGTTTGAGTTGTATGTTTTATTTTGGTGCTTTCCTATGGTGCCTTCTGTGCCATACACATGTGAAGGATTCCCGCTGAAGGGTGTTGCAATACGTTGATGATTCCCTTATAGTGGGTTGCTCGAGTGACAGAAGCTTAAACCCGAGTAAGGGGGTTGTTGCGTATGGGATAAAGGGGACTTGATACTTTAATGCTATGGTTGGGTTTTACCGTAATGATCTTTTGTAGTTGCGGATGCTTGCTAGAATTCCAATCATAAGTGCATATGATCCAAGTAGAGAAAGTATGTTAGCTTATGCCTCTCCCTCATATAAAATTGCAATAATGATTACAGATCTTGTTAACAATTGCCTAGGACAATTCCGCACATCGACCCAACATTATTCCACACCCGCTATTTGTAATATATTGTGATATATTCTAACTTCATGATAACAGCACCTATTTTTATATTTTAGTTCTCCGATATCATGCAAAGCTATCCTCTTCATACCCACAACGTAGTTTTATTTCTCGTTTCTAGATGGAAGCAAACGTTCGGTGTACGTAATGTCATATCAGTGGCAGTTACGACTTGAGAGAATATTGATCATACCTTTAGCTCCTTGTGGGTTCGACACTCCATACTTATCACTTCCACCTTTGGAAATTGCTACGATGATTCCTTGCACTTGGGGATTATCAAGCTCTTTTCTGGCGCTGTTGCCGGGGAGCAATAGCGTGGGGTTAATTTTTTCGTGTATGCTTGTTTGCTTTCTTCACTAAGTAGATTTTTTTCCTTTTATTTTTGTTTTCTTTGGTTGTGTGTGAAACAAACAAAAAAAATTAAAGAATGCAAAATACAAAAAAAATTACTTGCCTCTTAAGCCTAAAAACTTTTTCAAAAAGAGAAGTGATTGGAAGGTTATGCATTGGAGAAGTGATGGTCGACCTTGAACACTTGTGTTCATGCTCATGGAAACAATGTAGAAATTTTCATGGAAATTTCTCAAAAATAATTACCCCCTTGTATATATCAATTGTATTATAAAAATAATGTGCCAAGATTTGTCTTTAGGATGATTTGATTGCTTGTTTGCTATGTGCGATGCAAAAACAGAAACTTTGGCTGTAGTGCGTGAATTTACATTTTTTACTAGAACGTCAAAAGTTTCTGAAATTTTTACACAGTACTGCTATGCAAATTTTTTATTTTTTTTCTATTTTTCAGAATTTTTGGAGTTACGGAAGTATCGGGGGGTATGAACCATGGTAAACTTTTGCCTCTTATGCTTATTTTGATGAATCTATGGGTTGTATCGGGGTGTATGAACCATGGTAAAGTTGGAATACAGTAGATATAATGCTAATATGAAATTGGAATGAGTTTACAATAGAACCTAAAGGTAGTGATTTGCTTTATTATACTAACGGATCTCACGAGGGTTTTGTTAAGTTTTGTGTGGATGAAGTGTTCAAAGATCGAGGAGTTATCGATATAAGAAGAATAAGGAAAGGCAAGAGTTCAATCTTGGGGATACCCAAGGCACCCCAAGTAAATATTTGAAGGATACTCAAGCATCTAAGCTTGGGGATGCCCCGGTTGGCATCCCATCTTTCTTCTTCAACAATTATCGGTATACCTCGGTTTTTGTTTTGTTCACATGATATGCGTCTTTTGTGTTTATTTTTATTTTATTTTCCTTTATGCACCATGCTAGTATGAGATAGTCCTTCATTGATTTATAGAATGCTTCGTGTGCTTCACTTAAATCTTTTGAGTATGGCTTTATAGAATGCTCTTTGTGCTTCACTTAAATCTTTTGAGTATGGCTTTATAGAATGCTTCGTGTGCTTCACTTATATATTTTGAGCTTGGATATTGGTCAATCTATATTAATTGTAGAATGCTCTATGAACTTCACTTATATCTTTTAGAGTATGAATAAAATTATCATCAAAATTGGGCTTGGAAGAGTATCATTAAAATATCATGTCTAGCTAAAAAGGCATTGAAGAAAAGCGCTTGCTGGGAGACAACCCAATATTTATCCTTACTGTTTTTGTGTGTTCACATGATTAAGCTACTGTAGTAATCATGTTTTATAGTTTTTGTTTCAACAAAGTGCCAAGTAAAGCCTTTGGGATAGTGTGGTTTATAGTTGATTTGATTCTGTGCAAAAACAGAAACTTTTGCGTCCAGTAACAGAATTGTTAGAGCTCACTGGAACGTGTAAAAACTCTGAATGTTTTACAGAGGATTGATATACAAATTGTTTACGTTTTCCTAATTTTGCAGAATTTTTATTGTAACATAAGTATGAGCATAATTCAGATCTTTACAGACTGTTTTGTTTTTGACAGATTCTATTTTTGATGCATAGTTTGCTTGTTTTCTAGCTTCTATGGCTTATATTGCTTAATATAAATTGTGGAAATTATAGAGTACAGTCGGAATTATGTGGAAACAATTATGAATCTTGTCTTTGACATTACCCAAGTGAATGATTTGTTTTATCATATTAACCCATCTCACAAAGTTCGGTTAAGTCTTGTGTGATTGAAGTTTTCAAGTTTTGGGTGAGATATCGATATGAGGAGAATAAGGAGTGACAAGACCCTAAGCTTGGGGATGCCCAAGGCACCCCAAGATAATATTAAAGGAATATACAAGCAACTAAGCTTGGGGATGCCCCGGATGGCATCCCCTCTTTTGTCTTCAATCCATCGGTAACCTTACTTGGAGCTATATTTTTATTCATCACATGATATGTGTTTTGCTTGGAGCGTATTTTTATTTTACTAGTTGTTTGAATAAAATCATTGGATCTAAAATCTTGAATGAGAGAGAGTCCTCACATGGCTATTTAACTATTTGTCTACTCATTGATCTTCACTTATATCTTTTGGAGTAGTTTTGTCATTTACTTCCGTGCTTCACTTATATCCTATGAGTAAATGCTTGAATGAATTGAATATTATAAATCTAAAATTATATATGTTTCATATGCTTATCACATGGGGAGTAATGACTTCACATATAAGAAGTATAGGTGGTAAAATTTATTGAAAGTTAGCAAACACCGCATTGGTCACTTGAACAATTCATGAAAGAATATTGACCGAAGAGAGATTTCACATATAAATATACTATCTTGGACATCTTCTATGATTGTGAGACCCATTAATTATTTTCAAATTTGAGAAAATTAGTTGAAGTTGGACAAGGAAGACAATGTAATGAGTTATGTTTGGGTATATTTGTATAGAAGTTATATTGGTATGGATCCTCCAACATGTGGTGCTTGCTTAGGATCTTTTGCTAGCCAAAAATTCGTACTAAGTAGAGATACTACTTGTGCATCCAAAAACCCTTAAATCCAGTTTCTTGCCATAAGAATCCACCATATCTACCTATGGATTGAATAAGATCCTTCAAGTAAGTTGTCATCGATGCAAAAAGCAATAAAAATTGCTCCTAAATATGTATGATCTTTTATTGTAAAGGAAAATAAGCGTTGTACGAACTTGTGATGGTAAAGAAATAAAACCAACGGACTGCATAATAAAGGTTGCTATCACAAAAGCCAATACAACGTGAAGTTCCATTGCATTAAGGGTTTGCACATGCAAAATTAAAAAGCGCATGACAACCTCTGCTTCCCTCTGTGAAGGGCCTATCTTTTACTTTCATGTACTTACTTTTATTCAAGAGTCAATAGTATTCCTTCTTATTTCAACCTTAGTTACTCTTTAGTTGGCAAGCATCATGTGGTGGGAAATATCCAAGCATATATGTCCATCCAAATATATTTGATCATGAATTATTATTGTTGACAATTATCTATATGGTAAATAAGTTGGGAGGCAAAACATTAAGCCCCTATCTTTCTCTGTGTTCGACGGATGCTATTTGTTCTAAAAATACGCTTTGAGTGTTAGCAGTCATGGAAGACTATATGATAGTTGAGTATTTGGAATTTGCTAAATCAAAGCTCTTACATAGACCCTTCCTGAAAGTAAGATGAATTGCAATTGTTTGGTGACTCAGAACATAGTTTGCTTGTTTTCAAGAAACTTTATGGTCTATACTTTAACATGTGAATAGCTTGTTACTTGATCATGAGAAGTTTTATGAGATGAGCTACTGTTTATGATATATAATGATGCTAGAAAAAGTGATTGGAACTATCATTGATCAAATTTATGCACTATGCTAGCATTCACACTTCATAAATTATTTCTTTTATCATTTACGTACTCGAGGACGAGCAGGAATTAAGCTTGGGGATACTGATACGTCTCCAATATATCAATAATTTATGAAGTATTCTTGCTATGTTTACAACAATTTTATATGGTTTTGGTATGATTTGATTAGAACTAACCCGGACTGACGCTGTTTTCAGCAGAACTACCGTGGTGTCGTTTCTTGTGCAGAAATAAAAGTTCTCGGAATGGGCTGAAAATTTACGGTGATTTTTTGTGGACCAAAAGAGACCCCCGAAGCACAAGAGCTGGGCCAGGAAGTGGACGAGGTGGCCACAAGCCCTCTAGGCGCGCCCTACCCCCTAGGGAGGGTGCTCGGGCTTATGGGCACCTTGGGCACTGAGGGAGTCCTAGATTAGGGGGTCCTCGGGTGTCCGGTCTATTCGATATGGGCTGGACTGATGGGCCGTGAAGATAAAGCAGAAGACTATCCCCCGTGTCCGGGTGGGACTCATGTATGCGTGGATGGCAAGTTTGGTGTCCGGATGTACTCTTTCCTTCCTCTGTAAACCGACTTTGTATGACCCTGGGCCCCTCCAATGTGTATATAAACCAGAGGGTTTAGTCCGTAGAGGCCATCAGAATAATCATAGGCTAGACAGCTAGGGTTTAGCCATTACGATCTCGAGGTGGATCAACTCTTGTAACCCCTATACTCATCAAATACAATCAAGATGGACGTAGGATTTTACCTCCATTAAGAGGTCCCAAACCTGGGTAAACATCGTGTCCCCATTGTCCATTGTTACCATCGATCCTTAGACGCACAGTTTGGGACCCCCTACCCGAGATCTGCCGGTTTTGACACCGACATTGGTGCTTTCATTGAGAGCTCCGCTGTGTAGTCGCGAGAAGCGATCCATGGCTCGCCTTCTCATCAATGACGATATCACCTCTGGAAGGAGCCTAACTTCAGGACAGGTCCTCCAGCTCGGCAGTTTCATCGTGGGTGCTGGCATGGCCATGAAGCCAACAGTGCCCCCCGTGATCGCCAAACATCACCCCCACATCGGTCTCGAATACTCCCAAAAGATGGATCCGGCGGACGTCTCGTCCTTAAACAAGCTGCTAGATCGCATCGCCGCCATGGGGCTTCCAACGGATTATGATCGGATCGGGCTCAAACCTGACCAGAGGGAAATTAATTCCCCGCCGATCACCCACCTGGTAGCGGTCGTCGAGGAATGAGCCGAAAACAATTCTTCCCCTAAACTAAAGACCAACTATGTTCGGGTCTCCGAACCTCTTGGGTCGGACACCCTCCCTTTGGATGAGACTTCGCGTCCCCTGAACTCAGGGTCGGACATTGGGTCCGGGGAGCACTCGGATCTCCCTGGACCCGAACTGGTGACTTCGGAGATTTTACATGCTCCGAATGCAATCTTCGGTCGGGATTCGAGTTTTTGCCCACCCACCCACCACAATCAATACTCTCCAAGTAATTCAGGCCCTCTAGACATATGTGACCTAATATATGTATGGCAGCAACCTCGGGAAACGGTCCATCACTTCTGGGCCAGATTCCTACTTGTCAAAAACAAGATTAAAGATTGCTGCGACGACGACACAGTCTCGGTCTTTCATCGAAATTGTACTGACGAGGGAATTCGGAATGCCCTCAACCGCCGTCGCATACAGAGTTTCACGGAGCTATCGCACATAGTACGGAAGTATTGCTTGATGGAAAGCACTTGGAAGGCACAGAAAACCCAATTGGAACATGCTGCCTTTAAGCAGTGCACTGCCCGGGCAAAACGGATACACCCTTACGAGGCATCCGACCATAAGCCCGTCGGCAAGAAAAACAAATCCTCTACGAGATACATGTCCGTTCTTGATGAACTCCTCGACAAGCCCTGTCCGGTACATATGACGCCGAGCACTGACGCAACTCACAACCTTCGAGCATGTTGGGTACTCCGGCAGGTAGCTAAAAGTGGCGAGGTCATCCTCACCACCGCCACTCCAGAGAAGCATTCTCCGGAGAATGACGATTTTAACGTCCTTACGGTCTTCGAGACTTTCTCCTCAAATAATCAGTGTAAGAGGGCACTCCGCGACCTCGCCGAAGTCCACCAACTGACCGCAGTAAGCCCATGGATTGACGCGGCAATAACTTTCACTGCTGACGACGAACCAAGGGCCCGATCAGTCCAAGCACCCGCCGCTTTAGTTCTAAACCCAATTGTGGACGACTTTCGACTTACCAAAGTGCTCATGGACGGCGGCGGCGGGCTTAACCTCATCTATGAGGACACGCTCGACAAAATGCAGATCGATAGAACACGCATCGAGCAAAGCAGTACCACCTTTCAAGGTATCATCCCTAGTCGAGGAGCACGATATTCGGGGAGAATTAAACTTGACGTAGTATTCGGCACGCCTGAAACTTACAGGTCGGAGGAGCTGCTCTTTCACATCGCTCCCTTCAATAGCGGCTACCACGCCCTTCTAGGGCGGGGCACTTTTTTACGCTTCCAAGCCGTACCCCATTATGGGTACATGAAGCTTAAAATGCCAGGGCCCAATGGAATAATCACAGTTACAAGTGATCCGGATACAACACTCCGCGCCGAAAACAAAACCACATCCTTGGCCCTTGAGGCACTCTCCGAAGCCCTTGCGGCCGAAGAATTAACCACCCTACGATCCACGGTGGATAGGGATGATGTGATTCTTGATAAGAGACCTAAATCCACCTCTTTCAAGCCAGCAGATGAAATAGTTAAATTTCATGTGCACCCGACGGATCCTAACAAAACAGCGTCCATCGGAGCACAGCTGGATTCCATGGTAGATGCCGCCTTACGCGCGTTCCTACGTGAAAATTGGGATATCTTCGCCTGGCATCCTTCGGACATGCCAGGTATCCCACGTAGACGGGTCGAACACAGCCTCAACATAATTAAGGGGTTCAAATCAGTCAAGCAAATGCTACGGTGATTTTCCGAACCCAAACGACAAGCAATGGGGGAGGAGCGAGCCAAACTACTCGAGGCCGGGTTCATCAGAGAAATCAAACACCCGGATTGGCTAGCCAACTTGGTCATGGTGCCGAAGAAGGACAAATCTTGGCGCCTTTGTGTCGATTTCAAAGACCTCAATAAGGCTTGCCCTAAAGACCCTTTCCCATTGCCCCGCATTGACCAGATTATTGATGCGACCACGGGACATGACTCATTGTGTTTCCTCGACGCTTACTCCTGATACCATCAGATTAAAATGAAGGAGTCCGACCAGGCCGCAACGGCATTCATCACCCCGTATGGGCCTTTTTGTTTCAACACTATGCCTTTTGGGCTCAAAAACGCTGGTGCCACTTACCAACGCATGATTCAAACATGCTTGGAAAAACAAATCGGCAAGACAGTAGAAGCATATGTGGACGACATGGTCATCAAGACCAAGCACGTCGAATCATTGGTGGACGATCTCTGCCTCACATTTGACAACCTCCAAGCATACGACATACGGCTCAATCCGGAAAAATGCGTCTTCGGCATTCCCGCCGGAAAGCTATTAGGGTTCACTGTCTCCCAAGGAATTGAAGCAAACCCAGCTAAAATACGAGCCATGTCGCAATTGGCTATGCCAACAGACCTAAAACAGGTCCAAAAGCTAGCAGGGTGCGTAGCGGCCTTGAGCCGCTTTATCTCCAGATTAGGAGAAAAAGCATTACCACTTTATAGACTGCTCAGACGCACCGACAACTTTGAGTGGACGGAAGCGGCCACAGCCGGATTGGAAGAAATAAAAATCATATTAGCAGGCAATCCAATCCTAGCCGCCCCAAGTGTTGGCGAGCCTATGCTGCTTTATATCTCCGCAACTCACCAGGTAGTGAGCGCCGTACTCGTCGTCGAGCGAGGGGAAGAGGGACATAAATTCCCCATCCAAAACCAGTGTATTACGTATCAGAGGTCCTTACACCCTGCAAATCCCGATACCCTCACTACCAAAAGATAGCTTACGCGGTCTTTATGGCATCCCGAAAACTCCGACACTATTTTCAAGAGTGTTCAATCATGGTGGCATCCGAAGTACCACTTAACGACATTATAAATAACAGGGACGCCACTGGCCGCATAGCTAAATGGGCCATTGAGCTCTTACCGTTTGAAATAACATACAATCCACGCCGAGCTATTAAATCTCTGGTGCTGGCCGACGTCATCGCAGAGTGGACGGAAGCCAAGCTCCCCAAAGAGTACAGTTCCTACTCCAACTGGATCATGTACTTTGACGGCTCTAAAATGCTAGCCGGACTGGGGCTGGCGTCATTTTGACATCCCCTACAGGGGACACAGTCTGCTACATGTTGCAAATCATGTATACGGACTCCAATAACGCAGCTGAATACGAGGCACTTCTACATGGTCTCCGCATGGCTGTCTCCATGGGCATACAACGCCTAGAGGTGCGCGGCGATTTGAACCTCGCAATATCTCAGGTTAATGGAGAGTTCGATGCAAAAGATCCAAAAATGGCGGCATATCGAAACGCCGTATTAAAAATATCAGCTCGGTTCGAGGGGCTCGAATTTCATCACGTCGCTATAGACAGTAACCAGGCAGCGGATATACTTGCTCGCATGGGCGCCAAGCGCGACTCCGTCCCGCCTAATACCTTCGTGGAAAGGCTCTTCAAGCCATCCGTGGTATGGCAGGACGAGAGCGGAGACGCAAGTACGGACCTGATCACACCCCCATTAGCCGAACATGATACAGGTATCATCGGAGGCTCGGATACCGAAATAACACCCTCTGCTCATGAGATCATGGCCGTTATTGCTCCATGGACTGAACCCTTCCTAGCCTACCTTAATAGGCAGGAGCTTCCTGATGATCAAAATGAGGCCCGTCGCATAGTTCGGTGTTCTAAAGCCTACAAAGTTCACGAAGGTGAACTGTACAAGAAAAGCACTACCGGAGTTCTCCAAAGGTGTATCTCCGAAGAGGAGGGACGGCAACTCTTGGCTGAAATACATGCTGGTATGGGCGGCCATCACGCCGCAGCTCGGGCCCTCGTAAGCAAAGCTTTCCGGATAGGTTTTTTCTGGCCAACGGCCCGAGCAGACGCACAATCCCTTGTCCAGCGTTGTGTCGGATGTCAGCTTTTCGCCAATCAAAGTCATATGTCTCCCACCACCTTAAGAACAATCCCCATTACTTGGCCCTTTGCGGTCTGGAGGCTCGATATGGTCGGACCCCTTAAAGGGGGAAGCCATAAAAAGAAATATTTACTGGTTATTGTGGATAAATTCACTAAGTGGATAGAGGCCAAACCAGTAAAAACGGCTGAAGCAGGAGCAGTGATTGACTTTATATCCGGCGTGGTACACCGTTATGGTGTCCTACACAGTATCATCACTGACAATGGCTCCAATTTCACAGCTGATGAGGTGAAAAACTGGTGTGCTAAATTGGGCATTAAACTCGACTATGCATCCGTCTACCACCCTCAAACAAATGGTCAGGTTGAACGGGCCAATGGCCTGATAATGAGCGGCATCAAACCCCGACTAGTGCGCTCCCTACGGGAGTCAGATAAACACTGGGTTGAGGAACTCGATTCCGTGCTCTGGGGGCTGCGGACTACACCAAACCGGACAACCGGATACACACCTTTCTTCATGGTGTGCGTCGTGGAAGCTATTCTGCCCTGCGACATTATGCATGACTCACCTCGAGTGCGCATGTACGAAGACTGAGAAGCCGAGCTCGATCGACAGGACGACCTAGACGGTCTCGAAGAGGAGCGTGATATTGCACAAGCCCGTTCCGCACTTTATCAACAACAGGCCAGGCGATACCAAAGCAGAGAAGTGCGGGCCAAGACTTATAACGTTGGTGAACTCGTCTTGCGTCTCCCGGAGAAGAAGAAGGATAAGCTCAAACCAAGATGGGAGGGCCCCTTCTTCATCGATGAAGTTCTCACAGGAGGAGTCTATCACCTTCGTAACGCATCGGATAATCGCCTTGAGCCAAATCCATGGAACGCTGCTCGGCTCCGACGATTCTACGGATAGTTCGGTCGCATCCTTTTTTCTTTCTTTGATTAGGTTCCTTTTTTCTCCTCTTCTTTTTTATTTTTTCCTTCTTTTCTCCCAGGGTATGTTCGGATCTACCGAATTGTTAGGGGTACACATCTTTAAATGTATACACCCCACTGTAACTGGGGGCTTCTTTAACGAAGCTTATTACTGAAAGCTAGTTGCTTACATTTTTTACGTCGTTTGTTCTATACATCTTTTGCCATTATATGCACCACTATGACTTAAGTTTTTGCCAAGCTGGGTTGCCTCGCTCCTGTGTTTATACCCTACGTTCCCGATTGTTCGGCTAGGGTGTAAAGGGAGCACCTCTACAATTGTTACAACCGGGTACTCCGGATCTGTACCTCAGACGGGTGAAGCCAAAAGCTAGCATTCTTAAGGGAATAATTGGTCGGCAAGCAACGACATATTATTTACATTTATGAATTTCTTCTAACAAATACGGGATAGGCAGCCCATAACTCGGATCAAAAGCCTAGGCATGCATACTTAAGCGTGCCGACCCAAGGAAAGGAACCCTTAACGGAACTATTTTCCCTGGAAGATGTTTCTTATGTTAAAAAGTAATATAACATAACTCCCCGAACAAATTTTGTCTGTTCGAGCAACATGACCGGATTGCCTGGTTTCCGGATATAATGAATGTTTATTACATTCTAACATGGTATCCGAAAACACTCCAACTTCTTGGTTTGGAGGTTGAAGCCGAAGGCCTGCGATGACAAATTTTGACAAGTTCGGTTGGAGATAAGTTCAATGATAAAGTACATTGATACATTGAATCGAACACCTACTCTTTATCTATGTCATCTATAAGACTGCTTAAGCTACAATCTTCTTGCGAATATTTCGCAGCTATCATCACTTGGTCATATACCAAGTTCACGGGAATCTCTTTTCCGTCCGGCCCCTGCGGTCCAACTCGGGCCATACGATTCGGATCAAGCCCGGTGTAGCGCGTCTTCACCATTGCCCATGCCTCTCGTGCACCTTCCCGGCATGCTGACGTCTTCCATAGCTCAAAACGGCATCGGGCACCTTTGAACAGGTTTGCCAACCCCTCCATACTTTCTGGAGGGGCATCGGATGGCCATAAGGCCTTGACCATACTTCTCATGGCTTTCCGGGCTCGCTCATGCACTACGGACAGCTCTTTTAAAACGTCGCCTCGGAATCCGGATACTTCTTCTTCATGACGCCCGGTTAAGAGATCTGCAAGAGTAGCATTATAACACTCCGAATTACGAGATAATATGAGCAACTTGGATGGTTCAAAGGTCATACTGAATATGCCGCCTTTTAACTTTTTATTCTCTTTTTGAGCATCCGATAATTGAGCCTTTAAGCTCTTTATCTCTTCGGCTTGCTTATCATTTTCCTCCTCTAGTTTGTTCTTTTGATCAACGGTCATCGTGACCTTCTTCAGTTCTTCTAGCTCTGTGTTGGCGGTGTTTAGCTTTGTCCGGCTCGTTTCAAGCTCCTGGGACAGTGCGTTGTTCTTCTCTTTGAGGACCTACGGTCATAACGATCCTTAAATCGGTTGGCTTAAACCGCTTCAAGTCTCAGGGGCTACTGGCATATATCTACTAAATTTACACAAACCATTACCTGCATATCTTTTGAAAATAGGTGGGCAACTCCAGCAAGTCTGTCTCGGGCAGTTTGGATACATGCATCCACGGTGCTGAGGGCATTAAATTCTTGCTCCGTAAAAGCTGGAGTGCGCATGGTCTCTTTCAGTCGTCGATGATTCATCACGCTCTCTACTTAGGAATTTGTGATGGATACGTCATCCGAATCTTCATGAGGCGGATGAGTTGGCGCTGCATTCGTATTGGCTCTTGTCCTGGTTGATGAGCACGACGCCGGATTAGCTGATGATCGGTTAACAGGGATTTTGGACACGGTTCGCCGTGCGCTCCTCCTGGAATAAGATGGGAGGAGAAATATGACAATCTGGTTTTATGCCTAGGCATATATTAAAGGTTATACCTCTTTGATGAAGGAGGGGGTTCGACGGAGCTCCCGATTTCCTTTCGTTTTAAAGGCTCACCCTGCACAGATGCTACCTTTCTAGGGGCCGCCCTCGATGGAGTACGGCTCGCCGAGCGCCGATCCTATAAAGCACGATTCAGTGTGATGGGTGAGGTGCAAGTGGGGACTCCTCTTTCTGAGGATGATTTTCGAATACTTACCTTAGAGAAAGGGAGAAGGCCGGGGTAGTCGGCTATAATGGCCACTTCCGAACCGTCATGGCTTGCTTGATAAAAGACTCTGTCATCAAACTCTATAAATATATCCGGATCCTCGCAGAGGCCGGGATCTTCGTGGCAAGCATAGTCCTCTGGTTGTGGAGAGGGGCAGTGCACATTTTCGACGACCTTCCTCCATGTTTGTTTTAAAGACGACCAGAACAATTTGATTAGTATGCCTCGATAATGAGGTAGGACAATGCTGATAATAAAAAAACTCACCCATTCAATGGGGTTATACAGGGAGAAACCTTCTCGACAATTTAAACAGAGGAATTCTTCTTTCTCCCCCTTATAAAGATCTGCCAGAATGGCGGCCAGAGCGGCGGGGGTATCCGGGCCCTTGCGCCTATAGCGAGATGCGTCGTCCTCCCCGTTGTAACACCATAAAGGGGTCAATCTGGACTGAAGGGGCTGGATGCATCGCTTTATTGCGATAGCCATGACTTCGATTATCGAGAGTCCGGAATGGGCAAGTAACCTGACCTTGCTGACCAACCTCTTTACTTCCGCACTGTCTTCTTCTTTGGGGCTCTGGGGGCGCCAGTTGAGGCATTTCTTTAAAGGAGCACTGGAGAATTCGGGGAGTCCACATCGAACTGGGTCCGGAAGGGGAAGATCCTCGATATAAAACCATTCCAAAGCCCATTCTTCGGATGCCTTCTTGGGAGTTCCGACGAGGTAACTAATGTCTGCTAGAACTACGTAGGTATTTCCCCAAAGAGGAAGGGATGATGCAGCACAGCGACGGTAGGTATTTCCCTCAGTGATGAGACCAAGGTTATCGAACCAGTAGGAGAACCACGCAACACTACGTGAACGACACCTGCACACAAATAACAAATACTCGCAACCCGACGTATTAAAGGGGTTGTCAATCCCTTTCGGGCAACATCGCCAGAAATGGCTAGTGGATGGGAGAAAGTTGTAATAGATTGGATAAATAGATCTCGAATAAATGCAAAATAAAATAAAGTGCAGCAAGGTATTTTTGGGTTTTTGGAAATTTAGATATGAAAACAAAAGCAAATAAAAATAGATCGCAAAGGCAAATATATTAAAGAGGAGACCCGGGGGCCGTAGGTTTCACTAGTGGCTTCTCTCGAGAAAAATAGCAAACAGTGGGAAAACAATTACTGTTGGGCAATTGATAGAACTTCAAATACTCATGACGATATCCAGGCAATGATCATTATATAGGCATCACGTCCAAGATTAGTAGACCGATTCCTGCCTGCATCTACTACTATTACTCCACACATAGACCGCTATCCAGCATGCATCTAGTGTATTAAGTTCATGGAGAAACGGAGTAATGCAATAAGAACGATGACATGATGTAGACAAGATTTATTTATGTAGAAATAGACCCCATCTTGTTATCCTTAATAGCAATGATACATACGTGTCATTTCCCTTTCTATCACTGGGATCAAGCACCGTAAGATCGAACCCATTACAAAGCACCTCTTCCCATTGCAAGATAAAAAGATCAAGTTGGCCAAACAAAACCCAAATATCGAAGAAGAAATACGAGGCTATAAGCAATCATGCATATAAGAGATCAAAGAAGACTCAAATAACTTTCATGGATAAAAACATAGATCTGATCATAAACTCAAAGTTCATCGGATCCCAACAAACACACCGCAAAAAAGAGTTACATCATATGGATCTCCAAGAGACCATTGTACTGAGAATCAAACGAGAGAGAGAGAAAGCCATCTAGCTACTAACTACGGACCCGTAGGTCTACAAAGAACTACTCACGCATCATCGGAGAGGCACCAATGGACATGATTAACCCCTCCGAGATGGTGTCTAGATTGGATCTGGTGTTTCTGGAACTTGCGGCGGCTGGAATTGATTTTCGTCGACTCCCCTAGGGTTTCTGGAATATTGGGGTATTTATAGAGCAAAGAGGCGATGTGGGAGGCCACCGAGGTGGGCACAACCCACCTGGGCGCGCCTGGAGGCCCAGGCGTGCCCTGGTGGGTTGTGCCCCCCTTGGGGCACCCCCCCAGGTGCTTCTCCGGCCCACTGGATGTCTTCTGGTCCAAAAAAAATACACAAAAAGTTTCGCTCCGTTTGGACTCCGTTTGGTATTGATTTCCTGCGATGTAAAAAACATGCAGAAAACAGCAACTGGCACTGGGCACTATGTCAATAGGTTAGTACCAAAAAATGATATAAAATGACTATAAAATGATTGTAAAACATCCAAGAATGATAATATAATAGCATGGAACAATAAAAAATTATAGATACGTTAGAGACGTATCAGTAACCTGATCCGGCTGTGCGCCATACTTCGGCGCTGCCCACTTTAAATAAAGAACCCCCTTTATGACGGGGGACGAGGCAAAAGAACTTTCTCCATAGTTCGAAATGAGCCTCGCAGCCTAAGAATAGTTCACAGAGAGCGGCAAAACTAGAAATGTGCAGAATAGAACCTAGTGTGAGGTTGTGCAGCTGGATCCCATAGAATTCCAATAGACCTTTGAGGAAGGGGTGGATCGGGGCTCCTAAGCCCCTTAGATGAAATGAGACGAAGCACACCCTCTCCTCCTTGTTGGGATTGCGGAAGTTATCTGCTAGCACATCATTGCCAATCGAGGCCAATCCCACCCGCACGGAGACTAGATCTGCGGGAGGGAGATACCCCTGCGTCAGAAGTTGAGTCAGCTGAGGGTGAGACACTGAACAGCTTCGCCAATCACCTGTTTGAGGGCGCGAGGAAGAGCCAGGAGCGCTTGCCATGTTTTGATTTTTCATGGTTTGCTTTGATGCTCTCTGTGCAACATGGGATGGCATTAGGAGATCTAACCTCCTTATATAGATACCGCCCTTGCATGATAAGGGGCTTATTTGTCAAAAATTATGGAATGTTCACATTCGCCCGACGTAGGGAAATCGAGGTGACAACAGGGAGGAATCATAAAGGAAGAACATGGAGGTCAAAGCCGGACTATCGTCAATCCGCAGTATGATGAAGAACCCGCCTTGCAAAGCCGAAGACATAAGTCGGATACTGTATCGTCATTGAAGGCAAGTTCAGGGCCTACTGAGGGAGTCCTGGATTAGGGGGTCCTCGGGTGTCCGGTCTATTCGATATGGGCCGGACTGATGGGCCGTGAAGATAAAGCAGAAGACTATCCCCCGTGTCTGGGTGGGACTCCTGTATGCGTGGATGGCAAGTTTGGTGTCCGGATGTACTCTTTCCTTCCTCTGTAAACCGACTTTGTACGACCCTGGGCCCCTCCGGTGTGTATATAAACCGGAGGGTTTAGTCCGTAGAGGCCATCAGAATGATCATAGGCTAGACAGCTAGGGTTTAGCCATTACGATCTTGAGGTAGATCAACTCTTATAACCCCTATACTCATCAAATACAATCAAGCAGGACGTAGGGTTTTACCTCCATTAAGAGGGACCGAACCTGGGTAAACATCGTGTCCCCATTGTCCATTGTTACCATCGATCCTTAGATGCACAGCTTGGGCCCCCCTACCCGAGATCTGCCGGTTTTGACACCGACATTGGTGCTTTCATTGAGAGCTCCGTTGTGTAGTCGCGAAAAGCGATCCATGGCTCGCCTTGTCATCAACAACGATATCACCTCTGGAAGGAGCCTAACTTCAGGACAGATCGTCCAGCTTGGCAGTTTCACCATGGGTGCTGGCATGGCCATCAAGCCAACAACGCCCCCCCGTGATCGCCAAACATCACCCCCGCATCGGTCTCGAATACTCCCAAAAGATGGATCCGGCGGACGTCTCGTCCTTAAACGAGCTGCTAGATCGCATCGCCGCCCTGGGGCTTTCAACGGATTATGATCGGATCGGGCTCAAACCCGACCAGAGGGAAATTAATTCCCCACCAATCACCCACCTGGTAGCGGTCGTCGAGGAACGAGCCGAAAACAATTCTTCCCCTAAACTAAAGACCAGCTATGTTCGGGTCTCCAAACCTCTTGGGTCGAACACCCTCCCTTTGGATGAGACTTCGCGTCCCCCGAACTCAGGGTCGGACATTGGGTCCAGGGAGCACTCGGATCTCCCTGGACCCGAAATGGTGACTTCGGAGATTTTACAAGCTCCGGATGCAATCTTGGGTCAGGATTCGAGTTTTTGCCCACCCACCCACCACAATCAATACTCTCCAAGTAATTCAGGCCCTCCAGACATATGTGACCTAATGTATGTACGACAGCAACCTCGGGAAACGGTCCATCACTTCTGGGCCAGATTCCTACTTGTCAAAAACAAGATTAAAGATTGCTGCGACGACGACGCAGTCTCAGTCTTTCATCGAAATTGTACCGACGAGGGAATTCGGAATGCCCTCAACCGCCGTCGCATACAGAGTTTCACAGAGCTATCGCACATAGTACGGAAGTATTGCGTGATGGAAAGCACTTGGAATGCACAGAAAACCCAATTGGAACCTGCTACCTTTAAGCAGTGCACTGCCCGGGCAAAACGGATACACCCTTACGAGGCATCCGACTATAAGCCCGTCAGCAAGAAAAAATCTTCCAGCTATGTTTCGAGGTCCACCATCAGATCCCATCTCGGGATCGACTATCATGCCCGCCCTGGCCTTAGATCCGAAGCGGGACACTTCGTCCAAAGACCGGGGGGTGAACCCCGCTGGACTTTCTCCTATTACGGAGCTTCTAGTTGGAGACCCAGATGCAACCATGCCGTCGGCAGACCCGGAGTCAAACGGGACTCTCCCCGTCATCGGGAAGCCGGATTCGGCTCTGGACGTCAACTCCGAACTCTCGAGGTCTGCATCTATCGGGCTCGGTCAGGTGGTTATTACCGAACCTAGCTCCGCAGATCCTCGGACGCCTGTCCAGCTCTCACTCCTAAACGAAGCACTGGACCTAATGCAATCTCTCGCCCTCACGGAAGTATCACCTCTGAACTACGCCCAGCCTGAACTGGGGGCTGAGAGTAGGGAATTTTGCGTCCCACCCACCACCACTTAATAGCCACTGTCGAGGATTTAACCGACATGCTAGATTACGCCTCCGAAGACATCGATGGCATGGACGACGATGTCGGAGTTGAACCAGGCCAAAACCTGCCCATCACTGGGCGTTGGATGGCCACTTCTACTTATGATGTATACATGGTGGACACGCCTGAAAAGAAGGACGACGATGGCACTCAAGATCCAGATGAGGAGAAGCCCGTCGACGAACCACCAAAGCGCCAGCGTCAGCGGCGCCGTCCACGATCACGTCGGGCAAGGGAAAGCAATACCGGCACCAAAGATAATGACACTCCGGATAACACCGAAGACTCCGACCACCCCGCTGAGCCTACGTTCGAGCAGGACGAGAGGGAAGAGGGTCAAGTCAACCCCGACGAACTTGCCGATCACGGGGATTCGGAAGATAGTAACTACTTACCTGTCTCCGAAGAGGATATTAGCCTCGGTGACGAAGATTTCATCGTCCCAGAGGAACCCCTCGAACAAGAACGCTTCAAGCGATGGCTGATCGCCACTGCACGGAGCCTGAAAAGGAAATAGCAGCAGATTCAAGCCGAATAGGATACGCTCAACGACAGATGGAATAAGGATACGGCTATGAGCGCCAAACAAAGAGCTATCCTAAGCGCAGGCTCCTGCCACAATTTGACGAGGAGGCCTTTGAGCCAATACCATCAAAATACAATCATGCTGATCAACCGAACCAACCACCACGTGGACGGGACAAAACGGCCAATTATGCCGAACATCAGCCCGCGCCCCCTCGTAATAGAGGCAAGGAAGCAGCGGCTCCGCGCTACACGTACGACCTACGTCAGGACCTGACCAATAGAGCCGGCCAGACCAGATCCATCTATGGATCAAGAGGACGTGCCCCCACACGAGATGACAGCCATCAAGCCTGGCATGACAAACCTAACCAATTCCGGGGTCAGCACCGAACACAGATGTCATCCGAACTCCATCGCGATGTCGCCCGGTATAGAGGTGCCGCACACCCCATGTGCTTTACCGATGAGGTAATGCAGCACCAATTTCCGGAAGGGTTTAAACCCGTGAACATCAAGCAATACGATGGAACAACGGATCATGCCGTATGGATTGAAGATTTTCTTCTCCACATTCACATGGCTCACGGAGATGATCTCCACGCCATTAAATACCTCCCTCTAAAGCTGAAAGGACCAGCACGACACTGGTTGAATAGCCTCCCAAAGAACTCCATTGGAAGTTGGGAAGATTTAGAGGATGCTTTTCGGGACAACTTTCAGGGCACTTATGTCCGGCCACCGGATGCTGATGACTTGAGTCACATAGTCCAGCAACCTGGAGAGTCAGCTCGCAAACTTTGGAATCGGTTCTTAATTAAAAAGAACCAAATCATGGACTGTCCGGATGCCGAAGCCCTAGCGGCATTTAAGCACAGCGTCCGGGACGAATGGCTTGCCCGACACCTCGGTCAGGAAAAGCCAAAGACTATGGCAGCTCTTACTGCACTCATGACCCGCTTCTGCGCGGGCGAAGACAGCTGGCTGGCTCATAGAAGCAACAGTACCAGCGACCCCGGCACCTCTGAGGCCAGGGATGGCAATGGAAGGCCACGACGTAGCAAAAACAAGCGTCGGAACAACAATGAAGAAACAGAGGATACGGCGGTAAACGCCGGATTCAGTGGCTCTAAACCCGGTCAGCGGAAGAAGCCATTCAAAGGTACTAGGGACGGTCCATCCAACTTGGACAAGATACTGGATCGACCCTGCCAGATTCATGGCACCGCTGACAAGCCTGCCAACCACACCAACAGAAACTGCTGGGTTTTCAAACAGACCGGTAAATTAAACACCGGACATAATGGGAAAGAACCTCCAAGCGAGGATGATGATGAGCCTCGCCCACCGCGCACCGAGGGACAGAAACAGTTTCCCCCCGAGGTAAAAACGGTGAACATGATCTACGTCACCCACATCCCCAAGAGGGAGCGCAAACGCGCGTTAAGGGACGTTTACGCCATAGAGCCTGTCGCCCCAAAATTCAACCCGTGGTCGGCTTGTCCGATCACCTTTGATCGCAGGGACCACCCAACCTGTATCCGTCACAGAGGTTCGGCGGCCCTGTTACTCGATCCTATCATTAACAGATACCATCTTACTAGAGTCCTTATGGACGGCGGCAGCAGCCTCAACTTGCTCTACCAGGATACTGTCCGTAAGATGGGTATCGACCCATCAAGAATCAAACCTAGCAACACTACCTTTAAAGGAGTGATACCTGGCATGGAGGCCCGCTGCACAGGCTCCTTAACACTGGAAGTCATATTCGGCTCTCCAGATAACTTCCGAAGCGAAGACTTGATCTTCGACGTCGTCCCTTTTCGCAGTGGTTATCATGCACTGCTCGGACGAACGGCCTTTGCCCGCTTTAATGCGGTCCCACACTATGCTTATCTGAAGCTCAAAATGCCTGGACCTCGTGGCGTCATCACAGTAAATGGGAATATGGAGTGATCCCTCCGTACTGAGGAGCATACTGCAGCTCTAGCAGCCGAAGTACAGGGCGGCCTCATCAAGCCGGACAACCCATCGGTCATCAAGACCCACGACTCTGCTAAGCGAGTCCAATCCGCACTACAATGTGATAGCCCGGTGGATCCAGAGCTTAAATAGCATTTTAGCCTCCGCCGACCGCCCCATAAGGTTGCGGCATACGTACCGCGCGTACATAACTACGCATTTAAAATACCTTGGGCAGCGCCGGAGGCACACTGCGGAAAAGGTCCATAGTACGGTTTGACCCTATTCGGACCTCAACTTTTTTTTCCACTATAGGTTCGTTAAAAAACCTACCTGATCTACGGAGGCTCTTTTCCAGGTCCCTCTTTCTTACAGACGACCATCACCTCCTCCTCTTAAAGGATTTCCCACCAAGGAGAAACGGCGCAGACGTGCGGTAGGGCACCATTAGGATCTTCAAACCACTACTTTTAGGCCCTGTGTAAACCTTTTCCTTGTGTAAAACTTTTGGCATGTAAAATAGCCTCGATATTTATGGCATTATCTGTAATAATACGGCTCGACGTACTCATCAGGGTATAAAGGAAGCAGTTGACCACCACTTTTGTTTGGCACTCATTTATTTTTGTCATCTGTATGCCCTCCCTACTTCAGACTGCCACACGTGCTTCAGTCCGGCCTTAACACCAGGGGCTGTATTCAGTCCTACACATTTCAAAGTTCAAACACCTATAGGGTACTCTTCGGCGTCCCGGATATTGCACTATATGCATCGGCTCTGAATCATGTCTTTGGTCTATAGTTGGGTTGCCCGGCTCCTGTGCTTACCACCTTATGTTCCGCTCGTTCGGCTAAGGTAGTAAAGGGAGAACTACTGCGATTGTACTTCTGGTTCATCCGGTTAAGTACCTCAGTAGAGAAAGCCAAAAACTGACTGTCATGATAAGCGCGAGCTGGTCGGCGATTCAGCGACTTAGTATTATACTACAAATCGTTAGCGATTTACTCCGTGTTACGAGGGGCTGGTCTTCGTCCAGCCGCGTGGAAAAGGCACCGTAGTCCGGATAGCCGCACACGCACCAGGGGCTAGTACTTAGCTCCACAGTCAAACTCCTATGGCTAAGTGAAAGTAATAAAGCCGCATAGTCTGATTGTCTGGTTCACCATGCTGACACCTCCTTTACGGACCAAGACGTTGGATAAAGTGTGGTCACGCGTTACGCCGAACACCCCTGTAGCATCTACATGGGGGCTGAAGCCGACGACTGGCAACTTTCAGAAATAAAACAATAAACGGCCGCACAGGAGGAAAAATCGCTTGAAACAAAAGGCGCAAGCATAGATATATAAACAACACGGGTTCATCGCATTGTTTGTACAACCCGAACACACTCAATCAAATATTACGTCCTTCGAGCATTGACCCTCAATCACTCGGGCTCCTTCTAGGACGTCATCGAAGTACCTCTCTGGCTTCCGGTGATCTTTGCCTTTGGGCGGGCCTGCGGTTGCCACTTCGGTGCCCTTCATCTTTGCCCATTGCATCTTGACGCGGGCGAAGGCCATCCATAAAGCGACTTGTTTTACCTATGGGATGTGAAGATTGGCTCTATACCTGACACGGATTGATTTAAGAACATTGATGAAAGAAATCAATTTATGTAGGCCGAGCGCTTCAATGCATCAATCTGAGGCCGCGCGTCGACAAGCCGCTTCACCAAACCGAAGTAGCTACTAGGGATTAGCTCGGCCGGCCAGAGCTGGACTATCAGTTCCTTCATGGACAAACCTGCCACCCTATGCAGCTCTGACAGCTGCTTCAGCTGGTCGTTCAGAGGCGTCGGGTGTTCCGGCGCGAGAAATTGCGACCAGAACAGCTTCTCGGTCGAGTTCCCCTCCTGGGCTCGGAAGGACTGTGCGGCATCGGCGGCACTCCTCGGAAGATCCGCAAACGCGCCTGGAGAACTCCATACTCGGGTGAGCAAAGCAAACCTCTGACCTCCAAAGATACTCTGCAAAAGAAAGGCCTTACCAGCCGCTATCTGCCTCGCCTGATGGATCTCTTCACGAGCACTCCGGGACTCGATCCATGCCTCTTTGGCATCATGGAGAGCCTTGGCGAGCTCGGTCGACTGGTCCGAAGTCTTCTGCTCCAAAGCTTCGCATTTGCTGATGGCATCCTTCAGCTCCTGCTCTACTTCGGCCACCCGAGCTTCGTGTTGGCGGTGGGCATCTTGCTCGGTCTTCAGTTCGGCAGCCGCCTTGTCAACGGCTGCCTTATTCGCCTTCGCCTCTTTTTTGGCTTGGGCAAGGGCGCCTTTGAGGGTCTCGACCTCGGCTGCGCCAGCTGTGATTATAATCAAGGCATTCCATGAGTTAATCTCTAAATATACATATCACTTCTGATATCAAAATAAACTTTTAACATTATACGCATACCTTGCACCTCATCGAACCGCTTATTAATGCGGTCGATTTCCTCATTGGCCACCTGAAGCTTCTGATTGAGTTCGGAAACTTCTGCGGCCTGGGCAGTTGCCGCCAACAGGGAAGCCTATTACAATAACAGCACAGCAGGTTAACTCTCCCGAATATTATATGGATCCTCTGTCCGGTTTCTTTTAACCGAACAGAGCCTCAGGGGCTCTTGTCTGTACACAGGTATATTCCTCTATATGAAAAGTTTTTAGAACATTACGTCGCATACCTCAAAGCCTGTCAGTAGGCTGGTGAAGGCTTCATTCAGTCCGCTCTTAGCAGACTAAACCTTCTCCACCACAGCACCCATCAGGGTGCGGTGCTCCGCCACGATGGAAGCATGCTGCAGTGCTTCCTCCAGAGCGTTGGGCGCCTCCGGATTAGTGGAGGTCGCCGATGGAGCTGATGCTCCTCCCCCCTCCTTCGAAGAGGGCTGCTTATCCCATCCTGGAGCCGTGTTGGTCTCCGGAATGGTGACCGGCTAGGGCCCGGATTGTTGGGGATCCCCACTGTCGGTTGTCATAGGGGTCGCCTCCCCTAGGTTTTCGGCGACCGAGGTATTAACCTCGGGCGCTTTCTTGGCGGCTTCGTTCGCCCCCCTCTGCCAAGAGAGGTCCTTTGGGATGACACCTTAGTGTCCTCCATGATGATAGGCGAGGTGGCACGCGTTGTCCTGTCACTCTCTGCCATTTCGGGTGGCAGAGAGTTCCCCTCCGATAATGGGGTTTGCGGGAGCCCACGGGGAGGGCTGAAAGGCAAATAACAAAATAACTTATATAATGGAAGCAGGTAGACCAAAGATAAACAGTAAGTTTCCGAATACTTACGATTCGGCCAGGGGCTTCATCCTGGGTGGCTTCTTGGGGACTAGTTCGGTCTCTGAGTCCGAACTGTCCGGAAGGGCCAGCTTCCCTCTCTTGGGCGCCTCCTCCTCCGGGTCTTCGGAGGCCGCCCTCTTCTTCTTCCTCCCCTTACGGGGGGAGTCACTCTCCACCTCCTCCTCCTCTTCTTCCTCATTTCGTTCATGGGAAGAGAGGGCTTCGGTCTCTCCGGACACTGTTTTCGAAGGACCTTTATGGCGGGGGCCGCCCTTGGCCTCCTTGCCTTTCTTCTTCTTTGTCTTCTTCTCCGGCGCCTGATAGGGCGCCAGGACCAGCATCTCCGTTAGCTGGGGTATGGCCTGATCCTCAGGCAGCGGTGCCGGACAGTTGATCCGCTCCGCCTTTGCCGTCCAGGCCTGTAAAGAAAGCAGGCAATATAATTTCTATCATATCTGAAATATTGATCGGATAGGTCTTCGGAAAGACTATGCTTACCGCCGTGGCTGGGTTCTCGATGTCGAGCCCGATGTCTTCATTCTTCTTCGGCCACTTTTTCTGAGCCTTGAAGAGCTGCTTCCATATATCTTCGTGCGTGGTGCCGAAGAAGCGCTTCAGGGTCCGTGGCTTCTCCGGATCGAACTCCCACATGGGGGAGGCCCGGAGCTGGCAAGGAAGGATGCGGCGGAAAAGCATCACTTGAATCACGTTTGTGAGACCAGTGTTCTCACCCAACATGTCAGAGATGCGTTTTTGGGGCACCTTCACCTCCGGTTTGGACCCCCAATCAAGACCCTTGGCAGTCTATGAGGTGAGTCTCGTGGGGGGTCTAGATCTGAAGTCAGGCGTGGCCGCCCAGTTGGCGTCGCGGGGTTCGGTGATGTAGAACCACTCCTGCTGCCACACCTTGACGGCGTTGGGGAGCTTGCTCACCATAGCCCCGCCGCAGTCCGCATGCTGTCCGTCGACCACCATCGGCTTCAGATTGAAGACATTGAGCCATAGGCCAAAGTGTGGGGGATGCGGAGAAGAGCCTCACACACGACGATAAACGCCGATATGTGAAGGAAGGAATTTGGGGCAAGATCATGGAAATCTAGCCCGTAGTAGAACATAAGACCCCGGACGAAGGGGTGGAGGGGAAACCCTAGCCCCCGAAGGAAATGGGGGATGAAGACGACGCTCACACCGGGCTCCGGAGTAGGAATAACCTGATCTTTGTCAGGGATCCTATGCGCGATATCCGCGGACAAATAGCCCGCACTCCGAAGATCCTTAACGTCCTTTTCAGTGACGGTGGAGGCCTCCCACTTGCCCTTGGAGCCAGACCCGGCCATTGCTGGGGTGGGTGGCTGCGGTGGAGGAGATTGGAGTTATGGGCGTTGGAGCTTGGAGATTGGGAGATAGAAGCTAGAGGAAGGCGTAAAGAAAAAGGAGAGGTTTTTACCTTTTATAGACGGTGAAAATAGCAAACGTCCCCCTCCTAAGCCATAAACCTCGCCTGTTCCTAATGAAATCATGCGAAAGGTGCGGTTGGATTACCCAAACCACATTAATGAGAATCCCATAATGGATGGGCATGATCTCTGTTTTGACAAGAGACAAGACGTGCCAATGAAGGCTAGACCTCGAAACGCGAAACAGGAGGCGTGAAAACGGTTCGAAATGTTAAAGAGTCAAGTGTGACGCTTCGCCGAAAAAGTTGTCAGTAAAAGACACTGTTCCTATTTTGACATCTTGCCTTTGTGGCTAAGGGTTGTATTGATTATGCAGAGCCGGATACAGTTTCTTTATGCATGGAGCTAACTTAAAGTTTTCGGGGGAAGGAACCCGCCTTGCAATGCCGAAGATAATCCGCGTGCCGAACTCATCGTCATCAAAGACAGGTTCAGGGGCTACTGAGGGAGTCCTAGATTAGGGGGTCCTCGGGTGTCAGGTCTATTTGATATGGGCGGGACTGATGGGCCATGAAGATAAAGCAGAAGACCATCCCCCGTGTCCGGGTAGGACTCGTATATGCGTGGACGGCAAGTTTGATGTCCGGATGTACTATTTCCTTCTTCTGTAAACCGACTCTGTACAACCCTAGGCCCCTTCGGTGTGTATATAAACCGGAAAGTTTAGTCCGTAGAGGTAGTCAGAATAATCATAGTCTAGACAGCTAGGGTTTAGCCATTACAATCTCGAGGTAGATCAACTCTTGTAACCCCTATACTCATCGAATACAATCAAGCAGGACGTAGGGTTTTACCTCCATTAAGAGGGCCCGAACCTGGGTAAACATCATGTCCCCATTGTCCATTGTTACCATCGATCCTCAGACAAACAGCTTGGGACCCCCTACCCGAGATCTGCCGGTTTTGACACCGACAGGCACCCCCTTGATGTGAGACCGATGCCAAAATTTCTTATAAATACCCAAACCTCCGAAAAGAACCCTAGATCGGAAGTTCCACCGCCGTAAGCCTTTGTAGCCATGAAAAATCAATCTAGGCCCTCTCCGGCACCCTGCCGGAGGGGTCCATCATCACCGGAGGCCATGGAGGAGGAAGCCGGAGGGGACCATCATCACCATGGAGCCCAAGGACCAGAGGGAGATCCTCTCCCCATCTAGGCGGGACGCCATGGAGGAGGAAGCACAAGGAGGAGACCCTCTCCCCCTCTCTCTCGGTGGCGCTGGAGTGCCGCCAGGGGAATCATCGCCATGGTGATTGTCTTCATCAACATCTCCATCTTCATCACCTTCCTCATCTCTTTTAAGCGTTCCACTCTCCCGCACCCCGCTGTAATCCCCTACTTGAACATGGTGCTTTATGCCACATATTATGATCCAATGATGTCTTGCCATCCTATTATGTTTTGAGTGGATTTCTTTTGTCTTTTGGGTTGATTGATGATCTAGATTGGTTTGAGTTGTATGTTTTATTTTGGTGCTGTCCTATGGTGCCTTCCGTGCCGTGCACATGTGAAGGATTCCCACTGAAGGGTGTTGCAATACGTTCATGATTCTCTTATAGTGGGTTGTTAGAGTGACAGAGGCTTAAACCCGAGTAAGGGGGTTGTTGCGTATGGGATAAAGGGGACTTGATACTTTAATGCTATGGTTGGGTTTTACCTTAATGATCTTTAGTAGTTGCGGATGCTTGCTAGAGTTCCAATCATAAGTGCATATGATCCAAGTAGAGAAAGTATGTTAGCTTATGCCTCTCCCTCATAGAAAATTGCAATAATGATTACCGATCTTGTTAGCAATTGCCTAGGACAATTCCGCACACCGACCCATCATTATTCCAGACCCGCTATTTGTAATATATTGTGATATATTCTAACTTCATGATAACAGCACCTATTTTTATATTTTAGTTCTTCGATATCATGCAAAGCTATCCTCTTCATACCCACAACATAGTTTTATTTCTCGTTTCTAGATGGAAGCAAATGTTCGGTGTGCGTAGAGTCGTATCAGTGGCAGATAGGACTTGAGAGAATATTGATCTTACCTATAGCGGTTGAAGAAGCCCACACCCGCTATGTTTTATTTTCGGAGGTTGAAGAAGCCCTTCTGGCCATCCATGTTGCATCCAACGGCTCACAAGAGTCGACTGACCCAAATTATTCCTTCAGATTGCATGATCCACGTGGCATTGAAGGTCTCAAAGGTAGATTCCATGTTCGCACCCGGTTTGCGGGCTCGGTGCGGCCGCGACCGGCTTCCGCTGCGACAGCCACCATGCGAGCCTCCTCCGCACGGGCGGAGACGACAATGACACGCGGCGGAGGCAGCGCGGCGTCATCACGAGGAGGGACTGCAGATGACGTGAGCGGGCGAGGGGTTGAGATTCTCTGCAGTACCGTACGGTGCTGTAGTGCGGATGACATGTGGGGCCGGGTCCCACATGGCAGCGATAGTACTGCACCGTACAGTACTGCAGCGATTGTACGCATGCGCAACGGCGGCGGTGGCATATTGATGAGTGCGCTTATGAGAGCTTGGTTATAGGGTTGGTCAAACTTAAAAGAACATCGTACTAGTACACGTAATCTTGTGCAAGCACGTGCATCGCGGTGCGCTTATACACCACATTAGTTAGCACAGCATCAATATAGAATCCTGTGCAAGCGCGTGCACCGCAGCCGCGCGGTCGATCAAAAGGTGCATCACGGTGTCGCGCTGGAAGGACATTGACCAAACCCTTTTGTGTGTGTGAAAACAATCCCCGAATATTACTCTACTTTTTTTGCTGGAAAAGTTCTTCACGCTACAATATTTCCATATATTTGTATTTAGCTTCAGTTCATGATTGTTTGGATTTGGACGTTTTAGGTGCCCCTACAAAAAAAATTAATAGATATTCTGTGTGTGTAACGGAGAGAGAACGCGTGTATGTGTCTATATGTGTGTTGTGGCGGAAGGGCAATGTGGAGACGGTGTGCGTGTGATATTTATAGAGAGGTGTGAATGTGCAAATGATCATGTATGATTGAGACATAGAGATATGCCGAGATGTTGGGTATACATGAGAGAACAGTCTTCTATTTGTGTTTTTTGTGTGTGCGTGTCAGAGAGAGAGAGGAGCATCCATAACACGACAACCATCTCTCTCGATTCGACCGTCCCTCGCACGATCACATGTAACACATGCATCAACGCACACATTTTGACACCCTCACCCAACCCCTGCCCGCCTCAAGGCCCTTGCATCGCTCTCTATCTCGCACACACAATCATCTCTTTTAAGCGGTCCACTCTCCCGCACCCCGCTGTAATCCCCTACTTGAACATGGTGCTTTATGCCACATATTATGATCCAATGATGTGTTGCCATCCTATGATGTTTTGAGTAGATTTCTTTTGTCTTTTGGGTTGATTGATGATCTAGATTGGTTTGAGTTGTATGTTTTATTTTGGTGCTGTCCTATGGTGCCTTCCGTGCCACGCACATGTGAAGGATTCCCGCTGTAGGGTGTTGCAATACGTTCATGATTCTCTTATAGTGGGTTGCTAGAGTGACAGAAGCTTAAACCCGAGTAAGGGGGTTGTTGCGTATGGGATAAAGGGGACTTGATACTTTAATGCTATGGCTGGGTTTTACCTTAATGATCTTTAGTAGTTGCGGATGCTTGCTAGACTTCTAATCATAAGTGCATATGATCCAAGTAGAGAACGTATGTTAGCTTATGCCTCTCCCTCATATAAAATTGCAATAATGATTGCCGATCTTGTTAACAATTGCCTAGGATAATTCCGCACACCGATCCATCATTATTCCACACTCGCTATTTATAATATATAGTAATATATTCTAACTTTATGTTAACAACACCTATTTTTATATTTTAGTTCTCCGATATCATGCAAAGCTATCCCCTTCATACCCACAACTTAGTTTTATTTCTCGTTTCTAGATGGAAGCAAACATTCGGTGTACGTAGAGTCGTATCAGTGGCAGATAGGACTTGAGAGAATATTGATCTTACCTTTAGATCCTTGTGGGTTCGACACTCCATACTTATCACTTCCACCTTTAGAAATTGCTACGATGATTCCTTGCACTTGGGGATTATCATCCACCGGGCAAGCCACCACCCCACGCCGTTCACATGCCCTACTCGTCCCCGTCTTCTACCTTACAATAGTTCGCTCCTAATCGTCCCGTCCTTTCACATTACACCAGTTCCACTTCTCCTAACCCGCCTCCAAAATACATGGCCTCCCAAATCTCCATGATGGGCGGTGAGTACAAGGTTACAACCATCATCGGCGATGAGTTCATCATCATCTACACCCATAGATCCGCGACGGTGGAAGCATTCCTTCGTAGCTTCCTACACATGTTCGAAAGTTCAAAGGATGAGTGGGTCGCTGGGAATAAGAATGATGACATGATGTTGACAAGATCTATTCATGTGGGAATTAGACCCCATCTTTTTATCCTTAATAGCAACGATACATGCGTGTCATGTCTCCTTCTGTCACTGAGATTGAGCACCGCAAGATCGAACCCATCTAAAAGCACCTCTTCCCATTGCAAGAAAAATCAATCAAGTTGGCCAAACCAAACCAAAGTTTCAGAGAAGAAATACGAGGCTACAATAATCATGCATATAAGAGATCAAAGAAGACTCAAACAATATTCATAGATAGAACTGATCATAAACTCGCAATTCATCGGATCCCAACAAACACACCGCAAAAAGTCATTACATCAAATAGATCTCCAAGAACATCGAGGAGAACAATATATTGAGAATCAAAAAGAGAGAAGAATCCATCCGTGATCGTGTTCCCCTCCGGCAAGGTGCTGGAAAAGGGCTTTAGATTGGATTTCGTGGTTCTGGAACTTGCGGCGGCTGAAATTGTGTTTCGTCGACTCCCCTAGGGTTTCTAGAATATTTGGTATTTATAGAGCTGAGAGGCGGTGGAAAGAACTCCCGTAGGCCCCACCACCCACCTGGGCACGCCAGAGGCCTCTGGCGCGCCCTGGTGGGTTGTGGGCCCCACGGGCCTCCCCTCTGGCAGTTCCTTGGCTCCCAAGTTGTCTTTTGGGCAGAAAAAATCTCCAAAAAGTTTTGTGGCATTTGGACTTCGTTTGGTACTGATATTCTGTGAAGTAAAAAACAAGCAAAAAAACCGCAACTGTCACAGGGCACTATGTCAATAGGTTAGTCCCAAAAAATGATATAAAGTTGCTCTAAAATGAATGTAAAACATCCAAGAATGATAATATAACAGCATGGAACAATCAAAAATTATAGATACGTTGGAGATGTATCAGCATCCCTATGCTTAATTCCTGCTCGTCCTCGAGTAGGTAAATGATAAAAACATAATTTTTGATGTGGAATGATGCCTAACATGTTCATCACATATTCTTTTCTTTTGTAGCATGGTGATACGTCTCCAACGTATCTATAATTTATGAAGTATTCATTCTGTTATATTATCATTCTTGGATGTTTTACAATCATTTCATAGCAACTTTATATCATTTTTTGGGACTAACATATTGACATAGTGCCCAGTGCCAGTTGTTGTTTTTTGCTTGTTTTTTTACTTCGCAGGAAATCAATATCAAACGGAGTCGAAACGCAGCAAAAAAATTTGGAGAATTTTTTTGGACCAGAAGACCCAGGATGGGCTGAAAAAGTACTAGAGGGGAGGCCCAAGGTGGGCACAACCCACCTGGGCGCGCCCAGGGGGGTTGTGCCCCCCTCGGTGACCTCCCGCACCACCTCTTCGCCCTATAAATTACCAAATATTCAAAAAAGGGATAATTAGATTTATGCCCCTAGTTATGTCCCACTCGGCTGTTTTACCCCTAATTTCCAAAAGACACCGGTTCTGTCCAAGTCACTTCGCTCCTCTTATGCTTTTGCCCTTTGACTATTTGACCGTCAGTTTGAAAACTTCATAACTAATTCATACTAAATCAGAAAAATGCAAATAAGACACCAAAATATTCAGAAAAACATCACCTATATGTCAGTGTCATTTGGATTCATGACAAAAGTGTTGGAAAGTGCCCATCCGAGTTTTAGATCTTATGATACCACCATGAATAGTAAAATCTAAAAAAATCTAAAAAAATTGGTGGCAAAGAATGACAAATGTTTTAAGTGCTTGCCAAGTTTCATCAGGGAATCACGTTTGTGGATGTCGTGGCAAAAAAAACAATCAGCACTCCAAAATAGATTGTATTTTTGCCACGACTTCCATGAATGTCGTTCCCTGATGAAACTTGGCAAGTACTTAACACATTTGTCATTCTTTGCCACCAATTCTTTTTTAGAATTTTTTGAATTTTTTTATATTTTACTATTCATGCTGGTATGATAAGAGCTAAAAATCGGATAGGCACTTTCCAACACTTTGGTCATGAATGCAAATGACACTGACATATAGGTGATGTTTTTCCGAACATTTTGGTATCTTATTTGCATTTTTCTGATTTAGTATGAAATAGTTATGAAGTTTTCAAACTGACGGTCAAACGGGCAAAGGGAAAAAGCATAAGAGGAGTGAAGTGACTTGGACAGAACCGGTGACTTTTGGAAATTAGGGGTAAAACAGCCGAGTGGGACACAACTAGGGGCATAAATATAATTATCCCTTCAAAAAACCCTCGGGGTAACCCTAGATCAGAAGTTCCGCTATCGCAAGCCTCTGTAGCCATGAAAAACCAATCTAGACCCCGTTCCGGCACCCTGCCAGAGGGGAAAATCATCACCGGTGGCCACCATGATGAGGAGGGAGTAGTCCACCCTCGGGGCTGAGGGTTTGTACCAGTAGCTATGTGTTTAATCTCTCTCTCTCTCTCGTGTTCTTGAGATGGCACGATCTTGATTTATCGCGGGCTTTGTTAATATAGTTGGATCATATGGTGTTTCTCCCTCTCTATCTTGTTGTGATGAATTGAGTTTTCCCTTTGAGATTTCATTTTATCGGATTGAATACTTTTATGGATTTGAGAGCACTTGATCTATGTCTTGGCACTCAACTCGCGGATTCCTGCGGTGACATTGGGGTAATCTATGCATAGGCGTTGATGCACATTTTCGTCCTTATTTCTTCGGTAGAAATCTTGGGGCACTCTTTGAGGTTCTTTGTGTTGGATTGAGTATTATGAATCTGAAATTGTTTGATGCACATCGCATAATCAACTCACAGATACTCGCGGTGACATTGGAGTATCTAGGTGACATTAGAGTTGGTTGATGTGTATCATATGGTGTTATTTTAGTAAGAACTCTTGGTTAGATCGATCGGAAAGAATAGCTTGGTGTTATTTTAGTACGAACTCTAGGATAGATTGATCGGAAAGAATAGCTTTGAGGTGGTCTCATACCCTACAAACAATTTCTTCTTATGTTCTCCGCTAGATAGGAACTTTGGAGTGATTCTTTATCGCACGTTGAGGGATGGTTATATGATCCAATTATATTAGCATTTTTGAGAGATTGCACTAGCGAAAGTACGGACCCTAGGCCTCATTTTCAAGCATTGCAATACCATTTGTGCTCCGTTTTATCAATTGCTACCTTGCTGTTTTTTATTGTTCCTATTACAAAAATCAATATCTACTATCATTACTACGCTTGTATTACCATCTCTTCGCCGAACTAGTGCACCTATACAAATTACCATTGTATTTGGTGTGTTGGGGACACAAGAGACTTTTTATTATTTGGTTTCAGGGTTGTTTGAGAGAGACCATCTTCATCCTACATCTCCCATGGATTGATAAACCTTAGGTCATCCACTTGAGGGAAATTTGCTACTGTCCAACAAAACTCTGCGCTTGGAGGCCCAACACGAGTCTACAAGAACAAGTTGTGTAGTAGACATCACATGGAAATTTGGACGTTTAGATGGTTCAAAGCAATAGTCTATATTGACATGAAGACTTCAATACTCAAGCATATAAACAAGCAACCATGTCTTTCAAAATATCAACACTAAAGAAAGTTATCCCTAGCCCATCATGCTCAATCATTGATCCATTCATGAAACACACTCGAATATTAGCTATTTCCAATGCACAAGTATGATCATAGTGCTCCCTAGTTGGTGCTTTATAAGAGAAGATGGTGACTCAAATAAAAAATAAAAATTGCATAAAATAAATATATAGGCCCTTCGCAGAGGGAAGCAGAGATTTGTAGAGGTGCTAGGCATGCTTTTCTCGTCAATGAAAACGACCGGGTAATTCCCAATACTTTACATGCTAGATACATCATAGGTAGTTCCCAAACATAAAATAAAGTTTATTCCTTTTTCCACCATTCTTTCACATTCCATGGCTAGCCATATCCACGGGTGCCTTCCATACCAACATTTTCCAAGGAATTTATCATTTGACAACATAAAGTAAATTTCTTTTTCATTTCGGGACTGAGCATCCCTATTACCGCCACACTCTCGTGCAATGACAAGTGAATAATCACTCATCTTGAGAATAACACATCTAGCATGGAAAAATATTGGCCACCCCCTGCCGCTTCATGAGCGGTACAGGCACACAAAAAGGAAATTCATTTTGAAAATTATAGTTGGCACATACAAATTTACTTGGAACGGCACGGAAATACCGCATATAGGTAGATATGGTGGATGCACAAGTAGTATTCCCACTTAATGCAAGGAAAGGCTAGCAAATAGATTGAGAAGCAACCAACCAAGAAACAAAAATTCTAATAAACGAGCATTAAGCATAACTAACACCGAATTATGCATCACAAGTAGGATGTAATTTCATTGCATAACTATTGACTTTCGTGCTTGCATAGGGAATCACAAACCTTAACACCAATATTCTTACTAAAGCATAATTACTCACCAACATGGCTCACATATTACTATCATCATATCTCAAAACTATTACAAAGAATCAAGTTTATAATGCCCAATGGTCTTCATGAAAGTTTTTATTATATCCCTCTTGAATATCTATCACTTTGGGACTAGTTTCATATATTACCATTGCTTATAACAAGCTCGCAAACAAATTTAAGTGAAGAACATGAGCATAAAAAAATTCATCTCTCAAAAATAATATAAGTGAAGCATGAGAGAATTTCTTCAAAAATTTACCAACTCCCAAATTAATATAAGTGAAGCATGAGAGTATTTCTTCAAAAATTAAAGCACCATCGTGCTCAAAAAGATATAAGTGAAGCACTAGAGCAATTCCATAGCTCAAAAAATTTAAGTGAAGCATATAGAGCAATTCTAACAAATCATAGCATCATTATGGCTTTCTCAAATAGGTGTGTCCAACAAGGATGATTGCGACAAACTAAAAAGCAAAATAAGCAAAGACTCATATAATACAAGACGCTCCAAGCAAAACTCATGATATGTGACAAATAAAAATATAGCTCCAAGTAGAAATATCGATGGTTGTTAGAAGAAAGAGGGGATGCCTTCCGGGGCATCCCCAAGCTTAGTTGCTTGGTTCTCCTTGAATATTATCTTGGGGTGCCATGGGCATCCCCAAGCTTAAGCTCTTCTCACTCCTTATTCCTTCATCCATCGTGATCTCACCCAAAACTTGTAGCGACCCGATCCCAATGGACCGGAGTCTCTGTGCTTAAGTGTCATCCCTGGATCGGTGTGCTGGCACACACAGTACTCGAGGAATTATAACAGAGTTCAATCACACACTTTATTACATCGAGGTCCTCAAAAGAGCATTTATTACATAAATATGGCTGAAGGCCATCTAAATAAAATAACTATGGAAGCTTCGAAGGTAAATGAGTCCATCGAACTCCACGGCAAAACTGAGTGCAGAACAACGACCTATCGCACCTTAATCCTCGTCGGAAAACTCTACAACATGAGACGTTGCAGCCATGTAGGTCAGCACATGGAATATACTGGCAAAGTCACACTATAGAATAATGATGGAAAAGACTATCTCTATATGCAAATTTTGCTGGTGGAGGCTCTAAGTTTAATTTTCTTAAAGCTAATTTTTTCCTACAACAAAGGAATAAATTTTTATTTTACTACCAAGTTTATGCCATTATTGAGAAGGTTCCTCCAACTCAATCCCAAAATTCCCAAATTATTAATAACCCAATACATTAATTAAATAAAGTGATGAGATCAACCAATAATTCACTTCTAGATACTCAAATTTGTCCATAACCGGGGACACGGCTAATCATGATTAGTTTGTACACTCTGCAGAGGTTTGCGCACCTTTCCCCACAAGACTCGACCACCTCCATGATCGGAAGATCAAGACATAGTCTTTCTGAATGTGTTCCCCTTAACCCTGGATAGGCCGGTACACCTACTTTACCCTACATCTGCTAGCCTACCCGAAAAGGCTCACACAAACTTACTCAACTATGCCAGAGCCCACATTGGCTTGTGGCTGCACACGGAAGTTTCTAGGCATGAAATATCATATGATCCCTTTGAGCCTGGGTGGCATTCCGTAGGTGATCACACGGGTCCTCCGGGATCCCCTAGGGCGAACACTGGATTCTCCAGGCACCCCAACCATTCCACCTAGAGTTGTGTTAATGTGGCCACCTTAAAGTTACCCTTAATAATTATTTCTCTCATAACTTGCATGAATCTCACATACCAATCCCCGTCTACGAGCATGGCTAAGCAATATATGTCACAACAAATATTCCCGGGGTGATCAAAAGTCATAGGTTCCTACCTCATGAACTACATAGCAATGCCCCAATTTCCCAATCCTACTCATGCAAATTTGTAAGGTGAACTAATGCATAGTAAAAAACTGGGTATAGAAAAGTATGATCAAAGTGTAACTTGCCTCGTTGACGATCATTAAACTCTAGGGATTCGTAGAATCAAGCTTCGCACTTCGGATGATCTAACGAAGCAAACAATGGCACACATAAGCAATCAAGCAAACAATCAAAAAGAAAACGAAGAAAAAGACTTCGAGAAACTCCAAAAACAACCAAATAGAGGTTCTGTATAGAACGTACTTTTAACAGTAGTAAAAATATATTATTTTGGTTTTAACAGAAAGTACATGTCACAAGCTTCGATTTGCAAAAAGAATCACTCAAAACGGAGTTACGAAACTCAAGTTATGGCCAAACAAAGTTTGAATTCAGATATGTTTGAATTCAAAATTTAAAACTTTCAAAAATATTTTTCGTTTCTTTCTCTGGATAGAGGGGATTTTTATGAAACCGCAGGAAAAAAATCAACTAAATCGGATCTATAGATTAAAAGATACGCTAAAAGAAAAATTGGTATAGAATCTGAAATAGAAATTTTTCTGGAAAAAAATAATTTTGGCCAGAGACATGTGGCGCTCTCCGATTGGCTCCATGGGTGTTTGTTGCGGGTTTCAGGGTGGACGACCGCTATCTAAAAGTTTCGGTAGCAAAGGCTTAATAAAAAAAACTGAGAGTCCGGTTCGAACTAAACCGAAGAAAACTGTCTTAAAAAAACTGATCTACTAAACCGTTTTTTAACTAAACGAAGATGTGCTGAAAAAACGAGGCGGAGTGTCACGGTCCGGTGGGGGGGACGGCTCCGGCAATCTTTGGCGGCGATGGTAGAGTCTAGGGTATGAGGCGGAGTGTCGCGGTCCCGGGGGTCGCGGCGGAGTGGCTTGGGGATGTCGGATGACTGCGGGGCGAGGTGACGAAGATCGATGCTCCGGGTGCTCCGGCGAAGGCGACGAGGTTGGTGCGGCGGCTATAGATGAAGAGGGATCACAAGACCATGTCAAACAGAGTCTAGGGATCGAGAGAAGTCGGAACACAAAAGAGGAAGGCTCGGGATGGCTCACCGGCGTCGGAATCCGGCGATGAACTACAGCTTCTGTGGCGAGATCCAAACGGCGAGAGCGTGCGATACGATGGGTTTTGGTGAGGGGTTTTTGAGGGGAATCGGTCGAGAGGGGTCGTGGCCATTTATAGGAAATCTTTCTTGGGCGAAGGGCAGGCTAGAGCTAGGGTTTCCAAAGAAATCAGATGCGGAGCGGCGTCCGAAGCGTGTTCGTGTATGACTCTATTCTTCGTGGGGAAGAAGACTGAAGAGGTGGGGTCCAGGCGCCAGAGGAAGGAAGTCAACGGGAGAGAGACAGACGGGTGAGCGAACGAGGGCGCTGGCCTGGGTCATTGCGGCACCCTCTTTTTTTGCGTGTGGGGCGCTGAGGGGCGGCTCGGTGGCCTCGCTGGCTGGTCGTGGCCTCGCCTGGCTGCTCGGGCTGGGCCGGCTGGCCTGCTAGCGTTGCTGGAGGCCTGGCGCTGCGGCCTTTTTATTATATAAAATTCATTTTTTTGCAGGAACATTAAAACATCGAAAAGACAAATAAAAAAATAAGCCTAAAAATCCCAGAAAAATTCACATAGTAATATGGTCTTATATATGACCTTGTGAACTTTTGTCCGGCCTAAAATTCAAGTTTTAAAAATAAACATTTTTGCTAAACTAATAAAATTTCCACCAAAATAAATTGCAAATAAAACCCAATAAATATGTTTTGATTTCAAATTCAATTTCCAATATTTCTCTTCTGTTTTTGAAGACGTCCTTTTATCTTCTCTCTTTATTCTATTTTCTCGAAATAATGGAAATGAATTCTAGTGAAACCAAATTTGATCCAAACTCCAAACTTTGAAATTTTCAAAATGGTTTTTAGAGAAACTTCTAACTCTCTCTTTTGGTCCTTGAGTTGCTCAAAGTTCCTTGGATCAAAATTCAAATAAAACAAATGGAGGCAAAAATGCATAAATCGTGGATGCATATGCATGATCTATTTATAAACATCCAAATTGAAAATTGGGATGTTACAAAACTTGAAAACTTCAATCACACAAAACTTAACAAAATCTTCGTAATGTCCGTTAGTATAATAAAGCAAATCGCCACTTTAAGTACTATTGCAAACCTATTCATATTTTATTATTGCATCATACCTACTGTATTCTAACTTTACCATGGCTTATACCCCCCGATACAATCCATAGATTCATCAAAATAAGCACACAATGCAACGAAAACAGAATCTGTCAAAAACATAAACGTCTGTAGTAATCTGGACTTTGAGCATACTTATGTAAATCCAAAAATTTTGAAAAATTTGAAAAACATAGGCAATTTATATATAAATCTTGTGTAAAAAATTCAGAATTTTATCACGCCTCTATCAGTTTTAACAATTCTACTACTAGGCGCAAACGTTTCTGTTTTTCAACAAGATCAAATCAACTATGACCCAACATGATCCTAAAGGCTTTACTTGGCACAAACACTAATTAAAGCATAAAAACACAATCATAACAGTAGCATAATTGTGTGAACACACAAAAACAGAAAGAAAAAGACAAAAAAATATTTTATTCATTGGGTTGCCTCCCAACAAGTGCTATCATTTTATGCCCCTAGCTAGGCATAATGCATAGATTCAAGTATTGGCATCTTTGGTTTTTGCTCCATAGCTTGCCCTCATGATTGATTCATATGGTGGCTTAATTCTTGTTCTAGGGAAGTGTTCCACACCCTTCCTTAGTGGAATTTGAAATTTAATATTACCTTCTTTCATATCAATCACGGCACCTATAGTTCGTAAAAACGGTCTACGAAGTATGATGGGACAAGACGGATTGTAATCAATATCAAGAACAATAAAATCTATAGGCACATAGTTCCTATTTGAAAGAATAAGAACATCATTAATTCTTCCCAAAGGCTTTTTAATAGTAGAATCTGCCAAGTGCAAATTAAGAGAACATTCTTCAATATTGGTAAGACCAAGCACATCACATAGAGATTTCGGAATTGTGGAAACACTAGCACCCAAATCACATAAGCAAAACACTCATAATTTTTTATCTAGACTTTAATGTAGGTTCCCATTCATCATATAATTTTCTAGGAATAGAAACCACTAATTCCAACTTCTCTTCTAAAGCTTTCATCATCGCTTCTACAATATGTTTAGTAAAAGCTTTATTTTGTTCATAGGCATTGGGTGAATTTAACAATGATTGCAACAAAGAAATACATTCAATCAAAGAGCAATTATCGTAATTAAAATCTTTGTAATCCAAAAGAGTGGGCACATCACTAGTTAAAGTTTCGACCTCTCCAAACCCACTTTTATCCATTTTTTCAACAAGATTTACACCCTCCGAATTATGAGGATGCCTTCTAGCTAAAGTTGACTCTTCTTCAGTCCTCTTTTCATCAAGTTTAATATTACTAATCAAGGAATCAATAGAAGAAACACCAATCATTTTAAGGTCTTCATCACTATGAAAGCAATCGGTAGGAAACGCTCTTTCTAAAAATTCTCTTTTAGCTCTAAGCATAGCGGTTCTTTTCTTGCTTTCATCCATAGAGACATATAAAGCTTTAATTCATTCATTAACATAAACCTTAGGTGGAAAAAATTTAATCTTAAGATTTTCTGCATCATGAGTAATTCTATCAATGCTTCTAGACATATCATCAATCTTATTCAATTTTTCTTCTATCGTAGTGTTGAAAATCTTTTGAGCATTGATAAATTCTTTAATATTACTCTCAAGATCAGAGGGGTTCCTATTATTATTGTAACAAGAATTACCATAGGAATTTCCATAATTATTAGAGGAATTTCTAGGAAAAGGCCTAGGATTAAAATTACCTCTGTAAGCATTGTTATTAAAATTGTTTCGCGAGACCAAATTCACATCTACGGGATCACTATTTTTCTCAAATCAAAGTAGACAAAGGCACATCATTAAGATCAATAGGAGCATTTTTTACTAGCAACCAATTTCATAAGAGCATCAACTTTTTCACTCAAAGTACTAATTTCTTCAACCGAATTAACTTTTTTACTAGTAGGTGCTCTTTCGATATGCCATTGTGAATAATTTTCCATAATATTATCAAGAAATTTAGTAGCTTCACCCAAAGTAATTTCCATAAAATTATCACCCATGGCGGAATCTAAAAGATTTCTAAAAACAAAATTCAATCCCGCATAAGTTTTTTGTATGATCATCCAAAGATTTAAACCATGAGTAGGACAATTTCTTAGCATCAATTTCATTCTTTCCCAAGATTGCGCAACATGTTCATGCTCAAGTTGGTTAAAATTCATGATTTGGTTTCTAAGGGAAATATTTTTTGCGGGCGGAAAATATTTCCCAAGAATCGGTACTATTACGTGGCAAAGAAGAAAACCAAATTTTTGCACGATCTCTCAAAGAGAAAGGAAATAATTTCAACTTCACAATATCATTGTCCACATCTTTTTTCTTTTTCATGTCACACAATTCTATGAACGTGTTTAGATGGGATGCGACATCCTCATTAGGAGTACCGAAATTGCTCTTTCATAACAAGATTCAACAAAGCGGCATTAATATCATAAGACTCCACACTAGCGGCGGGAGGAGCAATCGGAGTACTAATAAAATCATTATTGATATTGGAAAAATCACACCATTTGGTATTTTCTTGAGACATCGTGACTACGCAAACAAAAGCTATAAAACATGATTACAACAGTAGCTTAATCATGTGAATACACAAAAACAGTAGGTAAAAGTGTTGGGTTGTCTCCCAACAAGCGCATTTCTTTAATGCCTTTTTAGCTAGGCATGATGATTTCAATGATGCTTGCATAAAAGATAAGAATTGAAACACAACAAGAGCATCATGAAACACATGGCAAGCAGATTTAAGCCTAACCCACTTCCTATCCATAGGGATTTTGTGAGCAAACAATTCATGGAAGCAAGAATCAACTAGCATAAGAAGGCAAAACAAACGTAACTTCAAGATTTTCAACACATAGAGAGGAAACTTGGTATTATTGAGATATGTAGAAGCATATGTTTCTCCCTCATAGTAATTTTCAGTAGCATCATGAATGAATTCAACAATATAGCTATCACATAAAGCATTATTTTCATGATCCACAAGCATAGAAAATTTATTACTCTCCACATAAGCAAATTTATTCTCATGAATAGTAGTGGGAGAAAACTCAACAAAATAACTATCATGAGATACTTGATTGACATAATCAATTTGAGCATTAAAGTCATGATGACAAGATTCATGGATATCATTATTCTTTATACTATACATGTCATCACCATAATCATCATAGATAGGAACTTTGTTTTCATAATCAATTGAAACCTCTTCCAAAATAGTGGATTCATCATTAAATAAAGTCATGACCTCTCCAAATCCACTTTCATTAATATAATCATCATAAATAGGAGGCATGCTATCATCATAATAAATTTTCTCATCAAAACTTGGGGGACTAAAAATATCATCTTCATCAAATATAGCATCCCCAAGGTTATGGATTTGCATATCAACAGCATCATGGATATTCAAAGAATTCATACTAACAACATTGCAATCATGCTTATAATTCATGGATTTTATGCCAAACTTTTTATTGAATTCTTCTTCTATCAATTGAGCACAATTTTCTTTTCCATCATTTTCAAGAAAGACATGATAAAGACGAATAATATGAGGCCACCACAATTCCATTTTTTTGTAGTTTTCTTTTATAAACCAAACTAGTGATAAAACAAGAAACTAAAAGATTCAATTGCAAGATCTAAAGATATACCTTCAACCACTCACCTCCCCGGCAACGGCGCCAGGAAAGAGCTTGATGTCTACTACACAACTTGTTCTTGTAGACTCGTGTTGGGCCTCCAAGCGCAGAGTTTTGTAGGACAGTAGCAAATTTCCCTCAAGTGGATGACCTAAGGTTTATCAATCCGTGGAAGGTGTAGGATGAAGATGGTCTCTCTCAAACAACCCTGTAACCAAATAATAAAAAGTCTCTTGTGTCCCCAACACACCAAATACAATGGTAAATTGTATAGGTGCACTAGTTCGGCGAAGAGATGGTGATACAAGTGTAGTAATGATAGTAGATATTGATTTTTCTAATAGGAACAATAAAAAATAGCAAGGTAGCAATTGATAAAACGGAGCACAAACAGTATTGCAATGCTTGAGAATGAGGCCTAGGGTCCGTACTTTCGCTAGTGCAATCTCTCAACAATGCTAATATAATTGGATCATATAACCATCCCTCAACGTGCGATGAAGAATCACTCCAAAGTTCTTATCTAGCGGAGAACATAAGACAAAATTGTTTGTTGGGTCTGAAACCACCTCAAATTAAGTTATCCTTTCTGATCGATCTATCCAAGAGTTCGTACTAAAATAACACAAAGTTATCCTTTCCGATCGATCTATCTAAGAGTTCGTACTAAAATAATACCATATGATACACATCAACCAACTCTAATGTCACCTAGATACTCCAATGTCACCGCGAGTATCCGTGAGTTGATTATGCGATATGCATCAAACAATTTCAGATTCATAATACTCAATCCAACACAAAGAACCTCAAAGAGTGCCCCAAGATTTCTACCGGAGAAACAAGGACGAAAATGTGCATCAACCCCTATGCATAGATTACCCCAATGTCACCTCGTGAATCTGCGAGTTGAGTGCCAAAACATATATCAAGTGAGTCAATATGATACCCCATTATCACCATGGGTATTCATAGTAAGACATACATCAAGTGTTCTCAAATCCATAAAAATATTCAATCCGATAACAACGAGATCTCAAAGGGAAAACTCAATCATCAAAACAAGATAGAGAGGGAGAAACACCATGTGACGCCCCCGGCTCAATCATGCACTAATCATACACGCCAATGCACACGATCAAGCCTAAGGACTCACGGGAAGATATCACAACACAACTCTAAAATATAAATAAAGTCATACAAGCTTTATATTACAAGCCAGGAGCCTCGAGGGCTCGAATACATAAGCTTGCGTACAAGCGTCAGCGGAAGCATCAGATATCTGAGTACAGATATGAAACAGAAACAGATAAGCCTTTAGAAAGGCGGGGCAAAACAAAAGCTATGATCGAAAGGCGCAGGCCTCCTGCCTGGGACCCTCCGAACCTACTCCTGGTCGTTGGCAAGCTCGTAGTAGTATCCACCCTCGGGGTAGTAGTAGCGATTGTCGGCGGGAGCAGCTATCTCAGGGGCTCCGTCATCTGGTTGCATCAAAAGGATATGGGGAGAAAAAGAAAGCAAAGCAACCATGAGTACTCATCCGAAGTACTCAGCAAGCAAGGATATACACTACATATGCAACATTATCAAAGGAAGGCTGTATATGTGGACTGGGTTGCAGAAATGTCAGAATAGAGGGGAAAGCCTAATCCTATCGAAGACTAGCATCTTCAACGGTCTTGCAGCATTAGAAGAGTGTAGAGTAGTACAATATATAGTAATAGTATCATTAAGTCTCAACCTCACCCAGAGATCCTTTCTCGACTCCCTGCGAGAAAGCAATCCCAGAGCCATACAGTCATCAACCTCGGCCAGAGATCCTTTCTCGACTCCCTGCGATAAAGTAATCCCAGAGCCATAGTATCCAATTCTAGTTGTATCGATCGGGATACAACTCCGAGTGTCCGTTACCGAGGATCCGGCTATGCATAGATTAGGTCTTCCCTGCAGGGGTGCACCAACTTACCCACCACGCTCGCTTAACTCCGGCCGGACACACTTTTTGGGTCATGCCCGGCCTCGGCCAAATGACACACCGCAACCCTACCTAGAGCTCAGCAGAGAGGTCCCCGTCGGTCTACATCCTAAGCGCTCAGAGGTCTTGGGCCATCGCCCTATGCACTCCGAGTCGTTGCATGCAGGGGGAAGCCAGGCACCAGGGGGGCGCCGGTCCGTCCCGGCCGCAATGCTGAACTGGACGTCTGACAGAGCTTTCGGCTGATGCATACGATGCAGAGTGCCCATAACTTTTCCCGCGTGATGGTTAGTGCTATTGGGCCAGAGGCCCACTCGAATAATATCCAAGTCGTTAGTACCTTGGGGGTGCGGTAACGAGCAGAGACTCACGATCGATGTGACCCAGTCGCCCCGTCTCGAGGACTTGCGGCAAGGGCTAGGAATGCCCGGCCACGCCTCGTATTCATCACTCGGGCACCATCCAGGTCAACCCGTCTCCATATCACTCGCGGGTACCCCTCAGGGTCGACCCGCCTTCCAAGTAACAGTGTAAAGTCCAATCATCCGTGTGTCCATAACATCAGGGGAATCCGAGGTATCACCCTCGTTGGATTCCTACTTGATGTATCCGTCAAGGTGAACTCGGAGGAATCACCCTCGATGGGTTCACACTTGATGTGTTGCATGATAGGGTCGTATCAGAAGTGGAGAAGGAGGAATCACCCTCGATGACCACGACCAAATGGCTACTCTACAGAGTTAACATCCGGAGTGCTATACGAGGTACCACCCTCGGCACTTGATAGTAACGTTGCAGTGTCGTTACAACTAAGGGGGGTGATGTGCGGTGCTGGGGCCTGGTCGTCGAGTCTTCTGATGATCCAGCGGGGCAATCGGGACAAGTGGGGTCACTAGGTCTCTATCCAGCCTATACTAAACAGTTTAGGATAAGCAGGTAAGGTATCAATAGCAGGTTACAATAAACAGGCTATGCATCAAAATAGGATAAACAGTAGCAGCAGCAATTCTAATGCAAGCATGAGAAAATAGAATGGGCGATATCGGGATGATCAAAAGGGGGGCTTGCCTGGAAGCTCTGCTGAAAAGGAAGAAGAGTCGTCGGTGACATAGTCGATCACAGCGGCATCAGCAGCAGTCTCGGGGTCTACCGGAGAGAAGAGGGGGAAGAAACAGTAAATACAAAGCAAACAAGAGCATGACATGACTTCAGACAGAGCTAGGGGTGTTCTAATGCGGTGCTACGCGATATTGGTGAAGGGGGAAAACATCTGGGAAATTATCCTCGGTGTTTGGCATTTTCGGACAGATGAAACGGAGGTGGATTGTTGCATGTTCGCTATGCTAGGGACGTGTGGCGGACGAATGGACTGCGTATTCGAATTCGTCTCGTCGTTCTGAGCAACTTTCATGTACAAAGTATTTTCATCCGAGGTACGGTTTATTTTATATTAATTTTCAAAGATTTAAACAATTTCTGGAAATAACAGATTTAATTTAATTCAAAAAAACATTTATTACATCAGCGTGACGTCAGCGGTCAACATGATCGTTGACCGGTCAAACTGACGTGCGGGTCCCGCCTGTCAGTGTCACATTATCCTAATTAATAGATTAGTTAGTTTAATTAGTTGATTAGGTTAATTAAACATAATTAGTTAAATTAAACAGAATTAATTCACTTAATTAATTCACTAATTAATTATTCTTATTTATTTATTTTTAAATTCTTTTCTTTTTCTTTTCTTTTGTTTTTGTTTTCTGGGGGTTGGGCCCCACGTGTCATAGTCACAGGGGGGGTGGGGGCCGGCCGTCAGTGGCCCAGGGGCCATAGCAGGCGCGCGAGCTAATGGGCAACGGGGTGCGGGCGCCCGGACCTGGGCGCGGCCAGCCATGGTCATGGCGAGGCCGGCCAGGCAAGGGAGCGGCGAGGCCCGTCCGGGCGGGCGTGACCAGGGCCAGGCGGCGGCGGCAGGCGAAGGCGGGCGGCACAGGGGGGGCAGCGAGCGGCGCCGAGGCGGGCAGCGGGCGGCTGCGAGGCGCGCCTGGGTGCGGCCAGCGCAGGCGAGGCGTGGCCAGGTCGGAGCGGCGAGCGGCAGAGCCGTAGGCGGGGCTCGACCGGATAGGGGGTGTGGGCGCGCACGCGCATGCGACCAGAGGCGCGGCGGCGCTAGGAGGCAGCTGCGGCAGACAGCGCGGGATGCGGGCGCAGCGAGCAATGACAGCCACGGCGCACGGCGAGGTTCAGGGGGAGGTCGCGGGGCAGGGGGGTTCTGCACGCGGTGACTGTGTCCAGGGGACTAGCGGGCGACGGGGACGGGGAAGAGGGGAAAGAGGCTCACGGCCGTTGCCATGTAGGGGGATCGGCGAGGCTTGACGGAGTCCGGTGGTGGAGGCGGTCGGGGAAGCGACGATGAGGTGGACGTGGACGGCGAGGCGGTTCGGCGAGGGCAGCTCCGGGCGGCGGCGGCGGGAGCGCCCGATCCCGATCTGGATCGAGGCACGGCTGGTTGGGCTGGGCCGAATGAGGGAGAGATGGGGATCGGGACGGGAGGAGCTAGGGTTAGTAGCGGGGGGGTGTTGGGCTGGGCCGACTGGTTGGCTAGCTGGGCCGGTTGGCCCAGCGTGGGGGGGGGGGGTTGTTTCCTTTCCCTTTTTCTTTTTCTTTTTCTTTTTCTATTTCTGTTTTCTGTTTCTAATTCTGTTTTGCAAATTCTTAGGCCACTAAATGACTTTTACAAAATGTGTGACTTAACTCATAAATTGCAGTGCATTAGTACCTATCACCAAAAACTAGTTCAGATAAAATATAATTTCATATTTAATTTAGACTAAATAAAAGGTTAACAAATGTTGTTGTTAGCCACTGCTTGAGGATGTTAGGGTCAACTAACTCATCCCATTAATGTTGGTTGCAATATTATAATTGCCTCAGAATTATTTGGTATTTAATGAACATTTTAGTTTCTGATTTGAACAACTTTTATTTTCCACTTTGAATTCATTTGAAGTTTGAATTTGGTGTTTGAAATGCAATATGATGCAAATGATGACTAGGCACTATTGAACTTGCTGACATGGCATTAACTAAGGGTGATCACTGTTGTTAATTACATGGGGTGTTACACACCATATGGTCCAACTATATTAACAAAGCTCATGATACATCAAGATCGTGCCAAATCAAGAACACGAGAGAGAGAGAGAGGGATTAAACACATAGCTACTAGTACAAACCCTCAACCCCGAGGGTGGACTACTCCCTCCTCACCATGGTGGCCGCTGGGATGATGAAGATGGCCACCGGTGATGATTCCCCCCTCCGGCAGGGTGCCGGAACAGGGTCCAGATTGGTTTTCCATGGCTACAGAGGCTTGCGGCGGCGGAACTTCTCATCTAGGGTATTTTTTGGGGGCTTCTGTATTTATAGGATTTTTTGGCGTTGGTTTCACGTGAAGATGGGCCACGAGGGGCCCACAAGACACCAGGGCGCGCCCTGGTGGGTTGTGGCCACATCATGGCTCTTCTGGCCCTCCCACAAAGCTTCCAGTGCCTCTTTTGTTCCAAAAAAAATCATCAAAAAGGTTCGTTGCATTTGGAGAACTTTTACTTCTGCACAAAAAACAACACCATGGTAGTTCTGCTGAAAACAACGTCAGTCCGGGTTAGTTCCATGCAAATCATACCAAAACCATATAAAAATGTTGTAAACATGGCATGAATACTTCATAAATTATAGATACGTTGGAGACGTGTCAAGGTATTTTTGGGTTTTTGGAATAATAGATCTGAAAACAATATGATAGATAATAGACCCGAGGGCCGTAGATTTCACTAGTGGCTTCTTTCGAGAAAATAGCATACGGTGGGTAAACAAATTACTGTTGGGCAATTGATAGAAGAGCAAATAATTATGACGATATCCAAGGCAATGATCATGTATATAGGCATCAATCCAGTAGGAGAACCAAGCAACACTATGTAAACGGTACCTCCACACAAAGAACAAATACTTGCAACCCGACGCTTATGAGGGGTTGTCAATCCCTCTACGGGTAACAACGCCAGAAATTGTCAAGTTGACTGGATAAATTTTTTGTAGATTGGATAAATAGATCTCGATAAAACGCGAAATAAAATAAGTAACAAAAAAGTGAAGCAAGGTCTTTGGGTTTTTGGAATAATAGACTGAAAATAAAAGCAAATAAAAATATATCTCAAAGCAAATATGATAAAGAATAGACCCGGGGGCCGTAGATTTCACTAGTGGCTTCTCTCAAGAAAATAGCACACGGTGGGTAAATAAATTACTGTTGGGAAATTGATAGAAGATCGAATAATTATGATGATATCCAAGGCAATGATCAATATATAGGCATCATGTCCAAGATTAGTAGACCGACTCCTGCCTGCATCTACTACTATTACTCCACACATCGACCGCTATCCAGCATGCATCTAGTGTATTAAGTTCATGGAGAAACAGAGGAATGCAATAAGAACGATGACATGATGTTGACAAGATCTATTCATGTAGGAATTAGACCCCATCTTTTTATTCTTAATAGCAATGATACATGCGTGTCATGTCTCCTTCTGTCACTGAGATTGAGCACCACAAGATCGAACCCATCACAAAGCACCTCTTCCCATTGCAAGAAAAAACAATCTAGTTGGCCAAACCAAACCAAAGTTTCAGAGAAGAAATACGAGGCTATAATAATCATGCATATAAGAGATCAAAGAAGACTCAAATAATATTCATAGATAGAACTGATCATAAACTCGCAATTCATCGGATCCCAACAAACACACCGCAAAAGGTCATTACATCAAATAGATCTCCAAGAACATCGAAGAGAACATTGTATTGAGAATCAAAAAGAGAGAAGAAGCCATCTAGCTACTGCCTACGGACCCGTAGGTCTGTGGTAAACTACTCACGCATCATCGGAGGAGCACCAATGAGGATGATGAACCCCTCCGTGATCGTGTTCCCCTCCGGCAAGGTGCCGAAAAAGGGCTCTAGATTGGTCTCGTGGTTCTCGAACTTGCGGTGGCTGGAATTGTGTTTCGTCGACTCCCCTAGGGTTTCTAGAATATTTGGGTACTTATAGAGCTGAGAGGCGGTGGAAAGGACTCCCATGGGCCCCACCACCCACCAGGGCGTGCTAGGGGCCTCTGGCGCGCCCTGGTGGGTTGTGGTCCCCGCGGGCCTCCCCTCTGGCACTTCCTTGGCTCCCAAGTTGTCTTCTGGGCAGAAAAAATCTCGAAAAAGTTTCGTGGCATTTGGACTTCGTTTGGTACTGATATTCTGCGAAGTAAAAAACAACAACTTGCACTGGGCACTATGTCAATAGGTTAGTCCCATAAAATGATATAAAGTTGCTATAAAATGAATGTAAAACATTCAAGAATGATAATATAACAACATGGAACAATAAAAAATTATAGATACATTGGAGACGTATCATTGGCCACCCCTTCGATCTCTAGAAGGAAAGCCTGGTGTCCTCCTCTCAGCCTTCAATGCTGACCCTCGTAGCAGCCATGATTGATCCTTCGTATGCTAAACTGAAGAAACCTCACCCCAAGTTTCATCATGCATGGGAGCCAAAGACAATAGATGAAGATCACATCGTGTATGCAGCAACGGATGCCTACCTTTGTTTAAATATCTACAAGGGTTGGATGAAGAAGCAGAGCCCAGTGTCCGGTTCAAGCAAAGAAGTGTCGGCGAAGAGGAACAGGAAGAGGGACAAGGACGAAGTCGAGGACATGGACAAGGACTCCGAGTAAGGTGGCAGTGTTGTTGCTCATGCTGGTTCTACTACAGTGTCAAGCGGACTAGTTGCTTAGTTTTATTTCAGGGGTGTGTTGTGCTGAGCCCCCAGCAGAACTATGTTATGGTCTTTCTCGTTATTTGAACTCTTTAGTACGTACTAGTATGTCTTACTACTGTTCGTCTTGTAGTTGATACTACTACTCATTTCTTCGCATTCCTACTGTACTTAATACGTACTAGTAGTATAATTTGGGTCAGTCGGTTTGTGAAAGAAGAAGTTTGCCGGAGCGAAGGAAGAAGACGGCAGAGAAGCTACCCCAGTATCTATATTAGGGTGGCAGGGTGCCCATGATCTATCTTATGAGTGTTGGGTGTGGAATGCAGTTCGCCGAAAAAATGGATCGTGCTCGGGGTTAAACGGATGGCGAGGGTGGGGGGAGCATGGCGGTGGCAGGCGGTTCAGGGGAGGGCGGGGTGGGGGCGGCAGACGGTTAGGCCTGTGGCGGGCTGGCGGCTCGATGGTTGAGAGATAAGATGAATAGTGTATCATTTTCGGAGGTTCAAGAAGCCCTTCTGGCCGTCCATGTTGCATCCAATGGCTCACAAGAGTCAACTGACCCAAATTATTCCTTCAGATTGCATGATCCATGTGGCATTGAAGGTATCAAAGGTAGATTCCATGTCCGCGCCCGGTTTGCGGGCTCGGTGCGGGCACGACCGGCTTCCGCCGCGACAGCCACCATGCGAGCCTCCTCCGCGCGGGCGGAGACGACAATGACACGTGGCGGAGGCAGCGCGGCGTCATCACAAGGAGGGACTGCAGACGATGTGAGCGGGCGAGGGGTTGAGATCCTCTGTAGTACCGTACGGTGCTGTAGTGCGGATGACATGTGGGGCCAGGTCCCATATGGCAGCGATAGTACTGCACCGTACAATACTGCAGCAATTGTACGCATGCGCAACGGTGGCGGCGGCATATTGATGAGTGCGCTTATGAGAGCTTGGTTATAGGGTTGGTCAAACTTAAAAGAACATCGTACTAGTACATGTAATCTTGTGCAAGCGCGTGCATCGCGGCCGCGCTTATACACCACATTAGTTAGCACAGCATCGATACAGAATCCTGTGCAAGCGCATGCACCGCGGCCGCGCGGTCTCGAAAGGTGCGTCACGGTGTCGCGCTGGAAGGACATTGACCGAACCTTTTTGTGTGTGTGAAAACAATCCCTGAATATTACTCTACTTTTTTTGCTGGAAAAGTTCTTCATGCTACAATATTTCCGTATATTTGTATTTAGCTTCAGTTCGTGATTGTTTGGATTTGGACGTTTTAGGTGCCCCTACAAAAAAATTTAATAGATATTCTATGTGTGTAACGGAGAGAGAACGCGTGTATGTGTCTATATGTGTGTTGTGGCGGAAGGGCAATGTGGAGACGGTGTGCGTGTGATATTTATAGAGAGGTGTGAATGTGCAAATGATCATGTATGAGTGAGACATAGAGATATGCCGAGATGTTGTGTATACATGAGAGAACGGTCTTCTATTTGTGTTTTTTGTGTGTGCGTGTCAGAGAGAGAGGAGCATCCGTAACACAACAACCATCTCTCTCGATTCGACCGTCCCTCGCACGATCGCATGTAACACATGCATCAACGCACATATTTTGACAACCTCACCCAACCCCTACCTGCCTCAAGGCCCCCACATCGCTCTCTATCTCGCACACACAATCTCTTCATGAAAACCCTATTTGGCATGAATGTTCCTCTCCATCACACACACACACCATGTACCAAGCACACACATTTATCTCTCGCTATGTCTCTTTGCCTCGCAAACACACTCCCCATAGTCCTCTCTTTGTATCCCGCACACGAACTCTCTATTTTGCTTAAACATTGACGCACACGATGTATCTGTCTTGCACCATCAGCCTCTCTCGCATGCTCACTATGCACACACATTCTCTGCATAGGTTTGATTTCTCTCAATATTTGACACACACAGAGTCCCCCCCCCCCCCCCCCGAGCACACTATACATCCCCATCCAAGGTTATACAGCGACCACTGTCACTTGTGCTCATCTGCACCCCCACATGCACACCACCTTGATCTTCAAGGAGGGTATCGGGAAGAACGAAGACGACGACCAAAACGCACTAGAGACTGCGGGGCCATTTGGAAGCAGGATGATGTGACGACGGCTGAGTATCTCCTTCCCCCCCCCCCCCTCTCTCTCCCTCTCCCTCCCTCCCACACAAAATTATCAATCCCTCGGCCCACAAGATTCCCCTCTAGTCCATGTTCTTTTGAGCTCTCTCATCAATCCTTTTGTCTCTCTCGTTCCACATGTACAAAAACTCGATGCACACGCATCTCACTCCTTATATTACATGTCTCCATCTTTCTCACAGACCTAACTTCTTCCTACATATACATATATATATATATATCCCTCTCTCACACAATTCCTCTCTCTCTCATGAGGTTTTGATACGTCTCCAACGTATCTATAATTTATGAAGTATTCATGCCATGTTTAGAACAATTTTATATGGTTTTGGTATGATTTGATTAGAACTAACCCAGACTGACGTTGTTTTCAGCAGAACTACCGTGGTGTCGTTTTTTGTGCAGAAATAAAAGTTCTTGGAATGGGCTGAAAATTTACGCTGATTTTTTATGGACCAAAAGAGACCCCCGAAGCACCCGAGCTGGGCCAGGAAGTGACCAAGGTGGCCACAAGCCGCCAGGGCGTGCCCCTACGGCTTGTGGGCACCTCGGGCACCCCCTTGATGTGAGACCGACGCCAAAAATTCTTATAAATACCCAAACCTCCGAAAAGAACCCTAGATCCGAAGTTCCGCCGCCGCAAGCCTCTGTAGCCACAAAAAATCAATCTAGGCCCTCTCCGGCACCCTGCTGGAGGGGGCCATCATCATCGAAAGCAATGGAGGAGGAAGCCGGAGGGGGCCATCATCACCATGGAGGCCAAGGACCAGAGGGAGAACCTCTCCCCATCTAGGGGAGATGCCATGGAGGAGGAAGCACAAGGGGGAGACTCTCTCCCCCTCTCTCTCGGTGGCGCCGGAGTGCCGCCGGGGGAACCATCGCCACGGTGATCGTCTTGATCAACATCACCATCTTAATCACCTTTGTCATCTCTTTTAAGCGGTCCACTCTCCCGCACCCCGTTGTAATCCCCTACTTGAACATGGTGCTTTATGCCACATATTCTGATCCAATGATGTGTTGCCATCCTATGATGTTTTGAGTAGATTTCTTTTGTCTGTTGGGTTGATTGATGATCTAGATTGGTTTGAGTTGTATGTTTTATTTTGGTGCTGTCCTATGGTGCCTTCCGTGCCACGCACATGTGAAGGATTCCCGCTGTAGGGTGTTGCAATACGTTCATGATTCTCTTATAGTGGGTTGTTAGAGTGACAGAAGCTTAAACCCGAGTAAGGGGGTTGTTGCGTATGGGATAAAGGGGACTTGATACTTTAATGCTATGGTTGGGTTTTACCTTAATGATCTTTAGTAGTTGCGGATGCTTGCTAGACTTCTAATCATAAGTGCATATGATCCAAGTAGAGAAAGTATGTTAGCTTATGCCTCTCCCTCATATAAAATTGCAATAATGATTACCGATCTTGTTAACAATTGCCTAGGATAATTTCGCACACCGATCCATCATTATTCCATACTCACTATTTATAATATATAGTAATATATTCTAACTTTATGTTAAAAGAACCTATTTTTATATTTTAGTTCTCCGATATCATGCAAAGCTATCCCCTTCATACCCACAACGTAGTTTTATTTCTCGTTTCTAGATAGAAGCAAACGTTCGGTGTACGTAGAGTCGTATCAGTGGCAGATAGGACTTGAGAGAATATTGATCTTACCTATAGCTCCTTGTGGGTTCAACACTCCATACTTATCACTTCCACCTTTGGAAATTGCTACGATGATTCCTTGCACTTGGGGATTATCAAGCTCTTTTCTGGCACTGTTGCCGGGGAGCAATAACGTAGGGTTGATATTCTTGTGTGTGCTTGTTTGCTTTCTTCACTAGGTAGATTTGTTTTCTCTTTTGTTTTTGGTTTCTTTAGTTGTGGGTGAAACAATTTTTTTTAAATAACGCAAAATACAAAAAAAATTACTTGCCTCTTATGCCTAAAACTTTTTCAAAAAGAGAAATGATTGGAAGATTATGCATTGGAGAAGTGAGGGTAGACCTTGAACACTTGTGTTCATGCTCATGGAAACAATGTAGAATTTTTCATGGAAGTGTCTCAAAATAATTATCCCTTTGTATATATCCATTGTATTATAAAAATAATGTGCTAAGATTTGGCTTTAGGATGATTAGATTGCTTGTTTGCTATGTGCGGTGCAAAAACAAAAACTTTGGCTGTAGTGCGTGAATTTACATTTTTTACTATAATATAAACAGTTTATGAAATTTTTACAAAGTAATTCTATGCAAATTTTCTATTTTTTCCTATTTTTTGAGAATTTTTGGAGTTACATAAGTATGGTAAATTTTCAGATTGCTACAGACTATCCTGTTCTTGACAGATTCTGTTTTCTATGTGTTGTTCACTGATTTTGATGAATCTATGGGTTGTATCTAGGGGGATGAACCATGGTGAAGTTGGAATACAGTATATATAATGCTAATATGAAATTGGAATGAGTTTACAACAGTACCTAAAGGTAGAGATTTGCTTTATTATACTAACGGATCTCACGAGGGTTTTGTTAAGTTTTGTGTGGATGAAGTGTTCGAAGATCGAGGAGTTATTGATATAAGAAGAATAAGGAAAGGCAAGAGTTCAAGTTTGGGGATGCCCAAGGCACCCCAATTAAATATTTAAAGGATACTCAAGCATCTAAGCTTGGGGATGCCCCAGTTGGCATCCCATCTTTCTTCTTCTATAATTATCGGTATACCTCGGTTTTTGTTTTGTTCACATGATATGCGTCTTTTGTGTTTATTTTTCTTTTCTTTTCCTTTATGCACCATGCTAGTATGATATAGTCCTTCATTGATTTATAGAATGCTTCATGTGCTTCACTTAAATCTTTTGAGTATGGCTTTATAGAATGCTCTTTGTGCTTCACTTAAATCTTTTGAGTATGACTTTATAGAATGCTTTGTGTGCTTCACTTATATATTTTGAGCTTGGATATTGGTCAATCTATATTAATTGTAGAATGCTCTATGAACTTCACTTATATCTTTTAGAGTATGAATAAAATTATCATCGGAATTGGGCTTGGAAGAGTATCATTAAAATATCATGCCTAGCTAAAAAGGCATTAAAGAAAAGCGCTTGTTGGGAGACAACCTAATATTTATCCTTACTGTTTTTGTGTGTTCACATGATTAAGCTACTGTAGTAATAATGTTTTATAGTTTTTGTTCCAATAAAGTGCCAAGTCAAACCTTTGGGATAGTGTGGTTGATAGTTGATTTGATTCTGTGCAAAAACAGAAACTTTTGCGTCCAGTAGAAGAATTTTCGAAATTCACTAGTATGTGGAAAAACTCTGAATTTTTTACAGAGGATTGATATACAAAGTTTCTGGGTTTTCCTAATTTTTCAGAATTTTTAGAGTAATATAATTATGATGATAATTCAGATCATTACAGACTGTTCTGTTTTTGACAGATTCTGTTTTCGATGCATAGTTTGCTTGTTTTCTAGTTTCTATGGCTCATATTGCTCAATATAAATTATGGAAATAATATAGTACAGTAGGAATTATGTGGAAACAATTATGAATCTTTTCTTGACAGTACCCAAGTGAATGATTTGTTTTATTATACTAACGGAGCTCTGATACATCCATTTTGCATCATGTTTTTCTACTGTTATTTATATTGTTTTTATGGATAATAATACTTTTTGGAGTAATTCTAATGCCTTTTCTCTCATAATATGCAAGGTTCACACAAAGAGGGAGAATACCGGCAGCTGGAATTCTGGACCTGAAAAAGCTACGTCAGGCTACCTATTCTGCACAACTCCAAATGAGCTGAAACTTCACGGAGAATTTTTATGGAATATATAAGAATTATTGGAGCCAATAAGTACCAGAGGGGGCCCACCAGGTGGGCACAACCCACCTGGGTGTGCCAGGGCCCCCAGGCGCGCCCTGGTGGGTTGTGCTCCCCTCGGCCCACCTCTGGTGCCCATCTTCTGGTATATAAGTCATTTTGACCTAGAAAAAAAATAAGAGGAGGACTTTCGGGACGAAGTGCCGCCGTCTCGAGGCGGAACTTGGGCAGGAGCACTTTTGCCCTCCGACGGAGTGATTCCGCCAGGGGAACTTCCCTCCCGGAGGGGGAAATCATCGTCATCATCATCACCAACAACTCTTCCATCTTGGGGAGGGCAATCTCCATCAACATCTTCAACAGCACCATCTCCTCTCAAACCCTAGTTCATCTCTTGTGTTCAATCTTTGTATCAGAACCTTAGATTGGTGCTTGTGGGTGACTAGTAGTGTTGATTACATCTTGTAGTTGATTACTATATGGTTTATTCGGGGGAAGATTATATGTTCCGATCCATTATGCTATTTAATACCCCTCTGATCTTGAGCATGATTATCATTTGTGAGTAGTTACTTTTGTTCTTGAGGTCACGAGAGAAATCTTGTTGCAAGTAATCTTGTGAACTTGATATGTGTTCGATATTTTGATGGTATGTATGTTGTGATTCCCTTAGTGGTGTCATGTGAACGTCGACTACATGGCACTTCACCATATTTGGGCCTAAGGGAATGCATTGTGGAGTAGTTATTAGATGATGGGTTGCGAGAGTGATAGAAGCTTAAACCCCAGTTTATGCGCTATTCTGTAAGGGACTGATTTGGATCCAAAAGTTTAATGCTATGGTTAAGATTTATTCTTAATACTTTTCTCGTAGTTGCGGATGCTTGCGAGGGGGTTAATCATAAGTAGGATGTTTGTTCAAGTAAGAACATCACCTAAGTACCAGTCCACCCACATATCAAATTATCAAAGTAGCGAACACAAATCAAACCAACATGATGAAAGTGACTAGATGAAATTCCCGTGTACCCTCAAGAACGCTTTGCTTATCATAAGAGACCGTTTTGGCCTGTCCTTTGCCTCAAAAGGATTGGGCTACCTTGCTGCACTTTTGTTACCATTACCATTGCTTGCTTGTTACAAATTACCTTTCTATCAAACTACTCGTTACTTATAATTTCAGTGCTTGCAGAGAATACCTTGCTGAAAACTACTTGTCATTTCCTTCTGCTCCTCGTTGGGTTCGACACTCTTACTTATCAAAAGGACTATGATTGATCCCCTATACTTGTGGGTCATCAAGGCTCTTTTCTGGCACCGTTGCCGGGGAGTGAAGCGCTCTTGGTAAGTGGAAATCGGTAAGGAAAAATTATTACTATGTGCTGAAATTTATTGTCACTTGTTACTATGGAGAAGAATCCTTTGAGGGGTTTGTTTAGGGTATCTTCACCTAGACCGGAACCACAATTAGTTACCCCTCAACCTACTACACCTACTGAAAATATCGGTTATGAAATTCCTTCGGTATGATAGAACAACTGGTATCTAATCCTTATGCGGGAGATGGAACTGAACATCCTGATATGCACTTAATATATGTGGATGAAATTTGTGGATTATTTAAGCTTGCAGGTTTACCCGGAGATGAAGCTAAGAAGAAGGTTTTCCCTTTATCTTTGAAGGGAAAATCATTGGCATGGTATAGGCTATGCGATGATATTGGATCTTGGACTTGGAATCGATTGAAAATGGAATTTCACCAAAAAAATTATCCTATGCATCTAGTGTAGGGTAACGCAGCAGAAAACAAAAATTTTCCGACCTACGCACCAGCCCAGGACCACTATGGAGACTGCATACAAGGTTTGATCATTTTCGTTACCGACTCGTAGCGCAGCGAAAGTAGAGTCGATGACGATCGGTGGTGCAGATCCCCGCAGCTAGGATTTACAACCTCCCAACCGCGAGGATGTATACCCTCGTCTTCCCTTCGGACAGCCCTCCGGGAGGCGGTCAAACAGTCCCCCGGACGGTGTCGCGGACAGCCCTTCGGGAGGACCTTCGAAACTCGAACGGTCACTCGGACAGCCCTTCGGGAGGACTCACAGAACTCGGACCGTCACTTGGACAGCCCTTCGGGAGGCACTCACGAACAGCCCCTCGGGCACTAAGATCGAAACTACGACCTCTCTACAGAGTTGCACACATACGGTGTCAACTATCCGGCAGGGCTTCGCCGGCCAGAACTAGTTCCCACCGGAACCCAGACAGCCTTTCGGCTCTACGAAACTCTTTTCGTGGGAGGGAGAGAGAAGCCAGATCATTGCATGGCACTTGTATGTGAGAAGGAGTGAGTCTTTAGGCAGCCCCCTCCACCCCTATTTATAGGCCAAGCCCAAGGGTGGCTTCTCCAAGAAGCCAAGGGGAAAAATACCAAAGGACCCTCAAGGTGGCTTCTCCAAGAAGCCACCCAAAAAGCACTTTCACTATTCACGACGACATTTTTCAGCATCCGTTCAAACTGAAAATATTTATGTGGGCTTAGAACATTTCCAGTACCCACTAAAATAATTTTCAACGCGTTCTGGAACAATTCCAGTTTAGTGATTTCATCTGCGAAAAGCATCTGAAGCGGTTCCGGCAGCCCCGGAACATTTCCGGTTTTTCTTCCAGAAAATTCCCAGAAGTTTCCAGAATGATTCTGACATCCTCCAAGAATTATCAGGCATGTGCCGAAACCATTTTGACTTAATGGTATCCCCTGAAACAACTTTTCAGTTTCACCGGAACTCATCCGGTGACCTCTCTCTGCGGAACTTTTCCGCTGTCCGAAACTTTTCGGTGTCCGAAACTTTTTCGGTGATTTTCTCTCAGACTCCCTGTCTAGTATTCAGCAGATAGATGACCCTTAAGCGTGTGACCCTATAGGTTCGGTGAAGTATAGACATGACACGGAACCCCTTTCGATCAATGATCAACATCGGAGCCGTGGACACCCATATTGACCCCTATACCCACACGAATGAATATTCGAGTGAACCTCCAGTTGCCGTGTGCTATTCCTGTTGCTTCGCGATATGTTACAAATACCCGAGGTGAGACATGTAGGCATTCCCGTGGATCAACAACTTGTCCACTATGCTAGTTACCTCGTTACCGGTATTGTTCTCTTTTCTCGTTACCGTGTTCCGGCATCCCCGTGATCAAATCACATAGTGTCTGGCCAGACGATGATGGATACCGTAACACCGAGAGGGCCCAGAGATATCTCTCCATCGTCGGAGGAGCAAATCCCAATCTTGAGCTATCAAGTTACTTGACATACTTTCCCATGAACCCGTAAGCCGCCGTAATAGCCATCCATTTACGGATGACGTTTAACAAACCCCAAAGATCATGAATCAAGCATGAAGAAACTCGATACTCTCATGGTCTGAGGAATCATGCAAACATTAACCATCTCTGTGTTATTAACCATAAACTTGTGACGAATGTATCTCATAGCATAACATCAATCGGGTCGATTCAACACAAATGTTCTTCTAACATTTGTGCCCTCAAAGTTGCTGGCATAGACATGCCTATGATTGGGAAAACATAATCATCATGCAACACCTGAGCTAGTCTTAGAGGCATGACTAGGAATACATTTTACCGTTTATTATTCCACACGTGCACACGGGTTTTCCCCAGAGCCTTTATGGATATACGGGCTCGGGAACCACAACAGTTATAGCATGGAACATAAACCTAATTATGAACACGGAGATAAATAATAACATTTATTATTGCCTCTAGGGCATATCTCCTACATCTAGTTCATCGTGATCGGAATTATATTTTTTTTTTGGCCTCGTGAATGAGAAAGTATCGCTCTAGCTTGGGGGAGGCTTAATTCAATGTTATATTCATGCCCCAATCACGAGCTCTCAAGAGAAATTATCATTCAGAATTTTTATGCTCGGCTTTCTCGTGATGATCAATCCATGCTTGATACTTCTTGTACTGGTTCCTTTATGAAGAAGACTATTGAATTCAGGTGGGATCTTTTAGAAACAATTAAACGCAACTCTGAAGATTGGGAACTCGACAAAGGTAAAGAGTCAGGTATTAAGCTTAAGTATGATTGTGTTAAATCTTTTATGAACACCGATGCTTTTCAAAAGTTTAGCACTAAATATGGACTTGACTCTGAGATAGTAGCCTCCTTTTGTGAATCATTTGCTACTCATGTTGATATCCCTAAGGAGAAGTGGTTTAAATACCACCCACATATCAAAGAAGAAATTAAGGAACCGGTAATAGCTAAAGATGAAACTATTATTTACAATGTTGATCCAGTTGTTCCTACTGCTTATATTGAAAAACCACCTTTCCCTGTTAGGATAAAGGAGCATGCTAAAGTTTCAACTGTGGTCAATAAGAGTTATATTAGAGCACCCAAGCCTGTTGAACAAATCAAAGTAGAACCTAGTGTTGCTATGGTTAAAGATCTCCTGGTAGAAAATTTAGATGGGCATGTTATCTACTTCTGTGATGAAGCTGCTATAATTGCCAAACCTGATGAAAAAGATAATCATAGACCTGTTGTTGGCATGCATGTTGTCTCAGTTAAAATAGGAGATCATTGTTATCATGGTTTATGTGACATAGGTGCTAGCATGAGTGCTATTCCTTTTACCTTATATCAAGAAATTATGAATGATATAGCTCCCGCTGAAATAGAAGACATAGATGTTACTATTAAACTTGCCAATAGAGACACCATCACACCACTTGGAATTGTTAGAGATGTTGAAGTCTTGTGTGTGAAAATAAAATACCCTACTGATTTTCTTGTTCTTGGTTCCCCACAAGATGACTTTTGTCCCATTATCTTTGGTAGACCTTTCTTGAACACCGTTAATGCTAAAATAGATTGTGAGAAACAAACTGTCGGTGTTAGTTTTGGTGATGAGTCTCATGAGTTTAATTTTTCTAAGTTTAGTAGAAAACATCATAAGAAAGAATTGCCTAGTAAGGATGAAATAATTGGTCTTGCTTCTATTGCTGTGCCTCCTACTGATCCACTAGAACAATATTTGCTAGACCATGAAAATGATATGCATATGCATGAAAGAAATGAGATAGACAAAATTTTCTTTGAACAACAACCTTTGCTTAAACACAATTTGCCTATTGAGACTCTAGGAGGACCTCCTCCACCTAAAGGTGATCCTGTGTTTGAATTAAAAAAATTACCAGACACTTTGAAATATGCTTATCTTGATGAGAAAAAGATATATCATGTTATTATTAGTGCTAACCTTTTAGAACATGAAGAAGAAATATTATTGAAGGTTCTGAAGAAGCACCGAGCTGCTATTGGATATACTCTTGATGATTTAAAGGGCATTAGTCCCACTCTCTGTCAGCACAAAATTAATATGGAACCTGATGCTAAACCCATTGTTGATCACCAATGACGTTTAAATCCTAAAATGAAAGAAGTGGTAAGAACTGAAATATTAAAGCTTATGGAAGCAGGTATAATCTATCCTATAGCTGATAGTAGATGGGTAAGTCATGTTCATTGTGTCCCTAAGAAGGGAGGTATTACTGTTGTTCCTAATGATAAAAATGAACTTATTCCACAAAGAATTGTCATTGGCTACAGAATGGTAATTGATTTTAGAAAATTAAATAAAGCAACTAGAAAAGATCATTACCCTTTGCCTTTTATTGATCAAATGCTTGAAAGACTATCTAAACACACACACTTTTGTTTCCTTGATGGATACTCTGGTTTTTCTCAAATACCTGTGTCACAACCTGATCAAGAGAAAACCACCTTCACTTGTCCTTTCGGAACTTATGCTTATAGACGTATGCCTTTTGGTTTATGTAATGCACCTGCTACTTTTCAAAGATGTATGACTGCTATATTCTCTAATTTTTGTGAAAAGATTGTTGAGGTTTTCATGGATGAGTTTTCCATTTACGGAACTTCTTTTGATGATTGCTTAAGCAACCTTGATCGAGTTTGCAGAGATGTGAGCAAACTAATCTTGTCTTGAATTGGGAGAAGTGCCACTTTATGGTTAATGAAGGTATTGTCTTGGGACATAAAATTTCTGAACGAGGTATTGAGGTGGATAAAGCTAAATTGATGCAATCGAGAAAATGCCATGTCCTAAAGATATCAAAGGTATTCGTAGTTTCCTCGGTCATGCTGGTTTCTATAGGAGATTTATTAAAGACTTCTCTAAAATTTCCAGGCCTCTTACAAATCTTTTGCAAAAGGATGTTCCATTTGTTTTTATGATGATTGTGTAGAAGCCTTTGAAACACTTAAGAAAGCCTTAATTTCTGCACCTATTGTACAACCACCTGATTGGAACTTACCTTTTGAAATTATGTGTGATGCTAGTGACTATGCTATTGGTGCTGTTCTAGTACAAAGAGTTGAAAAGAAGTTAAATGTTATTCATTACATTAGTAAAACTCTAGACAGTGCTCAACACAATTATGCAACTATTGAAAAGGAATTCTTAGCAGTTGTGTTTGCTTGTGACAAATTTAGATCTTACATTGTTGATTCTAAACTTACTGTTCACACTGATCATGCTGCTATAAAATATCTTATGGAAAAGAAAGATGATAAACCTAGACTTATTAGGTGGGTTCTTTTGCTACAAGAATTTGACTTACATATCACTGATAGAAAAGGAGCTAAGAACCCCGTTGCTGATAACTTGTCTAGGTTAGAAAATATTCTTGATGACCCACAACCTATTAATGATAGTTTTCCTGATGAACAATTAGCTGCAATAAATGTTTCTCATAACACTCCTTGGTATGCTGACTATGCTAATTACATTGTTGCTAAATACATACCACCCAGTTTCACATACCAACAAAAGAAAAAATTCTTCTATGATTTAAGACATTACTTTTGGGATGAACCACATCTGTATAAAGAAGGAGTAGATGGTATTATTAGACGTTGTGTACCTGAGCATGAACAGGGACAAATCCTACGAAAATGTCACCCTGAAGCTTATGGAGGGCATCATGCAGGAGATAGAACTGCTCACAAGATACTGCAATCTGGTTTTTATTGGCCTACTCTCTTCGAGGATGCCCGTAAGTTTGTTTTATCTTGTGATGAATGTCAAAGAATTGGTAATATTGGTAAGCGTCAAGAAATACCTATGAATTATTCACTTGCTGTTGAACCATTTGATGTTTGGGGATTTGATTACATGGGGCCTTTTCCTTCCTCTAATGGGTATACTCATATTTTGGTTGCTGTTGATTATGTTACTAAGTGGGTAGAAGCTATTCCGACTAGTAGCGCTGATCACAACACCTCTATTAAAATGCTTAAGGAAGTTATTTTCCCAAGGTTTGGAGTCCCTAGATATATAATGACTGATGGTGGTTCACATTTTATTCATGGTGCTTTCCGTAAAATGCTTGCTAAGTATGATGTTAACCATAGAATTGCATCACCCTATCATCCTCAGTCTAGTGGTCAAGTTGAACTTAGAAATAGAGAAATAAAATTAATATTACAAAAAACTTTCAATAGGTCCAGGAAGAATTGGTCTAAGAAATTAGATGATGCACTTTTGGCTTATAGAACAGCATATAAAAATCCTATGGGTATGTCTCCTTATAAAATGGTCTTTGGAAAAGCTTGTCATTTGCCTCTTGAGTTAGAACATAAAGCATATTGGGCAATTAAAGAACTCAACTATGATTTCAAACTTGCCGGTGAAAAGAGGTTATTTGATATTAGCTCACTAGATGAATGGAGAACCCAAGCTTATGAAAATGCCAAGTTATTTAAAGAAAAAGTTAAAAGATGGCATGACAAAAGAATCCAAAAGCGTGAGTTTAAAGTTGGAGAATATGTTCTTTTGTACAACTCTCGTTTCAGATTCTTTGCAGGAAAGCTCCTCTCCAAATGGGAAGGACCCTATGTTATCGAGGAGGTTTATCGATCTGGAGCCGTCAAAATAAATAATACCGAAGGTACCAACCCGAAGGTTGTCAACGGGCAAAGAATAAAACATTATATCTCAAGTACGCCCATTAATGTTGAAAGCAATATTATCCAAACTATGACACCGGAAGAACACATAATGGAAACCTTCTGGAACACTCCAGAATCGTGAAAAGAGGAGGTACGTGATACGGTAAGTAAACGGACTCCGAAAAATCCGCAAAAATATTTTTTGTCAGTTTTAGGATATATCAAAATTAGGAAAATAAGAAACAACCAGGAAGGTACCCCTGGTGGGCACAAGACACCAGGGCAAGCCAGGCGCGCCCAGGTGGGTTATGCCCACCTCGGGTACCTTCCAGACTCCGTTTTTCTTCCGTTTGCTTGTTTCCCAAGATAAAAAATCTTTATATACCCCCCAAACCTATTGACCACCGTATCGCGAAGAAATCTTCTGTTTTCGTTTCCTTGCTATTTTCTGACAGATCTAATTCACCATGGCTGCTTCGAGCTCCTCCAAGGACAAGTTCTTCAAGAACGTCATCAACCCGTATCTGCGGGAGGTGATGCAGCACCCTCAAGCTATTGAGATGCGTGAGGGGGTGCTTCACATTCGCGATGTGCAAGGCCCCGAAGGGACGGGATCGGTGGAGGCTAGGCTTGAAGCTATGGAGCAGGAAGTCTTTCGGTGTAAGGGGATGGTGGAACGTGGGCTCAATGCCAATCACCTCATGATCATGGACTATACCCGTGATCTCACTGTGGAGGGCAAGTCCATGAAGGACATCGTCTTCACCTTCAACGAGCAAATCAACTTTCTCCAAAGCCAGATCTATGATCTCCAAAACTAAGTCTTTAAATATGAGGCAAGGTTTAAAGGTATGAGTTTGGCTGCCAATTGCAGGACCCGCGAGACTCACTCTTCTTCCTATAATGGTGAGCCCTTGCCATGGAAACCTGAGGATAAGATTGCTACTACTTCATCACCACCGCCTCCTTCTTCATCACCAAAGGAAAATTGAGTATCGGGTATGGGCACTCCCCTTGGCTTGTGCCAAGCTTGGGGGAGATGCCCCGGTATCGTATCACCTCCACTATCTTTTGCCTTTACTTATTTTAGTTCGATCCTTAGTTAACTTTTGCTTTAGATGAATAAAAATTTGGTTCGATCCTTTCTTTTCGAGTGTTTGCTTAGTGATCTATCCTTGTAATTGTGTGCAAGTTATATATAATAAAGAGTAGTTTGAGTTATGTTTATTTACTTTTCATGCTCAATAAAAAGAAAGGAAATAAATGAAAAAGATCATATGCTAATCTTATGGTAAGTAATGACATCACATAAGGAAGAGTATAAGTAGAAAATTTTATTGGAGATTTACAAACATAGCATTGGTCAATGATGCAATTCATGAAAGAATGAATAAGGGAAGAGAAGATTCACATGTAAATACACTATCTTGGACATCTTTTGTGATTGTGAGCCCCCATCAAAATATTATATGCCAAAATTGTTGACGTTGGACAAGGAAGACAACATAATGATTTATGTTTGTTCATATTCACATAGAAGTTATATTGTCATAGATCCTTCAACATGTGGTCTTGCCGGCCCCCCCCCCCCCCCCCCATCTTTGCTAGCCAAAAATTCCGCACTAAGTAGAGATACAACTTGTGCATCCAAAACCCTTAAACCCAAATCTTGTTTTGAGAGTCCACCATACCTACCTATGGATTGAGTAAGATCCTTCAAGTAAGTTGTCATCGGTGCAAAAAGGCAATAAAAATTGCTTCTAAAAGTGTTGGATCATTTAGTGTAAGAGAAAATTGAGCGTTGTACGAACTTATGATGGCAAAGAATAAAAGCAACAGACTGCATAATAAAGGTTGCTATCATAAGGGGCAATATAACATGATGTTCTTTTTCACTAAGAGATTGAGCATACAAACAAATAAGCTCATGGCAACCTCTGCTTCCCTCCGCGAAGGGCCTATCTTTTTACTTTTATGCATTTACTTTTATGAAGAGTCAAAGTTTTTCTCTCTATTCCTTTTTATTTTCTCTTTTGGCAAGCATCATGTGGTGAGGAAAGATTTAGGCACATATATCCAGTTGAATATGAGTAGCATGAGTTATTATTGTTGACATCACCCTTGAGTGAATACGTTGGGTGGCGAAAACTATAAGCCCCTATCTTCCTATATATTCGGTTGAAACTTTTTGCTCATGTGTATGCGGTGAGTGTTAGCAATCATAGAAGACTATATGATGGTTGAGTATGTGGACTTGCCAAAAAGGCTCCGATACGTGACCCTTCATGAAAAGATGATGAATTGTAGTTGCAAAGTTGACTGAGAACATAGTTTGTTGGTTTTCAATAGAGTTTATGCTTTATACTCCGATGTAGTGATGAATTGTTACTTGTTCATGAGAAGTCTATGATAGAAGTTATGTGATAAAAGTTCTATAATAAAGTTTTATGTTAAAGTTTGTTGCTGTTATAATAATTTACATGATGCTTCTATGTTCGTATTTTGTTTTTATCGACACGTCTCTCTCTAAGCATGTGGACATGTTTTTCGATTTCGGTTTTCGCTTGAGGACAAGCGAGGTCTAAGCTTGGGGGAGTTGATACGTCCATTTTGCATCATGTTTTTCTACTGTTATTTATATTGTTTTTATGGATAATAATGCTTTTTGGAGTAATTCTAATGCCTTTTCTCTCATAATATGCAAGGTTCACACTGAGAGGGAGAATACCGACAGCTGGAATTCTGGACCTGAAAAAGCTACGCGAGGCTACCTATTCTGCACAACTCCAAATGAGCTGAAACTTCACGGAGAATTTTTATGGAATATATAAGAATTGTTGGAGCCAACAAGTACCAGAGGGGTCCCACCAGGTGGGGACAACCCACCTGGGCGCGCCAGGGCCCCCAGGCGCGCCCTGGTGGGTTGTGCTTCGCTCGGCCCACCTCCGGTGCCCATCTTCTTGTATATAAGTCATTTTGACCTAGAAAAAATAAGAGGAGGACTTTCGGGACGAAGCGCTGCCGTCTCAAGGCGGAACTTGGGCAGGAGCACTTTTGCCCTCCGGCGAAGTGATTCCGTCGGGGGAACTTCCCTCCCGGAGGGGGAAATCATCATCATCATCATCACAAAGAACTCTCCCATCTTGGGGAGGGCAATCTCCATCAGCATCTTCAATAGCACCATCTCCTCTAAAACCCTAGTTCATCTCTTGTGTTCAATCTTTTTACCGGAACTATAGATTGGTGCTTGTGGGTGACTAGTAGTGTTGATTACATCTTGTAGTTGATTACTATATGGTTTATTCGGTGGAAGATTATATGTTCAAATCCATTATGCTATTTAATACCCCTCTGATCTTGAGCATGATTATCATTTGTGAGTAGTTACTTTTGTTCTTGAGATCACGGGAGAAATCTTGTTGAGAGTAATCATGTGAACTTGATATGTGTTCGATATTTTGATGGTATGTATGTTGTGATTCCCTTAGTGGTGTCATGTGAACGTCGACTACATGGCACTTCACCATATTTGGGCCTAAGGGAATGCATTGTGGAGTAGTTATTACATGATGGGTTGCAAGAGTGATAGAAGCTTAAACCCTAGTTTATGCGCTATTCCGTAAGGGACTGATTTGGATCCAAAAGTTTAATTCTATGGTTAGATTTATTTTTAATACTTTTCTCGTAGTTGCGGATGCTTGCGAGGGGGTTAATCATAAGTAGGAGGTTTGTTCAAGTAAGAATAGCACCTAAGCACCGGTCCACCGACATATCAAATTATCAAAGTAGCGAACACTAATCAAACCAACATGATGAAAGTGACTAGATGAAATTCCTGTGTACCCTCAAGAATGCTTTGCTTATCATAAGAGACCGTTTTGGCCTGTCCTTTGCCTCAAAAGGATTGGGCTACCTTGCTGCACTTTTTTTACCTTTACCGTTGCTTGCTTGTTACAAATTACCTTGCTATCAAACTACTCGTTACTTATAATTTCAGTGCTTGCAGAGAATACCTTGTTGAAAACTACTTGTCATTTCTTTCTGCTCCTCGTTGGGTTCAACACTCTTACTTATTGAAAGGACTACGATTGACCCCTATACTTGTGGGTCATCAAGCTCACGAGTTTTCTGTTGAGTTTTGTGTGATTGAAGTTTTCAAGTTTTAGGTGAGATATCGATATGAGAAGAATGAAGAGTGGCAAGAACCTAAGCTTGGGGATGCCCAAGGCACCCCAAGGTAATATTCAAGGAAGACTCAAGCGCCTAAGCTTGGGGATGCCCCGGAAGGCATCCCCTCTTTCGTCTTCAAAACTATCAGTATACCTTACTTGGAGCTATATTTTTATTCATCACATGATATGTGTTTTGCTTGGAGCGTATTTTCATTTTACTAGCTGTTTGAATAAAATCATTGGATCTGAAATCTTGAATAATAGAGAGTCCTCACATGGCTATTTAACTATTTGTCTACTCATTGATCTTCACTTATATCTTTTGGAGTAGTTTTTTCATTTACTCTCGTGCTTCACTTATATCCTATGAGTAAATGGTTGAATGAATTGAATATCATAAACCTGAAATTATATATGTTTTATATGCTTATCCCATGGGGAGTAATGACTTCACATATAAGAAGTATAGGTGGTAAAATTTATTGAAAGTTAGCAAACACCACATTGGTCACTTGAACAATTCATGAAAGATTATTGAAGGAAGAAAGATTTCACATATAAATATACTATCTTGGACATCTTCTATGATTGTGAGCCCCATTAATTATTTTCAAACTTGAGAAAATTAGTTGAAGTTGGACAAGGAAGACAACGTAATGAGTTATGTTTGGGTATATTTGTATAGAAGTTATATTGTTATGGATCCTCCAACATGTGGTGCTTGCTTAGGATCTTTTGCTAGCCAAAAAATTTGTACTAAGTAGAGATACTACTTGTGCATCCAAAACCCTTAAACCCAGTTTCTTGCCATGAGTGTCCACCATATCTACCTATGGATTGAATAAGATCCTTCAAGTAAGTTGTCATCGGTGCAAAAAGCAATAAAAATTTCTCGTAAATATGTATGATCTTTTATTGTAAGGGAAAATAAGCGTAGTACGAACTTGTGATGGTAAAGAAATAAAAGCGACGGACTGCATAATAAAGGGTTCTATCACAAAGGGCAATACAACATGACGTTCCTTTACATTAAGGGTTTGCACATCCAAAATTAAAAAGCGCATGACAACCTCTGCTTCCCTCTGCGAAGGGCCTATCTTTTACTTTCATGTATTTACTTTCATGCAAGAGTCAATAGTATTCCTTCTTAGTTCAACCTCAATTATTCTTTAGTTGGCAAGCATCATATGGTGGGGAAAGATCTAAGCATATATGGCCATCCAAATATATTTGATCATGAAATATTATTGTTGACAATTATCTATATGATAAATAGGTTGGGAGGCGAAACATTAAGCCCCTATCTTTCTCTGTGTTTGATAGATGCTATTTGTTCTAAAAATATGCTTTGAGTGTCAGCAATCATGGAAGACTATATGATAGTTGAGTATGTGGAATTTGCTAAATCAAATCTCTTACATAGACCCTTCCTGAAAATAAGATGAATTGCAATTGTTTGATGACTGAGAACGTAGTTTGTTAGTTTTCAAGAAAGTTTATGGTCTATACTTTAACATGTGAATAGCTTGCTACTTGATCATGAGAAGTTTTATGACATGAGCTATTGTTTATGATATATATTGATGCTAGAAAAAGTGTTTGAAACTATCATTGATCAAATTTATGCACTATGCTAGCATTCACACTTCATAAATTATTTCTTTTATCATTTACCTACTCGAGGACGAGCAGGAATTAAGCTTGGGGATGCTGATACGTCTCCAACGTATCTATTATTTATGAAGTATTCATGCCATGTTCACAACAATTTTATATGGTTTTGGTATGATTTGATTAGAACTAACCCGGACTGACGTTGTTTTCAGCAGAACTACCGTGGTGTCGTTTTTTGTGCAGAAATAAAAGTTCTTGGAATGGGCTGAAAATTTACGGTGATTTTTTATGGACCAAAAGAGACCCCCGAAGCACCGAAGTTGGGCCATGAAGTGACTGAGGTGGCCACAAGCCGCCAGGGCGCGCCCCTACGGCTTGTGGGCACCTCGGGCACCCCCTTGACGTGAGATCGACACCAAAACTTCTTATAAATACCCAAACCTCCAAAAAGAACCCTAGATCGGAAGTTCCGCCGCCACAAGCCTCTGTAGCCACGAAAATCAATCTAGGCCCTCTCCGGCACCCTGCCAGAGGGGGCCATCATCACCGAAGGCAATGGAGGAGGAAGCCGGAGGGCGCCATCATCACCATGTAGGCCAAGGACCAGAGGGAGAACCTCTCCCCATCTAGGGGGGAGGCCATGGAGGAGGAAGCACAAGGGGGAGACTCTCTCCCCCTCTCTCTCCGTGGCTCCAGAGTGCCACCGGGGGAACCATCGCCGCGGTGATCGTCTTCATCAACATCACCATCTTCATCACCTTCCTCATCTCTTTTAAGCGGTCCACTCTCCCGCACCCCGCTGTAATCCCCTAGTTGAACATGGTGCTTTATGCCACATATTATGATCCAATGATGTGTTACCATCCTATGATGTTTTGGGTAGATTTCTTTTGTCTTTTGGGTTGATTGATGATCCAGATTGGTTTGAGTTGTATGTTTTATTTTGGTGCTGTCCTATGGTGCCTTCCGTGCCGCGCACATGTGAAGGATTCCCACTGTAGGGTGTTGCAATACGTTCATGATTCTCTTATAGTGGGTTGCTAGAGTGACAGAAGCTTAAACCCAAGTAAGGGGGTTGTTGCGTATGGGATAAAGGGGACTTGATACTTTAATGCTATGGTTGGGTTTTACCTTAATGATCTTTAGTAGTTGCGGATGCTTGCTAGACTTCCAATCATAAGTGCATATGATCCAAGTAGAGAAAGTATGTTAGCTTATGCCTCTCCCTCATATAAAATTGCAATAATGATTACCAATCTTGTTAACAATTGCCCAGGATAATTCCACACACCGATCCATCATTATTCCACACTCGCTATTTATAATATATAGTAATATATTCTAACTTTATGTTAACATCACCTATTTTATATTTTAGTTCTCCGATATCATGCAAAGCTATCCTCTTCAAACCCACAACGTAGTTTTATTTCTCGTTTCTAGATGGAAGCAAACATTCAGTGTACGTAGAGTCGTATCAGTGGCAGATAGGTTTTGAGAGAATATTGATCTTACCTTTAGCTCCTTGTGGGTTCGACACTCCTGAAAGTGCAATCATGCCCTTACATCAAGTTTTGATGTTGATGACAATATACATGTAGGGGACTAACTATTTTTGTCAAGTGAATCTCAGGTGTTAGTCCCCGGATCATAAATGTGTGTGGATTAGGGACATACGGAGTTGTTTCTACTCAAGGAACGCATACTAGATCAAAATGAATTTATCTCTTTTTGTTCTTGAGTATAGGGATCCCGCACTATTAAGAGGGGATCGGTAGGACCAGTGAAAGACTTGCTCAGTTCAAGAATATCCTAGCTTTTCCACCTTTAGCCTCATATCATAAATCTGCAGGAGAGTCTCTGCCTCTGCTCCCAAACCGGATGTCCGTGCTGCTCGTTGGATATCCGGTCCGCACGCCGGATATCCGATTCCTGTTGTCCAGACTCCAGTAAGCTTCTGTGAATTCGCCGGATATCCGGCCACTTTGCCAGATGTCCGGGACTTCCAGCCACGCCGGATATCCGGGCTCTATTCTGGATGTCCGGCCATTGCTATCCAGAGAGCATCTACGTTCTGGGAATTCGCCGGATGTCCGGCCATTTGCCGGATGTCCGGGACTTCCAGCCACGCCGGATGTCCGGGCTTTGCCCCGGATGTCTGGACCCTTTGTTTTATCCTCTGCTTTCTGGTTCATTTCTCAAGTGCTTCGCCAGGCCGGATGTCCGGCCCCTGACCCGGATGTCTGGCCTGCCCTGTTACTTACACTACAACGGCCATATTTGCACCATTACTATATATAGCCCTCTTCCTCCACGGGAGAGCAATTGACCATTCACTTTGAGCTAACCCTAGAACACATTTCACTCTCTCTCTTACACTCATACACAAAATCTTAGATCCCAAAGGGATTTGAGAGCATTTGTGAGAAGTTGTCCAAGCAAGTGATAGATCCACTCCTTCCCCTTCTTTGCACCAAAGGAATTCGTGATTTGAGCAAGTCTTGAGCTTTTCCCCATCGTTCTTGTTACTCTTGGAGGTTGGAGACTCCTAGGCGGTAGGAGTCTTTCGGAGAGGAATCGACCATTGTGATTACCCCCGGATAGTTTGTGAGGGTTTGGAGACCACCCCAAGGTCTACCACTAGTGGTTGAGAAACGCCTTTGTGGTGTTGTCTCAAAGGGAGAATAGGGTGAGCCTTCGTGGCGTTGGTGTGCCTTCGTGGTAACATCCACCTCTCTAACGGTGACGTAGCTTCCCTCCAAGGAAGTGAACATCGGCATACATCCTCATCTCTCGGAGTTGCGGTTATCCCTAACCCTAACTTCCTACTTGTGGTTACTTGTCTCTTTGTCTTTACTTATATCATATTGTGCTTGCTTTCTCACTTACTTGTGTTACTTGTTTACCTTGCTTAGCTCTTAGCATCTTACTTGCATTTGTTAGGCTCACTTTCATATTCCGCATTATTGCCTAAAATTGCTAAGTAACAATTAAAATTTGTAATTGTACCTAGTCAACCCCTCCCTCTAGGTCCATCTCGATCCTTTCAATTGGTATCAGAGCGCCCTAGAGCGAGATGAACCCCGATGGGACTCCCCTTGTTGCGGATCCGAAGGATAAGGGCGCGGCTTCCACGGAAGCCAAGTCTTTTACTTCTGAGGATCTGTAACGGGCCCTTGCTAAGCAAAAGGAGGAGCATGATGCTTCTCTTGAGGCCTTGGTCCAAATGAGATTAGCCACATTAACCACGATGCTTGCACCAGTTTCGGGTGGTGCGGCCTCGAGGCCAACTGTGCCTACTCCTTCACTTGGCCAACAACCTCCTAGTAATGATCACTCCAGTGTTCCTTGGCTTTATGCAAGACCTCAAATAGAGAAACCAAAGTATAACCCTCAAGGCAAACCTCCTTTACTTGATGACACTACCGATTTTGCTTTGTGGAGAGTTGGTATGCAGGATCATCTTCGATATGGAAATGATGAGATGTTGGATATCTTGGAGTATGGCTACAAAGTTGTTGACCCGAAGAATCTTACACCAAGAGAAATATATGACAAGAATCTCAACGACACAACAACCATGTGCATAAGGAGAGGTATGGCTGACAAGCAAAGGAGACCATACATACACATCACAAGTGCCAAGGAATTATGGGATAGCATTGTGAGGACCAAGACCGGTACCTCCACTACCCGGCTTGCTCAATATGAAATTGCCAAGGGTCAATTGCAAAACTTTTGTATGGAGAATGGTGAATTCCCCAAGCAGCTCCTTGAGCGTCTCACGACTCTCACCACCGACATCGAGTCTTGTGATTGTGACAAGACACAAGATGGATTCAACTTGACTAAGCGATTTCTCGTGGACAAGTTGCTTCATGCTCTTGCTCCATATCATCACCAAATGGTGTGGGACATAAGACAACATCATGGATTCAAGGAAATGACTCCGGATGACATCATATCCACTTTCCAACTATTTGAAGAGTCAAAGGCAAATGCTACAAAACATCTTGCCATGCATGGTACCTCAACATCAAAGATCAATCTTGCATTGAAGGCCAAGCATGTATGTGAAGAAGAGAAAAGTGAAGAAGAATATGATGATGATGAAGATGGTGATGAGATTGACTCCGATGAGAGCCCTTCATATGAAGACATTGCCCTCTTTGTCAAGAAGTTTAGCGTGGGAAAATTCAAGGGAAGATTCCAGAAGAAGAAAGTGAGAAAATGCTACAACTGTGAAGAATTCAACCACTTCTCCAACGATTGCCCTTATGAGAAGAGAGAAGATAAACCAAGGTTTCCCAAGACCTTTCCCAAGAAGAAGTTTCCAAATCCTTTGAACTCCAAGCTCAGGAAGAGAGATGGGAAAGCAATGGTTGCTCATGAAGAATCCGATCCGGATGATGTTAGTGGTGTTGCCGGAGTAGCTCAAGATTCTCAAAACACCTTGAGGCTAGTCAACAAGAGTGGTGATTTTGTCACCTACAACTATATGAAAGACTACAAGGGCAATGCTCACAAGTGCCTAATGGCAAAGGCCGTGGTAGAAGATGGAGAGGACCAAAACTCTCCTGACAAGGTAAAGGTAACCCCATGGTCAAACCCTCCTCTTTTCACTCCTTCTACTCCTTGTGATGAGTATCTTGATGCGAAGGATAATTATGATGATGATGATATAGATGATCCTATGCTTGCTAAACTAAATAAGTTCATGTGCTCCCTCAAAGGAAAGAAGCTCACTATGTTTCGTATGCTTATGGAGATGGTGAGTAAGCACACCATCACCATTAAGGAACTCGAAACCCTCGTCACCGAGGAAAAGGAAAAATATGAAATCCTTGAGCGGAAAGTCCAATATGAGGAAGCACGAAATGATGAACTATGCTTGAAAATTGGTGCAAACATTGATGTTCATGCTAAAGAACTTGCCTCCTTGAAAAAGGCTAAGGACTCTTGCAAGGAGTTGATGAGTGAGAAAAGTAAGCTTGTGAAATCTCATGCTTCTCTCTCTAAGGATTGTGAGCTTATATCCGTGTCCCTCACGACTAAGGAAGAAGAGCTCACCCTTCTTACAAAGAGTTTTGAGACACTCAAGCTTACTTATCTTGAAACCCTAGCCAAGGCTTACTCTTCTCCTATTATCAATGTTGATGCTTGTACTACTAACTCTAGTGGTGACCTAGCATCTATTCTTGAGGAGAATCGCTTTCTAAAGGCACAACTCGAGAGAGGACTCATGACATGTGCTCAAGGACAAAAGAACCTTAATGAGGTGTTGAGCCAACACAATGAAGTGTTTGCCAAGGAAGGGCTCGGGTTTGACCCAAGCATAAGCAAGAAGAAGACGTCTTCTCAAAAGTGCTCCACCCCTCTCAAGGAAACATTTGTTCGAGAAGGGCACAAGGAGAAACGTAAGGTTGTGAGTGGGAAGGCCATAAGGGGCATGCCCACTCTCAACAAGCCAAAAGAGTTCATGCCTCCATCCTATGTACTTCATAAAACTAAGGATGGAGAAGTGTATGCAAAATTTGTTGGTCCTCGTAATGCATTCCAGTTTTATGCTATTTGGGTCCCTAAGACCCTTGTGACTAACTTGAGAGGTCACATTGTAAAATGGGTGCCTCTAACCAAGTCATAATTGTGTGTAGGTTGCTTTCTCTGGTGGAGTCAAATGGGTGATTGATAGTGGATGTACCAACCATATGACCGGAGATAGCAAATTGCTTTACGACTTCATGGAAGCTATTCAACCATTTATGAGCATTGTGTTTGGTGGAGGATCAAAAGGACAGGTACTCGGGTTGGGCAAGGTGGCTATCACAAATGACATGTCTCTTGCAAATGTCATGCTTGTCCAATCCCTTAAATATCATTTGCTTTCTGTTCGTCAGTTGGCTTCTGTTGGTTATCATACACTATTTGGACTAACATATGTGAAAGTCTTTAAGAGAGATACTCTCGAAGTGGCCTTTGTTGGAGAGTTGGATGGCAACCTTTACACGGTTGATTTCTCGAAAGAGAGCACATTCCATGCAACTTGTATAATGGCCAAGGCCGACAAGGGGTGGCTATGGCATCGCCGGCTAGCCCATGTCGGCATGAGAAATCTTCAAGATCTCTTAAAGGGTAATCACATCCTTGGACTAACCAATGTCTCTTTTGAGAAAGATCGTGTGTGTAGTGCATGCATAGCTGGGAAGCAACATCAATCAAAGCACCCACCCAAGAATATTGTATCCACTTCAAGGCCTTTGGAGCTCCTTCATGTGGATCTTTTTGGGCCTCCTTCATGGGATAGTCTTGGTGGGAAAAAGTATGGACTTGTCATTGTTAATGATTACTCAAGATATACATGGGTGTTTTTCCTCAAGTCCAAGGATGAGACGAAGATCACTTTCATTGATTTTGCCAAGCAAGCACAACGCAAGTTTGACAAAGAAATCTTGGCAATAAGAAGTGATAATGGCTCCGAGTTCAACAACTACACCTTGGAATAATTTCTTAGTGATGAAGGGATTGAGCATCAATATTCCGCACCATACACTCCTCAACAAAATGGTGTAGCCGAAAGGAAGAACCATACACTTGTGGAGATGGCAAGGTCCATGTTGGATGAATACAAGTCGCCACATAGTTTTTGGGCCGAGGCTATCAACACCGCATGCCATGCATCAAACCGGCTCTTCCTCCGCACAATATTGGAAAAGACTCCATATGAGCTCCTAGCCGGGAACAAGCCAAATGTCAAGTACTTTCATGTATTTGGGTGCAAATGTTTCATCCTCAACAAAAGAGAACGATTAGGAAAATTTCAATCCAAAACAATTGAGGGCATATTTGTTGGCTATGGATCAAACTCTCACGCCTATAGAGTCTACAACAAATCCAATGGATGTGTTGTAGAAACTTGTGACGTAGTGTTTGATGAATTTAATGGCTCCCATGGGGAGCAAGTTGATCTAAGTGATGTAGGTGAAGAAGATTCTTCTCAAGATATTTTGACCATGGGTGTTGGTGCTCTTCTTCCCATGGAATAAGAACCTCATGATGATGAAGAAGAAGATGGAAGTTTCGCACATCATCAAAACACTTCAACACCCATACCACCACAAGCTCCTATTGTTCAACCGATGCCCATAGTTCAAGTACAAGAAGAAGATCAAGTCCCTGACCATGATCATCTTCAAGAGCAATATCATCACCAAGAGCAAGAACAAGAAAGTGCAACCATTGATGATGAACCTCAACAAATGCAATATGAAGAAGAAGATCTTCCACCACACATTAATGATCCCTATGTTGAGGATGTGGATGATGGACATGAAGTTGAACCTCATGAAACCCTAACCTCCATCATGCCCCGAGTGGTCGGTCGTGTTGATGTTGATCAAATTCTTACCGACATATCAAAAGGTAGAGTCACTCATAAACATTTGACAAACTTTTGTGCTCACTTCTCGTTTGTCTCTAGTTTTGAGCCACTTAAGGTACAAGATGCATTGATGGACAATAATTGGCTCATTGCTATGCAAGAAGAGTTGAACAGTTTTGAACGCAACCAAGTGTGGTCATTAGTCAAGAGACCAACTACGGAACACAATGTCATTGGAACAAAATGGATTTTCAAGAACAAGCAAGATGAGAATGGTGTAATCATCCGCAACAAGGCAAGGTTAGTGGCTCAAGGGTACTCACAAGTTGAAGGTTAGGACTTTGGTGAGACCTTTGCTCCCGTTGCCCATCTTGAATCTATTCGCATCTTACTTGCCTATGCTGCTTTCAATGGTTTTACATTACATCAAATGGATGTGAAGAGTGTTTTCCTTAACGGTCCTCTACAAGAAGAAGTATATGTTTCACAACCACCTGGGTTCGTTGATCCCGATCACAAAGACTATGTGTATAAACTTCACAAGGCTTTGTATGGCCTCAAACAAGCACCTCGTGCTTGGTATGATCATCTTAAGAAGTTTTTACTCGATGATGGTTTTGTGAGAGGGGTGATCGATCCCACTCTTTTTACTAAGAGGGAAAAGGGTGATTTGATCTTATGCCAAATCTATGTAGACGACATCATTTTTGGTTCTCCTAACATTCATTTGTGCAAGAAGTTTGCGGCTTCCATGACCAAGAACTTTGAAATGTCACTCAATGCGGACTTGAAGTTCTTTCTCGGATTTCAAATACAACAATTTCAAGAAGGAATTTTCTTATCTCAAACAAAATATCTCAAGGATATTCTAGAGAAGTTTGACATGACAAATGCTAGCCCATGTAAGACACCCATGCCAACAAAAAAATTACTCACTGAAGACACAAACGGTATCCCTTTCGACCCATCTATTTACCGCTCTATGATAGGTTCATTGCTTTATCTTTGTGCATCTAGACCAGACATCATGTTCAGTGTATGCATGTGTGCGAGATTTCAAGCTTCCCCTAGGGAAAGTCATCATAAGGCGGTTAAGCATATTCTTAGATACCTTGTTCACACCCAAAATTTGGGTCTATGGTACCCCAAGGATGCTAAGTTTGATCTCATTGGGTACACGGATGCGGATTGGGCTAGAGACAAAGTGGGACGAAAGTCCACGGGATCCTTCGTGCCTTCCTCCTCGACCGCGCCTCGTGGTCGTCTTGCCTCGTTCTTGGGCAAGGCTCGGTCTGCTATTATGAAGGCTATCACTTTTAACTGTCAGCAATACCATGATGTTCAGAAGCGCCTCATTATCTCCAAGAACCAGCTCAAGCAGCGCCTTCGGGACCGTGGGAGTCCAGTGAGCGATGATGATCCCATTCCTGCTGCGCCATCCACTTCTACCTTCGGGTTTCCGTCTCATGACGAGTTTGCCGAGTTCTTTGAGGGGGTAGCTGATGATGTTGACATCTGCCAGGAGTGATTTCAGTGTTGCTTTACTCATTATCTTCGCCCCTTTTTGCATGTTGCTGTCAAAGGGGGAGAAGTAGTATCTGAGATGACTAGTGTCGTGCTATATGTTGCTATTTGTGTTCGCTATTATTCAAACTCTCTATGTATGCTACATATGGTACTTAATCGTATGAGACTATCTTATTGTCTTTGTGGCTATGGGTTGTTGATGTTGTGTTTCATGTGTGCTTGTCCTACGTTTCTATCTTTTTGGGATACATATGCTACCATGAAAATATGTGCAGTGCATTCTAACATAATTATCTTATGCACACAATGAGGGGGAGCTAAAGCAAATAGGAACATATATTGTATTATGCTCTCATGAATTACACTGCTAAATATATTTATTTTATCTATGATACTACATGTATGATTGTCATCAACAAACAAAAAGGGGGAGATTGAAAGTGCAATCATGCCCTTATATCAAGTTTTGATGTTGATGACAATATACATGTAGGGGACTAACTATGTTCGTCAAGTGAATCTCAGGTGTTAGTCCCCGGATCATAAATGTGTGTGGATCATGGACATACGGAGTTGTTTCTACTCAAGGAAGGCATACTAGATCAAAATGAATTTATCTCTTTTTGTTCTTGAGTATAGGGATCCCGCACTATTAAGAGGGGATCGGTAGGACCAGTGAAAGACTTGCTCAGTTCAAGAATATCCTGGCTTCTCCACCTTTGGCATCATATCATAAATCTGCAGGAGAGTCTCTGCCTCTACTCCCAAGCCGGATGTCCGGGCTGCTCGCCGGATATCCGGCCCGCACGCCGGATATCCGACTCCTGCTGTCCAGACTCCAGTAAGCTTTTGTGAATTCGTCGGATGTCCGACCACTTTGCCAGATGTCCGGGACTTCCAGCCACGCCGAATATCCGGGCTCTATTCCGGATGTCTGGCCACTGCTATCCAAAGAGCATCTACGTTCTGGGAATTCGCCGGATGTCCGGGACTTCCAGCCACGCCGGATGTCCGGGCTTTGCCCCGGATGTTCGGACCCTCTGTTTTATCCTCTGCTTTCTGGTTCATTTCTCAAGTGCTTCGCCAGGCCGGATGTCCGGCCCCTGACCCGGATGTCCGGCCTGCCCTGTCACTTAGACTACAATGGCCATATTTGCACCATTACTATATATAGGCCTCTTCCTCCACGGGAGAGCAATTGACCATTCACTTTGAGCTAACCCCAGAACACATTTCACTCTCTCTCTTACACTCATACAAAAAATCTTAGGTCCCAAAGGGATTTGGGAGCATTTGTGAGAAGTTGTCCAAGCAAGTGATAGATCCACTCCTTCCCCTTCTTTGCACCAAAGGAATTCGTGATTTGAGCAAGTCTTGAGCTTTTCCCCATCGTTCTTGTTACTCTTGGAGGTTGGAGACTCCTAGGTGGTAGGAGTCTTTCGGAGAGGAATCGACCATTGTGATTACCCCCGGATAGTTTGTGAGGGTTTGGAGACCACCCCAAGGTCTACCACTAGTGGTTGAGAAACGCCTTCGTGGTGTTGTCTCAAAGGGAGAATAGGGTGAGCCTTCGTGGAGTTGGTGTGCCTTCGTGGTAACATCCACCTCTCTAACGGTGACGTAGCTTCCCTCCAAGGAAGTGAACATCGGCATACATCCTCGTCTCTCAGAGTTGCGGTTATCCCTAACCCTAACTTCCTACTTGTGGTTACTTGTCTCTTAGTCTTTACTTATATCATATTGTGCTTGCTTTCTCACTTACTTGTGTTGCTTGTTTACCTTGCTTAGCTCTTAGCATCTTACTTGCATTTGTTAGGCTCACTTTCATATTCCGCATTATTGCCTAAAATTGCTAAGTAAAAATTAAAATTTGTAATTGTACCTATTCACCCCCCTCTAGGTCCATCTCGATCCTTTCAACTCCATACTTATCACTTCCACCTTTGGCAATTGCTACGATGATTTCTTGCACTTGGTGATTATCAGGTTTCTCTCCTATTCTCTCGCCCACATATATACAATCTTTCCCGTTCTCTGTCTCTTTCTTTCACTGGGTGTATGTCTTGTGTGTTGAGCACACGCATCTCTCTCCCGCCATTGCTCCATCTTCACAAACTCTCTAAGTTTCATTCACACATTGGGATGTGTTCTGAAAAATGCTTTAGACTGGATCATGTAGAGTTATGGTTGGTTTTGTTGCATCCAACAAATTAATAACTATGAAATGCATTTAGATTCTCAGTTGAGTTATATTATGTGAGTTTGAGGATATTGTGAAGTACTATATAGACCTGGTATTTATCTTGGAATTCAACAACGATTCTAAATATTTAATTGTATAAACCATTACATTCGAAGTTAGTAGCTTAATATATTTATTTCACAATTACAACAAATAATTAATGCCACAACAAACTAAGAAAACAGATGTGTACTCCCTCTATTTTTATTTAAGTCTGTGTATTAGCATTGGTCAAAGTCAAGTTTTGTAAACTCTGACAAAGTTTATAAACAAAAATATTAACATATGCAATAACAAATCAATACCATTAGATTCATTATTGAATGTACTTTCACATCATACAGATTTATTATGGTAAATGTTTATATTTTTCTATAAACTTGGTCAAACTTTAGGAAGTCTGACTTCAGTCAAACCTAATATGCAGAGTAAATAAAAATGGAGGGAGTATAGTACTCCTAGCTGCTCAGCCCAATCACCCAACATGCCAGATGGCAAAATCTTCCTAAAAAAGTACAGTGTTACAAATTTTCAGGTCGGCGGCAAAATCTCCCGCTTCCATAGAGATCTCCCGCGACTCAGATTCGACCAATGCAAAGTTACCACCATACCCTTGGTCGGACAGGCCGACGGATGCTGGTTGGTCGGGGGCTGTTTTGGTACCCACCCATCCATCCCCACCCCGGCACCCAGAGTACTCCTCATTACTCCCCATTTTCTATCCCCACCACAAAATAGACTTCTCCATGGCACCGCAGCACCTTCGTGCCCCTCCCCTTCTTCATCGGCGCACTCGTCCACTGCAGCGCATCTGCCTCATCAACGACGTCATATGCCGCACTGCAGCCGGTCCGCCATCGCCGTCGTACACGGAGCCACTTCCCCGGCACCGTCTTCCATGGTCTCGGATCTGCTTCCCAGAAGCCGACGCCAAGCGCAGCAGCACCACCAACATCGACAATGAACTGACTCCCGTTGCTGACCATGATGCACAGACACTGCCGCGACCTTCGTACTCCTCCTTGATTGGTAATGTGTATATTGATTCTCTAAGCAGTACATGTGCGGTGCCGATTATGTTCATACCTACCCTTCAAATTTCATGGCTGCTATTATTCCGGTAAAAGTAATTGGTTATAGCTTGCATTGTCCAACAAAATATCATCTTGTAATTGTGCGTCGCTCCTATATTGCATTGTGCTTGGGTAGGTTCTTCATCTGTGACCAGTAGTGTCGCAAATGATGGAAAGTTTTTTAGAATAGCAGGGAGGTGATCCCCCTGTTATATTCACTCAAAATGAAACCACAACGTAGTTCTAGAAAAGTTGAAGAGCCACATAGTAGGATATTAAAAATCACTCGTGCTAACATGGCAGATGAGTGCTTTAATGTTGCCCTCAAGATTCGTGAGTATTACTATATTTTTCTCGCCATGTTGAGATTTTAAAACAACGAATGCGAACATGCAGAGGAGCAATGAAGACCAAATACGGGATGTTGGGGACATCTTCAGGGAACGTCGCAAGTTAAAGAGGATCTGCACCGAACCTGTAAAATGAGCTTTGGCAAGTAACAACCTTTCAATTACTTTGATATTGAGAACCTGACTAGCAGTGGTGGATGTTTTGTGTGTCCTTGATGGTTTCATTAATGAAGTCGGAGGGAGCCCCCTCTTTTGATCAATTTTTTTTTACTTTGACATGGTATGTGTCTGGCAGCAGTAGTGAACACAGGACCAGGCCAGGCCCTGGGCAAGCCCAGAGCCCAAAACAACGTCAAACCATGTTGTCTGCTTGGCTAGGGTTCTTGCCATGCAATCCAGCAGTGTGGCAGATTATTAAACTATAATAGGCGAGACAAACAATTCCCTGTACACTTGATTAGGCTCTCAATCATTTGTAGGATCTCAATTTACTCAGTGGGCCCACCATGCTGTAGGATGAATCTTTTGTAATTTAGTGTTGAAGCTAGTCAGTCAAACGCGCCTACAGACACCCTGGAGATCATCTGGTTGCCGGTTGTTTTGCTGCAGCAACCCTTGGCTTAGTGCACCCCTTTGCTGGTTTTTCTATTTCTCTTAGCCTTGTGTTCTTCGATGTATATGTCGTAGTTTCTATAAGCTGGCTCTGGTTGATATGCAATAAGCACAATCTTAATCATCCTAATGCTTTCCTTTTTAGCTTGATGTAGGAAGTGGGTGTTCTCACCTTGCAGTCTGTTTTTATATTTCTCCTTTTGAATTCACTTCTCCTAGTCTTGTTTATCGGGCTTCTACTTAATGGATCTGGGGAGCTCTGACTATTGATTTAAAAAATAAGTAACTTCTTCATGTCAGGAAGCAGTTCCTGCGAGGAGGGAAGTATGGTCCACCTCGAGACCATGTTTCCAAAATGAGGCTGGATTACACACAAGGAGCCAGTTCCCTAATGATGCCGGATTAGACACAAGGTGCAAATTCCCAGATGATGTTGGATTACTCACAAGCCAGGTGGAGTCGTCAACTGTTTGTGTCCTCGTTGCTCTAGTAAAGGCTGAAAGAAAGCGTGCAGCAGCCCTTGAGAATGTAGCTGAGTTCCTGAAGAAGTGAAAAGAGCAATCAGATGCTCTCTTCACCCAATCCAAAGAAGAGATGGAAGAAGCCAGGAAGAAGCTAGCAGAGGCAGAGCAGGATAGGCGTCTCCTGCTATCTAAAACTGTTGTCAATACAAATTTTCATTCATAATAGCTAGGTTCAAATGTTTATCCAGTCAGCATGCCTGTTGTGATGTCTGTGCATCTACTGAGATGTATGTAAGTCTGTGATGCCGAGATGTGGCACAAAATATATTTTTTCTGGGTCATGTAATAACAACAGTTACTTTCCAAACAATAACAGACAAACCATTGGACATGGTATAGTTCACACGCAAGCCCAACATTCCAAGTTCAACTTCCACATCAAACTCATGTTCACAAATATCTTCACATTCATAGATAATGTCCACAACCATGATTCACTTCAAAGCAAAAAAAAGTGAAGAGAGTAATAAATAAATAAAAATCTCTAGTTCTTACTACCAGTGCGAGCACAACAAAACAAGACATATGAAATTAATTATATTTTGGACATTTTTTAACTAAACGCAAATAACTTCTGGAAGTAGGTATAATTTCTAATGCCGGTTGCGGCTAGGGTCCATGAGGTTTTGAGCCAAACCGGGCAACACACCGGGTGTCTATGCCGGCGACGCGGTGGTCGTAGCATTCGTGGGTTCCGAGCGGCGGCGGCTCCTGTGGTCTACTATTCCTCGGTGTCGGCGGTAGCCGCGGACGTGTTGGCCACCTCCGCCGGCATGTCGTGGTTCCGCCAACGTTTGCGTCGAATGGCGCGGCCAGGCACGATGCACTGGACGTCGTGGTCCCCCGTGTGCTGGCGTGCAGCAACTGGCCACTCCTCTGTGAGCAGGCTTGGAGCGTCGAGTTGATGCACCAGGGGCCAGCTTGGAGCGGCGGCTTGCTCCTCCGCTTGCCCGCCTGCAGCCTCGCCCATGCTACTGATGGCCTGGGGCGGGGAGGGAGGTTGAGCAGTGAGTTGCCTGGCTCGTCGGGGCACCCAATTGGCTTTTATGCCGGAGAACTCGTCTTCCTGCTCACTAGATGCTATGGAGAGTGTGGACAAAATGGTGCAAAGAGGATATGGGGAGCGGCAATGTGGTGCGGTTCTTAACAGGCGTCTGCCCTCATTTAAATAGTGGGCGGACGAGAGGACCCAACCGGCGTTGTGTTCTAAAATACCGGCCGGCTCGTGGAAGGACGTTTTGCCGGCACACGCACGGATTCAATGGAGGTAGGCGGGGCAGTCTGAAGCCGGATGAATGCAGCGAGGAGGCATGTTCAGCCTGGCGTGCAGTGAGTGGGGCCCTCTGGGCTGGCGCGCCGGTTCAATGCCTGCGCCAGTGAGAGGTCGCGTCCCTCTGAGAGCAATCACTTCCTCCGGTCCTTTTTTCTTTGCGTTATAAGAAAATCTCATTTTGCATTCACATTTTACAAGTAAAATTCGTGGACAAACTTTGACCCAAAATATGATGGGGACTAGTAAACCAGGACAGAGGTAGTAGTGATGAATTACATTTTCACTCCATACCAATCGTTCTAAAAAATAGTATAACACGCCATTGAAAATCGGAAGTCTTACCCCGCTAAAAAATGATATTTTGAACGTGCCAACTCGATCAATGGCGACTGGCGAGCCACCGCCTCCAGGCCGTTCACCTGTGGTCCCCGACCATCAACTCCTACAGATCAAATTATCATGCAAGGTGACTATTCCTACAAAGGTGTGCTCCACCACGTACCCGGTACCCGCGCATGCAGCAATCATGCACCTATGGGTTTATTTGTATATCGTGCCTTATGTAACTCTCATGTGTGCGAGACAGCGAGAGACCGACGGTGTGCGTGCGCCTCTTCTCTTCGTATATGTACTCCAGCATTTGTCTGGTGTCCAAAAAATAATAGAGTAATAACCAGCAATGTGCCAATGCGTTGCAACGCATCCAAAGTAGAGTAATACATATTCGCCAATTTGATAGAAATAGTCTAGTTTTGATATACATATATCACTAAAAATATCTTATGTTTCACTCAAAATATATTCCTTTGGCTGTTTTGCTGAGATAAGGTAGGAATGTGGTTGGTTTCAAGATTCGAGAAGTTGGATATTGTTGCAAAAAGCCCATGTGTGTGTGAGAGAGAGAGGGAGAGAGGAGGAGGAAAGAGTGCGTGTGTGACAAAGACATGAAGAGTGTGTGTGCGAGAGGTATTACCATAAAATGAGGCGTTAGTGTGTGTGTGCTCGATCGAGAGGGCGTGTCTCAAGAAGGGACGAAAAATCAACATAGATACTAGGAGCAAAAGTGTGCGGTAGATGGATAAACCTATCTAGAGGCTGGTCGATCAATGTTTGTGAGAGAGATACGAGTCGGGGGTGCGGAAGCGAGAGTTTGTGTGTGAGAGAGAGAGACGGTAGTCGGTAGGGGGATCCAAAGCGGGAGTTGTGTGTGTGTGTGAGTGAGAGAGAGAGAGAGAGAGAGAGGAGAGTTTGTCTGATCGGTAAACAAATGAATAATGTCAGTTTTGGAACGGAGATGAAGACAGAAAGGAGACCCCGACAAACGGTGTGTGTGTGGGAGAGAGTAATTTTGGTGGTAGGAGTCATATATAGAAAGATATAGGGTCCGTGAGAGAACCCTTGAGAGAAAGGCAAAGTGAAAGACGAGTGAGAGTGTGTGTGTGGTGGTGAAAAAGAAAGCTTAGGTAGATATAGTGATACTAGAGAATGATAGAGACATGAGAGATAATGAAAACCATGTAATCTAGGAACATAGAGAGAGGGTGACACTTCTCGAGGGAGACGACAAGAGACCGTGTTTGCAAAAAAGGGAGAAGCATGTAGTGAGCGTGAGGGTGAGATGGAGAAAAGAAAGTGATAGCTACATGAAGGAGCACGCGAGAGAGACCTAGAGAGAGATGGGCATGAAACGAGATTCAAATATTTAGTTGTGTGTATAGAACATGTCAACATAAAAGAGATTCAAATATTTGAATTCCAGATGATGATACATGTAGTTCATACTCAAAGCAAAATTGATCTATCAAACATGCATACTAATTTGAATTTGCACGCGTGTATGTTATTTAATATATTGATATTACCGATCCATACATTTGAGCTGAACATAATTTGGTTTCAAAAATATGAATTCAAAGTTGAACATAATTTGGTTTCAAAAAGTTGAATTCAACCTTATGATTTTGAGATCATTGCATTTGTAAAACATATTTTATATATAAAGGAGCAGAATTCTTTGTTGTGCTTTTGAAAGTATATATAAAAAAAATGATGTATATAGATTTGTATTCGAATACAAAATGGATCCTGCCCGAAAAAAAGAATACAAAATGGATTCGAATTGAGTTGGCACGGTAAACGCGCAATCTTTTTCTGCAAAAAATTGAACGAAGTGGGGAAACTTGCAGTAACCGCCCGAAACCAAAATCTATGAGATGGAAATTACTGCCTATCCCTAACACGCAAAGCCTATCGGCTCGATTTCTATAGGTTTTGATAGGGGTAGCCTTGTAATTTCACTCAAACGTGACATAACCGCCTCCACCTCTCACCTCCCCAGATTCATACACGGTGGGAGCCAAAACACAGTTTCTCCTCGACCGAAATCGCCTCTCACCCCGATTCATACACGGTGGGCGCCAAAACAAACTCTCCTCGACTGAAATCTCCATCGGCAAATATTCGGTGTATGCGAGATTACCGTCCTATCCCCAACCGACTAATATTGTTGTGATGTAGGAAATTTAAAACGGTGGCTAAGTTTGTAAATTTCCTCGCATTTGAGACAAGCGCACCCTGAAGACATGGTTCCCCCCTACCTCTCTCCCTCAATTTCCCCATTCGTACTCTGTGGGCACCAAAACACCCTCTCCACCCCAGTCTCCTCCGTCCGCCACCCCATCCACCGTCGTCCTCCTCCCCCATGCCAGAGCTAATACCCCAATGCCGTTGTCCATTACAAGAGATCGGCCTCTCTCATCCACGGCTTCGGACCAGCATCCTTGCATCGCGTCCTCTCACTTCATCCGCACTGTCGTCCACCTTGCCGAGGCCACTCGTACGACCATCTCATCCATCGCGCTGGGATATTTCCCTCGCCGCCACCGTCTGCCCTCCTAGATCTCCTTCCACGCTGCCGACAGCCATCGCTACCGCAGCACCCTCAACGTCTCAGCAGATCCTTACACGACGCCACACCAGAGGTGGTACTCTTTCGTATCTGCTCAAGTTACTTATCTCAACAAGAAAATAGATCGCCACTGCTTTACTGTGATTTCTTGTCCATCACTTAGAATCTTACTTGTTAGTTGAAACCAAACATTGGTTGCGAAGTTCCCTTTGTCGGGGTTGCACCTTCAGATCCGCCATGGCACGCTCACCACTATACTCGCGATGCTTATGGTTTTCCCCTTTTATATTCCGCATCAGCTTAAATGACAGTCGACTGAATTTGAATTTGGGGTCAGTCCATTTTTGGTAGTTCGCCAAAGTTTGCCAGAGGGAAGTGATGACCCACAAGTATATGGGATCAATTGTAGCCTTTTCGATAATTAAGAGTGTCGAACCCAACGAGGAGCAGAAGGAAATGACAAGCGGTTTTCAGCAAGGTAATGTCTGCAAGTACTGAAATTGTAAGTAGCAGAGTAGTTTGATAGCCAGATAATTTGTAACGAGCAAGTAACAATAGTAGTAACAAAAGTGCAGCAAGGTAGCCCAATCCTTTTGAGGCAAAGGACAGGCCAAAACGGTCTCTTATAATAAGCAAAGCTTTCTTGAGGGTACACAGGAATTTCATCTAGTCACTTTCATCATGTTGGTTTGATTCGTGTTCGCTACTTTGATAATTTGATATGTGGGTGGACCGGTGCTTAGGTGTTGTTCTTACTTGAACAAACCTCCTACTTATGATTAACCCCCTCGCAAGCATCCGCAACTATGAGAAAAGTATTAAGAATAAATTCTAACCATAGCATTAAACTTTTGGATCCAATCGGTCCCTTACGGAATAGCGCATAAACTAGGGTTTAAGCTTCTATCACTCTCGCAACCCATCATCTAATAACTACTCCACAATGCATTCCCTTAGGCCCAAATATGGTGAAGTGTCATGTAGTCGACATTCACATGACACCACTAAGGGAATCACAACACACATACTATCAAAATATTGAACACATATCAAGTTCACATGATTACTTGCAACATGATTTCTCCCGTGACCTCAAGAACAAAAGTAACTACTCACAAATGATAATCATGCTCAAGATCAGAGGGGTATTAAATAGCATATTGGATCTGAACATATAATCTTCCACCAAATAAACCATATAGTAATCAACTACAAGATGTAATCAACACTATTAGTCACCCACAAGCACCAATCTATAGTTCCGGTACAAAGATTGAACACAAGAGATGACCTAGGGTTTGAGAGGAGATGGTGTTGTTGAAGATGTTGATGGAGATTGCCCTCCCCAAGATGGAAGAGTTGTTGGTGATGATGATGACGATGATTTCCCCCTCCGGGAGGGAAGTTCCCCCGGCGGAATCGCTCCGCCGGAGGGCAAAAGTGCTCCTGCCCAATTTCCGCCTCGAGATGGCGGCGCTCCATCCCGAAAGTCCTTTCCTTATTTTTTCTAGGTCAAAATGACTTATATACCAGAAGACGGGCACCGAAGGTGGGCCGAGGGGAGCACAACCCACCAGGACGCGCCTGGGCTCCCTGGCGTGCCCAGGTGGGTTGTGCCCACCTGGTGGGCCCCCTCTGGTACTTATTGGCTCCAATATTTCTCATTTATTCCATAAAAATTCCTGGTAAAGTTTCAGCTCATTTGGAGTTGTGCAGAATAGGTAGCCTGACGTACCTTTTTTTGGTCAGATTCCCAGCTGCCAGAATTCTCCCTCTTTGTGTGTACCTTGCATATTATGAGATAAAAGGCATTAGAATTACTCCAAAAAGCATTATTATGCATAAAAACATCATAAATAACAGTAGGAAAACATGATGCAAAATGGACGTATCAACTCCCCCAAGCTTAGACCTCGCTTGTCCTCAAGCGAAAACAGAAATCAAAAAACATGTCCACATGCTTAGAGAGAGAGGTGTCGATAAAAACAAAATACGGACATAGAAGCATCATGTAATTTTATTATAACAGCAACAAACTTTAACATAAAACTTTTATCATAGACTTCTCATGAATAAGTAACAATTCATCACACAATCAAAGTATAAAGCATAAACTCTATTAGAAACCAACAAACTATGTTCTCAGTCAACTTTGCAACTACAATTCATCATCTTTTCAGGAAGGGTCACGTATCGGAGCCTTTAGGCAAGTCCACATACTCAACCATCATATAGTCTTCTATGATTGCTAACACTCACCGCATACACATGAGCAAAACGTTTCAACCGGACACATAGAAAGATAGGGGCTTATAGTTTTGCCTCCTAACGTATTCACGTCAAGGGTGATGTCAACAATAATAACTCATGCTGCCCATATTCAACTGGACATATGTGCCTAGATCTTTCCTCACCACATGATGCTTGCCAAAGGAGAAAAATAGAAGGAAAAGAGAGAAGAACTTTGACTCTTGCATAAAAGTAAATACATAAAAGTAAAAGATAGGCCCTTCGCAGAGGGAAGCAGAGGTTGCCATGCGCTTATTTGTTTGTATGCTCAACCCCTTGTGATGGCAACCTTTATTATGCAGTCTGTCGCTTTTATTCTTCACCATCACAAGTTCGTACAACGCTCAATTTTCTCTTACACTAAATGATCTCACACTTTTAGAAGCAATTTTTATTGCCTTATTGCATCGATGACAACTTACTTGAAGGATCTTACTCAATCCATAGGTAGGTATGGTGGACTCTCAAAAATAAGATTTGGGTTTAAGGGTTTTTTAGATGCACAAGTAGTATCTCTACTTAGTGCGGAATTTTTGGCTAGCAAAGATGGGGGGCAAGCACCACATGTTGAAGGATCTATGACAATATAACTTCTATGTGAATATGAACAAACATAAATCATTAAGTTGTCTTCCTTGTCCAACGTCCACAACTTTGGCATATAATATTTTGATGGGGGCTCACAATCACAAAAGATTTCCATGATAGTGTATTTATATGTGAATCTTCTCTTCCCTTATTAATTCTTTCATGAGTTGCATCATTGACTAATGCTATGTTTGTCAATCTCTAATAAAATTTTCTACTTATACTTTTCCTTATGTGGTGTTATCACCTACCATAGGATTAGCATATGATCTTTTCATTTATTTCCTTTCTCTTTATTGAAACATGAAAGTAAAGAAAGCAAAAACTCAAACTAAACTTTATTATATATCTCGCACACGATTACAAGGATGGATTACTAAGCAAGCTCTCAAAAAGAAAGGATCGAACTAAACTTTTATTCATCTAAAGCAAAAGATAACCATGGATCAAACTAAGAAAAGTAAAGGCAAAAGATACTGGGGGTGATACGATACTGGGGCACCTCCCCCAAGCTAGGCGGAAGCCAAGGGGAGTGCCCATACCCGATACTCAATTTTCTTTTGGTGATGAAGAAGGAGGTGGTGGTGATGATGAAGTAGAAGCGATCTTGTCCTCGGATTTCCATGGCAGGGGCTCACCATTATAAGAGGAGGAGTGAGTCTCACGGGTCCTGCAACTGGCAGCCAAACTCATACCTTTAAACCTTGCCTCATATTCAAAGACTTGGTTTTGGAGGTCATAGATCTGGCTCTGGAGGAAGTTGATTTGCTCATTGAAGGAGAAGACGATGTCCTTCATGGACTTGCCCTCCACCTTGAGATCACGGGTGTAGTCCGCGATCATGAGGTCATTGGCATTGAGTCCACGTTCCACCATCCCCTTGCGACGAAAAACGTCCTGCTCCACAGCTTCAAGCCTAGCCTCCACGGATCCAGTCCCCTTGGGGCCTTGCACATCGCGGATGTGGAGCACCCCCTCACGCATCTGGATAGCTTGAGGGTGCTGCATCACCTCCCGCAGATATGGGTTGATGACGTTCTCGAAGAACTTGTCCTTGGAGGAGCTTGAAGCGGCCATGGTGGATTAGATCTGTCAGAAAACAGCAAGGAAAAGAAAACAGGAGATTTCTCCGTGATACGGAGGTCAATAGGTTCGGGGGGTATATAAAGATTTTTTATCTTGGGAAACAAGCAAACGGAAGAAAAACGGAGTCCGGAAGGTACCCGAGGTGGGCACAACCCACCTGGGCGCGCCTGGCAAGCCAGGCGCGCCCTGGTGTCTTGTGCCCACCAGGGTGACCTTCCCGGTAGTTTCTTATTTTCCTAATTTTCTAAATATTACAAAACTGACAAAAAATATTTTTGCGAATTTTTCGGAGTCCGTTTACTTACCGTATCACGTACCTCCTCTTTTTCATGATTCTGGAGTGTTCCGGAAGGACTCTTTTATGTGTTCTTCCGGTGTCACAGTTTGGCTAATATTACTTTCAACATTAATGGGCATACCTAAGATATAATGTTTTATTCATTGCCCATTAACAACCTTCGGGTTAGTACCTTCGGCATTATTTATTTTGATAGCTCCAGACCGATAAACCTCCTCGGTAACATAGGGTCCTTCCCATTTGGAGAGGAGTTTTCCTGCAAAGAATCTGAAACGAGAGTTGTACAAAAGAACATATTCTCCAACTTTGAACTCATGCTTTTGGATTCTTTTATCATGCCATCTTTTAACTTTTTCTTTAAATAACTTGGCATTTTCATAAGCTTGGGTTCTCCATTCATCTAATGAGCTAATAACAAATAACCTCTTTTCACCGGCAAGTTTGAAATCATAGTTGAGTTCTTTAATTGCCCAATATGCTTTATGTTCTAACTCAAGAGGCAAATGACAAGCTTTTCCATAAACCATTTTATAAGGAGACATACCCATAGGATTTTTATATGCTGTTCTATAAGCCCAAAGTGCATCATCTAATTTCTTAGACCAATTCTTCCAGGACCTATTGACAGTCTTTTGCAAAATTAATTTTATTTCTCTATTGCTAAGTTCAACTTGACCACTAGACTGAGGATGATAGGGTGATGCAATTGTATGGTTAACATCATACTTGGCAAGCAGTTTACGGAAAGCACCATGAATAAAGTGTGAACCACCATCAGTCATTAAATATCTACGGACTCCAAACCTTGGGAAAATAACTTCCTTAAGCATTTTAATAGAGGTGTTGTGATCAGCACTGCTGGTTGGAATAGCTTCTACCCACTTAGTAATATAATTAACAGCAACCAAAATATGAGTATACCCATTAGAGGAAGGAAAAGGTCCCATGAAATCAAATCCCCAAACATCAAATGGTTCAACAGCGAGAGAATAATTCATAGGCATTTCTTGACGCTTACCGATATTACCTATTCTTTGGCATTCATCACAAGATAAGATGAAATTACGAGCATCCTTGAAGAGAGTAGGCCAATAAAAACCAGATTGCAATACCTTATGAGCAGTTCTGTCTCCCGCATGATGTCCTCCATAAGCTTCGGAGTGACATTTCCGTAGGATTTGTCCCTGTTCATGCTCAGGTACACAACGTCTAATAATACCATCTACTCCTTGTTTATAAAGATGTGGGTCATCCCAGAAGTAATGTATTAAATCATAGAATAATTTTTTCTTTTGTTGGTATGTAAAGCTAGGTGGTAAATATTTAGCAACAATGTAATTAGCATAATCAGCATACCAAGGAGTGTTATTAGAAACATTTATTGCAGCTAACTGCTCATCAGGAAAGCTATCATCAATAGGTAGTGGATCATCAAGGACATTTTCAAGCCTAGACAAGTTATCAGCTACGGGATTCTCTGCTCCTTTTCTATCAGTAATATGCAAATCAAATTCTTGTAGCAAGAGAACCCACCTAATGAGTCTAGGTTTAGCATCTTTCTTTTCCATTAGATATTTTATAGCAGCATGATCGGTGTGAACAGTCACTTTAGAATCAACAATGTAGGATCTAAATTTATCACAAGCAAACACAACTGCTAAGAATTCTTTTTCAGTAGTAGCATAATTTCGTTGGGCACTGTCTACAGTTTTACTAGCATAATGGATAACATTTAGTTTCTTATCAACTCTTTGTCCTAGAACAGCACCAACAGCATAATCACTAGCATCACACATAATTTCAAAAGGCAAGTTCCAATCAGGTGGTTGAACAATAGGTGCAGTAATTAAGGCTTTCTTGAGTGTTTTGAAGGCTTCTAAACAATCATCATCAAAAACTAAAGGAGTGTCCTTTTGCAAAAGATTTGTAAGAGGCCTAGAAATTTTAGAAAAGTCCTTGATAAATCTCCTATAGAAACCAGCATGACCAAGGAAACAACAAATACCTTTGATATCTTTAGGACATGGCATTTTCTCAATTGCATCAACCTTAGCTTTGTCCACCTCAATACCTCTTTCAGAAATTTTATGGCCCAAAACAATACCTTCATTAACCATAAAAGTGGCACTTCTCCCAATTCAAGACAAGATTTGTTTGCTCACATCTCTGCAAAACTCGATCAAGATTGCTTAAACAATCATCAAAAGACTTCCCATAAACAGAAAAGTCATCCATGAAAACCTCAACAATCTTTTCACAAAAGTCAGAGAATATAGCAGTCATATATCTTTGAAAGGTAGCAGGTGCATTGCATAAACCAAAAGGCATACGTCTATAAGCATAAGTTCCAAAGGGACAAGTGAAAGTGGTCTTTTCTTGATCAGGTTGAGAAACAGGTATTTGTGAAAAACCAGAATATCCATCAAGGAAACAAAAATGTGTGTGCTTTGACAATATTTCTAGCATTTGATCAATAAAAGGCAAAGGGTAATGATCTTTTCTAGTTACTTTGTTTAATTTTCTAAAATCAATTACCATTCTATAGCCTGTAACAATTCTTTGTGGGATGAGTTCATTTTTATCATTAGGAACAACAGTAATTCCTCCCTTCTTAGGGACACAATGAACAGGACTCACCCACCTACTATCAGCTATAGGATAGATTATACCTGCTTCCAGAAGTTTTAATATTTCCGTTCTTACCACTTCTTTCATCTTCGGATTTAGCCGACGTTGGTGATCAACAACGGGTTTAGCATCAGGTTCCATACTAATTTTGTGCTGACATAGAGTGGGACTAATGCCCTTAAGATCATCAAGAGTATATCCAATAGCAGCTCGGTGCTTCCTTAGAACTTTCAATAGTCTTTCTTCTTCATGTTCTGAAAGGTTAGCACTAATAATAACAGGATATATCTTTTTCTCATCAAGATAAGCATATTTCAAAGTTTCTGGCAATTGTTTTAATTCAAACACAGGATCACCTTTAGGTGGAGGAGGACCTCCTAGAGTTTCAATAGGCAAATTGTGTTTAAGCAGAGGACGTTGTTCAAATAAAACCTCATCTATTTTATTTCTTTCATGCATATGTAAATCATTTTCATGGTCTAGCAGATATTGTTCTAAAGGATCAGTAGGAGGCACAACAATAGAAGCAAGACCAATTATTTCATCCTTACTAGGCAATTCTTTTTTATGAGGTTTTCTACTAAACTTGGAAAAGTTAAACTCATGAGACTCATCACCAAAACGGACACCGACAGTTTGTTTCTTACAATCTATTTTAGCATTAACGATGTTCAACAAAGGTCTACCAAAGATAATGGGACAAAAATCATCTTGTGGGGAACCAAGAACAAGAAAATCAATAGGGTATTTTATTTTCCCACACAAGACTTCAACATCTCTAACAATCCCAATTGGTGATATGGTGTCTCTATTAGCAAGTTTAATAGTAACATCTATGTCTTCTATCTCAGCGAGTGCTATGTCATTCATAATTTCTTGATATAAGGTAAAGGGAATAGCACTCACGCTAGCACCTATGTCGCATAAACCATGATAACAATGATCTCCTATTTTAACTGAGACAATGGGCATGCCAACAACGGGTCTACGAATATCTGACTTATCAGGTTTGACAATTCTAGTAGCTTCATTACAGAAGTAAATAACATGTCCATCTATGTTTTCTTCTAGGAGATCCTTAACCATAGCAACACTAGGTTCTACTTTGATTTGTTCATCAGGTTTAGGTGTTCTAATATAACTTTTATTGACCACAGTTGAAACTTTAGAATGTTCCTTTATCCTAACAGGGAAAGGTGGTTTCTCAATATAAGCAGTTGGAACAACTGGATCAACATTATAAATAATAGTTTCCTCTTTAGCTGGTACCGGTTCTTTAATTTCCTTTTTAATAGGTGGGTGATATTTAAACCACTTCTTCTTGGGGAGATCAACATGAGTAGCAAATGATTCACAAAAGGAGGGTACTATCTCAGAGTCAAGTCCGTATTTAGTGCTAAACTTTTGAAAAGCATCGGTATTCATAAAATTAACACAATCATACTTAAGCTTAATACCTGACTCTTTACCTTCGTCGAGTGCCCAATCTTCAGAATTGCGTTTAATTCTTTCCAAAAGATCCCACCTGAATTCAATGGTCTTCTTCATAAAGGAACCAGTACAAGAAGTATCAAGCATGGATTGATCATCACGAGAAAGTCGAGCATAAAAATTCTGAATAATAATTTCTCTTGAGAGCTCATGATTGGGGCATGAATATAACATTGACTTAAGCCTCCCCCAAGCTAGAGTGATACTTTCTCCTTCACGAGGCCAAAAATTATATATGTAATTCCGGTCACGATGAACTAGATGCATAGGATAATTTTTTTGGTGAAACTCCAATTTCAATCGATTCCAATTCCAAGATCCAATATCATCACATAGCCTATAACATGCCAATGCATTTCCCTTCAAAGATAAAGGGAAAACCTTCTTATTAACCTAATCCCTGGGTAAACCTACAAGCTTAAACAATCCACAAATTTCTTCCACATATATCAAGTGCATATCAGGATGTTCGGTTCCATCTCCTGCATAAGGATTAGCTAGCAGTTGTTCTATCATACCTGATGGAATTTCATATTCAATATTTTTAGTAGGTGCAGTAGGTTGAGGGGTAACTAATTGTGGTTCCGGTCGAGGTGAAGATACCCCGAACAAACCCCTCAAAGGATTGTTTTCCATAGTAACAAGTGACAATAAATTTCAGCACATAGTAATAATTTTTCCTTACCAATTTCCACTTACCAAAAGCGCTTCACTCCACAGCAACGGCGCTAGAAAATAGTTTGATGACCCACAAGTATATGGGATCAATTTTAGCCTTTTCGATAAGTAAGAGTGTCGAACCCAACGAGGAGCAGAAGGAAATGACAAGCGGTTTTCAGCAAGGTAATGTCTGCAAGTACTGAAATTGTAAGTAGCAGAGTAGTTTGATAGCCAGATAATTTGTAACGAGCAAGTAACAATAGTAGTAACAAAAGTGCAGCAAGGTAGCCCAATCCTTTTCAGGCAAAGGACAGGCCAAAACGGTCTCTTATAATAAGCAAAGCGTTCTTGAGGGTACACGGGAATTTCATCTAGTCACTTTCATCATGTTGGTTTGATTCGTGTTCGCAACTTTGATAATTTGATATGTGGGTGGACCGGTACTGAGGTGCTGTTATTACTTGAACAAACCTCCTACTTATGATTAACCCCCTCGCAAGCATCCGCAACTACGAGAAAAGTATTAAGAATAAATTCTAACCATAGCATTAAACTTTTGGATCCAATCGGTCCCTTACGGAATAGCGCATAAACTAGGGTTTAAGCTTCTATCACTCTCGCAACCCATCATCTAATAACTACTCCACAATGCATTCCCTTAGGCCCAAATATGGTGAAGTGTCATGTAGTCGACGTTCACATGACACCACTAAGGGAATCACAACACACATACTATCAAAATATCGAACACATATCAAGTTCACATGATTACTTGCAACATGATTTCTCCCGTGACCTCAAGAACAAAAGTAACTACTCACAAATGATAATCATGCTCAAGATCAGAGGGGTATTAAATAGCATATTGGATCTGAACATATAATCTTCCACCAAATAAACCATATAGTAATCAACTACAAGATGTAATCAACACTACTAGTCACCCACAAGCACCAATCTATAGTTCCGGTACAAAGATTGAACACAAGAGATGACCTAGGGTTTGAGAGGAGATGGTGTTGTTGAAGATGTTGATGGAGATTGCCCTCCCCAAGATGGAAGAGTTGTTGGTGATGATGATGACGATGATTTCCCCCTCCGGGAGGGAAGTTCCCCCGGCGGAATCGCTCCGCCGGAGGGCAAAAGTGCTCCTGCCCAATTTCCGCCTCGAGACGGCGGCGCTCCATCCCGAAGGTCCTCTCCTTATTTTTTCTAGGTCAAAATGACTTATATACCAGAAGACGGGCACCGAAGGTGGGCCGAGGGGAGCACAACCCACCAGGACGCGCCTGGGCTCCCTGGCGTGCCCAGGTGGGTTGTGCCCACCTGGTGGGCCCCCTCTGGTACTTATTGGCTCCAATATTTCTCATTTATTCCATAAAAATTCCTGGTAAAGTTTCAGCTCATTTGGAGTTGTGCACAATAGGTAGCCTAACGTAGCTTTTTCAGGTCAGATTCCCAGCTGCCAGAATTCTCCTTCTTTGTGTGTACCTTGCATATTATGAGAGAAAAGGCATTAGAATTACTCCAAAAAGCATTATTATGCATAAAAACATCATAAATAACAGTAGGAAAACATGATGCAAAATGGACGTATCAACTCCCCCAAGCTTAGACCTTGCTTGTCCTCAAGCGAAAACAGAAATCGAAAAACATGTCCACATGTTTAGAGAGAGAGGTGTCGATAAAAACAAAATACGGACATAGAAGCATCATGTAATTTTATTATAACAGCAACAAACTTTAACATAAAACTTTTATCATAGACTTCTCATGAATAAGTAACAATTCATCACACAATCGAAGTATAAAGCATAAACTCTATTAGAAACCAACAAACTATGTTCTCAGTCAACTTTGCAACTACAATTCATCATCTTTTCAGGAAGGGTCACGTATCGGAGCCTTTAGGCAAGTCCACATACTCAACCATCATATAGTCTTCTATGATTGCTAACACTCACCGCATACACATGAGCAAAACGTTTCAACCGGACACATAGAAAGATAGGGGCTTATAGTTTTGCCTCCTAACGTATTCACCTCAAGGGTGATGTCAACAATAATAACTCATGCTGCCCATATTCAACTGGACATATGTGCCTAGATCTTTCCTCACCACATGATGCTTGCCAAAGGAGAAAAATAGAAGGAAAAGAGAGAAGAACTTTGACTCTTGCATAAAAGTAAATACATAAAAGTAAAAGATAGGCCCTTCGCAGAGGGAAGCAGAGGTTGCCATGCGCTTATTTGTTTGTATGCTCAACCCCTTGTGATGGCAACCTTTATTATGCAGTCTGTCGCTTTTATTCTTCACCATCACAAGTTCGTACAACGCTCAATTTTCTCTTACACTAAATGATCTCACACTTTTAGAAGCAATTTTTATTGCCTTATTGCATCGATGATGATGACGATGATTTCCCCCTCCGGGAGGGAAGTTCCCCCGGCGAAATCGCTCCGCCGAAGGGCAAAAGTGCTCCTGCCTAAGTTCCGCCTGGAGACGGCGGCGCTCCATCCCAAAAGTCCTCTCCTTATTTTTTCTAGGTCAAAATGACTTATATACCAGAAGATGGGCACCAGAGGTGGGCCGAGGGGAGCACAACCCACCAGGGCGCGCCTGGGCTCCCTGGTGCACCCAGGTGGTTTGTGCCCACCTGGTGGGCCCCCTCTGGTACTTATTGGCTCCAATATTTCTCATTTATTCCATAAAAATTCCCGGTAAAGTTTCTGCTCATTTGGAGTTGTGCAGAATAGGTAGCCTGACGTAGCTTTTTCAGGTCCTGATTCCCAGCTGCTGGAATTCTCCCTCTTTGTGTGTACCTTGCATATTATGAGAGAAAAGGCATTAGAATTACTCCAAAAAGCATTATTATGCATAAAAACATCATAAATAACAGTAGGAAAACATGATGCAAAATGGACGTATCGGGAAGGAAGGGGCTTGCTGGAGGGCTGCCCCATTATCTATCTTAGGGTTTTGGGTGCGGACAGTGGTTGTGGGGGGCGGTCGTCGGGCTATGGTGGGGCCTCACCGGAGGCAAAATGATATGTTTCCAACGTATCTATAATTTCTGCTTGTTCCATGCTGTTATATTATCATTCTTGGATGTTTTACAGTCATTTTAAAGCAACTTTATATCATTTTTTGGGACTAACCTATTGACATAGTGCCCAGTGCCAGTTGTTGTTTTTTGCTTGTTTTTTACTTGACAATTTCTGGCGCCGTCACCCGTAGAGGGATTGACAACCCCTCATAAGCGTCGGGTTGCAAGTATTTGTTCTTTGTGTGCAGGTACCGTTTACATAGTGTTGTTTGGTTCTCCTACTGGATTGATACCTTGGTTTCATAACTCAGGGAAATACCTACCGTAGCTGTGCTGCATCATCCCTTCCTCTTTGGGGAAATACCGACGTAGTTCAAGCGACATCACAAAACTCCACGCGGGTGGGCGGGTGGGGGGTCGGATTGGCTAGAGGGATGGCCGGGGGCGGCGAAAGACCGGTGGTGGTGGGCGGTTCATGGGAGGGCGGGGGCCGGTGGTTCGGCCGGCGGCCCGTGCGATGGTCTATAGGGGAAGAATAAGAGGCGAGGAAGAAGAAGGGTTAGGAGACATAGGATCTTCATCCAACCGCCTGAAATGGTCGACTGACCCAAATGATGAAAGTCAGGCGACTTGCATGTAGACATTCCCATATATTCAGTACCATCATCGTAGGTGCTTCGAGACGTGCAAGCAGTGCTCCTCAACCCATCAAGCTAAACAACATGCCACTCATAATTCCAAACTTAGTTGCTCAAATACAAATCTGATATGATGCTGACATGTACTAAAATATAGAATGTTTAATTGGTCAGCTAATGTTCCTACTTTACTTTCGAAAAGCACGTGTGCCACATATCGAGGGACAACAGGGAGTTGCATTCTTTATGCGCTCTGGTTCATCATCTGTGGGCAACAAACATTTTATTATCCAAAATCTGCTTGCTCTTCTTTAGCATGCTCCTCTTCTATTCTTCTTTAATAAGTACTCTCTCCGTTCCTAAATATAAGTCTTTGTAGAGATTCCTCTACGGATGATAACCCACAAGTATAGGGGATCGCAACAGTTTTTGAGGGTAGAGTATTCAACACAAATTTATAGATTTGACACAAGGGGAGCCAAAGAATACTTGTAAGTATTAGCAGTTGAGTTGTCAATTCAACCACACCTGGAGATTAATTATCTGCAGCAATATGATCAGTAGCACAGTAATATGATAGTTTTGATAGCAGTGATGATAGTAATAGTAACAGTGATACAATGATTTTGTAGCAAGTGTAACAGTAACAGCAGCAGTAGTAACTTAGCAAGAACAATATATGGAAAATTCATAGGCATTGGATCGGTGAATTCATTGGATGATATTCATCAAATAACAGTCATAACCTAGGGCGATACGGCACTAGCTCCAGTTCATAAATATTATGTAGGCATGTATTCCGTAAATAGTCATTCGTGCTTATGGAAAGAATTTGCATGACATCTTTTGTCCTACCCTCCCGTGGCAGCGGGGTCCACAAGGAAACTAAGGGATATTAAGGCCTCCTTTTAATAGAGAACCGGAACAAAGCACTAACACATAGTGAATACATGAACTCCTCAAACTATGGTCATCACCAGAAAGTATCCCGATTACTGTCACACCGGGGTTTACGAATCATAACACGTAATAGCTGAATATGACTTGCAAGATTGGATCTAGAACATAGATATAATGGTGATAACATAAACGGTTCAGATCTGAAATCATGGCACCCGGGCCCAAAGTGACAAGCATTAAGCATGGCAAAGTCATAACAACATCAATCTCAGAACATAATGGATACTAGGGATCAAGCCCTAACAAAACTAACTCGATTACATGATGAATCTCATCCAACTCCTCATCGACCAGCGAGCCTACGAAGGAATTACTCACTCCCGGTGGGGAGCATCATGGAATTGGAGATGGAGAAGGGTTGGTGATGACGAAGATCGAAGATCCCCCTCTCCGGAGCCCCAAAGGGGCTCCATATCTGGCCTCCCAATGAAGAACAGGAGGTGGCGGCGGCTTCGTATCATGAAACGCGATAATTCTTTCTCCCTGACTTTTTTCTCCAAAAATAGGATTTTATAGAGTCGGAGTCAGGGTCTGCGGGGCCACCAGGAGGGCACAACTCACCTGGGCGCGCCTGGAGGGGGCACGCACCCTGGTGGGTTGTGCTCACCAAGGGTCCCCCCTTCGGTGGTTCTTGGCTCCAGTATTTTTCTTTTATTCCATAAAAAAATTCTCCAAAAAGTTTCGTTCCATTCTGAGAACTTTTATTTCTGCACAAAAACAACACCATGGTAGTTCTGCTAAAAACAGCGTCAGTCCGGGTTAGTTTCATTCAAATCATGCAAATTAGAGTCCAAAACAAGAGCAAAAGCTTTAGGAAAAGTAGATACGACGGAACGTATCAACTCCCCCAAGCTTAAACCTTTGCTTGTCCTCAAGCAATTCAGTTGATAAACTGAAAGTGAAAAACAAAAACTTTTACGAACTCTTTTGTTCTTGTGTTACATAAATAAGCTTGAGTAGCACCCAGGTTTTCAGCAAAGATTATAACTAACCATGTCAACAATAACTCTTAGAAATTATATTAACTCATATCAATGGCATAAGCAACTAGCGAGCAATAATAAAATATCTCAACTGACAACACTTTGTCAAAACAATCGTGAAATAATATGACAACAGTGGTATCTCGCTAGCCCTTTCTGAAACCGCAAAACATAAATGCAGAGCACCTCCAAAGTTCAAGCAGCGACTAAACATTGTAATTCATGGTAGAAAAGATCCAGTCATGATGCAGCCAACATTAGCTACACATAATGCATGAGGATGACAATAGTGCTCTCAGATCTGGCACTTATTTGAGAAGGTGGTGACACAACATAAAATTAAATAGATAGTCCCTTCGCGGAGGGAAGCAGTGATTTGCAGCGGTACCAGAGCTCAGATTTTTAAAACAGAGATAAATGAAATTTTGAGAAATGCACCCTTCCTGTTTACTTCGCGACCATTAGTTATCGATATCTGATGTCGCTTGAACTACGTCGGTATTTCCCCAAAGAGGAAGGGATGATGCAGCACAGCAACGGTAGGTATTTCCCTCAGTTATGAAACCAAGGTATCAATCTAGTAGGAGAACCAAGCAACACTATGTAAACGGAACCTGCACACAAATAACAAATACTTGCAACCCAACGATTAGGAGGGGTTGTCAATCCCTCTACGGGTAACGATGCCAGAAATTGTCAAGTTGGCGGGATACAAATTGTATAGATTGGATAAATAGATCTCGAAAAAATGCGAAATAAAATAAATAGCAAAAAAGTGCAGCAAGGTATTTTTGGGTTTTTGGTATAATAGATCTGGAAATAAAAGCGAATAAAAATTGAACTCAAAGCAAATATGATAAAGAATAGACCCGGGGGCCGTAGATTTCACTAGTGGCTTCTCTTAAGAAAATAGCATACGGTGGGTAAACAAATTACTGTTGGGCAATTGATAGAACATCAAATAATTATGACGATATCCAGGCAATGATCATTATATAGGCATCACGTCCAAGATTAGTAGACCGACTCCTGCCTGCATCTACTACTATTACTCCACACATCGACCGCTATCCAGCATGCATCTAGTGTATTAAGTTCATGGAGAAAGGGAGTAATGCAATAAGAACGATGACATGATGTAGACGAGATCTATTCATGTAAGAATAGCCCCCATCTTGTTATCCTTAATAGCAATGATACATGCGTGTCTTGCTGCCCCTTCTGTCACTGGGAAAGAACACCGCACGATCGAACCCATCACAAAGCACCTCTTCCCATTGCAAGAAAAATCGATCTAGTTGGCCTAAATAAATCAAAGAATCAAAGAAGAAATACGAGGCTATAAGTAATCATGTATAAAAGAGATCAAAGAACTCAAATAACTTTCATGGATATAGATCTGATCATAAACTCAAAGTTCACCGGATCCCAACAAACACACCGCAAGAAGAGTTACATCAAATAGATCTCCAAGAGACCATTGTATTGAGAATCAAAAAGAGAGACGAAGCCATCTAGCTACTGCCTACGGACCCGTAGGTTTACAATGAACTACTCACGCATCATCGAAGAGGCACCAATGAGGATGATGAACCCCTCCGTGATGGTGTCTAGATTGGATCTCGTGGTTCTGGAACTTGCAGCGGCTGGAATTGTGTTTTGTTGACTCCCCTAGGGTTTTTGGAATATTTTGGTATTTATAGGGCGAAGAGGCGGTGCGGGAGGCCATCGAGGTGGGCACAACCCACCTGGGCGCGCCTGGGCCGCCAGGCGCGCCCTGGTAGGTTGTGCTCCCCTCGGATCCCCCCTCTGGTACTTCTTTGGCCCAAGAGGTGTCTTCTGGTCCAGAAAAATTCTCCAAAAAGTTTCGCTGCGTTTGGACTCCGTTTGGAATTGATTTTCTGTGAAGTAAAAAACAAGCAAAAACAGCAACTGGCACTGGGCACTATGTCAATAGGTTAGTCCCAAAAAATGATATAAAGTTGCTATAAAATGATTGTAAAACATCCAAGAATGATAATATAACAGCATGGAACAAGCAAAAATTATAGATACGTTGGAGACGTATCAGCACCCCCAAGCTTAATTCCTACTCGTCCTCGAATTGGTAAATGATAAAAATAGAATTTTTGATGTGGAATGCTGCCTAACATGTTCATCACATAATCTTTTCTTTGTAGCATGGACATATGGACTTTTATATGGTTCAAAGCAATAGTCTAGTTTTGACATGAAGAATTCAATACTCAAGCATATCAACAAGCAACCATGTCTTTCAAAATATCAACACTCAAGAAAGTTATCCCTAGCCCATCATGCTCAATCATTGATCCATTCATGAAACACATTCGCATATTAGCTATACCCAATGCTCAAGTACGATCATAGTGCCCCTTAGTTGGTGCTTTATAAGAGAAGATGGAGACTCAAATAAAAATTGCATAAAGTAAATAGATATGCCCTTCGCAGAGGAAAGTAAGGATTTGTAGAGGTGCCAGAGCTCAAAGCTTAAATTAAGATATAAAAAAATTGAGAGGCATACTTTTCCCATCAACGAAAACGACCGAGTAATTCCCAACACTTTCCATGCTAGATATATCATAGGTGGTTCCCAAATAGACAATAAAGTTTATTCCTTTTTCCACCATTCTTTCACTTTCCATGGCTAGCCGTATCCACGGGTGCCCTCCATACCAACACTTTCCAAGGAATTTATTATTTGACAACATAAAGTAAATTTCTTTTTCATTTTGGGACTGAGCATCCCTATTACCGCCGCACTCTTGTGCAATGACAAGTGAATAAACACTCATCTTGAGAATAACACATCTAGCATGGAAAATATTGGCCACCCCCTGCCGCTTCATGAGCGGTACGAGCACACAAAAAGGAAATTTATTTTGAAAATTAGAGATGGCACATACAAATTTGCTTAGAACGGCACGGGAATACTGCATATAGGTAGGTATGGTGGACTCATATGGCAAAACTGGGTTTAAAGATTTTGGATGCACAAGTAGTATTTCTACTTAGTACAAGTGAAGGCTAGCAAAAAGATTGAGAAGCAACCAACCAAGAAACAAAAAATCACATAAGCGAGCATTAAGCATAACTAACACCGAATAATGCACCACAAGTAGGACGTAATTTCATTGCATAACTATTGACTTTTGTGCTTGCATAGGGAATCACAAACCTTAACACCAATATTCTTACTAAAGCATAATTACTCACCAACATGACTCACATATCACTATCATCATATCTCAAAGCTATTACAAAGAATCAAATTTATTTTGTCCAATGATCTTCATGAATTTTTTTATTATATCCCTCTTGAATATCTATCACTTTGGGACTAGTTTCATATGTTGCATTTGCTTTTGACAATCTCAAACAAATCTAAGTGAAGAACATGAGCATAATTTTTCGTCTCTCAAAATAATATAAGTGAAGCATGAGAGGATTTCTTCAAAAATTTACTAACTCTCAAATTAATGTAAGTGAAACATGATAGCATTTCTTCCAAAATATTAAAGCACACCGTGCTCAAAAAGATATAAGTGAAGCACTAAAGCAATTCCATAGCTCAAAAAAAATTAAGTGAAGCATATAGAGCAATTCTAACAAATCATAGCATAATTTTGGCTCTCTCAAATAGATGTGTCCAGCAAGGATACTTGTGACAAACTAAAAAGCAAAACAAGCAAAGACTCATATAATACAAGACGCTCCAAGCAAAACTCATGATATGTGATGAATAAAAATATAGCTCCAAGGAAAATACCGATGGTCGTTAGAAGAAAGAGGGGATGCCTTTCGGGGCATCCCCAAGCTTAGTTGCTTGGTTCTCCTTGAATATTAACTTGGGGTGCCATTGGGCATCCCCAAGCTTAGGCTTTTCTTACTCCTTATTCCTTCATCCATCGTGATCTCACCCAAAACTTGAAAACTTCAATCACACAAAACTTAACAAAACCTTCGTGAGATCCGTTAGTATAAGAAAACCAATCTTTAATTTAAGTACTGTAGAAAACCCATTAAAATTTTGTTATTGCATTATATCTACTTTATTCAAACTTTTCCATGGCTTATACCCCCCGATACAATCCATAGATTCATCAAAATAAGCACACAACGCAAAGAAAACAGAATCTGTCAAAAACAGAACAGTCTGTAAAGATGCGAATTGTTATCATAATTTTGTTACTCCAAAAATTCTAAACAATTAGGAGAACAGAGGAAATTTTTATATCAACCTTTTTTAAAAAAAATCAGAATTTTTTGTCGCTTCTGTCAATTTTGATAATTATTTTACTGGACACAGAAGTTTCTGTTTTTCGACAGGATCAAATCAACTATCACCAAAGCTATCCCAAAGGCTTTACTTGGCACAAAAACTAATTAAAACATAAAAAACACAATCATAACAGAGGCATAATTGTACAAACACTCAAGAACAGAAATAAAAAGGCAAAAATAAATTTTATTCATTGGGTTGCCTCCCAACAAGCGCTATCATTTTATGCCCCTAGCTAGGCATAATGCATAGATTCAAGTATTGTCATCTTTAGTTCTAGATCCATAGGATGCCCTCATGATTGATTCATATGGTGGCTTAATTATTGTTCTAGGGAAGTGTTCCATACCCTTTATTAGTGGAAATTGGAATTTAAGATTGCCTTCTTTCATATCAATCACGGCACCAATAGTACGGAAAACGGTCTACCAAGTATAATTGGACAAGACGGATTGCAATTAATATCAAGAACAATAAAATCTATGGGCACATAATTCCTATTTGCAAGAATAAGAACATCATTAATTATTCCCAAAGGCTTTTTAATAGTAGAATCATCCAAGTGCAAATTAAGAGAACATTCTTCAATATCGGTAAGACAAAGCACATCACATAGAGATTTCGGAATTGTGGAAACACTAGCACCCAAATCACATAAAGAAAAGCACTCATAATTTTTTATCTTGACTTTGATGGTAGGTTCCCATTCATCATGTAATTTTCTAGGAATTGAAATCTCTAATTACAACTTTTCTTCCAAAGCTTTCATCATGGCATCTACGATATGTTTAGTAAAAGCTTTATTTTGTTCATAGGCATGGGGTGAATTAATCATGGATTGCAACAAAGAAATAAAATCAATCAAAGATCAATTATCATAATTAAAGTCTTTATAATCCAAAAGAGTGGGCACATCGCAAGTTAAAGTTTTGACCTCTCCAAACCCACTTTTATCAATTTTTTCATCAAGATTTTCACCCTCCGAATTATCGGGACGCCTTCTAGCTAAAGTTGAATCTTCTTAAGTCCCTTTATCATCAATTTTAATTTTAATAAACAAGGAATCAATAGAAGAAACACCAATCACTTTAAGATCTTCATCATTTTTATGAAAGCAATCACTAGAAAATGCTCTTTCTAAAAATTCTCGTTTAGCTCTAAGCATAGCGGTTATTTTCTTACTTTCATCCATAGAAACATATAAAGCTTTAATTGATTCCTCAACCTTCGGTACAAAAATTTTCAACTTGAGATTTTGTACATCATGAGAGATTCTATCAATGCTTCTAGACATATCATCAATCTTATTCAACTTTTCTTCTATCGTATTATTGAAAACTTTTTGGGCATTGATAAATTCTTTAATATTATTCTCAAGATCAAAGGTGTTCCTATTATTATTGTAAGAAGGATTACCATAGGAATTACCATAATTATTAGAGGAATTTCCAGGAAAAGGCCTAGGATTAAAATTACCTCTATAAGCATTGTTATTAAAATTGTTCCGCGAGACAAAATCCACATCTACGGAATCACTATTTTCCTCAATCAAAGTAGACAAAGGCACATCATTAAGATCAATAGGGGCACTTTTATTAGCAACCAATTTCATAAGAGCATCAACTTTTTCACTCAAAGTACTAATTTCTTCAACCGAATTAACTTTTTTACTAGTAGGTGCTCTTTCGGTATGCCATTGTGAATAATTTGCCATAATATTATCAAGCAATTTAGTAGCTTCACCCAAAGTAATTTCCATAAAAGTACCACCCGCGGCGGAATCTAAAAGATTTCTAGAAACATAGTTCAATCCCGCATAAATTTTTTGTATGAACATCCAAAGATTTAAACCATGAGTAGGGCAATTTCTTAGCATCAATTTCATTCTTTAACAAGATTTTGCAATGTGTTCATGCTCAAGTTGCTCAAAATTCATGATTTTGGTTCTAAGGGAAATAATTTTCGCGGGTGGAAAATACTTAGTAATGAAAGCATCTTTGCATTTATCCCAAGAATCGATATTATTGCGAGGCAAAGAAGAAAACCAAATTTTTGCACGACCTCGCAAAGAAAACGGAAATAAATTCAACTTCACAATATCATTGTCCACATCTTTTTTCTTTTGCATATCGCATAGTTCTACAAATTCATTTAGATGGGACGCAGCATCCTCATTAGGAGTACCGGAAAACTGATCTTTCATAACAAGATTCAACAAAGCGGCATTAATATCACAAGATTTTGCACTAGTGGCGGGAGGAGCAATCGGAGTGATAATAAAATCATTGTTGTTGGTATTGGAAAAGTCACACAACTTGGTGTTTTCTTGAGTCATCATGACTACGCAAACAAGATTGCACACAAAAACAGATCTGACGAGAAACGGCGAACGAAAAAGAGGGTGAATAAAATGGCAAATTTTTGTGAAGTGGGGGAGATGAAAACGAGAGGCAAATGGCAAATAATGTAAATTGCAAGGAGATGAGATTTGTGATTAGGAACCTGATAGATATTGATGATGTCTCCTCGGCAACGGTGCCACAAATTCCGTTTGATGTCGCTTGAACTACGTCGGTATTTCCCCAAAGAGGAAGGGATGATGCAGCACAGTTACGGTAGGTATTTCCCTCAGTTATGAAACCAAGGTATCAATCCAGTAGGAGAACCAAGCAACACTATGTAAACGGTACCTGCACACAAATAACAAATACTTGCAACTCGACGATTAGGAGGGGTTGTCAATCCCTCTACGGGTAACGATGCCAGAAATTGTCAAGTTGACGGGATAAAAATTGTATAGATATGATAAATAGATCTCGATAAATAGCGAAATAAAATAAATAGCAAAAAAGTGCGGCAAGGTATTTTTGGGTTTTTGGTATAATAGATCTGAAAATAAAAGCGAATAAAAATAGATCTCAAAGCAAATATGATAAAAATAGACCCGGGGGCCGTAGATTTTACTAGTGGCTTCTCTCAAGAAAATAGCATACGGTGGGTAAACAAATTACTGTTGGGCAATTGATAGAACATCAAATAATTATGACGATATTCAGGCAATGATCATTATATAGGCATCACGTCCAAGATTAGTAGACCAACTCCTGCTTGCATCTACTACTATTACTCCACACATCGACCGCTATCCAGCAGGCATCTAGTGTATTAAGTTCATGGAGAAATGGAGTAATGCAATAAGAACGATGACATGATGTAGACGAGATCTATTCATGTAGGAATAGCCCCCATCTTGTTATCCTTAATAGCAATGATACATGCGTGTCTTGCTGCCCCTTCTATCACTGGGAAAGAACACCGCACGATCGAACCCATCACAAAGCACCTATTCCCATGGCAAGAAAAAATGATCTAGTTGGCCTAACTAAACCAAAGATTCGAAGAATAAATACGAGGCTATAAGTAATCATGCATAAAAGAGATCAACGAACTCAAATAACTTTCATGGATATAGATCTAATCATAAACTCAAAGTTCATCGGATCCCAACAAACACACCGCAAAAAGAGTTAAATCAAATAGATCTCCAAGAGACCTTTGTATTGAGAATCAAAAAGATAGAAGAAGCCATCTAGCTACTGCCTACGGACCCATAGGTCTACAATGAACTACTCACGCATCATCGGAGAGGCACCAATGAGGATGATGAACCCCACCGTGATGGTGTCTATATTGGATCTCGTGGTTCTGGAACTTGCGGCCACTGGAATTGTGTTTCGTCAAATCCCCTAGGGTTTTTGGAATATTTTGGTATTTATAGGGCGAAGAGGCGGTGCGGGAGGCCATCGAGGTGGGCACAACTCACCTGGGCGCACCTTGGCCCCCAGGCGCGCCCTGGTGGGTTGTGCTCCCCTCAGAGCCCCCCTCTGGTACTTCTTTGGCCCAACAGGTGTCTTCTGGTCCAGAAAAATTCTCCAAAAAGTTTCGCTGCGTTTGGACTCCGTTTGTTATTGATTTTTTGCGAAGTAAAAAACAAGCAAAAAACAGCAACTGGCACTGGGCACTATGTCAATAGGTTTGTCCCAAAAATTGATATAAAATTGCTATAAAATGATTATACAACATCCAAGAATGATAATATAATAGCATGGAACAAGCAAAAATTATAGATACGTTGGAGGCGTATCAATATCTTCCATGCTAAACACATTAGTGGCGGTTCCCAAGCGATAAAAGTTAAGGTTTACTCCCCCTCCACCAACAAACACACTCCACGGCTAGCCGAATCCACGGGTACTGTCCATACCAACATCATTCCTGGGGGATTTTTGTTTAATTATTTGCAATTTTTGATTTCGGGACTGGGAATCCCTATTACCGCCCCTCTTGTGCAACGATGAGTGAATAAACACTCTGTTGAGAAACGTTGCATGGAAAACAAAAAAAAATCTACGCACACGCAAGATCTATCCATGGAGATGCATAGCGACGACAGGGGAGAGTGTGTCTATGTACCCTCGTAGACCATAAGCGGAAGCATTTGTTAATGCGATTGATGTAGTCGAACTTCTTTGCGCTCCAACCGATCAAGTACCGAACGTACGGCACCTCCGCGTTCTGCACACGTTCAGCTTGGTGACGTCCTCCGCCTTCTTGATCCATCAAGACGACAAGGTAGTGGATGAGTTCCGGCAGCATGATGGCATGGTGACGGTGATGGTGAAGTTATCTCCGCAGGGCTTTGCCTAAGCACTACGAAAATATGACCAGGGTTGTAAACGGTGGAGGGGGACGCCGCACACGGCTAAGACAATGTTATGTGTTGTGCTAGGCGCACCCTCCCACATATATATAGGTGGGGTGGAGGGAGCAGCCAGGAGGCGCCCCCAAGTAGGCCGAATCCTACTTGCGGTCTTCCCCCAAGTGGCGCCCCCTTCCTTATTTGGAGTGCGGAGGAAGGAATGAGGAGGTGGCGCCCCCCCCCCCCTTTCCTTTCTCTCTTGAGGAGGGAAAGGCAGGAGGGGCCACCCCTCCCCTTTCCTTCCCCTAGGGCCGGCCAGCCAAGGGAAGGGGTGCACCAGCCCCCTTGTGGGCTGGTCTGTCCCACCCTTTGCCCCTTAAGGCCAATACATTGCAGGGGGTGCCTGGAACCCCTTCCGATGACCCGATGAGTACCCGGTGCACTCTGAAACTATTCCGGTGTCCGAATACCATCGTCCTATATATCAATCTTTACCTCTCGACCATTTCGAGACTCCTCGTCATGTCCGTGATCTCATCCGGGACTCCGAACAACATTCGGTCACCAAAACATATAACTCATATAACACTATATCGTCAACGAACGTTAAGCGTGCGGACCCTACGGGTTCGAGAACTATGTAGACATGACGGAGACAACTCTCTGGTCAATAACCAATAGCGGAACCTGGATGCCCATATTGGCTCCTACATATTCTATGAAGATCTTTATTGGTCAAACCGTTATGACAACATACGTAATTCCCTTTGTCCATCGGTATGTTACTTGCCCGAGATTCGATCGTCGGTATCTCCATACCTAGTTCAATCTCGTTACCGACAAGTCTCTTTACTCATTCTGTAATACATCACATTTTAACTAACTCCTTAGTCATTTGCTTGCAAGCTTATGATGTGTATTACCGAGAAGGCCCAGAGATACCTCTCCGATACTCGGAGTGACAAATCCTAATCTCGATCTATGCCAACTCAACAAACACCTTTGGAGATACCTGTAGAGCATCTTTATGATCACCCAGTTATGTTGGGATGTTTGATAGCACTCAAGGTATTCCTCCGGTATCCGGGAGTTGCATAATCTCATAGTCGGAGGAATATGTATTTGACATGAAGAAAGCAATAGCAATAAACTGAACGGTCAATATGCTAAGCTAACTGATGGGTCTTGTCCATCACATCATTCCCCTAATGATGTGATCCCGTTATCAAAGGACAACACATGTCTATGGTTAGGAAACCTTAACCATCTTTAATCAATGAGCTAGTCTAGTAGAGGCTTACTAGGGACACGGTATTTGTTTATGTATTCACACATGTATTTAAGTTTCCGATCAATACAATTCTAGCATGAATAATAAACCTTTATCATGAATAAGGAAATATAAAATAACAACTTTATTATTGCCTCTAGGGCATATTTCCTTCAGTCTCCCACTTGCACTAGAGTCAATAATCTAGATTACATAGTAATGAATCTTACACCCATGGAGTCTTGGTGCTGATCATGTTTTGCTCGCGGAAGAGGCTTAGTCAACGGGTCTGCTACATTCAGATTCGTATGTATTTTGCAAATCTCTATGTCTCCATCCTTGACATTTTCACGTATGGAGTTGAAGCGTCTCTTGATGTGTTTGGTTCTCTTGTGAAACCTAGATTCCTTCGCCAAGGCAATTGCTCCAGTGTTGTCACAAAAGATTTTCATTAGACCCGATGCACTAGGTATTACACCTAGATCGGATATGAACTCCTTCATCCAGACTCCTTCATGTGCTGCTTCCGAAGCAGCTATGTACTCCGCTTCACACGTAGATCCCGCCACGACGCTCTGCTTGGAACTGCACCAACTGACAGCTCCACCATTCAATATAAATACGTATCCGGTTTGTGACTTAGAGTCATCCAAATCAGTGTCGAAGCTAGCATCGATGTAACCATTTATGACGAGCTCTTCGTCACATCCATAAACAAGAAACATATCCTTGGTCCTTTTCAGGTACTTCAGGATGTTCTTGACCGTTGTCCAGTGATCCACTCCTGGATTACTTTGGTACCTCCCTGCAAGACTTATGGCAAGGCACACATCAGGTCTGGTACACAACATAGCATACATGATAGAACCTATGGCTGAGGCATAGGGAATGACTTTCATTTTCTCTCTATCTTCTGCATTGGTCAGGATTTGAGTCTGACTCAACTTCACACCTTGTAACACAGGCAAGAACCCTTTCTTTGACTGATCCATTTTGAACTTCTTCAAAACTTTATCAAGGTATGTGCTTTGTGAAAGTCCTATTAAGTGTCTCGATCTATCTCTATAGATCTTGATGCCCAGTATATAAGCAGCTTCACCTAGGTCTTTCATTGAAAATTTCTTATTCAAGTATCCTTTTATGCTATCCAGAAATTCTATATCATTTCCAATCAACAATATGTCATCCACATATAATATCAGAGATGCTACAGAGCTCCCATTCACTTTCTTGTAAATACAGGCTTCACCGTAAGTCTGTGTAAAACCATATGCTTTGATCACCTCATCAAAGCGTATATTCCAACTCCGAGATGCTTGCACCAGTCCATAGATGGATCGCTGGAGCTTGCACACTTTGTTAGCACCTTTAGGATCGACAAAACCTTCTGGTTGCATCATATACAACTCTTCTTTAAGATATCCATTAAGGAATGCAGTTTTGACGTCCATTTGCCAGATTTCATAATCATAAAATGCGGCAATTGCTAACATGATTCGGACAGAATTAAGCATCGCTGCGGGTGAGAAAGTCTCATCATAGTCAACTCCTTGAACTTGTTGAAAACCTTTCGCGACAAGTCGAGCTTTGTAGACAGTAACATTACCATCAGCATCAGTCTTCTTCTTGAAGATCCATTTATTTTCTATGGCTTGCCGATCATTGGGAAAGTCCACCAAAGTCCACACTTTGTTCTCATACATGGATCATATCTCAGATTTCATGGCCTCAAGCTATTTATCGGAATCTGGGCTCATCATAGCTTCTTCATAGTTCATAGGTTCGCCTTGGTCTAGTAACATAACTTCCAGGATAGGATTACCGTCCCACTCTGGTGCGGATCGTGCTCTGGTCGACCTACGAGGTTCAGTAGCAACTTGATCTGAAGTTTCATGATCATTATCATTTGCTTCCTCTCAAGTTGGTGTAGGCATCACAGGAACTGTTTTCTGTGATGTGCTACTTTCTAATTCAAGAGAAGGTACAATTACCTCATCAAGTTCTACTTTCCTCCCACTCACTTCTTTTGAGAGAAACTCCTTCTCTAGAAAGGTTCCGTTCTTGGCAACAAAGATCTTGCCTTCGGATCTGTGGTAGAAGGTGTACCCAATTGTTTCCTTAGGGTATCCTATGAAGACGCACTTCTCTGATTTGGGTTCGAGCTTATCAGGCTGAAGCCTTTTGACATAAGTGTCGCAACCCCAAACTTTAAGAAACGACAGCTTAGGTTTCTTGCCAAACCACAGTTCATACGGTGTCGTCTCAACGGATTTAGACGGTGCCCTATTTAACGTGAATGCGGCTGTCTCTAATGCATAACCCCAAAACGATAGTGGTAAATCGGCAAGAGACATCACATAATGCACCATATCTAATAAAGTACGGTTATGATGTTCGGACACACCATTACGCTGTGTGTTCCATGTGGCGTGAGTTGTGAAACAATTCCACATTGTTTTAAATGAACCCTAAACTCGTAACTCAAATATTCGCCTCCGTGATCAGATCATAGAAACTTTATTTTCTTGTTACGATGATTCTCCACTTCACTCTGAAATTCTTTGAACTTTTCAAATGTTTTAGACTTGAGTTTCATCAAGTAGATATACCCATACCTACTCAAATCATCTGTGAAGGTCAGAAAATAACGATACCCGCCGCGTGCTTCAACACTCATCGGATCGCATACATCGGTATGTATTATTTCCAATAAGTCATTAGCTCGCTCTATTGTTCCGGAGAATGGAGTTTTAGTCATCTTGCCCATGAGGCATGGTTCGCAAGTATCAAATGATTCATAATCAAGTGATTCCAAAAGTCCATCTGCATGGAGTTTCTTCATGCGCTTTACACCAATATGACCTAAACGGCGGTGCCACAAGTATGTTGCACTATCATTATCAACTTTGCATCTTTTGGCATCAATATTATGAATATGTGTATCACTACGATCTAGATTCAACAAGAATAGACCACTCATCAAGGGTGCATGACCATAAAAGATATTACTCATATAAATAGAACAACCATTATTCTCTGATTTAAATGAATAACCGTCTCGCAATAAACAAGATCCAGATATAATGTTCATGCTCAACGCGGGCACCAAATAACAATTATTGAGGTCTAAAACTAATCCCGAAGGTAGATGTAGAGGTAGTTTGCTGACGGCGATCACATCGACCTTGGAACCATTTCCGAAGCGCATCGTCACCTCGTCCTTAGCCAATTTTCGTTTATTCCGCAGCTCCTGTTTCGAGTTACAAATATGAGCAATAGAACCAATATCAAATACCCAGGCGCTGCTACGAGCATTAGTAAGGTACACATCAATAACATGTATATCAAATATACCTTTGTTCATTTTGCCATCCTTCTTATCCGCCAAGTATTTGGGGCAGTTCCGCTTCCAGTGACCATTCCCTTTGCAGTAGAAGCACTCAGTTTCAGGCTTGGGTCCAGTTTTGGGCTTCTTCTCGGGAGTGGCAACTTGCTTGCCATTCTTCTTGATGTTCCCTTTCTTTCCCTTGCCCTTTTTCTTGAAACTAGTGGTCTTGTTAACCATCAGCACTTGATGCTCCTTCTTGATTTCTACCTCCGCGGCCTTAAGCATTGCGAAGAGCTCAGGAATTGTTTTATCCATCCCTTGCATATTATAGTTCATCACGAAGCCTTTGTAGCTTGGTGGCAGTGATTGAAGAACTCTGTCAATAACACTATCAACTGGAAGATCAACTCCCAGCTGAGTCAAGTGGTTATGATACCCAGACATTTTGAGTATGTGTTCACTGACAGAACTGTTCTCCTCCATCTTGCAGCTATAGAACTTGTTGGAGACTTCATATCTCTCAACCCGGGCATTTGCTTGAAATATTAACTTCAACTCTTGGAACATCTCATATGCTCCATGACGTTCAAAATGTCTTTTAAGTCCCGGTTCTAAGCCGTAAAGCATGGCACACTGAACTATCGATTAGTCATCAGATAGAGCTTGCCAGACGTTCATAACATCTGCTTCAGCTCCTGTAGTAGGCCTGTCACCCAGCGGTGCATCAAGGACATCATTCTTTTGTGCAGCAATGAGGATAATCCTCAAGTTACGGACCCAGTCCGTGTAGTTGCTTCCATCATCTTTCAACTTAGCTTTCTCTAGGAACACATTAAAATTCAGGGGAACGGTAGCTCGGGCCATTGATCTACAACATAGATATGCAAAACTATAAGACTAAGTTCATGATAAATTAAGTTCAATTAATCAAATTACTAATGAACTCCCACTTAAATAAACATCCTTGAGGTTATCTAAGTGATACGTGATCCAAATCAACTAACCCATGTCCGATCATCACGTGAGATGGGGTAGTCATCAATGGTGAACATCTCTATGTTGATCATATCTACTATATGGCTCACGTTCGACCTTTCGGTCTCCAGTGTTCCGAGACCATGTCTGTACATGCTAGGCTCATCAAGTTTAACCCAAGTATTCTGCATGTGCAAAACTGTCTTACACCTGTTGTATGTGAACGTAGAGTCTATCACACCCGATCATCACGTGGTGCTTCGAAACGACGAACTTTGGCAACGGTGCATACTCGGGGAGAACACTTTTATCTTGAAATTTAGTTAAGGGAACATCTTATAATGCTACCGCCGTTCTAAGTAAAATAAGATGCATAAAGGATAAACATCACATGCAATCAAAATATGTGACATGATATGGCCATCATCATCTTGTGCTTTTGATCTCCATCTCCAAAGCATCGTCATGATCTTCATTGTCACCGGCTCGACACCTTGATCTCCATCGTTGCGTCGGGGTTGTCTCGTCAACTATTGCTTCTACAAGTATCGCTAACGCATAGTGATAAAGTAAAGCAATTACATGGCGCTTGCACTTCATACAATAAAGAGACAACCCTAAGGCTCCTGCCAGTTGTCGATATTACAAAACATGATCATCTCATACATCAACATATATCACATCATATCTTGACCATATCACATCACAACATGCCCTGCAAAAACAAGTTAGACATCCTCTACTTTGTTGTTGCAAGTTTTACGTGGCTGCTATGGGCTTCTAGCAAGAACCGTTCTTACCTACGCAAAAACCACAACTGTGATTCATCAAATTTGCTGTTTTAACCTTCTTCAAGGACCGACCGTAGTCAAATTCGATTCAACTAAAGTAGGAGAAATAGACACCCGCCGGCCACCTTTATGCAAAACTAGTTGGATGTCTATCAGTGGAACCGGTCTCATGTGTGTGGACATGTAAGGTTGGTCCGGGCCACTTCATCCCACAATACCGCCGAATCAAAATAAGACGTTGGTGGTAAGCATTATGACTATCACCGCCCACAACTCTTTGTGTTCTACTCGTGCATATCATCTACGCATAGACCTGGCTCGGATGCCACTGTTGGGAAACGTTGCATGGAAAACAAAAAAAAAATTCTACGCACACGCAAGATCTATCCATGGAGATGCATAGCAATGAGAGGGGAGAGTGTGTCTACGTACCCTTGTAGACCGTAAGCGGAAGCGTTTGTTAACGCGGTTGATGTAGTCGAACTTCTTTGCGCTCCAACCGATCAAGTACCGAACGTACGGCACCTCCGCGTTCTGCACACGTTCAGCTCGGTGACGTCCTCCGCCTTCTTGATCCAGCAAGACGGTGAGGTAGTGGATGAGTTCCGGCAGCACGACGGTGTGGTGACGGTGATGTTGAAGTTATCTCTGCAAGGCTTCGCCTAAGCACTACGAAAATATGACCGGGGTTGTAAACGGTGGAGGGGGGCGCCGCACATGGCTAAGACAATGTTGTGTGTTGTGCTAGGCGTCCCCTCCCACATATATATAGGTGGGGGTGGAGGGAGCAGCCAGGAGGCGCCCCCAAGTAGGCCGAATCCTACTTGGGGTCTTCCCCCAAGTGGCGCCCCCTTCCTTATTTGGAGTGCGGGAGGAAGGAAGGAGGAGGTGGCGCCCCCACCCTTTCCTTTCTCTCCTGAGGAGGGAAAGGCAGGAGGGGCCACCCCTCCCCTTTCCTTCCCCTAGGGCCGGCCAGCCAAGGGAAGGGGTGCACCAGCCCCCTTTGGGCTGGTCCGTCCCCCCTTTGGCCCTTAAGGCCCATACACTTGCCGGGGGTGCCCGGAACCCCTTCCGGTGACCCGATGAGTACCCGGTGCACTGTAACATCCCAAAATTCTAAATTTTGGAATGTTATATTAAATAAATATTTATGATTGTTTGTTTGAATGTGGTGTGATTGATTGTGTGAATTTGAGTGGAATTTGAAACTTTTTGAAAGTTGTATGAGAGGGAATAAAAGGACTTTCCCGAAACTTTCATCTTGCATTTCGGTCCTCATGAATTCAAATTCATTTCATCACCCTAGAGTGAGGATAATATGACTTCTTCCATTTAAAGAAATGAAAAGGGATTTGAATTCCATTTGAAAATATTTCAAATACAGAAACTTTAAGCAACTCAATGAGTTTCATGAGAGAAGATAAAATGACTTCTTCAAATTTTAAGAAAGAGAGTTGGAAGTTTCAAAGAATCATTTGAAATTTTTGAAGTTAATTGAATTTCAAAAATTCAATTTCTTTGAAAGCTATTCAAAATGAGAGAAGTAATATGACCCTTCAAAAAAAATTCAGAGGCATTTGAAATATATTTTGAATGAGGAAAACAGAAAAGATTTGGAAGTGGTTTGAATTTCAAATTCAAAACCATTTAGGAGTTATTTGGCTTTTATTCAAATTATTTTTCTCCTAAAAACAAATAAATGGAAATAAGGGTAAAATGATTCCCTTCAGTGGAAAATTAGGATAAATCAAATTTGAAATCATTTTGGTATTTTAAAATAATTTTATTTGCATTTTTAATACAACAATAGCACTGTTTGCTTTATCTAATATTTTGTGGATTTTATTTGTACCTGCAAATATGTTCATATTTTTGGATTTCTTTTTCTGAAAATTTTGATATATAATACGCCTATATATCATTTTTATTATTTGTTGTTTATTTTATTTTGTTGTCTGTTTAAAAGAAAAAAAATCCTTCGAACAGTGCCAGGCCGAAGCCCAGCACTGCTCCTCTCTCTCTCTTCCCTCACCGCACTGGCCCACTGGCCTTTCGGCCCACAGTCGCGCGAGCGCCGAAGCGCTATGGCTCGGCCGCCCGCTCCCCTCTCGCTCGCCCTTGTGCCGCTGACCGCTGGGCCCCACTGCCCGATCACCCTCGCCCGCGATCTTCTTCCTCCCCACGCCAGAGCCTCGCCCGATCGCCGCCGGGATCCCGATCTTCTCGGGATCGCATCATCGATCCGCCACCTGCTCCAAGTTGACCCCCCCCCCATATATACCCCTCGCCCTCGACCGATTCCGCCCCAAAGCCCCCTCGGAGAACCCCACACCTCGCCGCAATCCCTCGCCGGAGTTCTCCTCTGCCGCCGCGCGCCTTTGCTCCCCGCCATCGCACCCGTCGTCTCCAACCCTAGCAGCCACCACCAATCGACTCGCCGTAATCTCCTACGCCCCTGGAGCAAGTCGCCTGAGCTCCAGAATCACAGGAACGCCATCGCCGTTGATCATCGAACGCCATCACCACCGTCAAGCTTGCCGGCGTCGCTCCAATCATCCCCGAGCTCGGTGCCGCCCACCCACATGCTCGCAGTCGTCCTCCGTGTCGACTGGTGGCCTCGCCATCACCGGAGACCCACGGGGGACCTCGCCCGCATCACCGCTCGAGCATCGCCGCCGTCGCCACTGTCGCCGGAGTTCGTCGCCGCCGCGGTGAGCTTCTCCGCCGTCCAATCTATTTTGTATGGCCCTGATTAGATTAGATCGAATAGGTAGGTTTTTTTTATATAGATCGGTTTAGTTACGGTTAAGTCCGTTTTAGATTGAACCGAGTCGCCTCGGTTTTTCCCTATTAGCCGCAGCGCGCTGTCTTTCTTCAGACTCGGCCGCCCGTTCGTAGTTTAGGGCACCCGCACCCCTCGGCCAATCGATTTGCGCCACGTGTAGGCTAGCCGACGCTTAGTGTTTTTCTTTTTCTGTTTTTCTTTTAGTTTACAGAATTAGTTCTGTTTTTAGAATTTGAATATCTTTTAGGTTTTAAGTCCAAATTGAGTGATTCTTTTTGCATTAGATTCAAAATTTCTTGAAGTTTCTGTTAGTATAATTGGATTTCAAATTTGAGTAGTTTAAATTTGAATTTGATAAAATTTGTTCAAATCACTAATTTGGCCGTATCTTGAGTTTTATAAAATATTTTTAATTGATTCTTTTCGCTACTGTTTTGTTATTGTTTTGTCTATCCAGTAGCATTTATAGATTTATTTTTAGTTTATTTAAATTAGGGTTTTAGGCAAAACAGTACTGTTTTAGTTCTAGTTTTGTTTTAGTCTTTTCTTTAATAGTTTTAATTGTTTTTAAATTATTTATTTTTGTCACTTTTGACAAATTTAGTTTTGTCTCTGTTATTTAACCGTAGAAAATTTTATTTTATTTTTAAAATTTATTTTCTTTAGATTTGTATGAAAACTTGTATAGGTCATAATTAGAGTTTTATAAAAGCTTTTTATGTGTTTCTTTTTGCTAGTAAAAGTTTATGAAAAATACTTTATGTTATTTTAATAAAACTTTACTTATTTTCTGTTAACTTATTTGTTTAAAAAAATATTTGCTGTTAAGTTTTTATTTAGGGCAAAAGCTATTTCATAGTTATGAAGTCATAGAGTTTTCTTTAGTGTTTCTTTATAGTTTTCCTTGAAGTTCTTCTTGGACTTTTATTTTGGTTTTTATTATTGATTTTCTTTATTGATTTTATTTGATGAATTGCATTTTGATCTCTTTAATGATTGCTAGAAATTGCTTGCTAGAATGATTGCTTATGTGAATGCTATGTTTGGTTATATAGATTTTCTCGGAGTGACGAATAGTTATACCAAGTCATTATTCTGAGGGCGTTATTATCTTCAACAAGTTATACCAGGCAAGTTCACTTTGACCATGCTTTTCATACTTATGTTTTATTGCATTTAGTGTCATCTTTGCAACAATCCCTCTAGTAGTGATATTGAATCCTTGTAGTTGAGTAGTATGCATGAGGTAGGAACCCATCTCCCTGTTACCAAGCCCGGGACGTATATAGTTTTAATGCTACGCTATCATAGACAGGGTTGGTATGAGTGCTCGGGAGTGGTGTGAGAATGGAGGACTCTACGTCAATGAAGACAACTTCATGATGGCATCTGCAAGGACTGCATCTTCAAGACTTCAAGACTCGAGACAAGAATTCAATACACACTACTGGGTGAAGGATGGTTTAGATGGGCACCCTGGAGCAACCAGTGGATGGCCGGGATGCATGGAGAAGCACCATGACATCTTGCGGAAAGCTTCACCCAGACTCAAAGAGACGGAAGAATACTTTATGCCCGGAAGCTTACCTGTGCAGCCGCAAGTCATTATGGGCTCTGGCTTGGTTGACCTTAGTTGTGACTCTGGCTGGGACGGTGCTAGCAGATGTAGAACTACGGTAGGATTGGATGAGCACCGGACAGTGGTCAGAGGAACTCTTCGGAAGACCTTGTTTCGGTCATCTTGTTCTCAAACACCCTGAAGTGCGAGAACGTAAAAAATGAGGGATCGAATCTTGCGGGTAAAGTGCACAACACTTTGCAGAGGGTTAAAACCTAATCGATTAGCCGTGTCCCCGGTTACGGACAATTTGAGCCTCTGGACCTGGATCTATCTCGGAACTCTCAACACCGGACTGATAACTTAAGTGTGGGCAACTTATGATGATTTTGGGCTATGAGACATCGGTTGGCGGAACCATGTCATGATAGAAAACTCCGTAGTACAGACTCCTGATATTCCTTTGATGTAGGGAGAATAAAACCAGCTTTTACGCAAACAAAACTCAGACACAGAGCCACAAAGCCATATTGCATATAGAATAGTTTATCATCTGTTTCTCTTATTTGTGATCTTGCCGGTACATTCAATGTACTGACCTACACGGCTAAAAGGTATCATGTTGCAGGATTATTTCTTCATCGAGTAAGAGTTACGATACAGGGTTACAGTCTACACTCAACTTGCCGTTGGCATTGATGGGACTCCACACCCGATTGTTTGTTTCCGCTAAGACTTTTGAGGTATATATCAGCTTTACATTATTTATACATGTGATTGCACTTTGATATATACATTGATGTACTGTGTGTGCCAGCATACTGAACCAGGGATGGCACAGATACACAGAGGCTTGACCGTTTGAGGTCGGGTCGCTACATGCTCTCCGAAAGTATTTTGGTGTCCGAATACCATCGTCCTATATATCAATATTTACCTCTCGACCATTTCGAGACTCCTCGTCATGTCCGTGATCTCATCCGGGACTACGAACAACATTCGGTCAGCAAAACATATAACTCATATAACATTATGTCGTCAACGAACGTTAAGCGTGCGGACCCTACGGGTTCGAGAACTATGTAGACATGACCGAGACACCTCTCCGGTCAATAACCAATAGCGGAACCTGGATGCCCATATTGGCTCCTACATATTCTACGAAGATCTTTATTGGTCGAATCGTTATGACAACATACGTAATTCCCTTTGTCCATCGGTATGTTACTTGCCTGAGATTCGATTGTCGGTATCTTCATACCTAGTTCAATCTCGTTACCGGCAAGTCTCTTTACTCGTTTCGTAATACATCACCTCGTAACTAACTCCTTAGTCATTTGTTTGCAAGCTTATGATGTGTATTACCGAGAGGGCCCAGAGATACCTCTCCGATACTCGGAGTGACAAATCCTAATCTCGATCTATGCCAACTCAACAAACACCTTCGAAGATACCTGTAGAGCATATTTATGATCACCCAGTTATGTTGTGATGTTTGATAGCACACAAGGTATTCCTCCGGTATCCGGGAGTTGCATAATCTCATAGTCGGAGGAATATGTATTTGACATGAAGAAAGCAATAGCAATAAACTGAACGATCAATATGCTAAGCTAACGGATGGGTCTTGTCCATCACATCATTCTCCTAATGATGTGATCCCCTTATCAAATGATAACACATGTCTATGGTTAGGAAACCTTAACCATCTTTGATCAACGAGCTAGTCTAATAGAGGCTTACTAGGGACACGGTATTTTTTTATGTATTCACACATGTATTTAAGTTTCCGATCAATACAATTCTAGCATGAATAATAAACCATTATCATGAATAAGGAAATATAAAATAACAACTTTATTATTGCCTCTAGGGCATATTTCCTTCACACTCATCATGAGAATAACCCGCTTAGCATGGAAGATACCGACTACCTCCTGTCGCTCTATGAACAATCCAGGCAAACAAAAACGAATGTTTATTTGAAGTTTTTATAGGTGGCACATGCAAATTTACTTAGAATGGCAGGGTATTACTGCATATAGGTAGATATATGGTGGACTCATCTGGAATAACTTGGGTTTTAGGATTTGGATGCACAAGAAGTATTCTCGCTTAGTACAGGCGAAGGCTAGCAAATAGGTTGAGAAGCGGCCAGCTAGAGAGCGAAAACGACCATGAACATGCATTACGCATAAGTAACATTGGATACTAGCATGAGTAGGAAATGAACACCATGAACATAAATATCATAGAGGCTATGTTGGTTTTGATTCAACTACATGCATGAACATGTGCCAAGTCAAGCCACTTGAAACATTCAGAGGAGGATACCATATCATCATACCACATCACAATCATTTTAATGCATGTTGACATCCAAGATAATCATTATCCACTCATAACTACTTAAGCATGGCATGAGAAACTATAATCTCTAATTGTCATTGCAAACATGTTTGGTCATAATAGGCTGAATCATGGATACTAGGTTAAACATATTTACAAAAACAGAACAAGTTGAGTTCATACCCGTTTCTCTCTGCCACAGCCAGTTCATCAAATATCGTCATCATTGCCTTTCAATTGCACGACCGAATGATATGAAAATAATAATAGTGCAAGAGTGTCGTGGACTAAGCTGGAATCTGCAAACATTTTATTCAAGAAGGAGAAGACAAGGTAATATGGGCTCTTTATTAGATCAATATCAATGCATATGAGAGCCACTCAACAATTTCATCATGGTCTTCTCCTTGGTACGACTCAATAAAAAGAAGAGAATTTCAGAGAAACACACTGAAATATTTTTGGAGTTTTTAGTTTTTCTTGAAGAAAGCAAATTAAAGAGAAAAACAAAAACGAGAAAAACTATTTACACGGGAGAGCTCCCAACAAGCAAAAGAAGAACAAGGAAATCATTTTGGGTTTTCTTTTAATATTACAACTAAATTAGACTAGAAAGAAAAACCGAAAAAAGCGAGAAATATTTTTGGGTTTTCTCAAAGTTTTTCAAACACACAAGAAGAAAGCGAGAAAATAATCTAGCATGGATAATACAATGAAAAAGTGTGAACACCGACAACTGGAATGAAATGTGTGAACATGAATGTAATGTCGGTGGAAATACGTACTCCCCCAAGCTTAGGCTTTTGGCCTAGCTTGGTAATCACCACTCGTAGTAGCCATCTGGTCCCATGTTGAAGTGTTGTGGAGCAGGCACCTGAGCGTCCCACTCCTGAGGCTCCTCCTCTGCCTCCGCCAGGGCGTTCCGGTAGGCAATACTATCCTCAGGCATGATCCTGTATCCGCCCCTGGCAATAGAATCAAACAAAGCAGGTGCAGGCAACAGAATAATATCATGGGTTTCCACACTGAAAAGCAGGTTATAAGGAATATTATTAATAGAATCATCAATATCAGTAAACTAGTGATCTTTCATCGCCTGGTGATCCAAATAAACCTTGGGTAAACGGTAATCATGTTGGCGAATCTGAACGTTAAAGTGAATCGCTAAACGAGTAGCATAAATGCCGCCATGGATTTTGCCCTTGGTTTTGTTAAGGTGCAGACGACATGCAATAATAGCCCCGAGGCTCTAGCTGTTATCACCGTAAAGTGCGCGGCGTAAAATGGGCGAAGTCAGGAGCACTGAGTGCACCGACTTTCTCTCTAGCAACTAAACACTTAGCAATGAATAAAGCAAAATAATGCACAACAGGAAACTGCAAACTAGTAGCAGTGACACGCGACACGCCTCTCTCATCTCCCACTAACAGAGTACGATAAAAGCCCTCGAACTTTGCAGGCCTAGGCTCTCTTATTTCCCCATCAGAAGGGATCAAGCATACGTCGCAAAAATCAGTGAGTGGCATCTGACGAGTTTCAGCATATAAATTAAACTGCACCTCAGGGGGGTTATTCCTACTCAGAAAATGAAAATTTTGCACAAAGGAATTTGTAAGGAGATGGTATTGTTCGCACTCAGCTGGGATGAAGTCGATGAGACCAGCATTAGCAGCAAATTGTGCAAACTCCTGACGGATTTCGGCTCCATCCATGAAGGGGTTATGCAGCCATTCGCACGGCCGCACCTCCGCCCTTCTCCGAGTTTGGAGGTCATTGTCTGATGACTCCCCAATGACTCCCTTAGAGCTCTTCTTGGAGGCAAACTTACTAAAGAAACTCATCTTATTCCTACGAATAAAATTCTGAAAATTTTAGTCCACAAAATTTTTGTCCAGAAAACTTCACATGATTGATAGCAACTACTCATAAGGAGGCATAGAGGCTATATTGAGCATTCAAACTACTTAAAACTCTAAGAATTCAATATGCAAGCTCATCTACATCAGCACCAAGAGTAGCTAATTATTCAAAATATAAATCAATAAGCAAAAACTAATTGGACCAATGGAGGAGTCACATACCAAGTAGCAATCCCCCAAAACAGTTTTGGAAATGGAGCTTCGAGCAAAGAGATCGAAATCCGCTGGTTTGAGAGCAAGAACACAAGAGAGAGAGCAATGGTGATTTTTTTCTCGAGGTAGGTGATGACATGGGCTAAAGAGATAAGTGAGGGGGCCCACGTGGGGACCACAACCCACCAGGGCGCGCCTGGGGCTGCTGGTGCGCCCAGGTGGGTTGTGCCCACCTGGTGCACCCCCTTTGATGTTATTTGTACTAAAAATTCAGAAATATTTAGAAAAAAAATCGTATTAAATTTTCAGGGCATTCTGAGAACTTTTATTTTTGGGTCATTTTTTTATTGCACGGGAAATTCAGAAAATAGACAAAGCATGGCATTTTATTTTATTTAACTAAGAAAAACAGAGAATAAAAGTTGGGAGCAGAAGGTTGTGCTTACTAAATTCATCAACTTCATACCTCTCAAAAATGATCCATTAATAAGGTTGATCAAATCTTATTAACAACCACCTTCGATTAGCATGAAATCAAAGAACTTTCGTAAAACACTAAGTTACCTCAACGGGGATATGCATGTCCCCAACAATAAGAATTTCATATTTCTTTTTGGTAGTAGGTAGAGGTAGTTGAAAACTTCTAATAGTGAGTGTCGGAGATTTTTCAATAACATTAATACCATTCACTTGGAATTGTTTCTTCAGAAAGTGCACCGTATGTTCATTACCATTGATATGAAAAGTGACCTTGCTTTTATTGCAATCAATAACAGCCCCTGCAGTATTCAAAAAGGGTCTACCAAGGATAATCGACATATTGTCGTCCTCGGGCATCTCAAGTATAACAAAGTCAGTTAAGATAGTAACGTTTGCAACAACAACGGGCACATCCTCACAAATACCGATAGGTATGGCAGTTGATTTGTCAGCCATTTGCAAAGATATTTTAGTAGGTGCGAGTTTATTCAAATCAAGTCTTTTATATAACAAGAAAGGCATAACACTAACACCAGCACCTAGATCACACAAAGCAGTTTTAACATAATTTCTTTTGATGGAGCAAGGTATAGTTGGTATTCCCGGATCTCCAAGTTTTTTAGGTACTCCATCCTTAAAAGAGTAATTAGCAAGCATGGTGGAGATTTCAGCTTCCAGTATTTTTCTCTTATTAGTGATGATGTCTTTCATATATTTGGCATAAGGGGCCATCTTTAATATATCAGTCAAACGAGTGCGCAAAAAAAGACTGGCCTAAGCATTTCAGCAAAGCGTTCAAATTTTTCATCATATTTTTTCTTAGTTGATTTAGGTGGAACGGGCATGGTTTTTTGAACCCATGGTTCTCTTTCTCTTCCATGTTTTCTAGCAACAAAGTCTCTTTTATCATATCTTTTATTTTTAGGTTGTGGGTTATCAAGATCAACAGCTGGTTCTATTTCAACATCATTATCTGGTTGTTTTATCATTGTCTGGTTGAGTGTCTTCATGAACATCATCATTATCCTTTTCATTATCACTAGTTGAGTGTTCATTGCCAAATTGAGTTTCAGCATCAGAAATAGAAACATCATTATCATTATCATTATCAGGAGGTTTTTCTACTTCAGGGTCACTAGAGGCATGCAAAGTCCTACCATTTTTCTTTTTCTTCTTCTTTCTAGAAGGACTAGGTGCATCAGTGTTAATTCTTTGAGAGTCTTGTTCAATTCTTTTAGGGTGTCCTTCAGGATAAAGTGGTTCATGAGACATTTTACCTCCTCTAGTTGCTACTCTAACAGCAAAGTCATTTATATTATTGTTCATTTCATCTAGCAGCTCTCTTTGAGATTTAGCAACTTGTTCTAGTTGAGTTTGAACCATAGAAGCATGTTTTCCTACACCGCTAACATCAATGGAGATTCTAAATAACAAGTCACTCAAGCTAGCAATCATATTGGAATTATATTTCAATTGTTTCATAACATTTTCATTGAAGTGATCTTATTTTCTAATGTAGTTGTCAAACTCATAAAGGCATTGACTAGGATGTTTATTGTAAGGGATGTCACTTTCATCAAATTTCATTAAAGAGTTTACCTCTACCACCTTCGGTAGTGGTGTGTCAAGTCCATGTATTTCTTCAATAGGAGGTAAATTTTTAACATCCTCTGCTTTAATACCTTTTTCCTTCATACTTTTCTTTGCCTCTTACATGTCTTCAGGACTTAGATATAAGATACCCCTCTTATTCGGAGTGGGTTTAGGAGGTGGTTTAGGAAGAGTCCAATCATCATATTTTTTCAATATATTATGCAATAATTCCTCAGCTTGTTCAACAGTTCGTTCCCTGAAAACACAACCAGCACAACTATCTAGGAAGTCCCTAGAAGCATCGGTTAGTACATTATAGAAGATATCAAGTATTTCATTTTTCTTAAGAGGATGATCAGGCAAAGCATTAAGCAATTGGAGAAGCCTCCCCCAAGCTTCTGGGAGACTCTCTTCTTCAATTTGCACAAAGTTAAATATTTCCTGTAAGGCAGCTTGTTTCTTATGAGCAGGAAAATATTTTTCAGAGAAGTATTAAATCATATCCTGGGGACTACGCACACAACCAGGATCAAGAGTATTGTACCAAATCTTAGCATCACCCTTTAATGAGAATGGAAATAATTTGAGAATATAGTAGTCGCGAATCTTCTCATCATGTGGCTATATCATTTAATTTAGTGAGATGTGCCACAACAGTTTTGGTCTCATAGCCATGGAAAGGATCAGATTCAACCAAAGTAATTAACTCTGGGTCGACAGAGAATTCATAATCCTTGTCATCAACAAAGATAGGTGAAGTAGCAAACTTAGGATCACATTTCATTCTAGCATTCAAAGATTTTTCTTTCAGTTTGCATAGTAATTTCTTAAGATCATCTCTGTCATTGCAAGCAAGAAAATTTCTAGCTGTCTCCTCATCCATAACATAAACTTCAGGTATCTTAGGCAATTCATATCTAGGAGAGCTAGGCCTAATAGGTGTTTCAAGATTTTCAGTTTCAAGTACTTCACCAGTTTCAATAATTTCATCAGTTTTAGCATTCTCAATATCTTTAGCTCTAGCAATTTGTTCATCAAGAAATTCACCTAGTGGCATATTATCATCAAGCAAGATACTAGCATCATCATGAGTAGCATTCATAGCAGAAGTAGCATCATCAATAACTTGCGACATGTTAGAATTAATAGCATGTGGTGGTGTTGCAAGTCTACTCCAAATAGAAGGTGACTCAAGTGCAGAGTGTGATGGCAGTTCCTTACCTCCCCTCGTCTTAGAGGGAAAAATCTTAGTCTTGGTATCCTTCAGATTCTTCATAGTGATAAATTGATAATAATCCCAAGTGACTCAACAAATATAGCTATGCTTCCCGGCAATGGCGCCAGAAAAAGGTCTTGATAACCCACAAGTATAGGGGATCGCAACAGTTTTCGAGGGTAGAGTATTCAACCCAATTTATAGATTTGACACAAGGGGAGCCAAAGAATACTTGCAAGTATTAGCAGTTGAGTTGTCAATTCAACCACACCTGGAGATTAATTATCTGCAGCAATATGATCAGTAGCACAGCAATATGATAGTTTTGATTGCAGTGATGATAGTAACAGTAACAGTAACAGTGATAGCAATGATTTTGTAGCAAGTGTAACAGTAACAACAGCAGTAGTAACTTAGCAAGAACAATATATGGAAAATTCGTAGGCATTGGACCGGTGAATTCGTTGGATGATATTCATCATATAACAGTCATAACCTAGGGCGATACGGCACTAGCTCCAGTTCATAAATATAATGTAGGCATGGATTCCATAAATAATCATACGTGCTTATGGAAAGAACTTGCATGACATCTTTTGTCCTACCCTCCCGTGCCAGCGGGGTCCATAAGGAAACTAAGGGATATTAAGGCCTCCTTTTAATAGAGAACCGGAACAAAGCATTAACACATAGTGAATACATGAACTCCTTAAACTATGGTCATCACCGGAAAGTATCCCGATTACTGTCACACCGGGGTTTACGGATCATAACACGTAATAGGTGAATATGACTTGCAAGATTGGATCTAGAACATAGATATAATGGTGATAACATAAACGGTTCAGATCTGAAATTATGCACCCGGGCCCAAAGTGACAAGCATTAAGCTTGGCAAAGTCGTGACAACATCAATATCAGAACATAATGGATACTAGGGACCAAGCCCTAACAAAACTAACTCGATTACATGATGAATCTCATCCAACTCCTCACTGACCAGCGAGCCTACGAAGGAATTACTCACTCCTGGTGGGGAGCATCATGGAATTGGCGATGGAGAAGGGTTGGTGATGATGAAGATCGAAGATCCCCCTCTCCGGAGCCCCAAACGGGCTCCAGATCTGGCCTCCCGACGAAGAACAGGAGGTGGTGGCGGCTCCGTATCGTGAAACGCGATAATTCCTTCTCCCTAATTTTTTTCTCCAAAAATAGGATTTTATAGAGTCAGAGTCAGGGTCTGCGGGGCCACCAAGTGGGCACAACCCACCTAGGCGCGTTTGGAGGGGGCGCGCCCTGGTGGGTTGTGCTCACCTAGGGGCCCCCCTCCGTTGGTTCTTGGCTCCAGTATTTTTCTTTTATTCCATAAAAATTCTCCAAAAAGTTTCATTCCATTCTGAGAACTTTTATTTTTGCACAAAAACAACACCATGGTAGTTCTGCTGAAAACAGCGTCAGTCCGAATTAGTTTCATTCAAATCATGTAAATTAGAGTCTAAACCAAGAGCAAAAGCGTTAGGAAAAGTAGATACGACAAAGACGTATCAACGGACTACATACGGAGCAAAATGAGTGAATCTACACTCTAAAATGTATCTATATACATCTGTATGTGATCCATAGTGGAATCTCTACAAAGACTTTATTTAGGAACAGAGGGAGTATAATAGTAGTACAGTATGTTCCTTGTAGTGAAGAGGAGCAGTGACATTTGCAGTGTACAGGTCTATTCGGTCGCTTGTCATGGACGCTTTCAACTCTTTGTATTCGGTCGTATGTGTCGCCTTTGAGAGTTAGACTGATAGTAATAGTACTGTGCCTTCAGTTGTAGAGAGCTGGTATCCGAAGCCTTTCTAGCCGTACCGACAATACTAGCACATATTTTCCAGCAAGTTCCACTTTCCTGATTTTACTCGTGATGCTTAGAGTTTTCCCATTATATCTACACTATGATCTGCGTAGGTGCTTTGTGTCCAACTAGCAGTAGTCCACCCTTTAAAGCTAAATAACACACCAATCATAATTCCAAAGCTTAGTTGTTCCAATACGAATGTGACATGATATTCGTATTAGTTAACAGACATACATTTGATTGGTCAGCTAATGCTCCCTCTTAAGTTAAATGCCTGTGGCCACATAGAGAGAGACAACATGGAATTGCATTTCTTTGGATGCTCTGATTCATCATGGGTGGGCAACCAACATTGTATAGAAAGAAACGAAACCTCCATAATATGCTTCCTCTTCTATTATTTAGCATGTTCCTCTTCTATTCTTCTTTAATAAGCACAGTATGTTCCTCGTCAAGAAGGCAAGTGCTACTTCTTGAGCTTGCGTTGATTTTTCCCTTGAAGAGGAAAGAGTGATGCAGCAAAGTAGAGATAAGTATTTCCCTTAGTTAAGAACCAAGGTATCAATCCAGTAGGAGGCACAAGCAAGTCCCCAATAGATGCACCTGCACAAACTAACAAACACTTGCACACAACGCGAAAAAGGGGTTGTCAATCCCTTCACGGCCACTAGCAAGAGTGAGATCTAATAGAGATAGGTATAAAAGATAAGTAAAAGGCAAAATAAAGTAAATATAAATAAATTGCAGCAAGGTATTTTTGGGTTTTTTGTTTTATAGATCTGAAAATATATGATGAGAAATATACCCGAGGGCCGTAGGTTTCACTAGAGGCTTCTCTCTTGAAGAAAGCATACGATGGGTGAACAAATTACTGTTGAGCAATTGATAGAAAAGCGTATAGTTATGGCGATATCTAAGGCAATGATCATGAATATAGGCATCACATCTGTGACAAGTAGACCAACTCTTGCCTGCATCTACTACTATTACTCCACACATCGAACGCTATCCAGCATGCATCTATTGTATTTAAGTTAACAAGAACGGAGTAACGCCTTAAGCAAGATGACATGATGTAGAGGGATAGATCCAATCAATATGGTAAAAAAACCATATTTTTGTCCTTAATCGCAATAATACAAATACATGCCTCGCTACCCCTACTGTCACTGGGTGAGCACACCGCAAGATTGAACCCATCACAAAGCACCTCTCCCATTGCAAGAAAAACCAATCTAGTTGGCCAAACCAAATCGATAAATCGAAGAGAAATACCAAGCTATCTTAATCATGCATAAAAGAGTTCAGAGAAGACTCAAATAATATTCATAGATAATCTGATCATGAATCCACAATTCATTGGATCTCAACAAACGCACCGCAAAAGAAGATTACATCGAATAGATCTCCAAGAACATCGAGGAGAACATTGTATTGAAGATCAAAGAGAGAGAAGAAGCCATCTAGCTACTAGATATGGACCCTTAGGTCCGTGGTAAACTACTCACACATCATCGAAAGGGCAGCAAGGTTGGTGTAGAAGCCCTCCATGATCGAATCCCCCTCCGGCGGAGTGCCGGAAAAGGCCCCAAGATGGGATCTCATGAGAACAGAAGCTTGCGGCGGCGGAAAAGTATTTTTGGTTTGCCCTCTGACGTAAGGGGAATATTTGGGTATTTATAGAGCTGAGATTAGGGTACATGATCATCTATACTAACACAAGCATAACATGAGAGTTTAGAAATAAACACAATGCTTGGATAGCATATTATTAACATTCCAATTAGATAGATCATCATGCAAAGCAACAATTGGAATGGCTTTAATCAAACGATTTTTAAGATAACCATGGGCAAAACCGCACAAGAATGCCATATGTAAACAAGGCATTGCATGCCACATAGATATAAGATAATCTCAAATATAAATGCTAAGTAGCATTCCTCAGTTGTTCACATTTACAAGGATTGTGATATGCACAAAGCACATCGCTCCCTCATAATGTGATTATTCATATATTATCAATAAGAGGCAAGTGAAATCCAACCAAAGATAATTAATGAATGAGAATTTGAATTTCAAATGAGCTTAACATACCACATGGTAACTAGATAATATTGTACTTAACAATACTAGGAGGTATCCCACATATATACACATTTAAGGTTTGTGATATGTATAAACATAACACTCCCCCATAATGTGATGATCCATTAATATCTCACAAGAGCCAAATAAAATTCAACTAATGAAGCAATAAAGGCTCGGAACCACACACACAAATATATGAAGTGCATTGCGACGTACACATGATAGATAACTCAAATCAAGCATAATAGGAGGCACAACATATACAAACACATGCTAAGTACAAAACCTAAACATGAGAGGGACTAGTAACGTTCAACGTAGACAATATAAATACAAGTTACCACCACGAGGAGCATTGGAATGGCAAATATGATGATAATCCACTTGACTTGGCTTGAACCATAATACATGGTGAAAATCATTTTTCTACATGAACTAGCCAAGTCTCCAATGTCCTCCACACACCTATTGATCAAGTTTGAGCTTGATGGTCCCCAACCAAGTTGGGTCCTAAGAAGTTAGTCACAATAGGTTTGGCAACCCAAATGGTCTTACCAACTTTCAAACCACTTTGGACACCAACAAACTTGGCAAACAAATTGCCAACATTATCCTTTCTAAGTGAATAATGATCATTGACAATTGGAGGCTTAGATACATTACCGTTGGGACATGATGAAGATATGTGTCCCTTCTCACGGCAAATATAGCAACATGTGCTCCCCTTTCTCTTCTTCTTTACCTTCTCAACTTGGAGAACATTATCATGGTTAGGCATGGGAAGAGGCCTTTCATTATCTTGAGATAGAACTTGAGGCCACTTCCCTTGATGCTTCACACTTGAAGCCTTCTTCTTCAATGGACAAGATCTCACATGGTGTCCAACATTCTTGCACTTGAAGCAAATAATGTTGGCCGAATTCTTGACTTGATCTTGTCCCTTCTTCTTGTTCTTGGACTTCTTCTTGTTGGAGATGAAATCAAGTCCTATTTTGTCTTGAGGGTCCTTTTGCACACTCAAGATATTATCACAATATTTTTCCAAGTCTTTCTTCAAACTAGTGACTTAGGCCTTGAGCTCTTTATTTTCCTCTACAAGGTTAGTATTAACAAAAGAACTAGAGGAAGTAGAAACTTCATTGTTAGAGCAACAAGGCATGGTGAGCAATTCATCACAAGATGTACCAATGTCATGTAGAGAGGAATTGCAAGGACTAGCACATGGCAATAAGGCATTTCGAGTAGAAGATGTGCTAATATCCACATGAGACTCACATGATTTTACCTTGGTGACCATAGCCTTATGAGCTAACTTTAACCCATCATGAGAGATTAGAAGATCCTCATGAGTGCCTGAGAGCTTTTTATGACTTTCTTCCAATTTCCCATAATTGCTAGTTAGCAAATCAAGTTGAGTCCTCAGCTCAACATTTTCTTTTAATATCGATGCTTCACACAAGATAGAGTTAGTAGCACAAGCATCATTATCAATATGAGAGGAGCATGTAGAGGCTAGAGACTCCGCATGAGTAGCTTGAACTTCCTCATGAGACTTAGAGAGTTTGGTGAGCTCTCCTTTGACCTTCTTGTAGTCAAGGTCAAGGTGCTCAAAATCCTCTTTAAGTTTACAATGAGTAACTTCAATCTCTTCTTTTAAAGACCTCAAGTCACTAAGACATTGATGAGCCATAGCAGTTCATGTTCAAGTTGTTCACTTTTTGCTTGCTCGTAAAGAAATAAGTCATTACGTTTTTGAAAGCAAGCAAGAACATCTTGGAACCTTTTATAAGTGTTATTTTTAGCTCTACGAAGAGTTTTCCCAATCTCATAGAGATTTTGAGTCAAGACTTCATCATCTTCCTCACTACAACTATCATCATTATCACTAAGAGAAGATGATACCTCGTCATTACCTCTTGCCATGAGGCACATGTGAACACAGGGGGTTGATGATGATTCTTTTGGAGAAGAGGGTTCTTCATCAACCAAGTGTGCCCCATTCTTCTTGATTTCCTCTACATGGTTAGTTTCACAAAGAGAACTAGAGGGAATCAAGGCATTTTGAACATGACAACACAAACGAGCAAGCATATCATCACAAGAATTTATGAGTGAATCATTAGATGATATGCATGGACTAACATCACAAGAATGTATGACATTTTTGGTGCTAGATGTGATCAAGTCCATGGAATCTACAATACTAGCATTTACACGTAAAGGATCATCAATGAAATTGTCAACATCATCATCATACAACATTTCTCCACTCACCTTGTCATTACCTTGTGACAAGCCATATGTTGGTGAAGTGGAAGATGTTGAAGTGTCTAGGCAATCGGAGGTGGAAGCAATAGAGAGCTCTTCATGATATAAAAAGGTGGAGAACTCCTCCATTACTTCCTCCCAAATAGCATTGACTCCCACAAGGTTGGACCCACCATATGTAACTTCAAGTTTGGTCCAAGCCTCATGAGCCAACGAACAAGTCGAGATTGACTTGAACACCTCGAAGGTTATAGCTTGGTGAATGGCACTCAAAACTTGACTATCAAGATGCATATCCTCAAGTGATGGAGATTGTCCATCCTTTAGATTTGAATCCCCTACAACAACAATTCGCAAAGCATTTGGACCCATGGCCTGAAAGTGACAAAGCATGCGTAATCTCCACATAATGTAATTTGTGCCATTAAAACAAAATGTGTCATCGTGCACTAGTTCACTAGTCGACATCGTTACTCTCTAGGCGGTGAAGCCTAATAAGGAGAGACCTAGCTCTGATACCAATTGAAAGGACCATGATGTCGCCTAGAGGGGGGTGAATAGGTGTTTTAAAATCTTTTACGGATTTGGCTATATCCTAATGCGGAAATATGCTAAGTGGATATTTTTCAAGCACAAATCCTAAATATACTAGGCTCAACTAAGTGCACCAACAACTTATTCTAAATAAGATGAGCACAACAAGGATACTAGTAAGCACAAGTAAGATACACAAACTTATACAAGATATCACGCGATAGTAGCAAGTATGAATTGCGGACTATAAAGTGTTGGCCTAAATAATCTCTACGATATGGTAACCAACACAATATAATGAGTACAACAAGATATAGTGAATACACGGTCAAGTGACCAAAGTAAACCACAAGTAAGGAGAAAGGGTTAGGGATAACCGAAGTCACGGAGACAAGGATGTATCCCGATGTTCACTTCCTTGGAGGGAAGCTAGTCACCGTTGGAGGGATGGGTGTTACCACGAAGGCACACCAACACCACGAAGGCTCACCCTATTCTCCTTGAGATATCACCACGAAGGCGATTCTGAACCACTAGTGGTAGACCTTGAGGCGGCCTCCAAACCTTCACAAACTTTCCGAGGGACAAATCACAAGTTGATTCCTCACCAGAGTACTCCTACCGCCTAGGAGTCTCCAACCTCCAAGAATAACAAGACCAAAGGGGGAAATGCTCAAGACTTGCTCAAATCACAAATTGCTTTGGTCAAAAGAGAGAGGAGGAGTGGATGTATGCTTGGATGAAATCTCTCTCAAGAACTCTCACAAATCTCTCCGAAATCTTTGATTTGGTGTAGGAAAAAGGAGAGGGAACCACTTGGGTGTTCTTGGGTTCCTTTGGATGAAGAGTTCAACAAATGAACCCTAGATCCATGGGATAGTTTTCCCCCAAATGGATTGGAGTTTTGAGGCTTGGGGGAGAAGGAGTGAGCTCTCAAGAATGGGAAAATTTTGGATGTGGAACCCTAGCTCGTTGGGGAAGAAGGGAACCTTATATAGTGCCCCCACCAAATCTGCCCGTTATGCACAGAAAAACGCAGCCCGGAACTTCCGGGCATGCCCGGAACTTCCGGGCTCCCTTTGGAGAATATCAGGGCAACACTCTGGGAAGCCCGAAACTTCGCCCGGAACCTATTCCGGAACGTCCGGACCCCGGAACCTCCGGGCAGCCCGGAACTTCCGGGCATCCCGGAACTTCCGGCCCTCTAGATAGTAAAACATGCACAACTTTTTCATACGAACTCCGATTTTGATGATCTTGGGATCGTTTTGTAGCTATGGAAAAACCCCAGGTCCTCACATAGAGAACCACCCAAGATCAAGCAAAATGGAGGATGCCAAATATGCAAAGGTTTTAACATATATTTGGGAACCCTATTTGGCTTTGGATTTTGTTTGGTATATAGGATAGGAGTGGAATTGTGTAGAGAAGATGTTGACTTGAGCAAATCCATCACAAACCCCTTTGATCCCCTCTTAATAGTGCGGGATCCCTATAACTCAAGAATCATAAAAGAGCTATACTACATAGCTATCGAGAATCCATTCTTGAGTGTATGTGTTTCTTCTGTGGTCATCATTCCACAACACTAACGTCAAAGGAACTAATACCTTTGACCCGAGCCTTTCACTTGAGCTTGATGTTGATGTTTCTTCTTGGCCCAATTTGAAGGCAAGACATTGGTGAAGTCTTCAAGTAGCTCCCCCATACACAATGTGGGTAGCTTTGCTTTGTATTCATCTTCACGTGTCCATCACATGACCATCTGCAAGCTTCAAGCATGTAATTCTCCAGACTACCTATCTTGAACTTGCCCTTGTAAACCATGATCATCATCACTTGATGTCATCCTCTCATGGGCACTTGAAATCTTTCTCTTGATGTAAGTCCATGAGAATCACCTAACCCACACAGACATAGAAAACACATAGAATGGGTTAGTACACAAAGCGCAATTGACAAATTCTAACCATACCACAAGATCTCATGTCGCACATGATTTGCGCTTGTGTGTTGACCATCTTTGAATTCAATCTTCGATCTTCATCTTGGTCAACATTTATCTTTGCTCCATGATTAATCTTGATGCACAACTATATGTATATGGCATTCATTCCGAATACATTCAATCTCCTTCTTGCATCACCCATGGGACAAACCTTCCTATATAACTTGATGTCATTGTTTCTTCATAGGAATTGTCATTCATTATCACGTCCCAATGCATATACTTATGTTGATGGATTTCATCCATCAATTCATCCAATATTCTTCATGCATTGCAAATGGAACTTTCCTTCAAATGTATATCTCAATGCAAACATTAGTCCATTAGGATTGTCATTTAATTACCAAAACCACACATGGGGACTACATGTACTTTCAAATAGGTTAGTCCCAAAAAATGATATAAAATAGCATATTAATGCATATAAAACATCCAAGATGAATAATATAATAGCACGGAACAAAAAAATTATAGATACGTTGGAGACGTATCAGCAAGCAGGGACATCTGCAATCGACAGGTCTATTTGGCCGCTTCTGCAAGTTGCTTTCAGCAATTCGAGTTGGTCTGCCATAATATCCAAGAAATGCTGGGAGATGTGCGGCCTTTGAGAGACTAGACTGATTGTAACAGTAGTGCGCCTTCAGGTGAATAGAGCTGGCCTGTAGGTGATCGATAGGCTTTCGATTAGTAGTGGCAATACAACCCCATATTTTTCAGCTAGTTCCACTTCCCCAATTTATTTATGATGCTTATGGTGTCCTCCTTTTATCGACACTACAATATGCGCAGTGGCTTTGTGTCGTAATAGCAGCACTCCATCCTTCAAGCGAAACTACATGCCACTCATATTTCCAAAGCTTACATTTAATTGGTCAGCTAATGTTACTACGTGAGTTTTGAAATGCATGCACGCCACATATAGAGACATGTTGGAATACTATTTCTCTGTGCACTCTCGTTGTCATGGTCTCGCAATAAACTTTCAATACAATATATTATGAACCTATCATCTACCAACTATCCTTACTTCTGGAGCTCCCAATAGGGAGCCTATTTTTTGTGTAGTTGTACCAGATTATATGATTGTTCGCACCAAATTACAGCACACAAGGGCTCTCTCATCCAAATCCAGTGATAGACACAAGGGTTTACAAGGAGCCCCTATTATATTAGAATATCCTCTGCATTACAAAGATAACCTCACTACTATTTATGTTGTCATGCTTCTCAGATATTGAACAAAATCACAATGAATATGAGAATGCGCACATCGGAAGAGTATCGCGGAACAGTGCGATGACTAACAAACATGGCATCAAGGCATTGAGTTCCATTCTGGATGGACACGTTCCACACCTACATATTCGTGTTCAGAATATGATCCTAATGACTATTCTGAGCTCAAGGAGTCAAAGCAGATGGCCTATCCTGTTCACCCTACAAGGTGTCTGTTCTAATTTGGCAAGGTTTTATTGGTTGTACGTAACTTGCGTAAGCTGTCTTGCGTTTCTTCTGCTTCTTTGTACCGCCATCTGCTTAGTTTACTCATCATATATGTGAAGTTGCCATGCCAACCCATTATCAATACGCATTCCATTTGTCATCATACCATGTTTTTCCATTCAAATGTTGTTCTTGTGTATCAGACATCCAAAAGGAAGAGAGTGATTGCAGCCTGAAGGAGTAGTAGCAAAGTCCTTGAAAAAGGTGGTGGTACCGCAGAAATCAGACAGCACCCCACTTATATTAGCGATAGAACCAGCGCCACAAAATCTAGGATATCGCAACTATGCTGCTCGCTGCTTTGCTCTTGTTAGTACCTGTTGTCTTGTATCGTTGTACTTACATGCATGCCTGGTGGATTATGTGACATCAGTGTGCATGATAACCTGCATATCCACTATTCTCTCCTAATTATCAGATCTATATTAATGCTTACATTAATGTAGAATAAACCCAATGCTTATGAAGAAGTTTAGCTCTACATTGTTCTTGTAAGTATCTGTTGTCCTTTATCACAGTACTTATACTGTCAGCTAGTTGTTCACGTACCATCACTTTGCAGCTTATTTTCCCTTGGCATCCATTTTGTACACATCAGATCTATGTTTACTCTTACCAAAATGTTGGATAAAACCAATGCTACTGAAGATGTTTAGCTATGCATTACTCTTGTCAGTACCTTTTGGCTGTATGCTGTACCTACATTTATAGCTAGTTGATTATCTAGCATCACTCTACATCTTAGCTTAAATAATCTCCATTTGTTCCTATATTATCACTTCTATATTTACTCTTATCAAAATTTAGAATAAAGGCAATGCTTATGAAGAAGACTCTTGGTCAACTTCTTGGATTGCCCCCCCCATCAACATGGAAAAGGGCTTTATAGAGCCGGTCTTCATTACTAACGTAAGTTTGTCCTTCTCGAGCCTTCAAACTTTGTTGTGTATATTTGGATAGCAATGACTGCAACTGATGTTGATTTTTGTCGTTTGCATCAAATTGCATGTTTAAAGTTTAGTATGAAGAACTTCATAAACATAAGTTTCTCCTTCTCAATTTCAGTTTTTAGTTGTACAATCTAGTTCCTTATTCATACCATGTAAATTAAACTAAACATAGCAAGTGATCTTCCTTAGCACTGCATGTATGCTTGTGTTGTTGATTTGTAATCCAGTGGTGTGGTTAAACTACCAACTCCAGGACAATGTCATATCCTGCTATGTCTTAACTATGAACAATGCATATTATGTTCATGTTATTTAAATCGTGTCTCTTTATTTCCCAATCTGAAATGGGATAAATTGGCAGTACACTCACCATCGATGCTTATACATTCTTTAGCACTACATGTATGCTTGTGTTCTTCATTTATAATCCAGTGGTGTGGTGAAGCTGGCCACTCCTGCACAATGCCATTTCCTGCCATGTCTTAATTGTGAATAATTTTTATTCTATTTTAATCCAGGTCTCTTTATTTGCCACTAAGAAATGGGATGAATCGACAGCACTGTTGCTTATATGTGCAAAGCATGTTATCTGTCTATTTTTTTCTCTTTCAGGGTGATATCACTAACGCCAAGAACTGCCATTGATGCTATGCAACTAGAGTTGGATATAAGCGTCAAACAAGTGCAGTCATCAGCTTGCTCAGCTACTTGCGCTGCAGCTCCTAGGCAGGGCTAACCTTTCTTGAGTTGTGTTGAAGTGCTGTCAGTTCTGTATATTATTTTAGGCGGCATGTTTATTTGCATTGGTGGCGACCTTTGATGCCCAGTGTATGTAATCTGCTGTCTGGTTGCGCCTTATTATCGCCGGCGACGAACTTTTATGCCCAGTGCATGTAATATGCAGTAATTTCTTTGTTGTATAGTCTAGGTATATTCTTCATCATGATGCTGTAATTTAATTTCTATATATGCTGTCACCGCTCCCTGAAAAGGCCGTAAGCTTTGACGGAGCGCAATGGGCCCAAACGTTTGGTTTATTATATAAAAAAATTACGGTACTAAAACTGGCCGGCCCGCCAATCGCTGTAAATGGGCCGAAACATGGGCCTACAATCATGTCCGGCCAATTGCAGGCCTGGACATAAACTCACCAACTATTCATTTCGGGCCTTTAACAGGCCGAGTAAACAAGTTGCCTAAGTTGGGCCAGAAAATAGAATGGGCTTTTAACAGTCTGAAAAGCAGATTGGGCCTTAACAGTGTCGGAGGCCCATAATTGGCCCAACCACAAAACGGGCCGTTAGCAGGCCAAAATATGTGTCGGGCCATAGTTGGCCCAATAACATTATGGGTCATAAGCAGGCCGGTTGCAAAGCGGGTCATCATTAGGCCCAGTTATCTCACGGGCCTTTAATGGGCCAATAGTCAGGTTGGGCTAAAATGTGTCCACGAAGACTATGGGCCTTTAAGAGGCCGAAAGTCACTTTGGCCCAGAAATAGGTCCACATGCATCAGAGGCCGCTAAATGGCTGAAAGTGAAATCGGGCCGACAACGGCCCTTATCTACCAATGGCCATTAACAGGCGGAAAGTAATATCAGGCTGAACTATTACATGGGCCTTTAAGAGGCCATAGTTCAAATGGGCCCCAATGGGGCCGAAAGCACCGTGCCTGTTAATGGGCCAGATCATATATGGGCCGTAATTTGGCCCAAAATATGTCAGGCAGTTAATGGGCCAGATCCGATATGGGCCGTCATTTGGCCCAAAACATGGTAGGCTGTTAACGGGCCGGATCTGATGTGTGTTGTCATTTGGCCCAAGACGTGACAGACATCTATCGGGCCAGATCTTATGTGGGCCGTAATTTGGCCCAAATCGTGGTAGGCTGTTAACGGGCCGGCCCAGTAGAGTATGACAAAATCTTGTGGGCCCTTGGCTGGGCCGGCCTTTTTATCTTAAATGGGCTACTGTTGGGCCGTGCCACGTGTTGAGGTATCATAGGCGCGTTCCCTCCATTGTATGGATGACATCTGTCCCAATGCTGAGCCGACACGTGGATCCTCCGGTGAATGAGAATTTTACACATGGAAAATCCCTATTGGTCTGGGCTGTCAACGGGTTATCGGATCCAAACCGGAACCCGATAGCTTAACAGCGACCCGTTACGGTGGATGCCATGTGTCGGTTACCCTTGACGAAAACACTTCCATGACGCGCCATTTATCGTCATGAAAGTGGACACTTCCGTGATGATAATTTTGGTATTGTCATGGAACACTTCTACGACAACACAGGTATGACTATCTTGATTCTGTCATAAAATCGTCATGGATGTACATGCATGACAGAAAACGTGACCTACTGTGACAAACACGTATCATCACGAAAGTGATTTTTTTTGTAGTGTGCGCCTATCCCAATAAGGCCAGGGCCCCTCCTCTCAGACCATGCTAGCCCTTGGGTCATGGTGGACCCACTTGTGGACTTCCGGACCCCTCCGGAATCCTATGGAACCTTCTAGAAGCTTCACGGTACAATACCAAAAAAACTGCACTTTTTTCCGGAACCCAAAATATGACTTCCCATATATAAATCTTTACCTCTCGACCATTCCGAGACTCCTCGTGATGTCCGGGATCTCATCTGGGACTCTGAATAACATTCAGTTACCAATCATCAAATATCCCAATACTACTCTAGCGTCAACGAACATTAAGCGTACGACCCTGCGGGTTCGGGAATCATGTAGTCATGATCGAGACACCTCTCCGGTCAATAACCAATAGCGGGACTTGGATGCCCATATTGATTCCTACATATTCCACGAAGTTCTTTTATCGGTTGAACCACGATGTCAAGGATTCGGTTAATCCCGTATGCAATTCCCTTTGTCCGGCGATATGTTACTTGCCCGAGATTCAATCGTCGGTATCTCCATACCTAGTTCAATCTCGTTACCGGCAAGTCTCTTTACCCGTTCCATAATACAAGATCTCGTGACTAACTCATTAGTCACATTGCTTGCAAGCTCTTTAAGGTGTTGTATTACCGAGAGGGCCCGGAGATATCTCTCCGTCATACGGAGTGACAAATCTCAGTCTCGATCCATGCCAACCCAACAAACACCTTCAGAGATACCTGTAGAGCACCTTTGTGATCAACCAGTTATGAAGTGATGTTTTGATACACATTAAGTATTCCTCCGGTGTCAGGGAGTTACACGATCTCATGGTCTAAGGAAACAGATACTTGACATGAAGAAGCCTATAGCAAATAAACTAAACGATCTGATGCTAAGCTTACGGTTGGGTCTTATCCATCACATCATTCTCCTAATGATGTGATCCCGTTATCAAATGACAACTCATGTCTATGGTTAGGAAACCTTAACCATCTTTGATCAACGAGCTAGTCTAGTAGAGGCTTACTAGGGACATTGTGTTGTCTATGTATTCACACATGTATTTAAGTTTCCGGTCAGTACAATTCTAGCATGAATAATAAACATTTATCATGAACAATAAAATATGATAATAACCAATTTATTATTGCCTCTAGGGCATATTTCCAACAACACTTTATCACTGCGTTTGTAAATTCCATAAGATAGTTTTATACTTAGGTTTTCATACCTTTTTATATGATCCCCCTCCCCCTACACCAAAGGTGTGGGCTTAGTTCTTCCAATGTAAATATGTAACATTTTTGGTGCCTTAATATATATGTAGTAGGAGCCTTTCCTACTGTTTAACTCGTCAAAATAATAATAATATGGTGAATTTGGCAACTATGTTCAGACTTAATGCATGGCAAGGAAGTACCTCCCCCCTGAAGTGTTGGTTGATTTTCTTGATAGCTACATGGAGTCGATCAACCAAGCTAGGAGGTACACCACAAATGAAATTGGTAAGGGGAAGATGTCTATCGATGTTACTCATGTCTTACCGGAGGTGAAGAGTTTTGTATCGCCTTGGCGACCTCCTTCGACGGACCGAGTGTCCCTATCCGTGGACGGTGCCTTCCTGGTCATAGATTGCATGACATTGACGGGTATGGTCCTTAGGAGACGTGATTGGAGTGTGATCTTTGCCGCGTATAGGTTTTTATGCAACGTAATGATGTGCTCGAGGCGGAGATTCAAACACTGATGCAGGGCATGGCTTTGGCCATACATCACTCAGATGTCCCGATCATTGTCCAATCTGACTCCTCCGATGCTTGGCAAGCTTATCTGGTGATGATCTAGTTCGCTCAACGTATGGACATCTTGTTGCTGAGATCCAGTCATTGATGGGAGATAGGGAGTTCATTCCGCAGAAGCTTCGCAGGGAATAAAATAGAGTAGCGGAGTAGCAGACCAACATGCAAGGTATAGTTGCAATGAGTGTAACACCAAGGTATGGCTACACAGAGGAACCCCATGTATCGAGAAACTTTTCCCTCTTTAAAAAACCTTTTCGCAGGGAATAAAGCTTTTTTCCTCTCGCAAAAAATAATAATCCTAATTTGGTATTGTAATTGTTGTTAGTTTTTCTGTACATTTGGTCAACTTTGCATTATTTGACTTTTTTTAAACACAATGCAGACGCGGGCACTCATATATACGCATGTACACTCACCCCAAACACACACGCACAACCTACCCATATGAGCATCCCCGAGAGACTGAACAGACATATCATCTTGAGATTGACGAAGTCATCATAGGCGTCTCGTAGTCGACAGGAACGTCTCCTCCCACTGAGCGTGCATCACTGAAAATCTTGAAATAAATTCATAAAAAACGAGTACAAAGACGTACGTGATGAGCTGAGGATACCACTATCCTCCTAACCATCCAACCCACGTGCTGGTTTGCTTGCACTATTTGACTTGAAACAAAATTTACAGGCCTACTTTACTACTGTCAGGAGTAAGAACGTTTACAACACTGAATTGCACAAAAATTACAGGCATAAGAATTGCATCATAAAGTGAAATAACAACCCAAAACATAATAAATAACAGTAGGAAAAGATGATGCAAAATGGACGTATCAACCTCGGACTTGACTGCTCGTCACGTAACGCAGTCGCCTCGTTGCCGGCCCCCACCTCGCGCCATCGCCTCCGCCCGCAGGTTCCGTTCGTGGAGCGTGATGAGCGCGGGGCCGACCTTGACGCCGCCTGGTCCTCCCCACAATCGTGAAGCTCGCACGCGTCGCTGCCGTAATCGCTCAAGATGGCGAATGAAGGTCCAGCGGCAGCGACGTGGGTGAAGGAGGCGACTGGCGATGTGTTGGCACGGTGCGGTGTGGGGTTGAGTACAACGTCGTAGGGGGCGAGGGGGGGGGAGGGGACGTCGTAGGGGGCGGAGGGAGGGGACGGTGAAGAGGAACCAGCACGACGGCGGATGAAACCCTATCCAGGGGGTTCGGGAAGAGGGTTTGGAGGGGATGAGACGGGAAAGGGCATGCATGCTTGTTGGGCTGGGCCAGCGGGAGAACCGGACTGGTGGGCGAGGGTAGAGAAAGAGTGGTGTGAGGTGAGACAAAAAAAATGGATGAAAATAAACCAGACGAAATTAAACCGTAAAGGGAAGGCTACCTAACGAGACATTACGAGCAGAGATAAACGGTCCATGACCACCCGGCGATCCACATCGAGATGCAAATTCAATAGAGAATCTCCCAACAACTCCCCCACAATCGGCGCCACACTCATCAATTAATTCTATGACACCTCATCAAAATTGCCTAATTGACATGCATGATATTAGCTATGATATTAGCTATGATATTACCATCACGACCAGCCTTACCACCGTTTCCTTCCACCATCAAATCGGTGGTCCACCCCCGATCAGCGATCCCGATGACACATCGCGCATCGGCATCTCCATCCCCGCTGGCCGCAGCTGCCATAATTTCAAAAGGCCGCGCCTAGCTGGCAGCGCCGTGGCACGGCTCCAACGGCTATGCCCCCGACCGTTCACGGTCTCACGCTCCCGGGCCCCACCCCCCGCGCTCCTCCGCGGACGCGGTGATCCGGTGGCGCCCTCCTACAAGTACACCCGCTCCGTGGCCTGGCTGAAAGCCACGTCACCTCCCTCCGCCCCCAAATTCCACGGGCTCGCGCTCCAATCATTGCGACGCGCGCCGCTCCCCTCCCCTCCCCGCGACTCCGACCAAGATTGGCCGCTCCTCCCCCTCCTCCTCCGGTAAGCGGCGGCTCGCCGATCCCTTCTCCCCTGATTCGTCTCGCGCTGCGGTTCGAGCCGATCTGTTCCGGACCATATCGTGGTTCTCGCGGTGCCTGCTCGTGATCTGCTGGTCTAGTTCGATCCGCGGTAGGGTTGGCGGATGTCGGGGTTGATTTTTTTGGGGGTTTGGAGTCTGGGCGAGTGGTGATTTTGGGTTGTTTCGGCGGATTGTACAGAGAAAGCAGGCGGGTGGCGGGGTTTCCCCATTCTGTCAAGCGAGTCGACGAGTGGTTCGAGATTTCTAATGGGGAGTTCGCGGTATTGTTCTCGATTGGTATTCATGTGTGCAAATAGACGCGTACTTTTGTAGAATCACATGGTAGGGTTCGGCGATCTGCAAGAAGTCGAGCTACTTGGTATGGCACAGGTTTCTTGGGGAGAGAGCTTGATTCTGGACAGACTTGCTTTGTGGTTCATGCGGGTCTGATATGTTAGCTACAGCCTGCAGACACAATGCTCACAAACCGAGAGGCCGGGCGAATTGATGGTTTTAGTGGGGAGTTCTGTTTCTGATCTTTAGATGTCCATGGAAAGAAGAACCGGGTTAACGTTTGTGCAAGCAACTTAATTCTGGGTGCAAGTAGTCTTCACCTGCAAGCATAGGACCTTGTGTTTAGTTCAATCGAAATGCCACACAGTCAGCTGCACTGATTACCTACCAAATATTATGATTTAATCGCTTCCTAAGCAATGCAAAGATGGCTAATATGATCTCTGTGCTCTTGCCGTTATGCTTGTTACTGCATTGGAGCCCGAAGCTAATTGCTATGTTGGTTCCCCTTTCCTCAATCACTGATCGTGATGGCGGTGTAAAGTTTGAGAAATATCCCTTTAGGGTTTGGGTCCTGTGTATGTGTGATTAGACAGCTAAACTGCTAATGGCATGAATTAGACAGCTAAACTGCTAATGGCATGATGTGCATCACCAGTCAGGCACTATTTAGTTAGGAAGTCATTTAAATCAAAGAAGGCACGTGTGAATGTGATGCTATGATCAATGTCTAGCCATTTGTGCATACGATCTAAGTCCTACAGAATTATTTTGGCAGTGTGATTTGTTCTTTAGATTGTCGTCAAGCCGCAACAGTAGATACTTGATTTTCAAAGGTCATCTGGAGAAAAAAACTGTATTAAGAATCTAAACAAGTGAAAACAGAATGTTTTATTAAGATAGAAACATGCGTGGTTAAAAACAATTTTCTTTTAGGAATGGATATCACAGTATGGATGCTTAATTCAAACTAGCCATGTTTTGTGGAAAGTGGATAACAACGTCTGTGTGGTCAAACCCAATACTTGTAGGTTGAAAATATTAACTTTGCTAGTCACCACATCTAACAAAAGTAACAGACAAGAGGCAAACATACAAAGAGAGCTATTGAAAAATTTCTCCCAAAATTTTTAGAAAAAACAATACCCCTCTTATTTGTGTGCCTTAGAATTTGGGAAATGTTTTGCAGAAGCCATGTGTGAAATTAATCATAAGAATTGTTGCTCATAATATCTTCCATATGAAATTTGAAAATTGTAAGTATAGTCTCTTGGGCTTCAGACATATTATAAAGTAACTCATTCTAATACGCTTGCTTTTGATCTGTTGGCATCGTTTGCCAACCATGACATTAACTGCTGTTTCCTGTAGGCTGCATCTGTTATCAGAAATTTATCACTATTGTGGAAGGACATCTGCTCACCAAAGTTGCTTGCGAAGCCAGAACAAAGCTATTTGCCATCTTGCTTCCATGGTGATTATTACAGTTCATTTTTCATGGCAAATGTTTTGATGTTCATGGCAACATTCTGCTAGGAAGATGTGCTGTTAACATGATTTTAATATGGAGTGTTCATGTTTATGAAGGCAACCAACGAAAACCTCCCACCAAATGTCATTAGGCAATTGGCTAAAGAATTGAAGAATCTTGACCAGTCACCTCCAGAAGGGATTAGAGTGATTGTGAATGACGATGACTTCACAAGTATTTGTGCAGATATAGATGGCCCTGGTAAGGTTACAATTAATAGGCTTTGATGGCGTATAAACACTAAAAAAATCGAGATGTTTCCCTCTAATAGCATTTGTTATAATTTTTCCATGCGTTTTTCATATGCTGCTAGTGTTCATAACTGAATACTGAAAAATATGTTCATTTTGTAAAGAATTATGTCGTAATCTGAATTTGTAATTTTTTTTACTTCTTCATTATACTGTTTAATGGAAAATGGATATTGGAAATGATGCAGGTGGGACTCCGTACGAGAATGGGGTTTTCCGGATGAAGCTAGTCTTGTCCCGTGACTTCCCTCAATCCCCACCGAAAGGTCTGGCTATCTTTTGCGCGCCATTTATTTTTTCCGCTCAAGTGCTCATGAAATGAAAGCCTGAGCAGTTGCATCATGTTCTTGATTATTTCTTGACAAATATTTTAACTTGTCCTTCACTTTTTAGGATTTTTTGTGACCAAAATATTCCATCCAAACATATCGAGCAGTGGTGAGATCTGCGTTAACACGTTGAAAAAGGATTGGAATCCTACTCATGGATTAAGGCATGTTCTACTGGTAAGTACATACTACAACAACGTTTGGCCTTAGTTTTGCTAGGGGTAATACATCATCTGTAATTATCGATTAATAACTGTTGGTTTCTTTTTAACATTCTAAAAGGTGGTGAGATGCCTACTGATTGAACCATTCCCAGAATCTGCGCTCAATGAGCAGGCTGGAAAGATGTTACTTGAGAACTATGCGGACTATGCACGGCATGCAAGGTTACCTTTTGACTTTTTATTGAGCATCAGTGTATCACTTTGTGAATATAGACTAGGGACACCTAGCAGACATCTATCTCTATCTGCCTTCACTTTATATAGGGAGTCCCTTTTTGAATTTTTTCTTTCTGCTTGGTCAAAATTTAGAGTATTGTGCCTGTCTAGGTGACTATGGATGTGATACTTTTTCTTCTTATGCCATTGCTATAGCTCTTTAAAAATCAGAACACTTCTTAACCGTCTACACTGCACTATATGCAGGTTATACACCAGCATTCATGCCCTCAAACCTAAGACTAAGCCCAAGAGTGGCACTATCTCCGAGTCGACTTCTGTAAACGTGGATCAGTCAAGCACAACAAATCTATGCGAAATTGCACCATCAGCGCCCATGGCTTTATGTGCTACTGCTGCTACCAAAGTGCCAGGCTCGAACTCGCTGGATCAGAATGCTCCCGCTGAGCCCACTGTTGGACCATCTACGGCATTGCCCAAGAAGGAAGGACCTGTTGCTACAAAAGCCCCAGCTGATAAGAAGAAGATGGACGCGAGGAAGAAGAGCTTGAAGAGATTGTAAGCAAAATGTTGGGGCATCGGAGGTGCCAGATGTAGCACACATGAATGATTATTGGGCTCCAGGTGACATTAGAGGCAGGTGCCAGATGTAGCAGACGAGTGAATATTGGGCTCCAGGTGACATGAGAGGCATCTGGTAAACTGTTTTGTCACCTGCGGAAATTCTGTCGAAAGAATGTGAATTGTATATCTTGCATCAACACTTGTGTAATGACAATTCTCCCAAAGAAGGCTTGCCTTCTCTATTCAATTAATTCATTCTCTTGAGAAAACTTCTACCGGGTTTTTCCTGTATTTGAGCTCATTTGCAACTATTTTTTTTAGGGCAATACATATCTATCAGATCATAATCTGTATTTACAGATGAGAAGTTCTTTTTTGGGGTTAAGTTTACAGATGAGAAGTTGATGCCGTATTGTGCTTCTTGGAGAGCAGAGCGGCGTTTCTCCACCCTAGCCTCCTTTGCTCCGTGAATCCAAAATAAATGGTAAAAAAATCAAAAAGGTCTGAATTTGTTTTACACTAAAAATATGATGGAGATTTCTAGGAGGTTGTAAATTTTCGTGCCGAGATGACTTCGGGGGAGCTCTGATTTTGCTTTTTAGTGTTCTCAGCACGATTTTCTGCAAACTTCAGAAAATTTCATCATTAGTGTAAAATATCCATTGAATTTAGTGTTCATCTGGGAGCAGATGAGCTCGAGCTCAGCTCCTGGATACTTCTTAGGGTTTCCTGACTCATCATTGGTACTGGACAAAGCATGGTTCAAATGTCCATCTGATGGAATCTGTCAGGGAAGTTTTTTGTTGTATTCTTGGCCCACTTGTGCTCGTCAGTTCTTCAGAATAATAATATGATCTCATCAGATAACTATCATCAGCCGGGAAGTGCTATTATGAGCTCGGGCTCATATGTGCTCCTTATCTCCCATTCCACTAGCGCTAAGATTCCCACCACTCCACGTATATGCCTCTGTATTCGAAGTAGTATATGCAATTCTTTTGCAGACCATGGCCCACCGATTTTTTATCGAAAGAGACCCTCTGCCCACTGGAATTGTCAAAAGAGATCCCCTCCGGACGAAATTGACAAAAAGGACCCCTCACTAGTTGGCGACAGGCGCGGCAGGCGACACGTGGCACCGGTCGCCATGCCTGGAGGTGGCGGGCCCTGCCGCCACGCCAGGAGGCGGCCCCGCGGGTGTAACGGTTTATTTGGAGTCGCTCGAGCTGGGACGGAACGGGCCAGGCGAGGTGGGCCCTGCCGCCACCGGGCGAGGCGGCCTCGGCTGGCGCTGCCGCTCCCATGCCGGCATGTCCTGCTGCACGCGGGCCCAGCAGGTGGGCCACGCCGCCACCACAGCAGGCGGCACCTCTATTGCTGCTGCACGCGCGACAGCGTCCAGACGGCGCTGATTCCCACGCGTGTGGACGAATTTCACAGGCGGAAATCTAATGAGTGACGACGCTGATGCCCGGGAGCTGGCTTTGGCCACTGCTTTGTATGCACTCGCACTGATTCCGCTGCGGTGCTGCCTAGGGACTCAACTACCTTTTGCTTGAGCGGAAGCGACGGCACTGCGGGAATCACTCACTCAGCGCTGGCTTTTGCTTCAGAGGACGCGACTGCATCAGTCACTCAGCGCTGCTTTTGCTTTAGTCTATTGCTGCAGCCTGGGCGGCAGCACTCAGGCATGCACTGGTTGCACTATTTTGGATCACGCGTATTTCCCACCTAAAATTTCGTCGGTATGAGTTTGCCTTGCTCGGATCAAAGCATTAGGACGAAAAAATATAGTTTTGGAATAAAATGTGGCATTTTCTTTCCCGCCATAAATTATTTCCGTCATTTTCTTTCCCGACATTTTTTCCTTCTCTCCCCACCCGAAAACACTTTAATAATACAATAAGACAGTACAAACTAATAATGCAAGTACATCTGAATTAAACGGTAGAACTGGACTTGAAAACTAAAAATACAGCTTAAAAACTACATGAAGGCATCATCGTCATCCTCCGTCGATGCAGAACTCTTGCCCTTCGAGGATGCAGAACTCTTATCCTTGGACGATGCAGAACTCTTGCCCTTCGAGGATACATAACTCTTGCCCTTGGACGATGCAGAACTCTTGCCCTTCGATGATGCAGAACCCGGAAGCGGCGGCATGAAGATATCATCTTCGTCCTCGCTGTCGTCAGTCCATCAAAAAATATGTTTTGCTGCAAACTTCAGCTCTGATTCACTCTTATGCTCTATCTTCTTCCATCTTCCATGCAACCTGAGAAGTTCTTTTCGTATCTCCTCAAAGGTCCTGGAAGGCCACCCACACCTAGATAATGCTTGACTCAGCTCATTCATGAGAGTGTCTCTACTGATGAGTTCATCCCATGGAACTATTGTATTGTCTATCTTGAAAGTGGCGGCTAAACGCAGAAGACATTGGGACATACTAGGGTGAAAACTACGATCAAAAGGATAACCGGACATCTTGAGGAGACTACACTGAAGTGTGTATCCACCTTAGTGTGGAGGGGGGTTTTATAGGTTCGGAAGAGAAGAATAGGCGGGAACTCAGAAGCGGGAAAGTATGGCGGGAGATATAGGCAGGAATCGGTGGTGCGAGGTATACGCGGGAACACAGAAGCGGGAAAGTATGGCGGGAGATATAGGCGAGAAAGGGCGGTGCGAGGTGTACGCGGGAACTCAGAAGCGGGAAAGTATGGCGGGAGATATAGGCGGGAAACATTGTTGCCGACTGGTGCATTTTTATTTCAGCATACATAGATGTTTCTTACATAAATCGGAAAGTCTGATACTGACATATGTAGATACAATGGGTCGCACACGTAGATAGATGAATCACCCTAGTCGACGACGGCCACCTGGCCTTTCCTTAGGACCGGAAAGCGACAAGCGATTAGGTGGTCGAGTTACACGAAGACCGCGGCCGTACTCCACTTCAGCTTCCTGTGTCTGCGACTCCTGCGTAGGTGGTGGAGTCTGGAATCCTTGTTGCGAACCTGATGCGTAATTGTAGGCGTATTGTTGTGACTCCTCGGGGATAAAAGATGGGTCAATAACGTCCCCTCTGAAGAATTCTGTAACTACTGTTGTAACCGTGTCGCCATGATCATGTGATGCTCCCCGGATGCGTGTGTTGAGGCCATGTTGGGTGTCCTCATCGTCCCATGTACGATCAGGTATGCCCTGCACATAGAAACATTGTAAACAAACTGTTAGAGGATAATATGTGATATCATTGTAAATGCATTAAAATGTAAACATGACTACCTGATCAGATCCCTCGCCTGTACTGTCTGGCCATTGTACGTGGTACTGGTTTAAGTCTGGGACACGAGTCTTGTTGGGGATATAACTATTGAGTATAAACCGCCCAGGAGGGGCCGGGTTATGCTCATAGTGATTTACCTGTATTGAAGCCCATGAAGACATAGAAGATGGTGACTTACGAAGGAGACTTAATAAGAAGGCCCAAAGCCCAAAGGCGAGTTAGGGCCCATAGATGTAAACCGCCATAAGTATATGACTTGTATTGTAAGATAGGAAAGAGTGGATACCGAGCCGGACACGTTTATGAGCCGGCCGGGATTCTGTGAACCACCGGGCGTCAACCTGCGTATATAAAGGGACGACCCGGCGGCGGTTTAGGGACAAGAAACAAGAGATCGAGAGCCAGGTTAAGCGTATTCGCTCCCTGGTCATCGAAACCCTAGCAATACCACCTCAAACTGGATTAGGCTTTCACCTTCACCACAAGGGGCCGAACCAATATAAACTCCCCGTGTCCTTTGTCCTGATTAACCCCTTTAAGCTAACCTCATTGCGATGGCTCCACGACTAAGTCCTCACACTAGGACATCTGCCGTGACGATTCCACGACAGTTGGCGCCCACCGTGGGGCCAGCGCACGGTGGTTTCGAGTTCTTGAAGGGCAACTTCGAAGGGATCAAGGGATACGTTGTGGGCTGGATGACCAAGAGTCGTCGCGGCAAGCTCTACATCGACGACGAAGGCTGGGGCCCCGAGGCTGGCTCAATTGAGTACGGGTACCGGGTCCCCTTCGGTGGAATTCACGTCTTCATTGGCAAGATCGGCGAACCGGACCCTGAGACGGACACCTGCACCGACATCATCGAGACGGCTCAGCGTGCAAAACCCGCCCGAGTTCAGCCCGCCATGAGTCGTGCCTTCGTGGGATTCATCAATGGTGCGGAATCTGGGGATAAATCGGTATCTGACAATGAGACAGTTGTCTATTCTGATGGTGAGTCATCCACCGGTGAAACCGAGTCATTGTACCAACTGCAAGACGGTCGGCTTGGGGGCTGTTCCGATGGCGATAGTATTCCGGACCCCTACGAGCCGCCGAACCGGGTTGCAATCTTCATGGCCGGTACGCAGCCAGTGCAGCACTCTTCAACTGCAGCGGCATTGATTTCCGGGTCAGCAGCAGTGACGGAAGCCGGGGCAGGAGGCCCTGCGCGCCCGCTGGCTCAAGTCTTGTGCGGTTTACTAGACGCCTTGGCAACACTGTTGACGACGGAGGTTAACCCGGATAATCAAGATCAGCATAACGCGGAAGTCGTGAAATTGCGAGATCAGATAGCTCAAGCTAAGGAAGACCTGGTAGCTGAAGATGCCAGGATGGCTGCGGAGCGGGTTACGTTGGATGCTCAGACGCAGCGGATTCAGTCGGAGTCTTACCGGCTCATGCTAGATCAGAACGCTTCAAACGAAGTCATGAGGAGTAGGCATCAATCTCGCCTGCCACCAGTTTACGAGGCGAGGAACCTCTTTAACACGCCAGGAGCAGGAACCAGTAACCCGCCAGTGGCGGACCGGGTTGAAGCGCCTGGGACGGGAGCGCCGGTTCAGCCGCGCACCACGGATCCGCCTCGTCAGAACAATATCCCGCCGCAGCACATGCCAACACCACCGGGTCATTACTCTAACCCTTTGGATAACATGATCACTGCGGCGTCACGATTGGCGGCTATCCCGGTGGAAGGCGAGTCTCCAACGGCTGTTGAGATGCGGAGGGCTAGAGAGCTCCTTCAGACAGCATTGGTTCAGCAGCAGGCTTATTCTTACAGTCGAAGCCGGATTCATTCCACCCCTCGCCCAAGCCGGAGTTACAGTAGGCATATTGATGAGCCAGCTGTGTCAAGCAGTGGCGGAACCATAACCAGCCTCGTGGACATAACCCGGCGGGCGGTGGTGCTGATGCTCAGAACGTGGTGGATCAAGGTAGAGCACGTCGAGAGGCCGAGCTGGCGGCGCAATATGCGGCCCGTCAACCTTCTCCGGTTCGTCCGACAACTTCGATGGAGCCAGGTGTAACCTTTCGGAATTTGGGCGTGCCATGTTTAGTGCCGGCCATACGTAATGAGCATCTGCCCAAGGATTTTAAGGGCCCTCGCAAGGTACCTAACTATACAGCCGATTTACCCCCTGAAGCATGGGTCGAGAGTTATGAGATGGCCATGGAATTGCTGGATGTTAGCGATGTGGCATGTGCTAAATATTTCCCCCTGATGTTGGATGGAACGGCTCGCACTTGGTTGAAGGGGCTCCCTGCCAACTCCATTGGGTCATGGGCCGAGTTAAAAGCCCGGTTTATCCAGAATTTCAAAGATACGTGCAAGCAGCCTATGTCAATTGTGGATCTGGATGCCTGTGTCCAAGAAGAGGGTGAGTCCACAACCCATTGGGTGCACCAAGTTTCGACCATCTTACATTCATCGGATCGCATCAATGCCGGTTCATCGGTCATAATGTTGGAGAAGAATTGCCGGTTTACGCCTCTTAAGCAGAAGTTGGGTCGGCTCAAGCGCCACTGCAATGACATGGGAGAGCTGATGACGGCTCTGGTTAAGTACGCTGACTCTGATGGTACCAAGGACCCCGAGTCTGATGATGACAAGCTGGGAAAGGGAAAGAAGAGCAGCAGCATCAGAGGACAGCAGCATAATCCGGCGAATCAGGGAGGCAATGGTAAGCGCAAAGCTGATAATAGTTTGGACTTTGTGGCTAACACCAACGCACAGAATAATGGCCAGCGTCGTAAAGGTAAACCGCCCCCACGGGCCGGAGGGTCAGGCTTTAATCTTGAGCAGATGCTAAATCAGCCCTGCCCAAGGCATGGGACGCGAGAAAGACCGTCTGGACACCTCTGGAAGGATTGCTACATCATGAAGGAGTATAAAAATTCCAATCTTTTTCAAGACAATCATGGACCGGGTGGTGGTTCAGGGTCCGGTTCTCATGGGCCGGGTTACGGCGGTGGCGGTTCTAGTTCTGGATTCCAGGGTAATCAGGGCAATCAAGGCAATCAAGGTGGCTACCATCAACAGTCAGGTCAGGGGAATCAGCAGCAGCAATCTGGGTATCAGAGTAACCCAAAGCAATTGAGTAGTGGGTAGTACCATGTCTTCACCACAAATTTATGCAAACGGGATCAGAAGCTTCATAAAAGGGCAGTGAACACCGTTGAACCAGTGGTTCCCCGTTACTTGCGCTGGTCTGAGCAGCCCATCGTGTGGAGTCGGGAAGATCACCCGCCCCGGGTTGATAATCCGGGTCACCTAGCATTGGTGGTTGCACTCCAGGTTGGAGGGTATAAGTTTACCAAGGTACTCATGGACGGAGGGAGCAGCATCAATATCCTTTATTACGAAACTTTCCGTCGCATGGGGTTAACAGATAAAAATCTTAAACCGTCGAATACAGTTTTCCATGGTGTGGTGCCTGGTAAGTCAGCGTACCCTGTTGGTAAGATAGCTCTGGAAGTTGCCTTTGGAGATGATCATGACTCTAGGTCAGAGACATTGACCTTTGAAGTAGTCAAAATTCACAGCCCGTATCACGCTCTGTTTGGACGGCCGGCTTATGCCAAGTTCATGGCACGGCCTTGTTATGTTTATCTGCAGCTCAAGATGCCGGGTTACAAGGGGACCATCACAGTACATGGGAGCCGAAGGATAGCCTTGGAATGTGAAGAGGGTGATGCGGCTTATGCTGAGTCAGTTTGTGCAACGGAGGAGTTAAAATTTTACAAGGACAATGTTGATCCGGCGGATATGACGTCTTTGAAAAAGCCAACTATAGAGCATGATCCGGTTTTGAAGTTTAAATCGGCAGATGACACTAAGATGGTTGATTTTGTTCCTGGCGATTCATCCAAGCAGTTCAGCATCAGTGCTAATATGGATCCGAAATAGGAAAGCGCGCTCATCGAGTTCATCCGTGAGAACCGGGACATCTTTGCATGGAAACCTTCTGACATGCCAGGTGTACCGAGGGAACTCGCTGAGCACACTCTCAATATTAACCCCAAGTTTAAACCGGTCAAGCAGTTTCTTCGTCATTTCAATGAAGAAAGGCGTAAGGCCATTGGTGAGGAGGTAGCCCGGCTCTTGGCGGCTGGGTTTATTGTTGAAGTTTTTCATCCTGAGTGGTTGGCTAACCCGGTGCTGGTACTTAAGAAGAACGGCACTTGGCGCATGTGTGTGGACTACACGGATTTAAACAAGGCTTGTCCGGCTGATCCTTTTGCTCTCCCTCGTATTGATCAGATTATTGATGCTACGGCGGGTTGTGAGCATTTGAGTTTTTTGGATGCTTATTCTGGTTATCATCAGATCAAGATGGCAGTTAAGGACCAGGAGAAGACAGCTTTCATAACTCCCTTTGGAGCCTTCTGCTATGTGTCTATGCCTTTTGGGCTCAAGAGTGCCCAGGCGACTTACCAGCGATGTGTGCAGAATTGTCTTCATAATCAGATTGGGCGCAATGTTCATGCTTATGTGGATGATATTGTGGTGAAATCCAGAAAGAAAGAGACGTTGATAGACGACTTGAAGGAAACCTTTGATAATCTCCGAGTTTATAAGATGATGCTTAATCCGGCCAAGTGTGTTTTTGGTGTGCCGGCGGGCAAGCTGTTGGCCTTTCTGGTGTCTAACAGGGGCATTGAAGCTAATCCGGAGAAGATCAAAGCCGTTACTTCTCTGGCTAAACCGGCGTGTATCAATGATGTTCAACGTCTGGCGGGTCATATTGCGGCGCTAAGCCGGTTCATAAGCCGCCTCGGTGAGAAGGCCATCCCTTTGTATCAGATGATGAAAAAGACAGATGACTTCGTCTGGAGTGACGCTGCTAATGAGGCATTTGAGGCGCTTAAGAAGCAGCTGGCTGAGCCGCCGGTCCTAGCTGCGCCCGTTGATAAGGAGCCACTGTTGTTATATGTGGCTGCTAATAGCCGGGCTGTCAGTGTGGCTATTGTGGTTAAAAGGAAAGAGGCAGGCAAGGAATATCCGGTTCAACGGCCGGTTTATTATATCAGCGAAGTGCTTATTGAGTCTAAGCAGAGATACCCACATTGGCAGAAACTTGTATATGGGGTTTTCATGGCAAGCCGGAAGCTTAAGCAATATTTTTAGGGTCACCCCATTACTGTGGTTAGCTCTGCTCCTTTAGGAGATATCATATAAAGCAGGGAAGCAACAGGCCGGGTTGCCAAATGGGCCATTGAACTTGGGCCTCATGGTTTGAAGTATAAGCCTCGCACGGCCATCAAGTCTCAAGCACTGGTGGATTTCATCAATGACTGGACAGAGCTGCAGATGCCTGAGGAAAAACCAGATAACACGTATTGGACTATTCACTTTGATGGGTCCAGGCAATTGGAGGGCTCGGGGGCTGGAGTTGTGCTTGCTTCCCCTCGAGGTGATAAATTTTGTTATGTTCTCCGTTTGATGTTCCCTTGTACTAACAATGCAACTGAATATGAGGCCTTGCTCCACGGTCTTCGGATGGCTAAGGAGATGAACTTAAGCCGGGTAAGGTGCTTTGGTGACTCAGATTTGGTGGCTCAACAAGTCTTTGGTACTTGGGATTCTAAGGATCCCCTCATGGCGGCTTATCGACGAGAGGTGGATGTTATTGCTGGTCACTTCAAGGGTTATCAAGTTGAGCATGTTGATCGGAGGAAAAATGAAGCGGCTGATGCCTTAAGCCGGTTGGGTTCTCAACGTAAACCGGTGCCACCTAATGTCTTTCTTGACGTTTTGCATAACCCGTCGGTCAAGTTACCTACAGAGGAGGATTTGGCTATTCCTGACCCGGAAGCTCAGTTGGTGGCGGCTCTTCATGTTATTCCTGATTGGACAGTTCCATATTTGGCATATATGACCCGGGGCGAGTTACCTGAGGATGAAACCTTGGCCAGGCAAATAACCCGACGGTCCAAGTCAATGACAATTGTCAATGGAGAGGTGCACCATTGCAGTGTTACCGGGGCATTTCAGCGTTGTGTTTCTCCTGAAGAAGGCTGTGAGATTCTGCGGGAGATCCATGAAGGAGATTGTGGTCATCACGCCGGCTCTAAATCTCTTATAGCCAAGGCTTTTCGTCACGGTTTTTATTGGCTGACGGCTCATGCTGATGCTGAGGACTTGGTCAAAAAATGTGACGGTTGTCAGAAGTTTTCACGTCGAGCTCATGTTCTGGCTCAGGAGTTGAGAATGATTCCAATCACTTGGCTGTTTGCAGTTTGGGGGCTTGATATGGTTGGACCTTTTAAGAGGTCCAAGGATAAGAAGACCCACCTCTTGGTGGCGGTTGATAAATTCACTAAGTGGGTAGAGGCAGAGCCAGTCAGTAAGTGTGATGCAGCAACTGCGGTTCAATTCATGAAGAAGGTGATCTTCCATTTTGGCTTTCTACACAGCATTGTAACAGACAATGGCACTAATCTCTCCAAGGGTGCTATGAAAGAATTTTGTCAACGTGAGCATATCCGGCTTGATGTATCGTCGGTGGCTCACCCCCAATCTAATGGTCAAGCTGAGAGAGCCAATCAAGAGATCCTGAGAGGCATCAAGCCCCGGCTTATGGTTCCCTTACAGAGGACGCCGGGTTGTTGGGTAGAGGAGTTACCCTTGGTGCTATGGAGCATCAACACGACGCCCAACAGATCTACGGGTTACACGCCTTTTTTCATGGTTTATGGAGCAGAGGCGGTTCTCCCCAGTGACATCCTTCACGACTCACCCCGGGTGGCAGCTTACGTTGAAGCTGATAATGAAAAGGCACGTCAGGATGCACTTGACCTGTTAGACGAGGCACGTGATCTCGCAGCGGCTCGTTCGGCGATTTACCAGCAAGATCTACGTCGTTATCACAGCCGCCGGGTCAGGACCAGAACCTTTCAAGAAGGCAACTTAGTGCTCCGGCTTATCCAGGATTAGACGGATATGCACAAGTTATCCCCACCTTGGGAAGGACCCTTTGTGGTCAGCAAGAATCTGAACAACGGGTCATACTACCTTATTGATGTTCGAGACCATAAGGACTCACGCACGTCGGAGGAAGAGACTCGCCGGCCGTGGAATATTGCTCATCTTCGGCCTTACTACACCTGAGCCATTGGCTCTTCTGATGTACATATTCTTGACAATGTATATATTAAACCGGCACCCCTGCTAAAGCAGGGCCTCTGTCGTCTTTTCTTAATGAGTTTTTGGTTACTTGGGGGCTTCCGGCTTATGAGCGAAGTTATGATTACCCTTTGAACCGGCTTACAAGCCAACTGAAAAAAAACTTGGGGGCTTGCTACCCAGGTTAAAGGTACCAAAGAGAGTCTGTTGCAAAATCACAGCTCAAACATAGGTGCCCCTTGAGCACAACTCAAAAATATTACTTGGGGGCTCCTTGATTCTAAAGAACAAAGAGTTTGTATAACCCTTGTAATAGGCTTAAAAGCCAGGCTTGGAAGCCAGGTGTATTCACCTAAAACCCCGGGTTATCCTGCCTTTTTAAGTAAGCCACTCCGCCCAGGTATTCCAGGAATGCCCGCCAAATGTTTGACAAGTCAATCTTATACAGACCCTGAACTTGTCAAAGTTAAAACGACGATTGGTTATGTGAGGTCCATCTTATAAGGTTTGTATATAGGTTTAACTCAGTGGCTGTGCAGCCCGTGAAAGCACTCAATTTTCGGCCTGGCAGCCCATGAAAAGCCTCATTTTTTCGTTTGTTTTATTCCACAGTTTTTTGAGGTTTATTTGATGAGGCTTATAATGCTTTATGATCATAATTCATCCGGTGTTTATTAACCCGGCCTGGCTTTTTGACTATAAGTCACCAGTATGAGATAAGATAATATCAGGTGTTTATTAACCCGGCCTGGTTTTGTTCATAAGCCAAGCAATCTATGATAATTACCAGTGCTCAAAATTTGGGTTCTCCCCCTTACTACACCGGTTTGATAAACCAACAGTGTGATCAATTATCACAGGTATGATATATTTCAAATTTGGTTATTCTTAAAGTCCAGCCTTGGGTATAAGCTATGTTAGTTTCCATGGTTTTATATTGGGCGTTATGACCCGTCTGGTGGTAAACCGCCATGACACTTTTAATCCGTTGCATGCAGGAGCAGATTCCAGTGTTAATATTATAAGCATAAGTGGCATATCTTAACATGGTGGATTAGCAGTGTCATGCAAAGTAAATATGCACGATGGCATAGCAGAACAAGAGTTTAAGCTAGCCTATTACAAGGCGTTTGGTGCCCAAAAGAATAATTGTTTTAACAAGTCTTGAAGAAAGCAGCTGCTAAACCGGCCTCCGGTTTACGAGTCCTGGCCTGGCTGACTTGAAGGTTGCGGATCGTCCAGCGCCGGTTCATCTTCCTCCTCTCTACCCAGTGGCTGAAAGCCAATGGTGGTTCAATCAATCCCAGTTAAGGCCTTGAATACAGCTTCATCACTTATAAGTGTGGAGGGGTCAACATCAGGGGCATAGGTATGCTTACGGATTGGAGGAATAAGATTTGGAGCATCATAAGTTGGCGCGTTAACTCTCTTGTTGTTGGCATCATAAACCGACTGATAATGTGAAAGATCGGTTTCTTCATCCAATTTGCTAGCCAATGGGCGCATTTCCCTCGTCAAGGCTCTGAGGTCATCGTTATTAAAGTCTGACCCGTCCTCCTTTATGCTCGGATAGCCGTTTCCCACATCGGCCGGATCAAGATCAGATATCCAAGCTTTGGCCCGAGTCAGTGCAGTAAGAGCACCCACCCTGGCAGCTGACTTCTTTAGCTCTTCAAACCGTGCAGGCATCATCGCCAGCCTTTCCAACGTCTCCTTGATCAAGGTTGGGGGCGGTTTATTATGGGAAGCTGTGCAGATAACCCATTGTACGCCGGTATATTATTGCTCTATAAGCGTATAGGCGGCTTTCAGTTTTTGCCGTATATTTGAGCCAAGATGAGCAATGCGAGTTCCTGCATCATCAAAAACATCGGTAAACCGGCAGTCTCTTACATAAATACATGTTCAAAGCTTATGAAGAAGTTATTTACCAAATACAGCAGTGGTCATGGCATTTATTTGTTGTTTCAAGCCAGTCAGCTCCTCAGCTACCGGATTAAGGGCAGCCTCAGCATCCTCAGCCCTCTTCAGCAGAGTTGACTTTTCTGTATCCCAACCTGCCCGCTCGTTCTTAAAGCTCTCCTTCAGTTTTTCCATTGCTGTTAAGGCACTGGTCAGTTCTTCCTTGGCTTTGGAGGTCTCGGCTTGTTGCGACTTGATATTTTCTTCAAGGTCGGCGATTTGAGATTCCTTCTTGTTAAGATCAGCCTGCAAGAGACATGTAATTAATTAGATAGCAGTGCATATTCAAAGTCCCAAGCACATAACAAGTAATATACTTGGCACTTGGGGGCTAATGTCTATTGCTTCTTATCACAAATTTTTTACAAGTCCCAAGCACATAACAACTATCAGCTTGATGGTCAACTGGATTATAAAGGTCCTAAGTAAGAATTTTGAGCCTTACAGCATAATTAGTCTCAACTTAACATATCTGTTAAGTCGACCCTTGGGGGCTACACAGGCGAAATTGAAGAGTTATTATTCTAAAGTCCCGGTTCATATTGACATTATAAGCCGGCCCTTGCGGGCTAGTGGAGTTGATCTATATGGTTCTTGAAAGTTTGCAGAACATTCTATTCTTTTATGTCCAGTAAACTTGGTGGCTAAGGGAAGAATATTTATGCAGAGTTAACAGCATTTACCTCATATTGCTCCTTCATCATGTTCAGTAAACCGGCTTCATAATCACGGCTTGTGTGCAAATGGTTTAAAAACCCAGAATGAATATCTTGGGCGCTGAGGTGGGCATAGCTTGCCAAGCCCACCTTCCACTTGCCCTTGTCAACAACAGAAAATTCTTCTTTGGCACTATGTTTTGACAGAGCAGTGGGGTTGCCTGGGGCTGTACACCCGACACCGGTAACTACAACATCGTCGGCTTTATCATTAGCAGCCTTAGTTGGGCTTGGCGGTTTATCAGCATGACCCATTGGATCAATCTCCATCTGTTCAACAAAGGTTTCATGATCTTGCGGTGGCGGATCATCAAGAATAGCTTCAGTATTTGGTTCAAACTGCTCCGGGTTCTTTTTTGGATCAGTTGGCGCGCTGTCATCAGCCGGTTTGTTCAATTTGGCCTTTTTACTGGGTCTGGCCTTGGCTCTGATAGAGACGCAAATAACAGGTTAGTATAATGATCAAGCATAAGGTATAAGGGGTTAGTTAAAAGTTCTCACCCAGGAACAGTTTTGAGGGTTGGAATTTGTATTCCTGTGGACTCGCCAGAGGATGAATGGGAAGTACCCTGATAGTTTGAATCAGACGGATTAAGAGGTTGTCGGAAATAGCCCGCCTTGGGATAAGATGTGTCAGAAATAGAAGAGACCTCTGGGCGGTGTTTACGAACTGGCGAGTTCGGTAAACCGGAAGAAGTGACCACATGGCCGCTATGCCGGGTTGTGCGGCGAGCTTCGTGTTGCTGCTTCTTCAAAAGAAAGTTTGGATCCAAGTAAGCTAGGGGTGAGAAAATCTTATTTTCTGGCTTGCTTGTCGGGTTTTCTGTGTGGGCAGAGGTTCTGAACCGGATGAGAGAATAGTTACCTCTACGTCGTTTGCGCGGCTAGCTTCTGCGTCGTCCTGATAAAAATCATCGTCAATGAGATGTATAAAAAAAGAGCCAAGTGAATCAAGTTCTACCTCTGACTCCGGATTATCATCGTCAATGTTTAACTCGGTAGGCTCGGTGTTTTTCTTCTTAGCGGGCTTCTTGTTGACCTTGGTCTTGACACGAAGTGTTTTGGCCGGTTTATCCTGCGGTTTCTTCTTCCAGAACGGATCATCACCCTGTTTAAAGATTGAAAAGATCATAAAGGAGTATTAAGAATATGGATTAAAGCAGGAGTGGGGCAATTCTTACAGCTGGCGGTTTATTTGAAGCGTAGAAAGGACTAAGTCCTGTTTTGCTACAGTCGGTCACCGGTTCATCCAACATCTTCTTGACAGATTCAGTAATTTCAGCATCAGTCAGCTGAATATCAGTGTGGCGTTGAGGGTCTTTCACATCCCCTGTGTACTCACACATTAAACCGGGGCGACGGCTTAAAGGCAAAATGCTCCAAGATACCCAGCAACGGACAAAATCAATGCCTGTCAAACCGTTTGCCATAAAGGCTCTGAGCTTTGAAAGCTGTGGTGCATATTTGGACCGTTCCTTTGCATTGAGTCTTTGGGGGAATGGATGTGCATCGGTAAGCCGGTGAGCACGGTAACCCGGCAGAGGATTCTCGCCAGCTGGAGATGTATCTTGGCAATAGAACCAAGTTTGATTCCAATCTTTGGGATGACTATGATGCTTAGCGTGAGGGAAGCTGACGTCTTTTCTCTTCTGAATTGAAACCCCGCCAAGTTTAGTATTGGGCCCATCCATAAATTCAGTACGGCAGTTTAAATAGAAGAAATCTCTGAACAGGTCGACTGTGGGCTCTTCTTGCAGGTAGGCTTCACAAAACACTTGAAAATTGCAAATATTGGACACGGAGTTAGGCCCAATATCTTGAGGGTGAAGTTGGAAGAAGTGAAGCACGTCACGGAATTTTTTTGATCCGGGAGGGCTGAACCCTCGACTCAGATGATCAAGAAAAACGATCACTTCCCCATCCTTGGGCTCAGGAGGATTTTCTGGACCGGGGGCTCTCCAGTGGATGTCTTCCTTTTTCGCTAAAGCGCCGGTTGCAACACACCCATTCAGTTCTTCTTCTGTAACCCGGGATTGAACCCAGTTATAGGAATAAAAGGATTTGGCCATTTATACGATAACCTAGAAAAGATTTGTGTCGGTTTAAGGTTCATGTTTAACAGGCAGAAAGTGTTGAAGCATGCATAAATGTTAAACCAGACTGTGACGTTATTAAATTACAAAGACGAGCACTTGGCGGTTTAAGAGGGGACTAATGGTACCTGGCAGGTTATTATTTTCTGAGGTTAAACCGCCTACACGGATATTGAAAGTATAGATCTGAAGTTGGAAAATGGCTAAGTGTTGGAAAAACAGGTTTCATAGATTAATGCTATAATTGTGGATCTACGGCAGTTCAGATAATGGAAAAATCTATACCTAAAAAGTTTCAGTACCTGAGCAGTTCATAGATTGGATTTCTTATGCAAAAGGAGATGTTCTAATAAGCAAAAGTAAGTACCACGACCACCGCCGCACAGGAGGAGTGCCAAGTTTGAATCAAAAATTACAAGCTACAGCGAAGAACGAGGATGAACTCTGATGAACTTGTGGAAACCCTAATGGGATATAGGGAAAAAGGAAGGAAGAGGACTCACCAGAACTGTTGAGTAGCGAAGGCACGCGGATGAACTCTGGTCGATTCAGGTTGATGCAGCGACCGTTGTTGAGGCAGTGGCAAAGGTCGACGACGGCGGCGGAGCTCGGGCGCTGAGGCGATGCGAGGTGGAAGACAGAGACGAGGAGGCAAGGGGGGAAAGTGAAAAGGACCCCTGGCCCTATTTATAAGGTGAATGGATAAATGGCATGCGCGGGAATCGAGGAGCTCCAAATTGGATATGTGACAGGACTAACGCCTCGATTTTTGGAGGTTCATTAAAAAGGAGATGCATATATGATTTCTGGATGTTTATAAAATTAATGACAGGTGACGTCATGGCGAGTTATCATGATCTCGGAAGATGACATCACGGCGAGTTACAAATTTTTGCGAAGGTAATGAAAAAGGAATTTTCCTAAGTGTTGAAGATTGACATGAACAAGTTCAAATCAACCTGGGGCCTAATGTTGGGGATATAACTATTGAGTATAAACCGCCCAGGAGGGGCCGGGTTATGATCATAGTGATTTACCTGTATTGAAGCCCATGAAGACATAGAAGATGGCGACTTATGAAGGAGACTTAATAAGAAGGCCCAAAGCCCAAAGGCGAGTTAGGGACCATAGATGTAAACCGCCATAAGTATATGACTTGTATTGTAAGATAGGAAAGAGTGGATACCGAGCCGGACACGTTTATGAGCCGGCCGGGATTCTGTGAACCGCCGGGCGTCAACCTGTGTATATAAAGGGACGACCCGGCGGTGGTTTAGGGACAAGAAACAAGAGATCGAGAGCCAGGTTAAGCGTATTCGCTCCCTGGTCATCGAAACCCTAGCAATACCACCTCAAATTGGATTAGGCTTTCACCTTCACCGCAAGGGGCCGAACCAGTATAAACTCCCCGTGTCCTTTGTCCTGATTAACCCCTTTAAGCTAACCTCATTGCGATGGCTCCACGACTAAGTCCTCACACTAGGACATCTACCGTGATGATTCCACGACAAGTCTCCTCGGGCATGGAGATCCCTCGCGTGGAGAGATATGACTGAGATCCCTCACCTTGGGTGTATGCGTCATATCCTGTGTACGCATATGGGTTCGGGGAAAGAGTCTGCTCGGGCATCGAATCCAAGCCCGTGCCATGGTCCTGAGATGTCTGCCCCTGACGAAGCTGCACCGAAGAAGAGCGATGCAGTGGCAGAGATGAGTCATGTCGTGGCAATGTCGTTGTAGTACTCGGACCCTCCCCCCACTGCCCATGGCTCGTATGCGCCTCGCTCGGTCTGGACGACGGCGCCGCACTCGGTCTGGCTGACCTTGCTACCGGCATGTTGTACGCTCAAGTGACAACATCGTCGCCTCTACCGCATCTGAACTTTGTTGCCACGTAGTCTTGAAGATGTTTGTGGAATGACTTGCGAGCTGGGCCCCGGGCCGGCATGCTTTCCTCCGCCATCTGCCCTACTTCATTGCAAGTTTCAAGCTAAACAATATTTGGTTGAAATGATTATGAAATGATGGACCTGAAAAAGTTACTAGTGATTACCAGCTGGTCACGATAGTAATCTTCATGCAGCTCAATATGTCTCTACATTTGCTCCTCCTGTGTGAGATGTGTTGGTATCGTAGCTGGTTGACTGGCCAGACTAGTATGCATGCTGATGCAGTACCACTGCTTGTACGCTTGAGCTGTACTTCCATCGTACGGTCTGCAAAATTAAATAATTACATCAACCGTTGTGATGAAAGCAAAGCATCTTCACGCATCGTATGGTCATCGTAATAAAATAATGTAAATAAAATGTACCTAAGTTGATGCACTATATCTGCTAGCGCTTCATTTTCCCACTTGTGTACCCATTGAATGTTGTGTTCCCTCCAATCGTAACAACTCCAACCCTTGCCCATATTGGTTAGCCTGCAAATTATGTAACAAAGTGTGAGTTTAGTAAATTAAAAAAGAAAGTGAGTATTTAGGGAGGTCACATCTTACTTATGGGTTTCCTCGTCGGTACATCTTGGAAAAGGTGGTGGAATCTGTTGATAGAGACCGAACTGTCTCATGACACGCTCTGGGTTGTAAGGCTCAATACACCACAGGAACAACAAGTTGCAGCGAGTCAGCCAGAATGCACTATCGCTCAAGATGCCTGCTGTGATGGGTCGTATATCAAAGACCATTTGTATCTGCTCCTGAGTCCATGGGTTTCATGTGACTACTGACTCATCAAGTATCTCAAACTGCTGGTGGTATATAGGGTAACAATTTTTTGCAATATTTGGAGACCATTGTTTCCGTGCCTTTGTCCACCTGGTGGCCATAGTTACACTGTTGCCCTCGCTATAGTCGTATGGGTGTATGGGATTTAGTATACGAGGTCGTCCTACAGGGAGGTATTCCCAGGACCACAACTGTAGAAACTCGTAGGCTACACAAAGTAACGGAGCTTTTTGTGCGAAAGAAGTTTTTTGTGTGGCATCACACAAGCATCTATATGTATGACATAACATGGCAGAACCGAAGCTGTATTTTGGCTGCTCGGGTAAAGATTCATCTACCATGTTCTCTACAAGGTAGATGAGACCAGGGAGAACTACGTCCCCGTGTGAATTTGGAAACATAGTCCCGAGGAGCCACAACAAATACGCAAACAGATGTCTTTTTCTCGTCTCAGAATCAACGTAGCTAGATAAAATATGAAAGTTATCACGAAGCCAGGCAAGTGGGATGCCCCGAGGGCCACCAGAACGTTGTGATTCTGGCATTGCCATCCCAAGACGGGCTGATATATCTAATGTCCAAGATGGAAACACTCGTGGAGAGACTAACGGCTCACCTCTAATTGATAGAGCAGTGATCATAGAAACATCTTTCAGTGTAGGTGCGAGCTCCCCAAAATGAAAGTGAAAGGTGTGGGTTTCAGGTCTCCACCGGTCAACGAGGGATGTCAAAAGAGATGGGTCCGAACGTAATTGGTCTTCGCATGATGTGAGCTTAGCAAAACCATGTAGTCCATAAGCGTCAAGGTGAGCAAGGAAATAATTGTGTATTGGCCATGTTTTCTTTACAGTTCGAAGTCTGAAAGTCCGATAATCATGATTAATATTTGGGTTCAAAAATAGGTGGCAACGGTGGCCGGCGTCATGGGGCCCCTGCAAAAGCACTGGCATTTCAGCCATAACCTGCACACAAACATACAAATAAAAATTATGAGGAAGACACAAACAAATGCAAATAAAAATTAACTTAAAAAATACAAAGAGATACAATTTACATTAATTATCTGAAGTTAACATCACGAGTACAATAATACAAAGATATTCAATTTAAATTAAATATAAGTACACATAACGAGTACAAATATAAGTAGACATAGCGAGTACAGATATATCAACATCATGCGGTGTTGTTGGCTCGATACGGGCATTCCCTATGTGAATGTCCAGGACACCTGCAAATGCGGCATCGCCTTGGTTCTCCCATCTGGCTATGGTCCATGTCGTTGCGATGACGCCTAGACTGACGTCGTCCCTTGGCGGTTCTCATCAAGTCGGCGTTCGGAACCCATTTCGGCCCATCTGGCCACAGCATTTTGTAGTTCATATCAATGCCCCAGGCCCAGAACTCACCGTTCCAAGTGTTGTACAGATTGTACATGTTGAAGTACGGCGATATGTATAGCTCGACACTGATTTTTTGATCTGCAGCCGCCCGGAGCACATGACTGCAAGGGTAGCCCTCAAGCTTGGGCTTGTTACAAGTGCACTCACAGGACGTTGGGCCGAGGTTGACAGCTTGCTTTTTTGATCCTCTGTGGTGACCCTTAACGTACTTGGCCCGCACCACCTTCCCTCTAGATCCGGCCACCCCCACTCTTCTGACGACTCCTTAATTATGTCGAGAGCGCTTAATAATCCAGTGTTGCGATTAGAGATGATGAAAACACCTTCACACTCTTTCACGACACCCATCTTCATGCAGCTCAGGAACCACAACCAGCTATCTTTGTTCTCGCTCTCGACCAGTGCATATGCAATAGGAAGCAGCTGATTATTTGCATCTGCTGCAATCGCCACCAATAGTGTGCCCTTGTACTTTCCAGTGAGAAAGGTACCATCAACTGATAATACTGGGTGACAGTGCCTGAAGGTTTGTATAGTCTGGGCGAATGCCCAGAATAAGCGGTCCAGGATTAGCTCACGCGGGTTCATTGGGTTTGGACGTTCTCTCCGCCAAACTTGAGTCCCCCTGTTAGCACTTGCTATCTGATGAAGCATTCTGGGGGCATAAGAATAGGCCTGCTCATAGGTTCCATACAAGTTCTGGAATATCTTTTCCTTCGCACGCCTAGCCTTGCTGTAGCTGACAGGGAAGCCAATTTAATCTTCTACAGTTTTTTGCAAAGCTCTAATACTAATGTTGAGACTTTCCTGCACAATCGTTTCCATCTTCTGTGCCACATATCTTGCAGTCACATTGCAGTGATTTGCAAGAGTCCCAGTTTGCTCACAACTATGCTCCGCTATTTTTGTGATATGCCATGACTGACATACCCCAGGCTTCAGTCTAGCGAGAATTCTTCTGCGACAACCATTCGCCGAGTGGATGCATATGACCTTCAACTCTTTTTTATCAGACTGCTTCACTCTATGCTGGCGGTGGAGGGCGATTGCATAGCTATCTATTGCCTGGTAAGCAGACTTCTTGTCTGGGAAAACCTGCCCAACCTCCAGGCTGCCCGCTTCTAGGCCAGAAACTGTGGCGCCCCCGGCTCAATCGTACACTAATCATACACGCAAACGTGTACGATCAAGATCAGGGACTCACGGGAAGATATCACAACACAACTCTAACACAAATAAACGGAGATCCACAATATTACAGACCAGGGATCACGAAGATCCGAATACATAAGTCAGTCATACAAATAATATCTGAGTACAGACATAGTTAGACAAGTTTTTGCCTTAAGAAGGCTAGCACAAACAACGACTCTAGATCGAAAGGCGAAGGCCTCCTGCCTGGGAGCCTCCGATCCTACTCCTGGTCGGCTGGCTCGATCCAGTAGTATGTGCCGTCTGGACCCTCCTGGTAGTAAGCTCCTGAGGTGGCATCTGGCTCCGGGGCTCCATTGTCTGGTGTATCATCAAGTAGGAGAATATGGGGAAAAGAAGTAACAAAGCAACCATGAGTACTCATCCGAAGTACTCAGCAAGCAAGGATCTACACTACATATGCAACATTATCAAAGGGGAAAAGGCTGTATATGTGGACTGGGCTGCAGAAATGCCAGAATAGAGAGAAGGCCTAGTCCTATCAAAGACTAGCATCTTCAAACATCTTCACAAGCCACCATCTTGCAGCAATAGAAGAGAGTAGAATAGCATTTTATTTAGCAAACATGTTGAAGTACAGCTTAAAGATCCTTCCTCGACTCCCAGCGAGAAAGCGATCCCGAAGCTTCAATTAAGTAACAAGTATCCAGTTCAAGTAGTAGATCGGGATATACAAACTGAGCATCCTTTACCGTAGGACCGGCTATCGATAGATGATTCATCCCTGCAGGGGTGCACTACTATTACCCAACACGCTCGATCAACTCTGGCCAGACACACTTGCTGGGTAATGCCCGGCCTCGGAAGATCAACACGAAGCAGCGCCCTACCTAGGCTCAGCAGAGAGGTCAGCACGCCGGACTAACCTATGCACCCAGAGGTCTTGGGCCATCGCCCTGGGCACCCTACGCGTTGCGTGGCTGGCCGGGGTGCAGGCGCGACACTGAACTCGTCAGTGAAGTATCCAGCCCATTCCCGGCGATCAGCCCGCATGGTGAAACGTGATGTCTGATGAGCTTTTGGGAGGAATGTACGACATAGAGGGCCCATAAACCATAATCCCGTGTGGTGGTAGTGCGTATAGGGCACGTCGACCCACTCAGATCAAACACCCAAATCCAATAGGCTCATTTAGTAACACGCGGAGACAATCAGAGTTTCTGAAGCTCCGCCACAATATCACACTCGAGTGCCCTTCCGGCACACCCGACAACATAGATCCCCTGCGGGTACCCATTAGGGTCGACCCACCTGTAACAAGGTCAAAGTAACCATGTGGTCATAGCATCATGGGGAAAACCCGAGGAATCACCCTCGGTGAATTCCACTCGATGAAATCATCAGGGTGAACATATGAGGCATCACCCTCGAGGTTCACACTGAGGGGTTGCACGACAGAGTCGTATCGGAAGTGGAGAAGGAGGAATCACCTTCGATGACCACGACCGAACAGCTACACTGCAGAGTGTTCATCAGGAGTGCGTTACGAGGTATCACCCTCGGCACTCGTACAACTAAGGGGGTGAAGTGATGTGTCGGTCTCTGGTCGACGATCACATTGATCGAGTCGTCAATGACCAAGCAGGGGCAACAAGGGAAAGGTGGTGGAGGTCACTGATGGTTCACTACCAACCTATACTAAGCAGTTTAACATAGGCAGGTACGGTAGCAATAAACAGGTTACAAAAGCAGGCTATGCATCAGAATAGGAACAAGCAGTAACAGTAGCAAAATCTAATGCAAGCAGGAGAAATGGAATGGGCGATATCTGGATGCTCAAGGGGGGGGGCTTGCCTGGTTGCTCTGGCAAGAGAGAGAGAGGTCATCAACGGGCTGCTCGTCTATAGTGAAGTCGTACCCGGCTGCAACGTCGTCGGTCTCGGCGTCTATCGAGAGAGAAGGAGGGGGAGAGAAACAATAAGTTCACGGCAAAATGCAAACAATATGCATGACATGTCTAAATGATATGCCGGGGTGTTCTACTGCCCAACTAAATGATTTAGTTAATTTAGGAATTTATCCGGATTTATTTAATTAAAGTTGGGCACTATTCATTTATCTAAATCGGTCTAAAAGTTCCATGTTCATCTAGCTAGGGACATCTGACAGGAATACGGAGGGCGTATTCAGATTCGTATCGAAATTCTGAGCGACTTTCATATATAAATTATTTTCATCGGAGTTACGGATTATTTTATATGATTTTCTAAAGTTTAAATCATTTTCTAAATTTAATTATTTGTTTAAATTCGAATTATCCAGAATAGTGAATGATGATGTCAGCATGACCTAGGTGTGACATCAGCAGGTCAACAGGGGCTGACAAGGGTCAACCTGACATGTGGGGCCCACATGTCATACACAGTGGCCTTAACAGAGGGGTTAAAATTAACTAATTGGGTTAATTAGTGGGTGGGCCCCAGTAGTCAGTGACTGTTAGTTTAACTAATTAACTTAATTAACTAATTAGCAGTTTATTTATTTATTTAAATTCGTTTATTAGGTGGGGCCCGCATGTCATAGGCACAGGGAGGCCACATCAGCAGTTGACCTGGTCAACTGGGGCCCAGGGGTCAGTGGCACTGGGCGGGCCCCAGCTGGCCACATCGGACGCCGGCCGGAGAGCGCTCCAACGAGCCCGAGCGCGGCAGCGAACTCCGGCGAGCTCGGGTTTTGCCTACGGTGCACCATTTCGGGCGGGGTTTGGCGCGTTCGATCGGGTGTTCCGAGCCGCGTCGTTCTGCGGTGGTTGCACGGGCCGAGGCGGTTGGAATCGCCGGCGGCGAGCACCGCAGCGGACAGCGAACTCCGGGCGGAAGTGGATCGGCAGCAGCGGAGCGCAAACGGGCGAGGCAAAAGGCTAGCGAGGCCCTACGCGCGCAGGCGAGCACGTTGGTCATGCGCGGGTGACCAAATGGTCACCGGAGAAGCACCGGCGACCAAACAAGGCGGCGGTGGGTTCGGGCCTCGTTGGAGCAGTGGCTACGGGGGCTAGAGGGGGCAGGGGAGGACGTGTTCGGCGCAGGGGCTCACCGGCATTGCGGAGAAGGCCCGGGGAAGAACGGAGGAGCTCGGGGCGGCGCGAATCGAAGCGGCGATCGTCGGCGGCCGTAGGGGAAGAAGGCAAAGTAGGCCGGCGATGCAGAGCTCCCGGGGCTCGGGCTTGTGGTCGAGGAGGACGGGCTCGACGCGGCGGAGCTCGTGGACACGTCGCGGTGGCGAGGCAGAGGCGGTGGCCGCGAGCTTCAACGAAGGCCGATCATGGCGGCGCTCGGGTGGAGTGGGGGAGCGAGAGAGAGAGCGAGCGGAGCGGCTAGGGTTCGTCAGGGGGTTGCGGGGGTTGCTCTTATCCTCCAGCGCGAGCGGTGACGCGCTGTCGAGCGTAGGCGAGGGGGGGTCCGGGTGCGCGCGCGCGTGTGCGTTCGACAGCGAGGGCGCGGGTGAGCAGTGAGGTAGAGGACGGCGCCAGGTGGGCTGGGCCGCGCTGTAGCCAGCAGGCCTAAGTGCACAGTAGCGCTTTAGGCCATTTTCTATTTTCCTTTTTCTGTTTTCTTTTCTTTTCTGTTTTGCTAATTGTTTGGGCCCTAAATGAATTTTGTAAAAAGTGTGACCTAGCCCATAAATCACAGTGAATTGTATCCTAACACCAAAAACTAGTTTGGGCAAAACACAATTTCATATTTAATTTAGATTAAATAAAAGGTTAATAAATATTGCTTTTAGCCACTGTTAGGGGATGTTTGAGTTACTTAAATAATTTATTTAATGTTGGTTACAATTTTAGAATATTCTCTGGAATATTTGTTATTTACTGAACATTTTAGTTTCTGATTTGAACAACTTTTATTTTCCACTTTTAATTTAATTTGAATTTTGAGCTAGGAGTTGAAATGCAATATGATGCAAATGATGATTAGGCACTGTTAATCATGCTGACTTGTCATTATCAAAAGGTGATCACTGTGGCTAATGACATGGGGTGTTACAATTCTCCTCATCTATCAAGAATTCTCGTCCCGAGAATTAAGAGGAAGACTGAAAGAAAGTGGGGTATTCTTCGCGAAGACGATCCTCGCATTCCCAAGTGGCTTCATCTTCAGAATGATTCGACCACTGAACTTTAAGGAATTTGATTGCCTTCTGACGAGTTCGGCGTTCAGCTTGATCAAGAATACGGATGGGATATTCTGGATAAGACAGATCTTCCCGCAATTCAAGCATTTCATGATCCACAGCTCGAATAGGATCCTTGAAGCAACGACGGAGTTGGGATACATGAAAGACATCATGCACCTGAGAAAGATTTGGCGGCAATTGCAACTGATATGCCACTTCTCCTCGACGGGCAAGAATATGGAACGGGCCAATGTAGCGAGGAGCTAACTTGCCTTTGATTCCGAACCGATGAGTGCCTTTCAACGGAGTGACGCGGAGGTAAGCTTGCTCGCCAGGTTGATAGACCATTTCCTGGTGCTTTCGGTCATAGTTGCTCTTCTGACGAGACTGAGCAGTTTTCAAATGTTCACGGACAATGCGGACTTGTTCTTCAGCTTGTTAGATATTGTCCGGTCCGATGAGTGAGCGTTTCCCAGTTTCTGACCAATTCAGAGGGGTTCAACACTTACGACCGTATAGAACTTCAAACGGTGCCATCTTCAGACTAGCTTGATAGCTATTGCTGTAAGAGAATTCGGCATACGGGAGAGATTCCTCCCATTTCTTACCGAAGGAGATGACGCAAGCTCGAAGCATATCTTCAAGCACTTGATTAACTCGTTCGACTTGACCCTGTGACTGAGGGTGAAAGGCGGTACTGAATGACAGATGAGTTCCCATAGCTTCTTGGAAACCTTTCCAGAATCTAGAGGTGAAGAGGCTGCCACGATCCGAACTGATCTCCAACGGAACACCATGGAGTGACACAATTCGGGAAACATACAAGTCTGCTAACTGACTAGCAGTGATTGTCTCCTTGACTGGCAGAAAGTAAGCAACCTTTGAGAAGCGGTCAATGACGACAAAAATAGCATCATGGCCCTTCTGAGATCTGGGAAAACCAGTAATGAAATCCATTTGGACTTTGTCCCATTTCCATTCAGGAATATCAAGTGGTTGCAGAGTTCCAGCAGGCCTTTGATGTTCTGCTTTAATATGGCGGCAAACGTCACACTCAGAAACATAACGAGCAATGTCTCACTTCATATTAGGCCACCAGTATCTCTGACAAATGTCACGGTACATCTTTGTGCTACCAAGATGAATTGACAGAGGAGTGTCATGAGCTTCTTTCATAACGTGTTCTCTCTCATCCTTGAACTTGGGTACGAAGAGACGGTGTTGGAAGAATAGGATCCCATCATTATCAAGATGGAATTCCGACGGCTTTCCTCCTTCGAGGTATCGCTTAATCCTTTCAACTTCAGAGTCATACCGTTGCATAGTCTTAATGCTGTGTTCTAAATCTGGTTCAACAACCAGGGTATTGAGATAACCCTGTGGAACAATATGGAGGTTCAATTTGCGAAGCTCTTCATAAAGAACAGGTTGTGCTTTCTGAACCATAAGATTGTTGCAATAAGCCTTGCGACTCAAAGCATCGGCCATTGCATTAGCCTTGCCAGGGGTATATGAGATATTCATATCATAATCGGCAATTGTTTCGAGCCATCTTTGTTGACGAAGGTTCAGATCTGGTTGAGTATATAAATACTTCAAACTTTAATGATCTGTGTATATCTCGCAATGATTACCGAGAAGGTAATGTCGCCATAGCTTCAGAGCATAAATATCCGCAGAAAGTTCAAGATCATGCACTGGATAATTTTCTTCATGAGGACGCAATTATCGAGAGGCATAAGCAATCTCCTTACGCTCTTGCATTAGGACACAGCCTAATCCTTGACGAGATGCATCATAGTATATCACGAAATCCTTTTGGGAATCCGGGGGTGCTAGCACTGGGGCAGATGTTAACTTACCTTTAAGTGTCTGAAAGCTTTCTTGACATTTTTCTGTCCACTCAAATTTAACAACTTTGTGGAGCAGATCAGTAAGTGGCAGCTGGTCAAATCTCTGTGTTCAAGTGTCATCCCTGGATCGGTAATGCTGACACACACAGTACTCGAAGGGTTTATAACAGAGTGCAATCACACACTTATTACATCGAATGTCTCAAAAGAGAACTGATTACAATAAATATGGCTTAAGGCCATCTATATAAGATAACAACGGAAGGCTTGGAAGATAAAGTGAGTCCATCAACTCCAACGGCATAGCTGAGTGCATGACAACGACCTAGCACACCTTACTCTTTGTCTGAAAAGTCTGCAACATGATATGTTGCAGCCCGGAAACGGGTCAGCACATGGAATATGCTGGCAATATAACACAGTAGAGCAAGGAACAGATAATTGCTATCACTACATGCATATTTGGCTGGTGGAAAGCTCTAGGGTTATATTGTTTTGCGAAAAGCTAATTTTTCCCTACATAAAAGGAATATGTTTTATTTAACTATCATGGTAGTTGTTAAACATTGAGAAGGTAAATCCCCATCTCAATCCCAATTAAAAGTAATCATTAAACCCAACAAATTAATTTAGAGTGATGAGATCAAATCAATAATTCAAGTACCAGATACTCAAGATGTCCATAACCGGGGACACGGCTAATCATGATTAGTTTATACACTCTGCAGAGGTTTGCGCACTTTTCCCCACAAGACTCGATCTCCTCCGTTGGATTTCTCGCACTACATGGTGTTTGAGAAACGGATGACCGAGACACAGTCTTTCAGAAGCATTTACTCTTTACTCTGGGTAGACAGTTACACCTACTTTCCCCTACATCTGCTAGCCTACCACTGAAAGAGGTCCTGCAACATACTCAACTATGCTAGAGCCCATAATAGCTTGTGGCTGCACACGGAAGTTTCTAGCATGAATAATCTTATGATCCCTTTGAGCCTAGGTGGCGAACCAAAAAGACAACACTGGTATATCCCCAGGTGCCTGCAACCAATCCACCCAGATGTGTATTTAAGTAGCCACCTTAAGTTAACCATTAATTAACAATCTCACATCTGTCATGGATACACTCAAACCCAAACCACGTCTACGAGCATAGCATGGCAATATAAGCATAACGTGGAAGAAACTCCCAAGGGTTTGATAATAAAAGGGCAATAGGTTCTACCTCATCATCTACTTCCCAATACCCACAAGTTAAACACATCCTGATCATGCAGTGTTTGAGGATTGAAACTAATGCATAAAAACTGGGTATGAAAAGAGTATGATCAATGTGTTACTTGCCTTGCTGACGATCTGCAAACCCTAGAGACTCGTAGTAGCACGCTTCGCACTCCGGGAATTCTATCGTAAAAAAACAATAGCATACATAAGCAATCAAGCATAGATGCAAGGGTAAAACTCAAATAAGAAAATCAAATCTGAAAGTTCAACTGAAGAGATTCGATCTGCAAAAAGAATCAATCGAATCGGAGCTACGAAACTGAAACTACGATCAAAAGAACTTCGAAAACAAATCCGCGTGAAACCAAATTTTAAATTGTCAAAATCATGTTCAAGTTGATTAAACAGAAAGAGGGGTTCGAGACGAAGATTTTGGCATTGGCTTCACTGGATTTGGACGAACGGTTTAGAAACGGCGAGGGTTTGAAGATCAGGGCTGATCTGCGATAAAAGTAATCGCGGATAGGTCCCTGGCAGAAAAAGAAAAATCTATCGGACGAACATCCGCTAACAGAGACGAACGGGCGAAAACGTTCGTTAAAACGAACGAACAAACAAACGTTCGCAAACAAACTAAACCGAGAAAACCGAACTGATCTACTAAAAAAAAACCGAACTAGGGTTTAAAAAAAAAACGAGACGGTTTTTACCTAAACCGAAAAAAAAACAGCCGGCGAGATCCGGCGGCTCCGGCGCGGCTCCGGCAAAGGCGGTAGGCTCCGCGGGCGAGTCGCGGGCAACGGGGTGCGGCGCGGAGCGGCGCGGCAGGCGGCGGCGGGCGGCGGCGGCGGCGGTGGTGGTGTGGGGACGAGGAGGGGGCGGCGGCTTATAAAGAGCTCGGGGGGCGGCTTGGGGAGGGGGCAAGGCGGCGGTGGTAGCCGACTCGACCACGGCGGCGGCGTCGTGCGCGAGCGGGACTCTCGCTCGGGGTCGGGGACGGCTGGGCTTCGGCCCGGTCGGTCCGAAAAGTTTTTTTTTAAATAAGATTCCACCGAGAAAAATCTTAAATAAAATATAAAAAAAATCTAAAAATGCGAAAAACAATTTTCACCGTCTAAATAGAACATTTAGAACAAAGTGAACATTTTCTTGGCCTAAAAATGTAATTTTGAAAAATGCATATTTTTCTAATTCAAATAATATAGCAATAAAATCCAAATAAAATTATTTATTTGGTTTTTAACATTTTCCTCCAATATTTATTTTATTTTGGAGAAGTCATATTATCTCCTCTCATATGTTTTTAATATGAAATATTTTTGAGAGAAAAATAAATAAAACCAAAATGATCCTCATTTCAATATTTGAGAAAATTCAAATATGAAAATAATAAAATCCCCAACTCTCTCCGTGGGTCCTTGAGTTGCTTAGGATTTTTAGGGTCACAACCGAAATGCAAATAAAATATGATATGCAAATGATGACCTATGTATAACATTCGAAATTGAAAATTTGGGATATTACAAACCTACCCCCCTTAAGATGAATCTCGTCCTCGAGATTCAGGTTGGCTAGAAAATAGGTGTGGGTGGTCTTTCCGTAGGTCTTCCTCTCGTTCCCAGGTGGCTTCATCCTCGGTATGGTGGCTCCACTGAACTTTGCAAAACTTGATAACCTTGCTGCGTGTAACTCTGCTGGCAAACTCGAGAATCTTGATGGGTTTCTCCTCGTAGGTCAGATCACTATCCAACTGAATTGCTTCCAGGGGTACTGTATCTCTCAGAGGAATATCGGCCATCTCTGCATGGCACTTCTTCAACTGGGAAACGTGAAACACATCATGAACTCCTGATAGTCCGTCGGGTAACTCCAACTTGTAGGCCACCTCTCCCATACGTTCCAAAACTCGGTATGGTCCTACAAATCTCGGGGCTAACTTTCCCTTGACTCCAAAGCGTTTAACTCCTTGCAGAGGTGACACACGAAGATATGCTCTGTCTCTGATTTCATAGACTACCTCCTTGCGCTTGGTATCGGCATAACTCTTCTGTCTGGACTGAGCTACCTTCAGTCTATCCCGAATCAACTTAACCTTCTCTTTAGATTCTTTAATCAAATCTGGTCCAAACAACTGACGGTCTCCAACTTCATCCCACATCAACGGTGTTCTGCACCTCCTTCCATACAAAGCTTCAAAAGGGGCCATCTTCAAACTGGCTTGGTAGCCGTTGTTGTATGAGAACTCCGCGTAGGGCAAATTGTCATCCCAACTCGATCCGTAATCTAGTGCACAAGCTCTCAACATGTCCTCCAGAATCTGATTGACTCTCTCGGTCTGTCCATCTATCTGCGGATGAAAGGCTGTACTAAACTCTAGCCTGGTACCCAAGGTCTGGTGCAGCTGGTGCCAAAACTTTGAAGTAAACTGTGTTCCTCTATCTGATATGATGGTCCTCGGAACTCCATGCAGACATACGATCCTGGTCATATATATCTTGGCCAACTTTGCACTCGTATAGGTGGTTTTCACTAGGATAAAGTGAGCCACTTTGGTCAAACGATCCACTACTACCCAGATAGAATCATATCCCGATCGGGTCCTGGGTAATCCGGTGATGAAATCCATGCCAAGCTTATCCCACTTCCATTCGGGTATCGGCATAGGCTGCAGTAATCCTGCTGGCTTCTGATGTTCTGCTTTCACTCTCTGACATACATCACATACGGCTACATACTCGGCAATGTCCTTCTTCATACCAGTCCACCAGAAATGCTCCTTCAGATCCAAATACATCTTGGTGTTTCCGGGGTGTATCGAGTATGGCGAGTCATGAGCTTCCTGTAGTATCAACTTCCTGATCTCCGCATTATTGGGTACATAAACACGGTCCTCAAACCACAAAGTGTCGTGCGCATCCTCATGAAAACCTTTGGCTTTTCCTTTGCTCATCCTCTCCTTTATCTCAGCAATTTCCTTATCATCTTTCTGAGCTGCTCGAATCTTCCCCAATAATGTTGATGTTACCTCCATTGCTGCGACAAAACCTCTAGGGACTATCTCCAAACGAAGCTCCCTGAGATCTTCGGCTAACTCCTTTGGTAATCCTCCGCTTATGAGGGTATTGACATAACTCTTCTGGCTCAAAGCGTCTGCTACGACATTGGCCTTTCCTGGGTGATAATGCAACTTCATATCATAATCCTTTATAAGCTCCAACCATCTCCTCTGCCTGAGATTCAGCTCCTTCTGTGTGAAAATGTACTTCAAACTCTTATGATCCGTGTACACATCACAATGGTTCCCAATAAGAAAATGTCTCCAGGTCTTGAGTGCATGAACTACAGCTGCTAACTCCAAATCATGCGTGGCATAATTTAACTCATGCGGTCGAAGCTGACATGAGGCATATGAGACAACTCTTCCGTCCTGCATAAGTACAGCTCCAAGTCCTAAGCGAGAAGCGTCGCAATACACTTGGAAATCCTTGCGTATATCCGGCAGAATTAGTACTGGGGCTGTAACCAAACGTTTCTTCAGCTCCTGAAAACTTGCCTCACATTCATCTGTCCATTTGAACTTGGTGTCCTTCTTCAGTAACTCCGTCATAGGCTTCGCAATCTTAGAAAAATTCTCAATAAATCTCCGATAATATCCTGCAAGTCCAAGAAAGCTGCGGATCTCTCCAACTGAGGTGGGTGCCAACCACTCAGTGACTGACTGAACCTTGGTGGGGTCTACTGCTATACCTTCTCCTGATATAACATGTCCAAGAAATCCAACTTCCTTCAACCAAAACTCACATTTGCTGAACTTGGCATACAACTGATGTTCCCTGAGCTTCTCGAGAACTAAACGCAAATGCTCCTTGTGTTCTTCTTCATTCTTCGAGTACACCAAGATATCATCAATGAACACCACGACAAACTTATCCAAGAACTCCATGAACACTTTATTCATCATACTCATAAAATAGGCATGGGCATTAGTTAATCCAAATGACATAACCGTATACTCATATAGCCCATACCTTGTGGTGAAGGCTGTCTTAGGTATATCCTGTTCTCGGATCTTCAACTGGTGGTATCCTGATCTCAGATCGATCTTGGAGAACACTTTAGCTCCTTGCAACTGATCAAACAAATCATTGATCATCGGCAGTGGGTACTTGTTCTTGATCGTCACTTCATTCAATGCACGATAATCAACAACCATTCTCAATGATCCATCCTTCTTCTCAACCAAGAGCATTGAGGCTCCCCACGGTGATGAACTTCGTCGAATGTAACCTTTCTACAATAACTCCTTGATCTGCTTCTTAATCTTCTCCAAATCATTTGCGGGCATCCGGTATGGTCTCTTCGATATCGGTCCGGTGCCTGGCAACAGCTCTATCAAAAACTCAATGTCTCGATCCGGCGGCATGCCTGGTAACTCCTCTGGAAATACATCTGGGTAATCCTTCACTACTGGCACTTCCTCCTGGACAACTCCTGAGAGGGAATTTATTTGGGTTCTCCTTGACGCATGCCTGGATACATACTTGATCCTTTTTCCCTCCGGGGTGGTGAGCAGAATTGACTTACTGGCGCAATCGATGTTTCCTCCATACATCGATAGCCAATCCATGCCTAGTATCACATCCACTCCTTGTGACTCCAAAACTATTAAGTCTGAGGGGAACACGTGCCTACCTATGGTCAATGGCATCTGAAAACATCCTTGACTTGCCATATACTCCGCTCCTGGTGAGCTTACTAACATAGGTGTCCTAAGAACTTTAGTGGGCAACTTATACTTATCCACAAATCCCCTTGAAATGTATGAATGCGATGCACCAGTATCAAAAAGAATGATTGCAGTAAATGACTTAACCAAAAACTTACCTATAACTGCATCTGGCTGCTCTTCAACCTCCTCCACGTTAACGTGGTTCACTTGTCCCCTGTTGAAAGGGTTGGGCTTCTTCCCAGAGCTTCCATTGCCATTACCATTCTTCGGTTCAGGACACTCATTGGCATAGTGTCCAGTCTTCCCGCACTTGAAACAAGTAATGTGACTTTGATCCTTCTTGGCGGGTGTGGCTGGGTTAGAGCGGTTCTGATTGCTGCCTGCTCCATTCCCGTTTCCATTCTTGGGGCCACTGTGGTTATGCGAACTTCCTCCATTGTGAGTATGGCCTCCATGGTTATGTGTATATCCTCCCGAGTTCGGGGTAAAACGAGGCTTCTGCTGAGCTCCTGAATTGTACTTCCCTTGTCCATACTTCCTTTTGCGGCTCTCAATCTGTTGCTGCTTCCCTTCAATCATAAGAGCCCGGTCTACCAACTCCTGGTAGTTAGCGAATGTTGCTACCATCAGCTGCATGCTCATCTCATCATTCAACCCTTCCATAAACTTCTCCTGCTTTGCGGCATCAGTGGCCACATCATCCGAGGCATAGCGAGCTAACTTACTGAACTCATCCACGTACTGCCCCACAGTACGATTTCCCTGGCGCAAGTTGCGAAACTCACGCTTCTTCATGCTCATAGCTCCAGTTGAGACATGTGCAGTGCAGAATGCTTGCTGAAAATGATCCCAGGTGACATTGGCTATAGGGAATGTGGCTGTGTAATTCTCCCACCATGAGGCTGCGGGTCCATCCAATTGATGTGCGGCAAAACGCACCTTCTCAGCATCTGTGCATCCTGCGGTGGTCAACTCCCTTCCAATCCTGCGTAGCCAGTCATCAGCAACTATTGGCTCGGTGCTACTGGAAAACACCGGCGGCTGCAACCTCAGAAAACAGGCTAGGTTGTCAACTGGAGGTGGGGGCGGTGGGTTGTTATTGTTGTTGCCTTGGTTCTGGACTAGTATCTGCATCAAGGCATTCTGCTGCTGGATCAACTGTGTGATCTCCGGTGGGAAGACAAATCCGGTGTCGTGTCTCGGAGGCATCTGATGGGTTTAGAGGGAAGAGATTAGAATGGAGTGAGGTCTAATGAGAAAGCACTACCCATATGCACATGAGACAAACACATTCATATCACACCAAAATCAATTCAAATAGGGGCATACAATCGATCTAACTATCGTTACAAAAGTGCTCGGACTACTACTATATACATGGGGAAATACTACTAATCATATGGTGGTCATCTAGAAATTTTGATCGGTGGAAGATTCCATGATATCCGCTCCAGCTTCGTCTTCATAGTCATCATCACTACTGTCGGGGTCGGAGTCGGTGTCGTCGATGATGATGTAGCCCTCGGGATGGTTGTCATCTCCTCCTGGCGCGGGGTCTCCCATGAATACTCCTAGCTTCCTTGTCAGGTCGTCATTCTTCTCCACTAGTACTGCGATTTCCTCCTCGTATCCGTCGCGTGTAGACTTGAGTTCCTCTTCTAGCTCCATGTTCCTGGTCATCACCTTCTTCAGATCTATCATGCTTGCGCACATCTGGTTCTCCTGTCGACGAATGTGCTGGTTTAACTCCTGGATGAAAGCTGCAATGGACCTGTTTCTCCTGGTGCTGATCATCTCCCATTGCTCATCTCGGCGCGCACATATCTGGTAGATGGTGTCCTTAAGATCTTTGTGATAAACTTCACCGATGCGTCCCATGGCGATGTGGGCTGCCATGCTCTTACCTAGACTCCAGGTTGGTGCATCAAAGGAAAACTCTATGGACTCGGTAACTGGCATGAACGTCCTTCCTGGAACTTGAACTCGAATCATCCAACGCTCCTCTTCTGGTAAAGTGGCGGTGTAGGTCCCGGTGAAGCTTGGTATTCTGATGTTCAGCTTAGTGATTTCCTTCAAGTGTCTCCCAAAGGGTGTGTCTTCATCCGGTTGTGCAAACTTGTTCCTTGAGTCCGCCATCCTAGAGAGTAGAAGATGGAGAGAGTCAGAAATGAGTAGAGAAGAGTGACCTATGGCTTTTCTTAGTGGTCGTGTCCTACAGTCAGCGTGTGCTCTGATATCATCTTGTAGCGATCCGACCTCAGATGGTCAAATCTCTGTGTTCAAGTGTCATCCCTGGATCGGTAATGCTGACACACACAGTACTCGAAGGGTTTATAACAGAGTGCAATCACACACTTATTACATCGAATGTCTCAAAAGAGAACTGATTACAATAAATATGGCTTAAGGCCATCTATATAAGATAACAGCGGAAGGCTTGGAAGATAAAGTGAGTCCATCAACTCCAACGGCATAGCTGAGTGCATGACAACGACCTAGCACACCTTACTCTTCGTCTGAAAAGTCTGCAACATGATATGTTGCAGCCCGGAAACGGGTCAGCACATGGAATATGCTGGCAATATAACACAGTAGAGCAAGGAACAGATAATTGCTATCACTACATGCATATTTGGCTGGTGGAAAGCTCTAGGGTTATATTGTTTTGCGAAAAGCTAATTTTTCCCTACATCAAAGGAATATGTTTTATTTAACTATCATGGTAGTTGTTAAACATTGAGAAGGTAAATCCCCATCTCAATCCCAATTAAAAGTAATCATTAAACCCAACAAATTAATTTAGAGTGATGAGATCAAATCAATAATTCAAGTACCAGATACTCAAGATGTCCATAACCGGGGACACGGCTAATCATGATTAGTTTATACACTCTGCAGAGGTTTGCGCACTTTTCCCCACAAGACTCGATCTCCTCCGTTGGATTTCTCGCACTACATGGTGTTTGAGAAACGGATGACCGAGACACAGTCTTTCAGAAGCATTTACTCTTTACTCTGGGTAGACAGTTACACCTACTTTCCCCTACATCTGCTAGCCTACCACTGGAAGAGGTCCTGCAACATACTCAACTATGCTAGAGCCCATAATAGCTTGTGGCTGCACACGGAAGTTTCTAGCATGAATAATCTTATGATCCCTTTGAGCCTAGGTGGCGAACCAAAAAGACAACACCGGTATATCCCCAGGTGCCTGCAACCAATCCACCCAGATGTGTATTTAAGTAGCCACCTTAAGTTAACCATTAATTAACAATCTCACATCTGTCATGGATACACTCAAACCCAAACCACGTCTACGAGCATAGCATGGCAATATAAGCATAACGTGGAAGAAACTCCCAAGGGTTTGATAATAAAAGGGCAATAGGTTCTACCTCATCATCTACTTCCCAATACCCACAAGTTAAACACATCCTAATCATGCAGTGTTTGAGGATTGAAACTAATGCATAAAAACTGGGTATGAAAAGAGTATGATCAATGTGTTACTTGCCTTGCTGACGATCTGCAAACCCTACAGACTCGTAGTAGCATGCTTCGCACTCCGGGAATTCTATCATAAACAAACAATAGCATACATAAGCAATCAAGCATAGATGCAAGGGTAAAACTCAAATAAGAAAATCAAATCTGAAAGTTCAACTGAAGAGATTCGATCTGCAAAAAGAATCAATCGAATCGGAGCTACGAAACTGAAACTACGGTCAAAAGAACTTCGAAAACAAATCCGCGTGAAACCAAATTTTAAATTGTCAAAATCATGTTCAAGTTGATTAAATAGAAAGAGGGGTTCGAGACGAAGATTTTGGCATTGGTTTCACTGGATTTGGACGAACGGTTTAGAAACGGCGAGGGTTTGAAGATCAGGGGCTGATCTGCGATAAAAGTAATCACGGATAGGTCCCTAGCAGAAAAAGAAAAATCTATCGGACGAACGTCCGCTAACAGAGACGAACGGGCGAAAACGTTCGTTAAAACGAACGAACGAACGAACGTTCGGAAACGAACTAAACCGAGAAAACCGAACCGATCTACTAAAAAAACGAACTAGGGTTTTAAAAAAAAACGAGACGGTTTTTACCTAAACCGAAAAAAAACAGCTGGCGAGATCCGGCGGCTCCGGCGCGGCTCCGGCGAAGGCGGCGGGCTCCGCGGGCGAGGCGCGGGCGGCGGGGTGCGGCGCGGGGCAGCGCAGCAGGCGGCAGCGGCGGCAGGCGGCGGCGCGGCGGCTGCGGGCGGCGGCGGCGGCAGCAGCGGCGGCGGCAGCGGTGGTGGTGTGGGGACGAGGGGGGGCGGCTTATAAAGAGCTCGGGGGGGCCGGCTTGGGGAGGGGGCAAGGCGGCGGCGGTAGCCGACTCGGCCACGGCGGCGGTGTCGTGCGCGAGCGGGACTCCCGTTCGGGGTCGGGGACGGCGCGAGCTGGGCCGGCTGGGCTTCGGCCCGGTCGGTCTGAAAAGTTTTTTAAAAAAAAATAAGATTCCACCAAGAAAATTCCTAAATAAAATATAAAAAAATCTAAAAATGCCAAAAACAATTTTCACCATCTAAATAGAATATTTAGAACAAAGTGAACATTTTTTTGGCCTAAAAATGCAATTTTGAAAAATGCATATTTTTCTAATTCAAATAAAATAGCAATAAAATCCAAATAAAATTATTTATTTGGTTTTTAACATTTTTTCTCCAATATTTCTTTTATTTTGTAGAATTCATATTATCTCCTCTCATATGTTTTTAATATGAAATATTTTTGAGAGAAAAATAAATAAAACCAAAATGATCCTCATTTCAATATTTGAGAAAATTCAAATATGAAAATAATAAAATCCCCAACTCTCTCCGTGGGTCCTTGAGTTGCTCAGGATTTTTAGGGTCACAATCGAAATGCAAATAAAATATGATATGCAAATGATGACCTATGTATAACATTCCAAATTGAAAATTTGGGATGTTACAATGGCGACTTACGAAGGAGACTTAATAAGAAGGCCCAAAGCCCAAAGGCGAGTTAGGGCCCATAGATGTAAATCGCCATAAGTATATGACTTGTATTGTAAGATAGGAAAGAGTGGATACCGAGCCGGACACGTTTATGAGCCGGCCGGGATTCCGTGAACCGCCGGGCGTCAACCTGTGTATATAAAGGGACGACCCGACGGCGGTTTAGAGGGGACAATAGATCGAGAGCCAGGTTTAGCGTATTCGCTCCCTGGTCATCGAAACCCTAGCAATACCACCTCAAACTGGATTAGGCCTTCACCTTCACCGCAAGGGGCCGAACCAGTATAAACTCCCCGTGTCCTTTGTCCTGATTAACCCCTTTAAACTAACCTCATTGCAATGGCTCCACGACGAAGTCCTCACACTAGGACATCTGCCGTGACTATTCCACGACAGGTGGTATTCCCGGAAGTTCTTCCGGAAATACATCTGGAAAATCTCGAACGACAGGAATGTTCTCGATTCCTTCCAGAGGTGAGGCGTTTAAAGCATTCAGAACATATATCTGAGCTTCAGCGTCCCGTGTAATGCGGGCAGTATAGTTCACTATCTCATCGGAGGGGTGAAGAAGTTGGATAACTTTAGTGGCACAATTGATCGAAGCAATGTGAGCTTTCAACCAATCCATTCCGAGTATGAGGTCTATGGTGGAAGATTTCAGGATAATGGGCAAAACAAGGAATTCCAATCCCTTAATTTCAACGGGAACATTGTGTGCCATCATAGTGGTTTGACACTGACCTCCAGGGGTGCGGATTACTACTGGCAGATTCATCTTTTGAAATGCAATGTCATGCGATAATGCAAATGCTTCCGACATGAATGAATGCGATGCTCCTGAATCAAATAATATAGAAGCGGGTACTGAGTTAACGAGAAGGGTACCCATCACAGTAGCAGGTTGATCCTGGACTTCTTCAATATCAATGTTGTAAGCGTGTCCACGACCATGTGCAGCAGACCCAGTATTATAGTTGCGGGCCTGATTGTTGCCATGACCATTGCCACGGCCAGTACGAGGAAAAGCCAACTGATTCTGAGTCTGGCGGCAGTCCTTAGCATTGTGACCTATTTTCGACACTTGAAGCACAGACCATCTTCAGGACGAAGAGGAGCATTGTGTTGAATAGCTTGAGCTCTTGGCTGCCTCGGTGGGGGAGGAGGCAGACGTGGTGCAGCATAGTTGTTCTTTGGCGCAGGGGCATTGGGACGGAACACGTTGTTGGGAATCCAGACTCGACGCTTCTGTGCTGAGCCCGAAGATGAGCCAGCATCACGATAGTGCTTCTGCGAGTCCTTGTGTTTCATCTGAGCGGTCTCAACCACAATAGCCTTGTTCACAAGAGTTGAAAAATCGTTGAAGTCTTGAGCAGCAAGGGCAAGCTCGAGGTCTGGGTGTAGTCCATGACGGAACTTCTCCTATCTACGGGCATCTGTGGCGATGTCTTCTTCAGCATAGCGGGAGAGGTCAAGAAATTCCGGCTGATAAGCTTCGACTGTCTTGTTGCCCTGAGTGAGGTTACGGAACTGGGTCTTCATCTGTTCCATAATTGCCTGAGGGATATAACATGCACGGAAAGCAGCCTGGAACTCATACCAGGTAACTACTGTTCCAACAGGCAGTGTACGCTTGTGTGTGTCCCACCACTGAGCAGCGGGGCCCTTTAAGAAAAAGGCCACAAAGGTGACGAAGTTGGCAGGGGCAACATTAGCAGACTCCATCTCGTGAGTGATGTCGCGGAGCCAGTCATCAGCATCCAGTGGCTTGTCAGAGTTGCGGAACTGAGTGGGGTTGAGTCGCATAAACTCTGTCAAAGTTATTGAAGCAGGGTTCTGGTTCTGGTTGTTCTGATGCGGAAACTGAGCCATGATTCCGGTCATGAACTGACGGTTGAGCTCGAATTGTTGCATCATAGCTGCCATATAGTCTGGCAGTGGTGGGCGTTCAGGGGCACCACGACCACGACCACCTGGTCTAACCATCCTGCTAAGTATCAACAGGGGGTAGTTTAGTAAAAGCAATGGTGAGTGTTTAGCGACAAGCATGATGTAACTCGACAACAATTAAGTAGTGTAACAGATACATAACAGTAGTCAATTAAGACATACAGATCCATACACAGAGTCGGGTTCATGCGGACAGCATAACGATGCAAATTTAAAAACTAGACATGCTAGGCGACGCGCAGGCACAAGGTAAGGAAGTACACAATGAGACATAGCAAAGGCTACATCAACGTCGGGGAAAACCACTGAAACGGGGTAACTGCGAGTGCGGACGACGAATGTTCGTCGCGGCAGGATCCTGCGCTCCATGTGCACTCTGATGCAGAACCCGGTCTCGAGCTGTAAGAAGAGGTCCATGTGTAGGTGTGTGACCTCCAACAGCAGGCCAATCAATACCAGCATACATCTGAGTCCTGCGCGGGTAAAGGATGTGCTCCTGATGTATCCCTGCATGAACAACGGGTAGCAACTGTGTCATAGCATCGTAGAGACATGCTCGAGTGGCAACCAACTCGACGGCAAGAGCCCGAACAGTGCGATCCAGAGCCTGAGTGCATTGAATCAGAACGCGCGGGTCGTAGCGACGAGGCTCGTACGGGGCACAGATAGCTGTGTAGTATCCAGTAGCATCTCCAGCAGGAGCATAAGGAATGTATCGGAACTCAGAGTCATCCAAGATATCGCTGATCTCTCCTCGGAGACGTGCGACAGCAGAGTAGGCGGCATCATGGACTGCCATCTCAATCGTCACGCCGATACCGTGGAAAAGGTGCAGCTCAGTGTCTGAGTTATCTTGCTGATTATAGATACGAACATCAGCATGGTACTGCTCCTGATTGAACTCGCGGTAATCCTCGTAGACCATGTACTCGGGGTACCAGCGGTAGCCAAGTCTGGTCAGGAGGGCGATCAGGACAGCTGGAAACCCAGGGGCATCACGAGCCCAAGTGCGAAGCACCAGCTGCGTCGTAGGACGTGGTGGAAACAAACGATCCATCTGAAACAGAGGAAATTCAGGATTGTCAAATGACAATGAGAAGTTTAACACAACTCAGAGAGAAAGGTTAAACAAAACAATGGAAAGGAAAATGATTATCAGACTAATCAGATCAATGACAGGGAAATTGCATAGATATCCAGCTCTCCGGGTAGACGGGATTTACGAGATCCTAAGTGTCGGTGTTAGTAAAATTTATTTAACCCGAATAGAAGAGAGATCAGAGTCCCAGAGTATAGACGAGGAATAAAAGATCCTAATACCACCCAGTTGGCGACGTGGGCCCGTAAGCCACACAGCCAAGTTAGTAAATTAGTTTTTCGATATCTAGACTCAACTTCGGCCAAGGAATTGGAAGGGGGCTTCCTACAGGCAGTCGGCTCTGATACCAACTTGTGGCACCCCCGGCTCAATCGTACACTAATCATACACGCAAACGTGTACGATCAAGATCAGGGACTCACGGGAAGATATCACAACACAACTCTAACACAAATAAACGGAGATCCACAATATTACAGACTAGGGATCACGAAGATCCGAATACATAAGTCAGTCATACAAATAATATCTGAGTACATACATAGTTAGACAAGTTTTTACCTTAAGAAGGCTAGCACAAACAACGACTCTAGATCGAAAGGCGAAGGCCTCCTGCCTGGGAGCCTCCGATCCTACTCCTGGTCGGCTGGCTCGATCCAGTAGTATGTGCCGTCTGGACCCTCCTGGTAGTAAGCTCCTGAGGTGGCATCTGGCTCCGGGGCTCCATCGTCTGGTGTATCATCAAGTAGGAGAATATGGGGAAAAGAAGTAACAAAGCAACCATGAGTACTCATCCGAAGTACTCAGCAAGCAAGGATCTACACTACATATGCAACATTATCAAAGGGGAAAAGGGCTGTATATGTGGACTGGGCTGCAGAAATGCCAGAATAAAAAGAAGGCCTAGTCCTATCAAAGACTAGCATCTTCAAACATCTTCACAAGCCACCATCTTGCAGCAATAGAAGAGAGTAGAATAGCATTTTATTTAGCAAACATGTTGAAGTACAGCTTAAAGATCCTTCCTCGACTCCCAGCGAGAAAGCGATCCCGAAGCTTCAATTAAGTAACAAGTATCCAGTTCAAGTAGTAGATCGGGATATACAAACTGAGCATCCTTTACCGTAGGACCGGCTATCGATAGATGATTCATCCCTACAGGGGTGCACTACTGTTACCCAACACGCTCGATCAACTCTGGCCGGACACACTTGCTGGGTAATGCCCGGCCTCGGAAGATCAACACGAAGCAGCGCCCTACCTAGGCTCAACAGAGAGGTCAGCACGCCGGACTAACCTATGCACCCAGAGGTCTTGGGCCATCGCCCTAGGCACCCTGCGCATTGCGTGGCTGGCCGGGGTGCAGGCGCGACACTGAACTCGTCAGTGATGTATCCGGCCCATTCCCGGCGATCAGCCCGCATGGTGAAACATGACGTCTGATGAGCTTTCGGGAGGAACGTATGACATAGAGGGCCCCATAAACCATAACCCCGCGTGGTGCTAGTGCGTATAGGGCACGTCGACCCACTCAGATCAAACACCCAAATCCAATAGGCTCATTTAGTAACACGCGGAGACAATCAGAGTTTCTGAAGCTCCGCCACAATATCACACTCGAGTGCCCTTCCGACACACCCGACAACATAGATCCCCTGCGGGTACCCATCAGGGTCGACCCACCTGTAACAAGGTCAAAGTAACCGTGTGGTCATAACATCAAGGAGGAAACCCGAGGAATCACCCTCGGTGAATTCCACTCGATGAAATCATCAGGGTGAACATATGAGGCATCACCCTCGAGGTTCACACTGAGGGGTTGCACGGCAGAGTCGTATCGGAAGTGGAGAAGGAGGAATCACCCTCGATGACCATGACCGAACAGCTACACTGCATAGTGTTCATCAGGAGTGCGTTACGAGGTATCACCCTCGGCACTCGATAGTAACTATGCAGAGTCGTACAACTAAGGGGGTGAAGTGATGTGTCGGTCTCTGGTCGACGATCACATTGATCGAGTCGTCGATGATCAAGCAGGGGCAACAAGGGAAAGGTGGTGGAGGTCACTGATGGTTCACTACCAACCTATACTAAGCAGTTTAACATAGGTAGGTAAGGTAGCAATAAACAGGTTACAAAAACAGGCTATGCATCAGAATAGGAACAAGCAGCAACAGTAGCAAAATCTAATGCAAGCAGGAGAAATGGAATGGGCGATATCTGGATGCTCAAAGGGGGGGGGGGCTTTCCTGGTTGCTCTGGCAAGAGAGAGAGGTCGTCAACGGGCTGCTCGTGTGTAGTGAAGTCGTACCCGGCTGCAACGTCGTCGGTCTCGGCGTCCATCGAGAGAGAAGGAGGGGGAGAAAAAAAATAAATTCACGGCAAAATGCAAACAATATGCATGACATGTCTAAATGATATGCTGGGGTGTTCTACTGCCTAACTAAATGATTTAGTTAATTTAGGAATTTATCCGGATTTATTTAATTAAAGTTAGGCACTATTCATTTATCGAAATCGGTCTAAAAGTTCCATGTTCATCTAGCTAGGGGCATCTGACAGGAATACGGAGGGCGTATTCAGATTCGTATCGAAATTCTGAGCGACTTTCATATATAAATTATTTTCATCGGAGTTACGGATTATTTTATATGATTTTCTAAAGTTTAAATCATTTTCTAAATTTAATTATTTGTTTAAATTCGAATTATTCAGAATAGTGAATGATGACGTCAACATGACCTAGGTGTGACATCAGCAGGTCAACAGGGGCTGAACAGGGTCAACCTGACATGTGGGGCCCACATGTCATACACAGTGGCCTTAACAGAGGGGTTAAAATTAACTAATTGGGTTAATTAGTGGGTGGGCCCCAGTAGTCAGTGACTGTTAGTTTAACTAATTAACTTAATTAACTAATTAGCAGTTTATTTATTTATTTAAATTCATTTATTAGGTGGGGCCCGCATGTCATAGGCACGGGGAGGCCACGTCAGCAGTTGACCTGGTCAACAGGTCAACTGGGGCCCAGGGGTCAGTGGCACTGGGCGGGCCCCAGCTGGCCACGTCGGACGTCGGCCGGAGAGCGCTCCGGCGAGCTCGGGTTTTGCCTATGGTGCACCATTTCGGGCGGGGTTTGGTGCGTTCGATCGGGCGTTCCGAGCCGCATCGTTCTGCAGTGGTTGCACGGGCCGAGGCGGTTGGAATCGCCGGCGGGGAGCACCGCAGCGGACAGCTAACTCCGGGCGGAAGTGGATCGGCAGCAGCGGAGCGCAAACGGGCGAGGCAAAAGGCTAGCGAGGCCCTACGCGCGCAGGCGAGCACGTTGGTCACGCGCGGGTGACCAAATGGTCACCGGAGAAGCGCCGGCGACCAAACGAGGCGGCGGTGGGTTCGGGCCTCGTTGGAGCAGTGGCTATGGGCGGCTAGAGGGGGCAGGGGAGGGCGCGTTCGGCGCAGGGGCTCACCGCGTTGCAGAGAAGGCCCGGGGAAGAACGGAGGAGCTCGGGGCGGCGCGAATCGAAGCGGCGATCGTCGGCGGCCATAGGGGAAGAAGGCGAAGCAGGCCGGCGATGCAGAGCTCCCGGGGCTCGGGCTTGTGGTCGAGGAGGACGGGCTCGACGCGGCGGAGCTCGTGGACACGTCGCGGTGGCGAGGCAGAGGCGGTGGCCGCGAGCTTCAACGAAGACCGATCATGGCGGCGCTCGGGTGGAGTGGGGGAGCGAGAGAGAGAGCGAGGGGAGCGGCTAGGGTTCGTCAGGGGGTTGCGGGGGTTGCTCTTATCCTCCAGCGCGAGCGGCGACGCGCTGTCGAGCGTAGGCGAGGGGGGGGCCCAGGTGTGCGCGCGCGTGCGCGTTCGACAGCGAGGGCGCGGGTGAGAAGTGAGGTAGAGGACGGCGCCAGGTGGGCTGGGCCGCGCTGTAGCCAGCAGGCCTAAGTGCACAGTAGCGCTTTAGGCCATTTTCTATTTTCCTTTTTCTGTTTTCTTTTCTTTTCTTTTCTTTTCTGTTTTGCTAATTGTTTGGGCCCTAAATGAATTTTGTAAAAAGTGTGACCTAGCCCATAAATCACAGTGAATTGTATCTTAACACCAAAAACTAGTTTGGGCAAAACGCAATTTCATATTTAATTTAGATTAAATAAAAGGTTAATAAATATTGCTTTTAGCCACTGTTAGGGGATGTTTGAGTTACTTAAATAATTTATTTAATGTTGGTTACAATTTTAGAATATTCTCTGGAATATTTGTTATTTACTGAACATTTTAGTTTCTGATTTGAATAACTTTTATTTTCCACTTTTAATTTAATTTGAATTTTGAGCTAGCAGTTGAAATGCAATATGATGCAAATGATGATTAGGCACTATTAATCATGCTGACTTGTCATTATCAAAAGGTGATCACTGTGGCTAATGACATGGGGTGTTACAGAAACAGAGTGAAATTCATTGGTGATGCTCATATCCTGTAAAAACCCACGTTGCAGTGCCGCCGCGGCCGCCCTCTGAGGAGGAACATCTTCTTCTTCGCTTGAGTCCGAAGACGCGGAAGAATGATCGTCATCATCTAGCGCCTCCGGCAATCCCTCCACGTGTTCGCTCATGTCAACGGCCGCAGACCAATATCCTGTGTCATACACAGGCTGGCCGCCCGTCGGTTCCGATGGGCCGACGCTAGGGGCTGATGTGATGGCCAACTCGACCTCAGCACCCCTGCTACTGCATCCGGCAACATCAGTGACTGAAATGAACTCTACATACACCATCGGCTGACCAAACATTGAGTTATTGGGATTGCTTGCAAACCTCATGTACGACCCCCACGACTGATCACCTGTGACAGGCCGCAAACCCCAACGGGCAACTGTCCCATCATTTCCTCCGTCAACGACGAAGGCCTCCATTGTCATTTTTCCCCCTGCATCCCTGGGCCAAACACCGCTCGGATGCACCTTCTTACTGCTGCGTAACCCAGGTTCACCATATCTCTCACTACAACTGTAGTCGACCCGCACAAGGACACATCCACCCCGAAAGGACCGTCGCGTAAGACGTCCCCATAGTACACTAACAAATTTGTCATAGTACCTAACCAACATCCATATTTACATTTCAAATAATTAGTAACTAAACATTTAGTAGTAGTACGATGACAACATTTACATATCATACGACTAATATAATAACCGTATTTCCGTTACAAATATTCGGTTTGTTTTTAGAATCATTTGCTTAGACTTTAAGGGGTTGTTTGGTTAACGAGTATTTAGAGATCTATTTTTTCTCAAACTCGTCTAGCAGCGTAACAAACTAAAACTCTGTTTGCTTTTCTCTAACTACCCCAAAAATATCCTAAACTGGTTCTCGTAACATGCAAAAACTGAGCTTTTGGAAAAACGACTATTAGTAAAAACTGGTTTTCTACAAAATTTTCGCTATCCAAACAACCACTAAACATAATAGTACGATAATAACTTTTTAATATCATATGAGTAAAACGTTTAATATCTTCCGGTGTTATATAATTTTTTCATATCATACGATAATAATCATTTATTTACAAATAATAATATTCGCAGCGGCATGCACATTATTCACAACAGTACACCAATATAAAAAATATTAACAAATTTACGGCGTCATTAATACCTCAACTCTAATATGGATGTGCTTGCGAATGCAATTAAGCGTCAAAATAGTTCGAATAAATATCTGTCACTAGTATTATATGAACAGAGTCAACCTATTATCACATGAACATCAATATTACACACGGGTTTTTCTTTCTGTTATCAAAAGTATGAAAATAGCACTTGCATGTATGTGGTCATCACCTCAAAAGGGACAGCGAAGATGGAAACACAATTTCTTCAATCACGTCATCTCCTCCTTGTTTGCTACTAAGATGAATTATTTTACCTAATTACATACATCATTAAGTACATTAGCACGTAATCTTAACATAGAAAATTTAGATTATTGCGACATAACAAAGTAGACCTACGGTTTCCTAACTATAGACTTATTAATAAACATACCACATGAAATAACATACCACATGCAATGAACAATTACAGTACAATTTTTTTCTTAATTACCGTATTAAGATCTTCTCGCATGTCAATACTAATGGACGTAGCTAACATTGATACAACATCTTGAACCTACTCTTCTAAAAAAATAGTATAAATGCTACATCTGTCGTCTGAAATTATTTCTACCCTCTAAGCACAAACATCGCATAGCTAATGACGAGCAAAAAGACTAACTAATTACCACCCTACATGCACAAAAAAATCAATGTATTGCAAAGCTCATACCTTGATCTTCAACTTCGTAGTTCACTTCACTAGGCAAATCCTACTTCTGAAGCTCTAAATGACTCCAAAAAGTGATGAAATAATGCCTAACACAACAGAGAACACATAGTTATGAACTAAACAAAAAGAGTAAAAACATGATGCATGTGAACGAAACCAACAAAAATGGATAGATCTTACCTTCGTCTATCTTTTCTTCAACTTCAGCATATTCAAAATCCAACTCTAAATCGCCCTAAATCACGAGTCAAAGTGCCTAGTGAGTTTTTCTTTCTCTCTGTTCTTACACACTCAGAGAGTAGAAGAGGAGGCCAGAGATAGTGTGCTTGAGCACGGAGCAGAAGCATACTATATAAAAGGAAGAGGATCCCCGTAGTGTCGGCACAACAGGTTCCCGCTGCCTCGGATTCCCGTAGCGAGTGAGTGATTCCCGCAGTGCCGTCGCATCCGCTGAGGCAAAAGAAGCAAAAGCCGGAGTGATTCCCGGGCAGCAGCAGGGCATCAGCGTCGTCATAGCATCGGATTCCCGCCCGTGAAAATCATCGTCGTCTGCGCGTGGGAATCAACGCCGTCTGCAAGCTGTCGCGCGTGCAGCAGCAACAGAGGTGCCGCCTGCTGTGGTGGCGGCGTGGCCCACCTGCTGGGCCCGCGTGTAGCAGGACATGCCGGCCTGGGAGCGGCAGCGCCAGCAGAGGCCGCCTCGCCCGGTGGCGGCAGGGCCCACCTCGCCTGGCCCGTTCCGTCCCAGCTCGAGCAACTCCAAATAAACCGTTACACCCGCGCGCCGCCTCCTGGCGTGGCGGCAGGGCCCGCCGCCTCCAGGCGTGGCGGCAGGTGCCATGTGTCGCCTGCCGCCACTAGTATGGGGTCCTTTTTGTCAATTTTGTCCAGAGGGGGTCTCTTTTGACAATTCCAATGGACAGAGGGTCTCTTTCGACAAAAAATCTGGCCCACCCACCAACCAGACTTAATGTGACGGTCGCCGTCTCATGCTTGACGTCTCAGGCCGTGCTCAGATGACACGCACAGACGGAAACGTTGTCCAAACCCACCCATTTATTTGCAGCCATCAATCCACCAACCAACCTTCCTCTGCGAGATTCATTCGCCTCATCCCCTCCCATTATTATTTCTTCCTCAATTGCGCATGGAGTTTCTCCTTTGTCATGACTAGTAAAAGTAATATTTATTAAAAAAATCCAATTTTATTTGCAACAAACATTAAAGAATTGTCTACACACATACAAAAATCACCGAAGGAAGAACATACCTAAATGCTCTGAGAAAAAAAAAACAATGCTTCAAAAAGACTATTTTTAAAAGCATTTTGAAGTAATGATTTTGCTTTTTTTTAAAGCAAATAGGAATCTTTTCCTCACAAAAGGTTACACGTATGTATAAATTCATCAATGCTTGTTGCCAAAACATTTTATTTTTTTACTATTTTTTCATTTTTGTGTTCATGAGGTTGCATTTGAGCTTGGTGCAGGAGGACATTTTCGCGCAAAGTGGCAGATCAGAAACAATGACCACCTCATCTTGTTCAAGATGCACTGCCGCCACATAAAATTAAGTTACAAGTAATTAAGCAGCACCACCCACAATCTCCAATATACAGAATGTATTTTCCATGTAATAATTTTAAGCAATAATCTGTAGGTCAATCAAAAAACACCCCCTTGATGTGGCAATTTTGTTTCATGTCCATCCCACACATGTCTACTGTTTGAGCATCCACTACGTCGGCAAAAACTCGGCCATGGCAGTGTCACTCAATCACTGCAGCAGTAATCCAAAAGTTTTGCCACGACAACTTACCTGCAACACTGTCTTGGCAATGAAAAATTTATGGCAACCCTTTCCCTCCCGAATTATTCATTCTGAAAAATTTATGCACCTTCAACATTTGCATTGCCACCACATCCTCCTTGGCTTGAGCTACCTCCAACCTCTGACATTGTGGTCGACGCAAGTTATCCGTACATCCGCCCTGATAGGCACTATATACTACTCTCAAACATTCAACAATTCCACTAACCTGAAGAACCCCTGAATGTGTATCCAAGCTCACAGTCATGACGTTGGATCCTCCCACAAGAATTAGTTCCATCATCAGCTGCCCCTCCTTCCATGCCAATTCCAGAACCAAGTGCAGCAGCAGCACCTCCACCTGTACAAAAGAAAAGGACAGTTTTTTCAAAACAAATAGCCCTTGACTAATCAAAGCTGGTAGACACCGTGACATGCACCGGCATCACCGCTAGCTGAAACATCTGAGATGCTTATCTCTGGTTCACCCACCCTTCTGGACTCTGTCGCCACCCTTTCCAGTGCCACAACTGTATTATAACCTTGCTCCTTGTCACTTCCTGAGGATGAAGCACATTGCTTGTCAATGGGTTGGACATATCGATAACAGATTCTTTTCACGGGCACTCAATTTTATATTACCTGCACGACGCGCACGAAGGTCATCATCCTCACTTGCCATGCTGTGATTATCACTTGAAGTGTCTTCGGTTTCTGAGGTTTCCGATCGACAAATCGTTTCAACAATGTTCGAGAACCTCACTCTCCTCCGCCTTTTGTTGCCTCTTTCTGACTTCTTAGTCCCCTACCGTCTCCAAGATCGCTTTGGTAGAACCCATGTTCCCTGTCTCGGAGGCACCACCAACATACCTCCGTCCTGCGAACCACATTTATTTAAGTATGTATTTCAAGCACATTTCAATTGACAAATTTATACCACAGTTGACTAACCTACAATTTTTGCCTGCCAGCGACGATTACTGTTTCAGCCACATTTCTCCCAACAACTCCACCTATGATCGACACAATACCTATGTCAGCGACATGATTGGGAGAATTGTGTTCTCGTCTCTACCACAAACTTAATATGAACTGTACGACACAATACTACTTTTTTCAGTATCATACCTGTCAAAGCACCCTCATCAAAGATCTCCCCTAAATCAGGAACCAGTTGTAACCATTAGTACCATGCTCAGTACTCTATATTTTCCAAACTGAAATAACAAATTCTTGTTCTCTTCTCCTCATAGTTCTCTCCCAAGTCTGTCGAACAGAAGCGTCATATACTTCTGCACAAACATATCCATTAGACACCATGGAGGCACATAATTCTTTAGCATATGGTTCGCACTTTCACTCCTTTATGTGCTCATCATTGCACATAAAACACCTTCGAAATACGGCTTTGTCCATTTCTTTCTGATATCGAGAAGTTGAGTCATGTACGGGCGTGTCCATAGCTTGTATTCATCCAGCAGCATCACCCACCCATTCTCAAACCCATCTACCGTGAGCATGTTGTTCACCACCTCATGGGACTCTGCTTTGAATTCACTGTTCTTGGTGTACAGAGGGCCCAACGTTTACTTTGCGTTCTTGAGCACGTGACGCTTGCACCGCCAGCATGTGGTGTCTGGCATAATGCTCTTTGATAGCCAGCTCCATAGCCTGAATAGGGTCTGCAAAGCACAGAAATCGAACGGCCATCATTACCTTATTACGCTATCAGTAACGTGCATGCACACCAGGAAAGCAAGAACTTACCAGTAAGTATAGTCATCGGAGGAGCGCCGCCTATCACTCTAAGAAATTCTGAGAAAACCATTCAGAACTCTCAGTTGTCTCATCACAAACAAGCACCTCTGCCAGGATGGTACTCTGGAAATGACTATTAACACCAACAATAGCCTGAATAGCATTTCGTACAAATTAGTCCTGTACATGGTGTCAAATGTTATCACATCCCTGAAAAATGTGTACTGCAGCCTGCTGTTTCCACTTGCCCACATCAGGTTGTTAATCCCGCCCTCATTGTCAGCCTGAACTTTGTATGTGAAATGCGGATCCTTGGCCCCAATTTCTGCAAACACCTCCATCATCATCGACCTGCTCCCTATTTATCTTCCCACGGAGATTGCGCAAAGACCTTTTGGTGAATGGCACATTCTCCATTGATCCAAAGAAGTTCCCTATGATACCATACACCTTCGCAAGGTAGACATTGTTTTGCCGCAACTGCTTTATCAGATATATATGCTTGTGCCATGGCCAATGCACCATCTCGCCAAAGTTTGGTCAAAGGGAATGGTTGTGGCTCTCCCAATGCTCTGTGATGTACCACCCAGTGTCTGACATTTGCAACGGCAAGACCTTGTGTTCTTAATACCAACTTTACCCTGCATATGTAATCAATATTTTTAGAATGCAGAAACTACAAAATAACTGCAACTAATAATAATCGCACTGACGCGAGTTGGGCAGGGTGGTCTGCGCGGTGCGGCAGCACCTATCCTCAGCCTGCAAAACGCAGCCAACTCACATATTAAGTGCCTGAATTCAGTAAGCAGTATTTTCTCAATTAAACTGTCTGGGTTCAGTAAGCATGATTCTGTTTATTGACTGCAAATCCCAAGTTGTTCTAAAGCCATGATTTATCCACTCATCCAAACTTTTCTGTAAATCCCTAGTTTACTGACAGCAAGAACAATTCTAGCACTAAGCTAGTTGTTCTAACCCAGCCAACTCACATTTTAAGTGCCTGAATTCAGTAAGTAGTATTCTCTCAGTTCAACTCTCTGGGTTCAGTAAGCATGATTCTACTTATTGACTGCAAATCCCTAGTTGTTTTAATGGCATGATTTATTCACTCATCCCAACTTTTCTTTAAAATCTCTAGATTACTGACAGCAAGAACAATTCCAGCACTAACCTCTTGTTCCACACAGGCACCACCCGCGGATTCATCTTCCCAATTGACAGCTCCGACGTCGGAGGCGAGCTCTCCCTCCTATCCGCCGCCGCCTCCTTGGCCGCGAAAATCTGAGCGTCCGCGCTGTCCACCGCCCGTTGCTGCTCCGCCACCTCCTACTCCTCCACCATAGCTCCTCCCGACGGCGCTTGCGGCACAGGGACCGGCACCAAGCTCTCGCCTACTTCTGCAAGGAGAGTGGATCTGATCCACCCCAGACAAAATCCTTTCAGTCACCATAGCCGGCCGCCTAAGATTTGCGACGAAATCGCCAGACAAGTGAGGATCTACATACCCGTCGATTGGCTGCATCAGGAAATCCATGGTGCCTCGCCGCCGCCGCTCCTTTTCTCTACGCTGTAGGCCCGAGCTTCCAAATGAGCACCGCTCTAGGCAGAGAAGATACTGGACCCTGCATTCAATTTCCGCCTGTACCCACCGAACGGAAAGCGAAGTTCCCGACGGATCAGACGGGCCCGCTGATTCTGATCCACGGCTCACCTCGTCGGCGGCGAACGGACGTAGGCTTGCCTGTTAAAGAATGCTATTTTAATGCACCAACATGGCCCACCACCCACCGCTGCGACGTACGTATATCTCCACAGTGCGCATTTTCTAGCAGCCCACCAACGCCCGTATAAAGAAATGGCTCAGATCCAGATGAGCTATCGAACGAACTGGATATCGGGCTCATTTGAGCTCGTGCCCAGTTACTCCACGTCCTCATCAGCCGGCATATTCTGCATTGCTCAAGTCTAGACTCTAGACTGCATCATAGCAAAGATATTCAGGTCCCGCCTGGGTCTGTAGCTGCCACACTGCTCAAATTGAAAACTCAAAGCTGTCTGTTTTTAATAGTGTGGCACTGTAGTATAGCACCATGATAAAAATCTCTAGCACTACAATTTCTGGTTCGCTTCATGCATCGAAGAATTTCACCTTATTTTTGTGTTCTTTTTTCAAAAGGTCTTTGGGGGTGTCAAAGTTTTTCTCCCGCATCCATTGGCGATGCGCTATGAGCATATATCTTAATGCTGTCTTTGGGCATTTGCCTCGAGGGAGCAATCTTTTTTTAATCCAGAAGCTTGCAAACCAGAAAACTCCAATGACCACGATCTGTGAAGCAAATCGTGGCCCCGGAAAAGAATGATAACTTCTCATCTGGCCAATGATTCCATATAATCTTTACTACTAGAAGCCCCTCTTCGGGCTGGTATAACATCTCGAGCAAGTAAATCTCATAAAAAAACAATTCATTTCCGCAAACATCGCCTTTCTAGGGGTGCTACAAAGTAGCAGTTCACTTTGACTTGAAATACGTCTCTTGGTAAGGCACACTGACAATAGCACATGCCCAACGCAATGCTTCAAGTTGCAAGTCGTGCAGATTTCTACGGGGGGAATTTGAGGATTTGCCACATCTTTCCCTGCACTTTTGAGGATTTGCCCTCTTTTTTATTGGCACTGATGATCCTCAAATCCTCAAGTTTTTAGCAAAGTTGTGGCAAATCATCAGTGTCAATAAAATTAAGGGGAAATCCTCAAAGTGCACGCAAAGGTGTGGCAAATCCTCAAAGTACAGAGTCAGGCTTCCTGCCGACCAAACTCGTTCTTTAAGCGGAGGAAGAATGGAAAAGCGAGGAAACAGAGGAAAAGATAGGGAATAATAGTGGGAAAGGAGAGAGACGATACATGGACAGCATTGATGTGGTAGTGCTGTGTTGTATTCGAGTTAGAAAGACCCAAGCTGAACTCAAGGATAGTTGACGGACGGAAATTGCATTTTTTTTTCTGTGTACAGATTAAACAAAGGACATCTCGATCTGATCTGAGGAACATTTCCGACTCCAAGCTCTCTCTCACACACACATATACTCTGGATCAGTCTAGCTCTAAAGTAAACAAACCTCAGTCACTAATTCTTCCACCGCCCATGCATGTGCACCAATCAACACAAAGTTCTCGGGCAATATTAGCCTGGAGCCGTGAAGCGCATGTGAGATACTGATGTTACCAATCAATCACAGTTTATAGCCTTCCCCATGTTGACCTAATTAATGCGTTTCCAGCTCGTGTGATCATTTAATTGGCGGGGCCGTTCGTACTAGGATAAGGATCGCCTACTTGTCTCATTTCAAGTGCACATTGTTTACATGACATCAGGTTGTTTTATATGATCCGAATATTTTTCGCTGGGCAAAGACGGCGACATGACATTTTATTAGGTTCTTGACGCCGGGAAAGATGAAAGCAACCGCTGCTTGATGGCCAAGGCAGAGTTCATGGGTGCTACTGGCACTATCAACCATTGTTGCTTTACCAAACTGTTCTTCAGTTCTCATGTAGCCTGATAAGTGATAATGTGTTGCAGGATGTTTAAATAGGTTTCAGTACAATAAGTCAATTTTTTTCTTAAGCACCAGTGCTTTGTTGAATCATAGATGGACTTTAGGCCCATACGAACAATGATTCCTGATTAATCTTGAGGCCCATGTAGGTATATGTCAGGTGGTGGGAAGTTTAATACCATCTTGCTAGTTGAGGAGAGTTGAGACTCCTTTATAAGGGTTGTGTAACGAACGGAGATGAGAAGGGGATCGGGATCGAGAGGGAGAAGGTGAGGGTCGAGAGGAGGGAGACTTGGGAAAGGGGAAAGCTGTATTTAGAGGAAGGATTAGGTGAGATACATATAGGTTTCTACACACATGCCTCTCGCTGCCACAAGCGGCCAGCTATATAACCCAAGTCTCACTCACGCAAGGCACCTACAGGTGGGGCCCGCTCGCAGGATGCCAAGTCACACTTGCCAAGTGGCCAGGTGTGACATCCTCTCCCCCTTAAGACTGAGCTCCGTCTTAAGTACTTGCCTCGGCGGCGTTCCAAATGGATGCGGTTGGAAAACGCTGTCGGAGAACCTCATAATCTTCCCATGTCATGGTCGGAGGTGAGCCATCACCCCATTGAACCTTGACCTGCACAATGGCTGCGTTGCCCCGCTTCATCATGCGCCGCTCCAGGAGGCGCGTGGGTTCGGTAGTCGACACGGACAGATCAGGAACTCGAGGTAGCTCCGCGTACACCGGCGTAAAATCCGGCGTGAACGGCTTCAGTTGGGAGACGTGGAAGACCGGATGCACGCGACTGGACGCCGGAAGATCAAGCTTGTACGCCAGAAGGCCGATCTTCTCGACGACGGTGTACGGCCCGTAGAACTTGAAGGCGAGCTTGGCGCAGGATCGGCTGACAACAGAGTGTTGGACGTAGGGCTGCAGCTTCAACAGAACTTGCTCGCCCACCTGGAATTGGCGCTCTGTGCGATTGCGGTCGGCCTGCTTCTTGAAGCGGTGTTGGGTGCGTTCCAGTTGAGCGCGGATGTGGGTGGTGTGCGCCGCCCAGTCCATGTCGTCGGCGGTAGGTGCGTCGTCGGACCATGCCGCCATTGCCCCCAGGTTGGCCTCCTTGCCATAGAGTGCCTTGAACGGAGTACAGTTGAGCGAGGAGTGGAAAGTGGTGGAGTTGCACCAGAACTCCGCCATGGGCAGCCAGCGACGCCACTTGCGCGGCGCGTCGTGGACGGCGCACCGGAGGTACATCTCCATGCACTGGTTGAGGCGCTCGCTCTGCCCGTCCGTCTGCGGGTGGTAGGCGGTGGAGTAGAGCAGCTTGGTGCCTGCTGATACGTCTCCAACGTATCTATAATTTATGAAGTATTCATGCCATTATATTATCATTCTTGGATGTTTTACAATCATTTTATAGCAACTTTATATCATTTTTTGGGACTAACCTATTGACATAGTGCCCAGTGCCAGTTGTTGTTTTTTGCTTGTTTTTTACATCACAGAAAATCAATACCAAACGGAGTCCAAACGCAGCGAAACTTTTTGGAGATTTTTTCTGGACCAGAAGACACCCGGTGGGCCAAAGAAGTACCAGAGGGGAGCTTCGAGGAGAGCACAACCCACCAGGGTGCGCCTGGGGGCCCAGGCGCGCCCAGGTGGGTTGTGCCCACCTCGGTGGCCTCCTGCACCGCCTCTTCACCCTATAAATTCCCAAATATTCCAAAAACCCTCAGGGTAACCCTAGATCAGAAGTTCCGCCGGCGCAAGCCTCTGTAGCCACAAAAAACCAATCTAGACCCCGTTCCGGCACTCCGCCGGAGGGGAAAATCATCACCGGTGGCCATCTTCATCATCCCGGCGGCCACCATGATGAGGAGGGAGTAGTCCACCCTCGGGGCTGAGGGTTTGTACCAGTAGCTATGTGTTTAATCTCTCTCTCTCGTGTTCTTGAGATGTCACGATCTTTATATATTGGTGGCTTTGTTAATATAGTTGGATCATATGGTGTTTTTCCCTCTCTATCTTGTTGTGATGAATTGAGTTTTCCCTTTGAGATTTCGTTTTATCGGATTGAATACTTTTATGGATTTGAGAGCACTTGATATATGTCTTGCATATGAATACCCGTGGTGACAATGGGGTATTATATTGATTCACTTGAGATATGTTTTGGCACTCAACTCGCGGATTCCCGAAGTGACATTGGGGTAATCTACGCATAGGGGTTGATGCACGTTCTCGTCTTTTGTTTCTCCGGTAGAAATCTTGGGGCACTCTTTGAGGTTCTTTGTGTTGGATTGAGTATTATGAATCTGAATTTGCTTTGGTGTTATTTTAGTATGAACTCTTGATAGATCGATCGGAAAGAATAACTTAGTGTTATTTTAGTACGAACTCTTGATAGATCGATTGGAAATAATAACTCGGTGTTATTTTAGTACGAACTCTTGGATAGATCGATCGGAAAGAATAGCTACAAACAATTTCTTCTTATGTTCTCCGCTAGATAAGAACTTTGGAGTGATTCTTCATCGCACGTTGAGGGATGGTTATATGATCCAATTAGATTAGCATTGTTGAGAGATTGCACTAGAGAAAGTACGGACCCTAGGCCTTGTTTTCAAGCATTGCAATACCGTTTGTGCTCCGTTTTACCAATTGCTACCTTGCTGTTTTTTTATTTTCAGATTACAAAAATATATTTCTACCATCCATATTACACTTTTATCACCATCTCTTCGCCGAACTAGTGCACCTATACAATTTGCCATTGTATTTGGTGTGTTGGGGACACAAGAGACTTTTTATTATTTGGTTGCAGGGTTGTTTGAGAGAGACCATCTTCATCCTACACCTCCCACGGATTGATAAATCTTAGGTCATCCACTTGAGGGAAATTTGCTACTGTCCTACAAAACTCTGCGCTTGGAGGCCCAACACGAGTCTACAAGAACAAGTTGTATAGTAGACATCAAGCTCTTTTCTGGCGCCGTTGCCGGGGAGGTGAGTGCATGAAGGTATATCTTTAGATCTTGCAATTGAATCTTTTAGTTTCTTGTTTTATCACTAGTTTGGTTTATAAAAAGAAAACTACAAAAAATGGAATTGAGGTTGCATCATATTATTCATCTCTATAATGTCTTTCGTGAAAATGATGGAAAGGAAAATTGTGCTCAATTGATAGAAGAAGAATTCTATAAAATGTTTGACAAAAAATCTTTGAATGATGAGCATGATTGCAATGTTGTTGGTATGAATTCTTTGAATATCCATGATGCTAATGATATGCAAAGCTACAAGCTTGGGGATGCTATGTTTGATGAAGATGATATTTTTAGTCCCCCAAGTTTTGATGTGCAAATTTGTTATAATGGTAGCATGCCTCCTATTTATGACGATTATATTGATGAAAGTGGGTTTGGAAGAGTGTCAACTCTAGGTACTAATGATCCCACTATTTTGGAGGGTGTTGAATCTTATTGTGATAATTATGAAAGTGGATTTGAAGAGGTCATGACTTTATTTAGTGATGAATCCACTATTTTGGAAGAGGTTTCAATTGATCATGACAACAAAGTTGCTATCTATGATGATTATGGTGATGACATGTGTGCTATAAAGAATAATGATAACCATGAAACTTGTCATCATAATTTTAATGTTCAATTTGATTATGCCAATCAAGAATCCCATGATAGTTATTTTGTTGAGTTTTCTCCCACTACTATTCATGAGAATAAATTTGCTTATGTGGAGAGTAATAAATTTTCTATGCTTGTGGATCGTGAAAATAATGCTTTATGTGATGGTTATATTGTTGAATTCATTCATGATGCTACTGAAAATTATTATGAGAGAGGAACATATGCATCTACATATCTCAATAATATCAAGTTTCCTCTCTATGTGTTGAAAGTTTTGAAGTTTTGCATGTTTGGCCTTCCTATGCTAGCTGATTCTTGCTCCCATAAGTTGTTTTCTCATAAAATCCCTATGCATAGGAAGTGTGTTAGACTTAAATGTGCTAGTCATATGCTTCATGATGCTCTCTTTGTGTTTCAATTCTTATTTTTTATGCGAGCATCATTGAAATCATCATGCCTAGCTAAAAGGCATTAAAGAAAAGCGCTTGTTGGGAGACAACCCAACACTTTTACCTACTGTTTTTGTGTGTTCACATGGTTAGGATACTGTAGTGATCTTGTTTTATAGCTTTTGTTTCAATAAAGTGCCAAGTAAAGCCTTTGGGATAGTGTGGATGATAGTTGACTTGATTCTGTGCAAAAACAGAAACTTTTGCATCCAGTGCAGAAATTCCTGCCTTTTACTGGAACGTGGAAAAATTCTGATTTTTTTACAGTTGATGTGTATAAAAAATTTCTACGTCTTCCTAATTTCTCAGAATTTCTAGAGTTACAGAAGTATGACCTTAATTCAGATCTTTACGTACTGTTCTGTTTTTGACAGATTCTGTTTTTTACAGATTCTGTTTTCAATGCATAGTTTGCTTGTTTTCTAGTTTCTATGGCTTATATTGATCAATATAAATTATAGAAATGATAAGGTACAGTAGTCATTGTGTGATAACAATTATGAATCTTGTCTTTGACAGTACCAAAGTGAATGATTTGTCTTTATCATACTAACCCATCTCACGAAGTTCCGTTAAGTTTTGTGTGATTGAAGTTTTCAAGTTTTGGGTGAGATATCGATATGAGGAGAATAAGGAGTGACAAGACCCTAAGCTTGGGGATGCCCAAGGCACCCCCAAGGCAATATTCAAGGAAGATCCAAGCAACTAAGCTTGGGGATGCCCCGGAAGGCATCCCCTCTTTCGTCTTCAACATTATCGGTAACCTCACTTGGAGCTATATTTTCATTCGTCACATGATATGAGTTTTTCTTGGAGAGTCATTTTATTTTATTAGGATTTGCTTTCTGTTATTTATAATAATGTTTTGCATCTTTTATTTCAATAAAAGTGGCAAGGATAGCCATCACCATGCTTATTTTGCAAATATATGAGTTGCTGTTTCAAAACAGAAAGTTTGTCGCTGTTGTAATAATTATCCAGAAAAGTCAGAATGTGATAAAATGTTGAAAATTTTTGCACAATAATCTATGATAAATTTTATACAGTGTGGTAAACTTTCAGAATTTTTAGAGATAGGGAATTATGAGTAGAATTGCACTCTTTACAGACTGTCCTGTTTAGACAGATTGCGTTATGTTCTCATTGTTTGCATATGTTTGCTTGTTTAATGATTCTATTTGAGGATAGGAGTATTAAATATGCAGAGGCATTTAGTATGCAATGTTGAATAATAATTTTAGTGATTTGCTACAGTAGAGAATGATAAGGTTATTGCATTGATTTATACTAACTTATCTCACGAGTTCTTGTTGAGTTTTGTGTGGATGAAGTTTTTAAGATTTAGGGAAACCGTGATATAAAAGTAATTAAGGAGACACAAAAGCTCAAGCTTGGGGATGCCCAAGGCATCCCAAGTTAATAATCCAAGAAGTCTCAAGCATCCAAGCTTGGGGATGCCCCGGTAGGCATCCCACCTTTCTTCATCAACAATTATCGGTTAGTATCGGTTGAGCCTAAGTTTTTGCTTCTTCACATGAGTTGTGCTATTCTTGGAATGTCATTTAATTTTTCTTTTGCTTGCTTTTTTAATAAAATAATTAGATCTGAAGATTTTAAATAAGAGAGAGTCCTCAAATAGCTACCCATTTACTTAATTACTCGCTTGATCTTCACTTATATCTTTTTGGAGTAGCTTGTCATTTACTCTTGTGCTTCATTTATATCCTATGAGTAAATTGTTGAATGAATTGAATATCATGAAGTTGAAATTATATCATGCCTAGTGGTAGCTTCACATTGGGTTTAGAAAGTGAAATATTTTGAAGCTTGACAATCACAATATTGGTCATACAAGCAATTCATGAATGATTACTATAAGGAAGAGAACTTTCACATACAAATATATTATCTTGGACATCTTGTATGATTGTGAATACCCATTAATTATTTTAAACTTGAGCAAATTAGTTGAAGTTGGACAAGGAAGACAACGTAATGAGTTATGGTTGTGTATATTTGCATAGAAGTTATATTGTTATGGATCCTCCAACATGTGGTGTTTGCCTAGGATCTTTTGCTAGCCAAAAATTCGTACTAAGTAGAGATACTACTTGTGCATCCAAAAACCCTTAAACCCAGTTTCTTGCCATGAGTGTCCACCATACCTACCTATGGATTGAATAAGATCCTTAAAGTAAGTTGTCATCGGTGCATAAAGTAATAAAAATTGCTCCTAAATATGTTTGATCTTTTATTGTAAGGGAAAATTGAGCGTTGTACGAACTTGTGATGGCAAAGTAATAAAAGCGACAAACTGCATAATATAGGTTGCTATCATAAGGGGCAATATAACGTGACGTTCCTTTGCATTAAGAGCTTGGATATCCAAATAAAAAGTGCATGACAACCACTGCTTCCCTCTGCAAAGGGCCTATCTTTTACTTTTCAGTATTTACTTTTATGCAAAGAGTCAATAGTATGAATTCTCATTTCAACCTCAACTATTCTTTAGTTGACAAGCATCATGTGGTGGGGAAAGATCTAGGCACATATGACCAGTCAAATATATTTGATCATGAATTATTATTGTTGACAATTATCTCTATGATAAATGAGTTGGGAGGCAAAATATTAAGCCCCTATCTTTCTCTGTGTTCGATGGATGCCATTTGTTCTAAGAATATGCTTTGAGTACTAGCAATCATGGAAGACTATATGATGATTGAGTATGTGGAGCTCTTACTTAGACTCTGTTGAATAAGTTGAATTGCAATTGTTTGGTGACTAAGAACATAGGTTGTTGAGTTTCAAGAGAATTCATTGTTTGAACCTTAACATGTGAATTGGTTGCTACTTTGACATGAGAAGTTTTATGAGAAAGAATTTATGTTATGATGCTAGGAAAAGTGATTGAAATTATCATTGATCAAACTTGTGCACTTTGCTAGCATTCACACTTCATAAATTATTTCTTTTATCATTTACCTACTCGAGGACGAGTAGGAATTAAGCTTGGGGATGCTGATACGTCTCCAACGTATCTATAATTTATGAAGTATTCATGCCATTATATTATCATTCTTGGATGTTTTACAATCATTTTATAGCAACTTTATATCATTTTTGGGACTATACTATTGACATAGTGCCCAGTGCCAGTTGCTGATTTTTCTCGTTTTTTACATCGCAGAAAATCAATACCAAACGGAGTCCAAATGCAGCGAAACTTTTTGGAGATTTTTCTGGACCAGAAGACACCCGGTGGGCCAAAGAAGTACCAGAGGGGAGCTCCGAGGAGAGCACAACCCACCAGGGCGCGCCTGGGGGCCCAGGCGACCCCAGGTGGGTTGTGCCCACCTCGGTGGCATCCCGCACCGCCTCTTCGCCCTATAAATTCCCAAATATTCCAAAAACCCTCGGGGTAACCCTAGATCAGAAGTTCCGCTGCCGCAAGCCTCTGTAGCCATAAAAAACCAATCTAGACCCTGTTCCGGCACTCCGCCGGAGGGGGAAATCATTACCGGTGGCCATCTTCATCATCCCGGCGGCCAGCATGATGAGGAGGGAGTAGTCCACCCTCGGGGCTGAGGGTTTGTACCAGTAGCTATGTGTTTAATCTCTCTCTCTCTCTCTCGTGTTCTTGAGATGTCATGATCTTGATGTATCGCAGGCTTTGTTAATATAGTTGGATCATATGGTGTTTTCCCCTCTCTATCTTGTTGTGATGAATTGAGTTTTCCCTTTGAGATTTCGTTTTATCGGATTGAATACTTTTATGGATTTGAGAGCACTTGATATATGTCTTGCGTATGAATACCTGGTGACAATGGGGTATTATATTGATTCACTTGAGATATGTTTTGGCACTCAACTCGCGGATTCCCGAGGTGACATTGGGGTAATCTACGCATAGCGGTTGATGCACGTTCTCGTCTTTTGTTTCTCCGGTAGAAATCTTGGGGCACTCTTTGAGGTTCTTTGTGTTGGATTGAGTATTATGAATCTGAATTTGCTTTGGTGTTATTTTAGTATGAACTCTTGATAGATCAATAGGAAAGAATAACTTAGTGTTATTTTAGTACGAACTCTTGATAGATCGATCGGAAAGAATAACTTGGTGTTATTTTAGTACGAAATCTTGGATAGATTGATCGGAAAGAACAACTACAAACAATTTCTTCTTATGTTCTCCGCTAGATAAGAACTTTGGAGTGATTCTTCATCGCAAGTTGAGGAATGGTTATATGATTCAATTAGATTAGCATTGTTGAGAGATTGCACTAGAGAAAGTACGGACCCTAGGCCTTGTTTTCAAGCATTGCAATACCGTTTGTGCTCCGTTTTCCTAATTGTTACCTTGCTGTTTTTTTTATTTTCAGATTACAAAAATATATTTCTACCATCCATATTACACTTTTATCACCATCTCTTTGCCGAACTAGTGCACCTATACAATTTGCCATTGTATTTGGTGTGTTGGGGACACACGAGACTTTTTATTATTTGGTTGCAGAGTTGTTTGAGAGAGACCATCTTCATCCTACACCTCCCACGGATTGATAAACCTTAGGTCATCCACTTGAGGGAAATTTGCTACTGTCCTACAAAACTCTGCGCTTGGAGGCCCAACACGAGTCTACAAGAACAAGTTGTGTAGTAGACATCTCCTGCGCCGGCGAGCAGTTCCCGCCAAAGGTTGCTGGTGAACACCTTGTCGCGGTCGGAGACGATCGATGCTGGAATGTCGTGGAGCTTCACCACGTTGTCCCAGAAAGCCCGCGCCACTTGCGTCGCGTGGAAGGGGTGCCACAGGGGGATGAAGTGGGCGAACTTGGTGAAGCGGTCGACCACGACCATGATCGTGTCGAAGCCCTCAGAGATTGGTAGTCCCTCCACGAAATCCATCGTGAGATCCTCCCATGGCGCTGTTGGGATAGGGAGAGGTGCCAGGAGTCCCGCCGGCTTGGAGTGCTCGTGCTTGGCCTATTGGCAGACCGAGCACTGCTGCACAAACTCCTCAACATCACGCTTGAGGCCACGCCAGTCGAAGTGCTTGCGCACGCGCTGGTACGTCGCCGTGGTGCCCGAGTGGCCGCCGACCATGCTGTTGTGGAGCACGGCGATGAGTTTGGTGTGGAGCGCCGTATTGGCACTAATCCACAGCCGAACGCCTCGACGGATGACGCCGTGGTGCAGCTCGTAATCGTCGTTGTCGGGGCTGGTGATGGCGAGCTTCTGAAGGCACTCTTGGGCGTCGGGGTCGGTGGAGTAGGAGTTGAGCACCTCCTGGATCCATGCCGGCTGACACGCCGAGAGCGCGGCCAGGTCGAGCTGCTTGCCGACACGCGACAGGGCATCGGCAGCCCCGTTGTCCAGCCCGCGCTTGTACTAAAACTTGAATTGCAACCCGACCAGCTTCGCCATGGCCTTGCGCTGCAACTCTGTCTCGAGGTGCTGTTCGCCCAGGTTGCAGAGAGACTTGTGATCGGTGAGGATGTCGAAGGGGCCGCATTGCAGGTACGGGCGCCACTGTCGATCGCCATCATCACTGCCAAGAATTCCTTCTCGTACGTCGAGAGCTGCTGGTTGCGAACGCCAAGAGCCTTGCTAAAGAAAGCAACGGGATGGCCTTCCTGGACGAGCACCGCGCCGACGCCAGTGTCACAAGCATCCGTCTCGATCGAGAAGGGCTTGTCGAAGTCGAGCAAGGCGAGCACCGGTGTAGTTGCCATCACCGTCTTGAGCATGTCGAATGCCGCTTGAGCCTGCTCAGTCCAGGCGAAGCCCTTCTTGGTTAGAAGCTGCGTAAGGGGCTTGGCTATGATGCCATAGTGCGGCACAAATTTCATGTAGTAGCCGGTGAGGCCCAGGAACCTGCGCAGCTCGGTGGCGTTCGTCGGTGTCGGCCATTGCTCCATGGCCTACGTCTTCTCCTTGTCCATGGCCACGCCCTCCTTGGAGATCACATGCCCGAGGTAGTCGATGTGGTCACAGGCGAAGCTGCACTTGGAATCCTTGACGTAGAGCTGATGCACGCGGAGGAGTTCGAAGACGATGCGCAGGTGCTCCAGGTGCTCTTCCATGGTTTCACTGAAGACGAGGATGTCATCCAGAAAGATGATAACAAACTTGCGCACATACTTACTGAAGATCACGTTCATAAGGCACTGAAAAGTGGATGGAGCGTTAGTCAGCCCGAATGGCATGACACGGAACTAGAAATGCCCGTGGTGCATCTTGAACACGGTCTTGGATTCATCTTCTTCGCACATCCTGATCTGATGATATCCGGCGTGGAGATCCAGCTTGGAGAAGACGGCTGCGCCGGCCAACTCGTTGAGGAGCTCGCCGATGATGGGCAGGGGAAACTTGTTTTTAATGGTGGTGTCATTGAGCCGGCGGTAGTCAACGCGGAACCTCCAAGTGTCATCCTTCTTCTTGACCAGCAGGACCGGCGTGGCGTAATCGGTTGACACTGTGGGTGATCACGTCGGAGTCCAGCATCTCCTTGACCTGTCACTCGATTTCCTTCTTCTGGAGCGGAGAGTAGCAGTAGGGGCGCGTGTTCGCGGGGACCGTGCCCTCCACCAGCGTGATGGCATGGTTGTATTGGCGGTGAGGAGGGAGCCCATGCGGTGCCGCGAACACGTCGGCGAATTCTTCAAGCAGGTCGCTGAGGGGTGTGTTGCTGGGATGCTTGCGGGGTGGGCGCGCCGCGTGCCCGCAGGTGTCCACCATGGCCATGGCCCATACATTGTTGTCGGCGATCATCTTGCGGAGCTTGTCGGGTTCGATCGCCTTGAGTGTTGTGGCTGCCCTGGTTTGAACGCCCCGCAGGGTGACCTCTTCGCCGTCGTGCTGGAACTTGACCCACTTGTCTTGCCAATGGCACATCATTGGATTGTGTTGGGTGAGCCAGTCCATCCCCAGAATGCCGTCATATTCCTCGATCTCCAGTTTGCGCATGGGCGTGGAGAAGGTGTGCCCCTGCATCCACCACTTGAGGCCGGGCACGATACGGTTGCAGGTGAGCTTGTCGCCGTTGGCCACCCGCACCTCCACGGTTGCCATCTCCTCTGTGGCGAGACCAAGGCGTTCGACGAAGGCCTTGTTCACAAAACTGTGAGTGCTGCCAGAATCGAGCAGAAGGAGCATGACTTGGTTCCCCACCAGCGCGCGCAACCGAATGGTGGTTGTGGAGTCCGTGCCGTCGAGCGCCTGGGATGAGAGAAGGTAGCATTCCGGCGTGTCTGCAGCCAGGGCGGGCGGTTGTGCGCCCGGACCTGGGTCGTCCAGCAGCTGCAATGCATGGATGGTGTCATCAGAGAGAACCTCGCCATGGTCCCCAACACTGATGGTGAGCAGCTATGCAGGCTGAGCATAGCGGTGCTCCCGGGGGTAGCGATCGTCGCACTTGAAGCAAAGGTTGTTGGCGCAGCGGTAATCGCGGAGCTGTCACTCGCACGCATAGTCGTCTCCTTGGGCGCGGTTTGGCGCGGCAGCTCACGGCTGATGTGGTGTGGATGCTGGTGGAGGCCTGCCCGATGGCGTGATGCGTGGGCATGCTCTGGTCATGCCTAGCTCCTCCTCTTGTATGTGCGCCAAGACGGATGCGCGGGTGATGCTCGATGGTTCTTGGAGGTGAACTGGGGCGCGGAGCTCGTCCTTCATTCCCAGGAGGAACTGCGTGATGAAGAATTTGGTGTTGATGTACGGGTCGAGCGCCAGCAGGTGGTACATCTGCTCATCGAAGGCAGCGCGGTACTCGGCGATGGTGCCGGTCTGGAGGAGTTGCAGCAGCTTGTGCATGACCACCTCAAATTCGTCGGTGCCAAACTCCTCCAGCACTGCTGCCGTGAACAGCTCCCACATGATGCCGCGATGTGTTTGACGAAATGCCTGCAACTAGTACGCGGCCTGCCCGTCGATGTATAGAGCCGCGGTGGTGACCCAATTGTGCTACGCGACCTTGTGGAGCTCGAAGTAGACCAAGCAGCGATCGAGCCACAGGTACGGAGCGGTGCCGTCAAACCTGGGAAAATCGTGCTTCGGGGGCTTGTGGTAGTCGCCGCCGTTGCAGGCCGCCGTTGGGGAGAGGATGGTCGCCGGTGCCACGAATCCCCCATGAGGAGCCACCGGGATGAGCGGTGGGCGATGGTCACCGAGGCGCATGTGGGATGAAGCAGGGAGACCTGGATCAATGGCCACACGCGGCGATGGCAGAGGCGGCGGGGGCGGTGGTGGGGGTTGTTGTTGCACCGTGGCCTGGTGGAGGATGGTCGTGACCGAGCCCGATGGCGATGTCGAGCCCTTGACCGTCTTGCACGTTGCATCGACGTCCTCTTGAGTTAGGTCGAGCTACCTGGAGAGCCCGCGCACCTCCTGCGTGATTTGCGCATTGAAGGCGGCCTGCATCTCGATCTGCTTGTCGTGTGCCGCCTTTTGTTCATCCACCTTGGAGAGGAGTGACTCGAGCATCTTGGTGATGCTGCTGTTGCCCTCGTCCATGGCGGCCAGCACCTGCCGCGTCGCCGCCGAAGCTTTCTGGGGCGTCGTCGCCGCGCTCGGAAGAGATCGAACCCCGCGACGGATTTCGGGTTTGCTTGCCGAAGCTGCACACACCAGCGCGGTGGATGTTACCGATCTGTAACCAGCGCGGAGGGGGAAAAAATTCGGCAGCGAAATTGCCTTTGATTACCAACTGTAACGAATGGAGATGAGAAGGGGATCGGGATCGAGAGGGAGAAGGTGAGGATCGAGAGGAGGGAGACTTGGGAAAGGGGAAAGCTGTATTCACAGGAAGGATTAGGTGAGATACATATAGGTTTCTACACACATGCCTCTCGCTGCTACAAGCGGCCAGCTATATAACCCAAGTCTCACTCACGCAAGGCACCTATAGGTGGGGCCCGCTCGCAGGATGCCAAGTCACACTTGCCAAGTGGCCAGGTGTGACAGGCTGCTCTACCACTTGCCATTAGGAGTTTGGGAAAAGGAGTGGTACACGCGTGCTCCTCCTCCTCCGCCATCCGCCTCGCCATGCATCGCCTCGACGTGCGCACCACGGGTTGCGGGAACGAGCCAAAGCATATTTTTGCCGGTCAGGAATTAATTAATCCAGGATTAATTAATGATGGCCGCGTGCACGGTTGGTCCGGAGAGCAAGTTTTTGGGGAGCGTCTCGATGCGACTGCTCCCGATCCGTCCGCCTCTGCTTCCACTACTTCCCCTGCATCGACACCATGGTCAAAGATGCCGCCGCCAAGAAGAAGGCCCCAGACGATGCCGAGGCTGCCGCCGCCGCCGCGCTGGCCTGGCCAACCGGAGGGTATGATCTATTCATCGCTCATTTACTCGTTCATGTGCTAGCCGTATATGCTGTGTTCATAGATGCTTCATTTATATGTACTGTACGAGCTCACATGCTTAGTTGTCGGTATGAGATGCATACCGCATTTGCCATGTTTACTGTTTACTCATGGATTAGATTGGTCGAAAATGTGATAATATTTCCAACAATCCAAAAACCTTATTTTAGGCACTTTTCGATTCAAGGCTTTGCTGCTACACTGAAACCGCAAAAGTTTACCGGAACGCATTTTAAGCGTTGACAGACAAGGACCACCTTGTGGCTCATTGCGATGAACGTGTTCTGGGTTGGTGGTGTGCCTCCCACTGAAATGATTGCTCCTAAACAGGAGAAGGCGTTTAGGGAGGCAACCACAATCTTTGTGGGAGCAGTTCTGAGTGTGATTGGAGATAAGTTGGTTGACGCATATATTCATATGCGGGTTGCCAAAAACTTATGGGATGCGCTCGAAGTTAAGTTTGGCCTAACCGATGCTGGAAGCGAACTGTATGCCATGGACCAGTTCCATGATTACAGGATGGTTGATAACTGTTCTGTATTGGACCAAGCTCATGAGATACAATGCATCGCTAAGGAGCTGGAGCTCCTGAAGTGTGAGTTACCGGACAAGTTTGTCGCGTTGCATTATTGCAAAACTCCCTCCTGGGCAGAGGAACTTTGCTACTTCTCTCAAGCACTTGAGACGTGAATTCTCTGTTGAGGATGTCATCAGTCATCTAAGTGTTGAGCAGAACTTGAGAGCAAACGACTCACACGCGAAAGCGGCATGGGGTTTTTCTAGCGCCAATGTGGTGCAGAAGAATTTCCACAAGTTTAAGGGAAAGAACTCTGTCTAGCAGAATACTACCTTCAAGAAGAAGGATAAGAAGATAGACAAAAAGAGAGATAACTGCTTTACTTGTGGTTCAGAGGAACACTGGGCAAACAATTGCCCAAACAAGTACAAGAAGCCAGGACAGGACTCCAAGTCTGTCAATGTCACCCTGAGCAACAATGATGGGGCATCTGGGTATGGTAATTTGTTTACTGTACTCTTAGTTTATCAATCCACCGATTGGTGGGTTGACACTGGGGCCAATATTCATATGTGTGCTGATGTGTCTTTGTTCTCTTCTTACTAGGTTGCACGAGATTGCTCTGTCCTGATGGGGAATGGCTCACATGCTTCTGTTCATGGTGTTGGCACGGTAGATCTGAAGTTTAGTTTGGGAAATATCATGCAACTGAAGAACATGCATCATGTCCCCGCCATCAAGAAGAATCTTGTTGGTGGCTCCCTTCTATGTAAAGAAGGGTTTAAGCTAGTATTTGATGTTGGAAATATGCCCTAGAGGCAATAATAAATTGTTATTATCATATTTCCCGTTCATGATAAATGTTAATTATTCATGCTAGAATTGTATTGACCGGAAACTTAAATACATGTGTGAATACATAAACTACACACTGTCCCTAGTAAGCCTCTACTAGACTAGCTCGTTGATCAAAGATGGTTAAGGTTTCCCAACCATAGACATGAGTTGTCATTTGATAACGTGATCACACCATTAGGAGAATGATGTGATGGACAAGACCCAACAGTAAGCTTAGCAACAGATCGTATTGCTTAGTTATTTGCTACAGTTTTCTTCATGTCAAGTATTTGTTGCTTCGACCATGAGATCATGCTACTCCCAGATACCGGAGGAGTGCCTTGGGTGCTATCAAACGTCACTTCGTAACTGGATGATCATAAAGGTGCTCTACAGGTATCTTCGAAGGTGTTTGTTGGGTTGCATGGATCGAGACAGGGATTTGTCACTCCGTGTGATGGAGAGATATCTCTGGGCCCTCTCGGTAAAACAACCTCATAAGAAGCTTCATGTGACTAATGAGTTTATTCACGGGATCTTGTATTACAGAATGAGTAAAGAGACTTGCGGGTAACGAGATTGAACTAGGTATGGAGATACCGATGATCGAATCTCGGGCAAGTGACATATTGCCAGACAAAGGGAATTGTATACGGGATTAGCTGAATCCTTGACATCGTGGTTCAACCGATAAAGATCTTTGTTGAATATGTAGGAATCAATATGGGCATCTAGGTCCCGCTATTGGTTATTGACCGGAGAGGAGTCTCGATCATGTCTGCATGTTCTGAACCCGTAGGGTCGCACGCTTAACGTTCGGTAGCGCTAGGGTAGTATTGAGATATTAAGAGTGGAAAGTCCGAAGGTTGTTTGGAGTCTCAGATGGGATCTGGGATATCACGAGGAGCTCCGGAATGGTCCGGAGGTAAAGATTTATATATGTGAGGTCCTGTTTTGGCCACCGGAAAAGTATACCAAAGGCACCGAAGGGTTCTGGGGGTCCACCAGCCCCGGGGACCCACGTGGGCTGTATGGGGGCGCCCTGGCCCAGATGGGCCAGGCACACCAGCCCCCCACCTGGCCCATCCGCCTAGGGAGGTGATGACCCACAAGTATATGGGATCAATTGTAGCCTTTTCGATAAGTAAGAGTGTCGAATCCAACGAGGAGCAGAAGGAAAAGACAAGTGGTTTTCAGCAAGGTAATGTCTGCAAGTACTGAAATTGTAAGTAGCAGAGTAGTTTGATAGCAAGATAATTTGTAACGAGCAAGTAACGGTAGTAGTAATAAAAGTGCAGCAAGGTAGCCCAATCCTTTTGAGGCAAAGGACAGGCCAAAACAGTCTCTTATAATAAGCAAAGCGTTCTTGAGGGTACACGGGAATTTCATCTAGTCACTTTCATCATGTTGGTTCGATTCGTGTTTGCTACTTTGATAATTTGATATGTGGGTGGACCGGTGCTTAGGTGCTGTTCTTACTTGAAGAAACCTCCTACTTATGATTAACCCCCTCGCAAGCATCCACAACTACGAGAAAAGTATTAAGAATAAATTCTAACCATAGCATTAAACTTTTGGATCCAATCGGTCCCTTACGGAATATCGCATAAACTAGGGTTTAAGCTTCTGTCACTCTCGCAACCCATCATCTAATAACTACTCCATAATGCATTCCCTTAGGCCCAAATATGGTGAAGTGTCATGTAGTCGACGTTCACATGACACCACTAAGGGAATAACAACATACATACTATCAAAATATCGAACACATATCAAGTTCACATGATTACTTGCAACATGATTTCTCCCGTGACCTCAAGAACAAAAGTAACTACTCACAAATGATAATCATGCTCAAGACCAGAGGGGTATTAAATAGCATATTGGATCTGAACATACAATCTTCCACCAAATAAACCATATAGTAATCAACTACAAGATGTAATCAACACTATTAGTCACCCACAAGCACCAATCTATAGTTCCGATACAAAGATTGAACACAAGAGATGAACTAGGGTTTGAGAGGAGATGGTGCTATTGAAGATGTTGATGGAGATTACCCTCCCCAAGATGGGAGAGTTGTTGGTGATGATGATGACGATGATTTCCCCCTCCGGGAGGGAAGTTCCCCCGGCGAAATCGCTCCGCCGGAGGGCAAAAGTGCTCCTGCCCAAGTTCCGCCTCGAGACAGCGGCGCTCCGTCCCGAAAGTCCTCTCCTGATTTTTTCTAGGTCAAAATGACTTATATACCAGAAGATGGGCACCAGAGGTGGGCCGAGGGGAGCACAACCCACCAGGGCGCGCCTGGGCTCCCTGGCGCGCCCAGGTGGGTTGTGCCCACTTGGTGGGCCCCCTCTGGTACTTATTGGCTCTAATATTCCTCGTTTATTCCATAAAAAATCTCCGTAAAGTTTCAGCTCATTTGGAGTTGTGCAGAATAGGTAGCCTGACGTAGCTTTTTCAGGTCCAGATTTCCAGCTGCCGGAATTCTCCCTCTTTGTGTATACCTTGCATATTATGAGAGAAAAGGCATTAGAATTACTCCAAAAAGCATTATTATGCATAAAAACATCATAAATAACAGTAGGAAAACATGATGCAAAATGGACGTATCAGGAGGGCAAACCCTAGGGGTGGGAGGCGACCCCTTGGCTTGGGGGCCAAGCCACCCATAGGGCCGCCGCCCCCTCCCCTCACCCCTACATATAGTAGGGAGGTGGGAGGGAAGCTGAACGCCTCCACCCTTGCCCTCCGTCGCTCCAAACTTCTCCCACCCTTCCTCCGGTACGCTCTTGCCGAAGCCCTGCCGGAATTCCGCTACTGCCACCATCACCATACCGCCGTGCTGGTTCCGATCTCATCTACCTCCTCTCCCTCGCTTGGTGGATGAAGAAGGAGAGGACGCCATCGAGCTAAACATGTGCTAATCTCAGAGGTGCCTGATTGCTTGTATCTACGTTGGTATTTCCCCAAAGAGGAGAGGATGATGCAGCACAACAAAGGTAAGTATTTCCCTCAGTTATGAAGCCAAGTTTATCAATCCAGTAGGAGAACCAAGCAACACTATGTAAACAACACCTGCACACAAACAACAAAAACTTGCAACCCAACGCGTAAGAGGGGTTGTCAATCCCTCCACGGTATTGAGATAGATTAAATTGTATATGTTTTAATAAATAGATCTAACTAAAACACAAAATAAAATAAATAAAGAAAAATTGCAGCAAGGTATTTTTGGTTTAATATGATAGGAAAATAGACCCAGGGGCCATAGTTTTCACTAGAGGCTTCTCTCAAGAAAATAGCATACGGTGGGTAAACAAATTATTGTTGGGCAATTGATAGAAAAGCGAATAATCATCATGATATCCAAGGCAATGATCATGTATATAGGCATCACGTCCAAGATTAGTAGACCGACTCCTGCCTGCATCTACTACTATTACTCCACACATCGACTGCTATCCAGCATGCATCTAGTGTATTAAGTTCATGGAAAAATGGAGTAATGCAATAAGAACGATGACATGATGTAGACAAGATAAACTCACGTATGAATAAACCCCATCTTGTTACCCTTAATAGCAATGATACATGCGTGTCATGTCTCTTTCTGTCACTGAGATTGAGCACCGCATGATCAAACCATCACAAAGCACCTCTTCCCATGGCAAGAAAAATCAATCTAGTTGGCCAAACCAAACCAAAATTTCTGAGAAGAAATACGAGGCTATAACAATCATGCATATAAGAGTTCAGCAAAGACTCAAATAATATTCATGGATAGAACTGATCATAAACTCACAATTCATCGGATCCCAACAAACACACCGCAAAAAGGAGTTACATCAAATAGATCTCCAAGAACATCAAGGAGAACATTGTATTGAAGATGAAAAAGAGGGAAGAAGTCATCTAGCTACTAGCTACGGACCCGTAGGTCTGTGGTAAACTACTCACGCATCATCGGAGGGGCAACAAGGATGATGAAGAACCCCTCCGTGATCGTTGCCCCCTCCGGCAGAGTGCCAGAAAAGGCCTCTAGATTGGATCTCGTGTTTCTGGAACTTGCGGCGGTGGAAATTGTATTTCCTCGACTCCCCTAGGGTTTTTGGGATTTTAGAGTACTTATAGAGGCGGAGGTATGTCAAGAAGCTTCCCGTGGGCTCCACTACCTACCAGGGTGCGCCTGGCCCCCCTGGTGCGCCTTGGTGCCTAGTGGGCCCCACGGGCCTCCTCTCGTGTTCTTTAGCTCCCAGGGTGTCTTCTGGCCAGAAAAAAATCTCCAAAAACTTTTGTGGCATTTGGACTTCGTTTGGTATCGATATTCTGCAAAGTAAAAAAACAAGCAAAAAACAGCAACTGGCACTGGGCACTATGTCAATAGGTTAGTCCCAACGAATGATATAAAGTTGCTAGTAAATGTATATAAAATATCCAAGATTGGTAATATAACAGCATGGAATAATAAAAAATTGTAGATACGTTGGAGACGTATCAGCATCACCAAGCTTAATTCATGCTCGTCCTCGAGTAGGTAAATGATAAAAACAGAATTTTTGATGTGGAATGCTGCCTAACATGTTCATCACATATTCTTTTCTTTTGTAGCATGGACATTTGGACTTTAGATGATTCAAAGCAATAGTCTATAATTGACATGAGGACATCAATACTCAAGCATATCAACAAGCAACCATGTCTTTCAAAATATCAACACTAAAGAAAGCTATCCCTAGCCCATTATGTTCAATCATTGATCCATTCATGAAGCACACTCAAATATTAGCTATATCCAATGCACAAGTATGATAATAGTGTTCCCTAGTTGGTGCTTTATACGAGAAGATGGAGACTCAATAAAAAAAATGCATAAAAGTAAATAGATAGGCCCTTCGCAGAGGGAAGCAAAGATTTGTAGAGGTGCCAGAGCTCAAAGCTTAAATTGAGAGATAAAATTGTTTTGAGAGGAATGCTTTTCCTGTCAACGAAAATGACCGAGAATTCCCAATATCTTCCATGCTAGGTAAATCATAGGCGGTTCCCAAACATAAAATAAAGTTTATTTCCTTTTCCACCATTCTTTCACAATCCATGGCTAGCCGTATCCATGGGTGCCTTCCATACCAACACTTTCCAAGGAATTTATTATGAACAACATATATAAAATCTTTTTTCATTTCGGGATTGTGCATCCCTATTACCTGCCACATTCTCGTGCAATGACAAGTGAATAAACACTCATCTTGAGAATAACATACCTAGCATGAAAAATATTGGCCACCCCCTGCCGCTTCATGAGCAGTACGGGCACACAAAAAGGAAATTCATTTTGAAAGTTAGAGTTGGAACATACAAATTTACTTGGAACGGCATGGAAATACCGCATACATGTAGGTATGGTGGACTCATTTGGCACAACTTTGGGTTTAAGGAGTTCGATGCACAAGTAGTATTGCCGCTTAGTACAAATGGAGGCTAGCAAATAGATTGAGAAGCGACCAACCACAAAGCAAAAACGATCATAAACGAGCATTATACATAACTAACACTGAATAATGCACCACAAGTAGGATATAACTTCATTGCGTAACTATTGATTTTCGTGCTTGCATAGGGAATCACAAACCTTAACACCAATATTCTTACTAAAGCATAATTACTCACCAACATGACTCATATATTACTATCTCCATATCTCAAAACTGTTACAAGGAATCAAGTTTATAATATCCAATGATCTTCATGAAAGTTTTTATTATATCCCTCTTGAATATCTATCACTTTGGGACTAATTTCATATATTACCATCGCTACTAACAAGCTCTCAAATAAATTTAAGTGAAGCACGAGAGCATAAATTTCTTCAAAATAATTTCCTTTTTCAACTCTCAAAATAATCTAAGTGAACCATGATAGAATATTTCTTCAAAAATTAAACCACCACCGTGCTAAAAAAGATATAAGTGAAGTACTAGAGCAATTCCATAGCTCAAAAAAATTTAAGTGAAGCACATAGAGCAATTCTAACAAATCATAGCATCATTATGGCTCTCTAAAATAGGTGTGTCCAGCAAGAATGATTGTGACAAACTAAAAAGCAAAACAAGCAAAGACTCATATAATACAAGACGCTCCAAGCAAAACTCATGATATGTGACGAATAAAAATATAGCTCCAAGTAAAATTACCGATGGTCGTTAGAAGAAAGAGGGGATGCCTTCCGGGGCATCCCCAAGCTTAGTTGCTTGGTACTCCTTGAATATTACCTTGGGGGGCTATGGGAATCCCCAAGCTTAGGCTCTTTTTACTTCTTATTCCTTCATCCATCGTGATCTCACCCAAAACTTGAAAACTTCAATCACACAAAACTTAACAAAACCTTCGTGAGATCCGTTAGTATAAGAAAACAATTCACTACTTTAAGTACTGTTGCAACCCATTCATATTTTGTTATTGCATTATACCTACTGTATTCTAACTTTACCATGGCTTATACCTTCCGATACAATCCATAGATTCATCAAAATAAGCACGCAATGCAACGAAAACAGAATCTGTCAAAAATAGAACAGTCTGTAGAAAACTGAATTAAGATCATACTTTTGTAACTCCAATAATTCTGAAAAATTAGGACGTCATGGGAAATTTGTATATCAATCATGTGTGAAAACTTTAGGATTTTTCCACGCTCCAGCAAATTTTAACAATTCTTCTACTGGATGCAAAACCTTCTGTTTTCCAACAGGATCAAGTCAACTATCATCCAACATAATCCTAAAGGCTTTACTTGGCACAAACACTAATTAAAATATAAAAACACAATCATAACAGTAGCATAACTGTGTAAACACAGAATAATAGAAATAAAAAAAGAAAAATTTATTTTATTCATTGGGTTGCCTCCCAACAAGCGTTATTGTTTTACGCCCCTAGCTAGGCATAATGCATAGATTCAAGTATTGTCTTTTTTCTTCTTATTTTCCATAGACGTGTTTTTTTCAGGAGGTTTTTCAAATATAACATGAAACACATCATCGATAGAAATTCTAGCGTTGTCAAGTTATCCATCTGTATATCCTCTTTGATTACCGGCTACAATCCAAGAATATTGTTGATTAACATCATTGAAAACTTGTTGGATCATATCCAAAATGGGAACTTCCTTTTTAAGATTCTCATCGAAGATGTGATTATTGTCAAGCAAATGTCTTAATAAATAATAACTATTGTAAAGGATCTCATCTATTACCGGGTTTTCACGATTCATACCATAAAAATCAAAGATCTCCCTAGCTTCTCGCACTATATGATCAAACTCATTCATAAGGACAAGGGTAACTATCTTCTTAGCTCTAGGATTCTTCATAATAGGTAGCTCCTAAAACAATCTTTGCAAGGTAGGATGAGTACGAATAAATCTTTTCTCAAGTTTAAGGACAACTGCTGAAATAGCTTCTGCATAAGTTTTAGTTCTTTTAAGTATAATAGCATCATCACAAGCCAAAGTTCCAACGCAATTAAAGAATTCTTGTATGGCACTTTTTCCTATAACATTCCCTTGTCCCAAAACAAACGTTTTAGCATCAAGATGAGTAGAACGTTCAATTTTAGGAGTTCTGCCATCATCCCTTTCTGCCATACCAAAATCACTCATGATGATAGGTTCAAAGCAAGCAAAGAAGCAAACAAGAAAAAGACAAACGAAAAATATTTCTGTATTTTTGTAAAAACGTTTTAGAAGTGGGGGAGATGAAAACGAGAGGCAAATGGCAAATAAAGTAATTGAAAGGAGATGAGAGTTTATGCGTAGGTACTTGATAGATGTTGATGATGTCTCCCCAGCAACGGCGCCAGAAATTCTTCCTGATTGCTTGTATCTGCGTTGGTATTTCCCCGAAGAGGAGAGGATGATGCAACACAAAAAGGTAAGTATTTCCCTTAGTTATGAAACCAAGGTTATCAATCCAGTAGGAGAACCAAGCAACACTATGTAAACAGCACCTGCACACAAACAACAAAAACTTGCAACCCAACGCGTAAGAGGGGTTGTCAATCCCTCCTCGGTATTGAGATAGATTAAATTGTATAGGTTTTGATAAATAGATCTAACTAAAACACAAAATAAAATAAATAAATAAAAATTATAGCAAGGTATTTTTGGTTTAATATGATAGGAAAATAGACCCGGGGGCCATAGTTTTCACTAGAGACTTCTCTCAAGAAAATAGCATACGGTGGGTAAACAAGTTACTGTTGGGCAATTGATAGAAAAGCGAATAATCATGAGGATATCCAAGGCAATGATCATGTATATAGGCATCACGTCCAAGATTAGTAGACCGACTCTTGCCTGCATCTACTACTATTACTCCACACATCGACTGCTATCCAGCATGCATTAGTGTATTAAGTTCATAGAAAAACGGAGTAATGCAATAAGAACGATGACATGATGTAGACAACATAAACTCATGTATGAATAAGCCCCATCTTGTTACCCTTAATACCAATGATACATGTGTCATGTCTCTTTCTGTCACTGAGATTGAGCACCACAAGATCGATCGAACCCATCACAAAGCACCTCTTCCCATGGCAAGAAAAATCAATCTAGTTGGCCAAACCAAACCAAAATTTCCGAGAAGAAATATGAGGCTATAACAATCGTGCATATAAGAGTTTAGCAAAGACTCAAATAATATTCATGGATAGAACTGATCATAAACTCACAATTCATCGGATCCCAACAAACACACTGCAAAAACGAGTTACATCAAATAGATCTCCAAGAACATCGAGGAGACCATTGTATTGAAGATCAAAAAGAGAGAAGAAGCCATCTGGCTACTAGCTACAGACCCATAGGTCTGTGGTAAACTACTCACGCATCATCGGAGGGGCAACAAGGATGATGAAGAACCCCTCCGTGATCTTTGCCCCTTCCGGCAGAGTGCCGAAAAAGGCCTCTAGATTGGATCTCATGGTTCTGGAACTTGCGGCGGCGGAAAACTGCATTTCCTTGACTCCCCTAGGGTTTTGGGGATTTTGGAGTATTTATAGAGGCGGAGGTAGGTCAAGAAGCTTCCCGTGGGCTCCACTACCCACAAGGGCACGCCTGGGCCCCCTGGCGTGCCCCGGTGCCTAGTGGGCCCCACGGGCCTCCTCTCGTGTGCTCTTTTGGCTCCCAGGGTGTCTTCTGGCCAGAAAAAAATCTCCAAAAAGTTTTGTAGCATTTGGACTTCGTTTGTTATTGATATTCTGCAAAGTAAAGAACAAGCAAAAACAGCAACTGGCACTGGGCACTACGTCAATAGGTTAGTCCCAAAAAATGATATAAAGTTTCTAGTAAATGTATATAAAACATCCAAGATTGATAATATAACATTATGGAATAATAAAAAAATTATAGATATGTTGGAGACGTATCAGTGCCGTCCGTTCGGCACTAGATCGTATTGGATCGCGATTGGATCGTGAAGTGTACGCCTACATAAACCGCGTTACGATGCTAACGCTTTCGGTCTACAAGGGTATGTTGACACACTCATCTCTCATAGCTATGCATCTCCATAGATAGATCTTGGGTGTTTTGTCGGATTTTTTTTATTTTCATGCTTCGTTCCCCATCATTTGAGTCCAATAAAGTAGTTGTATCTAGGTATGGACTATTTGTTGGAAAAGGATATGATTGTGGTGGTTTGTTCCGCCTTTCCCTGGAGGATTTCTGTAATAAAGTCGTGAACCAAATTCATTCTAATGTGAACGAATCTTGTCACATAAATTTTGGTTGTATGACGCAGCTAGCTAAGATGGATTTAATCCTGAGTTTCACTTTAGCCAAAGGCTCTAAGTGCCATGCGTGTGTACAAGCTAAGCAACCTCGTAAGCCTCACAAGCCTGCGAAGGAGAGACACCTGGCACCACTAGAGCTCATACATTCAGATCTGTGCGAGATGAATGGTGTGTTGACTAAATTTGGAAAGAAGTATTTCATGATGTTGATTGATGATTCCACTAGATTCTGCTATGTGTATTTGTTAAATATTATGGGTGAAGCTCTCCACTACTTTAAATTCTATAAGGCAAAAGTTGAGAACCAACTTGAAAATAAAATAAAACGAGTAAAGTCTAATCATGGTGGAGAGTACTTTTCTAATGAGTTCAATTTATTCTGCGCGGAACATGGTATTATTCATGAGAGGACGCCTCCCTATTCACCCCAGTCAAACGCGGTTGCTGAACGGAAAAACCGTACTCTAAGTGATTTGGGTTAACGCCATGTTAGATACATCGGGTTTATTCAAGGCATGGTGGGGGGAGGCTGTATTGACATCATGTCATGTCCTGAATAACGTTCCCACGAAGGATAATGAGACTACTCCCTATGAGGAATGGGAAAAGAAAAGTACTACATTCTCTTACTTGCGCACTTGGGGCTATTTGGCGAAAGTCAACGTGTCGATAATCAAAAAGCGTAAGTTGGGACCAAAGACTGTGGACTGTATTTTTCTTGGCTATGCTAAGCATAGCGTTGGCTATAGATTTCTCGTGGTGAAATCTGATGTACATGATGTCGCTTGAACTACGTCGGTATTTCCCCAAAGAGATGTACAAAGCACTTCTAGACTGGAATCTGATGAGATTCCTGAACCTGCCATTCCTATGGAATATTGTGAACACAAAAGTAATGAACGTTCCACAGAGGATGATGAGGAAGCTCCTGTTAGGAGCAAGAGACAGAGGACTGCAGAGTCTTTTGGTGATGATTTCCTCGTGTACCTCGGTGATGATGACACTCTCAGTTCCATTTCAGAAGCTTATGCATCTTCGGATGCTGACTACTGGAAGGATGCAGTCTGTAGCGAGATGGTTTCCATCTTGGCTAACGGGACATGGGAGATCACTGATACGTCCATTTTGCATCATGTTTTTTTGTTGATATTTATCGTATTATGGAATGTTATTACACTTTATGATGCAATTCTTATGCCTTTTCTCTCTTATTTTGCAAGATTCACATGAAGAGGGAGAATGCAGATAGCTGGAATTCTGGACCGGAAAGGAGTAAATTTGAGATCCCTATTCTGCACAACTCCAAATGTCCTGAAACTTTACGGAGAATTATTTTGGAATATATAAAAAATATTGGGCGAAGAAATACCAGGAGGGGACCCACCAGGTGGCCACAAGCCTGGGGGGCACGCCCTACCCCCCCAGGGCGCGCCCCCTGAGCATGTGGGCCCCCTGGCCAGCCTCCGGTGCCCATCTTCTGCTATATGAAGTGTTTTGACCTAGAAAAAAATAAAGAGAAGGCTTTCGGGATGAAGCGCCGCCGTCTCGAGGTGGAACCTGGGCAGAAGCAATCCAGGTCTCCGGTGGAGAGATTTCGCCGGGGAAACTTTCCTCCGGGAGGGGGAAATCAAAACCATTGTCATCACCAGCGATCCTCTCATCGTGGGAGGACTAATCTTCATCAACATCTTCACCATCACCATCTCATCTCAAACCCTAGTTCATCTCTTATATTCAATCTTTGTCTCAAAACCTCAGATTGGTACTTGTGGGTTACTAGTAGTGTTGATTACTCCTTGTAGTTGATGCTACTTGGTTTATTTGGTGGAAGATCATATGTTCAGATCCTTAATGATATTTAATACCCCTCTGATCATGAACATGAACATGCTTTGTGAGTAGTTACTTTTGTTCCTGAGGACATGGGAGAAGTCTTGTTATAAGTAATCATGTGAATTTGGTATTCATTCGATATTTGGATGAGATGTATGTTGTCTTTCCTCTAGTGCTGTTATGTGAACGTCGACTACATGACACTTCACCATAATTTGGGCCTAGGGGAAGGCATTGGGAAGTAACAAGTAGATGATGGGTTGCTAGAGTGACAGAAGCTTAAACCCTAGTTTATGCATTGCTTCGTAAAATCGTAAGGGGCTAATTTGGATCCACATGATTAATGCTATGGTTAGATTTATCTTAATTCTTCTTTCGTAGTTGCGGATGCTTGCAAGAGGGGTTAATCATAAGTGGGAGGCTTGTCCAAGTAAGGACATCACCCAAGCACCGGTCCACCCACATATCAAATTATCAAAGTAGCAAACGTGAATCATATGAGCATGATGAAAACTAACTTGATGATAATTCCCATGTGTCCTCGGGAGTGCTTTGCTTTATATAAGAGTTCGTCCAGGCTTGTCCTTTGCTATAAAAAGGATTGGGCCACCTTGCTGCACCTTTGTTACACTTGTTACTTGTTACCCGTTACAAATTACCTTACTACCAAACTATTTGTTACCGATAATTTCAGTGCTTGCAGAGAATACCTTGCTGAAAACCGCTTGTCATTTCCTTCTGCTCCTCGTTGGGTTCGACACTCTTACTTATCGAAAGGACTGCGATTGATCCCCTATACTTGTGGGTCATCAAGACTCTTTTCTGGCGCTGTTGCTGATACATCTCCAACGTATCTATAATTTTTGATTGTTCCGTGCTGTTATATTATTATTCTTGGATGTTTTACATTCATTTTATAACAACTTTATATCATTTTTGGGACTAACCTATTGACATAGTGCTCAGTGCGAGTTGCTGTTTTTTGCTTGTTTTTTACTTCGCAGAATATCCATATCAAACAGAGTCCAAACGCAGTGAAACTTTTTGGAGATTTTTTCAGCCCAGAAGACAACTTGGGAGCCAAGGAAGTGCACGAGGGAAGGCCCGTGGGGCCCACCACCCACTTGGGCGCGACAGAGGCCCTTGGCGCACCCTGATGGGTGGTGGGGCCCACGGAGGTCCTTTCCACCACCTCTTGATATGTCTCCAACGTATCTATAATTTTTTATTATTCCATGCTATTATATTATCAGTTTTGGATGTTTTATATGCATTAATATGCTATTTTATATTATTTTTGGAACTAACTTATTAACCTAGAGCCCAGTGCCAGTTTCTGTTTTTTTCCTTGTTTTTGAGTTTTGCAGAAAAGGAATATCAAACGGAGTCCAAACGGAATAAAACTTTACGATGATTTTTCTTGGACCAGAAGACACCTACGAGACTTGGAGTCGAAGTCAAAAGACCCATGAGGTGACGACAAGCCGTAGGGGTGCGCCCTAGGGGGGGTGCACCCCTGGCTTGTAGCCCCCTCGGGAGTCCACCGACCTACTTCTTCGTCCTATATATTCACATATATTCCAAAACCCTAGGAGGGAGCCATGAAAATACTTTTCCACCGCCGCAACCTTCTGTTCCCGTGAGATCCCATCTTGGGGCCTTTTCCGGCGATCTGCCGGAGGGGGATTCGATCACGGAGGGCATCTACATCAACCCTATTGCCTCTCTGATGAAGCGTGAGTAGTTTACCTCAGACCTACGGGTCCATAGCTAGTAGCTAGACGGCTTCTTCTCTCTCTTTGATTCTCAATACCATGTTCTCCTCGATGTTCTTGGAGATCTATCCGATGTAATATTCTTTTGCGGTGTGTTTGTCGAGATCCGATGAATTGTGGATTTATGATCAGATTATCTATGAATATTATTTGAATCTTCTCTGACTTCTTATATGCATGATTTGATATCTTTGTATTTCTCTTCGAATTATCGGTTTGGTTTGGCCAACTAGATTGGTTCTTCTTGCAATGGGAGAGGTGCTTAGTTTTGGGTTCAATCTTGCGGTGTCCTCACCCAGTGACATAGTAGGGGTAGCGAGGCACGTATTGTATTGTTGCCATCAAGGATAAAAAGATGGGGTTTTCATCATATTGCTTGAGTTTATCCCTCTACATCATGTCATCTTACTTAAGGCGTTACTCCGTTCTTTATTAACTTAATACTCTAGATGCATGCTGGATAGCGGTCGATGTGTGGAGTAATAATAATAGATGCAGAATCGTTTCGGTCTACTTGACACGGACATGATGCCTATATGCATAATCATTGCCTTGGATATCGTCATAACTTTGCGCTTTTCTATCAATTGCTCGACAGTAATTTGTTCACCCACTGTGTTATTTGCCTTCAAGAGAGAAGCCTCTAGTGAAACCTATGGCCCCCGGGTCTATTTTCCATCATATATTTTCAAATCTATATATCAAAAATACCAAAAATACCTTGCTGCAATTTATTTACTTTTATTTTGTTTTACGTTTTGGCAATCTTATATACCTATCTCTATCAGATCTCACCTTTGCAATTGACTGTGAAGGGATTGACAACCCCTTTATCGCGTTGGGTGCAAGTGTTTGATTGTTTGTGCAGGTGCATAGATTGGGGACTTGCTTGTACCTCCTACTGGATTGATACCTTGGTTATCTAACTAAGGAAAATACTTATCTCTACTTTGCTGCATCACCCTTTCCTCTTCAAGGGAAAAACCAACGCAAGCTCAAGAAGTAGCAGGAAGAATTTCTGGCGCCGTTGCCAGGGAGGTCTACATCAAGCCTACCAAGTACCCACCATAAACTCTCATCTCTTGCATTACATTATTCGCCATTTGCCTCTTGTTTTCCTCTCCCCCACTTCTAAAACATTTTCAGAAAATCACAAAAATATTTACCCTCTTTTAGTTTGCCTTGATGTCTTACTTGGTTTGTTTGCTTGTTCGCTTGGAATAATTGTGCATTTATTGTAAATCAGAAAGCAAAAAGTTTATGGATCCTCATCCACTTGCTAATATTTTTAATAGATCCAATTATGATGAACCAATTGCTAGTGAGTTGTGTGCACTAGATTATCTTTATGAAGTTTTGCTTGAAATTCGTGAATCTGAAAATTGTGATGAAGTGTTAAAAGAAGAAATTTATGAAGTGATTCACGATATCTCCTTGAATAAAAAGCATGATTGGAATGATGTTATTATAAATCCTATTAATGTCAACTGTGCTAATAATATGCAAAACCCCAAGCTTGGGGATGCTAATTTTACTATGTCCACTACTTGTTGCAATGATCATGATTGGGGTGATTTTTCTTATGATCATGAAAATTTATTTAAGCCTCATGATGAATATGTTTGCAATAATATTGAAAGTGGGTTTGGAAGAGTGTCAACACTAGGTAATAATGATCCCACTACTTTGGAGTATGATCAATCTTATGAAATTTTTGATAAAAGTGGGCTTGCAGAGGTTATGACTTTAGTTGATGATAATCCCACTATTTTGGAAGAGTGTCAACATTGCATACATGTGGATCATGTAGAGAATATGTTATGTGATAGCTATATTGTTGAATTTGAATATGATCCCACATGTAATTATTATGAGAGAGGGAAATATGGTTGTAGAAATTTTCATGTTAGTAAATTACCTCTCTTTATGTTGAGATTACTATTGTTTCTTTCTTCCTTGCATATGCTAGTTTTTGCTTGTCTTGATAAATCCTTTCCCTATAAAATGCCTATGCATAGGAAGTATGTTAGACTTAAACTTGTTTTTCACATGTTATATGATGCTCTCGTTGTGCTTCAATTCTTGTCTTTCATTTGAGCATCATTAAAATTATCAATGCCTAGCTAAAAGGCTTTAAAGAAAAGTGCTTGTTGGGAGACAACCCAATATTTTTCTTTTCTGTTTTTATAAGTATACACATTATTACCTCTGTAGTAATTGTGTTTTGGTGTTTTAATTAGTGTTTGAGCCAAGTAAGACCTTTGGGATGGCATACGGTGATAGTTGATTTGATCTTGCTGAAAACAGAAACTTTTGCGTCCAGTTGCAGAATTTTAATAAATCACAGAAGAAACTAAAAACTCTGAGTTTTTTACAAAATATTTACACACAAATTTCCTATGTTATCCTAATTTATCAAAAGTTTTGGAGTTACATAAGTATTATAACAATTCAGATCTTCGCAGACTTTTCAGTTTTTGAAAGATTCTGTTTTCTATGTGTTGTTTGCTTATTTTGATGAATCTATGGGTAGTATCGGGGGGTATGAACCATGGAGAAGTTGGAATACAGTAGATATTACACCAATATAAATAAAGAATGAGTTCACAACAGTACCAAAAAGTGGTGATTTATTTTCTTATACTAACGGATCTCATGAGTTTTCTGTTGAGTTTTGTGTTGTGAAGTTTTCAAGTTTTGGGTAAAGATTTGATGGACTATGGAATAAGGAGTAGCAAGATCCTAAGCTTGGGGATGCCCAAGGCACCCCAAGGTAATATTCAAGGACAACCAAGAGCCTAAGCTTGGGGATGCCCCGGAAGGCATCCCCTCTTTCGTCTTCGTCTATCGGGAAATTTACTTGAGGCTATATTTTTATTCAACATGATATGTGTTTTGCTTGGAGCGTCTTGTATGATATGAGTCTTTGCTTTTTAGTTTGCCACAATCATCCTTGTTGTACACACCTTTTGAGAGGGACACGCATGAATCGTGATTTATTAGAATACTCTATGTGCTTCACTTATATCTTTTGAGCTAGGCAATTTTGCTCTAGTGCTTCACTTATATCTTTTTAGAGCACGGTGGTGGCTTTATTTTATAGAAATTGTTGAACTCTCTTGCTTCACTTATATTATTTTGAGAGTCTCTAAACTGCATGATAATTTGCTTTAGTTATGAATTTAGTCCTAATATGATGGGCATCCAAGAGGGATATAATAAAAACTTTCATATAAAGTGCATTGAATACTATGAGAAGTTTGATTCCTTATGATTGTTTTGAGATATAAAGATGGTGATATTAGAGTCATGCTAGTGAGTAATTGTGGATTGGTAGAAATACTTGTGTTAAAGTTTGTGATTCCCGTAGCATGCACGTATGGTGAACCGTTATGTGATGAAGTCGGAGCATGATTTATTTATTGATTGTCTTCCTTATGAGTGGCGGTCGGGGACGAGCGATGGTCTTTTCCTACCAATCTATCCCCCTAGGAGCATGCGTGTAGTACTTTGTTTTGATAGCTAATAGACTTTTTCAATAAGTATGTGAGTTCTTTATGACTAATGTTGAGTCCATGGATTATACGCACTCTCACCCTTCCACCATTGCTAGCCTCTCTAGTACCGTGCAACTTTCGCCGGTTCACTACACCCACCATAACCCTTCCTCAAAACAGCCACCATACCTACCTATTATGGCATTTCCATAGCCATTCCGAAATATATATTGCCATGCAACTTCCACCGTTCCGTCTATTATGACACGCTTCATCATTGTCATATTGCTTTGCATGATCATGTAGTTGACATCGTATTTGTGGCAAAACCACCATTCATATTTTTTATACATGTCTCTCTTGATCATTGCACATCCCGGTACACCGCCGGAGGCATTCATATAGAGTCATATTTTTGTTCTAAGTATCGAGTTGTAATTCTTGAGTTGTAAGTAAATAGAAGTGTGATGATCATCATTATTAGAGCATTGTCCCATGTGAGGAAAGGATGATGGAGACTATGATTCCCCCACAAGTCGGGATGAGACTCCGGATGAAAATAAAATAAAAAAAAGAGGCCAAAGAGCCCAAAATAAAAAAATGAGAGAAAAGAGAGAAGGGGCAATGCTACTATCCTTTTTCCACACTTGTGCTTCAAAGTAGCACCATGATCTTCATGATAGAGAGTCTCCTATTTTGTGACTTTCATATACTAGTTGGAATTTTTGTTATATAACCGGGCTTGTATATTCCAATGATGGGCTTCCTCAAAGTGCCCTAGGTCTTGGTGAGCAAGCGAGTTGGATGCACACCCACTTAGTTTCTTTTTGAGCTTTCATACACTTATAGCTCTAGTGCATCCGTTGCATGGCAATCCCTACTCACTCACATTGATATCTATTGATGGGCATCTCCATAGCCCATTGATATGCCTAGTTGATGTGAGACTATCTCCTTCTTTTTGTCTTCTCCACAACCACCATATTCTATTCCACCTATAGTGCTATATCCATGGCTCACGCTCATGTATTGCGTGAAAGTTGAAAAAGTTTGAGAACATCAAAAGTATGAAACAATTGCTTGGCTTGTCATCGGGGTTGTGCATGATTTAATACTTTGTGTGATGAAGATGGAGCATAGCCAGACTATATGATTTTGTAGGGATAACTTTCTTTGGCCATGATATTTTGAGAAGGCATGATTGCTTTATTAGTATGCTGGAAGTATTATTGTTTTTATGTCAGTATTAAACTTTTGTTTTGAATCTTATGGATCTGAACATTCATGCCACAATAAGGAAAATTACAAGGATAATTATGTTAGGTAGCATTCCACATCAAAAATTCTGTTTTTATCGTTTACCTACTCGAGGACGAGCAAGAATTAAGCTTGGGGATGCTTGATACGTCTCCAATGTATCTATAATTTTTTATTGTTCCATGCTATTATATTATCTGTTTTGGATGTTTTATATGCATTAATATGCTATTTTATATTATTTTTGGGACTAACTTATTAACCTAGAGCCCAGTGCCAGTTTCTGTTTTTTTCCTTGTTTTTGAGTTTCACAGAAAAGGAATATCAAACGGAGTCCAAACGGAATAAAACTTCACGATGATTTTTCTTGGATCAGAAGACACCTACGAGACTTGGAGTCGAAGTCAGAAGACCCACAAGGCGATGACAAGCCGAAGGGGCGTGCCCTAGGGGGGCGCCCCCTGGCTTGTGGCCCCCTCGGGAGTCCACCGACCTACTTCTTCGTCCTATATATTCACATATATTCCAAAACCCTAGGAGGGAGCCACAAAAATACTTTTCCACCACCGCAACCTTCTGTTCTCGTGAGATCCCATCTTGGGGCCTTTTCCGGCGATCTGCCGGAGGGGGATTCGATCACGGAGGGCATCTACATCAACCCTATTGCCTCTCCGATGAAGCGTGAGTAGTTTACCTCAGACCTACGGGTCCATAGCTAGTAGCTAGATGGCTTCTTCTCTCTCTTTGATTCTCAATACCATGTTCTCCTCGATGTTCTTGGAGATCTATCCGATGTAATATTCTTTTGCAGTGTGTTTGTCGAGATTCGATGAATTGTGGATTTATGATCAGATTATCTATGAATATTATTTGAATCTTCTCTGAATTCTTATATGCATGATTTGATATCTTTGTATTTCTCTTCGAATTATTGGTTTGGTTTGGCCAACTAGATTGGTATTTCTTGCAATGGGAGAGGTGCTTAGTTTTGGATTCAATCTTGCGGTGTCCTCACCCAGTGACATAGTAGGGGTAGCGAGGCACTTATTGTATTGTTGCCATCAAGGATAAAAAGATGGGGTTTTCATCATATTGCTTGAGTTTATCCCTCTACATCATGTCATCTTACTTAAGGCATTACTCCGTTCTTTATGAACTTAATACTCTAGATGCATGCTGGATAGCGGTCGATGTGTGGAGTAATAGTAGTAGATGCAGAATTGTTTCGGTCTACTTGACACAGACGTGATGCCTATATGCATAATCATTGCCTTGGATATCGTCATAACTTTGCGCTTTTCTATCAATTGCTCGACAGTAATTTGTTCACCCACCGTATTATTTGCCTTCAATAGAGAAGCCTCTAGTGAAACCTATGGCCCCCGGATCTATTTTCCATTATACATTTTCAAATCTATATATCAAAAATACAAAATATATCTTGCTGCAATTTATTTACTTTTATTTTGTTTTATGTTTTGGCAATCTTATATACCTATCTCTACCAGATCTCACCTTTGCAATTGACTGTGAAGGGATTGACAACCCCTTTATCACGTTGGGTGCAAGTGTTTGATTGTTTGGGCAGGTGCATAGATTGGGGACTTGCTTGTACCTCCTACTGGATTGATACCTTTGTTCTCTAACTGAGGGAAATACTTATCTCTACTTTGCTGCATCACCCTTTCCTCTTCAAGGGAAAAACCAATGCAAGCTCAAGAAGTAGCACCTCTCAGCTCTATAAATACCCAAATATTCCAGAAACCCTAGGGGAGTCGAAGAAACACAATTCCAGCCACCGCAAGTTCCAGAACCACAAGATCCAATCTAGAGCCCTATTCCGGCACCCTGCCGGAGGGGGAACACGATCACAGAGGGGTTCATCATCCTCATTGGTGCTCCTCCGATGATCCGTGAGTAGTTTACCATAGACCTACGGGTCCGTAGGCAGTAGCTAGATGGCTTCTTCTCTCTTTTTGATTCTCAATACAATGTTCTCCTCGATGTTCTTGGAGATCTATTTGATGTTAATGACTTGTTGCGTTGTGTTTGTTGGGATCCGATGAAGTGCGAGTTTATGATCAAATCTATCTATGAATATTATTTGAGTCTTCTTTTATCTCTTATATGCATGATTGTTATAGCCTCATATTTCTTCTTCGAAACTTTGGTTTGGTTTGGCCAACTAGATTGATTTTTATTGCAATGGGAAGAGGTGCTTTGTGATGGGTTCGATCTTGCGGTGTCCTCACCCAGTGACAGAAGAGGTGAAGATACTCCACGCTGGATAACAGTCGATGTGTGGAGTAATAGTAGTAGATGCAGGCAGGAGTCGGTCTACTAATCTTGGACGTGATGCCTATATACATGATCATTGCCTTGGATATCGTCATAATTATTTGCTCTTCTATCAATTGCCCAACACTAATTTGTTTACCCACCGTATGCTATTTTCTCGAGAGAAGCCACTAGTGAAATCTACGGCCCCTGGGTCTATCTTTTATCATATTGTTTTCAAATCTATTATTCCAAAAACCCAAAAATACCTTGCTGCACTTTTTCTTTCTTTATTTTATTTTGTGTTTTTGCTAGATCTATTTATCCAATCTCATACAATTTTATCTATCTTTTTACCGGGGAGGGATTGACAACCCCTCTTACGCGTTGGGTTGCAAGTATTTGTTATTTGTGTGCAGGTACTGTTTACATAGTGTTGCTTCGTTCTCCTACTGGATTGATAACCTTGGTTTCATAACTGAGGGAAATACTTACGGTTGATGTGTTGCATCATCCTCTCCTCTTCGGGGAAATACCAACGCAGATACAAGCAATCAGTTGCCGGGGAGTGAAGCGCCTTTGGTGAGTGGAATTTGATAAGGAAACATTTATATTATGTGCTGAAATTTACTGTCACTTGTCACTATGGAAAATAATCCTTTGAGGGGCTTGTTCGGGGTATCTTCACCTCGACCGAAAGCACAAAGAGTTGTCCCTCAACCTACTGCACCTACTAAAAATATTTATTATGAAATTCCTTCGGGCATGATAGAGAAACTGCTAGCTAATCCTTATGCAGGAGATGGAACGGTGCATCCTGATATGCACCTTATATATGTGGATGAAGTTTGTGGATTATTTAAGCTTGCAGGTTTATCCGAAGATGGAGTCAAGAATAAGGTTTTCCCTTTATCTTTGGGGGTAAAAGCATTGACATAGTATAGGCTATGTGATGATACTGGAATATGGGACTGAAACCGATTGAAATTGGAATTTCATCACAAGTTTTATCCTATGCACCTGGTTCATCGTGATCGGAATTATATATATAATTTTTGGCCTTGTGAAGGAGAAAGTATCGCTCAAGCTTGGGGGAGGCTTTATTTGATGATGTATTCATGCCCCAATCATGAGCTCTCAAGAGAAATTATTATGCAGAATTTCTATGCTTGGCTTTCTCGTAATGATCAATCCATGCTCGATACTTCTTGTACTGGTTCTTTTATGAAGAAGACTATTGAATTCAGATGTGATATTTTGGAAAGAATTAAACGCAACTCTGAAGATTGGGAACTCGACGAAGGTAAAGAGTCAGGTATAAAGCTTGAATTTGATTGTGTTAAATCTTTTATGGACACCGATGCTTTTCATAAATTTAGCACTAAGTATGGACTTGACTCTGAGATAGTAGCTTCTTTCTGTGAATCATTTGCTACTCATGTTGATCTCCCCAAGGATAAGTGGTTTAAATATCATCCACCCATTGAAGTAAAAGTAGAAGAACCTACTAAAGCTAAAGAAGAAATTATTACTTATAGTGTTAATCGAGTTATTCCTACTGCTTATATTGAGAAACCCCCTTTTCCTGTTAGGATAAAAGAACATGCTAAGGTTTCAACTGTAGTCAACAAGAGTTATATAAGAACACCTACACCCTATGAACAAATTAAAGTTGAACCTAATGTTGCTATGGTTAAAGATCTCTTGGTTGACAATATTGATGGGCATGTTATTTATTTCTGTGATGAAGCCACTAGAATTGCTAAGCCCGAAGAAAAAGATAAAAATAGACCTGTTGTTGGCATGCCTGTTATCTCTGTTAAAATAGGAGATCATTGTTATCATGGCTTATGTGATTTGGGTGCTAGTGTTAGTGCTATCCCGTTTATCTTATATCAAGAAATTATGAATGATATTGCACCTGCTGAGATAGAAAACATTAATGTTACTATTAAACTTGCGAATATAGATACTATTTCACCACTTGGGATTGTTAGAGATGTTGAAGTCTTGTGTGGGAAAATTAAATACCCAACTGATTTTCTAGTTCTTTGTTCCCCACAAGATGATTTTTGTCCCATTATATTTGGTAGAGCTTTCCTGAATACGGTTAATGCTAAGATTGATTGTGCTAAGGAAACTGTCAGTGTTAACTTTGGTGATGTGTCTCATGAGTTTAATTTCTCCAAATTCCGTAGACAACCTCATGATAAAGAATTGCCTAATAAGAATGAAATTATTGGTCTTGCTTCTATTGCCGTGCCTCCTACTGATCCGTTAGAACAATATTTGCTAGACCACGAAAATGATATGCATATGAATGAAAGAAACGAAATAGATGAGATATTCTTCAAACAAATGCCTATTTTGAAACACAGTTTGCCTGTTGAGACTCTTGGAGATCCTCTTCCACCCAAGAGTGATCCTGTGTTTGAGCTTAAGCAATTGCCTGACACATTGAAATAGGCTTACCTTGATGAAAAGAAGATATACCCTGTTATTATTAGTGCTAACCTTTCAGAGCATGAAGAAAAGAGATTATTGAAAACTCTGAGAAAGCACCGTGCCGCTATTGGATATACTCTTAATGATCTTAGGGGCATTAGTCCCACTCTATGTCAGCACAAGATTAATATGGAGCCTGATGCTAAGCCAGTTGTTGATCACCAGCGACGATTAAATCCTAAGATGAAAGAAGTGGTAAGAAATGAAACATTAAAGCTCCTGGAAGCAGGTATAATCTATCCTATAGCTGATAGTAGATGGGTAAGTCATGTTCATTGTGTCCCTAAGAAGGGAGGTATTACTGTTGTCCCTAATGATAAGAATGAACTTATCCCACAATGAATTATAACAGGTTATAGGATGGAAATTGATTTTAGAAAACTAAACAAATCCACTTGGAAGGATCATTACCCCCTACCATTTATTGATCAAATGCTAGAAAGGTTATCAAAGCATACACATTTCTGTTTTCTAGATGGATACTCTGGTTTTTCCCAAATACCTATGTCACAAGAGGATCAAGAAAAAACTACTTTTACATGCCCTTTCGGTACTTTTGCTTATAGATGTAGGCCTTTTGGTTTATGCAATGCACCTGCTACTTTCCAAAGATGTATGACTGCTATATTCTCTGACTTTTATGAAAAGATTGTTGAGGTTTTCATGGATGATTTTCCGTGTACGAAACTTCTTTTGATGATTGCTTAAGCAACCTTGATCGAGTTTTGCAGAGATGTGAAGAAACTAACCTTGTCTTGAATTGGGAGAAATGACACTTTATGGTGAATGAAGATATCGTCTTGGGGCATAAAATTTCCAAAAGAGGTATTGAAGTTGATAAAGCTAAGGTTGATGCAATTGAGAAAATGCCATGTCCTCAAGATATCAAAGCTATAAGAATTTCCTTGGTCATGCTTGATACGTCTCCATCGTATCTACTTTTCCAAACACTTTTGCTCTTGTTTTGGACTCTAATTTGCATGATTTGAATGAAACAAACCCGGACTGACGTTGTTTTCAGCAGAATTGCCATGGTGTTGTTTTTGTGGAGAAATAAAAGTTCTCGGATTAGCCTGAAAATTTATGGAGAATATTTGTGGAATATATAAAAAAATATTGGCAGAGGAATATACCAGAGGGGACCACCCAGGAGCCACAAGCTCGGAGGCGTGCCCCCCCAGGGCGCACCTAGTGAGCTTGTGGGCCCCCTCGACCTCCAGCAACCCTAACTCCAACTCCATATATACCTATTCGCCAAGAAAAAAATCAGAGAGAAGGATTCATCGCGTTTTACGATACGGAGCCGCCGCCACCTCCTGTTCTTCATCGGGAGGGCTGATCTGGAGTCCGTTCGGGGCTCCAGAGGGTGGAATACGTCACCGTCATCATCATCAACCATCCTCCATCACCAATTCCATGATGCTCACCGCCGGGAGTGAGTAATTCCTTCGTAGGCTTGCAGGATGGTGATGGTTTGGATGGTATTTATCATGTAATCGAGTTAGTTTTGTTAGGGCTTGATCCCTAGTATCCACTATGTTCTGAGATTGATGTTGCTATGACTTTGCTATGCTTAATGCTTGTCACTAGAGCCCGAGTGCCATGATTTCAGATCTGAACCTATTATGTCTTCATGAATATATTTGTGTTCTTGATCCTATCTTGCAAGTTATACGCACCTATTATGAGTTATGATCCGCATACCCCAAGGTGACAATAATTGGGATTCTTTCCGGTGATTACCGTAGTTTAAGGAGTTCATGTATTCACTAAGAGCTAATGCTTTGTTCCGGTTCTCTATTAAAAGGAGGCCTTAATATCCCTTAGTTTCCTTATGGACCCCGCTACCACGGGAGGGCAGGACAAAAGATGTCATGCAAGTTCTTTTCCATAAGCACGTATGACTATATACGGAATACATGCCTACATTACATTGATGAATTGGAGCTAGTTCTGTGTCACTCTAGGTTATAACTGCTACGTGATGAATATTATCCAACACAATTATCCATCGCTGATCCAATGCCTATGCTTTTCACATATTGATCTTTGCTAAGTCACTTTCGTTGTTGCTGCTGTTACAATTACTACAAAATTGCTACAGTTTCTGCTACTACTGTTACCGTTACTATCATACTACTTTGCTACTGATCACCTTGTTGCAGATATTAAGTCTTTCAGGTGTGGTTGAATTGCAACTCAACTGCTAATACTTGCGAATATTCTTTGGCTCCCCTTATGTCGAATCAATAAATTTGGGTTGAATACTCTACCCTCGAAAACTGTTGCGATCCCCTATACTTGTGGATTATCAAGACCTTTTTATGGCGCCGTTGCCGGGGAGCATAGCTCTATTTGCTAAGTCACTTGGGATTTATATCTGTTGATCACTATGAAGAATCTGAAAGATACCAGAACCAAGATTGTTCCCTCTAAGACGAGGGGAGGCGAGGAACTGCCATCTAGCTCTGCACTTGATTCACCTTCTGTTTTGAGTAAGCTTGCGACACCATCACCTGCTATTAATCCTGATATGTCTCAAGTAATTGATGATGCTACTTCTGCTATTAATGATGCTTATGATGATGCTAGTACTTTGCTTGATAAAACTGTGCCACTGGGTGAATTTTTGGATGAACAACTTGCTAGAGCTAAAGAAAATGAGATTACTGAAACTAATGAAATTATTGAAACTGAAACTTTTGAAACACCTATTAGACCTAGCTCTCATAGCTATGAATTGCCTAATATACCTGAGGGTTATGTTATGGATGGGGAGGTAGCTAGAGACTTTCTTTCTTGTAAGGATAGAGATGATCTTAAGAAATTACTAGTCAAGTTGAAAGAAAAATCTTTGAATGCTAGAATGAAATATGATCCTAAGTTTGCTACTTCACCTATCTTTGTTACTGATAAGGATTATGAATTCTCTGTCAATCCTGAGTTAACTACTTTGGTTGAATATGATCCTTTCCATGTTTATGAATCTGAAACTGTTGTGGCACATCTTACTAAACTGAATGATATAGCCACCCTATTTGCTCTTGAGGAAAAAATTCGCTACTACTATATTCTTAAGTTGTTTCCTTTCTCATTAAAGGGTGATGATGTTAAGATATGGTTTAATCCTCTTGCTCCTGGTTGTGTGCGTAGTCCTTAGGATATGATATATTACTTCTTTGAAAAATATTTTCCTGCTCATAAGAAACAAGCTGCTTTACAGGAAATATTAAACTTTGTGCAAATTGAAGAAGAGAGTCTCCCACAAGCTTGGCGGAGGCTTCTCCAATTACTTAATGCTTTGCTTGATCGTCCTCTCAAGAAGAATGAAATACTTGATATCTTTTATAATGGACTAACCGATGCTTCTAGGGACCACCTAGATAGTTGTGCTGGTTGTGTTTTCAGGGAACAAACTGTTGAACAAGCTGAAGAACTATTGAATAATATATTAAGGAATGATAATGATTGGACTCTTCCCGAACCACAACCTAAGCCAACTCGGAAGAAGAGAGATATTCTATTTCTCAGTCCTGAAGATATGCAAGAGGCAAGGAAATCTATGAAAGAAAAATGTATTAAAAGATGTCAAGAATTTACCACCTATTGAAGAAATACATGGTCTTGATACCCCGACACAGGTAGTAGAGGTAAATTCTCTTTATAGATTTGATGAAGGTGATATTCCTTATACTAAATCTGCTAGTCAATGCCTGGATGAATTGGATGACTTTATTGTTAAACAAGAAAATTTTAATGCATATGTTAGTAGACAATTGAAACGAAATGCTTATATGATTGAATGCTAGAGTGACTTTATGTTTAGAACTGTTAATAATGATAGGGGCCGGTGTGAGTAAACATGCATCCATGATAAAAACTCAAGTAGAACAAGTCCTCAAGTCACAAAATGATTTGCTTAATGAGATGAACAATAAGATGAATGATCATGTTGTTAGAGTTATGATTAGGGGTGGTAAAATGACTCGGGAACCTTTGTATCCTGAAGGTCACCCTAAGAGGATTGAGCAAGATTCTCAAAGAATTAATATTGATGCACATAGTCCTTCTGAAAAGAAAGAGAAAGATGATAGGACCCTGCATTCCTCTAGTGAACCTACTATAGACACACCTGAGAATCCAAATGATATTTCTATTTCTGATGCTGAAACACAATTTGGTGATGAACACGAACCTAGTAACAATGATAATGATGATGTTCATGTTGATGCTCAACCTAATAATGATAATGATGTGAAGATAGAACCTACTGTTGATCTTGATAACCCACAACCTAAGAATAAAAGATATGATAAGAGAGACTTCACTGCTAGGAAACATGGTAAAGAAAGAGAACCATGGGTTCAGAAACCCATGCCTTTTCCTTCTAAATCTTCAAAGAATAAAGATGATGAAGAATTTGAGCGCTTTGTTGAAATGCTTAGACCTATCTTTATGCGCTTTCGTTTGACTGATATTCTGAAAATGCCCCTTATGCTAAGTATATGAAAGACATTGTTACCAATAAAAGAAAGATACCGGAAGCTGAAATTTCCACCATGCTTGCTAATTGTTCATTTAAGGGTGGTATACCAAAGAAACTAGGAGACCCTGGAATACCAACTATACCATGCTCCATTAAAAGAAGCTATGTTAAAACTGCTTTATGTGATATAGGAGCAGGTGTTAGTGTTGTGCCTTTCTATATGTATCGTAGACTTGAGTTGAATAAGTTGACACCCACTAAAATCTCCTTACAAATGGCTGATAAATCAACTGCTATACATATCGGTGTTTGTGAGGATGTGCCTGTCATAGTTGCAAATGTTACTATATTAACGGACTTTGTTATTCTTCATATAACCGAGGACGACAGTATCTCGATCATCCTTGGTAGACCCTTTTTGAACACTACAGGGGCTGTTATTGATTGCAATAAGGGCAATGTCACTTTTCATGTCAATGGTAATGAGCACATGGTACACTTTCTGAAGAAATAACCTCAAGTGAATAGTATCAATTCTATCGGAAAAATTTCAACAATTACTATTGGAGGTTTTGAATTCCCTATTCCTACTGTCAAAAAGAAATATGGAATCCTTATTGTTGGGGACATGCATATCCCCATAGAGGTAACCTAGTGTTATACAAAGATTCTCCGGTTTCATGTCATTCGGAAGAAGTTTGTTAATAAGACTTGATCAACCTTATTAATGGATTCCTTTTGACGAGCATGTGGTCGATGAATTTAGTAAACACAACTTTCTGTACCTACCTTTTTACTTTTTGTTATTTAGAATTAATAAAGTAGAAATACTACGATTATGTTGTTTTCTGAATTATCCGTGCAATAAAAAATGACTAGAAAATAAACGTTCTCCAAATGCCCTGAAAATTTAATATAATTTTTCTGTAATATTTAAAAAATAGTGGCACTGAACACACCCCAGGGGGGTGTACCTGTGAGCCACAAGCTCATAGGGCGCGTCCACCCCTCTGGGCGTGCCCAGCAAGCTTGTGGGGCCCACATAGGCCCCTCACTTATGGCTGCCACCCATGCTCTTCTTCTTCCTCCAGAAAAAACCACTTGCTTGTTCAAACCCGTGTTCTTGCTCATCTTGCTGCCATTTTCGATCTCCTTGCCCGGAACTCCATTTTCGAAACTGTTTTGGGGGATTGTTCATCGGTATGTTACTCCTCCGTTGGTCCAATTAGTTTTTGTTCTAGTGGTTTATTACTTGCACATTTGGCAACTGTTGGTGACCATGTTCTTGAGCTTGCATGTCAAAATTATATGGTTCAAACTAGTTTTGGTACATGATATGGCCCTTAGACACTTGTAGGAGTAGTTGCTATCGATTTTGTTGAGTTTTGTTCACTTTTATTTTGAGTCACTAAAAATTTCAGAAATTTTTAGAGAAAAGAAAAAAACCATGAGGAGGTGGTTAAGGGGCTCATCAAGTCGGACTTCGGAGGAAACTTCGAAGGAGAAGCCCAAGTACCACCTTCTGCGTGCAGCAGAGGTTCAACCGTGTGAGTGCCCGAGCGACACATTTTGGAAGCAAGCAGGAATTTATGAGGATTTCTATTACTTGCCGCATAATGCCGGCATCATTCCCTTCCTCGAAGATAAGTGTGATCAATACCTCCTACTCACTAATACCTTCGTGCAAAGTTTTCGCTTTTATCCTTGGAAGGAACAACCCATGGTAGAATTTAACTTGTATGATGTGCCTAAGGAAATGACATTATATGATTTTTGCAAGTGTTTGCAAAATACCTTATGAGGGCAGTCACAGTGATCCACTTCCTAGAGACATGGAAGATTTCATCTCTAAAACTACTATGGGAGAGGAGAGAGGAGTGTCGGAAGCAAGAGTGGCTAGTTTATATTTTCCTGTTTTACGTTACTATGCATTATTTGCCGGGAGATGTTTGATTGGTCAGTGGGAGACTGGATCTCTCAGTGCACCTAACCTTGCTATTTTGCACCATGCTTTATATGCTGATATAACTTTTAGTTTGCGCGCCATGGTTGCTCGGCGGTTACACATAAACTGTTCGAAGGGTATTATTTACGGTGGTGTCTATGCCTCCCGCCTCGCTGCACATTTTGAGATTCCTCTTAGAAATGAGGAGGAGGAGGAGATGGTGCTACCCACTAAATATTTAGATTATGCTAGTATGGTAGCACATCATTTTATTGACAAAGATAATCACAAGCGACTCCTTTACAACTTAGTGTTCAGTCAGGGTACTCGTGAGATTATTACTTTGCCTGCACCTTCCTTGTTCGATCTTTATTCTGGCAGGTACACTATTATGCCCGATGGCATCTACACATACTGGGGTCTGACACAACCCCTAGCACCTGAGCCATACCAGGAGCCTGTTTATCAGTGGGAGCCACAGGAGCTCGCTGGGCAGTGGAACCCTCAGGACCCTCCGTAGTATCCAGGAGAGGGTTACTACGAGCCATGGCCATAGACCAACTTAGGCCAAAAGCCTAAGCTTGGGTGAGTACGTATTTCTCACCGACATTACATTCATGCATCACACATTCATTCCAGTTGTCGGTGTTCATACTTCTTATTGTATAATCCATGTTAGTTTATTTTTCTTGCTTTCTTCTTGTGTCTTTGAAAAACTTTGGTAAAATTCAAAAATATTTCTCATTTCTTTCCAGTTTTTCTTTCTAGTTTAATTAGTTGTAGTATTAAAAGAAAACCCAAAAAGATTTCCCGTTCTTCTTTTGCTTGTTGGGAGCTTTCCCGTGTATATAGTTTTTCTCGTTTTAATTTTTCCTTATTTTGCTTTCTTCAAGAAAAAATAAAAACTCCAAAAATATTTCAGTGTGTTTCTTTGAAATTCTTTTCTTTTTCTTTGGGTCGTAAGGAGAAGCCCATGATGAAAGTGTTGAGTGGCTCTCATATGCGTTATTGTTGATCTAACAAAGAGCCCATATTACCTTGTCTTCTCCTTTGAATAAATGTTTGCAGATTCCAGCTTAGTCCACGACACGAGCACTCTTATTATTATTCACATCGTTTGGTCATGCAAGTGAAAGGCAATAATGACGAAATTTGATGAAATGATTGAGATGAAGAAAAGCTGGTATGAACTCGACCTATTTTGTTTTTGTAAATATGATTAGCTCATCGTTCTTGATTCAGCCTATTATGGGTAAACATGTTTGCAACGACAATTAGAGATCATAGTTACTCATGCCATGCTTAAATTGCTAGGAGTGGATAATGGTTTGTCTTGTGTGTCAACATGCATTTAAAATGGTTATGATGTAGTATGATAGGATGGTATCCTCCTCTGAATGATTCAAGTGGCTTGACTTGGCGCATGTTCACGCATGTAGTTGAATCAAAAACAACATAGCCTCCACTATATTTATGTTCATGGTGATTTATATCCTACTCATGCTTGTATTCAATGTTGATTAATCTCAATGCATGTTTATAACCGTTGTCGCTCTCTGGTTGGTCGCTCCTCAATCTATTTGCTAGGCTTCACTTGTACTTAGCGGGAATACTTCTTGTGCATCCACTTCCTTAAACCCAAAGTTATTCCATATGAGTCCACCATACCTACCTATATGCGGTATTTACGTGTCGTTCCAAGTAAATTTGCATGTGCCAAACTCTAAATCTTCAAATAATAATCTATTTTGTATGCCCGAATCGCTCATGAAGCAACAAGGGGCTGTCAGTATCTTCCATGCTAGGTGGGTTATTCTCATGATGAGTGTTTATTCATTTGTCATTCACGAGAAAGTGGCTGGTAATTTGGATGCCCAGTCCTATGATCAAAATCAAAATATAATAATGAAACAAAACTCCACCGGATTGTTGTTGGTATGGAGGGCACCCGAGGATTCGGCTAGCCATGGCTTGTGTTTGTTGGTGGAGGGGGAGTAAAACTTTACTATTTAGTTTGGGAACCTCCTATAATGTGTCTAGCATGGAAGATGGTGAGAACTCTCGGTCTATACGTTGACAATGAAAGCATATCTCCCAAAATTATATTCATCTCTGTTTTAAAAGCTTCGAGCTCTGGCACCTCTGCAAATCCCCGCTTCCCTCTGCGAAGGGTCTATCTATTTACTTTTATTGTTGAGTCATCATCTTCTTATTAAAGCACCAGCTGGAGAGCACTATTGTCATTTATATGCTTTGTGTTTAGTTGATGTTGAGTATGAGTGTGACTGGATCTCTTTTATCATGAATTACAATGTCTAGTCTGTGCTTGAATGCCAACGATGCTCTGCATTTATGTTTTGCGGTCTCAGAAAGGGCTAGCGAGATACCATTATGTCATATTATATCATGATTGTTTTGAAAAAGTGTTGTCATCCGAGATATCTTATTATTGCTCGCTAGTCAGTTATGTATTGATATGAGTAAATGTGATACCTAAGTGTTATTGTGAATATGGTTAGTTCATAATATTTGCTGAAAACCTGAACATTGGTTGGACATATTTGCAACAACAAGATCAAACAGAGTTTGCAAAAGTTTTTCTTTGTCACTTTCAGTTTGTCAACGGAATTGCTTGAGGACAAGCAATGAGTTAAGCTTGGGGAAGTTGATACGTCTTCATCGTATCTACTTTTCCAAACACTTTTGCTCTTGTTTTGGACTCTAATTTGCATGATTTGAATGAAACTAACCCCGACTGACGCTGTTTTCAGCAGAATTGCCATGGTGTTGTTTTTGTGCAAAAATCAAAGTTCTCGGATTGACCTGAAAATTTACAGAGAATATTTGTGGAATATATAAAAAATATTGGCGGAAGAATATACCAGAGGGGGGCCACCCAGGAGCCACAAGCTCGCCCCCCCTCGAGGGCGCGCCTAGTGAGCTTGTGGGCCCCCTGGACCTCCAGAAACCCTAAATCCAACTCCATATATACCTATTCACCAAGAAAAAAATCATAGAGAAGGATTCATCGCGTTTTACGATACGGAGCCGCCGCCACCTCCTGTTCTTCATCGGGAGGGCTGATCTGGAGTCCGTTCGGGGCTTCGGAGGGTGGAATCCGTAGCCGTCATCATCATCAACCTTCCTCCATCACCAATTCCATGATGCTCACCGCGGGGAGTGAGTAATTCCTTCGTAGGCTTGCTGGACGGTGTCGCGGGAAACCACGGCCACCTATGGGGCCAAGTGGCCCCTTGCTGGTTCGGCAGGGGGGATGTCGCGTTGCACAAAGAGCAGAAGAACATGGGGCAGCATGGCAGAGATCACATGGGCAATTTTACCCAGGTTCGGGCCGCCGCGAGGCGTAAAACCCTACTCCTGCTTTGGTGGATTGATGCTGGAAAAGTGGTGGTGGAGCGTAGTACACTTGCCCGGCAGGCTCGCCCTGGGGAGGCAGTGATTACGCGCGTACGAGCGTGGGGATGTTCAACTTTCCAACCCTTGCTACGGTTGCCATGGGCCTCCTTTTATAGGTTAAGGGGTCACCACAGTGGCAAAACAGTCATTATGCACTGATAAGATAGCAAACAGTGCTATCATACCTAATTCTGCAGGCTGCCAGAGTGCATTAAATGCACCGCTCAACGTCACATTGTTGCTTGCCCGGCAAGCCTTGCCGGGCTCGTCTTGCCAGCTCCATGCCTGCTTGCCTGACACGTTCGTAGGATGGGTGTCATCTGTAGGTATTTCCTGTAGAAAGAGGCCGCCATGTGGCGAATGGCTGCCACTTAGTCACTTTGCGGCTTGACACCGCATTGATCAATGACGTGGGTCGTGGTGAGATGGCTTGGTGAGGTGTCTTTGCCCTCGTGAGTCCTGGCAGGCCCTGCCAGGACGTCTTGAATGCTTTCTTCCGGGGGAGACCTTGTCCTTGCCAGGTCCGCCTGCCTGGCAAGGGAGGCTTTTCTCCTGGTGGTGTCTCGCTTCTCTGTCTTGGTCTTGGCCTTCTTAATCAGCATGCTGGTTCTTCGAAGATCTTGGTCTCTTGTATCCTGACACAGCCTTGGTGTTGTAATCTTGTTCTCGTGCCTGTGCACAGTCAAGGCAACAGACCCAGGGTTTGTTGCACCGACAGAAGCCCCCGGGCCTGCCCCGATCGCGCTGCCGGGCGTCATCGGGGTAGGTCCTAATAAGTGCACAGGCAGGGGCGCTGAAGAGGCTGATCTCGTGGAGTCTTCCTTGCTTCTTCATTAATCTTGACTCTGGGCCAGTTTCCGGTTTTCCCGCACATCGTGTAAAGCCAATCGTGGTGGGGCCATGTTTGCAATGGCCCGTGAATGACTTTAACGCACGGGGTAGAAACTGCCAATTCACTCTTCCCACCACGCGCTTATCCTTAGACACGTATGCGGCATGCATCGCGCGGGGTAGGTAACGGAGGCGCGTGGCGCGGGAGAGCATCAAGGCGAGGGCCTGGTCTTCTTGAATTGGCGGAGAGGGGCGGCGATTGCTTGTTGAGGGAGCGGCTCCCTTTCTTGCTCCGCCTATAAAAGGAGGGGCGGAGGGAGAGCCGAGCCATCCATCTCCGGATCCTTTCTTCCCCTGTTTCTGCCTTTCGTTGGTCATGTTGAAGAGAAGGGCCCGGGGCCAAGCTCCGGGCTCCAGCTTGCGCCTAGAGTTGTTGAGTGTTGGCGTTCGTGGAGTGAGCCTGGTCCATGCTCGGAGAAGGCGTCGTGGACGGGCTGCTTGTAGTGCGGGAGATACCAAGCTCTCCCATTGTGAGGGAATGCTTGCTCCTTTTGCCACGGTTGTCTGCCCGTTGGGTAGTGCGGTGTTCAGCCTTGGGTCACCGCCGCTCGTGGTCTTGGTGATTAGGTCCTTGGCGTCTCTGGGGCGTGCCCGGGAGGCAGGGCTGGGAATCGTCGGTAAACCCAGCACTGCCCCATCTGAGAGCCGTGGGGATGATGTCAATGAGAGGCGCGCCTTCCTGCCCGCCAAGGCGGGGAGGGGCGTCTCCTGAGCCCCCTGGCCGTCTTGGTCGCTCACCGTCTCTCCGGGGAAGGCGTCGGGCTGGAGTCCTGGCGCTCCCCCGGAGCGGTGTTGATGAAGATGAAGCTGGGGAAGACGAAGAAGGCGGGAGGCAGGCCGTCCAGTAGGAGCACGACTGCATCAACGCGTTCGTCTCATACTGGCGACCTACTGCCTTATCCCTCCGTCCTCTCTTCCCCTTCCCCGGCACCGTCATCATCGTTTTCTTGGTGATCGGGGAAAGGGTTGCTCCCCTGGCGCTTCCGCTTCCTCCAGTGGTCTCCTGGCCGACTCCCGGCGCCCCTCTTTGCCGGCGCCTGTGCTGGAGCCTTCTGCCTGGTTCTGGAAGTGGTGACCAGGGAGCCGCTGAGGTGCTCCGTACGTCTTCCTCCTTCGCAGCCTCGCCACTCCCAATCTTGTCAGGCTGTGCTCGGCAGCCCTTGACGGGGATCGGGGTGGCGTTGTGTCGATGCGCTGCCTATCCTCTTCTCTTCCCACCGCACTACCTGGGATAAGAGGGACAGGGAGAGGAGTTTATTGAGCATTTATCTTTTTTCAATCTTAAACTCGTAGGCATTTGCCAAATTTTAGTTCAAATAATGTAATCTCTCGAGTCCATATCTGTGTTCTGTAAGGTTGGTACTTGTATGACCAGCATACTAATGAAAAAGATGGACCTTGCCGGGAACTCATGCATGTATATGTCCACGCAGAGGTGAAATGCCTCTTTATTTTAAATTAACGAGTTTTCCCCGGCAGGCTATCCTGCCGGTACCCTTTCTTCGTTGCCGGGGAACTGAGCCTTCCGGCAAGAAATAGAGGGACCAGCCCCCCGCCAACTTCTTTTCATCAAAGGCCACTACGACCATCCAGGCCAAAGCAATGTTCGAGCCAGGGATCGGAGCACCTAAGTTTCGAAGATTGGTGGGGTTTTCTTATGCACAAGTTTTAGCTTACAGAACACTTATGGACAAGAGGTAGAACTTATCTGTTTGGTTCGTCGGGGATCGCAGTGTTGGTTCATCTCCTCATCTTCTTGCAGAAACCGAGTTCTCGGCAGGAACCTGCAGCTTTATGCAGATGAGAATGATGCAGGATGCGATCCTATCTATATGCATATGCAAATGCTCATGAAATTCTTATGCAAATGCTCTTGGAATGCTTATGCATGCATGCAACTTGGTCGGGGGCCCCCCAGCGCTTCGTTTATTTTTCTGGTGCTCAGGGTCATCGCCTGGCTTTGTACAAGGGGTTACATGCAACTGAGGCAAGGCCTGTACAAAAGGGTGGCTGCCGGGCAGGGCCCGACAGCCGCGGCTTACGGGTAGAACTTGCGGAGATGCTCAATATTCCATGAGTTTTGCAATTGAATGCCATCTCCGATCTCCAAACGGACTGCGCCAGCTCTGGTGACTCGTACTACCCAGTAAGGGCCTTCCCACTTCGGCGTCAACTTGTTTGTACCCTTGGCGGACTGAACGCGCCTAAGGACAAGGTCGCCTTCCTCAAAACATCGGGCATGAACCCTGCGGCTATGATAGCGACGCAGAGCTTGCTGATAGCGTGCAGCACGCGTAGCAGCCCGGAGACGGTTCTCCTCGAGTAGCACAGCGTCATCACGCCAGTGCTGATCTTGCGCTACTTCGTCGTAGGCAAGCACTTGAGGCGACCCGTAAATAAGTTCCGTGGGGATAACTGCTTTTGTCCGATAGACCAGGGAAAAAGGAGTTTGCCCGGTAGCTCGATTTGGTGTCGTTCTGAGGGACCATAGAACTACCGGCAGCTCATCGATCCACCGCCTGCCATGCTTCTGCAGCGTATCAAAGGTTCTTGTTTTGAGTCCCCGCAGCACTTCAGCGTTCGCCCTCTCAGCTTGCCCGTTGCTTCTGGGATGTGTGACAGAAGCAAACGAGATCTTGCTTCCGAGGGCATGAACATATTGCATGAAGGCGCGGCTCGTGAATTGGGTGCCGTTGTCGGTAATGATCCTTGCCGGGATTCCCAAACGACACACCAAATCTTTCAAGAACTTGATAGCTGATTGAGCAGTCACCTTTCTCACGGCAGCAACTTCCAGCCACTTTGTAAACTTGTCGATAGCAACGAACAAGAATTCAAAGCCCCCGATCGCTCGGGGGAAAGGGCCGAGGATATCGAGCCCCCAGACCAAAAATGGCCATGATAAAGGGATTGTCTGAAGAGCTTGGGCAGGCAGGTGGATTTTCTTGGAATGGAACTGACAGGCTTCACATTTGGTGACTAGCTCAACCGCATCTTGGAGGGCTATGGGCCAATAGAATCCTTGCCGAAATGCTTTCCCAACCAGCGCCCTTGATCCAATGTGGGAGCCGCACATGCCTTTGTGTATCTCAGTCAGCAGTTCCTTCCCTTCTTCCTGGCAGATGCACTTAAATTTCACACTGTTGGGCCTCCTTCTGTATAGAGTGTCATTGAAAAACTGGTACATACTGGCCCTCCAGGCTACTCTTTCAGCCTCATCTTGGTCATTGGGGAGTTCTCCGGTTTGGAGAAAGTGGACTATGTGCCTTGCCCAAGTTGGAGCCTGGGGCTCGGCAACAAGGACTAGCGGCACCTCCTCAACTACGGGGGCACATTCCTCGTTCGCAGGGACCATGGGTCTGGCTGGAGGGTGCGGTCCGGCAGGTTGTGAGGAGTTGTTTCCGGCAGGGTCCCTGCCAGGAGCGGATGGCTCTACCGAGAGAGGCTTACCAGAGTCCAGCTTTCTCCTTTTCCGGGCCATTGTTGCTGGGGATAAGGAGGGCTGAGTAAGATGGAGAAGGCATCACACTTTGACAGGTGATCAGCTATGTTGTTTTCTGCAAGAGGTATATGCTCTGTTTGCAACCCGTCAAAGCGCTCCTCCAATCTTCTCACTTCCTCAATGTATGCCTCCATCAATGGACTTTGGTAATCCTTGTTGACTTGTCTCACCACAAGCTGTGAGTCTTCTCGAATGATCAACTTCTTGATTCCCAATTCTACGGCAATCCTGAGCCCGGCAAGGAGCCCTTCATACTCTGCTGTATTGTTGGTTGCCTCTTCCTGGGCAAAATGCATCTGGACGACGTACTTCAAGTGTTCCCCGGAGGGAGCGACGAGAAGCACGCCAGCCCCTGCACCTTGTAGGGAAAAAGCACCATCAAAATACATGATCCATTCTTGGGGCGCCTCCTTGCCGGGGATAACTGTTTCTGGCACTTCCTCGTTAGGGGTTGGCGTCCATTCTGCAATAAACTCTGCCAATGCCCTGCTCTGGATTGTTGATGTGCTCTCAAACTTCAAACCAAAACTGGATAACTCCAAAGCCCACTCCACTATTCTGCCAGTAGCCTCAGGGTTCCGGAGTACCCTTTGCAATGGGAAGCGAGTGACAACCGTGATCTCATGGGCTTGGAAGTAGTGGTGCAGTTTCCTTGAGGCCATGATGAGGCCAAAGATCAACTTTTGCACGCCAGAGTACCTCGATCTAGCCCCCTGTAGCAGGGAACTGACGAAGCACACTGGGTGCTGCACCACTTTCTTCCTGGCCGTGTCCTTGGGGTTGTCTTCGCTGCTGTGCTTACCTCTGTCCTGATCCCTATCTGACTCTACCGGTCTTTGCTCACTCTTTGTTTCATCCACTTCCCGTTGCACCACCAAGGCTGCACTAACCACTTGATTGGTTGCCGCCAAGTATAACAGCAATGGCTCTTGCGGTTTGGGAGCAACCAAGGTGGGCACAGAAGATAGGTAGGCCTTCAACTCTTGCAAAGCCGCATCTGCTTCTGGAGTCCACTTCATGGGCCCTGCCTTCTTCAAGATTTTGAAGAACGACAAGGTGCGCTCGGCAGACTTGGAAATGAATCTGCTTAGCGCGGCAACGCACCCTGTCAGACGCCTTACATCTTTGACTGTCTTTGGTGCTTGGATCTGTTCGATGGCTTGGATCTTATCGGGGTTGGCTTTGATCCCCCGATGGGATACAAAGTACCTGAGTAGCTTGCCGGAGGGAACACCAAATACACACTTCTCCGGGTTGAGCTTCAAGTTGATCTTGCGCAAATTGGCAAATGTCTCCTCCAAATCCTGGATAAGGGTTGATCTGTCCTTGGTTTTGACCACAATATCATCCATATAAGCCTCAATGTTTCTGTGCAGCTGTGGCCCAAAACCAATCTGAACTGCCCTTGCAAAAGTAGACCCGACACTCTTTAATCCGAAAGGCATGCGGATAAAACAATACGTACCACACGGGGTGATGAACGAGGTCTTTTCTTCGTCTTCCTTGGACATGAAGATTTGATGATACCCAGAATATGCATCCAAAAAGGAGAGCAAATCACAGCCTGAAGTGGAGTCCACGATCTGGTCGATGCGCGGCAAGGGAAATGGGTCTTTCGGGCAAGCCTTGTTGAGATCTGTGAAGTCTATGCAAAGTCTCCATTTCCCATTGGCCTTCCGGACAACCACTGGATTTGCTAACCACGTTGGATGCAGCACTCCTCTGACCAAACCAGCTGCCTCAAGTTTCTTGATCTCCTCTGTAATGAACTGCTGCCTCTCCAAGGCCTGCTTCCGGACTTTCTGCTTGACAGGTCGGACATGTGGGCAGACAACAAGGTGGTGCTCGATTACCTCCCTGGGAACACCGGGGATATCAGATGGTTGCCAGGCAAACACATCGATATTTGCCCGCAGGAAGGCAACGAGCGCGCTTTCCTATTTGTCATCGAGGGTGGCGCTGATGGTGAAAGTACCACAACCGCCAGCCAGCCCTACCGGGACCTTCTTCACTTGTGGAGCAGCAACCTTGGATCTCTTGCTGTTGGAACTCTCCAGCAAGTCATCAACAGGCGCAGCGCACTCCGAAGAGGCGCGCTTCCTGAATTCCTTGCCGGAGCCCTTACTATCCTTCTTCTTCCCTCTATTCTCCTTGGCGGGAACTGCTGCTGCCGCTGCCTCTGCCGTCACTGCGTCCCGATACATCTTGTCCACACAAATGATTGCGTCTTTCTCATCTGATGGGATAGAAATGACTCCAACTGGCCCTGGCATCTTCAAGACATTGTAGGCATAGTGGGATGCCGCCCTGAACTTAGCCAGGGCTGGGCGTCCAAGGATTCCATTGTACGGCAAGGGGAGGTCAACCACATCAAACACAATCTTTTCAGTCCGGTAGTTCAGCTCTCCCCCAAACATCACAGGCAACGTGATCTTTCCCTTAGGATGACTCCTGCCGGGATTAACTCCTTGAAACATGCCGGTGACTTTTAACTAATCCTCTGCTATCTGAAGCTTGCTCATAACCTTTGGGGAGATCAGATTCAACCCGGCCCCGCCGTCGACCAACATCTTCGTGACCTTGAGGTTGCGGATTGTTGGAGAGACCAACAACGGCAAACATCCTACCGCGGTGGTGCGGTCAGGATGATCCTCTTTGTAAAAAATGATGGGCATGCGCGACCATTTGAGTGGTTCCCGGGCCCCTGGCACTGGTTCTACGGCATTAACCTCACGTGTCCACCGCTTGAGTTGGCGGTGATAGGCGTGTAGGGACACACCCCCGTCAATGCACAGGGCGTCAGTGGCCTTCTGGAACTCCTACTCACTGGTTTCCTCTTCATCCCCTTCATCACTCTCATCACCGCAGGCTTCCTTCTCTCGATCCCTGGCGGGTTTTCCTTTGTTCCGAAGAGGTTTGCCGGGGCGATTTAGTTCACCGCCACGACCCTTACTGCCAGCAACATTCTGTCCCTTTTCCTTGTCACGCTTCTCATATTCTGCTTTCTGTCTCTTGACAAGCTGCTCAACCTGATAACACTCTTGAAGGTCGTGGCCCTTGGTCCGATGGATCTTGCAGTATGGTCCATCACCTTTCCCGGCCTTTTCGGCGGCCGCGGCCTCCCGGCAGTCAGAGCACACGGCAGCTTCCTTGCCGGGGGTTTCGGCCTTAACCTTCTTGCCGGTACTAGGGATACCCGACCCTTCAACAGGCATTACCGTCTTATCCTTGCGCTTCTTATTGCGTTTCTTGCTCTTCTTCTGACTGGTGGACTCGTCATCATCCTCTGAATCAACATTAATGCAATCCTCCTCTCTGGCAGTTTTCTTCCCTCCTCCATCCGAGCAAACTTATCCACCAAGGTGTAAAGTTCCTTCACAGTCTTGGGCAACCGTACATTCATCTTGGAATGAATCTTCCGGTTGCGCACATTGGACTGGAAAGCGGCTATCACAGCTGTCGGATGGATATTTGGGATGTTTCTGTGGACTCTGCTAAATCTCTGCAAATACTTCCGAAGAGTCTCTCCTTCTTTCTAATGAAGAAGCTGCAGATCACTGGGCCGACCTGGTTCTTGATGGCCGCCAGTGAAGGCGCCAATGAACTCATGGCACAAATCAGCCCATGACGAAATGGAGTTCTCTGGCAGGTGCATCAGGCAAGACCTCACATTGGACTTGAGAGCCAAAGGGAAGTAGTTGGCGAATACCTTCTCATCTCTTCCCCCGGCAGCTTGAACAACGATGGTGTAGATGCTCAGAAACTCTACCGGGTTCAGCCTCCCATCGTACTTCTCGGGTATTTCTGGCTTGAACGTGCGGACGGACGGCCAACGGACTTGCCGCAGCTCATGAGTAAAGGCAGGGCACCCAACCTCGAAAGGTAGGTACCCGCCAGTATCGAGTGCAGGCTCGTCGACGTTGGGACCGTCACACCCATTGGCCCGGCGGTGGGCATCATGGCGTTGCTCGACGACAACGCGCACGTCTCCCCTCCGTCCATCCTCCGGGGCACGCTGCCGGCCTAGACGCGCTTGAGGGTCAGAAGAGGCCGTCGAGACGCCATCAGGTTCTTGATTCCGTTGTGCCCGCGCTAGCTGCCGTGGCGGGGATTGTACCATGGGGGTGGCCCCTTCCGTACGACCAGCAGCATGGGCCATTGTCGTCGCTTGGGGAGGCCATGGCAGGCCAGCTCGCTGCGAGCCCCCAGCCTCGGCGAAGCCGAGCAGGCTCTGGATGGTGGCACGCCATTCATCCATCTGCTCGGCCGCTGGCGGAAACCTCAGCAGCAGTTGAGCCCGCGCCATGGCCTCCGTAGCAGTACTTGGTATGGGCGATGATGACGCACATCGCGCCGTCGCTCGGCTCCTGACGGGGCCAGCAGCGATCGTATCACGTCCCCGCTGTTGCGGGGCGGCCACCTGGATGGCATGGCGGCGCGGTGATGGCGCTTGAGGGTCAGCAGCTCCACTAGGCACAGCAGCCTGGTCGACTCGTCCCAGGGGAGGTGCACGCGCTGCGGCCGCCCCCGTGGTGGGGGCGGCCGGAGGGCGGCGATTCGCCCCGGACAGAGCGCCATTGCTGCGGTTGTGCCCGTCGGCGAGGGGAAGGAGTGTGGATAGAGTAGCCCCTTCACCCGTACCTCGCGGAGCGTGGCCATCGGGGTGTTGCTGATGTTGTTCTCCTCCGGCGTCTCCTGCTCCTGCTTCGACTGTAGGGGAAGTGGTGACGGTGCCGCCTGCCCCGACCACAGCCCCAACGGCGTCCACACTCTTGTGCACCTCCGCGTCCCCCGCAGCATTGGTGGCTGCGGGTGGCGGCGCCTTCGAGGTGGATGGGTGAGCAGCAGCATCGGGCTTCTTCTTGGGCGCCATTGACGACGGCGCCGCCGAAGACGAAGATGGTGATGAAGATGACGCACTGCACATGCTTTCAGGTTCGCATAAGAGATCCCCCTGCCTGGCGTGCCAAAGATGTCGCGGGAAACCACGGCCATCTATGGGGCCAAGGGGCCCCTTGCTGGTTCGGCAGGGGGGATGTCGCGTTGCACAAAGAGCAGAAGAACGTGGGGCAGCACGGCAGAGATCACACGGGCAATTTTACCCAGGTTCGGGCTGCCACGAGGCGTAAAACCCTACTTTTGCTTTGGTGGATTGATGGTGGAAAAGTGGTGGTGGAGCGTAGTACACTTGCCCGGCAGGCTCGCCCTAGGGAGGCAGTGATTATGCGCGTATGTGATGCCCTGACTCAATCGTGCACTAATCATACACGCAAACATGCACGATCAAGCACAGGGACTCACAGGAAGATATCACAACACAACTATAACACAAATAAACGGAGATCCACAATATTACAGACCATGGATCCGAAGTTCCGAATACATAAGTCAGTCATACAAATATTATCTGAGTACAGACATAGTTAGACAAGTTTTGCCTTAAGAAGGCTAGCACAAACAACGACTCTAGATCGAAAGGCGTAGGCCTCCTGCCTGGGAGCCTCCGATCCTACTCCTGGTCGGCTGGCTCGATCCAGTAGTAAGTGCCGTCTGGACCCTCCTGGTAGTAAGCTCCTGAGGTGGCATCTGGCTCCTGGGCTCCATCGTTTGATGTATCATCAAAGTGGGATATGGGGAAAAAGAAGTACAAAGCAACCGTGAGTACTCATCCGAAGTACTCAGCAAGCGAGGATCTACACTACATATGCAACATTACCAAAGGGGAAAGGCTGAATATGTCAACTGGGCTGCAGAAATGCCAGAATAGAGAGAAGGCCTAGTCCTATCGAAGACTAGCATCTTCAAAAATCTTCACGAAGCCATCAACTTGCAGCAATAGAAGAGAGTAGAATAGCATTTTATTAAGCAAACATGTTGAAGTAAGCCTAGAGATCCTTCCTCGACTCCCAGCGAGAAAGCGATCCCGAAGCTTCAATTAAGTAATCAAGTATCCATTTCAAGTAGTAGATCGGGATATACAAACTGAGCGTCCTTTACCGTAGGACCGGCTATCGATAGATTATTCTTCACTGCAGGGGTGCACTACTGTTACCCAACACGCTCGATCAACTCTGGTCGGACACACTTGCTGGGTAATGCCCGGCCTCGGAAGATCAACACGAAGCAGCGCCCTACCTAGGCTCAGCAGAGAGGTCAGCACGCTGGACTAACCTATGCACCTAGAGGTCTTGGGCCATCGCCCTGGGCACCCTGCGCGTTGCGTGGCTGGCCGGGGTGCAGGCGCGACACTGAACTTGTCAGTGAAGTATCTAGCCCATTCCCAGCAATCAGCCCGCACGGTGAAACATGACGTCTGATGAGCTTTTTGGAGGAACATACGATGTAGAGGGACCCATAAACCATAAACCCGCGTGGTGGTAGTGCGTATAGGGCACGTCGACCCACTCAGATCACGGACAATGCGGACTTTTTCTTCAGCTTGTTGGATAATGTCCGGTCCGACGAGTGAGCGTTCCCCAGTTTCTGACCAATTCAGAGGGGTTTGACACTTATGTCCGTAAAGAACTTCAAATGGTGCCATCTTCAAACTAGCTTGGTAGCTATTGTTGTAAGAGAATTCGGCATACGGGAGAGATTCTTCCCACTTCTTACCGAAGGAGATGACGCAAGCTCGAAGCATATCTTTGAGCACTTGATTAACTCGTTCGACTTGACCCTGTGACTGAGGGTGAAAGGCGGTGCTGAAAGACAGATGAGTTCCCATAGCTTCTTGGAAACTATTCCAGAATCTGGAGGTAAAGAGACTGCCACGGTCCGAACTTATCTCCAACGGAACACCGTGGAGTGACACAACTCGGGAAACATACAAGTCTGCTAACTGACTAGCAGTGATTGTCTCCTTGACTGGCAGAAAGTGAGCAACCTTTGAGAAGTGGTCAATGACGACAAAAATAGCATCATAACCCTTCTGAGATCTGGGAAATCTAGTAATGAAATCCATTTGGACCTTGTCCCATTTCCATTCAGGAATATCAAGTGGTTGCAGAGTTCCAGCGGGCCTTTGATGTTCTGCCTTAATGCGGCGGCAAACGTCACACTCAGAAACATAACGAGCAATGTCTCGCTTCATATTAGGCCACCAATATCGCTAACAAATGTCACGGTACATCTTTGTGCTACCAGGATGAATTGACAGAGGAGTGTCATGAGCTTCTTTCATCATGTGTTCCCTCTCATCCTTGAACTTGGGTACGAAAAGACGGTGTTGGAAGAATAGGATCCCATCATTATCAAGATGGAATTCTGACGTCTTTCCTTTTTCGAGGTATCGCTTGATCCTTTCAACTTCAGAGTCATATCGTTGCATTGTCTTAATGCTGTGCTCAAAATCTGGTTCAACAACCAGGGTATTGAGATATCCCTGTGGAACAATATGGAGGTTCAATTTGCGAAGCTATTCATAAAGAACAGGTTGTGCTTCCTGAACCATATGGTTGCTGCAATAAGCCTTGTGACTCAAAGCATCGGCCATTACATTAGCCTTGCGAGGGGTGTATGAGATATTCATATCATAATCGGCAATTGTTTCGAGCCATCTTTGTTGACGAAGGTTCAGATCTGGTTGAGTATATAAATACTTCAAACTCTGATGATCCGTGTATATCTCGCAATGATTACCGAGAAGGTAATGTCGCCATAGCTTCAGAGCATAAATAACCGCAGAAAGTTCAAGATCATGCACTGGATAATTTTCTTCATGAGGACGCAATTGTCGAGAGGCATAAGCAATCACCTTACGCTCTTGCATTAGGACACAGCCTAATCCTTGATGAGATGCATCACAGTATATCATGAAATCCTTTTGGGAATCCGGGGGTGCTAGCACTGGGGCAGATGTTAACTTATCTTTGAGTGTCTGAAAGCTTTCTTGACATTTTTTTATCCACTCAAATTTAACACCTTTGTGGAGCAGATCAGTAAGTGGCTTTGCAATCTTGGAAAAGTTCTCAACGAATCGACGGCAATAACTAGCGAGTCCGAGAAAACTTCTGACTTGCTTGACATTCTTCGGGGGAGTCCAATCAAGAATAGCCTGAACTCGCTCGGGGTTCACAGCAATGCCATTCTTGGAAATCACATGACCAAGATAGGTCACTTCAGATAACCAGAATTCACACTTGGAGAATTTAGCATACAACTGATGTTCTCGTAGCTTCTCCAATACGAGCCGAAGATGTTCAGCATGTTCTTCTTCATTCTTGGAATATATAAGGATATCATCTAGATAAACTACGACGAATTTGTCGAGGTAATCCATGAAGATATAGTTCATCAACCGGGAGAAAGTTGCCGGAGCATTGGTTAAGCCGAAAGACATGACGGTGTACTCATAAGAGCCATATCGAGTAACAAAGGCAGTCTTCGGGATATCCTCTTTGCGAACACGGATCTAATGATAACCCAACCTCAAGTCAAGTTTCGAGAAGACAGAGGATCCAGCAAGCTGATCATAAAGATCATTGATCCGGGGCAGTGGGTATTTATTCTGGATTGTGGCTTGGTTAATGGGCCGGTAATCCTGAACCAATCGGTTAGTTCCATCCTTCTTCTTAACGAAGAGTGAAGCTGCTCCCCAAGCAGAGGAACTGGGGCGGATGAAACCTTTCTTAAGTGACTTGTCAATTTCTTCCTTAAGCTCGAGAAGGTGGTGCAGAGGCATCTTATAAGGACGCTTCGCAATAGGGACAGTGCTAGGCTTCAAGTCAACGACAAACTCGACAGCTCTAGCCGGGGGTATTCCTGGAAGTTCTTCCGGAAAGACATCCGGAAAATCTCAAACGACAGGAACGTTCTCGATTCCTTCCAGAGGTGAGGCGTTCAAAGCATTCAGAACATATATCTGAGCTTCAGCGTCCCGTGTAATGCGGGTGGTATAGTTCACTATCTCATCGGAGGGGTGAAGAAGTTGGATAACTTTAGTGGCACAATTGATCGAAGCAATGTGATCTTTCAACCAATCCATTCCGAGTATGAGGTCTATGGTGGAAGACTTCAGGATAATGGGCGAAACAAGGAATTCCAATCCCTTAATTTCAACGGGAACATTGTGTGCCATCATAGTGGTTTGACACTGACCGCCAGGGGTGCGGATAACTACTGGCAGATTCATTTTTTGAAATGTAATGTCATGCAATAATGCAAATGCTTCCGACATGAATGAATGCGATGCTCCTGAATCAAATAATACAGAAGCGGGTACTGAGTTAACGAGAAGGGTACCCATCACAGTAGCAGGTTGATCCTGGACTTCTTCAATATCAATGTTGTAAGCGTGTCCACGACCATGTGCAGCAGACCCAATATTATAGTTGCGGGCCTGATTGCTGCCACGACCATTGCCACAGCCAGTACGAGGAAAAGCCAACTAATTCTGAGTCTGGCGGCAGTCCTTAGCATTGTGACCTGGTTTGCGACACTTGAAGCACATACCATCTTCAGGACGAAGAGGAGCATTGTGTTGAATAGCTTGAGCTCTTGGCTGCCTCGGTGGTGGAGGAGGCAGACGTGGTGCAGCATAGTTGTTCTTTGGCGTAGAGGCATTTGGACGGAACACGTTGTTGGGAATCCAGACTCGACGCTTCTGTGCTGAGCCCGAAGATGAGCCAGCATCACGATAGCGCTTCTGCGAGTCCTTATGCTTCATCTGAGCGGTCTCAACAAGAATAGCCTTGTTCACAAGAGTAGAAAAGTCATTGAAGTCTTGAGCAGCAAGGGCAAGCTCGAGGTCTGGGTGGAGTCCATTACGGAACTTCTCTTGTCTACGAGCATCTGTGGCAATGTCTTCTTCAGCATGGCGGGAGAGGTCAAGAAATTCCCGCTGATAAGCTTCGACAGTCTTGTTGCCCTGAGTGAGGTTGCAGAACTGGGTCTTCATCCGTTCCATAATTGCCTGAGGGATATAACGGGCACGGAAAGCAGCCTGGAACTCATACCAGGTAACCACCGTTCCAACAGGCAGTTTACGCTTGTGTGTGTCCCACCATTGAGCAGCGGGGCCATTTAAGAAAAAGGGCGCGAAGGTGACGAAGTTGGCAGGGGCGACATTAGCAGACTCCATCTCGTGAGTGATGTCGCGAAGCCAATCATCAGCATCCAGTGGCTTGTCAGAGTTGCAAAACTGAGTGGGGTTGAGTCGCATAAACTCTGTCAAAGTTATTGAAGCAGGGTTCTGGTTCTGGTTGTTCTGATGCGGAAACTGAGCCATGATTCCAGTCATGAACTGATGGTTAAGCTCGAACTGTTGCATCATAGCTACCATATAGTTTGGTGGTGGTGGGCGTTTAGGGGCACCACGACCACGACCACCTGGTCTACCCATCCTGCTAAGTATCAACAGGGGGTAGTTTAGTAAAAGCAATGGCGAGTGTTTAGCGACAAGCATGATGTAACTCGACAACAATTAAGCAGTGTAACAGATTCATAATAGTAGTCAATTAAGACATACAGATCCATACACAGAGTCGGGTACATGTGGACAGCATAACGGCGCAAATTTAGAACTAGACATACTAGGCGGCACGCAGGCACGCGGTAAGGAAGTACACAACAAGACATAGCAAAGGCTACATCAACGTCGGAGAAAACCACTGAAACGGGGCAACTGCGAGTGCGGACGACGAATGTTCGTCACGGCAGGATCCTGCGCTCCATGTGCACTCTGATGCAGAAGCCGGTCTCGAGCTGTAAGAAGAGGTCCACGTGTAGGTGTGTGACCTCCAACAGCAGGCCAATCAATACTAGCATACATCTAAGTCCTGCGCGGGTAAAGGATGTGCTCCGGATGTATCCCTGCATGAACAACGGGTAGCAACTGTGTCATAGTATCGTAGAGATGTGCTTGAGTGGCAACCAACTCAACGGCAAGAGCCCGTACAGTGTGATCCAGAGCCTGAGTGCACTGAATCAGAACGTGCGGGTCATAGTGACGAGGCTCGTACGGGGCACAGATAGCTGTGTAGTATCTAGTAGCATCTCCAGCAGGGGCATAAGGAATGTATCGGAACTCAGAGTCATCCAAGATATCACTGAAATCTCCTCGGAGACGTGCGACAGCAGAGTAGGCAGCATCATGGACTGCCATCTCAATCGTCACGCCGATACCGTGGAATAGGTGCTGCTCAGTGTTTGAGTCATCTTGCTGATCATAGATACGAACATCAGCATGGTACTGCTCTTGGTTGAACTCGCGGTAATCCTTGTAGACCATGTACTCGGGGTACCAGCGGTAGCCAAGTCTGGTCAGGAGGGCGATCAGAATAGCTGGAAACCCAGGGGCATCACGAGCCCAAGTGCGAAGCACAAGCTGTGTCGTAGGACATGGTGGAAACAAACGATCCATCTGAAACAGAGGAAATTCAGGTTTGTCAAACGACAATGAGAAGTTTAACACAACTCGGAGAGAAAGGTTAAACAAAACAATGGAAAGGAAAATGATTATCAGACTAATCAGATAAATGATAGGGAAATCGCACAGATATCCAGCTCTCCGGGTAAGACGGGATTTACGAGATCCTAAGTGTCGGAGTTAGTAAAATTTATTTAACCCGAATAGAAGAGAGATCAGAGTCCCAGAGTATAGACGAGGAATAAAAGATCCTAATACCACCCAGTTGGCGACGTGGGCCCGTAAGCCACACAGCCAAGTTAGTAAATTAGTTTTTCGATGTCTAGACTCAACTTCGGCCAAGGAATTTGGAAGGGGGCTTCCTACAGGCAATCGGCTCTGATACGAACTTGTGACGCCCCGACTCAATCGTGCACTAATCATACACGCAAACATGCACGATCAAGCACAGGGACTCATGGGAAGATATCACAACACAACTCTAACACAAATAAACGGAGATCCACAATATTACAGACCAGGGATCTGAAGTTCCGAATACATAAGTCAGTCATACAAATATTATCTGAGTACAGACATAGTTAGACAAGTTTTGCCTTAAGAAGGCTAGCACAAACAACGACTCTAGATCGAAAGGCGTAGGCCTCCTGCCTGGGAGCCTCCGATCCTACTCCTGGTCGGCTGGCTCGATCCAGTAGTAAGTGCTGTCTGGACCCTCCTGGTAGTAAGCTCCTGAGGTGGCATCTGGCTCCTGGGCTCCATCGTCTGATGTATCATCAAAGTGGGATATGGGGAAAAAGAAGTACAAAGCAACCGTGAGTACTCATCCGAAGTACTCAGCAAGCGAGGATCTACACTACATATGCAACATTATCAAAGGGGAAAGGCTGAATATGTGGACTGGGCTGCAGAAATGCCAGAATAGAGAGAAGGCCTAGTCCTATCGAAGACTAGCATCTTCAAACATCTTCACAAAGCCATCAACTTGCAGCAATAGAAGAGAGTAGAATAGCATTTTATTAACCAAACATGTTGAAGTAAGCCTAGAGATCCTTCCTCGACTCCCAGCGAGAAAGCGATCCCGAAGCTTCAATTAAGTAATCAAGTATCCAGTTCAAGTAGTAGATCGGGATATACAAACTGAGCGTCCTTTACCGTAGGACCGGCTATCGATAGATTATTCTTCCCTACAGGGGTGCACTACTATTACCCAACACGCTCGATCAACTCTGGTCGGACACACTTGTTGGGTAATGCCCGGCCTCAGAAGATCAACACGAAGCAGCGCCCTACCTAGGCTCAGTAGAGAGGTCAGCACGTCGGACTAACCTATGCACCCAGAGGACTTGGGCCATCGCCCTGGGCACCCTGCGTGTTGCGTGGCTGGCCGGGGTGCAGGCGCGACACTGAACTCGTCAGTGAAGTATCCAGCCCATTCCCGGCGATCAGCCCGCACGATGAAACGTGATGTCTGATGAGCTTTCGGGAGGAACGTACAACGTAGAGGGCCCCATAAACCATAATCCCGCATGGTGGTAGTGCGTATAAGGCACGTCAACCCACTCAGATCACAAACCCAAATCCAATAGGCTCAATTAGTATCACGCGGAGACAATCAGAGTTTCTGAAGCTCCACCACAATATCACACTCAAGTGCCCTTCCGGCACACTCGACAATCATAGATCCCCAGCGGGCACCCATCAGGGTCGACCCGCCTGTAACAAAGGTCAAAGTAACCGTGTGGTCATAACATCAAGGGGGAAACACCCGAGGAATCACCCTCGGTGAATTCCACTCGATGAAATCATCAGGGTGAACGTATGAGGCATCACCCTCAAGGTTCACACTGAGGGATTGCACGACAGAGTCGTATTAGAAGTGGAGAAGGAGGAATCACCCTCGATGACCATGACCGAATAGCTACACTGCAGAGTATTCATCAGGAGTGTGTTACGAGGTATCACCCTCGGCAGTCGATAGTAACTATGCAGAGTCGTACAACTAAGGGGGGTGAAGTGATGTGTCGGTCTCTGGTCGACGATCACATTGATCGAGTTGTCGATGATCAAGTAGGGGCAACAAGGGTAAGGTGGTGGGGGCACTGATGGTTCACTACCAACCTATACTAAGCAGTTTAACATAGGTAGGTATGGTAACAATAAACAGGTTACAAAAGCAGGCTATGCATCAGAATAGGAACAAACAGTAGCAGTAGAAAAATCTAATGCAAGCAGGAGAAATGGAATGGGTGATATCTGGATGCTCAAAAGGGGGGGGGGGGGCTTGCCTGGTTGCTCTGGCAAGAAAGAGGGGTCGTCAACGGGCTGCTCGTCTGTAGCGTAGCCGTACCCAGCTGCAGCGTCGTCGGTCTCGGCGTCTATCGAGAGAGAAGGAGGGGGAGAAACAATAAATTCACTGCAGAAATGCAAACAATATGCATGACATGTCTAAATGATATGCCGGGGTGTTCTACTGCCTAACTAAATGATTTAGTTAATTTAGGAACTTAACCGGATTTATTTAATTAAAGTTGGGCACTATTCATTTATTGAAATAGGTCTAAAAGCTCCATGTTCATCTAGCTAGAAGCATCTGACAGGAATACGAAGGGCGTATTCAGATTCGTATCGAAATTCTGAGCAACTTTCATATATAAATTATTTTCATCGGAGTTACGGATTATTTTATATGATTTTCTAAAGATTTAAACATTTTCTGAATTTAATTATTTATTTAAATTCGAATTATCTAGAATAGTGAATGATGATGTCAGCATGACATCACCATGACGTCAGCAGGTCAAACCCAGCTGACCAGGGTCAAACCTGACCTGTGGGTCCAGTGGGACCCACATGTCAGTGACAGAGTTAATTAAACAGGGTTAATTTAATTTAACTAAACTAATTAGCAGGTGGGGCCCAGCAGTCAGTGGCTAATTAGTGATTTAATTAACCAATTATCTAATTATTGCTTTATTTTAATTCATTTACTGGGCGGGACCCACATGTCAGTGAGACAGAGGCGCCGAGTCAGCAGTTGACTTGGTCAACAGGTCAACTGGGGCCCAGGGGTCAGTGGCACGGGGCTGGGCCCACCAAGGCCAGGTCAGCGCCGACCGACGACGCGCCGGAGTTGGCTCCGGTGAGCCAAACGCGGTGGCGCAGCTCGGGAGGAGCTCGGGTTTCGTCCACAGGGGGTCTCAGGGGCTGGGGTTGGGCGCGTTCGACGCAGCTCGACGTCGCGCGTCGAACGGCGGCGGTGCAGGGTGCTGGGAAGGCCGGAGTCGAGCGGCACGAGCTCGTCGGCGGCGAGGCTTTCGGGCATGCAACGGAATCGGCGCTACGACGTGTTTACGGGCGAAGAAAGGGGGTAGGCGAGGCCTACGCGAGGCGGCGAAGCAAACGGGCAGCCGCACATGACCAAATGGTCGCCGGACGGTCGCCGACGACGAGGTCCACGGCGGTGGGCTTGGGCTTCTCGAACGCGACCACTACGGTGACGATATCGAGCAGAAAAGAGAGGGGGAGGGCGTCGACTGCTCACCGGGCCCTGTAGGTGTGCAATAGCGGGCTCGGGGAGGGCTCGAGGCGGCCGGATTCGTCGCCGGAACGCGCCGGGTCCAGGGAATTAGATGGGGTCACCAGCGTCGTTGTAGCGGTCCCTGGCTCGATCTGCTCCACGCAGACGACGCGGACGAGGGTGGCGGTGCTTTAGGATAGGTCGGAGAGGCGCGAGAGAGGCGGTGGCCGCGGCTACGCGGCAGCCATGGCCATGGTGGCGCTCGGCGAGGAGGGATTGAGGGAGAGGGGGCGAACGGGGTGGCTAGGGTTCGTTCGAGGGGTCGAGGAGGGGTCTTTGTAACCCAGCGCGGAGCGCGTTGTCGACCGGAGGGGAGGGGGGGCCAAGCGCGCGCACGCACGCTGTGTGCTCGATAGCGGGCAAGCATGAGCAGTGCGGGAGGTGAGGGAAGAGGCGGGGTGGGCTGGGTCGCGCTATAGCAGTAGGCCTAAGTGCACAGTAGAGCTTTAGGCCTTTTTCTATTTTCCTTTTTCTGTTTTCTTTTCTGTTTTGCTAATTATTTGGGCACTAAATGAATTTTGTAAAAAGTGTGACCTAGTCCAGAAATCACAGTGCTTTATATCCTAACACCAAAAACTAGTTTGGGCAAAACATAATTCCTTATTTAATTTAGATCAAATAAAAGGCTATTAAATATTGTTTTTAGCCACTGTTAGAGGATGTTTGAGTTACTTAATTAATTTATTAAATGTTGTTTACAATTTTAGAATAGTCTCTGGAATATTTGTTATTTATTGAACATTTTAGTTTCTGTGTTTGAACAACTTTTATTTTCCACTTTAATTTAAATTTGAATTTTGAGTTAGGAGCTGAAATGCAATATGATGCAAATGGTGATTAGGTACTGTTAATCATGCTGACTTGTCATTATCAAAAGTGATTACTGTGGCTAATGACATGGAGTGTTACAGCGTACGAGCGTGGGGGTGTTCAACTTTCCAACCCTTGCTACGGTTGCCATGGGCCTCCTTTTATAGGTTAAGGGGTCACCACAGTGGCAAAACAGTCATTATGCACTGATAAGATAGCAAACAGTGCTATCATACCTAATTCTGCAGGCTGACAGAGTGCATTAAATGCACCGCTCAACGTCACATCGTTGCTTGCCCGGCAAGCCTTGCCGGGCTCGTCTTGCCAGCTCCATGCCTGCTTGCCTGACACGTTCGTAGGACGGGTGTCATCTGTAGGTACTTCCTGTAGAAAGAGACCGCCATGTGGCGAATGGCTGCCACTTAGTCACTTTGCGGCTTGACACCGCATTGATCAACGACGTGGGTCGTGGTGAGATGGCTTGGTGAGGTGTCTTTGCCCTCGTGAGTCCCGGCAGGCCCTGCCAGGACGTCTTGAATGCTTTCTTCCGGGGGAGCCCTTGTCCTTGCCAGGTCCGCCTGCCCGGCAAGGGAGGCTTTTCTCCTGGTGGAGTCTTGCTTCTCTGTCTTGGTCTTGGCTTTCTTAATCAGCATGCTGGTTCTTCGAAGATCTTGGTCTCTTGTATCTTGACACGGCCTTGGTGTTGTAATCTTGTTCTCGTGCCTGTGCACAGTTAGGGCAACAGACCCAGGGTTTGTTGCACCGACAGACGGTGATGGGTTGGATGAGATCTATCATGTAATCGATAGGGCTTGATCCCTAGTATCCACTATGTTCTGAGATGGATGTTGCTATGACTTTGTTATGCTTAATTCTTGTCACTAGGGCCTGAGTGACATGATTTCAGATCTAAACCTATTATGTTTTCATGAATATATTTGTGTTCTTGATCCTATCTTGCAAGTTATACGCACCTATTGCGAGTTATGGTCCGCATACCCCAAGGTGACAATAATTGGGATTCTTTCCGGTGATTACCGTAGTTTGAGCAGTTCATGTATTCACGAAGTGCTAATGCTTTGTTCCGGTTCTCTATTAAAAGGAGGCCATAATATCCCTTGGTTTCCTTATGGACCCCGCTGCCATGGGAGGGTAGGATAAAACATGTCATGCAAGTTCTTTTCCATAAGCACGTATGACTATATACGGAATACATGCCTACATTACATTGATGAATTGGAGATAGTTCTGTGTCGCTCTAGGTTATAACTGCTACATGATGAATATTATCCAACACAATTATCCATCACTGATCCAATGCCTACGCTTTTCACATATCGATCTTTGCTAAATCACTTTCGTTGTTGCTGCTGTTACAATCACTACAAAATTGCTACTGTTTCTGCTACTACTGTTACCGTTACTATCATACTAATTTGCTACTGATCATCTTGCTGCAGATATTAAGTCTTTTAGGTGTGGTTGAACTGACAACTCAACTGCTAATACTTGCAAATATTCTTTGGCTCCCCTTGTGTTGAATCAATAAATTTAGTTTGAATACTCCACCCTCGAAAATTGTTGTGATCCCCTATACTTTTGGGTTATCAATGTTGGTTTCTATAGGAAATTTATTAAAGACTTCTCTAAAATTTCTAGGCCTCTTACTAATCTCTTGCAAAAAGTTGTTCCATTCGTTTTTTATGATGATTGTGTAGAAGCCTTTGAAATACTTAAGAAAGCCTTAATCTCTGCACCCATTGTTCAACCACCTGATTGGAACTTACCCTTTGAAATTATGTGTGATGCTAGTGATTATGCTGTTGGTGTTGTTCTAGGACAAAGAGTTGATAAGAAATTAAATATTATTCATTATGCTAGTAAAACTCTAGACAGTGCCCAAAATAATTATGCTACTACTGAGAAAGAATTTTTAGCAATTGTGTTTGCATGTGATAAATTCAGATCTTACATTGTTGATTCTAAAGTGCACACTGATCATGCTGCTATTAAATACCTTATGGAAAAGAAAGATGCTAAACCTAGACTAATTAGGTGGGTGCTGTTTTTACTAGAATTTGACTTGCATATCATTGAAAGAAAAGGAGCTGAGAATCCCGTAGCTGATAATCTGTCTAGGATGGAAAAAGTTCTTGATGACCCACTACCTATTAATGATAGTTTTCCTGACAAACAATTAGCTGTTATAAATGCTTCTCGTAATACTCCTTGGTATGTAGACTATGCCAATTACATTGTTGCTAAATATATACCACCTAGTTTCACATACCAACAAAATAAAATGGTTTTTTATTTAAGACATTACGTTTGGGATGACCCGCATCTATATAAAGAAGGAGTAGATGGTATTATTAGACGTTGTATACCTGAGCATGAACATGAACTAATCCTATGGAAGTGTCACTCCGAGGCGTACGGAGAACACCATGCCGGAGACAGAATTGCACACAAGGTATTACAATCTGGTTTTTATTGGCCTACTCTTTTCAAAGATGCACGTAAGTTTGTTCTATCTTGCGATGAATGTCAAAGAATTGGTAATATTGGTAGACGTCAGGAAATGCCTATGAACTATTCACCTATTATTGAACCATTTGATGTTTGGCGATTTGATTATATCGGACCTTTTCCTTCCTCCAATGGGTATACTCATATTTTAGTTGTTGTTGATTATGTTACTAAGTGGGTAGAAGCTATTCCAACTAGTAGTGCTGACCACAACACTTCTATTAAAATGCTTAAAGAAGTTATTTTCCCGAGGTTTGGAGTCCTTAGATATTTAATGACAGATGGTGGTTCACACTTCATTCATGGTGCTTTCCGTAAACTTCTTGCCAAATATGATGTTAACCATTGAATTGCATCTCCTTATCACTGATACGTCTCCAACGTATCTATAATTTTTGATTGTTCCATGCTATTATATTATCCATCTTGGATGTTTTATATGCATTAATATGCTATTTTATATCATTTTTTGGGACTAACCTAGTGCCCTGTGCTAGTTGCTATTTTTTCCTTATTTCTGTCTTTTATAGAAAATCAATACCAAACGGAGTCCAAACGGAACGAAACATTTTGAGGATTTTTCTTGGACTAGAAGACAACCACAGAGCTTCGGGAAGAGGCTAGGAGACCCACGAGGGGGCCACAAGGGGGCGCGCCCCTAGGCTTGTGGGCCCCTCGCAGACCTCCTAACCCTAATCTTGGCTCCATAAATACCCAAATATTCCCCGTGTACCAGAGGGCACACCAAAAATACTTTTCCGCCGCCGCAAGCTTCTGTTCTCGTGAGATCCCATCTTGGGGCCTTTTCCGGCACTCTGCCGAAGGGGGATTCGATCATGGAGGGCCTCTACACGAACCTTGCTGCACTTCTGATGATGTGTGAGTAGTTTACCATAGACCTATGGGTCCATAGCTAGTAGCTAGATGGATTCTTCTCTCTCTTTCATCTTCAATACAATGTTCTCCTCGATGTTCTTGGAGATCTATTCCATGTAATCTTCTTTTGCGGTGCGTTTGTTGAGATCCGATGAATTGTGGATTTATGATCAGATTATTTATGAATATTATTTGAGTCTTCTCTGAACTCTTTTATGCATGATTAAGATAGCTTTGTATTTCTCTTCGATTTATCGATTTGGTTTGGCCAACTAGATTGGTTTTTCTTGGAATGGGAGAGGTGCTTTGTGATGGGTTCAATTTTGCGGTGCCCTCACCCAGTGACAGAAGGGGTAGCGAGGCATGTATTTGTATTGTTTCCATTAAGGATAAAAAGATGGGGTTTTTACCATATTGATTGGATCTATCCATCTACATCATGTCATCTTGCTTAAGGCGTTACTCCGTTCTTGTTAACTTAATTCACTAGATGCATGCTGGATAGTGGTCGATGTGTGGAGTAATAGTAGTAGATGTAGGCAGGAGTCGGTCTACTTGTCACGGACGTGATGCCTATATTCATGATCATTGCCTTAGATATCGTCATAACTTGCGCTTTTCTATCAATTGCTCAACAGTAATTTCTTCACCCACCGTATGTGTTCTTTGAAGACAGAAGCCTTTAGTGAAAACTATGGCCCCCGGGTCTATTTCTCATTATATATTTTCAGATCTATAAAATCAAAAAGCCAAAAATACCTTGCTGCAATTTATTTATATTTACTTTATTTTGCCTTTTACTTATCTTTCATATCTATCTCTATTAGATCTCACTCTTGTTCGTGACCGTGAAGGGATTGACAACCCCTTTTTCGCGTTGAGTGGAAGTGTTTGTTAGTTTGTGCAGGTGCATCTATTGGGGACTTGCTTGTACCTCCTACTAGATTGATACCTTGGTTCTTAACTGAGGTAAATACTTACCTCTACTTTCCTGCATCACCCTTTCCTCTTCAAGGAAAAAATCAACGCAAGCTCAAGAAGTAGCAGGAAGAATTTCTGGCGCCGTTGCCGGGGAGGTTCTACATCAAGCCTACCAAGTACCTATCATAAAATCTCATCTCTTGTATTACATTATTTGCCATTTGCCTCTTGTTTTCCTCTCCCCCACTTCTAAAACATTTTCAGAAAAACACAAAAATATTTGCCTTTTTATTCGCCTTCTTTTGTTCGTCTTTGTCGTTTGCTTTTTGTTTGCTTGTGTGTTAGATTGCTTGCTTTGCCACGATGTCTCAAGAAAATACCAAGTTGTGTGAATTTTCCAACACTAATAATAATGATTTTATTAGTACTCCGATTGCTCCCGCCACTAGTACGGAATCTTATGAAATTAATGCCACTTTGTTGAATCTTGTTATGACAGAACGATTTTCTGGTAGTCCTAATGAAGATGTTGCATCCCATCTAAACATTTTTGTTGAGTTGTGTGATATGCAAAAGAAAAAATATGTGGATAATGATATTGTTAAATAGAAGCTATTTCCATTCTCACTACGAGATCATGCTAAAACTTGGTTTTCATCTTTGCCTAAAAATAGTATTGATTCATGGAATAAGTGTAAAGATGCTTTTATTTCCATGTACTTTCCTCCCGCTAAGATCATCTCCCTTAGGAACGATATAATGAATTTTAAGCAACTTTATCATGAACATGTTGCACAATCTTGGGAGAGGATGAAATTGATGATAAGAAATTGCCCTACTCATGGTTTAAGTTTATGGATGGTCATACAATTTTTTTATGCTGGATTGAGTTTTGCATCTAGAAATCTTTTAGATTCCGCCGCGGGAGGTACTTTTATGGAAATCACATTAGGATAAGCTACTAAACTCCTAGATAATATTATGGCAAATTACTCTCAATGGCATACCGAAATATCGTCTACTAGTAAAAAGGTGCATGCAATTGAAGAAATTAATACTTTGAGTGGAAAGATGTCGGTGTACTAAATATTGGGCCTTTAGTACCCCATACTTGTGCACGGGCAGTTGTAGCCATACCTGCGGCAAGGCTTGTTGGGGGGACAGCTAAAAGATCAATCCAAAGTTATCAAAGAGACGTTCAAGCCAAGGATCAGAAGATAAGGAGAACTGGAGACCAAGGGCTCGGCTCCCGGAAAGATCTTGCCGGGGTAGCCCGCCAAGCCCGGCAAGATTTGCACCTGGCAAGGTTCCACCACTGTGCCACCGCTCCAGCGCAGCGACCAGTCTGGCACTCTGGTCCTAGCTCTGGATGCGTGGTAAGGCGCTAGTGGAGGCGAGCTTAAGCGGTGCTGATGGGATGGCCCCTTTTTCCATCCCCAAGAAAGTAAGGACACCTAAACGGACACCTCACGATGCATTAAATGCATTTGTCCAAAACCGTCAGTGGTTAGGTATGATAACCATGTAGCTACTTTACACCTCGCAGATGAGCAGTTCGCCACTGTGGTGACCCCTTTGATCATATAAAAGGAGGCCCAAGGCAACTGCTACAGGGGACGAACTCTAAGAAGACGACTCTCAGCCCATTCTGCATGCGTAGCTGCTGCTTGAACGTACTGTTCATCGCAAGCGCTCCAAGAACTAGGATGAATGACTGATAATAAACTAAAGCAGGAGTAGGGTTTTACGCTGATTAGCGGCCCGAACCTGGGTAAAAATCCCCTCGCATTGATGATCGGTTCTGCTCTTTGTGCATACCACTCTCCCTGCCGAACCGTAAAGGGGTCCCTCGGATCCCATAGGTGTCATACGCCGACAAAAGATGGATGAACTTATGAAATTGATTGCTAGTAAGAGGCTCCTATTGATCCTAATGATATGCCTTTGTCCACTTTGATTGAGAATAATAATGAATCTATGGATGTGAATTTTTGTGGTAGGAACAATTTTGGTAATAAGGCGTGAAGAGGAAACTTCAACCCTAGGACGTTTCCTAGTAATTCCTCTAATAATTATGGTAATTCCTACAACAATTCTTATGGAAATTATAATAAGATTCCCCCTGATATTGAGAACAATATTAAAGAATTTATTAATTCTCAAAATATTTTCAATGCTATGGTAGAAGAAAAATTGCTTAAGATTGATGATTTGGCTAGAAACATTGATAGAATTTCTCATGAGATTTATTCTTTTAAGATTTGATCTATGCCACCCAAGATTGATATTAATGAGTCTCTGAAAGCTATTAAAATTTCTATGAATGAAAGTAGAGAGAGAACCGCTAGGATGCGTGCTAAGAGAGATTGGCTAGAAAAAGCTTGTTCTTCTAGTTTTTGTGAGAATAATGATGAAGATCTTAAATTGATTGGTATGACTCCTATTTAATCTTTGTTTTCTAATATAAAACTTGATAAAGAAGGGACTGGAGATGAGTCAACTTTAGCTAGAAGGCGTCCCAATAATTTGGAGGGTGAAGATCTTAATGAAAAAAAATGATAAAAGTGGGATTGGAGAGGTTAAAACTTTAAGTAGCGATGAACCCACTCTTTTGTATTTCAAGGACTTTAATTATGATAATTGTTCTTTAATATATTTTATTTCCTTGTTGCAATCCATTCTTAATTCACCTCATGCTTATAATCAAAATAAAGCTTTTACTAAACATATCGTGGATGCTATGATGAAATCTGTTGAAGAAAAACTTGAGTTGGAAGTTTCAATCCCTAGAAAGCTTTATGCTGAATGGGAACCTACTATTAAAATTAAGATTAAATATTATGAGTGCAATTCCTTATGTGATTTGGGTGCTAGCGTTTCCACTATCCCTAAAACTTTATGTGATGTGTTAGGTTTCCATAAACTTGATGATTGTTCTTTGAATTTGCATCTAGCGGATTCCACTATTAAGAAACCTATGGGAAGGATTAAATATGTTTTTATTGTTGCAAATAGGAATTATCTGCCCGTAGATTTTATTGTGCTTGATATAGATTGCAATCCTACATGACGTATTATACTTGGTAGACCTTTCCTTAGAATGATTGGTGCAATTATTGATATGAAAGAAGGAAACATTATATTTCAATTTCCGTTAAGGGAGGACATGGAACACTTTCCAAGAAATAAAATTAAGTTACTATATGAATCTATTATGAGGGCCACTTATGGATTGCATGCCAAAGATGACAATACCTATATCTATGCATTATGCCTAGCTAGCGGCATAAAACAATAGCGCTTGTTGGGAGACAACCCAATTTTATTTTTTTTGTTTTTTTGTTTTTGCTTATGTTTTTCAATAAATACATAATATTACCTCTGTAGTAATTTTGTTTTGGTTTTTTAATTAGTGTTTGAGCCAAGCAAGACCTTTGGGATACTTTGGTATATCGTTGATTTGGTTTTGCTGGAAAAACAGAAACTTTTGCGTCCAGAAACAGAATTGTTAAAATTCACTGGTGCGTGGAAAAATTCTGTATTGTTTACACAAGATTGATATATGAATTTCCTATGTTTTCCTATTTTTTCAGAAGTTTTGGAGTTACAGAAGTATGATTAATATTTGGGTGTTTACAGAATGTTCTGTTTTTGACAGATTCTGTTTTCGATGTGTTGTTTGCTTATTTTGATGAATCTATGGGTAGTATCGGGGGGTATGAACCATGGAGAAGTTATAATACATTAGATATAACACCAATATAAAATTGGAATGAATTCACAAAAGTACCTAAAAGTGGAGATTTATTTTATCATACTAACGGATCTCACGAGTTTTTTGTTGTGAAGTTTTCAAGTTTTGGGTAAAGATTTGATGGACTATGGAATAAGGAGTGGAAAGAGCCTAAGCTTGGGGATGCCCAAGGCAACCCAAGGTAATATTCAAGGACAACCAAGCATCTAAGCTTGGGGATGCCCCGGATGGCATCCCCTCTTTTGTCTTCAATCCATCGGTAAATTTACTTCACGCTATATTTTTATTCACCACATGATATGTGTTTTGCTTGGAGCGTCTTGTATTATTTGAGTCTTTGATTTTTAGTTTGCCACAATCATCCTTGCTGTACACACCTTTTGAGAGGGACACACATTAATCATGAATTTTTTAGAATACTCTTTGTGCTTCACTTATATCTTTTGAGCTAGGTAGTTGCTCTAGTGCTTCACTTATATCTTTTTAGAGAACGGCGGTAGTTTTATTTTATAGAAATTGATGAACCCTCTTGATTCACTTATATTATTTTGAGAGTCTTAAAAATAGTATGGCAATTTGCTTAGGTTATGAATTTGGTCCTAATATGATGGGTATCCAAGAGGGATATAATAAAAACTTTCATAAAGAGCATTGAATATATGAGAAGTTTGATTCCTTGCATTTGTTTTGAGATATAAAGATGGTGATATTAGAGTCATGCTAGAGAGTAATTGTGGATTAGTAGAAATACTTGTGTTAAGGTTTGTGATTCCCGAAGCATGCACGTATGTTCTATCGTTATGTGATGAAGTTGGAGCATGATTTATTTTTTATTGTCTTCCTTATGAGTGGCGGTTGGGGACGAGCGATGGTATTTTACTACCAATCTATCCCCCTAGGAGCATGCGTATTAGTACTTTTCTTTGATGGCTAATAATTTTTTGCAATAAGTATGTGAGTTCTTTATGACTAATGTTGAGTCCATGGATTATACGCACTCTCACCCTTCCACCATTGCTAGCCTCTCTAGTAACGCACAACTTTCGTCGGTGCATTAGACCCACCATATACCTTCCTCAAAACAGCCACCATACCTACCTATTATGGCATTTTCATAGCCATTCCGAGATATATTGCCATGCAACTTCCACCTTTCCATTTATTATGACACATACCATCATTATCATATTGCTTTGCATGATCATGTAGTTGGCATAGTATTTGTGGCTTGGCCATCGTTCTTATTTTTTATACATGTCATGCTAGATCATTGCACATCCCGGTACATCGCCGGAGGCATTCATATAGAGTCATATCTTTGTTCTAGTATCGAGTTGTAATTCTTGAGTTGTAAGTAAATAAAAGTGTGATGATCATCATTATTAGAGCATTGTCCCATGTGAGGAAAGAATGATGGAGACTATGATTCCCCCACAAGTCGGGATGAGACTCCGGACTTAAATAAAAAAGAGAGGCCAAAGAGCCCAAAAAGGAAAAAAAGAGAAAAGAAAAAGAGAAAAGAAAAAAAAAGGAAAAAAAAGAAAAGAAAAAATGAGAGAAAAAGATAGAAGGGACAATGTTACTATCCTTTTACCACACTTGTGCTTCAAAGTAGCACCATGTTCTTCATGATAGAGAGTTTCCTAGTTTATCACTTTCATATACTAGTGGGAATTTTTCATTATAGAACTTGGCTTGTATATTCCAATGATGGGCTTCCTCAAATTGCCCTAGGTCTTCATGAGCAAGCAAGTTGGATGCACACCCACTTAGTTTTCTTTTGAGCTTTCATACACTTATAGCTCTAGTGCATCCGTTGCATGGCAATCCCTACTTACTTGCATCGATATCAATTGATGGGCATCTCCATATCCCATTAATTTACCTAGTTGATGTGAGTCTTTCTCCTTTTTGGTCTTCTCCTCACAACCTCCACCATACTCTATTCCACCTATAGTGCTATATCCATGGCTCACGCTCATGTATTGCGTGAAAGTTGAAAAAGCTTTAGAACATTAAAAGTATGAAACAATTGCTTGGCTTGTCATCGGGGTTGTGCATGATAAATACTTTATGTGATGAAGATAGAGCATGACAAGATTATATGATTTCGTAGGGATAACTTTCTTTAGCCATGATATTTTGAGAAGATATGATTGCTTTATTAGTATGCTTCAAATATTATTGTTTTTATGTCAATATTAAACTTTTGTTTTGAATCTTATGGATCTGAACATTCATGCCACAATAAGAAAAATTACATTGATAAATATGTTAGGTAGCATTCCACATCAAAAATTCTGTTTTTATCATTTACCTACTCGAGGACGAGCAGGAGTTAAGCTTGGGGATGCTTGATACGTCTCCAACGTATCTATAATTTTTTATTGTTCCATGCTATTATATTATCCATCTTGGATGTTTTATATGCATTAATATGCTATTTTATATCATTTTTTGGGACTAACCTATTAACCTAGTGCCCAGTGCCAGTTGCTGTTTTTTCCTTGTTTTTGTCTTTTACAGAAAATCAATACCAAACAGAAGGAAACTTTTTGAGGATTTTTCTTGGACCATAAGACAACCACGGAGCTTTGGGAAGAGGCCAGAAGACCCACGAGGGGGCCACAAGCCCTAGGGGGGCGCCCTCGGGCGGCGCCCACTAGGCTTGTAGGCCCCTCGCAGACCTCCTAACCCTAATCTTGGCTCCATAAATATCCAAATATTCCCCGTATACCAGAGGGCACACCAAAAATAATTTTCTGCCGCCGCAAGCTTCTGTTCTCGTGAGATCCCATCGTGGGGCCTTTTCCGGCACTCTGCCGGAGGGGGATTCGATCACGGAGGGCCTCTACACCAACCTTGCTGCCCTTCCAATGATGTGTGAGTAGTTTACCACAGAGCTAAGGGTCCATAGCTAGTAGCTAGATGGCTTCTTCTCTCTCTTTGATCTTCAATACAATGTTCTCCTCGATTTTCTTGGAGATCTATTCAATGTAAACTTCTTTTGCGGTGCGTTTGTTGAGATCCGATGAATTGTGGATTTATGATCAGATTATTTATGAATATTATTTGAGTCTTCTCTGAACTCTTTTATGCATGATTAAGTTAGCTTTGTATTTCTCTCCTATTTACCGATTTGGTTTGGCCAACTAGATTTGGGTTTTCTTGCAATGGGAGAGGTGCTTTGTGATGGGTTCAATCTTGCGGTGTCCTCACCCAGTGACAGTAGGGGTAGCGAGGCATGTATTTGTATTGTTGCCATTAAGGATAAAAAGATGGGGTTTTTACCATATTGATTGTATCTATCCCTCTACATCATGTCATCTTGCTTAAGGCGTTACTCCGTTCTTGTTAACTTAATTCACTAGATGCATGCTGGATAGCGGTCGATGTGTGGAGTAATAGTAGTAGATGCAGGCAAGAGTCGGTCTACTTGTCACGGATGTGATGCCTATATTCATGATCATTGCCTTAGATATCGTCATAACTTTGCGCTTTTCTATCAATTGCTCAACAGTAATTTGTTCACCCACCGTATGTGTTCTTTCAAGAGAAAAGCCTCTAGTGAAAACTATGGCCCCCGGGTCTATTTCTCATTATATACTTTCAGATCTATAAAATCAAAAACCCAAAAATACCTTGCTGCAATTTATTTATATTTAGTTTATTTTGCCTTTTACTTATCTTTTATATCTATCTCTATTAGATCTAACTCTTGTTCGTGACCGTGAAGGGATTGACAACCCCTTTTTCGCGTTGAGTGCAAGTGTTTGTTAGTTTGTGTAGGTGCATCTATTGGGGACTTGCTTGTACCTCCTATTGGATTGATACCTTGGTTCTTAACTGAGGGAAATACTTATCTCTACTTTGCTCCATCACCCTTTCCTCTTCAAGGGAAAAATCAACGCAAGCTCAAGAAATAGCAATCACCCTCAGTCTAGTGGTCAAGTAGAATTAAGTAGTAGTGAAATAAAGCTGATCTTGCAAAAGACTGTCAAAAAATCTAGGAAGAATTGGTCTAAGAAACTTGACGATGCACTACAGGCTTATAGAACTGCTTATAAGAATCCTATGGGTATGTCTCCATATAAAATGGTTTATGGAAAGGCATGTCATTTATCTCTTGAATTAGAACATAAAGCTTATTGGGCAATTAAAGAGCTCAACTTGCTGATGAAAAGAGGGTATTTGATATTAGCTCACTTGATGAATGGAGAACCCAAGCCTATGAAAATGCTAAACTGTTTAAAGAAAAGGTTAAAAGATTGCACGGCAAAAGAATACAAAAGCGGGAATTTAATGTAGGTGACCAAGTCTTGCTATACAATTCTCATTTAAGATTTTTTGCAGGAAAACTTCTTTCCAAATGGGAAGGACCTTGCATTATCGAAGAAGTTTATTGGTCCGGTGCTATCAAGATCAACAACGCCGAAGGCACCAACCCGAGGGTGGTGAATGGACAAAGAATTAAGTATTATATCTCAGGTACGCCTATAAACATTGAGACTAATATTATTCATTCCATAACACCCAAGGAGTACATAAAGTGTTGTAGGGTGAAACCCTAGGAGAAATCTTTTCACACTTGGAGGGGGGAAAAGGGATGAACTCACAAGAACACAAGGGGAAAATCACTCAAACAAACCCAATTACACATCCACTAGAGTAGCACACAAGAGATCCACAAGAATACAAGAACAATCCAAGGAAAATAGCACTAGGGTAAAGTTCATCCCACTCCAAAGGAGGTGAGGTCTTGGTGATGGACTTCTCCAAGAGGAGGCCTTGATAATCCACTAGGATTCTTACCTAGAGGGGTCTTGATCTCCAAGAGGAGGGGAAGATGAGCAAAGCTCTCTCAATGTCTATCCAATACTTTGCTAACCCTAATTTCGAGCTAGGATATGACTATTTATAGACTAGGGGAAGTTTGGGGGTAAAATGGGGGTTACATGGGTCATTGGACCCTAAGTGCACGCAGGCACATCTGGAGGGGTCCGGGCACCTGGGGTAAAGGGACCAGGCTCCCGGGGTGGCGCCTGGGAAGGGGGCCGAGCACCCGGGAGGGTCAGGGTGTGGGCACCCGGTGGTGAAAGCCCGGGCACCCGGGGTGGACAGAGGGGCCGCCGGACCGGGCACCCGGGGGTTGATGGCCCGGGCACCCGGGGTGGTCAGAGGCCTCCTGTGCTTCGCGTCTTGGGGTACCTCTTCCTCCTCCTTCTCCCTTCTTGGATGGTGTAGATGTTCTCTTGTGCTTGAACTCCTCCTCCTCGTCGACGAAGCTCCGGTAATACCTATGCATGTACATGAGAGGGATGCCAAGTAGTATACCATCCTCGAAGGGGTCAAGTGAACACATGTAAAGGAGATGATTAACCTTTATGTATGTGAAGTAGATGTCACACGTGTCACTTGAAGAAGGGACTCTTGACATGGTGATGTCCGTAGGATGCTCGGCATCATCACCTCCCCCTTGGGAAAGATCCGACCTTGGATCAAAAACCAAATCACCATGGGAAAGAGATGGCGTCGCCTTGTAGAAGTGAACATTCACCAAGTACTCATAGTCTTGAAGCTCAAAGTTGGCACTCTCCAATGTTGCACCGGCTCGTGATTCCTTCAAAAGGAGCAAGAACAACAAACACTTGGAAAAATAAATGTGGCTAGCGTTAGTGCAAAACCAAGCATTCAAGTGGTGATTCGCCGAACAAGTGTTGTCATCATGCATATCATATGGTGTGACAAAAGATTGTGTCATGTCATGTAAGAATATGGATTGAGCACAATCAAGGGCATCATTGAAACAAGCATGTAATTGGGAGGTAGAGATGCTAATATGTGTGACAAGAGAATGAGCATATACCTCATGGTCATAGCAAGCATGCATTAAGCGCTCAACAAATGGTCTATGGTATGCATATGAATCATTCACAATACCAAATAAAATGAAGTGTCTAAACACATGGATCAAGTGCAAGACAATCCAAGCATAACATGCATAGGGTGTAGTGAAGATAGTGTGGCACTCAACATAATAGAAAGAATAATTGTTCATCATGTGTGAGGCAATCAAGTCAATCATGTGACAAACATGGAAATAGATGCCATCAACCGCATGAAACGAGCAAGTATGAATCATGGATGATGCAACATAGACAAGCATAGAAATCATGTCATGCAAGCTAGTAGTGTGAAGATAAAACATACTAGAAGAAATCATGGCAATCATGTCATGTGTGCAAATAGTAGTCATATATAATGCACATGACATATCGCAAGCATGGAAACAAGATATGAGCAAAGTATTATCATTGCATTGGCAAGAGGTCCTATGTAAATAGCAATGGAACATTATGACTCTCCCAAAACAAGAATCGACAATAGCATGGGGCATGTATAGAACATGGAAATAGCAACAAGGATCTCCACCAAGCATGCAAATACACATAGAAGTAGTATAATGGTAAATCATGGGTAAATGCAAGCAAGGGTCACAATTGCATGGCAAAGGCATAGAAACAAGCATAGCATGCAAAGTGAACATGGTAAAATGGACATAAGGTGACAAATGATATATAGCCCATATCCATGTGATAGCCAAGTAAAAGTAATGCGCGAAGTCCATATGTGAAGGGAACGGTGGGAATGACAATCCACGGAATCCCAAATCATCGTTGCTCTCGAGAGCTCATTTTGTCAACTCATGGGATTGAGAAGTTGACATGTATTCGTGAGTACCTACATAAAACAAAGTGAAAGGAAAAATTGTGTGTGCGTGGTATATGTACACATCATCCATTATGATGCCCACGTGCATGTGTTGGTTAGCACATAATATCCAATGCTCAAATAAATGAGTTGCATGATATAGAAACATGTCATCCATCATGATAGGTTTGTTGTTATGTAGAGCATAATGGAGACTCAAATTTTGTAATGGATCATGTGAAACACCTAGAGCATTGTTATGAATGGTATGCATATGGTGCACGCAATGGGTAAATTCATGCAATCTAGAATCAATCTCATGGCATGGAATTTGTAATGCATCACCATATACATGTGTAGCAATTTTATTCATGGGATGATGCACACAATGTATGGAATCATGTGATGTACAATCATTTTGATGGCATGGCATATGGGATGAATTGCACAAATTTTGCAAAGGTAGCATAGCAATATCATCGCAAGAGAAGCAAATACCAATAACCATGACCTTGTCATCTATTCCATAAGTGCAAAGGGGATTTATTTTAATGGGGCATGTATAGTTACTATGTTGAGATTGTAATGATGCAATATGGGAGATCTATGTTGAGATTGTAATGATGCAATATGGGAGATCTCACTCATAGCATATGACAAGTTTAATGGATTGTCAAACATAATGTGACCAATAGAATTTTCACATGATATCCTATGGAGCATAGCATCACAACTAGGCAATTCAACATGCTCATCATCATATTCATCATAAATAGGTGGCATATCTCAACAAGTAGAGGATGTAGTATGTGATGAATCCATAAGGTGATCAACATCATGCAAGCAATTATTTGCAAGATAGTTCACTAGTGGGACAAGTGAAGTACCATCACCTATGTTACCTTTAGAGCTCCGCTCATGTGTTGTAGGTGAGGTAGAAAAAATGGACGCTTGGTCAATAGCTTCATCAACTTGATGGCACCATGTGGGGGGGGTGCATCATCGTCTATCATGGCCATCGTTTTGCCTATTGGAGGTATGGACTCATTAAGGGTCGACACTTCGTCGTGTTGGAGATCTAGCACCAAAGTAAAAAACACACTCGGAGTAGAGGGTAAGTCGTTAGAAATCATAGTGGCCTCACATGCCGTCTCAACTACCTCACTCACTAAGTGTTGTGCCTCACTCACTCCCCGTAAGATGCTCTCACTCATATGGTTGGTGGAGTCACTCAAATGGCTCTCAACCTCACATAGGATGTGTGGTATGCTCTCAAGTGTGGGGCTAGTGGTGGTCACACTCGTCCTCTCATAGGAAATGCACTCAATGTCACGTATCATTGAGTCACTCATGTCACTTATGTGGTGGTGGCTCTCCTCACATGGCAATGGGACCATCTCGTCATATGTGGGTGTCGGAGAGATGTAGGTGCAAATGTCTCCATGCTCAACTCCAATCGCCGCCTTGGTTGAAGGGATAGTCCCATGCTCAACCTCCTCATCCATAACGCCTCCAAAGATGAATGTCGTAGGATGTGGCAAATCATCACTCGCCTCCGAGACCAAAGATAAAGTCTCATGAGTGGTCTCGTAGCTTGAGTCGGAGTATGAGTCCCATTCGGGCGCCGTCTTCATGTTGTTGAAGAGGTTCGTGCTCGTCTCCGTGGACGAAGGGGATGGCCCTTGCTCGATTGTCTTGTCGTCGTCTTGTATGAGGCCCATATGATGTGGCACCTCGTAGCTCTTCTCCATGACCAAAGGGAATTTCCCATGCTCGGCCATTCTCCTTGAGGTGCTTACGAAGATGGAAGTGTCGCCCTTGCTTGTGGGTGGTTGCCTTGGACTTGATGATGTCGATGTAGGCGTACTTGTGGGAAGTAGGAGAAGATGTCGTACGTCCGAAGGCGAAGATGCCGTACGTCCGAAGGCGAAGATGCCTTGATAACACTTGGCGAAGATGCCGAAGTTGTGGTGGTAGCCGTAGCTTCCTCTTGGTGGTGCTCGTCTCGCGATCTTCTCTTGTGCTCCTGAAGCTTGGCTGTAGCTTGATGTAGAGCTTGTTGGGAATTGTCGGTGTGCGCATCTCGAGCGTCATCGTGTTGATGGTGACATTGTCGCGCTTGATCTTGTATGCGATGGTGCTCGTCATCTCGAACATGAGGACGTGGTTGAAGTGCGCTTGCCTCGGATGAACTCTTCGAAGATTTGCAACTTGAGCGTCGCCGCCTTGAAGATGACGAAGGGGAAGAAGATTTGTAGTTGGCCACCATGTCTCGTACTTGAAGCATGTGTGCATCCAACTTGTTGTCGATGTAGTCTCTTTTCCTTGCTTCGGAGTGTCGTATGTCGATGGCGAGTCGCTCGATGCGGTCGAAGACCGAAGATGATATGCTTTGCCTATCCATCACAAGTCTTGAGATAAGGTGAGTAGGAAATGAGAGAACAATACCAAAGTTACCTTTTTCGAAGATTGAGGATGTATCGAGTATCACTCAATGTAATGCTACAATAGTAGAATTGGCACCGGGTTGGTTTCTCACACCTCCAAAAGTAAGGGCTTATCAAGGAGTTTGGTGAGGATGAGTGGCACAAAATTTCAAGCAAATGTTAGTCAAGATATTGATAAGGCTGAGAAGGTTCACAAAATTGCAAGTAAAACAAGTAGACCAATAGCAAAGAATGGCACACGGAAACACACACACAGATAGATAAATGGGGTCGTGCAACCAAGGAATGAGCTCAAAATCTAGAATCCACATAAAACTCTCGTGTTGCACAACTCTAGAGAGACGCTAGCATGATTGCTCAATAGGTGGATACGACACTTGTTCACAACCTATGAGATGCAAGATGTATCAACTTTCTATCCCAAGTATGCTATATATGTATGATGTTCCGGTGCTTCGCACATGATGATCCAAGATGATCAATATGGTAGTAAGATATGCAATGTGGCGATGCTATGGCTATTGCTTACAAGCTCTTTGTTTTTCTCTTTTTGCTTACAAGCTTATTTTTTTGCCACTTTTGCAAAATGCTCGAACCAAGATAGCAATTTTGTATGCGGGAACAATCTAGTGACACAATAGATGATATGATGATACCAAGATGAGGTATGTAAGCAATGGTAGGTTTGTATCGATGATCACTAAAGTGCACAAGTATCATGGCCCGACAATACTCAAATGGCTAGTCTCGATAGGAAAGTGATGCAAACTGGGCTAGGGGTTAACAAAGCAATGGCAAGGATGAATGTACAATGATGGGATACCATGATACCAAGATGATATAGAGGTTACCGTTCTTGCTTACGGTTAGGTTGTCAAAAAGGTGAAGGTGGACGATGTCGAATCTTTGGCGAAGTTGAGTGGCGGTGTTGTCGATGTCGAACCGTTCCTAGTTAGCTGATACACCCTAGGAAACGGAAAAACCGCGAACTCAAAATCTCAAACGAAAAATGTCGAATGGTGATAGTGGAATGCGTTGGTGGTTCTGGAGTTGGCAACGCGGAAGTGGTGGTGGTGGTTGATGAAGAAGCAACCATCCCTAAGTAGCCGAAACACCTTAGGCGACTCAAGTCACCACTCAAGCAACCACAAATGCTATATGGATAAAAGTGGGTTAGGTTGCAGAAAGCTATGGTGGTTTTGTGGATGATATGGTGGATGGCCTAGGCAAATATGCCAAAATGCCAAAATTTTGATGGAGTTAAATGATGTTGGAACCTACCTAGATGGATGGGGGATGTCAATAGCTACTCAACGAGCTAAAGAACGTCAAAATCGGACTCCGGATGTGGAAGATATGGCGAAAGCGGAGTTAGGTTTGGGCTGAAACTGGGGGGGGGGGTGCGGGCGCCCGGTGGTTCGGGGTGCGGGTGCCCCGAGTGGTCAGGGAAAACTTTCCCGGGGGTGCGGGTAGCCGGGTGTTCGGGGTGCGGGTGCCCGGGGGTGGATGATTTGGGCAGAAATTTTTGAGAAGAGGGCAAATTCGGTGGATTTCGTGGTGGGAAGGGTGGGGGTGGTTGGGGAGGGGCTAGAACCATTTGCCAAACAACAAATCCATGGACCAAAGCAACAAAATCTCACAAGAACCAACAAATTGCAAGAAAAATTTTTGGGGCTATTTTTGTGGTGATTTTCAAATTGGGACAAAAAAGCAACAAAATTAGGCTAGCAAATGGGGGATAGGGACTCCAAGATTTGATCAACCTTGCTCATGGTACCAAGATGTTGTAGGGTGAAACCCTAGGAGAGATCTTTTCACACTTGGAGGGGGAAAAGGGATGAACTCACAAGAACACAAGGGGAAAATCACTCAAACAAACCCAATTACACATCCACTAGAGTAGCACACAAGAGATCCACAAGAATACAAGAACAATCCAAGGAAAATAGCACTAGGGTAAAGTTCTTCCGACTCCAAAGGAGGTGAGGTCTTGGTGATGATCTTCTCCAAGAGGAGGCCTTGATAATCCACTAGGATTCTTCCCTAGAGGGGTCTTGATCTCCAAGAGGAGGGGAAGATGAGCAAAGCTCTCTCAATGTCTATCCAATACTTTGCTAACCCTAATTTCGAGCTAGGAGATGACTATTTATAGACTATGGGAAGTTTGGGGGTAAAATGGGGGTTACATGGGTCATTGGACCCTAAGTGCACGCAGGCATAGCCGGAGGGGTCCGGGCACCCGGGTTAAAGGGACCGGGCACCCGGGGTGGCGCATGGGAAGGGGGCCGGGCACCCGGGGGGTCGGTGTGCGGGCACCCGGGGGGGTCGGGTTGCGGGCACCCAGTGGTGAAAGCCCGGGCACCCGAGGTGGACAGAGGGGTCGCGCCCTTTGGGGCTGCCGGACCGGCATCCGGGGGTTGAGGGCCCGGGCACCCGGGGTGGTCAGAGGCCTCCGGTGCTTCGCGTCTTGGGGTCCCTCTTCCTCTTCCTTCTCCCTTCTTGGATGGTGTAGATGTTCTCTTGCGCTTGAACTCCTCCTCATCATCGACGAAGCTCCAGTAATACCTATGCATGTACACGAGAGGGATGTCAAGTAGTATACCATCCTCGAAGGGGTAAAGTGAACACGTGTAATGGAGATGATTAACCTTTATGTATGTGAAGTAGATGTCGCACGTGTCACTTGCCGAACGGACTCTTGACATGGTGATGTCCGTAGTATGCTCCGCATCATAAAGGAAACTTTTTGGAATGCTCCAGAACCCTAAAAAAGGAATAGGTATGTGATACGGTAAGTAAACCGACTCCAAAATTTCCATAAAAGCAATTTTACTCCATTTTGGCATATTTAAAAAATTAGGAAAATAATTAGTCTCGGAAGCGCACGAGCAGGCGACAAGCCTGGGGGGCGCGCCCTATCCCCCTGGGCGCACCTCCCGAGCTTGTGGAGCCCTCGTGCGCCGTCCGGACTCCGTTTTCTTCGAGATTACTTGTTTTGCACGGTAAAAATTCATTATATAAACTCCCGGAGGTTTTGACCATCGTATTGCGACAATATCCTCTGTTCTTGTTTCGAGCTATTTTTCTGACAGATCTAGATCGCCATGACGTCTCCAAGTTCATCCAAGGATGAGTTCTATGAGAAGGTCATCAACCCCTACCTTCCGGAGGTTATGAAACACCCTCAAACCATTGAGATGCGTGAGGGGGTGCTTCACATCCGGGATGTTCAAGGGCCAAAGAAGACCGGAAGCGTGGAGACCAGGCTCGAAGCAGTCGAGCAGGAGATCTTCAAGTGCCAAGGGATGGTGGAACGCGAACTCAACGCTAGCCACTCCATGATCACGAAAGTCACCCGTGATCACAAGCTGGACAACGATAATATTGGAGAGGCCATCTTCAAGCTTCACAAGCGAATTGAGCACCTTCAAGCACAGATCTATGCCCTACAAAACCAAAACTGTGAGTATGGGTCCAGATTTAAGAGGATGAGTTTAGCTGCAGATTTCAGGATTCCAGAGACTCATTCATCCTTCTATGATGGGGAGCCTATGCCTTGGAAGACGGAGGACAAGCCTCCCACATCATCAACTTCATCATCACCACCTCCTAAGAAGGAGACTTGAGTACACGGGTATGGGCACTCCCCTTGGCTTGTCCCAAGCTTGGGGGAGGTGCCCCGGTATCGTATCACCATCACTCCTTTATCATTATCATCTATCTTAGTTTGATCCTTTTGGTTAAATCATGATCTAGTAGAATAAAAGTTTTAGTATGATCTAGTCTTTAAGTTTTTGCTTCGTGATCTATCTATGTAATCGAGTATGAGAGTTATACAATAAATATTAGTTTTGAGTTGAGTGTTTTCCTTTCTTGTATTGATCTTAGAGATTAAAAAGAATAAAGAAAGATTACATAATAATCTTATGGAGAGTGATGACTTCACATATAAGAAATATAAGGCATGCAATTTGTTGAAGGTTGACAAACATAGTTTTGGTCATTGTTGCAATTAATGAGAAGTAATAAAGAAAGAGAGGCTTCACATATAAATACACTATCTTGGACATCTTTTATGATTGTGAGCACCCATTAAAATATTATAAGCTAATAAGTTGATGTTAGACAAGGAAGACAACATAATGAGTTATGTTTACTTATATCTGAATAGAAGTTATATTGTCATGGATCCTCTAACATGTGGAGCTTTCTTTCTATCCCTTGCTAGCCAAAATTCTGCACCAAGTAGAGATACTACTTGTGCATCCAGAATCTTTGAACCCAGTTTTGTCATAAGAGTCCACTATACCGACCTATGGAGTGAGTAAGATCCTTCAAGTAAGTTGTTATCAGTGCAATACAATAAAAATTGTTCTCTAAATATGTATGATCTTTTAGTGTGAGGAAAATAAGCTTTGTACGAGCTTGTGATGGGGAAGAAATAAAAGCGATGGACTGCATAATAAAGGTCACTATCCCAAGTCGCAATACAAAGTGACGTTCCTTTGCATTAAGAGTTTGTGCATCCAAATAAAAAGTGCATGACAAACTCTTCTTCCCTCCACGAAGGGCCTATCTTTTATTTTAAATATCTACCTTTATGCAAGAGTCATGGTGATCTTCACCCTTCCTTTTACTTTTTCTCTTCTTGGCAAGCATCATGTGTTGGGGAAAGATCTAGGCACACATATCCAGTCGAATGTAGGTGATCATGAGTTATTATTGTTGGCATTACCTTTGAGGTAAATGGTTGGGAGGCGAAATTATAAGCCCCTATCTTTCTATGTGTCTGACTGAAGCTTTGATCTCATAAGTATCGCATGAGTGTTAGCAATTGTGAAAGACTAAATGATGGTTGAGTATGTGATCTTACTAAATAAAAGCTCTTACATAGACTCTTTCTAACATTATGACAAATTGCGATTGCATCAATGACTGAGATCATAGTTTTGCTAGTTTTCAATGAAGTTTATGGTTCATACTTTACCTTGTGAACGAATTATCACTTTAACATGAGAAGTTATATGACAATTTATTGCTATTCTAATGATGATCATGATGCCCTCATGTCTGTATTTTGTTTTATCGACACCTCTATCTCTAAACATGTGGTCATGATTATCGATTTCGGCTTTCGCTTGAGGAAAAGCGAGGTCTAAGCTTGGGGGAGTTAATACATCCATTTTGCATCATGTTTTTATGTTGGTTTTATCATATTATGTACTGTTATTACACTTTATGATGCAATTCTTATGCCTTTTCTCTCTTATTTTGCAAGATTCACATGAAGAGGGAGAATGCCGGCAGCTGGAATTCTGGACAGGAAAGGAGCAAATCTGAGATCGCTATTCTACATAACTCCAAATGTCCTGAAACTTTATGGAGAATTATTTTGGAATATATAAAAAATATTGGGCGAAGAAATACCAGGAGGGGACGCACCAGGTGGCCACAAGCCTGGGGGCGCGCCCTACCCCCCAGGGCGCGCCCCTGAGCTTGTGGGCCCCCTGGCCAGCCGGTGCCCATCTTCTGCTATATGAAGTGTTTTGACCTAGAAAAAAATAAAGAGAAGGCTTTCGGGACGAAGCGCCACCATCTCGAGGCGGAACCTGGGCAGAAGCAATCCACGTCTCCGGCGGAGATATTCCGCCGGGGAAACTTTCCTCCGGGAGGTGGAAATCAAAGCCATCGTCATCACCAACGATCCTCTCATCGTGGGAGGACTAATCTTCATCAACATCTTCACCAACACCATCTCATTTCAAACCCTAGTTCATCTCTTGTATTCAATCTTTGTCTCAAAACCTCAGATTGGTACATATGGGTTCCTAGTAATGTTGATTACTCCTTGTAGTTGATGCTAGTTGGTTTATTTGGTGGAAGATCATATGTTCAGATCCTTAATGATATTTAATACCCCTCTGATCATGAACATGAACATGCTTTGTGAGTAGTTACTTTTGTTCCCGAGGACATGGGAGAAGTCTTGTTATAAGTAATCATGTGAATTTGGTATTCGTTCGATATTTTGATGAGATGTATGTTGTCTTTCCTCTAGTGGTGTTATGTGAACGTCGACTACATGACACTTCACCATGATTTGGGCCTAGGAGAAGGCATTGGGAAGTAACAAGTAGATGATGGGTTGCTAGAGTGACAAAAGCTTAAACCCTAGTTTATGCGTTGCTTCGTAAGGGGCTGATTTGGATCCACATGATTAATGATATGGTTAGATTTATCTTAATTCTTCTTTCGTAGTTCTGGATGCTTGAGGTTAATCATAAGTGGGAGGCTTGTCCAAGTAAGAACATCACCCAAGCACCTGTCCACCCACATATCAAATTATCAAAGTAGCGAACGCGAATCATATGAGCATGATGAAAACTAACTTGACGATAATTCCCATATGTCCTCGGGAGCTCTTTGCTTTATATAAGAGTTCATCCAGGCCTGTCCTTTGCTATAGAAAGGATTGGGCCACCTTGCTGCACCTTTGTTACACTTGTTAATTGTTACCCGTTACGAATTACCTTACTACCAAACTATTTGTTACCGATAATTTTAGTGCTTGCAGAGAATACCTTGCTGAAAACCGCTTGTCATTTCCTTCTGCTCCTCATTGGGTTCGCCACTCTTACTTATCGAAAGGACTACGATTGATCCCCTATACTTATGGGTCATCAATCACTGATCATCCTTATGCTTGCAAACCATTGGGATGTAAGTGGGTGTTCAAAAGGAAGCTTAGGTCCGATGGTAATGCTCAGAAGTACAAGGCTAGGCTTGTGGCCAAGGGTTATACCCAGAAAGAAGAAGAGGATTTCTTCGACACTTACTCACGTGTGGCTAGACTGACAACTATTCGAGTGTTACTCACTTTGGCTGCCTCGCATGGTCTTCTCATTCATCAGATGGACGTTAGGACGGCTTTCCTTAAGGGAGAGCTAGACGAGGAAATTTACATGCAACAACCAGATGGCTTTGTAGTAAATGGTCAAGAAAGAAAGGTGTGCATGCTAGTGAAATATTTGTATGGCCTAAAACAAGCGCCTAAGCAATGGCATGAGAAGTTCAATAACACTTTGACATCTGCTGGCTTTGTTTTTAACGAAGCTAACAAATGTGTATACTATTGCTATGGTGGGGACGAAGGAGTTATACTGTGTCTGTATGTCAATGACATACTGATATTTGGGACCCACCTCAAAGTCATTGAGGAGGTCAAGGATTTTCTCTCTCATAACTTTGAGATGAAAGACCTGGGCGTGGCTGATGTTATCTTGAACATCAAGCTACTAAGAGATACTGAGGGTGGAATTACACTTTTGCAATCCCACTATGTTGAGAAGATTTTGAGCCGTTTTGGATATTCGGACTGCAAACCTTCTACAACACCATATGATCCTAGCGTGCGGATTCAAAAGTTCGAAGGCACTGTTGTAGATCAATTGAGATATTCTCAAGTGGTTGGTTCACTCATGTACCTAGCTTGCGCTACTCGTCCTGACATCTCATTTGCTGTGTGCAAACTGAGCCGGTTTGTTTCTAATCTGGGAGATGTGCATTGGCATGATGTTGAGCGAGTGATGCGTTATTTGAAAGGTACTGTGAACTACGGAATTCACTATTCTGGGTACCCGATGGTACTTGAGGGGTATAGTGTTTCGAATTGGATATCTGATGCTGACAAGATGAAAGCCACAAGTGGGTATGTCTTCATACTTGGTGGTGGTGCCATTTCCTGGAAGTCTTGCAAGCAGACGATCTTAATGAGATCGACTATGGAAGCAGAACTCATAGCATTAGACACATCATTCGAGAGCTTTTGATGGATTTGCCAGTAGTTGATAAACCAGTCCCGGCTGTCCTTATGAACTGTGAAAATCAAACAGTGATTGCCAAGGCTAAGAGTTCAAAGGACAACATGAAATCCACAAAGCACATACGAAGAAGATTAAAATCTGTCAGAAAATCAAGAAACTCCGGAGTGATAGCATTGGATTACATCCAAACGGCTAAGAATCTGGCAGACCCTTTTACGAAAGGGCTATCATGGGTTGTGATAGAAAATGCATCGAGGGAGATGGGTATGAGACCCACGTAAGTTGCCATCAGGTAATCCAACCTATGTGATTGGAGATCCCATGAATTAGGACCTGGGAAAACAATCCATCGGTCAACCGAGGAGAGTATCCTTAATGAACCCACTCCGTTGGAGATGCAATAATACTCTCATAATCTGTAAGGCAAGTTGACTTTTTTCTTAATGTGTTCCAAAGCTTATGTAAGTGAGATGCTATCCTACAGAGCATTCTTTGGAGGACCACACCTATGTGAGCACGACTGCTGGTCATAGTCTATGAGATTGGATAATCTCTACGAAGCTCATGAGAAGGTAAGGAGTGTGACTAATAAGCTCCACCCATGGGGTTTAGCCTTCGGCAACCACATATCAGCTGACAATAGGCAAAACTTTTGTACGCCAAACTGACAATTCAAGGCGTAGTCCATTGTTCAGTTGTGAAGAAGTCTAATCCTGTTACTCTAGGTGGAAGTTCAACTTAACAATCTCCACTGAAAATTCTTGTATATCAAACATTGTTTGGAACAGTTGACAAACTTATGTGCCTCGAGATCTGGTGGGGGATTGTTGAATCATAGATGGGCTTTAGGCCCATATGAACAATGATTCCTGGTTAATCTTGAGGCCCATGTAGGTATATGGCAGGTGGTGGGAAGTTTAGTACCACCTTGCTAGTTAAGGAGAGTTGAGACCCCTTTATAAGGGCTGCTCTACCACCTACCATTGGGAGCTTGGGAAGAGGAGTGGTACACACGCACTCCTCCGCCGCCGCCTGCCTTGCCTTGCCTCGATGCGTGCGCACCATGGGTTGGGGGAATGAGCCGAGCCGAAGCTTATTTTTCCAGGTCAGGAATTAATTAATCCGGGATTAATTAATGAGTCGCTAACAGATGCGCCACTGTCTGAGATGAAGGTGTAGTGACCTAGTTTAGTTCACTCACTCCCTCCTGCTTAACCTGTCATTCGTGATCCTGCCCGGGAGATTAAGGTTTTTTGGGAGCGTCTCGATGCGACTGCTCCCGATCCGTCCCCATCTCCGTTCGCCTCTGCTTCCACTACTTCCCCTGCATCGACACCATGGTCGAAGACGCCGCCACCAAGAAGAAGGCCACAGACGATGCCGAGACTGCTGCTACCGCTGCCGCGCTGTCCTGGCCAACCAGAGGGTATGATATGTTCATCCCTCATTTAGTCGTTCATGTGCTAGCCGTATATGTTGTGTTCATAGATGCTTCATTTCTATGTATTGTACGAGCTCACGTGCTTAGTTGTTGGTATGATATGCATACCGCATTTGCCATGTTTACAGTTTACTCGTGGATTAGATTGGTCGAAAATGTGCTAATATTTCCAACATGCTTATGGTGTCTAATCAAGCGTTCATCCTTTACAAATAAGCACCAGTGTTTAGATTCTTTTTAATTTCTTTAAGCATCTTGCATTGTATTAGGTCTAGTGATCTGATTCAGAGTTACAATTGGATCAATCAATCATTGGCCAGTTATATACTTCTATACCATCCTGATATTTTGAATTATTGGCAACCATGTTTTGTCGGGGTAAATCTTCACCTGTAGCACCCCTTTGCAGAAAAATGTACTTCCCTTGAAGCACACTCTCGTCCCAGGAAAATCCTAGACGATAATAACATGATAGGAGGTGATTTGGTCGTAATTTTGAGAGTGTGCCGATCACATGGCCCCCTCATGAGCTATGGAGATGTGTGAGGTAGACTATGGCACCGCCTTTGTGTAGGTTTATTTTGTGTCGGCAAGGATGACAAGATGTCGGTGTCTTTTTTGTGTAAAAAATAAGTCCTCCCTACTTAGTTCCGACTCCGATATTGCTTGTTCTGATACCGATAATAGCACATGGAGGTTAAGCATGCTGATCATTTGCCATGTCTGGTTAATTCTCTAGGTGGCGATGGTTGTTGCCTTTTGACTTCATGCAATTGATGTGTTTGTTCATGTTATAACTTAGGAGGGACTTGTTGTCTATTGTTGTGGGGCGAGCATATTTGGGAGTACTCCTTCGCAACATTTGGCGAGGGTCTCGGAATGGAGCTAGAGAAGCATGAGAGGTGTTCCCTGGCCATGTTCTTTCAGCTAGCTTTGATCTATTATAGACAAGTGATTACCATGGCTCGTCAATCTATCTAGTGTTGGAAATATGCCCTAGAGGCAATGATAAAGTGGTTATTATTATATTTCCTTGTTCATGATAATCCTTTATTATCCATGCTATAATTGTATTAACCAGAAACTCAAATGCATGTGTGGATACATAGACAACAACATGTCCCTAGTGAGCCTCTACCGGACTAGCTCGTTGATCAAAGATGGCCGTGGTTTCCTAGCCATAGACATGAGTTGTCATTTGATAATGGGATCACATCATTAGGAGAATGATGTGATTGACAAGACCCAAACTATAAACGTAGCATATGATCGTATCAAGTTTATTGCTATCATTTTCAGCATGTCAAGTATATGTTCCTATGACCATGAGATCATGCAACTCACTGACACCAGAGGAGTACCTTGTGTTTACCAAACATCGCAACATAACTGGGTGACTGTAAAGGTGCTCTACAGGTATCTCCAAGGGTGTCTGTTGAGTTGGCATGGATCAAGACTGGGATTTGTCACTCCGTATGACGGAGAGGTATCTCAGGGCCCACTCGGTAGTACAACATCACAATGAGCTTGCAAGTAATGTGACTAATGGGTTAGCCACGTGATCTTGTATTACAGAACGAGTAAAGAGACTTGCCGGTAATGAGATTTAACTAGGTATGGAGATACCGACGATCGAATCTCGGCCAAGTAACATACCGATAGACAAAGGGAACTGCATACGGGATTAGCTGAATCCTTGACATCAAGGTTCGACCGATAAGGATCTTCGTAGAATGTGTAGGAACCAATATGGACGTCCAGGTCCCGCAGTTCGTTATTGACCATAGAGGTGTCTCGGTCATGTCTGCATAGTTCTCGAACCCGCGGGGTCTGCACACTTAACGTTTGGTGACGATATAAGTATAGTTGAGTTGTTTTGGTGGTAACCGAAGGTTGTTCGGAGTCCCGGATGACATACCGGACATGACGAGGAACTCCGGAATGGTCCAGAGGTGACGATCGATATATAGGACGAAGGGAATCGGAGTCCGGAAGTGTTTCGGGGGTACTGGGTTATGACCAAGAGAACCGAAAGGGGTTTCGGGGGCCCCGACAAGTGTTGGGGGCCTCATCGGCCAAGTGGAGGGAGCACACCAGCCCACTAAGGGGATGTGCGCCCCCCTCACCCCATCCCATGATCACCAGAGGAGGTGTGGCGCCCCCTAGGGCTGCCTACACCTAGCTTGGGGGGCAAGCCACCCTAGGGTTTCCCTAGGGGCGCCCCCATCTGTGGTGGCCGCCCCCCCCCCCCTAGGGGAAACCCTAGGGCGCCCCCTCCTCCTCCCTTCCCCCTATATATAGAGGGGTAGAGGGAGGGCAGCCGCACCCCATCTATGCCACGGCGCTGCCCTCCCTCTCCCTCGTAGTCCTTCTTCTTCTCCGTGAGGCTTGGCGAAGCCCTGCTGAGATTTCTCCACCACCACCGCCATCACGCCGTCGTGCTGCCGGAGGAATCGAGCTACTACTTCACCATCGCTCGCTGGATCGAGGAGGTGAAGGCGTCATCAAGCTGTAGGTTTGTTGAACACGAAGGTGCCGTCCGTTCAGCACTTGGATCAGGAGTTCACAGGACGGATCGTGATTGGATCGCGAAGACATTCGACTACATCAACCGCGTTTCTTAACGCTTCTGCTTAGCGATCTACAAGGGTATGTAGATCCAAAATCTCCTCTTGTAGATGGTCATCTCCTAGATTGGTCTTGGTGAGCGTAGGAATTTTTTTGTTTCCCATGCAACGTTCCCCAACAGTGGCATCATGAGCTTGGTCTATGCGTAGATGACATCACGAGTAGAACACAAAGGAGTTTGTGGGCGTTGATATTCAGATTGCTTCCTTCCTTGGTCTTTTCTTGATTCAGTGGTATTGTGGGATGAAGCGGCCCGGACCAACTTTACATGTCCACGTACATGAGACCGGTTCCATCGACTGACATGCAACTTGTTGCATAAAGATGGTTGGCGGCTGTCTGTCTCTCCCACCTTAGTTGAATCAGATTCGACAAAGGCGGTCCTTGTAGAAAGTTAAATAGCAACTTGCATATCACTGTTGTGGCTTTGCGTAGTTAAGAATCGTTCTTACTAGTTACCCATAGCAGCCACGTAAAACATGCAACAACAAAGTAGAGGATGTCTAACTTGTTTTTGCAGGGTATGTTATGATATGATATGGCCAAAGACATGATGAGATATATTTGATGTATGAGATGATCATGTTTTGTAATAGTTTATCACGACTTGCATGTCGATGAATACGGCAACTGACAGGAGCCATAGGGTTGTCTTTAATTATTGTATGACCTGCGTGTCAGTCATTAAACGCTATGTAATGCTTTACTTTATCGCTAAGCGGTAGCAATAGTAGTAGAAGCATGGTTGGCGTGACAACCCCGATGGCGACACAATGAAGGAGATCATAATGATGGAGATCATGGTGTCATGCCGGTGACGATGGAGATCATGCCGGTCCTTTGGAGATGGAGATCAAAAGCACAAGTTCATGGCCATGTCATGTCACTTATGATTTGCATGTGATGTTAATCCTTTTATGCATCTTATTTTTCTTAGGACGACAGTAGCATTATAAGGTGATCCCTCACTACAATTTCAAGATAAAATTATGTTCTCCTCAAGTGTGCGCCATTGCAAAAGTTCATTGTTTCGAAGCACCACGTGATGATCGGGTGTGATAGACTATACGTTCGCGTACAACGCGTGCAAGCCAGTTTTGCACATGTGAAACACTTGGGTTAAACTTGATGAGCCTAGCATGTAAAGACATGGCCTCGGAACACAAGAGACCGAAAGGTCGAACACGAGTCATATAGTAGATATGATCAACATAGAGATGTTCACCATTGAAACCACCTCATCTCACGTGACGATCGGACTTGGGTTGGTGAATTTGGATCGTGTTACACTCGGACAACCGGAGGGATGTTGACTTGAGTGGGAGTTCTTAGGTAATATGATTAATTGAACTCATTTATCATGAACAATAGTCTAACTTATCTTTGCAAATTTATGTTGTAGATCAATGGCTCGCGCAGTAGCTCCCCTGAATTTCAATGCGTTCCTAGAGAAAGCTAAGCTGAAAGATGATGGAAGTAACTTTGTGGACTAGGCCTGTAATCTGAGGATTATCCTCACGGCTGCCCAAAAGGCTTATGTCCTTGATGCACCGCTTGGTGCACCACCCCCTCCAGCAACTGCGGACACTCTGAACACCTGGTAGTCGCGTGTTGATGACTACTCAATAGTTCAGTGCGCCATGCTATATGGCTTAGAGCCGGGACTTCAAAGGCGTTTTGAACGTCATGGAGCATATGAGATGTTCCAGGAGTTGAAGTTTATCTTTGAGAAGAATGCCCGGATCGAGAGGTATGAGACCTCTGATAAGTTCTATGCCTGCAAGATGGAGGAGAACGGGTCTGTCAGTGAACACATACTCAGAATGTCTGGGTACTACAACCGTCTGGCTGAGCTGGGAGTTGATCTCCCGCCAGAGGTTGTCACTGACAGAGTTCTTCAATTGCTACCACCTGGCTACAAGAGCTTTGTGTTGTACTATAACATGCAAGGGATGAACAAGTCAGTCTCCGAGCTGTTTGCGATGCTGAAAGTCACTGAGTCAGACATCCAGAAGGAGCATCAAGTGTTGATGGTGAATAAAACCACTAGTTTCAAGAAAGGCAAGGGAAAGAAGGGAAACTCCAAGAAAGGTGGCAAAGCAGTTGCTCCTCCCGTGAAGAAACCCAAGGCTGGACCCAAGCCGGAGACTGAGTGCTTCTATTGCAAGGGAACTGGCCACTGGAAGCGGAACTGCCCCAAGTATCTGGCCGACAAGAAGGGGGCCAACGTGAACAAAGGTATATATGATATACATGTTCTTGATGTGTACCTTACCAACTCTTGTTGTAGTGCCTGGGTATTTGATACCGGTTCGGTTGCTCACATTTGCAACTCAAAGCAGTAACTACGGAATAGATGGAGGCTGGCGAAGGACGAAGTGACGATGCGCGTGGGAAATGGTTCCAAGGTTGATGTGATCGCCGTCGGCATGCTCACTCTTTGATTACCATCGGGATTAGTGATGAACCTGAATAAATTGTTATTTAGTGCCTGCATTGAGCATGAACATTATATCTGGATCTTGTTTAATGCGAGACGGTTACTCATTTAAATCAGAGAATAATGGTTGTTCTATTTATATGGGTAATATCTTTTATGGTCATGCACCCATTGCGAGGAGTTTATTCTTATAGAATCTCGATAGTGATGATACACATGTTCATAACATTGATGCCAAAAGATGTAGAGTTGATAATGATAGTACCACTTTCTTGTGGCACTGCCGCTTAGGTCATATTGGTGTAAAGCGCATGAAGAAACTCCTTGCTGATGGACTTTTGGAGTCACTTGATTTCATATCACTTGACACATGCGAGCCATGCCTCATAGGCAAGATGACTAAGACCCCATTTTCCGGAACAATGGAACGGGCAAGTGACTTATTGGAAATCATACATACTGATGTGTGCGGTCCGATGAGCGTTGACGCGTGCGATGGATATCGTTACTTTCTCACCTTCACCGATGACTTGAGTAGATATGGGTATATTTACTTAATGAAGCATAAGTCTGAAATGTTTGAAAACTTCAAGCAATTTCAGAGTGAAGTTGAGAATCATCGTAACAAGAAGATTAATTCCTATGATCTTATCAAGGGGGAGAATATCTGAGTTATGAGTTTGGCAATCACTTAAGACAATGTGGAATTGTTCACAGTTGACGCCACCTGGAACACCATAGCGTAATGGTGTATCCGAACGTCGTAATCGTACCTTATTGGATATGGTGCGTTCTAAGATGTCTCTTGCCGATCTGCCAATATTGTTTTGGGGTTATGCATTAGAGACAGCTGCATTCACTTTAAATAGGGCACCATCTAAGTCCGTGGAGAGGACACCGTATGAACTGTGGTTTGGCAAGAAACCTAAGTTGTCATTTCTTAAGGTTTGGGGTTGTGATGCTTATGTCAAAAGGCTTCAGCCGGAAAAGCTTGAACCCAAAGCGGACAAATGCGTCTTCATAGGATACCCAAAAGAGATGGTTGGGTATACCTTCTATGTCAGATCCAAAGGCAAAGTGTTTGTCGCTAAGAACAGGTCCTTTCTTGAGAAAGAGTTTCTCTCGAAAGAATTGAGTAGGAGGAAGATAGAACTTGATGAGGTTGTTGAACCTTTACTTCAACCAGAGAGTAGAGCAGCACAGAAAGATGTTTCCGTGGCACCTATGTCAGTTGAAGAGGAAGCTAATGACGATGATCATGAAGCTTCGAATCAAGTTACCATCAAACCTCATAGGTCGACAAGGGTACGTACAGCTCCTGAGTGGTACGGTAACCATGGCTTAGAGGTCATGTTGTTGGTCAATGGTGAACCTGCAAGCTGTGGAGAAGCGATGGTGGGCCCGGATTCTGACAAATGGTTAGAGGTCATGAAATCCGAGATGGGATCCATGTATGAAAACAAAGTATGGACTTTGGAAGTATTACCTGAAGGGCGAAAGGCCATTCAGAATAAATGGATCTCAAGAAGAAGACGGACGCGGACGATAATGTCACCGTCTATAAAGCTCGACTTGTGGCAAAGGGGTTTTCACAAGTTCAAGGAGTTGACTACGATGAGACTTTCTCACCCGTAGTGATGCTTAAGTCCGTCAGAATCATGTTGGCAATAGATGCATTTTTCGATTATGAAATCTGGCAGATGGATGTCAAAACAACGTTCCTTAATGGTATCCTTAAGGAAGAGTTGTATATGATGCAACTGAAAGATTTTGTCGATCCAGGGAATGCTGACAAAGTGTGCAAACTTCAGCGATCCATTTATGGACTGGTGCAAGCATCTCGGAGTTGGAATCTTCGCTTTGATGAGGTGATAAAAGCGTTTGGGTTTATACAAGTTTTCGGAGAATCTTGTATTTATAAGAAAGTGAGTGGGAGCTCTATAGCATTTCTAATATTATATGTGGATGACATATTACTGATTGGAAACAATATAGAACTTTTGGAAAACATGAAGGAATATTTGAACAAGAGTTTTTTAATGAAGGACCTAGGAGAAGTTGCTTTCATATTAGGCATCAAGATCTATAGAGATAAATCGAGACGCTTAATAGGACTCTCACAAAGCACATACCTTGATAAGATTTTGAAGAAGTTCAAAATGGATCAGTCCAACAAGGGGTTCTTGCCTGTTTTACAAGGTGTGAAGTTGAGTAAGACTCAATGCCCAGCGACTACAGAGGATAGAGAGAGGATGAGTGTCATTCCCTATGCTTCTGCCATAGGCTCTATCATGTATGCGATGCTATGCCAAAGACGGGATGTTAGCCTTGCCATAAGTATGGCCGAAAGGTTTCAAAGTGATCCTGGAGTGGAACAATTTACATCGGTCAAGAATATCCTTAAGTACCTGAAAAGGACTAAGGAAATGTTTCTCGTTTATGGAGGTGATTAAGGGCTCATCGTAAAGGGTTACGTCGATGCAAGCATTGACACAGATCCGGATGACTCTAAGTCTCAAACCGGATACGTATACATTCTGAATGGGGGAGCGGTAAGTTGGTGCAGTTCCAAGAAAAGTGTGGTAGCTGATTCTACATGCGAAGCGGAATACATAGCTGCCTCGGAGGCAGCAAATGAAGGTGTCTGGATGAAGCAGTTCATGATGGATCTTGGAGTTGTGCCTAGTGTACTGAACCCAATGACTCTGTTCTATGATAACACTGGTGCCATTGGTCTAGCCAAGGAACCAAGGTTTCACAAGAGGACCATACACATAAAGCGGCGCTTCAACTTCATCCGTGATGCAGTCAAGGAGGAGGACATAAACATTTGAAAAGTACATACGGATCTGAATGTTGCAGATCCGTTGACTAAACCTCTTCCACGGGCAAAACATGATCAACACCAGAACTCTATGGGTGTTAGATTCATTACCATGTAATACTAGATTATTGACTCTAGTGCAAGTGGGAGACTGTTAGAAATATGCCCTAGAGGCAATAATAAAGTTGTTATTATTATATTTACTTGTTCATGATAATCGTTTATTATCCATGCTATAATTGTATTAACAGGAAACTCACATGCATGTGTGGATACATAGACAACAACATGTCCCTAGTGAGCCTCTATCGGACTAGCTCGTTGATCAAAGATGGCCGTGGTTTCCTAGCCATAGACATGAGTTGTCATTTGATAACAGGATCACATCATTAGGAGAATGATGTGATGGACAAGACCCAAACAATAAACGTAGCATATGATCGTATCAAGTTTATGGCTATCGTTTTCTGCATGTCAAGTATATGTTCCTATGACCATGAGATAATGCAACTCACTGACACCGGAGGAGTACCTTGTGTGTACCAAACGCCACAATGTAACTGGGTGACTATAAAGGTGCTCTACAGGTATCTTCGAGGGTGTCTGTTGAGTTGGCATGGATCAAGACTAGGATTTGTCACTCCGTATGATGGAGAGGTATCTCAGGGCCCACTCGGTAATATAGCATCACAATGAGCTTGCAAGCAATGTGACTAATGGGTTAGCCACGGGATCTTGTATTACGGAACGAGTAAAGAGTTTTGCCGGTAAGGAGATTGAACTAGGTATGGAGATACTGACGATCGAATCTCGGGCAAGTAACATACCGATAGACAAAGGGAACTGCATACGGGATTAGCTGAATCCTTGACATCAAGGTTCGACCGATAAAGATCTTCGTAGAATGTGTAGGAACCAATATGGACATCCAAGTCCCGCTATTGGTTATTGACCGTAGAGGTGTCTCGATCATGTCTGCATAGTTCTCGAACCCGCAGGGTCTACACACTTAACGTTTGGTGATGATATAAGTATAGTTGAGTTGTTTTGGTGGTAACCGAAGGTTGTTCCGAGTCCTGGATGAGATCCCAGACATGACGAGGAACTCCGGAATGGTCCAGAGATGAAGATCGATACATAGGATGAAGGGAATCGGAGTCCGGAAGTGTTCCGGGGGTACCAAGTTATGACCAGGAGAACCGAAAGGGGTTTCGGGGGCCCCGACAAGTGTTGGGGGCCTCATGGGCCATGGGGAGGGAGCACACTAGTGCTACTTCTTGAGGTTGCGTTGGTTTTTCCATAGAAAAGGAAAGGGTGATGCAGCAAAGTAGAGATAAGTATTTCCCTCAGTTAGAGAACCAAGGTATCAATCCAGTAGGAGGCACAAGCAAGTCTCCAATCTACGCACCTACACAAACAGTCTGCTCGTCCTCGAGTAGGTAAATGATAAAAACGGAATTTTTGATGTGGAATGCTACCTAACATATTTATCCATGTAATTTTCTTTATTGTCGCATGAATATTAAGATCCATAAGATTCAAAACAAAAGTTTAATATTGACATAAAAACAATAATACTTCAAGCATACTAACAAAGCAATCATGTCTTCTCAAAATAACATGGCCAAAGAAAGTTATCCCTACAAAATCATATAGTCTGGCTATGCTCCATCTTCATCACACAAAGTATTAAATCATGCACAACCCCGATGACAAGCCAAGCAATTGTTTCATACTTTTCATGTTCTCAAACTTTTTCAACTTTCACGCAATACATGAGCATGAGCCATGGATATAGCACTATAGGTGGAATAGAATATGGTGGTTGTGGAGAAGACAAAAAGGAGGAGATAGTCTCACATCAACTAGGCGTATCAACGGGCTATGGAGATGCCCATCAATAGATATCAATGTGAGTGAGTAGGGATTGCCATGCAACGGATGCACTAGAGCTATAAGTGTATGAAAGCTCAAAAAGAAACTAAGTGGGTGTGCATCCAACTCGCTTGCTCACAAAGACCTAGGGCAATTTGAGGAAGCCCATCATTGGAATATACAAGCCAAGTTCTATAATGAAAAATTCCCACTAGTATATGAAAGTGACAATATAGGGGACTCTCTATCATGAAGATCGTGGTGCTACTTTGAAGCCTAAGTGTGGAAGAAGGATAGTAGCATTGCCCCTTCTCTCTTTTCTCTCATTTTTTTTATTTTGGGCTCTTTGGCCTCTTTTTTTTCTCCCTTATTTTTTATTTTCCGTCCGGAGTCTCATCCCGACTTGTGGGGGAATCATAGTCTCCATCATCCTTTCCTCACATGGGACAATGCTCTAATAATGATGATCATCACACTTTTATTTACTTACAACTCAAGAATTACAACTCGATACTTAGAACAAAATATGACTCTATGAATGCCTCCGGCGGTGTATCGGGATGTGCAATGAATCAAGAGTGACATGTATAAAAAATATGAATGGTGGCTTTGCAACAAATACGATGTCAACTACATGATCATGCAAAGCAATATGACAATGAAGAAGCGTGTCATAATAAACGGAATGGTGGAAGTTGCATGGCAATATATCTCAGAATGGCTATTGAAATGCCATAATAGGTGGGTATGGTGGCTGTTTTGAGGAAGGTATATGGTGGGTGTAATGCACCGGCGAAAGTTGCGCGGTACTAGAGAGGCTAGCAATGGTGGGAGGGTGAGAGTGCGTATAATCCATGGACTCAACATTAGTCATAAAGAACTAACATACTTGTTGCAAAAGTCTATTAGCTATCGAAACAAAGTACTACACGCATGCTCCTAGGGGGATAGATTGGTAGGAAAAGACCATCGCTTGTCCCCGACCGCCACTCATAAGGAAGACAATCAATAAATAAATCATTCTCCGACTTCATCACATAACGGTTCACCATACGTGCATGCTATGGGAATCACAAACTTTAACACAAGTATTTTTACCAATCCACAATTACTCACTAGCATGACTCTAATATCACCATCTTTATATCTCAAAACAATATGCAAGGAATCAAACTTCTCATAGTATTCAATGCACTTAATATGAAAGTTTTTATTATATCCCTCTAGGATGCCCATCATATTAGGACTAAATTCATAACCAAAGAAAATTACCATGCTGTTTAGAGACTCTCAAAATAATATAAGTGAAGCAAGAGAGTTCAACAATTTCTATAAAATAAAGCCACTGTCGTGCTCTAAAAAGATATAAGTGAAGCACTAGAGCGTATTGCCTAGCTCAAAAGATATAAGTGAAGCACATAGAGTATTCTAATAAATTCATGATTAATGCGTGTCCCTCTCAAAAGGTGTGTACAGCAAGGATGATTGTGGCAAACTAAAAAGCAAAGACGCATAACATACAAGACGCTCCAAGCAAAACACATATCATGTGGTGAATAAAAATATAGCGTCAAGTAAATTTACCGATGGTTTGAAGACTAAAGAGGGGATGCCTTCCGGGGCATCCCCAAGCTTAGGCTCTTGGTTGTCCTTGAATATTACCACGGGGTGCCTTGGGCATCCCCAAGCTTAGGCTCTTGCCACTTCTTATTCCATAGTCCATCAAATCTTTACCCAAAACTTGAAAACTTCACAACACAAAACTCAAGAGAAAACTCATGAGATCCGTTAGTATAAGAAAAATAAATCACCACTATGGTACTGTTGTGAACTCATTCTTTATTTATATTGGTGTAATATCTACTGTATTCCAACTTCTCCATGGTTCATACCCCCCGATACTACCCATAGATTCATCAAAATAAGCAAACAACACAAAGAAAACAGAATCTGTCAAAAATAGAACAGTCTGTGAAGACAAAGGCATATCATTAGGATCAATAGGAGCACTCTTACTAGCAAATAATTTCATTAATTCATCCATCTTTCCACTCAAAGTATTTATTTCTTCAATCGCATGCACTTTTTTACTAATAGAGGATCTTTCGGTGTGCCATTGAGAGTAATTAGCCATAATATTATCTAGGAGTTTAGTAGCTTCTCCTAATGTGATTTCCATAAAAGTACCACCCGCGGCAGAATCCAAAAGATTTCTAGATGCAAAATTCAACCCTGCATATTTTTTTTGTATAATCATCCATAAATTCAAACCATGCGTAGGACAATTTCTTATCATCAATTTCATCCTCTCCCAAGATTGTGCAACATGCTCATGATCAAGTTGCTTAAAATTCATTATATCATTCCTAAGGGAGATGATCTTAGCGGGTGGAAAATACTTGGAAATAAAAGCATATTTACACTTATTCCATGAATCAATACTATTTTTAGGCAAAGATGAAAACCAAGTTTTAGCACAATCTCGTAGTGAGAACGGAAATGGCTTGAATTTAACAATATCATTATCCACATCTTTCTTCTTTAGCATATCACACAACTCAATGAAAGTATTTAGATGGGATGCGGCATCTTCACTAAGAAGGCCAGAAAATTGTTCTTTCATAACAAGATTCAGCAAAGTGGCATTAATTTCATAAGATTCTGCACTAGTGGCGGGAGCAATCGGAATACTAATAAAATCATTATTATTAGTGTTGGAAAAATCACACAACTTGGTATTCTCTTGAGTCATCGTAACAAAGCAAGCAATCTAACACACAAGCAAACAAAAAGACGAATGGAAAAGGGCGAATAAAAAGGCAAATCTTTTTGTATTTTTTTGAAAACCATTTTAGAAGTGGGGGAGAGGAAAATGAGAGGCAAATGGCAAATAATGTAATGCAAGAGATGAGAGTTTATGATGGGTACTTTGTAGGCTTGATGTAGAACCTCCCCGGCAACGGCGCCAGAAATTCTTCCTGCTACTTCTTGAGCTTGCGTTGGTTTTTCCCTTGAAGAGGAAAGGGTGATGCAGCAAAGTAGAGATAAGTATTTCCCTCAGTTAGAGAACCAAGGTATCAATCCAGTAGGAGGCACAAGCAAGTCTCCAATCTACGCACCTACACAAACAATCAAACACTTGCACCCAACGTGATAAAGGGGTTCTCAAACCCTTCACGGTCAATTGCAATGGTGAGATCTGATAGAGATAGATATAAAAGATTACTAAAACATAAAATAAAAGTAAAGTAAATAAATTGCAGCAAGATATTTTTTGTATTTTTGGTTTATAGATTTGAAAATATATAAAGGAAAATAGACCCGGGGGCCATAGGTTTCACTAGAGGCTTCTCTCTTGAAGGAAAATAATATGGTGGGTGAACAAATTACTGTCGAGCAATTGATAGAAAAGCGCAAAGTTATGATGATATCCAAGGCAATGATTATGCATATAGGCATCATGTCCGTGTCAAGTAGACCGAAACAATTCTGCATCTACAACTATTACTCCACACATCGACTGACTCCTGCCTGCATCTAGAGTATTAAGTTCAAGAGAACAGAGTAACGCATTAAGTAAGATGACATGATGTAGAGGGATAAACTCAAGCAATATGATGAAAACCCCATCTTTTTATCCTTGATGGCAACAATACAATACGTGCCTCACTACCCCTACTATGTCACTGGGTGAGGACACCGCAAGATTGAACCCAAAACTAAGCACCTCTCCCATTGCAAGAAGAACCAATCTAGTTGGCCAAACCAAACCGATAATGCGAAGAGAAATACAAAGATATCAAATCATGCATATAAGAATTCAGAGAAGATTCAAATAATATTCATAGATAATCTGATCATAAATCCACAATTCATCGGATATAAATAAACACACCGCACAAGAATATTACATCGGATAGAACTCCAAGAACATCGAGGAGAACATGGTATTGAAGATCATAGAGAGAGAAGAAGCAATCTAGCTACTAGCTATGGACCCGTAGGTCTGAGGTAAACTACTCACGCTTCATCGTAAAGGCAATAGGGTAGATGAAGATGCCCTCCGTGATCAAATCCCCCTCTGGCAGATCGCTGGAAAAGGCCCCAAGATGGGATCTCACAAGAACAGAGGCTTGCGGCGATGGAAAAGTATTTTCGTGGATGCCTCTGATGGTTTGGGAATATTTGGGAATTTATAGGCCAAAGATTAGGGTTAGGGGAGCTCCGAGGGACCCACAAGGCAGGGGGCGCCCCCCTGGGGCGCGCCCTGCACCCTTGTCGTTGCCTCGGGACTCCTTTTCCTTGGTCTCCAAGTCCTACGTGTGTCTTCTGGTCCAAGAAAAATCATCGTAAAGTTTTATTCCGTTTGGACTCCGTTTGATATTCCTTTTCTGCGAAACTCAAAAACAAGGAAAAAACAGAAACTGGCACTGAGCACTGGGTTAATAGATTAGTCCCAAAAATAATATAAAATAGCATATTAATGCATATAAAACATCCAAAACAGATAATATAATAGCATGGAACAATCAAAAATTATAGATACGTTGGAGACGTATCAACCAGCCCACTAAGGGGTTGTGCGCCACCCTCACCCCATCCCACGTTCACCAGAGGAGGTGTGGCGCCCCCCTAGGGCTGCCTCCACCTGGCTTGGGGGGCAAGCCACCCTAAGGTTTCCCTAGGGGCGCCCCCATCTGTGGTGGCCGCCGCCCCCTAGGGGAAACCCTAGGGAGCCCCCCCTCCTCCCATCCCCCTATATATAGAGGGGTAGAGGGAGGGCAGTCGCACCCCATATATGCCACGGCGCTGCCCTCCCTCTCCCTCGTAGTCCTTCTTATTCTCCGTGAGGCTTGGCGAAGCCGTGCTGAGATTTCTCCACCACCACCGCCATCACGCCGTCGTGCTGCCGGAGGACTCGAGCTACTATTTCACCATCGCTCGCTGGATTGAGGAGGTGAAGGCGTCATCAAGCCGTACATGTGTTGAACGCGGAGGTGTCGTTCGTTCGGCACTTGGATCGGGAGTTCGCGGGACGGATCGTGATTGGATCGCGAAGACGTTTGACTACATCAACCGCGTTTCTTAACGCTTCCACTTAACGATCTACAAGGGTATGTAGATCCTACCTCTCCTCTCGTAGATGGTCATCTCCTAGATTGATCTTTGTGAGCGTAGGATTTTTTTCCCATGCAACGTTCCCCAACATCTAGTGATGGTGCTTTTCCAGTTCTTCGGAAGATGGTTCGTATGCCTCGTCCTTCTCCGATGGTTGGTGAAAGGGCCTATGTTGCCCAATAGGGAGGTGAACAGACGTTTGATGACCCACAAGTATAGGGGATCAATCATAGTCTTTCGATATGTAAGAGTGTCGAACCCAACGAGGAGCAGAAGGAAATGACAAGTGGTTTTCAGCAAGGTAATTTCTGCAAGCACTGAAATTGTCGCTAACAGTAGTTTGATAGCAATGTAATTTGTAATGAGCAAGTAATGGTAACATTAAATAAAGTGCAGCAAGGTAGCCCAATCCTTTTTGTAGCAAAGGACAGGCCAAAACGGTCTCTAATAATAAGCAAAGCGTTCTTGAGGGCACACGGGAATTTCATCTAGTCACTTTCATCATGTTGGTTTGATTCGCGTTCGCTACTTTGATAATTTTATATGTGGGTGGACTGGTGCTTGGGTGTTGTTCTTACTTGAACAAGCCTCCCACTTATGATTAACCCCCTCGCAAGCATCCGCAACTACGAGAAAAGTATTAAGATAAAATCTAACCATAGCATTAAACATATGGATCCAAATCAGTCCGTTACGAAGTAGCGCATAAACTAGGGTTTAAGCTTCTGTCACTCTAGCAACCCATCATCTAATAACTACTCCACAATGCATTCCCTTAGGCCCAAAGATGGTGAAGTGTCATGTAGTCGACGTTCATATAACACCACTAAGGGAATCTCAACATACATATTATCAAAATATCGAACACATATCAAATTCACATGATTACTTGCAACATGACTTCTCCCGTGGCCTCAAGAACAAAGGTAACTACTCACAAATGATATTCATGCTCAAGATCATAGGGGTATTAAATAGCATAATGGATCTGAACATATAATCTTCCACCAAATGAACCATATAGTAATCAACTACAAGATGTAATCAACACTACTAGTCACCCACAGGTACCAATCTGAGGTTCCGATACAAAGATTGAACACAAGAGATGAACTAGTGTTTGAGATGAGATGGTGTTGTTGAAGATGTTGATGGAGATTGGCCTCCCAAAGATGAGAGGGTTGTTGGTGATGAAGATGGCTTCGATTTCCCCCTCCAGGAGGGAAGTTCCCCCAGCGGAATCGCTCCGCCGGAGGGCAAAAGTGCTCCTGCCCAAGTTCCGCCTCGAGACGGTGGCGCTCCATCCTGAAAGTCCTCTCCTTATTTTCTCTAGGTCAAAAGACCTAATATACCAGAAGATGGGCACCGGAGATGCGCTGGGCTGCCCACCACCCACCAGGGCGCGCTTGGGGGCCCTAGCGCGCCCTAGTGTCTTGTGGGCACCAGGTGCCCCCCCTCTGGTGGTTCTTTTCTCCAGTATTTATTAAATATTCCAAATAATTCTCAGTAAAATTTTAGCTCATTTGGAGATGTGCAGAATAGGTATCTCTGACGTAGCTTTTTCAGGTCCAGAATTCCAGCTACCGGTATTCTCCCTCTTTGTGCAAACCTTGCATTTTATGAGAGAAAAGGCATTAGAATTACTCCATAAAGCATTATTATGCATAAAAACATTATAAATAACAGTAGGAAAACATGATGCAAAATGGACGTATCAACTCCCCCAAGCTTAGACCTGGCTTGTCCTCAAGCGAAAGCCGATATCAAAAATCATGTCCACATGTTTAGAGAGAGAGTGAGGTGTCGATAAAAACCAAATGCGGACATAGTAGCATCATGCTTATTATTATAACAGAAACAAACTTAATTATAAAGCTCTATCATATAACTTCTCATGAACAAGTAACAATTCATCACAACATCAAAGTAAAAAGCATAAACTTTATTGAAAACCAACAAACTATGTTCTCAGTCAACTTTGCAATTACAATTCATCATATTTTCAGGAAGGGTCACGTATCGGAGCCTTTTGGCAAGTCCACATACTCAACCATCATTTAATCTTCTATGATTGCTAACACTCACAACATATATATGGGCAAAAAGTATCAACCGGACACATAGAAAGATAGGGGCTTATAGTTTCGCCTCCCAACTTATTCACCTCAAGGGTGATGTCAACAATAGTAACTCATGATCACTCACATCCAACTGGATATATGTGCCTAGATCTTTCCCCACCACATGATGCTTGCCAAAGAGAAAAATAAAAAGAATAGGGAAGAATACTTTGACTCTTGCATAAAAAGTAAAGACATAAAAGTAAAAGATAGGCCCTTCGCAGAGGGAAGCAGAGGTTGTCATGCGCTTTTTGGTTTTGTATGCACAATCTCTTAATGCAAAAGAACGTCATGTTATATTGCCCCTTATGATAGCAACCTTTATTATGCAGTCCGTCGCTTTTATTACTTTGCCATCACAAGTTTGTACAACGCATTTAGAAGAAATTTTTATTGCCTTATTGCACCGATGACAACTTACTTGAAGGATCTTACTCAATCCATAGGTAGGTATAGTGGACTCTCAAAACATGAGTTTGGGTTTAAGGTTTTTGGATGCACAAGTAGTATCTCTACTTAGTGTGGAATTTTGGCTAGGAAAGATATTGAGCAAGCACCACATGTTGAAGGATCTATGACAATATAACTTCTATGTGAATATGAACAAACATAAATCATTACGTTGTCTTCCTTGTCCAACGTCAACAGTTTGGCATCAAATATTTAGTGCGGGCTCACAATCATAAAATATGTCCAAGATAGCGTATTTGCATGTGAATCTTCTCTTCCCTTATTAATTCTTTCATGAATTGCATCATTGACCAATACTATATTTGTCAACTTTCAACAAATTTTACCACTTATACTTTTCCTTATGTGATGTCATTACTTACCATAAGATTAGCATATGATCTTTTTCATCATTTTTCTTTATTTTGATTGAAACATAAAAGTAAAGAAGAAAAACTCAAACTAAACTTTATTATATAACTCTCACTCGATTACATAGATAGATAGATCACGAAACTAGCACTCGAAAATAGATCATACTAAACTTTTATTCAACTAAATCATGAAATAGCTTAAGATCGAACTAAGATAGGTAAAGGTAATAAAAGTGATGGTGATAAGATACCGGGGCATCTTCCCCAAGCTTGGAAAAAGCCAAGGGGAGTGCCCATACCCGTGTACTCAAGTCTCCTTTGGTGGGGAAGATGATGATGGTTGTGGTGATGAAGTAGTAGCAAGCTTATCCGCCGACTTCCATGGCAGCGGCTCACCATCATAAGAGGAAGCCCGAGTCTCCTGAGTTCTGCAACTGGCAGCTAAACTCATACCTTTAAATCTTGCCTCATACTCAAAGACTTGATTTTTAAGATCATAGATTTGGCTTTGCAGAAAATTGATTTGCTCGTTGAAGGTGAAGACGATGTCCTTCATAGACCGGCCATCCACCTTGTGATCATGGGTGAATTCCGTGATCATGAGGTGATTGGCACTGAGTTCATGCTCCACCATCCCTTGGCACTTGAAGATCTCCTTCTCCACCACCTCAAGCCTAGCCTCCACGGTTCCCGTCTTCTTGGGCCCTTGAACATCCCGGATGTGGAGCACCCCCTCACACATCTCAATGGCTTGAGGGTGCTTCATCACCTCTGACAAGTAGGGATTGATTACCCTCTTGAAGAACTTGTCCTTGGAGGAGCTTGGTGCGGCCATGGCGATCTAGATATGTCAGAAAAACAGCACAAAACAAAAACAGAGGATTTCTCCGCAATACGGTGGTCAAATCATCTGGGAGTATATATAAAGATTTTTTTATCTTGGGAAACAAGCATATGGAAGAAAAACGGAGTCGGGAAGGTGCCCGAGGGGCCCACCACCCACCAGGGCACGCTAGGGAGGGTAGGCGCGCCCTGGTGTCTTGTGGGCACCTAGGTTGCCTTCCTGGTTGTTTCTTATTTTCCTATTTTTTCTAATATTCCAAAACTGACAGGAAATATTTTTGCGGATTTTTTGGAGTCCGTTTACTTACCGTATCACGTACCTCTTCCTTTTCAGGGTTCTGGAAGGTTTCTTTTATGTGTTCCTCTGGTGTCATGGTTTGGATAATATTGCTTTCAACATTAATAGGCGTACTTGAGATATAGTGCTTAATTCTTTGTCCATTGACCACCTTCGGGTTAGTACCTTCGGCATTATTAATGTTAATAGCTCCAGAGCGATAAACTTCTTCGATGATATATGGTCCTTCCCATTTTGAAAGAAATTTTCCTGCAAAAATTCTAAAATGGGAATTGTACAATAGAACACGTTCACCAACTTTGAATTCCCGCTTTTGGATTCTTTTGTCATGCCATCTTTTAACTTTTTCTTTAAATAGTCTAGCATTTTCATAAGCTTGGGTTCTCCATTCATCTAGTGAGCTAATATCAAATTACCTCTTTTCACCGGCAAGTTTCAAATCATAGTTGAGCTCTTTAATTGCCCAATATGTGTAAGTGCATCTAGTGCCCCTTAGTGATTTTGGTGTATTGAAGACTTATAGGTTAAGGGTCTAATGTGTTTGTGAGTGTACACAGGTCTATAAGTCTATGAGGAGTTTGTTAATTACGATGAATGTCGACCCCTAAAAATGAATGTCTTCAACTGAAGACTTTGGTTTTCTTGAAGACTTTGAAAGTGAAGAAATTGGTGTGACCCTGAAGACTTTATATTCATGCGAGGATTATGAAGCGTGAAGACTTTTGTTTTCGTAGTTTCATTTTCTTCTTCTTGAGTCATAGGAAACACCGTACTGTTAAAGGGGGTCGAGGTAAAACTAAGGAAAAATTTCCAAGTGATGCTCAACTCAAAATCCTACACCTACCCAATCCTTTCGAGTGAAGCCATTGGAAATCTCATACAGTTTAGTCAAGTTCTTCAGTGACAGAGACGAAGTTCTTCTGTTCTCTGAGGAATTTGTTCTGACTGAGGAGTTAGAAATTCACCAGTGCGGATTGCCTACAAGTGAGGATTATGATAGCCCTGAGGAATTTGATACTCAAATTTCCGACCGTTGCTGTGCTACGTGCCAGCTGTCCCAAAATATCTACCCACCTAACGGTCATATCATTGAAGGGCATTTATGTCTTATCATGTCGGGCTGCTCCCTAGGCTATAAATAGCCGCCCTCTACAACCACTAGCTAGTTGGCTGCTCCGAGAGATAGATTGACACTTGTCATTTAGAGCATCCCATCCTCCGAGGACTTTGAGCGAAAATCATCAAGTGAGGAAAAACCCAAAAACCCAAACACCTACAAACCCAAAGTGATTGAGCATCACTGAAGAGATTGTTCCTGTGTGGAACCGACGCTTGTTACCTTTGAGGACTGTGCATCCTCCAGATGGTTTGGCGTCATGGTCTAGAGCATCCAAGAGGAAATTGTGGATTGCCGAGTGACCGAGTATGTGAAGGTTTGGAAGTCACCTGAAGACTTACCATGAGTGGTTGGGCGAGGTCTGTGTGACCTTAGCTCAAGGAGAATACGGTGAGGACTAGGTGTCCTGGACTGTGTGTTCAGGACTGGGTGTCCGGGACTGTGTGTCCTCAGGTTTAAATACCTAGCCGCTCCAACCAGACGTACAACTGTCACAGCAGTTGGAACTGGTCTACCAAAACAGTGTCTTCACCGAGCTACTGGTTCTATTTCCTCAACCCTTTCATTTCCTCGCATACTTGCTATGTATTTGATCATTACTGTTTGAAGACTTTGTCTGAAGACTTTCTCAATTTCCTCAGTTCAAATTCTTCAGTCAGTTTGTCTTCAGCCTGCTTATCCTGTGTTTATGCTACTCGTACTCTGTGCTTGTTTTCATTTCATCATGATGACTATGCTACTGCTCTGTTATGCTTGTATCTGAGTACTCATTCCGCTGCTAAGTAGTTCGTCGCTTAGGAATTTCCTCACCTTGAAATTCCTCAGTGACGAATTTGTAAAAATCGCCTATTCACCCCCCCTCTAGTCGATATAACGCACTTTCAATTGGTATCAGAGCAAGGTACTCCCTTGTTCTGTGTGATTTTGGTTTAACCACCTGGAGTTTTAGTTATGTCGACTGCAGGCATGATCAAGGTCTCAGCTGGGTGTCCTACCTTGGATGGGACGGACTACCCCTACTGGAAGAACAAGATGCGCATGCATCTTGAGGCAATTGACAACGACCTCTGGTATGTTGTGGAAAAGGGTGTTCCCTCTGTCACTCCTTCCGTAAACGCTGCTGATGTGAAGAGATTCAAGCAACTCGACTCTCAAGCGAAGAATATCATATGTGGCCATCTGAGCAAAGGGCAGTATGGCAGAGTGAGTGCTTTGGAGACAGCTAAGCTTATCTGGGATAGGCTGTCCAAGGTCAACGAAGGAGTCTCAACTCAACGTGACTCTCGAGTTGACGTTCTTCGCAATCTCTTCAACCGCTTCAAAAGACTCGACAACAAAAATGTTCAGCAAACCTTTGATCGCCTCACTGACATTTCAAACGAGCTTCAAGCACTGGGTGCCACTGACATCACCGACCATGAGGTGGTGAAGAAATTGCTGAGGTCACTCGATTCTTCATTCGATACACTGGCACTGATGATTCAAGAACGTGGTGACTACAAGTCACTTGATCCTGCTGATATCCTCGAGAGGCTAAATACTCATGAATTCCAACTAGCTGAGAAGAGAGATCTCTACGGACCGAGCTATGGTAGATCTCGTGCACTGAAAGCCAAGGCAGTCTCTGAAGATGAAGATGAAGATTCTGGTAGCAGCCTTGGTGATCCTGAAGAACTGAGTCAGGAGCTAGCAATGCTCGTGAGGAAATTCCAGAAGTTCTCTAGACGTGGCCGATTTGGAAAATCCTCAAGAGGTGATGACATGAAATCAGATTCCTCATCCCATGATTACAAGAAGAGAACTTGCCATAAATGCAAGAAACCTGGTCACTACATTACTGATTGTCCTCAGTGGGAGAAGGAATCAAAGAAGAAGAAATACAAGGATGATAGTTCAGATGACTCTAAGAGGAAGAAGAAATCTTCAAAGTCCTCATCGTCAAGATCTTCAAAGTCTTCATCTCACAAGAAGAGCAGCTCCAAGAAAGCTCGGGCATTCATTGGCAAGGAAATGGACTCTGAAGCTGAATCTGAGGAACATGAGGAAGAGGAGGCATCTGAGGAGTCAGACTCTGGTGTGGCGAGCCTAGCCCTCGCTACTACTGATGACGGCAACGATGACTATGCTCCCACCTATTGCTTCATGGCAAAAGGTGCCAAGGTACTCAAATATCCCTCCTCTGAATCAAGTGAGGATGAATCTGATGATAACCTCAAACCCAGCTATTCCAAACTTGCTAATATTGCTGTTAAACAACAAAAGGCTTTGGAAAAGGTTCAAAATATGCTAGACAAAAGCGATGATCTGTTAGGTGAGGAAATGGATCGAACTCAAACACTGACTGATAATCTTCAGCAACTACAGTCTAAGTTTGACAACCTTCAAGGTCGTCATGAAACTCTCCTAGCCGATCATGAGAAGCTTTCTTATGAATTTCTTCAAAGAAAGCAAGATCTTGAGAAGCTAAGGGTGAGTCATGAAGATCTTCAGAAGGAAAATGATTCTTTGCTTGCTCAACAGATCAGTTCCGCTCAGGAAGAATTTATTCCACCATGCTTGAAATGCATTGAACGTGAAACTGCTAATTCTTCACCTGAATGTTCAAATGCTTCCATTGCTGAAAATTCTTCAACTGTCTCTGTGGTCACAAATTCCTCATCTGAGGATACCACTAGTATCACTGACGAAAATGCAGGGTTGAAGGAATTGTATGTGACAGGCATGTACAAAAGCCTCAAAGGGCATCACACTCTTTGTGATGTGCTCAAAAAGCAGATCTTGAACAGGAACCCTAGGAAAGAGGGTATTGCCTTTGAGAGGAAACTCAATGCTGACGGAACCTACTGGAAACCGGAGCAGTATCCCAAAACCTCATGGGTTGCTGCGAAGGGACCTTCCGTAGATCCATCCACTTTATCTGGCTTTACTTGTGAATCCTCATATTCATCTGATGAGTCATTTGACTCCAACTATAAACTGTTCAAAAATCAGAATGGTGAGGTATTTGCTAGATATGTTGGATCTAACTGCAGGAATGTCCCCCTATGAAGAAAATCTGGGTTCCCAAAAAGTGCCTTGAAAGTCTTCAGGTGAATGTCCTCATGACACCACCTGTGAAGAATAAGAACCCCAGATCAAATTCTTCATATGAATCAAATTCCTCACATGGATCAAAGTCCTCACATGAACATCATCGTGCTAATACTTCTGTTACGCAGGGAAAGCCTAAGGGCTATGAATATATGCATTATTCTTCAAATCATTATGTTCATAAGTCCTCGAAGAATTTCTCTGCTTATTCATATGCTTACCCTAACCCCTCTTATGTGAAACGAAGTGGTCTGGCGTCTATGCCACCTTTCTCTTATGGAGCTCGCAGAATGATGAACTCTTTGCCACCCCTCCAGATGTGGGTGGTGAAGAAAAGGAACTAATCTCTTATGCAGGGTCAGGTCTCCAGACGAACTAAATCGTCTGAAGAATTTGCTGGAGACCTGAAATGCTTGAAAGGATGCAAGCTAATCATGAAGAAATGATTTATTCATTTCTCACGTCCTCACATTGCTATATATACATATGTTGCTTTAATTGATGAAATATGTCTGATGAATTTGATGTCATATTCTTCACTCTGAAGTATATGAGTTCGTAAGATGCACTAATTCATCTGCAGGATGATTTACCCAAAGCTACTGAGTGGGTCCTCGATAGTGGATGTACAAATCACATGACCGGTGACAAGAGCTTACTGATGAACACTCCTTTATCTCCATCACACTTGAAGCATATCACCTACACTAACAAAGGCAAAAGCAAGGTATTGGGTCTAGGTAGGGTTGCAATCTCAAAGGATCGACACATGGATAAAGTCATGCTTGTCGAGTCCCTCGGATTCAACCTCATGTCTGTCTCAATGCTTTGTGATCTTGATATGGTTGTTGTCTTTGGCAAATATCGTTGCTTAGTGCTCATGGAATCTGACAATTCCAAAGTCTTCGAAGGCTTTAGGAGAGGAGACTTGTATATTGTTGATTTCTCTGCAGGACCACAGCCTGCCACTTGTCTACTTGCTAAAGCTTCAGAAGGCTGGCTATGGCATCGACGACTGGGTCATGCTGGCATGAGGAATTTACACACGCTCGTGAAGAAAAAGCACGTCATTGGCATCGAGGGTGTCAAATTCCTCAAAGATCATCTTTGTGGGGCTTGTGAGGCTGGAAAGATGACCAGAGCCAAGCACCCCTCGAAGACTATCATGACTACTTCTCGTCCTTTTGAATTGCTTCATATGGATCTCTTTGGCCCTACTCATTATGCCACACTAACAAATGCAGCATCTCTATATGGCTTTGTCATTGTTGATGACTATTCTCGTTACACATGGGTGCATGTCATTACTTACAAAACTGAAGTGCAGGAAGTCTTCAGACGATTTTCCTCAAGGGCTTCGACGAATTTCGGCGTGAAGATCAACCATATACGTAGTGACAATGGGACTGAGTTCAAGAATACTGGTCTTGATGACTATCTCGATGAACTTGGTATTACTCATGAGCTATCTGCCCCATACACTCCTCAGCAGAATGGCGTTGTGGAGCGCAAGAATAGGACTCTTGTTGAGATGGCTCGCACCATGCTTGATGAATACAAGACACCTCGTCACTTCTGGCCTGAGGCAATTGATACTGCATGCCACATCATCAACAGGGTATATCTTCACAAATTCTTCAAGAAGACCTCATATGAACTCCTCACTGACAAGAAACCCAATGTGAGTTATTTCAAAGTCTTCGGTGCTAAATGCTGGATTAGAGATCCACATCACAATTCTAAATTTGCACCGAAAGCACATGAAGGTTTTATGCTTGGTTACGGAAAGGACTCGCACACCTACAGGGTCTTCAATACCTATCACAACAAGGTTGTTGAAACTGTAGATGTGCGGTTTGATGAAACTAACGGCTCGCAAAGAGAGCACCTACCTCCTGTGCTAGATGAAAAGACGCCTGAGGAAACCATCAAGTTCAAAGCTACTGAGGATGTCATTCCTACTGAAGAATCTGCTGAAGAAATCATTCCAGAACATGAAGAACAGCATGCTGGCGCATCTGAAGAAAATGGCTCTGAAGAAAATGCTGAGCCAAATCAAAGTCGTCAACCTGCTCATCCCCGCGTTGCAAATGAAGTACAGATTGAGAGAATCATCAACGACATCAATGCACCAGGTCCTCTGACTCGCTCAAAAGCTTCACATTTATCTAACTTTTGTGGGCATTTTGCTTTCGTCCCTATCACAGAGCCCACCAAAGTTGATGAGGCATTTCTGGAGCCTGAATGGATTCAAGCAATGCAAGAGGAATTACATCAATTCAAGCTGAACAATGTGTGGGAGCTTGTCAAGCGACCGGACCCATGCAAGCACAATATCATCGGTACCAAATGGATCTACCGCAACAAGCAAGATGAAAATGGCCTAGTGGTGAGGAACAAGGCTCGTCTTGTAGCTCAAGGCTACACACAGGTTGAAGGAATTGATTTCTATGAGACTTTTGCACCTGTTGCTAGACTTGAGGCTATTCACATATTGCTTGCTTATGCTAACCATCATAATATCATCTTATATCAAATGGATGTGAAAAGTGCATTCCTCAATGGTAAGCTTGAGGAAGAAGTATATGTTGCTCAACCCCCAGGTTTTGAAGATCCTAAGCATCCTGACAAAGTCTTCAGACTCAATAAGGCCCTCTATGGCCTCAAGCAGGCCCCTCGGGCGTGGTATGATACTCTGAAGGAATTCCTCATGAAGAAAGGCTTCAAACCCGGTTCACTCGACCCAACTCTTTTCACCAAAACCTATGATGATGAATTATTCGTGTGCCAAATATATGTTGATGATATTATCTTTGGCTGTACTAACCAACATTACAGTGACGAATTTGCTTACATGATGAGTGAGGAATATCAAATGTCCATGATGGGAGAATTGAAATTCTTCTTAGGTCTTCAAATTCGTCAACAACGTAATGGCATCTTCATTTCTCAAGAGAAATACCTCAAGGACGTTCTGAGGAAATTCGGTATGCAAGAATGCAGAGGCGTCAAAATCCCTGTGCAAACAAATGGCCATCTATGCACTGATGAAAATGGAATAGACTTCGATCAAAAGGTATACCGCTCCATGATTGGCTCTTTATTGTACCTATGTGCATCTAGGCCGGATATTAAGCTTAGTGTTTGCATGTGTGCCCGTTTTCAAGCTACACCGAAGGAATCACACCATAAGGCTGTGAAACATATTCTTCGATATCTAGCTCACACTCCAACACTTGGATTATGGTATCCCAAGGGCTCGGTTTTTGATCTCATTGGATATTCTGACTCTAACTATGCCGGTGATCGTGTGGACCGCAAGTCAACTTCAGGCACATGCCATTTCCTCGGACGATCCTTAGTATGTTGGTCCTCGAAGAAGCAGAACTGCGTATCACTCTCTACTGCTGAAGCTGAGTATATTGCTGCTGGTTCTTGCTGTGCTCAATTGCTATGGATGAAGCAAACCCTCAAGGACTACGGCATCAATGTGAAGAATGTGCCACTCTACTGCGACAACGAGAGTGCCATCAAAATTGCTCATAACCCAGTTCAGCACTCGAAGACAAAGCACATCGAGATTCGTCATCATTTTCTTCAAGATCATGTGTTGAAGGGTGACATCTCTATTGATCCCGTGAAGTCTGAAGAACAGCTAGCGGATATCTTCACAAAGCCCTTGGATGAGAAGAGATTTAGCAAGTTGCGGTGTGAGCTAAATATCTTCGAATGTCCCTTGAAAAGGACACACATCCTAACACTTATGCAAATTGATGACTTAGATGTGCAACACACGAAGAAACATTTTTCTTCAATGAATGAAGACTAACCCTCTAAGTGTGAAGAAATTAATGAAGAATTTGATTCTCAGAGCCCTACGACAATTGTACGCGGTGTCTGAAATCATCATTCTTACACGGTGGGTCACGCCACCACAAAAAGTTGAAAATCTTCAAAATTTGAGTTTTTCATCATTGTGCAAATTCTTCAAATTTACAAATTCTTCAACTTTGCAAAATCTTCACTCTTTTCGTCTATGTTCTTCATTGACTATATATATATATTTGAGTTTTCTGTCCTCTACAGCATTCACTTATTGCTAATTCTTCAAGTTGTGTTTCTTCTAAGTGAATGTGATCGGACCCGTTCCCCCTCAATGCTAAACTCAATCCAGTCCGTTCACAAATTCTTCATGTGCGTTCTATTTGAAACCCGTTCAAAGTCTTCACTGTGTCCTTGACAGCTGAAGAATTTGCGAACGAAACATTAAAATATTCTTATCTGAATTTTCGGCTTTTGCCGTTCAAACCGTTCCTTATCCCTCGATAAGATTTATCTATTCACCCTCGATCTAACACGATCTCCACTTCACAGTTCGTGGGTGACACATGTCGCTAGGATGAGAAGGGTCAGGGGCACGTTTGTCCATTTTCTTCGAACGAGCGGTTTTTCACCTCTGCTATAAATACCCCTCACCCTCTTCAGAGCTTATTTACCCCGCTCGATCTTACTCCCTCGCTCGAGCTCTCAGACCTAGCGCCGCCGCTACACTCCATCGTTGCCGGTGAGGAAGAGCTTCACTGCCTCGACCTCGTCGCCGTCGTACTCACGCCGGCCGCGGAAATCCTCACTCCGCCGCCGTCGTAGCTGTTTTCCATCGCCAAGTTAGGGCGTGGAAGATCTGAACGGACGAACATCTCCACTGCCACTCTCAGTTCGTCGTGTTCTTCGTCAAGGGTAAATAAAATTTATTTTTACTGCCCTTGTTGATTCTGATGATTTCCACAAAATCTTCAAAAGGTGTTTATTCTTCAACTTTCATGTTCTTAAACACCAACTTGCTTCTGTCCTTGATCAGTTTCTCTAAGCAACGTTTTTCTTCAAGATTCCTCAATTGTGTGGATTTTCAATCTACACAACTCTGGAACCTAAGTCAAAAATGCTTAGTGAAATTCCTCAAGACACCCCTGGTCATCTTCCTCAAACTTGATACTTTTGAAAATCTTCTGAGAACGCATATGACCTCTCCAAAACTCTTCGCACCTATATTCTGTTCACAGGTACACATGTCCGCTGCTGAATCTCTAGGTTCTCATCAACTTAACTCATTTGCAGCGTTCCTTGAAGAAAAATTGCACACCTCATCAGAAAATTTGATTGTTCAAAACCCTTAAGTGAAGAAAATGGCTGATGGTAAAAGACCTCAGAAGGGAGGAAAGAGGCCAGAAACAAATACTGCTTTTGAGATCCCTGATGACATCTATGATGAATATTGTACTCCTGATGAAGCAACTCATGGCAAGGAGAACAAAAATCAGCGCAAAGTGCGCATTCAGAAGATTGAGAGGAGATGGGCAAGAGAATGGAGGGAATATCGCTATGTCACTCCCAAGTACATGAAGAAATTTGCTGTTAACCCTCCATGTCCAAGACCTCCATTGGCTCCTGGCCAAGAAGCTGATCCCACTAGCATCAGAAGAGGTGAGGAATTTCCTCAGGAGTGGGCTAAGCGTCAAGCCAAGCTGGCCAAAGTGGCTAAAGAGGCAGTAAAGAAATTCAATGAAGATTCTGTTGCTGCCGCCGCTGAGGCCTCTGCTATCAAGCCTAAGAAGGCTATGCTGAAGAAATCAGCTGTTAAGACAAGTTCCTCAGCTGCAATGCCCTCACGGCCTGTTCCTCAAGCAAATTCCTCAAAAGCAGCTCCAACTCCCTCGGTTGCAAAATCCTCAGCTGCTCCTGCAAAGTCCTCAGCACCTATGCATCTTGCCACATGCCAAAGGACTACTGGAATCTCAATTGCTTCAGGAGTCTCTGCAAGTTCTTCAGCTCCACCTTAGTCTTCAACAACTCCGACCTTGCTGAAGAAAAAGGCCACTGCTGGACGAGGCACAAGGCCAAGTCCTCACAAGAAGCAAGTCGCCTTTCAGGTTCCGTCAAGCGAAGACGAAGCTGATGATGAAGAATTAGCTGAGCTCATCAGAGATCGACAACAAAGGGCCGCTAGAGCCAAAGGCAGTGCTGTGCCCCTCAAGCTGTATCCAAGGAAGATCCTTGATTTTATTGATCTATGGCACAAGAACCCTAACACACCTTTGCCTGAATTAAACCTCACTCCTGGTCAAAGTCACATGTTGACGGCCTTCATAAATGAAGAAAAATGGAAATTTGAAAAGGCCAGGCAGGTGAAGAAGGCTCAGTACAAGAAGGAGCGTTTTCTGAAGAACAATGTTGTGAAAATGTCTCCTGAAGAACTTGTGACTATGCAGGCTGAGATCAAAGCACTCAGTGATGAATTTCATGCATTCCATGCAGATTGGCTAGGTGCCAAAGTCAGATTCGCCAGAATGGCAAAAGGATTTACTCCAAGTGTTGCAGCTTCATCGCAACCCAAATTTCCTCAGACTGGAACATCTGTTCAGTCTGCTGAAGAAAATGAAAGCGCCAGAGCTGATGAAGAAATTCCAGTCTCTGAAGAAAATGCCAGGGCAACCTCCAATATTGCGCCTGAAGAGCAATCCAGGCCAGTTGAAGCATCTGCTACTGTGCCTGAGGAATCTGAACAAGCCAGGGCAACTGCATCAGTTGTGCCTGAAGAAATTCAACCAATTTCCTCTGCTCCTCCTGCACCGATGACAAGCATCAACCTTCCTTCTGCATCAGAAGTGAAGAAAACCAAGGCTGCGGAGCGAGCAGCTGTGAAGAAAAGGAAAGCATCTGCATCTTCAGAGTCTTCAGCCCCCAAGAAATTGAAGACTTTGAGGAGTTCATCTGAAAACCCAATTGATGCTATTCCAATATCAAGCATGCCATCAAAGGAGATCATTCCCTTTGGTGAGGAATATGAAATTCCAAGTAAATCTGATGAAGAAATTCCTTCTGCTGCTTCGACAGAGCAGATGGATGAAGAAATTGAAGTGGATACTTTCCCTTCAACCCCACTGGTATCATTGCCCATGCCTCAGTTCACAGCTGAAGAGGCAGGCGTCGAAGGAACTGAAGAAGATGAGGATGTGGATATTGGGTCTACAACACCTATTCTGAATGATGACTTTTGGGAAAGTCATCACCCCAATTCACCTCTGACAACCCCTCTACATCATGTTCCTCAGTCTCCTGTGCAAACTGAAGAAATTCATACGGGCTCTGATGAACGGCAAGCTTCACTTCACTCTATACCTGAAGAAGTTCCAGTCACTAGCGCTGATGTACATATGTCTGAAGAAATGAAGGCCAAGGCTGCTGCTGAAATTCCTCAGCCAGTGGCTCCAGTGGCTACACCTCAAGAGGCTGTAAATTCTTCAACTGTTAATCTTCAGCCCAAGCCACAGAACCCTCACTCCAAGAAGCAGAAGTTTAATGCTGAGGATTTCTTCAACGAGCACATATTCTTCACTGACTACAATCCCTATGACTCTGCTCGTCTTCGTCGCAAGCGTTTCTGGACTGCAAGCCAGATGAACTTCTACTCCTCATTGTTGGTTGATAAGGATAAGATCTTTGAACATGAGCAAATTTCTAATGTAGATATGGAATCGCTGCCCTGCTTCACACCAGTCCTCAGTGTTCTTCATGACGCTGGGTTACTCCATTTCTGCACCGACATCTGCGATTGGAATGAAGAACTCATTCTTCAATTCTTCGCCACGCTGCACATTACTGGAAATGTTGATGATGTCAATTCATGGGTATTGGACTGGATGACCGATAATACTCATTTCAAAGCACCGGCCTCTGAATTACTTCATGCCGTCCCAGTCAGTCCTCCCACTGAAGGTGCTAGGCTTCTCTATGTTGAACCTGAACTGTCTGATCATCTGATGCAAGTGCTGATGAAGCCTTTGAAGCCAGGCCAAGCTCCAAGGACCAAATTCCTCGTCAAGGAATTGCTCTATGTGCCAAGGACAGTCTATCGCATATTGACCAAAACCCTCAGTCCAATCAAGGGCCACAACTCTGATGATGAAGAAGTTGTTGGCATTATGAAGAATCTGCTGTTCAATATCATTCACGGTATTCCTATCAACTACCATGATTTCTTCATGAGGACTTTGGCCAATGCTGCTCTGTCGCCTTTTGAGTTGAAGCCTTATGCTCCCTGGATCATGAGATTCATCAGATCAAGGTCTTCAATTCATTATAAGGCTGACTTTCAAAATCATCTCAGCTATTTGCCCCCTATTGAAGTCCTCAAACGGACTATTTCCTCAGCTGACAAGAAGGGCAAGGCTGCTGTTATTGATGAAGGTACTCGTCCATTGGATGGACAGTTTCGCAAAGCTACTTCCTATTCCACCAATGATGACTCTGCAACTCAAGATTCTGCCGCCAAAGCTTCAGAACATCATCCTCAAGCCACAGCTCCGCGTGTGATGACTGATCGTGAACTTCTCCTTAGTCTTCATCAGAAAGTTGATCGAAATCACAAGTGGGTCAAGCGTCAGTTTGGTGCAATTCTTCAGAACATGACAGTCACTCAAAATACTGTGAAGAAGAATCACTACTACTTGCATGAAGTCTTTGACCGCACTTGGGCGATTCTGTCTAATCTTCATAGTGCTGAAGAACTCAAGGAGATGGGCTTCCAACAGGACTTTGACTGGTCCCAGCCACCTTCGAAGAAATTCAAGAAAGTCAAAGTTCCTCAGCTTGTTGCCAGTTCATATTCTTCATCGCGCGAGACAGATGAAGCTGAAGACTTGAACGACACTGCGGCAGGCCCTACCTCAACAGTCGACCCCAACAATGCTGGCGCTCCTCCATCGACATGATGATGATATTCTTCAGGGGCGTTAGTCCTCATTTTTCGTCCCTTTTGGTCATTCGATGACAAAGGGGGAGAAATTTGAGTTTAGTCTTCAAGCGGGTCTTATATATGGGCTATATTTCTGTTAAGTTTCAACTCTTGCTCTTCTGAGGTGTTTGCTCTGATGAGTTGTAAACTTAAGTCCTATGGTGGTCTGATACTTTTGAACTGCTTTCTGCATGCTTATTTCCTCAAGTACCTTAATGCACGCATGCTGAATTCCGTCAGACACCATATTTCATCATGCATTTCAAATTCTTCATATCATATGATATGCGTGTATGAATTTCAAGATATAGGAGGAGATCTCCATGATATTACTCAACAATGTGCATTTGCTATTTCAAAGCAAATTCTTCAAATATGCACATCTTCAGGGGGAGTTCCTCTATATCTTGCAATCAAATTCCTCAATATTAGTATTTACACTTCATATGTTTATCCCCGTTGAAAACTTAACCTATATTGTCATCAATCACCAAAAAGGGGGAGATTGTAAGTGCATCTAGTGCCCCTTAGTGATTTTGGTGTATTGAAGACTTATAGGTTAAGGGTCTAATGTGTTTGTGAGTGTACACAGGTCTATAAGTCTATGAGGAGTTTGTTAATTACGATGAATGTCGACCCCTAAAAATGAATGTCTTCAACTGAAGACTTTGGTTTTCTTGAAGACTTTGAAAGTGAAGAAATTGGTGTGACCCTGAAGACTTGATATTCATGCGAGGATTATGAAGCGTGAAGACTTTTGTTTTCGTAGTTTCATTTTCTTCTTCTTGAGTCATAGGAAACACCGTACTGTTAAAGGGGGTCGAGGTAAAACTAAGGAAAAATTTCCAAGTGATGCTCAACTCAAAATCCTACACCTACCCAATCCTTTCGAGTGAAGCCATTGGAAATCTCATACAGTTTAGTCAAGTTCTTCAGTGACAGAGACGAAGTTCTTCTATTCTCTGAGGAATTTGTTCTGACTGAGGAGTTAGAAATTCGCCAGTGTGGATTGCCTACAAGTGAGGATTATGATAGCCCTGAGGAATTTGATACTCAAATTTCCGACCGTTGCTGTGCTACGTGCCAGCTGTCCCAAAATATCTACCCACCTAACGGTCATATCATTGAAGGGCATTTATGTCTTATCATGTCGGGCTGCTCCCTAGGCTATAAATAGCCGCCCTCTACAACCACTAGCTGGTTGGCTGCTCCGAGAGATAGATTGACACTTGTCATTTAGAGCATCCCATCCTCCGAGGACTTTGAGCGAAAATCATCAAGTGAGGAAAAACCCAAAAACCCAAACACCTACAAACCCAAAGTGATTGAGCATCACTGAAGAGATTGTTCCTGTGTGGAACCGACGCTTGTTACCTTTGAGGATTGTGCATCCTCCAGACGGTTAGGCGTCATGGTCTAGAGCATCCAAGAGGAAATTGTGGATTGCCGAGTGACCGAGTATGTGAAGGTTTGGAAGTCACCTGAAGACTTACCACGAGTGGTTGGGAGAGGTCTGTGTGACCTTAGCTCAAGGAGAATACGGTGAGGACTAGGTGTCCTGGACTGTGTGTTCAGGACTGGGTGTCCGGGACTGTGTGTCCTCAGGTTTAAATACCTAGCCGCTCCAACCAGACATACAACTGTCACAGCAGTTGGAACTGGTCTACCAAATCAGTGTCTTCACCGAGCTACTGGTTCTATTTCCTCAACCCTTTCATTTCCTCGCATACTTGCTATGTATTTGATCATTACTGTTTGAAGACTTTGTCTGAAGACTTTCTCAATTTCCTCAGTTCAAATTCTTCAGTCGGTTTGTCTTCAGCCTGCTTATCCTGTGTTTACGCTACTCGTACTCTATGCTTGTTTTCATTTCATCATGATGACTGTGCTACTGCTCTGTTATGCTTGCATCTGAGTACTCATTCCACTGCTAAGTAGTTCGTCGCTTAGGAATTTCCTCACCTTGAAATTCCTCAGTGACGAATTTGTAAAAATCGCCTATTCACCCCCCCCCCCTCTAGTCGATATAACGCACTTTCAATATGCTTTGTGTTCTAATTCAAGAGGCAAATGACAAGCTTTTCCATAAACCATTTTGTATGGAGACATACCCATAGGATTTATATAAGCTGTTCTATAGGCCCAAAGTGCATCATCAAGTTTCTTAGACCAATTCTTTCGGGACCTATTGGCAGTTTTTTGTAATATTAATTTTATTTCTCTATTGCTAAGTTCAACTTGACCACTAGATTGAGGATGATAGGTGTCGTGGGAAACCACGGCCACCTATGGGGCCATGAGCCCCTTTTGGTTCGGCGGGGGGATGGGCACGTTGCACAAAGAGCGGAGAAGCATCACCCAGCGCGGCAGAGATCACACGGGCAGTTTTTACCCAGGTTCGGGCCGCCGTGAGGCGTAAAACCCTACTCCTGCTTTGGTGGATTGATGGTGGAAAAATGGTGGAGGAACGCAGCGCTCTTGCCCGGCAAGGTCGCCTCAGGGCGAGAGCAGCTACACGCGTATGAGTGTGTAAGGGTCCGGATCAGCCAACCCTTTCTACGGTCACCATGGGCCTCCTTTTATAGATCAAGGGGTCACCACAGTGGCAAGTCAGTCATTACATACTGATTAGATAGCAAACAGTGCTATCATACCTAACTCTGCAGGCTGACAGAGCGCATTAAATGCACCGCTCAACGTCACATCTCAGCTTGCCCGGCAGGCCCTGCCGGGCTGTTTTGCCAGCTTCGCGCCTGCTTGCTTGACACGTCTTTGGACGGGTGTCGCCTGGGGGTATTTTCTGTAGGAAGTGGCTGCCATGTGGCAAACAACAGCCACTTAGTCACTTTGGAGCTTCACACCGCACTGATCGACGACGTGCGTCGTGATGAGGTGGTGCGGTGGAGTGGTTCGCCTCCGTAAGCCCCGGCAGGCCTGCCAGGATGATCCTGAGACTTGCTTCCGGAGCAAACCCAACCTTTGCCAGGCTCGCCTGGCCGGCAGAGGAGGTTCTTCCCTTAGCGATATCTTGCTTCTCTACCTCATCTTGGTCTTCTTGATCTGCACTTTGGTCCTTCAAAGAATAGGTCTCTCATGCCTTGATCTGATCTTGAGTTTGTAATCTTGTTCTTGGGCCTGTGCACCGTCTGGGCAACGGACCCAGGGTTTGTTGCACCGACAGGAGCCCCCGGACCTAGCACAAACGCGCTACTGGGCATCATCGGGGTAGGCCCTAACCAGTGCACAGGGAGGAGCGCAAGGGTGGCTTCGCCCTTTGAGATCTTCTTTGCTTCTTCACTAACCCGAGCTTGGGTCAGTTTCTGGTTTTCCCACGCGTCGTGCGCAACGCCAATTGCGGTGGGGCCATTCTGGTAATGGCCCGTGAATGACTTTAACACACGGGCGAGTAACTGCCAATTCACTCTTCCCACCACGCCCTTATCCGTAGCCACGTATGCTGCATGCATCAAGTGGGGTAGGTAACGGAGGCGCGTGGTGCGGGAGAGCATCAAGGTAGGGGCCCGGTCTTCTTGGATTGGTGGGGGAGGACGATGATTACTCGTCGGGGAGTCAGCCTCCAGCCCCAGCTCGCCTATAAAAAGAAGAGCGGGGGAGGAGCGGAGGCATTAATCCACACTCCTTTCTTCCTCCATTCCTGATTTCTTCTGGTTATGCCGAAAGGGAGAGCCCGGGGCCAGGTCCTGGGTCCTAGCTTAGAGCTGGTGATGCTAAATGCTCGGGCTGATGCTTGGGGAGTGAGTCTGGTCTGGGTCCAGGGGTGGCGCAGTGGGCGAACCATCCGTGGTGCAGGAGATATCAAGCTTTCCCATTGTGGTGGAATGCTTGTCTCTTCTGTCCTGGCCGGTCGTCTGGTGGGGAGCGGCGTACCCCGAACCCCCTGGCCATCTTGGCCATCGGCCCCTTCTCCGGAGAAGGTGTCGGGCTGGGGGCCCGGTTTCTTTCTGGAGTGGTGGTTATGGAGGAAAACGAGGGAAGACGGAGAAGGCGGGTGGCAGGGCATCAGGTCGGAGTACGATGGCACCGACGCCTTCGTCTCCTTCTGGCGACCTGCCGCCTCATCTTTCCGCTCTTCCCCTCCCTCCCCGGCACCATCATCACCAGTCTCTTCGGGTGATAGCCGGGGAGGGATGTTCCCTTGGTGCCTTCGTCCCCCTCCAGCAGTCTTCCAGCTGAGCTTTGGTGGATGACTCCACCGGTACTCGAGCTGGGGCTTCTTCCTGGTCCTGGAGGTGGTGACCAGGGCACTGCCGAGCTGCTCCGTGTGCCCCTCCTTCGCAGCCTCGCCACTCTCGATCTTGTCAGGCTACGCCCGGGACCCTGACGGGATCGAGGTGGGCTCCTGCTTTGGTGCCCCCTTTTTAGTCCTCTTCTCTTCCCACCGCAATACCTGGCGGAGGGAAAACAAAAAGAGGAGATTACGAGGCACTTATCTTTTTTCAATCTTAAATCTGTAGGCACTTGCCAAATTTTAGTTCAAATAATGTAATCTCTTGAATCCATGTTTGTGTCCTGTAAGGTCTGTACTTGTTTGAAGCATATTAATGAAAAAGACAAACCTTGCCGAGGACTCGTGCATGTATATGTCCATGCAGAGGTGAGATGCCTCTATATTTATAAGTAAACGAGTTTCCCCCGGCAGGCTATCCTGCCAGTACCCTCTATTTTGTTGCCGGGGAGTTTGGCCTACCGGGCAAAAATCGTGAAGAGGGACCAGCCCCCCGCCAGTCCTTTTTCAACAAAGGCCACTGCGACCACCCCAACCGAAGCAACGTTCGAGTCGAAGGACGGGAGCACCTAAGTTTCAAAAGGGTTGCAGGGTTTTCTCATGCACAGGTCTTTACTTACAGAACACGTATGGATACAAGGAAGAACTTATCTGTTTGGCTTGCTGGAGATCGCAGTGTAGGCTCAACTTCTTACCTCCTCTTGGGCTGAATCCACGATAGGAGCCTGCAGTTTATGCAGATGAAAATGATGCCAGATGCGATCTTATCTACATGAACATGCGATGCTCATGATATGCTTATGCATGCATGCAACTTGTCGGGGGCCCCCAGCGCTTCATTTATTTCTCTGTTGCTCAAGGTCTGCGCCTGGCTTTGTACAAGGGGTTACATCCAACTGAGGCAAGGCCTATACAAAAGGGTGGCTGCCGGGCAGGGCCCGACAGCCGCGCCTTATGGGTAGAACTTGCGGAGATGCTCAATGTCCCATCAGTTTTGCAATTGAATGCCATCTCCGGTCTCCAGACGAACTGCGCCAGGTCTGGTGACTCGTACTACCCGGTAAGGGCCTTCCCACTTTGGCGTCAACTTGTTTGTACCCTTGGCGGACTAAACGCGCCTAAGGACAAGGTCGCCTTCCTCAAAACACCGGGCATGAACCCTGCAGCTATGATAGAGGCGCAGGGCTTGCTGATAGCGTGCAGCACGCGTAGTAGCCCGGAGACAGTTCTCCTCGAGAAGCACAGCGTCGTCACGCCGGTGCTGATCCTGCGCTACTTCATCGTAGGCAAGCACTCGAGGTGACCCGTAAATGAGTTCCGTGGGGATAACTGCTTCTGCCCCATAGACTAGGGAGAAGGGAGCCTGCCCGGTAGCTCGATTTGGTGTCGTTCTAAGGGACCAAAGAACCACCGGCAGCTCGTCGATCCATCGCCTGCCGCACTTCAGCAGCTTATCAAATGTTCTTGTCTTGAGGCCTCGCAACACTTCAGCGTTCGCCCTCTCAGCTTGTCCATTGCTTCTGGGATGTGCAACAGAGGCAAATGAGATCTTGCTTCTGAGGGCATGAACATATTGCATGAAGGCGCGGCTCGTGAACTGGGTGCCGTTGTCGGTGATGATCCGGGCAGGGACCCTGAAGCGGCACACCAATCCTTTCAAGAACTTGATAGCTGACTGAGCAGTCACCTTTCTCACGGCATCTACTTGCGTCCACTTTGTAAACTTGTCGATTGCAACGAACAAGAATTCAAAGCCCCCGGCAGCTCGGGGGAAAGGGCTGAGAATATCAAGCCCCCAGACCGAAAATGGCCATGATAAAGGGATTGTCTGAAGAGCTTAGGCAGGCAGATGGATGATCTTGGAATGGAACTCGCAGGCTTCACTCTTGCTAACTAGCTCGACCGCATCTTGCAGGGCTATGGCCCAATAGAATCCTTGCGGAATGCTTTCCCAACTAAAGCCCTTGATCCAATGTGGGAGCCGCACATGCCTTTGTGTATTTCCGCCAGCAGTTCCTTTCCTCCTTCCCGGCAAATGCACTTCAATTTCACACCGTTGGGCCTTCTTCTGTATAGTGTGTCATCGATAAACTGATACATACTGGCCCTCCGGGCTACTCTTTCAGCTTCTTCTTGCTCTTCGGGAAGTTCTCCGGTTTGGAGGAAATGGACTATGTGCCTTGCCCAAGTTGGAGCCTGGGGCTCGGCAACAAGGACTAGCGGTACCTCCTCATCTGTGGGAGCGTGTTCCTCGACCGCGGGGACCAGTGGCCCGGCAGGAGGGCGCAGCCCGGCAATCGAAGGGGAGTTGTTTCCGGCAGGGTCCCTGCCAGGAGCCCCGAGGGGCTCTACCGGGAGAGGCTTACCGGAGTCCAATTTCCTCCTCTTTCGGGCCATTGTTGTCGGGGATACGGAGGGCTGAGTAAGATGGAGAACAAAATTTCCTGGTTCCACAGGAAGCTTTTGTGCAGCACACTTTGACAGATAATCAGCGATGTTGTTTTCCGCACGGGGTACGTGCTCTGTTTGCAATCCATCAAAGTGCTCCTGTAATCTCCTCACTTCCTCAACGTATGCCTCCATCAATGGGCTTTGGTAATCCTTGTTGACTTGTCTCACCACAAGTTGTGAGTCTCCTCGAATGATCAGCTTCTTGATTCCCAATTCAGTGGCAATCCTAAGCCCGGCAAGGAGCCCTTCATACTCTGATGTATTGTTGGTCGCCTCCTCCCGGGGAAAATGCATCTGGACGACGTACTTCAAGTGTTCTCCAGTGGGAGCAACGAGAAGCACATCAGCCCCCGCACCTTGTAGGGAGAAGGCACCATCGAAATACATGATCCATTCTTGGGGCGCTTCCTTGATGGGGATAACTGTTTCAAGCACTTCTTCGTCAGGGGTTGGCGTCCATTCTGCAATAAACTCTGCCAATGCCCTACTCTGAATCATTGATGTGCTTTCAAACTTCAGGCCAAAGCTGGATAACTCCAATGCCCAATCCACTATCCTGCCGGTAGCCTCTGGGTTTTGGAGTATCCTTTGCAACGGGAAGCGAGTGACAACCGTGTTCTATTGGGCTTGGAAGTAGTGGCGCAGTTTCCTTGAGGCCATGATAAGGCCAAAAATCAACTTTTGCACACCAGAGTACCTTGATCTAGCCCCCTGTAACAGGGAGCTGACGAAGTACACTAGGCGCTGCACTACTTTCTTCCTTGTCACGTCCTTGGGGTTGCCTTCACTTCCGTGCTCCTCTTTATCCTGATCCATATCTGACCTTGCCGGGCTATTCTCTCTCTCTTTCCTGGATGGGACACTAGCTGAGGTTGCTGCTTCCTCTACTTCCCGCTGTGCCACTAGTGCTGCACTAACCACTTGATTGGTGGCTGCCAGATATAGCAGCAACGGCTCTTGTGGTCTAGGAGCAACCAAAGTGGGCACAGAGGACAAGTAGGCCTTCAAATCTTGCAGTGATGCGTCTGCTTCCGGGGTCCACTTCATGGGTCCTGCCTTCTTCAAAATTTTGAAGAACGGCAACATGCGTTCGGCAGACTTGGAGATGAATCTGCTAAGCACGGCAACGCACCCCATCAAACGCCTCACATCCTTAACTGTCTTGGGTGCTTGAATCTGCTCGATAGCCTTGATCTTATCTGGGTTGGCTTCAATCCCGCGGTGGGACACAAAGAAACCAAGTAGCTTGCCGGAGGGAACACCAAACACACACTTCTCTGGGTTCAGCTTCAAGTTGATCTTGCGCAGATTAGCAAATGTCTCTTCCAAATCTTGGATGAGGGTTGATCTATCCTTGGTCTTGACCACAATATCATCCATATAAGCTTCAATGTTCCTGTACTACTGTGGTTCAAAACCAACCTGGACTGCTCTTGCAAAAATGGACCCGGCACTCTTCAACCCGAAAGGCATGCGCACAAAGCAGTACGTATCGCATGGGGTGATGAATGAGGTCTTTTCTTCATCTTCCTTGGACATAAAGATCTGATGATACCCAGAGTATGCATCCAGAAAGGATAGCAAATCACACCCGGAAGTGGAATCCACAATTTGGTCGATGCGCGGCAAGGGGAATGGGTCCTTTGGGCATGCCTTGTTCAGATCCGTGAAATCTATGCAAAGCCTCCATTTCCCATTAGCCTTGCGCACAACCACTGGGTTCGCTAACCATGTTGGATGTAGTACTCCTCTGACCAGACGAGCTGCCTCAAGTTTCTTGATTTCCTCGGCAATGAACTGTTGCCGCTCCAAGGCCTGCTTTCGGACCTTCTGCTTGATGGGTCGGGCATGTGGGCAGACAGCAAGGTGGTGCTCGATTACCTCCCTGGGAACACTGGGGATATCAGATGGTTGCCAGGAAAACAGATCGATATTCGCCCGCAGGAAGGCAACGAGCGCACTTTCCTATTTGTCGTCAAGGGTGGCACTGATAGTAAAAGTACCATCAGCGCCAGCCAGCCCTGCCGGGACCTTTTTCACATGGGGTGCCGCAGCCTTGGATTTCTTGCTGTTGGAACTTTCTGGCACGTCATCCATAGGCATAGCATACCCTGAAGAGGTACGCTTCCCAGACTCATTGCTGGTGTCTCTGCTAGCCTTCTTCTTTCCTTTGATTTCCTTGGCGGGAACTGCGGCTTCCGCGGCCCCTGCCGCGACTGCATCCCGGTACATCTTATCCACGCAAATAATTGCGTCCTTGTCTGATGGGATGGAAATGACACCTACTGGCCCTGGCATCTTCAAAGTGTTGTAGGCATAGTGGGATGCCACCATGAATTTTGCCAAAGCTGGGCGTCCAAGGATTCCATTATATGGCAGGGGGAGGTCGACCACATCAAACACAACCCTCTCAGTCCGGTAGTTCAACTCCCCCCAAATGTCACTGGCAACGTGATCTTTCCCTTAGGATGACTCCTGCCGGGATTGACTCCTTGAAATGTGCCAGTAACCTTAAGCTCTTCCTCTGCTATCTGGAGTTTGCTGATAACCTTTGGGGAAATCAGATTCAACCCGGCACCGCCGTCAACCAACATCTTTGTGACTTTGAGGTTGCGAATCGTTGGTGAGACCAACAACGGCAAGCACCCTACCGCAGTGGTGCGGTCAGGATGGTCCTCTTGATCAAAGATGATGGGCGTGCGTGACCACTTGAGCGGCTTCCGAGAATCTACCACTGGCTCCACGGCATTGACCTCACGCGCCCACTATTTAAGTTGGCGGTGAGAGGAGTGCAAAGATGCACCCCCGTCAATACACATGGTGTTAGTGGCCTTCTGGAATTCCTGCTCGCCGGTTTCCTCTTCATCCCCTCCATCACTCTCAGCATTGCAATCCTCCTTCTCTTGGCCCCTGGTGGGTTTTCCTTGGTTCCGAGGAGCCTTGCAGGGGCGATTTGCTTCACCACCCCGGCCCTTCCCGCCAGTACCATTCTGACCTTTTTCCTTATCACACTTCTCATACTCAGCCCTCTGCTTCTTGACGAGCTGCTCAACCTGGTGACACTCTTGGAGATCGTGGCCCTTGGTCCAATGAATCTTGCAATAGGGCCCATCGCCTTTCCCAGCCTTCTCGGCAGCCGCAGCCTCCCGGCAGTCAGTGCACGTGGCAACTTCCTTGCCGGGGGCTTCGGTCTTAGCCTTCTTGCCGGTACTAGGCGTGCCCGGACTTTCAACGGTCATCACTGCCTTATCCTTGCGCCTCTTGTTGTGCTTCTTGTTCTTCTCCTTCTGACTGGTGGACTCATCGTCATCCTCTGAGTCGATGTCGATGCAATCTTCCTCTCCAGGGAGTTTCCTCCCTTCCTCCACCTGAGCACATTTGTCCACCAAGGTGTAAAGCTCCTTCACAGTCTTGGGCAGCCGAACGTTCATCTTGGAACGTATCCTGCGGTTGCGCACGTTGGATTGGAAGGCGACTATCACAGCTGCCGGGTAGATATCTGGGATATTTCTGTGTACTCGGCTGAATCTCTACAAGTACTTTCGCAGAGTCTCTCCTTCTTTCTGCTGGAGAAGCTGCAAATCACTGGGCCGCTCTGGTTCTTAATGGCCACCCATGAAGGCGCCAATGAACTCATGGCACAGGTCAGCCCAGGTCGAAATGGATTTCTCTGGCAAGTGCATCAGCCAAGACCTCACATTTGACTTGAGTGCCAAAGGGAAGTAATTGGCGAATACCTTCTCATATCTTCCCCCGGCAGCTTGAACAGCGATGGTGTAGATGCTCAAGAACTCTGCCGGGTTCATCCTCCCATCATACTTCTCTGGAATCTCTGGCTTGAACGTGCGAGCGGATGGCCAACGGACTTGCTGCAGCTCACGGGTGAAAGCAAGGCACCCAACCTCGAAAGGCAGGCACATGCCATCTCCGAGTGCGGGTTCGTCGACGTCGAGGCCATCGCACCCATTGGACAGGCGGTGGTTGTCGCGGCGTCGCTCGACGACGACGCGCGCGCCTTGCCTCCGCCCGCCCTCTGGGGCTCGTCATTGCCCTGGACGCGCTCGAGGGTCAGAAGAGGCCATCGAGACGTCATCTGGTTCTTGGTTTCACGGCTCCCGCGCTGGCTGCCGTGGTGGGGATTGCACCGTGGCGATGGCCCCTTCCGTATGGCCAGCATCACGGGCCGTCGTCGCTGCTTGGGGAGGCCGTGGCGGGCCAGCTCGCTGTGATCCTCCCGCCTCGGTGAAGCCAATCAGGCTTTGGATGGTGGCTCGCCACTCATCCATCTGATCGGCTGCCGGCGGGAATCTCAATAGTTGTTGAGCCCGTGCCATGGCCTCTGAGGCAGTGCTCGACATAGGTGATGATGATGTAGATCGCGGTGTCGCTCGGCTCCTGATAGTGCCGGTAATGACTGCACCGCGCCCTCGTTGTTGCGAACCAGCTGCTTGGATGGCATGGTGACGCGGTGGGGGCGCTTGAAGGCCAGCGGCCCCGTTGGGCACAGTAACTGGGTCAGCTCGTTCCAGAGGAGGCGCACGCCCTGCAGTCGCGCCCGCGGCGGGGCGGCGGGAGGGTTGCGATTCGCCCCAGAACGAGTGCCACCACTGCGGCTGTGCCCTTCGGCAAGGAGAAGAGGTGCAGGCGGAATAAGCTCTCCACTCGTACCTCGTGGAGCATGGCCGCCGGGATGTTGCTGATGTTGTCCTTCCCCGGTGCCTCCCGTTCCTGCTTCGGCCGTGGGGGAGGTGGTGACAACGCCGCCTACGCCGACCACATCTCCCGCAGCATCCACATCCTCACGCATCCCCGCATTCCCCGCAATGTCGGCGGTCGCGGGCGACGGAGCCTTTGAGGTGGACCGGTGATTTGCGGCTCTGGACTTCTTCTTGGGCGCCATAGTTGATGACACCGTCAATGAAGAGAATGGCGATGAAGATGACGCGCTATTGACGCTCTCGGGTTCGCGCAAGTGATCCCCCTACCTGGCGCGCCAAAGATGTTGTGGGAAACCACGGCCACGTATGGGGCCATGAGGCCCTTTTGGTTCGGTGGGGGGATGGGCACATTGCACAAAGAGCGGAGAAGCGTCACACAGCACGGTAGAGATCACACAGGTAGTTTTTACCCAGGTTCGGGCCGCCGTGAGGCGTAAAACCCTACTCCTGCTTTGGTGGATTGATGGTGGAAAAATGGTGGAGGAACATAGCGCTCTTACCCGGCAAGGTCGCCTCGGGGCGAGAGCAGCTACGCGCGTATGAGTGTGTAAGGGTCCGGATCAACGAACCCTTTCTACGGTCGCCATGGGCCTCCTTTTATAGATCAAGGGGTCAGCACAGTGGCAAATCAGTCATTAGATAGTGATTAGATAGCAAACAGTGCTATCATACCTAACTCTGCAGGCTGATAGAGCGCATTAAATGCGCCGCTCAACGTCACATCTCAGCTTGCCCGGCAAGCCCTGCCAGGCTGTTTTGCTAGCTGCGCGCCTGCTTGCTTGACATGTCTCAGGACGGGTGTCGCCTGGGGGTATTTTCTGTAGGAAGTGGCTGCCATGTGGCAAACAACAACCACTTAGTCACTTTGGAGCTTGACACCGCACTGATCAACGACGTGCATCGTGATGAGGTGGTGCGGTGGAGTGGTTTGCCTCCGTAAGCCCCGGCAGGCCTGCGGGACGATCCTGAGACTTGTTTCCGGAGCAAACCCAACCTTTACTAGGCTCACCTGCCCGACAGAGGAGGTTCTTCCCTTAGTGATATCTTGCTTCTCCAGCTCATCTTGGTCTTCTTGATCTGCACTTTGGTCCTTCAAAGAATAGGTCTCTCATGCCTTGATCTGATCTTGAGTTTGTAATCTTGTTCTTGGGCCTGTGCACAGTCTGGGCAATGGACCCAGGGTTTGTTGCACCGACAATAGGGTGATGCAATTCTATGGTTAACATCATATTTAGCAAGCATTTTACGGAAAGCACCATGAATAAAGTGTGAACCACCATCAGTCATTAAATACCTAGGGACCCCAAACCTTGGGAAAATAACTTATTTAAGCATTTTAATGGAGGTGTTATGATCAGCACTACTAGTTGGAATAACTTCTACCCACTTAGTAACATAATCAACAACAACCAAAATATGTGTATAACCATTAGAGGAAGGAAAAGGTCACATATAATCAAAACCCCAAACATCACATGGTTCAACAACAAGTGAATAATTCATAGGCATTTCCTGACGCTTACAGATATTACCAATTCTTTGACATTCATCACAAGACAAGAAAAACTTACGGGCATCTTTGAAAAGAATAGGCCAATAAAAACCAAATTGAATACCTTATGCGCAGTTCTATCTCCTGCATGATGTCCTCCATAGGCTTCGGAGTGACATTTCCGTAGGATTTATTTCTGTTCATGCTCAGGTACACAACGTCTAATAATAACATCTACTCCCTCTTTATAAAGATGTGGGTCATCCCAAAAGTAATGCCTTAAGTCATAGAAGAATTTTTTCTTTTGTTGGTATGTGAAACTAGGTGGTATAAATTTAGCAACAATATAATTAGCATAGTCAGCGTACCAAGGAGTGTTATGAGAAGCATTTATTACAACTAGTTGTTCATCAGGAAAGCTATCATCAATAGGTAGTGGGTCATCAAGAATATTTTCTAACCTAGACAAGTTATCAGCTACGGGGTTCTCAGCTCCTTTCCTATTAGTGATGTGTATGTTGGGATCTATGGTAGGGTGCATCGACTGCAAATTAAAGTTTTCCTATGCGTAGAACAACCAAGAACATGCTACGGGAGATGGATCACAGATCTTTACCACTAGACGCGCAGTGCCGTGTAGCGGAAGTAGAGTTGGGGCAGCGCGTCCAGAGTCGTCTCCTCCTCGTCCGATCTCCCTTGAACAGCCGGAGTGGATCCCGCGTACAAGTTCGCCGGAGCGGCGCAAGTGCACCGCCTCTAACGGTATCCGCGCGTGCAGGAGGAACACCGTGCGGCGGATTGCTAGGTCCGATCACACAGCCGACGACAAGTGGAGGTGGCTATTCGCAACACATGCAAACCCTAGTGACAGCGCCGAAGCGATCAATCGCATGAGTGTGCCGCACCTCCACTTTATATAGGCGTCTGTCGTGGGCTCAACACTTGGGCCTCGCACGGACCCTAAAGCCCAAAATCTGTTCGGCCTGGATCCGAGTCCGAGTAGGATCACTCTGACTCGTGGAGTCAGGCCGGGCCTCACAGGTTCCTTCCCTTAAGCATGCAACCCCTTAGGTTCTCTTTCACTTGGTCGCGAGTCAGATCACATCTAACTCGGCTAGTAGGCAGTGGCCTCTTGCAAAGCATGCCGACTCCAAGTGTCCGATGAAGCTGGTTAGGCGAACCTGTACAACATGTCACACTTCTGTTCCCTTTGCCACATGATATATGTTGTCAGGCTCAAGGTGAGTCTGTCATCCTTGTGCTAGCCCGACCTCTTTCTTGTTCCAGTGATGCCGACCACTAACCGGATTATCTCATAATCCATGTCGCATGGCCATGCTTATCTTGGTCGGATCACACGAGGGGGCCAGATTATATCTCTCCTGATCGGAGGGGCAAATCCCATCTTGCTCGACCATGTCTTGCAGCATGGGTCTGGACAAGCCCGAAACCTACCTTTGTAACTACCCAGTCACGGAGTAGCATTTGGTCGGCCCAAAGCAGGTCTGTCACCATCCCAAGTACATGCGCCAGCTCAGGTCTTAGGACATAGAACATATGTTGTACTAGAGACTCACAGATGACATATCGCTGCGTCTCATAGTTGGGTCTGTCTGACTCGGACCTTATCTCAACTCGAATCCGACTATGTCGAATCCGACCAGACCCTTCCGAGTCCATATTATCCGGTTAGCATCCAATGCTCCATGGCTAGTGAGACCAAGCCATCAACCGTGTCATATGCTAGTCTAGTCGGCTGTGCGTCCACACAGCCCTTTCGACTAGGGACCTTTAGGACAGTCATCATACAATGCATAGTCCCACAAACAAGTCATGTACTTGCTGATACACATCATTGACAATGTCCAAGGACTATCTTTATTCATAAACACATAGGAAATATCATCATACATGATTGCCTCTAGGGCATATCTCCAACAGTGTAAGTCAAATTCTTGTAGCAAGAGAACCCACCTAATGAGTCTAGGTTTAGCATCTTTCTTTTCCATAAGATATTTTATAGCAGTATGATCAGTGTGAACAATTACTTTGGAATCAACAATGTAAGATCTGAATTTATCACAAGCAAACACAACTGCTAAAAATTCTTTCTCAGTAGTAGCATAATTTCTTTGGGCACTGTCTAGAGTTTTCCTAGCATAATGGATAACATTTAATTTCTTATCAATTCTTTGTCCTAGAACAGCATCAACATCATAATGACTAGCATCACACATAATTTCAAATGGCAAGTTCCAATCAGGTGGTTGAACAATAGGTGCAGAAGTTAAAGCTTTCTTAAGTGTTTCAAAGGCTTCTTCACAATCATCATCAAAAACAAATGGAACATCCTTTTGTAAAAGATTAGTGAGAGGCCTAGAAATTTTAGAGAAGTCTTTAATGAATGTCCTATAGAAACCAACATGACCAAGGAAACTACGAATACCTTTAATGTCTTTAGGACATGGCATTTTCTCAATTGCATCAACTTTAGCTTTATCCACCTCAATACCTCGTTCGGAGATTTTTTGCCCCAAGACAATGCCTTCATTAACCATAAAGTGGCACTTCTCCCAATTCAAGACAAGATTAGTTTTTTCACATCTTTGCAAAACTCGATCAAGGTTGCTTAAGCAATCTTCAAAAGAAGTTCCGTAAATGGAAAAATCATCCATAAAACCTCAACAATCACTACTGTAGGATGCTGCTAACGTGGCACTACGATCAGAGACCCTTTGACGAAACTGTGTGCGATGCATTAATCGCAAACGGTGATGTAAAAAAACCATAAAAAATGATGCAAAACATTTGCGATGGCGGAGATATCAAACACGGTTTAGATTTTAGTTGTGTGTGCAATGTAGGACATACGATTGATCCATACGAACTGTTTGCGATAAGACAGAACAACAGAAATGGGCAGCCATATCAAGGTGTGTGCGATATACAGCATATTGTTTGCTCAGATTAACTGTTTGCTATTAGGGAATGCGATAGAAACGGTTAGCCAGATCAAGGTGTGTGTGATATACGGCATACGGTTCACTCGGATGAACTGTTTTCGATTAGGGAACACAATAGAAAAAGTTGAACTTAACAAGATGTGTGTGATATGCGGCATACAGTTCACATAGATGAACTATTTGCGATGAGCCAAAAAAAACACAAACGATTCGTGTAAACAAGATGTGTGTGATACGCGGCAAACAGCCCACTCGGATGAACGGTTTGCGATGAGAAAATATAACACAGACGGTTACTAGAGTTAATTCGTGTGCGATTCTTTGTGTACTAAAAACTTTGAAAAATGCATACTAGTTGCTTGTGATGGCTAGGAGTATCGCACAAGATGCGTGTGCGAGTACTCGTGTGCGATGATTAGTAAGTTACACACATACTGTCGTGGTTCGACACGATCACCTATGGGACCATCGGCCCCTTTGTGGTTCGGCAAGGGGGAAGGGCGTGTTGCACAAAGAGCGGAGACCTTAGAACAGCACGACAATGGTGACACGGGTGGTTTTTACCCAGGTTCGGGCCACCACAAGGCGTAAAACCCTACTCCTGCTTTGGTGGATTGAGTGGAAGACCACGACGAACGCGCAGCGCTCAAGCCCGGCAAGGTTGCCTCGGGGGAGGAGCAGCTACGCGCGTATGAGTGTACAAGGGTCCGAATCATTTCTATGGTTGCCTTGGCCCTCCTTTTATAGGTCAAGAGGTTACCACAGTGGCAAAACAGTCATTATCTAGTGATTAGATAGCCACAGTGCTATCATACCAAACTCTGCAGACAGGACAAGGTGCATTAAATGCACGGCTTAGTGTCACGTCGTGGATGCAGCCCGGCAAGCCTTGCTGTGCCATCCAGCCAACTTCTCGCCTGTCTGCGTGACACGCCCCTGGACGGGTGTCATTTAGGGGTGATATTCCTCTGAAATGGCTGCCACGTGCTGAATGATGATACGTCTCCAACGTATCTATAATTTTTTATCGTTTCATGCTGTTATATTATCATTCCTGGATGTTTTACAATCATTTTATAGTCATTTTATATCATTTTTGGGTACTAACCTATTGACATAGTGCCAAGTGCCAGTTGCTGTTTTTTGCATGTTTTTTACATCGCAGGAAATCAATACCAAATGGAGTCCAAACGTAGCGAAACTTTTTGTGGATTTTTTTGGACCAGAAGACATCCAGTGGGCCGGAGAAGCGCCTGGGGGGTGCTCCGAGGGGAGCACAACCCACCAGGGCGCGCCTGGAGGCCCAGGCGCGCCCTGCTGGGTTGTGCCCACCTCGGGTGCCCCCCGAACCGCCTCTTTGCTCTATAAATACCCCAATATTCCAGAAACCCTAGGGGAGTCGACAAAAAATCAATTCCAGCCGCCGCAGAGTCTAGAACCACCAGATCCAATCTAGATACCATCATGGAGGGGTTCACCACTTCCATTGGTGCCTCTCCGATGATGCGTGAGTAGTTCTTTGTAGACCTACGGGTCCGTAGTTAGTAGCTAGATGGCTTTCTCTCTCTCGTTTGATTCTCAATACAATGGTCTCTTGGAGATCCATATGATGTAACTCTTTTTTGCGGTGTGTTTGTTGGGATCCGATGAACTTTGAGTTTATGATCAGATCTATCTTTTTATCCATGAAAGTTATTTGAGTCTTCTTTGATCTCTTATATGCATGATTGCTTATAGCCTCGTATTTCTTCTCCGATATTTGGGTTTTGTTTGGCCAACTTGATCTATTTATCTTGCAATGGGAAGAGGTGCTTTGTAGTGGGTTCGATCTTACGGTGCTTGATCCCAGTGACACAAGGGGAACCGACACGTATGTATCGTTGCTACTAAGGATAAAACGATGGGGTCTATTTCTACATAAATAGATCTTGTCTACATCATGTCATCGTTCTTATTGCATTACTTCGTTTCTCCATGAACTTAATACACTAGATGCATGCTGGATAGCGGTCGATGTATGGAGTAATAGTAGTAGATGCAGGCAGGAGTCGGTCTACTAATCTTGGACGTGATGCCTATATAATGATCATTGCCTGGATATCGTCATGATTATTTGAAGTTCTATCAATTGCCCAACAGTAATTTGTTCACCCACCATTTGCTATTTTTCTCGAGAGAAGTCACTAGTGAAACCTACGGCCCCCGGGTCTCTTTTCCAATATATTTGCTTTCAAGATCTGTTTTGCTATTCGCTTTTTTATTTATTTGCAACTTTTATTTTCAGATCTGTTAAACCAAAAATACAAAAGTACCTTGCTGCACTTTATTTTATTTGGCGTTCGATCTATCAATATTTACTACTCTCTCACGTCCGTTTGCCAATTTTTGGCACCGTTGCCCGAAAGGGATTGACAACCCCTTTTACACATCGGGTTGCGAGTATTTGTTATTTGTGTGCAGGTGCTGTTTACGTAGTGTTGCTTGGTTCTCCTACTGGTTCGATAACCTTGGTCTCATCACTATGGGAAATACCTACCGCCGCTGTGCTGCATCATCCCTTCCTCTTTGGGGAAATACCGACGTAGCTTCAAGCCGCATCAAAAGGAATTTCTGGCGCCGTTGCCGGGGAGGATCTACAACATATACCAGGTTCCTAATCACAAATCTCATCTCCTCACAATTTACATTATTTGCCATTTGCCTCCCGTTTTCCTCTCCCCCACTTCACAAAAATTTACCGTTTTATTTGCCCTCTTTTTCGTTCGCCGTTTTCCCGTCAGATCTATCTTGTGTGCAATTTTGTTTGCCACCTTTTGTCATTATGGATAGTTCTTCCTCTATTGCGTGCACTCCCGAGAACGAAGTTCTCAACTTTAAACAAAGGGGAGGAGAGAATTTAAAAGATGCTTGGTATAGAATTTGCAATGCTCATAATAGATCTATCCATAAGCAATCTACCGTTGTTCTTCTTCGCTGTTTTTATGTGGGCATCACCACTTGGTATAGATTCGTCCTTGATACGATTACCGATGGAAATTTCTTGATGTGTCCCTCTCTTGATGCTTTTAATGCTATGGAAAATTTAGTAGGCTCACCACTTCTTATGATTAATGAAACAACTTTTACTCTTGAGCATGTTATGGAAAGACTAGATGCTATTGAAAAGAAAATGCTTACTAAAGAGCATATTGAAAACTTGGATAAAAAGATGCATAATTTTGCCACTAAAATTGGGTCAAAAGAGGGAGAAGTTTTTAAGTTGCTAAAAGAAAAGGGGACCGTAATTCATGAAAGAATTAAAGAAAGCCCGTCTCGGATTGATAAACTAGAAGAAATCTTTAGTAATCTAAGTACAGCTTTTGCTTCCGCCAATACTCCCGTAAAAATTGGCAAGACTACTCAAGTTACTAAAAACAAGGGTGCAACTTCTAGTAGTGATAAAGGAGATCTTAAGATGATTAGTATCCATCCCAATTTTATTGAAGTGATAAGAGACCCTATTTGCAAGAATGAAATTTTCAATCTCGTGCCTAGAAGTATTGTCGTTTAAAATTTGTATGCTAAATCCTTGAAAAATTCTAAGTGTTTGATTGAAGAATTGGAGACCCAAGACGACAAAACTTAGATCCTTGCTTTATGCCTAGCTAGGGGCGTGAAACAATAGCGCTTGTTGGGAGGCAACCCAATGAATAAAATTTATTTTTGCTTTTTGCTTTCTGTTCTTGAGTGTTTGCACAATTATGCTACTGTTATAATTGTGTTTTTTGTGTTTTAATTAGTGTTTGTGCCAAGTAAAGCCTTTAGGATTGATTTGGGTGATAGTTGATTTGATCTTGTTGGAAAACAGAAACTTTTGCGTCCAGTAAAACAATTTTTAAAATTCATAGCAGAGGCAAAAAATTCTGAAGTTTTTTACCCAAGATTTATATACAAATTTCCTCTGTTTTCCTAATTTTTCAGAATTTTTGGAGTTTCATAAGTATTCGAAATATTCAGATTGCTACAGACTATTCTGTTTTTGACAGATTCTGTTTTCTTTGCGTTGTGTGCTTGTTTTGATCATTCTATGGTTTTCTTTGATGAGTTTTTGCCATAGAAAAGTTGGAATACAGTAGATATAATGCAATAATAAAATATGAATTTGTTTGCTACAGTACTTATAGTAGTGATTTGCTTTCTTATACTAACGGATCTCACAAAGGTTTTGTTGAGTTTTGTGTGATTGAAGTTTTCAAGTTTTGGGTTATCTTACGATGGATGAGGGAATAAGGAGTAAGAAGAGACTAAGCTTGGGGATGCCCATGGAATCCCAAGATATTATCCAAATAGAAGCAAGCAACTAAGCTTGGGGATGCCCCGAGTGGCATCCCCTCTTTCTTTTAACGACCATCGGTATTTTACTCGAAGCTATATTTTTATTCGTCACATACTATGAGTTTTGCTTGGAGCGTCTTGTACGATATGAGCCTTTGCTTGTTTTGATTTATGTTCTAAGTCATGAATCTTTGCTGGACACACCTATTTGAGAGAGCCAAAATTATGCCATGACTTGTTAGAATTGCTCTCTATGCTTCACTTAAATTTTTATGAGCTATGGATTTGCTCTAGTGCTTCACTTATATCTTTTTGAGCACGGCGTGCTTTAGTATTTTTGAAGAAATGCTCTCATGCTTCACTTAGATTTATTTGGGAGTTAGTAAATTTTTTTAAGAAATTATCTCTTGCTTCACGTAAATTAATTTGAGAGAAAGAAATATCATGCTCATGATCTTCACTTATATTTGTTTGAGCTTATCAAAAGCAACACATGAAAATTAGTCCCAAGTGATAGATATCCAAGAAGGATATAATAAAAACTTTCATGAAGATCATTGGACAAAATAAACTTTCATGATGATGTGATATGTGAGTTATGTTGATGAGTAATTGTGCTTTAGTAAGAATATTGGTGTTAAGGTTTGTGGTTCGCTATGTAAGCATGAAAGTCAATAGTCATGCAATGAAATTATATCCTACTTACGGTGCATTATTCGGTGTTAATTATGCTTAATGCTTGCTTATGAGATTATTCATTTTTTGGTTGGTCGCTTCTCAATCTTTTGCTAGCCTTCATTTTGCACTAAGTATGATCACTACTTGTGCATCCAAAACCCTTTAAACCAGTTTTGCCACATGAGTCCACTATATCTACCTATATGCGGTATTCTTTTGCCGTTCTAAGCAAATTTGTATGTGCCATCTCTAATTTTCAAAATAAACTTCTCTTTTGTGTGTTCGTACCGCTCGCGAGGCGGTGAGGGGTGGCTAATATTTTCCATGCTAGATGTGTTATTCTCACGATGAGTGTTTATTCACTTGTCATTGCACGAGAGTAAGGCAAAGGTATTAGGGATGCCCAGTCCCAAAATGAAAAAATGAATTTACTTTATGTTGTCAAATAATAAATCCCTTGGAAAGTGTTGGTATGGAGGGCACCCGTGGATACGGCTAGCCTTGGAAAGTGAAAGAAATGGTGGAAAAAGGAATAAACTTTATTTTCTGTTTGGGGACCGCCTATGATATATCTAGCATGGAAAGTGTTGGGAACTCTAAGTCGTTTTCGTTGGTGGGAAAAGCACACCTCCCAAAATGTTTTTTATCTCTCAATTTTCGCTTTGAGCTCTGGCACCTCTACAAATCTCTACTTCCCTCTGCGAAGGGCCTTTCTTTACCTTATGCAATTTTTATTTTTAATTTGAGTCTTCATCTTCTCTTATAAAGCACCAACTAGGAGGCACTATGATCGTACTTGAGCATTGGGTGTAGTTAATATGCGAGTGTGTTTCATGAATGGATCAATGGTTGAGCATGATGGGCTAGGGATAACTTATTTTAGCGTTGATATTTTGAAAGACATAGTTGCTTGTTGATATGCTTGAGTATTTAAGTTATCATGTCAAAACTAGACTATTGCTTTGAACCATATAAAAGTCCAAATGTCCATGCTATAAAAGAAAGAATATGATATTGCATGTTAGGCAGCATTCCACATCAAAAATTCTGTTTTTATCATTTACCTACTCGAGGAAGAGCAGGAATTAAGCTTGGGGATGCTGATACGTCTCCAACGTATCTATAATTTTTTATCGTTCCATGCTGTTATATTATCATTCTTGGATGTTTTACAATCATTTTATAGTCATTTTATATCATTTTTTGGTACTAACCTATTGACATAGTGCCAAGTGCCAGTTGCTGTTTTTTGCATGTTTTTTACATCGCAGGAAATCAATACCAAACGGAGTCCAAACGCAGCGAAAATTTTTGTGGATTTTTTTTGGACCAGAAGACATCGAGTGGGCCGGAGAAGCGACTGGGGGGTGCTCCGAGGGGAGCACAACCCACCAGGGCGCGCCTGGAGGCCCAGGCGCGCCCAGCTGGGTTGTGCCCACCTCAGGTGCCCCCCGAACCGCCTCTTTGCTCTATAAATACCGCAATATTCCAAAAACCCTAGGGGAATCGACGAAAAATCAATTCCAGCCACCGAAGAGTCCAGAACCACCAGATCCAATCTAGACACCATCACGGAGGGGTTCACCACTTCCATTGGTGCCTCTTCGACGATGCGTGAGTAGTTCTTTGTAGACCTACGGGTCCGTAGTTAGTAGCTAGATGGCTTTCTCTCTCTTGTTTGATTCTCAATACAATGGTCTCTTGGAGATCCATATGATGTAACTCTTTTTTGCGGTGTGTTTGTTGGGATCCGATGAACTTTGAGTTTATGATCAGATCTATCTTTTTATCCATGAAAGTTATTTGAGTCTTCTTTGATCTCTTATATGCATGATTGCTTATAGCCTCGTATTTCTTCTCTGATATTTGGGTTTTGTTTGGCCAACTTGATCTATTTATCTTGCAATGGGAAGAGGTGCTTTGTAGTGGGTTCGATCTTACGGTGCTTGATCCTAGTGACAAAAGGGGAACCGACACGTATGTATCATTGCTACTAAGGATAAAACGATGGGGTCTATTTCTACATAAATAGATCTTGTCTGCATCATGTCATCATTCTTATTGCATTACTCCGTTTCTCCATGAACTTAATACACTAGATGCATGCTGGATAGCGGTCGATGTGTGGAGTAATAGTAGTAGATGCAGGCAGGAGTCAGTCTACTAATCTTGGACGTGATGCCTATATAATGATCATTGCCTGGATATCGTCATGATTATGTGAAGTTCTATCAATTGCCCAACAGTAATTTGTTCACCCACCGTTTGCTATTTTTCTCGAGAGAAGCCACTAGTGAAACCTACGGCCCCCGGGTCTCTTTTCCAATATATTTGCTTTCAAGATCTGTTTTGCTATTCACTCTTTTATTTATTTGCAACTTTTATTTTCAGATCTATTAAACCAAAAATACAAAAATACCTTGCTGCACTTTATTTTATTTGGCATTCAATCTATCAATATTTACTACTCTCTCACGTCCGTTTGCCAATTTTTGGCGCCGTTGCCCGAAAGGGATTGACAACTCCTTTTACACGTCGGGTTGCGAGTATTTGTTATTTGTGTGCAGGTGTTGTTTACGTAGTGTTGCTTGGTTCTCCTACTGGTTCGATAACCTTGGTCTCATCACTATGGGAAATACCTACCGCCGCTGTGCTGCATCATCCCTTCCTCTTTGGGGAAATACCGATGTAGCTTCAAGCCGCATCAAATGACTGCCACTTAATCACTTGGGGGCTCAACACCACACCAATAAGCGACTTGCGTTGCTGTGAGGTGGAGCGGTGGAGCCTTGGCGGGATAGCAGGCCGCCAGTGCCCGGCAGCCCTTGCCGGGGAGGTCTTGGGACTTGCCCTTGGGGTGGCCTCGACCTGACCAGGCTCGCCTGCCCGGCAAGGGAGGCTTTTCCCTTGGTGATATCTTGCTGTTTTGGCTTGTCTTGGTCTTCTTGATGCGCCCTTTGATTCCTCAAAGAGCTATTTCTTCCGCTTGTCCTTGGTGAAGCTTGCTTCCTTGCTGCCGCGCCTGTGTACGGTCCGGGCAACATACGCAAAGGTTCGTTGCACCGACAGGAGCCCTCGGGCCTGGTCCAACGTGCTGCTGAGTACTGTTGGGGTAGACCCTTTCAGGTACACAGGCAGGGGTCTTGTGCTGATATTCTTCGTTTCCTTGATATTTTCCTTGCTTCTTCATTAATCTGTGCTTGAGTCAGTTTCCGGTTTTTCCGTGCGTCGTGCCAGGCGTTATGGGGGAGTTTTAAGCCACGATCTGTGGCTACCCACATCCCACGTTCACGGAGTGGTAACTGCCATCCCACTAGCCACTACTAGGGAAAACCTTATAGACAGAATATTACCAGCAGCGCGGTTTAAAAAATAGCGCTACTGCTACTTAGCAGTAGCACTCTACAACAAACAGTGCTACTGATATCTACATAGCAGTAGCGCGTCAGGAGGAAATAGCGCTACTACTACAATTGCCATGACCTTGCCGCCAGACTAGGTATAGCAGTAGCGCCTGTTTCCTCAACGCGCTACGGCTATGTCGTTTAGCAGCAGCGCTTTATCTTAATGAGCGCTACTGCTAAAGCCAGCCTATCTTCGCCACCGGCCGCCCCTCACTCTCCCCTCTCCACTCCACTCTCACTCTCCCCCACACCCCCCGTCGTCCGCCGCCGCCACCGTTCCCCGACCACCATCGTCGCCCGCCGCCGCCGACGCTCCTGCTCCTCCTCCACTGAGGTAGTTCCTCCATCCCTCCTCCTTCCACCTCCCTCCCCTCCTCGTCCCTCTCCTGATCCCTCCCTACCTACCGCGCCCTCCTCCCTCCTCCTCTGGCCAAGCCCTCCGCCGACAACCCTCCTCCCACCGCCCTCCTCCCCCTCCTCCTCCTCCTCCCTCCTCCCACCCCCTCCTCCCTCCATCTCTCCTAAACCCTAAATTGTTTTTACTGTTCTTGTATAATGTGGTTTTTTAACTGTTTTTAGTAAGTGTTTAATAGAAATAGTTTATTTAGGAAGTGGTTAATAGAACTAGTTTATTTATAGTAAGTGCTTAATAGAACTAGTTTATTTATAGTAAGTGCTTAATAGACTAGTGAATAGGTTTTTTGAATATAAAAAAGTTTTAGTAATAGAAAATTTTAGTAATATAATTTTTTAGGTATAGAAAATTTTCAATTATAGAACTCTATTGGAATGCTATATCAGAAATTTTTAGGTATCAAATTTAGTAATAAATTTTTTTAAAATCTATTGGAATTTAAAAAAAAAAGAAATCTATTGGAATGCTATATGAGAAAATTATAGAAATCTATTGGGATGTCATTATCACTTTGTCATCAAAGAATGCTATATGAGATTTGATGATCTAAAATTTTACTCGGTGGAATATGCAGGCTTTGTAGAGTCGTGTCTCCTTGGAGTGATCGTCATCCGAGCTACCTCTACTTTCTCTACACCCGAGTCGGTGAGCTAAAAGTCCACCTCCTCCTTCTCTACTCATTGGTGTTGAATAGAGTAGAACTAGGGTATTTAGTTATGCTTCTTAAACAAATGAAATGTTCGGGTTATAAGATATATTGAAATGTTTTTGTCAATATTGAACCATTGAAATGCAATGAGCACCAGTTTAAGCATCGTTGTATGTGTATGGACATCTTCGTATCGCAGGGAAAATCTGAGTGGCCTATGTTTTGCCGGAGTGTTGATTCATTTCCGTTCCGGCAAATTTCAGGCGCTCCATATGTCCTATTTTAGCAAAGGTCATGCCGGATTTTTCCGTGAATTTAATGTTTCCTGGTAATTGCCTTCGATCGATTTTCCGGTGCATATTGAGTAATAGTGATCTGTGTGTTGAGTTTCCTGGTAGTTGCCTTCGATCGATTTTCAATTAATGTTTCAACTATGAACATAGGAAATGTCTGACAACAAAAGGGAATTCATTATGTGATAACATTGCGAAGACGAGCGCGGCCTGTGCGACAGGCCTCACCTAGTTGGTGGTAGGCGCTTCAGCATCATGCTGGATGAGAACTTTGAAGTGGATACAGTAAGTCACAACGAGAAGTCTTTTTTCATAATTAAGCATGACTTCTGCTTCTTTTGCTTCAACTTATAATTTTATTTTTTTACAATTCTACTAGTGTATCCCCTGCCATGCAAGAATTTATGTCTTGGATAAGATTGGTTTCAGTAGTATGGAAAGTATGGAGGTAAAGAGAGTTCACTTGAGGACCGAGCATGGTTATACTTTTGCCGTAAAATTATACAATGCAGACACGTACTCCTATTTTGAATGCAAAAATTGGAGAGCACTATGCAAGGCTTATGCATTTGAGCCTAATATGCTTATCACCTTTGATATTCGTCCGGAAGATGAAATTGAAGGTAATATCGACATCTGGGTTGATGTACAGACGCCTCCAGTTCTACCATTATGTGAGTTTCTCAACCATATTTATTAAGTAATTTATATTGTTTATTTAAAAATAGTTGGCAACTAATTTCTATTGACAGCTTATTTCCATTCAAGCAAACATGTCCGACGCTTGGTAGACAGCACCTACTACTGTCCCGGGGCTGAACTAAACTGCGAGGAGATAAGTCATTATGTTTCATGGCTTGAGGATCTTGATACTGTCAAGACAGGTTATTTTCCTGGACTTCAAAATATTAGTACTCAATACGTGCGACCACTAGTGTGCGTATTGAACTACGGTCACATCTATTTAGGAAAGATGGTAAGATTTTTACTATTTGTCCTTAGTGCATCTTTTGCATACATTATTTTTTAAGCTAAACTTCATTGCTAAGTATGTTACTACGATGTTCTTCAACAGGGACTCCCGATGAATGTTGTGCCTTATTGGATCGAGCCTAAAGGTCCCATGACAATGGTTAGCTTACGGCCAAGATATCCTGCATTGCACATGAGTGCATTCATGATTTCTCAAAGCGAGCAAGTCTTAATAGTCAAAGACTGGAGCAAAATTGTGAAGGATCACAGCAGAGAAGTACTAGGGGGCAGCAATCAGAAGCGCAACCCACAATTAGGAGACAGGTTCATCTGCATTCTCCAATATGATGAAGCAGGGGTGCTACACATGTTTTATGCTATTTTACCTGAGAGAGAGCAGCAGGAGTGATTAGCTAGCTAGAATGAGTTTGAAGATGATGATGTGCTACACTATGACTATGATGATTAAATAGCTAGTGTTGGTGGTAATGACTATGATGATTATTATTAGCTAGTGTTGGTGGTGATTAGATAGCTACACTATGACTATGATGATTAAATAGTGTTGGTGGTAATGACTATGATGATTATTAGCTAGTGTTGTTGGTGATGATATGATGCAAGAGTTTTTATATTAATATGATGATGATGTTGATCATGATTATCATGATGATTTGTTATTATGATCATGATTATCATGATGATTTGTTACTATGATCATGATTAGTTATGGACATAATGATATAACAACCTCTTAATTGGTACTGTATCAAAATTTGTATAACGGCGTATAAATATAGTAAAAATGAAAAAAATGAAGAACAGAATACTAGTAGAGCTAGACAGGAAGCACGCTACTAGTAGTTAGATTAGCAGTAGCGCTGGAAACAATACACGCTACGGCTATATGTCTTAGCAGTAGCGTGTGTCACACGCGCTACTGCTAAGGAATAGCTGTAGCGCCTTACTAGTAGAGCGAGGCCCCGCGCTACTAGTAGGCATTAAACCCGCGCTACTACTAGGCTTTTCCCTAGTAGTGAGCTTCTCCGCTTCTGGCGTTTCCGCCACGTATGCTGCATGCATTGCACAGGGTTGGTGGCGGACGCGGGGAGCACGGAAATGTGTGCCATGGCAGAAAGCTAGGCACCACGGATTTGCACACAGGGTCGGCCTTGATTCCCCGAGCTGTTGGTGGTGCGGAGGGGTCGGATTGGCAGAGCAGGGCAGTTGGCCCCTTGGTGAGGAGCCAGCCCTCGGCCCCGTTTTCCTATAAAAAAGGAAACATGGGTGGGGTGCTGGCTCACACCTATCTCTTCCTCCTTCCTTCTAGCATTGCTTTTGCACCATGGTGAGGGGGAGAGGTCGTAGTGGCACTCCAGCAGCGGCGACAAGAGCTTCTGCTCAACAGCGCCTCCCTCCTCCCGTTGGGGACGTGGGAGCGGAACCCGTCATGAGGGGAGGCAGGAGAGGGCGAGGACGTGGTCGCCGTGGTGCTCGGGGTCGGGGAGGACAAGGCGGTGATCTTATCGCACCTCCTCCAGCTGCTCAGGACGCCAATGAAGGCCACGTCGGGAACCAGCCACTGGAGTTCATCGTCAAGCTGCGAGGGCCCCCGCGCAGCCGTCTTCGGCTTCCTACTCCATTTGCAAGGGTGATGGAGATCGAGCAGCCGCCGGGGTTGAGGTTGCACATGAGGGGCTGCTGTAATGGCAGCATGCGGGCGGACGTGGATTTTCCCGCTCCTCATGTCATGCTCCTCCGGCGTGGCTGGAAGACTTTTGCTTGCGCTCATAGCTTGGCGGCCGGGCACATCCTCCATTTCAAGTTAATGGACGCCACCCTGCTCTCCGTCAAGGTCTTCAGATGCTCGGGTGGTCGCTTAGGGTGCTGCGCGGAGAGCTCGACTGACGATGAAAGCTCCTCCTTGAGCGATAGCGACGAGGAGGACAGTGACGGTGATGACGACGGAGCCGGTGGGGAGGACGACGGCTCCGACTCCAGCTGAACACCAGCCGCGCCGTCACCGTCAACCGACGGCACCGCCATCTGCACCTGCATCTTCTCCCCGGCAAGGCGATTTGCCAGGGTGTTGGGTGTGGGTGGTACCCTTGCCTCCTCCAGCTGGACCCCGGCAGGCTTCCTCGTGGCTCCAGCTTCATTCACCCTACCGGGTCCTGCTGGCCCTGGTGGCGGTGACCAGGGTGTTGCCTTGTCGCTCCCCCCATCTATCACCTTCGCCCGCGCCCTCTCGATCTTGTCAGGCTGCTCTCCGCGGGCCTTGATGGGGTCAGGCTGGGCTTCTGCACGGGCACTCCTTTTGCCCTTTTTGCCTCCCACTATGGTTCCTAGGAGGAGAAGGGCAAGAAAGGTATTACAGGGCACTTATCTTTTTTCAGTCTAAAACATGTAGGCATTTGCCAAATTTTAGTCTTAAATATGTAATCTTCTTTATCCATGTTTGTGCTCTATAAGATCTGTACTTGTTTATCTGCATATTAATGAAAAAGACAAGCTTTGCCGGGTACTTGTGCATGTATTACATCCATGCAGAGGTGGAGTGCCTCTATACGTACAAGTAAACAAGTTTTCTCCGGCAAGCTATCCTGCCGGTGCCTTTCATTTGTTGCCGCGGGGTTTGGCCTGCCGGTCTCAAAACTATGAAAAGGGACCAGCCCCCCGTCGAACCTTCTCTATCAAAGGCCACTACAACCACCTTGACCAAAGCAACGTTCAGGTCAAAGGATGGGAGCACCTATGCTTCGAGGGTAGCAAGGTTTCTATATGCACAAGTTTGCTTCTTACAAAACATGTATGAATAAGAAGAAACTTATCTTTTTTTTTGGCTTGTCGGGGAACGGTATGTAGGCTTGTTTCCGTTTCTTGTCTTTAGGACCGAGTCCGCGGCAAGAGCCCTGCAGTTTAGTGTAGATGAAAACAAAGCTACATATGACCTTACCTACATGATAATGCCATGCTCATGTTATGCTATGCATGCATGCAAGTTTTTGGGGCCCCCATCGCTTCGTTTATTAATCTGCTGCTTAGGGTCTGCGTCTGGCTTTGTACAAAGGGTTACATGCAGCATCGGCAAGGCTTGTACAAAAGGGTGGCTGCCAGGCAGGGCCCAACAGCCGCGCCTTACGGTAGAACTTACGGAGATGCTCAATATTCCATGAGTTTTGCAATTGAATGCCATCTCCGGTCTCCAGACGGACTGCGCCAGGTCTGGTGACTCGTACCACCCGGTAAGGGCCTTCCCACTTTGGCGTCAACTTGTTTGCACCCTTGGCGGACTGAACGCGCCTAAGGACAAGGTCACCTTCCTCAAGGCTCCAGGGGTGAACCCTGCGGCTGTGATAGCGGCACAGGGCCTGCTGATAGCGTGCAGCACGCGTAACAGCCCGGAGACGATTCTCCTCGAGGAGCACGGCATCGTCATGCCGGTGCTGCTCTTGCTCTACTTCATCGTAGGCAAGTACTCGAGGTGACCCGTATATGAGTTCCGTGGGGATCACTGCTTCTGCCCCATACACTAGGGAGAAGGGAGTCTGGCCGGTAGCTCGATTTGGTGTCGTACGGAGGGACCAAAGAACCACCGGCAGCTCATCAATCCAGCGCCTGCCACACTTCGGCAGCCTATCAAATGTTCTTGTCTTGAGTCCTCACAGCGCTTCAGCGTTCGCTCTCTCAGCTTGTCCATTGCTTCTGGGATGAGCAACAGAGGCGAATGAAACCTTGCTTCCAAGGGCTTGAACGTATTGCATGAAGGCGCGGCTCGTGAACTGGGTGCCGTTGTCAATGATGACTCTGGCGGGTACTCCGAAGCGGCACACCAGTCCTTTCAGAAACTTGATAGCTGACTGTGCGGTCACCTTCCTCACGGGCTCCACCTCCGGCCACTTTGAGAACTTCTCGATGGTGACGCACAAGAACTCAAAGCCCCTGGTAGCACGGGGGAAGGGGCCCAAGATGTCGAGCCCCCAGACCGAAAAGGGCCATGACAAAGGGATCGTCTGGAGAGCTTGAGCAGGCTGATGGATATTCTTGGAGTGGAACTGGCAGGCTTCACATCTGGTGACTAGCTCGATTGCATTTTGGAAGGACGTGGGCCAGTAGAAACCTTGCCGGAAAGCTTTTCCAACCAAGGCCCTTGATCCAATATGAGAGCTGCACATGCCTCTGTGTATCTCTGCCAACAGTTCCTTCCCCTCTTCCCGGCAAATGCACTTCAATTTCACACCATTGGGCCTCCTTCTGTATAGCGCATCATCGACGAACTGATACATACTGGCCCTCCGGGCTACTCTTTCAGCTTCTTCTTACTCTTCGGGAAGTTCTCCTGTTTGGAGGTAACGGACTATGTGTCGTGCCCAAGTTCGAGCCTGAGGCTCGACAACAAGGATCAGCAGCACCTCCTCATTCGTGGGAGCGCATGCCTCAACCGCAAGGACTGGTAGTTCGGCGGGAGGGTGCTGCTCGCCAAGCGAAGTGGAGTTGTTCCCGCCAACCTCTCTGTCGGGGACTTTAGGGAGCTCTGCCGGGAGAGGCTTGCCGGAGTCCAGTTTCCTCCTCTTTCTGGCCATTGTTGCCGGGGATACGGAGGGTTGAGTCAGGTGGAGAATAAAAGTCCCTGGTTCCACAGGAAGCTTTTGCGCAGCGCACTTTGACAGATGATCAGCAATGTTGTTTTCTGCACGGGGTACGTGCTCTGTTTGCAATCCGTCAAAGCGCTCCTCCAGCTTTCTCACTTCCTCCACGTATGCCTCCATTAATGGACTCTAATAATCCTTGTTCACTTGCCTCACCACGAGCTATGAGTCTCCTCATATGACCAACTTCTTAATTCCCAACTCCGTCGTGATTCTGAGCCCTGCAAGGAGTCCTTCATACTCTGCAGTGTTGTTAGTTGCCTTCTCCTGGGGGAAATGCATCCGGATCACATACTTGAGGTGCTCCCCAGTGGGTGAGATGAGGAGCATGCCAGCCCCTGCACCTTGAAGTGAGAAGGCACCATCAAAGTACATGATCGATTCTTGGGGCGCTTCCTTGCCGGGGATAACTGTTTCTAGTGCCTCTTCGTCTGGGGTAGGTGTCCACTCCGCAATAAACTCTGCCAGTGCTCTGCTCTGAATGGTTGATGTGCTCTCAAACTTCAAACCAAAACTTGATAACTCCAAAGCCCATTCCACTATTCTGCCAGTGGCCTCTGGATTCCTCAGTATGCGCTGCAAAGGGAATCGGGTGACAATTGTGATCTCGTGGGCTTGGAAGTAGTCACTGGTACCGTAAGGTGCTATACAAAAGGTTTTTAACCCCTTTCCGCGATGGCATTTGGAACCGTCGCCTAGTGAGTGACTGCGATAGGGGGGTCCTTCCCACATGACCCAGAAACCATCGGGGATAGGCGAGCGGCTACTGACGATCGCCATAGAATAAACGTATGAGAAGCCGCCCCAGTCCCACATGTTACATCTCGATGTTACTTTTCTGATCAGAGAGACATCCCAAATGATTACGCTGCTATAGTCGTGTGAAAAAGGTGGACATCAACATTTAATCTACCGATATGTTTGTGATAGGTACGTTATCGCACATGGTTCAAGAATGAAAAATGTGTGCGGTGCCTCTACTGACGCCAATGTGTCCATTTTTATAACTGTGTGCGATTGGTATTCCTATCACACACGCACACTGGTTTGAAACATTTGCCGTATTACCATGAATTGCACACGCATATGAGACGAAACCATGTGTGTGTCCGTCGGGCATCGCAAACGTTTCACGTCAAAGAACCGTCTGTTCTCTATTTTTCATCACACACGTTGTTTTCTTTCTAACCGTGTGCACATTATTTTATTCGCTCCTATATGATTTTATTTTTCCCTATAATTTATTATTCAAATTGGAAATTTTGAAATATGAAATGTGGAATTCAAATTCTCAGCACAATGGTTCAACAACGAATCCATAAATAAAATTGTCAGTACAATATGTTCAGTAATTACAGGATTAGACAGCAATTAACTATGATGAACCACAATATTTAGAGGCGGTAAAGGTGAAGAGACAAGTGTAAATCATTTTGACTGCCGATGGTGTTGAAGAAGCGGAATGCCCATAATGTGCCTTCCTGCATGCCATAGGCACGAACAACTTTTGTCCAACCCCTTGTGACGATCGCCCGCCCATCCTTCATCGCCTTCAGGAAGACTTCTAGAGCATTATCATGGCAGCATGAATTATATACTTTAACCTTAGTTGCCTCCACTCCGGTCATGTAGTTTGCAAGGTAATCATCAGTAAATAGCTTCGGAAACCACTGAAAAGAGAAAAATATCAGATACTAAGGTCTAATAGAGTAACTTGTTGTGGGCAGGGGGAAAAGGCAACACATTACTTACCATCCTAAAGTTCACTGTTGTCTTGGACAAAGTGTAAATAAAGAGCTTAATTCCCATCACCCGTTTCTTTTGCCTAAGAATCTTTCTTAGTTTCCTCACTTGACGCTTGTTCATGAATATCTCATTGCCCCATACGCAAAAGGGATCGAAGCATGGATCAGTACCGCTCATATATGTACCTACAAGCAACTAGTAAATGTTAGAAGCTAAACTAAGATTGCACAAATGATGTAAAATACAACTACCTACGTTCCTAAGTACAAGTATTTTTAAAGATTTCAATATGAACTACATACGGATGTATATAGAATTATAGATATAGTTTAGATTAGAATCTAGATTCACTCATTTTGCTCCTTATGTAGTCTATATTGGAATCTCTAAAAATACTTATATTTAGGAACAGATGGTGTATAAGACATGGGATGCAGCTAACCTCGACGGCAAACAACAACATCGCCCATTGTAGCCTTGTTTAAGTACATGGAAAGCCAATGTTAACTACAACAGGGTTAACATCCACCAAAAATAGCGCATGGTAATAAAACAGCAGCATGTGTAGTGATATCTTCATTGCGAAAGAGTAGCACAGTAGCAAAGGGACGGATTAAAAAATGGATACAACTATTAATTGCAACAGGCTTAACAGCATCCTAAGTCATGTTTTGTAAGTTTGTAGCCATTGAAATACAACTGTTTAAAAATGGATACAACTGTTAATTGCAACAAGCTTAATAGCCATTGAAACCGGTATTGATAAAAATGCAATTGGCAGAGTTAAACATCACAAGGCAGGTGCTGCCAGAGCAGAGAATGGCCTAGTTGTCTATAAAAAGGTAGGGAAAATAGCTAAAACGTGTTAGGCATGTTTACTACAACATGCTTAATACATCGACCGTACAAAACATAGCCATTAATTGCAACTGGTATTGGTAAGATTGAACTGGTGAGTTCATACTTTGTAAGTCCTGAGAGGTAGTTGCTGGGGCACTTCATCTTGGCCAGAGCCTGCCCAAAGTCAGCGGCGGCCGAGGCGAGCTCTTCCTCCGGGTCGAAGCGTGGATCAGTGCCGCCGACATGTGTACCTACAAGAAGCAAGTAAATGTTAGAAGCCAAACTGCAATTGCACAAATGATGTAAAATACTGTAAGACATGGGATGCAACTAACCTCGATGGCAAAAAACAGCATCGCCCGTTATGGCCCTGCGTAAGTACATGGAAAGGCATGTTAAGTACAAGAGGGTTAGCGTCCACCAAAAATAGCAAATGGGCAGCATCTCTAGTATATCTTCATTGCGGAGAGTAGCACGGTAGCAAAGGGACAGATTAAAAAATGGATACAACTGTTAATTGCAACAGGCTTAATAGAATCCTAAGTCATGTTTTGTAAGTTTGTAGCCATTGAAATACAACTGTTTAAAAATGGATACAACTGTTAATTGCAACAGGCTTAATAGCCATTGAAACCGGTACTGATAAAAATGCAATTGGCAGAGTTAAACATCACACGACAAGTGCTGCCAGAGCAGAGAATGGCCCAGTTGTCTATAAAAAGGTAGGGAAAGTAGCTAAAATGTGTTAGGCATGTTTACTACAACATGCTTAATACATCGACCGTACAAAACATAGCCATTAATTGCAACTGGTATTGGTAAGATTGAACTGGTGAGTACATACTTGGTAAGTCCTCAGAGGTAGTTGCTGGGGCACTTCATCTTGGCCAGAGCCCACCCAAAGTCAGCGGCGGCGAAGGCGAGCTGTTCCTCCGGGTCGAAGCATGGATCAGTGCCACTGACATGTGTACCTATAGGCAACCAGTAAATGTTAGAAGTTAAACTGCAATTGCACAAATGATGTGAAATATTGTAAGACATGGGATGCAGCTAACCTTGATGGCAAACAACAGCATCAGCCGTTATGACCCTGCGTAAGTACATGGACAGGCATGTTAAGTACAACAGGGTTAGCATCCATCAAAAATAGCAAATGGGCAGCATCTCTAGTGATATCCTGAGTCATGTATTGTAAGTTTGTTGCTAGTATTGGTGAAATTGAGCTGGACAGTTAATACTTGAACATCACACAGTGTGCAGTACTAAAATAAACAAGGCACGAACATGCTTAATACATCAACCGTACAAAACATAGCCATTGCAAGTGGTATTGGTAAGATTGAGCTGGTCAGATCATACATGTTAAGTCCTGGGGGGTAGTCTCTGGGGCACTTCATCTGGGCCAGAGCCTGCACCAAGTCGGCGGCGGCGGAGGCGAGGTGTTCCTCCGGGTCAACACGCACAGCGGCCATCACGCCATGGACCGCCATCAGCTCCTCGACCTCCACGTGATATATGCTCTGGAGGTAGGGGTGGTGGGGATTTGGAGGCATGAGGATGTTTCGCAGGCGCCATTTAAGCAATCAGGCCGGGGCCGTGATAGAGATCGGTGGGTTACCTGACTGGATCCGAGCAGAACATAGATGTGGTTGAAGCTGTGGTTGTGGCGGCGGCGGTTTGAGCTGCCGGTAGGGGGAGGGGGAGGGGGAGATACTGAGGAAATTTGATGGGTGGGGATGTGGTGGGAGGAATAAATTCTGAAATCGCGCGCCTAATGAAAATTTCACTGCGAAACTTGAAACTTGGGCGGGGGAAACACACAACGCAGACGAAGCGCGTAAAATACTCATGTGCGAGAAAAGAGAAAATTGGCAGATCCCGTCTCCAAAAAAATGTACACGTGTAGTTGATTTTTTCGGACAATTGTACGCCTGGTTTATTAGGAAACATCGCACAGGTAACTGACTTATGGATCATTAACGCAAAAAAACGCACACGGGTACGCCATAGAAACCGTGTGTTTGTGATCTTCTAATAATTCTTATATCTATCAGCATCTCCAACCGCACATAATTTCAAAAATCTCTTTCATTGTATAAGGATTATTCAATGTACATGAACGAGGCAAGGTGACACCCGACGAGCAATCATCGGTAATTTGCTCTAGGACTAGTACGTATGTAGTACTGGTAGATGCTCGTAATTAATTATACAAACTTACAGGCGACACACGCACTAACTACTTCTCACATGCTGCCATCGGGGCGGTAGCCCACCGTGCTTCGATCTCCGCCAAGCTCTCCTCAGCACGGTGTGCGGCCTCTTCTTTCTTGCAGTGGCGGGACTCTCTTTTCTTGACTGCTTTCTGCCTTTTCCGCTCCTTCTGTGCACCTTTGGCCGCCTCTAGATCCACCGCCCATTCGGCCATGGCAGCCTCAAAGTCCACCCACGTAACTGTGTGGCCGCCGGCGGTGATGAACTCGGCGCGGCGAGATGCCATCGCTTCCTTACCATGTGTGCGGTCGCGGGCGGCGAGGAACGCGGCGCGGCGGGATGCCATCGCTTCCTTACCAGTTACTGTGCGCCGCGGTGCCATGAACGACGCTTGGAGAGAGCTCTGGGACGGAGTGGCCGGGCAGCCGTACAGTGCGGTGGTTTTTAAGAGCTCAATGACAAACGACGAAGGAAATTTGGCTTCCCTTACAATTTTGCTCGTTCATTATCGCACACAGTTCATCTCCGTTGCCTTCGGAAACAGTGTGCACTGAGCCTATTGTGTGTTGCATTATGACTGGCCGGAACCCCAGCCATGCGGATCGCGCGTGTGCACCGTAGGATGCGCCACGATCGAACGGCAATCCACGTCCCTCACATCACACCCGTGTAGCTGTAGCTGGATTGGATTTATATGCGCTAAATGCCTAGAAAATGAACATAATCCCCTAAATATGGTAAATGAGCCCGAAAAAAATGCCAAATTTGAACACAGTGATTTGCAGGGTGTATGTTCATCGTAGAAAAATCTGCCGGGCAAAGAACGAAGAAAATTTGGATTCCCCTTCAATCTTGGTGATTTGCCTCTCGAAAGCATGGAACTTCCTCGGTGATGGTTCGATTTATGAAGGGCGTGCATGACGACATAAGCCAAACCTTCTCAAATTTTTACCAGGGCATGGTGAGGCCATACCATGGCACCATGCCAGGCGTCATGTTTTTCAAGCATTTATTTCATTTTTTCTATAGTTGAAAACCCAATAAACAAACATTTGTGGTTGACTATTGCCACACATTTCATCGAAATATCTACCCATTCCTTGTAAAAGGCATGAGAATTTACTAAATGGCACGAGCATGGTTTTCCAGGCCATTCTTGTGCACCCTTTCATGCACCGATTGTTTGAACTTGAATTATGTGCATTAATGCCTAGAAAATGCACATAATCCCCTAAATATGGTAAATGAACCTGGAAAATTGCCAAATTTGAACACGGTGATTTGCAGGGTGTATGTTCATCGTAGAAAAAACTCATGGACAAAGGACAAAAGAAATTTGGATCCCCCTTCAATCTTGCTGATTTGCCCCTCGAAACCATGAAACTTCCTCGGTGATGGTTCGATTTATGAAAGGCATGCATGACGACATAAGGCAAACATTCTCAAATTTTTACCAGGGCACGGTGAGGCCATACCATGGCACCACGCCAGGCGTCATGTTTTCCAAGCATGTATTTCATTTTTGTATAGTTGTTAACCGAGTAAACGACGCGTTTGTGGCTGACTATTGCCACACATTTCCTTGAAATCTCTGCCCATTCCTTGTAAAAGGCATGAGAATTTACTAAATAGCATGAGCATGGTTTTCCAGACCGTTCTTGTGCACCTTTTCATGCACCGATTGTTCGAATTTGAATTATGTGCATTAATGCCTAGAAAATGCACATAATCCCCTAAATATGGTAAATGAGCCCAGAAAAATGTCAAATTTGAACACGTTGCATTGGAGGGGGTATGTTGATCGTTGGAAAAAAACTGAATGACAAACTAGGACGGAAATTTGGATTCCCCTTCAATCTTGGTGATTTCCCTCTAGAAAGCATGGAACTTCCTCGGTGATGGTTCGATTTTTGAAGGGCATGCATGACGACATAAATCAAACCTTCTTAGCTTTTTACCAGGGCACGGTGAGGCCATACCATGGCACCATGCCAGGCGTCATGTTTTTCAAGCACGTATTTCATTTTTCTATAGTTGATAACCCAGTAAATGACGCTTTTGTGGTTGACTATTGCCACACATTCCCTTGAAATCTCTGCCCATTCCTTGTAAAAGGCATGGGAATTTACTAAATACCACGAGTATGGTTTTTCCATACCGTTCTTGTGCACCTTTTCATGCATCGATTGTTCGAATTTGAATTATGTGGATTAATGCCTAGAAAATGCACATAATCCCCTAAATATGGTAAATGAGCCCGAAAAAATGCCAAATTTGAACATGTTGCATTCGAGGGGGTATGTTGATTGTAGAAAAAACTGAATGACAAGCTAGGAAGGAAATTTGGATTCCCGACCCCTTCAATCTTGCTGATTTCCCCCTCGAAACCATGAAAATTCCTCGGTGATGGTTTGATTTATGAATGGCGTGGACGACGACATAAGCCAAACCTTCTCAAATTTGTACCAGGGCATGGTGAGGCCATACCATGGCACCATGCCAGCCGTCATGTTTTTCAAGCATGTATTTCATTTTTCTACAGTTGAAAAACCAATAAACGACGTGTTTGTGGTTGACTATTGCAAAACATTTCCGTGAAATATCTGCCCATTCCTTGTAAAAGGCATGAGAATTTACTAAATAGCACGATCATGGTTTTACAGACCGTTCTCATGCACCTTTTCATGCACCGATTGTTTGAATTTGAATTACGTGCATTAATGCCTAGAAAATGCACATAATCCCCTAAATATTGTAAATGAACCCGGAAAAGTGCCAAATATGAACACGGTGATTTGCAGGGTTTATGTTCATTGTAGAAAAAAAAACTCATGGACAAAGGACAAAGGAAATTTGGATTCCCCTTCAATCTCGGTGATTTACTATCGCACACGATTCATCTCCATCGCCTCTGCGAACCGTGTGTGTTCACCCACACATGCAAAAGGAAAAAGAAAACCCTCGCCCACTTTGTCCCCACCCACTCGCAGCGGAGTCCTCCGCAACTCTGCACCTCATCAACTTCTATCGCGGCGGCCACCCTAAGCTTGACGGCTGTCGTCGGCGGGCGGAGGTCGCGCTCCAAACGGCACAGGATTTCGCCCCTACCGCTTTTCGCCGCCTATCTGCACCGACATTCTAGACTCTGGTCGATTGGGGTTTTCTGCGGGATTGGGCCGGGGATTTTTCTCATGGAGAAGGTAATCAAGTTAGCGAAATATTCACTCATCTCTTATCGCAGTCCGTCAGACGCTGTTAATCAACCGGCGGAAATCGCCGTGGATTCATTTTTCTTCTAGTTGATTCGAGGGTTTTCATTCATGTGTCCATAGTGCGAGCACAAATCGGGCAAGTGTGGTCGCGGCCAAACGAAAACGAAGTTCTATCTCACCATTCTGGATGACTTCAGGGAGCGCTCGGTATGTTCAATCTCAGCCTACCACGGTCGGCATGGCCTAAATTTGTGAACATATACCGTCTGTTGCTACATTTGGATAAAAGGTACGGTGCCACGTGCAGCCTAGATGTCAAAGCCGATTCCCCCCCCCCCTATATTAGGCAAATATATGATGTATTGTTCATTCAGTTACTCTCATATTTGCATCAAATCTTTGTTACATTATCTATTTTTAATTATATATTTTTGTACTTTGCTTTCATCTATATATTGATCTGTTCTATCAGTTACTCCCACATTTGCATCTTGCTCTATTATTTCAATATATCTAATTTACGATCTTAATTTTCATTTCAAGCAGTACATCCCTTGCTTTGCAAGAACAGGAGTAGAAGGAAATCTTGGGCTTTACTTTGTTGATGACTCCATGGATGTCATATTGACAACGCAGCATGGATTTACAATGACGGTTAGCGTAAAACTTGATAAAGATGGTCACTCCTATTTTGATGCGGACCTTTGGAGAAAAATGTCTAAGTGTTATGAACTGAAAGCTGGCAATAAAATTCTAGTGTGTGCACCACAGCCTAGTCTAATTAACATGGATGTTTACTTCCCCAGCGTCACCAGCCGATCAAAGTCTGATCGAGGTTAGTGTCCTTTCAACTTTCTCCATGCTGGCATATTACTTAGCAAAATCGGGGTAATAGTTCTGACTAAATGATCACTATTTAAGCAACCAATTGTGATTTCATTTTCTGACTCTGTTCCTAGGCAGTAACAAATTCTATTTACCAATTTATGCGCACTATATATTCTTCTGCCATGTTCTGAATAAATAATACATTTCCACCTTTTAAGCAGGATATGTTGGATGCATAGTGAACGATCTATATGTTACTAAGCGTACCAAATTTCACTGGAAGGACTTGAAGCATGTCATAAACTTTGTTGATAATCTGACAGAGATAGCACAGCGTATGAACGCTGGATTTTGGATGGGATTAATTATACCTATGGTGCACACATTGAACAAGACCAATTGTGTGCACAAAACCCTGGTACAAAGTCTTATTTTTATGTTGATGCTCCTAAACTATATATATCTTCAACGATATGTTACAATTGGTTTTTATTCTACATTTCAACAGAAATTGCCCGCTGTAGCAGTTCTTGGATCGATTTCCCAGCGTGGTCGAATTACACTTGTGCCTGCTAATAATGCCAAAGTGATTGCAAGGTACTGCATTTCCCGCAGAAATGGAACCATTCAAATTAACAAGTTCTCGCTTGTCGTGGCAATGCATCCATATTGGAAAATTGGAGACACTATTCTACACATGCTCTACCAAGGCACAGGAGGGCTCTTCCTTTTCATTGACGAGATGCCGAGTCGCCGTGATCAAGCTGCTTCCAGCGGATAGTTGTGGTTGTTGGCCCTCAGCCTCTTAAAATGTGCTAGTTGTTACTATGTTAAGTATGTAGATATGGACCATATGGTTGTTGGCCCTCAGCCTCTTAAAATGTGATAGTTGTTACTATGTTAAGTATGTAGATATGGACTATATGGTTGTCAAAACTGTGTTACGAAGATCCTCCTTTTGTTGAATAGTATAACCACTATATATATGTTACTCAAATGTTGTTAGCCAAGTTCTTAAATTTTCATGGAAAGTATTAGTATCGTACACAGTTCATTGAGTTTAAGCGTGTGCCCGATGTCCAGAAGGCATTTGCATATTAACTGTCCATATTGCAAATTCACACACGTGTTAACATAAGGAAACATATATGTAACTTACTAATCATCGCACACGAGTACTCGCAGATGCATCGTGTGCGATACTCCTAGCCACCGCAAGCAACTAGTTTGCAATTTTCAAAGTTTTTTGTACACACAAAATCGCACATGAGTTAACTGTAGTAACCGTCTGTGTTGTAATTTCTCATCGCAAATAGTTCATCTGAGTCGGCTATTTGCCGCGTATCACATACATCTTGTTTACACGACTCGTTTGTGTTCTTTTGGCTCATCACAAACAGTTCATCTATGTGAACTGTATGCCGCATATCACACACATCTTGTTAAGTTGAACCATTTCTGTTGTGTTCCCTAATCGAAAACACTTCGTCTGAGTGAACCGTATGCTGTATATCACACACACCTTGATCTGGCTAACCATTTCTGTTGCACTCCCTAATAGCAAACAGTTTATCTGAGTGAACTGTATGGCGTATATCGCACACACCTTGATATGGCTGCCCATTTCTGTTGTTCTGTCTCATCGCAAACAGTTCAGATGGATCAACCGTGTGCCCTGCATCGCACACGCAACTAAAATCGGAACCGTGTTTGATGTCTCCGCCATCGCAAATGTTTTGCATCTTCTTTGATGGTTTTTTACATCACCGTTTGCGATTAATGCATCGCACACAGTTTCATCAAAGGGTCTCTGGTCGTAGTGTCACGTTAGCAGCATCTGTAACACCCCCAGAGGTTAGCTACAGTAATCCCCCTTTGATAATGCCAAGTCACCATGATTAACAATGCTTAATCATCATTGGGATCATATCTCTTTTCAAATTCCAATTCAAATTGAAATACAAACTAAAAGTGAAAATAAAAGTTGTTCAAATACAGGAACTAAAATGTTCCTAATATTGTAAATAATCTAGAGACAATTCTAAAATTATAACCAACCTCCACTAATATTAATTATGTGGCTCTAACAGTACCAAAACAGCAAGATTTAATCCTTTTTCATTTAATTAAAATCCAAATAAAATTCATTTGCCTCCAAACCAATTTCTAGCAGTGGCTAATTTTGCACTGTAATTATTGGGCTAAGTTGCATATTTTACAAAAGTCCATAAATGGCCTAACATTCTTGTAAACAGAAAAGAAAAGAGAAAACAGAAAACAAAAATAAGAAAAGGAAAAGGGCCACCGTGGCTGGGCTCTAGTCTACAGTGCCGGCCCAGCCCACTCCCCGCGCCTGTCCCCTCCTTCCTCCTCTGTTCATCGCCCCCGCTCGCTGTCGACCGCATGCACACGCCGCGCCCCGGCCCCCCTCTCTCGTCGCTCGACAACGCTCGCTACAGACACCGCGGGCGCCTACAAGTCGTCGCCCGCACCTCCTCTGGCCTCCCCCCTTGTTCACTCTCTCTCTCCCTCGCTCCCCTCCTCTCCCGTACGCGCTCGTCGCCGCACCACCATCACCGACACGTCCACCAGCATCCCCACATCGCCATTCGTTGTCCAGGAGGACCGTCGGGCTCGTCCTCATCTCCTACGCCCCCAGATCGACGCCGGGGAACAGCACAACAACGCCGGCGACCCGATCCCCTTCTCCGGCCATCGCTACCACATCGCCGCGATCCGCCTCTCCTCTGCGCTACTAAACTAACGCCGGTCACCGTGAGCCACTTAGGTGAGCTCCACTACTCCTCCCTCCTTCTACTGCTATTTTTTCCGAGCCCGAACGAAGCCGCCGTTGCTCCGTTGCTCTGGCTGCCGCAGTGGCCGTCGTGCTCCTCACTCCTGGCCCCCTCTGCTTGAGCGTGTGGCCCTAGTGCGCTCCAGAGGTCCCGCAGATGCCGTCGAGGCCTTTAGATCGTCCGCTCGCCTAGCGCATCATCGTATCCGTCGGAGCCCGAGCACCTCCGCCGCTCTTCGTCATCCCTCCGCCGAGCTCCGACCACCCCCACCCTTGCTAATGCGCCCATTCGACGTGGCTTGACGCCCGCGTTCGATCCCAGCCTGCGGGGCATCGGACGGTGGCCTGTGGTGCGATTCCGGCCGTCTCCGGTGCGTCGCCGCTGCTCGGGAGGTCGCCGGCGATGCCCTGTCGCGCGCCCGCGTTTAAAACGCGGCTGTGAGACGCTGACGAGTGGCCCCCACCGTGATTAGCCACTAACCCAAACCCCTAACCCCCACTTACAGCCGGACCCCACACTGATTAATTAACCCTAATGAAAACTGTTAGATATTTAACTAAACTGACGTGTGGGCCCGTGTGCACTGTTCACCGCTGACTAGTCAACCGTTGACTGCTGACTCAGCAGTCAACGGGACCCACTGTCAGCCCCTGGTTCACTGCTGGGTGCACTGGACTGGGTGCACCTAGCCTTTCCATGTTTAATTTTCGAAATTAGATTAATCCAGAAATTCCAGAAATTGTTTAAAGCTTTATAAATTCATAGAAATTGATCCGTAGCTCGGATCGAAAAACTTTGTACATGAAAGTTGCTCAGAATTTCAACACGAATCCGAATACGAGGTCCGTTCATCCGTCACACGTCCCTAACTACCCGAACATGGAACCGTTCCCCTCCGGTCATCTGTCTGACAAATGTCTGGAACCGGGAAAACATTCCCGGATGGATTCCCCCTTCCTCGGTAACTTGCAACCGTACGTCAGAACACCCCTAGCTCTGCGTATTGTCATGTCATGCTCTTGTTTGCTTTATATTTACTGTTTCTTCCCCCTCTTCTCTCTCGGTAGACCCTGACACCGACGTCATCCCCGAGACCGACGCAGCTCAGGAGCCCGACGCCACCGTTGATGACCTTGCCCTTGCCGCCGAGCAACCAGGCAAGCACCCCCCTTGAGCATACCGATATCGCCTATTCTTTCTCTCTCATGCTTGCATTAGAATTCCTGCTGCTACTGCTTTACCTATTCTGATGCATAGCCTGTTTATTGTAACATGCTATTGAAACCTTACCTGCTCATCCTAAACTGTCTAGTATAGGCTGGGTAGAGACCTATCAGTGACCCCACTAGTCCCGACTGCCCCGCTGGATTATCAGAAGACCCGATCAATGGGATTGAAGACCAGGCCCCGGCACCGCACATCACCCCCCTTAGTTGTAACGACACTGCAGCGTTACTATCGAGTGCTGAGGGTGAAACCTCTTGTAGCTCTTCTGATGTTAACTCTGTAGAGTAGCTATTTGGTCGTGGTCATCGAGGGTGATTCCTCCCTCTCCACTTCCGATACGACCCTGTCGTGCAACACATCAAGTGTGAACCCATCGAGGCTGATTCCTCTGAGTTCACCTTGACAGTTACATCGAGTGGGTATCCATCGAGGGTGATACCTCGGATTCCCTTGATGTTATGGACACACGGATACTTGGGCTTTACACTGTTACTTGGAAAGGCGGGTCGACCCTGAGGGGTACCCGCGTGTGATGTGAAGACGGGTTGCCTGGATGGTGCCCGAGTGGTGAATATGAGGCGTGGTCGGGCATTCTTGACCCTTATCGCAAGTCCTCGAGACGGGGCGATGGGGTCACATCTTTCATGAGTCTCTGCTCATTACCGTAACCCCAAGGTACTAACGATTTGGATATTTGATTCGAGTGGGCCTCTGGCCCGATAGCACTAACCATCACGTGGGAAAAGTTATGGGCACTCTGCATCGTATGCATCAGCCGAAAGCTTTGTCAGACGTCCAGTTCAGCATTGCGGCCGGGACGGACCGGCGCCCCCCTGGTGCCTGGCTTCCCCCTGCATGCAACGACTCGGAGTGCATAGGGCGATGGCCCAAGACCTCTGAGCGCTTAGGATGTAGACCGACGGGGACCTCTCTACTGAGCTCTAGGTAGGGTTGCGGTGTGTCGTTTGGCCGAGGCCGGGCATGACCCGAAAAAGTGTGTCCGGCCGGAGTTAAGCGAGCGTGGTGGGTAAGTTGGTGCACCCCTGCAGGGAAGAACTAATCTATGCATAGACGGATCCTCGGTAACGGACACTCGGAGTTGTATCCCGATCGATACAACTAGAATTGGATACTATGGCTCTGGGATTGCTTCTCATAGGGAGTCGAGAAGGGATCTCAGGACGAGGTTGATGACTACATGGCTCTGGGATTGCTTTCTCGCAGGGAGTCGAGAAAGGATCTCTGGGTGAGGTTGAGACTTAATGATACTACTATTCTATACTGTATTAATCTACACTCTTCTAATGCTGCAAGACCTGTGAAGATGCTAGTCTTCGATAGGACTAGGCCTCCTCTCTATTCTAGCATTTCTGCAGCCCAGTCCACATATAAAGCCTTCCTTTGATAATGTTGCATATGTAGTGTAGATCCTTGCTTGCTGAGTACTTCGGATGAGTACCCACAGTTGATTTGCTTTCTTTTTCCCCCATACCCTTTTGATGCAACCAGATGACGGAGCCTCTGAGACAGCTGCCCCCACCGACGATCGCTACTACTACCCCGAGGGTGGTTACTTCTACGAGCTGGCCGACGACCAGGAGTAGGATCGGAGGGTCCCAGGCAGGAGGCCTGCGCCTTTCGATCGTAGTGTTTTATTTTGCCCCGCCTTTCTAAAGGCCTTTCTGTTTCTGTTTCATATCTGTACTCAGATATCTGATGCTTCCGCTGACGCTTGTTCGCAAGCTTATGTATTCGAGCCCTCGAGGCCCTTAGCTTGTAATATAAAGCTTGTATGACTTATTTATGTTTTAGAGTGGTGTTGTGATATCTTCCCGTGAGTCCTTAGGCTTGATCGTGTGCATTTGCATGTATGATTAGTGCACGATTGAGCCGGAGGCGTCACAAGTTGGTATCAGAGCCGACTGCCTGTAGGAACCCCCCCTTTCCAACTCTTTTGCCGAAGTTGAGTGTAGTAACCGAAAACTGTTTTACTAACTTGGCTGTGTGGCTTACGGGCCCACGTCGCCAACTGGGTGTTATTAGGATCTTTTATTCCTCGTCTTTACTCTGGGACTCTGATCTCTCTTCTATTCAAGTTAAATGAATTTTACTAACGCCGACACTTAGGATCTCATAAATCTCGTCTACCCGGAGAGCTGGATATCTATGCTTAATTCCTTACCATTGATCTGATTAGTCTGATAATCATTTTCCTTTCCATTGTTTTGTTTAACCTTTCTCTCTGAGTTGTATTATACTTCTCATTGTCATTTGAAAATCCTGAATTTCCTCTGTTTCAGATGGATCGTTTGTTTCCACCACGCCCTACGACACAGCTTGTGCTTCGTACTTGGGCTCGTGGTGCCCCTGGTTTTCCAGCTGTCCTGATCACCCTCCTGACCAGGCTGGCTACCGCTGGTACCCCGAGTACATGGTCTACGAGGATTACCGCGAGTTCAACCAGGAGCAGTACCATGCTGATGTTCGTATCTATGATCAGCGCAATGACTCAGACACTGAGCTGCACCTTTTCCACGGTATCGGCGTGACGATTGAGATGGCAGTACATGATGCCGCCTACTCTGCTGTCGCACATCTCCGAGGAGAGTTCAGCGATAGCTTGGATGCTTCTGAGTTCCGATACATTCCGTATGCCCCTACTGGAGATACTACTGGATACTACACAGCTATCTGTGCCCGTACGAGCCTCGTCGCTACGACCCGCACGTTCTGATTCAGTGCACTCAGGCTCTAGATCGCACTGTTCGGGCTCTTGCCGTCGAGTTGGTTGCCACTCGAGCACGTCTCTACGATGCTATGACGCAGTTGCTACCCGCTGTTCGTGCAGGGATACATCCGGAGCACATCCTTTATCCGAGCAGGACTCAGATGTATGCTGGTATTGATTGGCCTGCTGTTGGAGGTCACGCACCTCCACGTGGACCTCTTCTTTTAGCTCGAGACCGGGTTCTGCATCAGAGTGCACATGGAGCACAGGATCCTTCCGCGACGAACACCCATCGTCCGCATGTGCAATTACCCCGTTTCAGTGGATCTTCCCGACGTTGATGTAGCCTTTGCTATATCTCGCGGTGTACCTCCTTACCGCGTGCCTGCGCGCCGCCTACCTTTTCTAGCTTTTGAATTTGCGCCATTATGCTATTCGCATGTACCCGACTCTGTGTATGGATCTGTATGTCTTAATTGACTACTGTTAAGTATCTAGTACACTACTTAATTATTGTCGTGTTACATCATGCTTGTCGCTAAACACCCGCAACTACTTTTACTGAACAACCCCTGTTGAAACTTAGCAGGATGGTTATACCAGGTGGTCGTGGTCGTGGTGCCCCTGAACGCCCACCACCGCCAGACTATATGGCAGCTATGATGCAACAATTCGAGCTCAACCATCAGTTCATGACTGGGATTATGGCTCAGTTCCCACATCTGAACAACCAGAACCAGAACCCTCCTTCAATAACTCTGCCGGAATTTATGCGTCTTAACCCCACTCAGTTTCGCAACTCTGAGAAGCCATTGGATGCTGATGACTGGATTCGTGATATCACTCACAAGATGGAGTCTGCAAATGTCTCCCTTGCCGACTTTGTCGCCTTCGCGTCCTTTTTCTTAAAGGGTCCCGCTGCTCAATGGTGGGACACCCACAAACGTACACTGCCTGCTGGAACAGCCGTTACTTGGCCTGAGTTCCAGGCTGCTTTCCATGCTCGATATATTCCTCAAGGAGTTATGGACCGGATGAAAACCCAGTTCCGCAACCTCACTCAGGGCAATAAGACAGTCGAAGCTTATCAGCGGGAATTCCTTGACCTGTCCCGCTATGCTGAAGAAGACATCGCCACAGATGCCCTTAGACAAGAGAAGTTTCGCAATGGACTCCACCCAGACATCGAGCTTGCACTTGCTGCTCAAGACTTCAACGACTTTTCTACTCTTGTGAACAAGGCTATTCTAGTTGAGACCGCTCAAATGAAGCATAAGGACTCGCAGAAGCGCTATCGTGGTGTTGGCTCATCTTCGGGCTCAACACAGAAGCGAAAAACATATGGACGTGGACACGCTTACAACATTGATATTAAACAAGTCCAGGATCAACCTGCCACCGAAATGGGTACCCTTCTTGTTGACTCAATACCTGCTTCTGTTTTATTTAATTCAGCAGCATCACATTCATTCATCTCTGAAAAATTTGCATTCATGCATGACCTTCATTATGAGGAAATGCATACTCCGTTAGTCATCCGGGCTAGTGAATTACCGTGCCCAGATAACTCCAAAATAAACACCTTGAAAGCGTTGAACGCCTCTCCGCTTGAGGGGATCGAAAACATTCCAGTCGTTCGAGATTCTCTGGACGTTTCTTTGAAACAACATCCAAGAATACCCCGCTTTCTTTCAGTCTTACTCTTAATTCTCGGGACGAGAATTCTTATTAGTGGAGGAGATTTGTAACACCCCCAGAGGTTAGCTACAGTAATCCCCCTTTGATAATGCCAAGTCACCATGATTAACAATGCTTAATCATCATTGGGATCATATCTCTTTTCAAATTCCAATTCAAATTGAAATACAAACTAAAAGTGAAAATAAAAGTTGTTCAAATCCAGGAACTAAAATGTTCCTAATATTGTAAATAATCTAGAGACAATTCTAAAATTATAACCAACCTCCACTAATATTAATTATGTGGCTCTAACAGTACCAAAACAACAAGATTTAATCCTTTTTCATTTAATTAAAATCCAAATAAAATTCATTTGCCTCCAAACCAATTTCTAGCAGTGGCTAATTTTGCACTGTAATTATTGGGCTAAGTTGCATATTTTACAAAAGTCCATAAGTGGCCTAACATTTTTGTAAACAGAAAAGAAAAGAGAAAACAGAAAACAAAAATAAGAAAAGGAAAAGGGCCACCGTGGCTGGGCTCTAGTCTACAGTGCCGGCCCAGCCCACTCCCCGCGCCTGTCCCCTCCTTCCTCCTCTGTTGACCACCCCTGCTCGCTGTCGACCGCATGCACACGCCATGCCCCGGCCCCCCTCTCTCGTCGCTCGACAACGCTCGCTACAGACGCCGCGGGCGCCTACAAGTCGTCGCCCGCGCCTCCTCTGGCCTCCCCCCCTCGCTCACTCTCTCTCTCTCTCCCTCGTTCCCCTCCTCTCCCGTACGCGCTCATCGCCGCACCACAGTCGCCGACACGTCCACCAGCATCCCCGCACCGTCGTTCGTTGTCCTGGAGGACCGTCGGGCTTGTCCTCATCTCCTACGCCCCCAGATCGACGCCGGGGAGCAGCACAACAACGCCAGCGACCCGATCCCCTTCTCCGGCCATCGCTACCACATCCCCGCGATCCGCCTCTCCTCTGTGCTACTAAACTAACGCCGGCCACCGTGAGACACTTAGGTGAGCTCCACTACTCCTCCCTCCTTCTACTGCTCTTTTTTCCGAGCCCGAATGAAGCAGCCGTTGCTCCGTTGCTCCGGCTGCCGTAGTGGCCATTGTGCTCCTCACTCCTGGCCCCCTCTGCTTGAGCGCGTGGCCCCAGTGCACTCCAGAGGTCCCGCAGATGCCGTCGAGGCCTTTAGATCGTCCGCTCGCCTAGCGCATCATCGTATCCGTCGGAGCCCGAGCGCCTCCGCCGCTCTTCGTCATCCCTCCGGCGAGCTCCGACCACCCCCGCCCCTGCTAATGCGCCCATTCGACGTGGCTTGACGCCCGTGTTCGATCCCAGCCTGTGGGGCGTCGGACGGTGGCCTGTGGTGCGATTTCAGCCGTCTTCGGTGCGTCGCCGCCGCTCGGGAGGTCGCCGGCGATGCCCTGTCGCTCTCCCGCGTTTAAAACGCGGCTGTGGGACGCTGACGAGTGGCCCCCACCATGATTAGCCACTAACCCAAACCCCTAACCCCCACTTACAACCGGACCCCACACTGATTAATTAACCCTAATGAAAACTGTTAGAAATTTAACTAAACTGACGTGTGGGCCCGTGTGCACTGTTCACCGCTGACTAGTCAACCATTGACTGCTGACTCAGTAGTCAACGGGACCCACTGTCAGCCCCTGGTTCACTGCTGGGTGCACCTAGCCTTTCCATGTTTAATTTTCGAAATTAGATTAATCCAGAAATTCCAGAAATTGTTTAAAGCTTTATAAATTCATAGAAATTGATCCGTAGCTCGGATCGAAAAACTTTGTACATGAAAGTTGCTCAGAATTTCGAGATGAATCCGAATACGCGGTCCGTTCGTCTGTCACACATCCCTAACTACCCGAACATGGAACCGTTCCCCTCCGGTCATCTGTTTGACACATGTCCGGAACCGGGAAAACATTCCCGGATGGATTCCCCCTTCCTCGGTACCTTGCAACCGTACGTCAGAACACCCCTAGCTCTGCGTATTGCCATGTCATGCTCTTGTTTGCTTTATATTTATTGTTTCTTCCCCCTCTTCTCTCTCGGTAGACCCCGACACCGACGTCGTCCCCGAGACCAACGCAGCTCAGGAGCCCGACGCCACCGTTGACGACCTTGCCCTTGCCGTCGAGCAACCAGGCAAGCACCCCCCCCTTGAGCATACCGATATCGCCTATTCTTTCTCTCTCATGCTTGCATTAGAATTCCTGCTGCTACTGCTTTACCTATTCTGATGCATAGCCTGTTTATTGTAACATGCTATTGAAACCTTACCTGCTTATCCTAAACTGTCTAGTATAGGCTGGGTAGAGACCTATCAGTGACCCCACTAGTCCCGACTGCCCCGCTGGATTATCAGAAGACCCGATCAATGGGATTGAAGACCAGGCCCCGGCACCGCACATCACCCCCCTTAGTTGTAACGACACTGCAGCGTTACTATCGAGTGCCCAGGGTGAAACCTCTTGTAGCACTTTTGATGTTAACTCTGTAGAGTAGCTATTTGGTCATGGTCATCGAGGGTGATTCCTCCCTCTCCACTTCTGATACGGCCCTATCGTGCAACACATCAGTGTGAACCCATCGAGGGTGATTCCTCCGAGTTCACCTTGACAGTTACATCGAGTGGGTATCCATCGAGGGTGATACCTCGGATTCCCTTGATGTTATGGACACACGGATACTTGGGCTTTACACTGTTACTTGGAAAGGCGGGTCGACCCTAAGGGGTACCCGCGTGTGATGTGAAGATGGGTTGCCTGGATGGTGCCCGAGTGGTGAATACGAGGCGTGGCCGGGCATTCTTGACCCTTGCCGCAAGTCCTCGTGACAGGGCGACGGGGTCACATCTTTCGTGAGTCTCTGCTCGTTACCGCAACCCCAAGGTACTAACGATTTGGATATTTGATTCGAGTGGGCCTCTGGCCCGATAGCACTAACCATCACGTTGGAAAAGTTATGGGCACTCTGCATCGTATGCATCAACCGAAAGCTTTGTCAGATGTCCATTTCAGCATTGCGGCCGGGACGGACCAGCGCCCCCTCGTGCCTGGCTTCTCCCTGCACGCAACGACTCGGAGTGCACAGGGCGATGGCCCAAGACCTCTGAGCGCTTAGGATGTAGACCGACGGGGACCTCTCTGCTGAGCTCTAGGTAGGGTTTCGGTGTGTCGTTTGGCCGAGGCCGGGCATGACCCGAAAAAGTGTGTTCGGCCGGAGTTAAGCGAGCGTGGTGGGCAAGTTGGTGCACCCCTGCAGGGAAAAACTAATCTATGCATAGCCGGATCCTCGGTAACGGACACTCGGAGTTATATCCCGATCGATACAACTAGAATTGGATACTATGGCTTTGGGATTGCTTCTCGCAGGGTGTCGAGAAGGGATCTCAGGACGAGGTTGATGACTGTATGGGTCTGGGATTGCTTTCTTGCAGGGAGTCGAGAAAGGATCTCTGGGTGAGGTTGAGACTTAATGATACTACTATTCTATACTGTATTAATCTACACTCTTCTAATGCTGCAAGACCTCTGAAGATGCTAGTCTTCGATAGGACTAGGCCTCGTCTCTATTCTGGCATTTCTGTAGCCCAGTGCACATATACAGCCTTCCTTTGATAATGTTGCATATGTAGTGTAGATCCTTGCTTGCTGAGTACTTCGGATGAGTACCCACGGTTGCTTTGCTTTCTTGTTCCCCCATACCCTTTTGATGCAACCAGATGACGGAGCCTCTGAGACAGCTGCCCCCACCAACGATCGCTACTACTACCCCGAGGGTGGTTACTTCTACGAGCTGGCCGACGACCAGGAGTAGGATCGGAGGGTCCCAGGCAGGAGGCCTGCGCCTTTTGATCGTAGTGTTTTATTTTGCCCCGCCTTTCTAAAGGCCTTTCTGTTTTTGTTTCATATCTGTACTCGGATATCTGATGCTTCCGCTGACGCTTGTTCGCAAGCTTATGTATTCGAGCCCTCGAGGCCCCTGGCTTGTAATATAAAGCTTGTATGACTTATTTATGTTTTAGAGTGGTGTTGTGATATCTTCCAGTGAGTCCTTAGGCTTGATCGTGTGCATTTGCGTGTATGATTAGTGCACGATTGAGCCGAGGGCATCACACTGCAGTAGTGAGTGGCGTAGTTTCCTCGAGGCCATGACGAGGCCAAAGATTAACTTTTGCACACCAGAGTACCTTGACCTAGCCCCCTGCAACAGGGAGCTGACAAAGTAAACTGGCTGCTGCGCGACCTTCTTCTTGCTGCAGTCTTGGGATTGTCTTAACGTCTTTGCTCTTCTTTCTCTAGATCTGCGCCCAGCCTTGCCATGACTGGTTCACTTCCTTCTTCCGGGAGGACAGTAGCTGCAGCTGCTCCTTCTTCCGCTTCCCGTTGTGCCACCAGTGCTGCACTAACCAATTGATTGGTTGCCGCCAGATACAGCAGCAACGGCTCTTGTGGTTTAGGAGCGACCATGGTGGGAACAGAGGAAAGGTAGGCTTTTAAGTCCTGCAGCGCTGCTTCTGCCTCCGGGGTCCTCCTTACGGGCCCTGCCTTCTTCAAAATTTTGAAGAATGGTAGGGCGCGCTCGGCGGACTTGGAAATGAACCTACTCAGCGCGGCAATACATCCAGTTAGACGCCTCACGTCCTTGACTGTCTTGGGTGCTTAAATTTGCTCGATCGCTCTGATCTTGTCGGGTTGGCCTCTATCCCCCGGTGAGATACAAAGAAACCAAGTAGCTTGCCGGAGGGAACGCCAAACACGCACTTCTCTGGGTTTAGCTTCAAGTTGATCTTGCGAAGGTTTGCAAAGGCCTCTTCCAAGTCCTGAATGAGCGTTGATCTGTCCTTGGTCTTGACCACTATGTCATCCATGTAAGCTTCAATATTCCTGTGTAGCTGAGACTCAAACCCTATCTGAACTGCTCTTGCCAAAGTGGATCCAATGCTTTTTAACCCGAAGGGCATCCGTATGAAGCAGTACGAGCCACAGAGGGTTATGAACGCTGTCTTCTCCTCATCCTCCTTGGACATGAATATCTGGTGGTACCCGGAGTAGGCATCCAAGAAAGAAAACAGATCACACCCGGAGGTGGAATCCACGATCTGGTCGATGCACGGAAAGGGGAATGGGTCCTTCGGGCATGCTTTATTCAGATCTGTGAAATCTATGCAAAGCCACCATTTCCCATTCGCCTTGCACACCACCACTGGATTTGCCAACCATGTTGGGTGCAATACTCCTCTAACCAAACCAGATGCCTCAAGTTTCTTGATCTCCTCGGCAATTAACTACTGCCGCTCCAAGGCTTGCTTACGGACCTTCTGCTTGACAGGCCGGGCATGAGGGCAGACAACAAGGTGGTGCTCGATTACCTCCCTGGGAACACTGGGGATGTCAGATGGTTGCCAAGCAAACAGATCGACATTCGCCCGTAGGAAGACAACAAGCGCGCTTTCCTATTTGTCATCAAGGGTGGAGCTAATAGTAAATGTACCATCAGTGCCAACCAGCCCTGCCGGGACCTTCTTCACAGTAGGTGTGGCAACCTTGGATCTCTTGCTATTGGAACTCTCCGGTAAGTCATCGACAGGTGCAGTATACTCCGGAGAGACGCGCTTCCCGGATTCTTTGCCGGTGTTCTTGCTAGCTTTTCTCCCTTGTTTGTTTTCCTTGGCGAGGATTGCAGCTTCCGCGGCCTCGGCAGCGACCGCATCCCGGTACATCTTGTCCACACATATAATTGTGTCCTTCTTGTCTGATGGGATAGAAATAATGCCCATTTGTCCTGGCATCTTCAGGGTGTTTTAGGCATAGTGGGATGCCGCCATGAATTTTGCCAGGGCAGGTCGTCCAAGTATCCCATTGTATGGCAACCGAAGCTTGACCACATCGAACACGATCTTCTTAGTCCGATAGTTCAACTCTCCTCCAAATGTCACTGGCAGCGTGATCTTCCCCTTTGGACGGCTCCTGCCGGGTTTGATCCCTTGGAACATGCCAATAATCTTGAGCTCTTGATCTGTTATCTGTAGCTTGCTGAGCACATTGGGGGAAATTAGATTCAACCCGGCCCCGCTGTCAACCAACATCTTTGTGACCTTGAGGTTGCGGATTGTTGGTGAAACCAACAACGGCAAGCACCCTACCACAGTGGTGCGGTCAGGGTGATCCTCTTCGTCAAAGATGATGGGCGTGCGAGACCATTTGAGTGGTTTCCGGGAGTCCGCTGCTGGCTCCACAACATTGACCTCACGCGCCCATTGTTTCAGTTGGCGGTGAGAGGAGTGCAAGGATGCGCCCCCGTCAATGCATAGGGCGTTAGTGGCTTTCTGAAACTCTTGCTCGTTGGTTTGCTCTTCATCCCCTTCATCGCTTTCGTCACCACATTCCTTCTTTTCATGGCCTTTAGCAGGTTTCCCTTGATATTGATGGACCTTGCCGGGACGGCCGCCTCGGCCCTTCCTGCCAATGCCATCTTGGTCTCCCTCCTTGTCACGCTTCTCGTATTCAGCTTTCTGCCTCTTGAAGAGCTGCTCCACTTGATGACACTCTTGGAGATCATGGCCTTTGGTTCGATGGATCTTGCAATATGGCCTGTCAGCCTTCCCAGCCTTCTTGGCCGCCGCAGCCTCCCGGCAGTCGGCGCATGCGGCAACCTCCTTGCCGGGGGCTTCGGTCTTGGCCTTCTTGCTGGTACTAGGGGTGCTTGACCTCTCGACCGCCAGCACTGCTTTCTCCTTGCGCTTCTTGTTGCATTTCTTGTTCTTCTTCTTCTGGTTGGCGGCATCATCGTTGTCTTCTGAATCAACGTCGATGCCATCCTCTTCTCCGGGGAGTCGCCTCCCCTCCTCCATTCGGGCACACTTATCCGCCAAGGTATAAAGCTCATTCACAGTCTTGGGCAACTGAACGTTCATCTTAGAATGTATCCTGCGGTTGCGTACCTTGGATTGGAACGCAGCAATCATAGCTGCCTGGTGGATATCTGGAATGTTCCTGTGCACCCGGCTGAATCTCTGCATGTACTTCCGCAAACTCTCCCCTTCCTTTTATGGAAGGAGCTGCAAATCGCTGGGCCGCCTTGGTTCTTGATGGCCGCCCGTGAAGGCACCAACAAAACCATGGCACAGGTTAGCCCAAGTCGAGATGGAGTTCTCCGGCAAGTGCATCAGCCACGACCTCACATTTGGCTTGAGTGCCAAAGGGAAGTAGTTGGCGAATACCTTTTCGTCTCTTCCTCCGGCGGCTTGAACAGCGATGGTGTAGATGCTCAAGAACTCTGCTGGGTTCAGTCTCCCATCATACTTTTCTGGTATCTCCGGCTTGAACGTATGGGCAGATGGCCAACGGACTTGCCGCAGCTCGCGAGTGAAGGCAGGACACCCAACCTCGAAAGCCAGGCATCCGTCTCCACCGGGCGCAGGCTCGTCGACGTCGGGGCCATTTGTAGGATCGAAAGTAGGTCTAGAGGGGGGGATTAGACTACTTGACCAAATAAAAATCTAGCCTTTTCCCAATTTTAATTGTTGGCAGATTTTAGCAACTAGTACAAGTCAAGCAATCAACCTACACATGCAATTCTAAGAGTATAGCAGCGGAAAGTAAACATTGCATATGAAGGTATAGGGAAGGGTTTGGAGAAGGCAAACGCAATGTAGACACGGAAATTTTTGGCGTGGTTCCGATAGGTGGTGCTATCGTACATCCACGTTGATGGAGACTTCAACCCACAAAGGGTAACGGCTGCACGAGTCCATGGAGGGCTCCACCCACGAAGGGTCCACGAAGAAGCAACATTGTCTATCCCACCATGGCCATCGCCCATGAAGGACTTGCCTCACTCGGGTAGATCTTCATGAAGTAGGCGGTCTCCTTGCCCTTACAAACTTCTTGGTTCAATTCCACAATCTTGTCGGAGGCTCCCAAGCGACACCTAACCAATCTAGGAGACACCACTCTCCAAAAGGTAATAAATGGTGTATTGATGATCAACTCCTTGCTCTTGTGCTTCAAATGATAGTCTCCCCAACACTCAACTCTCTCTCACAGATTTGGCTACGGTGGAAAGATGATTTGAGTGGAAAGCAACTTGGGAAGGCTAGAGATCAAGATTCTTGTGGTAGGATTGGAATATCTTGGTCTCAACACATGAGTAGGTGGTTCTCTCTCAGAAAATGAGTAGTGGAAGTGTAGGCACGTTCTGATGACTCTCTCTTGAATGGAGAAGGGGGTGGAGGGGTATATATAGCATCCACACAAAATCCAACCGTTACACACATTTGACTCAACTCGGTCAGACCAAATAGAAGAACTCGGTGAGACAGATTCAGTTCAAAATGTGAACATTAGGAATCTCGGTGGGACCGACTGGAACAACTCGGTGGGACCGATGTGCAAGGGCTAGGGCAAAACCTCATCTCGGTGAAGCCGATTGCATGAACTCGGTGAGACCGATTTCAGCAAAGAGCAAACAGAGAGTTGGTCAAGCAAACTCGGTGGGACCGATCGCTCATTTCGGTGAGACCGAAATGTTACAAAGGGAAACAAAGAGTTTGCAGGTCCATCTCGGTGAGACCGAGATCTGTATCGGTGTGACCAAATCGTTTAGGGTTTCTGGCAGTGGCTATGTCAACTGAACTCGGTGGCGCAGGATAGATCAAATTGGTAGGGCCGAGTTTGACTTGGTGTTTTGGACATATGTGGAAATGAGAAAGTGGCTGAGGGTTTTGGAGCAATATCACTAAGCACTTTAAGCAAGTAGACCATTAAGCAACACCTCATCCCCTTTTAATTGTATTGGCTTTCCTATGGACTCAATGTGATCTTGGATCACTAAAATATAAATGAAGAGTCTTGAGCTTTTGCCAATATGTGTCCTTAGCATTTTGAAGGGTCCACATCTCTAGTCCATGCCATTGCCAATCATTGAACTTTCTGAAATATTCAACTTGAATAGATATTAGTTCAATGAGCTATACGTTGTTATGAATTACCAAAACCACCCAGGGATTAGTTGCACTTTCAATCTCCCCCTTTTTGGTAATTGATGACAACATATAGATCAAAGCTTCGACAAATGATAATATGAATGAAATACATTGTCGCTTTGAGAAGTATGTGATAAGCAAGAGCTCCCCCTAAATTTGTGCACTATTTAAAATTTGCTTTTGAATGCAAATGCACAATCAATTAGGATCATGGGTTACTCTTCCATGTCACATACATCTTGGTGGAGCGCTCAAAATGATAAGAGTTAAATAACATGCACTCATCACCAAGGGTAAAAGGTGATTGATCATACACATATATCATAGATATAATCATGCAAGCACACATTAAGGCATAGTATGATCAAACACATGATCATAAGTATGTCATGAGCATAACAAAAAGTAGCATAGGAATCAAACAACCAAACGATCAAAGTAGCAAGAGAGGCAAATAAAAGGCAAAACACTCCCTCTCGAAGCCAAGCCTATGATCTATACACTTTCTCCCCCTTTGGCAACAAGTTACCAAAAAGTTTGAAAACGTATAGTGTTATGCGGCACTCTAGGCACGATCTCTGGGAACTCCTGAAGGAGTCTTCGGGCTTGTCGCTCCGGTGTGCGTAGATGGCGTGGAGAGGAGGGCATCTGCAAAAGCTTCTAGGAAGTCTGTGGAGCTGGAGGGGTTGACACTGGAGGTACAATCATGGCAGTTGCTGCAGGTGCTGAAGTAGTAGTCCTGGTGTCTGTGACAACTGGCACTGCTGATGACCTTTGTGCCCTTGGCACTCTCTGGAAAGTATCTGTAGTAGGTCTATCCTCCCTAACCTTAGTTTCTTCTTGGAGCTTCTCCACAATGGTCTGTATCTCAATGACCTTCACATCTAGATCATGAAATTTAGTCTCAATGATCCTCTCAAGACTTTCTTGATTTTGAGTTAGGGTGGCCAAGCCCTTCTCAATTCTCACTGTAGCCTCAAGCAGATAACTGAGTTGATCTTGGTTGGTCTTGAGCATCACTATGGAGGCATCTGGTGCACTTGCTGCCTTTGCTGCTTTTGCAGCCTTTGCTTTCTCTCTCTTCTCCTGGGCTTCTGCACTAGTAGGATGGGATGCATCCATGACAACCTCATTGTCCTCAAAATCTGGCCTCAAGGGAAGATGCTCTTTATCAAGAAGATATGTCCCGGTTCCCATCTTTGAATTGATCAACATTTGAATGTGAGGGGCATATCCACAAGATGTCTTTTGATCAGCAGCTATTCTCTTCACAGTTTCTACAATCAAGGTCATCACCTTAAATTTCTGTGGCACATCAAACATGTGAAGCAAATTGATTGAGTGACCACGGATCATTCTATGATCTCCTGACTTGGGCAAAAGAGTGTGCCTCAAGATAGTGTTGATAGTGGTCAAACCAGACAGCAGATAGTATATTGATCCAAGCTTGTGTGTCTCCAGGGCATCATCACGAATTGTCTTGTACATGTTGGCCATGGAGTTGTGATCCTTCCTAGGCTTAGCATATACATCAGTGTCATTTTCCTCTTCCTCTAGGGCATTGATCAGCTTGGCCCATTCTGAGATTGTTGATTGATACCTTGTACCTTCAGTCATCCAGACAATCTTTCCATCAGGGTAGAAGTGAGCAGTGGAATAGAATTGCATGATCATCTCATCGTTCCACTTAGTCAACTTCTGACCAACAAACTTGTCCACACCATTCATTGTAAAGCTCTCATGCACACTTGGGAAATAGTCTTCATTTTCATCAATGTATTTCCAGTCAACCCACTTCATGTCACATATTATGGGCTTCTTGTCCAAAAGGACAGTCTCATAGAAATCTTGCTGTTCCTTGGTGTGAAAGTGGTAGTCTACAGCAGTTCTCCTCCTAGTGGCATAGGGATCAGTCTGTCTCCAAAGTCTCAGACCTGCATCCTTTCTCAGCTTCATATTTTCTGCCACAGGATGATCATCACTATGATCTAGAATCTTGGGCTTCAACTTTTTGAGCACTAGAAACTCTTCTTCTTGAGCTTCAGGCACTGGGGCCTTATTCTTTTCAGCAGCAGGGATGTTCCTAGTTGATCTCTTGGGTGCAGATGGTTTTGGAGCTTGAGCTGGAGGCTTGGGGGCAGACTTGGGCTTAGATGGAGCAGCCCCAGTCCTTGTGGCATCCCCCATAAGCTTCTGAGTCTTTGCAGGAGGTGCAACAGGCTCTTCCTCCTCCTCATCTTCTTCATCAGAATCTCTCATCATAGAAGGTTTGCCAATGACTCTGGCAATGGTCTTCTTGACTCTCTCCTTCCTCTTCTTCTCTTTTCCAGCACCACTTGCTGGCTGTGCTTGCTCTTGAGCAATAGAGGATTGCCTAGCTTTAGACATTGGAGCTCTCTTAGCAGGAGCTTCCTTGGGCATTCCAGGCTTGGTTGCAGTAGCAGCAGCAGCATACTCTTTCTTGAGTACTTTATTCTTGGAGGTCACCTCCTCCTCAACAACAAAGTCCTCATCCTCAGATTCAGATGTTCTCTTCTTCCTTGTCCTGGTTGCTGACTTAGGCAAGTTGCTGGGAGTGCTTCTGCTCCCCTCATCATAACTGCTTGAGGGACTAGTGCCCTCACTGAGGTTGACCTACTCTTCAGACTTGTTCTGACTATCACTGCCCTCTGACATTGCTGAAACTGACCCTGTGAATAGTTGGGTATAGATAGAATGGATGAGCTTCACAAAGTGCAGCTTATTTTGCAAAAATATTGAGACAAAAACTTAATTTTAGTTTTCTGCAGAAAGCATTTCGGAGCTACCAATTTGACAAACTCGGTGATACCGAAGCACTAACAGAGTCTAAACACACAGTTTCGGTCAGACCGAAATGCAGTTCGGTGACTCCGATATGCTAGGGTTTCATAGAGAAAGTGATTTCGGTCGCACCGATCAGTACACTTCGGTCAGACCGAGTTGTACTTGTGCAATGGCCAGGGCCAATCGGTGTGACCGAGATCCTCAGATCGGTCGGTCTGAGATGAGTTCGGCGGAAACCTAACCCTAAGTTTTTGCATCAAATCTATTCTAAGGAATTCTTTCGGTGGATAGATCAATCTCATGCATGGGAAGAACATGGGCATTATACTTTGTGCAAGAATCGGAGTTATGGAAAGCACAAAGGGTCAAATCCGTACCCTAACTTGGCGACGGATTTTCTATGGTGGCAACGGCGGTGAGAATTCCGTTGACGGCGGCGGAGACCAGTGGCAGGAGGTCACTAGCAACGACAGTGATGATCCGGAGACCAAGGGGGCGGCAGACCTGGGAGGCGCGGTCGAGTGTTTTGAAGAAATTTCCAAAATTTCAACCCGCGGTATATATACCCAATCACTGTCAGTGTGACCGAGTGGAACGACTCGGTGGCACCGAGATGCAAAACTGCTAGCAGTTGCTACAACTTGGTGTGACCGAATTGTTCAAATCGGTTGCACCGAGATGAAAACCTAGATCAACTTAATGAATTTGGTGAGACCAAATAGGAGTGAGTTGGTCTGACCAAAAGGCATTAAGAGGTTTGGAAGTTAAGCCCTTGATGGATCGGTGGCTCTGAGTGCTCCTCACCCAGAGGGTCCGAATTCGACTTGTTCAAACTTTGTGATGTAGCATGAATAGAGTTTGAGACGAGAAAAAGCATAGATAGCTAGAGGGAGTACTTAGGCATTCTTGTCCATCCATTTGGCAAAAAGAAAAACCAAACAATCAAAGCAACAAATGGATGTCCTCGAATGGAGAAAATTATGCAACCAACATGCTCACACAATAAGATGGCAAATAAAACATGTGGCAAAGCATGCACAAACACTCTAGCATCTATCAAGCAATTGGCGATGACTAGGTCATCTATATATGAGTATATTGACTTAGGAGTCAAATGAGAACATTTGATCATAGGTCATACTCATCGTTTAAGCACAAGTGGGGTTACCACTTTTACATAAAGCATTGTTGTGTTCACACCATTAGAGTTGCTTTAGCTCAATTCTTAGAGCAAAGCTCCACCTAGATGTGATATCCCCCCTTAGAGGGATGAACTAACCTTGGGTTTTGTCGATGATGACTTCATATAGGTGTTGAAGATGTGGATGCTTAATGTTGATGTAGATCATTTGGAGCAATCCATTGGAGTGAGTTGCACTTTCAATACCTACACGGGTTAGTCCCACAAGGAACATACAAGGATATCCATAGACATAGAGTGAAGCACACATATGATGATGTCCATGAAAGCATTAGGTTACCTTGTCCCTTGTCTTACCAACAAGAGGGTTTGTGACTCCTTGAACTAGTGCAAGATATGGAAGTTGGTTGCACTTGTCCTTGCCAAAATGAATATGAGTGAAGTATGTTGGCGGAGTCACCCTCAAGAACTCTCTAGTTCTTCTTCTTTGGGATCCACATCAACTTGATGGGAATCCTTGGAGTTGTAGTCGTACTTGACGAAGTAGAACTTGATGTAGTCTTGGGAACCCACTTGACCATGGCCTTAGGAGCTTCTTCAAATGCATCAATCTCTTCTTGAAGCTTGCCCTTGCCTTTTAGCTTGTGGTCTTGTGGTGGAAGATCATCTTGAGCTTGTGTTCCCTTGAAAGAAGTGGGATCATACTTCTCTTGTTGAGGAACAAACTTCGTCTTGGGGTATTGATCTTCTTCCCACTCAACTCCATTGGCATTGAACTTTCGTTCAAAACCAACACCTTGATTCTTCCGGTGCCTTGCTTGCGTACAATTTCCTCAAATTGCTTACTTTCGGCAAGGCTCTTGTAAACACCCTTCCCTATAATTCCCTTCAATAAGCTATTTTCTTGCTCAAGTGTAACTTGGCTAAGAGAATCATTAGTGGAATCAAGAGAACTACTAGAAGAAACAATATTGGATTTAACATTGTTATTGTTACTACTAGAAGAAGAATCTTTCTTGCTCTTGTTGCTAGATTTTACTTGTGGCATATAAGTAGACAAGAGTAAACACTTGGCAATGTAAGAAGAACTCTTCTTTTGAAGATCATCATTGATTGCTTTTAAGAACCCATGCTCTTGCTCTAAATTTAGCTTCTCGAAGTGTAGCTTCTCATGAGTCCTTAGGAGCTCTCTATGATCCTCTAGAGTTGTTTCATGAGCTAACTTAAGAGTGTTTAGTTCTTTAGTTAGACGCTCAATCTCCTTCTTATCATTGTCATTTGTTTCATCTTGATTAGCATGATTAATAGCAATTTCATCATAGTTTTCATCACTAGTGTTGTCAACAAGTAAATCATCTTCATCACTATTGAAATCAACATACTCGGGGTGTGATACCTTAGGGCCTTTAGCCATGAAGCATCTTCCAATTCCTTCATTTGGTGAGTCAAATATGTCGTAGGAGTTGGATGACACAAGTGCAAGACCGGCAACACCTTTATCTTGAGAATATTCGGAGTCGGAGTGATAACTTCTCTCGGAGTAGTTGTCGGAGTCGGAACCGGATACCCATTCACCAACATGAGCTTGATGTCTTTGGCTTGTGTAGCTCTTTGATGACTTGTCCTTCCTTTCCGAATCCTTGCTTCTACGAGAGGGTCTTCGTTCATAACGATCATCTCTACTCCTTCTCTCTCTTGGTGGTGATTCATCTCTTTTACTTCTACTTTTAGGTGAATCTTCTCTTTTCTTGTAGGGGGCCATACACTCATTGGAGTAGTGTCCGGGTCTTCCACAATTGTAGCAATTGCGATCACGACTAGAAGATCTTTTGTCATTGTAGGACCTTGACTTGGAACTTCTCTCTTTGCTTCTATTCTTGTAGAATTTGTTGAAGTTCTTCACCATTAAGCTCAATTCTTCATTGAAGACTTGTTTCTCACTTGATGTTGTAGGAGCATCACATGAAGCTTTGTAAGCACCACTTGACTTGTTGTGGAGCTCTTCCTTATCCTGGAGTGACATCTCACGAGCAACAATTCTACCAATGACTTCTGTTGGCTTGAGATCTTTGTAGTTGGGCGTCATTTGGATCAAGGTGCACACGGTATCATATTTTCCATCCAAGGCTCTTAGGATCTTCTTGATGATGAATTTTTCGGTCATCTCCTCGCTTCCTAAGCCGGCAATCTCATTTGTGATGAGAGCAAGCCTAGAGTACATCTCAGTGACTCCTTCACCATCCTTCATTTTGAACTTGTCAAGTTGACTTTGAAGCACATCCAATTTGGATTTCTTGATGGACTCGGTACCTTCATGCATATCAACCAAAATATCCCAAATTTCCTTTGCATTCTCAAAACGGCTGATTTTGTTGAATTCTTCGGGGCACAATCCATTGAAGAGAATATCGCAAGCTTGAGCATTGTATTGCAGCATCTTCATTTCTTCCGCTGTCGCTTCACGATCTGGTTCTTTTCCATCCTCGAAGAAATCACCTTGCAAGCCAATACACACAACAGCCCAAACGGCGGGGTTATGACCAAGAATATGCATTTTCATCTTATGCTTCCAACTAGCAAAATTTGTACCATCAAAATAAGGACCTCTATGGTGGTAATTTCCCTCGCTAGACGCCATACTCTCCTAGGTTGTGAAACCAAGGCTATGATCACATATGCTATGGAAATCAAGGCAAATGGAGACCAAATCTCTGATACCACTTGTAGGATCGAAAGTAGGTCTAGAGGGGGGATTAGACTACTTGACCAAATAAAAATCTAGCCTTTTCCCAATTTTAATTGTTGGCAGATTTTAGCAACTAGTACAAGTCAAGCAATCAACCTACACATGCAATTCTAAGAGTATAGCAGCGAAAAGTAAACATTGCATATGAAGGTAAAGGGAAGGGTTTGGAGAAGGCAAACGCAATGTAGACACGGAGATTTTTGGCGTGGTTCCGATAGGTGGTGCTATCGTACATCCACGTTGATGGAGACTTCAACCCACGAAGGACGCGTGATAACCCACAAGTATAGGGGATCAGTTGTAGCCTTTCTCGATAAATAAGAGTGTCGAACCCAACGAGGAGCTAAAGGTAGGATTTGTATTCCCTTCAAGTTCTATCAACCACCGATACAACTCTACGTACGCTTCATGTTCACTTTACCTAGAACAAGTATGAAACTAAAAGTACTTTGTAGGTGTGATAGGATAGGTTTGCAAGATAATAAAGAGCACGTAAATAAAAGCTAGGGGCTGTTTATATAAAGAAACAACTAAGTTAGTTTTAGTAGAGAGTTTTTTGTCACAAGAAAGTTATTTGTCCCTAGGCAATCGATAACTAGACCGGTAATCACTATTGTAATTTTATATGAGGGAGAGGCATAAGCTAACATATTTTCTCTTCTTGGATCATATGCACTTATGATTGGAACTCTAGCAAACATCCGTAACTACTAAAGATCATTAAGGTAAAACCCACCCATAGCATTAAAGTATCAAGTCCTCTTTATTCCCATACGCCATAACCAACTTATCCGTGTTTGTGTTTCTATCACTCACGCAACGCAGACAATAAGCAAACCATGAACATATTGCAAACCCTACAGCGGGGATCCCTCACGCTTGCATGACACAGAGAGCACCATAGGACAGCACCAATAATAAAACATGCAACTCAAACCAATCACGATCATCAATGAACCCATAGGACAAAACGGATCTACTCAAACATCATAGGATAGCCATACATCATTGGGAAATAATATATAGCGTTGAGCACCATGTTTAAGTAGAGATTACAGCGGGGAGAAGAGGTGTTACACCGCTGCATAGAGGGGGAGAGAGTTGGTGATGACGGCGGCGAAGTTGTTGGTGTAGATAGCCGTCACGATGATGGCCCCGGCGGTGTTCCGGCACCACCGGGAGAGAGGGGGAGAGAGCCCCCCTCCTTCTTCTTCTTCCTTGACCTCCCCGCTAGATGGGAGAAGGGTTTACCCTATGGTCCATGGCCTCCATGGTGGCGGAGGGGCGGGAGCCCCTCCGAGATTGGATCTCTCTCTCTGTTTTCTTCTGTTTCTGCGCTCCCTGTTTCTGGCCTTTCACCAGTTCTTAAATTCCCGGAGATCCGTAACTTCGATTGGGCTGAAATTTTAACACAATTTTTATCCGGATATTAGCTTTCTTGCGGCCGAAGAAGGGCACCAACCACCTTACGGAGTGGCCACAAGGGTCCAGGGCGCGCCCCCCGTCCTTGTGGACTCCTCGGGCATCGTCTCGCTTTGATTCTTTTTCCCAAAAATCACATATATTCCAAAAAAAATCTCCGTAAGTTTTTATCGCGTTTGGACTCCGTTTGATATGGATTTTCTGCGAAACAAAAAACATGCAACAAACAGGAACTGGCACTCGGCACTGGATCAATATGTTAGTCCCAAAAATAGTATAAAAAGTTGCCAAAAGTATATGAAAGTTGTAGAATATTGGCATGAAACAATCAAAAATTATAGATACGACGAAGACGTATCAGCATCCCCAAGCTTAATTACTACTCGTCCTAGAGTAGGTAAATGATAAAAAAGATAATTTTTGATGTGGAATGCTACCTAGCATAATCTTGATCATATAATCTAATCATGGCATGAATATTAAGACACGAGTGATTCAAAGCAATAGTCTATCATTTGACATTAAGACAACAATACTTCAAGCATACTAATAAAGCAATTATGTCTTTCTCAAAATAACATGGCCAAAGAAAGTTATCCCTACAAAATCATATAGTTTGGCTATGCTCCATCTTCATCACACAAAGTATTTCATCATGCACAACCCCGATGACAAGCCAAGCAATTGTTTTATACTTTTAATGTTCTCAAGCCTTTTCAACTTTCACGCAATACATGAGCGTGAGCCATGGATATAGCACTATAGGTGGAATAGAATATGATGGTGGAGGTTGTGTGGAGAAGACAAAAAGGAAGAAAGTCTCACATCGACGCGGCTACTCAACGGGCTATGGAGATGCCCATCAATTGATGTCAATGCGAGGAGTAGGGATTGCCATGCAACGGATGCACTAGAGCTATAAGTGTATGAAAGCTCACAAATGAAACTAAGTGGGTGTGCATCCAACTTGCTTGCTCATGAAGACCTCGGGCATTTGAGGAAGCCCATCATCGGAATATACAAGCCAAGTTCTATAATGAAAATCCCCACTAGTATATAAAAGTGATAACTCAAGAGACTCTCTATATGAAAAGCATGGTGCTACTTTGAAGCACAAGTGTGGAAAAAGGATAGTAGCATTGCCCCTTCTCTCTTTTCTCTCATTTTTTTTGTTTTTTCTCTCTCTTTTTTTGGGGCTCTCCCTTTTTTTGGCCTCTTTTTTTATTTTTATTTTTTGTCCGGAGTCTCATCCCGACTTGTGGGGGAATCATAGTCTCCATCATCCTTTCCTCACTGGGACAATGCTCTAATAAAGATGATCATCACACTTTTATTTACGTACAACTCAATGTCTAGAACAAAGTATGACTCTATATGAATGCCTCCGGTGGTGTACCGGGATGTGCAATGACTCAAGAGTGACATGTATAAAAATTATGAACGGTGGCTTTGCCACAAATACTATGTCAACTACATGATCATGCAAAGCAATATGACAATGATGAAGCGTGTCATAATAAACGGAACGGTGGAAGTTGCATGGCAATATATCACGGAATGGCTATGGAAATGCCATAATAGGTAAGTATGGTGGCTGTTTTGAGGAAGGTATATGGTGGGTGTATGGTACCGGCGAAAGTTGCGCGGTACAAGAGAGGCTAGCAAAGGTGGAAGGGTGAGAGTGCGTATAATCCATGGACTCAACATTAGTCATAAAGAACTCACATACTTATTGCAAAAGTCTATTAGCTATCAAAACAAAGTACTACACGCATGCTCCTAGGGGGATAGATTGGTAGGAAAATACCATCGCTCGTCCTCGACCGCCACTCATAAGGAAGACAATCAAAAAATAAATCATGCTCTGACTTCGTTACATAACGGTTCACCATACGTACATGCTACGGGAATCACAAACCTTAACACAAGTATTCTTACCAATCCACAATTACTCACTAGCATGACTCTAATATCACCATCTTTATATCGCAAAACTATTGCAAGGAATTAAACATATCATATTCAATGATTTACAAGTTTTATGTAGGATTTTATGACTAACCATGTGAATGACCAATTCCTGATGGCTCTCTAAATAGATATAAGTGAAGCAAGAGAGTTCAATTCTTTCTACAAAAGATATGCCCGCGCTCTAACAAATATAAGTGAAGCAAAAGAGCATTCTACAAATGGCGGTTTTCTATATGTAGGGAAACAGGCAATCCAAACTTCAAATGATATAAGTGAAGCACATGAAGCATTCTATAAAGCCATACTCAAAAGATATAAGTGAAGTGCAAAGAGCATTCTATAAATCAACCAAGGACTATCTCATACCAGAATGGTGCATTATTAAAAGAAAAATAAAAAGCAAACGACGCTCCAAGATTTACGCATATCATGTGACGAATAAAAATGTAGCTCCAAGTAAAATTACCGATGGCCGTTAGAAGAAAGAGGGGATGCCTTCCGGGGCATCCCCAAGCTTAGTTGCTTGGGAGTCCTTGAATATTACCTTGGGGTGCCTCGGGAATCCCCAAGCTTAGGCTCTTGCCACTCCTTATTCCTTCATCCATCATGATCTCACCCAAAACTTGAAAACTTCAATCACACAAAACTTAACAAAAACCCTCGTGAGATCCGTTAGTATAATAAAACAAATCACCACTTTAAGTACTGTTGAAAACTCATTCATATTTTATTTTTTTGCATTGTAGCTACTGTATTATAACTTCTCTATGGCTTATACCACCGATAAAATTGATAGTTTCATCAAAACTAGCAAAACAATGCATCAAAAACAGAATCTGTCAAAAACAGGACAGTCAGTAGCAATCTGAACATCTACCATACTTCTGTAACTCCAAAAATTCTAAAAAATTAGGAAAAAAATAAACAATTTGTACATAAGTACTGTGCAAAAAGTTTCAGAAGTTTTTGACTTTCCAGTAAAAAATGTAAAATCACGCACTACAGCCAAAGTTTCTGTTTTTGCACCGCACAAACCAAACAAGCAATCTAATCATCCTAAAGGCAAATCTTGGCACATTATTTTTATAATACAATGGATTTATACAAGGGGATAATTATTTTTGTTGAAAAGTTTCTGTAATCAAGATTCACAAAGTTTCCATGGGCATGAACAAAGTTCAAGGACGTCCCCCACTTCAACGGTGTTCATCTCTCTCACTTTCACTTTTCTTTTTGAAAAAGTTTTAGGTTCCCCTCTTTTTTTTTAAACTATATAAAAGCACACAACAGAATAAAATGACTCTCTAATACTTCAGGGTTGTCTCCCTGGCAGCGCTTTCTTTAAAGCCATTAAGCTAGGCATATAGTGCTCAAGTAATGGATCCACCCGGATCCCATATAGTTCCATGAGAAATTTCTTGTTGAAAAACTTAATTCTCATGGACAATAGTGTCCTCGCATTCAACATGAAGAATGTGACAAAGCTAGTGTTTGCATTGTTGGATGCATATCCTTCCAGCGTTACTGTCTTCAAACGAATGTCATGAGATATGAGAAAATCCCGGTGCTTCTTGAACCATCGATTGGTTATACCTTTTTCTCTGTGTGTTAATGCCTAAATTGAGATGAAGATTGAAAACAGTTAATGTCTAAAAAAGATTATGTTGAAAGAGCGATAGCTGAACGATTAATTATAGTACATTATATATGGGCTTTCAATGTGCATGAAATCACCTTTATATACAAATTCTCCAGACATGGAAAGCATTGCAGCAAGGCAATAATGATGTTGAGATCAAAATACCACATACTGATATATAAGGTCTTGACAGAATCCACCACCACTGATAGGATGGACAAGCTCTTCATTGAGCATAGAACATAATATTAGCACTGAAAGTGTACTCCAAGATGATACTTAACTTATGCGCACAAACAAAAAATGCAAATTACAAAAGTGTACATGAATAATATACAGCGCCTCAATAGGTGTGGAGGCAAACACCATCTCGAACCATTTAAATGGATCACGAATTGCACCCAAGGTCTCTAGTTTAGGCGCAGAGACCACAGTTATTTGTGAAGGTTTATAACAACAATCAAGGAGCAACCTTTGAAGTGAAGCGGCATCTTCGATGATGAGCTCCGGTCCTTCAAAACGAATTCCAATGCTTACAAGGTGAGGCGACTTTATTTTGAGACAAGGGATATGGATTCCATTTCCAAAAACAAGCACCAAACGCTCCAGGGCAGGGCAACTGGAGTGGATGATGCTGTGCAGTGAGGCCTCCGACAGATGAACCAACACAAGCGCAAGTTTTTTCAGCAGTGGGAGTCGAAGCATTTCTACCAGATTGTCTGCTAGATGGCACTGGGTCAAGGTGGCGGTGTGGAGAGAGGAGGAAAACCATGAGATAGGCATCGGTGGTGAGGGCACAGATGCAGCTCTTGGTGGTAACCTATCACTGTAGTAATGGTAGAACTCAAGCTGCTAGAGTTTATCAAATTGACGGGATGTCAGCCAAGCGGCCACCATGCAGGGTATGTCCAGCAGGTAGCATGCCGGGATGCAGATGCGTTGAACGGAGCCCTGGTGGGAGGAGATGATGGCTCCGGGGAGTTCAGAATCATCATTGACAGATAGTTGACAACAGTCGAGATTAAGAGGCGCGGCGCGCCATAGAGTGCACCACCGAGATGCGAGGACTTGTGTGCGACAACCATCCTTGGTGGGAAGAAGAGAGATGATCTCCCCAAGGATGTCGTCTGGGAGATCGCTGATGTGGTCCGCCAGAGATTCTACTGGTTCCTCAGGTCCAGGGGGACGTGGCCGCTTCTGGCCGCGCAGCCGGGTCCAAGATCTACATCCGGCGACGGCGCTGGCCAGAGCCTCATCTGTGTACATACCAATCTGAAAGAAAAAAATGGTAGAAACATACATGTAGGACATTCAAAATCAATTCTCAAGATCTGGAAGAAAAAAGGCACAAACATATATGTAGGACATTCAAAATCAATTCTCAAGATCTGGCCATGAATTATTAGCACGCACGCTAACCCTAGTCGGATTATTAGCAAAAATCATTTGTATAGAACAAACAATTAATCACTAACCCTATACGGATAACATTAAAACAATCAATACACTACGTGCATCTAACGGATCTTAATTACTCTGATTTCATGGACTGAGAGAACATAACCATAGGATTCGTATTCCAAAAAAATTAGAGAGGGGGGAGTAACTAGAGAAAACACATGATATGTTTGCTGCACAAATGGGTATATAGATGACTAACCGGTTTTCTATCGGAGTCGCAGTCGTTGTTGTTGACCTCCGGCTCCGGCTGGGGGGGGAGGCACGACGGCGCCGACGAAGTCAAGGTCGTGCTGCTGCCCGCGCGAGACCTTGTCGGCAGCGACGACAACCTCAGTGCCCAGCTTCACGCGTTGCGCGGGTGCTTCACTAGCCCCGGCGTCACCACTCCCTCCGATGGTGCGCTTCGGCGGCATCCTCATACACTCCAGAGTCCAGACGATGGTGACCACTGTGGACCGGGGGTGCGGCCGCCTATTATGGCCGGCGGCTCAGGCGCGCAATTAATACGGACCAGTGGGAGCGAGGCGGGCGGCGGTCAAAGGCTGTCTCTCCTCCCGGTGAGCCTGCGCGGCGTACTTCTGGCATTCCTACTATCATTCCACACAGCTACTCGCATGCCTCCCGGTGACACTACGCAGCGAAAACGCCTCCCATCAATTCACACACCTGCACGCACGCCTCCCGGTCTGCCTGCGTGGCGGACTGCTCACATGCGTCCCGTCAACTCACGCCTGCTCGCACGGCACACAGGGCGCGTGGCAGCATGTATTTTTTTTTTGATGATTCATTCTGCCGCTTTACTGCTTAACCGAAGCATGGCACGGTCTAACGCACACGGTCCGAATAAATAATCCGTATGAGATATTGGTTGCCAGTTATTAACAATCTCCCGTTTGTAAGAAGATTATATCAAAACGTGTCTCAAATTTGACGAAAAAATACAATATCACAGTCTACTGGTGTCCATATATGACACCACGATAAGTTTCATGAATTTCAACTAAGTTTTGGATTTACTGAATTTTAAAAATATATATTCTCAATGTTTTGAAATCTCTTGCATGGGGAAACATGCACCCAGGGACACACATATGATTTTGCAATCCATTTTGGTGCACATGTAGCTCAAATTTGATTTTTGCACATTAAATCCCTAGGAAATCAATCAATGTATAAAAATGGTCGAATGATGTCTGTTTTTTTTTTGTAATTTTAACACGACACTCCTTTGGTCACATGTTCACTGCAGAAAAAGTTTGACATGCCTCAGAGTGGCTGTGGTGGTGCGGGATGTGTGTTGTCGTGTTGTGTGGGGGGGGGGGGTCCGGCAGTACACTACGAGTCGTGAGCCTCCGTGTGGGATTATTGATCATTTTGTGAGTCATATATGCCACATAAAAGTCGTGAATTGGTTATTTAAAGCATTACACAACCCTTTCATACATACATGTTCGGGCCACATGCATGCATTGGTGGTCCTCTCGGACACTCTCCCTCGTGCGGTTACCAGGGACGTGCCCATTCGTTAGCCCGCAAAGGTTTTCAATTTCCATCGACAACGAGGGGCATTTGACCAAAAGGTGGATTCATCTTGGCATGTGTGTGGTGTGGATCTTGGTGAGATTCCATATCAAAGTTCGGGCACGTGTGTACACATGAGTCCCTCCCACCGGCTTGAAGTGAGGGGGCTACACATCATGGTGTAGTGCGTTTCCGGTTTGCGAAGCATGTACGTGCCACGTCAAAGTTGTGCATTGGGTATTCAAACATCACATAACACACGAGCACATGCACGCTGTGGTTTTGTCCTATGACACTCACTCGCGTGTGACTCTCTCTGTGGGCCCGCGAGGTCGTCGTCGATCAGTTGAACTTGCAATGAGAGAGAGGTTAATTTGACCAACAAGGATGGTTTTTTCTTGGTTTGTGTTACATATATGCACGGTAGGAGTATGTACATGTCAAAGAGGGGGCACCATGAATACTCTATATATATGCGTACGTCATAACCTCACTCCATGTGGGGACTTTCTGGTTCCCGAGGCAGGTGCCACATCAAAGTTGTACATTGGTATTCAAACATCACGCAATACCATGCAGGCGGTGGTTGTCCTATAGGAACTCACTCGCGTGTGGCGCTTCCATCTGTGTGCATGCGAGGTTGTCCTCCATCACTTTGACCCAACGAGAGAGAGGTTAATTTGACCATCAAGGAATGATTCTTTTTTGGTTTTTGCTATACAGTAGAAGTACATATATACCACGCGTCGAATGGGAGCGTACATATAGCACATACCACACATCATGAACCTCGCTCTCTGCGGGGACTTTTTGGTTTCCTATATATGTGGTGCCACATCAAAGTTGTGCATTGCGTATTCAAACATCACACAAACACCTCTTTGGGCCACATGCAGACGGTGGTACGTAGTCCTATATAGGATGCTCACTCGCGTGTGACGTACGCTTTGCTTTCTGTGGGCCCGTGAGTTCGTCGTCCATCACTTTGACCCAATGAGAGAGAGGTACGTTTGACGAACAAGGAGGATTAATTCTTTTAGTGCTGTGTTACTAGGTGTATAGTACGTGTCGAAGGGGGGGTGACTAGCATATATATATACTAGGTGTCACATGAACCTCACTCTGTGTGGGGACTTTGTGGTTTTTGAGGCAAATGCCACATCAAAGTTGTGCATTAGGTATTCAAAACATCACAACCACACACCTCTCCATATATATGTTCTGGCACACATGCAAGCGATGGTTGTTGTCCTATGGCACTCACTCACGCGGTTATTGGCGATGCTTCCATCTATCGGCACGCTTGGTCCATCACTTTCACCGACAGCGAGAGAGGTTAATTAATTTGACTTAGGAGGGGGCTTAATTTTTTGTTTGTCTCATGATATAGATCATGATGTGAGATTACATATATATAATAGCGCATGTGTACACATGAATCCATCCGTCTGGATCGAGGGGGGGGGGGGGCGAGCACACGACACATCATGAACCTCTTGCTCTGTGTGGGGACCTCTGCGATTTTCAACGCATGCACCACATCAATGTTGTGCATTGGGACGGGTATTCAACACATATGCATGCATCACACACCTCCATAAATATGTTCGGGACACACGCATGCAATGGTTGTCTTTGGACACACTCTCACTCGCTTGGTTATGGGCGGCAAGCCTATATATATTTGTGGGCCCGCGTGGACATCCATCATTTCGACCAACGATGAGAAAGGTTACCAGGGTGGATTCTTCTTCTTTGCTTCGAGTTACCGTATATTAGGTCGATCATTCCAAGCCTAATTAAGTTTGAGCGCATGCTACGCATCGTGAACCCTCGCCCAGTGTGGGGATTTTACGGTTCCAAAGCATGGTGCCACATCAAATTTGCGCATTGGGTATTCAAACACCACACACACCGCTTCCATATACATACTTGGGCCACATGCACAGAGTGGGTTTGTCTTCATACAGTACTCCCTCGCGAGGTTATTGGCGACAAGCTAGCCCATTTTGCGGGGCCGTGTGGACGTCCATCACTTTGACCAACAACGAGCGGGAGAGGTTGTACGACCAAGTTGGATTCTGCTTGGTCCGTGTTACATTATGTCTTGGTGAGATGCCCTCCCCCCGACGTGTGTGTGTGGGGGGGTGGGGGGCTACTTCGTACTACCTGCAACCTCCGTGGGGTCGGGGAAGTCCGGTTAATTTGCGAGGCACACGTGCCACATCAAAGTTGTGAATGGTAGTTCAATATCACACCACACCCTTTTCATACATATAGTAGGGCCACCCGCAGGTGGTTCGTATGTGGTCTCACCCATCTCGCGCCACAAGCACACATTTGTGGGTCGGCACACGGTCCACCTTTGTCGGGAAGCGAAAGGGAAAGTTTGACCATATATATGATGGACTCCTATAGGTTTTGTGTTACGGTAGGGCGAGATTTCAGACCTAGCTATTTGGGGGCATGCATTCGTAGCTAGGATTCCCTTACCGCCGACACGAAGTGGGGTTCGCAGGGGGTGGCTGACTAGCAATACTATGCTTTTGTGCGACAGGTGCCACACCAAAGTTGTGCATTGGGTATTCGAACATCAAACCACCCTTTTCATACATATATTTGGTCCACATGCAAGTGTGTTTGTGTTCTGACCCTCTCCCGCGTTATTCTTTTTGCCAAATTTATAAACAGCACACGAGTTGGATGTAGAAACCATCTGCGATTGGGTACGCAACAGACACGGTTTGGTCAGACTACCCGTGTGCCACGCCCGTGCCCCTGCAGTCACTCACATCAGCATAGTAGATTGGGCTCCACGAGGCTTGCCTCCTGCTCTCGAAAATATCTACTGCCTCGTAATCTCGAAAATATCTACCGCCTGGAAGGTTTTAATGTTTGATAGCACACGATTAGTATATGCAGACCGTGTGCGATGTTTGTTACTCCCGCTCTGCTTCAATCCCTTGATTCAAATTTTCAGTAGCCCCGGCATTTTACTCCCGCCTCTGCATCCCTCGCAATCTCAAAAATATCTTCTCGCCCTTGATTCAAATTTTCAATAGCCCCGCCTTGTTACTCCCGCCCCTGCATCCCTCGCAATCTCAAAAATATCTGCTCGCCCTTGATTCAAATTTTCACTAGCCCCGCCTTGTTACTCCCGCCTCTGCATCCTTCGCAATCTCAAAAATATCTGCTCGCCCTTGATCCAAATTTTCAGTAGCCCGGCATTTTACTCCCGCCTAGTAAAATTTTCAGTTGCCGCAGTATTTCCTCAAACACCACCTCCCCCCCCCCCCGCTCCACACACACCACACACTCCCCAAAACCTCCGCTCACACAGACACACACCACCCTCCCTCGCTCGAAACCATTGGTAGGTCGCCGCCATCGCCGCCGCCTCCATCCTCAACCTCTGCCTGTGTGCCGGGGAGCTCGAGGAGCCAATGGCCCAAAAGAGGTTTATCGCGGCCTCTTCACCCGACGCCGCCGAGGTGGCCGCTGAGGTGTCCCCGTCATCCTCTGCGGGCTCTTTATCGATCCGCCGTTGCCGGTCGCTCGATCCGCCCACCGTCGCGCCCCTATGCCAGTTCGAGGACTTCCTCGTCCTCCCTCGGGCCCGGCCGCCGACGAGGTCCTACCTCGGGGTCCGGCAGCGGCGGTGGGGGATGTGGGTCACTGAGATTACAGATCGGGAGACCCACACCCGCCGGTGGCTCGGTAGCTTCCACACGGCCGAGCTCACGGCCATGGAGTACGACCGCTAGCAGGTTCAATACCACGGCGTGGCGGCTAGGCTCAATTTCCCCTTCGGCACATGTCCAGTCGACCTCGTTCCGCCGGAGCCAGGGGTGGTGAGCTCGGCTATGGCGCGGGAGGACCACGAGGTGTGGGAGAGCCTCGAGGCCGAGGCCGCCGACGAGGCCTACATGCAAGAGCTCCGTCGGCAGCACCCGGAGCTCATGGAGGCGGAGCGGGTGATCTTTGCCGGCGCGGAGGGCGGCGAGGTTATCGTGCTCTCCTCCAATGACAAGGTTGAAGGCGGTGAGGACGGCGGCGCGGAGGGCGTCGAGGTGGGCGGCGAGGACGAGGAGATCAACATCGACGAGTGGAGGAGTGTCTTCCCCAACGACCCCGACGACGGCACCGGCCCGGACCCGGCTCGCGGCACACCGTACCTGACGAGGAAGGATTGGCTCGACCTCCACTTCGACCAGAAGTAGTTTAGTTTAGTTTAAATTTATGTTTTATGTTTGGTTATGCAAAACTATCTATGTTTATGTTTGAATGCATGCTACTTTTGGTTGACCAGCTTTGAACTTGATCAAATTGAAGTTTACAATGTTAAGTTTAGGGGATCGACTAGAAATGGCCAAAAATTGCTGGAGTGTATATATATATATATATATCCACTAAGGGTTTTAGTCTGTTAACTTTTAAAGGATCGGCTAGAGATGGCCTTATGCCTTGTTTATTTCAGTTCTGCACAATGTGATGCTCTATATGTGCAACTATTTGCTGTGCAGTTCAATTTCATCAATAACAGTTTCAACAATACCACTATGAATTTTGATATTTGGTTGATGTTAAGGATGTTGTAGTTAACATGCCTTTTCGTTTTTTAACAATAACTAGTGTACTTTAGACCTGCACAATACCAGTTTGAATGACTATTTGCTTGTTTTTAAATGTTATGCCTGATGCAGTTAACACACCTTTTCACTTCTTGTTTTGCTTAACTAGCGTGCTTAAACCTGCACACTGAAGCTATCATTTGTAGATTATGTTGTCTAGCATGGATATATTTGGTTGATGTTTAGCCTGTTGTACTTAACATGCCTTTATATGTACTCATACAGGACAGTATTGAGAACAGTGTTGTTTTCTATCAAGGTTAGTTTCATCGCATTGCTTATATGTACTCACTATTCAAGATATCGGTAGCTAGTACCATATAGCCTGGGGGCTGATAAGGGATTAATCGTCAAATCGGACATTTCACTGAATATATATGTAACCCATTTATCAGTAGGTCAACTAGGGCCATATTTAATATATCTGACGCTACATAGCAACATGCATTGTACTGAATGACTAAATATGCAATCCCAGGCTACATAGCAACAAGGAAGAGTGTTACCTTAATGTTCTGATGATGTCTAGATATACATGTAATAAAATCTTATATAATGGGATGGAGGGAGTGTTGTACTACATCATTTTGCAATTGTTGTTTAGCTTCTAATATTAACTTGGTGCTTTTAGGTACATATGTCATTGCCAAAGATCCACACTTCGACCCTTTCTGCGTATGGGGCAATGAGATATTCATGAACCAGCATCAAGTGAGGAAACTGATAAAGATTGTTATTAAAATGGGTCAAAAGATGTCAATCGAACTATTTGTTTACACTTTATGCAAGACAACAGTGAACTGCAGGATGGTAAGTAAGAACTCTGTAGCCTTCTTTTTACTGCCCGTAATGAGTTATGTTAGATGACAATGTCTGAATCTTTTTCCTTTGTAGTGGATCCTGAAGCAGTTTACTCAAGATTACCTCTCAAACTACATGATTGGCGGCCGGCCATCACAAGGGGTTGGACTAGAGTCGTGCGTGCCTTCTACATCTAGGAGAGCATAATAGGGCCATTCCGCTTCACCTTGTTCAGCAACCAGAATGTTTGTCGCCTCTTTCTTTACCATCTGTAATAGTACAAGTATAGAACCCTGGTTCATCATTCTTTATTTGGTGCTTATGTAATTCTTGAACATATGTACCTGTGAATTGATTAATAAATTGGTTGTTTGAACCTGATGGATATGAATAAAGCTATAGCCTACTTTCAAATTCAAATTAGGTACAATTTTAAATAGCAGCAATTAAATTAGGGTGAAATTACGGTCTGCAGGTCATTACGGCGCACACGGTCTATAAAGCACAGCATGTGTGATATGCATCATAATCCAACACGGTTCACGAAGAGGAAACATGTGTAACCATGCACACAGTTGCCGTTTGCAAAGCGTGTGTGATGTCAGACAATATCACAAACGGTGCAGGAAAACTAAATGTGTGTGATTGTCGACCTATCGTACACGGTTTACAATCATGAACTGTTTGTGATGTGCCAGGCATCGTAAACGTAGAGCCAGTTTGGTACGTGCCTGGAATGTGCCTGGTTTTAGGTAAAACCACAGAATTCCGACTGCGATGGCAATGCGAGCACAAACGAGTAGCAAGGATGAAGCGTTTGGGATATTCGAGATATCAGAAATAGTTTTATAGGGACAACTGTATGCATCAAGGCTAACTATCCCCGACGGTTTCTAGGTCATGTGGGAAGGACCCCCCTATCGCAGTAACTCACTTGGCGACGGTTCCAAACGCTGTCGCGGAAAGGGGTTAAAAACCGTTTGTATAGCACCTCGCTGTACCAGTGAATCTTTTCACAAAAATCAAACAATATAGCAGTCATACATCTTTGAAAAGTAGCAGGTGCATTACATAAACCAAAGGGCATAAGTCTATAAGCATAAGTTCCGAAAGGGCAAGTAAAAGTGGTTTTCTCTTGATTAGGTTGTGAAACAGGTATTTGAGAGAAACCAGAATATCCATCAAGAAAACAAAAGTGTGTGTGCTTAGATAATCTTTCTAACATATGATCAATAAAAGGCAGAGGGTAATGATCTTTTCTAGTAGCTTTATTTAATTTTCTAAAATCAATTACCATTCTATAGCCAGTAACAATTCTTTGCGGGATAAGTTCATTTTTATCATTAGGAACAACAGTAATACCTCCCTTCTTAGGGACACAATGAACAAGACTTACCCATCCACTATCAGCTATGTGATAGATTATACATGCTTCCAGAAGCTTTAGTATTTCAGTTCTTACCACTTCTTTCATCTTAGGATTCAATCATCATTGGTGATCAACAACAGCTTTAGCATCAGGTTCCATATTAATCTTGTGCTGACAGAGAGTGGGACTAATGCCCTTAAGATCATCAAGAGTATATCCAATAGCAGCACGGTGCTTCCTCAGAATTTTTAATAATCTTTCTTCTTCATGTTCTGAAAGGTTAGCACTAATAAAAACAGGATATATCTTTTCTCATCAAGATAAGCATACTTCAAAGTGTCAGGCAATTGCTTTAATTCAAACACAGGATCACCTTTAGGTGGAGGAGGACCTCCTAGAGTTTCAATAGGCAAATTGTGTTTAAGGAGAGGTTGTTGTTCAAAGAATATTTTATATATTTCATTTCTTTCATGCAAGTGCATATCATTCTCATGGTCTAGCAAATATTGTTCTAGTGGATCAGTAGGAGGTACGACAATAGAAGCAAGACCAATTATTTCATCCTTACTAGGTGGTTCTTTATCATGAGGTTGTCTACGAAACTTGGAGAAATTAAACTCATGATACACATCACCAAAACTAACACTGACGGTTTCTTTCTCATAATCTATCTTAGCATTGACAGTGTTCAAGAATGGTCTACCATAAATTATGGGACAAAAGTCATCTTGTGGGGAACCAAGAACTAGAAAATCAGTAGGGTATTTTATTTTCCCACACAAGACTTCAACATCTCTAACAATCCCAAGCGGTGTGATGGTGTCTCTATTAGCAAGTTTAATAGTAACATCTATGTCTTCTATTTCAGCAGGTGCTATATCATTCATAATTTCTTGGTATAAGGTAAAAGGAATAGCACTCACACTAGCACCTAAGTCACATAAGCCATGATAGCAATGATCTCTATTTTAACTGAGACAACAGGCATGCCAACAACAGGTCTATGTTTATCTTTCTCATCGGGTTTGGCAATTCTAGCAGCTTCATCACAGAAATAAATAACATGCCCATCAATATTTTCTACCAAGAGATCTTTTACCATAGCAACACTAGGTTCCACTTTAATTTGTTCAGAGGGTTTAGGTGCTTTAATATTACTTTTGCAAACCACGGTTGATACCTTAGCATGTTCCTTTATCCTAACAGGGAAAGGTGGTTTTTCAATATAAGCAGTGGGCACAACTGGATCAACATTGTAAATAATAGTTTCATCTTTAGCTATAACCGGTCCTTTAATTTCTTATTTAATAGGGGGATGATATTTAAACCACTTCTCCTTAGGGAGATCAACATGAGTAGCAAATGATTCACAAAAAGAGGCTACTATCTTAGAGTCAAGTCCATATTTAGTGCTAAACTTGTCAAAAGCATTGGTATTCATAAAAGATTTAACACAATCAAACTCAAGCTTAATACCTGACTCTTTACCTTCGTCGAGCTCCCAATCTTCAGAGTTGCGTTTAATTCTTTCTAAAAGATCCCACCTGAATTCAATAGTCTTCTTCATAAAAGAACTAGTACAAGAAGTATCGAGCATGGATTGATCATCACGAGAAAGCCGAGCATAAAAATTCTAAATAATAATTTCTCTCAAGAGCTCATGATTGGGGCATGAATATAACATTGACTTAAGCCTCCCCCAAGCTAGAGTGATACTTTCTCCTTCACGGGGCCAAAAACTATATATATAATTCCGATCATGATGAACTAGATGCATAGGATAATTTTTTTTGGTGAAATTCCAATTTCAATCAATCCAATATCATCACATAGCCTATACCATGTCAATGCTTTTCCCTTCAAAGATAAAGGGAAAACCTTCTTCTTGACTTCATCTCCGGGTAAACCTGCAAGCTTAAACAATCCATAAATTTCATCCACATGTATCAGATGCATATTGGGATGCTCAGTTCCGTCTCATGCATAAGGATTAGCTAGCAGTTATTCTATCATACTCGAAGGAATTTCATAACCAATATTTTTAGTAGGTGCAATAGGTTGAGGGGTAACTCTTTGTGTTTCCGGTAGAGGTGAAGATACCCCGAACAAACCCCTCAAAGGATTATCTTCCATAGTAACAAGTGACAATAAATTTCAGCACGTAATATAAATTTTTCCTTACCGATTTCCACTTACCAAGAGCGCTTCACTCCCAGGCAATGGCGCCAGAAAAGAGTCTTGATGACCCACAAGTATAGGGGATCAATCGTAGTCCTTTTGATAAGTAAGAGTGTCGAACCCAACGAGGAGCAGAAGGAAATGACAAGTGGTTTTCAGCAAGGTAATTTCTGCAAGCAATGAAATTGTCGGTAACAGGTAGTTTGATAGCAAGGTAATTTGTAACGAGCAGGTAATGGTAATGGTAAATAAAGTGTAGCAAGGTAGCCCAATCCTTTTTGTAGCAAAGGACAGGCCAAAACGGTCTCTTATAATAAGCAAAGCGTTCTTGAGGGCACACGGGAATTTCATCTAGTCACTTTCATCATGTTGGTTTGATTCACGTTCGCTACTTTGATAATTTGATATGTGGGTGGACCGGTGCTTGGGTGCTATTCTTACTTGAACAAGCCTCCCACTTATGATTAACCCCCTCGCAAGCATCCGCAACTACGAGAAAAGTATTAAGATAAAATCTAACCATGGTATTAAACATATGGATCCAAATCAGTCCCTTACGAAGTAGCGCATAAACTAGGGTTTAAGCTTCTGTCACTCTAGCAACCCATCATATAATAACTACTCCACAATACATTCCCTTAGGCCCAAAGATGGTGAAGTGTCATATAGTCGACGTTCACATAACACCACTAAGGGAATCTCAACATACATATTATCAAAATATCGAACACATATCAAATTCACATGATTACTTGCAACATGACTTCTCCCGTGGCCTCAAGAACAAAGGTAACTACTCACAAATGATATTCATGCTCAAGATCAGAGGGGTATTAAATAGCATAATGGATCTGAACATATAATCTTCGACCAAATAAATCATATAGTAATCAACTACAAGATGTAATCAACACTACTAGTCACCCACAGGTACCAATCTGAGGTTCCGATACAAAGATTGAACACAAGAGATGAACTAGGGTTTGAGATGAGATGGTGTTGTTGAAGATGTTGATGGAGATTGTTCTCCCAAAGATGAGAGGGTTGTTGGTGATGACGATGGCTTCGATTTCCCCCTCCGGGAGGGAAGTTCCCCCAGCAGAATCGCTTCATCGAAGGGCAAAAGTGCTCCTGCCCAAGTTCTGCCTCGAGACGGCGGCGCTCCGTCCCAAAAGTCCCCTCCTTATTTTTTCTAGGTCAAAAGACCTAATATACCAGAAGATGGGCACTGGAGGTGGGCTGGGCTGCCCACCACCCACTAGGGCGTGCCTGGGGGGCCTGGCGCGCCCTGGTGTCTTGTGGGCACCAGGTGGCCCCCCTCCGGTGGTTTTTTTCTCCAGTATTTATTAAATATTCCAAAATAATTCTCCGTAAAATTTCAGCTCATTTGGAGATGTGCAGAATAGGGATCTCTGACGTAGCTTTTTCAGGTCCAGAATTCCAGCTGCTGGTGTTCTCCCTCTTTGTGTAAACCTTGCATTTTATGAGAGAAAAGGCATTAGAATTACTCCATAAAGCATTATTATGCATAAAAACATTATAAATAACAGTAGGAAAACATGATGCAAAATGGACGTATCAACGTTCTAAAATAATTATAGAGTAGGATTAGTCCTGATGCGTAATTAAACTAGCATGAATCTTTCCACGCACACATCCTAAATATGCTAGGCTCACTGGGCGTGCCGACACAATGGTAAACAAGATTTGCAATTCATGGAAATTGGCAAGCAATTCAAAACCTGCACAATATATATCAATAATAGAAAGTATGAATTACATAATGTAAAAGGAGACAAGAGATGACAAATGTATCTCATGGAGTTCAAATATACCAATATTATCATCACTTTTGAGGTCCCCTCGGGTAGACTCTCTCTCGAGGCATTGTCTTCTCGAGAGAATGTCGCTCTGTTCACCATGGATAGCTTATTTCTCCATTCCGAAGATGGCAAACTCCAGAACCAATTCACAAAGAACTCGGGCCTTTTCACAGGCTTCACGAAGAGATTACTAAGCCAATGACAACAAAGCTTGTAGAAGGTGATGGCCTACAAGAGTAATAGGCTCCTGGACTCTCACTCAAACCAATCAACATGGAGATCTCAAACCGAAGCAACCAATGTAGATCAAAGCAAGTTATGCCAAATCGTGCTCTGGATAGGGGACAAACTCCTAGGCCCATGTTTTTTTTCTTGCTTGGATTGGAGACTAAGATTTAGGGAGGATCTTAGAGGCCGAATAATAGGGAAATCTCATATGGAACCAGCTTCCCACTGGGAAAGAAGGGAGCTATATATAGGCCCCACTCGCTTAATCCCATGGAGGATCTCATGCGGCATTCACAAAGTGTTTGGGCAGTCAAGAATACTAGAGGTCTGGACTCTAGGATTTTTCAGACTGGTATGGGAGCTACTGACCAACCAGGAGTCCAGGAGCAGCCCCGGAAGCTCCGGAGCTCCTAGAACATGCAACACAAGAACAATGTAAGTCCCCATAGGAACACCATTTTGATGGCTTTGGGCTTTTTTGAAGGTAAAAACAAGCTCTTACTCACATAGAGAACCAACCAAATATAAACCAAAATGAAGGATGCATCGCATGCAAATATTAGAGCACTATGTATCACATGATCTAGCTACTTGTCTGATGGCCCTCCTTATAGTGTGACTAACAAACTTATAATCCGCTCCCACCAAGAATTTTTGACACCGGTAGAACTAGGAAAATCAGGTAAATGCATACCTTTACCTTGGGCATTCCGCTTGAATTCATGCTTGCCTCAAGCCAAAATCATTCTCTAGATCACAATTGCTTGGAGAAGCTAATAAATCTACTCGCTAGTTTCTAACATGAGAAGCCAAGCACATTTTCACTTGCACATTATAAAAAATGGACCACAAGCTTTGCGCATATATCCTCTCGGGGTGCTTATCTTGAACTTGGTCTTCTCAACCTTGATGTCATCTTCACATGAGCTATTAAGGATTGCCTCTTCAATGCAAGGCCATGCATGACACCTGACCCACATATACAGACTGAGAACATAGTAAACATGTGAAGGAAATATGCCCTAGAGGCAATAATAAAGTTGTTATTTTATATTTCCTTATTCATGATAAAGGTTTATTATTCATGCTAGAATTGTATTGATCGGAAACTTAAATACATGTGTGAATACATAAACAAATACGGTGTCCCTAGTAAGCCTCTACTAGACTAGCTCGTTGATCAAAGATGGTTAAGGTTTCCTAACCATTGACATGTGTTGTCATTTGATAACAGGATCACATCATTAGGAGAATGATGTGATGGATAAGACCCATCCGTTAGCTTAGCACAATGATCGTTCAGTTTATTGCTATTGCTTTCTTCATGTCAAATACATATTCCTTCGACTATGAGATTATGCAACTCCCAGATACCGGAGGAATACCTTGTGTGCTATCAAATGTCACAACATAACTGGGTGATCATAAAGATGCTCTACAGGTATCTCCGAAGGTGTTTGTTGAGTTGGCATAGATCGAGATTAGGATTTGTCACTCCGAGTATCGGAGAGGTATCTCTGGGCCCTCTCGGTAATACACATCATAAGAAGCCTTGCAAGCAAAGTGACTAATGAGTTAGTTATAGGATGATGTATTATAGAACGAGTAAAGAGACTTGTCGGTAATGAGATTGAACTAGGTATGAAGATACCGACGATCGAATCTCGGGCAAGTAACATACCGATGGACAAAGGGAATTACGTATGTTGTCATAACGGTTCGATCGATAAAGATCTTCGTAGAATATGTAGGAACCAATATGGGCATCCCAGTTCCGCTATTGTTTATTGATCGGAGAGGTGTCTCGGTCATGTCTACATAGTTCTCGAACCCGTAGGGTCCGCACGCTTAACGTTCATTGACGATATAGTGTTATATGAGTTATATGATTTGGTGACCGAATGTTGGTCGGAGTCCCAGATGAAATCACGGACATGATGAGGAGTCTCGAAATGGTCGAGAGGTAAAGATTGATATATAGGACGATGGTATTCGGACACCGGAAGTGTTTCGGAGAAAACCGGATAGTCATCGGAGTACCGGAGGGGGTACCGGTCACCCCGGGAGGGTATTAGGCCTATTGGGCCATAAGAGGGGAGCACACCAGCCCACAAGGGGCTGGAGCCCCCCCATGGCAGTCGCCCAAGTGGGGAAAGGAAAGGGGGGAGGATTCGGCCTCCCCTTCCTTCTCTCTTCCCCCCTTTCCTTTCTTCTCCGGCAAATAAGGAAAGAGGGGCCGCCACTTGGGGAGGACCCCAAGTAGGATTCGGCCTACTTGGGGCGCCCTCCTGGCTGCTCCCTCCCCCCCACCTATATACATGTGGGAGGGGGGCGCCTAGCACAAGGACAATAATCCCTTAGCCGTGTGCGGCGCCCCCCTCCACCGTTTACACCAACGATCATATGTTCGTAGTGCTTAGGCGAAGCCCTGCGGAGATAGCTTCACCATCACCGTCACCACGCCGTCGTGCTGTCGGAACTCATCGACTACCTCGCTGTCTTGCTGGATCAAGAAGGCGGAGGACGTCATCGAGCTGAATGTGTGCTGAACGCAGAGGTGCCGTACGTTCGGTGCTCGATCGGTTGGAACACAAAGAAGTTCAACTACATCAACCGCGTTGTCAAACACTTCTGCTTACGGTCTATGAGGGTAAGTAGACACACTCTCCCCTCTCGTTGCTATGCATCTCCTTGATAGATCTTGCGTGTGCGTAGAATTTTTTTTTGTTTTCCATGCAATGTTTCCCAACAGTGGCATCCGAGCCAGGTCTATGCGTAGATGATATGCACAAGTAGAACACAAAGAGTTGTGGGCGGTGATAGTCATACTGCTTACCACCGTCTTATTTTGATTCGGCGGTATTGTGGGATGAAGCGGCCCGGACCAACCTTACATGTCCACGCATATGAGACCGGTTCCACCGACAGACATGCAACTAGTTTTGCATAAAGGTGGCTGGCGGGTGTCTGTTTCTCCTACTTTAGTTGAATCAAATTTGACTACGGCCGGTCCTTGAAGAAGGTTAAAACAGCAAACTTGATGAAACACCATTGTGGTTTTTGCGTAGGTAAGAACGGTTCTTGCTAGAAGCCACGTAAAACTTGCAACAACAAAGTAGATGACGTCTAACTTGTTTTTGCAGGGTATGTTGTGATGTGATATGGTCAAGATATGATGTGATATATGATGATGTATGAGATGATCATGTTTTGTAATATCGACAACCGGCAGGAGCCTTAGGGTTGTCTCTTTATTGTATGAAGTGCAAGCGCCATGTAATTGCTTTACTTTATCACTATGAGTTAGCGATAGTTGTAGAAGCAATAGTTGGCGAGACGACCCCGACACAACGATGGAGATCAAGGTGTCCATCCGGTGGCGATGGAGATCATGACGATGCTTTGGAGATGGAGATCAAAAGCACAAGATGATGATGGCCATATCATGTCACATATTTTGATTGCATGTGATGTTTATCCTTTATGCATCTTATTTTGCTTAGAACGGCGGTAGCATTATAAGATGATCCCTTCACTAAATTTCAAGATAAAAGTGTTCTCCCCGAGTATGCACCGTTGCCAAAGTTCGCCGTTTCGAAGCACCACGTGATGATCGGGTGTGATAGACTCTACGTTCACATACAACGGGTGTAAGATAGTTTTGCACATGCAGAATACTTGGGTTAAACTTGACGAGCCTAGCATGTACAGACATGGTCTCAGAACACTGGAGACTGGAAGGTCGAACGTGAGTCATATAGTAGATATGATCAACATAGAGATGTCACCATTGATGACTACCCAATCTCATGTGATGATCGGACATGGGTTAGTTGATTTGGATCACGTATTACTTAGATAACTCGAGGGATGCTTATTTAAGTGGGAGTTCATTAGTAATTTGATTAATTGAACTTAATTTATCATGAACTTAGTCTTATAGTTTTGCATATCTATATTGTAGATCAATGGCCCGAGCTACCGTTCCCCTGAATTTTAATGTGTTCCTAGAGAAAGCTAAGTTGAAAGATGATGGTAGAAACTACATGGACTGGGTCCGTAACTTGAGGATTATCCTCATTGTTGCACGGAAGAATTATGTCCTTGATTCACCGCTAGGTGAAAGGCTTGCTGCAGGAGCTGAAGCTGATGTTATGAATGTTTGGCAAGCTCGATCTGATGACTACTCAATAGTTCAGTGCGCCATGCTTTACGGCTTAGAACCGGGACTTCAAAGACGTTTTTGAACGTCATGGAGCATATGAGATGTTCCAGGAGTTGAAGTTAATATTTCAAGCAAATGCCCGGATTGAGAGATATGAAGTCTCCAACAAGTTCTATAGCTGCAAGATGGAGGAGAACAGTTCTGTCAGTGAACACATACTCATAATGTCTGGGTATCATAACCACTTGACTCAGCTGGGAGTTGATCTTCCAGTTGATTGTGTTATTGACAGAGTTCTTCAATCACTGCCACCAAGCTACAAAGGCTTCGTGATGAACTATAATATGCAAGGGATGAATAAAACGATTCCTGAGCTCTTCGCAATGCTTAAGGCCGCGGAGGTAGAAATCAAGAAGGAGCATCAAGTGTTGATGGTTAACAAGACCACTAGTTTCAAGAAAAGGGGCAAGGGAAAGAAAGGGAACTTCAAGAAGAATGGCAAGCAAGTTGCCACTCCCGGGAAGAAGCCCAAAGCTGGACCCAAGCCTGAAACTGAGCGCTTCTACTACAAAGGGACTGGTCACTGGAAGCGGAACTGCCCCAAATACTTGGCGGATAAGAAGGATGGCAAAGTGAACAAAGGTATATTTGATATACATGTTATTGATGTGTACCTTACTAATGCTCGTAGCAGCACCTGGGTATTTGATACTGGTTCGGTTGCTCATATTTGTAACTCGAAACAGGAGCTGCGGAATAAACGAAGATGGGCTAAGGACGAGGTGACGACGCACGTCGGGAATGGTTCCAAAGTCGATGTGATCGCCGTCGGCAGCTACCTCTACATCTACCTTCGGGACTAGTTTTAGACCTCAATAATTGTTATTTGGTGCCCGCGTTGAGCATGAACATTATTTCTGGATCTTGTTTATTGCGAGACGGTTATTCATTTAAATCGGAGAATAATGGTTGTTCTATTTATATGAGTAATATCTTTTATGGTCATGCACCCTTGATGAATGGTCTATTCTTGTTGAATCTCGATCGTAGTGATACACATATTCATAATATTGATGCCAAAAGATGCAAAGTTGATAATGATAGTGCAACATACTTGTGGTACTGCCGTTTAGGTCATATTGGTGTAAAGCGCATGAAGAAACTCCATACAGATGGACTTTTGGAATCACTTGATTATGAATCATTTGATACTTGCAAACCATGCCTCATGGGCAAGATGACTAAAACTCCGTTCTCCGGAACAATGGAGCAAGCTAATGACTTATTGGAAATAATACATACCGATGTATGCGGTCCGATGAGTGTTGAGGCACGCGGCGGGTATCGTTATTTTCTGACTTTCACAGATGATTTGAGTAGATATGGATATATCTACTTAATGAAACACAAGTCTGAAACATTTGAAAAGTTCAAAGAATTTCAGAGTGAAGTAGAGAATCATCGTAACAAGAAAATAAAGTTTTTACGATATGATTATGGAGGCGAATATTTGAGTTACGAGTTTGGCCTTCATTTAAAACAATGTGGAATTATTTCAGAACTCACGCCACCTGGAACACCACAGCGTAATGGTGTGTCAGAATGTCGTAACCGTACTTTATTAGATATGGTGCGATCTATGATGTCTCTTACCGATTTACCACTATCATTTTGGGGTTATGCATTAGAGATAGCTGCATTCACGTTAAATAGGGCACCGCCTAAATCCGTTGAGACGACACCGTATGAACTATGGTTTGGCAAGAAACCTAAGCTGTCGTTTCTTAAAGTTTGGCGTTGCGACACTTATGTTAAAAGGTTTCAACCTGATAAGCTCGAACCCAAATCGGAGAAGTGCGTCTTCATAGGATACCCTAAGGAAACAATTGGGTACACCTTCTACCACAGATCCGAAGGCAAGATCTTTGTAGCCAAGAATGGAACCTTTCTAGAGAAGGAGTTTCTCTCGAAAGAAGTGAGTCGGAGGAAAGTAGAACTTGCTGAGGTAATTGTACCTTCTCTCAAATTGGAGAGTAGCACATCACAGAAAACTGTTCCTGTGATGCCTACACCAACTAGAGAGGAAGCAAATGATGTTGATCATGAAACTTTAGATCAAGTTACTACTGAACCTCGTAGGTCAACCAGAGCACGATCCGCACTAGAGTGGTACGGTAATCCTGTTCTGGAAGTCATGTTACTAGACCAAGGCGAACCTACGAACTATGAAGAAGCTATGATGAGCCCAGATTTCGATAAATGGCTTGAGGCCATGAAATCTGGGATATGATCCATGTATGAGAACAAAGTGTGGACTTTGGTGGACTTGCCCGATGATCGGCAAGCCATTGAGAATAAATGGATCTTCAAGAAGAAGATTGACGCTGATGGTAATGTTACTGTCTACAAAGCTTGACTTGTCGCGAAAGGTTTTCGACAAGTTCAAGGAGTTGACTACGATGAGACTTTCTCACCCGTAGCGATGCTTAAGTCTTTCCGAATCATGTTAACAATTGCTGCATTTTATAATTATGAAATCTGGCAAATGGACGTCAAAACTGCATTCCTTGATGGATTTCTTAAAGAAGAGTTGTATATGATGCAACCAGAAGGTTTTGTTGATCCTAAAGGTGCTAACAAAGTGTGCAAGCTCCAGCGATCCATCTATGGACTGGTGCAAGCATCTCGGAGTTGGAATATACGCTTTGATAAGGTGATCAAAGCATATGGTTTTATACAGACTTACGGTGAAGCCTGTATTTACAAGAAAGTGAGTGGGAGCTCTGTAGCATTTCTGATATTATATGTGGATGACATATTGTTGATTGGAAATGATATAGAATTTCTGGATAGCATAAAGGGATACTTGAATAAGAATTTTTCAATGAAAGACCTTGGTGAAGCTGCTTATATATTGGGCATCAAGATCTATAGAGATAGATCGAGACGCTTAATAGGACTTTCACAAAGCACATACCTTGATAAAGTTTTGAAGAAGTTCAAAATGGATCAGTCAAAGAAATGGTTCTTGCATGTGTTACAAGGTGTGAAGTTGAGTCAGACTCAAAGCCCGACCACTGCAGAAGATATAGAGAAAATGAAAGTCATTCCCTATGCCTCAGCCATAGGTTCTATCATGTATGTTATGCTGTGTACCAGACCTGATGTGTGCCTTGCCATAAGTCTGGCAGGGAGGTGCCAAAGTAATCCAGGAGTGGATCACTGGACAGCGGTCAAGAACATTCTAAAGTACTTGAAAAGGACCAAGAATATGTTTCTCGTTTATGGAGGTGACGAAGAGCTCGTCGTAAATGGTTACGTCGATGCTAGCTTCAACACTGATCCGGATGACTCTAAGTCACAAACCGGATATGTATTTATATTGAATGGTGGAGCTGTCAGTTGGTGCAGTTCCAAGCAGAGCGTCGTGGCGGGATCTACGTGTGAAGCAGAGTACATAGCTGCTTCGGAAGCAGCACATGAAGGAGTCTGGATGAAGGAGTTCATATCCGATCTGGGTGTAATACCTAGTGCATCGGGTCCAATGAAAATCTTTTGTGACAACACTGGAGCAATTGCCTTGGCGAAGGAATCCAGGTTTCACAAGAAAACCAAACACATCAAGAGACGCTTCAAATCCATTCGTGAAAAGGTCAAGGATGGAGACATCGAAATTTGCAAAGTACGTACGGACCTGAACATGGCAGACCCATTGACTAAGCCTCTTCCGCGAGCAAAACATGATCAGCACCAAGACTCCATGGGTGTTAGATTCATTACAATGTAATCTAGATTATTGATTCTAGTGCAAGTGGGAGACTGAAAGAAATATGCCCTAGAGGCAATAATAAAGTTGTTATTTTATATTTCCTTATTCATGATAAAGGTTTATTATTCATGCTAGAATTGTATTGATCGGAAACTTAAATACATGTGTGAATACATAAACAAATACCGTGTCCCTAGTAAGCATCTACTAGACTAGCTCGTTGACCAAATATGGTTAAGGTTTCCTAACCATTGACATGTGTTGTCTTTTGATAACGGGATCACATCATTAGGAGAATGATTTGATGGACAAGACCCATCCGTTAGCTTAGCATAATGATCGTTCAGTTTATTGCTATTGCTTTCTTCATGTCAAATACATATTCCTTCGACTATGAGATTATGCAACTCCCGGTTACCGGAGGAATACCTTGTGTGCTATCAAACGTCACAACGTAACTGGGTGATCATAAAGATGCTCTACAGGTATCTCCGAAGGTGTTTGTTGAGTTGGCATAGATCGAGATTAGGATTTGTCACTTCGAGTATCGGAGAGGTATCTCTGGGCCCTCTCGGTAATACACATCATAAGAAGCCTTGCAAGCAAAGTGACTAATGAGTTAGTTACAGGATGATGTATTACGGAACGAGTAAAGAGACTTGCCGGTAACGAGATTGAACTAGGTATGAAGATACCGACGATCGAATCTCGGGCAAGTAACATACCGATGGACAAAGGGAATTACGTATGTTGTCATAACGGTTCGACCGATAAAGATCTTCGTAGAATATGTAGGAACCAATATGGGCATCCAGGTTCCGCTATTGGTTATTGACCGGAGAGGTGTCTCGGTCATGTCTACATAGTTCTCGAATCCATAGGGTCCGCACGCTTATCGTTCGTTGACGATATAGTGTTATATGAGTTATATGATTTGGTGACCAAATGTTGTTCGGAGTCCCGGATGAGATCACAGACATGACGAGGAGTCTCAAAATGGTCGAGAGGTAAAGATTGATATATAGGACGATGGTATTCGGACACCGGAAATGTTTCGGAGAAAACCGGATAGTCATCAGAGTGCCGGAGGGGGTACCGGTCACCCCAGGAGGGTATTGGGCCTATTGGGCCATAAGAGGGGAGCACACCAGCCCACAATGGGCTGGCACGCCCCCCATGGCAGCCGCCCAAGTGGGAAAAGGAAAGGGGGGAGGATTCAGCCTCCCCTTCCTTCTCTCTTCCCCCCTTTCCTTTCTTCTCCGGCAAATAAGGAAAGGGGGGGCGCCACTTGGGGAGGACCCCAAGTAGGATTTGGCCTACTTGGGGCGCCCTCCTGGCTGCTCCCTCCTTCCCCCACCTATATATATGTGGGAGGGGGGCGCCTAGCACAAGGACAACAATCCCTTAGCCGTGTGCGGCGCCCCCTCCACCATTTACATCCCCGGTCATATTTTCGTAGTGCTTAGGCAAAGCCCTGCGGAGATAGCTTCACCATCACCGTCACCACGCCATCGTGCTGCCGGAACTCATCCGCTACCTCGCTGTCTTGCTGGATCAAGAAGGCGGAGGATGTCATCGAGCTGAACGTGTGCTGAACGCGGAGGTGTTGTACGTTCGGTGCTCGATCGTTGGAACGCGAAGAAGTTCAACTACATCAACCGCATTGTCAAACGCTTCCGCTTACGGTCTATGAGGGTATGTAGACACACTCTCCCTCTCGTTGCTATGCATCTCCTTGATAGATCTTGCGTGTTCGTAGAAAAAAATTTATTTTCCATGCAACGTTTCCCAACAACATGTTAGTTCACAAAGCATGATTCATGATTGTTTACTGTACCATGAGACTAGCCGACCCCACATAGTGCATCATTTGCGCTTGCGTGTTGATCAACTGGAATCCAATCATCAGAATTCATATTGGTCAGCCTTTATCTTCACTTCATGTTCTATCTTGGTTTCTTGAAAGACAAAGCATCATTTACGCTTGTGTGTTGATCAACTAGAATCCAATCATCAAAATTCATATTGGTCAGACTTTATCTTCACTTCATGTTCTATCTTGGTTTCTTGAAAGACAAAATGAACTTCTAACTTCACTTCAGTGCTTGAAGGTATGATCACCGATGACTCATCATTGATTCACCATGAGTATCATCTTGGTCATCACTTGATCTTCTTTATTCTATATCACAATCTCTTGAACGACACATTGAATTGACCGCTTCAGTTACTTGCCTCGATACTTTATCAACTCTTGAGCTCACCATTGTTTTACCTCGAACTATTATCATCTACTCATCCTCTCAAGATCTTGGTACTTCACGCCTCAACTCATAAGCCCATTCATGACCACTTATGATTCCTCCAATGAACTATATCATGACCATCTCTTGTTCTTCACACAAATTTTGTCTTGGTCATATTTGCTTCACTCATTGAACTCAATCTTCATGCCTCGAAGTTTTTTTTCACTTGTTTTTCCCAATCATAATATATTCATCTCTTTTAACTCAATGTTCTCAATGCATATCTTGATCTAGATGTCATTCATCCCTTATTCGTCTAATATCCTTCATGTATTACATATGAATAATTCTTCATATATAGCTCAATGAAAACATTAGCCCATTGGAACGATCATTATTACTAAAATTTCAACAAATAACTTGATCTCAATGTCCTCCATCCAATTTTGAATAACCTCACATGTATACGCCAAGGGCTTTGTTGTGCCTATATTAGCACGCAATCAGTGTGCTACTATAAGGTAGGTTGAAACACCTCCATAATTTAAAGTATCTCACAGTGTAGACTAAAGCCATTTCTTTCGTATTGCTTGTGTCATATCCTATATGCAATCACTTATATTTCGTAGTGATTATTTACGGTTGCAAATAATTAGGGTGTTTTGCCTGACAATAGATAGTCGGGAAAAAAAGTTAGGGGTATTTATTTGTTCAAACTTCAAGGACAACGCTAACGCCCACACGTGTGGTGGGAGCGAAACCCGCCCACACGCCCTATAACACACAGACTGCGCCACGTCACCGCATGCATGCATGTGGGAATCTTTTTGGATTTTCAGTTTTTGAAATGTTTTATCTCTTAAATGAAAAATCCGATTGAAGATCCGTTTTCACCATTAAATCCCTCGCGACGAGATCTTCGAAACTAGATCTCATATCAATATATTTCGACGAATTTTTTTTGGGGTTAAAAGTTGACATGTCTATTGCACATGAATTGCCATGGTGTTTACATTGAAGTTGCCATGATATGTTTCAGTTATTTTCTTCTACATTTAAAAGTAAATTTTGACATATTATAAAACAGAGAATTAAGAAACTAGACTTGCCATGAACCATAAACTAAAATTGCCATGATACATGCACTTAAAATTGCCATGGTTCATACAAAAAATAATTTTCATGGTCAAAGTACTGGAATTGCCATCATCAAAATACTAAAATTGCCATGTTCTACAAACTAAAATTGCCACATGGCAACTTTAGTTTAAGCACCATGGCAACTACAGTGTAAACATCATGGCAATTTTTGGGAAAAAAAAATTTCGTCGAAACATATCAACATAGGGTCTAGTTTTGAAGATCTCGTCGAGACGGATTTAATGGTGAAAACGGATTTTTAATTCAATTTTTTAATTAGGAGATAAAATATTTTTAAGCCGAAAATCAAAAAGATTCCTGCTGATGTCATCTGTTCACACGTGCCAAAATGAGTGGTAATGAAGGCGTGTGGGCGATGTGCAAGATGGCATACGTGTGGACGTTAGTTTTTTCCAACTTCAAAGGTTTTATAAGAAATTAGGAGGATTCAAATTTGTAGACAGTCTCCTAAGGATTTCTTATTTGCACTATATTTTATAGGATTTTTCCTCCCACTTAATTTTGTTTTTAATGTTCAACCTGCCATTGAAGGAATTTTGGTGCACACAAAATCCTGTAGCATTGAAAGTGTGGCATTGTAATTCTGTGTTTTGAGTATTTTTTTAACCTTTGCGGGAAAACAATCAAAGAATTAGATCCTGATTTTAAGCCAACAATAATAATAACGATAAATAAAATAAGGAAACGTAGACAAACGGGACAATCTACCCTACAGCTAGCACGTGGGAGCAAAATATGACGATGGCATCCATCCAAGGTTTTCGCCCCCAATCCTCCAACGGATCTCCGTGTCAGCAGGGCCCCATACCCTTTCTTTCCCCTGCACGGCGCCGGTGGCATCAGTCTCGCGAGAATAAAAATCCCATCAATGCCATGCCCAGATGCAAATCCCCTCCATTTTTTCTCCTTTCCCTTTTCCCCTCAAAATCCTCCTAAACCCTTTTCTTTCCCTCTCCTCGCCTTTCCCCTTCGCCACTCACCCACTCCACTCCCCCGTCCCCCTCTCCGTCTATCTACCTCCCTCCGCCTTTTTCACGCCGTTGCTCCCGCGCGCTACTCATCTCACACTCCATTTCTCTCACTTCGCCGCCACTCCCAGAGGTCTCTCTCTCTCTCCCCTCCCCGTTACAGCTACGAGATTCTAGAAGCCAACAAAAACAGACGGGGGCGAACCAGAAAAGCAAAACCCCAAGTCACCACTGCCAGTTCTCTCCCTCCCTCTCTCTCTCTAGATCTGCGCGAGCCTCGGTTTCCGCGATCGCTGGCCGCGGCGGTTGCTCCTGCAGCCCTGCCGCGCCGTCCTGTGCTGCTCCCGCGCGCGCGTGTGCTCGACCGGCCGATGGTCCGCTAATCCGAGGCCGGAGGGAGTGATGCGGATGGGAGGCGGGTGCTTCGGGCGGGCGGGGGTCCGGGTGCTCCTCCCGCTGCTGTTGATCGCCACCGCGGTGGCATTGCTGCCGCGGGCGCTCGCCCTCACCGACGCCGCCGACGGTAAGCGCCCCCCTGGTTGCTGCCTTTGCTCTGCTTGCTGACTCTGGCTGACAAATTGGTTTCCGTACCACCGAGGCACCGAGCCGGTTTGAACGGGCTGTGCTTGCTTTGCTTCGTTTGGCTCTACTGTTTGTGCAGCGATTGTTCGGGGGGAATGGACGATTTGTCGGCGGAGGGGAGGGGAGGTGGCGTTAATTTCCATGCAGTACTCTGGCACCAGTGGGTGGTGAGAAATGTGCTGGGTTTTGGTTCCGCCGATTGATTCAGCTTGGTGCAGCAGACTGGTGAGGGGCGGGGGTGGGGGTGTGGGCTTGTGCCGTATTTCTGGAGGTCATGTCGTCATTGAATTTGTGTGTGCCTGTCCGTGGAAGCAACGATGTGATGATATCAGACAATTCGGATGCTCTTTTCGATGTGGAGCGTCGAGGCTGAGAGCGATGTTTTTGGTCCTGATGCAGTGTTGTGACATGTACTGCAGACTACCATCATTGTCCATGCCAATTGGGGAGATACTTGTCTTCTTTCAGTTAGGATTTGGTTGCAGTGGAAAAAATGCAGGATAAAGGCGTGGAAGATTGGTTAGGTTTTTTTTTTGGAAGATTGGTTAGGTTGCTTACCATGGATGCGAGCTTTTATCTAACTTGCGCTTGCAGTCCCTCGTTCCTGATAGTTTTTTTTTTTGAACTTCCTTGTTCCTGATAGTTAATGCCAACATGGGTTTCAGTGGTAGAAAGTTGTGATGTAAAATGTGGCTAAATGTGACAGTCTTGTCCAGAGAAATAGAATTACTAGCTGTTCATAGTACAATGCTGGATTGTTTTTCCAAGTATACTTGATTTGATTGTTCCTTTTGCACAAGTGGCAACTGTACTTGTAAATGCAGTTGCATTTTATTTAGTATATGAATGTTTTTTTTATGCATACCGATGTTACAAAACATTTTTTGTTCGTTGCTAATGTCTTGTTTGTCCTTCCATTTCTTGAATGCAGTTTCTGCTATAAATGGATTGTATGTTGCACTTGGATCACCAGCTCTTCCTGGATGGACTGCAAATGGTGGAGACCCCTGCGGTGAGAAGTGGCAGGGTGTTGTATGTATTGGCTCAAATATAGACGCAATGTACGTCAATTATTCTTTAAATTCCTTTCCCTGGTAGAACTTTATATTTTGGGCTTTTATCAACTCATTGTCTGTAGAAATTTTATTGCTGCAACGATGGGAGGACAGCTGGGAAGCCTAGGGAACTTCACAGCTATAACCACAATGTAAGGGTCTTCATTGTCAATTTTATTCCCTCACTCCTGTTTGATAGTTGTATCATCTAATTATTCTGTCATATATTCCATGGCTGTTTGAGAAAAAAAAACTATGTTCCATGGGTGAGTTAAGAACTTCTAGGGGTACATGTAATTATAGGCAGAAGTTGCGTTGTCCTCTTATTCCGATTGAGCTTTCTGAGTATTTACTCTCCTTTTTTTGTAGAAATCTTAGCAACAACAAAATCACCGGAACTATACCAGATGATCTACCTGTTACACTGCGGAATCTGTAAGTTCTGTTCTTACTTTGTGCAGCTCCTTGTTCAAAAAATAAATAAATTGTGCAGTTCCTTTAAGTGTTTCTGATTACATAACGAGATGATCTTTTTTTGTTTCTTGCTGCGCAGTTTTCTCTCGGACAACCAACTCACTGGAAGTATCCCGATGTCGCTATCAAAACTTAACAGTTTAACAGCCATGTAATTTATTATTTTCCCTGTAATTAAAAGAGCCACATATTACTTTCCTCTGCAAGCTGTCTCACTCAAGATCTGTCATTCCGTCTTTTCTCAGGTCACTCAATGATAACCATCTCGATGGACAACTACCAGATGCTTTTGGCTCCCTTGTTGGACTTATAAACCTGTAGGACTAACATATTTCTCTCTTTTTTGGTACTCGCCCTTAATCTTCATCCAGCTTGCTGATTACATTTGAGCTTTTATTGCAATTCACAGGGATATTTCTTCCAACAACTTCAGTGGTCCATTACCAACTTCGTTGGGAAACCTGTCATCACTAGTTACGCTGTATGTCTAGCCTACAACTTCTTTCTTGCACTTTTCCTTTTTGGCTACTTTCTTTTTACATTTTCTAATAACATGCTATTTTACAGGCGAATGCAAGATAATCAACTATCTGGGACCCTTGATGTGTTGCAGGGTCTTCCCCTCGGTGATTTGTATATCCACATTCTCTTTGCTGATTTACTTATATTAGCACATCAAAATATGTAAACAGAACATTGTCAATTATTTGATCAGTTAATTGTTGATTTTATAAGAACTTGATTGCTAAACGGAATCTTTCTTTCGGTCATTGTATAGACATCAAATTTGACTGCAATTTGATATAATTCTGCACTTGCGTGCAAGTATGGCACACAGTTTCTGCCTTATTTAGCATAATCAACCTCGAATTTCCTCAGTCAAGGCTGTACAATTCCACATATTAAACAATGTACTCCCTCCGTTCCAAAATATAGCGCGCCTGCGCTTTCCGAGGTTCAACTTTGACCATAAATCTAACCAACGAGACCGACTGCGGCGGGAGCGAAAATTATACCAGTGAATTCGTATTCAAAAGAAGTTTTCAATTATATAATTTTTGCTCCCGCCGCAGTCGGTCTCGTTGGTTAAATTTATGGTCAAAGTTGAAGCACGGAAACCAAGGACGCACTATATTTTGGAACGGAGGAAGTATATGTCAGTTACACACCTGGCTCTGTAAGTACAATGTGTAATCAGTTACAAAAAATGTAGCAATATTTTTACTGGTTAAAAGGAACAGCTCACTAGATAAGTAATTTTGCATCTCTTATTTGAGCCCTTTATATATTGTACCTCCAGTTCTCCTCTGTGCTCCAGTTGTTTATCAGGACAATGGTATCTCAGTATTTTGTTTCTTTCCTACAAACAGTTCTACAAAACAATAACCAGCTAGTACCATCTTTCATGCAATGGATGTGCAACTGCAATGCAGTTGATTTTTGTGATTAATAAAGAATATTAATGTCAGTCAAACTACAACTGTCGATCCAGTTTGCAATCCAGATCATTGATAGCTTTGATTTTTGTAATGCATACAAATATATGCGCTTTCTTCTGATTAATTATTTCTCTTTTAACAGAAATATAGAGAACAATTTATTTTCTGGACCGATTCCTCCAAAGTTGCTCAACATACCAAATTTGAAGTAAGAAATATTTTCCCTATTTCAGGTTTATTGCTGTCTTCTACAATTTCACATTGTTCTTGTACCTATATAAAGAATATTTCCTGCACTCGATACTTACACAGCTTATCAAGCAACTAATTATTTTTCCTACAGAAAGGATGGGAACCCATTTAATACCAGCATTGCTCCTTCCACGTCACCCTCTTTAACACCGACAGGCCCTACACCGACACAAACACCATCATCTCCTTCATCCCCTTCAGGAACTCCTTCATCGTCTAATACACCCTCGAGCTCTTCTGGTGGATCCACAGCTCGAGACAGCAGATCATCCTCCGGGAAACACAAGTCTTCAACCCTAAGGACCGTTGGATACGTTTTTCTTGCCATTGTGCTGTTCATAATTGTTGTGCTGCTGGTAATCTTTTGCCTGTCCAAGTACCAAGAGAGACAGTCGAGACATGATTATACAACAAGTCAGGTGGGAAGGGTGCACCAAAGAGTTGAAGAGCCAGTCAAGCAAGCTTCAGCAGAGTCAAGGAACGACGTTAAAAAAGGTCTACTTTACTTACCTTTCTATTGTATAATATATCTGTTCTACTCTGTTATTCATATTGTGGTACATGATGTTTCATTAACAGGCTCAGCTGGGGTTCCTGACAGGAAGCATGTTCGTGAAATAAATTTGGCCATACCAGGTACAGATACTTGTAAATCTGACCACTAGTTCATACTGTAATATTGTTGACCTGTTCAAGTCCAAATGTATAATGTAATTTATCAACTGCTGGCAGCTGCTCTTGAGAAGCCTTCTGAAAAGAGAGAAGAGCGTGTCATTAACTTGGAGCGAACAGAGTCGGATATTTTTGCTATGGAACCTCCGCCACCTCCACCACCACCGCCGCCGCCGCCACCAGTGTCCCCACCACCACCGCCGCCGCCGCCGCCAGTGTCCCCATCACCACCTCCTCCTGTTGAAAAACTGATTGTTAATCCTATTGTTAGGCCAGAAAAAAGTGCTAGTACCCCACCAAGGGCAGGTCCCTCGACATCTGCAACATCCTTTTCTGTTGCAACACTTCAGCAATATACAAATAGTTTCGGCGAGGAAAATTTAATAAGAGAGAGTAGGTTGGGAAAAGTATATCTGGCAGAACTTCCTGAAGGCAAAGTATGTACAATGTATTCTTCATTTACTCAAGTGGATTATATGCTTATTGAAATGCTGTCCTCATCTTGTTTTATCCTATGCAGTTACTGGAAGTTATGAAGATAGACAATGCCAATGGAAGAATACCAGTAGATGACTTTCTAGAGCTGGTTGCGTGTATATCAGATATTAGACACCCTAGCATCCTTGAGCTTGTTGGATACTGTGCAGAATATGGACAGCGGTTACTTGTTTATAACCACTTCAGTAGAAAAACACTACATGATGTGTTACATGAAAGAGAGGATCTAGATAGTGCACTGTCTTGGGTCGCCCGTCTCCAGGTTGCTCTTGGTTCAGCAAAAGCCTTAGAGTAAGCTGCATTCTACTTCAAAATATATTTTTAATGAATGATTAATTTAGCTTGTTAAGGGGCTGCCTTCATATTTAAATTGATGCTCTTCTTGCAGGTATCTCCATGACACCTGCGAGCCTCCAGTAGTGCATCAGAATTTTGAGCCAGCCAATGTGCTTCTTGATAATAGATTCTCAGTACGTGTTGCTGAATGTGGACTGTCTGTATTGACATTGTCAAGTTCTGTTACACAGGTAACCTCAAGCGTTAGTTGTAAACCTTGTGCTTAGGGTGTTTTAGCCTTTTTTGTAACCAAAAGATCTGCAACGTTGATTAAAAAAGAAATTTGATCATGTTTACTTACAATTTGGAACTGTATGTTTGTCAAGACCTTAATTCTTTAGTCCTGGTCTTTCTGATAATGAGTTCGTGGAGGTTACCAACTTCTTTTATGTAGAAAAACATGGCATCCCCAGTTCCATTACTAGAATGAAACCTGTAAACAAAGATTTGTCTCAACAATACAGTACAAATTCTGAGTCTCGACACACCCAGGCATTGACTGGTTGAAATCCTAACAAAGTATCCCAAGTACTGACCAAAACAATTAGACTAAAAGGCAGCCAACATGATTTGCTGAAGCATCACTAGTCTTCCTGAAGAATCATTTGGTTTTCCAGTGACCTTCAGAAATGAGCCATTGCCCCGCAGTTGTTCAGTTGATTTCCAGCTTCATCGTGCATGAGCATGCTCACATATAAGTGTGGAAATAGATAAACCAATATCCGTATAGAGCTAGCAAAACTGTGAGCCCATGACATTGACAGCTATTAGGTCTAATCCAACAATTTCCTTACGACTAGCTAGTTTTCTCTACATCTTAGCTATTTTATGGCACGAAAGACCATTGGAAAAGAAATAGAAATTTGACTAGAGATCTGTTTTATGGATTAATTATCTGGCAGTTATTCTTGCTTCTGCACTTCTCTTAGGGAATTCTTGCTTCTGTACTTTGGTGACATATGCGAATGAATCTGAAACATATAATATATGGGTACTCACAATTGTGTTCCTTTTGATGTCAGTTGTCTGGTCGCATGCGGGCACTACTAAATTACGAGGCACCTGAAATCCAGGAATCTGGAACTTTTACTGATCGAAGTGATGTTTACAGTTTCGGTGTGGTGATGCTAGAACTTCTTACTGGTCGTAAACCATATGACAGGTCAGTGATGCAATGTAATTTGCAGTGCTTAATCAGGATTAAATGTTTTTACATCATGCACCTCCACAAAAATGCAGCGTTCTCATGCACCTACTTGTTATGTTGTTAAAATATGCAGTTCTCGTCCGCGTCATGAACAACATCTTGTTAGATGGGCCCAGTCTCAGTTTCATGACATCGAATCACTAACAAAGATCGTTGACCCGTCTATTCGTGGAGAGTGTTCTGAGAAGGTGTTGTCTCGTTTTGTCGACATCATCAGTCGTTGTATTCCGGTAATTCAATGCTTCCATTCCTTCTTAGCTGAGCTGTACTTTCAAAGCACAAGACATGATACAAACTAGCACATCCTTCAGGTTTTTATTGCTCAAAATTTTCTTTCCAATAGGAATACTTGGGGTAAAGCCATTATTTTCGTGGTGTCCTATAAACTGGTTCACTACGTATGATATTCTGGTTTTATTTAGCTCGTTTTTGGAGGACAGCAATATAATGAGATGAATTTATTGAGCATGTGGCTGACCCGAAATTTCTTATGCAGCCGGAACCAGAATTCAGGCCGCCAATGTCTGAGATTGTCCAAGATCTAGCGAGTATCTTAAGCGCTGCTGGTGAGGAATCAGAATGATAAGCAAAATCAAGGATGGGCCATATATATCGAATGTTGGCAGTGCAGCCAGCGAAGTATATTGAGATGAAACATCTACCACATTCTGGGTAAACCCTGTCAATATTTCTATTGAACAACACCGTCAACCAGTGTACATGCTGATTTGGAGCCAGAAAGAAAGGACGTAGTGGTACAGCCCCCATTTTGGGAGGAGGGAGGAGGGCATGGGGATTCTCGTTGTTCCCAGGCAGAAGATCCTTGTATTCTAGGCTTCTAGCCATGATTGTACGAGGTGTATCTCTAGTAACCACCTATAATTTTTGGTTAGTTTTTTTGTTTTGAACTTATTACCTTGAAATTAGTGATGTTCGTACGTTTCTTTGCATGCCCACGTCTCGTCTATCTACGAAAACAAAAGAAATGTTTTTCTTACTCTGTGGTTTTAGAACTCTTACTGCTGTTGTAGTCTGGTAGAGATGCTGTGCAGGGGCGAATGAAGTCCTTCACTCGACATGTAGGCGTTCTCTTCTACATATAGACACACAGATTCTACTCTGGAGGCAAAAGTACACCAGTCCGCAGACAAATAGTAATAGTTCATGCAGAGACTGTGGTAAGAGTTGTAAAACCAGAACACATGTACGCGTCTTCTCGCTATGGATAATGAATAGTGCTTAGTGTGATATTTTGTTTGCAATTTTTTGATGGTAATGTAGCCCCTCGTGTGTTAGGCCGCTCTATTTTGTGTAGTGTAAAGAGAGTTTATCAACAACAACTACTAAATTAAGAGTAAAATTTTGCGTTAAGTTAAAAAATAAAAAAAATCTTCTGGCTATGGGTAACAGATAGTGCTATGGGTATCTCCAAAGCGGACCCTCGGATTGCCCGCAACTATCCGGACGTGTTTAGCCATCGAACGCGTTCCTGTATTGGTCTGTTGAGCGGTCCGGCCGCACTTTTTTCCATAAACCCGAGACAAACTAGGGGGGGGGGGGTGCGGGAGTCCGGACAACGTATACGTAGGACTCGACACCCCCGGCCCACCCAAAACCCCTCCCGGACACTGCGTCTCCATCCTTCAATTTTCTCTCCTTTCCTTTTTCTCTCTTGCCTTCGACGCCGCTTCATCACCCTGGCCGCCCCGCCACACCCGTGTCGGAACTCGATGAGTCCGCCACCTCCAACGGTACACACCCGAGCTCCAAGTCGCTTCTCTGCCAAACGCCGCGCAGGTACCATCAGCTCCTACGATACTCACCATGCCCGGCAATTATTCAGAGAAATGCCCGTGCTAAATTCTTGTGTCCCTTCTTCTTTTAAGCAATGGAGTCGGATATGGAGTACATATACAAGCACTATGTTGAGTCGTGCGACAGCTCGTCCGACGAGGAGGACTACACAGACGAGATGGCGATGATGCAGGCGGTCCTTGCAAACACGGAGCATGCGGAAGTGATGAAAATATTCCCTAGAGGCAATAATAAAGTTGTTATTATTATATTTCCTTATTCATGATAAAGGTTTATTATTCATGCTAGAATTGTATTGATCGAAAACTTAAATACCTGTGTGGATACATAAACAAATACCGTGTCCCTAGTAAGTCTCTACTAGACTAGCTCGTTGATCAAAGATGGTTAAGATTTCCTAACCATAGACATGTGTTGTCACTTGATAACGGGACCACATCATTAGGAGAATGATGTGATGGACAAGACCCATCTGTTAGCTTAGCATATGATCGTTTAGTTTATTGCTATTGCTTTCTTAATGTCAAATATATATTTCTTCGACTATGAGATCATGCAACTCCCGGATACCGGAGGAATACCTTGTGTGCTATCAAACGTCACAACGTAACTGGGTGATCATAAAGATACTCTACAGGTATCTCCGAATGTGTCTGTTGAGATGGCATGGATCGAGATTAGGATTTGTCACTCACTGTATCGGAGAGGTATCTCTGGGCCCTCTCGGTAATACACATCACAAGCAGCTTGCAAGCAAAGTGACTAAGGAGTTAGTTACGAGATGGTGTATTACGGAACGAGTAAAGAGACTTGCCGGTAACGAGATTGAACTAGGTATGAAGATACTGACGATCGAATCTCGGACAAGTAACATACCGACAGACAAAGGGAATTACGTATGTTGTCATAAAGGTTCGACCGATAAAGATCTTCGTAGAATATGTAGGAACCAATATGGGCATCCAGGTTCCGCTATTGGTTATTGACTGGAGAGGCGTCTCGGTCATGTCTACATAGTTCTCGAACCCGTAGGGTCCGCATGCTTAACGTTCGTTGACGATATAGTGTTATATGAGTTATGTGATTTGGTGACGGAATGTTGTTTGGAGTCCCGGATGAGATCACGGACATGACGAGGAGCTCCAGAATGGTCCAGAGGTAAAGATTGATATATAGGATGATGCTATTTGGACACCGGAAAGGTTTCGGAGTGAACCGGGTATTCATCGGATCACCGGAAGGGGTTCCGGGAGGCCCCGGGAGGTCTACGGGCCTAATGGGCCAAGGGGAGGCACACACCAGCTCACAAGGGGGCTGGCGCACCCTCTCCCTGGCTGCCGGCCCTAGAGAAGGAAAGGGGGGAGGGCTAGCCCCTCCTGCCTTCCCCTCCTCATGGGAGAAAGGAAAGAGGGGGGGGGGGAGGGGGGTACCCCCTCCTGCCTTCTCCCTGGCGCCAAACAAGGAAGGGGGGGAGGGAGCTAGAGGGCAGGAGCCCAAGGGGGCCGGCCGGAAACCCTTGGGGCGCCTCCTGGCTGCCTCCCTCCCCCCACTATATATATATGAGGGAGGGGGCGCCACACAAGACCACGACAATCTCTTAGCCGTGTGTGGCGCCCCTCTCTACAGTTTAGTCCTCCGTCCAGTTTCTCCACAGTGCTCGGCGAAGCTCTACGGGAACGAGTTCACCATCACCGTCACCATGCCGTCGTGCTGCCGGAACTCATCTACTACTTCGCCCGTCTTGCTGGATCAAGAAGGCGAGTACGTCATCGAGATGAACGTGTGCTGAACGCGGAGGTGCCGTGCGTTCGGTATTTCATCGGTTGGATCGCAAAGAAGTTCGACTACATCAACCGCGTTAATAAACACTTCCGCTTTACGGTCTATGAGGGTACGGAGACATACTCTCCCCTCTCGTTGCTATGCAGCTCCGTCATCTAGTTGCATCAAACGGTTATGGGGAAAAGAGGAAGCAAAGCAACCGTGAGTACTCAGCATTCAAGGATCTACACTACATATGCAACATTATCAAAGAAAGGCTGTATATGTGGACTGGGCTGCAGAAATGCCAGAATAGAGAGAAGGCCTAGTCCTATCGAAGACTAGCATCTTCAGCGGTCTTGCAGCATTAGAAGAGTGTAGATTAGTACAGTATAAAGTAGTAGTAGCATTAAGTATCAACCTCGGCCAGAGATCCTTTCTCGACTCCCTGCGATAAAGCAATCCCAGAGCCATACTATCCAATTCTCATCATAAATATCCAGTTCTAGTTGTATCGATCGGGATACAACTCCGAGTGTCCGTTACCGAGGATCCGGCTATGCATAGATTAGTTCTTCCCTGCAGGGGTGCACCAACTTACCCACCACGCTCGCTTAACTCCGGCCGGACACACTTTTCTGGGTCATGCCCTGCCTCGACCAAATGACACACCGCAGCCCTACCTAAAGCTCAGCAGAGAGGTCCCCGCCGGTCTACATCCTAAGCACTCCGGGGTCTTGGGCCCATCGCCCGTTGCACTCCGGGTCGTTGCGAGCAGGGTGGATACCAGCGTCGCCTCGGATGGTCGACACGATCCGACCCCGCCGCAATGCTGAACTGGACATCTGACAGAGCTTTCGGCTGATGCCACGATGCAGAGTGCCCATAACTATTCCCGCGTGATGGTTAGTGCTATCGGGCCAGAGGCCCACTCGGATCAAATATCCAAATCGTTAGTGTATTGGTAGCGTGCGGTAACGAGCAGAGACTCACGATCGATGTGACCCCGTCGCCCCGTCTCGAGGACTTGCGGCAAGGGCTAAGAATGCCCGGCCACTCCTCGTATTTATCTCTCGGGTACCCTTCAGGTTAACCCGTCTCCACATCACTCGCGGGTACCCCTCAGGGTCGACCCGCCTTTCCAAGTAACAGTTGTAAAGTCCAAGTATCCGTGTGTCCATAACATCAGGGAATCCGAGGTATCACCCTCGTTGGGTTCCTACTCAATGTATCCGTCAAGGTGAACTAAGGAGGAATCACCCTCGAGGTTCACACTTGAGGTGTTGCACGACGGCATCGTTATCGGAAGTGGTGAAGGAGGAATCACCCTCAATGACCACGGCCGAATAGCTACTCTACAGAGTTAACATCAGAAGTGCTAAACGAGGTATCACCCTCGACACTCGATGGTAACGCTGCAGTGTCGTACAACTAAGGGGGTGATGTGCGGTGCCGGGGCCTGGTTGTCGATCACGTTGATTGAGTCATCTGATAATCCAGCGGGGGCAACTAGGACAAAGTGGGGTCTCTGGTGGGTCTCTAACTAGCCTATACTAAGCAGTTTAGGATAGGCATGTAAGGTATCAATAGCAGGTTACAATAAACAGGCTATGCATCAGAATAGGATAACTCAAAGCAGTAGCAAATTCTAATGCAAGCAGGAGGGAGAAAGAATAGGCGATATAGGCATGTTCAAAGGGGGGTGCTTGCCTGGTTGCTCGGCGGCAAAGGCAAGGTCGTCAACGGTGTCGTCGGGCTCCTGAGCTGCGGCGGTCTCGGGAACTGCGTCGGTGTCGGGGTCTACCGAGAGAGAAGAGGGGGAGGAAATAGATAAATACACAACAAACATATGCAACACAGAGCATGCTATGCTAACGTGCAGTGCAGGGTTGCCTAAAAGCATGTCTAAGTCATATTAGTTATTTTAGGATTTAAGTTGGAATTATTAACCGGTGTATATGCACTATTCATCTACTGGAAACAGGCTAAAAGTTGCGGGTTCACCTCCGTAGAGGGTCCCGACAAGGAAACAGATGGCACGGTCGGATTTGTCTTGTCGTTCTGAGCAACTTTCATATATAAAGTTTTTCGATCCGAGCTACGGTTTTATTTCTACGATTTTTCTAATTTTTAAAGAATCTCTAGAATTATTTTAATTAATTAATTCGCATTATCCAGAACAGTAGCATGATGACGTCAGCATGAGGTCAGTGTGATATCAGCACTCAACTGACCAGTTGACTGGTAACCTGACAGGTGGGACCCATCTGTCATAGACTAGACCAGTTAAACAGAGGATTAATTTAACTAACTAACCTAATTATCTAGTAGGACCCACTGTCAGTGACTGTTTAGCTAACTGAATTAATTAACAGATTAATTTGATTTCAAATTAGTTTTAAAAAGTGCGGGGCCCGCATGTCAGTGACACGTGGTGCCCAGTCAGCAGGGTCGACTGGGTCAACCCAGTCAACTAGGGCCCGCGGGGCCCACTAGCAGTGACCCTGGGGTGGCCCCAGGTCAGCCAGCTCAGCGGCGGCCGGCGTTGACCTGCAGACGGGGCGGAGGGGCGTGGCAAGCGGCGGAAAACCGCTGTGGTGGCCTATTTCGCTGTTTTTTGGTCGCGTTCGAACGGCTACTCCGTTCCGCGTCGATCTAGGGTGCCGGAGCGGGCGGAGATGCCTGGTAGGCACGCTGGCATCAAGCAATGGCCGCGGCGGCTCTCGGGCGGGGTCGGAAATGGCGCTAACGGACTCAGGGAAGCGTGTGCGCGTGCGCGTTGGGCTCCTAGGAAGGTGCTGAGCACGGGGCGGGGCTCGACAGAACTTGCCACCGACGGAAACGACGGCAACGAGCACCGCGGCGGAGCTGAGTTTGGGCATCGACGGCGAGCGGCACTAGGTACGGCAAAACAGAGAGGAGACGGAGGAGATTTGCGGTGAGGCTCACCTAGCGGCACACGACAGGCCGGCGGCAGCTTAGGAGCAGCAGTGCAGCGAATCGACGACGGCGAACGACGCTGGTCGAGGTTGGGGGAGAGCTTAAATCGGGAGTTGCGAGGCGCCCCAGCTCCAGCTGGTGGTCGAGGAAGAGGAAGGAGAGGCCGGCGCACCTCCCGGACAGCGTTGCCGGACGCGGGGCCGCCGGTGGTCGCGGGATCGACGCGGCGACGGCGGCGACCTTTCGGGCGCGAGAGGGAGAGGATGAACGGGCAAGAGGGGGAGGGGAAAGTGGGCGCTAGGGTTTGCGGGAGGGCGCGGGGAGGCTTTATCCACGCCGGGGAAGGCTCGGATGGCCGGCGCGTGGCCATCTGCGGCGTCGGGCGCGCGCGGCGTCGACACGGCGACGGGGGAGGGAGACGACGCAGGTGGGCCGACTCTGTTAGGTTGGGCCTGTACTGTTGCAACGGGCCAGGCCAGTGCACAGAGGCAGTTTCTGCTTTTTTTCTTTTCTGGAAAAAGATATAGCTCCTGTTGTATTTATTTGAGCTATCAAACGAGTTTTGTTAAGAGTGGAACTTGGCACATATTTACATTGGAATATGCTGAGATGGCACAAAGAGTTTGGAGCCATTTGAAAAAGGTTGGGCATTTTTAGAAATTAGAAAGGCTAAAATAAATGCTGCTGGACGACTAAAAAAAATCCAGGGGCATTTTGGGAATTCAAAAGAGGTAGGTTTCAACATGAAACATATTTAGGGAATATTTGCCAAATGGTGAACTATTTTAATTGCATGGCAGAAGAAATAAATTTTTGACATGCAATTTTGAATTTGAATTTGGCTTTGATTATTGGACAAGTGACAGAATGGCATGGTGATCATGATGACATGGCCACTATTAAGGAGAGATTACTGTAGTGTGATGCTGGGGATGTTACAACTTCAAGAAGAATGGCAAGCAAGTTGCCACTCCCGTGAAGAAGTCCAAAGCTGGACCCAAGCCTGAAACTGAGTGCTTCTACTGCAAAGGAAATGGTCACTAGAAGTGGAACTGCCCCAAATACTTGACGGATAAGAAGGATGGCAAAGTGAACAAAGGTATATTTGATATACATGTTATTGATGTGTACCTTACTGGTGTTCGTAGTAGCCCCTGGGTATTTGATACCGGTTCAGTTGCTAAGGTTAGTAACTCGAAACAGGAGTTGCAGAGACTAGTTAAGGACGAGGTGACGATGTGTGTTGGAAGTGATTCCAAGGTTGATACGATCACCATCGCACACTCCCTCTACCTTCGGGATTAGTGTTGAACCTAAATAAATGTTATTTGGTGTTTGCGTTGATCATGAATATGATTAGATCATGTTTATTGCAATATGGTTATTCATTTAAGTCAGAGAATAATTGTTGTTCTGTTTACATGAATAAAACCTTCTATGGTCATACACCCAATGTGAATGGTTTATTGAATCTCAATCGTAGTGATACACATATTCATAATATTGATGCCAAAAGATGCAAAGTTTATAATGATAGTGCAACATACTTGTGGCACTGCTGTTTAGGTCATATTGGTGTAAAGCGCATGAAGAAACTCCATGTGGATGGACTTTTGGAATCACTTGATTATGAATCATTTGATACTTGCGAACCATGCCTCATGGGCAAGATGACTAAAACTCCGTTCTCCGAAACAATGGAGTGAGCTAATGATTTATTGGAAATAATACATACCGATGTATGCGGTCCGATGAGTGTTGAGGCACGCGACGGGTATCGTTATTTTCTAACCTTTACAGATGATTTGAGTAGGTATGGGTATATCTACTTGATGAAACACAAGTCTGAAACATTTGAAAAGTTCAAAGAATTTCAGAGTGAAGTAGAGAATCATCGTAACAATAAAATAAAGTTCTATGATCTGATCGAGGAGGCGAATATTTGAGTTATGAGTTTGGCCTTCATTTAAGAAAAAGTTGAATTGCTTCACAACTCACGCCACCTAGAACACCACTGCGTAATGGTGTGTCCGAACGTCATAACCGTACTTTATTGGATATGGTGCATTCTATGATGTCTCTTACCGATTTACCACTATCATTTTGGGGTTATGCATTAGAGACAACCACATTCACGTTAAATAGGGCATCGTCTAAATCCGTTGAGACGACACCGTATGAACTGTGGTTTGGCAAGAAACCTAAGCTGTCGTTTCTTAAAGTTTGGGATTGCGACACTTATGTCAAAAGGCTTCAACTTGATAAGCTCGAACCCAAATCAAAGAAGTGCATCTTCATAGGATACCCTAAGGAAACAATTGGGTACACCTTCTACCACAGATCCGAAGGCAATATCTTTGTTGCCAAGAATGGATCCTTTCTAGATAAGGAGTTTCTCTCGAAAGAAGTGAGTGGGAGGAAAGTAGAAGTCGATAAGGTAATTGTACCTTTGAGGGAGTCCTAGATTAGGGGGTCCCCGGGTGTCCGGTCTATTCGATATGGGCCAGACTGATGGGCCGTGAAGATAAAGCAGAATACTATCCCCCGTGTCCGGGTGGGACTCCTGTATGCGTGGATGGCAAGTTTGGTGTCCGGATGTACTCTTTCCTTCCTCTGTAAACCGACTTTGTATGACCCTGGGCCCCTCCGGTGTGTATATAAACCGGAGGGTTTAGTCCATAGAGGCCATCAGAATAATCATAGGCTAGACAGCTAGGGTTTAGCCATTACGATCTCGAGGTAGATCAACTCTTGTAACCCCTATACTCATCAAATACAATCAAGCAGGACGTAGGGTTTTACCTTCATTAAGAGGGCCCGAACCTGGGTAAACATCGTGTCCCCATTGTCCATTGTTACCATCGATCCTTAGACGCACAGCTTGGGCCCCCTACCCGAGATCTGCCGGTTTTGACACCGACATTGCTGCTTTCATTGAGAGCTCCGCTGTGTAGTCGCGAGAAGCGATCCATTGCTCGCCTTGTCATCAACGACGATATCACCTCTGGAAGGAGCCTAACTTCAGGACAGGTCCTCCAGCTCGGCAGTTTCACCGTGGGTGTTGGCATGGACATCAAGCCAACAGCGCCCCCCGTGATCGCCAAACATCACCCCCGCATCGGTCTCGAATACTCCCAAAAGATGGATCCGGCGGACGTCTCGTCCTTAAACGAGCTGCTAGATCGCATCGCCGCCCGGGGGCTTTCAACGGATTATGATCGGATCGGGCTCAAACCCGACCAGAGGGAAATTAATTCCCCGCCGATCACCCACCTGGTAGCAGTCGTCGAGGAACGAGCCGAAAACAATTCTTCCCCTAAACTAAAGACCAGCTATGTTCGGGTCTCCGAACCTCTTGGGTCGGACACCCTCCCTGTGGATGAGACTTTGCGTCCCCCGAACTCAGGGTCGGACATTGGGTCCGGGGAGCACTCGGATCTCCCTGGACCCGAACTGGTGACTTCGGAGATTTTACAGGCTCCGGATGCAATCTTGGGTCGGGATTCGAGTTTTTGCACACCCACCCACCACAATCAATACTCTCCAAGTAATTCAGGCCCTCCAGACATATGTGACCTAATGTATGTACGACAGCAACCTCGGGAAATAGTCCATCACTTCTGGGCCAGATTCCTACTTGTCAAAAACAAGATTAAAGATTGCTGCGACGACGACGCAGTCTCGGTCTTACATCGAAATTGTATCGACAAGGGAATTCGGAATGCCCTCAACCGCCGTCGCATACAGAGTTTCACGGAGCTATCGCACATAGTACGGAAGTATTGCACGATGGAAAGCACTTGGAAAGCACAGAAAACCCAATTGGAACCTGCTGCCTTTAAGCAGTGCACTGCCCGGGCAAAACGGATACACCCTTACTAGGCATCCGACCATAAGCCCGTCAGCAAGAAAAAATCCTCTACAGGATACAGGTCCGTTCTTGACGGACTCCTCGACAAGCCCTGTCCGGTACATACAACGCCAAGCACTGACTCAACCCACAGCCTACGAGCATGTTGGGTACTCCGGCAGGTAGCTAAAAGTGGCGAGGCCATCCTCACCACCGCCACTCCAGAGAAGCATTCTCCAGAGGATGACGATTTTAACGTCCTCACGGTCTTCGAGACTTTCTCCTCAAATAATCAGCGTAAGAGGGCACTCTGCGACCTCGCCGAAGTCCACCAAGTAACTGCAGTAAGCCCATGGAACGACACGGCAATAACCTTCACCACTGACGACGAACCAAGGGCCCGATCAGTCCGAGCACCCGCCGCTTTAGTCCTAAACCCAATTGTGGACGGCTTTCGACTTACCAAAGTGCTCATGGACGGCGGCAGCGGGCTTAACCTCATCTACGAGGACACGCTCGACAAAATGCAGATCAATAGAAAACGCATCAAGCAAAGCAGTACCACCTTTCGAGGTATCATCCCCAGTCGAGGAGCACGATGCTCGGGGAGAATGAAACTCGACGTAGTATTCGGCACGCCTGAAAATTACAGGTCGAAGGAGCTGCTCTTTTACATCGCTCCCTTCAATAGCGGCTACCACGCCGTTCTAGGGCGGGGCGCTTTTTTACGCTTCCAAGCCGTACCCCATTATGAGTACATGAAGCTTAAAATGCCGGGGCCCAATGGAATAATCACAGTTACAAGTGATCCGGATACAGCACTCCGCGCCGAAAACAAAACCGCATCCTTGGCCCTTGAAGCACTCTCCGAAGCCCTTGCGGCCGAAGAATTAACCACCCTACGATCCATGGTGGACAGGGATGATGTGATTCTCGATAAGAGACCTAAATCCACCTCTTTCAAGCCAGCAGATGAAATAGTTAAATTTCAAGTGCACCCGACGGATCCTACCAAAACAGCGTCCATCGGAGCATAGCTGGATTCCACGGTAGATGCCGCCTTACGCGCGTTCCTACGTGAAAATTGGGATATCTTCGCCTGGCACCCTTCGGACATGCCCGGTATCCCACGTAGACGGGCCGAACACAACCTCAACATAATTAAGGGGTTCAAACCAGTCAAGCAAACGCTACGGCGATTTTCCGAACCCAAATGACAAGCAATGGGGGAGGAGCTAGCCAAACTACTCGAGGCTGGGTTCATCAGAGAAATCAAACACTCGGATTGGCTAGCCAACTTGGTCATGGTGCCGAAGAAGGACAAATCTTGGCGCCTTTGTGTCGATTTCAAAGACCTCAATAAGGCTTGCCCTAAAGACCCTTTCCCATTGCCCCGCATTGACCAGATTATTGACGCGACCGCGGGACACGACTCATTGTGTTTCCTCGACGCTTACTCCGGATATCATCAGATTAAAATGAAGGAGTCCGACCAGGCCGCAACGACATTCATCACCCCGTATGGGCCTTTCTGTTTGAACACTATGCCTTTTGGGCTAAAAAACGCTGGTGCCACTTACCAACGCATGATTCAAACATGCTTGGAAAAACAAATCGGCAAGACAGTAGAAGCATATGTGGACGACGTGGTCATCAAGACCAAGCACGTTGAATCATTGGTGGACGATCTCCGCCTCACATTTGACAACCTCCAAGCATACGACATACGGCTCAATCCGGAAAAATGCGTCTTCGGCGTTCCAGCCGGAAAGCTATTAGGGTTCATTGTCTCCCATAGAGGAATTGAAGCAAACCCAGCTAAAATCCGAGCCTTGTCGCAATTGGCTACGCCAACAGACCTAAAACAGGTCCAAAAGCTAGCAGGGTGTGTAGCGGCCTTGAGCCGCTTTATCTCCAGATTAGGAGAAAAAGCATTACCACTTTATAGACTGCTCAAACGCACCGACAACTTTGAATGGACGGAAGCGGCCACAGCCGGATTGGAAGAAATAAAAATCATATTAGCAGGCAATCCAATCCTAGCCGCCCCAAGTGTTGGCGAGCCTATGCTACTTTATATCTCCGCAACTCACTAGGTAGTGAGCACCGTACTCGTCGTCGAGCGAGGGGAAGAGGGACATAAATTCCCCATCCAAAAGCCGGTGTATTACGTATCGGAGGTCCTTACACCCTGCAAATCCCGATACCCTCACTACCAAAAGATAGCTTACGCGGTCTTTATGGCATCCCGAAAACTCCGACACTATTTTCAAGAGTGTTCGATCACGGTGGCATCCGAAGTACCACTTAATGACATTATAAATAACAGGGATGCCACTGGCCGCATAGCTAAATGGGCCATTGAGCTCTTTCCATTTGAAATAACATACAAGCCACGCTGAGCTATTAAATCTCAGGTGCTGGCCGACTTCATCGCAGAGTGGACGGAAGCCGAGCTCCCCAAAGAGTACAGTTCCTACTCCAACTGGATCATGTACTTTGACGGCTCTAAAATGTTAGCCGAACTGGGGGCTGGCATCATCTTGACATCCCCTACGGGGGACACAGTCTGCTAGGTGTTGCAAATCATGTATACGGACTCCAATAACGCAGCCGAATACGAGGCACTTCTACATGGTCTCCGCATGGCTGTCTCCATGGGCATACAATGCCTAGAGGTGCGCGGCGATTCGAACCTCGCAATATCTCAGGTCAATGGAGAGTTCGATGCAAAAGATCCAAAAATGGCGGCATATCGAAATGCCGTATTAAAAATATCAGCTCGGTTCGAGGGGCTCGAATTTCATCACGTCGCTAGAGACAGTAACCAGTCAGCGGATATACTCGCTCGCATGGGCGCCAAGCGCGACCCCGTCCCACCTAATACCTTCATGGAAAGGCTCTTCAAGCCATCCGTGGTATGGCAGGACGAGAGCGGAGACGCAAGTACGGACCTGATCACACCCCCATCAGTCGAACATGATACAGGTATCATCGGAGGTTCGGATACCAAAATAACACCCTCTGCTCATGAGATCATGGCCGTTATTGCTCCATGGACTAAACCCTTCCTAGCCTACCTTAATAGGCAGGAGCTTCCTGATGATCAAAATGAGGCCCGTCGCATAGTTCGGCGTTCTAAAGCCTACAAAGTTCACAAAGGTGAACTGTACAAGAAAAGCACTACCGGAGTTCTCCAAAGGTGTATCTCCAAAGAGGAGGGACGACAACTCTTGGCTGAAATACATGCTGGTATGGGCGGCCATCACGCCGCAGCTCGGGGCCTCATAAGCAAAGCTTTCCGGACAGGTTTTTTCTGGCCAACGGCCCAAGCAGACGCACAATCCCTTGTCCATCGTTGTGTGGGATGTCAGCTTTTCGCCAATCAAAGTCATATGTCTCCCATCGCCTTAAGAATAATCCCCATTACTTGGCCCTTTGCGGTCTGGGGGCTCGATATGGTCGGACCCCTTAAAGGGGGAAGCCATAAAAAGAAATATTTACTGGTTATGGTGGATAAATTCACTAAGTGGATAGAGGCCAAACCAGTAAAAACGGCTGAAGCAGGACCAGTGATTGACTTTATATCCGGCGTGGTACACCGTTATGGTGTCCCGCACAGTATCATCACTGACAATGGCTCCAATTTCACAGCTGATGAGGTGAAAAACTGGTGTGCTAAATTGGGCATTAAACTCGACTATGCATCCGTCTACCACCCTCAAACAAACGGTCAGGTTGAACGGGCCAATGGCTTGATAATGAGCGGCATCAAACCCCGACTGGTGCGCTCCCTACGGGAGTCAGATAAACACTGGGTTGAGGAACTTGATTCCGTGCTCTGGGGGCTGCGGACTACACCTAACCGGACAACCGGATACACACCTTTCTTCATGGTGTACGGCGCGGAAGGTGTTCTGCCCTACGACATTATTCATGACTCACCTCGAGTGCGCATGTACGAAGAGCGAGAAGCCGAGCTCAATCGGCAGGACGGCCTAGACGGTCTCGAAGAGGAGCGTGATATTGCACAAGCCCGTTCTGCACTTTATCAACAACAGGCCAGGCGATACCAAAGCAGAGAAGTGCGGGCCAAGACTTATAACATTGGTGAACTCGTCTTGCGTCTCCCGGAGAAGAAGAAGGATAAGCTCAAACCAAGATGGGAGGGCCCCTTCATCATCGATGAAGTTCTCACAGGAGGAGCCTATCGCCTTCGTAACGCATCGGATAATCGCCTTGAGCCAAATCCATGGAACGTTGCTCGGCTCCGACGATTCTACGGATAGTTCGGTCGCATCCTTTTTTCTTTCTTTGATTAGGTTCCTTTTTTCTCCTTCTTTTCTCCCAGGGTATGTTCGGATCTACCGAACTGTTAGGGGTACATATCTTTAAATGTATACACCCCACTGTAACTGGGGGCTTCTTTAATGAAGCTTATTACTGAAAGCTGGTTGCTTACATTGTTTACGTCGTTTGTTCTATACATCTTTTGCCATTATATGCACCACTATGACTTAAGTTTTTGCCAAGCTGGGTTGCCTCGCTCCTGTGTTTATACCCTACGTTCCCGATTGTTCGGCTAGGGTGTAAAGGGAGCACCTCTGCGATTGTTACAACCGGGTACTCCAGATCTGTACCTCAGACGGGTGAAGCCGAAAGCTAGCGCTCTTAAGGGAATAATTGGTCGGCAAGCAACGGCATATTATTTACATTTATGAATTTCTTCTAACAAATACGGGATAGGCTGCCCGTAACTCAGATCAAAAGCCTAGGCATGCATACTCAAGTGTGCCGACCCAAGGAAAGGAACCCTTAACGGAACTATTTTCCCTGGAAGATGTTTCTTACGTTAAAAAGTAATATAGCATAACTCCTCGAACAAATTTTGTCTGTTCGAGCAACATGACCGGATTGCCTGGTTTTCGGACATAATGAATGTTTATTACATTCTAACATGGTATCCGGAAACACTCCAACTTCTTGGTTTGGAGGTTGAAGCCGAAGGCCTGCGATGACAAATTTTGACAAGTTCGGTTGGAGATAAGTTCGATGATAAAGTACATTGATACATTGAATCGAATGCCTACTCTTTATCTATGTCATCTATAAGACTGCTTAAGCTACAATCTTCTTGCGAATATTTCGCAGCTATCATCACTTGGTCATATACCAAGTTCACGGGAATCTCTTTTCCGTCCGGCCCCTGCGGTCCAACTCGGGCCATACGATTCGGATCAAGCCCGGTGTAGCGCGTCTTCACCATTGCCCATGCCTCTCGTGCACCTTCCCGGCATGCTGACGTCTTCCATAGCTCAAAACGGCGCTGGGCACCTTGGAACAGGTTTGCCAACCCCTCCATACTTTCTGGAGGGGCATCGGATGGCCATAAGGCCTTGACCATACTTCTCATGGCTTTCCGGGCTCGCTCATGCACTACGGACAGCTCTTTTAAAATGTCACCTCGGAATCCGGATACTTCTTCTTCATGATGCTCGGTTAAGAAACCTGCAAGAGCAGCATTATAACACTCCGAATTATGGGATAATATGAGCAACTTGGATGGTTCAAAGGTCATACTGAATATGCCGCCTTTTAACTTTTTATTCTCTTTTTGAGCATCCGATAATTGAGCCTTTAAGCTCTTTATCTCTTCGGCTTGCTTATCATTTTCCTCCTCCAGTTTGTTCTTTTGATCAACGGTCATCATGACCTTCTTCAGTTCTTCTAGCTCTGTGTTGGCGGCGTTTAGCTTTGTCCGGCTTGTTTCAAGCTCCTGGGACAGTGCGTTGTTCTTCTCTTTGAGGACCTGCGGTCATAACGATCCTTAAATCGGTTGGCCTAAACTGCTTCAAGTCTCGGGGGCTTCTGGCATATATCTACTAAATTTACACAAACCATTACCTGCATATCTTTTGAAAACAGGTGGGCAACTCCAGCAAGTCCGTCCCGGGCGGCTCAGATATATGCATCCACAGTGCTGAGGGCATTAAATTCTTGCTCCGTAAAAGCTGGAGTGCGCATGGTCTCTTTCAGTCGTCGATGATTCATCACGCTCTCTACTTCAGAATTTTTGACGGATACGTCATCCGAATCTTCATGAGGCGGATGAGTTGGCGCTGCATCCATATTGGCTCTTGTCTTGGTTGATGAGCACGGCGCCGGATTAGCTGATGATCGGCTAACAGGGATTTTGGACACGGTTCACCGTGCGCTCCTCCTGGAATAAGATGGGAGGAGAAATATGACAATCTGGTTTTATGCCTAGGCATATATTAAAGGTTATACCTCTTTGATGAAGGAGGGGGTTCGATGGCGCTCCCGGTTTCCTTTCGTTTAAAGGCTCACCCTGCACAGATGCTACCTTTCTAGGGGCCGCCCTCGATGGAGTACGGCTCGCCGAGCGCCGATCCTATAAAGCACGATTCAGTGTGATGGGTGAGGTGCAAGTGGGGACTCCTCTTTCTGAGGATGATTTCCGAATACTTACCTTAGAGAAAGGGATAAGGCTGGGGTAGTCGGCTATAATGGCCACTTCCGAACCATCATGGCTTGCTTGATAAAAGACTCTGTCATCAAACTCTATAAATATATCCGGATCCTCGCAGAGGCCGGGATCTTCGTGGCAAGCATAGTCCTCTGGTTGTGGAGAGGGTTAGTGCACATTTTTGACGACCTTCCTCCATGTCTGTTTTAAAGACGACCTGAACAATTCGATTAGTATGCCTCGATAATGAGGTAGGACAATGCTGATAATCAAAAAACTCACCCATTCAATGGGGTTATACATGGAGAAACCTTCCCGACAATTTAAACGGAGGAATTCTTCTTTCTCCCCCTTATAAAGATCTGCCAGAATGGCGGCCAGAGCGGCAGGGGTATCCGGGCCCTCGCGCCTATAGCGAGATGCGTCATCCTCCCCGTTGTAACACCATAAAGGGGTCACTCTTGACTGAAGGGGCTGGATGCATCGCTTTATCGCGATAGCCATGACTTCGATTATCGAGAGTCCGGAATGGGCAAGTAACCTGACCTTGCTGACCAACCTCTTTACTTCCGCACTGTCTTCTTCTTTGGGGCTCCGGGGGCGCCAGTTGAGGCATTTCTTTAAAGGAGCACTGGAGAATTTGGGGAGTCCACGTCGAACTGGGTCCGGAAGGGGAACATCCTCGATATAAAACCATTCCGAAGCCCATTCTTCGGATGCCTTCTTGGGAGTTCCGACGAGGTAACCTGATCCGGCTATGCGCCATACTTCGGTGCCGCCCACTTTAAATATAGAACCCCCTTTATGACGGGGGACGAGGCAAAAGAACTTTCTCCATAGTTCGAAATGAGCCTCGCAGCCTAAGAATAGTTCGCAGAGAGCGACAAAACTAGAAATGTGCAGAATATAACCTGGTGTGAGGTTGTGTAGCTGGATCCCATAGAATTCTAATAGACCTCTGAGGAAGGGGTGGATCGGGAATCCTAAGCCCCTTAGAAGAAACGAGACGAAGCACACCCTCTCCTCCTTGTTGGGATTGGGGAAGTTCTCTGCTAGCACATCATTGCCAATCAAGGCCAATCCCACCCGCACGGAGACTAGATCTGTGGGAGGGAGATATCCCTGCGTCTGAAGTTGATTCAGCTGAGGGTGAGACACTGAGCAGCTTCGCCAATCACCCATTTGAGGGCGCGAGGAAGAGCCAGGAGCACTCGCCATGTTTTGATTTTTCGTGGTTTGCTTTGATGCTCTTTGCGCGATATGGGATGGCATTAGGAGATCTAACCTCCTTATATAGATACCACCCTTGCATGATAAGGGGCTTATTTGTCAAAAATTATGGACTGTTCACATTCGCCCGACACAGGGAAATCGAGGCGACGACAGGGAGGAATCATAAAGGCAGAACATGGAGGTCAAAGCCGGACTATCGTCAATCCGGAGTATGATGAAGAACCCACCTTGCAAAGCCGAAGACATAAGCCGGATACTGTATCGTCATTGAAGGCAAGTTCGGGGGCTACTGAGGGAGCCCTAGATTAGGGGGTCCTCGGGTGTCTGGCCTATTCGATATGGGCCGAACTGATGGGCCATGAAGATAAAGCAGAAGACTATCCCCCGTGTCCGGGTGGGACTCCTGTATGCGTGGATGGCAAGTTTGGTGTCCGAATGTACTCTTTCCTTCCTCTGTAAACTGACTTTGTACGACCCTGGGCCCCTCCGGTGTGTATATACACCGAAGGGTTTAGTCCGTAGAGGCCATCAGAATAATCATAGGCTAGACAGCTAGGGATTAGCCATTACGATCTCGAGGTAGATCAACTCTTGTAACCCCTATACTCATCAAATACAATCAAGCAGGACGTAGGGTTTTACCTCAATTTGATAATGGGATCACATCATTAGGAGAATGATGTGATGGACAAGACCCATCCGTTAGCTTAGCATATTGATCGTTCAGTTTATTGCTATTGCTTTCTTGATGACAAATACATATTCCTTCGACTATGATATTATGCAACTCCCGGATACCGGAGGAATAGCTTGTGTGCTATCAAACATCACAACGTAACTGGGTGATCATAAAGATGCTCTACAGGTATCTCCGAAGGATTTTGTTGAGTTTGCATAGATCGAGATTAGGATTTGTCACTCCGAGTATCGGAGAGGTATTGATACGTCTCCAACGTATCTATAATTTTTGATTGTTCCATGCTATTATATTATCTGTTTTGGATGTTTTATATGCATTAATATGCTATTTTATATTATTTTTGGGACTAACCTATTAACCTAGAGCCCAGTGCTAGTTTCTGTTTTTTCCTTGTTTTTTAGCTTCGTGGGAAAGGAATACCAAACGGAGTCCAATCGGAATAAAACCTTCGCGATGATTTTTCTTGGACCAGAAGACACCCAGGAGACTTGGAGATGAAGTCGGAGGAGCCACGAGGCGACCACAAGGGTGGAGGGCGCGCCCCCTACCTTGTGGGCCCCCCGTGACTCCCCTAACCTAATTCTTTCGCCTATATATTCACATATCTTCCCAAACCACCAGAGGCGTCCACGAAAAGGCTTTTCCACCGCCGCAACCTTTTGTACCCGTGAGATCCCATCTAGGGACCTTTTCCGGCACCCTGCCGGAGGGGGATTCGATCACGGAGGGCTTCTACATCAACTCTATTGCCCTTCCGATGAAGCGTGAGTAGTTTACCTCAGACCTACGGGTCCATAGCTAGTAGCTAGATGGCTTCTTCTCTCTCTTTGATTCTCAATACCATGTTCTCCACGTTGTTCTTGGAGATCTATCCGATGTAATATTCTTTTGCGGTGTGTTTGTCGAGATCCGATGAATTGTGGATTTATGATCAGCTTATCTATGAATATTATTTGAATCTTCTCTGAATTCTTATATGCATGATTTGATATCTTTGTAATTCTCTTCGAATTATCGGTTTGGTTTGGCCAACTAGATTGGTTTTTCTTGCAATGGGAGAAGTGCTTAGCTTTGGGTTCAATCTTGCGGTGTCCTTTCCCAGTGACAGTAGGGGCAGCAAGTCACGTATTGTATTGTTTCCATCGAGGATAAAAAGATGGGGTTTACATCATATTGCTTGAGTTTATTCCTCTACATCATGTCATCTTACTTAATGCGTTACTCTGTTCTTCATGAACTTAATACTCTAGATGCAGGCAGGAGTCGGTCGATGTGTGGAGTAATAGTAGTAGATGCAGAATCGTTTCGGTCTACTTGACACGGACGTGATGCCTATATTTCATAATCATTGCCTTGGATATCGTCATAACTTTGCGCTTTTCTATCAATTGCTCGACAGTAATTTGTTCACCCACCGTATTATTTGCTATCTTGAGAGAAGCCTCTAGTGAAACCTATGGCCCCCGGGTCTATTTTCCATCATATTACTTTCCGATCTACTATTTTGCAATCGTTTATTTTGAGATCTATAAACCAAAAAACCCAAAAATATTTACTTTATCTTTTGTTTAGTTTTACCTATCTCTATTAGATCTCACTTTTGCAAGTAACCGTGAAGGGATTGACAACCCCTTTATCGCGTTGGGTGCAAGTTGTTTGATTGTTTGTGCAGGTGCTAGGTGATTTGTGCATTGTCTCCTACTGGATTAATACATTGGTTCTCTAACTGAGGGAAATACTTATCTCTACTTTGCTGCATCACCCTTTCCTCTTCAAGGGAAAAACCAACGCAAGCTCAAGAAGTAGCAGGTATCTCTGGGCCCTCTTGGTAATACACATCATAAGCTTGCAAGCAAATGACTAAGGAGTTAGTTACGAGATGATGTATTACGGAACGAGTAAAGAGACTTGCCGGTAATGATATTGAACTAGGTATGAAGATCACGGACATGACGAGGAGCTCCGGAATGGTCCGGAGGTAAAGATTGATATATAGGACGATGCTATTTGGATACCGGAAAGGTTTCAGAGTGAACCGGGTATTCATCGGATCACTGGAAGGGGTTCCGGGAGGCCCCGGGAGGTCTATGTGCCTAATGGGCCAAGGAGAGGCACACAACAGCCGACAAGGGGGCTGGCGCACCCTCTCCTTGGCCGCCGGCCCTAGAGAAGGAAAGGGGGGAGGGCTAGCCCCTCCTGCCTTCCCCTCCTCATGGGAGAAAGAAAAGGAGGGGGGGCGCCACCCCCTGCTGCCTTCTCCCTGGCGTCAAACAAGGAAGGGGGGGGGGGCGCTAGAGGGCAAAAGCCCAAGGGGGCCGGCCGGCCACCCTTGGGGCGCCTCCTGGCTGCCTCCCCTCCCCCCACTATATATATATGAGGGAGGGGGCTCCACACAAGACCACGACAATCTCTTAGCCATGTGCGGCGCCCCTCTCCATAGTTTTGTCCTCCGTCTAGTTTCTCCGCAGTGCTCGACGCAGCCCTGCGGGAACGAGTTCACCATCACCGTCACCACACCGTCGTGCTACTGGAACTCATCTACTACTTCGCCCGTCTTGATGGATCAAGAAGGCGAGGACGTCATCCAGCTGAACGTGAGCTGAACGCGGAGGTGCCGTATGTTCGGTACATGATAGGTTGGATCGCGAAGAAGTTCGACTACATCAACCGCGTTAATAAATGCTTCCGCTTTATGGTCTACGAGGGTACGTAGACATACTCTCCCCTCTCCTTGCTATGCATCTCCATGGATAGATCTTGCGTGTGCGTGGATTTTTGTTTTGTTTTCCATGCAACGTTCCCCAACAGGAAGAGCATGTTCTCAATTTCAAGGGATCAATCAAGGGTTATCGAGTGCTCAACCGCAACAGGGTGCGGGGTCATTTGACGTTGATAGATGACTACTTTGCCATCGATGACCTCTTTGCTGACAATTTTCGTCAGCGCTTTCGGATGCGAAAAAATGTTTTCGATCGTCTCTACCATGGCGTTCGGTCCTTTGATGACTACATCATCTTGAAGAAGGACGTCGTGGGAAGGATTGGGTTCTCTGGTTGCCAGAAGTGCATGACCACACTGTGGATGCTTGCATATGGCACGATCGTTGATTCATGGGAGGAGTGCCTATGGATGTGTGATAGCACATGCGGAGATGCCATGGTCGGGTTTGCAACTGCCGTGGTCGAGGTGTTTGAACCTCAGTACTTGAGAGAACCAACTGTGGTAGACACCGAGAGGATCTCGAAAGCAAGAGGATGGCTAGGTTTGCTCGGATCTCTTGACTGCATGCATTGAAAATGGAAGAACTGCCCAAAAGATCTTTGAATTTGTCATACCATCATTCTTGAAGTAGTTGCATCACATGATCTTTGGATTTGGCACACTGTGTTTAGCATGACAGGGTCTCACAATGACATCAATGTGTTGCAGTGATCACCATTGATTGCTAGGCTGACTGAAGGAAAAGCTCCTCCTTGTCATTATCATGTCAATGGTCATGAGTACAACATGGACTACTATCAGGTTGACAGTATCTATCCTCCATGGGTTACCTTTGTCAACACCATCTCTAATCCAATTGGCCAGAAAAAGTCTCACTTTGCCAAAAAACAAGAAGCAACTAGAAAGGGTGTTGAGAGGTCATTTGGAGTTCTACAGGCACGTTTTGCAGTTGTTCGCGGACCTGTTAAACAATAGGATCCAGAGACCTTGTGGGAGGTGATGACCTGTTATGTGATCATGCACAACATGATCATGGAGGATGAGAGTGAGGATGCTGTTGCATGTCTTGAATTTGAGAACATGGATGATCCTATCAAACTTGCAAACCAGAAACCAGCCACATTTGAAGAGTTCCTTCAAATGCATCAATAAATTCGGCATCGAGCAACTCACGAGTAACTGAAGGAAGATTTGATTGAGTATCTGTGGGCGGTTAAAGGGGACAACAATGTTGGAGTATAATATTTAAACTTATTTAAATTAGAACTACTGCTGCATTTGAATGTTTGAACTATTCTAGACTATATATGCGACTATTTGAGCATGTGGGCTTTAAAAAAGTTGGGGCCAGATGTACGCAAATAGCATTGGAAGGCTGGAAATCCGTGGACATAGATGCGGGGGCAAATTTGCGGGTCGACATTTGAGATGCCTTAATGAGATATTTTGTTTGCATTTTTTTTATAGTAATGTGGCCCCTCGTATGTTAGGTCGATCTATTTTGTGTGGTGTAAACAAAGTTTATCGAAAGGAACAACTATATTAAGAGTTAAAAAAATGTGTTAAGTTCAAAACTAAATAAGTCTTCTGGCTATGGGGTAATGAATATTGATCGATGTGGTATTTTCTTTGCCTTTTTTTATGGTAATGTGGCCCCTCCTATGTTAGACTGCTCTATTGTGTGTGTGGTGTAAATAAAGTTTGTCGTAAGGAACGACTATACTAAGGGTAAAACATGTGTTAAGCACTTAAAAACTATATATGGTAATGTGGCCCCTCCTATGTTAGACTGCTCTATTGTGTGTGTGGTGTAAATAAAGTTTGTCAGAAGGAACGACTATACTAAGGGTAAAACATGTGTTAAGCTCTTAAAAACTATAAGAGCATTTAGATCACTAAAAAACAATGTGCTCTCTCTTTTTTTGGGGAGGCTATGGAGCCTCTTTTCTCTTTATTTTTTGGTGGCCATAGGCCTTTTATATTTTTTAAAGGTTTAAAAGGTATGTGCCTTTTCTCTCACTTTTACCTCTGTTTTTTTTTTCATCCCAGATTGGCAGCCGATCGCACCCATGGAGGGAGGCGAACCAACAACATGCAGCCCGGTATATAAGCAGGGTGCATCATCCCACCGCGGGCAGTATGGGACAAAAGTTATTCGAAACTGTAGCCTGCGCCCTCGGTAACATGGGCCAACTCGGTATGCAGGCGACGCGACACATGATCCGGCCCACGCGAAGTCTCAGGTGAAGAAAAAAGACGTTATTTATGTGAGAGCTAAAACTGTGGAAAACTAGAGTTCCTGGAAATGTGAAGAACTTTGCATGGAGATTGGCAAAGAACTCAATCCCAACAGGAGAGACTTTGAAGAATCGACACATATCAGACGGAGGTGAGTGTTTTATGTGCAGCGCCGCAATAGACTCATGGTGACACGGGCTCATTGACTGCTGCATGTCAAAATGTGTCTGGGCCCTTATGGAAGATAACGTTGTTGAACACATGATTGCTTGTGGAACTGTTGATGCAACGTTGTGGCTGTGCACTATGCAGGATACTCTGAATGAGAAAGATTTCACTATGGTCATTGTTACCCTATGGTCAATATGGTGGGCAAGAAGGAAAGCGAAGCACGAAGAGATCTTCCAGAGTCCACTGTCTACTTTTTCTTTTATTCAAAAGTATTTAAAAGATCTGGAGACAATGCCAAGGAAGGAGATAAACAAACATACGGGACCGGTCAGACCATCAGTGAAACAATGGCTGAAAGGACCAATTGGGGTAGCAAAGATCAATGTTGACGCAGCAGTGTAGAGAAATAATGCAAGGGGAGCCAGTGCAGCCATCTGTCGAAACGACTAGGGGAAGTATATGGGAGCTTCAGTTACTATCTTTGAGGGCCTTACTGAACCTGAATGCTTGGAGGCACATGCTTGCTGTGAGGCCCTCTCCTTGGCAGAGGATCTCCATATTCAGAGAGTTTTGATCGCTACTGATTGTCTGCCAACTGTTAATCACCTGTCGAGCAATTTTCTGGGAGTTTCAGCACCAATTATCCGGGACGCCGAGAAGAGAATGCAGCGGTTCACCTACTCTGAAGTTATTCATGAAGGAAGAAATGCAAGTTTTGAAGCACACGCTCTAGCGAAAGGCTCGGTCACTTTAGCCGTAGGGCGGCACATTTGGTTATCCACCATTCCTGAATTTTTGCTTGTACCTGACACTATAGCTGTTTAATTAAAGTGTGGTGATGACCCCTAAAAAAACGTGAGAGCTAAAAATAACCAGCCCACCATTGGCTGTGTGCGACGAATGGAAGCAAACGAGAAGACCAAGTAATACAATTGCTTCCCCCACCCCCCACCCCAAAATATAATTGCTTTATTTTTCTAAAAAAAATTATTGCTTTATATTGTCTAAAAAACTAATTGCTTTATAACACCTAAAAAAAATGCTTTATATATCTCCAAGAAAGGCTAACTAATTGCTACGTGCCCTAAAAACCTAATTGCTACGTTCTTCTAAAAAAAATACGGAACAACTGATTGTGTGTGATGCCCTAACTGATGTGCCTTTGCGTCCGTACCAGTTTGCGGACATTGGTGCGAGAGCCGGCCATCAAACCATGCCCGCATACATTTTAAACTGTATTTAAATAAATCAAATGAATTTCTTGCAAACAGGTCGGAATCCACATAAGTTCGCACATCTGTATCTTTCACATAATAATAAAGTGCTTATTGCTTCTGGTTCGTACATCATCGATATTTTTGCAGAAAAGTCCATGTATTTTTGTATTCAACCCGCAATCCTTTCTTAAGTGGGAAAAGGTTTCGTTTAGGCATTTTGCAAATAAATCCCTGTAGTTTACGATATTCAACCCATGGTCCTTTTAAAAGTGAGGAAGAAAACACACACGAGAATGGGCTCTTCTCTCTCTCCCTCGCCTCCCGATCCAAGCCGCCAGGAGGCGCCCCACCCCGCGCGACGCTAGATCCGGTGCCACGCCGGCCATTCGGGCGCGGCGTCTTGCTCCGGCGGCGGCGGCGGCGGCGGCCTGCTGATCCAGAGAAAGAGAGAGACGGGGCGTGAGGGGGAGAGGAAAGAGATGAAGAATGGAGAAGGAGAAGGAGGCACAAGGTGAGGGAGGCGATCGCCGGCGGTGGCGGCTCCGATAGAGGTGGCTCGGACCGACTCAGTAAGGAGACCTTCTCCATCCTCGAGTCCAACTTCCTGTTGAGCGCGCAGGCGCTGGAGCCGGCAGGGGCGTGCTCGGCAGGGCGCGTGCTCTCCATCAACTTCGGCGTGGACGGTGGCGCGCTTGCTGCGGCCGCACTGGTTAGGCTTGAGCACCGGCTGCAGGAGCTGTCCTGGAAGCCCGAGGCCCGCGTCGCGGACTACTTCGACGCTGCGGCAGGGTCCGGCGCTGGCAGGTTCCTGGCGGTTGCGTTGTTCACGTGTCGGATGCCAGCGGAGGCGGCGCGCGATGTCGTGGTCAGGATCTTCTCCCGGCCCGAGGCAGTGTTCAGGAAGGTGTTCAACGACTGATACGTCCATTTTGCATCATGTCTTCCTACTGTTATTTATAATTTTTTTATGCATAATAATGCCTTTTGGAGTATTTCTAATGCCTTTTCTCTCATATTATGTAAGGTTTACACAAAGAGGGAGAATACCGACAGCTGGAATTCTAGACCTGAAAAAGCTACGTCAGAGTTACCAATTCTGCACATCTCCAAATGAGCTGAAAATTTACGAAGAATTATTTTGGAATATATGAAGAATAATGGAGCATCTACTACCAGAGGGGGCCCACCAGGTGGGCACGACCCACCTGGGCGCGCCAGGGAGCCCAGGCGCACCCTGGTGGGTTGTGCCCCCCTTGGCCCACCTCCGGTGCCCCTCTTCTGGTATATAAGTCATTTTGACCTAGAAAAAAGAAAGAGAGGACTTTCGGGATGAAGCACCGCTGTCTCGAGGCGGAACTTGGGCAGGGGCACTTTTGCCCTCCGGCGGAGCGATTCCGCCGGGGGAACTTCCCTCCCGGAGGGGGGAATCATCGTCATCGTCATCACCAACAACTCTCCCATCTTTGGGAGGGCCATCTCCATCAACATCTTCAACAACACCATCTCCTCACAATCCCTAGTTCATCTCTTGTGTTCAATCTTTGTACCGGAACCTTAGATTGGTACTTGTGGGTGACTAGTAGTGTTGATTACATCTTGTAGTTGATTACTATATGGTTTATTTGGTGGAAGATTATATGTTCAGATCCATTATGCTATTTAATACCCCTCTGATCTTGGGCATGATTATTATTTGTGAGTAGTTACTTTTGTTCTTGAGGTCACGGGAGAAGTCATGTTGCAAGTAATCATGTGAACTTGATATGTGTTCGATATTTTGATGATATGTATGTTGTGATTCCCTTAGTGGTGTCATGTGAACATCGACTACATGGCACTTCACCGTATTTGGGCCTAAGGGAATGCATTGTGGAGTAGTTATTAGATGATGAGTTTCTAGACTGACAGAAGCTTAAATCCTAGTTTATGCGCTATTTCATAAGGGACTGATTTGGATCCAAAAGTTTAATTCTATGGTTAGATTTTATCTTAATACTTTTCTCGTAGTTGCGGATGCTTGCGAGGGGGTTAATCATAAGTAGGAGGTTTGTTCAAGTAAGAACAGCACCTAAGCACCGGTCCACCCACATATCAAATTATCAAAGTAGCGAACACGAATCAAACCAACATGATGAAAGTGATATGATGAAATTCCCGTGTACCCTCAAGAACGCTTTACTTATCATAAGAGACCGTTTTGGCCTGTCCTTTGCCACAAAAGGATTGGGATACCTTGCTGCACTTTGTTTATCATTACTGTTACTTGCCTGTTACAAATTATCTTGCTATCAAACTATCTGTTACCAACTATTTCAGTGCTTGCAGAAAATACCTTGATGAAAACCACTTGTCATTTCCTTTTGCTCCTCGTTGGGTTTGACACTCTTACTTATCAAAAGGACTAGGATTGATCCCCTATACTTGTGGGTCATCAAGGCTATTTTCTGGCGCCGTTGCCGGGGAGTGAAGCGCTCTTGGTAAGTGGAAATTGGTAAGAGAAAATTATTACTACGTGCTAAAATATATCGTCACTAGTTACTACGGAGAATCATCCTTTGAGGGGTTTGTTCGGGGTTTGTTCACCTCGACCGGAAACATAATTAGTTGCCCCTCAACCTACTGCACCTACTGAAAATATTGGTTATGAAATTCCTTCGGGTATGATAGAACAACTGCTAGCTAATCCTTATGCAGGAGATGGAACTAAACATCCTGATATACACTTGATATATGTGGATGAAATTTGTGAATTATTTAAGCTTGCAGGTTTGCCCGGAGATGAAGCTAAGAAGAAGGTTTTCCATTTATATTTGAAGGGAAAAGCATTGGCATGGTATAGGCTATGCGATGATATTGGATCTTGGAACTAGAATCGATTGAAATTGGAATTTCACCAAAAAATTTATCCTATGCATCTAGTTCATCGTGATCGGAATTATATATATAATTTTTGGCCTCGTGAAGGAGAAAGTATCGCTCTAGCTTGGGGGAGGCTTAAGTCAATGTTATATTCATGCCCCAATCATGAGCTCTCAAGAGAAATTATTATTCAGAATTTTTATGCTCGGCTTTCTCATGATGATCGATCCATGCTCGATACTTCTTGTACTGGTTCTTTTATGAAGAAGACTATTGAATTCAGGTGGGATCTTTTAGAAAGAATTAAATGCAACTCTGAAGATTGGGAACTCAACGAAGGTAAAGAGTCAGGTATTAAGCTTGAGTTTGATTGTGTTAAATCTTTTCTGAATACCGATGCTTTTCATAAGTTTAGCACTAAATATGGACTTGACTCTGAGATAGTAGCCTCCTTTTGTGAATCATTTGCTACTCATGTTGATCTCCCTAAGGAGAAGTGGTTTAAATATCACCCACCTATTAAATAAGAAATTAAAGAACCCGACATAGCTAAAGATGAAACCATCATTTACAATGTTGATCCAGTTGTGCCTACTGCTTATATTGAAAAACCACCTTTCCCAGTTAGGATAAAGGAACATGCTAAGGTTTCAACTGTGGTTCGCAAAAGTAATATTAGAGCACCTAAACCTGCTGAACAAATTAAAGTAGAACCTAGTGTTGCTATGGTTAAAGCTCTCTTGGTAAAAAATATTGATGGGCATGTTATATACTTCTGTGATGAAGCTGCTAGAATTGCCAAACCTGATGAAAAAGATAAACACAGACCCGTTGTTGGCATGCCTGTTGTCTCAGTTAAAATAGAAGATCATTGTTATCATGGTTTATGTGATTTAGGTCCTAGCGTGAGTGCTATTACTTTTACCTTATACCAAGAAATTATGAATGACATAGCACCCGCTGAAATAGAAGACATATATGTTACTATTAAACTTGCTAATAGAGACACCATCACACCACTTGTGATTGTTAGAGATGTTGAAGTCTTGTGTGGGAAAATAAAATACCCTACTGATTTTCTAGTTCTTGGTTCCCCACAAGATGATTTCTGTCCCATTATCTTTGGTAGACCTTTCTTCAACACTGTCAATGCTACTATAGATTGTCATAAACAAACTGTCAGTGTTAGCTTTGGTGATGAGTCTCATGAGTTTAATTTTTCCAAGTTTAATAGACAACCTCATAAGAAAGAATTACCTAGCAAGGATGAAATAATTGGTCTTGCTTCTATTGCCGTGCCTCCTACTGATCCACTAGAACAATATTTGCTAGACCATGAAAATGATATGCACATGCATGAAAGAAATGAAATAGATAAAATTTTCTTTGAACAACGACCTCTGCTCAAACATAATTTGCCTATTGAAACTCTAGGAGGTCCACCTCCACCTAAAGGTGATCCTGTGTTTCAATTGAAACAATTACCTGACACTTTGAAATATGCTTATCTTGATGAGAAAAAGATATATCCTGTTATTATTAGTGCTAACCTTTCAGAACATGAAGAGGAGAGATTATTGAAAGTTCTGAAGAAGCACTGAGCTGCTATTGGGTATATTCTTGATGATCTTAAGGGCATTAGATCCACCCTCTGTCAGCACAAGATTAATATGGAACCTGATGCTAAACCCGTTGTTGATCATCAACGACGTTTGAATCCTAAGATGAAAGAAGTGGTAAGAACTGAAATATTAATACTTCTGGAAGCAGGTATAATCTATCCTATAGCTGATAGTAGATGGGTGAGTCCCGTTCATTGTGTCCCTAAGAAAGGAGGTATTACCGTTGTTCCCAATGTTAAAAATGAACTCATTCCACAAAGAATTGTTACTGGCTATAGAATGGTACTTCATTTTAGAAAATTAAATAAAGCTACGAGAAAAGATCATTACCCTTTGCCTTTTATTGATCAAATGTTAGAAAGATTATCAATGCACACACACTTTTGCTTCCTTGATGGATATTCTGGTTTTTCTCAAATACCTATTTCACAACTTGATCAAGAGAAAACCACCTTACTTGCCCTTTTGGAACCTATGCTTATAGATGTATGCCTTTTGGTTTATGCAATGCACCTGTTACCTTTCAAAGATGTATGAATGCTATATTCTCTGATTTTTGTGAAAAGATTGTTGAGGTTTTCATGGATGATTTTTCTGTATATGGATCTTCTTTTGATGATTGCTTGAGTTTTGCAGAGATGTGAGCAAACTAATCTTGTCTTGAATTGGGAGAAGTGCCACTTTATGGTTAATGAAGGTATTGTCTTGGGGCATAAAATTTCTGAACGAGGTATTGAGGTGGACCAAGCTAAAGTTGACGCAATTGAGAAAATGCCATGTCCTAAAGATATTAAAGGTATTCGTAGTTTCCTCGGTCATGCTAGTTTCTATAGGAGATTTATTAAAGACTTCTCTAAAATTTCTAGGCCTCTTACAAATCTTTTACAAAAGGATGTTCCATTTGTTTTTGATGATGATTGTGTAGAAGCCTTTGAAACACTTAAGAAAGCCTTAACTTCTGCACCTATTGTTCAACCACCTGATTGGAACTTGCCTTTCGAAATTGTGTGTGATGCTAGTGATTATGCTGTTGGTGCTATTCTATGACAAAGTGTTGATAAGAAACTAAATGTTATTCATTATGCTAGCAAAACTCTAGACAGTGCCCAAAGAAATTATGCTACTACTGAAAAAGAATTTTTAGCAGTTGTGTTTGCTTGTGACAAATTCAGATCTTACATTGTTGATTCTAAAGTTATTGTTCACACCGATCATGCTGCTATTAAATATCTTATGGAAAAGAAAGATGCTAAACCTAGACTCATTAGGTGGGTTCTCTTGCTACAAGAATTTGATTTACGTACAACTGATAGAAAATTAGCTGAGAACCCCATAGCTGTTAACTTATCTAGGTTAGAGAATATCCTTGATGACCCACTACCTATTGATGATAGCTTCCCTGATGAACAATTAGCTGCAATAAATGTTTCTCATAATACTCCTTGGTATGCTGACTATGTTAATTATATTGTTGCTAAATACATACACCTAGTTTCACATACCAACAAAAGAAAAGGTTCTTCTATGATTTAAGACATTACTTTTGGGATGACCCACATCTTTATAAAGAAGGAGTAGATGGTATTATTAGACATTGTGTTGAGCATGAACAGGAACAAATCCTATGGAAATGTCACTCCGAAGCTTATGGAGGGCATCACGCGGGAGATAGAACTGCTCACAAGGTATTGCAATCTGGTTTTTATTGGCCTACTCTCTTCAAGGATGCCCGTAAGTTTGTTTTATCTTGTGATGAATGTCAACTGATTGGTAATATTGGTAAGTGTCAAGAAATGCCTATGAATTATTCACTTGCTGTTGAACCATTTGATGTTTGGGGTTTTGATTATATGGGACCTTTTCCTTCCTCTAATGGGTATACACATATTTTGGTTGCTGTTGATTACGTTACTAAGTGGGTACAAGCTATTCCAACTAGTAGTGCTGATCATAACACTTCCATTAAAATGCTTAAAGAAGTTATTTTCCCGAGGTTTGGAGTCCCTAGATACCTAATGACTGATGGTGGTTCACACTTTATTCATGGTGCTTTCCGTAAAATGCTTGACAAATATGATGTTAACCATAGAATTGCATCACCCTATCATCCTCAATCTAGTGGTCAAGTTGAATTTAGTAATAGAGAAATAAAGCTAATATTACAGAAAACTGTTAATAGGTCCCGAAAGAATTGGTCTAAGAAATTGGATGATGCACTTTGGGCCTACAGAACAGCATATAAAAATCATATGGGTATGTCTCCCTATAAAATGGTTTAAGGAAAAGCTTGTCATTTGCCTCTTGAGTTAGAACATAAAGCATATTGGGCAATTAAAGAACTCAACTATGATTTTAAACTTGCCGGTGAAAAGTGGTTATTTGATATTAGCTCATTAGATGAATGGAGAACCCAAGCTTATGAAAATGCCAAGTTATTTAAAGAAAAAGTTAAAAGATGGCATGACAAGAGAATACAAAAACGAGAATTCAAAGTTGGAGAATATGTTCTATTGTACAACTCTCGTTTCAGATTCTTTGTAGGAAAACTTCTCTCTAAATGGGAAGGACCATACATCATCGAAGAGGTTTACCGCTCTGGAGCTATAAAAACAAATAATGCCGAAGGTACTAACCCGAAGGTGGTCAATGGGCAAAGAATTAAACACTATATCTTAGGTACGCCTATTAATGTTGAAAGCAATATTATTCAAACTATGACACCTGAGGAACACATAAAGGAGACCTTCCGGAACACTCCAGAATAATTAAAAAAGAGAAGGTATGTGATACGGTAAGTAAACGGACTCCGAAAAATCCGCAAAAATATTTTCTGTCAGTTTTGGAATATATTAAAAATTAGGAAAATAAGAAACAACCAGGAAGGCACCCGAGGAGGGCACAAGACAGCAGGGCGCGCCAGGGCCCCCTAGCGCGCCCAAGTGGGTTGTGCCCACCTCGGGAACCTTCCCGATTCCGTTTTCCTCCCGTTTGCTTATTTCCCAAGATAAAAAAATCTTTATATACCCCCCGAACGTATTGAACACCGTATCGCGGAGAAATCTTCTGTTCTTCTTTCTTGGTATTTTTCTGGCAGATCTAAAAATATGACATCTCAAGATTCAGAGGAGGAGAGACCTGTTTCTTACCAGCCTTTGGATAAAAATATCTTCAAGGACACCTATCCCTATATATGGTTCACCGATGAGGAAGATGAAGATGAGCCAGTCCCTCCTCGGTTCGAGCAAGAAAGCAAGGAGGCATTATGCAAGAGGATAATAAAGCTTGAGATAGAGAACGATGAGTTGAAGATAGATAACTTTTACCTCCGACACAAGCTGGAGAAAAAGGATACGCTCGCTACCTCATTACCACCACCACCTTCTTCATCACCAAAGGAGACTTGAGTTCATGGTATGGACACTACCCTTGGCTTGTGCCAAGCTTGGGGGAGGTGTCCCAGTATCGTATCACCACCACTATCTTTGCTTTCATCTATTTTAGTTCGATCTTTAGTTTTCCTATGATTTAGTTGAATAAAAGTTTAGTTCGATCCTTTCTTTTTGAGTGCTTTCTTAGTGATGTATCTATGTAATCATGTGCGATATATAATAAAGAGTAGTTTGAGTTTTGTTTCTTTACTTTAATGTTTCAATAAAAAGAAAGGAAAATAAATGAATAAGATCATATGCTAATCTTATGGTAAGTAATGACATCACATAAGGAAAAGTATAAGTGATAAAATTTGTTAGAGATTGACAAACATAGCATTGGTCAATGATGCAACTCATGAAAGAATTAATAAGGGAAAAGAAGATTCACATGCAAATACACTATCTTGGACATCTTTTATGATTGTGAGCCCCCATTAAATATTTTGTGTCAAAATAGTTGACATTGGACAAGGAAGACAACATAATGATTTATGTTTGTTCATATTCACATAGAAGTTATATTGTCATAGATCCTTTAACATGTGGTGCTTGCCCAATATCTTTTGTAGCCAAAAATTCCGCACTAAGTAGAGACAGTACTTGTGCATCCAAAATCCTTAAACCCAAATCTTATTTTGAGAGTCCACCATACCTACCTATGGATTGAGTAAGATCCTTCAAGTAAGTTGTCATCGGTGTAATAAGGCAATAAAAATTGCTTCTAGATGTGTTGGATCATTTAGTGTAAGAGAAAATTGAGCGTTGCACGAACTTGTGATGGCAAAATAATAAAAGCGACAGACTGCATAATAAAGGTTGCCATCATAAGTGGCAATGTAACGTGACGTTCTTTTGCATTAAAGGATTTTGCATACAAACAAATAAGCGCATGACAACCTCTGCTTCCCTCTGTGAAGGGCCTATCTGTTACTTTTATGCATTTACTTTTATGAAGAGTCAAAGTTTTCTTCCCTATTCCTTTTTTTTATTTTGTCTTTTTGCAAGCATCATGTGGTGAGGAAAGATCTAGGCACATATATCCAGTTGGATATGAGAAGGCATGAGTTATTATTGTTGACATCACCCTTGAGGTGAATACGTTGGGAGGCGAAACTATAAGCCCCTATTTTTCTATGTGTCCGGTTGAAACTTTTTGTTCATGGGTTCGCTGTGAGTGTTAGCAATCATAGAAGATTAGATGATGGTTGAGTATGTGGACTTGCCTAAAGGCTCCGATACGAGACCCTTCCTGAAAATATGATGAATTGTAGTTGCAAAGTTGACTGAGAACATAGTTTGTTGGTTTTCAATAAGGTTTATGCTTTATACTTCAATGTTGTGATGAATTGTTACTTGTTCATGAGAAGCTATATGATAAAAGTTATCTGATAAAGTTTTATGTTAAAGTTCTTTGTTGTTATAATAATATGCATGATGCTTCTATCTCCGTATTTTGTTTTTATCGACACCTCTCTCTCTAAGCATGTGGGCATGTTTTTCGATTTTGGTTTTCGCTTGAGGACAAGCGAGGTCTAAGCTTGGGGGAGTTGATACGTCCATTTTGCATCATGTTTTCCTACTGTTATTTATAATGTATTTATGCATAATAATGTCTTTTGGAGTATTTCTAATGCCTTTTCTCTCATATTATGCAAGGTTTACACAAAGAGGGAGAATACCGGCAGCTGGAATTCTGGACCTGAAAAAGCTACGTCAGAGTTACCTATTCTTCACATCTCCAAATGAGCTGAAAATTTACAGAGAATTATTTTGGAATATATGAAGAATAATGGAGCAAATAACTACCAGAGGGGCCCCACCAGGTGGGCACAACCCACCTGGGCGCACCAAGGAGCTCAGGCGCACCCTCCTCGGCCCACCTCCGGTGCCCCTCTTCTGGTATATAAGTCATTTTGACCTAGAAAAAAGAAAGGGAGGACTTTCAGGACGAAGCGTCGCCGTCTCGAGGCGAAACTTGGGCAGGAGCACTTTTGCCCTCCGGCAGAGCGATTCCGCCGGGGGAACTTCCCTCCCGGAGGGGGGAATCATCGTCATCGTCATCACCAACAACTCTCCCATCTTTGGGAGGGCCATCTCCATCAACATCTTCAACAACACCATCTCCTCTCAAACCCTAGTTCATCTCTTGTGTTCAATCTTTGTACCAGAACCTTAGATTGGTACTTGTGGGTGACTAGTAGTGTTGATTACATCTTGTAGTTGATTACTATATGGTTTATTTGGTGGAAGATTATATGTTCAGATCCATTATGCTATTTAATACCCCTCTGATCTTGGGCATGATTATTATTTGTGAGTAGTTACTTTTGTTCTTGAGGTCACGGGAGAAGTCATGTTGCAAGTAATCATGTGAACTTGATATGTGTTCGATATTTTGATGATATGTATGTTGTGATTCCCTTAGTGGTGTCATGTGAACATCGACTACATGGCACTTCACCGTATTTGGGCCTAAGGGAATGCATTGTGGAGTAGTTATTAGATGATGAGTTTCTAGAGTGACAGAAGCTTAAATCCTAGTTTATGCGCTATTTCATAAGGGACTGATTTGGATCCAAAAGTTTAATTCTATGGTTAGATTTTATCTTAATACTTTTCTCGTAGTTGCGGATGCTTGCGAGGGGGTTAATCATAAGTAGGAGGTTTGTTCAAGTAAGAACATCACCTAAGCACCGGTCCACCAACATATCAAATTATCAAAGTAGCAAACACGAATCAAACCAACTTGATGAAAGTGATATGATGAAATTCCCGTGTACCCTCAAGAACGCTTTGCTTATCATAAGAGACTGTTTTGTCCTGTCCTTTGCCACAAAAGGATTGGGCTACTTTGCTGCACTTTGTTTACCGTTACCGTTACTTGCCCGTTTCAAATTATGTTGCTATCAAACTATCTGTTACCAACTATTTCAGTGCTTGCAGAAAATACCTTGCTGAAAACCACTTGTCATTTCCTTTTGCTCCTCGTTGGGTTCGACATTCTTACTTATCGAAAGGACTACAATTGATCCCCTATACTTGTGGGTCATCAGCGACCTCACCATGCGCTACACGGCCAAGCCGCTATTGGTACCCTGCTACGACATGGCCATGGCCGCGCCATTCGTCTTCTCCCGTGCAGACGCCGTCAAGACCGAGGCATTCGAGGCGCACCAGGCTGTGGCCACTGCGCGCCGCCACGGCCGCTGGCGGGACCGGCGCTGGCGTGGCCAACCCGACCACCGTGGCCGTCACCGACGTGCTCCACAACAAGCGCGAGTTTCCCCTCGCCGCCGGAGGCTGGGTGTCGTTCTGTAGTGCCGATTGTCTGATTGGTTTTCTGAAAGCGTCATCCACGTCTGCCACTTCATGGGTCCAGACACTGGAAACTCACCCCCAAGAACTTCCTACTTGCCAGATTTGACTTCGGTTTCTCCGTCTCCATCGAAGAAGTTAAGCAGTTTGCCTCAAACAGTTTCATGATTACACTCATGACATGATTTACAGTACATTAATCTCATGCGTTGAGCTCAGAGCATAGCAATACGGACATATATTTTCCAAGCATAAATTAATGCAGAAGTTATTGCAACAGGAGGGGATAATTGTAATTCATATACACATTTCAGCTCAATAACCATATAACGCATCTTTTTTGAACAAATACAGGAAAATTGTACAAGGACATTGTGGAAGTGCATACCATGCATGCAGCTTAATAATGACTGATGACCTTCTGAAGCCTATTTTTGCGGAAGTGGTGGAGCCTGAGCTTGGTAGTTTCGAGTATCTCCATGTCTTTCGGGTCAAAGTTAGAGCATCTCCAGCTACACCCCCAAGAGGCCCTCGAAGGCGCCTTTTTTCTGCCGGCACAAAAAATCCCCCAGTCGCGCCCCCAGGATGCCAAATTCCGCCGGTTCGGGCCATTTTTTGGCCCGGCGATCCCAGGCCGAACCCAGCGCACTGGGCGTGCACTTGGGGGCTCCGGCGGAAGGAAAAGTGGTGCGTGGAACACCACTGTCAGGCGAGAAACGCATTTTCCCCGCCCAGATTCGACCCACGCGCGGCAGAACGCCACTTCCCCTTTCACCGCCATGCCGATACCGGCGCCACCCGCTGCCCACAGCCACTACTCCGCCGCTAGAAAGGCCATTCCCCCACCGAAAAGAGAGGGTTTCGCCATGCACTACAAAAAAAAGACACATCCGTGACATTTTTGGCCGAACAGAATTTTTTTCTGTCATGCTTATGACACTTCTATGATGATAATTGTGACAAAAGTACGTATCATCATAGATGTGGTGGGCTCCTACTTCTATGAAAAAAAATCATGACAGAAAATGGGCTTTTCGTCCTGGGCGGGCCAGGGACGCACCTGCATGACATTCTTTGGGCCGTCCATCATGGAAAAAATCATGGTAGAAGCGAGGGCGAGGAAAATTTCGGGGAGTTCCCGGTTACGGTGGGTGGTCGGGGCCGAGCGATGCATGAAGGTTTGCACGTTTCTCTCGTACACGTACGCGCGTGGGTGCGAGGCGTTGGGCTCTAACTGAACTCGAGCGAGGTGTTCGCTTACTGAACCCGAGCGATTGCACTAGCTACGTTACTGAACCCGAGCGATCGATCGCTTGGCTGTTAACTGAACCCGAGCGATTCCTTCGCTACTGCTGCTAACTGAAGCTGATCGAACCTGCTGCCTCCTTATGAACAGTGACCGTTGTTGGGGGTTGGATGAATAGTTCCCGGTGGGGGTTGGATGAATAGGACCTCATGGTAGTAGTAGTAGGCTATTGCCACTGGATGAACATGACCCCGATCGAGGGGGCCGCCACACCCGAGCCGGTTGGGGTGGATGAACAGGACCCCGTGGAGGGCTGGTTGAACAGTAGCCAGTGGAGGCTGGATGAACAGGACCTGTGGATGAACAGTAGCTGGTGGAGGCAGGAGGAAGTCGACGGTGGAGGAACAGTAGTAGGTGGAGGCTGGAGGAAGTTGACGGTGGATGAATAGTAGCCCATGGAGTCCCGTTTTGTGGTACGCCACACCCCTCCCGATGAACAAGACCCCGTTTCGACCATAGGCGCTCCAACACAAGTCTGTTTCCTCCGTTTTGCGGTACACCACACCCCTCCCGATCAACAGGACCCCGTTTCGACCGTAGGAACTTGAACAGAAGTCCATTTCCTTCGTTTTGCGGTACGCCAGACCCTTCCCGATGAACAGGACCCTGTTTCGACCGTACGCGGTCGAACAGAAGGCCGTTTCCTCCATTCTGCGGTATGCCAGACCTCATTTCGGCTGTTCGGTCCAAGCCGGTTGGCTCCCGATGAACACGCGATACTGTTTACTCTGTTCCGACCCAGCCGGTTGGCCGCCGATGAACAGGACGACGTCGCTGTATGCGTTAGAGACCCCGCCCGTATGTACATACATAGCCGTATTTACTATCTTGCAGTGTGGCTATACGTACGTGTACACGATATAGACGGGACTGCGTGACATGCTACATCAGCGCCTCTACTTCAACACGTGCCGCTCCTTACTCGGCCATGGTACATCGCTGCAGAGAGACAGATCGACCGCTATGTACGTACACATTCGCGGCCAGACAGATAATGCTACCTTCGCTTCAACCTGGTGGGTCCCAGCTGCTAGGGGGTAAAAGACACTTCCTTCCGTGCGAAGATAAAGCCGGTGGGTCCCAGCTATCAGGGGGAACATCTTTTAGTGCAATATAGAGGCCCTTCCGGTGGGTCCGAGCTGTCAAGTGGAGGAATCATTATTTTGCGCGTAATAAGGAGGCACTTCCTTGCGTGAGGCCATGGACCCAGTTGTCAGCCTCTCCACGTACAATCCTCTTCTGATGACTGTCGTTCGTTGACCGCATTGACGACGCCGTACCATCCGAGAGCACCAAGGTGGTGGACGACAGCGCGACCTAGGAATGGAACGAACTGGAGCCGGGGAACACGTGGAGGGTAGTATGAGGGTTGACTGGTTCGGCTGCGGTATGAGGCTGCCATCGCCACAGAATAATAGGGGGTGTGGGTGAGTAGAGGGATGGCCTGGCCAGTGTTGGGAGTAGTAGGGGGCGGTGCGGCCTACGCGGCAGCACAACCGGCCACGGGAGGCAGGAGCACTGGGTGGTTTGGATGGCTGGAGCAAGAAAATCAGAGGTTGAAGAAGCAGGACAACCGTTGGATGTTAACAATCCAATGGTCACTGGTGATAGAATTGTTTGTTGACTAAGTTGACAAAGACCTGCTTACGCATCAACTTAGTAGGGCCACAAGTCAGCCTCCAAATCTTGTGGGCCCCAGCTGTCATGGGGAGCACTCGTTATTTTTCGCTTAATAAGGAGGCACTTCCTTCCATGCCAAGATATAGCTGGTGGGTCCCAGCTGTCATGGGGAGGATTCATTCTTTTTGGCGTAATAAGGAGGTACTTGCTTTCGTGCGGCCATGGACCATGTGGGTCCCAACTGTTAGCCTCTCCATGTACATCCCTCTTCTGATGTTGTCGTTTGTTGACAACGTTGACCACGCCGTGCCGAGAACACCAACGTGATGGACGACGGCGAGACCCAAGAAGGGAATGACCCGGAGGCGGCGAAGCCACAGCAGTGGAGGGATGTGGGTGAGTAGAGGGATGGCCTGGCCAGCGGTGGGAGTAGTAGGGGTGGTGAGGCCTGTGCGGCAGCACAGCCGGCCACGGGAGGCGGGAGCAGGCGGTCCCACCGGCACTGGATTTGGCGGCTGGAGAAAGAAGATCAGAGATTGAAGAAGCACGACGGCCGTTGGATTGACATCCAATGGTCACATCTGCTAGAATCGATTGTTGCCTTATATAATAAGTAAAAAAATCTTGCATACGCGTCAACTTAATAGGCCCACAAGTCAGACCATTCCCTATTTTTTTTAATAATTTACAGCTCATTGCAACTTCTTATGCAATTTATTGTAGTCCATTTTTTTGTTGGCCAGGGCCAGGGTTAAAAATTTAAACTAAATTTCGCATATTTTGGTGGGGTCCAAACTATTTTTAATACCAAAATGTCGAGCCATATTTAAAGTACTTTGAAGATATATTTCAATTAGGTTAAAGCCCACTGAAATTGGAATCTGAAAATGTGAAAAAATTCAAAAATTTGAAAGTAATTGCCGATTTGTCGTGTGTTTTTTATATTTATAGCCCATTTCGTATTACTTTTAAGTTTTGCAGCCATCTTGAAAGAGTTGCAGCCAAACAAGGCGGAGAAAAATAAGTAGGCCTGGATTGGGTATTCTTCAGAAAAAAGAAACTGGGCTAGCCATTTTCACAAAGAAAATATAGCTGGGCTGGTCATGTGGTGAATGAAAAATAGAAGTCTGGGCTAGACGGGCCACAGCCCAGTTGAAACCCTGCTCCATCTCAACAATAAAGAAAGTACTGCTTGAGCAGCTACGTCCCAGGTGTCAGCCGATCTTGTGCTGTTCTCACTACTGCAGGATGCTGCTAATGTGACACTACGATCAGAGACCCTTTGACAAAACTGTGTGTGATGCATTAATCGCAAACGGTGATGTAAAATAACCGTCAAAAAAGTAGGAAAACATTTGTGATGGCGGAGCCATCAAACACGGTTCCGATTTTAGTTGCGTGTGCGATGCAGGGCATACGGTTCAGTTCAATTAACTGTTTGCGATGAGGAAGAAGAACAGAAACGGGCAGCCAGATGAAGGCGTGTGCGATATAAGGCATACAGTTCACTCGGATGAACTGTTTGTGATGAGGCGGAACATCAGAAACGGGCAGCCAGATGAAGGTGTGTGTGATATACGGCATATAGTTCAATCAGATGAACTGTTTGTGATTAGGCAACACAAAAGAAACGATCAGCCAGATCAAGGTGTGTGCGATATACGACATACGGTTCATTGCGATAAACTGTTTGTGTTGAGCCAAGAGAACAGAAATGTTTCACATAAACAAGATGTGTGTAATACGCGACAAACATCCAATTACATAGGTGGCTAGTACACACATGACATTTCCACACACCCAAGTAAACTATTACATGCATAATTAACTAGGATAAACGATCATCTGATCATCATCTACTTCTTGTGCTTGCTCGATGTTTCTTCTATGCTAAGTTTCCATTAATTGATGGCGTTTTATGAACACGCCACCATTTCCCGCCATTTCCTCACCATTTTCCCGCCACCCAGCGATATTGCTCATAAACCTAGGCGGCGCACGACGCACGGAGGCAACAAGCACAGCCTGTAGCACATCCACCTTTTCCAAGCATGCCAACCCACCAAAGCGCCGCCTCTGCCATCAACCTCATCAACGAGGAAAACGAGAAGGTGCCATGGCCCGTCGAGGCCGAGGCGCTCCCCGGCAAGGCGATGGATGACACCGTGATGCGCGTCATCGCCAGGGATGAGCAGACCCTTGGCGCATGGTGCTTCAGCGCCGCGGATCAAGATAGGCATGTCAGCGCCGAGAGGCTGCAGCTTGCCGCACAACATGATCGTTGGCGCGCTGCATAACAAGCTAGGCGTGTCTGTGCCGATAGGCTACGGCTCGCCGCAGAGCGAGAGGCGCGGTGCGCCGCACAGCAAGAGCAGATCCATCGACGCGTGCCTGCTGTTGACAGGGCATCGCAGATGGGTACACGTCCCGTCAGTACCCCCATTCCTCACCAGGAGTGGGCAGAGGCCCTCTGCGCCGTACTTGCACCAGAGGCCGGCTGCGCCGTACTTGCATCGGACGCCCGCCGCGCTGTTCGCATGGGTCGGGTCGTTCGCCTTGTCCACGGCCCGCTTGATGCCAATGCGCTGGTCGGTAGGCTCGACCGCCTCCTTGGCCCAGGTATCCACCTGGGTGCAGTAGAGGAACATGGCCGTCGCATCCTCGAGCTGATGATCTCCAATGAAATAGCCAACTTGGAGCTCGAGATCGCGCTCCAGATGTACCGTGAGCGTGTCGACAGCTTGGACGAACGCCTGCACGAGTTCAGGCAGAGCCAAGAGCTACCGTAGGCAAGGGCTAGTCATGGTCTCATGGACGCATTTTATTTTGTGAGTCATTTCGACGTGGATTGCTATGTATTCACAGCAATCATAATATTGCTCTGTTTATTGCTCTGTTTCAATGTGTGTACTCTGTTTTCCGTTCTTATATGTTATGTTTCAATGTGTGTATATACGCTTTCCATTCTGTATATGTGGATGATAACAGCTAGATACAAATTAGTATACAAAAACAGATAGAAAATGGAATTCATAATATATATATTAATTGTTCATTAGTTCATCACAGAATATATATAATATCATCACATATACGTGATGATACTTAACTACTAGGTACAATGCATAAAATCGAAAACAAACAATACTAAAACTAATAATCCCTCCTGGGGGCAGTATTCCGGTAGCCCCTCGCCAGCAGCTCCCTGGTGCGCGGCGTCTTCCCAGCGCGGAGGCAGTACTCCGCCTCCTCCGCCTCGCAGCGCTTGACGTACCGATCTGCCTCTTGCTAGTGGACGAGCGTGAACGATCTTGCCATTTCGTTGGGCGCCCACCGGAGCTCCTCGTCGGTGGCACACTGGAGCTTATCGGCCCACCTCCACGCAGCGATGAGGCACCTAGCGCCTTTGACCTTCCTCGCGAAGTACCCATCTTCATACACCTCCTCTGCACGACGACACGCCCGCCCTCGAAGCTCCACAGCCTCCATTTTCCAGGTGGCATCATGGGCTTCATAGGCCGCCTGGTACCTGGCTTCCTCCTCCACCATCTCCTTCTTGAATGCCATTTGCCTGGCTTTCTCAGCCGGTGGCAGCGACTTCCACAGACAAAGATTGTACTGGCCCCAAAACCAATCCAAAGTTGGGGGGTCCGGCGCAACCTTGTCCGGTGGCGCGTAGGGGTCCTCCTCATCGCTGCTCTTCAACTGAGCGTCCTCGGGGGGCGGCGACTCCTCGTTGGTGCGTGGGCAGATTGGCGGCGCCATGGCAGAGATTTGAGAGAGAGAGAGAGAGAGGGCGAGCGAGGGGAGGGTGTAAATGAGAATGCAGGCGGGACGACGTGAGCAAGGTAGTATTTATTGGCAGCCGGAATCTAGATCGACGGGAACAGTACACACGCCGTTCGCCGGAATTTACGAGTACTGTAGTTTGAATTACACACGATTCCCGCAGCAAAATCCGTGTGTGAACTTAATAGCCAACGGTTTCCAATACAGAACCGTGTCTGATTAATAACCCCCGCCACTCACCTTCCAAACCTCGAGGCGCGAAATAGAGTGCCAATCGTGTGGGGGCCGGTTGTCTTGCCAGATCTTTACATTTTCTTTTTTGAACACCAGATATTTACATCGTCTGATGATTTTTTAACTCGCACACAAGTACACAAAAATATGATTTTTCAAACCGTTATGGTTAGCCGTTGCATGTAGATGTAGTTCGAATTTGAATTACGGTCATTAAATGGCTAGAAAATCACTTAAATGTCTTTAAAAGGTCAAATGACCCCTAGAATTTTCCAATTTTTCACATGACAGTTGTATTAGTGCACGTTAAATGTAGAAAAAAAATTGAAGGCCATAAGAGGAAGCTATCTCATGTTTGTCATCAAACATACATTGTTCCCTCTCGGAACCACGAGCCTTCTAGTGAGTTGCTCCGGTTTGTGAGGGGTGTGTGTCCAAACTTTCGTCAAACAGGTCAATTTTTTTACCACATTATCTTGGTTGCATGACATTACATCAAGCAAGGTTTCATGTTTTTCTGATCATTTTTTAATTTTTTGGAATTAAAATGCCATGGCACTCCATGCATGTGTCCATGCCGTGACACCAATATGTTTGAAAATTCCTTCTAATTTACTGCACATGGAATTAACTCGCACACAAGTACACAAATATGATTTTTCAAACCGTTATGGTTAGCCGTTGCATGTAGATGTAGTTCAAATTTGAATTACGGTCATTAAATGGCTAGAAAATCACTTAAATGTCTTTAAAAGGTCAAATGACCCCTAGAATTTTCCAAATTTTCACATGACAGTTGTATTAGTGCACGTTAAACGTAGAAAAAAATTTGAAGGCCGTAAGAGGAAGCTATCTCCCGTTCGTCATCAAACATGCATTGTTCCCTCTCGGAACCATGAGCCTTCTAGTGAGTTGCTCCGGTTTGTGAGGGGTGTGTGTCCAAACTTTCATCAAACAAGCCAATTTTTTTACCACATCATCTTGGTGGCATGACATTACATCAAGCAAGGTTTCATGTTTTTCTGATCATTTTTTAATTTTTTTGGAATTAAAATGCCATGGCACTCCATGCATGTGTCCATGCCGTGAGACCAATATGTTTGAAAATTCCTTCTAATTTACTGCACATGGAATTAACTCGTACACAAGTACACAAATATGATTTTTCAAACCATTATCGTTAGCAGTTGCATGTAGATGTAGTTCAAATTTGAATTATAGTTATTAAATGGCTAGAAAATCACTTAAATGTCTTTAAAAGGTCAAATGACCCCTAGAATTTTCCAAAATTTCACATGACAGTTGTATTAGTGCACGTTAAACGTAGAAAAAATTTGATGGCCATAAGAGGAAGCTATCTCCCGTTCGTCATCAAACATGCATTGTTCCCTCTCGGAACCACGAGCCTTCTAGTGAGTTGCTCCGGTTTGTGAGGGGTGTGTGTCCAATCTTTCGTCAAACAGGCCAATTTTTTACCACATCATGTTGGTGGCATGACATTACATCAAGCAAGGTTTCATGTTTTTCTGATCATTTTTTATTTTTTGGAATTAAAATGCCATGGCACTCCATGCATGTGTCCATGCCGTGAGACTAATATGTTTGAAAATTCCTTCTAATTTACTGCCTCGCACACAAGTACACAAATATGATTTTTCAAACCGTTATGGTTAGCCGTTGCATGTAGATGTAGTTCAAATTTGAATTACGGTCATTAAATGGCTAGAAAATCACTTAAATGTCTTTAAAAGGTCAAATGACCCCTAAAATTTTCCAAATTTTCACATGACAGTTGTATTAGTGCACGTTAAACGTAGAAAAAATTTGAAGGCCCTAAGAGGAAGCTATCTCCCGTTCGTCATCAAACATGCATTGTTCCCTCTCGGAACCACGAGCCTTCAAGTGAGTTGCTCCGGTTTGTGAGGGGTGTGTGTCCAAACTTTCATCAAATAGGCCAATTTTTTTACCACATCATCTTGGTGGCATGACATTACATCAAGCAAGGTTTCATGTTTTTCTGATCATTTTTTAATTTTTTGGAATTAAAATGCCATGGCACTCCATGCATGTGTCCATGCCGTGAGACCATTATGTTTGAAAATTCCTTCTAATTTACTGCACATGGAATTAACTCGCACACAAGTACACAAATATGATTTTTCAAACTGTTATGTTTAGCTGTTGCATGTAGATGTAGTTCAAATTTGAATTACGGTCCTTAAATGGCTAGAAAATCACTTAAATGTCTTTAAAAGGTCAAATGACCCCAGAAATTTTCCAAATTTTCACATGATAGTTGTATTAGTGCACGTTAAATGTAGAAAAAAATTGAAGGCCCTAAGGGGAAGCTATCTCCCGTTCGTTATCAAATATGCATTGTTCCCTCTCGGAACCACGAGCCTTCTAGTGAGTTGCTTCAGTTTGTGAGGGGTGTGTGTCCAAACTTTTGTCAAACATGCCAAATTTTTTACCACATCATCTTGGTGGCATGACATTACATCAAGCAAGGTTTCATGTGTTTCTGATCTTTTTTAAATTTTTTGGAATTTAAATGCCATGGCACTCCATGCTTAATTGTGTCATAGCCGTTAGACCAATATGTTTGAAAATTCCTTCCAATTTACTGCACATGGAATTAAATCGCACACAAGTACACAAAATATGACTTTTCAAAATGTTATGGTTAGCTATTGCATGTACATGTAGTTCAAATTTGAATTACGGTCATTAAATGGCTAGAAAATCACTTAAATGTCTTAAAAGGTCAAATGACCCCTGAAATTTTCCAAAATTTGACATGACAGTTGTATTAGTACTACAAATTTTCTCGTGCATTTAAAACACCATCCGTTGCCACTTTACTCCAAAATCGTCTTTCACAGCTAATAAAAAATATCAACAACATCACACACAGTTTTTTGTAGGAACCGTTTGCGATGAAAGTTCCTGGGTCTATTTAACTCTTCCTCCTTAAGCTTCGCCGGATCGTCTGCCCTAGTGCCGGCAACCCCCGAATCCATGAATCCCGATCCCCATTCCCGCAACCCCTTCTTGCAAAGATGACCCCGTGGAAATGCTTCGTGAAGGCCCGTACGATGGCCACGTCCTCCCCTAGCGCCGCCGCCTGCACCAAGAGCGCGGCTGCCTACGCCGAGAGTGCCGCCGCATCCTCATTGAGCGCGGCCGCATCTGCCGAGAGGGCGTCTGCGGCAGCCGACGGGGCAGCTGCAGCAGCCGAGACGGCTGCTGCTGCGACGGTGGCTGCAAACGCCGAGAGCGCCCGAGCTGCCGTCCGTGCCGCCGATGTCGCCCTGGCCCGGGTCGAGGCCATCCATGCCAAGATCAAGGACGCACACGCCAAGATATTCCAGGCCACCTCGGAATCCAGCATGCAACCCACGTCTGAAAAGGCGGCGGTGGCCATGGAGCACCTGCTTCCTCATGAGATCGCCGAGCGGGAGCTGGAGATGCAGGAGGCGGCGGAGATCGAGGAGCGCCGGGAGGAGGAGTTGCGCGTGGCCGAGGTCGAGGTAGAGAAGAGTCTGTCCGTCGAGGAATCAGCGGTGGAGTACCAACGCCAGCTCTGGCGCAGCCACTACTGCGAGTACTACAACCTTGAGGGCGGCGCTGAGGACGAGGACGAGGACGCGGTTGACTTCAGCAGGGGGGACGCGGAGTCCACCAACGGCGGCATGTCGCCAGGACAAGTCATCGATGTCTCATCTCACACCGGCGATGCATAGGCCGGCGCGGCGGCGGATTTGTTAAAATTATGCGTACTTAGGCTTTGTTTTTAATGCTGGTCTTTTGTTAGAGCAATGTTTAGGTCAACTAGCTCTGTTTAATTACTAAAATTGCTCGATTCAGTAAGTGTGGTCTGTGTGTTGTACCCGGGGAAATTAGCAAGCGATGTTAAATTATGCAATGACGTACCCGGGGAAATTTCCACCAAAATTTGAATTATCAAACTCATCCCATGTGCGTAAAGCAGAAGAATCGTTTGGGATGCACACAATCGTTCAAAGTGAATGGTGTCCGGCGGCACCGCGCGCAAAGTTTCCCTCCACATTTCGAAATTTTTGCCCTACCGCCAAAATATCTACCCCCGCCCCCCCTTCCCCACCCCCTTTTCTCCCCGACCACTAGTCACATTTCCCCTATTTCCTCCTTCCTTCCTTCCTTCCTAAGCTATAGCCGCTTCCTCGCTTGCTTCCTCGCTCTCGCCGTCTCGCATCCTACCGCCGGGGTCGCCATGGTCTTCTTCAATGACCTCTCCAGCGGTTCCTCCTTCGATGACGACTCCTTCCCCACCCGGGTATGCCTCTATTCTCTCTCTCGGGCTATGACTTGGAATGAAGGATTTTAACACGGCGGTCAATTTGAGTCATTTCTTCCTCTTGTAGCTCCCTAGGACCATCAGTTGCAACGAATGGAGCGGGGTGGCTGAAGATCTGTCTGCTCGTTGTCACCATCAATCTCCATGCATGAAGCTAGTTGCGTTTGAATCTGTGGACAGTGGGAGGAAGTTTCTGGCATGTGCAGAGAAGGTTAGACCCTCTTTCGTTGTTACAAATCATTTGTTAGATGTGATTCAGACACTGTCACGGTCCCAACCCATTCAAACCACACCTTCAACCAAACGCATCCTAAGACAGTGTCACAGTTTGTACCTAGTATCTAAAAATGTTGCCATCTCATCAACGGTGCCATTAGAAAATTATTTGGCACCGCTTCAGCAGTTTGTGCAGCCAACTTTGGTCCACACATCCGAGCAGCCAAGCAGTAAAATACAAAATCTTTATGGCACGAAGGAACTGGGCATCGGAGCAACTAGGTGCTCTGGAGTCCGGGTCCCTGATTTTTTTCCACTACATCGGCTCGCCAGTGCAGGGCACCGGTGCGAGATGTATCAACAGTTGTCTTTACACCGGTTTTGGCATACATAGTGGATGGCCTTAGTGCTATTAGTTCTATGTTACTAAATTTGTGCATGTACACACTTGTTAGTATCAATTTGCTGTCATCCAAACACTGTCGCTATGCTGTTGTAGTTATATTTACCTTCCTCATAAAATGTTCAATTTGTTATTTATAGTACATGAGTAAGAACTTGTAGCGTTGTTGTAGTTAATTCTAGCTTCTGATGTTTCAGAATTTGGTTGTTGTCTCAGTAGCAATTAATTCATTTGCACATTGATCTTTTTGAGAAGATATGTCATAATTAACCTGTTTCTTCAGTTTTTCAAAATAAGTATTGGTGATTTTCTATGTTGCTATAAACCCATTTCCCCTACAATTGTTACTGATCTAGTTTTAAATATTATAGGATGAACGGAAGTGTTCTTACTTGGAGTGGGTTGATCAAGAGTGGCCATAGTCTTTGAAGATGTGCCTAGCAAAGCTCTGGAGCATGTATGAGGAAGAGAACAGAGGTAGGCTTAGTGAAAGTGTTGTCAACGCTGAAGAATATTTGAAGATGTGGGATAAAAAGAGGAAGGTGGAGAATGAGCTCAGATTTTTTAAATCAGACTTTGCTAAGATGGTGTTGGCGAAGGAGGAGGCACTTTCCCAGTTGGCCAGTGCAAAACAGGTTCTTACTGAACTGAAAGCAGAGGTGGATAAGACGAGCCTGGATGATCTCGATTAGGGAAATGAATATATTGTTCTAATATTGTTCTTATGAAGCTGAACTAGCTATATGATGTACTGTGCTGTTTTCAGGTAGCTATCGTACTGTGATGTTAAAATATATTTATGTGCCTGATATGAAATTGGCAAACAGCTGTTCGATATGAAATGTGAATTTGCGTAATACTGGAATTATTAATTGTAAACTAATAAACCTGCTAAATGGGTCATGGAACTTTGCAAACGGTTCTAGCAGTAAAAGCGCTTGTGATGGATAGCCCAATGCCACATAGTTTTCTTCATCAAATCGTGTGTGATGTAGTTGAATAAAACCAAACTGTTAACCAAGGCAGAGCGTGTGTGATAGTTACACCTATCACACACGAGCCTATACATAAAACTATGTGGGATGTACATACGAACGAAAACGTTTTCCCTGGATTGACTGTGTGGGTTGTACATACGAACGGAAACGTTTTCCCTGGATTGACTGTGTGGGATGTACATAAGAACGGAAACGTATTCCTTGGATTGACTGTGTGGAATGTACATAACAAACGGAAACGTTTGTTTGGGACTGACTGTGTGGGATGTACATACGAACGGAAACGATTGGGTTTTGATGCCTCGCCCGATCGCACACGAGCTCATTTTGCCCCAGCCTGTGTGCTAGGAGGGCCTATCCCCGACGGTTTCTGGGTCGTGTGGGAAGGACCTCCCTATCGCCCACACTCACTTGGCGACGGTTCCAAATGCTGTCGCGGAAAGGGGTTAAAAACCGTTTGTATAGCACCTCGCTGTACCAGTGTCTCTTGTCTATTGACTATACGCTGACAATGTCGTGGGTCCCAGATGTCAGCAAACCACTAGGAGGAAGCATTTTCTTTTTCTATACGCTGACAATGGAGTATATAACAAAAAGTGAGGAACTTGCTTGCGTACGGCCATGGACATGGTGGGTCCCTACTGTCATCCTCTCGATGTACAGTCCTCTCCCGATTCCTCTTGTTTGTTGACCATGTTGACAACGCGAGAGGGGGATGCCGCGGAGAGCGCACCAAAGCGTGTGGAGGACGACGGCGAGGCCTCCGACGTCGGCGTTAACGATTTAGGAGACGGTGGGGTGGCGATGCGTGCGCTGAGGTGCAGCCAGCCGTGGGAGGCGGAAGCAGGCGGCCCCGCCGGCGCTGGTTTGGTTTTGGCGACCGGAGGAAGACGAGACTGAAGAAACACGATAGACTGTAAAAGCAGCAGGAGTACTTAACAACCTTAACTTTAACCAGCAGGGGCACTTAACAACCATAGATGAAAGCAGTATGAGTACTTATACAGGTTCAACCGTACAAAGCACGCCTCGAACAGTGCTACTTTGCCTACAGTTAACCAAGGGTGAGGCCACCAAGCCCCAGGACAAGGCCCAGGCGCCACCCCGCGCATCCACAACCTTCTGAAAGCGGCTTCATCTCGCAATGTGGTCAATAAACAGGATATTCGCTTTAGAGCCATGGAAAAGCATGAGCATAACCTTCTGTCCTATTCTCCAAGATGGACGGGCCTTCATTATTTGAGACCACCCATGAATAAGTATCTTTTCACCTCCAAGGGAAATGGAGTAGGTCGACATAAACATCATGTTGTGACCAAGCGCAAGTCTGACCCGACCATGGTCAGGCATCTGTATAGGAACAATAGAACTGTGCAGTTTCTATTTAAAGAAGATCACAGCTGTAAAACTGTGTATAAGCAAGAGTTTATGAACAACATATATAACAGAAAACAGCTCGTACCATAAGTTTCTTGACACAGTTGGACCTGTTCAACGTGTGCACCAGTGGCACACATATCCCACGTGGCCTTCCACCATTAAAACGCCCCACAAGGACCTCGAGACGGTCAATAAAGTGTAGAAACTGGTGGATGTCATCCCTGTCAACTTCAGTGCCATCAGTAACAGTCGAGTTCTTATAGAATAACAAATGAGTAGTGTGCTTGACTTTGAAATAACCTACACGTGCAACCAATTATAAGAAATATTAGTTAGAAGTAGCATCTTCGTGAGAGAAGGGAATCACAAATCGTTGCTACTTCTAAAGTCAAATTGTGATTAGTTAGACAGAATAGGTGGATTAAGAAGTAATCGAGGCAACATGCAAGAACCAAATACAAAACTAACATGGATGAACTACTGGAACGACGTCGGGGTGGAAGATCACAGTGAAGATGAGACTAGGTTCTGCTATTTCCATCAACATTCGTGCGCCAACTTTCATTCCGTAACACTTGAGAAAGTTTATCCAAGTTCGGCCATAAAAAACAGCGATCTTCTTGGTTCATGAACCCAACTCGGAACTTATATCCATGGCTTGTCTTCAATGTGACCATTAAACTGGTGTATTCAGTTATGGCAAGGCCGACCATCTTGAGTACATGTGTTCTGGCAGAGCAAGGAATGCACTGTAGGTAAAATAATATGAGAACACAATGTATTCGCTATCCAAATCTAGAAATAATTTCCTATTTCACGTCAGTGTTGACCATGGTACTAGTACCTTTTATCCAAATATAGCAATCCAAATTTCCAAATTAGTCGACAGCATGTTCAAAAACCCCCACCCTCCCGGATAGAAAAGAGGATTCTAGGAACATACTATGCGCGTTTTAAAATCCTGTGTTAGGATGAGAAGGAACAAGTGTGGCGTCTCGCCTAGGACGCAGAAACCTGTAGGGTCCTCACACTTCAGGCATTGCAAATGAAACACACTAGATTCAGTAGGAAGAAAAATGCATCAACGGCGGCGGCTGCCATCCTAGGATTACCCGCGACCAAGGGACTAGGATTTATCGGGGATGGATGAAGAATTCGTACCTGGTTCTCCCTGAGAAAACCCTACGCAATCGCCAAGAGGAGGTTTTCTCTGAACAAGCAGACGAGGGAGAAGGGGATTCAGGCCCAGTGAAATATTGCTGCTTCGTCCGTCCAGCTTACTGCTACTACTAGAAAGGTGGGTTTTTTTGTGATTTGATGGCTCATTGGGCATTACTGCGGTGCTACGACCGGGGTGAGTCTACCGTGCAGTATGGCACTCTAATTTAGTGCATGGCACATGGACCCCATTGCCGGATGCCCCACATATCAGCGAAAGGAAGTAGAAAGGCAGGAGTAACTAGTTACACATAAATATCTTTTCGATAGAGAGATACTCCCCCTGTAAAGAAATATAAAAATCTTTTATATCCCCTACCGTAAGAGTAACTGGATGCCCCACATATCAGCGAAAGGAAGTAGAAAGGGAGTAACTAGAATCACATAACTTTATACATAATAAAAATCAAGGGGAATATATATAACATAATATGGGGGTTCCGATGAGAATATAATACTCAGATAGGTTGATGGTTCTGGACATTGGGCCACAGGCCGGTGGGCCTGCATGTTTGGGGGCCCATGTGTTCTAACTCAGCGCATTTCATATTGCAAGCGATCGGTACGTCGCTGGTTTTAGATACTGTCGCAAGGCGAATATAGAAAATTAAATAAAGCACGGCAGCTGTTAGAATGAAATCGAATGACAGTTCCTAACCAGCAATCAGAGTTGCAATTCTTTCACGATATCCTACATGATAAATAATTCTGTCGTACTACTTATACACACATGACACTTGTTTCACCATGCCATATTATTACATCAAAAGCTCTCGGAGGATAGATCAGTTCGGCAGTTGCTTGCTGCTACTGAAGAATTTCAAAGTTGATTTGGACCAGATCTTCTTGCTGAGAAAGTTCAATTTTGACATCATCCCCTATCGCAAGATTTGATAGAGTTTCGAACCTTGACCATCCTTTAGCATCAATCATCATGCGACCATCCTTTGTACTTACGGTATATTGAGCAGGTTCATTCACACCAAGGCTATGCATGGTAAGAGAAACTTGGCCACGGTCGCCCAGATTATTGAACGACTCCCTCGTTGCTCTAGGAATTCTCTGTTTGCAAACAAGAAGACATACACAAACAGTTAGATCAACGCAGTGAATCATGTGAAACAACATGGAAAGAAAAAAGAACGAAGCACTTGGGCTGCCAATGCTTACCAAGAAGGTGAAGATGTCGGTTTTTGTAAGGACTTTGGTATGCAGTGCGAACTGCAGCCCAGTCTATTGCTGGTGCAAGTGCTGGTTCCGTTGCCACTGCACGGGCCGGAGCAGATGCAAGTGCAACTTCAAGTGTTGGTGCAGGTGCCGGAGCCATTGCTGGTGCCCGTGCTGGTGAGACTGGTAGTGCCGCTGCTACTGTCGGAGATGGTGCTCCTTGTGGAGCTGGTGCCGGTGTCGAAGCAGGTGCCCGTGTCAGTGCCCGATCCTCCGGTAGATCAGCCTGATCCGCTGACGCGATCGGTGCCCAATCCTCTGGTGGATCAGACTGAGCTGCTGCCGCTGTCAGAGCTAGAGCCAGTGCCGTCGGAGAAGGTGCCGGTGCTCGATTCGATGCTGAAGGTGGTACCAATGTGCGGGACAGCAGCGACCGTCTCTGGTCTCCTATGATTTCATACTTCAGCTTTCTAACTTCACTAGGCTCCGTGACCTTGATCCAGTCTTTTTCTTCACTTCTTTTAAACGCGAGAAGGACTAATTGTGGTGTGTTTGTTAAACCAAACTGTAGATCATCATAGGGCTTCAGATTGTACTCAGACAACAGACTGATCCAATTGTGTCCAGTAATATAAGTGATGGACAGTGCCTTCGTTACTGACATGACATAAGATGTCAAACCTGCAAAAATAACCATCATAGAGCAAACCAAACAGTTTATTCTGTAACGAATGTCACATGGCAAAACCTGCATCGTAAAATTGTAGCAAAAGTAAGAAAACATGACAGTAAATCAATAAGAATTAGACAGTAAATCAATAAGATTTACTTGATGTGACACGAGTGAATCCTTACCAGGAAATCACTATGTTCAAGTTCTAAATTGAAGGTTGATCGTCCAATTACGGGTGGCATGCAGGGCCCCCGCTTACTCCCACAAGCAGGACAGTCCAAAGGTCATGACAAATCGTATGGACCGAACATCCATGGGACTGGAAATCCTGGTGGGTGCGATAAACCCTGCAATGCATATAGATATTGGAGTGTAACCATAATTGATAAACCGTCCTCACAAAAAAGATGATCTGGATACTTCAAAATATACAGACTAAATTGAGTGGACAGACATTAACATAGATTGTTCTCAGGACTCACCACACAACAAAAGCGGCAGTACTAAACAATACAGGTTTCACACACACAAATCAAGTACTGAACAATAGTACTTACTATAGACAAGCAAAGTTGCACTAATTAAACTCTGCAGACTATTTCTTGCCACTGACCTACGGGATGTACCCCACATAACTGACTAGGCCATGGACTTCATGAGATATGTCTACCGGCACCATCGCCATCTCGTCAACCTTGGAGAACCTAACAGAGTGGTCTTTCCACTCATAAACATGACGATGAAGACAGTCCACATCAGATTTGTCAGGAAGCTTTACAAGAACCACACCCTTCGTAATCAAAGGCACAGCTAGGAAATTGTTGTGGTGAAGTACACCCTCGAGAACACACCTGACAACAATGCTATCGGAAAACACTTGTTCATGACACGTGCCGACAAGGACACAACAACCGGATAGTTCAGTAATAGAACTCATCCTCAGGTCTTCCAGTTCACACGGCATGACTTTGAGAACTTCATCTCCACCACGGACCTAGTTCTAATTAAAACAGAAACCAAATATTTTATTACTACCTCCGTTCAGAAATATAAGATGATTTTTGATATTTTACTCCATATAAGACTACATATACGCACATAAATGAGTGATCAAAGACACTAGAACATGTCTTCAAAGGCATGAGAGCAGAGGGATTGCTTCCAATATCCATAACACAAGTTACTGAGGCTACTATACTCTCTTCAAAGGCATGAGAGCTAAAATCTTGCATTTCCTACAGCTAGCATTGATGTTCATAAAGTAGTTGAAAGTAATCTATAAGAAATCAGTGTTATGTGCAATAATCATATGTATGTCAACCTCTCACATGTTTTGGTCAAAAGAGCAATTTAGAACCGTCATTTGCCACACAAAAATCACATGCAAGATCACCCAGAAAGTTGTACTACTAGTACTAGTACTGCGTGTTAGATGAAAAAACACGATCAAGATCACCAAAAAGATCGTCAAGAAGAGATATTACTTGGACTTGCTTAACGAGGGATCCCGGAGAGGGGGGCTTGGACAGGGTGATGGCCTTGAGCTTGTCTGCGGTAGTCTCGGCGGGGTGCTTGCGCTTCTTCGTACCCTGAGCCTCGATGGTTTTGGCCAGAGCGACAGACATCACTTCGGCCGGTGCTCCAGGGTCCATCAAGAAACTGTCAAATAGAAATAAAAGAAAAGAAACCATAATCACAAACCCAAAAGAAGAACAGAGAGGGAGTTATAGGATCAGTCTCAGGGTTGCAAGACCGGGCCTTGGCCAGAAGCAACACCATTGATGCGCTCACCTTTCCTTCTTTGGGAGAGAAGAACAATGGCAGAAGCGCGTCAGGGTTTTCTTGAAGAAATGAGGAACAAGATGAGGGAGAAGCGAGTTGGGGTTTTCTTCAAGAGAGGAAGATGAGGGAGAAGAGTGAAATGATGGTTGCTTTGTCCGTCCAACTTACTGCTGGGAAGGTGGGGGTTTTGTGATTTGATGTCTCATTGGGCATTACTGCGGCGCTTCGACCGGTGTAGTCTACCGTGCAGTTGTGCACTCTAGTACGGAGTAATTTAGTGCATGGCAAGTGGACCCCGATGCTGGCTGTCCCACACGTCAGCGACAGTGAGTAGCAAGGTTCCTGACGACCGTCGAGGAGGATCCGCATGGTCTGTTTTTGAAGAAAAAAAATGATTACAGCAAGCGTTTCCACTCTTACGACGGAGGAGTGCGAAACACGGCAGCCACTTGAACTTACACAGTACTCCTACTACTAGGCATGTGCAGTGGTTCATACGTCAGTACTATATAATCTTGTTGCTAGTGTAGTAAGATATGACGATAACAAATGATGTTGTGCGCATGTCAACTATATGAACAGTAATGTAACATACCCCTTTTTTGACTGTCCGGTCGAGAATGAACAGTGAGATCAATGTTAACAGAACTAGATCTACAGCGCATGGAGAGTACGGTTGTCGGTGGGATGAACCCCGGGCAGGCAACGGAACCCGGATCCTTTTCGAAAACATCGGGGTCAGCATCATCCCTCAATCCGGCTCGCACTTGGCCGGGTTCCCCATCCCGGCCAAATCCCTCAACCCGGCCAAGACCGCAACCCGGCCAAGCCTGCTGGCGCATGCCGGCCGAACTCGACAAACCAAGGCTTCTCCAACAAGCCAGCCCCCTCATGGCATCTTCCTTAACCCGGCCATGGGTCAGCTCCCATCCCATCCAAGTTGTACGACGGAACAAGTTCCCGTAGAGGGGATGAGCGTGGCTACAGTGGCCCATCAACTCTGCTGACTAGCAGGGGCATGGCAACAGTGCCCCACCAACTCCGCTGACCGAGGTCGGCATGGCAACAGTGCGCCCCTCGTCCTGCTGACGCAAGCCGATGGCGACCAGGCGGTGCGCCACTGTAGCCGAGCCGGCCCGACCACTCCGTGACGCACGACAAGACAGAGCACAGTGCCCTCTGGCGCATGGGGCCCGCGCCCGGAGAACCCGGCGAATCTCGGTACCCGGCGGGTCCCAGCACCGGCTTCTCGGGCGCTGACATCCCGGCCCCATGGCCTTGTATCTTTACCATTGTAACCCTGGGGGTTGACCTATAAAACCCAGGAGCCCCCCATGTACACGGGCGAACACAGCAGACGCACACTTGATCGGACCAACTAGTAGAACACACACACAAGGAGAAGGAGCAGCCTAAGCCCTGGCCTGTCTTCCTCCCTCCCTCAAAACAGCTCCAGGAGCAACTCTATACTACTACATATAAACCACACTCGGCAGGACTAGGGGTGTTATCTCTCCGGAGAGCCCCGAACCTGGGTATGTCTTGCGTCCCACGCTCGCTCATGCCGACCTCGCCTCTGGAGCCCACCGGTGCCCTCGAGCCTCTCCCTCTCTTTATCCATCCTTTGGCATGCGCCCACCACGACAGTTGGCGCCCACCGTGGGGCAGCTCGAGGTCCCGGCAGGAGATATGTTCCAGACGGGGCCCTTCTCCAATTCCGGTGAGCCCGTCGAGCGCTGCACGTCCCCCGAGCCCATTGCGCTTGCGGCTGACATCATCGATGCGCTCATCGCCTCCATCACCGCGCTGCGCATCACCAATGCGCCCGCGGCCGACGAGTATCACAGCATGGTGCTCGACGTTTCCAACTCACCCCTCCCTCTCGGCGATGACGTTTCTGCCGAGTCGGTGAACCTCTGCGTTCGGGTGGAGGTGTTCGCCACCGATACTGGCTCCTCCTCGTCGAGCGCCACGAGGAAGGCCGCCGAAGCCAAGGCCGCAGCGGATCACGCCAACGCGCCCAACCCGCTGCGCGCCATGATGCAGAGCCTCCGCGTTCCCAGCGCCACTGATGTCAACGCCACCAACGCCGCCGAGGCCCTGGCTCGGCTCGAGGAAGAGCGCAAGCGCCTGCTGGACGTGTCCGAGACGCTCGCTGCCACGCAGCGTCGTCTGGATTCTGCTCAGCGGGAGCGTGATGCCGCGTAAGGTTTCACGCCGACTGCCGTTGAGCCCAGCCGGGTTGCCGAGGTGCGGGCCCGTGGCGGCGCCATCGGCCACGCCCTCGGCGCAGCCCCAACTTTCTACGACACCCCTGTCAAGAACATGCGAGCGACGCAAGCGGCCGCCGTCGGCATGGAACGGCTACAGGTTGAGGAGCTGCAGGAGCGCCTACAGCGCGTGAATGAGCTCCTCGACACCATGAACATGCAGCAAGACCACCTCGACCACCCTGCCGCATCCAGCTCACGCCGCACCGGTGACCCCGAGCGGCAGAACACAGCGTCCTCGCCGCCCGGCGAACCTTATTCCGGCCGCACCCGGACCCGGCGCGACCGCGCCCCGAAGACCGGCAACGGCCTGGGCGATGAGCCGGCTCCAGAAGACCGGCGCCGGCAATATCCTCCCCCACAACCCGGCCGCCGCGCCCGTCCGGCTTCAGTCGACCCGGCCCCCCGTGGCCCGATTGCGAGCCGGCTAGGCCCGCGCGCAATTAATGACGCCGACGCTCGCCATCGCCTCGACCAACTCGCCCTCTCCTTGGAGCTGGAGGAAGACAACGCTGTCGGACCGGCTTGTTTTGGCCCGCGCATCCGGGATGAGCTCTTCCACAAAGGGTTCACGCTCCCCCGCGACACCCCCAAGTACAACGGCACCGTCAAGTCGGAGGACTGGCTCATCGACTATACCACCGCCATCGGCATCGTGGGCGGCAATCGCCGCCTTGCCGTGCACTACGCCCCGCTCATGCTCCAGGGTTGGGCCCGCACGTGGATGAACAGCCTGCCGGCTGGCAGCATCAACACGTGGTTGGACTTCAAGCAGGATTTCGTGCGCAACTTCATCGGCACCTACAAGCGTCCCAGCCGTCCCAGTCAGCTCGCCATGTGCGTGTAGGGGCCGGTAGAAACCGGCCACGAGTACCTTGCGCATTGGACCAAGCTCCAGAACAGCTGTGAAGGCGTCCACGAGGTCCAGGCCATCCAGTACTTCATGAGCGGTTGCCGGGATGGCACGCTCCTCAAGCACAAGCTCCTACACTCCGAGCCGACCACCATGGCCGCGCTCATGGTCATCGCGGACAAATACGCCAACGCCGACTCCGCCATGAAAATCCAGGTGGTGTTGGACGAAGCCGGCAAGGTGAAGCCGGCACCATCCCCCAAGCCGGCTGGCGAAAGTAGCCGCTAGCAGAACAACCAGCAGAACAACAAGCGCAGGGCCGACCAGCCGGCCCAGCGCGACGACAACTGCCTCGTCGCGACCGCCGAGCAGGCGCCCGCGGCCGAGCCGGCCGCCAAACGCCGGCAAACCGGCAAGACGGCATGGCAACCCTGCAAGCACCACAACGACGCAAGGCCGTCCACACACACGCTCCGGCAGTGCGCCATCACCAAGCGCATCATGAGAGGCGACATCCTGCCTCCCCAGGCTCCGGCTCCTCCCCCGCCACCAGCGAACGGCACGATGCGCAACGACATCTTTCCCAACCAGAACGCGAGCTACGTCGTCTTCACCAGCCTTGCCGACAACAAGCGTAGCGAGCGCCTGCTCCGGCAGGAGGTGAACACCATCATCCCGGCCGTGCCAGAGTACATGCACTGGTCGGAACTCCCGGTCAACTGGACCCAGGAAGACCACCCGGCCGTCATGCCGAACCCGGGTGGCTACGCCCTCATCCTCAACACCACCATCATCGCAACCCAGCGCACCTGCAAATTCTCGCGAGTCCTCATCGATGGCGGCAGCAGCATCAACATCCTCTACCGCGACACCATGACCAAGCTTGGCCTCGAGGCCAAGGACCTGGAGCCAACCCGGACGGTGTTCCATGGCATCGTGCCGGGTCTCTCCTGCTCCCCCATTGGCCGAGTCCGGCTTGACATCCTGTTCGGCAGGAGCGACCATTTCCGGCGCGAGCCGATCTGGTTCGAGGTGGCGGACCTGTCCAGCGCGTACCACGCGCTACTAGGCCGGCCCGCGCTCCCCAAGTTCATGGCGGTTCCCCACTACGCCTACCTGAAGATGAAGCTGCCAGGTCCTAAGGGCCTCATCACCGTCGCCGGCGACTACCGCAAGTCCCTGGAGTGCGCTCAAGTCGGCGCTAGACTGGCCGAGTCGCTGGTCATAGCCGAGGAGCGGCGCCAGCTCGGCCGGATTGTCGCGCTGGCCAACGAGATGCCTGTCGTGCCGGCTTCGGCCAAGGAGCCGGCCGGCGAGGCCTCGTTCCAGCTGTCCAAAGAGACCAAGAAGGTCAAGCTGAACCCGGAAGACCCCAGCTGCAGCAAGTACGTTGTTGTGGGCACCCACCTCGACAGCAAATAGGAAGGCGAGCTCATCGACTTCCTCCGTGAGAATCGGGATATCTTTGCATGTACCCCAAAGGACATGCCGGGAATTCCGAGGAAGTACGCCGAGCACAAACTCCATGTCCGCAAGGACGCCAAGCCCGTCCGTCAACCCCTATGTCGCTTTTCAGAAGAGAAGCAAAGAACCATTGGTGAAGAGGTCGCCAAGCTCCTCGTGGCCGGCTTCATCATGGAAGTGTTTCACCCCGAGTGGCTGGCCAACCCAGTCCTCGTCCTCAAGAAGAACAACACCTGGCGCATATGCATAGACTACACCAGCCTGAACAAGGCCTGCCCCAAGGATCCTTTCGCCCTCTCGCGGATCGATCAAGTCATCGACTCCAACGCCAGCTGCGAGCTCCTGTCCTTCCTGGATGCTTACTCCGGCTATCATCAGATCAAGCTGGACCCGGCCGACGCCTTGAAGACATCCTTCATCATGCCCTTCGAGGCGTACTGCTACATCACCATGTCATTCGGCTTGAAGAATGCCGGCGCCACCTTCTAGCGATGCATGCAGATATGCTTGCTGACGCAACTCGGCCGCAACATCCACGTCTACGTGGACGACATCGTGTTGAAGACCAAGCAGCACCTCACGCTCCTTGACTACCTGAAAGAGACCTTTGCCAATCTACGCGAGTACCGGATCAAGCTCAACCCGGAGAAGTGCGTTTTTGGTGTGCCGACCGGAAAGCTACTCGGCTTCCTCGTCTCGGAGCGCGGCATTGAGGCGAACCCAGAGAAGATCAAGGCCATCGAGCGCATGCGCAAGCCAACCCGGCTGCGCGATGTCCAAAAATTCATCGGCTGCTTGGCCTCGGTCAGCCGGTTTCTCAGCCGGCTGGGCGAGAGGGCCTTGCCCCTATATCAGCTGATGAAGAAGACGACGCCGTTCGAGTGGAACGACCAGGCGGACGAAGCTTTCCGGGATCTCAAGCACATGCTCTCCACCGCACCCGTCCTAGCCATGCCGACTGACAAGGAGCCGCTGTTGCTATACATTGCCGTCACTTCGCGGTCGGTCAGCACAATGCTGGTGCTCGAGCGACCAGAGAAGGGCAAGGTCCAGTCTGTCCAGCGCTCGGTGTACTACCTAAGCGAGGTACTTTCCTCCTCCAAGCAGAACTACCCGCATTACCAGAAGATGTGTTACGGCGTGTACTTTACTGCCAAGAAGCTGAAGCAGTACTTCCAAGAGCACGTTGTCATCGTGGTCAGCACGACCCCCATCGGCGAGATCATGGGCTGCCGGGATGCCTCTGGCTGGGTTGACAAGTGGGCCATCGAGCTGGCCGGCCACACCATCCTCTATGAGCCCCGCACCACGATCAAGTCCCAAGCCCTGGCCGACTTCCTCATTGACTGGACAGAGACCCAGTACCTGCCGCCACCGCCGGATTCGACACATTAGCGCATGCACTTCGACGACTCCAAGATGCGCTCCGGTTTGGGAGCCGGCATCGTGCTGTCTTCCCCGAAGGCAACCGGCTTCGGTACGCGCTCCAGATCCACTTCGCCGCCTCCAACAATGTTGCCGAGTACGAAGCCCTTGTGCACGGCCTCCGGCTTGCCAAGGAACTCGGCATCCGGCGCATCCTGTGCTACAGCGACTCGGACCTGGTGGTGCAACAGAGTTCCGGCGAGTGGGACGCCTGGGACGCCAACAAGGCCGGCTACTGTTTCCTCGTCCAGCAGCTCTCCGATTTCTTCGACGGCTGCGAGTTCCTCCATGTCCCGCGCGCAGAAAATGAAGGCACCGACACACTAGCCAAGATTGACTCATCTCGGCAAGCAATACCATCCGGCGTCTCCCTTGAGCACTTGCGCAAGCCATCCGTCAAGCCGTCTCTGGATTCCGAGTCCATCTTCATCCCGGACGACCCCGCGACGCCCCTCCCCAACCCGGACCCGGGGACTGTGGATCCCGGCTCGGGATCTGCCGATCTCAGCCCGGTGACTGCCGATCCCGGCCCGGGGGCTGCCGTGCTCGACCCGGCCACCGCCATCTCAAACTCGGCCCCGGGGATTGCTGATCCCGGCCCGGGGGCTACCACGCTCAATCCGGCCGCCACCATCCCCGACCCGGGGGCTGCCGCCACCGGCTCGGGGGTTGCCGCCCCAGAACCCTTCGTGGTAGCCGTCTTCACCGTGGTGACGGCTCCGTCATGCGCCCAGCCAATCTTAGAGTTCCTGGAGAACGGGGTACTCCCCATGGATGAGACCAAGGCCCGGCAAGTGCAGCGCCGGGCATCCGCCTACAGCATCATCGACAATGAGCTCGTCAAGCGTAGCGCGACAGGCGTTTTCTAGTGATGCGTCGAGCAGGACAAGGGCATGTAGATCCTCCTCGACATACACCAGGGCGAGTGTGGGCATCACGCCGCCTCCAGGTCCCTGGTGGCCAAACCTTTCCGCCATGGTTTCTACTGGCCCACGGCCCTCAAGGACGCCGAGTCACTCGTCCTTAAGTGCGAGGGATGCCAGTGCTTTAGCAAGCGCAGCCACCAACTGACTTCAGCCCTGCAAACCATCCCGATCACCTGGCCCTTCGCGGTCTGGGGGCTCGACATGGTAGGACCCTTCAAGACCGCTCGGGGCGGCATGACGCATCTGCTGGTGGCGGTCGACAAGTTTACCAAGTGGATTCAGGCACGGCCGATCAAGAAACTGGATGGGCCGACAGCCGTCCGGTTCATCAAAGACATCGCAGTGCGCTACGGCGTCCCGCACAGCATCATCACACACAACGGTACCAACTTTGCCAAAGGCGCTTTGGCGCAGTACTGCTCTGTCTCCGGCATCCGGCTCGACCTGGCCTCCGTGGCCCATCCTTAGTCCAACGACTAGGTCGAGCGGGCCAACGGCCTCATCCTGTCCTGCATCAAGTCATAGCTCATCGAGCCGCTTGTCCGTTCACCCGGCAGCTGGCTCGACGAGTTGCCGGCCGTCCTCTGGAGTCTCCGCACAACGCCGAACTGGTCGACCGGGTTCACCCCATTCTTCCTCGTCTACGGAGCAGAAGCCGTCATCCCGACCGACATTGAGTTTGACTCGCCGCGAGTCACGATGTACACTGAAGCACAAACCAAGGAAGCCCGCGAAGATGGCGTCGACCTACTCGAGGAAGCACGCCTTTTGGCACTTAGCCGATCAGCCATCTACCAGCAAGGTCTAAGGCACTACCACAGCAAGAAGATCAAGCCCCTCGCGATCCGCGAGGGAGACCTCGTCCTCCGGCTTGTCCAGAGACAAGCCGGCCAGCCCAAGTTGGACTCCCCATGGGAGGGCCCCTTCATCGTCAGCAAATCCCTGTGTGACTGCAACGCCTACTACCTCATCGACGCTCGCAAGACGAACAAGCGCAAGAGAGACACCGCCGGCGAAGAGACAACCCGACCCTGGAATGCAGAGCTCCTCCGCCCATTTTACATTTAGCTGTATGCACGTATGTATCACTGCCTTTTGTAATCATATGAAAAACTATGGGGCCCCCGAACGACGCTCGGGGGTTGCCTTTTCCCGCCAAGGTATTGTGTTCTGCACACTCTAATAAATCTCTCAAACCTCCACCGCCGGGTTGGCTCGCTCAACCCGGGGGCTCGGGGGCTGGCTGGCTTGGCCACCACCCGCCGTCCTCCTTAGCGCATCCCGGCGTGTTCGGGTTGCTGAGGCCTTCCACTTCGCCCTACGCCACAGTTCGGCTTCGGCTGTCGGCCGGCAAGAACTATGGGCCAAAGCACCTACAGGTCGCGAAACACTAAGTTAGGCCCGCCGGATTGGTCAACCCGGCCTCACCGCACTAAGTTACCGCATGACCGGCTACCTCCAGCCGGCCCAGTGGGTGTTTCGCTCGTGCTCAACGTTTGACGGGCCTGAGTACTACGCGCTTACTCCAAGGACCGAACTCCTTGTCACAGACCGGAACCCGGCTGTTCAACTTGCGGGGGGGGGGGGGGGGGGGCCAAAGGGGAGGCAAGCAAGAAAGCGGCTTAGAGAACAAAGAGCAAAGGCATAAACATTCACAAAAGTATTTACATTACGACAAGATGGGCCCAAGGCCAAAGTTCATTACATTCACCAACACCCCAGTGGGTGGGTGGACCTGTCACTTAACAGAAATTCTAAAGAGATAAACAGGACGGCTCCGACGTCAGACAACCCCCGCGCCAGGTTGCGCAACCACCGGCTCCTCCTCGGTGGCCGCCGGGTTCGAGGTGCCGGTGTCTTCCAATCCGGCGTCCTCGTCCGCGTAAAGACCCGTCTCCTCGGAGCTGCCTTCCGGGTCGTCCAGCAGCAACCCAAAGTCGTCGGGCAGCACCACCCCGCCGTCGTCCATCAGCTCCACCTGGAACTCATTGTGGAGGGCGAACGAGGCCAGGTAGCTGGCCCTGGCGGCAATCCGGCCTGCCTCTGCCAGCAGCTGGGGCTCCGCACCGGCTCGTTGGGCCACCAGCCGGTCCAGTGCCAGGTCCGGGTACCAGGACATAACGAACCTTAGCGCCACGTCGGCACCGACGCGGGCGGCAGAGACGGGCCACGCGTGAAGCCGCTCCGGCCCGGCTTCCAGCCATCGCGCCAGCCGTGTAAAGCTATTGGGCGCAACGGCGCCAGGCCAGAGGGCCGCCGTCATCACCGTTCCGGCCACGAAGACCCACGCCATCTGCTCACCCAGGACTCGCAGGCGGGCCTCGGCGGCCTGCATGATCTCCGGGAAGCTCCAGGTGATGTTCGGGTCGAGCCCGGCCTCCGGATCCCCATGAGGCGACCGATGGGCATGAACGGCCTCCTCCGCCGTCCTCTGCATCTCTGGAAAGTGCCCTGTCAAGAGGAAAAGCAAAACAATTTGCAACAAAAAAGCAAGGCTAGTTTCACAACCCGGCAGGACCAACAAGAAAGCACTTACTGGCGAAGGTCTCGTCCAGGTGCTGCGCTTTGAGCAACGTACCATGCCGCTCCAGGTTGCTGGCACGGTCGCGCTCCTCCAGCGCCTTCTCCGGCTCGGCGCCTTTGTCGACGGCCGCCTTCAGCTCGGCGTCCTTGGCAGCGGTTGCCTTCCCGTGCTCCTCCTTGTGGCGGAGGAGTTCCGCCTGGTGTGTCTCGGCCGCCTCCGCCTTCAGGCGCTCCACCTCGGCCTGGAGCTGGCCCTTGTCGTCGGCCAGCTGGTCGCGCTGCTGGCCGACTTCGGCGAGCGCTTGCCGAGTTTCGGCCGCCTTGGCCGCCTCTGCCGTCAGGCGCTCCACTTCGGCCTGTAGCCGGCTCTTGTCACCGGCCAGCTGCTCGTCCCGCCGGCCGGCTTCGATAAGCGCGTGCTGGGCCTTTGCCGCCTCTGCCTTCAGCTCCCCTACCTCAACCCGGAGCCTGCCGGCGTAGGCGACAGCTAGGTCACGCTGGTGCCTGGCTCGGATCAGCCGGGTTCGCCAAGCCGGCACCTCGGCCGCGGCGGCTGTGCAGCAAAGATTCAGAGTCAAGACAAAGAAGAGAACATGAAAGCTTTAAGATTCGACCCAACTACTACGTAGTTGGCCTGAATCTCGGGGTCTACACCCAGTGGGTGCGCTAGCGCGCCCCCACTAAGAGCACGCAAAAACTTACCTTCGGCAAGGCGGAGCGCCTCCTCCCTGGCGGCGAGCCACACCGTGAGCTGCGGGTGCTTGTCCAAGAGACGGATGTAGACGCCAACCCGGTAAGCATCCAGTTGCTGCAAGAGAACAAAAATCAGCATAAGGCAAAGCATTTGAAGATGCGACCCAACTACTACGTAGTTGGCCCGAATCTCGGGGGCTACACCCAGTGGGTGCGCTAGCGCGCCCCCACTGACTAGCTGCAAGAAAGAAGACGGAGGAAGGAAAACTTACCATCACGGCGCGCTCCAGCTCTCGTGCCCGCTCCGCTTCGGCCCGGGCGAAGGCATGAACCCGCTCCGCGCGCCCACGGAGACGCTGGCTCAAGGCGGCCACGGCGGCCTCCTCCTGTGTTAGGGGCCCGAAGACGGGCTGGCTGGGACCAGTCCGGGCCTTCTGCAACCCGGCAACCAGACGGCTCCCCGGCGCCGCTGGTGGCAGCCTGATCACCAGGGCGTGCTCGCCACTCGCCATCTCCTCCGCGGCCGGCGTCCCCTCCGGCGCACCGACCGACGTCGTCTTCGGTGCCACATCCGGCGTTGTCTGCGGCACCCCATCCGCCGTCGCCGGTGGCACCTCCTTCGAGGCGGCCCCGCCTCCTCCCTCCGCCTTCGCCCGCTCGACCACGTCGGCCCGCGGCGGAGTGTCATCCCCGATCACCACGACCTCCCGGTCGCCCACCACCACCGGCGGCACGAAGGCCGTCCCCGCCGGCTCCAAGCCCGCCGGCATCTCTGGCCACGCCGGCTCCCCGATGGCCCGCACCCTCGCCTCCATGGCCCTGGCCCAGGCCCAGGCCGATGCCGCCTCCATCTCCTCCACGACCCTATTCCGCTCTTGCTAGGCCAGGCCCTCGGCGTCGTCTGGATCCAGGCCGAGGTCCTCGTCGGGCGTCTCCGCATCCCGGTCAATGGCGCTGCTCCGGGACTACCGGAACACGAAGCCACCCCCAGACACAGCGTCTGCCGCCGCCAACGCCAACGGCAGTGGTGACCTGAATCACGGCAGAAGGAACATAAGAAAAGAACGAATCAGCGGCTCACCGGGGTCAGCAAGAAAACATACCCGATCGCCTTCGGGACGCCTGGTCTTGTCGGCGCCACAGGGGCCGCGCGACGCTTCTTCTTGGCAGGCGGGTTGATCCCGGCGGCCGGGTCTGCCGTACGCTTGGCGGCCGTCACCCTCGGCACTGCGTCCCCCTTACCGTGCGACCGGCTGGCCGCGGCCGGCATGCGGGACGACCCAGTCCCGGCCGCATCGCCGGCTCCTCCCCTCGACAGCACTGCGTCGTCAACACACATCAGAACCCCCTGCTTCACCTTCCATTTGATCTCATGAGGGATCGGGACACAGAAACTTACCCGCATGACGCGTCCCATCGGCCTCGGCGTCGGCCGTCTCCGGGTCCCCGGCGAGGGTCTCTGCATCCTCCAAGCCGGCCAGCTGGGCGGCGGGCACCTGCGTCGTCGTGCCTCATATGGATGCCGGATGGCATTCAGCAGCGCCTCCCTCGTCACGTCAGGACGAAGGAAAAGTTGGGACATAGCAAAAAATGGGGACCAAAGACTCGCCGCCGGTGCCGGGTTCGCGTGGCCATAGGGAGGCTTCCCGAACTGCCACTCCTCCTTTAGCCCGGCCTTCAAAATGTTGTTAACCCAGACGGTGATCTGCTCCTACGTTAACTGCTGGGATGACATCCGGTTGGGGTCTTGGAGGCCGGTCATCTGGCCGATGATATGCGTCCGGCGCTGCAGCGGCAGCACCCAGCGCACGATGAAGACGGAGATGAGGTCCGTCCCGGTGAGCCCCTCCCGCGCCACCATCTCCGCCACCCAGTGGCTCAGATTCAGCACCTCCTGTGCCGGGTTCCTGGTGTAGTAGGACCAGTTGGTCTTCGGCTGCGGCGTCACCTCGATGAAGGGTGGCAAGTTAATGCGGTCCACGCCAAGGTTGCGGACGTAGAAGAAGGAGTTCTGCCATTTCTTGGTAGAGTCCTCCAGCGGCATCTTGGGGCACCCCCCACGCGTCCGCGTCGAGATGGTGGCGGCCCCGTAGGCGGACATGATGCTGGCCTCTGGCCCCTGCTGCTTCAGGAAGAAGAAGCGGACCCAGAGGTCAACAGTGGGCTCGACACCCAGATACCCCTCGCACAGGGTGACGAACCCTGAAAGCTGCAGCACCGCATTTGCTCCCAGGTGATGCAGCTGAAGCCCGAAGAACTCCAGGAACACGTGGAAGAAGTCACTCGCGGGGAGGCCGAACCCGTGCTTGAAGTGGGTGAAGAAGACCACGCGCTCGGTCCCCTCCGGCAGTGGCACCAGCTCGCCATCCGGTAGGCGCACGGCCACCTCAGTCTCCGGCGGCAGCCGCCGCGTGTCGCGCAAGTACTGGACGTCCCCCGCGGTGATGGTGGAACCCAACCACGAGCCCGACGGCAGCGCCATTGGTGGTGCGAAGCGCATGGGTGAAGGCAAGAAGAGAGCGGCAGCAAAGTTCCGCTCGAGGACAGCGGAGCGTCGCGGCGTGCGGCGGTCGCAAAGGCAAGAGCAAGAGAGGAAGAAGAAGATGGGGGGCACGTGCGTAAATGGCTTCCGCCGCCCCCTCCCCCCAATTTATAAACCACGGCCCAAACGTGGGGAAGTGGGATCGGTTGCGCCTGCCCCTCCCACTTCCCCGCAATAAATGTGCACGATCCACTCTCGCAGTAACTGCATCGAGGGGCAACTGCTCGCGGGCGCCGCAATAAATTCGTGCACGTGGGCCAAGGGCGCGCGGGCCCCAGCCCGCTGTCATGTCCTGTCGCGCGCGTGGCCTGTCAGGCCTCTTCAGCTCCCGAGCACCACGTGGCGCCCGTGCCGAACCCAAGAGATCATGTCCCTCCCCCTTCAAGATTCGGCGGGCTCCTCGGCTTCTCGCCCGTGCCGGGATGCCGTGATCCGGCTTACGGAAGCCGGCACACAGTGGGTGTTGCCGGACCCGGCGGCCGCAAGCTTCATCAACAACAGCCGCCGTCTCAGAAGGTGAAACTGCAAAGCTCCCCCCCCCACTTGAAGTCGGCGAGCCTTCACAGCTTCGGGGACTATTGTCTGGGGGATGAACCCCGGGAAGGCAACGGAACCCAGATCCTTTTCGAAAACATCAGGGTCGGCATCGTCCCTCAATCCGGCTCGCACTTGGCCGGGTTCCCCAACCCGGCCAAATCCCTCAACCCGGCCAAGATCGCAACCCTGCCAGGCCTGCTGGCGCATGCCAGCCGAACTCGACAAACCAAGGCTTCTCCAACAAGCCAGCCCCCTCGTGGCATCTTCCTCAACCCGGCCACGGGTCAGCTCCCATCTCATCCAAGGTGTATGATGGAACAAGTCCCCGTAGAGGGGATGAGCGTAGCTATAGTGGCCCATCAACTCTGCTGACTAGCAGGGGCGTGGCAATAGTGCCCCACCAACTCCGCTGACCGAGGTCGGCATGGCAACAGTGCGCCCCTCGTCCTGCTAACGCAAGCCGATGGCGACCAGGTGGTGCACCACTGTAGCCGAGCCAGCTCGACCACTCCGTGACGCACGACAAGACGAAGCACAGTGCCCTCTGGCGCACGGGGCCCGCGCCCGGAGAACCCGGCGAATCTCGGTACCCGGCGGGTCCCAGCACCGGCTTCTCGGGCGCTGACATCCCGGCCCCATGGCCTTGTATCTTTACCATTGTAACCCTGGGGGGTTAACCTATAAAACCCCCCAGGAGCCCCCCATGTACACGGGCGAACACAACAGACGCACACTTGATCAGACCAACTAGTAGAACACACACACAAGGAGAAGGAGCAGCCTAAGCCCTGGCCTATCTTCCTCCCTCCCCCAAAACAGCTCCAGGAGCAACTCTGTACTACTACATATCAACCACACTCGGCAGGACTAGGGGTGTTTTCTCTCCGGAGAGCCCCGAACCTAGGTATGTCTTGCGTCCCACGCTCGCTCATGCCGACCTCGCCTCTGGAGCCCACCGGTGCCCTCGAGCCTCTCCCTCTCTTTAGCCATCCTTTGGCATCTGTCGTGCACCCACCACGACAACGGTGCTACAGTACTCCACGGAACATGAACGATATGAAGCACGAATTAGTGTTAGGCAGGGTGTATGGGAGCAAAAGTTCCCTTCTCGACCCACTTTTGGGTGTTTGGCAGAGTGTATGAAGGGTGCATGAGTCCACAGTAGTAGGTTAAGACAAATACACTAGGAATATGCATGAAGAGGGGTGCTGAGATGAGCATGTGCAAAGAGGGAACAACTATATTGAGATGAGAATGCAACCAAACACACCCACACGCTTTGTGCTACAGTGACATATCTGCACCGTCTGAGTTTGATCCAATGGTCATGTTGCGCCGAGACATGGACATGCCCATGCAAAGGACGCCTAAACAGCACCGAAGTCCCTCTGCTTCTTGAGGCGCACGACATTGGTGATGCAGGGTGCCACCGCCCGCAGAGCCTGCTCCCGGTTGACGGGAGCCATCTCGTCAAAGACGACATCCAATGGCAGGACTGGATTCTGGTGATAAAGCCCTGAGAGGATTTGCCCGGCAATGTTGACGGCCGCCCGCAACCCCTCCTTGTCCAGCTCCGCCCCCACCATCGAGCGGAGACGGCTCAGCTCCTCGGAGATATACGTGAAGAAGGAGACCAGGTCAGGAAGCCGCAGCTCGTTGAAGTCGATGGGGTGGTCGAACGGGTTTAGCCCGACGGCCGGCAAGGTCGCGCTGGCACGACGGTAGGCATCACGCAGCCGCAACACGTGCATGGCAACATGGTCCACCAAGTGGTTGAGGCGATCCTGGACCTCATCACGATCGGCCCGCTCGCGCTCTAGCCGACTCGCCTAACCGCCTATCATATCTCCCGCTTTCTGCAGCAACGGCGCCGATGCCTCGAGCATCTTTGTGGTGGACGCCTGCCGCTTTTGAAGCTCCGTGAACTCCAGCACATAAAGGAGGAGCATGGCACTCCTCTCCTCCTTGAGCTCATGGAGCTCCACGTCCTTGGCCCTGAGCTCCGCATCCTTGGCATGGAGCTCCTGTGTCAGGTGGCTCACCTCAGAGTCTGTCATCTGGTGCGCCGCCATGGAACCAGGTAGAAGCAATGGGGAGAGGAAGCAAAGGGGGTGAAACGGCTAAAAGGCAATGCAATCTACAGGAAGGCGGAGGGAGCCAGCCGAGGAGCGGGGTGAATCTTTTGGTTTTCACCATGGGAAAACACCAGTCGACGACTTTTCACTTCACGGAGCAGTGGGTTTTACAGGCAGAGTCATCATGACTAATTACTGTCGCGCCTGCTCCCGTCAATCAAAAAAAATAAAAATCCTGCCGCGCCTGCCGCACACAAAGACCTGTGCAACGCAGCGGTGGATATTTAAAATTACCTACCGGCAAGGAGAGAGAAAAGGGGTGAAAAACAAATGTGGGGGTGGCCTAGCTACTCGGTCGCACTAGCCCAACTAGCTAGCCACCGTGCTTCACTGATGTACTCGGCAGGAAAGGTGGGCTTTTGTGATTTGATGACTCATTTACTTGCTTCGGCGCTACGACCGAGGAGGACCCAGAAAACGCGCGATAGGGCGTCCCACGTCTCGGCAAGGAAGAAAATATGCATGCACCACCCGGGAGGACCCAGAAACCACACGGTAGGGTGTGCCACGTCTCGGCACGGAGGAAAAATGTGCGTGTAAAAATAAATTGTATCAAACTACCTATGGTTCGACCTCGGGACCCAGCCAGTCGGTTAAAAAACACCCCACTAGCCACACAGCTTCATCATGCTAACGTGGCACGGAGGATAGGTGTGGTTAGCTCCGTCTCGACCAGCCACAATGTCTCTCGTTCTAGGCGATTCATCTATTTTCCTAGCATTTTTTTAGTTATAATAACACCACGGCAAGCTCGCGCCGCTCTTCCTGTGTGCCCATGCGTCTAAAGGTTGTACTACTAGATGGAGAGGAGAGAGAGATGGCAGACATGGGACCCACCAATAAGTCAGACAACGTTAATGCACCTGTTGATGAGCCACTCCCTCTACTCTTCTCAACGTAATACTGTATAAAATCAAGTTATGTGACAAAGCCAACAACCGTTGCGGTTTCAGGCTATCGACATACGCTTTGTACTCTAGGTTGCTGGTTCGAATCTCGTTCTTCAGATTTGCTAGTTTTAGGTCCAAAATTGATCAATGACAAGTGGGCCTCCTGTGTGTTGTTCCGATATTTCACTGTAGGATGGTTTTTTTGCACAAACACTTTGCGCGGTTAAACAAGTTACGACACCAGTTACACGTATTTTGCAAGTTTAGGAACAAAAATGACAGCGGCATAGAATATCACATGCTCCCCGCAGATTAGATGCTATGGTGATACAAGAATTTACGTCGTTGGATCTGAGATCCAATGGCTTGGGAGTAGTCTTTGTAATTATGCGCAATTTCCAAACTCTCCAAGGGTTTTTTTGCAAAAAAAACATTCAGGGCTCATGTGAGCCGCTGGATCTTGGATCCAACGGCTCCCAGTAGCTCATATTAGGTGCTCCCCGCAGCTTAATTAGCCGCTACGGTGATACGAGCATCTAGGTCGTTGGATCTGAGATCCAATGTCATGTGCGTAGTATTTGTACTTTCTGCGCAAATCCCAAACTCTTTGAAGCGTATATTGCAAAAACATTCAAATCTCCTACTGCGAGCCGTTAGATCTCCCGGGAAGTCGTATCACCATAGAATCTACGGTGTGGGAGCACCTCATATTCTCTCGTGAGAGAAAACATCAGGTGCTCTCGCAGCTTGCACTACTGCAGGTTGGTCCAAACGCGACAGTCCAATCAGAGACCCTTCACCGAAACTGTGTGCGATGCATTAATCACAAACGGTGATGTAATAAAACCGTCAAAAAAGATACAAAACGTTTGCGATGGCGGTGACATCAAACACGGTTCAGATTAGAGTTGTGTGTGTGCTGCATGGCAAACGGTTAATCCAGCAGAACTGTTTGCGATGAGGCAGAAGAACAGAAATGGGCAGCCAGATGAGGGTGTGTGCGATATACGATATACAATTCACTAGGATGAACTGTGTGCGATTAGGCAACACAATAGAAACGGTCAGCCAGATCAAGGTGTGTGCGATGGAGGGCATATAGTTCACTCGGATGAACTGTTTGCGATGAGCCAAGACAACAAAAATAGTTCAACTGAACAAGATATGTGTGATACGCGGCAAACAAGTCCGTAATCAGAAATGTGTGCGAAGACCAATAATAACACAGACGATTCCTGCTAATGAGCCGTGTGATTTGCTCTGTCTACGATTGCTGCTAACACCGAGTCGGGCGGGACGCGAGCAGAGTGCGCCGCGGCCGCCTCAACCGCGAGCAACCACACGCATAGAGTAGTTCAACACGCAGGGAATCATCGTCTACAAGCCGGCCGACAGTTGCATCACTGCGTAAAGAGCGGCCGTGTGCTACTACCTCCGTCTTAGTCTATTAGTCCCCTTTATATTCTCTGCCATATTTTGACCTTAAATTTAACCAACAAAATGTTAATGCATGTTATTAAAATTATATAATTGGAAACTATGTTCAAATACGAATCCAACGATATAATCTTTGGCGACATGCACTCGTATTTTATTAGTTAAATCCTACTTATAAACCAGGACGGGGGTAGTAGGTAATTAAATCGCAAATGTTTTTTTATTAACCGTATGTGTACGTGTCCTTTCATCCTCCTCTCACACGTCTTGTCACCCCGCTGCCGCAGACGGCTTCGAGCGCAAGCTTGAGCAGCGCGCGGGGGCGTTCTTTTGGCCAAACGGTGGTGAGCCCGTTCCCGCGCAATCGCGCAGGTTCCCACGCAAGCTTCCCGCCCGACTCGGTGAAATCCCCTAAAATCCCAATGCTTACCAGCATGCTGTATAAACCCTCACGGCCGGCGAGTCCTACGTCGCATTTTCCCCTCCCTCCCTGTAGCTTATCTCATCTGCTTCTCCCACAATCGCCAATGGCACCGGTCCGTCGTCGTCGCTCGGCCAATCCGCCGTCATCAGAGGACAGCTCCAGTTGGGAGGCTACACCCCGGCGGCGGCGCAGTCCCCGGCGTAGTGTAGTGCACGTGGTGTCCCTGTTGGGTGTTCGCAGAACACCCACCACACGCTCCGCCGCCGCTGCCTGTCGGCAGCAGTTGCCAGCCGCCGTTGCCGCCACCCCACCGTCTGCCGCCATGGCCGCCACACCACCATCAAAAGCCAGGGCCATCGCCCGCTCTGCTACCGCGGCCCGAAGGCAGGAGGTGCCCGTCGTGGCCGCCACCCCACTGCCGGCCACCGTGGCCATCACCCGCTCCGCCACCGCGGCCATCACCCGCTCCGCCACCGCGGCCCGAAGGCGGTAGGTGGTGGTCGTGGCCGCCACCCCATCGTCGGCCGTCGTGGCCGCCAGCCCACCGTCGACCGCCGGGGTCATCACTCGCTTCGCCACCGCCGCCCGAAGGCGGGAGGCGGAGGTGGAGGCCCGCACGTGTGTCAGCGACCTTGCGCGCTACATCGAGTTCCTACGGGAGGAGGAGGAGCGCCTCGTCGAGCACGCAAAGAGCCTTACCGCCGCCGTGGCCGCAGCACATGCCGACGCAGAGGCGAGGAATCAGGAGAACTACAAGGAGTACCACCGCTTCAAGAGGGGTCATCTGGAGTGGCAGAGGGTGTTCGAGGTGAGCGTTGCTGAAGGTGCAGCAGCGGCAGGCATCGTATTGCAGTTGTCCAACTCGTCGGTAGGCTCCTCCTCCTCTGCCTCTTACTGAGCGCGCTCGGCAGAGGAGAGGCTGTCGTAAGTAGTACAAAGCCCCTCCGTAGTAGTAGTATTTAGGGGCTATTTTTTTCAGTTCATCTGACTATAGATGTGGTGGAACTATACAACGTACTTAAAATTAGCTAGTATATATAGTTGAACTAGCTATTTCAGTACGTGGTTGGCAACAATTGGGGAAAAGTTTGGTCGATTCAGCTGTCGAGTTGAACTGTTTGTATAAAAGAACGACTGCTTAATCTATGAATGAAATATATGCTTAATTACTGAATTTTAGTTGCAAAAAATATATAGTGCTAGTGATTTTTAGCTGCATATTTTGACAAATGGCAGTGTTACAAGCTTGACAAATGGCAATGTTACTAGATCAACAAATCTCAATCTTGCCAGTTTGGCAAATGGCAATATACCCAATATGACAGATGCAAATCTTACCAAATTGTTTGTAAGTGGTTGCACACGGGTCATCCGAAAAAACCGTTTGCGTTGAAGGGAGGTACAAATCCTGCTTGCCAGATTTTCTCTTGGCTTAGCATCGAAGTCTCGCTTTGCATACCGTATTCAATCTGAACCATTTGCATTGAAGAGATGCACAAATCCTGCGCAGCGAATTTTCCCTTGGCTTACTGGGGAAGACCTTAGCTCTCACTTTGCATACGGGTGTTCTATCTAAAACGTTTGTGAACAAGAGCCGCACAAATCCTTCTCGACACATTTTCCCTTGGCTTACTGGGGAAGCTGTCGGTTTACATACGGGTGTTCTATCTAAAAACGTTTGCGATCAAGAGCTGCACAAATCCTGCTCAGCATATTTTCCCTTGGCTTCCTGGGGAAGCTGTCGGTTTGCATACGGGTGTTCTAACTAAAATGTTTGCGATGAGTGTTTTATATTTAAAAACCATTGGAAGACTAGTGGAAGATGATCCTTCTGTGCCATGGCATTGGTGGAGGTCTGCGGGAGGGGAATGGGAGGCGAACAGTAAGGCCGCCTGTATTAAACTGCAGCTTGGGTGCCATTAATAGAGAGGATGCGAGCAAGGCGGGCGGCCATGGAAGTCAAATGGCCCGCTTCCCAGTGAGCCTGCACGGCGTACAACTCACACGCTTCTCGGTGAGCCTGCGCATTGGAGTATAGCTCGCACGCCTCCCATTCAGTCAAGCACCTGTCTGCACGGCACTCCTAGCCATTAAAAGAGTGAGGCGTGGCGTCACGTGAATGGTTAACAGAACGCACACGATTTAAATTATACAAAACGTTTGAGATGTTAAAGTGGCAGCTATTTGTTTCAAAATGCCTTTGTTGGCTGTTATTCGAGTGCACCTTCTCTCAAAATGGACACGAAAAATACCACAACATGTCGGGTGCCATTCCATGATAGCATGCCAAGTTTCATGAATTTCAGACGAGTTTTGGATTTACTAGAATTTAAAAACAAAGTATCTCAACATTTTTTCGGCAATCAACGGTGCCCTGTTGTTTGAAATTCATTCCCATTTCTTGCATGGGACCTAAGCATGCACCCAAGGACACACATTTGATTTTTCAACCCATTTTTCTGCACTGGAGCATGTTCATGTAGTTCAAATTTGAATTATGCACATAAAATGCCTAGAAAACCCAATTAATGTATAAAAATGTCGTAGCAAACCCCGAAAAATCCCAAAAATTGACACAACACTCCTGTTGTTCTATGTTGACACTAGAAAAAATTTGAAAGCAAGAAGAGGCAACGGATATCGTTTCATCCCCAAAGGTGGCACGTTCCGTACCGAAACCATCAGGCTTGTTGTGAGAAGCTCTGGTTTGCGAGAAGCTTATACCCAAACCTGCCCCAAATGGGACCAAATTTTTACCAGAATATGTTGATGCTGCTCCATGATAGCATGCCAAGTTTCATGAATTTCAGACGAGTTTTGGATTTACTAGAATTTAAAAACAAAGTATCTCAATGTTTGCGATCGAGCGACGATGGCAAGGTGCTTGACATTCATTCCCATTTCTTGCATGGGACCTAAGCATGCACCCAAGGACACAGATTTAATTTTTCAACCAATTTATATGCACTGGAGCATGTGCATGTAGTTCAAATTTGAATTATGCACATAAAATGCCTAGAAAACCCAGTTAATGTATAAAAATGTCCAAACAAACCCCGAAAAATTCCAAAATTTAACACAACACTCCTGTTGTTCTATGTTGACACTAGAAAAAATTTGAAAGCAAGAAGAGGCAATGGATATTGTTTCGTCCCCATAGGTGGCACGTTCCCTACCGAAACCACTAGGCTTGTTGTGAGAAGCTCTGGTTTGTGAGAAGCTTATACCCAAACCTGCCCCAAATGGGACAATTTTTTTACCACGGCATGTTGATGCCGCTCCATAGTAGCATGCCAAGTTTCATGAATTTCAGACGAGTTTTGGATTTACTAGAATTTAAAAACCATGTATTTCAATGTTTGCGGCCGAGCGACGGTGGCAAGGTGTTTGACATTCATTCCCATTTCTTGCATGGGACCTAAGCATGCAACCAAGGACACAGATTTGATTTTTCAACCAATTTATATGCACTGGAGCATGTGCCTATAGTTCAAATTTGAATTATGCACATAAATGCATAGAAAACTTAGTTAATGTATAAAAATGTCCAAACGAACCCCGAAAAATTCCAAAATTTAACACAACACTCCTGATGTTATATGTTGATAGTAGAATTTTTTTTGAAATAAAGAAGAGGCAATGGATATCGTTTCGTCCAGAAAGGTGAAACGTTCCCTAATGTAACCATGAGGCTTGTTGGGAGAAGCTCTGGTTTGTGAGAAGCTTATACCCAAACCTGCCCCAAATGCGACAATATTTTTACCACGGCATGTTGATGCTGTTCCATGATATTATGTCAAGTTTCATGAATTTTAGATGAGTTTTCTAGAATTTTAAAACCATGTATCTCAATGTTAGCGGCCGAGCGACGGTGGCAAAGGTGTTTGACATTCATTCCCATTTCTTGCATGGGACCTAAGCTTGCAACCAAGGACACATATTTGATTTTTCAACCCGTTTATATGCACTGGAGCATGTGCATGTAGTTCAAATTTGAATTATGCACATAAATGCATAGAAAACTCAGTTAATGTATAAAAATGTCCTAGCGAACCACGAAAAATCCCAAAAAATGACACAACACTCCTGTTGTTCTACGTTGACACTAGAAAATTTTTGAAAGTAAGAAGAGGCAACGAATATCATTTCGTCCACAAAGGTGACACGTTTCCCTACCGGAACCATGAGGCTTCTTGTAAGAAGCTCTGATTTGTGAGAAGCTTATACCATAACCTACCCCAAATGGGACAATATTTTTTACCCCAGCACGTTAATGCCATTCCATGATAGCATGCCAAGGTTCATGAATTTCAGACGAGTTTTGGATTTACGAGAATTACAAAAGCAAGTACCTCAATGTTTGCCGGAGAACCACAGTGCCGTGGTGTTTGAAATTCATCCCCATTTCTTGCATGGGACATAACCATCAACCCATGGACACATATATGTTTTTACAACCCATTTTGGTGCACCGGAGCATGTGCATGTAGTTTAATTTTGAATTGTGCACCTGAAATGCCTAGAAAACCAAGTTAATGTATAAAAATGTCCAAACGAACCCTGGATAATTCCAATTTTTTTGACGACACACCTATAGTTGCATGTTCACTACAGAAAAAAGTTCTAGCAATTCAAACACCCTCCTTTGCTGCTGTGACCCCATTATGTAATTCAAATCAAGACGAAAAATCAAGTAGATCGCACACATTTAATTATCACCAATCATGTGAGATGCAGCACAAAATATCTTGGAGCACCGTTGGAGTATAGTACGCATATGGCTTACGCGAGAAGGTGCGTCAGCTACAGTCCACAGCCGGCGTGTCAAGCACACTAGCTCGCTCCCCAAATATCATTTCACTGTTCAATCATCGTCGGTGAAAGATGGGGACGTGGACCCGCTTCGTGAGGGCAACTTCGGCGGCCCACTCCGGCGAGAGCGCGGCCGCAGCCGCCAGGCGCGTGCTAACATGGTTCGTGATCGCGGCCGCAATCTGCGATCGGGCGGCCAAGGCAGCCCAAACGGCCGTTGTTGCTTCTCAGGTGGCGGCAGCAACATCTGCCTCGGGGATAGCAACCGGCGAGAGTGGCACAGCAGCTGTCCGTTCCACAGCAGCGGCCTTAGCCCTGATGGAGGCCGCCCATGACCATGTCCAGGCCGCCCACGCCCAGCTCGTGGCAGTCACCGCACAAATCGAACGAAGCTTCTCCGACAACGGTCGGCAACCCACGGCCGAAGAGTTGGCAATCGCCGAGAGCGTTCAAGCAGCCGTCTGTTCCTCCGCGGCATACCTTGCCACGATGGAGCCCGTCCAAGCCCAGATCGCGGCCGCCCACGCCCAGCTCGTGGCGGCCTTTTCCAAAGAGATGGCGGACGCGGATGGCGAGATGCTTGCCAAGTATGGTGCGATGGATGCCATGGAGCCCCTTCCCCACGAGATCGCCGGGCACGAGCTGGACATGGAGGAGGCGGCGGAGATCAATGAGCACTAGCCGTAGTAGTACTCTTTGTTTTGTTTAATTAAGAGCGCCGGTCTTTAATTTTTTAGAGTAATGTTTAGGTCAGCTAGCTCAGTTTAATTGCTGAACTTGCTCAATTAAGAAGTGTGGGTGTGCTGTAGTCTCCTTTGTGTACCCAAATTATGCAATAATGTGGATGACCACTGTAACCAGGGAAATTCGAACCAAAATTTTTAACGTTCAAACTCATCACACACGGGTTAAGCTATATGAATCGTTTGTGATGTTCACATATCGTACACAGTACTGAATAAGGGACCATGTCTGATGACACTTTACGCGCCAGTTTTTTCGCTGCATCGATTCAAAATTTTCGGCTTCTGCGGAAATATCTACCTCCCCGCCCCCTCCCCCTTACCAAAAGCCACATTTCCCCTATTTCCACCTTCCTTTCCAAGTTGAAACCTTCACTCCTTGCTTGCAGTGCCGCCTCCTCACCGGCGACCCTCCTTCATGCTGCTCGGCCTCGTCAATCCAGGCAGGTAATCCTCACCCGACCCCCATCCTCCTCCTCCTTTCACATCCCACATGCCCCGACCACCGGCGTGACACCTTCCACCCAAATCACCGACCCCTCCCCCAAATAAGCGCCACCCTAAGCCATGGTGCACGCAGTATAGCCAGGAGCTCAAGGAGCATTTGGCAGCGGAGAAGCAAATCGCGGCCGCACACGCAGATGAGGTCGCGATGGCTGCCATTCATGTCGACCCCCAGATCTTGGAGGAGCACCTCGCCGTCGAGGCCACTTGAAAGTGCAACTAATCCCTGGGTGGTTTTGGTAATTCATAACAATATATAGCTCATTGAACTAATATCCATTCAAGTTGATTATTTCAGAAAGTTCAATGATTGGCAATGGCATGGACTAGAGATGTGGACCCCTCAAAATGCTAAGGACAAATATTGGCAAAAGGCTCAAGACTCTTCATTTCTATTTTTTTGATCCAAGATCACATTGAGTCCATAGGAAAAGCCAATACTATTAAAAGGGGATGAGGTGTTGCTTAATGGTCTACTTGCTCAAAATGCTTAGTGATATGCTCCAAAACCCTCAACCACTCTCTCAATTCCAGATATGTCCTAAACCTAAAGTCAAACTCGGCCCCACCGATTTGATCAATCCGGCGCCACCAAGTTCTCTTGACATAGCCATAGCCAGAAACCCTAATCAGTTCGGGCTCACCGATAGGGATATCTATCTCACCGAGATGGGATTGCAAACTCTCTGTTTCCCTTCCTAACATTTCGGTCTTACCGAAATGAGCGATCGGTCCCACCGAGTTCGCAATGCAAACTCTCTATTTACCTTTCATAACATTTCGGTATGACAGAAAGGAGCGATCGGTCCCACCGAGTTTGCCTGATCAACTCTCTGTTTGCTCATTGCTGAAATCGGTTTCACCGAGTTCATGCAATCGGACACACCGAGATAAGGTTTCGCCCTAACCCTAGCTCATCGGTCCCACCGAGTTGGTCATGTCGGTCCCACCGAAAATCCTAACGTTCACATTTTGAATTGAATCGGTCTCACCGAGTTCTTCTATTCGGTCTGACCGAGTTGGGTCAAATGTGTGTAACGGTTAGATTTTGTGTGGAGGCTATATATACCCCTCCACCCCCTTCTCTGTTCATGAGAGAGCCATCAGAACGAGCCTACACTTCCACTACTCATTTTCTGAGAGAGAACCACCTACTCATGTGTTGAGATCAAGACATTCCAATCCAACCACAAGAATCTTGATCTCTAGCCTTCCCCAAGTTGCTTTCCACCCAAATCATCTTTCCACCATAGCCAAATCTGTGAGAGAGAGTTGAGTGTTGGGGAGACTATCATTTGAAGCACAAGAGCAAGGAGTTCATCATCAACACACCATTTATTACCTTTTGGAGAGTGGTGTCTCCTAGATTGGTTAGGTGTCACTTGGGAGCCTCCGACAAGATTGTGGAGTTGAACCAAGGAGTTTGTAAGGGCAAGGAGATCGCCTACTTCGTGAAGATCTACCCGAGTGAGGCAAGTCCTTCATGGGCGATGGCCATGGTGGGATAGACAAGGTTGCTTCTTTGTGGACCCTTCGTGGGTGGAGCCCTCCGTGGACTTGCGCAGCCGTTACCCTTCATGGGTTGAAGTCTCCATCAACGTGGACGTACGATAGCACCACCTATTGGAACCACGCCAAAAATCCTCGTGTCTACATTGGGTTTGCCTTCTCCAAACCCTTCCCTTTACCTTCATATGCAATGTTTTTCTTTCCTCTGCTATACTCTTAGAATTGCATGTGTAGGTTGATTCCTTGACTTGTGCTAAGTTGCTAAAATCTGCCAAGACTTAAAATTGGGAAAAGGCTAGATTTTTATTTGGTCAAGTAGTCTAATCACCCCCCTCTAGACCTACTTTCGATCCTACAAGTGGTATCAGAGCTTTGGTCTTCATTTGCCTTGATTTCCATAGCTTTGGTGATCATAGCCTTGGTTTCACAACCTAGGAGAGTATGGCGTCTAGCGAGGGAAATTACCACCGTAGAGGTCCTTACTTTGATGGTACTAATTTTGCTAGTTGGAAGCATAAGATGAAAATGCATATTCTTGGACATAACCCCTCCGTTTGGGCTATTGTGTGTGTTGGTTTGCAAGGTGAATTCTTTGAAGATGGAAGAGAACCGAATCGTGAAGCAACCGCGGAAGAATTGAATATGTTGCAATACAACGCTCAAGCTTGCGATATCCTCTTCAACGGATTGTGCCCCGAAGAATTCAACAAAATCAGCCGTCTTGAGAATGCAAAGGAAATTTGGGATACTTTGGTTGATATGCACGAAGGTACCGAGTCCGTCAAGGAATCCAAATTGGATGTGCTTCAAAGTCAACTTGACAAGTTCAAAATGAAGGATGGTGAAGGTGTCGCTGAAATGTACTCTAGGCTTGCTCTCATCACAAATGAGATTGCCGGCTTAGGAAGTGAAGAGATGACCGACAGATTCATCATCAAGAAGATCCTAAGAGCCTTGGATGGAAAATATGATACCGTGTGCACTTTGATCCAAATGATGCCCAATTACAAAGATCTCAAGCCAACGGAAGTCATTGGTAGAATTGTAGCTCATGAGATGTCACTCAAGGATAAAGAAGAACTTCACAACAAGTCTAGTGGTGCTTACAAAGCTTCATGTGATGCTCCTACATCATCAAGTGAGAAACGAGTCTTCAATGAAGAATTGAGCCTAATGGTGAAGAACTTCAACAAGTTCTACAAGAGTAGAAGCAAAGAGAGAAGTTCCAAGTCAAGGTCCTACTATGACAAGAGATCTTCTAGTCGTGAACAAAATTGCTACAATTGTGGAAGACCCGGACACTACTCCAATGAGTGTACGGCTCCCTACAAAAGAAGAGAAGACTCACCTAAAAGGAGGAGTAAAAGAGAGGAATCACCTCCAAGAGAGAGGAGGAGTAGAAATGATCGTTATGAACGAAGACCCTCTCGCAGAAGCAAGGATTCAGAAAGGAAGGACAAGTCATCAAAGAGCTACACAACACGAAGACATCAAGCTCATGTTGGTGAATGGGTATCCGGTTCCGACTCTGAACACCACTCCGAGAGAAGTTATCACTCCGACTCCATACATACTCAAGATGAAGGTGTTGCCGGTCTTGCACTTGTGTCATCCAACTCCTACGACATATTTGACTCACCAAATGAAGGGACTGGAAGATGCTTCATGGCTAAAGGCCCCAAGGTATCACACCCCGAGTATGTTGATTTCAATAGTGATGATGATGATTTGCTAGGTGATGATTATTTACTTGTTGACAACTCTAGTGATGAAAACTATGATGAAATTGCTGTTAATCATGCTAATCAAGATGAAACGAATGACAATGATAAGAAGGAGATTGAGCGTCTAACTAAAGAACTAAACACTCTTAAGTTAGCTCATGAAACTACCTTAGAAGATCATCGAGAGCTTTTAAAGACTCATGAGAAGCTACGCTTTGAAAAGCTCAATCTAGAGCAAGAGCATGGGTTCTTAAAAGCAATCAATGATGATCTTCGTAAGAAAAGTTCTTCTTACATTGCCAAGCATTTATCTTGTCTACTTACATGCCACAAGTAAAATCTAGCAACAAGAGTAAGAAAGATTCTTCTTCTAGTAGTAACAATAATCATGTTAAATCCAATATTGTTGCTTCTAGTAATTCTCTTGATTCCACTAATGATTCTCTTAGCCAAGTTACACTTGAGCAAGAAAATAGCTTATTGAAGGGAATTATAGAGAAAGGTGTTTATAAGAGCCTTGCCGGAAGTAAGCAATTTGAGGAAATTGTACGCAAGCAAGGAAGGCACCAGAAGAATCAAGGTGTTGATTTTGAACGCAAGTTCAATGCCAATGGAGTTGAGTGGGAAGAAGATCAATACCCCAAGACGAAGTTTGTTCCTCAACAAGAGAAGTATGATCCCACTTCTTTCAAGGGAACACAAGCTCAAGATGATCTTCCACCACAAGACCACAAGCTAAAAGGCAAGGATAAGCTTCAAGAGGAGATTGATGCATTTGAAGAAGCTCCTAAGGCCTTGGTCAAGTGGGTTCCCAAGACTACATCAAGTTCTACTTCATCAAGTACGACTACAACTCCAAGGATTCCCATCAAGATGATGTGGATCCCAAAGAAGAAGAACTAGAGAGTTCTTGAGGGTGACTCCGCCAACATACTTCACTCATATTCATTTTGGCAAGGACAAGTGCAATCAACTTCCATATCTTGCACTAGTTCAAGGAGTCACAAACCCTCTTGTTGGTAAGACAAGGGACAAGGTAACCTAATGCTTTCATGGACAACATCATATGTGTATTTCACTCTATGTCTATGGATATCCTTGTGTGTTCCTTGTGGGACTAACCCATGTAGGTATTGAAAGTGCAACTCACTCCAATGGATTTCTCCAAATGATCTACATCAACATTGAGCATCCACATCTTCAACATCTACATGAAGTCATCATCGACAAAACCCAAGGTTAGTTCATCCCTCTTAGGGGGGATATCACATCTAGGGGGAGCTTTACTCTAAGAATTGAGCTAAATCAACTCTAATGGTGTGAACACAACAATGCTTTATGTAAAAGTGGTAATCCCACTTGTGCTTAAACGATGAGTATGACCTATGATCAAATGTTCTCATTTGACTCCAAAGTCAATATACTCATATATAGATGACCTAGTCATCGCCAATTGCTTGATAGATGCTAAAGTGTTTGTGCATGCTTTGACACATATTTCATTTGCTATCTTATTGTGTGAGCATGTTGGATGCATAATTTTTCTCCATTCGAGGACATCCATTTGTTGTTTCGATTGATTGGCTTTTCTTCTTTCTACCAAATGGATGGACAAGAATGCCTAAGTACTCCCTCTAGCTATCTATGCTTTTCTCATCTCAAACTCTATTCATGCTACATCACGAAGTTTGATCAAGTCATATTCGGACCCTCCGAGTGAGGAGCACTCGGAGCCACCGATTCGTCATAGACTTAACTTCCAAAACTTCTTAGTGCATTTTGGTCTAACCGATCCATCCCATTCGGTCACACCGAGTTCATTAAGTTGATCTAAGTTTTAATCTCGGTGCAACCGATTTGAACCTTTCGGTCACACCGAGTTGCAGCAACCGCTTGCGATTCTGCATCTCGGTGCCACCGAGTCGTTCCACTCGGTCACACCGACAGTGACTGGACATATATTCCCACGGGATGAAAATTTGGAAATTCCTCCAAACGCTTCGCCCGCGCCTGTCCAGCTCTGCTGACTCGAGGTCTCCGGATCGTCTCCTCATCGCCAGCATCCTCCTGCCGCTGGTTTTCGCCGCCGTCAACGGGAATCTTCACCGCTGTTGTCGCCGTAGCGAGTTCATCACCAAGTTAGGGTATGAACTCGTCCCTTTGTGCCTTCCCCACTCCGATTCCGAGCACAAAGATCAGTGCCATGAATCTTGCCATGTCTTGAGACTACTCTATCCACTGGAAACTCCGTTAGATTAGATTTGATGCAAAAATTTAGGTTTAGGTTTCCGCCGAACTCATCTCAGACCGACCGATATTAGGATTTCGGTCTCACCGATTTGGCTCAGGCCATAGCACAAGTATTTTTCGGTCTAGCCGAAACATACCAATCGGTGTGACCGAGTTCATTTCTCTGTGAAACCCTAGCATCTCGGAGTCACCGAACTGTGTCTCGGAGTCACCGAACTGTGTCTCGGTCTGACCGATTTCACATGTTTAGACTCTAAAGTTGCTTCGGTGTCACCGAGTTTGTAATATCGGTAGCTCCGAAATGCTTTCTGTAGAAAACTAAAACTAAGTTTTTGACTCATTTGTTTTGCAAAATGGCTGTATTTTGTGATGCTTATCCACTCTATCTCAACCTATCTATTCACAGGGTCAGCTTTCAGTGTCAGAGATGTCAGACAATAGTGACAGCCAGAACAAATCAGAGGAGCAGGCAAATCTGAGTGAGAGCCCTAGCCCCTCAAACAGTAGCTATGATGAGGGTAGCAGAAGCACCCCAAGCAACTTGCCTAAGGCTGCAACTAGGCAAAGGAAGAAGAGAACCTCAGATTCTGAAGATGAAGACTTTGTGGTTGATGAGGAGGTCACCTCAAAGAAGAAGGTAGTCAAGAAGGAGTATGCTGCTGCTGCTGCCATCAAGCCTGGCATGAAGAAGAAAGTTCCTGCCAAGAGAGTGCCCATGTCCAAAGCTAGAGCCTCAACTCAGGAAACCATGGAGTTCACTGCTGAACCAAGAGAAGAAGAGGCTGCTGGAGGCAAGAAAAGGAAAGAAAGGGTCAAGAAGACCATGGCCAGAGTGATTGGCACATCATCAATGATGAGAGATCCAGATGAAGATGATGAAGAAGAAGATGTTGCACCAGCTCAGAAATCTCAGAAATTGATGGGAGATGCTATTAAGTCTGGGGCTGCTCCATCCAAGCCCAAGACAGCTCCCAAGCAATCTTCACAAGCTCAAGCTCCAAAGCCAACAACACCTAAGAGAAGCACAAGAAATATCTTAGCTGCAGAGAAGAACAAGGCCCCAGTGCCTGAAGTTCAGGAAGGTGAGGAGCAGCAAGTGCTCAGGAAGCTAAAACCAAAAATTCCAGATCATGATGACACTCATCCAATTGCAGAAAACATGAAGTTGAGAAACGATGTAGGTCTCAGACTATGGAGGTAGACATACCCCTTTGCTACAAGGAGAAGGATTGCTGTGGATTACAGGTTTCACACCAAGGAGCAGCAAGACTTCTATGAGACAATTCTCCTAGACAAGAAGCCTATAGTCAGTGACATGAGATGGGTCGACTGGAAGTTCATTGATGACAATGAAGATTACTTACCTGGAGTTCATGAGAGCTTTAGGATGAATGGAGTTGACACTTTTGTTGGTCAGAAATTGACGAAATGGAATGATGAGATGGTGATGCAATTTTATTCAACTGCACATTTTTACCCAGATGGGAAGATAGTCTGGATGACTGAGGGTACTAGGTACCAATCTTGAGTGGGCCAAGCTGATCAATGCCTCTGAAGAAGCAGAGGATGACACAGATGTCTATGCAAAGCCCAGGAAAGATCATAACTCCATGGCTCACATGTACAAGGAAATTCCAGATGCTGCATTGGGGACTCACAAGTTTGGGTCCATTTACTATCTGTTGTCAGGGCTGCCAACCATCAACACTATACTGAGGCACACCTTGTTGCCCAAATCTAGAGATGACAGGATGATCAGGGGGCACTCAATTAACTTGTTACATATGTTTGATGTGCCAGAGAAGTTCAAGGTGATGACCTTGATTGTTGAAACAGTTAAGAGGACTGCAGTAGATTAGAAGAGGTCATGTGGATATGCCCCACATTCAAATGCTCATCAACTCCAAGATGGGCATAGGCACATGTCTGCTAGATAGAGAGCACCTTCCCCTGAGGCCAGACTTTGAGGACAATGTTGTTGTCATGGATGCATCACATCCTACATCTGTGGAGGCTTAGGAGAAGAGAGAAAAAGCAAAGGCAACAAAGACTTCCAAAGTTCCAGATGTCTCAGCTGTAAATCTCAAGACCAAGTAGGATCAACTTAGCTATCTGCTTGAGGCCACTATGAGAATTGAGAAAGGACTAGCTACCCTGACTCAAAATCAAGAAAGTCTTGAGAGAATCATTGAAACAAAATTTTATGATCTAGACTTGAAGGTCACAGAAATTCAGACCACAGTTGAGCAACTTCAAGAAGAAGCAGAGGACAGGAGAGGAAGAGCTACCACAGAGGCATTTCAGAGAGTGCCTAGAGCCAACAGGTCTGTAGCTATGCCAGTTAGTGACACAAGAGCCACCACTTATGCACCTGCAGCCACTGCCCCAGTTGCCCCTCCAGTTCCTCAGTCGTCATCGGAAGCTTTTGCAGATGCTGTTCCCTCCATGCCATCTTCGCACACCAGAGCTCCCAGAGATCGTGCTTAGAGTGCCACATAGCACTATGCATTTTCAAGCTTTTTCGTAACTTGTTGCCAAAGGGGGAGAAAGTGTATAGATCATAGGCTTCGAGAGAGAGAGAGTGTGTTTTGCTTTTGTTTGCCTCTCTTGCTACTTGTTATTTGATCATTTGTTTGCTACAATATTTATGCTTGTGTGAGAGATAAGAGTCTCTCAAACTCTTATGATCATGTGATTGATCATATTATGCTTTAATGTGTGCTTGAATGATGATATCTTATCACTTGTGTATGATCAATAATGTTTGCCTTGGTGATGAGTGCATGCTATTTATATTCTATCATTTTGAGCACTCCACCAAGATGTATGTGACATGGAAGAGTAACCCATGATCTAAATCGATTGTGCATTTGCATTCAAAAGCAAATTTTAAATAATGCACAAATTTAGGGGGAGCTCTTGCTTATCACATACTTCTCAAAGCGATGATATATTTCATTCATATTATCATTTGTCGAAGCTTTGATCTATATGTTGTCATCATTTACCAAAAAGGGGGAGATTGAAAGTGCAACTAATCCCTCAGTGGTTTTGGTAATTCATAACAACATATAGCTCATTGAACTAATATCCATTCAAGTTGATTTATTTCGGGAAGTTCAATGATTGGCAATGGCATGGACTAGAGATGTGGACCCCTCAAAATGCTAAGGACAAATATTGGCAAAAGGCTCAAGACTCTTCATTTCTAATTTAGTGATCCAAGATCACATTGAGTCCATAGAAAAAGCCAATACTATTAAAAGGGGATGAGGTGTTGCTTAATGGTCTACTTGCTTAAAATGCTTAGTGATATGCTCCAAAGCCCTCAACCACTCTCTCAATTCCAGATATGTCCTAAACCTAAAGTCAAACTCGGCCCCACCGATTTGATCTATCCGGCGCCACTGAGTTCTCTTGACATAGCCATAGCCAGAAACCCTAATCAGTTCGGGCTCACTGATAGGGATCTCGGTCTCACCGAGATAGGATTGCAAACTCTCTGTTTCCCTTCGTAACATTTCGGTCTCACCGAAATGAGCGATCAGTCCCACCGAGTTCGCAATGCAAACTCTCTGTTTACCTTTCGTAACATTTCGGTATCACCGAAAGGAGCGATCAGTCCCACCGAGTTTGCCTGATCAACTCTCTGTTTGCTCATTGCTGAAATCGGTCTCACCGAGTTCATGCAATCGGTCACACCGAGATGAGGTTTCTCCCTAACCCTACCGCATCGGTCCCACCGAGTTGGTCATGTCGGTCCCACCGAAAATCCTAACGTTCACATTTTGAATTGAATCGGTTTCACCGAGTTCTTCTATTCGGTCTGACCGAGTTGGGTCAAATGTGTGTAACGGTTAGATTTTGTGTGGAGGCTATATATACCCCTCCACTCCCTTCTCTGTTCAAGAGAGAGCCATCAAAACGAGCCTACACTTCCACTACTCATTTTCTGAGAGAGAACCACCTACTCATGTGTTGAGATCAAGACATTCCAATCCAACCACAAGAATCTTGATCTCTAGCCTTCCCCAAGTTGCTTTCCACTCAAATCATCTTTCCACCATAGCCAAATCTGTGAGAGAGAGTTGAGTGTTGGGGAGACTATCATTTGAAGCACAAGAGCAAGGAGTTCATCATCAACACACCATTTATTACCTTTTGGAGAGTGGTGTCTCCTAGATTGGTTAGGTGTCACTTGGGAGCCTCTGACAAGATTGTGGAGTTGAACCAAGGAGTTTGTAAGGGCAAGGAGATCGCCTACTTCGTGAAGATCTACCCGAGTGAGGCAAGTCCTTCATGGGCGATGGCCATGGTGGGATAGACAAGGTTGCTTCTTCGTGGACCCTTCATGGGTGGAGCCCTCCATGGACTCGCGCAGCCGTTACCCTTCGTGGGTTGAAGTCTCCATCAACATGGACGTACAATAGCACCACCTATCGAAACCACGCCAAAAATCCTCGTGTCTACATTGTGTTTGCCTTCTCCAAACCCTTCCCTTTACCTTCATATGCAATGTTTTACTTTCCGCTGCTATACTCTTAGAATTTCATGTGTAGGTTGATTGCTTGACCTGTGCTAAGTTGCTAAAATCTGCCAAGACTTAAAATTGGGAAAAGGCTAGATTTTTATTTGGTCAAGTAGTCTAATCACCCCCCCCCTCTAGACCTACTTTCGATCCTACACCACTGTCAATGCCTCGCGCGCCGATGCCGCGACGCGGTTGGCTGCTTTAAATGATAGTTCATGGCGTTTCCTCGAGGCCACCGTCGGTGCCTTCGACGAGGACTACAAGGTGTTTTCCTAGCGTGCCCGTGCTTACCTCAACTCGAGAGGCAGCATGTTGGTGCCCGGAGCGGCTCAGGCAACTCACCACTATGACGAGGGCACCCATGATGTGGAGGCCTCGCCCTCTTCCATGTCCAAGGAGCCAATCATCATCGATATCTCCGACGATGAGGAGTAGCTTGTCTTATTAGCTCACTATAGGGACCTATGTTCAGTTTGCTAGCTACGCCGGTTAAGCATGCTCGGTTTACCCGTTGCATTTTCTGCTCCTGCCTTTCCTTAACAAATTCTAGTGAATTGTCCTATCTACTTTTACCATGCAATCTGTTGCTCTAGTGTATATGTTCTATATGTCATGCAATGTGGTGCTCACTTATTAACTGTTTGGTTAATTAGTTGTCATCTTCAGTTAACTGTTTGGTTCAATTCTGCAAATGTGATGTTCAATTCTTCAGGGTGCAATTTTGTATTGTCTTCCATGTGAGAAATAAATTGAATTTATCTTTACAAAATACATGAGAAACAAATACAATTGCTTTATTTCCAAGTTGTCAAACATGCTTGGTTTGGTTAACTGTCTGATCTTCTAGTATGTTATATATTGTGCAATGCGGTGCTCAGTTAATGTTTGGTTCATTTGTTGTGGTGTTTAGTTAACTGTTTGGTTCAATTCTGCAATGCGATGTTCAATTGTTGTGGGTGCATTTTGTTATTGTATACCATGTGAGAAATAAATCGAATTTGGCTGTACTAAATACATGAGAAACAAATACAATTGCTATATTTCCAAGTTGTTAAGCATGCTTGGTTTGGTTAACTGTCTGACCTTCTATTAGGAGTATGTTATATTGTGCAATGTGGTGCTCAGTTAATGTTTGGTTCATTTGTTGTGGTGTTTAGTTAACTGCTTGGTTCAATTCTGCAATGCGATGTCCAATTGTCGTGGGTAGAATTTTGTATTGTTGTGCATGTGAGGAATAAATCGAATTTGGCTGCACTTTATACATGAGAAACATATGCAATTGCTATATTTCCTAGTTCTTAATCATGCTTGGTTTGAATAAATGGGTTTTCCATGTGGATCAAATTAATCTGATGAATCTGCAATATTTTTATTTTTCATCAACATATTTTACTGATAGCATGCGAACCCTCACTTAACCTGATCACTAACTACCTTATATGTGTTGCAGGGAAACAATGGGAAGCACTGAGGTTTACAATCGAGGTTTGCACATGCATGGTCCTTTGTCTAATAGCACATTATTGTGCAATTGCAGGAACCATTCTAATATTTAGGGTTTTAACAATTTGGTCTTGCACATGTAGGTCCTGCTGTCAGAGGTTTTGAGCCACTGTTCGACCCTTTTTGCATATGGGGAAATGAGTTGTCCATGAATATCAGCCAAGTCAAGAAACTCAGAAAGATTGTTAGGATAAAGAAATTAGTGACAAAAAATAACAAGATCTTTGTCTGCACAATGAAGAAGACATCAGTAAACTACAGGATGGTACTAACTATTATAACTTGGCTGTTTTATTCCTTTGCCCCATTTACAATGTACAGAAGATATTTATGCACATCCTTATCTTCAGGCCTTTCCAAAGCAGTTCACTGATGATTACCTCTCAAACCACCTGTATGGTCAAGAGGCCAGGAAGGTATTCATACAACACCCATGGTTCAATATTGAAGTGTTCCTGAAGAGGATGAAGGAGGGACGGTCAATCATCCACGGGCACTGGCCTAAAGTTACAAAGACCTTCAACATCAATGAAGGCTCAATATTCACCTTCCGCTTCAGCAGTTTTCCAGATGAGATTCATCTGTCTATGTACCGTCTATGATGCTAATTTCGAAAGGTTATAGATGTTCCATGTGAAACTTGGTGCTGGTGCAGTTGTGTAATAGGGTAGCTGAGTGCTGAAGCTATATGATGTTGTACTCTGATGTATTTCAATTATGAAATCATGCTTCCTTTGTACGAAAATGAAATATAATGTGTGCTTAATATGAAATGTCAATTAGAGTAATAAATGGATTATTAATAATAGGACAATTAGCCTACTAATGGCCGATTAGCCTGCTAATTGGGTTTTTCTATTGCAAACGGTTATTGAGAAAAGACCGTGGGCGATGACCTCAGGCAATGCACACAGTTTCTAGGAATAAACCGTGTTGGATCAATGAACAATCACACACAACTTCCTCTTGAAAACTGTTTGTGTTAGGCTACCTTGCGCAAACGTTTACCACATAAAAAGTGTGTGTGATGGACAACCTATGCCACACAGTTTCTTCTAGGCACCGTGTGTGATGCATTCAATAACGCAAATGGTAAAATTGTTAATATCATCTGCAATGGCAACGCTATCACAAACGATTTAATGGGGAAAATTGTGTGTGACGTACCTGCGAACAGAAAAGTTTTCCTTGGAGTGAGTGTGTGGGATGTATATACGAACGGAAACATAGTTCTTGGATTGACTATGTGGGATGTACATACTAACGGAAACGTATTCCTTGGATTGACTGTGTGGAATGTACATACGAACGGAAACGTTTAGCCGGGACTGTCTGTGTGGGATGTACTTACGACCGAAAACGATTTGGCGTGTATAATTGTATTTTGTTAGCACAACTGTACGTATAATCGTATTTCATTGCTCGCCCGTCGCACACGACCTCATTTTGCCGAGCGTGTATGCCAGGAGGGCCTATCCCCGATGGTTTCTGGGTCGTATGGGAAGGACCCCCCCTATCGCACACATTCACTCGGCGACGATTCAGAATGTCGTCTCGGAAAGGGGTTAAAAACCGTTTGTATAGCACCTCGTTGTACCAGTGTTGGATGCTACGGTGACACGAGCTTCATGGTTGTTCGATCTGAGATCCAATGACATCTAAGTAGTCTTTGTGCTTGTGGGCTGCGCCCAAACTCTTTGGGGGCTTTTCTGCAAAAACATTTGAACCACCAAGGAGTCGTTGGATCTCAGATCCAACGGCTCTGAGGAGCTTGTATCACCACAACATCTAAGGTGTGGTAGCACGTGATATTCTTAAACACACGAGAATATGAGGTCTTCCCTCATCTTAGATGCTATGATGATATGAGCTTCGAGGCCGTTGGATATGGGATCCAAGGGCATCTGAGTAGTTTTGGTACTAATTGTGTGCAATTCCCAAACTCATTAAGGTTTCTTGTAAAAATTGCGAAGCTGCAGTGAGGGCTGGAGGGAGATAGTTACCGAGAGTGGCCTAGATAGACTTTGTGTGTGCGCGCACGGTGAAGGTGTTTTACAAAGGCAACGTACGTGTCTTGAGAGAGAGGGAGGGTTTGTCATGGAGGGCACAACTAGGTTGTGTGTGAGAAATACATTTGTTGAGAGTGTGTGGGCGGGTGTGACATAAATGGAGATCAAAACGTGAAGAGAAATAATGAGTGCGCGTGTGCCGGATACCAATAGCTCTATTAACAAAGAAATGAAGATCGATCGATACATGAAGTATGTGTGGTGGTTGGGGGGGTGTCGATGGAGAGACCTAAACACAACATTTGCATGTACATAGTACTAGACTTAATATTCATATTTCAATTTATTATGCATTTTAAATAGGGATTTTTATTTCTGTGCCCCTGGTTCGTTAGTTCTACTCATTCATCCCCACGCTCTTAACTTTTGCTCACTTTTCCCCACTCCCTTACCCGAAACCCTTAGAACTGGTCACAGCGGACGTTGCCGTCGGGTCAATGGCTTGACCGTTAACTCTGACAAGTGGGACCGCGTAGGACCGTTACGTGCTAATGAGTGGGGCCGCAAAACTGACACTCACTGTAACCTGAATCAGATCGAGTCGCTTCCGCGCCGCCCCCTCCGCCGCCGTCGTGCCGCCTCTGCCGCCGTCGTGCCGCCTCCGCCGCCGTCGTGCCGCCTCCGCCGCCGTCGTGCCGCCTCCGCCGCCGTCGTGCCGCCTCCGCCGCATCTACCCTCTCTCCCCATCTAGGATTAGGAAGCGATGTCGGGGGAGCACCCCGTCCAGACCATCGACCGTGGAGATGATTGGATCGAATCAGAGTCGGATAATTCATGGATTCCACCTGGGTAAGCATCGTTTTCCTCTCAAATTGATTAGGAGATCCGTAAATAAGGTTGTATTTGACCACCGTTGGTGTGAATCAGTGCAATTTTTTTGAAATTTTTTGGCCTAACTGCGCCGCCCTTTATTTCAATCGAATAGGGCTGATCCTGCACTTGCTTTTCGGCTGGCGGTTAGAATGGAAACTAGCGAGCTACGTGGAACTAAACCATATCTGATTTCTGGATTTTTCTATCTGAAAGTGGTAGAAACCAGCGTTTCGTTCACAGATTTCCGCGAGGCACTCTGTTGTGAGTATCCGTGGAGCCCTGCCGATGCTGTTGAACTGAGATATTTCGACAGTACCGAGCAGAGATTTGTCCCATTAACTTGTGATGAGCATCTGGGATTGCTATTTAGTTTGAATGCTGACAGCCGTTTCGGTAAAATCCATATCGGTGTGCTTCAGCCACGCAAACAACGTATCCCGAAGGGGAAGGGTGTTCAGACATCATCTGTCTCTGCTAATAGCGAGCGTCCTCGCACTCCTTGCAGGTCGAGACCAAGTAAACCTAGTGGTTCTGAAAGCCACAACATGTCGGCTGCCGCTAATTCTGCCACTTCTCCTCTCCCTTCTGCACCTGATGTAGAAGTAGATGCAGAGCCTGACGAGGAAGTGCCTCGCCATGATGATGAGGATGAGACTCTATTCCTTGAACTGGTAGATAGAGTCAGTCAACAGGCAATGGAAGATGAATATCCAGAGGAGCCTAGCAGCCGTACCAGATTTAATGACACTGACGATGAAGAGAGGGAGGAGAACATCGACTCCTTAGTTTTACAAGAATATGATGGTGAGGACATGCCAACAATTGAGTGAAACAGGGAGAATCCTCAGCTTACTCCAGGAACCGTATTCAAATCAATGGTGGACTGTCGTAATGCAGTGACTAAATATTGCATTCTCACTGAAAACTCCTATGAGGTTGATAGGAGTGAGCCAAGAAGATTCACTGTTCATTGCCCTTATGATAGGTGTAGGTGGAGGTTGCATGCATCCACTATGCTAAAGAGCAAATTGATTCAGGTATTACGACTGAATCTTTTTTTCAGATTATTTATCCATTCTATATTCAGATCATGTGTACTATTTCTTAATTGTATTTGACATCATTTTTCATTTTGTTTCAGATAAAAAAAACCACACGGGCACACTTGCCCACCTGGAGGGGGAGGGGGAAAGGACAAATCAAAGCTTGCAAAGACTAGGTGGGTGGCAGATGCAATCTTGGATTGGGTGAGGGAAACACCAACAATTGGTCCAACAACACTCCATGGGAAGCTATTTGAGAAGTACAAGATTGATATACCTTACATGAGGATTTTCTATGCTAAGGAAATGGCTCTTGATAAGATTAATGGTCCATGGAATGAGAGTTTTCAGTTGCTTTACACCTTCAAAGCTGAAGTGGAGACGGCTAGTCCAGGGAGTGTTGTAGAGATTGACAACCATACAGTTTAGTACAAATTAAAAGGGAAGAGAGTGGAGAAGGAGTGCTTCAGGAGGGCTTTTGTTTGTTTCAAGGCTTGCTGGTAGGGGTTTCTGAATGGTTGTAGGCCCTATTTGGCTGTCGATGCAACTGCTTTGAATGGAAGATGGAGAGGCCAGCTAGCAGCATCTTCTGTAGTTGATGGACACAACTGGCTATTCCCAGTTGCATTTGGTGTGTTGGAGGCAGAGTCCGAGGAGAGTTGGGTCTGGTTTCTGCAGCAGTTGCGCAACATTATAGGTACATCCTCAGGTTTAGTTATACACATAGATGCTTGCAAGGGTTTAGAGAGTGCAGTAGAAATTGTATTCCCTGGAGTGGAACATAGGGAATGTATGCGACACCTAGCGCAGAATTTTAAAAAGAAATTCAAAGGCAAAGTTTATGATGAGAACCTATGGCCAGCATCATACACATGCAGCTTGAGGAAGCATGAGCACCATTTGAGAGTGTTGTATGCTCACAATCCTTTGGTGAAGGAGTACATGGATGAACATCATGGAAAGGTGTGGTCAAGAAGCAAATTCAATGAAATCTGCAAAGTAGACTATGTGACCGATAACCTCGCTGAGTGTTTCAATGCAAAGTTCAAGTCAGTGAAAGGGCTTTTGTTGTGGCAAGCATTTGATAAGATCAGGCAGATGATCATGATAAAGATGGCTCTTCGTAAAAGAATTGCAGAAACACAATATGTTGTCCATCTTATGCTCCCATCTCTGATTAAGGCATTGCATGCCAAGGCAAGAGGACTAAGGATGAAATGCATTCGACCATCGACATACGAGGCTGAGGTGACATACACTGACAGTAAAAATAGGGAATGGATATATCCAGTGAACCTTGCAACTAAGCAATGCAGTTGTAGGCAATGGCAGATCCACGAGAAGCCATGCATACATGCCCTACATCTCATGACTGTTATTGGAGGTGAAGATGGTGAAGTTGATCAGTATTGCTCTGAATATTTCTCTGTTGCCAAATTTAGGGTTGCTTATGCTGAAAATGTGCCTGCACTCTTGGGAAAAGACCAATGGAACATAGTAGACCCAGGGTTCAAACTCCATTCTCCTGTACCGACTAGACCACCAGGAAGACCAAGGAAAAACATGATAAGAGTTGGTGAAGAGGGTCGTGTAAAGAAACAGCGTAAGTGCAAAAGATGTGGTATCCTAGGGCATATTGCTAGGCTTTGTACCAATCCAGTTGATGCATCATTTGGAGAAGAGGAACAATGGGCAGCAGCAAATGCAGAGGAGAATGCAGCAGCAGAGGAGAATGCAGCAAATTTAGAGGAGAATGCAGCAGCAGAGGAGAATGCAGCAAGTTTAGAGGAGAATGAAGCAACTGAAGTAGCAGCTTGGTATGTGTGCAACCTTTCCCTTTTTATTGCATTTGTTCTCGTTTTTATCGATGGCTAAGCTTATTTCTATTTGACCCAGCTCTAGGATAATTAGGGGCATAGGACAGAAAAGACCTAGAGAGGAATAAACTTCGGTTGAACCATCATCTGATGAAGAATTTGAAACCATGGCTTATGAAGGTTTTGAAGCTATAAGAGAGGAGGAAGTTATTTTGTCTGAAGTTCCTTTAAGGATTAGTGAACCCACAGATGACCGTCAACTAGTCATCACTTGCTCGGGCAGTCAAAGCTCAACAAAACTGCCACCACCAGAAGTGAAGATCAGAAGCAACAAGACAAAGCTTTCAAAAGCACAAAATATCCCAGCTAGGGAAACCAGGAGCAAGACGGTTAACCCATCCCGAAACACAAGGAGCAAGGCAAAGATTTGAATTTGAACTTGAATGCAAGTCATAAACTTTGAACTTTAAGGATTTGTAATAAGGATTCTGTCATCAATTTTAACTACTGTGAAAACTTGTAAGGTGTAATAATTCTATTTGAAATTTGATGTGGAATTTGAGGTAGAATACAAAACTGAGGCAAAATTTGAATTTTAGGCAAACTTTGAATTTGAACCAACACTTGAAGTCCATTGCCCTGTTATGTGAGTTACAAAGTTTGCTGAACTATTATAAATGTTAGGTGATCAATCCGATCTCTTTTGCGTGGTAAAAGAAATGTGCTCCAAATGAGCTCCCAAGCTAGGGTAAACAGCCCCATTTGTAATCAAGTTTTTTTGGACCTACTCTAAATGAGCCAAATATTTTTTATTAACACCTATTCAATCTATATAGTGTAGATTCGAAGTATCACTATTTATTGAATTAATCTTCATATTTTTACAATTTTTTTGAAAAAAATATACTTTAATAGAAAACCATTAAAAACACATTTAAAATATGAAAATGGAAAACTAAGTTCAGATCCTTCTTATTCACTTCGAAATCAAGCTTTGGTAATTTTTTTATTTTTTTTTATTTTCAAAAGCCGAAGGGAACCCTACCTCCTCTCCTTGGACTCTATGAAATGTTGTACGTGATAGCTCATATGTGTGAAGGTTTTTTCATGAAAATGTCCATAGACAAAGTTTATAATTTTTGGTTGGTAACATGTCACACAAGACAACATTGTGCGCAGGTTATATATTTTTTTGATTTTTTTAAATTAATGGTGCTCATTTGACCTCGATCATGCCAGCTAGGTTTTTTTTGTAAATGTCCGTATACCAAGTTTAGTATTTTTCCTCGTTAATGTGTCTTATAAAATGACGAACGGCGAAGGTTTCATATTTTTTCGATTTTTTAAAATTAGTTATGCTCAGTCAAAGCCTTGGAAACCCCGTTGACCAGCTCAAAACCCCTCTAAACCCCGCGGGGTTTCACCTAACCCTAGCTCCAAACGTCAGCCGTCCGATCATACCCTAGCGCCAAGTGACAGCCCTCAGATGTGGTCTTCTAGAAGGAATTCCGAGGGCAGGCTGCGTGCAGGCTCCGCGCCGTTGGATCACATGGACGGCTCCGCATCGTTGGATCGTGGGGCGATCCGCGAGAGTTATTGGTTGTGCTCGCCCACCCTTGCCTCCCCTTTCTTCTGCTGCTTATTCTGCAACGACGAGAGGAGCCACTCCTCTGCTTCTTCTTCTCCGGCGACGAGAGGAGCCACTCCTCTACTTCTTATTCTCCGGCGACTTTGGGCGATATGTCAAGCTCCACTTTAGCCTCCCGCCCCGCGTGGACCTAGTATGGTCCACTTCCCATGGAGCAATGTCCTGACTGCCCACACAGCGCGCCACTTATATGGTTGACTTCGAAGGAGGTCAAGAATGGCAACTATGGGCGCGAGTTCGTGAAATGCGAGAGCAAGCCATAGGGGCAGGTTAGATCTCATGATTTTTCTCTGATTTCTTTTTCTATTTGCTTTTAATTCTTTTTCCTCGGATCTGGAATTTAGGGTTCATGTTTTCATTTCAGATCATGAAGAAATGCACACATTTTGAATGGCCGGATGACTACGTTAAGCGGATTCAATTCAATGGGGCCCCAACCCGGGAGCTCAATCTGCCGTCAGCACCAACGAATTTGGTCTCTGAAAGTGCTGCTCTGACAGTTGGGGATGAAGATCTGAAGGGGGAATTAAAGAAGATGAACAAGAAGTTGAAGCAGATGATTCAATTGAACAAGCAGGCAAATCTAATAGCTTTAGGATTTTCTTTTTGCATAGTTGCTCTAGGATTTTCTTACTTGCTGGTCATCACTCGTTAGAGATGTTATTAGTGTGGTGTCATGTGCTCTAGGATTTGGTTAAATTTGTGGATCATGTGCTCTAGGATTTGCTTAAATTTGTGGATCATGTGCTCTAGGATTTGCATAAATTTGTGGATCATGTGCTCTATGCTCTGTGTTGCTTAATTTGTGGATCATGTCAGTTTCGTCAGTTTTGTACACTTTCAGTTTCTTCAGTTTCATCAGACAACATCGATCGCAGAAGAAACTAAGCTCTAGTTGGGCCGTCGCATTGCGTTGAGTGTCGAAGGCCCACAAAGATAAAAGAGGCCTAGAAAATAGTGCACGTGCTGGCTCTGTTTTTTTGCTTGATTATTGCCCTGCTGAACAAAAATAGTGCATGATGGTAAATCGATTTATTGTTGGACTTGCCCATGTCAAATTTATTTGTACATATCATGGCAATTTCCTTCTGTATATAGTCTACGGCACAACACTTTGATTTTTTGACATGCGGGTATTATAAACATGTTTTTCTTGCAAGAAAAATATTGTATACATGATTTTTTGTTTTTGTTTTTGTTTTTGTTTTATACACGGTTTTTTTGTAGAACATGGCAAATTTATTATTAAGAGCATGTCAGATTTAATTATGTAGATCATGATATCCATCAGAAACCACGTCTAAAATAAAGTCCGGTGGCACCATTAGCCACCATATCCATCTAGAGAGCATGTCTAGGGCTCGGCTACGGCACCATATCCATCTAGAGAGCATGTCTAGGGCTCGGCTACGGCACCATATCCATCTACCGATATCTCACGTAGCAAGCATACATCCATAACATAGAAAGTACTAGCAAGCATAGCATAGTTCTTACATAAAACATAGGGTGCCCTAAAACATTTTTTCTGCGGGTGAAATCATGTATTACTCATCACAAAAGGTTGAAACAATCAATGACAGCTAGCTCTGTCGCTACCAAAGGCCCCGACCCTATCCAAGTCATAGTTCTGCCTTCTAAACGAGCAAACATACCTAAGCTATCACTAACTTTATTTTGGCTACGATTGATATGAGTAATACAAGATTCACGAAGAGACATAAAGTATCTAATCTCCTTAATAAGCGATGCGTAGATAGATCTATCCACCTCTTTTGCCTGGATCAACTTCACTGCAACAAGGGAGTCCATCTGGATCATAACTGGAAGAGATAACGACAAACCCTCCATACACACACATAGTTCAGCTTCGAGGGTAGTCAACGACATAACATAAAAATATATAACACGTTGTACATAAAAGAGTTCACGGTACAACCAATGACATAACATAAAAATATATAAAAAGCCCTAATGGGCAAGACAAGCTTCACGAGACCGGCCGGGCCTTCACCACCATCTTCACTGCGCCTTCTCTTTAGTGCTCCTTCTCCATGCCGTCCTCGCAGAGGTAGTAGGGGAGGCTGTGCATACCGTTGCGGGTGGGGAAGATGCTATCAAAGTCCGTGAAGATGTTGTAGGTGGTGATTGCGATGAACTCACACCCACACAAAAACACCTTGCCGAGGAGGTAGTACGCATCGAATCTGTTGGTGAAGTGGGCGATGAGGCCTGACGGTGGAGAGCTGGCGTTTGGGCGCACTTCCTCTAGTCCGAACATCACCGGCAAGCCCGCCGGGAGGGGGGCGTAGCCCGCATGGAGGAACCACTGGGCAAACTCCCTGGCACCCCTCCAGCGTGAGATCGCTCACACGCGGAGCGTCGTCTCCACGACGACACCGGCGGGGTACCGCCTCTCCGGCGTGGTGGGTGGCACCTGGAAGGTGGGGCCGTAGTACTGCATCCTCGCCTCGCTCGGAGAGTGATCTGGATTTGGGTTAAGAAGAGAAGGAGGCGGCGCAAATGGATGTGTGGAGAATAGGTGGAGCGGTGGGGTGGTATAAATAAGGGCACCAGCCGCGCTTTGCATTTGCTACGTTCAAACGAGCCGCGTCGATCGATATGCCACTTTAATTGCCAATCGGTTTTAATTGCCATGCTAAATCAATGCAACACGCGTGCGACAAGAGAGAACCAGCGACAGTGACCATTGCTGTGTCCGTGGCGGCTCACGTGTAGGAAAGCAGATCGGTCAACGCATCGTGGCGGTGCGCATCGGCACATGCAGGCTCGGTCGGCGCATGCAGGCTCGGTTAACGCATCGTGCCGGCGCGCATTGACGCATGCAGGCAGGCTTGCTGGGTGCATGCATAGCAGGCTAGCTGGATACGTCGTGCATGCATAACAGGCTTCTGTCGTGGCGGCGCATGCAGGCGTTTCATGCAAAGGCCCAATAGTCGAACGAAACCACGGCCCAACGGTCGAACAGCGACACCGCCAAACGCGGCCCCACTTGTCAGGTGCAACCCGCTCTCAGGTCCAATGGGTGACGCAGTCTAGCGCGGCCCCACTCGTCAGAGTTAACAGTCAAGCCATTGACCCGACGACAATGTCCGTTGTGACCATTTCTGAGGGTTTCGGTCAAGGGAGTGGGGAAAAGTGAGCAAAAGTTAAGCGTGTGGGGATGAATGAGTACAGCTAAGGAACCAGAGGCACAGATGTAAAAAACCCTTTTAAATATTGAATTGAGGACCTTGCATGGCTTACATTTTAGTTTTGAATTCGTGTCATACATGCATGGTCATACATCCACGTTGAGATCACTATATCACAAACTCACTCTAATTCAAGAACTCGTCATAAATCAATTACCGTGCCTTTTGGAATGACCAATTATTTGCAAGAAAAATAGGGGTATTGTAATACATATAGATTCGTTCGGCAATTTAAAAAAAAGATTCCTTTCGCATTCTCCAATGGTAGCACCCGACGGCGTACCAGCCAGACCCGGGCTGGTGTCCTGGTGGTGGCATGCGTGGTACACACATTAGCCAACCCCAACCAAAAGAACCGCGATATTAAACTTCGCACCTCCACTCGAGCCTCCGCGTTTCTAGTCAAAATATCAGGCGGCCAGAATTCCAGCCCTAGGAAATTCCCCTCATGTCCCCAGTCCATAATGACAACCGATGAACAATGGAGGGATGCTTTAGTAACTAGCCCACGTTACCTACTGTGCCGAGCACGGTTCAATTCCCTTGGTCGCCGCTACCCAAGGTAACCCGTCAACTCCATTGCCTAGTACTAATAGTACTACACCAGGATGAGCACAGAATGGAGCTCTGTTTGTTGATTTAGTTCGTGCGTTGTTCGTGCCTACTAGAGTTACTATATCAGGCAATGCACTCGTACGGAGGGATTATCTTTTTACTCTGCAAATATAACTTGTCTGAAGTCTAACTAAGCAAAATGTTTGACCAAATCCTTTCTTAAGAAATATTAACATCTACAATAGTAAAGATGTATGGCTTGAAAATTTATTTCATGATGCAGGTTATGATATTGTTTCGAATCCTGGATTTTAAATTCCAGAAAATCCAAAACTGACCTGAAATTCATGAAACTGAGCATGGTCACGTGATATGGCACAAATAGGCTGTCGTATTTTTTTGTTCAAGAGACAAGCTGCTTATGAAAAGTTGCACAAATGAAGAGCCAAGGTATTTTGGAACAAAGATATGTCACGTTAAAGCGAACGATTTCACTATTCAAACCGTGGGCGTTAGACCTACGTGCCGCCACTAGTCCCGCTTCTCATCGGCAGGTGCCGTCCGAGCAAGCGTGTGAGTCGACGGGAGGCGTGCGAGCATACTGCTGCGCCGGCTGACCGGGAGGCATGCGAGCAGGCCACTGCGTAGGCTCACCGGGAGGTGAGCCCTTTGACCAGGCTCCGCCGCCCACCTTCCTCCCAACTGCCCCCACTTTTAATGGCGTCGGCGCCGCAGTTTAAATTACCCCCGCACTCCCCGGTCTTGTTACAATCTTCTCTCTTCCTCTCGGATTCTCCTGTCTTCTACCTCCAACCAGCTTGACCTCACCGTATGCCATGCCGCATCATGATGGTCTGCCCTTAGTCTTCCAGTTTCTTGAGGAGGACACCCAGTCGGAGTCTCAAGAACATAAGGCGCTTTGGGACAAGCTTGAACTGGACTTGCGGAAGGACGCCACGCCTGTACCCGCTCCCGTTCCAGCTCCCGTCGCCCCGACTGCTCCAGCGCCCATCCCCGTGGCATTGATGGCCTGGGAGCTGCACATTGTCGCCAAGCTTGAAGCAACGGGGTTCCACGAGGTCCCCGCTGACTTTCACGCGCCCATGCACCTGCCAGCGCATGCGCCTATGCATGCACTGGCGCGCGCACCTGTGCCGGTGCCCATGCACATGAATGTCTCCGCCGCGCCATTGCCAAAGCCTGTCCCCGCGCCGGTGCCGGTGCCCCCCTCAGCGGCATGGATCGCCGCCGTCGACCGCTTCCTTGCACCAACGCCAGTCGCCTCCTCCCGCTAGTTGACTTGCTCCTGGAGACCGAAATCCAGAACATTCTGGCCTTCCTTGAAGCTAGGGCCAACGTCCAGGAGTACGCCAACAACGGCGCAAGATGCCGCCGTCGCTGCCGGTCAGTGGCCCGATGACACACAGAGCACAGCAGAGGAGCCGCTTCCCGCCGCAAGACGCCTCCACCGCCGCCGCGTGATCTAAATATGCCATGAAAAATGTTCGGATTGCCATGCTTAAAATCCGAACTTTTGGGATTTATCATTTGCGTTTATTTTAGTTCGATCAGGGTATGAATGTAAAGTCGGAGTCAGACTGAATGAAATCTATGGTTTGATCGATTGAATGTTCTGCTAGAGCCGTATCAAATTAAATATAAAACGTCATCAAGCGACATGTATTCCTTCTCATCGCAAACATTTCATATTAAATACCACGTCAATTCCAAATATTTTTTTAGGGAAGCCAGTTCCAAATACTTGTAGGGCGCGAGAAGTCCCCTTGTTCGAGCACTATAGGTGATATATCTATTTATCCACGCATTTAATTGTTAGTAGATACTACTAGCCTAATTTGTCAGTCACAGTCACTTTTGTTCCACGCATTTAATTGTTAGTAGATACTACTAGCCTAACTTGTCAGTCACGGTCACTTTTGTTCCTAAACTTGTTACATACTCCAATACTAGTACTAGTACTAGCAAGATGCCCGTGCATTACACGGAACATCAAGATGCATTTGTATGAGTAGTTTATCTTGTGGGAGAAAAGGATGAATGAGGGAAGGCCTTATTTGCAAATGTGAAGAGGGGTATGGGTATCTTTTTGCAAAATTGCCATAGTTTCCTTCCTATCCGTCAGATATAAATCGGACGGCCTATATTGCAGGATGGCAGGCACACCATCATCACCAACTCTGTTTTTTATAAGAGTAGGGATTACGTGAAACAGGTGCCGTAACTTGTGAACGCGTCCAGATTCAGTCAACGGCCACACCACCCGCGCGTTCTTTGTGTTTGCCCATGCGTCTAAACGTAGAAGGGGAGGAGAGAAAGAGAGAGAGAGAGAGAGAGAGAGAGAGAGAGAGAGCAGACATGGAACCCACCAGTAAGTGAAGTGGAATAGTACGTGCTCACGAGCCGGTCCCACTGATGTACTAAAGTTAATATAAAAACATGTTGTCGATAAATAGGCTGTGGTAATATAAAAACATTATATCAACAAAGGGGAGTACAACAAACGTTGCTACTATGCTGCCTATTGACGTGCGGCTTGAAGGCCCTGGTCGCATGTTCGAGCCTCGTCCTTTTTAATTTTTAATTTATACTAGTAAGATACACGTGCATTGCACACATGAGATTTGGCAACCAAATTATGAATAAATACCACTCCATAGCATGTAAGCTTTGATTCATATATGCATGATGTAGATGTTCGTTTAATTCTTATAGTTCATCTCATTCAAAATCAATAAGTTTTATAAAAAAGTTAATCTATTTTAAGATTCCTGGAATTGTGCATTGTAGAGCATAAAGTAAAAAACAAATAATGGCAATTCATTTAAAAAAAGAAAATTGTGCAATTATGATACAGAAGATTCTAGAACAAAGGAGAAGTGCTTGTGTTTTGAGGTTTGTGCATTATGCTTAAGTTTAACCATGCAGTCTTCTAGATTGTACATGTGGCAGAATGTGGTGGAATGTAGAAGATACCCAACGGCCAGTGGTGCTCGGATTTGCCATCTCTGCACCGTCGGATTGGCTTCATCCAACGACCATCTTTCAAAGTTATTCGCACACTATATAGGGTGTAGATATGGTTCCAAATTTGCTCCATGACAGTTGGCCCCCCGGTGTGTAGTTTGTAGCACTTTAATTTCTGGGTCAAAATTTGTTCCATTATAGGTGGACTCCGGGTGTGTAGTTTGTAGCTTATTTGTAATAATTAAAGAGAACACCAGAGTTTTTTTGCAAAAATATCATGGTGCGATGTGGAAGGTTAGAAAGGGCGTGCGAGAGAGCGGTGACCGATCCAGAGGGAGAACAATTGGGGGAGGGGCGGGGGTTGCAACGGTGTTTGGAGTAGTTGTGGGGCGAATGCTACAAAAATATAATCTAAACCCACCGGAACAAATGCCTTCACAAATTAATCGAAGGTTGGAGTCCCCCTCGCAATGTAAATAGCTCTGGCTCTGCGAGGGATGGAGAGGTAGCTTCAATGTGTGGAAGAGACGGCGTGAGAAAGCGAGGTCAATCGATACATCGATAGAGAGACAAAGTGAGTGTGCCCCGACATTCGTTGAAAAGATATATATGCTGTGGATAGATATTGTCCGATTGAGCTTTTGGGAAGGGTGAGGATTGTAAGAGAGAGCTTGAGAGATGATCCAGTCCTAGACAGGTACACATATCGTTTGTGCGTGGGAGGAAGCAAGGTCAATCGATACATAGATAAAGAGAGAGAGATTGAGCAAGTGTGGGTCGTCATGCGATCGAAAGAGTGAGACAGGTTGGAGAGAGTGACCTAGATAGACAATGTGCATGTGAGAGTATACACTATGAATATGTCGAGTTAGGCCGAAACATGGAGATATATCGTTTGTGTGTGAGAAAGAGCGATGTCAATCGAGACATGCATAGAGAGAGAGAGAGAGAGAGAGAGAGAGATTGAGCGAGCGTGGGCCGCCATGAGGTCGAATGAGTGGAATGGCTTGGAGAAACTGATCTAGACAGACAATCTGTGTGAGAGAGTATAGAGTGTGTCGATTGAGGCCCGAACTTGGAGATATATCGTTTGTCTGTGAGAGAAAGCGAGGTTAATCGAGACTTAGATAAAGAGAGAGAGAGATTAAGCGAGTGTGGGCCGCTGTGCGGAAGAAAGAGTGAGACGGTCTCTCGAGAGTGACCTAGATAGACAATGTGCGAGCATGCACACAAGAGGGAGGGAGGGGGTCTAGATAGGCAATGCACGTATCTACCGAGAGAGGTTGGGAGGGGGAGAGAGAGAGCTCAGCATGGAGTGCAATGGCGGGTGTGTGAGAGTTAGAGATCTAAACATGGAGAGAAAGAATGAACGTGCGGAAACCAATAGCTTTGTAAGGTGGTTAGGAGAGGAAGATTGATCAATAGAGGAAGTATGTAGCGTGTGTGCCGAGACAACATTTGAATGTAGATAGTACTAGACTTAATATTGACGTTTTAATTTAGTGTACATTCTAAGATTTGAATTGAAGACCATGCATATGGCTTCAGTATTTATTTCGAATTCGTGCCATACTAGGTTTGGAAAGGTTGATTTTGACTCGATTGTTGTGGTATTTTGTATGTGTGTGGTCATATGCTTGAATCCATCCAAAGTTTTCTCACTACCATGGTGTTCATCTTATACATATATGATTTTGTATTAACAAAGTAGCGTGGATACCCTGAAATGCGAAATCCCAATTAGAATTGGAGATCGCTATGTGACAAACACTCTCTAATTCAAAGAACTCCTCATTAATTAATTCATAGTATCTCGTTTCGAAGGACTAATTAATTGCAAGGAAAACACGGGCATGGTAATACATAGTACAAGATTCCTTTGCCAATGAAAGAAGATTCGTTTGCATTCTCAAATGTAGGCGCACCAGGCAGACCAGGGTCGTGTCGTGGTGGTCGCGTGTGTCGTACGGACGCTAGCACCCCCTCCCCTCCCCCCCAAAAGAACGACGACAAAAAAAAGTTCGCGCTTCCACGTTTCGGATTGAAATATCTGGCGACCCCAATTCCAGCCCTGCAAAATCTCCCTTCTCCCCCGTCGCCTTCCGCGCCCAGAGCTCTCAAATTTCTAATTCACCGCCAACCCAAGCAAAATTTGAATCGCCCTTCGTCTTGTCTCTTTCCCCACCTCCGTGCCGGACGACGATGACGAAGACGACGGTCGCGCTTCACCACTGCACCAGAGCTACCTCATCTACCCCTCGTCCACCGCACCGGGTGGTCCACCCACAACGGCGGCTGCCGCAGCCGACGTGCCTCAGACACCAACTTCCACCACATCAGGTGTGCTTCACCGATGCCGTCTCCCACCTCATCGGGGCCACTTCACCGAGAACATCATTGCACCTCCACCCCCTGACGCCGTTGGTGCTTCAACAACAGCCTCGTCCACCGCATCGTAGCGCCCTGCTGCCGCTCGAGATCTGCATCCGTACACAGCCAGCCAACACGAGCGCATCACCCTCCACATCTCTGAAGTGACCCGCACTCTAGCTAGGTGAGCATGCCCAAACGCCGGCCTGAACTAGGTATCCACATATCACTTCCTTGTGCAATGTTCCGATGATGTTTGGATATCCTTTTACTGCTCTCTTAGCTTACATGCCTATGCAACTCTGACTTTAACTCTTATTTCTTTTGGAGATATCATCTGAAACAAGCAAAACCATTTTTTAGTGAAGCATGACGGCGCTACGGGATCTGGTACACATCCTGCACGCCTGTATAACCTTGTAAGTACCTGTCCTTCAGTACAACAGAAAGGTCGATTCCTCTCATTTGATCAAGCATTCGCCGTGTCAGAAATGCAGAGGGGGATGCAAGGAGCACAAGGCCTGCACATCCAAGCAAGTGGTAACATGGACTTGTACATGGAACATCCCAAGCGCAAGCAGAGCTGTAGTGAGCCAATACAATGAGCTTGCGTAAGTCCCTGCATTTCATTTAATTCGTATTGGCCTACGTGTATGATTTGTGTGCAGTGGCGGATCCACGAATTCAAGTTACCAGGGGCGAAAAATTAACTTAAAAAATATGAAGGCACGTGCACTCTGGAAATCAACATAACTTCAGAAATGTGAAGCTACATCCACTTTGAAAATCAGCTAATGATTCAAAGTAGTTCCAGATTATAAAACACTAAATGATGTAAGCACCAAAAAACACAAAATGCAACATGGTGTACAAGGACTACTAACATGGACTGTACCTGCTTGAATTATTCGTTCTCTGGCCAAAAATATCCAAGTGTAATTGCGCCTATAACCAGTGCGCAAACTGCATATCAATATATCTATCCTGCACAAGTATGCCAATAGTTTCAAACAACAGATTATAAAAGTATTTATGCTAGGTTGTCATGATACGGGGACTTTCTGGTAGATGGCCTCGACATTTCCTCAAGCCATGAAAATGTACTATAATTTTCTTGTCATCAATTCCTGCAAATCTCTCTCTCTCTCTCAACATAGCAGATCATCATTAGACACTAAATCCTTCAATGGGAGCTTGCAAAATGCTTGCATTAGATCCCTCATTAGACACTATATGTTCATCACCAGGAGCATGTAAAATGTTTGCATCAAATCCTTCATTAGAAGTCTGTTCATTAGACACATCAGGTTCAGTCAGTTCAGTATTGATTGGGGGAGTTATAAAATAAGCAGAAATTGGTTTCATTTTCTTATAGATTCCCTACATACAAGAAGTTTTACAACACCGTCAGGTTTAACTATTGGCCAGAAATTGAACAGTTGAATTAGATATAATCAGGGATGTGATGTACCTGCTCGTTGCGCATGCTGCTCTTGCAAGCTGCGACTGTCCGTTTGCGCAAGCTTGATGCCATGCCCGTGCTGACGCCGCTGCCTCCCACACAGGCTACACCCAGGGTTGGATCTTCATCTTCTTGTCCTTCCATTTGCTTGAAGCCCAGCGATCGGCGTCCAACGAGGGCGCGAGGAAGTGCTGTGTCGGTCTGTCTAGCGGCGGCTTGGTTAGGAGCGAACCAGACTGGAGGCTGGAGCGAACGAATTGGGGATTTTTTCTGCTGTCGATCGATATGGGAGGCGCTCGTTTGGACTGTGAACCTGCTATAGGGCCTACCTTGCACTTACGTTATTGGCCCATCCAAATTGAAACGGTTTTCTTCATTTTTTACATTGCTTGCTCGTGCGCTGGGACAAACAAAACTAGCCTGGGCCAACCTGGATGACTCAAACTAGGTGCACACTTTCCAGCCACCCGAGGCGGCCGCCCATACTAGCCCCTACGGTGGCATCGCCCTTTTGCGTGTATGATTGGGGTAGTGAAAAATATTCCGGTGGCGCTTTTGATTTACCCACAGAATGGTTGAATTGCTTGTTTCTATGAACTGAGTTCGCCAATAATGTGAAGGATGCCAGTCTTTTTATCCTATTGTAGATTGCTTAGATCTCGATATGCCAAATGTAATCGCATGAAATATACAGTAAAAGCCAGTGTGATGTGTGTTGCTACAACTAGTCTGACAACCCGTCCTCATATAACATATCAAGGACGCACCATCTTATCAGATTAACCATTTGACTTACCAATGCAGTGTGGAAAGAAAGAAGTATTGGGACTGCGTATCCAAGCAATTGATGCGATGGACTCCTTCGTAGAACCATGTAAGTGAAAAGAAGTTGCAGTGTGCCTGTACAAAGAGCTAGCGTAAGTTCAGTTACCTGCTTCTCGGAATTTTAGTTAGCCACTGATTGCAAAATTGTTCAATTACATTGCTTGGCTTAGTTTAGTTTGCTACTGATTACATAATGCCATAGCCTGTTAATCCTATTATAGACTGTGCCTATCTATGTGTTTGATCCTTACTATTAAGAATTACCTATTTGCCTGAACTTAAATAGCTACTTAAGCACATAGATAGCTGGTCATATGTACTTCTAGGGTGCAGCAAAATTCATGTGTAATTTACGTTCTGATACCCTGTTTGTTTAAATGGTTTGATGTTATCACTTGTAGCACTAGTAATGTTTGCATGTTCATAGACAGACAACTGTCAGGTTTATATGAGGGTCAACGTCTTTTTAACTTATATATATATATGTCGGAATCATTTTGCTTACATCAAAGATATTTACAGATGTCTGTGTTGCTGGTAAACGGTACCGACTTGTTACTTTAATACGTTGCCAAGAACTTGTTAGTTTTACTAGTTCATGTGTAATTAAATATGTTGCCAAAACTGGTTAGTTTTACTAGTTTGATATTAGTTTCTTATGGCTCTTGCAACACTTTATTTATGATTGCTAACATTCAATTTTGTAGGATCCAACTGAAACTCCGTTGGCACAACAGGTATGTTTTAAAAAATTTCCTTCTTTACTTGGTTTGCTGCTGTAACTTGTTGCTGTAATCATCTTACCAACTTCAAGTTTTCAGGATCCAATTGGAAGTCCAATTGCACAGCAGGTACATTTTCAAAAATATATTTGTGTAACAGGTTTGCTGTTGTAACTTGTTGCTCTAATCAAATTACTGACTACTCAACTTTTCAAGATCCAAGAGAAACTCCAAAGCCACAACAGGTTCCTTTTGAAAAACTTGTTTGTTTAACTGCTTTGCTGCTGCAACCGGTTGCTCTAATCATGTTACTGGCTACTCAACTTTTCAGGATCCAAGAGAAACTCCAATGCCACAACAGGTACCTTTTGCAAAACTTGTTTGTTTAACTGCTTTGCTGCTGCAACCGGTTACAATGATGTTAATAACTACTTTTCAGCATCCAATCAAAACTCTTTAATTCCTTGTTTGTTTAACTGGTTTCCTGTTCTAACTCCCAGTTGAGATGTTTTGCTAACTTCAACTTTTCGGAATCCAATCGGAACTTTAATGGCAAAATAGGTTAGCCCCATGGACGTTGTATCATCCCACAGCAGTGGCACCGGCCCAATCGTGCATAATGAATTGCCAACTGCTGATGCTCTAGAGGCTAAACTATTAGTAGAAAGAGCTTCTACTTCTGCACTTAGAGATGAAGTTGACATGTTGAGGAAGCAAACAGCACAATCACAAGTAGTACTCAAGACAACCATTAAATATTTGGTGGATTTCAAAACGAAGCAAGCTAAGGCTGACCGCATTGCTAAGGTCCTGAATGAAAAAAGGAAATTAAATTCCCATTGGTAAATCATAGGTGAAATGTTTTTTCCATCGTTGAATAACCTTTGTGTTGTTTGTTCATGTAATCGATCAAACCATTTGTTCTAGAGATCATGTAATAATTATTTTTTGGTTTTTGGTTTGTAATTTTTTTAGCACGAGTCTGTATTAATTGATAAGACTCTGAGACATTTCATTTTGATTGCTATGCCAGACCTACAAATATGCCAATCGGGTTGAATGTGCATTCAGCAATAATAGTAGTATAGATGGTCCTTAAGTGGCACGCATCTGAAAGGGCCAAGATGTTGTACTAGCTTTGCTAAAAAAATGATGCTCTTCTAGCAAAAAAAGTACAGCGGCGTGGCTTATGTATGTTAGTTGATATTATTGATCCATATACTCTATAAGTGTTTATATGTCTGTTAGTTTTGTACATTATTGGTTGATTGACTTAGTATTTTGAATCTTGAGACATCGCTTGTGTACATATCTAAATGGGAGTACACTATGCTGCGTGTGTCATACATGTTACACTTGAGTTGGACATAAAGTGGTTTCAAATATTCGAATTCACCTTAAACTGGATTCTACCTTCTGAATGCGAGTATCGACATTTGAAATCATATTCATATATGATAGTGGAATACATATTTGTTGTGCTTTTGAAGATATATAAAAAAACATAGAATGATTTATAAAGATTCGTATAAGAATACAAAATAGATTCGAATTTAGTTGCCAGGGTAAATGTGAATGCTTATTGTCCCAAAATTGGAAAGAAGCGGCAAAATATCCACTCCCACGTCGGCTGCCCGAAGCCAGTGTTTGGAGATGGAAATTACTGTCTACCCCTTACACGGACAATCCATCGGCCCGATTTCCACTGCTCTCAATAGGAGTAGGTTAGTAACTTCAATTAGACGTGACACGACTGATACGTACATTTTGCATCATGTTTTCCTACTGTTATTTATGATGTTTTTACGCATAATAATGCTTTTTGGAGTAATTCTAATGCCTTTTCTCTCATAATATGCAAGGTATACACAAAGAGGGAGAATTCCGGCAGCTGGAAATCTGGACCTGAAAAAGCTATGTCAGGCTACCTATTCTGCACAACTCCAAATGAGCTGAAACTTCGTGGAGTTTTTTATGGAATAAATGAGGAATATTGGAGCCAATAAGTACCAGAGGGGGCCCACCAGGTGGGCACAACCCACCTGGGCGCGCCAGGGAGTCCAGGCGCGCCCTGGTGGGTTGTGCTCCCCTCGGCCCACCTCCGGTGCCCATCTTCTGGTATATAAGTAATTTTGACCTAGAAAAAATCAGGAGAGGACTTTTGGGACGGAGCGCCGCCGTCTTGAGGCGGAACTTGGGCAGGAGCACTTTTGCCCTCCGGCGGAGCGATTCCGCCGGGGGAACTTCCCTCCCGGAGGGGGAAATCATCGTCATCATCATCACCAACAACTCTCCCATCTTGGGGAGGGCAATCTCCATCAACATCTTCAACATCACCATCTCCTCTCAAACCCTAGTTCATCTCTTGTGTTCAATCTTTGTACCGGAACTATAGATTAGTGCTTGTGGGTGACTAGTAGTGTTGATTACATCTTGTAGTTGATTACTATATGGTTTATTTAGTGGAAGATTATATGTTTAGATACAATATGCTATTTAATACCCCTCTAATCTTGAGCATGATTATCATTTGTGAGTAATTACTTTTGTTCTTGAGGTCACGGGAGAAATCATGTTGCAAGTAATCATGTGAACTTGATATGTGTTCGATATTTTGATAGTATGTGTGTTGTGATTCCCTTAGTGGTGTCATGTGAACGTCGACTACATGACACTTCACCATATTTGGGCCTAAGGGAATGCATTGTGGAGTAGTTATTAGATGATGGGTTGCGAGAGTGACAGAAGCTTAAACCCTAGTTTATGCGCTATTCCGTAAGGGACCGATTGGATCCAAAAGTTTAATGCTATGGTTAGAATTTATTCTTAATACTTTTCTCATAGTTGCGGATGCTTGCGAGGGGGTTAATCATAAGTAGGAGGTTTCTTCAAGTAAGAACAACACCTAAGCATCGGTGCACCCACATATCAAATTATCAAAGTAGCGAACACGAATCGAACCAACATGATGAATGTGACTAGATGAAATTCCTGTGTACCCTCAAGAACACTTTGCTTATTATAAGAGACTGTTTTGGCCTGTCCTTTGCCTCAAAAGGATTGGGCTACCTTGCTGCACTTTTATTACTACTATCTTTACTTGCTCGTTACAAATTATCTTGCTATCAAACTACTCTGCTACTTACAATTTCAGTACTTTTAGACATTACCTTGCTGAAAACCACTTGTCTTTTCCTTCTGCTCCTCGTTGGGTTTGACACTCTTACTTATCGAAAAGGCTACATTTGATCCCATATACTTGTGGGTCATCCACGACCGCCTCTGAGCCCATTCAAACAAGGTGGGCGCCAAACGTGGGCGGCAAAACACATTTGATTCAAGCTCGTTCGAAAGACCTCTGTCTCTCCCTCCATTTCCCCATTCATATACGATGGGCGGCAAAACAAACTTGACTCGGCCGAAATCGATGTAGGCAAATATTTTTTATAGGGACAGGTTCGTAACTTCACTCAGACGTGACACAACCGCCCTACGTGTCAGCCCCGTCCATACACCGTGGGCGCCAAAACACCCTCTCCTCTCCCTACCTGTCAGCCCCGTCCAAACCCCTCAACCTACTGCACCTACTGAAAATATTGAATATGAAATTCCTTCGGGTATGATAGAACAATTGCTAGCTAATCCTTATGCAGGAAATGGAACAGAACATCCTGATATGCACTTGATATATGTGGAAGAAATTTGTGGATTGTTTAAGCTTGCAGGTTTACCCGGAGATGAAGTTAAGAAGAAGGTTTTCCCTTTATCTTTGAAGGGAAAGGCATTGGCATTGTATAGGCTATGCGATGATATTGGATCTTGGAATTGGAATCGATTGAAATTGGAGTTTCACCAAAAAAATTATCCTATGCATCTAGTTCATCGTGATCAAAATTATATATATAATTTTTGGCCTCGTGAATGTAGCGACCCGACCTCAAACGGTCAAGCCTCTGTGTATCTGTGCCATCCCTGGATCAGTATGCTGGCACACACAGTACATCAATGTATATATCAAAGTGCAATCACATGTATAAATAACATAAAACTGATATATACCTCATAATTGTCAGCGGAAACAAATAGTCGGGTGTGGAGTCCCATCAACTTCATCGGCAGGTTGAGTGTAGACCGTAACCCTGTACCGTACTCTTACTCGTCGGAAGAAAGTATCTGCAACATGATACGTTGCAGCCGTGTAGGTCAGTACATTGAATGTACCGGCAAGATCACAACATGAGAAAACAGATGATAAAACTATACTATATGCAAATTGGCTTTGTGGCTCTGTGTATGAGTTTTGCTTTGCGTAAAAGCTGGTTTTATTTTCCCTACATCAAAGGAATATTAGGAGTCTGTACTACAGAGTTTTCTATCATGACATGGTTCCGCCAACCGATGTCTCATAGCCCAGAACAATCATAAGTTGCCCACAATTAAGTTATCAGTCCGGTGTTGAGAGTTCCGAGATAGATCCAAGTCCAGATGCTCAAGTTGTCCGTAACCGGGGACACGGCTAATCGATTAGGTTTAAACCCTCTGCAGAGGTTTGTACACTTTACCCGCAAGATTCGATCCCTCCCATTTCGTCCTCGCACTTCATGATGTTTGAGAATAGGACGATCGAAACATGGTCTTCCGAAGAGTTCCTCTGACCACTGTCCGGTGCTCATCCAATCCTACCGTAGTTCTACATCTGCTAGCACCGTCCCAGCCAGAGTCACAACTAAGGTCAACCAAGCCAGAGCCCATAGTGACTTGCGGTTGCACAGGTAAGCTCCCTGGCATGAAGTATTTTTCCGTCTCTTTGAGTCTGGGTGAAGCTTTCCGCAAGTTGTCATGGCGCTTCTCCATGCATCCCGGCCATCCACTGGTTGCTCCAGGGTGCCCGTCAACTGTCCTTCACCCATTAGTGTGTATTGAATTCTTGTCTCAAGTCTTGAAGTCTTGAGGCCTTGAAGATGCAGTCCTTGCAGATTCCATCATGGAGTTGTCGTCATTGACATAGAGTCCTCCTTCTTCACACCACTCTCGTGCACTCATACCAAACCCCGTCTACTAAAGCGTAGCATTAAAACTATATAACGTCCCGGGCTTGGTAACAGGGAGATGGGTTCCTACCTCATGCATTCTACTCAACTACAAGATTCAATAACACTACTGGAGGGATTGTTGAAAGGGTGCTACTACATGCAAATAAAACATAGGTATGAAAAACATGGTCAAAGTGAACTTGCCTGGTATAGTTGATGAAGTTTAATCGCTCTCAAAAACTTGATAAACTAGTCGTCACTCTCCAATGAAATCTATACAAGCAAGCATAGTATTCACATAAGCAAACATTCTAGCACTCAATCATAACAATCAAAATAACAATGAAGTCGAAATATGATCGAAGGCAAAAACCAAATAAAACTCCAAATCACTCAAAGCAAAGCATAACACTAACCTACAACACAATCAACTCTACTAACAGCAAGTAAAAAGCCTAAAACAATTACTTAACAGAGAGTAAAAAATAAGTATTCACTAATTAACAGAAAATATTTTTCCTATAATAAAATTCTAGCAAAACAATAAAATAACGCTATTGCTATTACTAGCAAACTAGACATGCAACTCACAACACCTAGAACCTCACGAATACTAAGTCTAATAAATCCTAAAATTTACCTACTGTTAAACAACAGAATAAATGCTACACTAGCGAAAACTAGCAAAAGAAAATAATTAAAACTAATTAATAATAATTAAATTACAAACAGGACTAAAAATAGAGTAAACAGTACTGTTTACAATAAAAAGCTAATTTAAATAAATCAGTAGCATGCAAACTAAACACTACTGCATAGCTAGTCTAATAAGAAACCAGTAGCAAAAAGAATCGGTCAAAAATAATATTCCTAACTCAAAATAGCTCAAATCTAGTGATTTGAGCAAATTCATACAAGCACAAATTTAAACTCCTCAAATATGAAATACAATTGTACTAACGGAAACTTTATAAAATTTGTGATCCAACACAGTTGGAATCACTCAAGAATACCTCGTAGATAATTAACTATGGATTTTACAAGATTGAAACTATTCTATTTTAAAAAAAACAGAACGAAGAGGAAAAAAAATGAACAGCAGGTCGGGATTTACTATAGCAGTCCGGTGATGGGGTTCTGGTGGAGCTCCGGCGACGTCCTCCGGTGGTCCGGGGCGGTGGCTGAGGGGCCGGGTGGGGGCGGCGGAGCGAGGGGAGTCCGGTGGTGGGGTCGGTGGGTGGCGGGGTGGCCGGAGGTGGCGGGGCGGGGCGGCAATGGCGGCGATGGTCCGGCGAACTCCGGCGAGCTCCTGCGGGCGGCTCGGGGCGGGGAAGAGGGGGCTAAGTGCGGGGATGGATTGCGGGGTGCGGTATATATAGGGGTGGGGGCTGGCTTGGACGAGGGGTAGAGAGAGATCGCGGGATCCCGTGATTCCGGCGATCTCCGGCGAGATCTGCAGGGGATCGGGCAAGCTGGTGGTAGGAAGGAGATGATGCGTGGCGATTTGGGCTGGATTTGGCCCAAAAAAAGAAAATCCCTTTCCCTTTTTAAAATAACTCGGCAATAAAAATCATTTTAGAAAATAAAATGTAAATAAAATATAGGAGTATTATATATCAAAATTCTCAGAAAAATAAGCCCAATTTAATGGGATAGTTTTCACGGGAAAATAAAATATTTTTTGAAAAATCATTTTTTTTAATTCAAACAAAAATCCAAATGACTTTCAAAACTCATCGGAAAAATTCTTCCAACATTTTTGGGGTGTCATGTTAATCCCTCTCAACACTTTTGTTCAAGTGTTCTTTGTCAGAAAAGTTTTTGATTAAAATTTAAATGCCACTTTGAGTTAAAAACAATTCAAATAAAACTTTCAAAAGACATTCAAATTCCACCTAACTTCACACAAGCAATCACACATAATTCAACCAAACAATCATATTTATTTATTTATTATAACATTCCAAAATTTAGAATTTTGGGATGTTACAGTGAAGGAGAAAGTATCGCTCTAGCTTGGGGGAGGCTTAAGTCAATGTTATATTCATGCCCCAATCATGAGCTCTCAAGAGAAATCATTTTTCAGAATTTTTATGCTCGGCTTTCTCATGATGATCAATCCATGCTTGATACTTCTTGTACTGGTTCCTTTATGAAGAAGACCATTGAATTCAGGTGGGATCTTTTGGAAAGAATTAAACGCAACTCTGAAGATTGGGAACTCGATGAAGGTAAAGAGTCAGGTATTAAGCTTAAGTATGATTAGGTTAAATCTTTTATGGATACCGATGCTTTTCAAAAGTTTAGCACTAAATATGGACTTGACTCTGAGATAGTAGCCTCCTTCTGTGAATCATTTGCTACTCATGTTGATCTCCCTAAGGAGAAGTGGTTTAAATATCACCCACCTATTAAAAAGGAAGTTAAAGAACCGGTACCAGCTAAAGAGGAAACTATTGTTTATAATGTTGATCCAGTTATTCCTACTGCTTATATTGAGAAACCACCTTTCCCTGTTAGGATAAAGGAACATGCTAAAGTTTCAACTGTGGTCAACAAGAGTTATATTAGAACACCTAAACCTGATGAACAAATCAAAGTAGAACCTAGTGTTGCTATGGTTAAAGATCTCCTGGAAGAAAATATAGATGGGCATGTTATCTACTTCTGTAATGAAGCTACTAGAATTGTCAAACCTGATAAAACAGATAATCATAGACCCATTGTTGGTATGCCCGTTGTCTCAGTTAAAATAGGAGATCACTGTTATCATGGTTTATGTGACATAGGTGCTAGCGTGAGTGCTATTCCCTTTACCTTATATCAAGAAGTTATGAATGACATAGCACCCGCAGAGATAGAAGACATAGATGTTACTATTAAGCTTGCTAATAGAGATACCATATCACCTATCGGGATTGTTAGAGATGTTGAAGTCTTGTGTGGGAAAATAAAATATCCTACTGATTTTCTTGTTCTTGGTTCCCCGCAAGATGATTTTTGTCCCATTATCTTTGGTAGACCCTTCTTGAACACCGTTAATGCTAGAATAGATTGTAAGAAACAAACTGTCGGTGTCAGTTTTGGTGATAAGTCTCATGAGTTAACTTTTCCAAGTTTAGTAGAAAACCTCATAAAAAAGAATTGCCTAGTAAGGATGAAATAATTGGTCTTGCTTCTATTGCTATGCCTCCTACTGATCATTTAGAACAATATCTACTAGACCATGAAAATGATTTACATATGCATGAAAGAAATGAAATAGATGATATTTTCTTTGAACAACGTCCCCTGCTTAAACACAATTTTCCTATTGAAACTCTAGGAGGTCCTCCTCCACCCAAAGGTGATCCTGTGTTTGAATTAAAACAATTGCCAGACACTTTGAAATATGCTTATCTTGATGAGAAAAAGATATATCCTGTTATTATTAGTGCTAAGCTTTCAGAATATGAAGAAGAAAGACTATTGAAAGTTCTAAGGAAGCACCGAGCTGCTATTGGATATACTCTTGATGATCTTAAGGGCATTAGTCCCACTCTATGTCAGCACAAAATTAATATGGAACCTGATGCTAAACCCGTTGTTGATAACCAACGCCGGTTAAATCCGAAGATGAAAGAAGTAGTAAGGACGGAAATATTAAAACTTTTGGAAGCAGGTATAATCTATCCTATAGCTGATAGTAGATGGGTAAATCCTGTTCATTGTGTCCCTAAGAAGGGAGGTATTACTGTTGTTCCAAATGATAAGAATGAACTTATTCCACAAAGAATTGTTACAGGCTATAGAATGGTAATTGATTTTAGAAAATTAAACAAAGCAAATAGAAAAGATCATTACCCTCTGCCCTTTATTGATCAAATGCTAGAAAGATTGTCAAAGCACACACATTTTTGTTTCCTTGATGGATATTCTGGATTTTCACAAATACCTGTTTCTCAACCTGATCAAGAAAAGAGCACTTTCACTTGTCCCTTTGGGACTTATGCTTATATACGTATGCCTTTTGGTTTATGCAATGCACCTGCTACCATTCAAAGATGTATGACTGCTATATTCTCTGACTTTTGTGAAAAGATTGTTGAGGTTTTCATGGATGACTTTTCTGTGTATGGGAAGTCTTTTGATGATTGTTTAAGCAATCTTGATCGAGTTTTGCAGAGATGTGAGCAAACAAATCTTGTCTTGAATTGGGAGAAGTGCCACTTTATGGTTAATGAAGGTATTGTTCTGGGCCATAAAATCTCTGAAAGAGGTATTGAAGTGGACAAAGCTAAGGTTGATGCAATTGAGGAAATGCCATGTCCTAAAGATATCAAAGGTATTCGTAGTTTCTTAGGTCATGCTGGTTTCTATAGGAGATTTATCAAAGACTTTTCTAAAATTTCTAGGCCTCTTACGAACCTTTTGCAAAATGATACTCCTTTTGTTTTTCATGATGATTGTTTAGAAGCCTTCGACACACTCAAGAAAGCCTTAATTTCTGCACCTATTGTTCAACCACCTGACTGGAATTTGCCTTTTGAAATTATGTGTGATGCTAGTGATTATGCTGTTGGTGCTGGTCTAGGACAAAGAGTTGATAAGAAACTAAATGTTATCCATTATGCTTGTAAAACTCTAGACAGTGCCCAACGAAATTATGCTACTACTGAAAAAGAATTCTTAGCAGTTGTTTTTGATTGTGATAAATTTAGATCTTACATTGTTGATTCTAAAGTGACTGTTCACACTGATCATGCTGCTATAAAATATCTTATGGAAAAGAAAGATGCTAAACCTAGACTCATTAGGTGGGTTCTCTTGCTACAAGAATTTGATTTGCATATTATTGATACAAAGGGAGCTGAGAACCCCGTAGCTGATAACTTGTCTAGGCTTGAAAATGTCCTTGATGACCCACTACCTATTGATGATAGTTTTCCTGATGAGCAATTAGCTGCAATAAATGTTTCTAATAACACTCCTTGGTATGCTGATTATTCTAATTACATTGTTGCTAAATATTTACCACCTAGCTTTACCTACCAACAAAAGAAAAAAATTCTTTTATGATTTAAGACATTACTTCTGGGATGACCCACATCTTTATAAAGAAGGAGTAGATGGTATTATTAGACGTTGTGTACCTGAGCATGAACAGGGACAAATCCTACGGAAATGTCACTCCGAAGCTTATGGAGGACATCATGCGGGAGATAGAACTGCTCACAAGGTATTGCAATCTGGATTTTATTGGCCTACTCTCTTCAAGGATGCTCGTAAGTTTGTCTCATCTTGTGATGAATGCCAAAGAATAGGTAATATCGGTAAGCGTCAAGAAATGCCTATGAATTATTCACTTGTTGTTGAACCATTTGATGTTTGGGGTTTTGATTACATGGGACCTTTTCCTTCCTCTAATGGGCATACACATATTTTGGTTGCTGTTGATTATGTTACTAAGTGGGTAGAAGCTATTCCAACTAGTAGTGCTGATCACAACACCTCTATTAAAACTCTTAAGGAAGTTATTTTCCCAAAGTTTGGAGTCCCTAGATACCTGATGACTGATGGTGGTTCACACTTTGTTCATGGTGCTTTCTGTAAAATGCTTGCCAAGTATGATGTTAATCATAGAATTGCACCACCCTATCATCCTCAGTCTAGTGGTCAAGTTGAACTTAGCAATAGAGAAATAAAATTAATTTTGCAAAAGACTGTCAATAGGTCCCGGAAGAATTGGTCTAAGAAATTAGATGATGCACTTTGGGCTTATAGAACATAAAAATCCTATGGGTATGTCTCCTTATAAAATGGTTTATGGGAAAGCTTGTCATTTGCCTCTTGAGTTAGAACATAAAGCATATTGGGCAATTAAAGAACTCAACTATGATTTCAAACTTGCCGGTGAAAAGAGGTTATTTGATATTAGCTCATTAGATGAATGGAGTACCCAAGCTTATGAAAATGCCAAATTGTTTAAAGAAAAAGTTAAAAGATGGCATGATAAAAGAATCCAAAAGCGTGAGTTCAAAGTTGGAGAATATGTTCTTTTGTACAACTCTCGTTTCAGGTTCTTTGCAGGAAAACTCCTCTCCAAATGGGAAGGACCCTATGTTATCGAGAAGGTTTATCGGTCTGGAGCTATCAAAATAAATAATGCCGAAGGTACTAACCCGAAGGTTGTTAATGGGCAACGAATAAAACATTATATCTCAGGTACGCCCATTAATGTTGAAAGTAATATTAGCCAAACTATGACACCGGAAGAACACATAAAAGAGTCCTTCCGGAACACTCCAGAATTGTGAAAAAGAGGAGGTACGTGATACGGTAAGTAAACGGACTCCAAAAAATCCGCAAAAATATTTTTTGTCAGTTTTGGAATATTTAGAAAATTAGGAAAATAAGAAGCAACCAAGAAGGCACCCCTGGTGGGCACAAGACACCAGGGCGCGCCTGGCTTGCCAGGCGCGCCCAGGTGGGTTGTGCCCACCTCGGGTACCTTCCGGACTCCGTTTTTCTTCCGTTTGCTTGTTTCCCAGGATAAAAAATCTTTATATACTCCCCGAACCGATTGACCACCTTATCGCGGAGAAATCTTTTGTCTTCTTTTCTTGTTGTTTTCTTTATAGATCTGAAAATATGTCATCCCAAGACTCTGAGGGCGAGAGCTATGTTGCTGATTTTATCGCAAATCCCAAGTCTTATGGGTACGTGGAGCATTATGGCTAGACTTCGGAGGAAGAGGAAGACTATTATCCCAGAGAGAAGGAGGAGACAAGCTCAGATGAGGACGAGGCCCCATTGCCTCAACCTGGAGACATGTATGTGGAATTCAAGAAGTCAAGCCTCCCCAACGAAGCAAAGAGGCCTAAGGTTCAATTTATACCCTTCCGCCTTTTGCAGGAAAATAAGCAAGTTTATGCAAGAAGGTACTGGAGCTTGAGCAGGAGATCGGTGAATTAAAGGAGGAAAATTCCATCCTCAAGCGTAAGCTGAAGAAGAAGGACAAACCCTCCACTTCATCACCACCTCCTTCTTCACCACCAAAAGAAAATTGATTATCGGGTATGGGCACTCCCCTTGGCTTCCGCCAAGCTTGGGGGAGGGCCCCGGTATCGCATCACCTCCACTACCTTTTGCCTTTACTTTTCTTAGTTCAATCTTTTGATTTAGATGAATAAAAGTTTAGTTCGATCCTTTCTTTTTGAGAGCTTGCTTAGTGATCTATCCTTGTAATCGTGTGCGAGATATAAAATAAAGTTTAGTTTGAGTTTTTGCTTTCTTTAATTTCTTGTTGCAATAAAAAGAAAAGAAATAAATGAAAAGATCATATGCTAATCCTATGGTAGGTGATAACACCACATAAGGAAAAGTATAAGTAGAAAATTTTATTAGAGATTGACAAACATAGCATTAGTCAATGATGCAACTCATGAAAGAATTAATAAGGGAAGAGAAGATTCACATATAAATACACTATCATAGAAATCTTTTGTGATTGTGAGCCCCCATCAAAATATTATATGCCAAAATTGTTGACGTTGGACAAGGAAGACAACTTAATGATTTATGTTTGTTCATATTCACATAGAAGTAATATTGTCATAGATCCTTCAACATGTGGTGCTTGCCCCCATCTTTGCTAGCCAAAAATTCCGCACTAAGTAGAGATACTACTTGTGCATCCAAAAATCCTTAAACCCAAATCTTATTTCCAAGAGTCCACCATACCTACCTATGGATTGAGTAAGATCCTTCAAGTAAGTTGTCATCGGGGCAATAAGGCAATAAAAATTGCTTCTAAAAGTGTAAGATCATTTAGTGTAAGAGAAAATTGAGCGTTGTATGAACTTGTGATGGTGAAGAAATAAAAGCGACAGACTGCATAATAAAGGTTGCCATCACAAGGGGTAATATAACGTGACGTTCTCTTGCACTAAGGGGTTGAGCATACAAACAAATAAGTGCATGGCAACCTCTGCTTCCCTCTGCGAAGGGCCTATCTTTTACTTTTATGTATTTATTTTTATGCAAGAGTCAAAGTTCTTCTCTCTTTTCCTTTTATTTTTCTCCTTTGGCAAGCATCATGTGGTGAGGAAAGATCTAGGCACATATGTCCAGTTGAATATGGGTAGCATGAGTTATTATTGTTGACATCACCCTCAAGGTGAATACGTTGGGAGGCGAAACTAGAAAGTCCCTATCTTTCTATGTGTCCGGTTGAAACGTTTTGCTCATGTGTATGCGGTGAGTGGTAGCAATCATAGAAGACTATATGATGGTTGAGTATGTGGACTTGTCTAAAGGCTCCGATATGTGACCCTTCCTAAAAAGATGATGAATTGTAGTTGCAAAGTTGACTGAGAACATAGTTTGTTGGTTTCTAATAGAGTTTATGCTTTATAATTCGATAGTGTGATGAATTGTTACTTATTCATGAGAAGTCTATGATAAAAGTTTTATGTTAAAGTTTGTTGTTGTTACAATGATGCACATGATGCTTCTATGTCCGTATTTTGATTTTATCGACACCTCTCTCTCTAAGCATGTGGACATGTTTTTCGACTTCGGTTTTCGCTTGAGGACAAGCGAGGTCTAAGCTTGGGGGAGTTGATACGTCCATTTTGCATCATGTTTTCCTACTATTATTTATGATGTTTTTATGCATAATAATGCTTTTTGGAGTAATTCTAATGCCTTTTCTCTCATAATATGCAAGGTATACACAAAGAGGGAGAATTCCGGCAGCTGGAAATCTGGACTTGAAAAAGCTATGTCAGGCTACCTATTCTGCACAACTCCAAATGAGCTGAAACTTCACGGAGATTTTTTATGGAATAAATAAGGAATATTGGAGCCAATAAGTACCAGAGCGGGCCCACCAAGTGGGCACAACCCACCTGGGCACGCCAGGGAGCCCAGGCGCGCCCTGGTTGGTTGTGCTCCCCTCGGCCCACCTCCGGTGCCCATCTTATGGTATATAAGTCATTTTGACCTAGAAAAAATAAGGAGAGGACTTTCGGGATGGAGCGCCGCCATCTCGAGGCGTAACTTGGGCAGGAGCACTTTTGCCCTCCGGTGGAGCGATTCCGCCGGGGGAACTCCCCTCCCGGAGGGGGAAATCATCGTCATCATCATCACCAACAACTCTCCCATCTTGGGGAGGGCAATCTCCATCAACATCTTCAAAAGCACCATCTCCTCTCAAACCCTAGTTCATCTCTTGTATTCAATCTTTGTACCGGAACTATAGATTGGTGCTTGTGGGTGACTAGTAGTGTTGATTACATCTTGTAGTTGATTACTATATGGTTTATTTGGTGGAAGATTATATGTTCAGATCCAATATGCTATTTAATACCCCTCTGATCTTGAGCATGATTATCATTTGTGAGTAGTTACTTTTGTTCTTGAGGTCACAGGAGAAATCATGTTGCAAGTAATCATGTGAACTTGATATGTGTTCGATATTTTGATAGTATGTGTGTTGTGATTCCCTTAGTGGTGTCATGTGAACGTCGACTACATGACACTTCACCATATTTGGGCCTAAGGGAATGCATTGTGGAGTAGTTATTAGATGATGGGTTGCGAGAGTGACAGAAGCTTAAACCCTTGTTTATGCGCTATTCCGTAAGGGACCGATTGGATCCAAAATTTTAATGCTATGGTTAGAATTTATTCTTAATACTTTTCTCGTAGTTGCGGATGCTTGCGAGGGAGTTAATCATAAGTAGGAGGTTTCTTCAAGTAAGAACAACACCTAAGCACCGGTCCACCCACATATCAAATTATCAAAGTAGCGAACACCAATCGAACCAACATGATGAAAGTGACTAGATGAAATTCCCGTGTACCCTCAAGAACGCTTTGCTTATTATAATAGACTGTTTTGGCCTGTCCTTTGCCTCAAAAGGATTGGGCTACCTTGCTGCACTTTTATTACTACTACTATTACTTGCTCGTTACAAATTATCTTGCTATCAAACTACTCTAGTACTTACAATTTCAGTACTTGTAGACATTACCTTGCTGAAAACCACTTGTCTTTTCCTTCTGCTCCTCGTTGGGCTCGACACTCTTACTTATCGAAAAGGCTACATTTGATCCCATATACTTGTGGGTCATCAACGACCGCCTCTGAGCCCATTCAGACATGGTGGGCGCCAAACGTGGGCGGCAAAACACATTTGATTCAAGCTCGTCCGAAAGACCTCTGTCTCTCCCCATTCATACACGATGGGCGGCAAAACAAACTCGACTCGGCCGAAATCGATGTAGGCAAATATTTTTTATAGGGACAGGTTCGTAACTTCACTCAGACGTGACACAACCGCCCTACCTGTCAGCCCCATCCATACATCGTGGGCGCCAAAACACCCTCTCCTCTCCCGAAATCGCTCTAGGCAAATATTGGGGGAGATGCGAGATTACCGTCCTATCCCCAACCGACGAGACGTCCAAATTTTTAATGGGGGCTAAGTTCGTAACTTTCCCATATTTCAGACAGGCGCGTCTCAAAAACATGGTTCCCCGTACCTCTCCCTCCATTTTCCCATTCATACAACATCCGCGCTAGAACACCATCCCCACACCAGCCTCCTTCGTCCGCCACCCCATCCATCGCCGCCGTCCTCCACCCCATCCATTGCCGCCGTCCTCCACCATGCCGGAGCACCTACCAAGACCGCGTCGTCCACTGCTAGAGATGGACGTTTCTCATCCATGATGACGGAATAGGAGCCTTGCATCGCGTCCTCTCGCTTCATCGGCGCCATCGTCCTCCTTGCCGGGGCCACTCCCACGAACTTCTCATCCACCGCAACGAGACTTATCCCCCGATGCACCCGTCTACCATCGTAGATCAGCTTCAACACCACCGACAGCCATCGCACCCCCGATGCCTACACGCCACCGCAAGAGAGGTGGTACTACTTCATATCTGCTCAACTTTTTGATCTCAACTAGAAAATAGATCGTAACTTGGTTACTGTACTTTCTTTTCAGCTCTTAAAATTTAGTTCTTAGTTGGAAGCAAACAATGGTTGCTAAATAGCATTCCTGCGGTTTGCAACTTCAAATCTGCTATGCCACAGTCATAATAGGGTTTAATTGATCATGCTTAGGGTTTCCCCGCTTTTATGATCACTATACGATCAACCTACGTGCTTTGTGTCATAATAGCACTGCTCCACCCATCAAGCTAAAAAAGCTTAGTTGTTCAAATACGAATCTGATATTATTAAAACAGAGTCATTTAATTGGTCAGCTAAATGTTCCTAATTTACTTTCGAAAATGCATGTACACCGTTGGGGTGTGGATCTACAGGGTGCCCACGGTGGGCCGCGGCCCACCCTGGGATTTTGGGTCGGCCGAGACCCTGATTCCCCTCTGTTCTGCTGTGCTTCCGATCTCTACTCGCCCCCAGCAGCCTGCCTCGCCGGCAACTTGCCGTCCCCGGACGGCATGACTCTAGGAGGAGACGTCGGACTAACAGGAGGTCAGGAGCCGCTCGCCCAACAGCGTCACCATTGCCCGGGTGCGCCACCGTGCCTACCTTCCTAGTCCGTTCAGGGCTCAGGCGTGCAGCACCCACTAAGCCAACCCAATTTATCCTGAGATACGTCCTCAACACTCAGCAGCCACTTCTCATCACCCATTTTCTAATTGATTCATTACTCATTAGGCAGGACTGTCATTAGGGTTTGTTGTGTACTGAGTGCTACCTACACTTAATGGTTTAGATATTTCAGTAATCTTTAGTACCTGTAAAGTTCACAGGGTTTCAAAATTCCGGCCCTAGGAACAGACACTAGTCTTGTTGGATTGTTGGTCATAGTGCCATTGACCCAGATTACTACTGCAAGCCAGGTTTGTTGACAATTTTACTTGTCTTTCCTACTCATTCGATATGATATCCAATTATTCACGTCGATTAGTTGCAAACAATAAGTGCTAGACCAACTTCTTGATTCAAACTTTGGACGGACTCTTACTGTAGTTACAATTCTGCATACTTGTCCTAGTAAGCTCACAAGTAATGATTGATTCACTACCTCTATGCTTGCCTTGTCATATTTGTTGTCAATATTCTTTTAGGGTGGACCACCCTGTTTCAAAATACTGGAACTGCAGACATGAGTGAATAGTATTTCTCTGTGTGATCTCTTCCATCATGTGTGGGCAACGAACACTGCATTGTATAGAAAGAAAGTGTCATATCCACCTTTTACATAGACTATGATCTTTTACATGGAATACAATCTGCCTACTTGCTTTTTGTCGCACTACCAGCACTCCACCCTTGAAGCTAAACATTATGCCACTCATAATTCCTTAGTTTATTTGTTCAAATACGAATTTGATATGATTCTAATGTTTCTACTTCAGTTTTGAAATGTGTGACCGCCTGTTATAGAGACATAAGAGGTTTGTATTTTTTTTGTGGTCTGGTCAGCACGGTTGGGGGATGAACTTTGTATACGTAGGGGTTTGTAGGGAGACACTCTCCAAGTTGAATCCGCAATGCATTCCATAGATAATCTGACTACTTTTTATGTTTTCATGAATCTCGGATACTGAACATCATCATAATGATTATGATCTTGCACGCATGAAAAGAATAAAGCAGAACAATGCCATGGCTGTCAAACTTGGCATTAAGGGACTGAAATTAAGTCTGGATGCAATGCAATGCAAACGCTCTCCACCTACAGATTCGTGCTCAGAATATGATCCTAACAATGATTCTGAGCTAGAGGGAGACCTAAGTCAATGTAGCTCCCTAGTGGAGGAGTCAGAGGCAGATGCCCTATCTTATTCACCCATTAAGGTGCTTGCTCTAACTTTCCAAGGTTATATTGGTCGCACATATCTTGCAACTGATGCTTTGCATTGCTTCTACTTTGTTGCACTGCCATTAGCTTAGTTTACACATCGTGTATGTGAATACGCCCTGCCTATCCATTTTCAGTACATATTCCATCTGTCATCATACCATATTTATCCATTCAAATGTTGTTCTTGTGTATCAGACGTTCAAAAGGAAGAGGGCGATTGCTGATCGCGAAGGAGCACGAACAAAGTATTTGGAAAAGGTAGTGACACCTGATAAATCAAGTAGCCCATTAGGTGTAGTTGCAATATCACCAGACCCACAAAACATGGCCCCAACTCTAGCAGACTCTAGCCCTACTACACTGGTCATCTCTGGTGCCCCAACTCAGCAGACCCCAACTGCAGCAAACAGTATGATGACGCCAGTTGACATAGCACAAACTCTACGACGCAAAACCCCCATTCCAGCAAAGAGTACACCAAATCCAGTTGCCAAATCCCTTTTCGAACAAGAGCGAGCCCCAATTGCAGCAAATAGGACCCTTGTTCCACTTCTTCCCAGTTTAGAAGACAAAGCTTATATTGTTGTCAGGAACTTTGTGCGCATCTTTCCTTCATGGAAAGATTATACCACAGACACAGAACAATTTCCAATATTCCTCCGCAACTTATGTGTAAGTAATGTACTAATGTTATTCATGGTAATTAGTGCATATGTTTTTGCTGACAGAAGACACAAGATTTCATTCTTTTAAATAGGCAAGGACCAAATTGGATAGTCAAGACGAGCAAGGGTTGGTTGCACTTTTCAAGCACTCGTTGATGAAGTATCGTTCCTACCTGAGGCAAGCGCACTTCGATGGCAAGCCCCTAAACGAAATTTCCGTAAAGTCTCCGGTGCTACATTTATCAGACAGTGACTGGAATAGTCTTGTTACACATTGGTCTCGTCTGCAGCGTAAGGTACTATCTATGATATCGCATCACAATTTGAACTACGTTTCTGCATGTGCCTTACCGTCTCACTTGTATGAAAACTGTTTGCAGAAGAACATTCATTCTCAAGGGACCACAGAATCTCGCAACTATACTACACACTGCATTGCTCTTATGAGTACCTCTTGCCCTGTATGACCATAATTACTTTCATCGCTGGTTGATTATGTAGCATCACTGCACATGTTAGCCTCGCTATCCTCCATTTGGTGGACATTATAAGATCCGTATCGACTCTTACATAAATTTAGAATCAACCCAATGCTTTTGAAGAGGTTCAACTCTGCAGTCCTCTTGTAAGGACTGAACGTCGTCTATCACTGTACTTACATTAACAGCTACTACCTCCGTCCCATAATATAAGAACGTTTTGTATAGTACACCAGTATACAAAACACTCTTATATTATGGGAAGGAGGGATTGGTTTATTGTGTAGCATTGTGCATCTTATCTCCCTCGCCCACCATTTACTAAAAAATATCAGATCTATATTTAATCTTACCAAAAAGTTGAATACATAGACAATGCCAGTGCAGAAGTGTAGCCCATTGCTCTTGTCCTTACATTTTGTCCTGTAACGCTTGTACTTACAGGGATTGGTAGTTGATTATGTAGCATCAATCTGCATCTTATCTTCATTATCCTCTATCCCTTCCAGTATTATCATATCTATAATTACTCTCTACAAAATGCAGAGTACAGGCAATGCTTATGAAGAAGTTTCTGTGCTAAAATTCTTGAGTTATCCTTCCCTTGACATGGAGCAGGGCATTATAGAGCCGGTGTTAACTGTTAATGTAAGTCAGTCCTTCTAAAGCCTTTATCCTCAACTGCTGTTTAATTTGCTCATACTCCCTATCATCAACTGCTGTTTAGTTTGCTGTTTCTATCAAAATGCATGTTCGCAACAACTGTAAGTTCCAAGTTTTAGTTGTAAAACCAAATTCCTTATTCATACCATGCACATTACTCAATACTCCCTATATGTATGCTTGTTTTGTGGATCTATAATGCAGTGTGTGGTGAAGCCGCCCACATTTGCACCTTGTCATCTCCTGTTTTATCTTACTGATGTGGCTGATGATATGAACAACATGCCATGCACATTAACCAAAATAGATACAATGATTCTCTTTGCCCTTCATCTATGCTTGTTTTGTTGACATGGTAATCCAGTAGTGTGGTGAAGCTGCCTGCATTATGAACAATGCTAAATTATGCTATTGATATTTTGAACTGACTCTTTATTTTCTAATTTGAAATTGGATGCAATTGACAGCACAGTTATCATCTTTGTTTATACACGTGTAAAACTTGTCATCTCTCTGCTTGTTTCAGGGTGATATGCCTGATGGCATGCACAAGTCTGCTGAAGGCTGTGAGACAAACCCAACATATATTGCAGCAAAGAAGGCAAAACATCTTGAAGATAACGAGACAACCCCAAAGTCATGTCTTCATGCAGTGTTCAAGTTACTTGAGACTAGCAGTCACACAAGCTCACAGAATTCGCTGTCTGAATCAGTTCGACTTCTTTAGTCCCAAGTTCAAGTAGAAAGGCATTCTGCAAATCAACTTCAACTTGAAGTCCTATCTCTAAGGAAGATCGCGGAGAACACCAATGAGAACCTCATTAAACTGCTACAGCTGGAAGCTATGACCGACATGCTAGGCCAGTCTCACAGCCTTGCTCAGTAGCTTGCGCAGCAGCTCCCGCGCAAGTCTAACCTTTCTTGAACTGTCCTGGAAGTGGTCTTGGTTCAGTACTATTTTGTTACGCTACAATGGCGCCCAGTTTTTGTAATCTGCTTCTTCATTGCGCTTTATGATCACTGGTGGCGAACTTCGATGCCCAGTGGATGTAATATACCATAAATCCTTTATTGTATAGTGTAGGTTTATTCTAAGTTACTATGCCATAATTTCTTTATTGTATAGAGTAGGTTTATTCTTAATTCCTACTAGTTACCGTATATGCCATCATTCGCTATCTGAAAAAAACAACAAAAATCTGATGTAGGCGACCGGGCCGAAACATTCGCCTCTAACAGGCCTGCATTTTAGCGAGCCACAATTTGGTCAGCCTGCAACTTTCTTGGGCCTGAAAGGCCATTGGGGCCTTCACACTTTGCGCGAGGCCCGAACTTACACGGGCCTCCATTCGGCCCAAAGTTTAGTTGGGCCTTTAGTGGACCCAGCGCTTAGTTGGGCCAATGTAGCTTCGGGCCATTAACAGGTCGAATATTCTCCTGGTCTGTTACGGCCCAGAAGATACCATGGGCCTTTAGCAGGCCGAAATGCATGTTGGGCCTCAATTTTCAATAGTCGTCCACGGGCCATTAGCAGGCTGAAATGTAGGCCGGGCCATTATTGGCCTAGTTATATGACGGGCCATTACCAGGCCCAAACATATCTCGGGCCTTAGTTGGCCCACTGATATCATGGGCCTTTAAGAGGCTGAAAGCTTAGTAGAGGCATCAACGGGCCGAATTATACGACAGGCCTTTAACAGGCCCAAAGTCACGTTGGACTGGACTGTTGCCACCTTGATCACGGGCCGTTAGTGGGCCGGATGTCGCGTCGGGCCATATATGGCCCATGGGCAGCACGGGCCATTCCCAGGTTAGAGTCATGCTAGTGAGTATTTGTGAATTGGAGAAATACTTGTGTTAAGGTTTGTGAGTCCCGTAGCATGCACATATGGTGAACCGTTATTGAACAAAGTTGGAGCATGAGATATTTTTTGATTGTCTTCCTTATGAGTGGCGGTCGGGGACGAGCGATGGTCTTTTCCTACCAATCTATCCCCCTAGGAGCATGCGCGTAGTACTTTGTTTTGATGACTAATAGATTTTTGCAATAAGTATGTGAGTTCTTTATGACTAATGTTGAGTCCATGGATTATACGCACTCTCACCCTTCCACCTTTGCTAGCCTCTCTATTGTCGCACAACTTTCGCCGGTACCATACACCCACCATATACCTTCCTCAAAACAGCCACCATACCTACTTATTATGGCATTTCCATAGCCATTCCGAGATATATTGCCATGCAACTTTCCACCGTTCCATTTTATTATGACACACTTCATCATTGTCATATTTCTTTGCATGATCATGTAGTTGACATCATATTTGTGGCAAAGCCACCTTTCATAATTCTTTCATACATGTCACTCTTGAATCATTGCACATCCCGGTACATCGCTGGAGGCATTCATATAGAGTCATATTTTGTTCTAAGTATCGAGTTGTAATTCTTGAGTTGTAAGTAAATAAAAATGTGATGATCTTCATTATTAGAGCATTGTCCCATGTGAGGAAAAAAAAAGAGGCCAAAGAAGCCAAGCCAAAAAAAGAGAAAAAAAATGAGAGAAAAAGAGAGAAGGGGCAATGCTACTATCCTTTTTCCACACTTGTGCTTCAAAGTAGCACCATGATCTCCATGATAGAGAGTCTCCTATTTTGTCACTTTCATATACTAGTGGGAAATTTTCATTATAGAACTTGGCTTGTGTCGGTGTTCTGGGAACCGGGGTACCTAGACTTGCCTACTTGCAGACCACAGCGTGGCTTCATCAGCGGCCTGGTACGGCCCTTCTCCAGCATCAACAACACAAGACCCTCGCGAGGGGCCAAGCCTCGCGAGGCGGACGACGCCAAGACCTCCGGAGGGAGCGGCTTCCCCAGGCCGGCTCCTGAGGAGCGGAGATTTCCATGCAAGCCCCACCTCGTGAGGTTCAGATGACGCAAGCCATGACGACCAAGGCCAGGCGGGTGCCAGCAGGCGCAGTACAACAGGTTTCCTCTTCGGTGCTAAGGAAGCAAGCGCAGACGTAGAGTCCCAAGGAATCAGCCAAAGGTTTCCATTCCCGTGCTACAAGACCAGGACGGCAGAACGAAGGTCATCGCCGAGCCCACCACGACGTCACGACCAGAAGCTTTGCAGGCGAAGACCACCTTTCGTCAAGATAAGATGTACTACTTGTCTCCCTTCAAACTTGTCCGTTGTGGGATCCCTTCCCGCCTTCATTTTGGGGGAAGAGGACCGAGACCACTATAAATATAGCTAGTCCACCACCATAGAAGGGGGACGAAACCCAGACCATCCTCACCAGCTCACACCAGCACAAGAACACTCCTCCTGAGGTTGTTCTCTCTCTGTACTAGTTCATCCTCAGCCCACCTCGAGGCCAATCCACCACAAAGCATGAGTAGGGTTCTACAAAGCAAGGTGGCCCGAACCTGGGTAAACTGCTGAGTCCCTTTCCTTTCTTGTTCATCGAGCTAGGCGGTGAGATCGATGAGTCGGCAGGCTTGGGAGATTGAGTTCTTCGCACGCACCCCAGGGTTCAAACCTTTCTTGGGTCTGCGGAGCCCTGAATCCGATAGTTTGTATATTCCAACGATGGGCTTCCTAAAATTTCCCGAGGTCTTCATGAGCAAGCAAGTTGGATGCACACCCACTTAGTTTTCTTTTGAGCTTTCATACACTTATAGCTCTAGTGCATCCGTTGCATGGCAATCCCTACTCACTCACGTTGATATCTATTGATGGGCATCTCCATAGCCCGTTAATACGCCTAGTTGATGTTAGACTATCTCCTTCTTTTTTGTCTTCTCCACAACCACCATATTCTATTCCACCTATAGTGCTATGTCCATGGCTCACGCTCATGTATTGCATGAAAGTTGAAAAAGTTTAAGAACACTAAAAGTATGAAACAATTGCTTGGCTTGTCATCGGGGTTGTGCATGATTTGAATATTTTGTGTGATGAAGATGGAGCATAGCCAGACTATATGATTTTGTAGGGATAAGCTTTCTTTGGCCATGTTATTTTGAGAAGACATAATTGCCTTGTTAGTATGCTTGAAGTATTGTTGTTTTTATGTCAATATTAAACTTTTGTTTTGAATCTTATGGATCTGAACATTCATGCCACAATAAAGAAAATTACATGGATAAATATGTTAGGCAGCATTCCACATAAAAAATTATGTTTTTTATCATTTACCTACTCGAGGACGAGCAGGAATTAAGCTTGGGGATGCTTGATACGTCTCCAACGTATCTATAATTTTTGCTTGTTCCATGCTATTATATTATCTGTTTTGGATGTTTTATATGCATTAATATGCTATTTTATATTATTTTTGGGACTAACCTATTAACCTAGAGCCCAGTGCCAGTTTCTGTTTTTTCCTTGTTTTTTAGCTTCGTGGGAAAGGAATACCAAACGTAGTCCAAACGGAATAAAACCTTAGCGACGATTTTTCTTGGACCAGAAGACACCCAGGAGACTTGGAGATGAAGTCGGAGGAGCCACGAGGCGGCTACAAGGGTGGAGGGCGCGCCCCCCTGCCTTGTGGGCCCCCTGTGACTCCCCTGACCTAATTCTTTCGCCTATATATTCACATATGTTCCCAAACCACCAGAAGCATCCACGAAAAGACTTTTCCACTGCCGCAACCTTCTGTACCCGTGTGATCCCATCTAGGGACCTTTTCTGGTACCCTGCCGGAGGGGGATTCGATCACGGAGGGCTTCTACATCAACTCTACTGCCCTTCCGATGAAGCGTGAGTAGTTTACCTCGGACCTACGGGTCCATAGCTAGTAGCTAGATGGCTTTTTCTCTCTCTTTGATTCTCAATACCATGTTCTCCTCGTTGTTCTTGGAGATCTATCCGATGTAATATTCTTTTGCGGTGTGTTTGTTGAGATCCGATGAATTGTGGATTTATGATCAGCTTATCTATGAATATTATTTGAATCTTCTCTGAATTCTTATATGCATGATTTGATATCTTTGTAATTCTCTTCGAATTATCGGTTTGGTTTGGCCAACTAGATTGGTTTTTCTTGCAATGGGAGAAGTGCTTAGCTTTGGGTTCAATCTTGCGGTGTCCTTTCCCAGTGACAGTAGGGGCAGTAAGGCCCATATTGTATTGTTGCCATCGAGGATAAAAAGATGGGGTTTACATCATATTGCTTGAGTTTATTCCTCTACATCATGTCATCTTACTTAATGCGTTACTCTGTTCTTCATGAACTTAATACTCTAGATGCAGGCAGGAGTCGGTCGATGTGTGGAGTAATAGTAGTAGATGCAGAATCGTTTCGGTCTACTTGACGCGGACGTGATGCCTATATTTCATAATCATTGCCTTGGATATCGTCATAACTTTGCGCTTTTCTATCAATTGCTCGACAGTAATTTGTTCACCCACCGTATTATTTGCTATCTTGAGAGAAGCCTCTAGTGAAACCTATGGCCCCCGGTTCTATTTTCCATCATATTACTTTCCGATCTACTATTTTGCAATCTTTTATTTTGAGATCTATAAACCAAAAAACCCCAAAATATTTACTTTATCTTTTGCTTAGTTCTACCTATCTCTATCAGATCTCACTTTTACAAGTAACCGTGAAGGGATTGACAACCACTTTATCGCGTTGGGTGCAAGTTGTTTGATTGTTTGTGCAGGTGCTAGGTGATTTGTGCGTTGTCTCCTATTGGATTGATACCTTGGTTCTCTAACTGAGGGAAATACTTATCTCTACTTTGCTGCATCACCCTTTCCTCTTCAAGGGAAAAACCAATGCAAGCTCAAGAAGTAGCACGCCACAAGTTCCAGAACTACGAGATCCAATCTAGAGGCCTTCTCCGGCAATCTGTCGGAGGCGTCAACGGCCATGGAGGGGTTCTTCATCAACACCCTTGCCCCTCCGATGATGCGTAAGTAGTCTACTACAGACCTACGGGTCCGTAGGTAGTAGCTAGATGGCTTATTCTCTCTTTTTGATCTGCACTACAATGTTCTCCTCGGTGTTCTTGGAGATCTATTTGATGTAATGACTTTTTGCGGTGTGTTTGTTGTGATCCGATGAATTGTGAATTTATGATCAGTTATATCTATGAATATTATTTGAGTCTTCTCTAAACTCTTTTATGCATGATCTTTATAGCCTCGTATTTCTTCTCCAAAACTTTGGTTTGGTTTCGCCAACTAGATTGATTTTTCTTGCCATGGGAAGAGGTGCTTTGTGATGGGTTCGATCTTGCGGTGCTCAATCTCAGTGACAGTAGGAGACATGACACACATGTATTGTTGCCATTAAGGAAAAAAATATGGGGCCTATTCCTACATGAATAGATCTTGTCTACATCATGTCATCATTCTTATTGCATTACTCCGTTTCTTCATGAACTTAATACACTAGATGCATGCTGGATAGTGGTCGATGTGTGGAGTAATAGTAGTAGATGCAGGCAGGAGTCGGTCTACTAATGTTGGGCTTGATGCCTATATACATGATGATTGCCTTGGATATCGTCATAATTATTTGCTTTTCTATCAATTGCCCAATAGTAATTTGTTTACCCATCGTATGCTATTTTATAGAGAGAAGCCTCTAGTGAAATCTACGGCCCCCGGGTCTATTTCCTACCATATTAAAACAAAAAATACCTTGCTGCAATTTTCATCTATTTATTTTATTTTGTGTTTTTGTTATATTTATTTATCCAATCTCATACAATTTAATCTATCTCAATACCGAGGAGGGATTGACAACCCCTCCAACGCGTTGGGTTGCAAGTATTTATTATTTGTGTGCAGGTGTTGTTTACATAGTGTGGGTGGATCCTCCTACTGGATTGATAACCTTAGTTTCATAACTAAGGGAAATACTTACCATTGTTATGATGCGTCATCCTCTCCTCTCCGGGGAAATACCAACGCAGATACAAGCAATCACGAAAAATATCTGGCGCCGTTGCCGGGGAGGATCAAGTCTTCCGTTCACATGTCATTCCCTGGCACCGGGGAGACGCCATCAACATCTATCAAGTACCCAATCACAAAGCTCATCTCCTTGCAATTTACTTTATTTGCCATTTGCCTCTTGTTTTCATCTCCCCCACTTCTAAAACGTTTTTGCAAAAAGCACAAAAATATTTGCCTTCTTTTTCGTTTGCCTTTTTCTCGTTCGATCTTTTGTTTTCTTGCGATCTTGTTTGCTCTCATCATCATGCCTAGATCTGAAAAGAGTAGTAATGCTTTTGCCACCGGTGCAAGCTCTTTGGACAATCCGTCCGTGCTTTTGAAACTTATGAAAAATAAAGAAAATATTCATGAAGTTGCTAAAGAAAAATTTGATGATTTTGATCCTCATGAAGCAGAAACTACTATCTTGCATACTAAAAAACTCCGCGTAGGTAGCGGTAATATTATTGGAAAAGGTGTAGTTCAAGATTTCTTTACATGTGCCGGTACGTTACCTATGCCAGGAGGGTCAATCCTTAATAAAACCTCTAGTCTTGCGGATGCAATATCTTTGCTAATAGTTGAATTGAAAGACAACTTGTTCACATGCATCCTTGCATACAACGGATCTTATTAGAATTCTCAAATAGTCATGATCCTTTTGTTAAACGCGTTACCACAGTATTTTTAGCGTATGAATTTGGGCATATTATGAAAGAAGCACGTGAAATTTTTGCTCATTACAATATAAATTGCGGTTGCCTTCCTATAGAGGAGATCCTTTTTAATCAAGAAGAGATTAGGAGATTACAATCTCCAGATTATGCTACTTATAATGAAAATCTAAGAAAAAGGGTTCCTCTCGATGTATTGATTGATAAGATTTCTGAACTCAATGGCAATTTTGCTATACAAAATAATGGATTAGAGTTTGTGCTTAGGGACAAATTTAGGGAGTTTAATCAAAGGAACGTTTATAATGAAGAGATAATTATCAAATATAAAGGGCCAAAGGAGGAATATATTCCTCCCAAACTTGATCTCATAGATCCCTATCCAATTAAATTTAGCCCTTCTGATTATTTTTGCTTCCCACAAAGGATACTTGCAACTGAAAGGAGGGAATATGAGATGAGCATGGATGATCTCCCTCACTTCTATTACAATACTTGAATCTATGTATTATGCCTAGCTAGGGGCATAAAACAATAGCACTTGTTGGGAGGAAACCCAATGAATAAAATATGTTTTCCTCTTTTTTTATTTTTTTGTATGTTTGCACAATTATGCATCTGTTATGATTGTGTTTTTATGTTTTAATTAGTGTTTGTGCCAAGTAATGCCTTTAGGATGGCTTGGGTGATAGTTGATTTGATCTTGCTGGGAAACATAAACTTTTACTTTCAGTAGAAGAATTGTTAACAATCATTGGAGCGACGAAAAACTCTGAATTTTTTACAAAAGATTTATATAAGAATTTATTCTGTTGTCCTAGTATTTAATTTTTTTTGAAGTTATAGAAGTATGAGTAAAATTCGAGTCTTTACAGACTGTTCTGTTTTTGACAGATTCTGATTCCGTTGCATTGTGTGCATATTTTGATGAATCTATGGACTATATCAGGGTGTATTAGCCATAGTAAAGTTAGAATACAGTAGGTATAATGCAATAACAAAATATTAATGGGTTTGCAACAGTACTTAAAGTAAAGATTGGTTTTCTTATACTAACGGATCTCACGAAGGTTTTTGCTAAGTTTTGGGTGAGATCACGATGGATGAAGGAATAAGGAGTGAAAATAGCCTAAGCTTGGGGATGCCCATGGCACCCCAAGTTAATATTCTATTAGAACCAAGCAACTAAGCTCTTTCTTCTAACAACCATCGGTAATTTTACTTAGAGCTATATTTTTATTCGTCACATATCATGAGTTTTGCTTGGATCGTCTTGTATTATATGAGTCTTTGCTTGTTTTGCTTCTTCTTTTGTCATAATCATCCATGCTGGACACACCTATTTGCGAGAGGCATAATTGTTGGGGAATGTTGCATGGAAAACAAAAAAAATTACGCACATGCAAGATCTATCCATGGAGATGCATAGCTATGAGAGGGGGATAGCATCTTCATACACTTGAAGATCGCTAAGCGGAAGCGTTTATCAATGCAATTGATGTAGTCGTACACCTTCACGATCCGTCCCGATCAAGTACCAAACATACGACACCTCCGCGTTTAGCACACGATCAGCTCAATGACGTCCTTGCCTTCTCGATCCAGCAAGAGAGGCGAAGTAGTAGATGAGTTCCGGCAGCACAACGGCGTGGTGACGGTGGTGGTGAAGAACAATCTCCGCAGGGCTTCGCCAAGCACAATGGAAACTATGAAGGAGGATAAACTAAAGGGGGCGGGGTTGCCGACACACGGCTTGGTGATCTTGATGTGTCTTGGGTGCTAGCCCTGCCCCTCTATTTATATGTTGAGCCCTGGGGTCATTTCTTGGTGAAAGAGCCTCCTCAAAGTCGGTTTAGCCCGCAAGGCAAGAGTCCTTCTCGGACTCCAGGACCAGACGACAGGGTCCTTGGCGTCTGGCCCCAGACGCCAGGGTCCCTGGCGTCTGGCCCCTGGCCTTCACAAAACTTCCTTTTTACACCTTCCTAAAGCCTCGTGGGCTTTACCCCTTGGCCCAAATAAAGTGTTCTCGCACCAGAACATTTCGGGAAACATCCGAAACCCCTTCCGGTGAATTCCGGAACCCTTCCGGAGAGCAAACACTATTATCCCCTATATTAATCTTTACCTCCGGACTATTCTGGAGCTCCACGTGATGTCTGTGATCTCTGTCGGTGTTTGATGTCTACTACGCAACTTTATTCTTGTAGACTCGTGTTGGCCTCCAAGCGCAGAGTTTTGTAGGACAGTAGCTATTTTCCCTGAAGTGGATGACCTAAGGTTTATCAATCCATGGGAGGCATAGGATGAAGATGGTCTCTCTCAAACAACCCTGCAATCAAATACAAGAAATCTCTTGTGTCCCCAACACACCCAATACAATGGCAATTTGTATAGGTGCACTAGTTCGGCGAAGAGATGATGATAAAAGTGTAATATGGATGGTAGAAATATATTTTTATAATCTGAATAAATAAAAACAGCAAGGTAGCAAGTGACAAAAGTGAGCACCAACGGTATTGCAATGCTTGAAAACAAGGCCTAGGGTCCGTACTTTCGCTAGTGCAATCTCTCAACAATGCTAATATAATTGGATCATATAACCATCCCTCAACGTGCGATGAAGAATCACTCCAAAGTTCCTATCTAGCAGAGAACATAAGAATAAATTGTTTGTAGGGTACGAAACCACCTCAAAGCTATTCTTTCCGATCGATCTATCCAAGAGTTCATACTAAAATAACACCAAAGAAAATTCAGATTCGTAATGCTCAATCCAACACAAAGAACCTCAAAGAGTGCCCCAAGATTTCTACCGGAGAAACAAACACAAGAACGCGCATCAACCCCTGTGCATAGATTACCCCAATGTCACCTCGGGAATCCGCGAGTTGAGTGCTAAAACATATATCAAGTGAATCAATATAATACCCCATTGTCACCACGGGTATTCGTATGCAAGACATATATCAAGTGCTCTCAAATCCATAAAAGTATTCAATCCGATAAAACGAAATCTCAAAAGGAAAACTCAATTCATCACAACAAGATAGAGAGGGGAAAACACCATATGATCTGACTATATTAACAAAGCCCGTGATACATCAAGATCGTGACATCTCAAGAAAATGAGAGAGAGAGAGAGAGAGAGAGATTAAACACATAGCTACTGGTACAAACCCTCAGCCCCGAGGGTGGACTACTCCCTCCTCATCATGGTGGCCACCGGGAAGATGAAGATGGCCACCGGTGATGATCTCCCCCTCCGGCAGGGTGCCGGAACGGGGTCTAGATTGGATCTCGTGGATACAAAGGCCTTGCGGCGGCGGAACTTCTGATCTAGGGTCTCCCAGAGGGTTTTTTGAATATTTGATGATTTATAGGGCGAAGAGGGGGTGCGGGAGGCCACCGAGGTGGGCACAACCCACCTGGGCGCGCCTGGGCCCCCAGGCGCGCCCTGGTGGGTTGTGCCCCCCTCGGGGCACCCCCCAGGTGCTGCTCTGGCCCATTAGATGTCTTCTGGTCCATAAAAAATCCACAAAAAGTTTCACGGTGTTTGGACTCCGTTTGATATTGATTTCCTGCGATGTAAAAAACAAGCAAAAACAGCAATTGGCACTGGGCACTGGGTCAATAGGTTAGTCCCAAAAAAAAATATAAAGTTGCTATAAAATGATTGTAAAACATCCAAGAATGATAAAATAACAGCATGAATACTTCATAAATTATAGATACGTTGGAGACGTATCAGCGTTCTGGGAACCAGGGTACCCAGACTTGCCTGCCTGCGGCCCATGGCGTGGCTCTATCGACGGCCTGGTATGACCCTTCTTCAGCATCGGCAAGACATGACCCTCGCGAGGGGCCAAGCCTCGCGAGGCGAACGACGCCAAGACCTCCGGAGGGAGCGGCCTCCCTAGGCTGGCTCCTGAGGAGCGGAGATTCCTATGCAAGCACCCATCTCATGAGGTTCGGGTGACGCAAGCCATGACGACCAAAGCCAGGCGGGCGCCTGCAGGCGTAGCGTAGGAGGTTTCCTCTTTTGTGCTAAGGAGGCAAGCTCAGGCGCAGAGTCCCGAGGAATCACCCAAAGGTTTCCATTCCCGTGCAACGAGACCAAGACCGCCAGGACGGCAGGACGGATGTCATCGCCGAGCCCACCACGATATCACGACCAGAAGCTTTGCAGGCGAAGACCACCTTTCGTCAGGATAAGATGTACTACTTGTCCCCTTCAAAATTGGCCGTTGAGGGATCCCTTCCCGCCTACATTTTGGAGGAAGAGGACCAAGGCCACTATATATAGGTTAGCCACCACTGTAGGAAAGGGAGATCGAATCCTCAGCTCAAACCCACACAAGAACAGACCTCGTGAGGTTGTTCTTCCTTTGTACTAGTTCATCCTCAGCCCCTCGCGAGGCTAATCCACCCCAAAGCAGGAGTAGGGTCTTACACCGCAAGGTGGCCCGAACCTGGGTAAACTGTCGTGTCTCTTTCCTTTCCTGTTCATCAAGCTAGGCCGTGAGAGCGACGAATCGGTTGGCTAGAGAGGTCGAGTTCTTCGCATACGCCCCAGAGTTCAAACCTTTCTTGGGTCAGTGGAGCCCTGAATCTGACATTTGCTGCACCAGGTAGGGGCGTGTCGAGGCTCTTCTCCGACCTTTGCCCCGTTTCTGCCCCCGTCGCCTTCATGGAGGAAGGTCCCCGAGCTTACGCCAAACATTGGGCTGCCAGAGCCACTCAAGCGGCGCCTACCGGCCACGGAGCTCGGTGCCCCACGCTCCCCGTGACCGTCGTGACCGCCGGAGCGATCGACTGTCGGTGACCCGAGCTACTTCCACCCCCCATGTGCAGTGCCACACTCGCGTCACCGCGCAGTGTTCTGGTTATGCCGTCGCACGTGAGTTACTGCGATGCAGGTTGGCGGAAAGAGGGGACGACGCTTTGCTCGGCCGAGTTGCCGATCTGCTCGACGCCGCCTGCGAGGGCGCAGCACCTTTCTGCATCACGCCCACGTCGCGGACGCCATCGAGAGCTTGCGCCTGCCCCCGCGCCGTCCGCTCGCCCTTCCGAGGAGAGCACGGAGGACCTTGCGGCAGGGGTCTGGTGCGAGGCGCCGCTGACCCGACCCAAAGTGCGTTTCCCCGGGGCACGGCCGGGGTAGGCGACCCCTCCTGGAGCCACGTTGAAGGGCCGCCCCCTGATCGACATGACCAGACGCTAAGGATGATGGGCCACAGAGCTAGGGGGCTGGGGGCTGGCCTCAAGAAGACGGCCCCCGGCGCCCCCATACCACCGCCAATGGGTTCGTTGTACGGGCAGAGGGGAAGCCCGTGCGCACTCCCCTCATTGGCTCGGACGATGGAGTCGCCAAGGTCGCCCGTGACCGGGGTCCTTTACGAGCTGGCCCGGCGCCCTGAAGACGCCTCCCACGGCAACAACAGTCAGTTACGATCAACACCATTTGGATATGCCGCGCTAACCTTGGATCGTTGGTAAATCGTGCCAAGATGGTGCCCTCCGGGGGTTGGCCTCACCTCGGGCAAGCAGGACACGCCCGGAGGCCAAACAAGGGGCGTGCCCCACGCGCGGCGGCAGCTCGGCGCAAAGGATTCCCCCGTGCTGCGGGGCGAGCGGCGCCGCCCCCACCCCGGTGTGTGCAAGCCAGAAGCGAGTCTTCTCCTGGGGATGGCGCCGGTGAGCCCTCTCCCCCAGAGGAGGCCCACAACCCCCTCGCCACCGCTCGCATGGCCCCTTGCCCCTTGGTCCTGTCCTGGTTTCCGGATGCCCCAACGGTGTCCGGGGGATGCGCGGAGCGGGGTTCCTACCCAGGGGGCGGGGACTGTTCCTCAACTCGCCATGACCAAGGCCATGCGCCCGTGAAGATCTCCGCTCGTGACACTCTCAGGTAATAATGAGTGGGGGCTGTACACGCCCTGGAGTCTCCTGAGCTTCGCCCTCGGGCCTCACGGGGGCTCCCACCCACGTCCAAGTGGAAGCACCATGCTCCGCGCTGGCAGTCAACACTGTCACCCAATGACTATGCCCACGCCCATTGGAAGCACTGAGCTCCGCGCTGGTGAGAAGACTAGTGTAGGCGCCGGACGCGGTCGCCTTATTTGATCTCTTTTGTAACCCGATTTGCTGCCTTTGGAATGAAATTTGGAGTTTCGCGCGCCTATTAAAAGAAAAAATGGGGGAATTTTCCGATTTGTAGTGTTCTTTGCTCTTTGATTTATGTTGGAGGCCTGGCTCCTGCCTGCTACTCCCTCTGCGAGTGCCCCGCGAGCGGGGGCTATGGGGTATGGTGTGCGCATCTGGGCTAGCCTGGGCAGCGTCAAGGCCCCCTCGGGGCCAAGGATGTAACTGCCGTAGGCCCGCCTGCGCGCACACCTTGCCAAAGCTTTGGCATTCGACTCCTCGCGCAGCGCTCTCAAGCAAGCCAGTAGGCGTGCCAGGGGGCCTTAAGCTCTCACGAGCCCCCGAAGGGCTCGCCTCAGGAGAGATGTGCCTCTGCGATACAAGAACCCATCCAAGGCCGCGAACACAAAAGATAAGTCGCGTCAACTACTCTAGTCTGGAGCCCTCCGGCTCACGACGACACGTTCAAAATTAACCTAGAGGGCACATCATTGTTTCATACATTACAGGGGAGCCCCCTCCAAAAAATGCTTTCACGCCCCGTGGGGCCGTGCCTGAAATCTATGCAAGAAAAGCAGGGAATTACAAGCCTAGCGAGGTGCGCTATCGCCGGTGTCGCTGTCATCGTCATCACCATCAGCCCCGCCCTCTTCGGTCGCGAGTGCAGTCACGTTATCGGCAAGGGCGAATTCTTGGATCAGGTCGTCCACCCAACTCGCCCTGGGTTACCCTGGGCACGGGGGCTATCGCGGTGTTGAAGTCAAAATCCGGATTGAGGCTGAGAAGGTAGCTGAAGACGCGCGAGAACGCGCCCCCAAGGAGATCTCGGCTCTTCTCTTCGATGAGCTGGCGCACCCTCGCGGCCTTGCCTTCGAGGCAGGTCACGACTTGGGTGAAGAAGCGGAGGTAGCCGACATCGTCAGCTTCGTACGGGCGGGCGATGCTCTCCTCGCAGATGGTGTCCAAGGCCCGATTGGCCCTGACCCTGAGGTCCTCGAGCATCAAGGAGCGCTCGCGCTACAGTGTTCGGTGGCGGCTCGCGTCGTCCGTAGCCCTCTCCACAAGGGACGTGACACCCGTGACCTGCTGCTGGAGCGAGGACAGCTCGGCTTCAGCGGAGACCCGGGCTTCTTCGGCAACCTTCCCGCGCCGCTCTGTCGCGGCCAGCTCCATCTTGAGGGCATCAGCCTTGCCCTGCAGCTCGACCGCCGTTGTTTGAAGCGAGTCTCCTAGAGCCCCAGCTTTCGGCGGTATTCTTTGATGAGGGCTTTGCGGATCCCCACCACCTTTTGGTCAACCTCCCGCTGAATTCTCACCTCCCGAGAGGCAAGGGCGTCCTCGGCCGTGGCTACTTGGCGCTCCCTCACCTCCAACCGCTCGTGCTCCAGGCTGTGATCTAAGGCCTCGAGCGTCAGCGCGTCCTCGCGTGCCTGGACTCCCTTCTCGTCTGTAGGAGCCACGCCTGGCGACGCCACCAGGGCGGCTCTGCGCGCCTGGACTTGACGCTCAAGGGCGGCGTTCGAGGCTTGGAGCTCCCTCTCGCGCTCCTCGGCCGCCTCACGGCAAAGGTCTGTGGCCTTGGCGTCCTCCAGAGCACGGGCACAAGCCTCACGAGAGGCCACAAGAGACTCATCGGCCTCCGTGTGGGCGCGCTCATGCTGCAAGTGCCCGAGGTTAATGGCGACCTTCAGTTGTTGCCATTCGCGGGCCAGGCGGAGGCCCTCCGCCTCGAGGCATGCGTCAACATCGACAAGCTCCCCCCCAAGCCAACCCAGCGCACTCGTCGCTTCCCAGAGAGGGTCATGACGGACGGTGCTGCGTCTGCGAGCGAGCTTCAGTGCGCGACCGAGCCCTTCTTCCACGCCCTGGACTGTTGAAGAGGCGCGGGACGACTCACCCGTCTCCGGCAGGGGCTGGTGGCCGGAGCTCCTTCGGCCGCTCCCCGGACTCCGGTAGAAGCGCTGCGTGGCCTGGCCCCGCCGCTCGAAGATGAAGCCGATGCGGGGATCGCCCAACCGCCCGAAAGAATCAACGGAGGAGCCCTTGGCACGCCCCTCGTACCCCAGAGGTGGCCCTGGGGGAAGGGCGCCGGGAGAGCGGCCCCATGGCCTTCCAGCGGCAGCTCCGGCTCATGGACCGGCACCACCTCCCGCGCGATTGCTCGGCCCAGGAGGTCTGGAGTCGTGGGCAAACCAGAGGCTTCCGGAGGTCGCACCCCGGGCTGCCTCACCGCCGCGGCCAAAGGGATCCTGAGGAGCAAAAGTCAGAAAAGAATGCGGCACACGAAAATCCAGGAGGACAAGGTACTTAGTCATCCACAGCTATCCACTTCCTTTGTTTCAGGGCCCGTGGGGCGCCGCCGCAGCAGCTCCCGAGCAACTTCCTCTTGCGGAGTACCCCGAGATTCGGAAGGGGTACGCCGAAGGCTGGTACATTGCCCCTCACGGTGAGGGCGGTAGCCGCATTCAGGGGCAGGGTTCCCCCCGTTCTGCCTGTGGGGTGTGGACCATCACCTCAGGAGCACTTGGTGGTTCCTGCCCTCCAGCAGCCGCCTCAGGAGCACTTGGTGGCGCCTGTCCTCCAGTTGCCGCCTCAGGAGCGCTCGACGGCGCTCGCCCCCCTGCGACCACCTCTGGGGCGTGTGCCACAGCATCGACAGGCACGGGAGCCACCAGGACGGGGTTCTCACGGGGCCCCGCAAGACCCTCAGGGCACAGCCCCCACTCGTCGAAACAGGGCATCTTCTCTATGAAGGCCTCCCTGTTCGAGCAGTTGTACAAGAGGCACTCCTCGGCCGAGAGCGCGGCAGGCGCTGGGTCACCCGTCAGGAGCTAGAGCACCGTGCGTAGCGTCTTGGAAGGAAGCGAGGGCACCTGAAGCCTCATGGGGTCATTGGGGCCAGTGAAGGCCCACATTGGGCGAGAATGGCGCTGGAGCGGGGCGATGTGCCGCCGGACGAACTCCCTCACCACCATCGACACCGTCACCCCTACCTCCTTCAGCTTGGCAAGCCTAGACCAGACGCGCGCGAGCCACCGATCGACGAGCTTCGCATGTCCCCAGCCGGAGCTCAGCTCCGTCGGCGCCCGCGGGAGCAGGAGCAGGGGGCTGCGCACGGAGGCGTCCACGTACACCCACTGCTTCCAAAACCCCTTTGCATTCGGGCGGAGCGTGAAGTCGATGCCGAAGCCGGCTGTCGCCGCCACCGCCTAGAACGCCACACACCCCGAGCGCTGTCCGCCGTCGACCAGGTGGAGCGAGAAGAAATGGCAGAACAGGGCCACGGACAGGGCGATGCCCACGAGGGCCTCGCACAGGAAGGCAAAAGCACCAAGGAAGACGATGGACCCTGGGTCCAGATGCAGCGCTTAGATCTGATAGTGCGAGAGCACGGTGTTGAAGAAATCGAAAAAAGGGGGGACCAAGCCGTCCAGAAGGGCGTGAAGATTGATGGGGATCTCGGTGGCCCCCATGTCGGCCAAGGCCCGGGAGGCAGGCCAGACCGTCGTCGCCTTCCACTCATTGGAATCGGCGGCGAGGGCCTGCCGGACCTTGTCCAACCCCTACTGGTTGATCACCGTGGACCGGTCCAATGCGGGTTCTGACCCCGGTGAGGGCTCCGCGGGAGCGCGGGCTTTCCCTCCTCTCTTCGACCTAGGAGCCATGATGGCGGAAGAGGATTAGTGCTGGTGCGGAATCCGGAGAAGGAGGCGCTAGCACGCAAGGAAGAAGAGGAGCAGAGGACAGGCGCAGCAGGCAATGAAGGCTCGGCGGCAGGTGCTAGTCTTTTTGTCAGCCTGGGCAGTTGCCGAGGCAGCATGGGGAAGTGGAGACACCCACGTCCCGTCAGGCGCCATGCGTCAACTCGGTCCGCAGGAAATTGGGGCCCGCGGCGCTTCGCCCTTGCCCTTTGGCTTCGCCTCGAAGCCAAGTCCGAGCGCGCCTTGGGCCCGGGGGCTACTGTCGGCATTCTGGGAACCAGGGTACCCAGACTTGGCTGCCTGCGGTCCACGGGGTGGCTCCATCGACGACCTGGTACGGCCCTTCTTCAGCATCGCAAGACAAGACCCTCGTGAGGGGCCAAGCCTCGTGAGGCGGACGACGCCAAGACCTCCGAAGGGAGCGGCCTCCCTAGGCTGGCTCCTGAGGAGCGGAGATTCCTATGCAAGCACCCATCTCATGAGGTTTGGGTGACGCAAGCCATGACGACCAAGGCCAGGTGGGCGCCAGCGGATGCAGCGTAGCAAGTTTCCTCTTTTGTGCTAAGGAGGCAAGCGCAGGCGCGGAGTCCCGAGGAATCACCCAAAGGTTTCCATTCCCGTGCAACGAGACCAAGACCGCCAGGACGGCAGGACGGATGTCATCGCTGAGCCCACCATGACGTCACGACCAGAAGCTTTGCAGGAGAAGACCACCTTTCGTCAGGATAAGATGTACTACTTGTCCCCCTTCAAAATTGGCCGTTGTGGGATCCCTTCCCGCCTACATTTTGGAGGAAGAGGACCAAGGCCACTATATATAGGTTAGCCACCACCGTAGGAAAGGGAGATCAAATCCTCAGCTCAAACCCACACAAGAACAGACCACGTGAGGTTGTTCTTCCTCTGTAATAGTTCATCCTCAGCCCCTCATGAGGCTAATCCACCCCAAAGCAGGAGTAGGGTCTTACACCGCAAGGTGGCCCAAACCTAGGTAAACTGACGTGTCTCTTTCCTTTCCTGTTCATCAAGCTAGGCCTTGAGAGCGACGAATCGATTGGCTGGAGAGGTCGAGTTCTTCGCACACGCCCCAGAGTTCGAACCTTTCTTGGGTCAGCGGAGCCCTGAATCCGACAATCTCATCCAGGACTCCGAACAACATTCGGTCACCAACATACATAACTCATATAATACTATATCGTCAACGAACGTTAAGCATGCGGACCCTACGGGTTCAAGAATGATGTAGACATGACCGAGACGCTTCTCCAGTCAATAACCAATAGCGAGACCTGGATGCCCATATTGGTTCCTACATATTCTACAAAGATCTTTATCGGTCGAACCTTTATGACAACATACGTAATTCCCTTTGTCTGTCGGTATGTTACTTGCCCGAGATTCGATCATCGGTATCTTCATACCTAGTTCAATCTCGTTACCGACAAGTCTCTTTACTCGTTCCGTAATACATCATCTTGTAACTAACTCCTTAGTCACTTTGCTTGCAAGCTTCTTGTGATGCTTATTACCGAGAGGGCCCAGAGATACCTCTTTGTCATACGAAGTGACAAATCCCAATCTCGATTCATGCCAACTCAACAGACACCTTCGGAGATACCTGTAAAGCATCTTTATGATCACCCATTTATGTTGTGACATTTGATAGCACACAAGGTATTCCTCCGGTATCCGGGAGTTGCATGATCTCATTGTCGGATTCAGGGCTCCACAGACCCAAGAAGGTTCGAACTCTGGGGCGTGTGCGAAGATCTCAACCTCACCGGCCTCTAGCTCATCGCCCTACAGCCTAGCTTCACTGGATACACGCTCGAGCAGGGAAGAAGATGAACACGGTAGTTTACCCAGGTTCGGGTCACCTTGCGGTGTAAAATCCTACTCCTGCTTTGTGGTGGATTGGCCTCATGAGGAGGTTTGAGGATGAACTAGTACAGTGGGTGAGCTGCCTCGCGAGGGCTCAGGGGGTGAGAATGAGTCGACCCCTTCTACGGTGGTGGCTAACCTATATTTATAGTGGCCTCGGTGCTCTTCCCTCCAAACTTAGGCGGGAAGGGATCCCACAATGGCCAATTCGAAAGGGGACAAGTAGTACATCTTATCCTGACAAAAGGTGGTCTTCGCCTGCAAAGCTTATGGTCATGACGCAGCAGTGGGCTCGGCGATGATGTCCGTCCTGCCGAGCTCGTGGTCTTGGTCATGTTGCACTGGAATGGAAACCTTTGGAGGGCTCCTTGGGAACCCACGTCTGTCCTTGCTCCCTTAGCACCGAAAGGGAAACTGTCTCCTCTGCGCCCGCTGGCGCCCGCCTGGCCTTGGTCATGATGGCTCACATCATCGCAGCCTCAGGAGGCCAGGTACCTGCATAGAAATCTCCACTCCTCGGGAGGCCGCCTGGGGAGGCCGCTCCCTCTGGAGGTCTTGGTGCCGTCCGCCTCGCGAGGCCGGGGGGCCCTTGCGAGGGTCTTGTCTTGAAGGTCTTGCCGCTGGGCCGTACCAGGCCGTCGAGGGAGCCACACCGTGGGCTGCAGGCAGGCAAGTCTGGGTACCCTGGTTCCAAAAATGCCGACAGTAGCCCCCGGGCCCAAGGCGCGCTCGGGCTGGCTTCAAGGCGAAGCCAAGGGGCAAGGGCGAAGCGTTGCGGGCCCCAACCGCCTGCGAGCGAGGCTGACGCGTGGCGCCCGACGGGACACGGACGACTCCACTTCCCCCATGTCGCCTCGGTAACTGCGCCGACTAACCAACTGCCTTGTGCATGCACAGGGCCATCATCACTCGAAACATGGAGGGGTGTCGGTTGGCCTTCGACTTCCTATAAGAGGGCGAAGGAGGCGGAGCCCCCAGGCCGTCTTCATCCTCTCACCTTCAGTCCCTTTGTCTCCTTGCCATAGCCTCCATGGCACCGATTAGGAAGTTCTCCACCGCCGAGAAAGGGAAGGCTCCACAGGAGGTGCCACAGGCGCTCCCGTCGAAGAGGGGCAGCGGCCGCCCTCGTCGGGCCACCGCAACACCCACGACAGCCCCTTCCCGACACGAGTGCACACCGCCGGGAGTTCATGTTGGCCCGATCGTCCGTGCATAGGGCCCTTCCCACGGGGGTGACCACGGGCACTGTGGAGGACGAGGCCGTGGGGGAAGCAGGCGACGGCCGCGCGACCGCCTCACCCACGGGCCCATACTGACAGTACAGCCCGCGAGTTCGTGGTGTGGGTGACAATGCCGCCGTGCACCTGGATCCGGCTCCTGCGCGCCTTGGCTGAGGAGTTGCCGGCGTGGGGACCCATCGAGCTATGGCTATAGCATGATGGCTGCTGCAGCCAAGCCTCGCAGGCAAAGGTCGAAGCTACCTTCTCCGGTGATGTCTTCATGACCCGGGGTTGGGGGACGGTCGCCCGCGCCTGTGGCTCGGAAGGGAGGCATGCCCTTCATTTTAGGTATGATAGGGCATCGATGCTTTTCTTCAAGTTCTTCGGGGCAGACGGCGGACGCCTGGAGTGCTGCTCCAGGGGTGGCAACAACAGCGGCGAGGCCTCCCGCGGGGAACTTGCCCTTGGCCTCAGTACCTCCAGCAGCAGCGGCGCCGCCTCCGGGTCGAGCTCAAGCGACGACGACTACGATGAGCCGCCGTGCCACCGCGCTCGAGTCTAGGAGGAGGATGACACCGGCTGGGTGTCGTGATGCCGGAGCCTCCTGAGTTGTGGTCCTCGGGAGATCTTCTCTTTTGTTTTGTTTCCTGCGTAGAAAATCGTGAAGGGCCCCGCAAGGGTGTGTAAGGACCGTGGCGCTTGTACATTAATGTTAATATTCCTGGCTTGCAACATATTTGCATTTCTTGCTTGGGCACGGGCCCCCTTTTTGCCCCCGCGGTAGCTTAGTGCTCTACGCCGACAGGACGTAGTCCCCAGGCAAGCTTCAGCTGGCGTTGGTATGCCAAGTCACGATGCCGTGGTCAAGGCCAGGAGGTGAGCGGCCCGAGGTCCGGTAAGATCCCCTGAGGCGCGATGCTCAGGAGGTCCCCTTTGGCATGCAAGCAGCTCCCGAGAGACTAAGAGGAAGGTTTCCTTGCCCAAGCAAGGTCGCAACAAAACAAAGCATTGGAGGCAAGGCTCATGCCGATGCCTGCAAGATAACTTAGCTTAGCGCTTGCAGCTTGCGGTGGTTCCTTCGTCACGAGGGCGAACTTCTTTGGCCTTTTGGTCTTGGGCATGCTCCCTGTCCTGTATAGCATCAAGGTAAACTCCGCAAGAGCTGCGTGAGGAGAGTGATGCCCGTCATATTTCAAAAAAACGCTACCGACGTTGGGTCACACCCTTCTCCCGGTGCTCCTCCATGAGGCTAGCGACCCCCTTTCCCCCGCTCATCATGGTGCTCTACGTTCTCAGGACCCGGCCCTCGAGCGAGGCTCAGCCGCCACTGGTATGCTAGGTCGCGATGCCGTCATCAAGGCCAGGGGGTGAGGGCCCAAGAGCCAGTAGGAGCCCCTGAGGCGCGATGCTCAAGGGCCACCCTTTTAACGTGCAAGCGATTTGCGCGAGAAAAGAGTAGCTCACCTCGCAGGGGTGTTTAGGAGAGGCAGTACCCAGCGACACGTGGTGTATGGAGCGATTCCACTTAGCCTTTTGCAGGTGGGGCATCATTTGATCGCGGCGCGTCCTTCTGGGGCGATGAGGTGCCGGCAAGACCGCTCGGGGTCCTGTCTCCGGAGGCTCCTGCACATTAGTTAGTCGCGAAATACAAGGGGTGGCCGCGCTTGCTGATCTGCCCGTGACCGTTCCGTGAGAAGATGAAGGCACTAAGGACCTGGTGAGGTGACATGCGCGAGGCCGTCCCGCCAGCCAGAGCTCAATCTCTTAGATTTGTCAGCGCTGAGGGACGGACCTGAGCACAGGCGTTGTGCCGTTAGCCCCCTCTGGCGGGACATCCAAGGGGTGCGCTAGCAACGCGCGCAGGCCGCAAAAGTGACTCCATAGGCAACAACTCGTCAGCCACGAAATCAACAGTCATAATAACTTGTTCTAGGGCGAATACTGCGGTGCTCTAGTGGTTTTATGATCTTTTGGTGATCTTTCGAACTATGTAATCCCTTGCTGTTTGGTGCTGCAGACTGCAGACTTGCTTGTAGTTTGTTCTGATGCGAGATGATCATTCTAGTAGTTTATCGTTCCTAGTAATCTGCTCTAGGGCGAATACTTTGGTTGCTGGTGGTTTTCAGTAAGGAAAATCGGAAGGGGAAAGCCCTTCTTTGATAAAAAAAACAGTCATAATAACTTAAGCAGGCATAACTGGTCCAAAGTACACAAATCGAAACGACACGACTGTGGGGTCGGGCCCTGGCAGCCTAAGGATAATGCAGCCCGTGGGGTGCCCTCAATCTGAACAAACCAAAAAGTCACCTAGCACCATTGTTGTAGAAGCGTCGAGGTAGCTGAAGATGCGTGCTGTGGAAGCTGCTCCTCACGAGTTGGGCGACTCCGAAGGCCGGTTGAGCTCATGAGGCCCACCGGGCTCACGAGGGTCCGGAACCTCCTTCGACATGACTACGTGGCGCCTGGCCTCATGATCCGCCACAGCATGCTACACGAAGCACTGGTACGAGGCACCCACGTTCAACAGGCCAAATGGCATGCAGACATAGTTGCAGGGGTAGCCCCCACTCCGGCCGACTCGGGATGGCCAGAAGTGGTCCTGCGAAGCGAACCTGTTAAGGCCCGGGATGTTGACGGAGACGCGCAGCTCGCTGCCCAAGTCAGGGGCTGCAGCTACACTGGGAGGCCGTGCAGGGTGGCACTCGCCGCGCATGGCCCTTGCCTCCTGAAGCTCCTGGATCGCCTTGGTGATGAACTCTCGCGCACCTGGCGCCTCGCGCCGCGCGTCTTGCTCATGGGGACGCGCATCGAAGCACGCCTCCAAGTGGTGCCCGAGCACCTCCCTTGTCGCGCTGGTTAGGTCAGAGGCCCTCCAAAGGAGAGCCCCCAAGCCCATCCTGAAGGGGGCGCTGAGCGCGCCTTCCTATGCGAGAGGAAAGGGCGCCCCAGCAGTGGGCACGGGGCCCAAGGCACCACCAGCGGACACCTCGGGCGCCTGACGGCTCTTGGGGAGGAGCTGCTTCTTCTTGGGGGTTGCCTCAAGAGGCGGGGCCGCGCCCTCATTGTCAGAGTTTTCGGCCGCCGCAGGCTGATAGGCGCACTCAAGGGAGCAGACTGCGTCCTTCTCATCATAGGCGATTGTGGTGATGCCGCAGCACCTTGGCATCTTGAGGACGTTGTAACCGTGGTGAGTTACTGCCATGAACTTGGCGAGGGCCGGGTACCCGAGGATGGCATTCTACGGGAGCCCGATGTGGGTGACGTCGAAGTCGATGAGCTCAGTGTGGTAGTTGTCGCGCTTGCCAAAAGTGACTGGGAGACGCACTTGGCCTAGGGTGATGGTGGAGCCGTCGGTAACCCCAGAGAAAGGCTTGGTTGGTAGGAGCTGGTCATAAGGAACATGGAGTGTCTCGAATGTCTCGACAGAGAGAACATTGAGCCTCGCGCCACCGTCGATGAGGGTCTTGGTGATGAGGACGTTGCTGATGGTCGGCGTGCAGAGCATGGGAAGAGCGCCAGTGGCGGCCGAGCACATGAGTTGGTCTTTGGAGTCGAAGGTGATGGCGTGCTTCGACCACCTGAGGGGGCGCATCGCCTCAAGCTTTGGGAGGGCCGCATTCACCTAACAAGAGAACTGCTTGAAGATGCGATGTGAAGCGGGGGCCAGAGCACCGCCCAGAATGCAGGTGATCGCCCGAGGCTCCTGGAAGCCCCCCGCCCCACCATCCTGCTGGTTGTCGTCATTCCTCCTTGGCGGCGGCAGCAGTGGAGGGAGGCTGGCATTGCCCTGAGGACGCGCCTCATGAGGCTGGTCACGCCAGGGCCCGTCGCGAGGCTCATCACGCCAGCGGTCCTCGCGAGGCTGGTCGCACCAGTCCTGGCAAGGGTCGCGGTTGTCCCAGCGGCCTCCGCCGTGGCCTCCTCCACGGTCATAGCCACGGTGACCCCGCTTGGGGTGGCGACCAAGGCGCCCCTCACGGAGGGCCCTTTGCTCCTGGTAGTCGTTGGTGTTATGGCTGTGGACTTTGTGGAAGATGCAGAACGGGCGGTTGCCCCTAGGGGGGTTCGTCGTGGTCACGGCCACGCTTCATCTCAGGTTCGGCCGCGAGCATAGCGGGGCCCTTGCGCTTTGCCTCCTTAGCCTTGGCCTTCTTGTCTTCAGGATTGGCCTCCGAAAGCTCAAGGAGGGAGAGGCGGCCTTCCTCGGCCCTTGCGCACTTGTTCGCCATGTTGAACATCTCCAGGGCCGAGCACATGTCCTCGTGAATGGCGAGCCCATCCTTCATCTTGACGTCCCGAACACCATCAGAGAACGCCGAGATGATGGCCTCGTCCGACGCCTTCAGAATCTTGATGCGAACGTTCGTGAAACGTTGTATGTCCTTGTGCAAGGTTTTGCCCGGCTGCTGCTTCACGCGCCGCAGGTCACCCACTGCGGGAGCGCGGTCCTGGGTGCCCTGGAAGTTGGCGATGAAGCGCTCGCGGAGCTCGTCCCAAGAGGAGATCGATCCCCCTGGGAGGTTCAGGAGCCAAGAGCATGCGCCGTCCTTGAGGGCGATGGGGAACTAGTTCGCCATGACCTTCTCTCCACCGTTGGCTACCTCGATGCTCAGCGCGTAGAGCCGGAGAAACTCCGCAGGGTCAGGGGTGCCATCGTAACGCGGAGGCAGGTCCGGCTTGAACTTGCCGGGCCGGACGAAGCGGCGCAGCTCCGGGGTGAAGGCACGGTAGCCCGCCGCACTCACAGGTGCGGGCCGCATGGGTGGAGCTCGGTCTTGATGCTCGCGTGCCGCAACCTCCGGTGGCGCGTGGTCCTGGTGCTGGCGTTGTGGCGCTAGGAGCGCGTGCGCATCGGCTTGCGGCCGCTGGACCACCTGGCAGCTTGCTTCATTGCGCGCCGGTGCTCCACTCGGCGGGTCGCGCTGGGGTGCATCACGCCTAGGCTCGGGGTCGGCGCCGCGCAGAGGAGGAGGAGGAGGCACGCCATGAGCCACGTCGCCTGCCCGGGATGGCGGGGAAAGGAGCGAGCGGGACGGTGCAGGGGCTTCACCGGCGGTGTTGATGAGCTCGGCGATGCGGCAAAGCCAGTCATTGGCGGGGCGGTAACACAGGAGTTTGCGCGCCATGAGTAGGCGACGGAGTAGTTGTGCGACCATCACGCCGCACGGAGGGTGGCAGCAACGAATCCCGCTGCTCGTGAGCAGCAGGGTCAGTGGTAGCGTTGGCCACGGGGGAGACAGAGCAGTGAGGAGCGCTGTTGCCCACGGGTGTTGTCTGGGCGACACGAGCGGCCCTGCGCTCAGCGTGGACACGGCGTGCGTCGGCCATGGGAGCGACGGAACAGAGGCGAAGCAGAGGTGGAAGAAGGATTCAGGGCTCCGCAGACCCAAGAAGGTTCAAACTCTAGGGCGTGTGAGAAGATCTCAACCTCACCGGCCTCTAGCTCGTCGCCCTACAGCCTAGCCTTGCCGGATACACGCTCGAGTAGGGAAGAAGATGAACACGGCAGTTTACCCAGGTTCGGGCCTCCTTTCGGTGTAAAACCCTACTCCTGCTTTGTGGTGGCTTGGCCTGACGAGGAGGTTTGAGGATGAACTAGTATAGTGGGTGAGCTACCTCGCGAGGGCTCAGGGGGTGAGAATGAGTTGACCCCTTCTACGGTGGTGGCTAACCTATATTTATAGTGGCCTCGGTCCTCTTCCCTCAAAACTTAGGCGGGAAGGGATCCCACAATGGCCAATTCGAAAGGGGACAAGTAGTACATCTTATCCTGACGAAAGGTGGTCTTCGCCTGCAAAGCTTCTGGTCGTGACGCAACAGTGGGCTCGGTGATGACATCCGTCCTGCCGAGCTCATGGTCTTGGTCTTGTTGCACCGGAATGGAAACCTTTGGAGGGCTCCTTGGGAACCCACGTCTGTCCTTGCTCGCTTAGCACCGAAAGGGAAACTGTCTCCTCTGCGCCCGCTGGCGCCCTCCTGGCCTTGGTCGTCATGGCTCACATCATCACAGCCTCAGGATCAGGAGGCCAGGTACCTGCATAGAAATCTCCGCTCCTCCGGAGTATACCTGGGGAGGCCGCTCCCTCTGGAGGTCTTGGTGTCGTCCGCTCCCTCTGGAGGTCTTGGTGTCGTCCGCCTCGCGAGGACGAGGGTCCCTCGCAAGGGTCTTCTCTTAAAGGTCTTGCCACTGGGCCGTACCAGGCCATCGAGGGAACCACGCTGTGGGCCGCAGGTAGGCAAGTCTGGGTACCCTGGTTCCCAGAACGCCGACACTCATGGTCGAAGAAACATGTATTTGACATTAAGAAAGAAGTAGCAATAAACTAAACGATCATATGCTATGCTAACGGTTGGGTCTTGTCCATCACATCGTTCTCCTAATGATGTGATCCCGTTATCAAATGACAACACTTTTATCTTGAAATTAAGTGAAGGGATCATCTTATAATGCTACCGTCGTTCTAAGCAAAATAAGATGCATAAAGGATAAACATCACATGCAATCAAAATATGTGACATGATATGGCCATCATCATCTTGTGCTTTTGATCTTCATCTCCAAAGCAACGTCATGATCTCCATCGTCACCGGTGTGACACCTTAATCTCCATCGTTGCGTCGGGGTCGTCTCGCCAACTATTGCTTCTACAACTATTGCTAATGCATAGCGATAAAGTAAAGCAATTACATAGCGCTTGCATTTCATACAATAATTAAGAGACAAACCTAAGGCTCCTGCCGGTTGTCGATATTACAAAACATGATCATCTCATACAACAACATATATCACATCACGTCTTGACCATATCACATCACAACATGCCCTGCAAAAACAAGTTAGACGTCCTCTACTTTGTTGTTGCAAGTTTTACGTGGCTGCTACGGGCTTCTAGCAAGAACCGTTCTTAACTACGCAAAAAACCACAACGGTGATTATCAAGTTTGATGTTTTAACCTTCTTCAAGGACCGGCCGTAGTCAAATTCGATTCAACTAAAGTAGGAGAAACAGACACCCGCCAGCCACCTTTATGCAAAACAAGTTGCATGTTAGTCGGTGGAACAGGTCTCATGTGCGTGGACATGTAAGGTTGGTCCCGGCCGCTTCATCCCACAATACCGCCGAATCAAAATAAGACGTTGGTGGTAAGCAGTATGAACATCACCGCCCACAACTCCTTTGTGTTCTACTCGTGCATATCATCTACGCATAGACCTGGCTCATGATGCCACTGTTGGGGAACGTTGCATGGAAAACAATTAAAAAATCTACGCACACGCAAGATCTATCCATTGAGATGCATAGCTACGAGAGGGGGAGAGCATCTTCATACCCTTGAAGATCGCTAAGCGGAAGCGTTTATCAACACAGTTGATGTAGTTGTACACCTTCACGATCCGTCCCGATCAAGTACCGAACGTACGGCACCTCCGCGTTCAGCACACGTTCATCTCGATGACGTCCTCACCTTCTTGATCCAGCAAGAGAGGCGAAGTAGTAGATGAGTTTCGGCAGCACGACGGCGTGGTGACGGTGGTGGTGAAGAACAATCTCCGCAGGACTTCGCCAAGCTCAACGGAAACTATGACGGAGGATAAACTAGAGGGGGTGGGGTTGCCGGCACACGGCTTGGTGAATCTTGATGTGTCTTGGGTGCTAGCCCTGCCCCTCTATTTATATGTTGAGCCCTGGGGTTGTTTCTTGGAGAAAGAGCCTCCTCAAAGTCGGTTTAGCCCGCAAGGCAAGAGTCCTTCACAGACTCCAGGACACTGGCCCCTGGCCTTCGCAAAACTTCCTTTTTGCACCTTCCTAAAGCTTCGTGGGCTTTACCCCTTGGCCCAAATAAAGTGTTCTTGCACCAGAACATTTCGGGAAACATCCGAAACCCCTTCCGGTGAATTCCGGAACCCTTCCGGAGACCAAACACTATTATCCCATATATTAATCTTTACCTCCGGACTATTCCGGAGATCCTCGTCATGTCTGTGATCTCATCCACGACTCTGAACAACATTCGGTCACCAACATAGATAACTCATATAATAGTATATCGTCAACGAACGTTAAGCGTGCGGACCCTACGGGTTCGAGAATGATGTAGACATGACCGAGATGCTTCTCCAGTCAATAACCAATAGCAGGACCTGAATGCCCATATTGGTTCCTACATATTCTACAAAGATCTTTATCGGTCGAACCTTTATGACAACATACATAATTCCCTTTGTTTGTCGGTATGTTACTTGCCCGAGATTCGATCATCGGTAGCTTCATACCTAGTTCAATCTCGTTACCGGCAAGTCTCTTTACTCGTTCCGCAAGGATACTTGTGACAAACTAAAAAGCAAAAGAAGCAAAGACTCATATAATACAAGACGCTCCAAGCAAAACTCATGATATATGACGAATAAAAATATAGCTCCAAGTAAAGTACCGATGGTCGTTAGAAGAAAGAGGGGATGCCATCCGGGGCATCCCCAAGCTTAGTTGCTTGGTTCTCCTTGAATATTAACTTGGGGTGCCATGGGGCATCCCCAAGCTTAGGCTCTTGACACTCCTTATTCCTTCATCTATTGTAATCTCACCCAAAACTTGAAAACTTCAATCACACAAAACTTAACAAAACCTTCGTGAGATCCGTTAGTATAAGAAAACCAATCTTTACTTTAAGTACTGTTGCAAACACATTCAAATTTTGTTATTGCATTATATCTACTGTATTCTAAATTTACCATGGCTTATACCCCCCAATACAATCCATAGATTCATCAAAATAAGCACACAATGCAAAGAAAACAGAATCTGTCAAAAACAGAACAGTCTGTAAAGATGTAAATTGTTCTCATACTTCTGTAACTCCAAAACTTCTGAAAAATTAGGACAACAGACGCAATTTGTATATAAATCTTGTGTAAAATATTCAGAATTTTTTGTCACTTCTGTGAATTTTAACAATTCTGTTACTGGACGCAAAAGTTTCTGTTTTTCAACAGGATCAAATCAACTATCACCCAAAGCTATCCCAAAGGCTTTACTTGGCACAAACACTAATTAAAACATAAAAGACACAATCATACCAGTAGCATAATTTTGCAAATACTCAAGAATAGAAAGAAAAAGGCAAAAATAAATTTTATTCATTGGGTTGCCTCCCAACAAGCGCTATCGTTTTATGCCCCTAGCTAGGCATTGATAATTTTGATGATGCTCGCATGAGAGACGAGAATTGAAACACAAAGAGAGCATCATAATCAATGTGACAAACACATTTAAGTCTAACATAATTCTGATGCATAGGGAGTTTATAAGCACACAAATTATCAAGACAAGAAATATATAGCATATGCAAGGAAGAAGAAAGAAACAATAGCAATCTCCACATAACGAGAGGTAAATTAGTAACATGAAAATTTCTACAACCATATTTTCCTCTCTCATAATAATTACATGTAGGATCATAATCAAATTCAACAATATAGCTATCATATATGTAGCGACCCGACCCAAATGGATCAAGTCTCTGTGCTTAAGTGTCATCCCTGGATCGGTATGCTGACACACACAGTACTCAAGGATTTATAACAGAGGTAAATCACATGTATAAAGTAACGTAAATACTATTACCTCAATCCATATAGCGGAAGTAACAACAAGGTTGTGGATTCCCATCAACACCAACGGCAAAGTTGAGTGTAGAAATCGTAACCCTAACGTACCACTTACTCGTCGTAAGAATCCTGCAACATGAGACGTTGCAGCCCTGTAGGTCAGTACATTGAATGTACTCGCAAATTCACACCATAGGATAATGATGAATAATAGCTATCACTATATGCATATTTGGCTGGTGGAGGCTCTAGGTTTAACATTTGCATAAAGCCAATTTTTTCCTACAACAAAGGAATATATTTTATTTACTACTGAGTTTGTTGAAAACATTGAGAAGGTAACCCCAACTCAATCCCAATTAAAAGTTAACAACCCAATCAAATTAATTAAGTAATGTGATGAGATCAAATCAATAATTTAAGTACCAGATACTCAAGATGTCCATAACCGGGGACACGACTAATCATGATTAGTTTGTACACTCTGCAGAGGTTTGCGCACTTTTCCCCACAAGACTCGATCTCCTCCGTTGGATTTCTCGCACTACATGATGTTTGAGAAACGGATGACCGAGACACAGTCTTTCCGAAGAGGTCCCCTTAACCGATAGATAGGCCGATACACCTACAATTCCCCTACATCTGCTAGCCCATCATGGAAAGGATTCCCACAACTTACTCAACTATGCCAGAGCCCATAATGGCATGTGGCTGCACACGGAAGTTTCTAGCATGAATAATCTTATGATCCCTTTGAGCCTGGGTGGCATTCCATAGGATGATCACACGGATACCTCGGGATCTCCTAGGACAACACTGGATTCCCCAGGTGTCCGGGCAAGCCACTGGTATCCCCAGGGTGCCCCAACCATTCCACCCAGATGTGTATTAAAGTAGCCACCTTAAGTATCCCTTAGTTATTATCTCTCACAACTTGTATGATTCTCACATACCAATCCACGTCTACGAGCATGGCTAAGCAATAAGTAACAAAAGGTATACTCCCAGGGTCATCAAAAAGGTAATAGGTTCCTACCTCATCAACTACATAGCAACACCCACATATTCCCAATCCTACTCATGCAATATTTGAGGGTGAAACTAATGCAAGTAAAACTAGGTATAAAAGAGTATGATCAAAGTGTGAACTTGCTTTGTATTGTTGATGAAGATTCTTCGCACTCATAATTCCTGATGGTTCTACTCGTCACACTCCGATCAATCTATCGTAAGCAAGCAATTTTATCCACACATAAGCAATCACTCAAAGACCCAAAAAATGCAAAGGAAGATTGCAAAAACTCCAAAAGAATCAAATCAAATTATTTTGCAGGATCAGATCCTAATTTCGGTGAAAAAGTGTGGTGATGGCTCAAGATGTTAGATTATGCCTAGGGATTCAATTTGAAAAAGGAATCAATTGAAAAAGCGCTACAGTTTACAAGATATGATCAAGTGAAGCTTCGAATTCAAATTTGAATCGTTCAAATTTGAAAAGATCAAAAGTTGAAACTAATGATGCTACTGGATGTAGGAAGTCAATACGAATATGTAGGAAAAAGAATTACTAGATTGAAAATAACGGATTAAGTAATTCAATATAGCATTGAATCTGCTTAGAATGTTGTGTAACAACTCTTTGGTGGACTAGTAGAGTAACTGGCTAAGATCAAAATTATATGTTGGAAGGATGACACTAATTGTGCGAATGAAAAGATTACTTCAATACGAATCCGATGCAGTTGGGTTCATCGGAAACGGAGGTATGGATAAAAAGATATGATCGAAAGAAATTTGAGTATGAATCTGAACAAATTTTGAAATTTGAAAGTTGCAAAAAGTTTATTTGATAGATTCACTAGATAGATGGAATCAAGACAAAAATATTGGTGTTGGTTTCGTCTAATTTGGATAAACGAGTAAAAAGTTATGGCTATTTGAAAAATCAGGGTCAAGCTGTTTTACGGAAGAAAAAGAGCTATGACTAAAAGAATTCTAGTCCTAAAATGTAAATACAGGGACTAATTTATAAATCTAATTATTCTACCGTACTAGTCTAGAAATAATAAGCTACGAGAGTATATATAAAAAAATATGAAGAAAGATACATTTATAAGGTAGAGAAAAGACGACTTCGGAGAAAGGAGACGACTTCCAGAATTCCCGCCGGAGAGGAGAAATATATTTTTATTTAGTGAATCTAGTCAAACCAAAATATATTGATTTAACCCGAATCGGATGATTTTTAGAGGCTCTATGGGTCTATATTTATAGGTGGAAAAGAGGTTTAGGGGTCAAAGGCTTGGCAATGTGGGACTAAACGTAGACAAACAAATAAAACGAAGGGAATCGCATGGCTAAAAAGCACCACGGGCGGGCCCCGCGCACGCTGCAGTTTTTTTTTCGGCCAAAGGAAAAAGAAAAAGAAAAAAAACTGAGAAGGAAATTGCTGGTTGGGCCCGGCCCATGTAGGAAAAAAAGGGGCGCTGCTGCCACTAAGTTGCGCCTGTGGGCGACATATAGTTACGGCGTACGCGCACTTTTTGTTTTTGTTTTTTTTAAATAGAAACAGAAAAGGAAAAAACTGAATAACGAAAATAAAAATAAAATTGTACATAGGCATATTATATATCAAAATTTTCAGAAAATAATTTCCTAAAAGATGAACATATTTTAAGTGGCAAATAAATTTCACAAAAATTTAAATGAAGCAAACAGTACTACTGGTTCATTTAAAAACCAAATAAAAATATTTTAAAATACCAAAATGATTTCGAACTCATTTCTCTCCATTTTTCTACTGTAGGGAATCATTTTACCCTATTTTCCATATATTTTATTTTTGGAGAAAAATAATTTGAATAAAAACCAAATAACTCCAAATTGAAAATACTTTCAAAGGGACTTTAAATTTGATTTCTTTAAAACTTCCAACTCTCTTTCTTAGCATTTGAAGAATTCATTTTATCTTCTCTCATGAAACTCATTGAGTTGCATAAAGTTTCCGAATTTGGAATATTTCCAAATGGAATTCAAGTCTTTTCAAAACCCTTTTCATTTAATTAAATGGAAGAAGTCATATCATCTTCACTCTAGGGTTTTGGGATGAAATGAATTTTAATTCATGGAGATCATAAATGCAAGGTGAAAGTTTGGGAAAGTCATTTCATTCCCTCTCATTCAACTTTCAAAAAGTTTCAAATTTCACTCAATTTCACACAAGCAACCACACCACAATCAAACAATCAATCAAAACTATATATTTAATATAACATTCCAAAATTTAGAATTTTGGTATGTTACAATATAAAATTTTCTCTTCATGATCCACATGCATAGAAGTTTTATAATCTTCTAAGATAGTGGGATTAACATCAACTAAAGTCATGACCTCTCCAAACCCACTTTCATAAAAAAATCATAATATTGAACACCCTCCAAATACGTGGGATTATTTTTACCTAAAGTTGATGCTCTTCCAAACCCACTTTCAATATTATTGCAAACACTATCATCAATATCATAATCATCATGAGGCTTAAATAAATTTTTAGGATCATAAGAAGCATTATCACTCCAATCATGATCATTGCAATAAGTAGTGGGCATAACAAAATTATCATCCCCAAGCTTGTAGCTTTGCATATCATTAGCACAATTGACATTAATATAATTTATAGTAAAATCAGTGTAATCATGCTTTTCATTCAAGGAGCTATCATGAATCACTTTATAATTTTTTTCGTTTAGCACTTCATCACAATTTTCAGATTCACGAATCTCAAGCAAAACTTCATAAAGATAATCTAGTGAACTCAATTCACTAGCAATTGGTTCATCATAATTGGATCTTTTAAAAATATTAGCAAGTAGATGATGATCCATATCAATAGATTTTTAGCAAGCGAAGATGCAAGCAAATAGAAGACACATGGCACACAAGCAAAGATAGCGAACGAACAAAAAAGGCAAACAAAAAAGAAGGCAAATATTTTTGTGAAGTGGGGGAGATGAAAACGAGAGGCAAATGGCAAATAATATAAATTGCAAGGAGATGAGATTTGTGATTAGGAACCTGATAGATGTTGATGATGTCTCCCCGGCAACGGCTTCAGAAATTCCTTTTGATCCGTCTTGAAACTGCATCGGTATTTCCCCAAAGAGGAAGGGATGATGCAGTATAGCTACGTTACGTATTTCCCTCAATTATGAAACCAAGGTATCAATCCAGTAGGAGAACCAAGCAACACTATTTAACGGTATCTGCACACAAAGAACAAATCCTCGCAACCCAACGCGTAAGAGGGGTTGTCAATCCCTCCTCGGTAAAAAGATAGATTGGTTTGTATGTGTTTGGATAAATAGATCTGGATATAACGCGAAATCAAAGATGCAAATAAAAAGTGCAGCAAAGTACTTTTTGGGTTTTTGGAATAATACATCTGAAAATGAATGCGGTAAAAAATAGATCTGAAAGCAATATGATAAAAGATAGTCCCGGGGGCCGTAGATTTCAATAGTGGCTTCTCTCGAGAAAATAGCATACATTGGGTAAACAAATTATTGTTGGGCAATTGATAGAAGATCGAATAATTATGACGACATCCAAGGCAATGATGTAACACCCTGGATTTTGCCCATTTTCTTTTTCTTTTGATTTTGGTTTGGATTTGCCCTTCGGTGGCTTAGTGGTCTTGAAACCTGGAGAGATCACCTTCGATTCCTCTCCCAAGTGTCTTGTCAATCTCAAAACCACCCCGAGACCTTGCCATTTCCATCTCAGACCAATCCCAATATTCTTTTCTTGGGAGTATTCCTTTTTCCTATTAAAGGAATAACCCTGTCTGCCTTAGGTTGTGAAGCAACCCACACTTCCGTCATTCCAAAGATTCCCAAATAATTCCCATAAATTGTTTGGGTTATATATTCCTCAGATATGTCAAAACCCTTCCTTGCCATGTTCAAAAACATTTCACAAATATTCCTTTTCTGATTCTGCCCTAGCTGGCAGTTTGTGAAGCAAGTGCCCTTTATCTTTGCTTGCTTGCTCTCAAACTTTTTGCGCATTCTTTCCTATCCATATCATTGCCACATGCCAATTTTCAACTTCATTTTCCTAGTAAATATTCCTGAGAAATTTTTCAAAGTTTCTGTTCAAACAGAGGCCTTGTGAAGGAAGTGCAAGCTGGGCATATCCAAATGAGTTGAAATTTTGCAAGCATATTCATATGCTCAAATTAACACTCTCCACAAGATTCGAGCATCATCCCATCTTCTAGGTGATCACACCTTCCAATCTTTGTTTCTGGTCAGATTTTCACATTGTGAAGCAACTATATTTTATACTGCTCCATAATTGCTGAAAGTTTACCAGAGCATTCTCCTACCCATATAACTTATCTCCACAAAATTTGGGCTCATTTCAACTTCCCAATAATTCCCTAGAATTTTTCCAAGATTCTGTCCATTTGGAAGCTGTGTGAAGGAAGTACCATTTTGGTTTATTCAAATGGTATGAAATTTATACAGTATCTTCATATGCCCATATCAATCATATCCTCCAAATTTCAGCTCAATCCAAGCAAGCATGTGAGTGCCACTTCAACATCTGCATTCCTGTCCAGTTTGGCACATTGTACAACAAGTGCTAGCTACACTCCTCCATTTGGGCTGAAACTTGTCCATAGTACTCATCTTAGGGTGTGTTCACTCCCAGCCAAATACCAGAGTCTATTTCCTGCTCAATCTCTCTCACCTCCCATCAAACACTTTGCTGTTCCTGTGGTCGCCAGCAAGCTGTGGCCACCTCAGTGGCCACTATGCCTGTTTCTTTCCTCTTTGGCTCTATCCTTTGAATGACCTACCTAGCAGACATGATTTGGCCGATCAGAGTGCAACGCGTGCGCCAGTTCACGCGGTGACTACGTGGTTGGCAAGCACGTCCACGCGCTCTGGCACTCCGCGGCGTTGTGCCGTCGGTTTCCTTCTCTCCCTCGCCACCTAGCCTTGTCTAAGAGCTTCCCCTCGACATCGTCTTCCTCCTGGATAAGTCTCTCCCTCCTCTTTCCTTCTCCTTGTGCCACGGCGATCACCGCCACTATTCTGCCCATGACCGTCGTCGTCGTTTTCCTCTGTCCCCTCCTCCCCGATCCCTCTCGAGCGCTCCTGAAGCCCCTCCACTCCTCCGCGATGCTTCCCGACGCCGGATACAGCCAGCCACGTTGCCTTGTTGCTCCAGTGCGACGATAGGAACGCCACGGCGGCCGTCCTCATCACCTTGCCTCACCGCGTCTATTTAAGCCCGCCCCCGAGTCCCTCAATCTCACCACCAGCCTCCCCTCGCTCCCCTACGCCTCCCCAGCCTCTCACCGAAGTCCGAGGACCTCTCCTCGCCGCTTTTGGTCACCACGGCCGTCGCTCCCTCCGGCCAAAATTCCGGAGAGACGAGCTTCGTCTCTCCACCACCATCACCTTCCCCATGCTCCGGCGCATCTCCCCACCTCCTCGCCCCTCGCCGGAGTGTCCCGTGGCCGCATGCTCCCCGTCCAACCGCCGCCCGGCCCTTCTCTGTTGCTCCTCGTCGCTGTCACCATGGCCTCTCTCCGGCGAGTGTGAGGCCCTGGACGGACGCGGCGTGGCCTCCCGAGTCGACCGGTGACTCCGCCCTCGCCGGAGACGGCCGGAGCCGGCCGGGCCCCTCGCCGGCGCCCGCCCCTGCTCGTCCTCTGCTTCCTGTCGGGGAGACAGCGAGAGGATGGAGACGAACGAGTCAACCCCCCCCCCCCCCCCCCCTGTCGCGTGGGCCACGCCTGTAAGTGGCTGAAAGCCCGGGCCCAGTGCAGTAAGTGGAAGCGTACTCTCAAAAGTACGTTTCCCCTTTTGGAAAGCGCATTTTCATTTAACTGCGGCTAAGAATGCGTTTTCTTTTACAGAAAACGTAATCTACCCAGTGCGCTTTTGGTTTAAGCCGTCAGGGGCCTGTCTGCGAATAAAATCTTTATAGATTGGTCCCTGTACTTCAAACGGCTATACCTTTTCATCCGTAACTCCGATCGAGGTGATTCCAAAGCCCACTTCTTCGTCTCGTCGAGCTCTATCTGTTGGTGTCATTTTCATAATGTGTTGACATAGTGAAAATGACCATTTTGCCCTTGCCCGTAAACAGCCCCTTTGGGAGAGAAGTACTTCCGGCAAATCTTTCCGCAGCTTCACCGCACCTCTTCCCCGAAAATCCTTCACCCCAGGCAAGCCACGATAGCCACTTGCATGATGGATTTGCAGTAGCTATGGTTCCCTACTTGAATAATTATTTAATGTGTGCATGTTAATATGTTTGAGGATACTATATATGCTCATGTTCTATGCTCATCCTTATATTCTGTCCATATGCATCTTGCTAGTTATCAAGTACTCGTTTGTAGCATTATGCTCATGGTTAACACTAGCAGTAGTTCATGCTAAGATGATGACATGTCTGCATGTTTCTTTATCAGGTGTTATGGTTCATCCTGTTATCATGGCTCAACACGTCATCATTCAAATTTAACCGGATGTTAATCGAACTTGAACACCTGTTGGCTGAGTCATAGTGCGCCACCGAATCGAGCTCACTAGTGCAACCACACTTGCTGGGATGGGGTATCCCTAATTCGGTCTATTGTCATGCCTCTCGCCGGTACCTCTCACCAGGGAAGGTTATGAGCGCGTGCTACCCTGGCCCGGTAGGTGGCTATAACCTTGTGAACCCAGTTTTGGTATTGAGCTCAGGTCCCCGTTTGGGACAGTTTTGTTTGGCCACGACGGTGGCAGGTGTCGGAAGGACAAAGGGTGTTGGTGAACGTAGTAGTAAATCAAAAAATTTCCTACGCATCACCAAGATCAATCTATGGAGAGACTAGCAACGAGAGAGAGAGGAGTGTATCTTCATACCCTTGAAGATCGCGATGCGGAAGCGTTGCAAGAACGCGGTTGGAGGAGTCGTACACGCAGCGATTCAGATCGCGGTTGATTCCGATCTAAGCACCGAACAACGGTGCCTCCGCGTTCAACACACGTGCAGCCCGGTGACGTCTCCCGCGCCTTGATCCAGCAAGGAGGAGGGAGAGGTTGGGGAAGACAGCTCCAGCAGCACGACGGCGTGGTGGTGGAACTTGCAGTTCTCCGGCAGGGCTTTGCCAAGCTCAAACGGAGGAGGAGGAGGTGTTGGAGAGGGGGAGGGCTGCGCTAGGGGAGAGGTTGTGGCCTCCCTCCCACCCCTCCATTATTTATAGGCTGGGGGGGGAGAGGGGGCCGGCCCCCTAGATCCCATCTAGGGTTGGGGCGGCGGCCAAGGGGGGGAGGAGTGCCTCCCAAGTCAAGTGGAGGCCCTCCCCCTTTAGGGTTTCCCCTCTCCCATGCGCATGGGCCTTAGGGGGGCTGGTGCCCCTAGCCCATTAAGGCTAGGGCGCCCCCTTACAGCCCATGCTGCTATATTGGACGTGGTGGAACACTTTTTGGACTTCCGGACCCCTCCGGAACCCTCCGGAACCTTTCGAAAGCGTCCCGGTACAATACCAAAAAAACGAACTTTTTCCGGAACCCCAATAACAACTTCCCATATATAAATCTTTACCTCCGGACCATTCCGGAACTCCTCGTGATGTCTGGGATCTCATCCGGGACTCCGAACAACATTCGGTATTCACATACTATTTCCCATAACAACCCTAGAGTCACCGAACCTTAAGTGTGTAGACCCTACGGGTTCGGGAACCATGCAGACATGATCGAGACATCTCTCCGGCCAATAACCAACAGCGGGATCTGGATACCCATGTTAGCTCCCACATGTTCCACGATGATCTCATCGGATGTACCACGATGTCGAGGATTCAATCAATCCCGTATACAATTCCCTTTGTCTATCGGTATGATACTTGCCCGAGATTCGATCGTCGGTATCCCTATACCTTGTTCAATCTCGTTACCGGCAAGTCTCTTTACTCGTTCCGTAATGCATGATCCCGTGGCTAACTCTTTAGTCACATTGAGCTCATTTGATGATGCATTACCGAGTGGGCCCAGAGATACCTCTCCGTCATACGGAGTGACAAATCCCAGTCTCGATTCGTGCCAACCCAACAGACACTTTCGGAGATACCTGTAGTGCACCTTTATGGTCACCCAGTTACGTTGTGACGTTTGATACACCCAAAGCATTCCTACGGTATCCGGGAGTTGCACAATCTCATGGTCTAAGGAAATGATACTTGACATTAGGAAAGCTTTAGCAGACGAACTACACGATCTAGTGCTATGCTTAGGATTGGGTCTTGTCCATCACATCATTCTCCCAATGATTTGATCCCGTTATCAACGACATCTAATGTCCATGGTCAGGAAACCATAACCATCTATTGATCAACGAGCTAGTCAACTAGAGGCTTACTAGGGACATGTTGTGGTCTATGTATTCACACATGTATTACGATTTCCGGATAACACAATTATAGCATGAACAATAGACAATTATCATGAACAAGGAAATATAATAATAACCACTTTATTATTGCCTCTAGGGCATATTTCCAACAGTCTCCCACTTGCACTAGAGTCAATAATCTAGTTACATTGTGATGAATCGAACACCCATAGAGTTCTGGTGTTGATCATGTTTTGCTCGTGGAAGAGGTTTAGTCAACGAATCTACGACATTCAGATCCGTATGCACTTTACAAATATCTATGTCTCCATCTTGAACATGTTCACGAATGGAGTTGAAGCGACGCTTGATATGCCTGGTCTTCTTGTGAAACCTAGGCTCCTTGGCAAGGGCAATAGCTCTAGTGTTGTCACAGAAGAGAGTCATTGGGCCCGACGCATTGGGTATAACTCCTAGGTCGGTGATGAACTCCTTCATCCAGACTGCTTCCTGTGCTGCCTCCGAGGCTGCTATGTACTCCGCTTCACATGTAGATCCCGCCACGATGCTTTGCTTGCAACTGCACCAGCTGACTGCCCCACCATTCAAAATATACACGTATCCGGTTTGTGACTTAGAGTCATCCAGATCTGTGTCGAAGCTAGCATCGACGTAACCCTTTACGACGAGCTCTTCGTCACCTCCATAAACGAGAAACATATCCTTAGTCCTTTTCAGGTACTTCAGGATGTTCTTGACCGCTGTCCAGTGTTCCATGTCGGGATTACTTTGGTACCTTCCTACCAAACTTACGGCAAGGTTCACATCAGGTCTGGTACACAGCATGGCATACATAATAGACCCTATGGCTGAGGCATAGGGGATGACACTCATCTTTTCTCTATCTTCTGCCGAGGTCGGGCATTGAGCCGTGCTCAATCTCACACCTTGTAATACAGGCAAGAACCCCTTCTTGGACTGATCCATATTAAACTTCTTCAATATCTTGTCAAGGTATGTGCTTTGCGAAAGACCAATGAGGCGTCTCGATCTATCTCTATAGATCTTGATGCCTAATATGTAAGCAGCTTCTCCAAGGTCCTTCATTGAAAAACACTTGTTCAAGTAGGCCTTTATGCTTTCCAAGAATTCTATATCATTTCCCATTAATAGTATGTCATCTACATATAATATGAGAAATGCTACAGAGCTCCCACTCACTTTCTTGTAAACACAGGCTTCTCCATAAGTCTGTGTAAACCCAAACGCTTTGATCATCTCATCAAAGTGAATGTTCCAACTCCGAGATGCTTGAACCAGCCCATAGATTGAGCGCTGGAGCTTGCATACCTTGTCAGCATTATTAGGATCGACAAAACCTTCCGGCTGCATCATATACAACTCTTCCTTAAGGAAACCATTAAGGAATGCCGTTTTGACGTCCATTTGCCATATCTCATAATCATAGTATGCGGCAATTGTTAACATGATTCTGACGGACTTTAGCTTCGCTACGGGTGAGAAGGTCTCATCGTAGTCAACCCCTTGAACTTGTCGATAACCCTTAGCGACAAGTCGAGCCTTATAGATGGTCACATTACCATCTGCGTCTGTCTTCTTCTTAAAGATCCATTTGTTCTCTATGGCTTGCCGATCATTGGGCAAGTCTGTCAAAGTCCATACTTCGTTTTCATACATGGATCCTATCTCGGATTTCATGGCTTCAAGCCATTTGTTGGAATCCGGGCCCGCCATCGCTTCTTCATAGTTTGAAGGTTCACCGTTGTCTAACAACATGACTTCCAAGATAGGGTTGCCGTACCACTCTGGTGCGGAACGTGTCCTCGTGGACCTACGAAGTTCAGTAGCAACTTGATCCGAAGTTTCATAATCATCATCATTAACTTCCTCTCTAGTCGGTGCAGGCACCACAGAAACATCTTCCTGAGCTGCGCTACTCTCCGGTTCAAGAGGGGGTACCTCATCAAGTTCTACTTTCCTCCCACTTACTTCTTTCGAGAGAAACTCTTTCTCCAGAAAGGATCCATTCTTGGCAACAAAGATCTTGCCTTCGGATCTAAGGTAGAAGGTATACCCAATAGTTTCTTTAGGGTATCCTATGAAGACGCATTTTTCCGATTTGGGTTCGAGCTTTTCAGGTTGAAGTTTCTTGACATAAGCATCGCATCCCCAAACTTTTAGAAACGACAGCTTAGGTTTCTTCCCAAACCATAATTCATACGGTGTCGTCTCAATGGATTTCGACGGAGCCCTATTTAAAGTGAATGCGGCAGTCTCTAAAGCATAACCCCAAAATGATAGCGGTAGATCGGTAAGAGACATCATAGATCGCACCATATCCAATAGAGTGCGATTACGACGTTCGGACACACCATTACGCTGAGGTGTTCCAGGCGGCGTGAGTTGTGAAACAATTCCACATTTCCTTAAGTGCGTGCCAAACTCGTGACTCAAATATTCCCCTCCACGATCTGATCGTAAGAACTTTATTTTCCTGTCACGTTGATTCTCTACCTTACTCTGAAATTCCTTGAACTTTTTGAAGGTCTCAGACTTGTGTTTCATTAAGTAGACATACCCATATCTACTTAAGTCATTAGTGAGGGTGAGAACATAACGATAACCACCGCGAGCCTCAACGCTCATTGGACCGCACACATCAGTATGTATGATTTCCAATAAGTTGGTTGCTCGCTCCATTGTCCCGGAGAATGGAGTCTTGGTTATTTTGCCCATGAGGCATGGTTTGCACATGTCAAATGATTCATAATCAAGAGACTCCAAAAGTCCATCTGCATGGAGTTTCTTCATGCGTTTGACACCAATGTGACCAAGGCGGCAGTGCCACAAGTATGTGGGACTATCATTATCAACCTTACATCTTTTGGCATTCACACTATGAATATGTGTAACATCACGTTCGAGATTCAATAAGAATAAACCATTGACCAGCGGGGCATGACCATAAAACATATCTCTCATATAAATAGAACAACCATTATTCTCGGATTTAAATGAGTAGCCATCTCGCATCAAACAAGATCCTGATACAATGTTCATGCTCAAAGCTGGTACTAAATAAAAATTATTGAGGTTTAAAACTTATCCCGAAGGTAGATGTAGAGGTAGCGTGCCGACGACGATCACATCGACCTTGGAACCATTCCCGACGCGCATCGTCACCTCGTCCTTCGCCAGTCTCCGCTTATTCCGCAGCTCCTGTTTTGAGTTACAAATATGAGCAACCGCACCGGTATCAAATACCCAGGAGCTACTACAAGCGCTGGTAAGGTAGACATCAATAACATGTATATCACATATACCTTTGGTATTGCCGGCCTTCTTATCCGCTAAGTTCCGCTTCCAGTGACTGTTTCCCTTGCAATAAAAGCATTCAGTCTCAGGCTTGGGTCCATTCTTTGGCTTCTTCCCGGTAGCTTGCTTACCAGGCGCGGCAACTCCCTTGCCGTCCTTCTTGAAGTTCTTTTTACCCTTGCCTTTCTTGAACTTAGTGGTTTTATTCACCATCAACAATTGATGTTCCTTTTTGATCTCCACCTCCGCTGATTTCAGCATTGAATATATCTCAGGAATGGTTTTCTCCATCCCCTGCATATTGAAGTTCATCACAAAGCTCTTGTAGCTAGGTGGAAGCGACTGAAAGATTCTGTCAACGACCGCGTCATCTGGGAGATTAACTCCCAGCTGAGACAAGCGGTTGTGCAACCCAGACATTTTGAGTATATGCTCGCTGACAGAACTATTCTCCTCCATCTTACAACTGTAGAACTTGTCGGAGACTTCATATCTCTCGACCCGGGCATGAGATTGGAAAACCATTTTCAGCTCTTGGAACATCTCATATGCTCCGTGTTGCTCAAAATGCTTTTGGAGCCCCGGTTCTAAGCTGTAAAGCATGCCGCACTAAACCAGGGAGTAATCATCACTACGCGACTGCCAGGCGTTCATAACGTCTTGAGTTGCTGGGAAAATAGGTGCGTCCCCTAGCGGTGCTTCCAGGACATATGCTTTCTTGGCAGCTATGAGGATAATCCTCAGGTTACGGACCAAGTCCGTGTAGTTGCTACCATCGTCTTTCAACTTGGTTTTCTCTAGGAACGCGTTGAAGTTGAGGGCAACATTAGCGTGGGCCATTTGATCTACAAGACATATTGTAAAGATTTTAGACTAAGTTCATGATAATTAAGTTCATCTAATCAAATTATTCAATGAACTCCCACTCAGATAGACATCCCTCTAGTCATGTAAGTGTTACATGATCCGAATCGACTAGGCCGTGTCCGATCATCACGTGAGACGGACTAGTCATCAACGGTGAACATCTCTATGTTGATCGTATCTTCTATACGACTCATGTTCGACCTTTTGGTCTTCCGTGTTCTGAGGCCATGTTTGTACATGCTAGGCTCGTCAAGTCAACCTAAGTGTTTTGCATGTGTAAATCTGGCTTACACCCGTTGTATTCGAACGTTAGAATCTATCACACCCGATCATCACGTGGTGCTTCGAAACAACGAACCTTCGCAACGGTGCACAGTTAGGGGGAACACTTTCTTGAAATTTTAGCGAGGGATCATCTTATTTATGCTACCGTCGTTCTAAGCAAATAAGATGTAAACAGATGATAAACATCACATGCAATCAAATAGTGACATGATATGGCCAATATCATTTTGCTCCTTTTGATCTCCATCTTCGGGGCACCATGATCATCATCGTCACCGGCATGACACCATGATCTCCATCATCATGATCTCCATCATCGTGTCTTCATGAAGTTGCCTCGCCAACTATTACTTCTACTACTATGGCTAACAGTTAGCAATAAAGTAAAGTAATTACATGGCGTTTTTCATTGACACGCAGGTCATACAATAAATTAAGACAACTCCTATGGCTCCTGCCGGTTGTTATACTCATCGACATGCAAGTCGTGATTCCTATTACAAGAACATGATTAATCTCATACATCACATATATCATTCATCACATCCTTTTGGCCATATCACATCACACGGCATATGCTGCAAGAACAAGTTAGACGTCCTCTAATTGTTGTTGCAAAAATTTTTACGTGGCTGCTGTAGGTTTCTAGCAAGAACGTTTCTTACCTATGCCACAACCACAACGTGATATGCCAATTTCTATTTACCCTTCATAAGGACCCTTTTCATCGAATCCGATCTGACTAAAGTGGGAGAGACAGACACCCGCTAGCCACCTTATGCAACTAGTGCATGTCAGTCGGTGGAACCTGTCTCACGTAAGCGTACGTGTAAGGTCGGTCTGGGCCGCTTCATCCCACGATGCCGCCGAATCAAGATAAGACTAGTAACGGCAAGTAAATTGACAAAATCGACGCCCACAACAACTTGTGTTCTACTCGTGCAAGAAACTACGCATAGACCTAGCTCATGATGCCACTGTTGGTGAACGTAGTAGTAAATCAAAAAATTTCCTACGCATCACCAAGATCAATCTATGGAGAGACTAGCAACGAGAGAGAGAGGAGTGTATCTTCATACCCTTGAAGATCGCGATGCAGAAGTGTTGCAAGAACGCGGTTGGAGGAGTTGTACAAGCAACGATGCAGATCGCGGTCGATTCCGATCTAAGCACCGAACAACGGTGCCTCCGCGTTCAACACACGTGCAGCCCGGTGACGTCTCCCGCGCCTTGATCCAGCAAGGAGGAGGGAGAGGTTGGGGAAGACAGCTCCAGCAGCACGACGGCGTGGTGGTGGAACTTGCAGTTCTCAGGCAGGGCTTCGCCAAGGTCAAGCGGAGGAGGAGGAGGTGTTGGAGAGGGGGAGGGCTGCGCCAGGGGAGAGGTTGTGGCCTCCCTCCCACCCCTCCACTATTTATAGGCTGGGGGGGAGAGGGGGACGGCCCCCTAGATCCCATCTAGGGTTGGGGCGGCGGCCAAGGGGGGGAGGAGTGCCTCCCAAGTCAAGTGGAGGCCCTCCCCCTTTAGGGTTTCCCCTCTCCCATGCGCATGGGCCTTAGGGGGGCTGGTGCCCCTAGCCCATTAAGGCTAGGGCGCCCCCTTACAGCCCATGCTGCTGTATTGGACGTGGTGGAACACTTTCCGGACTTCCGGACCCCTCCGGAACCCTCCGGAACCTTTCGAAAGCTTCCCGGTACAATACCAAAAAAAACCAAACTTTTTCCGGAACCCCAATAACAACTTCCCATATATAAATCTTTACCTCCGGACCATTCCGGAACTCCTCGTGACGTCCGGGATCTCATCCGGGACTCCGAACAACATTTGGTATTCACATACTATTTCCCATAACAACCCTAGAGTCACCGAACCTTAAGTGTGTAGACCCTACGGGTTCGGGAACCATGCAGACATGACCGAGACATCTCTCCGGCCAATAACCAACAGTGGGATCTGGATACCCATGTTGGCTCCCACATGTTCCACGATGATCTCATCGGATGAACCACGATGTCGAGGATTCAATCAATCCCGTATACAATTTCCTTTGTCTACCGGTATGATACTTGCCCGAGATTCGATCGTCGGTATCCCTATACCTTGTTCAATCTCGTTACCGGCAAGTCTCTTTACTCGTTCCGTAACGCATGATCCCATGGCTAACTCTTTAGTCACATTGAGCTCATTTGATGATGCATTACCGAGTGGGCCCAGAGATACCTCTCCGTCATACGGAGTGACAAATCCCAGTCTCGATTCGTGCCAACCCAACAGACACTTTCGGAGATACCTGTAGTGCACCTTTATGGTCACCCAGTTACGTTGTGACGTTTGATACACCCAAAGCATTCCTACGGTATCCGAGAGTTGCACAATCTCATGGTCTAAGGAAATGATACGTGACATTAGAAAAGCTTTAGCAGACGAACTACACGATCTAGTGCTATGCTTAGGATTGGGTCTTGTCCATCACATCATTCTCCCAATGATGTTATCCCGTTATCAACGACATCTAATGTCCATGGTCAGGAAACCATAACCATCTATTGATCAACGAGCTAGTCAACTAGAGGCTTACTAGGGACATGTTGTGGTCTATGTATTCACACATGTATTATGATTTCCGGATAACACAATTATAGCATGAACAATAGACAATTATCATGAACAAGGAAATATAATAATAACCACTTTATTATTGCCTCTAGGGCATATTTCCAACACAGGGGTCACCCATGACATAGCCCAAAGGGGAGTGTGTCAGAGTGGCCGGGAGAGTGCCATGCAATAGACTGGGTTTTGTCGGAATGTCGTTGGTCCACTCGAATGGGAGCACGAGGCCATGCATTCCGTGGTGTGGGTACAGTGTACTAATCTCTGTAGAGTGTATGATCTATCAATAGCCGCGTCCTTGGTTATGGGCACAGTTCATAGTAGGACACACTATGGGTCAACAGTATAATAAACTTGCTTATAACAACCCGGTTCGATGAGAAAGAAGTTGGTTGATCTTTATGTGATCGCGAGAGGATCACCGCGGTATCGAGGATACCGACGTTGGTTGATCGGGATCACGAGAGGATCACCGTGGTATCATGGATACCGGATTTGGTTGATAGTGTTACATGGTGACCTCGGGTAAAGATCAAGCTCCCTGTGATCTTGTTATCACTACGGTATTGTAATACCAAGTTTGGTTGGTCCCGAGATTATCATGTGGCACACTCGATGGTAAGTTCTTACATGTGGTGGTTACGAGGTAACCCCGGACAGAGTAAGTGGCATCATGATAGTTTCAACCTGATGCATGTAGTGACATCCTGCTCATATGCCATATCGTTCTAGCATCATTATGTTTACATCTACTTAACGTGTAAATGCCATGCTGTTGCTTGTCTTGATTGCTTTGGTTGCTGTGAGCTTGCGAGTACATTCAAAGTACTCACCTAGCGTGTCATGCCAGTTTGCAGGTCGTGCCATGATTGCTTGCTTGTCGAGGATTCTGAGTTTGCGAGCTAGGATAAGCGTTCCAGCCAGAGTCCCTACGGAGTGGACTCCATCACTGCCATCGTTGTTACGCTGCCGAGGGTACTCTGCTTCCTCGGGTTGTTCCGCTGTTCGCATAGAGCTACCCTGGGCAGGCGTAGTGTCGCCGTGCCGATGTAATCCATGTACCCTTGTAACCTTATCCATAGTAATAAAGAGCTGATTTGTTCTATGCCAACAGTGCCATATTCCAGAAGACTTGTCTCTGGGCTGGAATACGGGGCGTTTCGGTTCCCTCTGAGCAGGGGTGCCACAAATGATCAATATATAGGCATCATGTCCAAGATTAATAGACCGACTCCTGCCTGCATCTACTACTATTACTCCACACATCGACCGCTATCCAGCATGCATCTAGTGTATTAAGTTCATGGAGAAACGGAGTAATGCAATAAGAATGATGACATGATGTAGACAAGATCTATTGATGTAGGAATAGAACCCATCTTGTTATCCTTAATAGCAACGATACATACGTGCCTCGCTACCCCTTCTGTCACTGGGTGAGGACACCGTAAGATCGAAACCATCACAAAGCACCTCTTCCCATGGCAAGAAAAATCGATCTAGTTGGCCTAACTAAACCAAAGATTCGAAGAAGAAATATGAGGCTATAAATAATCATGCATATAAGAGATGGTAGAATCTCAAATAATATTCATGGATATAGATCTGATCATAAACTCAAAGTTCATCGGATCCCAACAAACACACCGCTAAAAAGGTTTACATCAAATAGATCTCCAAGAGACCATTGTATTGAGAATCAAAAAGAGAGAAGAAACCATCTAGCTACTGCCTATGGACCCGTAGGTCTATGGTGGACTACTCACTCATCATCGGAGAGGAACCAATGAGGATGATGAACCCCTCTGTGATGGTGTTAGATTGGATCTCGTGGTTCTGGAACTTTGCGGCGGCTGGAATTATGTTTCGTCTGCTCCCCTAGGGTTTCTGAAATATTTGGGAATTTATAGAGCAAAGAGGCGGTGTAGGAGACCCCCATGGGCCCCACAACCCACCTGGGCGCACTCTGTTGTCTTGTGGGCCCCATGGGCCTCCCCTCTGGTCCTTCCTTGGCTCCCAATTTGTCTTCTGGTCCAAAAAAAACTCCAAAAAGTTTCACTGCGTTTGGACTCCGTTTGATAGGGATATTCTACGAAGTAAAAAACAAGCAAAAAACAACAACTGGCACTGGGCACTATGTCAATAGGTTAGTCCCAAAAAATGATATAAAGTTGCTATAAAATTATTGTAAAACATCCAATAATGATAATATAACAACATGGAACAATAAAAAATTATAGATACATTGGAGACGTATCATTGCTTCTCAATCTATTTGCTAGCCTTTCCTTGTACTAAGTGGGAATACTACTTGTGCATCCAAACTCCTTAAACCAATTTGTGCCAAATGAGTCCATGATACCTACCTATATGCGGTATTTCCTTGCCATTCCAAGTAAATTTGTATGTGTCAACTCTAATTTTAAAAATGAATTTCCTTTTTGTGTGCCCATACCACTCATGAAGCGGCAGGGGGTGGCCAATATTTTCCATGCTAGATATTTTATTCTCAAGATGAGTGTTTATTCACTTGTCATTGCACGAGAGTGTGGCAGGTAATAGGGATGCCCAGTCCTGAAATGAAAAAAAAATTACTTTATGTTGTCAAATAATAAATTCCTTGGAAAGTGTTGGTATGGAAGGCACCCGAGGATACGGCTAGCCAAGGATTGTGAAAGAATGGTCGAAAAGGGAATAAACTTTATTTTATGTTTGGGAACCGCCTATGATCTATCTAGCATGGAAAGTATTGGGAATTCTTGGTCATTTTCACTGACAGGAAAAGCATGCCTCTCAAAACAATTTCATCTCTCAATTTAAGCTTTGAGCTCTGGTACCTCTACAAATCTCTGCTTCCCTCTGCGAAGGGCCTATCTATTTACTTTTATGCAATTTTTATTGAGTCTCCATCTTCTCTTATAAAGCACCAACTAGGGAACACTATTATCATACTTGTGCATTGGGCATAGTTAATATTTGAGTTTGTTTCACTAATGGATCAATGATTGAGCATAATGGGCTAGGGATATCTTTCTTTAGTGTTGATATTTCGAAAGACATGGTTGCTTGTTGATAAGCTTGAGTAGTGATGTCCTCATGTAAAATATAGACTATTGCTTTGAATCATCTAAAAGTCCAAATGTCCATGCTACAAAAGAAAAGAATATGTGATGAACATGTTAGGCAGCATTCCACATCAAAAATTCTGTTTTTATCATTTACCTACTCAAGGATGAGCATGAATTAAGCTTGGGGATGCTGATACATCTCCAACGTATCTATAATTTCTGATTGTTCCATGCTGTTATGTTATCAATCTTGGATGTTTTATATTCATTTACTAGCAACTTTATATCGTTTTTTGGAACTAACCTATTGGCATAGTGCCTAGTGCCAGTTGCTGTTTTTTGCTTGTTTTTTACTTCGCAGAAAATCAATACCAAACGTAGTCCAAATGCCACGAAACTTTTTGGAGAATTTTTTCTGCCTAGAAGACACCCGAGAGGCCAAAGAAGTGCACCAGAGGAGGCCCGTGGGGCCCACTAGGCACCAGGGCGGACCTGGGGCCTCTGGCATGCCCTGGTGGGTTGTGGGGGCCACAAGAAGCTTCTCCACCTCCTATCTGCTCTATAAATACTCTAAAATCCCAAAAATCCTAGGGGAGTTGAGAGAAGACAGTTTCCGCCGCCGCAAGTTCCAGAACCACGAGATCCAATTTAGAGGCCTTCTCCGGCACTCTATCGGAGGGTTCAACGATCACGGAGGGGTTCTTCATCAACACCCTTGCCCCCCCGATGATGCGTGAGTAGTTTACTACAAACCTACGAATCCGTAGGTAGTAGCTAGATGGCTTCTTCTCTCTTTTTGATCTTCAATACAATGTTCTCCTCGATGTTCTTGGAGATCTACTTGATGTAATGACTTTTTGCGGTGTGTCTGTTGTGATCCGATGAATTGTGAGTTTATGATCAGTTCTATCAATGAATATTATTTAAGTCTTCTCTGAACTCTTTTATGCATGATCTTTAGCCTCGTATTTCTTCTCAGAAACTTTCGTTTGGTTTTGCCAACTAGATTGATTTTTCTTGCCATGGGAAGAGGTGCTTTGTGATGGGTTTGATCTTGCGATGCTCAATCTTAGTGACAGAAGGAGACATGATATGCATGCATCGTTGCCTTAAGGATAAAAAGATGGGGTCTATTCCGACATGAATAGATCTTGTCTACATCATGTCATCGTTCTTATTGCATTACTCTGTTTCTTCATGAACTTAATACACTAGATGCATGCTGGATAGCGGTCGATGTGTGGAGTAATAGTAGTAGATGTAGGCAGGAGTCGGTCTACTAATCTTGGACGTGATGCCTATATACATGATCATTGCCTTGGATATCGTCATAATTATTTGCTTTTCTATCAATTGCCCAACAGTAATTTGTTTACCCACCGTATGCTATTTTCTCGAGAGAAGCCTCTAGTGAAATTTACGGCCCCAGGTCTATTTCCTATCATAATAAACCAAAAATACCTTGCTGCATTTTTCCTTTATTTATTTTATTTTGTGTTTTTGTTAGATCTATTTATCCAATCTCATACAATTTAATGTATCTCAATACCGAGGAGGGATTGACAACCCCTCTAACGCGTTGGCTTGCAAGTATTTGTTATTTGTGTGCAGGTGTTGTTTACATAGTGTGGGTGGATTCTCCAAATGGATTGATAACCTTGGTTTCATAACTAAGGGAAATACTTACCGTTGTTGTGCTGCATCATCCTCACCTCTTCGGGGAAATACCAACGCAGATACAAGTAATCATCGGGCCGCCGCAGGAGCAAGCATAGGCATCGAATGGAGGGCCATTGCTTGCTCTACGCCGACTACTTCGTCAGCGCTCCACTACATGGCGAGAAAGTATTTCGGCGCCGTTATTGGATGAGCCGGAAGCTCTTCCTCAAGATTGTGAATGCCATCCGGGAGTTCAACAGCTATTTCAGTTGCAAGAAGGATTGCACCAGCACAGTTGGATTCTCCTCACTCCAGAAGTGCACAACAGCTATGAGGATGCTTGCATACGGAGCTCCCGGTGATATACAGGAAGGCTATGGACGCATGGCCGAGTCCACCACCATTGAGTGTTTGTACAAGTTCAGCGGGGCAGTGGTGGAAGTGTTTGGACCATAATACTTGCGATCACTCAATGCTGAAGACACTGCTCGGATCCTAGCACAGAATGAAGCAAAAGGTTTTCCTGGGATGCTTGGAAGCATCGACTACATGCATTGGGCATGGAAAAAATGTCCTTTTGCTTGGCATGGGATGTACAAAGGCGCGAAAGGAGGTTGCAGTGTGGTACTTGAGGCAGTGGCTATATAGGACCTCTGGATTTGGCACTCCTTCTTTGGTTTGCTAGGAACTCACAATGACATCAACGTCCTTGATACGTCTCCAACGTCTCTATAATTTTTTATTGTTCCATGCTATTATATTATCAATCTTGGATGTTTTATATGAATTATTGTGCTATTTTATATCATTTTTTGGGACTAACTTATTAACCTAGTGCCCAGTGCAAGTTGTTGTTTTTTCCTTGTTTTTGTCTTTACAGAAATCAATACCAAATGGAGTCCAAATGGAACGAAACTTTTTGATGATTTTTCTTGGACCACAAGACACCCTGGACGCTTCGGGAGGAGACCAGAAGAACCACGAGGTGGCTACAAGCTCAGGGGGTGTGCCCTAGGGGGGCGGCCCCCAAGCTTGCGGGCCCTCGTGGCACTTCCAACCCTAATTTTTCTTCTATAAATACCCAAATATTCCCCATAGACTAGGGGGCACACCAAAAATACTTTTCCGCCGCCGCAAGTTTCTGTCTTCATGAGATCCCATCTGGGGACCTTTTCCGGTACTTCGCCGGAGGGGATTTCGATCACGGAGGGCTTCTACATCAACCTTGCTGCCCTTCCGATGATGTGTGAGTAGTTTACCACAGACCTATGGGCCCATAGCTAGTAGCTAGATGGCTTCTTCTCTCTCTCTTTGATCTTCAATACAATGTTCTCCTCGATGTTGTTGGAGATCTATTCGATGTAATCTTCTTTTGCGGTGTGTTTGTTGAGATCCGATGAATTGTGGGTTTATGATCAGATTATCTATGAATATTATTTGAGTCTTCTCTGAACTCTTTTATGCATGATTTACATAGCTTTGTATTTCTCTCCAATCTATTGATTTGGTTTGGCCAACTAGATTGATTTTTCTTGCAATGTGAGAGGTGCTTTGTAATGGGTTCAATCTTGTGGTGCTCAATCCCAGTGACAGAAACGGACATGATATGTATTTGTATTGTTGCCACTAAGGACAAAAGATGGGGTTTGTTCATATTGATTGGATCTATCCCTCTACATCATGTCATCTTGCTTAAGGCATTACTCCGTTCTTGTTAACATAATACACTAGATGCATGTTGGATAGCGGTCGATGTGTGGAGTAATAGTAGTAGATGCAGGCAGGAGTCGGTCTACTTGTCTCAGACGTGATGCCTATATACATGATCATTGCCTTGGATATCGTCATAACTATGCGCTTTTCTATCAATTGCTCAACAGTAATTTGTTTACCCATCGTATGCTTTCTTTCAAGAGAGAAGCCTCTAGTGAAAACTATGGCCCCCGGGTCTATATTTTATCATATTATTTTCAGATCTACCAAACCAAAAACACAAAAATACCATGCTGCAATTTATTTACTTTTATTTTATTTAGCATTTTTACTTATCTTTTATATCTATCACTATCAGATCTCATCCTTGCAAGTAATCGTGAAGGTATTGACAACCCCTTTATCACGTTGGGTGCAAGTATTTGTTTGTTTGTATAGGTGCAATTATTGGAGACTTGTGTGTTCCCCCTACTGGATTGATACCTTGGTTATGAACTAAGGGAAATACTTATCTCTAATTCGCTGCATCACCCTTTCCTCTTCATGGGAAAAACCAACCCAAGCTCAAGAAGTAGCAGGAAGAATTTCTGCCGCCGTTGCTGGGAAGGATCTACATCAAGCCTACCAAGTACCTATCATAAACTCTCATCTCTTGCATTTACATGATTTGCCATTTGCCTCTCATTTTCATCTCTCCCACTTCTAAAACGTTTTTACAAAAAACAGAAAAATATTTTCCGTTTGCCTTTTTCGCGTTTGCCTCTTTGTTTGCTTGTTTGCTTGCTATTATTGTCTTCATGTCATGACTCAAAAACAAAAAAGAAACAAGAAAATAAAGATAATTATGGATCCACTTAAAGTTTTCTACTTGGATCATCTTCGATCCATTTGTGCTCGTGCTAAAACCCCAACTAGTTTAGTTGAGGGAAAATTATTAGATGAGCATGCTCATTTTGTGCGTCACCGTTTGTCTCAAAAAGGGAGACTCTTATGGAATCAATTAATTTTTTTGCTATGCTATGCTTGGAATATATGTGAAATTTATGATTTTACTTGTTGCTCTAAGAACCCTAAAAAACACCTTCCCTGCCTTTGTGAGTTTAATGATAATGAAATCTTATCTTCTTATGAAAAGGGTGTTTATAGCTACTATGATATCGAAAAAATTGAGGAATTTGTTGCTTTTAAGGGTGCTTATGAAGTTGCTTCTTTGATTGAAAACTATGCTCATAATGCCTATGTTAAAGAATTTATTGAGAGAATGTCTTCTACTTTGGAAGAAAATAATGATGTGCATGAATCTATAGATAATTATGATTCCGTTGATTTAATTGAATTATCCCTTATTAATGAACATGATGCTTGCTATTCTCAAGGCCACGATGCCAATATCAATGATGCTTATGGAGATGAACTTACTATAGTTCCTTATGTTAAAAATGAAATTATTGCTATTGCACCCATACTTGATAGCTCCTTGAATGAAAAGCATGATTTCAATGATGTTATTATAAATTCTATTAATGTCAATTGTTCTAATAATATGCAAAACCCCAAGCTTGGGTATGCTAATTTTGATATGTCCACTACTTATTGCAATGATCATGATTGGGGTGATTCTTCTTACGATCTTGAAAATTTATTTAAGCCTCATGATGAATATGTTTGCGATAATATTGAAAGTGGGTTTGAAAGTGTCCCAACTTTAGGTAATAATGATCCCACTACTTTGGAGAATGATCAATCTTATGAAATTTTTGATAAAAGTGGGTTTGGAGAGGTCATGACTTTATTTGATGATAATCCCACTATTTTGGAAGAGTGTCAACTTTGCATGCATGTGTAAAAATTAGAGAATATGTTATGTGATAGCTATATTGTTGAATTTGAATATGATCCCACATGTAATTATTATGAGAGAGGGAAATATGGTTGTTGAAATCTTCATGCTACTAAATTACCTCTTGTTATGTTGAGATTGCTATTGTTTCTTTCTTCTTCTTTGCATATGCTAGTTTTTGCTTGCCTTGATAATTTGTTTGCCTATAAAATGCCTGTGCATATGAAGTATGTTAGACTTAGATGTGTTTTTCACATGCTTCATAATGCTCTCTTTGTGTTTCAACTATTATCTTTCATGTGAGCATCATTGAAATCTCAAACCTACCTTGATGGCTATAAAGAAAGACTTTGTTGTAAGACAACACAATAATTATTATTTTCTGTTTTCTTATGTTCACACAATTATGCTACTGTTATGATTGTGTTTTAGTGTTTTAATTAGTGTTTGTGTCAAGTAAGACCTTTGGGATGATTTGGAAGATCATTGATTTGATTCTGAGAAAAAACAGAAACTTTTGCGTCCAGTAGAAGAATTGTTAAAATTTTCTGGAATGTGGAAAAATTCTTAATTTTTTACACAAGATTGATATACTGATTTCCTATGTCCTCCTAAGTTTTCAAAAAAATTGGAGTTACAGAACTATGAGATTAATTCAGGATTTTACAGACTGTTTTGTTTTTGACAGATTCTGTTTTCATTATGTTGTTCGCTTGTTTTGATGAATTTATGGGTTGTATCGGGGGGTATGAACCATGGTGAAGTTAGAATATAGTAGATGTAATTCAAATATAAAATTGTAATGATTTTAAAATAGTACCTAAAGTGGTGTTTTCTTTATTATACTAATGGATCTCACGAGTTTTCTGTTGTGAAGTTTTCAAGTTTGAGTGAAGTTTTGATGGGCTAAGGAATAGGGAGTGGCAAGATCCTAAGCTTGGGGATGCCCATGGCACCCCAAGGTAATATTCAAGGACAACCAAGCGTCTAAGCTTGGGGATACTCCGGATGGCATACCCTCTTTTGTCTACAATCCATCGGTAAATTACTTGAGGCTATATTTTTATTCACTACATGATATGTGTTTTGCTTGGAGCGTCATGTATTATGTGAGTCTTTGCTTTATTTTCTTTTTAGTTCACCACGATCATCCTTGCTGGACACACCTTTTTGAGAGGGACACGCATTAATCGTGAATTCATTAGAATACTCTTTGAGCTTCACTTATATCTTTTGAGCTAGGCAGTTGCTCTAGTGCTTCACTTATATCTTTTAGAGCACGGCGGTGGTTATATTTTAAAGAAATTGATGAACTATCATGCTTCACTTATATCTTTTTGAGAGTCTTATAAATAGTATGGCAATTTTCTTGGGTTATGAATTTAGTCCTAATATGATGTGTATTCAAGAGGAATATAATAAAAACTTTCATGAAGATAATTGAATATATGAGAAGTTTGATTCTTTGCATTTGTTTTGAGATATAAATATGGTGATATTAGAGTCATGCTAGTGAGTAATTGTGGTTTTAGTAAGAATATTTGTGTTAAGGTTTGTGATTCCCGAAGCATGCATGTATGGTCTCTCGTTATGCTATGAAATTGGTGTTGGAAATATGCCCTAGAGGCAATAATAAATTGTTTATTATCATATTTCCTTGTTCATGATAAATGTTTATTATTCATGCTAGAATTGTATTGACTGGAAACTTAAATACATGTGTGAAAACATAGACAACACAGTGTCTCTAGTGAGCCTCTACTAGACTAGCTCGTCGATCGAAGATGGTTAAGGTTTCCTAACCATGGACATGAGTTGTCATTTGATAACGGGGTCACATCATTAGGAGAATGATGTCCTGGACAAGACCCAACTGTAAGCTTAGCATCAGATCGTTTAGTTTATTTGCTATAGTTTTCTTCATGTCAAGTATCTGTTCCTTAAACCATGAGATCGTGTAACTCCCTGACACCGGATGAATACTTAGTGTGTATCCAAATGTCACTTCATAACTGGGTGATCATAAAGGTGCTCTACATGTATCTCCGAAGGTATCTGTTGGGTTGGCATGGATCAAGACTGGGATTTGTCACTCCGTATGATGGAGAGATATCTCTGGACCCTCTCAATAATACAACATCTTAAAGAGCTTCCAAGCAATGTGACTAATAAGTTAGTCACGGGATCTTGTATTACAGAACAAGTAAAGAAACTTGCTGGTAACGAGATTGAACTAGGTATGGAGATACCGACAATCGAATCTCGGGGAGTAACATATCGCCGGACAAAGGGAATTTCATACGAGCTTAACCGAATCCTTGACATCGTGGTTCAACCAATAAAAGATCTTCGTGGAATGTGTAGGAATCAATATGTGCATTCAGGTCCCGCTATTGGTTATTGACCGGAGAGGTGTCTCGGTCATGACTACATGATTCCCGAACCCGCAGGGTCGCACGCTTAACGTTCGTTGACGCTAGAGTAGTATTGGGGTATTTGATGATTGGTAACCGAATGTATTTCGGAGTCCAGGATGAGGTCCCGGATGTCACGAGGAGTCTCGAAATGGTCGAGAGGTAAAGATTTATATATGGGAAGTCATATTTTGGGTTCCGAAAAAGGATGCAGTTTTTTCGGTATTGTACCGTGTAGCTTCTAGAAGGTTCCGGAGGATTCCGGAGGGGTCCAGAAGTCCACAAGTGGGTCCACCACGACCCAAGGGCTGGCATGGGCTGAGGGGAGGCGCCCTGGCCTTATTGGGCTAGGCGCACCAAGTCCTCAAAAGCCCATGTGGCTAAGGAAGGGGAAAAAAGGGGAGTCCCAGTAGGAATAGGATTGGACTTGGAGTCCAAGTCCTCTCCCCCTTGGCTGCGCCCTAGGGCTTGGAGGGGATGTTCCCCACGCTCCTCCACCTATATATAGAGGAGAGGGGGCTCCCCAAGAGCACACACCAAGCCCTGGGCGCCCCTCTTTCTCCCGTTACTCCGTAGTTCCTCCGTCCTTGTTCTAGTAGCGCTTGGCAAAGCCTTGCTGAACTAGCTCCACCACCACCACCACCACCACGCTATCATGCTGGTTGTGATCCCATCTACATCTACGCCTTCTCTTGCTGGATCAATGAGGAGGAGACGTCATCGAGCCGCACGTGTGCTAAGCTCGGAGGTGTCGTCCGTTCGGTACTAGATCGGTTGGATCGTGATCGGATCGCGAAGAGTACAACTACATCAACCACGTTATATACGCTTCCGCTTTCGGTCTATGAGGGTACGTAGACACACTCTCCCCTCTCGTTGCTATGCTTCTCCTAGATAGATCTTGGGTGTTCGTAGGATTTTTTTTTTATTTTCATGCTTCATTCCCCATCAATTGGAGCATGATTTATTATTGATTGTCTTCCTTATGAGTGGCGGTCGGGGATGAGCGATGGTCTTTTCCTACCAATCTATCCCCCTTGGGGCATGGGTAGTAGTACTTGGCTTCGAGGGCTAATAAACTTTTGCAATAAGTATGTGAGTTCTTTATGACTAATGTGAGTCCATGGATTATACGCACTCCTACCTTTCCGCATTTTGCTAGCCTCTTCGGTACCGTGCATTGCCCCTTCTCACGTCGAGTTGTGGTGCAAACTTTGCTGGTGCATCCAAAACCCGTGATATGATACGCTCTTTCACACATAAGCCTCCTTATATCTTCCTCAAAACAACCACCATACCTACCTATTATGGCATTTCCATCGCCATTCCGAGATATATTGCCATGCAACTTCCACTGTTCTGTTTTATTATGACACATATCATCATTGTCATATTGCTTTGCATGATCATATAGTTGACATAGTATTAGTGGCTTGGCCACCGTTCATATTTTTATACATGTCACGCTAGATCATTGCACATCCCGGTACACCGCCGGAGGCATTCATATAGAGTCATATTTTTGTTCTAGTATTGAGTTGTAATTCTTGAGTTGTAAGTAAATAAAAGTGTGATGATCATATTCATTATTAGAGCATTGTCCCATCACTACAAAAAAGGCACATCCGTGACATTTAGGCCCGGACGAATTTTTTTTGTCATGGTTATGACACTTCTATGATGATAATTTTGACAAAAACACGTATCATCATAGATGTGGTGGGCTCCTACTTCTATGACAAAAAATGGGCATTTTCTCCTGGGCGGGCCGGGGACGCACCTGCATGACATTCTTTGGGCCGTCCATGACATAAAAAATCGTGGTAGAAGTGAGGGCGAGGAAATTTTCACGGAGTTCCCGGTTACGGTGGGTAGTCGGGCCGAGCGATGCAGTGTGGTTTGCGCGTTTCTCTCTCGTACGCGCGCGTGGTGCGAGCCGTGTTCACTATAACTGAACCCGAGCGAAGCGTGAACCCGAGCGATCGCACTCCTACGTACTGAAGCTGATCGATTGATCCCTTCATTGCTAACTGAACCCAACCGACTCCGTTGTTAACTGAACCCGGTCGATCGCGTTGCGCGCTGCTGCTTACTGAAGCCGATCAAACCCCCGTGCGAGATGTAGCTAGCCGGTTGGGTTGCCTCTGGATGAACAGTGCCCGTTGCTGCCACATGCGCGATACGTAGAACGAGTCGTGACGTGCTGAGTCGAGCTGGTTGGGTTGGCTGTGGATGAAAAGTTCCCGGTGGGGGTTAGATGAACAGGACCCCGCCCGCGTGTAGGCGGTTGCCGCTGGATGAACAAGACCCCATGGTAGTACGCGGTTGCTGTTGGATGAACAGGACCCCATGGTAGTACGCGGTTGCGTTGGATGAACAGGACCCCAAGGAGGCCGCCACACACCTAGCCGGTTGGGGTGGATGAACAGGTCCCTGTGGAGGCAGGATGAACAGTAGCCCATGGATGAATAGTGGCTGGTGGAGGCTGGAGGAAGTCGACAGTGGATGAACAGTAGCCCGTGGAGTCCCGTTTTGCGGTAGACCACACACCCCTCCAATGAAAATGACCCCGTTTCGATCATAGGCGGTTGGAGAGAAGTCCTTTTTTTATTTTGCGGTATGCCAGACACCTCTCGATGAACAGGACCCCGTTTCGACCGTAGGCGGTTGGAGAGAAGTCCGTTTCCTCCGTTTTGCGGTACGCCAGACCCCTCCCGATGAACAGGATCCCGTTTCGATCGTAGGCGATCGAAGAGAACTCCGTTTCCTCCATTTTGCGGGATGCGAGACCCCGAGTCAATGAACATAACCCGGTTTGGGTTGTTCCGTCCATGTCGGTTGGCTCCCGATGAACAAGACGCATTCCGACCCAGTCGCTTGCCTCCCGATGAACATGATGCAGTTTCCTCCATTCCAACCCAGCCGGTTGGCTGCCGATGAACAGGATGCCGTCGCTGTACATGTTCGAGACCCCACCTGTATGTATGTACGTAGCCATATTTACTTTCTTGCAGCGTGGATGTATGTACGTGTACACGATTTAGACAAGACTGCCTCAACTGCTACATCACACTTGCCGCTCCTTGCTCGGCCACGGTTCATCCTTGCAGAGAGACCGATTGACCAGTATGTACATACACGTTCGCGACCAGAGAGACCACCCTACGTACGGTTCGACCGGGTGGGTCCCAGCTGTCAGGGAGGATAAGGAGGCACTTCCTTGCGTGCGAATATATAGCTGATGGGTCCGAGCTGTCAGGGGGAGGAATCATTTTTTCCCATAATAAGGACGCACTTCCTTCCGTGTGAAGATGTAGCTAGTGGGTCCGAGCTGTCAGGGGGAGAAAACATTATTTTTCACCGTAAAAAGGATGCAGTTGCATGCATGCGTCCATGGGCGTGGTGCGTCCCCACTGTCGGCCTCTCCATGTACAGTCATCTTCCGATGACTCTTGTTTGTTGACCACGTTGACCACACCGTGCCGAGCGCACCAAGGCTGGTGGACGACGAAGAGGCCCCGGTATTGAACGCCCCGGAGATAGGGAAGACGCGGCAGTGGAGTCGTGACGTGGCTTGAAACTATGTTGGTATTTCCTCAAAGAGGAGGGGATGATGCAGCACAGCTACGGTAAGTATTTCCCTTAGTTATGAAACCAAGGTTATCAATCCAGTAGGAGAACCAAACAACACTATGTAAACGGTACCTGCACACAAAGAACAAATACTTGCAACCCAACGCGTAAGAGGGGTTGTCAATCCCTCCTCGGTAAAAAGATAGATAAAATTGTATGAGATTGGATAAATAGATCTAGCAAAAACATGAAATAAAATAAGTAAAGAAAAATTGTAGCAAGGTATATTTGGGTGATAAAAGATAGACCCAGGGGCCGTAGATTTCACTAGTGGCTTCTCTCGAGAAAATAGCATACGACGGGTAAAAAATTACTGTTGGGCAATTGATAGAAGAGCAAATAATTATGACGATATCCAAGGCAATGATCATGTATATAGGCATCACGTCCAAGATTAGTAGACCGACTCCTGCCTGCATCTAGTACTATTACTCCTCACATCGACCGCTATCCAGCATGCATCTAGTGTATTAAGTTCATGGAGAAACAGAGTAATGCAATAAGGACGATGACATGATGTAGACAAGATCTATTCATGTAGGAAGAGACCCCATCTTTTTATCCTTAATAGCAATGATACATGCGTGCCTCGCTACCCCTTCTGTCACTGGGTGAGGACACCACAAGATCGAACCCATCACAAAGCACCTCTTCCCATTGTAAGAAAAATCAATCTAGTTAGCCAAACCAAATCAAAGTTTCAGAGAATAAATACGAGGCTATAACAATAATGCATATAAGAGATCAAAGAAAACTCAAATACTATTCATAGATAGATCAGATCATAAACTCGCGCTTCATCGGATCCCAAGAAACACACCGCAAAAAGTCATTACATCAAATAGATCTCCAAAAACATCGAGGAGAACATTGTATTGAGAATCAAAAATAGAGAAGAAGCCATTTAGCTACTGCCTACGGACCCGTAGGTCTATGGTGAACTACTCATGCATCATCGGAGGAGCACCAATGAGGATGGTGAACCCCTCCGTGATCGTGTTCCCCTCCGGCAGAGTGCCGGAATAGGGCTCTAGATTGGATCTCGTGGTTTTGGAACTTGCGGCGGCTGGAATTGTGTTTTGTCGACTACCCTAGGGTTTCTGGAATATTTGAGAATTTATAGAGCGGGGAGGTGGTGGAGGAGACCCCCGTGGGCCCCACCACCCACCTGGCCCCATGGGCCTCCCCTCTGGTGCTTCCTTGGCTCCCAAATTGTCTTCTGGTGCAAAAAAATCTCCAAAAAATTTCATTGTGTTTGGACTCCAATTGATAGGGATATTCTGCGAAGTAAAAAATAAGCAAAAAAAAACAGCAACTGGCACTGGGCACTATGTCAATAGGTTAGTCCCAAAAAATGATATAAAGTTGCTATAAAATGAAGGTAAAACATCCAAGAATGATAATATAACTGCATGGAACAATCAAAAACTATAGATACGTTGGAGAAGTTGGAGACGTATCAGCATCCCCAAGCTTAATTCCTGCTCGTCCTCGAGTAGGTAAATGAAAAAAACAGAATATTTTGATGTGGAATGCTGCCTAACATGTTCATCACATATTCTTTTCTTTTGTAGCATGGACATTTGGACTTTTAGATGGTTCAAAGCAATAGTCTATATTTGACATGAAGACTTCAATACTCAAGCATATTAACAAGCAACCATGTCTTTCAAAATATGAACACTAAAGAAAGTTATCCCTAGCCCATCATGCTCAATCATTGATCCATTCATGAAACACACTCGAATATTAGCTACATCCAATGCACAAGTATGATCATAGTGCTCCTAGTTGATGCTTTATAAGAGAAGATGGAGATTCAAATAAAAATAAAAATAAAAATTGCATAAAAGTAAAGAGATAGGCCCGTCGTAGAGGAAAGCAGATATTTGTAGAGGTGCCAGAGCTCAATGCTTAAATTGAGAGATAAAATATTTTGAGAGGCATGCTTTTCCTGTCAATGAAAACGACCAAGTAGTTCCCAATACTTTTCATGCTATATACATCATAGGTGGTTCCCAAACATAAAATAATTTTTTTCCTTTTTCCACCATTCTTTCACAATCCATGGCTAGCCGTATCCACGGGTGCCTTCCATACCAACACTTTACAAGGAATTTATTATTTGATAACATAAAGTTAATTTCTTTTTCATTTTGGGACTGGGCATCCCTATTACCACCACACTCTTGTGCAATGACAAGTGAATAAACACTCATCTTGAGAATAACACATCTAGCATGGAAAAATATTGGCCACCCCCTACCGCTTCATGAGCGGTACGGGCACACAAAAAGGAAATTCATTTTGAAAATTAGAGTTGGCACATACAAATTTACTTAGAACGGCACGGAAATACCGCATATAGGTAGGTATGGTGGACTCATATGGCATAACTGAGTTTAAGGATTTTGGATGCACAAGTAGTATTCCCACTTAGTACAAGGAAAGGCTAGCAAATAGATAGAGAAGCAACTAACCAAGAAACAAAAATTCTCACAAACAAGCATTAAGCATAACTAACACCGAATAATGCACCACAAGTAGGATGTAATTTATTACATAACTATTGACTTTCGTGCTTGCATAGGGAATCACAAACCTTAACACCAATATTCTTACTAAAGCATAATTACTCACCAACAAGACTCACATATTACTATCATCATATCTCAAAACTATTACTAAGAATCAAGTTTATTTTGTCCAATGATCTTCATGAAAGTTTTTTATTATATCCCTCTTGAATATCTATCAATTTGGGACTAATTTCATATATTACCATTGCTTTTGACAAGCTCTAACAAATTTAAGTGAAGGACATGAGCATAAATAATTTTTCTCATCTCTCAAAATAATATGAGTGAAGCATGAGAGAATTTCTTCAAAAATTTACTAACTCTCAAATTGATCTAAGTGAAGCATGAGAGTATATTTCTTCAAAATTGAAACACCATCGTGCTCAAAAAGATATAAGTGAAGCACTAGAGCAATTCCATAGCTCAAAAAATTTAAGTGAAGCACATAGAGCAATTCTAACAAATCATAGCATCGTTATGGCTCTCTCAAAAAGGTGTGTCCAGCAAGGATAATTGTGACCAACTAAAATGCAAAACAAGCAAAGACTCATATAATACAAGACGCTCCAAGCAAAACTCATGATATGTGACGAATAAAAATATAGCTCCAAGTAAAATTACCGATGGTTGTTAGAAGAAAGAGGGGATGCCTTCCGGGGCATCTCCAAGCTTAGTTGCTTGATTCTCCTTGAATATTATCTTAGGGTGCCATGGGAATCCCCAAGCTTAGGCTCTTTTCACTCCTTATTCCTTCATCCATCAAGATCTCACCCAAAACTTGAAAACTTCAATCACACAAAACTTAACAAAACCTTCATGAGATCCGTTAGTATAAGAAAACCAATCTTTGCTTTAAGTACTGTTGAAAACCCATTCATATTTTGTTATTGCATTATACCTAATGTATTCTAACTTTACCATGGCTTATACCCCCCCCCCCCCCCGATACAATCCATAGATTCATCAGAATAAGCACACAATGCAAAGAAAACAGAATCTATTAAAAACAGAACAGTCTGTAAGGACTCGAATTTTACTCATACTTATGCAACTCCAAAATTCTGAAACATTAGGAAATCAGAGGCAATTTGTATATCAATCTTGTGTAAAAAATTCAGAGTTTTTCATCGCTTCTGTGAATTTTAACAATTCTGTTACTGGACACAAAACTTTCTGTTTTTCAACAGGATCAAAGCAACTATCACCCAAAGCCATCCTAAAGGCATTACTTGGCACAAACACTAATTAAAACATAAAAAACACAATCATAACAGAGGCATAATTGTGCAAACACACAAAAACATAAAGAAAAGGAGAAAAAAATTATTTTATTCATTGGGTTGTCTCCCAACAAGCTCTTTTTTTTATAGCCATTAAGATAGGCTTGAGATTTTAATGACGCTCACATAAAAGACAAGAATTGAAGCACAAAGAGAGCATCATAATACATGTGACAAACACATTTAAGTCTAACATACTTCATATGCATAGGAATTTTATAAGCAAGCAAATTATCAAGACAAGAAATATCTAACATATGCAAAGAAAAGGAATAAAACATTGACAATCTCAACATAAAGAGAGGAAATTTAATAACATGAAAAGTTCTACAACCATATTTTCCTCTCTCCTAGTAATTACATGTAGGATAATAATCAAATTCAACAATATAGCTATCATATAAAATTTTCTCTTCATGATCCACATGCATGCAAAGTTGACACTCTTCCAAAATAGTGGGATTATCATCAAATAAAGTCATGACCTCTCCAAACCCACTTTCATCAAAAATTTCATAAGATTGAACACTCTCCAAATATGTGGGATTATTTTTACCTAAAGTTGACTCTCTTCCAAACCCACTTTCAATATTATTGCAAACATTATTATCAATATCATATTCATCATGAGGCTTAAATGAATTTTCAAGATCATAAGAAATATTATCACCCCAATCATGATCATTGCAATAAGTAGTGGACATAGCAAAATTAGCATCACCAAGCTTAGGGTTTTGCATATTATTAGCACAATTGACATTAATAGAATTTATAATAACATCATTGCAATCATGATTTTCATTCAAGGAGCTATCGTGAATCACTTTATAAATTTCTTCTTTTAACACTTCATCACAATTTTCAGATTCATGAATCTCAACCAAAACTTCATAACGATAATCCAATGAACTCAACTCACTAGCAATTGGTTCATCATAATTGGATCTTTTGAAAAGATTAGCAAGTGGATGAGGATCCATATCAATAGATTTTTAGCAAGCGAAGATGCAAGCAAATAGAAGATACATGGCAACACAAGCAAAGATAGCAGACAAGAAAAAGGCAAATGAAAAAGAAGGCAAATAAAAAGGCAAATATTTTTGTGCTTTTCGCAAAAACATTTTAGAAGTGGGGGAGATTAAAACGAGAGGCAAATGACAAATAATGTAAATTGCAAGGAGATGAGATTTGTGATTAGGAACCTGATAGATGTTGATGATGTCTCCTCATCAACGGCGCCATAAATTCCTTTGACGTGGCTTGAAACTGCGTTGGTATTTCCCCAAAGAGGAAGGGATGATGCAGCACAGCTACGGTAAGTATTTCCCTCAGTTATGAAACCCAGGTTATCAATCCAGTAGGAGAACCAAGCAACACTATGTAAATGGTACCTGCACACAAAGAACAAATACTTGCAACCCAACACGTAAGAGGGGTTGTCAATCCCTCCTCGGTAAAAAGATAGATAAAATTGTATGAGATTGGATAAATAGATCTAGCAAAAACACGAAATAAAATAAGTAAAGAAAAAGTGCAGCAAGGTATTTTTGGGTTTTTGGAATAATAGATCTGAAAACAATATGATAAAAGTCCCCGCAATTTTTTTAAAAACTTCCCCGCAAAAAAAACAATATGATAAAAGATAGACCGGGGGGCCGTAGATTTCACTAGTGGCTTCTCTCGAGAAAATAGCATATGGTGGGTAAACAAATTACTGTTGGGCAATTGATAGAAGAGCAAATAATTATGACAATATCCAAGGCAATGATCATGTATATAGGCATCACGTCCAAGATTAGTAGACCGACTCCTGCCTGCATCTACTACTACTACTCCACACATCGTCCGCTATCCAGCATGCATCTATTGTATTAAGTTCATGGAGAAATGGAGTAATGCAATAAGAATGATGACATGATGTAGACAAGATCTATTCATGTAGGAATAGACACCATCTTTTTATCCTTAATAGCAATGATCCATGCGTGCCTCGCTACCCCTTCTGTCACTGGGTGAGGACACAGCAAGATCGAACCCATCACAAAGCACATCTTCCCATTGCAAGAAAAATCAATCTAGTTGGCCAAACCAAACCAAAGTTTCGGAGAAGAAATATGAGGCTATAACAATCATGCATATAAGAGATCAAAGAAAACTCAAATAATATTCATAGATAGATCTGATCATAAACTCGCACTTCATCGGATCCCAACACACACACCGCAAAAAGTCATTACATCAAATAGATCTCCAAGAACATCGAGGAGAACATTGTATTGAGAATCAAAAAGAGAGAAGAAGCCATTTAGCTACTGCCTACGGACCCGTAGGTCTATGGTGAACTACTCACGCATCATCGGAGGAGCACCAATGAGGATGGTGAACCCCTCTGTGATTGTGTTCCCCTCCGGCAGATTGCCGGAATAGGGCTCTAGATTGGATCTCGTGGTTCTGGAACTTGCGGCGGTTGGAATTGTGTTTCGTCGACTCCCCTAGGGTTTCTGGAATATCTGAGAATTTATAGAGCTGAGAGGCAGTGGAGGAGACCCACATGGGCCCCACCACCCACCTGGGCGTGCCAGGGGCCTCTGGCGCGCCCTGGTGGGTTGTGGGTCCCATGGGCCTCCCCTGTGGTGCTTCCTTGACTCCCAAATTGTCTTCTGGTCCAAAAAAATCTCCAAAAAGTTTCGTTGTGTTTGGACTCCGTTTGATAGGGATATTCTGCGAAGTAAAAGGCAAGTAAAAGAACAGCAACTGGCACTGGGCACTATGTCAATAGGTTAGTCCCAAAAAATGATATAAAGTTGCTATAAAATGAAGGTAAAACATCCAAGAATGATAATATAACAGCATGGAACAATCAAAAATTATAGATACGTTGGAGACGTATCAAGTCGAATACGGAGAGGAATGGGAAACTTGACTGGTTCGGGTGCGGGGTGGGCCTACACTCGGCAGAGAATAACAGGAGGTGCAGAGGAGTGGATAGATGGTCTGGCCGTCGGTGGGGTAGCGTTTTGCTGTGAGGCGTGCGAAACAGCGCCGCTGGACGCCGGAGGCTCGAGCAGGCAGCCCCGGCAGCGCTGGAAGAAGAAGACGAGAGATTGAAGAAGAATGTCGTCCGTTGGATGTAAATCCAACGCCTTGCTTTGGCTTCGAAATTTGTATTTTTTTGTGAAAGTGCTTAGGCTTCGACCTACTGGCCCACATGTCAGCCAGTCCACTTGGTTTTTTAGCCCATTTGGTGGGCTGGGTGAAACAATGATGTAGCGTCTATGCAACCCGTTTATATATTATGTTAGAATTTAAAGCCCATTTGCATTTTTTCGAAATCCACGGACTTCCTGGGCTGGGTGAAAATATCATGCTGGGCTGGACGGAGAAATGTTATAAAAATATGAACACATGATTGCAAGTCTATTACTGCATTGGTGAGTAAAATCTTTGCAAGCTTATGTACGCAATCACCAGGAGTTAACTTGCCAAGTTATATATCAACAATTATTATTATTATTTTGTAAGAACTTTTGATTTATGAAATAAAATATCATTTTAATTTGATGAGTTAATAGGACGTGGGATATTATTATTTTTTAGGCTAGACGTGGGACAATTGAGTTCGTTCTAGGGAAATGTACTGGGAGAAAACTCAGATTACATCGAAAAAGATAGTGGGAGAAAATTCAGATATAGGATTAATAAAAATGAAAAATAAAGGAAGTGGGAAGGTCTATACAATGGTTGGACGAACGACATGTTTAATGGAACCTTATGTTGTTTCTATTATATATATGTAATAAAATAAGATATAAATATATATATATACTATTATAGAAGGGAAACATAGGATTAGTTTTGCATTCTTATAGAAAAATAGAACTGAGTTGTGCGTTGTCTTTAAAAAACAAACATAACTTGGGCTGCTGATGTTATAGACAAGCTAGGCTGGGAGGCCCAGAGGCCGCTTGATACCTGCTGGACCCCCAAAAAAGTTGAAACCTATTGGATCAACTGTGCCTGCATGTCGTGGGTTGCGCAAGTTAAACAACAAAATCTAGGCCATGGACCTGGTGGGCCCGGACTGTCAGCCTCTCGACGAACAGTCGTCTCCCGATTCCTCTCATTTTGTTGACCATGTTGGGAACGACAGATGGCGGCGCCGCGGCGAGAGCACCAAGGCGGAGGACGATGTCGAGACCTTGGACCGGAATGAACCGGAGTCGGGGAAGACGCGGGCGGAGGAAAGTACGAGGGTTGACTTGTTCGGGTGCAGGATGGGCCGTTGGAGCTGCCGCCACCGGAGAATGTGTGGGAGTAGAGGGATGTCCTGGCCAGCACCATAGGCTAGGATGGGTCACCGAGGCTTGTGCGGCAGCACTGCCAGCCGCTGTAGGAAGAGGACGAAAGATTGAACAAAATAAAGAAATACAAATGGATAGGTGGTTGGTCCCCAGATGTCTATGTACGAGACCTGCTGGGTCCACCTAAGAAGGGGAATATGTTGGGAGGAAGGTGATTCAAAGCATGGCAGCCCAGTGAACTAGTTACATACATAAGCAAATAGCCACTCAAAAAAAGCAAGCAGGTTAATGGGTTCTTAGACAAAATATTTCGGACAAAACAGATAATTACGAAACATAGGCTAATGCATGAAACACTCAGATGATAAAAGTGCTTAAACAAATAAAGTACATCATCTAGACCTTCCTGGCGTGCTTGATCATGACATTGCGGCTGTCCGTGTACTCGTCGGTTACGGGAAGCAGACACGCCCTCATGTCCAAGATCCGCCTGTACATGTCGTAGCATGCGTATGCGTCCTTGGCTGCATAGGTTATGGAGGCTAGATTCAGAGGTACCTCCCACGTGTTCAGGTCCTTGGTATCGACGTCTTCTTTCATGTTGGCGTAGCAGGGGTCGATGATGGTCGCGGCAAGGTCAACCATGGAGTACTTCTCCTGCCCGTTGCCGATGATCTTGTATTGTTTCTGGATGTCGACAAGCTTGTTGAACCAGATGGCCAAATTGTAAAGCATAGTCGCGTTCTACCTGCTCTCCACCGTAGCATAGGTGCAGTCGGCGGTGCCGATGAAACAGGCGAATGCTCCAGAACCTCTGATGGCCCTACAACAGTGGTAGATGAGAACCTCGTCCTGCACACATACCTGGGCGACGACGATCCACTGGTCCCTGTTAGGAGACGAATGGATGGGCACAAGGTATAGTCCTGCGATCTTGTGCTTTCTCCTCCTGTAGGTACTGCTTGAACTTGGCGAGGCAGAGCTTCACCGAGTCTGGATCGTTGGTGTACATCACATTCAACTTGGTGCTGCCATGGGTCTGAACGGCGAACTCAAAGGTGAACTCCTTGCTGAAGTCCATATCCAGCAGGCTCACCCCTCGGATCGGCATTGGAGTCTCTTCTCATGCATAGTTGATGTGGCGGTTCTTGTTTTGTGGGGATTGGGGGCAGGGGAGATGAAGATGATCGGTGTGTACTGGGGTACTTGGGGGCGGCACCACGGCAGCAGCAGTTCATTTTTTCAATCTTGGGGAACTGTAATCGACGGAGAACGAGTGGGTAGGCGGCGATAGCAGTTCGTTTTTCAGCTCTTGGGGAACTGAATTCAATAGTAAACTGAGTGTGTACAGGCGATAGCATTTACTACCCCTCCCTCACCTGCTGCACGCCCAGTAGAACATGCCCCCTCGGCGCATTCAAACGCCTCCATTAAACCCGCATGGAAGCCGAGAAACCTATTTCGGCCACACGTCAGATCACGAGCGGGTTTGTATTGGTACTGTAATAGCAAGTGTTAGTGGTCACTTTACTTAAATTTATTAGCTTTAATTAAAATTTATTCTTAAAACAAGAAAGCATTGGCTTGTTCTTCAGTGCCACAGGATCAACATGCACAGAAATTAGAATTATTATTCTTAGGACACACACGATCAGCTCATTTGCCGCACTTTCACACACGCAATACTACCAAGTTTGAACAACTTGTTATGGTTGTTGTCCTTTGCATCATCAAGTCGTGTTTCCCAACTTGCAAGATTCAGAACCAACCAATAAGATTCAAATAATAAGTAAAACAAAGATGGCTACACATCTCAATGATTCCCAGCTTGCAAGATTCAGAACCAACCCATTAGATTCAAATAATCAGTACAACAAAGATGCCTACACATCTCAATGATTCACATATCAGAGCCAATCGTAACTGTACAACTCAAAGGTTGTAAGAATGTGCACTAATAAATAAAAAAATGATCGATGCTTCATGTAAGAAATTTGATCCAAGGATTTGCTTAAACATTGAAACCAGTCCTTTTTAAGGCCACGCAGGTCAAACATTGGCAGCTGAAATATTCTGCATCACTGGCGGCACTACCACTTCCAATATATGCACAAGAGGGCCTTCTAGATTTTGAAGTAGTATGTATAGAGACTCATCCTTAGTATTTAATAAATACAAATAGCAGAATCTAGTGGAATCATCAATCAACGTCGTGAAATATTTCTTTCCACCTTGCACACATGCATGGAACTTTAGAGCCTTTGGATAAAGTGAATCTCGGGATTAAATCCATCTTGGCTAGCCGTGTAATACAACCCAAGAACTTGGCGAATGCTTTTGACCATCACAACATCTGTAGTTGAGTATTCCTTATTTGCATAGATAAGAAAGAGCATGATTACTATAATAGTGGCACTAGTTGAAGCAACTTTATTTCCAAAACGAGAAAAGATTGTGATAGAATAGCTTTATTAAAAAAATACAACGTTAGCACAGTATGACAAAGCACAATCATGTTGATAAAGGACAGTACTAACCTGTGTGAGATGACTTTGGGAGATCAAGTTATTCTTCATGTCCCTGTATCTTGCCATGAAGGCGATTCATTGACATCGATTAACAACTCAGTGTGGCAGTAGAAGGAGGAGCGTCGACTCATTTCAATCTCTTTTTTTGTGCAGTTCAACTAAAATTATGGCGCCCGCCAGTTAGAGAGGGGGCCCGCGCCACCTCGACGGTAGGCGTGATGGACTCAACTAGTTCAGTGCAGCTATGTGATTGATGCAGTGCACATGGACTTGATTATGCCAGATAGGCCTTTTGGAACTTATCTACATTGGAAATGAAATGGTAGCTAAGATAGTAGCTCTATTTTAAATGTATTATTACTTCATTTTATCAGTGGCAGTAGCGGTGCGAAAAGATTGCCTCAAATTATTAGTGGCATTAAATTAAGATCCCAAAACAATATCATTATTGCTTTCTCATAGCAGAGCCAAAACAGTAGCACAAGATCACTAGCTGGATCCAGAGTCAAAATCAACCAAAAAGGAACATACACGGTCATGGGAACCATAACTGAAATGAAGCAAAGTTTGCATCATGCAGCTAGCAAGAACTACTTGCTCTCATGAGCTGGCAGGTTCTTCTTTAGTAGTTGCACTAAAATTGAGCAACATTAAGGTTGGATGTCCTGCTCATGCAAGGTGCAACTATAATTTGCTTATCCTTTTGTGCAGTTCCACTAAAATAAAGTGCCATTGTGCTGACGATGACGGCTCATCTTGCAAAGGCTAATAAAATGTTGCACGAGATTACCGGCAGAGTTTGACGGAGATGTTAGGAACTCCAATCACCCTTTGTGCAGTTCCACCAAAATTGAGAGACGTTGCCCATGTGACATTTTAGTTGAGCTGCACAAGACACTCATTCCAAAAAAAATTGTTTTGTGTAGTTCACCAAAAGGTCACGATAGCAACAAGGTGAAATGGATATCCCTATCCGCACAAAAACATAGAAAGAAAATAATTACTGGTCAATAACAAGATACAAAACATACACGAAATGAAAAGAAGCATCTTCATTATGTTCACGGCAATCACACAAGGACAGTAGAAATTTGAAAACGGCAGCCTTGCTTCATGTTACCGGAAGCAATATGATCAACAATGACATTCGTCAAATATGGGATTACTTTAATGGTGGCATTGCTTGTTTACCAGATACAGTAGATCAACAGCAGCTAAAGAGTTGGTTTAAGGGCATGGGACAGTGGGACACAAGGACACTCAGCGTAAAGCAGCAACTTACTTATCATACTGGAAAAAATAGCAGGAGTATCATTTGTAACATAGTTTAACTGCATCATATTAATGGAGGCATTAGATTAACAATAACATTGGTTAGACATGTCCTTACGGTACCACTGTGATTGCTTCATTTTACATGCGCCCTTACATTAACAACCGCAAAAAGTTGGTATAAGGACATGCGACAGTGGACGCATCAGCACAATGTACCTAAAAGGAGGCATAAAGTCGTGATGCCGAGTTTGTTCATACTCTGTGAGGGTAGGAAATCTAATCCTGGAGACCTTTTACTATGTGAGGGCAGCAAATCTAATCCTGGGCATACTCTGTTGGCTTGTCCACCAGCCGCCACTTTCTATCCCTTTTTCAACCAATAATAGATATGTTCCTTATCCAGTTTGTACTACCTTTCCCCTTTATTTCCCTTTTCAACCAAGAGACCGGTTGGGTATCCAGTCTCTACTACTTTCCCCCTGTTATTTCCTCTTTGAATCAAGTCCTAGATTCATCCTAAAACTTTCCCCCCTTTCTTCGCTGTTTGAACCAAGTCCTAGATTCGACTGCATGAAGTAGCTTTACCTCTAATCACTACAAAAAAAGACACATCCGTGACATTTTGGCCCGAACGAAAACTTTTTCTGTCATGCTTATGACACTTCTATGACGATAATTGTGACAAAACCTCGTATCATCATAGATGTGGTGGGCTCCTACTTCTATGACAAAAAATCATGGCAGCAAATGGGCTTTTCGTCCTGGGCGGGCAGGGGACGCACCTGCATGACATTCTTTGGGTCGTCCATGACGGAAAAAATCATGGTAGAAGAGAGGGCGAGGAAAATATCGGGGAGTTCCCAATTACGGTGGGTGGTCGGGGCCGAGCGATGCACGGAGGGATTGCGCGTTTCTCTCGTACACGTACGTGCTTGTGTGCAAGGCTTTGGGCTCTAACTGAACCCGAGCGAGACATTCGCTTACTGAACCCGAGCGATTGCACTAGCTACGTTACTGAACCCGAGCGATCGATCCCTTGGTTGTTAACTGAACCCGAGTGATTCCTTCGCTACTGCTGCTAACTGAAGCCGGTCGAACCTGCTGCTGCCTCTTGATGAACAGTGACCGTTGTTGGGGTTGGATGAACAGTTCTCGGTGGGGGTTGGATGAACAGGACCCCGTGGTAGTAGAGGCCGTTGCCGCTGGATGAACAGGACCCCGATCGAGGAGGCTGCGACACACTCGAGCCGGTTGGGAGTGGATGAACAGGACCTCGTGGAGGGCTGGTTGAACAGTAGCCGATGGAGGCTGGATGAACAGGACCCTGTGGATGAACAATACTGGTGGAGGCTGGAGGAAGTTGACGTTGGATGAACAGTGTCAGGTGGAGGCCGGAGGAAGTCGACGGTGGATGAACAGTAGCTCGTGGAGGCTGGAGCGAGGCGGTAAATGTTGGATGAACAGTATCCCGTGGAGTCCTGTTTTGCGGTATGCCACCCCCCCCCCCGATGAACAGGACCCCATTTCGACCGTAGGCGCCTCCAACACAAGTCCGTTTCCTCCATTTTGCGGTATGCCACACACCTCCCGATCAACATCACCCCGTTTTGACCGTAGGAGCTCAAACAGAAGGCCGTTTCCTCCGTTTTGCGATACGCCAGACCCTTCTCGATGAATAGGACCCCGTTTTGATCGTACGCGGTCGAATAGAAGGTCGTTTCCTCCGCTCTGTGGTACACCAGACCTCGTTTCGGCTGTTCCGTCCAAGCCAGTTGGCTCCCGATGATCACACGACGCTGTTTACTCCGTTCCGACCCAGCCGGTTGGTTGCCAATGAATAGGATGACGTCGCTGTACGTGTTAGAGACCCCGTCCGTATGTATGTAGTTATATTAACTATCTTGTTGCGTGGCTGTACGTACGTGTACACGATATAGATGGGACTGCGTGACATGCTACGTCGGCGCCTCTACTTCAACACGTGCCGCTCCTTACTCGGCCATGGTACGTCGCTGCAGAGAGACCGATCGACCGCTATGTATGTACACGTTCATGGCCAGACAGATAACGCTACCTTCGCTTCAACCTGGTGGGTACCAGCTGCCAGGGGGTAAGAAGGCATTTCCTTCCACGCGAAGATAAAGCCGTTGGTCCCAGCTGTCAGGAGGGAACGTTTTTTCGCGAAATACAGAGGCCCTTCCGGTGGGTCCGAGCTGTCAGGTGGAGGAATCATTATTTTGCGCATAATAAGGAGGCACTTCCTTGCGTGCTGCCATGGACCCAACTGTCAGCCTCTCCACATACAGTCCTCTTCCGATGGCTATCGTTCGTTGACCGCGTTGACGACACCGTACCGTCCGAGAGCACCAAGGTGGTGGACGACGGCGCGACCTAGGAAGGGAACGACCCGGAGCCGGGGAATACGTAGAAGTGGATGCCCACGTGGAGGGGAGTACGAGGGTTGACTGGTTCGGCTGCGGTTTAAGGCTGCCGTCGTCGGAGAATAACAGGGGGTGTGGGTGAGCAGAGGGAAGGCCTGGCCAGCGGGTGGAGTAGGGTGGGGCGGTGAGGCCTGTGCGGCAGCACAGCCGGCCACAGGAGGCAGGAGCAGGAGGTCCCGCCGGCGCTGGTTTGGGTGGCTGGTGCAAGAAGACCAGAGATTAAAGAAGCAGCAGGACCGTTCGATTAAAATCCAATGGTCATTGCTGCTAGAATTGTTTCTTGACTAAGTTGACAAAGCCCTGCGTACGCGTCAACTTAGTAGCCCCATAGGTCAGCCTCCGAACCGGTGCGCCCCAGATGTCAGTGGGAGGAATCATTTTTTTCGCATAATAAGGAAGCAGTTGCTTGCCTGCGGCCATGGACCATGGGGTCCCTACTGTCAGCCTCTACACGTACATCCCTATTCCGATGGCTATCGTTTGTTGAATGTTGACCACGTTGAACACGCCGTGCCTAGAGCACCAACGTGGTGGACGACGGTGAGGCCTAGAAATGGAACGACCCGGAGCCGGCGAAGACACAGAAGTGGATGTCCACGCTGAGGGGAGTATGACGGTTGACTGGTTCGGCTATGGTGTGAGGCTGCCGTCACTGAAGAATAACAGGAGGTGTGGGTGGGTAGAGGGATGCCCAGGCCAGCGGAGGGAGTAGGGTGGGCCGGTGAAGCCTGCGCGGCATCACAGCTGGCCACAAGAGGAGGTAGCAGGCAGTCCCGCCGGCGCTGGTTTAGGCGGCTGGAGCAGGAAGATCAGAGTTTGAAGAAGCACGTTGGCCGTTGGATGAACATCCAACAGTCACTGCTGCTAGAATCATGTGTTGACTATAAGTTGACAAAGCCTTGCGTAAACAAGTCAGCCTCAAAATCTATGGCGTGTACAACCCATTTGCTATTATTTTTATAATTTACAGCCCATTTGCTAATTCAAATGGAATTTATTGCAGCCCATTTTCCATTTTTAGAATTGCTGCCCATTTTCTGGTCAGTACCAGGGTTGAAAAATTGAACTAAAAAATATGCGAAATTTTAAAAATTCACATATTTTTGCTGGGGAACAAAATATTTTTAATCCAAAAATTAGTAGCCATACTAAAACTAATTTAAAAATAAAGTAATACTATGATATGTTAAAATCCAATGAAATATAAAATATCAGTGAAGAACAAAAACAAAAAAGAAACTAATTGCCCATTTGCTATTTATTTTTTGGAATTTGCAACCCCTTTCATATTACTTTTAAGATTTACTGCCCATACTCTCTGGCCAGGCCGGAATGCATCCCTCCTCGTCTTCAAAGATTTGCAGCCCAGAAAGTCAGAGAAAACAAATAGGCCTAGCTTGGGTATTCTTCAAAAAGAAATAGTGGGCTACCTATTTTCCCAAAGAAAAAACTACTGGGCTGGTCATGTTGTTAGATGGGCCACAGAGACCGCACAACCTAGTTTATAGCATGCACCTCTAAACAAATCCTCAAAAGAAATAAAAGGTGTGCAATTCTGTCGTTAATTGACTATACGTTGACAATGATGTGGGTCCCAGATATCAGCAGGGTGGATTAGAGTAAAAAATCTTGGAGTGCATCTGAGTAGTAAAGAGGCGCTTGCTTGTGTTCGGGAGTGGACCTGGTGGGTCCGTACTGTCATACTCACATCTACAGTCCTCTCCCGATTCACTATGTTGACAGGGCCGAACGACGGTGCCGCTGCGAGCGCACCAAGGTGGAGGACGATGGCGAGGCCTCGGACGGGAATGAACAGGAGCCGGGGAACATGCGGCAGTATGGCCGTAGGCGGAGGGAAGTATGAGGGTTCACTGGTTCTGGTGCGGGGTAGGCTGCCATCGCCGAAGAAGAATAGGATGTCGGGGGGAGTAAAGGAAAGGCCTGGCCAGCATTTCAGGGTACGACAGGGCGGTGATGCATGCACGGCAGCACAACCAGCCGTAGAAGGCGGGAACAGGCGCTCCCGCCAGCGCAGGTTTGGTTTTGGCGGCTGGACCGGTCAGACCCAAAAACTCATTATGCTGGATTATAAGAATTAATTTTATATGGCTACAAATTATTGTAAAATGCTGTGGAGCACCTTTTTCTTCTTGAGGTTTTTTTTAGACAATTTTCTTCTTGAGGTGTGAAGCCGAGCACATTCAGAAGCCCTGGGATAAAGTGGTGTCACCAATGTGTTGGGCTGGGTTGGGCATTCTTATCGAAAAATAATAATGGACCAGAACTATTTATGATGTTGACTACGATTTGCATGGGTCCATTGGTTGCAGGAAGAAAATGGTGGGACAAAAAAGACTAGTTGCTATCTTTGCCTAAGAATAATATCGACTGAATGTAACGACACTCTCATAGGAAATAATATCCTCCTGTTAAAATTTGACTTTTCAAATCGTAAATTTAAAGAACTGGTGCAAGAGCATTTAGCTTTATTTATTTATTTATGTTTAGGGGACCATGAACATGTACCTGGGCCGGATTCAAGTGAGAGCCTCCCTTCCAGTTAATTATGGGCCTTCATCATTGGGCTGCATGTGATCGACAAGTGGAAAATGTGTTCCGTACCAAAAATAGTATGCGCTACATACAGGGCACTAAAGGATCGGACCGTGCAACGACTTCCAAAACATTGTGTTGGTCGTTCTAACAACACATTTATTCAACCAACAGACGAATTATATTACTGATTGTACATTGAAAACAACAGCAACAACAACCAGGGCTGGGGGTGCAACAGAAGCAGTAAGCAGGCCAGAAGAGTAAAGACGCAGCTCTCTCTTCCAAACCAAACATCAGCCAACATTACAAAAGGGCTACCAAAAAAGAACAAGTGTATGCATCAAACTAAATAAAGATCCTACTACACCAAGTGTACGCATCTAACTAACTGACTCAGTTAGACGTTACTATTTATTAAGCTGTGGAGATTGGCTGTCGGCTTGAACCAGATGGGTGCCTGACGGGGGAAACTCCAGCCAGCAGGTCGAAGTCTGATACTTGCGACCCCCTCTCCTACTTTGGGATGCAGAGCGTGGCAGCACATATCAGGGTATGGTACATGGAGAGACGCATGGTACGCTGTGTACACACAGTTTTGCCTAATGAACGAAACTGTGCTGCCATCATGATCCTTGCCATCGGTTATCTCCTGGTTAATCGAATAATTCAATCCTAGAAACAGAGAGCGTGTACCAAGGCTACTTACCGGCATCCAGTCAAAAATTCTTGAAGGCCCAGAGAAGCTAGGATCCTGCTCAAAGACCTTGCAGTGATTGTGATTGTATTCCGCGAAACAACATGTCCGGTACGTGCGAACGATCATCAATCGTTCACCATCGTCTGATCGAGCCAGGAACCACCTGTAACTGCCATGTCGCTTTTCTTTGAAAGGTTCTGGGATTAGGAAGGGTAGGGCCACCAAGCGGCCTACAACATCATATCAAGTTGGAGTCAAATAAAAAAGGGCTCCTACTATAGTCAATCTTAAGAACAGCATGTTATGAGCATGAATATTTTTTCAGTAAATGTTGACAGTAATATAAGCAAGCCATCATGATATCATAGGAAAGTAACATACTATTGTAACAGCCCGTTGTAGCGATGACTGGAGTAGGCCAGCAATACGTCCAGTCATAGGAGGAGCCCACAGCGTAAATGAAGCCCTTGCGTTCAATGGCATCAGAGAGCCATGGAGGGTGTATGATCCTGCGATGGACGTGCAGATTTATCCACTTACCCCAGTGGCCTGTCAGATAGGTGAGACCGCGGTTGAAGAATGCAATTAGCCTGAAGTCTTTATAATTCATAGATCTTGTGGGCACTTGGCAGATTACAACCTTGAGCAAATCAAACTTGGTATCATGTTGGCTACTGTAAGATTCCGAGTATTCTGGGCCGTGGTGCCAAAGCAGTACAGTGTTAATCGAAGGAAGGGGGATCAATCACTAGGTGTAGACCTCCACGAGCATCCAGCTACCGCGACCGTCGACGAGCACCATCCAAGACGTGTTCATGCCGACCCAGTACATACCGTTAATGTAGTTGAGGGTGACAAGGATCGGATCGAAGTCGAGGGGGTAGATGCTCGCCACCCTACGATCGTTATGCTGCGTGACACGCCGTTTCTGAAGATCAGGCAGCATCAGCAAGCAGGGAGCTGGCTTAAAAAGCTCCAGTCTGAGGGCTTTGAGTAAACGGTACAGCCCCGACGTGCACGCGGCGAGTGGCATGGTACTGAGATTGTCCACACACGAAACAATGAGCTTGATTACCTCTGTGGGGAGCGAATTCCAGCTACTCTTTCGACGGACGCTAATGGGTTCTGCCATTGTTAGCGTTTGGTTTTCGGAAGAGGGGGGAGGCGCCTAGCAGGGATGGAAGATTGGACGATTATGTGCGAACGAGGATGGAGAAGCGAATATGTGCTGCTGGAAGTGGACAGGTGATGATGACAATGTAGCAGCAGCACGCCGCTTGACTTACGAGACACATCCCAGCAGCGTAGGGTCATATCGATGCCAGACAACTTGCTTGAGTGATCACAGTACTACTACAATAAACTACAGTACCTACTACTATGCCCGAGTAGTATAGTGGAGTGCCGAGTAGGACTCTGCTCTACTACTAGCACCAGAGGAGTAGTATATTAAAATAGTTACAAACTTCAATGCCCGAGCATGGAACGACTACGAACCGCCATCGGTGCTAACTCCAATCCCCAGCAAACATTCGCTGGGAGACATGGCAGTTGCAAATGCCCGCCACGCAGTTGCAGTACATGTGCAAGGGTGGCGGTTTTGTCAAATACTATGGCTTAAAAACAGGCCACCGTCGGATGGAAATCTGACAGTTATGTGGGATTCGCCAGTATTGGGCTTGTGGCGAACAATCGCCAGATTTCATTACTAAAAAAAGGTTAAAACACTCGGGGCTAGAACTTGCACCGGCTGACCACTAACAATGATACTAACATAGTTGTAAAATGGTCAGAGAACGTGTCTACGTGGTGTTTGGAATTATATGCAAACTAGCAAGATGCCCGTGCATTGCACGAAACATCAAGATGCATTTTTTTACAAAACACCTGTTGTGATGGACCCATGCAGGAGTAATCACATGTGTAAAAACTAATGATATCTCGAGAATTTCATCGAAAAAATGGTATCTCGAGAATTTCATCGAAAAAATGATATCTCGAGAAAGATGAGAGATAAGGTGAGGAGGAGTGTGGCGTGGTGGTGATTGGTGGTCGGACTTAGCGGAGGCATCGGGATGGACGACGCCGGCAGCGGCCACCATGCCAGATTGTTCCAGAGGCTTCCTTTTTTAATTACTCAACAGTGAAGTTCTGGGAGATAAGGAGGAACGAGAGAGGTGCGGGTATCCTTTTGCAAAATTGCCATAGTTTGCTTTCTATTCATCAGATATAGATTGGACGGTCTGTATTGCAAGATGGCAGGCACACCATCATCACCAACTCGGTTTTTTATAAAAGTAGAGAGTAGAGATAGAGAGTAGAGAGTAGAGACAAGCAAAAGAAACGGAGGGAGTACTAGTAAGTACACCATCTACCGCTTTGTGTGCTACTCCTACGCTCCATGCGGCGGGTGCAATGTCCCCTATAGCCACTCCCGTTTCATGGATGGCCTGGTTGATGCATGCAAGATGCCATGCGTCAACAAGAGTTTCGGCTACGAGAGGTACGTCGACCAGCACTCGCTGGCGGAGCATAGTTCCAGATGCGCGCACGCGCCCTGCTACTGCTATGAGTGCACGCCACTGTTTGAGGGCTCACCGGCGAGCCTCGTGCATCACCTCGCGGCACCGTCCGGCAATCACTACTGGCCCACGGTGAACATCAAGTACGAGACGTGCTACCCGTTCGCCGTGCCGGAGTCGCTGGAGGATCACCGCCGCCTGCTAGTCGCGGAGGAGGACGGCAGCATCTTCCTCTTGTCCGTGGGCACTGGCAAGGCCCACGCAGGCTACTGCCCCGTCTCTGTAGTGTGCGTCAGGGGCAATGCCGCTGACGCTGACACGAGGCCGATGTACTGGTGCGTGCTCACTATTACTGCCCCTCCGGCGTACGAGGGCGACCTCGGCGCCTCCATCACGCTAAATGGGACTGTGCCGAGCTGCTTCGTTCCCGGCAATGTGGACATTGAAGAGGCCTGGTATCATCTTCCCCCCAAAATGATGCACGGGGACTCCAAGGAGGTTCACCTGGGCATATGCATTACCAAGTTAACTGTTCATCATTAGTCTTCGCTCAATGTAAGCCGCTGTCTAAGCATGTGGACACTTCTTATTTATATAGTATAGAACCTTCCATGCATGATCTTGCTTTATTAGAATATCACGCTTGAATAAAAGTGTATCCATTTATGGTCTAGTCTAGAATCTTCCATGTATGCTTTTGCTCCATTAGAGTTCTCCCTTGCCATTTATGAGATTAATTGAGAATTTTTACTAAAGTAATGGTGAAAGACTTATGATGAACCATTTCTTACATCTCCTCTGCCCGCTTCCAAGTCATCCTGATTTACATTCATGGTGGTCTAGAAAAAACAAACAAAATCAATACTCAAAAAATAATTCTTAAAGATCATTTCTTGCAAAGCACAATAAGTGTTATTTCTTCAAAAGTTTTGGATGCAGGTTGAATAGTTGAACGCTTTTGTTTGCAAAAGATACTTTTTTATCTATTTAGCCTACATTTACTATTCACCCGGATGCTTGTGATCTCTAGAGAAGAAATAATATCCGAAGAAACCTATCGATACTCGTTACACATGAGATGACCCCCACATACTTTGTCAAAATAAACAACTCCCCGATCAATGCATTTCACTGTTCCGTGCAATGCACGGGCACCTTACTATATATAGTACGACAATAAATTTAACTAACATTATATATAGTACGATAAATGCTTATGCATGTCACAAAAAATTATATCATTGAAAACTATGTTCAAATACGAATCCAACGATATAGTTTTTGGTGACATGCACTAACATTTTGTCAGTTAAATCTTCAGTCAAATTAGATGGGGGACTAATAAACCACGATGGAGGTAGTACTAGTGTAGAGGGCGGGCGCTGCACGGGAGTCTCACCCCGCTCGTGGCGCGGCAGTAAAGCCATCATATCACAAAACCCCACCACTCTCAGTAATAAATGGCCTGGTAAAATAAACGAACAAGCAACCATCACATCCCTCTATCTTTTTTGCATTTCATCTCTCTACATTTATTTTGTCCGGTTCATCTCGCACACTCAATCCATAGCTACTACTCCTAGTATCCCTAGCTACTACTCCTAGGGCTAGTTCTTTTGGCGGCTTAAAAAATAAGCCGCCTCACTCATTCATTTGGGCTTCTAATCTAGTTATGGGAGTACTAATCTAGAAGCCTAAAAGAACTGGCCCCTAGTACTCCTAGTAGTAGTACTCAAGTTGGAATTCCAATAGCACGGCACAACTTGTTAGGCAAAAAAATCGATACAGGGTGTACGAAGCGGTTTGGGAATTTGCATGCCTTCTCGACCAGTGAGATACTCCGTACAAAGTACGATAGAGAAATAACCACAGAGAGAAGGAAGCTAAAGTAAACAATCAAATGAGCATTTTTGCATTGAATCGTTTCACAAGCTTGACTAGTGATGTTTTTCTACTTTTACAAAAACCGCATCGTAATGTTAAAATGTGCATTTGCACGTGTGTATATACATAATAGTAGTAGTACAGTCTACAAGCATATAGAGAGAGAGACGTGTACTACGATATATAGTTAAGTTTGTGCTATATGCACGTACTTACAAATGCGTACGGATACACAAGGTTTCCAAACTTTTACTTTTACATACTTAATTAACGACGCTAATAATTCCCGAACGTTCGGGATTTATCATTTCCGTCCCAAAACTAATGACATTGCCTTACGACACTAAATTATTCCTAATAAAAGCCACGACGCTGGGTGGAACACTTGCGGCGCACCACGAGTGCCCTGGTGCACGGCCGTTTCCCAGCCCGGCGACACAACGCCTCTTCCTCGGCCTCACAACTCGCGAGGTGCTGATTGGCGGCTTGCCGGTGGGCGATCCCGATCTCACCAGTCTGGTGATCCGGCGCCAACAGGTACTCCTCCTCGCTGGAAGCGTGCACCCGGTCCACGTACCGCCAAGCGTAGATGAGGCGCTTGGGCCCGACTGCACTCAGGGCTTTGGCAAGGGTGTCCTCCGCCACCAACACGGCCCTCGCACGAGCCTTCTGCCAAAGAGCCAATTGCCTGACTCTCTCGGATGCGACATAGGCCTGCCAGGCAGCATGCCTCGCGGCGCACTTCTCTTCCTTGTCCTTTTTCTCCACCTCTCTTTTGGCGCGCTCTGCCGGAGGCAAAGCCTCCCACAAGGCGACCTCCATTTCTTTCCAAAGCTCCTCCAAGTTGGGGGGGCTCGGCGGGCAGCACGACGTTCTCTCATAGCAGGGAGCTGACGCATCCTCCGATGCGCATGGTGGTGAGAGTGCGAACGCCGATGCGTCCACCTCGATGCATCGCGGCGAGGAGAGGAACACCGATGCGTCATCCTCCACTGGTGGCAGCGAGGAATGGAACGCCGACGTGTCCTCCTCGACTAGTGGCGGCGAGGAACGGAACGGCGATGCGTGACCCTCCGGGTGGGGCAGCGAGGGGCGATGCCATGGTGGTCGACGGGTCCTTAATTGAGAGGGAGGAGGAGATAAAGGCGATGAACATGAGCGTTCTTCCAAATGCCGTGGGAGGCGCAGTATTTATAGTGAGCAATGCCACGCCTACATAAGATATGTTGCGCGATTAACGTAACAGCTAGGTGGGCATATTTTTGTTGGAGTAAATTACGGGGGAGGGGAGGGGTGGAAATATTGATGGTCACAATGGATTGGACGAGCGCGGGGGGAGGAGAGTCATGCATGCAGATTGTTTTCACACGGGGAGGAGTGGTGGGACTGCCGGAGGGAGACGGAGAGTCAAGCATGCAGATTGTTGTGATGACTATATATGACATGGCAATATCATAACGCACCTGGACGGAGGAAGTAGTCTGCAGAGTGCATATAAGTTTTGTCTGAAGTCAAAGTACCTCTACTTTGACCAAACTTATAGAAAAATGTATCAACATCACAATGTCAAATCAATATTTTTATATTCATTATGAAATGTAGTTTCATAAAATATATATTTGGTATTGTAGATATTGATATTTTTAGTATAAAGGACCATAGGAGTAAAAAGGACCTGCATGCATGCGGAGTAGGCAAAAAAAATTTGCTCATTTATAGCCGTCCAAAGTCTCAAAGGGTGCGACCGCGCGAGGGAGGCGAAGGTCGTGGGAAGCGTGACGGTTGACGGAATTAAGTGAAAGTTACATGCACACGCCGGCATGGCGTGCGAACAAGCAGAATCTATACCGTCAGGCCTACGATGTGGGTTAGTAGACATGACATCTAGTGGGTCCCGCATAGTACTCAAGAACTCTTTGGGGGCATGCAGCCATTTATCCACCGGGCAAGCCACCACCCCACACCGTTCGCACGGCCTACTCGTCCCCGTCTTCTGCCTTACAACAGTTTGCTCCCAGTCGTCCCGTCCTTTCACATTACACCAGTTCCACTTCTCCTAACCCGCCTCCAAAATCCATGGCCTCCCAAATCTCCATGATCGGCAGTGAGTACAAGGTTAGAACCATCACCGGCGGTGAGTTCATCATCATCTAGACCCGTACATCCGCCACGGTGAAAGCATGCCTTGGTCGCTTCCTACACATGTTCGAAAGTTCAAAGGATGAGTGGGTCGCTGGGCTAGATGTTGAGTACACCACAGTCCTGGGAAAGGAGAAGCTTCTAAAGGTGGCAGAGATGATGAAGCCCGCCATGATCCAGGTTTGTGTACATAACGCATGCTTGGTCTACCACATATGCCATGCCGACGTTAGCTGCCAGGATTTTGAGTTCTTCCTCAAGGACAAAAGAGTGAAATTCATTACTATAGACTTTACGAACGACAGGAGAGTCCTGGATCGAATAGGCCTCGTTGTAGGCCAGCCCTTCAATCTCCAGAAGGAAAGCCTGGTGTCCTCCTTTCAGCCTTCAATGCTGACCCTGGCAGCAGCCATGATTGATCCTTCATACGCTGAACTGAAGAAACCTCACCCCAAGTTTCATCTTGCATGGGAGTCGAAGACAATAGATGAAGATCACATCGTGTACGCAGCAACGGATGCCTACCTTTGTTTAAATATCTACAAGGGTTGGATGAAGAAGCAGAGCCCAGTGTCCGGTTCAAGCAAAGAAGTGTCGGCGAAGAGGAAGAGGAAGATGGACGAGGACGAAGTCGGGACGTGGACGAGGACTCCGAGTAAGGTGGCAGTGTCGTTGCTCATGCTGGTTCTACTGCAGTGTCAAGCGGACTAGTTGCTTAGTTTTATTTCAGGGGTGTGTTGTGCTGAGCCCCCAGCAGAACTATGTTATGTTCTTTCTCGTTATTTGAACTCTTTAGTACGTACAGTAGTACTAGTATGTCTTACTACTGTTCTTCTTGTAGTTGGTACTACTACTCGTATCTTCGCGTTCCTACTGTACTTAATACGTACTAGTAGTATAATTTGGGTCAGACGATTTGTGAAAGAAGTTCGACGGAGCGAAGGAAGAAGACGGCAAAGAAGCTACCCCAGTATCTATATTAGGGTGGCAGGGTGCCCATGATCTATCTTACGAGTGTTGGGTCTGGAATGCAGTTCGTCAGAAAAATAGATCGTGCCCGAGGTTAAACGGATGGCGGGGGTGGGGGGAGCATGGCGATGGCACGCGGTTCAGGGAGGGTGGGGCGGCGCCGGCAGGCGGTTAGGCCTATGGCGGGCTGGCGGCTCGATGGTTGAGAGAGAAGATGAACAGTGCATCATTTTCGGAGGTTGAAGAAGCCCTTCTGGCCGTCCATGTTGCATCCAACGGCTCACAAGAGTCGACTGACCCAAATTGTTCCTTCAGATTGCATGATCCACATGGCATTGAAGGTCTCGAGGGTAGATTCCACGTTCGCACCCGGTTTGCGGGCTCGGCACGAGCGCGACCGGCTTCCGCCGCGACAGCCACCATGCGAGCCTCCTCCACGTGGGCGGAGACGCCAATGACACACTAGCTCCTCCTCGCCGGCGTGCTAGAGCACGCGCTCGTCCTCCTCCTCTTCGTAAGTTGCGGGCAAAGACACGGCTCGACCTGCTCGCGTGCTTGGCAGTGCGGCGTCATCGCGAGGAGGGACTGCAGACGACGTGAGGGGTTGAGATCCTCTGCAGTACCGTACGGTGTTGTAGTGCGGATGACATGCGGGGCCAGGTCCCACATGGCAGCGATAGTACTGCACCGTACAGTACTCAGCGACTGTACGCATGCACAACGGCGGCGGCATATTGATGAGTGCACTTATGGGAGCTTGGTTATAGGGTTGGTCAAACTTAAAAGAACACCGTACTAGTACACGTAATCCTGTGCAAGCGTGTGCATCGCGGCCGCGCCTATACACCACATTACTTAGCACAGCATCGATACGGAATCATGTGCAAGCGCGTGCACCGCGACCGCGCGGTCGATCGAAAGGTGCATCACCGTGTCGCGCTGGAAGGACATCGACCGAACCTTTGTGTGTGTGTGAAAACAATCCCCGAATATTACTCTACTTTTTTTGGCTGGAAAAGTTCCTCACGCTACAATATTTCCATATATTTGTACTTAGCTTCAGTTCGCGATTATTTGGATTTGGGCATTTTAGGTGCCCCCTACAAAAAAAATTAATAGAGATTTTGTGTGTGTAACGGAGAGAGAACACGTGTATGTGTCTACATGTGTGTTGTCACGGAAGGGCAATGTGGAGACGGTGTGTGTGTGTGTGTGTGATAGTCATAGAGAGGGGTGAACATGCAAATGATCATGTATGAGTGATACATAGAGATATACCGAGATGTTGTGTATACCTGAGAGAACGGTCTTCTATTTGTGTGTTTTGTGTGTGCGTGTGTGAGAGAGAGAGAGAGAGGAGCATCCATAACACAACAACCATCTCTCTCGATTCGACCGTCCCTCACACAATCGCATGTAACACATGCATCAACGCACACATTTTGACACCCTCACCCAGCCCCTGCCGCCTCAAGGCCCCTACATCGCTCTCTATCTCGCACACACAATCTCTTCATGAAAACCCTATTTGGCATGCATGTATCTCTCTGTCACATACACACCATGTACCACGCACACACATATTTATCTCTCGCTATGTCTCTTTGCCTAGCAAACACACTCCCCATAGTCCTATCTTTGTATCCTGCACACGATGTCTCTATATTGCTTAAACATTGACGCACACGATGTATCTGTCTTGCACCAATAGCCTCTCTCGCATGCTCACTATGCACACATATTCTCTCCATAGGTTTAATTTCTCTCAATATTTGACATGCACACAACTCCCCCCCCCCCACACACACACCACTATCCATCCCCATCCAAGGTTATATAGTGACCCCTGTCGCTTGTGCTTATCTGCACCCCCACATGCACACCACCTTGATCTTCAAGGAGGGCATGGGGAAGAACGAAGACGATGACCAGACCGCACTAGAGACCGTGGGGCCATTTGGAAGCATGATGATGTGGCGCCGGCTGAGTAACTCCTCCCCCTCCCTCTCTCTCTGTCCATCCCTCCCGCCCAAAATTATCAATCCCTCAACCCACAAGATTCCCCTCTATTCCATGTTCTTTTGAGCTCTCTCATCAAACCTCTTGTCTCTTCTCCTTCCACATGTACAAAATCTCAATGCACACACATCTCACTCCCTATATATTATGTGTCTCTATCTTACTCACATACCTAACTTCTTCCTCTCTCTCTCTCTCTCTCTCTCTCTTGCCCACATATATACAATCTTTCCCGTCCTCTGTCTCTTTCTTCCACTGGGTGTATATCCTGTGAGTTGAGCGCACGCATCTCTCTCCCGCCATTGTTCCATGTCCACAAACTCTCTACGTGTCATTCACACATTGGGATGTGTTGTGAGAATTGCTTTAGGCCAGATCATGTAGAGTTATGGTTGGTTTTGTTGCATCCAACAAATTAATAACTATGAAATGCATTTAGATTTTCATTTGAGTTGGATTATGTGAGTTTGAGCATATTGTGAAGTACTATAGACCTAGTATTCATCTTGGAATTCAACAACGATTCTAAATATTGAATTGTACAAAGCATTACATTCGAAGTCAATAGCTTAATATATTTATTTCACAATTACAACAAATAATTAATGGCACAACAAACTAAGAAAACAGATGTGTACTCCCTCCATTTTTATTTAAGTCCGCGTATTAGCATTGGTCAAAGTAAAGTTTTGTAAACTCTGACAAAGTTTATAAACAAAAATATTAACATATACAATAACAAATCAACACCATTAGATTCATTATTGAATGTACTTTCACATCATACAAATTTGTTATGGTAAATGTTTATATTTTTCCTACAAACTTGGTCAAACTTTAGGAAGTATGACTTCAGTCAAACCTAATATGCAGAGTAAATAAAATCGGAGCGAGTACTAGTAGTACTCCTAGCTGCTCAGCCCAATCACCCAACATGCCAGACGGGGAGTAGGGAGTACTAGTACAGGTAGTGTTACAAATTTTCAGGTCGGCGGCAAAATCTCCCTCTTCCATCGAGATCTCCCGCGACTCAGATTCGACCAATGCCAAGTTACCACCATACCCTTGGTCGAACAGGCCGACGGAAGCTGGTTGGTCGGGGGCTGTTTTGGTAACTTCACGTTCACCCCACCCATCCAACCCCACCCTGGCACCCAGAGTACTCCTCATTACTCCCCATTTTCTATCCCCACCACAAAATAGACTTCTCCACAGCACCGCAGCACCTTCCCTTCGTGCCCCTCCCCTTGTTCATCGGCGCACTCGTCCACCATAGTGCATCTGCCTCATCGACGACGTCGTACGCCACACTAGAGCCGGTCCGCCGTCGCCGTCGTACACGGAGCCGCTTCCCCGGCACCGTCTTCCACGGTCTCGGATCTACTTCCCGGAAACCAATGCCAAGCGCAGCAGCTCCACCGTCGTCGACAATGAACTGACTTTCGTTGCCGACCAAGATGCACAGACGCCGCCACGACCTTCGTACTCCTCCTCGATTGGTAATGTGTATATTGATTCTCTAAGCAGTACATGTGCAGTTCCGATTATGTTCATACCTACCCTTCAAATTTTCTGGCTGCTATTGTTCCGGTAAAAGTAATTGGTTATAGCTTGCATTGTCGAACAGAATATCATCTTGTAATTGTGCGTCGCTGCTGTAATGCGCTGTGCTTGGGTAGGTTCTTCATCTGTAACTACTAACCAGTAGTGTCGCAGATGATGGAAAGTTTTTTAGAATAGCAGGGAGGTGACCCCCCTATTCTATTCACTCAAAATGAAACCACAACGTAGTTCTAGCAAAGTTGAAGAGCCACATTGAAAGCACAAGTGCTCCCTGTGAAAGCACAAGTGCTCCCTGGGTGATTTTGGTAATTAATGTCAACATATATCTTGTTGGACTAATATTTTCATCTAGTATATTTCAGAAAGTTCAACAATGGCGTGGCATGGACAAGAGGATGCGGAACCCCTTCAAAATGCTAAGGACAAAGATTGGCACAAACTCAAGACTCTACATTTCTATTTTAGTGATCCAAGAACACATTGAGTCCATAGGAAAAGCCAATACTATTAAAAGGGGATGAGGTGTTGCTTAATGATCTACTTGCTCAAAGTGCTTAGTGATATGCTCCAAAGCCCTCAACCACTTTCTCATTTCCAAATATGTCATAAACCTAAAGTCAAACTTGGCCCCACCAATTTGATTTATCCGGTGCCACCGAGTTCCTTTGACATAGCCACTGCCAGAAACCCTAATCAGGTCGGTCTCACTGATAGGGATTTCGGTCTCACTGAGATGGCAATGCAAACTCTCAATTTCCATTCGTAACATTTCAGTCTCACCGAAACGAGTGATCGGTCTCACCGAGTTTGCCTTGCAAACTCTCTATTGCCTGTTGCAGTTATTTCGGTCTCACCGAAATGTGCAACCGGTCACACCGAGTTTGCCTGACCAACTCTCTGTTTGCTCATTGCTGAAATCGGTCTCACCGAGTTCATGCAATCGGTCACACCGAGATGAGGTTTTGCCCTAACCCTAGCACATCGGTCCCACCGAGTTGATCATATCGGTCCCACCGAGGTTCCTAACATTCACATTTTGAATTGAATCAGTCTCACCGAGTTCTTCCATTCGGTCTGACCGAGTTGAGTCAAATGTGTTTAACGGTTGGATTTTGTGTGGAGGCTATATATACCCCTCCACCCCCTTCTCTATTCAAGAGAGAGCCATCAGAACGAGCCTACACTTCCACTACTCATTTTCTGAGAGAGAACCACCTACTCATGTGTTGAGATCAAGACATTTCATTCCTACCACAAGAATCTTGATCTCTAGCCTTCCCCAAGTTACTTTCCACTCAAATCATCTTTCCACCATATCCAAATCTATGAGAGAGAGCTGAGTGTTGGGGAGACTATCATTTGAAGCACAAGAGCAAGGAGTTCATCATCAACACACCATTTATTACCTTTTGGAGAGTGGTATCTCCCAGATTGGTTAGGTGTCCCTTGGGAGCCTCCGACAAGATTGTGGAGTTGAACCAAGGAGTTTGTAAGGGCGAGGAGATCGCCTACTTCGTGAAGATCTACCCGAGTGAGGCATGTCCTTCGTGGGCGATGGCCATGGTGGGATAGACAAGGTTGCTTCTTCGTGGACCCTTCATGGGTGGAGCCCTCCATGGACTCGCGCAACCGTTACCCTTCGTGGGTTGAAGTCTCCATCAACGTGGATGTAAGATAGCACCACCTATCAGAACCACACCAAAAATCTCCGTGTCTTCATTGTGTTTGCACACTCCAATCCCATCCCTTTACTTTCTTGCAAATTGCATGCTTTACTCTTTCCGCTGCTCATACTCTTATCATGCTTGCTTGAAATGTATTGTGAATACTTAAACTTGTGCTAAAACTCTACCTCAACTTGAAGAACTTAAAAACTGCCACTTTTGCTAGTTGAGTGTCTAATCACCCCCCCCCCCCTCTAGACACCTATTCTCGAACCTTCTAATTGGTATCAGAGCATTGGTCTCCATTGCTTTGGTTTAATCACCATTGGAGGAAGATGGATGAGTCTACGATTGGGAGTATTAGACATAGAGTACCTTTACTTGATAGAGAGTTCTATCATGATTGGAAAAATGAGATGCTTGTGATTTTCAATGAATATAATTTGAACAAGTATATTACCAGCCCTTGTGCACCTCCTATTGATCCTTTGCATCCTACCCCCGATGAGTCTCTTGACATGATCCGCAATCTTAGAACTGTTAATCTTATCATTAGAGGATTGCCTAGAAACTTGATTGTGTGCTTGCCTACACTTGAATGTGCTTACACTATATGGAGATACCTCGAGAAACACTTTCCAAACTATTCCTTGAAAAATCTAGATGAGATTCTTCAAAAGTCCATTGTTTTAAATAAGATGAATTCTAGTGATCCTAAGTTTGGTGATTGTTTATTTGAGCTTCAAGACCTCATGCAAGCCAAAGGAGATGTTGGAATCATTAGTGACATCATCTCTCAAGTTATTAGAATTCATAAATATGAACATTGTCATGGTCATAAATCTAATGAATTACCTTCTCTAGGTAATGATCATTCATATGATGATAATGTTGAACATGGATATTATGACGAGGATGATGATAGTGACTTTGATCCTGATGAGTCTATGAGACACCTTAGTCTTATGGCTAATCTTTGTGGTTACGTGGCCGGAGGAAAGGAATGGGTTCTTGATAGTGGATGTACCGATCACATGACCGGAGACAAGGATATGTTTCATGAGCTTGCTGAAAACGACGGCCCTCGAAAGTATGTCACTTTTGGTGATAACTCAAAGGGTAAGGTGGTTGGCCTTGGTAAGGTGGCCATCTCACATGACAGCTCCATCCATAATGTTATGCTCATTGAATATCTTGGCTACAATCTACTTTCCGTATCTAGACTAGCCGATTTCAGTCTTAATGTTCTATTCACTGAAGTAGACTGCCAAGTGTTTCATAGAGATAATCATAATATGGTCTTTACCGGTATACGTAGAGTAGATCTATACATTGTTGACTTCACTAAAAGAGCTCAACCTAGAACTTGCTTTATTGCTAAATCTTCTAAAGGTTGGTTGTGGCATAGAAGGTTAGGTCATGTGGGCATGCGAAATCTTGATAAGCTTATTAAAGGTGATCATATCCTTGGTGTTAAAGATGTTATATTTGACAAGGATAGACTTTGCAGTGCTTGTCAAGCAGGAAAACAAGTTGGAGGAAGTCATCCCGTGAAAAACATTATGACCACGAGAAGACCGCTTGAGCTACTTCATATGGATCTCTTTGGTCCCAATGCCTACAAGAGTCTTGGTGGTAACTCGTTTGGTTTAGTCATTGTTGATGATTTTTCCAGATTTACGTGGGTGTTCTTTCTTGATGATAAATCGCAGGTCCAAAAGATCTTCAAGAACTTCGCTAGGAAGGCCCAAAATCAATTTGAAGTGAAGATCAAGAAGGTTCACAGCGACAACGGAACGGAGTTCAAGAACGCAAATGTGGATACCTTTCTTGACGAAGAAGGGATTTCACATGAGTTCTCGGCTACGTACACACCTTAATAAAATAGAGTTGTTGAGAGGAAGAACCGGACACTCATTGAGATGGTGAGAACGATGCTTGATGAATACAAGGCGCCAAAACACTTTTGGGCGGAAGCGGTTGAGACAGCTTGCCATGCTACAAATCGATTGTATCTTCACAAACTTCTCGGCAAGACGGCATACGAGCTTCTCACTGGTAACAAACCCCAAGTTGGATACTTTCGAGTATTTGGCTCAAAGTGCTACATTCTTGATAAGCATCATCGTTCGTAATTTGCTCCTAAATCTCATGAAGGTTTCCTACTTGGTTATGGCTTGAACTCTCACACTTACCGTGTCTACAACAATTTCACCCGAAAGGTTGAAGAGACGGTAGATGTGAAGTTTGATGAATCTAACAGCTCGCAAGTAGAGCAATTGCCAATTGATGTAGGAGACAAAGACCCTTCGGAAGCAATTCAAGACTTGTCTATTGGTAAGATTCGCCCAACGGAGGTGAAGGAGAGTACCTCGTCCGTTCAAGTGGAAGCCTCAACTTCACGCCAAGGTGAACCACAAGTTGACTTGGAGGCATCCACAAGTGGAACACGTCAAGATGAAGGAGACGAGGAAGTACATCAAGATGAACCTCATCGACTTCCTTCTCCACCTCCACAAGAGAACATCAACGCCAACAACAATGAAGATAGACAAGAGGAAGAACAAGATGATGAAGAGGATGTTCCACCCCGACCCAAACAAAAGCTCTCACGAGTTAGAGCAAGAGTTTCAAGAGATCATCCTGTTGAACAAATCTTCAATGATATTCAAACCGGGAGAATTACTCGATCTAAGTCTCGCTTAGCTAACTTTTGTGAACATTATTCATTCATTTCTATCATTAAACCTATGAAGGTTGAAGAAGCTCTTGATGATCCGGATTGGGTGAACGCTATGCATGAAGAGCTACACAATTTCAAGAGGAATCAAGTATGGACGCTTGTTGAACAGCCCGATGAAATGCACAATGTCATTGGAACCAAATGGGTGTTTCAGAATAAGCAAGATGAAGATGGACAAGTTGTACGCAACAAGGCCCATCTCGTCGCCCAAGGTTACACTCAAGTCGAAGGTATGGACTATGGTGAGACATATGCCCCCGTTGTTAGACTTGAGTCCATACGCATCTTACTTGCTTATGCCAATCACCATGATATCACTTTATATCAAATGGACATTAAAAGTGCCTTTCTTAATGGAGAAATTGAGGAGGAAGTCTATGTTAAGCAACCTCCTGGCTTTGTTAATCCCAAGAAACCTAATCATGTTTACAAACTTCACAAAGGTCTTTATTGTCTTAAACAAACTCCTAGAGCATGGTATAAATGCTTGACTAAGTTTCTTATTGAAAAAGGCTTCGAGATTGGAAAAATAGATTCTACACTTTTTACTAAAAGGGTTAATGGTGAATTATTTGTATGACAAATTTAGGTGGATGATATCATATTTGGTTCGACTAACCCTCATTTTAGTGAAAAGTTTGGAAGGCTAATGTCGGAGAAGTTTGAGATGTCTATGATGAGTGAACTCAAATTCTTTCTTGGTTTGCAAATCAAGCAAACTAAGGAGGGTACCTTTGTTTCCCAAACAAAGTATACCAAGGACTTATTCAAGAAGTTCAATATGCAAGAGAGAAAAGGTATGAAAACACCCATGCCTACTAGTGGACATCTTGACTTGACAAAGGATGGCAAACCGGTTGACCAAAAGGTTTATTGCTCTATGATTGGTTCATTGTTATATCTATGTGCCTCCCGTCCCGATATTATGCTCAGTGTGTGCATGTGTGCACGATATCAAGCGGCCCCTAAAGAGTGTCATCTTAAGGCTGTGAAAAGGATAGTGAGATACTTAATCCATACACCAAACTTTGGCATTTGGTATCCTAAGAGGTCTTCTTTTGATCTTGTTGGCTAGTCCGATTCGGACTATGTCGGTGAAAAGGTTGATAGAAAGTCCACTTCGGGTACGTGTCAATTTCTTGGTAGATCCCTTGTGTCTTGGTCCTCCAAGAAACAAAACTCCGTATCCTTATCCACCGCCGAAGCGGAATACATTGCCGCTGGTTCATGTTGTGCTCAATTACTTTGGATGATCCAAACTCTTAAAGATTATGGGATATATGTGAAACATGTTCCATTGCTTTGCGATAATGAAAGTGCAATTAAGATTACTCACAATCCCGTGCAACATTCTCGAACTAAGCATATTGAAGTTCGTCATCATTTCATTCGAGATCATGTTGCAAAAGGAGACATCGATCTTAAGCACGTTTGTACCGATAAGCAATTGGCGGATATATTCACCAAACCGCTTGATGAGAAAGTATTTTGCCGTTTGAGAGGTGAATTGAACATCGTTGATGCCTCAAACTTGGAGTAGAAACTCCATGTGGATACATGCAAGGCATGAGCCTTTTTGACTAATCCTTGATATTTCTCTTATGATGATGATCATATGTCTTGGATCTATACCTGTACCCTTGCATGCTATCTAACCCTTGTAGGTACTTGGATGAGCTCAAATCTATGAGATTGCAAATCACTCACATCTAGAACAATCTCTACATCACCAAGTCTCTACAATATGGTGGATGAAGACAAGGAAGCTTGAATCCACACAACATATCCTTTGACAATTTCTATATATCAAATTTCATTTGGTATCAAGTTTCATGATTGTCATTTTGGATACACAAGTGCTCTTCCTTGCAAGTCTAACCCATGTAGGAAGATGAACTCAAACTATAAGAGGTGCTCCCAACTCTTGATGAACTACATCAACCTCGAGCATCCAACACCACCACCCAAGGTATGTTATCCCATCTTAGAGAAGCTTTACCCCAAGTCATGGGTCAAAGTAGCTCAACAAGATGTGAATACATCAAAATGCTTAAACGAAAAATGGTAACCCCATTTTGAGCTTAAACGATGAGTATGACCTACGATCAAGTGTTATCACTTGACTCCTCAGTCAATATACTCTAACATAGGTGACTTTGTCGCCGACCCATTCTAGATGAAGTTCTCCATTGTTTCTTAGTGTTCTTGCATATGTTTCTTGCTTGTTCCCCGTTTCAAAAAAAAACTTCATCTAGATTTCTTTTTGTTGTTATTCTTTGCATTTTTCTACATCTAATTCATTGCAAATCCTTTAGTTAATTCCTTGCAAATCTTTGTGAGATCTTATTTGCCAAGTGAGCTGAGGTGACAAATTGTTTCCTAAGTATTGAACTCGGCCTCACTGATTCATGCCAATCGGCTAGACCGAACTGCAATAATACATTGTAGACAGTTCATCGGTACAACCGACGAGGACTAACCTGGTCTGACCGATTTGCATCATCTATGACACTGCCAACTCGGTGTCACCGATGAAAATGAATCGGCGTTACCGACTTCACTGCTAAGAAATTTTTTGTCATTACAAATACCAATTCTTCTCCAGCTCCACTCGATGATTCTTATCCTCTACCATCTTAAACTACATGCTGCTTTGTAATGTGTTTCAAGGACCAAACCTATTTGACTCATGCTCCTGAAGGACCCTTCTTGGAAATTGATGTCAAAGGGGGAGAGAGAGCACATCAAAGCTTATCACATGGGATGCTTATTAACAATAGAGGAGAGAAGTCACATGTCTTTAAGAGGGGAAAGACATGTTAATGTATGTTTGTTTTGCTCTGATTTCGGTTGCTCTGATTTTCTCTTACCCTACCTTCTCCCATTATCCAATATCAGATTCAGGGGGAGAAAGAGTTCATATCTAAGGGAAGAAAATCTTTGGAATTCATTGCATATCTTTAAGCTGTGGGGACATGTCTATACCCAAATAGAGTACTAAGTACTCACTCACTACATGTCATCCCAGTCTTGGCACTCTTGTGGTTTTCTGAACTTGCATTGTTTAGTGGTGTTTCTGTGTTATCTAACCCTGTTTTCTCAGAGCCATCTCTTCCAAAGCCAGCTCAAGATCACAAGGTAAGTATATGCATCACACTCATGTGCATGATGACCTCTTGCTGATGTACATATTGTTTGCAAGAAGGACTCATGAACATGATGGTACATTCCCTGTATCTACATCATTTGCTCTGATGCACATAGCCAAGATACATGTAACTCATTGCTTGCTCTGACATGCTTATGCATTCACATGCACTCATACTCTATCTTTGCATGATTGCATACATGTAGGGGGAGCCTATGCATGTTACATGTCCTTCCAAAGCTTTACTTGTTACCTTTCATATCCTTATCTAAAGCTTTGATGTATGTTGTCATCAATTACCAAAAAGGGGGAGATTGAAAGCACAAGTATATTTCTTTTTGGACTAATATTTTCATCTAGTATATTTCAGAAAGTTCAACAATGGCATGGCATGGACAAGAGGATGTGGAACCCCTTCAAAATGCTAAGGACAAAGATTGGCACAAACTCAAGACTCTACATTTCTATTTTAGTGATCCAAGATCACATTGAGTCCATAGGAAAAGCCAATACTATTAAAAGGGGATGAGGTGTTGCTTAATGATCTACTTGCTCAAAGTGCTTAGTGATATGCTCCAAAGCCCTCAACCACTTTCTCATTTCCAAATATGTCCTAAACCTAAAGTCAAACTCGGCCCCACCGATTTGATCTATCCGGCACCATCGAGTTCCTTTGACATAGCCACTGCCAGAAACCCTAATCAGTTCGGTCTCACCAATAGGGATTTCGGTCTCACCGAGATGGCAATGCAAACTCTCTGTTTCCATTCGTAACATTTCGGTCTCACCGAAATGAGCGATCGGTCTCACCGAGCTTGCCTTGCAAACTCTCTGTTGCCTGTTGCAGTTATTTCGGTCTCATCGAAATGTGCAACCGGTCACACCAAGTTTGCCTGACCAACTCTCTATTTGCTCATTGCTGAAATCGGTCTCACCGAGTTCATGCAATCGGTCACACTGAGATGAGGTTTTGCCCTAACCCTAGCACATCGGTCCCACCGAGTTGATCATATCGGTCCCACCGAGATTCCTAACATTCACATTTTGAATTGAATCGGTCTCACCGAGTTCTTCCATTCGGTCTGACCGAGTTGAGTCAAATGTGTGTAATGGTTGGATTTTGTGTGGAGGCTATATATACCCCTCCACCCCCTTCTCTATTCAAGAGAGAGCCATCAGAACGAGCCTACACTTCCACTACTCATTTTCTGAGAGAGAACCACCTACTCATGTGTTGAGATCAAGACATTCCATTCCTACCACAAGAATCTTGATCTCTAGCCTTCCCCAAGTTGCTTTCCACTCAAATCGTCTTTCCACCATATCCAAATCTGTGAGAGAGAGTTGAGTGTTGGGGAGACTATCATTTGAAGCACAAGAGCAAGGAGTTCATCATCAACACACCATTTATTACCTTTTGGAGAGTGGTGTCTCCCAGATTGGTTAGGTGTCACTTGGGAGCCTCCGACAAGATTGTGGAGTTGAACCAAGGAGTTTGTAAGGGCAAGGAGATCGCCTACTTCGTGAAGATCTACCCGAGTGACGCAAGTCCTTCGTGGGCGATGACCATGGTGGGATAGACAAGGTTGCTTCTTCGTGGACCCTTCATGGGTGGAGCCCTCCGTGGACTCGCGCAACCGTTACCCTTCGTGGGTTGAAGTCTCCATCAACGTGGATGTACGATAGCACCACCTATCGGAACCACGCCAAAAATCTCCGTGTCTTCATTGCGTTTGCACACTCCAATCCCATCCCTTTACTTTCTTGCAAATTGCATGCTTTACTCTTTCCACTGCTCATACTCTTATCATGCTTGCTTGAAATGTATTGTGAATGCTTAAACTTGTGCTAAAACTCTACCTCAACTTGAAGAACTTAAAAGTGCCACTTTTGCTAGTTGAGTGTCTAATCACCCCCCCCCCCCCCCCCTCTAGACACCTCTTCTTGATCCTTTCACACATAGTAGGATATTAAAAATCACTCGTGCTAACATGGGAGATGAGTGCTTTAATGTTGCCCACAAGATGCGTGAGTATTACTATATTTTTCTTGCCTTGTTGAGATTTTAAAACTATGAATGCGAACATGCAGAGGAGCAATGAAGACCAAATACGGGATGTTGGGGACATCTTCAAGGGACGTTGCAAGTTAAAGAGGAGCTGCACCGAGCCTATAAAACGAGCTTTGGTAAGTAACAACCTTTCAATTACTTTGACATTGAGAACCTAACTAGCAGTGGTGGATGTTTTGTGTGTCCTTGATGGTTTCGTTTATGAAATCAGAGGGAGCCCCCTCTTTTGACCATTTTTTTTACTTTGACATGGTTTGTGTCTGGCAGCAGTAGTGAACACAGGACCAGACCAGACCCTGGGCAAGCCCCGAGCGAAAGCAGCGTCAAACCACGTTGTCTGCTTGGCTAGAGTTCTTGCCATGCAATCCAGCAGTGTGGCAGATTATTAAACAATAATAGGCGAGACAAACAATTTCCTGTACACTTGATTAGGCTCTCAGTCATTTGTAGGATCTCAATTTACTCAGTGGACCGACCATGCCGTAGGATGAATCTTTTTTAATTTAGTGTTGAAGCTAGTCAGTCAAACGCGCCTACAGATGCCCTGGAGATCATCTGGTTGTCGGTTGTTTTGCTGTAGCAACCCTTGGCTTAGTGCACCCCTCTATTGGTTTTTCTATTTCTCTTAGCCTTGTGTTCTTCGATGTACATGTCGTAGTTTCTATAAGCTGGCTCTGTTTGATATGTAATAAGCACAGTCTTAATCATCCTAATGCTTTCCTTTTTAGCTTGATGTAGGAAGTGGGTGTTCTCACCTTGCAGTCTGTTTTTTATATTACTCCTTTTGAATTCACTTCTCCTAGTCCTATTTATCGGGCTTCTACTTAATGGATCTGGGGCGCTCTGACTATTGATCTAAAATAGAAGTAACTTCTTCATGTCAGGAAGCAGTTCCTGCGAGGAGGGGAGTATGGTCAACCTCGAGATCAAATTTCCAAAATGAGGCTGGATTACACACAAGGTGCCATTTCCCTAATGATGCTGGATTAGACACAAGGTGCAAATTCCCAGATGATGCTGGATTACTCACAAGCCAGGTGGAGTCGTCAAGTGTTCGTGTCCTTGTTGCTCTAGTAAAGGCTAAAACAAAGCGTGCAACAACCCTTGAGAATGTAGCTGAGTTCCTGAAGAAGCGAAAAGAGCAATCAGATGCTCTCTTCACCCAAGCCAAAGAAGAGATGGAAGAAGCCAGAAAGAAGCTAGAAGAGGCAGAGCAGGCTAGGAGTCTCCTGCTATCTAAAGTTGTTGTAAATACAAATTTTCATTCATAATAGGTAGGTTCAAATGTTTATCCAGTCAGCATGCCTGTTGTGATGTCCGTGCATTTACTGAGATGTATGTAAGTCTATGATGCCTAGATGTGGCACAAAATATATTTTTTCCGGGTCATGTAATAACAGCCATTACTTTCTGAACAATAACAGACGAACCATTGGACATGGTATAGTTCACACGCAAGCCCAACATTCCAAGTTCAACTTCCACATCAAACTCATGTTCACAGATATCTGCACATTCATAGATAATGTCTGCAACCATGATTCACTTCAAAGTCAAAAAAATGTGAGGAGAGTTACAAATAAAGAAAATCTCTAGTTCCTACTACCAGTGCGAGCACAACAAGACAAGACCATATATAATTAATTATTTTTTGGACATTTTTTGACTAAACGAGAATAACTTCTGGAAGCAGGTATAATTTCTACTGCCGGCCGCGGCTGGGGTCCATGATGTTTTGAGCCAAACCGGGCAACACACCAGGTGTCTATGCCGGCGACGCGATGGTCGTAGCATTCGTGGGTTTTGAGCGGCGACGGCTCCCGTGGTCTACTATTCCTCAGTGTCGGCGGTGGCCGCAGACGTGTTGGCCATCTCCGCTAGCATGCCACGGTTCCGCCAATGTTTGCGTCGGATGGCGCGGCCAACCACGGTGCACTAGACGCCGTGGTCCCCCGTGTGCCGGCGTGCAGCAACTGGCCACTCCTCTGCGAGCAGGCTTGGAGCGTCGAGTTGATGCACCAGGGGCCAGCTTGGAGCAGCGGCTTGCTCCTCCGCTTGCCCGCCTGCAGCCTCGCCCATGGTACTGACGGCCTGGGGCGGGGAGGGAGGTGGGGCAGCGAGTTGCCTGGCTCATCGGGGCACCCAACCGACTTTTTATGTCAGAGAACTCGTCTTCCTGCTCACCGGATGCTATGGAGAGTGTGGAGAAAATGGTGCAAGGAGGATATGGGGAGCGGCGGTGTGGTGCGGTTCATGCCAGGCGTCTGGCCTCGTTTAAATAGCGAGCGGACGAGAGGAGCCAACCGGCGTTGTGTTCTAAAATGCCGGCCGGCTCGCAGAAGGACATGTTGCCGGCACACACGTGGATTCAATGGAGGCAGGCGGGCAGTCTGAAGCCGGTTGCATGCGGCGAGGAGGCATGTTCAGCCTAGCATGCAGCGAGTGGGGCCCTCTTGGCCGGCGCGCCGGTTCAATGCCTGCGCTATGAGAGGTCGCGTCCGTGTCAGAGCAATCACTCCCTCCGGTCCTTTTTTGTTTGGGTATAAAAAAATCTCATTTTCCATTCACATTTTACAAGTAAAATTCGTGGACAAACTTTGACCCAAAATACGATGGGGACTAGTAAACCAGGACTGAGGTAGTAGTTATGAATTCCATTTTCGCTCCATACCAATCATTTTAAAAACTAGTACTCCCTCTGTCCCAAAATTCTTGTCTTAGATTTGTCTAAATACGGATGTATCAAGTCATGTTTTATTATTAGGTACATCAGTATCTAGACAAATCTAAGACAAGAATTTGGGGACGGAGGGAGTATAACGCGCCATTGAAAATCAGAACTCTTACCCCGCTAAAAAAATGATATTTTAAACATGGCAACTCGATCAGTGGTGACTGGCGAGCCACCGCCTCCAGGCCGTTCACCTATGGTCCCGACCATCCACTCCTACGGATCAAATTATCACGCGAGCTAACTATTCCTACAAAGGTGTGCTCCACCACGTACCCGGTACCCGCGCATGCAGCAATCGTGCACCTATGGGTTTATTTGTTTACCGTGCCTTACGTAACTCTCATGTGCGAGAAGCGAGAGACCGACTATGTGCGTGCGCCTCTTCTCTTCGTATATGTACTCCAGCATTTGTCTGATGTCCAAAAAATAATATTGTAATAACTAGCAATGTGCCAGTGCATTGCAACGCATCCAAAGTAGAGTAATCCATATTCACCAATTTGATAGAAAACAGTCTAGTTTTGATATACATATATCACTCAAAATATCTTATGTTTCACTCAAAATATAATCCCTTGGCTGTTTTGATGAGATAAGGGAGGAATGTGGTTTGTTTCAAGATTCGAGAAGTGGGATATTGTTGCAAAAAGCCCATGTGTGTGTGTGAGAGAGAGAGAGAGAGGAGGAGGAGGGCAGAGTGCGTGTGTGACAAAGACACGAAGAGTGTGCGTGAGAGAGGTATTACCATAAAATGAGGCGATAGTGTGCGTGTGCATGATCGAGAGGGCGTGTCTCAAGAAGGGACGAAAAATCTACATAGGTACAAGGAGCGAAAGTGTGCGGTCGATGGATAAACCTATCTAGAGGCTGGTCGATCAATGTTTGTGAGAGAGATACGAGTCAAGGGTGCGAAATCGAGAGTTTTGTGTGTGAGAGAGAGAGATGGTAGTCGGTAGGGGGATCCAAAGCTGGAGTTGTGTGTGTGTGAGTGAGTTTGAGAGAGGGGGAGATAGTTTGTCTGGTCGGTAAACAAATGAATAATGTCAGTTCTGGAATGGAGATGAAGACGGAAAGGAGACCCCAAAAAACAATGTGTGTGCGGGAGAGAGTAAACTTAGTGGTCGGAGTCATATCTAGAATGATATAGGGTGCGTGAGAGAACCCTGGAGAGAAAGGCAAAGTGAAAGACGAGCGAGAGTGTGTGTGTGTGGCAGTGAAAAAGAAAGCTTAGGTAGCTATAGTGATACCAGAGAACGGTAGAAACGTGAGAGATAATGAAAACCATGTAATCTATGAAGATAGTGAGAGTGTGACACTTCTCGAGGGAGACGACGAGAGACCGTGTTTGCAAAAAAACGGAGAAGCATGTAGTGAGCGTGCGGGTGAGATGGAGAAAAGAGAGTGATAGCTACATGAAGGAGCACGCGAGAGAGACCTACAGAGAGATGGGCGTGAAACGAGATTCAAATATTTAGTTGTGTGCATAGAAGATGTCAACATAAAAGGGATTCAAATATTTGAATTCCAGATGATGATACATGTAATTCACACTCGAACCAAAATTGATCTATCAAATATGCATACTAATTTGAATTTGCGTGCGTGTATGTTATTTAATATATTGATATTATCGATCCATACATTTGAGCTGAACATAATTTGCTTTCAAAAATTTGAATTCAAAGTCGAACATAATTTGGTTTCAAAAATTTGAATTCAACCTTACGATTTTGAGATCATTGCATTTGTAAATCATATTTTATATATAAAGGAGCAGAATTCTTTGTTGTGCTTTTGAAAGTATATATAAAAATGATGTATATAGATTTGTATTCGAATACAAAATGGATCCTACCCGAAGAAAAAAAGAATACAAAATGGATTCGAATTGAGTTGGCACGGTAAACGTGCAATATTTTTCTGCAAAAATTTGAACGAAGCAGGGAAAGTCATAGTAACCGCCCGAAACCAAATCTGCGAGATGGAAATTACTACTACCGACACGCAAAGCCTATCGGCTCGATTTCTATAGGTTTCGATAGGGGTAGGCTTGTAATTTCACTCAAACGTGACATAACCGCCTCCACCTCTCACCTCCCCGGATTCATACACGGTGGGCGCCAAAACACAGTTTCTCCTCAGCCAAAATCGCCTCTCACGTCCCCGATTCATACACGGTGGGCGCCAAAACAAACTCTCCTCGGCCGAAATCTCCGTCGGCAAATATTCGGTGTATGCGAGATTACCGTCCTATCCCCAACCGACTAATATTGCTGTGATGTAGGAAATTTTAAACGGGGGCTAAGTTTGTAAATTTCCTCGCATTTGAGACAAGCGCGCCCTGAAGACATGGTTCCCCCCTACCTCTCTCCCTCCATTTCCCCATTCGTACTTCGTGGGCGCCAAAACACCCTCTCCACCCCAGTCTCCTTCGTCCGCCACACCATCCACCGCCGTCCTCCTCCACCATGCCGGAGCTGATACCCCGACACGTCGTCCATTACAAGAGATCGACCTCTCTCATCCACGGCTTCGGACCAGGATCCTTGCATCGCGTCCTCTCGCTTCATCCGCGCCGTCGTCCACCTTGCCGAGGCTGCTCGTATGACCGTCTCATCCATCGCGCCGGGATATTTCCCTCGTCGCCACCGTCTGCCCTCCTAGATCTGCTTCCACGCCGCCGACAGCCATCGCTACCGCAGCACCCTCAACGCCTCAGCAGATGCTTACACGGCGCCACACTAGAGGTGGTACTCTTTCATATCTGCTCAAGTTATTTATCTCAGCAAGAAAATAGATCGCCACTGCTTTACTGTTATTTCTTGTCCATCACTTAGAATCTTACTTGTTAGTTGAAACCAAACATTGGTTGCGAAGTTGCCTTTGTCAGGTTTGCACCTTCAGATCCGCCATGGCACGCTCACCACTACACTCGCAATGCTTATGGTTTCCCCTTTTATATTCCACATTAGCTTAAATGACAGTCGACTGAATTTCAAATTGGGGTCAGTCAATTTTTGGAGTTTGCCGGAGGGAAGGAAGGGGATCGCCGGAGGGCTACCCCATTATCTATCTTAGGGTTTCGGGTGGGGACAATGGTTGTGGGGGCTGTCATCAGGCTATGGTGGGGCCTCATCGGAGGCAAAACTCGACACAGGTGGGGGCCTGGGGTTAGCTAGAGGGATGGCCGGGGGTGGCGGAAGACCGGGGGTGGTGGCCGGTTCAGGGGAGGGCGGGGGCCGGTGGTTCGGTTGACGGCCCGTGCGGTGGTCTGTAGGGGAGAATAACAGGTGAGGAAGAAGAAGGGTTAGGAGACGTAGGATCTTCATCAAACCACTTGAAATGGTCGACTGACCCAAATGACGATAGTCAGGCGACTTGCATGTAGACATTCCCTTTATATTCAGTGTACCATCATCCTAGGTGCTTCGAGACGTGCTAGCACTGGTTCTCAACCCATCAAGCTAAACAACATGCCACTTATAATTCCAAACTTTGTTGCTCAAATACGAATCTGATATGATGCTGATATTACTAAAACAGAGAACATTTAATTGGTCAGCTAATGTTCCTACTTTACTTTCGAAAAGCACGTGCGCCACATATAGAGAGACAGCAGGGAGCTGCATTCTTTATGCTCTCAGGTTCATCATGTGTGGGCAACGAACATTTTATTATCCAAAATCTTCTTGCTCTTCTTTAGCATGTTCCTCTTCTGTTCTTCTTTAATAAGTACTCTCTCCGTTCCTAAATATAAGTCTTTGTAGAGATTCCTCCATGGACTACATACGGAGCAAAATGAGTGAATCTACACTCTAAAATGTATCTATATACACCCGTATGTGATCCATAGTGGAATCTCTACACAGACTTATGTTTAGGAACAGAGGGAGTATAATAGTTGTACAGTATTGTTCCTTGTAGTGAAGAGGAGCAGGGACATTTGCAGTGTACAGGTCTATTCGGTCGCCTGTCATGGATGCTTTCAACTCTTCGTGTTGGTCTGCCCTAATATCCAGGAAATGCTGGGAACTGTGTCGCCATTGAGAGTTAGACTAATAGTAATAGTACTGCGCCTTCAGTTGTAGAGAGCTGGTATCCGAAGCCTTTCTAGCCGTACCGGCAATACTAGCACATATTTTCCAACAAGTTCCACCTTCCTGATTTTACTCGTGATGCTTAGGGTTTTCCCATTATATCTACACTATGATCTGCGTAGATGCTTTGTGTCCTACTAGCAGCAGTCCACCCTTTAAAGCTAAACAACACACCAATCATAATTCCAAAGCTTAGTTGTTCCAATATGAATGTGACATGATATTCATATTAGTTAACAGACATACATTTAATTGGTCAGCTAATGCTCCCACTTGAGTTTCCAAATGCCTGTGGCCACATAGAGAGAGACAGCATGGAATTGCATTTCTTTGGATGCTCTGATTCATCATGGGTGGGCAACCAACATTGTATAGAAAGAAACGGAATCTCCATAATATGCATCTCTTCTATTCTTTAAAATGTTCCTCTCCTGTTCTTCTTTAATAAGTAAAGTATGTTCCTCATCAAGAAGGCAAGCAGGGACATCTGCAGTCGACAGGTCTATTTGGCCGCTTCTGCAAGTTGCTTTCAGCAATTCGAGTTGGTCTGCCATAATATCCAGGAAATGCTGGGAGCTGTGCGGCCTTTGAGAGACTAGACTGATAGTAATAGTAGCATGCCTTCGCGTGAATAGAGCTGGCCTGTAGGTGATTGATAGGTTTTCGATTAGTAGCGGCAATACAACCCCATATTTTCCAGCCAGTTCCACTTCCCCGATTTATTTATGATGCTTATGGTGTCCCCCTTTTATCGACACTACAATCTGCGTAGTGGCTTTGTGTCGTATTAGCAGCACTCCATCCTTCAAGCGAAACTACATGCCACTCATATTTCCAAAGCTTACATTTAATTGGTCAGTTAATGTTACTACGTGAGTTTTGAAATGCATGTGCGCCACATATAGAGACATGTTGGAATACTATTTCTCTGTGCACTCTCATTGTCATGGTTTCGCAATAAACATTCAATACAGCATATTATGAACCTATCATCTGCCAACTATCCTTACTTCTGGAGCTCCCAACAGGGAGCCTATTTTTTGTGTAGTTGTGCCAGATTATATTATTGTATGCACCAAATTACAGCACACAAGGGCTCTCTCTTCAAAATCCAGTAATAGCACACAAGGTTTACAAGGACCCCCTATTATATTAGAATATCATCTGCATTACAACGATAATCTCACTACTATGTATGTTGTCATGCTTCTCAGATATTGAACAAAATCACAATGAATATGAGAATGTGCACATCAGAAGAGTATCGCGGAACAGTGCAATGACTAACAGACATGGCATCGAGGCATTGAGTTCCATTCTGGATGGAATGAAGCTCACACGCTCCGCACCTACAGATTCGTGTTCAGAATATGATCCTAATGACTATTCTGAGCTCAAGGAGTCAAAGGCAGATGGCCTATCCTGTTCACCCTACAAGGTGTCTGTTCTAATTTGGCAAGGTTTTATTGGTTGCACGTAACTTGCGTAAGCTGTCTTGCATTTCTTCTGCTTCTTTGCACCGCCATGTGCTTAGTTTACTCATCATATATGTGAAGTTGCCATGCCCACCCATTATCAATACGCATTCCATTTGTCATCATACCATGTTTTTCCATTCAAATGCTGCTCTTGTTTATCAGACATCCAAAAGGAAGAGAGTGATTGCAGAACCTGAAGGAGTAGTAGCAAAGTCCTTGAAAAAGGTGGTGGTACCGCAGAAATCAGACAGCAGCCCACTTATATTGGCGATAGAACCAGCGCCACAAAACCTAGGATATCGCAACTATGCTGCTCGCTTCTTTGCTCTTGTTAGTACCTGTTATCTTGTATCGCTGTACTTACATTCATACCTGGTTGATTATGTGACATCAGTGTGCATGATAACCTACATATCCACTGTTCTCTCCTAATTATCAGATATATATTAATGCTTACATTAATGTAGAATAAACCCAATGCTTATGAAGAAGTTTAGCTCTACATTGTTCTTGTAAGTATATGTTGTCCTTTATCACTGTACTTATACTGTCAACTAGTTGTTCATGTACCATCACTTTGCAGCTTATTTTCCCGTGGCATCCATTTTGTACACATCTGGTCTATGTTTACTGTTACCAAAATGTTGAATAAAACCAATGCTACTGAAGATGTTTAGCTCTGCATTACTCTTGTCAGTACCTTTTGGTTGTATGTTGTAACTACATTTATACCTAGTTGATTATGTAGCATCACTCTGCATCTTAGCTTAAATAATCTCCCTTTGTTCCTATATTATCACTTCTATATTTACTCTTAACAAAATGTAGAATATAAAGGCAATGCTTATGAAGAAGACTCTGTGGTAAACTTCTTGAATTGCCCGCCCATCAACATGGAAAAGGGCTTTATAGAGGTGGTCTTCATTACTAACGTATGTTTGTCCTTCTCAAGCCTTCAAACTTTGTTGTGTATATTTGGATAGCAATGACTGTAACTGCTGTTTATTTTTATCGTTTGCATCAAATTGCATGTTTAAAGTTTATTATGAAGTTCATAAACATAAGTTTCTCCTTCTCAATTTTAGTTTTTAGTTGTACAACCTAGTTCCTTATTCATACCATGTAAATTAAACTAAACATAGCAAATGATCTTCCTTAGCACTGCATGTATGCTTGTTGATCTGTAATCCAGTGGTGTGGTCAAACTACCAACTCCAGGACAATGTCATATCCTCCTATGTCTTAACTATGAACAATGCATATTATGTTCATGTTATTTAAATCGTGTCTCTTTATTTACCAATCTGAAATGGGATAAATTGACAGTACACTCACCATCGATGCTTATACATTCTTTAGCACTGCATCTATGCTTGTGTTCTTGATCTATAATCCAGTGGTGTGGTGAAGCTGGCCACTCCTGCACAATGCCATTTCCTACCATGTCTTAAGTGTGAACATTTTTTATTCTATTGTAATCCAGGTCTCTTTCTTTGCCACTAAGAAAATGGGATGAATCGACAGCACTGTTGCTTATATGTGCAAAGCATGTTATCTGTCTGCTTTTTTTCTCTTTCAGGGTGATATCACTGACGCCAAGTACTGCCATTGATGCTATGTAGCTAGAGCTGGATATAAACGTCAAACAAGTGCAGTCATCAGCTTGCTCAGCTGCTTGTGCTGCAGCTCCCAGGCAGGGCTAACCTTTCTTGAACTGTGTTGAAGTGTTGCCGATTCTATATATTATTTTAGGCGGCGTGTTTATTTGCACTGGTGGCGTCCTTTGATGCCCAGTGTATGTAATCTGCTGTCTGGTTGCGCTTTATTATCGCTGGCGGCGAACTTTTATGCCCAGTGCACGTAATATGCAGTAATTTCTTTGTTGTATAGTCTAGGTATATTCTACGTCATGATGCTGTAATTTAATTTCTGTATATGCTGTCATCGCACGCTGAAAAGGCCGTAAGCTTTGACAGAGCGCAATGGGCCTAAACATTCGGTTTATTATATAAAAAATTTATGGTACTAAAACCGGCCGACCCGCCAATCACTGTAAATGGGCCAAAACATGGGCCTACAATCATATCCGGCCAATAGCAGGCCTAGACGTAAACTCACCAACTATTAGTTTCGCGCCTTTAATAGGCCGAGTAAACCAGTTGCCTAAGTTGGGCCAGAAAAAAGAATGGGCTTTTAACAGTTCGAAAAGTAGATTAGGCCTGAACGGTGTTGGGGGCCCATGATTGGCTCAACCACAAGATGGGCCGTTAACAGGCCAAAATATTTGTCGGGCCACATTTGGCCGAATAACATAATGGGTTGTAAGCAGGCAGGATGCAAAGCGGGCCATCATTAGGGCCAAGTTATCTCACAGGCCTGTAATGGGCCAATAGTCAGGTTGGGCTAAAATATATCCACGAAGACTACGGGCCTTTAAGAGGCCGAAAGTCACTTCGGCCCAGAAATAGGCCCACATGTACCAATGGCCATTAACAGGCCGAAAGTAATATCAAGCTGAACTATTACATGGGCCTTTAAGAGGCCGTACTTCAAATGGGCCCCCAATGGGGCCGAAAGCATAGTGCCTGTTAACGGGCTAGATCATATATGGGCCGTAATTTGGCCCAAAGAATGTCAGGCAGTTAATGGGCCGGATCCTATATGGGCTGTCATTTGGCCCAAAAAATGGCAGACTGTTAATGGGCCGAATCTGATGTGGGCTGTCATTTGGCCCAAAACGTGACAGAAATCTAACGGGTCGGATCTTATGTGGGCCGTAATTTGGCCCAAACCATGGCAGGCTGTTAACGCGTCGGACCAGTAGAGTATGAAAAAATCTTGTGGGCCCTTGGCTGGGCCGGCATTTTATCTTAAATGGGCTACTGTTGGGCCCTGCCATGTGTTGACGTAACATAGGCACGTTCCCTCCAATGTATGGATGACATCTGTCCCAACGCTAAGCCGACACGTTGATCCTCCAGCGAATGAGAATTTTACACGTGGAAAATCCCCATTGGTCTGAGCTATTAATGGGTTATCGGATCCAAACCAGAACCCGATAGCTTAACGGCGACCCGTTACGGTGGATGCCACGTGTCGGTTACCCTTGACGAAAACACTTCCATGACGCGCCATTTATCGTCATGGAAGTGGACACTTCCGTGATGATAATTTTGGTATTGTCATGGAACACTTCTACGACAGCACAGGTATGACTATCTTGATTCTGTCATAAAATTGTCATGGATTTACATGCATGACAGAAAATGTGACCTACTGTGACAAACACGTATCATCACGGAAGTGTATTTTTTCGTAGTGAATAATACTAATAATTTAGGTGGCTTTGGAAGAGCTGATGGAAGTAGAAAAAGATCCACATGCAGCCACGTGGGAAGATGGGGCAGTAGAGCAAGGCCGCTTTCGAAGGAACTTATACCTGAGGGTCGTCGGGATGTGGCTAGGATGGCGGTGGGAGGTCGGATCTTCCCACAACACGGCAGGGAGGAAGAGGGGGTCCGAGGACCTCCCGAGCCAGCGCTGTGTCAGAGAGAACATCACAGTCAGAGGATCGGGACCCGCCGGCAGCTGTGGGTTTCCTCTCTCGCCATCGATGACCGCGTGAACGATGTACCTAGTCCCCTACACACCCCGGCCGAAGGGATCCAGCCGGATCTGTGACCAGCAGTGAGCACAGAGAGAATGTCGCTACCGATGTCTTGTTTAGATCTAGAGAGGATGAGAGAATGAAGAGAGCAACCCTCGTAAAGCAAGCGCTCAGGCTCCTGCCTATATATATAGTGGAGTGATTATCTTTTTCTCTCCACAACAAGCGTTTCAATTTGTGTACGTGGCATTAAAGAAAAGAAACTCTCTATTTAATGTGACTAACTGCACGTCCCACTTTGTACTGTACTACTCCTACTTAGTAGTAGTATTGTTCACTTGTGCTCCCCGTCCCTCCATTCATTGAACAACCCCACGGGTGAATAAACATATAGTACTACTATTTATATAGAACGAACAAGCTTGAACTATTTTGGCTTTGAGATATCGATGGTACAGTTTGACCACATTGCATCAATGGACTCGGTACTCTGAAGTAACCTATATGTATAAACACATGCACGGTTTACATTCCGAATCACTAGCTAGAGCTTGAACTGTATTTATTTACATGTAACACCTTTTTCTTTTGGTTTTCTGCTCCATGGCACAATTCATCGATACAAAATTATAATAGGAGTAATTAAAAGTTGAGGGCGGGGCTTTTCCCGGGCAGTACGCGTGGCAGTTATCGCGTAGCCGGTTTGACAAAGAGGCGAGGAGGGTGAGGGAGTAGCGGATTCAACTTACTGCTGGAAAGGTAGGGTTGTGTGATTTGATGGATCGTTACTATTGGAAAGATGGGCTCTTGTGATATGACTGCTCATTATAGTCATTATTACTGCGGCGCTACGGCCGGGGTGATGCCCCCCTTCCGTTCCCCACTCTAATCTGGTGCATGACACGTCGACCCGGATGTTGGCTCTCCCACATGTCGGTGACGTAAGAAGGAGCAAAGAATCATGCGGTATATATAGTACTACATAGTATATACTACTACTCACGTCGGAGGAGTGCGAAACACGGCAGCCCAGTGAACCAGCAGGCGATAGGCTGTAGAAAACAATGTGGTGATATGTCCATAAAAAACAATGCACTACAGTCCAGTCTCTAGCATGTACAATACTCCTCCTCTCGGTTCATCGCCATCATACTTTCCCCATTCCTGTGTTTTCAGTATCCTACGAATCAAAGAGGCCCTTTGACTAGGTTAGGTCCGGTCATTTTTTTTCAATGTGTTATGTCCAAAATTTAATGAACGTGCTCCAGTTTCTATAAAAATAATCTGGTTTGCATGTAGTAATTCATTCATTTATTTATTCTTCTGCGGGGGTTTGCATGTAATTCGTCAGGTCTGAAATGTAAAGTACGTCGGCATGGTTGCATATGCTCTGAGTCGTGCATGCACTACGACCCAGATGCTCTATGTCCCACATGTCGGCGAAATGAAGCACATGAAAATAGCCTAGGAGTACATATTGGAGGAAAAATGCGAGAAAAAATATGTACTATGAAGCGTGGCTGCGGTTCAAAAAGGAGACCTAAAGTGATGACAGGTATAGGTCGCACGCACCCAACTAGTGGTACTAGATGTACGAGTACTTAGTACTCCTATTCTATCAACACGAATCGCATTTGACAACAGCGTCCATGCTACAGCTAGCTCTTCTCCCTCGTTTCTCTCTTCAAATTCTAACTCAGCCGACGCGCGGTGGGCGGGGTGGGGATTTGCCGATAGTCGGTTTGCTCAACTGCGGCCCCACCTGACAGTGAAAATGCTAAGACAACAAGCGTTCCCTAGCTTGAGCAGCGTGCTGGACAGACCGTGTGGGGGTGCGACGTGAACGTGGCAGTCTTTACCTTTTTAACTTGTAGATAGAAAATGCCAAGCCAATGCCGTTGAACGGCGGGCCGGAATGACAGTGCGGGGTGCGACGTGAACGACACAAGCGTGTTGTACTTGTTCCACTTTCTCGTTTTGAACTCGTGACATGTAGTAACGCTCAGTTTTGAATATATAAGTTTGGTTGTCGCGCCAATATATATACTCCCTCCATGTAGGTTGGGTCGCTGAAGTCAAAATTTGGCACAAAACACGATGGTGACCAGTCTACCTCCGTTGGTCCCCATCGTAATATGTGCCAAATTTTGACCATAAATTTGACAAACCAAAAGGTTCATGCATGTCACCAAAATTATATCATTGAAAACTATGTTCAAATATGAATCAAACGATATAATTTTTGTTGACATGCACTAACATTTTGTCAGTTAAATCTTTGGTCAAAATTTAGCACAAATTACAAAAGGGACTAATAAACCAGGACCTAGGTACTACACCAGGACGAAGACAGTGATACTACATATAATTAACGCCAAATAAGAGCAAGGGACCACACATGTCATTTACGACTGGAATAAAAATGACATACACTAACACATTAAGGCCACGAGGCGATGCAGTGCTGGTTACAGGAGGCAAGAAGAAAGATGCATCCATCGACGACCTCCTCCTCCTCGACTCAGGGCGCCGGCCCACCGAACGGCGGCTAAGTAGCAGCGGTTTTCGTGGCCAGGTCAACGTGCTTCTGAACAATGGCGTCCAAAGATTCTAGCCGCCAAAGAAGGCCAACGTCTTTCTGTCCTCCCTGGCCTTGTAGTGGCCCATGTAGACGATTTCCTCGTAGACGTGGATGTGTAGGTTGATGGTTTCTTGCATGGCGAGGTGCTGCACGGTGAGCGCGGCCTCGAGGTGCACATTCTTCGTCGCAGCCTCCGGCAGCTACAGGGCCACCAGTGCTTGAAAGTGTTCGTCGCCATGGAGGCCGATGAGGGTGGCAGGCAACGAGGAGTCTAGGCGCGCGGGCTTGAGCAGTACAGCAAGGTCGTCTGCACGCTTATTGATGGCGGTGAACTTGCAGATGGAGTGGACCATCATCTCGTCCATGCGAGAGGCGAAGCCGGCGTCGGCGAGGGCTATGACGCCGGTGGTCGCCAGCACCGTCTGGAAACGCTGCGCAGGGAAGAGCCACAGGCCGGCATCTTGGATGATCTGGCACAGCCGACTACCGATCGCGTCCATCGCCTCCATGGGTACTTGTGGCTTCTGGTCACTTGTTCTTGGTCTTGGATTGGAGTGAGCAGTGGTGCGTACTATTTGGTAGATGGTTTGGAGTGGTGGGGCGGCTTAATATAAGAGTGCAAACTACGTTGCATTCACATAGTGCTGGCTCCATTCGGCTTCTCTAATTAATTCCCTCTGCATGTTAATTGAGGATGCATCATTGACCATTCAACGTCTCGGGAACCGCTGCCCTCTCCCTCGTTGGCATTCAAGCCGTATCAATGTAAATGCGTGTCCAAAAGAGACTAGTCATTACTACATTGTGCACGACGACCAAGGCGAAGGGGAAAATGAGAGAATTTAATATTTACTGTACTACCATTGCATGCAATGAACTGACCGCAGCATGCCGTGCTAGGTAGTCTCAAGGCATTAAAAAACATACACGACCCACGTATCTTATTGGTTGATTCCTTTATTCATGTCAAGAAACAAGAAATGAGGTCAAGTTACTCCACCGCGCCTAAGTGTTTTGGGATTATAAGGTTTTCGTAAGCGATCGCCACAATAACCGTAAGATCTGCATCCGACGAGGCACCTATTGGATGCAAACAAAAATAGAAAAGAAATGCCACAAAACTGCGACACCACGCCCCTCCCCTACACATAAGACTAGCACGCGAACGTACGCAACTTCCACGTTCGGGTTGTGCTTGGCTCTTCGCCACTTCGAGAAGTCAAACAATGATGTCATTTACGACTGGAATAAAAATGCCATACACTAACACATTAAGGCCACGAGGCGATGCAGTGCTGGTTACAGGAGGCAAGAAGAAAGATGCATCCATCAACGACCTCCTCCTCCTCCTCCTCGACTCAGGGCACCGGCCCACTGAACGGCGGCTCAGTAGCAGCGGCTTTCGTGGCCAGGTCAACGTGCTTCTGAACAATGGCGTCCAACGATTCCAGCCGGTTGAAGAAGGCCAATGTATTGCTGTCCTCCCTAGCCTTCTAGTGGCCTATGTAGATGATTTCCTCATAGACGTGGATGTGTAGGTCAACGGTTTCTTGCATGGCAAGGCGCTGCGCGGCGAGCGCGGCCTCGAGGTGCACGTTCTTTGTCGCGACCTCCGGCAGCTGCAGGGACACCAGTGCTTGAAAGAGTTCATCGCCATGGAGGTTGACAAGGGTGGCAGGCAACGAGGATCCTGGGCGCATGAGCTGGAGGAGTACGGCAAGGTCGTCCGCGCACTTCTTGATGGCGGTGAACTTGCGGATGGAGCGGACCATCATCTCGTCCATGCGAGAGGCGAAGCCGGCATCGACAAGGGCTATGACTCCGGCGGTCGCCAGCACCGTCTCGAAACACTGCACGGTGCAGGGCCACAGGCTGGCATCTTGAATTATCTGGCACAGCCGACTGCCGCTCGTGTCCATCGACGCCATGGGTGCTTGTGGCTTCTGGTAACTTGGTCTTGGTCTTGGATTGAAGTGAGCAGTGATGCGCAGAGACTAGGAGTAGATGGACTGGAGTGGTGAGGCGCCTTTATATGAGAGTCTAAATTGTGTTGCATTCACATCATGTTGGCTCCATTTTGCTTCTCCAATTAATTCCCTCTGCATGCTAATTGAATGAGGATGCATCATTGACCGTTCAACGTTTCGGGAACCGCTACCCTCTCCCTCATTGGCATTCAAGCCGTATCAACATAAATGCATGTCAAAAAGAGACTAGTCAGTAGTAGTACCTCCATCCTGGTTTACTGGTCCCTATTGTAATCTATGCCAAACTTTGACCACAAATTTAACTAACAAAATGGTCATGGATGTCAACAAAAAATATAGCAATGAAAACTATGTTCAAATACGAATCCAATGATATATTTTTTGTTGAAATGCACTACATTGTGCACCGCGACCAAGGCGGAGAGAAAAACAAGAGAACTTAATATTTATTTGCTAATTAATTCCATTGCATGCAATGAACTGACCGCTGCATGTCGTGCTAGGTACGTCTTAAGGCATTAAAAACGTACACGACCCACGTCTCTTGTCGGTTGATTCCTATTCATGTCTAGAAACAAGAAACATGGTCAGGTTTGTTTTGGGATTATTTGATTTTTGTAAGATGAATATAACTAGCAATCGCCACAATAACCGTAAGATCTGCATCCGACGGTGGCACCTATTGGACGCAAACAGCAATAGAAAAGAATTGCCAGAAAACTGCCACACCACGCCCCTCCCCTACACATAAGACTGCCACACGAGCGTTCGCAATTGCCACGTACGTTTGGGTTGCACTTGGCTCTTCGCCTCTTCGAGAAGTCGAACAATGATGTTACTACTTATACAGTATTGAATCAACTGTTGCATGTCAACCGCGTGGGGGAGGAAGAGCTTGTGGTAAGCAAAAGCTTCTCCTCGTCCGCGAGCCACCGCGCGCATGGGCGAGGGAGATGACATACTAGTAATCAAGATTCTCCTTGTTGTACGAGTTGACGCGACACATCATAGCATGATTTTCTCAAAAAGTTGTGTTTACCTATGCATTAATTACAATGCATGCATGCTGTGAGATTCCTGTTGATCCTTGCATCTGTTGATTTAATGCACCTTGAAGTATGAACATGTGATGGTAAACTTGTCACAGTGGAGAGCACCTCAAGTATTTGAAGGCAGCACTGCCTCTAACACGGGCCCACATGCTTGCCTCTAAACTTGGCTAAAAGACCCGCAGTGTACAATATTTGCTGCAACCTCTAATATTTACCCAACCGCAAATTAAAATATATATTCCTCTCTTGACGAGATCAGCATGCAAACTACAATCACCAGGATGACAGGTAGGGCCAGAAGATTATTTTAATCAAAAAAATGCTTCGAGACGGCCTCTTAGCATGGAGGCGACTCCAACGAGTTTAAGCTTAGAGGCATGGTACACGCTATTCTAGACTATGTTACCACTACCTCCCCTACGCATGAAACTGCCACGCAAGCGTTCGGGTTGCACTTGGCTCTTCGTCTCTTCGGGAAGTCAAACAATGATGGTACTACTATATTGGAGTACTAGTATGCTTCTGGCCATGTGACACCGAATGAACTGATGCATGTCCACCGCGTGCGGGAGGGAGAGCGTGTAGCAAAAGCTTCTGCTAGTCCTGCGAGCCACCACGCTCATGGGCGAGGGAGAGGGCGTTGTAATCAAGCTTCTCCTTGTTGTACAAGTTGACGCGACACATCAAAACAGTGCACTCGATATATTTCAATAATTTGCGTTTACCGATGCATTAATTTGTCACGACCCGGATTTGGTATAATCCAAGTCTCTGTGCTTACTGTGATGTTCCTGGATCGTAGCTAGCACACACAGTAACAATAATGAATATCAATAAAACATACATCATTTTACTAGAACGATAGATCCAGAATTAAGTAAATACATACCATTGGCAAAGCTCAATACTGGCACGTAATATAACGGGTTTTACGTAGTCGCTAAGTTAGGGATCCATCAACGCCACTGGGCTCGTTGAGTGTAGACCATAACCCTATCGTCTCTTAATCTATCGAGACCTGCACATGACAGGTGCAGATGAGTACGTGGAATGTACTCGCAAGTTGCAAAGGAAAGTTTAACGGAATATATATGCAGGGTAAGTATTGGTGGAGGTTTCCTTTGCATAAAGCCAATTTTCTCCTATACTAAATTTTGTAAACTTCTTTAAAAAAATAGTTTTTAGTATAAAAGGTAGGAGTGAGACACTTGGATATACTCACCGGTGCTCATTCTCCAAATTTTGGTAAAATGAAACACATTCACTCTGCTCATTCCTCAACTTTAACCCTTAAAACAGACTTTTAGAAAAGAGAGGGGAGATTCTTCTTCAGTCCAAGTCTTCAGTTGCTCAAAATTGCTCGTAACCGAGGGCACAGCTAATCGATTAGGTTAAACCCTTTGCAGAGGTCGTACACGTTCCCCACATGACACAACCAACCCCGTTTATCGTTACACACTGGGTGTACGACTAGGAGGAGATTGTGACGAAGCCTTTTCCGTAACAGCCCCCTATACCGGACCAAGCCACCCTCAACTTAGGCAATAAAAGCCCCTCTCCGATAGCGGTCCTGAGGTAAGGGTTTCCCGTTAGTACTAAGCTAAGCCAGAGCCCATAGTAGCATGTGGCTGTACTGGAAGCTACATCGAACTATACATGGAAGATCTCATTCCCCTGGACGGCGGTCCCCACCAAAAACATGTGTGCAGACCCCAGTCGGGCGCATTCACTGCAAGACCCCGATGGGCGCAATCACTTGTAGACGCTCCCGTCAATACCATTCCGCCTAGGGAGTAGAAGTGAAATAGTATATAGTTTTTTATTTCAAAAGTTTTCATAAAACTTTGCCCCAAAGGAGGGCAAGTTTAATCGTTTAAAACTTCTTTAATTTTCCAACACTTTTATTTGTCAGCATGGCTAAGCATAGCTACGAGTTCCTAGGACTTTAACAAGCAATAGTTGTTTACAAAACTTTTTAGTAAAACATGCATAGTAATAAAAGAATTCATGCATATTACAAAACATAGGACAAGGAATGATCAAGTTGCAACTTCCCTGATTCTTGAAGTTGATTATCTATTTGTTATCGTCACTCCTTCACTTGATGGTATATCTAACGATAAAACAAAATACTTCAACACACATCAAATCCACATGAAGATCCAAATGAAAGATTCAAATTATAAATACATTCGTAGGATAATTATCATGACCTGGCTATGGTTTGAGATAGAATCAAATTTGGTCTTAGACGAGATATGACATAGTCATATAGTCGGTTGGATTCAAGTGATACTAAGTGAAGATCATGGTTTGATATAGAAGATGGGTTGTGAGACAAGTTCCTACAACAAATTCTATCATGAGACTATTCGGAATATTTGACTTGGGTAATTGGCAATGGGTATGGCATAGGTTTCGCGATAAAAGAATTGAATCCTTAATCTTATAACTCCAAATTTTTGTGGTGATATCAAATGATCAGAGAGGTTCCCTTGGGATCAATCTAAGAGATTTATCCTAGAATTAAATTTTAGTTCAACGGAGTTATTAAACGAAGATCAAAGAGGGTCAAATTAAGGTGTTGACGTTAAAACAGCAACTAAACATGGCTGAAAAAGTATGCAATGAGTTTTAACAGAAAGGTGAGGTCCTAAGGTCCAACTTTCCTATATAAAACATTTTTATATGACTTACAGAATAAAAGATATAGCAAAATTACTCAAATTCGTATTTAAATCAAAACTAAATTTTAGTTTGCTCAAAAGTGAAATTATATATTTTTATAATCAACTACATGTTCCAAAAAATCTGGGGATATCTTATTTGTTAAAATCAGACTAATGGTTTGGGAGATATGAATTTCCGAAGTTTGAATATTTTTCTGGAAAAAAAATTACGGGATTTAAAGGGAGCTCACCGGACTTGGTCGGCGGAGACGAGGAAGAAGGTGGATCGGGCGAACTCCGGCGAAGGACGCATGTAGACCGATGTACAGGAGGTCGAACCGGACTCGAATGACAAAACAACTTCGTCCAAAATGACCTCGGACGTCGTTGAGGAGCCGCCGGAGTTAGGAAAAGCTCTGGTCGGACACGAGCCATGTGTAGGACGTGCTCTGGCTACGCAAACATCAGGTAGGCCATATTAGGAAGATGCGCAAAGTAGATATATGAAGGATTGGAGAGTTAGAAGGCCTGATTAACCTTGAACTCGTCAGAATCTTTCACGAACAGCCGCGGCGGTAAGCAACTCCGGCGAGAAATTCACGATGATTGGAAGAGTTAGAAACTACCGAAGCAGAGGGCTTTGGGAAGGAGAGATTTGTGAGGGGACGGAGCCTTTTATAGGATGCAGGGGAGGTCAGAATCGAGCAGAGCATCATCGGTTTCATGGGTGTTAATGGCGGTTGTTACTAGCTCATCTAATGGTCATTAGAGGTACTTCAAGGCGCACTAAAGGATGGGAAGGGTCGAGAGAGGTGAGGGGGTTCCATCCAGAGGACTTTGGGGTGAGGGGAAGAAGGGGAGGGGGTGGGGCGCTGGATGGGGTGCGTTCTCCTCGCTCATGCCACGAAAGTACAAGGAAGAAGACGACCAGGTGGTCGTGAGGATGATGGGCCTTCCGTGCGTGCACTGCTGCGTACGTTTTTTTTTAATTTAGGATTTCGGTGAACAAAATGTTTTAATAAAAATAACTATTAAAAATGTTCATAAATACCAATGTAATATTTGACCTCAAGAAAAATAGTTTTGATACTGAGTAAGTTTTTATTGCGCACATAATTCCTTTAAATTACTCACAAAAATCATTTTAGAGTTTCGCAACCTCACAAAATGATAAGTGGGTATCATTCAATATTTCCAAATATATCTTGGAGAAGTCATATTTTCTCCCATCATAAATTCTATTTGAGCTATTTGGAAATATTTAAAGGACACTAAAAACTCCCAAATAATTTCTAATTTCAAGTGGAACCCCAAAATTCAAAAGAACTCCAAATTTTCAAATAACCCTTTTATGAAATATCTATCCACCATATTTGAGAAAGTCATTTTATTCTCACTCCATAATTTGAATGTGGTTTCAAAATATTTCATAAGGGTCAAAAAGAAATGAATGCCCTTTGAATTCTTGAATAAACTCTCCAACCATAGTTTTCTTTATTGCATGAATGATCAACCAACCTTTATGACATGGTTTGAAAAGTTTAAACAAGGACTCAAAAAGTTTTAATTCCCCTGAAATTCGAAGCAATTCACACAATATTACTTATTATTAACATTCCAAAATTTGGAAAATTTTGGGATGTTACAAACTACCACCCTTAAAAGAAATCTCGTCCTCGAGATTTGCAGAGGCTAGCAAGAAATGGGTTAGGGTTGGATTATCTTGGGTTACTTTCCCAGGGTTTTGGCATAACATCTGCAAGTTAGCAATATATCCTTTTGCTTCCCATCTTGAGAGGATGTCTTCTGTTAATATAATTTCTTGCCTTCCAGTTTTTCGGCATGCTTATGTTTGAGACTTCTGGCACCATTCTAGAGTCTTCGCTGATTTCTAGTATGACCTAATTATTCTTCTAGGGTGTTCGAAAACTACCACCCTCAAAAACAAACTTGTGGGGATTCTGCCGCCTTTTCATTCTCTGATGGTTCTTCATCAAGCTCACTCATGTGTAAGTACTGAGCTTTTCCTTGAAAAAACAAGTCCTGCTCAAAATCCATAAATTCCAACACTACCTATCAAGACTCTCATGGAGGTCGATAGCTTCTGATGGAACTTCTTGAAGATCTTCATATTTTTCCTCACTGTTCTTCTACGTTAGGCACGGTTACCTATATATATTGATAATACGTCTTACCATTCTATGGTTTTAGGATTGTCGCAATGACACTCAACTAGGTTGTCAAATCTCTCCAATTTACCAATCACACATAGGAAAGTATATAATAAGAGTCTCCGGTATGGGGGCCAATCCATCCCGTACTCAAATCATTACTTCATATGTAGACAGGTGAATCGCGTATTCTAACACTCAGTCTTTCTCACTCCTCTTTAAGAGGTCTTCACCTGCAAAGCTAATAAAATGTCTTTGGGTGGCGATTATCCTACGTGGATTGCATTAAACTTGCATCCATAAAATAACAGAATTTTCCTTGCATCTTCACTTGTTTTCTTCGAATGTCATGTGACAAGACAAGATTGAAATAGAGACTTCTTGAACTATTCCAATATAATTGCCTTTGGAATTCGTCGATGGCTATAAGCCTCTTACACCATGTGTGAGTCTCTCGGATGAAATACCGAGAAGCATAATCCATCTTCTCCTTTGGATTTACTTTGATGTCTTCCATTATTCCTATATTCTGAATCCACTCTTGTACTTCTGAATGTGCCACTCGTCTCATCAAAATAATTCCTTCCCTCTATGGGGTTTAAGATTGGGTCATAGATGAGGTAGAGCTTAGAGAAAGAGAGATGGATACACACACAACAATCAATAAACAACTCATATCTTAACATTTATAATGGGCTTGTGTTCTACAGTTTTGTCATAGGGTCTTCATTTCTTCGGTTCTTGAAAATCTTCTATGCTTGAAGGTCCTCCCTTATGAAGATCTTCCGTTAGATCTTTCGTAAATCATACCTCTCAAGGTTGAATAAATAGTACATGCCTACGGAGTTTGTATTCTAATAACGTAAGATTATAAATCACACAACTCAAATGACAATAAAAATCAAATCAATGGTGAAGAACTCGAACAAAAATCCCAATTTCACTCATAGATTTCATTCAAACAATTCCTATGGTACCTTCATCCACAAGGGTTCGCATGGTCGGGCACACTACTCGCACTCTTTTGTTTATTTCTCAACTCTCATGGTGGCCTTGGATACTATTAGAATTGTGTGGGATATTCCATGATAGTGGTAATCTTTAGCTTCTTCACAACCATCTTAGTCTTGAGTGTCTTCAGTTCTTCTTCAACCTCTTGGATGTAAACTTCAGTATTGGAGACGCCTTTGTTTTAGTAACCTTTAGGCTCTTGAAAATCCTTATCTGTGTCAAGACCATTGGAGTCTAGGACGCTGGTCATCGAAGTTTTTGAAAGCAGACAAGAACTTAGTAAATAAAAGAAGAGGATACGAGAATGTTTTCAATACTATTGAAAATATAAGTCATTCCTATCAAGGTCTTACTATTTCTAAGCCTTTTTCTAGGGTCACATCCTACAGTCAATGTATGCTCTAATACCATTTTGTCACGACCCAGATTTGGTATAATCCAAGTCTCTGTGCTTACTGTGCTATCCCTGGATCATAGCTAGCACACACAGTAACAATAATGAATATCAATAAAACATACATCATTTTACTAGAATGATAGATCCAGAATTAAGTAAATACATACCATTGGCACAGCTCAATGCTGGCACGTAATACAGCGGAATTTTACGTAGTCGCTAAGTTAGGGATCCATCAATGCCACTGGGCTCGTTGAGTGTAGACCATAACCCTGTCGTCTCTTAATCTGTCGAGATATGCACATGACAGGTGCAGATGAGTACGTGGAATGTACTCGCAAGTTGCAAAGGAAAGTTTAACAGAATATATATGCAGGTTAAGTATTGGTGGAGGTTTCCTTTGCATAAAGCCAATTTTCTCCTATACTAAATTTTGTAAACTTCTTTAATAAATAGTTTTTAGTATAAAAGGTAGGAGTGAAACACTTGGATATACTCACTAGTGCTCATTCTCCAAATTTTGGTAAAACATAGATAAGGTTGAAGTGAAAGACATTCACTATGCTCATTCCTCAACTTTAACCCTTAAAACAGACTTTTAGAAAAGAGAGGGGAGATTCTTCTTCAGTCCAAGTCTTCAGTTGCTCAAAATTGCCCGTAACCGGGGGCACGGCTAATCGATTAGGTTAAACCCTCTGCAGAGTTCGTACACGTTCCCCACATGACACAACCAACCCCGTTTATCGTTACATACTGGGTGTACGACTAGGAGGAGATTGTGATGAAGCCTTTCCGTAACAGCTCCCTATACCTGACCAAGCCGCCCTCAACTTAGGCAATAAAAGCCCCTCTCTGATGGTGGTCCTGAGGAAGGGTTTCCTGTTAGTACTAAGCTAAGCCAGAGCCCATAATAGCATGTGGCTGTACTGGAAGCTACATCGAACTATACTTGGAAGATCTCATTCCCCTGGACGGCGGTTGATAACACTATAATTCGTAGCTACATATGCGTGTGTGAGAGAGGACTAGTGCGTGCGTGCACCTCTTCTCTTCGTGTACAACATACTAAACGTAGAGTACAAGTGTATGTGGGTGGCATCGACCTAGAGAGCTAGAGATTGTGTGTGTGAGAAGTCCCGAGAGACTAGGTGTGTGCGTGGGAAAGAGGGAGAGAGATAATATGTGTCGATGTAATGCGTGTGAAAAAAGACTAGTCAATAGCTCGCCACGAGGCTATTCCTGGCGAATGCCCCAATAACCATAAGTTATGTATCCGACGGTGCCAGTTATTGCACATACACAGTAGTAGAAAAAGAAGTGCCATGGCATATTACAAAACCGCCACACCCCGCCCCTCCCCTACCCATGAATCTGCCACACGAGCGTTCGCAACTGCCATGGTCTGCTCCTACGTGCGATCTTCATTTTATTTAAAGGGATCTACAATAAAAGGCCGGGCTTTTGGCGCGCGATAGGCGGGGGAGCTTAGTCTGTCGGTTTGCTACTGCTCACATGCGGTCGAACATAAGTGATGTACCAAGCCGATGCGCGTCGCTTCGGTGAGCAGCGGGCCGGACATACCGTCTGTTCATGCTAAGCGGCGGACCGACCGTGTGTTGGTGCTACTGCTTACATGCGGTCGCACGTGTCAGTGACGCACCAAGCCGATGCGTGTCCCTTCGGTGAGCGGTGGGCCACACCGACCGTGTGTTGGGGTGACGCCAGCGCGATGGGCTGTAAGTTTACTGCCTAACTTAATTTGTAAAGGGTAACACTTGCTTTGCCTCCTTAACGAGATCGATCACTAGAAATCCTCATTACATATGTTTCTCGGACGCGTACATGGGCCCGCGTTCTCAGAGGCCATCGTGGCGGAGCTAGACGCCCGCAATCTCTCAAAGCAAAATATGAGTAGCCCACTGCTGGCTATTTCTATAATCAGTTTAGAAATTCGCAATTTCACGTGTGACGCGATATTAGCCGTTCATTGATGATGATCCAATGGTCTAAGTGCCTCGGAATGGCTAGGATTGTGTCTATAGTTACCTCACTGTACCCAGCAGTGTCTACGTTCTTCTAGAAGCATCAGCACGTCAGTGTGATCAATCCACGCAAGAAGCTGGCAAACAACACCTCCACATGTGCCATGTGGCTTCATTGAGCTCCCCCATCATTTTATTCAAAAATATATTGACTGAAAAAGAGAGACGTCTCCTGAAACAAAAACTTCCTAGAATTTTGTTTCCTACTTGCTTTGCACGTACCGGAAGAGCAAGTATAATAAGTTACAGTCAGCAGGCTATAATGATTAAACAATTATATTTGTGTTGAGTTGGATGAGAGAGAGAAGAAGAGAGAGAAGGGAAGCGGGTTGTAGATTAACAGCCGGCTACAACACAGACTCTAAGAAACATTGTGAGAGTGTACAGTGGGCCATGCATTAATAAAGTAGTACTGCTTAGCAACTAGCTATACTATACACGTTGGCTATTAGCTTGACTATATGACATGGCAACTCCATATAGCCGGTTGTTGGCTATACTATTAACCATGCTCAAAGTACTAGTGCCACATCATCTAACAAGTCTTTCAACATGTGTCAAATTATCACGAGGGCTAATTCTCCTTAGAGAAATGTGCTCCACCGTGTACCCACGTGTGTGTGTGAGGAAGGTAGTGCGTGCGTGCATGCACCTCTTCTCTTCATACATGTCCTCCACGGCTCCACCTAGCGGGTGTGTTAGAGAGAGAGGGATATGGTGTGTCCGACATGCCTCTATACATATGTTTCTGTCAAAGAGAGGCCTGAATACATAGTATATGTATGTGGAGGGGGCGATATACGAGAAGAGAGGGGGAGGGATCATTTACTCAACATATCGATAGACATGGATAGAGGGAAGAACTTTACGAGCGTACAAGCGCTAGGAAAGAGGGGGGTGCATATTGGAAGATGATGCGAGAGGCCAACTAGGTGAAGACAATGAAGGAGTACAAGTGCGAGATCGATAATTAAAGAGACGGGACGATAAGGTGCGTGTGCGCGCTTGTCTGGTCGATAGACAAAGTGGAAGGCATGGATGATGAGACGGGGAGGGGCAATTAATGTGTGTGGTAGGCGGTCCTATGTGGAGAGGTCGTGGTTTGGTCGATGTGTGCGTGGGTAAAGAGGGGGAGACTTAACTAGACATATAGATCAGACATTTTGTGTGGGGAAATAGCGAGAGACCTGGCTACAGATAGAGGGAAATCGATTGGTGCACATGCATGCATGTGTCAGAGATAAAGAACAGTCGGAGTGACGAAGAGAGGGAGAGGTGTGTGTAGTGGGGGGAGGGCGTGCAGCTAGCTTGTGACACTGTACAAGTGCAAGATGGATAACAACAGAGGGGGCGACAGTGCCCGCGTGCCTCAGAGTTAGGGCGGGAGGCATGGATGGTGAGAGGAGGGGAGGGACTATGTGTGTACATGTTTGTGTGTCGTAGCTAGCTAGAGGGGTATATTGATCGGTGTGTGTTGGAAAGATGGAGACGTAGGGAGATCGTGGGAGACCGACCTAAAGAACAAGAATGTGTGTGCGCGATGTAGAGGATGCGGAGTGGTGGGGAGTGTGTGTGCATATATGCATGCACGATAGGAAAGTTATTGGTATCCACGAAGGGAGGAGGAGTGTGTGTGCGTGTAAAAGACTCACAGAGACGATAGTCAGTATAAAAGTGTATTCAAATATTTGAATAAGAGCTCATGATATTTGTAGCTCATGCATGCATGAATATAATGCAGATATGCCTGGTGTGGTTTTGAATCAAATGTGCTATATACTATATTCACATTGAACAAGGCCAAATCGATTTGAATTTGCGATACCGATGGCAGGCATCGTCTGACCACATTGCATCCGCGCGTGGACATAACTATTCGAATTTGAGATAATGTGTGGCTTTCAAAGCTAACATCTAAATGTTGTGTGTGTGGGCAGGGGGGTGCATTGTTGTTTCTTAGGGAAGTGCGAATTGATTTGGTACTGTCCAGGCTAATCTTGTTCTCCCGATTTTTTTTACATTTTTCTTGTAGTTCTTCAATGGCATCTATAGCAATATAGTAAAAGGGGACATGACTCTCTTGTGTCTTGTATGAATTGTATTTTTGGGTACATGTTAAGTTTGTTCTACCGAACATGGAATCCGTGCCTTGTTATCCCGAAATTTTCAAGCTAGAGTATCTCTTGTCTCTTCTGCTGCGAAACTCCCGCCTCTTCAACCCGGGCTGCACCTTGTTATCCCAAAATTTCGACGCGCGCGAAGACTCCCTCCTCATTCGAAATCGGCCGCGCAGCCCAGACACGCGAAATCCCCCTTCCACCCCTTAGACAGAAATGCCGCCTCGACGTCGCGTGGTCAAAACCGGTGGCGGTGCGTTTGTAACTTACCCCGCATTTTGGACAAGCGCGTCCCTAAGCCATGGCTCCCCCTACCTTCCCCTTCGTCCCTCCCCATTCGTACACTGAGGCCGCCAAAACCCGCGAAACCCCATGCTCCTCCGTCGGCCTCCCGACCGCCGCCCAGCCGGAGCTTCTTCCCCGACGACATCCTCCACAGCAACAGCTCAACGTCCCTCATCCACCACACTGGATGAGGATCCATCATCGATCTTGTTGTCCCTCTGGATCAGCTGCCCCGTCCTCCACCTCCAAGGAGCTACCCCGATGTTCGTCTCATCTATCGTGCCACCTCCATCCCCACAGCACCGTCTTCACCTGCCTGACCGGAACCGCAGCACCCTCACCAATTCCTCCAATGAAGCCGAGGCCTACTCGGCGCCACCAAGGAGGTTCTGCACTCACCGCCGCATTTTATCTTTTATTCGATCTCATGGGGCTGCCCATGCTCGATACCGAGCAGCCATGGTGGGTCTCCATCGACGGCGCCGTCGCTGGCCACTTCCTCCATGGAGTCTCTCCCCCATGTCGTTGCTTCCTTGGCGGCGACTTCCACACCAGCAATAGGTGTTGTTGCTCCGGCTCTCGCTCGCGTTGCGGCTCTGCTCTTGTTGTCGGTCCGCTGCTGCTCTGCTCTTGCTTTCGTTCGTGTTGTGCTCTGCTCTTGCTGTCGGTCGCGCTGCTGCTCCGCTCTTGCTCTCGTACGTGCTGCTGCTCTGCTCTGCTCTTGCTCTCGCTCGCGCTGCTGCTGCTACATGACTTGCGGCAACTACAAGAGTTGCTGCTTTAGCACTCGCTCGCGGTGCTGTTGCATGAGTTGCTCTCTGCTAGTGCGTTCCCTGCTCGAGCGGCTGTTGATTTAGATCACTGCTTCTCTGCTACCAGTGCTCGAATGGCCTAAACTTCTATTGCAGTGCTCTGCTACTAGTTCAATCAGTTTCATCAGTAAAATTTGATTTTGACAGTAAATTTTAGTTTCAACTGTAAAGTTCAGTTTCTTCAGCTAAGTTCAGAGTCAACAGTATTTACAGCATGTGTCGTAGCGGCCGCGGCGAGGCTGATGCATTTTACATCTAGCACTTTTCGGTGATGTATTTTACATCATCTATTGCAGATGCTATTAGAATCCCACTTCAGATTAACGTTGTTTGTCTTGTCTTGCTTCAGCCTCGCCGTCGTACACCTCACCGGAGCTGCTCCAATGACGGAACCATCCATCACAGCGGAGCAGTACCCTCGGCGTCGTCTCCAGAGGCCTCAGATCTTCTTCCCCGCCTCCAACAGTCACACCAGCATCACCATCCTCCACGTCCAACCCAATGATGCTGAGGTCGAGAAGGCTAAGCCAAAGAGGTTGTACACTCGTCGCATCACTTTGTTACTCTACATTCATGTCGATCCCTCAGGGATCCTTTGGTTCAAAGCAGTTGCAAATCTAGAAAGAAATGAATCGTGGTCACAAAGTTAACAGGGAGAAAACTAAATGCTCTTTTGAACCACAATTTGAATCAATTTAGCAAGATAGCCATTATATGATATTCATGTGGACCAAATAAGCTCACAAAATATTTCAAGGGTAGGCTTCAGCCTGTTGAAGACTACCTACTAGAATTGCCACTGGTTCAAAGAAAAAGTGAAGGAAAACATAGGAATTGAAACTTTACTATGGTACTACTATTCATGCATTTGGTTAGAAGGAATGGAGCAAAGCAAAACTGGAGGATTTTTTTTCCTTTGGAGTCGCTTCCAAAGAAAAAACGTAGAAATTTTAATATCCACTTGGATGTCATTTTCATATTAATATGCATGAAGAACAGGACTAAGTGCATTACTCGCATAATAAGATTCTTATTTTAAATTTTTATGTGGTTTGACTTTAATTTGACCATGTTTCTCCATTCTCGTGTTCTTCCAATTCATGTGAACCAAACACCCAAGTTGACAGAAATCTTGTGTTTGCAAATGCTCTGTTTTGCACGTGCATTCCTATCCTATTCCTATGTTTTTCCTGTCCCTGCGTTTTTAGAATCCTCCAATTCTAAGGAGCCCTTACAGATTTACTTCATTTTCAGATAGGTGTCAAAGAAAACTCTGTGTGTTTTGTCCCGCTCCTGTCGTGTCGTCATCCACCCCACCTGAGGTGCACCATCGACGAAAGCTTTCACTACAGCAAAGATCCCCCCTGCAGTCCTTCTTTCGTCACCTCAGATCATCTTCCCCATTGCCGGCAACCACGCCAACTGCATTACCATCATCGACTGAGCAGATGAACCTGAGGACTACACAGTTCTGGAAGAGAGGTCGCACTCTTTCGTGTCTGCTTATGTTATACATCGATTATTATTACCTGCAACTTTATCATCTTATTCACCTCTTAGACTCCGAGTCAGGTCCAAACTAATGTTCAAACTTGAGTTTTAAAATGCCTGTGGAGCACATATCGAGGCAGCAACGAATAGTATCTGTCTACTATCTGGTTCATCTCGGGTCTTCTATGTGGTTCATGTTGGGTGGGCAACAAACAGTAGATGAGCCATCGTCTATCTTTTTAAACTGAAGATATCATCTGCCTGCTATCATTAGTTTTGGATCTATCCACTCATTTGGTACCATCAGTCTTGATTTCTGCATGCATCCCTTAGGCCTTACATAATCTAACTATGTTTTTTTATTATGCATGTCAGTTATTGTACACAATCCTACTGAACATGTAGAGAAAAGAGAAGACCATTGTGTGGGAATATAATGTCATGCAGACGCCGCTCCATGGTGGGCGAAGTGGGGCCCCCCTCCCCCCATTCCAGATTGTATTCCAGAGGAAGATAACTGTTCAGAGGGGGATTCAGAGGGAGCCAACCACTCCTATTTACCCCTTGAGGTGTTTGCTCTAACCTGGCATGTTGATGTTGGTCATATCATGCATATGGCGCCTCGCATTGCTTACTTTATACATCTTATATGTCATCAGGTTAGTTTATATTTGCTTTGTGTGAATGCTACCTGTTTGGTTTCTATATCATATATGTGAATTATGCAATGCCATCTTGTTTAGCCATATATGTGAATCATGCAATGCCATCCTGTTTAGCCAGTCATCATATATGTGAATTGTATCATGCCATACTATTTTTTTCATAATGTATTCCATTTGTCAACAATGTTTGTGCATTCATCTACTCTTCCTGTGCATCAGCCATTTGAGTCGGTGATGGGAAAATCTGGAGTGAAAACAAGGTCTTCTGAGCAGTCACTGCTACCTGTCGATGCAGATTTCTTGCTGGTTACAGATAGCTCCTCGGAGGAGGATTCAGAGACAGATGAACAGTCTAGCCCCCCCCCCCCCCCGAGGTGTATGCTCTAACTTGGCAGGGTGATATTGCTCATATCATGCATATGGTGTCTTGCATTGCCATGCCATCTGCTTAGATTAGACATGCTTTGTGTGAATACCTCCTGTTTGTTTTCAATATCAGATATGTGAATTATGCAATGCAATGTTTTTTAGCCAGTTATCTTATATGTGAATTATGCACCGCCATCCTGTGTAGCCAGGCATCATATATGTGAATTATCTCATGCCATCTTTTTTTTTCACTGCATATTCCATTTGTCGACAATCTGTGTATATTGAACTACTCTTCATGTGCATCAGCCATTTGAGCCGGTTATGGAAAAATCTGGAGTGAAAATAAGGTCTTCAGAGCAGACAATGGTACCTGTTGAAGCATATATCTCGATGGTTATAGGTAGCTCCTTAGAGGAGGATTCAGAGACAGATGACCAGTCCTATATCCCACCTGAGGTGTATGCTCTAACTTGCAATGTTTATATTTCTCATATGGTGTCTTGCATTGCTTAGTTTAGACATCATATACACAATATTCAACGCCATCTGCTTAGTTTAGAGATCATATATGTGAGTACCAGCTGCTTAGTATATAAATCAATTATGTGAATTATATCATGCCATCCTGTATACTTAGACAACATGTATGTGAATTATTTCATCCCAACCTATTTTAGAAAGACATCATATAGTTATGTCATGTCGTCCTATTTAGATACTCATCATATGTTGAATTATGCCATTATATCATCTTAAGTTATCCATCATATATCTGAAACGGTGTCATGCTATCCTGTTTAGTTAGCCATCATATATGTGAAATTGTGTCATGTTGTCTTGTTTGGTTACACAACATATATGTGAATTACCACATCTGTCTATCATACAATGTCTGTACATTCAAATTATTTTCCTGTTTATCAGCCATTTGAATTGGAGAGGGTGATGGCAGCATCTAAGGGAGTAAAAACCCGTTCCTCACAAAAGACGGTGCTACCCGTCGGTGCAGATAGAACCATGGTTGTACTGGACCACGAACTAGCCCCACCACACATAATCGAGACTCTTCCAGTTGTACACCTACACCATTGGACAGAGAACCAGCTACACCCCATCTAACCCAGCCCCAGTAGATAGTAACCCACTTCTAGTTGACACAGCACCATGTCCACCACAGAGTACCCCCACACGAGCAATTTGTAAGGCAACTACAGTGCCCAAAGCACGAAGACCACCACAGCGAACCCAAACTCCACGTTTAAAGCAGAAGAGCAACTGTTCACAGGTCAAATTCCGTAGCTATGGTCTGTACTCCTTTGCTCTTGCATAACTGTATTTACTCATACCAACTAATTTCGAATTTGAAGGATCCAATTGAAACTCCAATGGCGCAACAGGTATGTTTTAAACCTATTTCTTTAACTGGATTGTTGTTCTAACTTCTTGCTCTATGTTGATTTCAGTTTCAGTTGTATAAATAGTTATGTTCTCATGTCATGCACATTACAAGTGTTGTTAGTGTTCTGTAGTTTCCCACACTTATATTCTGTCTATGCTGTTGTGTCTTAAAAAGATATGATTGTACTGTGTCTCTATCTTGATTTGGCAACATAAACTAGAATGATATAGACAATACAGTGACCATAGTACATAGATATATGTTTGTTTCATGTTGTTACCTATCCACCTTACTACTGAACCAGTTTACCAAAATGAGTTTCATATACTACATGCTAAACCTGTGATGTGTTTTCTTGTTTCTCTTGTAGAATGCGAATAGAATATTGGAGAAGAGCACCCCATTATGCAATGGTAGAGAAAGTAATGCAGATAAGGTTCAAGATAGTGAGACAACCCTGTTGGTCTCCAAGAAAGGTGATAAAAACTATCTTGTAGATAGTGAGACAACCCCAAAGTCCTGTGTTGATGTAGTGTTTGAGTTACTGGCCACTGTCGCTGGCACAAGCTCTTTGAACTCGTTGCCTGAATCACTTCGGCTTCTTCAGTCTCAGCTACAAGCTGAAAGGCATCAGTCATCTGTGCTGTGGCAAGAAGCCGAAGGACTGAGGAAGTCCCTGTAGAATTTAGATGCATACTTTCTGGTGCAAAAGCAAGCGTTGGAGGATTTTAGCGCCAAACAAGAGAAAACTAATAAGCTTGCTAAGCTTCTTGCCAGCATGGTGGGTATCCAGGATATTGTTTCTTGAGCTTTTCTAAAGTGGTTTCAGTTCTAGACTTGTTTTGTTGTCGCATTTATTTGCACTGGTGGCCAATTTAGATGCCCAGTGTATGTAATATGTTGCTTTGTTCACTATATTTGCACTGGTGGCGAACTTTGATGCCCAGTGGATGTAATAGCCGTAATAGCCTAGCGTAAGTTGCTTGATTATTTATTTCCTTATTGTCTTGTTTATTTTTTTTGCTTGTAGTCACTGCAGTTCTTTTTCCACGGTAACCTTTTTATTTAGAACTAGGCCACAATAACCATGGGCAACATACGGACCGTTGTAACCATGGTCTTGTTGCCTGCTGTAGTGGGCCTCCTAAGGTCCGTATGATCCATGGGCCTTCTACGGGCCATAGAATCAGTGGGCCTTCTACTGGTCGTCTGATTGATTGGTCAAACATGGGCTGTACTATTCATGGACCAATAGTGCTCTGCAATGTGGGTCGTAAATGGTCTAGAATGGGAATCGTCTGATTATGGGCCGACCATAACGGGTCATTAATAGGCCAGTATGTATAATGGGCTTAATTCTATCGACAGGCATAACGGGTCATTAATGGGCCGTATGAGATGACGCTACGAAAATGACCCACTGGGTTAATGGGCCACAAACGGGCTGACTGTAACCACGGGCTAAATTTGGCCCATCAGCGAAACAGGCCAGTAACGGACCGTAAGTAATCGTATGCTGGAAATGATCCCAAGAATAAATGGGCCCTTAGAAGGCCGAAAGGTAACACGGGCTGGAAACGGCCCAACGGTATAATGGGCCATTAATGGGTATAAAGTGATTTACTGTTCATTACGAGCCAGTTTCACCACGGGCCGTTAAAGGGCCCTGATTTACAAAGGGCCTCATATGGGCCGAAAGACTTCATGGGCCATACATGGGCCGAAAGTTACAACGGGTGAGGGAGTCATGGACTAAGGGGTCCTCGGGGCGACGGCGCATTGTACATGGGCCGGACTGATGGAGCCGTATAATGACAGGAGATCTACGAAGCCGCGATGTGCCCTCCAAGTCAAGAAGGTGGAGGATCTCTTTAATTCCTTACTGAAATCTATCTTCGATAACCCTAACCCTACCGGTGTCTATATAAACTGAGGGTTTTTGTCTTTAGGGCTAGAGCTACATTCATCACCTCATAGCCTTAGGGTTTAGCTCATGCTGATCTCGAGGTAGATCTACTCTGTAAACCACATTATACATTCAATACAATCAAGCAGGACGTAGTGTTTTACCTCTACGAGAGGGCCTGAACCTAGGTAAACACTGTGTTCGTCGTCCCTTGTTACCCATCGATCCTAGATCCACAGCTCGGGACCCCCTACCCCGAGGTCTACCGGTTTTGACACCGACATTGGTGCTTTCATTGAGAGTTCCACTGTGGGGTCTCCTAAAGGATCGATGGCTCGCCTGATCATAGGAGAAGGCATCGGATCCGGGGACTTCTTCGTCCCCGGTCAACTCTTCGTGTTCGGCAGCATTGTCCTGCACACCGACCCGACAGGTCGTCTGGATCAGATCGACAACTCCGCCCCCGAACATCGAATTCGATTCGGCAGCCTGGAATACGTGGCAGACACACGGGGCGATCTGGTCTTCGCTGGATTCACTACCCCTTCCCGCACCCACGCAGGCCTCGTCGTGCCCGCCCTGGAGTCTCCCTCCAATCCGATCTATAGATCGGCCCCAGCAGCTTCGAGCTAGGAGAGCTCCACTTCGAGCAGCAGCCAGACTCCACCTTCACCCGAACCCATCATGTCCATCGAAGATTTGTCCTCGACCTTCGAGGCAGGATCAGGAGGCGGAAGCCAGGAATCAATCTCGGCCAAACCGTTCCTCCACAATGCTCACCCAGCCGTGAACTCCCACGACGAAGTGTCGCCAATGGCCAAAAATTACTCCCAGCCCGAAGCAACTCGATCTCAAGCCCGGCATGGAATCCACACGCAGGGATCAATATCCGTCCTTGACTTCCGATGACTGTCCGGACCCCCTCGAGGATCCGGTCCCGCACCCCGAGCTCAGCTCGGCCTGTAGAAATCAAGGACTGGCTTGACTGCCCACGTTGCAATGGAATCTGGCCTAGAGCCCTCGAGTTCGGTGACCCTCGCTATGATAAACAAGGCATTGGACCAAATTCAGAAAATGACTATCCAGGAGGATCTCTCCCCCGCTCACGATCGTCAACCCATCGAGGCGTACTATAGGGAATTTTGCGTCCCACCCACCACCCACTTGGTAGCCACTATCGATGATTTAACCGATATGCTAGACTATAATTCGAAGAATACCGAATACATGGATGAGGGGGATGGAGCCACGGCCAGTGCCGATGTTGCCCCCCCCCCCCCCCCCCGGCTACCGGCCGCTGGTCGGCCACTTCCACCTACGACATTTACATGGTGGACACCCCCAAGGACGGCGACGGCACCCCCAATCAGGACAGAGGCAAGCCCAGAGATGAGCCACCCAAACGCCAAAAATAGCGTTGTCGATCAAAGCCACGTCGAAGCCATGCAAGCAACGAGGAATCTGTGGAGAACGGCACCGTAAATAATACGGATGACCTCGCCGGAGACACAGCCTTCGAACATCATCACGATGACCTTGCAGGGCAGGAGGACCCGCTCAATTCAGAAAACCCCGATGACTCTGAGGATAGCAACTACCTCCCACTCTCTGAAGAGGAGGCCAGTCTTGGGGAGGACGATTTCATCATCCCCGAAGACCCTCTGGAGCAAGAACGGTTCAAGCAGAGGCTTTTAGCCACCGCTCGCAACCTAAAGAAGCAAAAACGCAAAATCAAGGCCGAACAGGACACCCTCAACGACCGATGGACTAAAGTCCTAGCTGCCGAAGAGGGGTACGGCCGCGATCAGCCAAACAGGAGTTATCCCAAGCGAAGACTCCTGCCACAGTTCGACGACGAGGCCATAGAGCCCACACGCCCAATATACACAAACGCCGAACAGCCGGACTGCCCCCCTAGAGGGCGGGACAGGGAAGCTGACGAGGCCGAACACCCAGCCGCCTCACCTCGCCGTCACGACAAGGATCAAGTGCGGCCCACTTACGAGTACGACCTCTGTACTAGGTCCATCTATGGACCCAGAGAGGACCTGCCCACGTACCGGGAAGGATACTACGATCGGTTAAACTGAAATGATAGAGTCCGGGTGCAGCAGCAGATTAGGAGGGCCGAAGACCTCTAACGCGACGTAGCCCGAGTTCGGGGCGCCGCACACCCCTTGTGCTTCACAGAGAGGGTAATGCAACATCAATTCTTGAAAGGCTTCAAGCCTATGAACATCGAATCATATGACGAAACCACAGATCCAGCCATATGGATAGAGGATTTCCTCCTCCACATCCACATGGTGCGAGGAGATGACCTCCATGCCATTAAATATTTGCCGCTAAAGCTTAAATGCCCAGCTCAACACTGGTTGAACAGCCTTCCCGAAGACTCTATAGGTTGCTGGGAAGAGCTTGAGGACACTTTTCGAGCAAACTTTCAGGGCACCTATGTCCGGCCTCCGGATGCTGACGACCTAAATCGCATCACGCAACAACCCGGAGAATTTGCCCGACAGTTTTGGAACCGATTCCTGACCAAGAAAAATCAGATCATTGACTGTCCGGATGCCGAAGTCTTGGCTGCCTTTAAGCATAGTGTCAAGGACGAATGGCTTGTACGGCAGCTCGGCCAGGACAAACCAAGAACTATGGCAGCCCTTACTTCCCTCATGACCTGCTTTTGCGCGGGCGAAGGCAGTTGGCTTGCTCGCAAGAACACCAACCCAGACACACCCGGTACCTCCGAGGTTTGGGACGGAAATGGAAAGCCCCGACGCGGCAAGAATAAACGTCGCCACAATGACGGCGCGGGTGAGGATATGACAGTAAATGCCGGATTCTGAAACCAGAAGTCCGGAACCCGAAAGAAAGCCCTTAAAGGCAACGGTGATGGCCCGTCTAGACTGGACACAATTCTGGACAGGCCTTGCCAGATCCACGGCACATCAGAGAAGCCCGCCAACTACTCCAACCAAAATTGTTGGGTGATCAAACAGGCCGGCAAACTCACAACCGAAGACTCGGGCAAAAGCCCATGAAGCGAGGACGATGACGAGCCCCGTAGGCCAAATAGTGGAGGCTAGAAACCCTTCCCTTCCGAGGTCAAGACGGTAAACATGATTTACGCAACCCACATACCGAAGAAGGAGAGGAAGCGAATGCTACGGGATGTATACTCCGTCAAGCCAGTAGCGTCGAAGTTCAATCCATGGTCAGCTTGCCCGATCACGTTCGATCGCAGGGATCATCCCACCAGCATACGCCATGGAGGGTCCGCAACCCTAGTGCTAGACCCCATCATCGATGGATTCCACCTCACTAGAGTCCTAATGGACGGAGGGAGCAGCCTCAACCTGATATACGAGGATACAGTGAGGAAAATGGGGATCGATCCATCAAGGATTAAACCTAGTAACACCACCTTCAAGGGGGTCATTCCAGGAGTGGAGGCCCGCTACACAGGCACCGTGACTCTTGAAGTAGTGTTCGGATCTCTGGATAACTTCCGAAGCGAGGACTTGATCTTCGATATCGCACCTTTTCGCAGTGGCTATCACGCCCTCCTCGACTGAATAGCGTTCGCCAAATTCAATGTCGTTCCGCATTACGCGTACCTCAAGTTGAAGATGCCTGGTCCTTCAGGCGTCATAACTATCAACGGCAACACAGAACGCTCACTTCGAACCGAAGAGCACACTGCGGCCCTAGCGGCCGAAGACCACACCGGCCCATATAGGCTCGGATGCCGACCCGCCGTAAGGGCCGGTGACAATAGTAAATGGGTTTTAACCCGTTCCCCATCATGGGAACCCGCATGCGTTCGCCGCAAATAGGGATACGCGCCCCACGGCACACCCACATTATTCACGCTCCACGTGCCTCGTCAGCACAACTTCGCACTCAAAATACCATGGGCAGCCGTGAGGCATACATTAATCTGAAGTACATATTCGGTTAAACCAAACTTCGGAATTACCTCATCTTCGGACGACCCAGGGACCAATTCCGGATATCCCCAAGCTTAAAGCTCCATCAGCAGGGTCCTCGCCCATCAAGGTCTCATCGAAGGTCCCAACCCCCACCTATCAGAAGCAAAGGCGCAGACGTGCAGCAGGGCACAGTCAAGGCTTCAACTCACGTATCAAGGCCATGCATCAACCTTTACTCTGTAAATTTTCTTTTTCTTTCTCTCTTACAATTACTGCCTTCGTAGTTCGAATTGTACGGTTAGACATCCCAAGCTTACGAGAAATAATAAAAATACCCTTTACGGTGTTCAGATATCCGCATCTTGCAATTTTTTCTATATCTTTCTGGATTCCCCACTCGCTCTTCGAACAGCCCGACATGAAAATATAATAACTAGTCAAGAGTTCGATTTATGTATATGCTCAATATCTTCAAGTCCGGCACCGCTTTCCGTTAGGTGTTCGGCGTCTCGGATATTGCACTATATGCATCTCTTCCGAACTATGTCTTGGGTCAATAGTTGGGTTGCCCGGCTCCTGTGCTTGCCTCTTATGTTCCGCATGTTCGGCTAAGAGGGCAAAGGGAGAACCCCTGCGATTGTACTTCTGGTTCGCCCGGTCAAGTGCCTCAGGAGGAAAAAGCCGAAAACTGTCCGTCATAGTAAGCGCGAACGGATCCGCGATCCGATGACGAGGTTTGACTCTAAAAATCATTGGCGATTTCTCTGTGTCACACGAAGGGTTTGTCTTAACACAAACCATGTGATCGGAAAGGGCAGGGTTTGATCCCCAAGTACATCACAATACACCGGGGGCTAGTCCCTAGTCCCCACCATCAAGCTCCTAAGGCTAAGCGAAAGCAGTAAAACCGAATAGTCTGATTCCCTGGTTTTGCTCCCGCACTACCGCCTCTGGGCACCAAAACGTTGGCTAAGGGTAACAGTGCGGAGACAAAACACCCCTCGTGATATTCACCTGGGGGCTGAAGCCGACGACTGGTAGCTTTCAGAATAAACATACGGCCACACAGGAGTCAAAATTTAACCATTAAAATATCAAAATAAGTCCGTCGGGCGCATAATGAAGCATAAGTCCCACGTGATACAAACTTAATACAACTACTCAAACATTACATCTTTCGAACACTGGCCCTCTATCGCCCGCGCTCCGGCTATCACCTGCGCGAAGTACTGATCGGGGCGGCGATGCTCCTTCCCCTTGGGCGGAGGACCAGTGGCCATCTCCATTGGATTCATCCTCGGCCAATGAACCAGAGTCTTCGCAAATGCAAGCCTCACCCCCTCAAGGCAAGCTGACCGCTTTACGGCGTCAATCCGGAGCGGCGCCTCCCACAGCTTCTGCACAAGGCTAAAGTAGGTGTCCGGAATGGGCTCGGCCGGCCACAGGCTGACACAGAGGTCCTTCAAAGCCAGCTCGGACATCCAATGCATCTCCATCAGCTGCTTCATTTGATCGCTTAGGAGGGGTGGACGCTCGGAGTCCGGAAACTGTGACCAGAAGAGACGATGCGTGGAGTCCTCCTCGACGGGATGGCATAGTGCCTCGCCGCGGCCGCCGCATTCTTTGGAAGTTTGGCGAAGACGCCTGCGGAGCGCCAGACCCTCGTCAGCAGGGCGAATCTGTTGCCTCCAAACACACTCTGCAGTAAATATTTCTTACCATTGGCTATTTGTGTGGCTTGCCGGAGCTCCTCCCGGACACCTCGAGTGTCACTCCTCGCCTCCTAAAGCTCCTTCTCCGTCTTGGATAGCCGGGAGGACTGCTCCTCCTGCCCCTCCTCAAGGGCCTCCAGCTTCTTGGCGGCATCCTGGAGCTCCACTTGGACTTCGGTCAACCGAGCCTCATGTTGCTCGGCAGCAAGCTTGGCCTTCTCAAGCTCGGCCACCGCCTTCTCAGCGGCCGTCTTCTTCTCGGCCGCCTCGGCCTCGGCTTTCTTCAGGGCCTCCTTCAAGCCCTCGACCTCAGTGGCAGAAGCTATAGGGTCATCAAGATAAAGGATTAGCATACAGTCCAGATCGTCAATATCCGGCGTCAAGCAAAATACACATCTTCTCACAGGGCTTACCTTGCGCCTCGTCAAGCCGTTTGTTGACAAGGTCAAGCTCTTTATCGGAAAGCTTGAGCTTCCGATCCATCTCCTCTGGCGCCACGGCATTAGCAGCTGCGGCCATGGAAGATGCCTGCATCAGCAAAAAATATGTCAACATTATTATTCGGCTTACCGAATTTGATCCTCTGTAGGTCTCTCTGAGGTCCTGGCAGAGTCTCGGGGGCTGCTATGTATACGGCCTACCTAAACTAACAATTACAACCACATTATGAGGAAGGAGCATTACTTGACTTACCTCAAAGCCTGTTAGAAGGCCTTGGACAGCGTCGTTTAGTCCGAATTGGACGGAACGAACACTCTACATAACCGCACTCATTAGAGTGCGGTGCCCATCAACGATGACGGAGCTGCTCACCAGCTCCTCCAGAACGTCTGGCCAGCCAGCTACCGCCCGTGTGGAGGTGTTCGGCGCTGGCATTGGCTCCCCGGCCTCTCCCCCGCTGGGAGGAGCCTGTGCCGTCGAAGGCCTTGGGGGCTCGGGAGCGGTCGACGGTTGGTGTCCGGATGGTCCGAACTCCTTTCCCTCGCCAGCCGGTAGGGACGCTCCCTCCTGGTCTTCAGTGACCAAGGTGTTAACCTCGGTCATTACGGTGTCCGCCTCCCCCTCTGTGTTCAGAGGAGGAGGAGTCCTTCGGGACCGCACCTCCTCAACCTCTTTGGGGATCGGAGGAAGCATGGAGTGCGCCATAGACCCACTGTCCGCCAGTTCGGCGGGCGGAGACGTCCCCTTCGAAGTCTGCTCGGTGGGGCGTTCACGTGGGGGACTGCAACTCAGAGGGGTTAACCTTCAACTAAAGCAAATTACTGAAAACGAGATAGCTAAAAATGCCAACGCCTTACCTGTTGGTCGGGGCTTGACCCGGGGATCCTTCTCCGGAACCTTCTCGGACACTTCGGACTCCTTGTCAGAGTCCGAACTATCGGACAAAACCAGCTTGGGTCGGCCTCGTCTCTTCGGGGCCGGAGAAGGTTGGACCTCCTCGACGTCCTCGGACGCCGCCCTCTTCTTGGAATGCGTGGAGGCACTCTCCTCCTTGTCGTCATCCTCGCCCCCATCCTGCACGAATGAGGCCACAGCGTCTCTAGACCGATTGCCCGGACGAACCCTACGGTGGAGGCCCTCCCTGGCCTCCGGCTCTCCTTACTTCTTGCCCTTCTTGGCGGGCGCCTTATAAGGCACCAGGACCAGCAGCTTTTCCAGCTACTCTGATCGGGGCCCTTCCGGCAGAGGCGCTGGGCCCCGGATCTTCTTGGCCTTGGCGAGCCAGCCCTGCAAAATCCACATACCAAGGTTAGACCGAATCAAACATGGTGTGAATATCCGAACACTTCTCGAAAAAGAATGTCGCTCACCTCCTTTGGGGGGTTCGCGGCGTCAAGGCCGATGTCCTTCCCCTCGACCGGCCACTCCTTCTGGGGCTGGAATAATTGGCCCCATATCTTGTCAGGAGTCGTACAGTAGAGGTGTCGCACGGTGGTCGGATCCTCGGGGTCGTGCTCCCACATAGGCTTGGCCCTCGCCTGGCAAGGGAGAAGCCGGCGGTGGAGCATGATCTGGACCATGTCAACCAGCTTCGCGCCTGTCTCTATTATGCTGTCGACGCACTTCTGCAGCGTTTTCGTGTCGGCAACACACCCCTAGTCCAGGCTCTTGGTGGTCGAGGAGGCCAATCTGGTAGGGGGTCCGGACCTGAATGCGGGGGCCGCTCCCCATGCGGCCTCCCTCGGCTCGGTGATATAAAACCACTTCTTCTGCCACATCCGGACGGTGTCGACAAAGTGGCCGTCTGGCCACTGGACCTGTGTCAGCTTACTAATCATGGCCCCTCCGTAGTCCGCATGCTCGCCGCCGACCACCTTGGGCTTGACATTGAACACCTTCAGCCATAAACCGAAGTGCGGCTGGACTCGGAGGAGCGCTTCACAGACGAGGATGAAGGTCAAAATGTGGAGGAGGGAGTTGGGGGCTAGATCGTGCAAATCCAGCCCGTAGAAGAACATCAACCCCCGCACAAAGGGATGCAGGGGAAATCCGAGCCCCCTAAGGAAATGGGGGAGAAAAACTACCCTTTTGCCCGGCTCGGGCGTAGGGATGATCTGGCCCTCTTCGGGGGCCCGATGGGCGACATCGGCCGGCAAGTAGCCAGCCTCCTTCAGCTTCAAAATGTCCTCGTTGGTGACGGAGGAGGCCTCCCACTTCCCATTGGCGCCAGATCCGGCCATGGTCGAAGGAGGTGAAGTGGGATTCGTTGTAGAAGCAGAGTGAAAGGGCGTTGGAGCTCTAAAGGTCTGCGTGAGCGGAAGGTGGAAGAGGGCGTGGGATGCAGACTGTAGCGGCCCCCCTTTATAGACTGTTGGCAGGCCAGGGATTCCTTTTTCCATGTCGCTGGCCTCTCCACTTCCCGATATCTCCGCAACATTATGAGCGGGGAGGGGAATCGAAATCATTAACCATATCCCCTGAAAAGCGGGACACGATCTCCACCTTGAGGGGATGTGCCGAACGTGGCGTCAGCCTCGAGTCACACTTCGAGAAATAGTAACTGCTTGCCATTATGGCCGGAAGTGACTCTTCGTTGAAAGAGAAAAAAGTTGTCAGATAAAGGCACTATTTGCGCTTGAGCGATGTTATTACCTTCGGTGTTAAGTAAAACTACCGTTTCAGATTTCGGACATCACTTGGTTCCGAACAAGGGAGAGACATACTGAGGAACTCGCCCTACAAACCGAATACTGGTCGGATGGATGGATACTGGATACAAGTCTTGGTGTTGGAGGCAAGTTCGGGGGCTACTGAGGGAGTCATGGACTAAGGGGTCCTCGGGGCGACGGCCCATTGTACATGGGCCGGACTGGTGGAGCCGTATAATGACAGGAGATCTACGAAGCCATGGTGTGCCCTCCAAGTCAAGAAGGCGGAGGATCTCTTTAATTCCTTATTGTAATCTATCTTCGGTAACCCTAACCCTACCGGTGTCTATATAAACCGAGGGTTTTTAGTCTTTAGGGCTAGAGCTACATTTATCACCTAATAGCCTTAGGGTTTAGCTCATGCTGATCTCGAGGTAAACCATGTTATACATTCAATACAATCAAGCAGGAGGTAGGGTTTTACCTCTTCGAGAGGGCCTGAACCTGGGTAAACACTGTGTTCGTCGTCCCTTGTTACCCATCGATCCTAGATCCACAGCTCAGGACCCCCTACCCCGAGGTCTGCCGGTTTTGACACCGACAACGGGCTCAAATCATATTGGAGGGCCCAGATGACGCTACTAGGCCTAATTCGGATAGGCCATAACGGGCCGCGAGTAACAGGTTGTAAATGGGCTATATGCAAACATGCCGTTAACAGGCTTTCGTGGCCCGGCCCGCTACCTTTTGACCAAGTCAAACGAGACGGCCTTTTGACCTCAATGGGCCACTATTGGGCGGAGCCACGAGTCGACGTATCATAGGCACGTGCCGTCCATTCGTTGCCTAACATCTGTCCCAACGTTGAGCTGACACGTGGATCCTCCGGTGAATCAGAATTTTACACGTGGAAAATCCCCATTGGTCCAGGTTGTTAACGGGTTATCGGATCCAAACCGGAACCCGATAGCTTAACGGTGACCCATTACGGTTGATGCCACGTGTCGGTTACCCTTGACGAAAACACTTCCATGACGCGCCATTTATCATCATGGAAGTGGACACTTCCGTGATGATAATTTTGGTATTGTCATGGAACACTTGTACACAGCACAGGTATGACTATCTTGATTCTATCATAAAATCGTCATGGATGTACATGCATGACAGAAAACGTGACCTACTGTGACAAACACGTATCATCACGGAAGTGGGTTTTTTGTAGTGCATGTGAGGAAAGGATGATGGAGATTATGAATCCCCCACAAGTCGGGATGAGACTCCGTACTTAAATAAAGAGGCCAAAGTGTCCAACAAAAAAAAGAGAAAAAGGAGAGAAAAAGAGAGAAGGGACAATGTTACTATCCTTTTCCACACTTGTGCTTCAAATTAGCACCATGTTCTTGATGATAGATAGTCTCCTATTTTGTCACTTTCATATACTAGTGGGAATTTTTCATTATAGAACTTGGCTTGTATATTCCAATGATGGGCTTCCTCAAATGCTCTAGGTCTTCATGAGCAAGTGATGTCGCTTGAAACGGTGTCGGTATTTCCCCAAAGATGAAGGGATAATGCAGTACAGCTACGGTAGGTATTTCCCTCAGTTGTGAAACCAAGGTATCAATCCAGTAGGAGAACCAAGCAACACTATGTGAACGGTACCTGCACACAAAGAACAAATACTTGCAACCCGACGCGTAAGAGGGGTTCTCAATCCCTCCATGGTAAAAAGATAGATAAATTTGTGGTAGATTGGATAAATAGCTCTCGATAAAATGCAAAATAAAATAAGTAGTAAAAAAGTGCAGCAAGGTATTTTTGGGTTTTTGGAATAATAGATCTGAAAATAAAAGCGAATAAAAATAGATCTCAAAGCAAATATGATAAAGAATAGACCCGGGGGCCGTAGATTTCACTAGTGACTTCTCTTGAGAAATAGCACACGGTGGGTAAACAAATTATTGTTGGGCAATTGATAGAAGATCGAATAATTATGACAATATCCAAGGAAATGATCAATATATAGGCATCACATCCAAGATTAGTAGACCGAAATGATTCTGCATCTACTACTATTACTCCACACATCGATCGCTATCTAGCATGCATCTAGTGTATTAAGTTCATGGAGAAACGAAGTAATGCAATAAGAATGATGACATGATCTAGATGAGATCTATTCATGTAGGAATAGTCCCCATCGTGTTATCCTCAATAGCAACGATACATGCGTGTCTTGCTGCCCCTTCTGTCACTGGGAAAGAACACCGCAAGATCGAACCCATCACAAAGCACCTCTTCTCATGGCAAGAAAAACCGATCTAGTTGGCCTAACTAAACCAAAGATTCGAAGAAGAAATATGAGCCTATAAATAATCATGCATATAAGAGATCAACGAAGACTCAAATAATATTCATGGATATAGATCTGATCATAAACTCAAAGTTCATCGGATCCCAACAAACACACCGCAAAAAGAGTTACATCAAATAGATCTCCAAGAGACCATTGTATTGAGAATCAAAAGAGAGAGAGGAAGCCATCTAGCTACTGCCTACAGACCCTTAGGTCTATGGTGGACAACTCACGCATCATCAGAGAGGCATCAATGAGGAAGATGAACCCCTCCGTGATGGTGTTAGATTGGATCTCGTGGTTCTGGAACTTGCGGACTGGAATTGTGTTTTGTCGACTCACCTAGGGTTTCTGGAATATTTGGGAATTTATAGGGCGAAGAGGCGGTGCAGGACACCTCCGTGGGGTCCACAACCCACCTGGGCGTGCTTGGGCCTCCTGGCGCGCCCAGGTGTCTTGTGGTCCCCACGGGGATCCCCTCTGGTGCTTTCTTGTCCCCCAAGGTGTCTTCTGGTCCAAAACAAATCTCCAAAAAGTTTCATGGCATTTGGACTTTGTTTGGTACTGATATTCTGCGAAGTAAAAAACAAGCAAAAAAACAGCAACTGGCACTGGGCACTATGTCAATAGGTTAGTCCCAAAAAATGATATAAAGTTGCCATAAAATGAATATAAAACATCCAAGAATGCTAATATAACAGCATGAAACAATAAAAAATTATAGATATGTTGGAGACGTATCAGCATCCCCAAGCTTAATTCCTGCTCGTCCTCGAGTAGGTAAATGAAAAAAACAGAATTTTTTATGTGGAATGCTGCCTAACATGTTCATCACATATTCTTTTCTTTTGTAGCATGGACATTTGGACTTTTATATGGTTCAAAGCAGTAGTCTAGTTTTGACATGAAGATTTCAATACTCAAGCATATCAACAAGCAACCATGTCTTTCAAAATATCGACACTAAAGAAAGTTATCCCTAGCCCATCATGCTCAATCATTGATCCATTCATGAAACACACTCGCATATAAGCTACATCTAATGCTCAAGTATGATCATAGTGCTCCCTAGTTGGTGCTTTATAAGAGAAGATGGATACTCAAATATAAAAAATTGCATAAAGTAAATAGATAGGCCCTTCGCAGAGGGAAGTAGGGATTTGTAGAGGTGGCAGAGCTCAAAGCTTAAATTGAGAGATAGTTTTTTTTAGAGGCATACTTTTCCCGTCAACAAAAACGATCGAGTAATTCCCAACACTTTCCATGCTAGATATATCATAGGCGGTTCCCAAACATAAAATAAAGTTTATTCCTTTTTCCACCATTCTTTCACAATCCATGGCTAGCAGTATCCAAGGTTGCCTTCCATACCAACACTTTCCAAGGAATTTATTTTTTGACAACATAAAGTAAATTTATTTTTCATTTCGTGACTGGGCATCCCTATTACCGTCGTACTCTCGTGCAATGACAAGTGAATAAACACTCATCTTGAGAATAACACATCTAGCATGGAAAATATTGGCCACCCCCTGCCACTTCATGAGCGGTACGGGCACACAAAAAGGAAATTCATTTTGAAAATTAGAGATGGCACATACAAATTTACTTAGAACGGCACAGAAATACCGCATATAGGTAGGTATGGTGGACTCATGTGGCAAAACTGGTTTTAAGGATTTTGGATGCACAAGTAGTATCTCTACTTAGTACAAGTGGAGGCTAGCAAAAAGATTGAGAAGCAACCAACCAAGAAACAAAAATTCACATAAGCAAGCATTAAGCATAACAAACACCGAATAATGCACCATAAGTAGGATGTAATTTCATTGCATAACTATTGACTTTCGTGCTTGCATAGGGAATCACAAACCTTAACACCAATATTCTTACTAAAGCATAATTACTCACCAACATGACTCACATATCACTATCATCATATCTCAAAACTATTACAAAGAATCAAGTTTATTTTGTCCAATGATCTTCACGAAAGATTTTATTATATCCCTCTTGAATATCTATCACTTTGGGACTAGTTTCATATATTGCAATTGCTTTTAAATAGATCAAACAAATTTAAGTGAAGAACATGAGCATAAAAAATTTTGTCTCTCAAAATAATATAAGTGAAGCATGAGAGAATTTCTTCAAAAATTTACTAACTCTCAAATAAATCTAAGTGAATTATGAGAGCATTTCTTCAAAAATATTAAAGCACACCGTGCTCAAAAAGAAATAAGTGAAGCACTAGAGCAATTCCATAGGTCAAAAAATATAAGTGAAGCATATAGAGCAATTCTAACAAATCATAGCATAATTTTGGCTCTCTCAAATAGGTGTGTCCAGCAAGGATAATTGGGACAAACTAAAATGCAAAACAAGCAAAGACTCATATAATACAAGATGCTCCAAGCAAAACTCATGATATGTGATGAATAAAAATATAGCTCCAAGTAAAATACCGATGGTTGTTAGAAGAAAGAGGGGATGCCTTCCGGGGCATCCCCTAGCTTAGTTTCTTGGCTCTCCTTGAATATTAACTTGGGGTGCCATGGGGAATCCCCAAGATTAGGCTCTTGCCACTCCTTATTCCTTCATCCATCGTGATCTCACCCAAAACTTGAAAACTTCAATCACACAAAACTTAACAAAACCTTCGTGAGATCCGTTAGTATAAGAAAACCAATCTTTACTTTAAGTACTGTTGAAAACCCATTCAAATTTTGTTATTGCATTACATCTACTGTATTCTAACTTTGCCATGGCTTATACCCCCCGATACAATCCATAGATTCATCAAAATAAGCACACAACGCAAAGAAAACAGAATCTATCAAAAACAGAACAGTATCTAAAGATGAGAATTTTTCTCATACTTAATGCACTCCAAAAATTCTGAAAATTTTGGAAACACATAGGAAATTTGTATATAAATATTGTGTAAAAAATTAGGAATTTTTTGTCACTTATCTAAATTTAAACAATTCTGTTACTGGACGAAAACCTTCTGTTTTTTAACAGGATCAAATCAACTATCACCAAAGCTATCCCAAAGGCTTTACTTGGCACAAATACTAACTAAAACATAAAAAACACAATCATAACAGAGGCATAATTGTGCAAACTCTCAAGAACAGAAAGAAAAAGGCAAAAATAAGTCTTATTCATTGGGTTGCCTCCCAACAAGCGCTATCATTTTATGCCCCTAGCTAGGCATAATGCATAGATTCAAGTATTGTCATCTTTAGTTTTTGATCCATAGGATACCCTCATGACTGATTCATATGGTGGCTTAATTCTTGTTCTAGAGAAGTGGTCCATACCCTTTCTTAGTGGAAATTGAAATTTAATATTGCCTTCTTTCATATCAATCACGGCACCAATAGTACGTAAAAACGGTCTACCAAGTATAATTGGACAAGACGGATTGCAATCAATATCAAGAACAATAAAATCTATGGGCACATAATTCCTATTTGCAAGAATAAGAACATCATTAATTCTTCCTAAAGGCTTTTTAATAGTAGAATCCGCCAAGTGCAAATTAAGAGAACATTCTTCAATATCGGTAAGACCAAGCACATCACATAAAGATTTCGGAATTGTTGAAACACTAGCACCCAAATCACATAAAGCAAAGCACTCATAACTTTTAATCTTGACTTTGATGGTAGGTTCCCATTCATCATGTAATTTTCTAGGAATTGAAATCTCTAATTCCAACTTTTCTTCTAAAGCTTTCATCATGGCATCTACGGTATGTTTAGTAAAAGCTTTATTTTGTTCATAAGCATGGGGTGAATTTATCATGGATTGCAACAAAGAAATGCATTCAATCAAAGAGCAACTATCATAATTAAAGTCTTTGTAATCCAAAAGAGAAGGCACAACACTAGTTAAAGTTTTGACCTCTCCAAACCCACTTTTATCAATTTTCTCATCAAGATTTTCACCCTCCAAATTATCGGGACGCCCTCTAACTAAAGTTGACTCTTCTTCAGTCCCTTTATTTTTTGACTATACTTCAGTCCTTTTATCATCAAGTCTAATATTACTGAACAAGGAATCAATAGAATAAACACCAATCACTTTAAGATCTTCATCATTTTTATGAAAGCAATCACTAGAAAACGCTCTTTCTAAAAATTCTCTTTTAGCTCTAAGCATAGCGGTTCTTTTCTTACTTTCATCCATAGAAACATATAAAGCTTTAATTGACTCATTAATATCAACCTTGGGTGGAAAAATTTTAATCTTGAGATTTTCTACATCATGAGAAATTCTATCAATACTCCTAGACATATCATCAATCTTACTCAACTTTTCTTCTATCGTAGTATTGTAAGCTTTTTGAGCATTGATAAATTCTTTAATATTATTCTCAAGATCAGATGGGTTCCTATTATTATTGTAAGAAGAATTACCATAGGAATTACTACAATTATTAGAGGAATTTCCAGGAAAAGGCCTAGGATTAAAATTACCTCTATAAGCATTATTGTTGAAATTGTTTCGCGAGACAAAATTCACATCTACGGGATCACTATTTTGCTCAATCAAAGTAGACAAAGGCACTTCATTAAGATCAATAGGATCACTTTTATTATCAACCAATTTCATAAGAGCATCAACTTTTTCACTCAACGTACTAATTTCTTCAACCGAATTAACTTTTTTACTAGTATGTGCTCTTTCAGTATGCCATTGTGAATAATTTGCCATAATATTATCAAGCAATTTAGAAGCTTCACCCAAAGTAATCTCCATAAAAGTACCACCCGCGGCAGAATCTAAAAGATTTCTAGAAACAAAATTCAATCCCGCATAAAAAATTTGTATGATCGTCCAAAAATTTAAACCATGAGTAGGACAATTTCTTACCATCAACTTCATTCTTCCCCAAGATTGTGCAACATGTTCATGCTCAAGTTGCTTAAAATTCATGATTTGAGTTCTAAGGGAAATAATTTTCACGGGCAGAAAATACTTAGTAATAAAAGCATCTTTGCACTTATCCCAAGAATCAATACTATTGCGAGGCAAAGAAGAAAACCAAATTTTTGCACGATCCCGCAAAGAGAAAGAAAATAATTTCAACTTCACAATATCATTGTCCACATCTTTTTTCTTTTGCATATCACACAATTCTACGAATGTGTTTAGATGGGATGTGGCATCCTCTTTAGGAGTACCGGAAAATTAAACTTTCATAACAAGATTCAACAAAGCGGCATTAATATCACAAGATTTCGCACTAGCGGTGGGAGGAGCAATCGGAGTGCTAATAAAATCATTATTATTGGTATTGGAAAAATCACATAATTTGGTGTTTTCTTGGGACATCGTGACTACGCAAACAAGATTGCAAACAAAAAGATAGATCTGACGAGAAAACAACGAACAAAAAAGAGGGCGAATAAAACAGAAATTTTTTGTGAAGTGGGGGAGATGAAAACGAGAGGCAAATGGCAAACAATGTAAATTGCAAGGAGATGAGATTTGTGATTAGGAACCTAACAGATGTTGATGATGTCTCCCCGGCAACGGCGCCATAAATTCCTTTTGATGTTGATTGAAACTGTGTCGGTATTTCACCAAGGAGGAAGGGTTGATGTAGTACAACTACGGTAGGTATTTCCCTCAGTTGTGAAACCAAGGTATCAATCCAGTAGGAGAACCAAGCAACACTATGTAAACGGTACCTGCACACAAAGAACAAATACTTGCAACCCGACGCGTAAGAGGGGTTGTCAATCCCTCCATGGTAAAAAGATAGATAAATTTGTGGTAGATTGGATAAATAGCTCTCGGTAAAACGCAAAATAAAATAAGTAATAAAAAAGTGCAGCAAGGTATTTTTGGATTTTTGCAACAATAGATCTAAAAATAAAAGTGAATAAAATAGATCTCAAAGCACATATGATAAAGAATAGACCCGGGGCCCGTAGATTTCACTAATGGCTTCTCTTGAGAAATAGCACACGGTGGGTAAACAAATTACTGTTGGGCAATTGATAGAAGATCAAATAATTATGAAGATATCCAAGGCAATGATCAATATATAGGCATCACGTCCAAGATTTGTAGACCGAAACGATTCTGCATCTACTACTATTACTCCACACATCGACCGCTATCCAGCATGCATCTAGTGTATTAAGTTCATGGAGAAACAGAGTAATGCAATAAGAACGATGACATGATGTAGACAAGATCTATTCATGTAGGAATAGCCCCCATCTTGTTATCCTTAATAGCAACGATACATGCGTGTCTTGCTGCCCCTTCTGTCACTCGGAAAGAACACCGCAAGATCGAACCCATCACAAAGCATATCTTCCCATGGCAAGAAAAATTGATCTAGTTGGCCTAACTAAACCCAAGATTCGAAGAAGAAATACAAGGCTATAAATAATCATGCATATAAGAGATAAAAGAAGACTCAAATAATATTCATGGATATAGATCTGATCATAAACTCAAAGTTCATCGGATCCCAACAAACACACCGCAAAAAGAGTTACATCAAATAGATCTCCAAGAGACCATTGTATTGAGAATCAAAAGAGAGAGAGGAAGCCATCTAGCTACTGCCTACAGACCCTTAGGTCTATGGTGGACTACTCACGCATCATCGGAGAGGCACCAATGAGGATGATGAACCCCTCCATGATGGTGTTAGATTGGATCTCGTAGTTCTGGAACTTGCGGCGGCTGGAATTGTGTTTCATCGACTCCCCTAGGGTTTCTGGAATATTTGGGAATTTATATGGTGAAGAGGCGATGTAGGAGACGTCCATGGGGCACACAACCCACCTGGGCGCGCCTGGGCCTCCTGGCGCGCCCAGGTATTGCTACTTCTTGAGCTTGCGTTGGTTTTTCCCTTGAAGAGGAAAGGGTGATGTAGCAAAGTAGAGATAAGTATTTCCCTTAGTTAAGAACCAAGGTATCAATCTAGTAGGAGATACACGCAAGTCTCCAATCTATGCACCTGCACAAACAATCAAACACTTGCACCCAACGCGATAAAGGGGTTGTCAATCCCTTCACGGTCACTTGCAAAGGTGAGATCTGATAGAGATAGATATAAAACTTACTAAAACGTAAAAAAAAATAAAAGTAAATAAATTGCAGCAAGGTATTTTTGGGTTCTTTGGTTTATAGATCTGAAAATATATGACGGAAAATAGACCCGGGGGCCATAGGTTTCACTAGAGGCTTCTCTCTTGAAGGCAAATAATACGGTGGGTGAACAAATTACTGTCGAGCAATTGATAGAAAAGCACAAAGTTATGACGATATCCAAGGCAATGATTATGCATATAGGCATCACGTCTGTGTCAAGTAGACCGAAACGATTCTGCATCTACTACTATTTCTCCACACATCGACCGCTATCCAGCATGCATCTAGAGTATTAAGTTCATAAAGAACGGAGTAACGCCTTAAGTAAGATGACATGATGTAGAGGGATAAACTCAAGCAATATGATGAAAAGCCCATCTTTTTACCCTTGATGGCAACAATACAAATATGTGCATCGCTACCCCTACTTTGTCACTGGGTGAGCACACCGCAAGATTGAACCCAAAACTAAGCACCTCTCCCATTGTAAGAAGAACCAATCTAGTTGGCCAAACCAAACCGATAATTCGAAGAGAAATACAAATATATCAAATCATGCATATAAGAATTCAGAGAAGATTCAAATAATATTCATAGATAAACTAATCATAAATCCACAATTCATCGAATCTCGACAAACACACCGCAAAAGAATATTACATCGGATAGATCTCCAAGAACATCGAGGAGAACATGGTATTGAGAATCAAAGAGAGAGAAGAAGCCATCTAGCTACTAGATATGGACCCGTAGGTCTGAGGTAAACTACTCACGCTTCCTCGGAAGGGCAATAGAGTTGATGTAGAAGCCCTCCGTGATCGAATCCCCCTCCGGCAGGATGCCGGAAAAGGCCCCAAGATGGGATTTCATGGGTAGAGAAGGTTACGGCGGCGGAAAAGTACTTTGGTGGACGCTTCTAGTCGTTTGGGAATATATAGAGGAAGAATTAGGGTTAGGAGAGCTCCGAGGGGCCCACAAGCCCTTAGGGCGCGCCCCCTGGCTTGTGGAGTCCTCGGGACTCCCCTACCTTCAACTCCAAGTTTGTTGGGTGTCTTCTGGTCCAAGAAAAATCATTGCGAAAGTTTTATTCCGTTTGTACTCCGTTTGGTATTCCTTTTCTGTAAAACTCAAAAACAAGGAAAAAAACAGAAACTGGCAATGGGCTCTAGGTTAATAAGTTAGTCCCAAAAATAATATAAAATAGCATATTAATGCATATAAAACATCCAAAACAGATAATATAATAGCATGGAACAATAAAAAATTATAGATACATTGGAGACGTATCAAGAATCCCCAAGCTTAATTCCTGCTCGTCCTCGAGTAGGTAAATGATAAAAACAGATTTTTTGATGCGGAATGCTACCTAACATATTTATCCATGTAATTTTCTTTATTGTGGCATGAATATTCAGATCCATAAGATTCAAAACAAAAGTTTAATATTGACATAAAAACAATAATACTTCAAGCATACTAATAAAGCAATCATGTCTTCTCAAAATAACATGGCCAAAGAAAGTTATCCCTACAAAATCATATAGTCTGGCTATGCTCCATCTTCATCACACAAAGTATTAAATCATGCACCACCCCGATGACAAGCCAAGCAATTGTTTCATACTTTTGATGTTCTCAAACTTTTTCAACTTTCACGCAATACATGAGCGTGAGCCATGGATATAGCACTATAGGTGGAATAGAATATGGTGGTTGTGGAGAAGACAAAAAGAAGGAGACAGTCTCACATCAACTAGGCCTATCAACGGGCTATGGAGATGCCCATCAATATATATCAATGTGAGTGAGTAGGGATTTCCATGCAACGGATGCACTAGAGCTATAAGTTTATGAAAGCTCAAAAAGAAACTAAGTGGGTGTGCATCCAACTCGCTTGCTCATGAATACCTAGGGCAATTTGAGGAAGCCCATCATTGGAATATACAAGCCAAGTTCTATAATGAAAATTTCCCACTAGTATATGAAAGTGACATCATAGGAGACTCTCTATCATGAAGATCATAGTGCTACTTTGAAGCACAAGTGTGGTAAAAGGATAGTAGCATTGCCCCTACTCTCTTTTCTCTCATTTTTCTCTTTCTCTTTTTTTATTTGGGCTTCTTTTGGCCTCTTTTATTTTTGTAAAGTCCGGAGACTCATCCCAACTTGTGAGGGAATCATAGCTTCCATCATCCTTTCCTCACATGGGACAATGCTCTAATAATGATGATCATCACACTTTTATTTACTTACAACTCAAGAATTACAACTCAATACTTAGAACAAAATATGACTCTATATGAATGCCTCCGGCGGTGTATCGGGATGTGCAACGATCTAGCATAGCAATGACATCAAAAAACGGACAAGCCATGAAAACATCATGCTAGCTATCTTACGATCATGCAAAGCAATATGACAATGATGGTTTGTGTCATAATAAACGGAATGGTGGAAGTTGCATGGCAATATATCTCGGAATGGCTATGGAAATGCCATAATAGGTAGGTATGGTGGCTGTTTTGAGGAAGGGTATATGGTGGGTGTAGTGCACCGGCGAAAGTTGCGCGGTACTAGAGAGGCTATCAATGGTGGAAGGGTGAGAGTGCGTATAATCCATGGACTCAACATTAGTCATAAAGAACTCACATACTTATTGCAAAAGTCTATTAGCTATCGAAACAAAGTACTACATGCATGCTCCTAGGGGGATAGATTGGTAGGAAAAGACCATCGCTTGTCCCCGACCGCCACTCATAAGGAAGACAATCAATAAATAAATCATGCTCCGACTTCATCACATAACGGTTCACCATACGTGCATGCTACGGGAATCACAAATTTTAACACAAGTATTTCTACCAATCCACAATTACTCACTAGCATGACTCTAATATCACCATCTTTATATCTCAAAACAATCATAAGGAATCAAACTTCTCGTAGTATTCAACGCTCTTTATATGAAAGTTTTTATTATATCCCTCTTGGATGCCCATCATATTAGGACTAAATTCATAACCTATGCCAATTACCATGCTGTTTAGAGAGACTCTCAAAATAATATAAGTGAAGGATGAGAGTTCAAAAATTTCTATAACATAAAACCACCGCTGTGCTCTAAAAAGATTTAAGTGAAGCACTAGAGCAAAATTGCCTAGCTCAAAAGATATAAGTGAAGCACAAAGAGTATTCTAATAAATTCACGATTCATGCGTGTCCCTCTCAAAAGATGTGTACATAAAGGATGATTGCGAAAAACTAAAAAGCAAAGACTCATATCATACAAGACGCTCCAAGAAAAACACATATCATGTGGTGAATAAAAATATAGCCTCAAGTAAATTTATCGATAGACGAAGACGACAGAGGGGATGCCATCCGGGGCATTCCCAAGCTTAGATGCTTGGTTGTCCTTGAATATTACCTTGGGGTGCCTTGGTCATCCCCAAGCTTAGGCTCTTGCCACTCCTTATTCCATAGTCCATCAAATCTTTACCCAAAACTTGAAAACTTCACAACACAAAACTCAACAGAAAACTCATGAGATCCGTTAGTATAAGAAAATAAATCACCACTTTTTGGTACTATTGTGAACTCATGCTTTATTTATATTGGTGTAATATATACTGTATTCCAACTTCTCCATGGTTCATACCCCCCGATACTACCCATAGATTCATCAAAATAAGCAAACAACACATAGAAAAAAGAATCTGTCAAAAACAGATCAGTCTGCGAAGATATGAATTGTTATGATACTTCTGTAACTCCAAAAGTTCTTAAAAATTAGTAAAACGGAGGAAATTTTTATATCAATCTTGTGTAAAAAATTAAGGGTTTTTCCAAGCTCCAGTGAATTTAAACAATTATGTTACTAGATGCAAAAGTTTTTGTCTTTCAGCAAGATCAAAGCAACTATCACCGTAAGCCATCCCAAAGGTCTTACTTGGCTCAAACACTAATTAAAACACCCAAACACAATTACTACAGAGGTAATAGTGTGTAATTATTGAAAAACAGAACCAAACACAAAAAACATAAAATAAAATTGGGTTGCCTCGCAACAAGCGCTATTGTTTAACGCCCCTAGCTAGGCATAAAACATAGATCTAGGTATTCTCATCTTTGGTATGCAATCCATAAGTAGCCCTCATAATAGATTCATATGGCAACTTAATTTTATTTCTTGGAAAGTGTTCCATGCCCTTCCTTAACGTAAATTGAAATCTAATGTTTCCTTCTTTCATATCAATAATTGCACCAATCGTTCTAAGGAAAGGTCTACCAAGAATAATAGGACATGTAGGATTGCAATCTATATCAAGCACAATGAAATCTATGGGCACATAATTCCTATTTGAAACAATAAGAACATCATTAATTCTTCCCATAGGTTTCTTAATAGTGGAATCCATGAGATGCAAATTTAAAGAACAATCATCAAATTCACGAAAACCTAGCACATCACATAAAGTTTTTGGAACCGTGGAAACGCTAGCACCCAAATCAAGCAAAGCATGGCACTCAAAATCTTTAATTTTAATCTTAATAGTAGGTTCCCACTCATCATAAAGCTTTCTAGGGATAGAACTTCCAACTCAAGTTTTTCTTCAAAAGATTTCATCATAGCATCAACGATATATTTAGTAAAAGCTTTATTTTGATTATAAGAATGAGGAGAATTCAACATGGATTGCAACAAGGAAATACAATCTATCAAAGAACAATTATCATAATTAAAATCCTTGAAATCCAAAAGAGTGGGTTCATTGCTACTTAAAGTTTTGACCTCTCCAATCCCACTTTTATCAATTTTTGCATTAAGATCTAAAAACTCCGAATCATTGGGACGCCTTCTAGCTAAAGTTGACTCATCTCCAGTCCCATCTTTATCAAGATTTATATTAGAAAACAAAGATTCAATAGGAGTCACACCAATCACTTTAAGATCTTCATCATTATTATCACGAGAAATCAAAGAACACGCTTTAACAAACCAATCTCGCTTAGCACGTATCCTAGCGGTTCTTTCTTTGCACTCATCAATAGAAATTTTAATAGCTTTTAGAGATTCATTAATATCATGCTTGGGTGGCATAGATCTAATTTTCAAAGAATCAATCTCAAGAGAAATTCTATCAACGTTCCTAGCCAAATCATCAATCTTGAGCAATTTTTCTTCAACCATAGCATTGAAAACTTTTTGTGAATTAATAAATTCTTTAATATTTTTCTCAAGATCAGAGGACATCTTATTATAATTTCCATAAGAATTGTTGTAGGAATTACCATAATTATTAGAGGAATTACTAGGAAACGGCCTAGGGTTGAAATTACCTCTATACGCATTATTACCAAAATTGTTCCTACCAAAAAAATTCACATCCATGGATTCATTATTGTTCTCAATCAAATTAGACAAAGGCATACCATTAGGATCAATAGGAGCACTCTTACTAGCAAACAATTTCATAAGTTCATCCATCTTTCCACTCAAAGTATTAATTTCTTCTATCGCCTGCACTTTTTTACTAGTAGAAGATCTTTCGGTATGCCATTGAGAGTAATTAGGCATAATATTATCTAGGAGTTTAGTAGCTTCCCCTAATGTGAATTCCATAAAAGTACCTCCCGTGGCCGAATCTAAAAGATTTCTAGATGCAAAATTGTATGATCATCCATAAACTTAAACCATGAGTAGGACAATTTCTTATCATCAATTTCATCCTCTCCCAAGATTGTGCAACATGTTCATGATCAAGTTGCGTAAAATTCATTATATCGTTCCTAAGGGAGATGATCTTAGCGGGAGGAAAATACTTGGAAATAAAAGCATCTTTACACTTATTCCATGAATCAATACTATTTTTTGGCAAAGATGAAAACCAAGTTTTAGCACGATCTTGTAGTGAGAACGGAAATAGCTTCAATTTAACAATATCATTATCCACATCTTTCTTCTTTTGCATATCACACAACTCAACGAAAGTATTTAGATGAGATGCGGCATCTTCACTAGGAAGGCCAGGAAATTGATCTTTCATAACAAGATTCAGCAAACCGGCATTAATTTCATAAGATTTCGCACTAGTGGCGGGAGCAATTGGAGTACTAATAAAATCATTATTATTAGTATTGGAAAAGTCACACAACTTGGTATTTTCTTGAGACATCGTGACAAAGCAAGCAATCTAACACACGAGCAACCAAAAACCAAACGAAAAGACGAACGGAAGAAGGGCGAATAAAAAGGCAAATCTTTTTGTGTTTTTCTGAAATCATTTTAGAAGTGGGGGAGAGGAAAACGAGAGGCAAATGGCAAATAATGTAATGCAGAAGATGAGAGTTTATGGTGGGTACTTGGTAGGCTTGATGTAGATCTTCCCGGCAATGGCGCCAGAAATTCTTCTTGCTACTTCTTGAGCTTGCGTTGGTTTTTCCCTCGAAGAGGAAAGGGTGATGCAGCAAAGTACAGATAAGTGTTTCCCTCAGTTAAGAACCAAGGTATCAATCCAGTAGGAGATACACGCAAGGCTCCAATCTATGCACCTGCACAAACAATCAAACACTTGCACCCAACGCGATAAAGGGGTTGTCAATCCCTTCACGGACACTTGCAAAGGTGAGATCTGATAGAGATAGATATAGATATAAAAACTTACTAAAACATAAAACAAAATAAAAGTAAATAAATTGCAGCAAGGTATTTTTGGGTTTTTTTTGGTTTATAGATCTGAAAATATATGATGGAAAATAGACCCGGGGGCCATAGGTTTCACTAGAGGCTTCTCTCTTGAAGGCAAATAATACGGTGGGTGAACAAATTACTGTCGAGCAATTGATAGAAAAGCGCAAAGTTATGACGATATCCAAGGCAATGATTATGCATATAGGCATCACGTCCATGTCAAGTAGACCGAAACGATTCTGCATCTACTACTATTTCTCCACACATCGACCGCTATCCAGCATGCATCTAAAGTATTAAGTACATAAAGAACGGAGTAACGCCTTAAGTAAGATGACATGATGTAGAGGGACAAACTCAAGCAATATGATGAAAACCCCATCTTTTTACCCTTGATGGCAACAATACAAATACGTGCCTCGCTACCCCTACTTTGTCACTGGGTGAGGACACCGCAAGATTGAACCCAAAACTAAGCACCTCTCCCATTGCAAGAAGAACCAATCTAGTTGGCCAAACCAAACCGATAATTCGAAGAGAAATACAAAGATATCAAATCACGCATATAAGAATTCAGAGAAGATTCAAATAATATTCATAGATAAACTGATCATAAATCCACAATTCATCGGATCTCGACAAACACACCGCAAAAGAATATTACATCAGATAGATCTCCAAGAACATCGAGGAGAACATGGTATTGAGAATCAAAGAGAGAGAAGAAGCCATCTAGCTACTAGCTATGGACCCGTAGGTCTGAGGTAAACTACTCACGCTTCATCGGAAGGGTAATAGAGTTGATGTAGAAGCCCTCCGTGATCGAATCCCCCTCTGGCAAGATGCCGAAAAAGGCCCCAAGATGGGATCTCACGGGTACAGAAGGTTACGGCGGCGGAAAAGTACTTTGGTGGACGCTTCTGGTCGTTTGGGAATATATGGGAATATATAGAGGAAGAATTTGGGTTAGGAGAGCTCCGAGGGGCCCACAAGCCCTCAGGGCGCCCCCTAGGGCGCGCCCCCTAGCTTGTGGATTCCTCGGGACTCCCCTGCCTTCAACTCCAAGTTTGCTGGGTGTCTTCTTGTCCAAGAAAAATCATCGCGAAAGTTTTATTCCGTTTGGTATTCCTTTTCTTTAAAACTCAAAAACAAGAAAAAAACAGAAACTGGCACTGGGCTCTAGGTTAATAAGTTAGTCCCAAAAATAATATAAAATAGCATATTAATGCATATAAAACATCCAAAATAGATAATATAATAGCATGAAACAATCAAAAATTATAGATACGTTGGAGACGTATCTGGTACCTTGTGGTCCCCATGGGGATCCCCTATGGTGCTTTCTTGGCCTCCAAGGTGTCTTCTAGTACAAAAAAATCTCCAAAAAGTTTCGTGGCATTTGGACTTTGTTTGGTAGTGATATTCTGCGAAGTAAAAAACAAGCAAAAACAGCAACTGGCACTGGGCACTATGTCAATAGGTTACTCCCAAAAAATGATATAAAGTTGCTATAAAATGAATATAAAACATCCAAGAATGATAATATAACAGCATGGAACAATAAAAAATTATAGATATGTTGGAGACGTATCAGCAAGCAAGTTGGATGCACACCCACTTAGTTTTGTTTTGAGCTTTCATACACTTATAGCTCTAGTGCATCTGTTGGATGGCAATCCCTACTCCTTGCATTGATATCAATTGATGGGCATCTCCATAGCCCATTGATTAGCCTCGTTAATGTGAGACTTTCTTCTTTTTTGTCTTCTCCACACAACCTACAACATCATATTCTATTCCACCTATGGTGCTATATCCATGGCCCACGCTCATGTATTGCGTGAGAGTTGAAAAAGCTGAAGCGCGTTAAAAAGTATGAACCAATTGCACGGCTTGTCATCGGGGTTGTGCATGATAAATACTTTGTGTAAACAAGATGGAGCATGACAAGACTATATGATTTTGTAGGGATAACTTTCTTTAGCCATGATATTTTGAAAAGACATGATTGCTTTTTAGTATGCTTAAAGTATTATTGTTTTTATGTCAATATTAAATTTTTGTTTTGAATCTTACGGATCTGATTATTCATACCACATAAAGAAGATTACATGATAAACATGTCAGGTAGCATTCCAAATTAAAAATTCTATTTTTATCATTAACCTACTCGAGGACGAGCAGGAATTAAGCTTGGGGATGCTTGATACGTCTCCAACGTATCTATAATTTTTTATTGTTCCATGCTATTATATTATCAATCTTGGATGTTTTATATGCATTATTATGCTATTTTATATCATTTTTTGGGACTAACTTATTAACCTAGTGCCTAGTGCCAGTTGTTGTTTTTGTCTTTACAGAAAATCAATACCAAACGGAGTCCAAATGGAACGAAACTTTTTGACGATTTTTCTTGGACCACAAGACACCCTGGAAGCTTCGGGAGGAAGCCAAAAGAGCCACGAGGTAGCCACAAGCTCAGGGGGCGCGCCCCCCAAGCTTGTGACCCACCCCACCCCCCCGGCACTTCCAACCCTAATTTTTCTTCTATAAATATCCAAATATTCTCCATAGACCAGGGGCACACCAAAAATACTTTTACGTCGCGGTAAGTTCTGTCTTCGTGAGATCCCCTCTTGGGACCTTTTCTGGTACTCCACCGGAGGGGATTCGGTCACGGAGGGCTTGTACATCAACCTTGCTGCAATTCCGATGATGTGTGAGTAGTTTACCATAGACCTACGGGTCCATAGCTAGTAGCTAGATGGCTTCTTCTCTCTCCTTGATCTTCAATACAATGTTCTCCTCGATGTTCTTGGAGATCTATTCGATGTAATCTTCTTTTGCGGTGTGTTTGTTGAGATCCAATGAATTGTGAGTTTATGATCAGATTAGCTATGAATATTATTTGAGTCTTCTCTGAACTCTTTTATGCATGATTTATATAGCTTTGTATTTCTCTCCGATCTATTGATTTGGTTTGGCCAACTAGATTGATTTTTCTTGCAATGGGAGAGGTACTTTGTAATGGGTTCAATCTTGCGGTGCTCAATCCCAGTGACAGAAAGGGACATGACACGTATTTTTATTGTTGTCATTAAGGATAAAAAGATGGGATTTGTTCATATTGATTGGACCTATTGTAGCGACCCGACCTCAAACGGTCAAGCCTTTGTGTATCTGTTCCATCGCTGGATCAGTATGTTGGCACACATAGTACATCAATGTATATGTCAAAGTGCAATCACATGTAACGTAAAACTGACATATACCTCATAAGTCTCAGCGGAAACAGTCAATCGGGTGTGGAGTCCCATCAACGCCATCGGCAAGTTGAGTGTAGACCGTAACCCTATATTGTAACTCTTACTCGTCGTAGAAATCCTACGACATAATACATTGCAGCCGTGTAGGTCAGTACATTGAATGTACCGACAAGATCACAATAAGAGAAAACAGATCATAAAACTATTCTATATGCAATATGGCTTTGTGGCTTTGTGTCTGAGGTTTTTGCGTAAAAGCTGGTTCTATTTTCCCTACAACAAAGGATTATCAAGGAACCTTCACTGCTGAGTTTTCTACTATGACATGGTTCCACCAACCGATGTCTCATAGCCCAAATCATTATAAGTTGTCCACAATTAATTATCAGTCTGGTGTTGAGAGTTCCGAGATAGATCCAAGTCCAGAGGCTCAAATTGTCTGTAACCGGGGACACGGCTAATCGATTAGATTTTAACTCTGCAGAGTGTTGTGCACTTTACCCACAAGAATCATTCCCTCCTTTTATGTTCTCGCACTGCAGGGTGTTTGAGAACTGGATGAACGAAACATGGTCTTCCGAAGAGTTCCCCTGACCACTGTCCGGTGCCCATCCAATCCTACCATAGTTCTACATCTGCTAGCACCATTCCAGCCAGAGTCACAACTAAGGTCAACCCAGCTGGAGCCCATAGTGACTTGTGGCTGCACAGGTAAGCTTCTGGGCATGAAGTATTCTTCCATCTCTTTGAGTCTGGGTGGAACTTTCCACATGAGTACTGCCCTAGTCCGGCTCACAACGCATCCACTAGGTGCTCCAGGGTGCCGCACAGTCCAATTTCCACCCAGTAGTGTGTATTGAAATCTTTTTCGAGTCTTGAAGTCTTGGTCTTGAAGGTGCAGGCCTTGAAGGTGCCATCATGAAGTTGTCGTCTTGACATAGAGTCCTCCATTCTCACACCACTCCCGAACACTCCTCGTCTACTATAGCGTAGCATTGAAACTAAACAATGTCCGGGCTTGGTAACAGGTAGATGGGTTCCTACCTCATGCATTCTACTCAACTACAAGATTCAATAACACTAATAGAGGAATTGTTGAAAGGGTGGTACTACATGCAAATAAAATTTAGGTAAAAACAGATGGTCAAGGTGAACTTGCCTAGTATAGTTGATGAAGTTTATCGCTCTCACAATTCTGATAATTATACTCGTCACACTCCGAGATATCTGTTGTAAATGAATAAAATCCAATAAACATCCATGCCAAAAAGAAGAATCAAAGAACAGAAGAACAAAATATGTCGTAGTGCGAAAATAACAACATACTAAGGTTTAATAGGAAAAATAGGTTCTTATGGGGTTGTAAGGGAAAAGGTGAAGGAATCAACTCAAAAGAGTTAATGGATGATAAACTATTGCTATATAAGCTTAGATTAAAGACACTATGGACTATGATCCAAACTATAAGGAGAACAACATGAATGTTGCTTGATAGGTAGCATATGGCATAAGAACTTGTTTACAAAAAGATTCAATTGAAATGGAGCACTACAACGGAAGTTATAGCGAATTAAAGTTTGAATTTGATATTTAAATTCAAACATGTCATTGGATTTGGAGTATACATGACATAAACAACAAGTATATGATACAAGTGTTCATATGCAAAAGGAATCACTTGAAAGGATATATCATTTGCATAAAATGCATGTTTGAATACAAATTTGAATCGCTCAAATTTGAAAGATTTAGAAGTTGAAACCAGTGATGCTACTGGATGTAGGAAGTCAATATGGACATGTATGAAAAAGAATTACTATATTGAAAATAACGGACCAAAAGATACAAGTAATTCAACATGGCATTGAATCTGCTTAGAATATTGTGTAGCAACACTTCTAAACTAGCAGAATAATCGGGGTATGATCAAAATTATATATTAAAAAGATAACGCTAGTCATACGAACGGAAGGATTTCTTCAATACGAACCCGACGCAATTGGATTCATCAGAAATGGAGCTACGGATAAAAAGATATCATCAAAAGAAGTTTGAATAAGAATCTGAATAAATTTCAAAATTTAGAAGTTGCAAAAAATTGATTTGATAGGTTCACTGGATAGGTGGGATCAAAACGAAAATATAGGCGTTGGTTTCGTCTAATTTGGATAAACCAGTAAAAAGTTACTATTTGAAAAATCAGGGTCAAGCTGTTTTACGGAAGAAAGTGAGCTACGGCTAGAAGAATTCTATGTCTAATGTGTAAATATAGAGACTAATTGATAATCTAACTATAAAATAAATAGCTTAGACTAGATTTCTGTCGTATACTAGTCTAGGAATAATAAACTACGGGAATTAAATTGAGTACCTTCAGAACAGATAACTTCAGAGAGGAGACGGCTTCCAGAATTCCCGTCGAGAGAAGAAATAATATTTATTTTTTGAAGCTAGTCAAATCAAAATATTGATTTAACCCAGAGTGAATGATTTTTGGGTGTACATTGGATCTATATTTATAGGTGGGAGGGGGCTTGATGTCAAAGACCAAGCGGTATGGGACTAAACAAAGGCAAAAGATAGATGAAAGAAATAGGAAAACAAAAGAAAAAGAGGTACCGCCGCATGGGCCTTCGGCCGGCCTGCGCGTGTGCGCAGAGTTTTTTTGGAACCTTTTTTTAAGAAAAAAATATTTTTGAAAATAATAATATTTATTTGAAAGCATAACCAAAAAAAAAATAGGCCGACATGCTGGCTATGTTGCGCACGCAGGCGCAGGATAGGAGTTTGTCACTCGTTCATTTTCTTTAATAAAAACAGAAAAGGAAATAAATAAATAAATAAAATAAAAATATACTATAGGCATATTATATATCAAAACATTCAGAAAAATACAAGGAAAAAGATGAACTATTTTCAAGTTCAAATAAACTTCACAAAAATTCATATAATGCAAACAGTTGTACTGTTGCATTTAAAACCAATAAAAGTTATTTTAAATACCAAAATAATTTTAAATTTATTTTCTTCTAATTATTTCTTGGAAGGAATCATTTTACCTTTATTTCAATATTTTTATTTCTCTGAAAAAATGAATTTGAATAAAAACCAAATAACTCATAATTGGGTTTGAATTTGAATTTCGAACCACTTTCAAATATTTTCTATTTTTCCTTATTCAAATATATTTCAATTGTTTCTGAAAATTTGAAGGGTCATATTCCTTCTCTCTTTTGAATAAGTTTCCAGAGGATTTAAATTTTAAAACTCCAGTTCAACTAAAGAACAAAAGGGTTTTTCAAATTCATTCTTTGAACTTCCAACTCTCTTTCTCATAGTTTGAAGAAGTCATTTTATCTTCTCTCATGAAACTCATTGAGTTGCATAAATTTTCTGAATTTGAAATATTTTCAAATGGAATCCAAATCTTTTCAAAAACCCATTTTCATTTCTTTGATGGAAGAAGTCATGTCATCTTCACTCTAGGGTTTTGTGTTTGAATTGAATTTGAATTCATGGAGATCAAATGCAAGAATGAAAGTTTTGGGAAAGTCCTTTTATTCCCTCTCATTCAACTTCCAAAAGTTTCAAATTTTCACTCAATTTCACACAATCAATCACTCAACAATCAATCAAACAATCAAAACTATTTATTTAATATAACATTCCAAAATTTAGAATTTTGGGATGTTACACCTATCCCTCTACATCATGTCATCTTGCTTAAGGCATTACTCCGTTCTTGTTAACTTAATACGCTAGATGTATGCTGGATAGCGGTCGATGTGTGGAGTAATAGTAGTAGATGCAGGCAGGAGTCGGTCTACTTGTCTCGTACGTGATGCCTATATACATGATCATTGCCTTGGATAAAGTCATAACTATGCGCTTTTCTATCAATTGCTCAATAGTAATTTGTTTACCCACCGTATGCTTTCTTTCAAGAGAGAAGCCTCTAGTGAAAACTATGGCCCCCGGGTCTATCTTTTATCATATTATTTTCAGATCTACAAAATCAAAAACACAAAAATACCTTGCTGTAGTTTATTTACTTTTATTTTATTTAGCACTTTTACTTATCTTTTATATCTATCACTATCACATCTCATCCTTGCAAGTAACCATGAAGGGATTGACAACCACTTTATCGCATTGGGTGCAAGTATTTGTTTGCTTGTGTAGGTGCAATTATTGGAGACTACTGGATTGATACCTTGATTCTCAACTGAGGGAAGTACTTATCTCTACTTTGCTGCATCACCCTTTCCTCTTCAAGGGAAAAACCAACCCAAGTTCAAGAAGTAGCAGTCCTATAGTGCTCGAATGTCTTTGCCAAGCTTGTTGAAGGTCATGCTCCTCCGGTGAACTTCGAGGTCAATGGGCGCCACTACAACAAGGGATACTACCTAGTAGATGGTATCTATCCAAGATGGTCAACATTTGTGAAGACTATCTCAAACCCAGTACCAGGTGGCAAGAACTCCTACTTTGCTAAGTGTGAGGAAGCTTGCAGGAAGGATATCGAGTGGGCATTCGGTGTGCTCAAATCTCGATTTGCTGTTGTCCGGTACCCCGCTTTGACCTGGTCGAAATCTCAGATGTCGGACGGTGATGAATTGTTGTGTCATCTTGCACAACATGATCATTGAGAGCGAGCAGGACGAGCCAGTGTTTGACACTGAACCATATTTCAGGCAGGGTCTTCTTGCAGCTGTTGATCACCAGGTACCGGCAGCATGGGCTGCCTTCCTCAATATGCGTCAGGAGATCTGAGACCCACAGGTGCATCAAGAACTGCAGCACGATCTGGTGGAGCACCTATGGAGGATCAAGGGCAACACCTACTTCGATGTGTTTTAATTTGTGTTCGAATTATGGGCTTGCTTCAATGAACTATTTGATTTGTATTGATTTCTGTGATGAACTATGTGATAAAAATTATTTTTTTGTTGAATTTGTGCCGAATCTGAGTTGGAACTCGGCGGCTGGGGGGCCGAACTGTTGGAAATGTGCCCTAGAGGCAATAATAAAGTTGTTATTATTATATTTCCTTAATCATGATAAAGGTTTATTATTCATGCTAGAATTGTATTGATTGGAAACTTAAATACATGTGTGAATACATAAGCAAATACCAAGTCCCTAGTATGCCTCTACTAGACTAGCTCGTTGATCAAAAGATGGTTAAGGTTTCCTAACCATAGACATGTGTTGTCGCTTGATAATGGGATCACATCATTAGGAGAATGATGTGATGGACAAGACCCATCCGTTAGCTTAGCATATGATCGCTCGGTTTATTGCTACTGCTTTCTTAATGTCAAATGCATATTCCTTCGACCATGAGATCATGCAACTCCCGGATACCGGAGGAATACCTTGTGTGCTATCAAACATCACAACGTAACTTGGTGATCATAAAGATGCTCTACAGGTATCTTCGAAGGTGTCTGTTGAGTTGGCGTGAATCGAGATTGGGATTTGTCACTCCGTATGACGGAGAGGTGTCCCTGGGCCCTCTCGGCAATACAGCATCACAAGAAGCTTGCAAGCAAAGTGACTAAGGAGTTAGTTACGAGATGATCTATTACGGAACGAGTAAAGAGACTTGCCGGTAACGAGATTGAACTAGGTATGAAGATACCGATGATCAAATCTCGGGCAAGTAACATACCGACGGACAAAGGGAACAACATATGTTGTCATAAAGGTTCGGCCGATAAATATCTTCGTAGAATATGTAGGAACCAATATGGGCATCCAGGTCCCGCTATTGGTTATTGACCGGAGAAGCGTCTTGGTCATGTCTACGTCATTCTCGAACCCGTAGGGTCCGCACGCTTAACGTTGGTTGACGATATAGTATTATATGAGTTGGTGACTGAATGTTGTTCGGAGTTCTGGATAAGATCACAGACATGACAAGGAGCTCCGGAATAGTCCGGATGTAAAGATTGATATATGGGATAATAGTGTTTGGTCTCCGGAAGGGTTCCAGAATTCACTGGAAGGGGTTTCGGATGTTTCCCGAAATGTTCGGGTATGAGAACACTTTATTTGGGCCAAGGGGTAAAGCCCACGAGGTTTTAGGAAGGTGCAAAAGAAGTTTTGCGGAGGCCAGGGGCCAGACGCCAGGGACCCTGGCATCTGGGGCAAGACGCCAAGGACCCTGGCGTCTGGGGCCAGACGCCAAGGACCCTGGCGTCTGGTCCTGGAGTCCGAGAAGGACTCTTGCCTTGCGGGCTAAACCGACTTTGAGGAGGCTCTTTCTCCAAGAAATGACCCCAGGGCTCAACATATAAATAAAGGGGCAGGGCTAGAACCCAAGACACATCAAGATTCACCAAGCCATGTGCCGGCAACCCCGCCCCTCTAGTTTATCCTCCGTCATAGTTTCCGTTGTTCTTGGCGAAGCCCTGCGGAGATTGTTCTTCACCACCACCGTCACCACGCCGTTGTGCTGCCGGAACTCATCTACTACTTAGCCTCTCTTGCTGGATCGAGAAGGTGAGGACGCCATCAAGCTGAACGTGTGCTGAACGCGGAGGTGCCGTACATTCGGTACTTGATCGGGACGGATCCTGAAGGTGTACGACTACATCAACCGCGTTAATAAATGCTTCCTCTTATCCATCTACAAGGGTATGAAGATGCTCTCCCCCTCTCATAGCTATGCATCTCCATGGATAGATCTTGCATGTGCGTAGAATTTTTTTTGTTTTCCATGCAACGTTCCCCAACAGTGGCATCATGAGGTAGGTCTATGCGTAGATAATATGCACGAGTAGAACACAAAGGAGTTGTGGGCGGTGATGTTCATACTGCTTACCACCAACGTCTTATTTTGATTCGGCGGTATTGTGGGATGAAGAGGTCCGGACCAACCTTACATGTCCATGTACATGAGACCGGTTCCACCGACTAACATGCAACTTGTTTTGCATAAAGGTGGCTGGTGGGTGTCTGTTTCTCCTACTTTAGTTGAATCGAATTTCACTATAGCCGGTCCTTGCAGAAGGTTAAAATAGCAAACTTGATAATCACCGTTGTGGTTTTGCATAGGTAAGAACGATTCTTGCTAGTTGCCCGTAGCAGCCACGCAAAACTTGCAACAACAAAGTAGAGGATGTCTAACTTGTTTTTGCAGGGCATGTTGTGATGTGATATGGTCAAGATATGATTTGATATATGTTGATGTATGAGATGATCATGTTTTATAATAAGTTCACGACTTGCATGTCGATGAGTACGACAACCGGCAGGAGCCTTAGGGTTGTCTTTAATTATTGTATGACCTGTGTGTCAATCACTAAGTGCCATGTAATTGCTTTACTTTATCGCTATGTGTTAGCAATAGTTGGCGATACGACCCCGACGCTACGATGGAGAACAAGGTGTCGTGCCGGTGATGATGGAGATCATGCCGATGCTTTGGAGATGGAGATCAAAAGCACAAGATGATGATGGCCATATCATGTCACATATTTTGATTGCATGTGATGTTTATCCTTTATGCATCTTATTTTGCTTAGAACGACGGTAGCATTATAAGATGATCCCTTCACTTAATTTCAAGATAAAAGTGTTCTCCCTGAGTATGCACTGTTGCTAAAGTTCGTCGTTTCGAAGCACCTCGTGATGATCGGGTGTGATAGACTCTACGTTCACATACAATGGGCGTAAGCCAGTTTTGCACAAGCAGAATATTTGGGTTAAACTTGATGAGCCTAGCATGTACAGACATGGTCTCGGAACACTGGAGACCGAAAGGTCGAACGTGAGTCATATAGTAGATATGATCAACATAGAGATGTTCACCATTGATGACTACCCCATCTCACGTGATGATCAGACATGGGTTAGTTGATTTGGATCATGTATCACTTAGATAACTTGAGGGATGTTAATTTAAGTGGGAGTTCATTAGTAATTTGATTAATTGAACTTAATTTATCATGAAATTAGTCCTGATAGTATTTGCATATCTATGTTGTAGATCAATGGCCCGTGCTACCATTCCCTTGAATTTTAATGCGTTCCTATAGAGAAAGCTAAGTTGAAAGATAATGGTAGCAACTACACGGACTGGGTCCGTAACTTGACGATTATCCTCATTGCTGCACAGAAGAATTATGTCCTTGATGCACCGCTAGGTAACCCACCCGCTCCCGCTAATCTAGACGTTGTGAAACGCCTGGCAAACGCGTACTGATGACTAGTCGATAGTTCAGTGTGCCATGCTTTACGAATTAGAACCGGGGCATCAAAAGCATTTTGAGCACCACGGAGCATATGAGATGTTCCAAGAGCTGAAGTTGATATTTCAAGCTAATGCCCGGGTTGAGAGATATGAAGTTTCCAAAAAGTTCTATAGCTGTAAGATGGAGGAGAATAGTTTTGTCAGTGAACACGTACTCAAAATGTCTGGGTATCATAACCACTTGACTCATCTAGGAATTGATCTTCCAATTGAGAGTGTTATTGACAGAGTTCTTCAGTCACTGCCACCAACCTACAAAAGCTTCGTGATGAACTATAATATGCAAGGGATGACGAAAATGATTCCCGAGCTCTTCGCGATGCTGAAATCGGCGGAGGTAGAAATCAAGGAGCATCAAGTTTTGATGGTTAACAAGACCACTAGTTTCAAGAAAAAAGGGCAAGGGAAAGAAAGGGAACTTCAAGAAGAATGGAAATAAAGTTGCCACTCCCGTGAAGAAACCCAAAGTTGGACCCAAGCCTGAAACTGAGTGCTTCTACTGCAAGGGAAATGGTCACTGGAAGCGGAACTGCCCCAAATACTTGGCAGATAAGAAGGATGTCAAAGTGAACAAAGGTATATTTGATATACATGTTATTGATGTCTACCTTACTAATGCTCGTAGTAGCACCTGGGTATTTGATATTGGTTTCATTGCTCATATTTGCAACTCGAAATAGGAGCTACAGAATAAACGAACATTACCTAAGGACGAGGTGATGATGCGCGTCAGGAATGGTTCCAAGGTTGATGTGATCGCCGTCGGCACGCTACCTCTACATCTACCTTCGAGATTAGTTTTAGACCTCAATAATTGTTATTTGGTGCCAGCGTTGAGCATGAACATTATATCTGGATCTTGTTTATTGCGAGACGTTTATTCATTTAAATCAGAGAATAATGGTTGGTCTATTTATATGAGTAATATCTTTTATGGTTATGCACCTTTGATGAATGGTCTATTCTTGTTGAATCTCGATCGTAGTGATACACATATTCATAATATTAATGCCAAAAGATGCAAAGTTGGTAATGATAGTGCAACATACTTGTGGCACTGCCATTTAGGTCATATTGGTGTAAAGCACATGAAGAAACTCCATACAGATGGACTTTTGGAATCACTTGATTATGAATCATTTGATACTTGCGAACCATGCCTCATGGGTAAGATGACTAAAACTCCGTTCTCCGGAACAATGGAGCGAGCTAATGACTTATTGGAAATAATACATACCGATGTATGCGGTCCGATGAGTGTTGAGGCACGCGGCGGGCATCGTTATTTTCTAACCTTCACAGATGATTTGAGTAGGTATGGGTATATCTGCTTGATGAAAGACAAGTCTGAAACATTTGAAAAGTTCAAAGAATTTCAGAGTGAAGTGGAGAATCATCGCAACAAGAAAATAAAGTTTCTACGATCTGATCGCGGAGGCGAATATTTGAGTTACGAGTTTGGCCTTCATTTAAGACAATGTGGAATTGTTTCACAACTCACGCCACCTGGAACACCACAGCGTACTGGTGTGTCCGAACGTCGTAACCGTACTTTATTAGAATGGTGCGTTCTATGATGCCTCTTACTGATTTGCCTTTATCATTTTGGGGTTATGCATTAGAGACTGCCGCATTCATGTTAAATAGGGCACCGTCTAAATCCGTTGAGACGATACCGTATGAACTATGGTTTGGCAAGAAACCTAAGCTGTCATTTCTTAAAGTTTGGGGATGCGACACTTATGTCAAAAGGCTTCAGCGTAATAAGCTCGAACCCAAAGCGGAGAAGTGCGTCTTCATAGGATACCCTAAAGAAACTATTGGGTATACCTTCTACCACAGATCCGAAGGCAAGATCTTTGTTGCCAAGAATGGGTCCTTTCTAGAGAAGGAGTTTCTCTCGAAAGAAGTGAGTGGGAGGAAAGTAGAACTTGATGAGGTAATTGTACCTTCTCTTGAATTGGATAGTAGCACATCAGAGAAAACCGTTCCCGTGATGCCTACACCAACTAGAGAGGAAGCTAATGATAATGATCATGAAACTTCGGATCAAGTTACTACTAAACCTCGTAGGTCGACCAGAACACGTACAACACCAGAGTGGTACGGTAATCATGTCCTGGAAGTCATGTTGTTAGACAACAGCGAACCTACGAACCATGAAGAAGCTATGATGAGCCCAGATCCCGACAAATGGCTTGAGGCCATGAAATCTGAGATAGGATCCATGTATGAGAACAAAGTGTGGACTTTGGTGGACTTGCCCGATGATCGGCAAGCCATTGAGAATAAATGGATCTTCAAGAGGAAGACGGACACTGATGGTAATATCACTGTCTACAAAGCTCGACTTGTCGCGAAAGGTTTTTGACAAGTTAAAGGAGTTGACTACGATGAGACTTTCTCACCCGTAGCGATGCTTAAGTCTGTCTAAATCATGTTAGCAATTGCCGCATTTTATGATTATGAAATCTGGCAAATGGACATCAAAATTGCATTCTTTAACGGGTTTCTTAAAGAAGAGTTGTATATGATGCAACCAGAAGGTTTTGTCGATCCTAAAGGTGCTAACAAAGTGTGCAAGTGAAAGGATCGAGAAGAGGTGTCTAGAGGGGGGGTGATTAGACCCTCAACAAGCAAAAGTAGCAGTTTTTAATTTCTTGAAGTTGAGGTGGAGTTCTAGCACAAGTTTAAGCATTCACAATACATTTCAAGCAAGCATGACAAGAGTATGAGCAGCGGAAAGAGTAAAGCATGCAATTTGCAAGAAAGTAAAGAGATGGGATTGGAGTGTGCAAACGCAATGAAGACACGGAGATTTTTGGCGTGGTTCCGATAGGTGGTGCTATCGTACATCCACGTTGATGGAGACTTCAACCCACAAAGGGTAACAGTTGCGCGAGTCCACGGAGGGCTCCACCCACGAAGGGTCCACGAAGAAGCAACCTTGTCTATCCCACCATGGCCATCGCCCACGAAGGACTTGCCTCACTCGGGTAGATCTTCATGAAGTAGGCGATCTCCTTGCCCTTACAAACTCCTTGGTTCAACTCCACAATCTTGTCGGAGGCTCCCAAGTGACACCTAACCAATCTAGAAGACACCACTCTCCAAAAGGTAATAAATGGTGTGTTGATGATGAACTCCTTGCTCTTGTGCTTCAAATGATAGTCTCCCCAACACTCAACTCTCTCTCACGGATTTGGATATGGTGGAAAGATGATTTGAGTGGAAAGCAACTTGGGGAAGATTCTTGTGGTTGGATTGGAATGTCTTGGTCTCAACACATGAGTAGGTGGTTCTCTCTCAGAAAATGAGTAGTGGAAGTGTAGGTACATTCTGATGGCTCTCTCTTGAATAGAGAAGGAGGTGGAGGGGTATATATAGCCTCCACACAAAATCCAACCGTTACACACATTTGACTCAACTCGGTCAGACCGAATGGAAGAACTCGGCGAGACCGATTCAATTCAAAATGTGAATGTTAGGAAATTTGGTGGGACCGACATGATCAACTCGGTGGGACCGATGTGCTAGGGTTAGGGCAAAACCTCATCTCGGTGTGACCGATTGCATGAACTCGGTGAGACCGATTTCAGCAATGAGCAAACAGAGAATTGGTCAGGCAAACTCGGTGTGACCGGTTGCACATTTCGGTGAGACCGAAATAATTGCAACAGGCAACAAAGAGTTTGCAAGGCTAACTCGATGAGACCGATCGCTCGTTTCGGTGAGACCGAAATGTTACGACGGGAAACAGAGAGTTTGCATTGCCATCTCGGTGAGACCGAAATCCCTATCGGTGAGACCGAACTGATTAGGGTTTCTGGCAGTGGCTATGTCAAAGGAACTCGGTGGCGCCGGATAGATCAAATCGGTGGGGCCGAGTTTGACTTTAAGTTTAGGACATATATGGATTTGAGAAAGTGGTTGAGGGCTTTGGAGCATATTAGTAAGCACTTTGAGCAAGTAGACCATTAAGCAACACCTCATCCCCTTTTAATAGTATTGGCTTTTCCTATGGACTCAATGTGATCTTGGATCACTAAAATAGAAATGCAGAGTCTTGAGCTTGTGCCAATCTTTGTCCTTAGCATTTTGAAGGGGTTCCACATCCTCTTGTCCATGCCACGCCATTGTTGAACTTTCTGAAATATACTAGATGAAAATATTAGTCCAACAAGAGATATGTTGACATTAATTACCAAAACCACCCAGGGAGCACTTGTGCTTTCACAGGGAGCACTTGTGCTTTCAGCAAGCTCCAGTGATCCATCTATGGACTGGTGCAAGCATCTCGTAGTTGGAATATATGCTTTGATGAGGTGATCAAAGCATATGGTTTTATACAGACTTACGGTGAAGCCTGTATTTACAGGAAAGTGAGTGGTAGCTCTGTAGCATTTATGATATTATATGTGGATGACATATTGCTGATTGGAAATGATATAGAATTTCTGGATAGCATAAAAGGATACTTGAATAAGAGTTTTTCAATAAAAGACCTCGGTGAAGTTGCTTATATATTGGGCATCAAGATCTATAGGGATAGATCGAGACGCTTAATAGGACTTTCACAAAGCACATACCTTGACAAAGTTCTGAAGAAGTTCAAAATGGACCAGTCAAAGAAAGGGTTCTTGCCTGTGTTGCAAGGTTTGAAGTTGAGTAAGACTCAAAGCCCGACCACGGAGAAGATAGAGAGAGAATGAAAGTCATTCCCTATGCCTCAGCCATAGGTTCTATAAAGTATGCCATGATGTGTACCATACCTGTTGTGTGTCTTGCCATGAGTTTGGCAAGGGGAGTTACCTAAGAGGAGTAGAGGACTAAGGAAATGTTTCTCGGTTATGGAGGTGATAAAGAGTTCGTCGTAAAGGGTTACGTCGATGTAAGCTTTGACACCGATTTGGATGACTCTGAGTCTCAATCTGGATACGTATTGAAAGTGGGAGCAATTAGCTAGATTAGCTCCATGCAGAGCATTGTAGACATAGAAATTTGCAAAATACATACGGATCTGAATATGGCAGACCCATTGACTAAACCTCTCTCACAAGCAAAGCATGATCACACCTTAGTACTCTTTGGGTATTAATCACATGGCGATGTGAACTAGATTATTGACTCTATTAAACTCTTTGGGTGTTAGTCACATGGCGATGTGAACTATGGGTGTTAATCACATGGCGATGTGAACTAGATTATTGACTCTAGTGCAAGTGGGAAACTGTTGGAAATATGCCCTAGAGGCAATAATAAAGTTGTTATTATTATATTTCCTTAAACATGATAAAGGTTTATTATTCATGCTAGAATTGTATTGATTGGAAAACTAAATACATGTGTGAATACATAAGCAAATACCAAGTCCCTAGTATGCCTCTACTAGACTAGCTCGTTGATCAAAAGATGGTTAAGGTTTCGTAACCATAGACATGTGTTGTCGCTTGATAACGGGATCACATCATTAGGAGAATGATGTGATGGACAAGACCCATCCGTTAGCTTAGCATATGATTGTTCAGTTTATTGCTACTGCTTTCTTAATGTCAAATACATATTCCTTCGACCATTAGATCATGCAACTCCCTGATACCGGAGGAATACCTTGTGTGCTATCAAACTTCACAACGTAACTGGGTGATCATAAAGATGCTCTACAGGTATCTCCGAAGGTGTATGTTGAGTTGGCGTGAATTGAGATTGGGATTTGTCACTTGGTATGACGGAGAGGTATCTCTGGGCCCTCTCGGTAATACAACATTACAAGAAGCTTGCAAGCAAAGTGACTAAGGAGTTAGTTACGAGATGATGTATTATGGAACGAGTAAAGAGACTTGCCGGTAACGAGATTGAACTAGGTATGAAGATACCGATGATCGAATCTCGGGCAAGTAACATACCGACGGACAAACGGAACTACGTATGTTGTCATAAAGGTTCGACCGATAAAGATCTTCGTAGAATATGTAGGAATCAATATGGGCATCCAGGTCCCGGTATTGGTTATTAACCGGAGAAGCGTCTCAGTCATGTCTACATCATTCTCGAACCCGTAGGGTCCACGCGCTTAACGTTCGTTGACGATATAGTATTATATGAGTTATGTATGTTGGTGACCGAATGTTGTTCGGAGTCCTGGATGAGGTCATGGACATGACGAGGAGCTCCGAAATAGTCCGGAGGTAAAGATTGATATATGGGATAATAGTGTTTGGTCTTCGGAAGGGTTCTAGAATTCACCGGAAGGGGTTTCGGATGTTTCCCGAAATGTTCGAGCACGAGAACACTTTATTTGGGCCAAGGGGTAAAGCCCACGAGGTTTTAGGAAGGTGCAAAAGAAGTTTTGCGGAGGCCAGGGGGCACACGCCAAGGACCCTGGCGTCTGGTCCTGGAGTCCGAGAAGGACTCTTGCCTTGCAAGCTAAACCAACTTTGAGGAGGCTCCTTCTCCAAGAAACGACCCCAGGGCTCAACGTATAAATAGAGGGGCAGGGCTAGCACCCAAGACACATCAAGATTCACCAAGCCGTGTGCCGGCAACCCCGCCCCTCTAGTTTATCCTCCATCATAGTTTCCGTTGTGCTTGGCGAAGCCCTGCGGAGATTGTTCTTCACCACCACTGTCACCACGCCGTCGTGCTGCCGGAACTCATCTACTACTTCGCCTCTCTTGTTGGATCAAGAAGGCGAGGACATCAACAAGCTGAATGTGTGCTGAACGCGGAGGTGCCATATGTTCAGTACTTGATCGGGACGGATCTTGAAGGTGTACGACTACATCAACCGCGTTGATAAACGCTTCCGCTTAGCGATCTACAAGGGTATGAAGATGCTCTCCCCCTCTCGTAGCTATGCATCTCCATGGATAGATCTTGCGTGTGCGTAGAATTTTTTTTGTTTTCCATGCAACGTTCCCCAACACGAACTTGGGGTGCAGCTGGGAACCGGAGCCCCCCCCCCCCACGCCAAAAATAGCACCGGCGAGCCCCCAAGAGGCGCTATTTCTTGGCTTAAAACGCCCTTGGGTGGCGAATGGCTGGAGATGCTCTTAGGTTAGCTCTATATACGAGCGGGCATTTTATTCTTTGGGAGCAAGCAAGAATCAATATATTCTCTCCAATATTATCTCCTCCTTCCCCATGTCTTCCTAACCCCCTGCATATGGCATGACTAGCTAGCTTTAGAACAGTTGTTGTACTTGTCCGTCCGGTCATGAATCAACACTTACAATTGTTTTGACTTCTATATCAGTTCAGTCGCCTATGATGTACTACCGCTGCCATTTATAGGTTTAAGCTATCAGGTGGATATAGGCTCCATTACATTTTCTTTGATAGTAATGAAATTTTATTTGCCAAACTAGTTGCATTTTGTGATGCTTTATGTATATACTTACAGTTCAAGTGTGATGTATGCTTTATTCCTTTTTTGATGCTTGCATTTGTTCGAAGCACCTTGTTATTCTGAGTAATGGTTGATATCTTACATTTAGACGAGAAGCTGAACACTTCTGAGTTAGAAAACCTTCTAGATATACCAAAAAAACCTTGAAGATATCTTCTACTAGACTGGACCAGCTGATCAAGGAAATGGTGGCGTCGTGCGGCCTTCTCCATGGTGGTGAGCGAAAGGTCGTGATAAGAGGCCTCCACGAGGTCGGGGTCCTCGTGGACCCAGGCCGGCGCCTCGCCAGACCTGGCGAACACGGAGCGGCGGGTTGCATTGCATCGCCTCCCTGACCACCCTCTCCTTGGCTGACACGATGGCCCGTGATAACGAGGAGTCGCTGCTGTCAGTGTCAAAATCGGCAGTCTCGGGTAGGGGGTCCCGAGCTATGGATCTAGGATCAATGGGGAACAAGGGACGATGAACACAACGTTTACCCAGGTTCGGGCCCTCTTGAAGAGGTAAAACCCTACGTCCTGCTTGATTATATTTGATGTATGATATGGTTACAGAGTAGATCTACCTCGAGATCAGGCGAGCTAAACCCTAAGTGGATGAGGTGATGGATGTAGCTCTAGCCCTAAAGCCCTAAACCCTCTGGTTTATATAGACACCAGTAGGGTTAGGGTTACATGCGATCAGTTACAATGAAGGAAAGATTACGCTAATCTTGACTTGGAGGGTACACCACGACTCCGAAGATCTCCTGTCTGATCACGGGTCCGCACTCTAGCTTGGCCCCATAGTGGCTGATACGTCCATTTTGCATCATGTTTTCCTACTGTTATTTATAATGTTTTTATGCATAATAATGCTTTATGGAGTAATTCTAATGCCTTTTCTCTCATAATTTGCTAGGATTACACAAAGAGGGAGAATACCGGCAGCTGGAATTCTGGACCTGAAAAAGCACGTCAGAGCTACCTATTCTGCACAACTCCAAATAAGCTGAAACTTCACGGAGATTTTTTATGGAATAAATAAGAATTTTTGGAGCAAATAGCTACCAGAGGGGGCCACCAGGTGGGCACAACCACTTGGACGCGCCAGGGCCCCCAGGCGCGCCCTGGTGGGTTGTGCCCTCCTCGGCCCACCTTCGGTGCCCATCTTCCAGTATATAAGTCATTTTGACCTAGAAAAAATAAGGAGAGGATTTTCGGGATGAAGCGCGCCGTCTCGAGGCGGAACTTGGGCAGGAGCACTTTTTCCCTTCGGCGGAGCGATTCCGCCAGGGGAACTTCCCTCCCGGAGGGGGAAATCATCGTCATCATCATCACCAACAACTCTCCCATCTTTGGGAGGGCCATCTCCATCAACATCTTCAACAACACCATCTCCTCTCAAACCCTAGTTCATCTCTTGTGTTCAATCTTTGTACCGGAACCTTAGATTGGTGCTTGTGGGTGACTAGTAGTGTTGATTACATCGTGTAGTTGTTACTATATGGTTTATTTGGTGGAAGATTATATGTTCAGATCCATTATGTTATTCAATACCCCTCTGATCTTGAGCATGATTATCATTTGTGAGTAGTTACTTTTGTTCTTGAGGTCACGGGAGAAATCTTGTTGCAAGTAATCATGTGAACTTGATATGTGTTTGATATTTTGATGATATGTATGTTGTGATTCCCTTAGTGGTGTCAAGTGAACGTTGACTACATGGCACTTCACCTTATTAGGGCCTAAGGGAATACATTGTGGAGTAGTTATTAGATGATGGGTTGCGAGAGTGACAGAAGCTTAAACCCTATTTTATGCGCTACTTCGTAAGGGACCGATTTGGATCCAAAAGTTTAATGCTATGGTTAGATTTTATCTTAATACTTTTCTCGTAGTTGCGGATGCTTGCGAGGGGGTTAATCATAAGTAGGAGGTTTGTTCAAGTAAGAACAACACCTCAGCACCGGTCCACCCACATATCAAATTATCAAAGTAGCGAACACAAATCAATCCAACATGATGGAAGTGACTAGATGAAATTTCCGTGTACCCTCAAGAACGCTTTGCTTATTATAAGAGACCGTTTTGGCCTGTCCTTTGCCTCAAAAGGATTGGGCTACCTTGCTGCACTTTTGTTACCGTTACCGTTACTTGCTCATTCCAAATTATCTTGCTATCAAACTACTCGTTACTTATAATTTCAATGCTTGCAGAGAATACCTTGCTGAAAACCACTTGTCATTTCCTTCTGCTCCTCGTTGGGTTCAACACTCTTACTTATCGAAAGGACTATGATTGACCCCCTATACTTGTGGGTCATCAGTGGCCCATCAGTCTGGCCCATATGTAATGGGTCGACGGCCCGAGGACCCGTTAGTCCAGGACTCCCTCAGTAGCCCCTGAACTAGCCTCCAACGCCGGGGATTGTCATCTGGCGTGCTCCAAATCTTCGGCTTGCGAGGTGAGTTCTTCATCTTTACCTCGGGGCGGGGATCAACTTTGACAGTCATGCACCTTTTTAGAAGGCACGCAGACCAACACCACCTTTTGTAAGCCCATCCTTTCAGCTTTGAGGCGAAACGCCTATTTATAGATCCAAAGGTGTGGGGGACGGTTAACCCATCCCCTTCGCGAAAAACAGCGCCGAAGAAATCCTCAGGCACCATGGCCGACATTCCCAGTTCATCCTTGTGCCCCACATGGCCCTCTCCCTGGTGATTGGACAAGTTGTTCAGTCTTGCGCCTCCAGCTGAGCAATCTACAGACACAGGGCTATCTCCCCGCGTCAGATCTCGTTCCCGTCCGTGCTAGATTAATCTCTGTCGATGGTCAAGCACTCGCCGAGAGCTCCCCTGCTCCAAGCAAGGAAGAGAGGGTATGCTTCGTGCCCTTCCTTCTAAAAGGCCTAGGTTTTTCCATTCACCCCTTCCTACGGGGTTTATTGGAGTTCTACGGGATCCAGCTCCACAACCTCACCCCATGGTCCATATTGCACATTTCTGGTTTTGTGGCCCTTTGCAAAATATTCCTGAACTGCGAAGCCCACTTTGATTTGTGGAGGCAATACTTCTGCCTCGTCCCTTGTACCCGCGAGGGGTCAATCTTTGAAGTGGGAGGAGCAGAGGTGTGGCGGATAGCCGGGACGGGTTACCCCATTGGGACCCCACGAAAGGATCCCGAGGAATGGACCTCATAATGGTTCTACATTGAAGACGTTTCGCTCTCCGACCTAGTCCGGATGGGTCTGCCTGAATACTCAAATGCCCCGCTAAAGAAGCGGTTCAATTGGCGGCCCAAGAGCCCTTCCCAGCTAGATAGTGAAGAGGTGCACCTTTTAGCCACCAAGATTCGACTATTGGCCCACAGTAAGCTGACCATGGTTGAAGTATTGGCCGTCGCCATAACCCGGTGCGTACAACCCTTTCAACAGAGGGGGCATCCTCTATGGTGCTACAACGGGACCAGTGACGCAACCCGCTATAAGAGACAAGGGCCGGATGATAAAGTGGCCATGGCCAAGATATTGGCCGACCTCTTTAAAGGAGAGGAGGAAGACTTTGCTCAATTGAGTATCCGGGAGGGTTGCTCCGGCTAAAATCCAGCAAATTGGGTAAGCTTTAATTCTTTGTCTGTAATTCGGCCATTACGTCCGAACACCTGTTGATTGTACTTTGTTCTTGCACAGAGTTGGAGGCGTCAGGTCGAGTCCATCCACTGCCCTTCCCCTCAACTGGGGAATCATTCCCGCGACGACGACCCGGGCTATCATGATGATCCGGATACGTCGGTTGATTTCGAAGATGGGGTCTTTTACCAAGAAAGCCTTGACGGCACCAAGGTTGCCGTGACGGCTGATCATCCTGGGGCTCTTCCTTCCTCCACTGTAAGTGAAAGGAGGACCCCTTCCCGAACAGGGCGATCGCCTCGCACCATTCCGCATACTCTAACTTCTACTCCCAAGGGTCTCCGTACTACACGTCGAAAACTATGGAAGGAGCACGGCATACGCCGACCTCGGCCCCTAATGGGGTATCCAAGAGGAAGGCCTCCGCTGGAGTAGAAGCACCCGCTCCCTCGGCTCAAAGGTAACATGCTTTGGGACCACAAAAAGGGTCGTTTTCAATATCTTTCGTTTGACGTTTGCTTAACTTTGCAGAAGAAGAGTTCCGGCGTGCCAGTTCAGGGACTCGCAGGGCGTGCCAAGGAGTAATTCCAACCTTGGGCCCTCGGCGTAGGCTAGGGACCCTGCCGAACACACAGGAGCTGGCGCACATCCAGAGGACCCTGACGATGTTTCGGTGACCAACTCCGAGGTCGAGAGTGTAATGAATCACCGCCGTCGGAGAGAATCCTTGCGCCATGTTGCCTTTACCGATCAGGAGTTTAACGCATTTAATTCGGTGGACGCGTATCTTGGAGAGGCTCGAATCGGGCTTGAAGGGATCGCCGGTCTCTTTTCTTCCAAAATGCAGGTGCGAGATAGCTTAAAAGCATTTTATAGTTCCTAACCTAGCAGCCCCCAAGCCTTAATTTGGGCGGGACGACCGAGTTAAGGATCCTTGTATTGTCTTGATTTTGCAGGCCATGAGTGAGCAGAACAGCAAGTTGTCCGAAGACCTCAAGCTGAGCCGAACATAGTTAGCCGGTGCTAAAGCTGAACTAGAAGCGGCCAAAAAGGCTGCCAGCGAAAATCCTGGTAAGTGGAAAAGCTTTAAAGTGCTAAAAATTGTATGACGTTTCCTGCATATTGATGCCATGTTGTTCCCGCAACCGTCGAAGCGATGAATCAATTGCGGAGGGAACTGGAGGCTGGCAAACGAGTGCTAACACGAAGCCAGGAAGAGAAGAATGAGCTCAAGGCGGAAGATCGGTGGAAAGCCGAGGAAATCGAGCAGTTGAAATCTCAGTTGGCCCAAGCCTTGGAGGAGAACCAGAATCTAAAAGGTGGTATATTCGGTAAGTCATGAATTCGACATCACGCATATGTGGGTGATCACAATATCTTGAAATGCGTGCTACCCCTGTGTGCTAGGTCTCCTGACAGGGTGGCCTGAAGAGGAGGTGGGTGCCTTTAGTGCGAACCTTTTGAAGGAACTGACCAAGGCGCATGAAAGAGCCCGGAAGGCCATGAAAAGCATGGTTAAGGCATTATGGCCACTGGAAGTGCCACCAGAGAGCATGGCTGAGCTGGCTAGCCGCTTTAAAGGAGCAAGGCGACGCTTTCAATTATGGAAGATGTCGGCCTGCCGGGAAGGAGCGCGCAAGGCCTGGGCAATGGTGAAGACCCGATTTACCAAACTTGAACCCGAACACATGGCTCGGGTGGGACCCGTGGGGCTGGATGGGCAGGAAATACAGCTTAGCTTAGTATATGACCAAGTGATGCCCGCTGCTCAGTACTCCCAGAAGGATTGTGCCTTGGACAGTTTGATAGATGGTATTGATAAAGAGTAGGGTGCGTTATCCTATGTATCCATGTACTTTACATCACGCAATTCTCAAACCGCAATAAAAACGTTGTCTTAACCGGCCATCGGCTTCCGCCTCCCTGACCAGTGATCGGGGAGTGTTCCGTACTATATGCCCTGATGAATAGGGGATAATTCTGGTAACCAGGCAATCCGGCCATTTGGCGTGAATAGACAAAACACGCGCAACGAGCAATGTTATATTACTTTGTAACGTAAGAAACATCTTCCGAAGAAAATAGTTCCTCCAAGGGTTCCTTTCTTCGGGTGAGGTATGTTGACCATAAGCCGTGAGTTCGTAAGCCGGCGACACATGGATGTTTCGTGGTTTTTAGGAACCAAGAATAGTTGGATGGTGGCTAGCGCCTGTTTATTTTCACTTCCCTAGAGGCCGACCCATTATTTTCTGTAAGAACGCTAGCTTTCGGCTTCACCCGTCTGAGGTACGTATCCCGATTACCCGGGCATAGCAATCACAGAGGTGCTCCCTTTACTTCCTAGCTGAAAAATCAGAAACATAGGGGTAAACATAGGAGCCAGGCAACCCAGCTTGGCAAAGGACTTAAGTCAAATAGGTGCATATAATGGCTTGAAAGATATGGGAAGGAGATCAATTCAAACAACAGAAACAAGGTTGTAAGAAATATATTGTGATTGGCCGCTTTTAAAGAAGCCCCTAGGTAAAGCTGGGTAGTCCATCTGAAGATGTGTACAATGGTGACCTGCCGTGTTACGGTTTATCCGAACTCTAGGTCGGGGAGGCTAAAGCTCCAAAAATTAAAACGAAGAGAAAAAGACGAATACAGAGCAGGGAGTGTTGATGACGATGCCGGATTATGCGTAGAAACGCCGAAGCCGAGCGGCGTTCCACAGGTTCAGTTTGAGGCGATTATCCGACGGGCTGCGAAGGCGATATGCCCCCCTGTGAGTACTTCAACTATAATGAAGGGGCCTTCCCATTTAGGTGAAAGCTTGTGCTTCTGCTTCTCGGGGAGGCACAGGACGAGCTCTCCCACATTGTATGCCTTTGCTCGAACTTCTCGATTCTGGTAACGCCTTGCTTGCTGTTGATAGAATGTGGAGCGTGCCCGAGCGATGTCACGCTCTCCTTCCAGTGCATCAAGGTCGTCTTGCCGATCCAGCTCGGCCTCCTTTTCTTCGTACATGCGTACTCTGGGTGCGTCATTGATCAAATCACATGGGAGGACTACTTCGGCGCCGTACACCATAAAGAACGGGGTGTATCATGTCAACCGATTAGGAGTAGTGCGCAGCCCCCATAGCACGGAGTCTAGCTCCTCTACCCAGTGGCAGTCTGATTCTTCGAGGGAGCGGATTAAACGAGGTTTTATGCCACTCATAATTAGTCTGTTTGCTCGTTCCACCTGCCCATTAGTTTGTGGGTGGTACACCGAAGCGTAGTCGAGCTTTATGCCCATCTTAGCACACCAATCTTTAACCTCTTGGGCGGTAAAATTAGACCCATTATCGGTGATTATGCTATGGGGAACACCATAACGGTGTACAACACTGGATATGAAGTCAACAACTGGTCCGGATTCCGCAGAGGTTACCGGCTTTGCTTCAATCCACTTAGTGAATTTATCCACCATAACTAGTAGGTATTTCTTTTTCTTGGTCCCCCCTTTAAGTGGTACGACCATGTCAAGCCCCCAGACGGCGAATGGCCATGTTATGGGTATAGTCCGAAGAGCTATGGGAGGCATATGGCTTTGATTTGCAAATAGCTGGCACCCAACGCAATGTTGGACTAGGGTACGCGCGTCCACGCGGGCTGTGGGCAAGAAGAACCCTGATCGGAAGGCTTTGCTGACCAAGGCCCGAGTTGTTGCATGGTGGCCGCCCATGCCGGCATGTATCTCGGCGAGAAGCTGTTGTCCCTCCTCTTCGGAGATGCACCTCTGAAGGACCCCTGTAGTGCTCGTTTTATAGAGCTCGCCCTCGTGGACCTTGTACGCTTTAAAGCACCGGATTATGCGTCGTGCCTCCATCTGATCGTGAGAGAGCTCCTGTCGCAGGAGGTAGGTGAGCAGTGGTTCGGTCCAAGGGGCGATTATGGCCATGATCTCATGGGCCGAAGGTGTTTCTTCAAATGCGGAGCCTCCGATGATATTATCGTCTGGTTCGATTTCTGGGGGGCGATCTGGGCGGGCTCATTGATTGAGGTGCCGCTGTCCCCACCCTGCCATGCTACGGATAGTTTGAATAGCCTTTCTAGAAAGGTATTTTTAGGTATTGGGTCTCGCTTGGCACCCATGCGGGCAAGAACATCTGCGGCCTGGTTACTGTCTCTAGAGACATGATGGAATTCTAAACCCTCGAATCGGGCTGACATCCTGAGGACGGCGTTTCTATATGCCGCCATTTTTGGATCTTTGGCGTCAAATTCGCCGTTGACCTGGGAGATGGCGAGGTTCGAATCTCCTCGCACCTCAAGCCGCCGAACACCCATCGACGTTGCCATCCAAAGACCGTGCAACAATGCCTCGTATTCGACTGCATTATTGGAGTCCGTGTACATGATCTGTAAAATGTACCGGATATTATCACCTGTGGGGATATTAGGATTACCACAACCCCTAGTCCAGCTAGCATTTTAGAGCCGTCAAAGTACATCGTCCAGTGTGCATATGCACTATATTCCTTGGGAAGTTCGGCTTCTGTCCATTCGGATAAAAAATCGGCCAACACGTGAGATTTAATAGCTCGGCGTGGTTTTTATACGATCTCGAAGGGAAGGAGCTCTATGGCCCATTTTGCAATGCGACCCGTGGCATCCCTATTATTGATTATATCGTTGAGGGGTACCTCGGACGCTACTATCACCGAACACTCTTGAAAGTAGTGTCGTAGTTTTCGGGATGCCATAAAGACCGTGTATACTATCTTTTGGTAGTGAGGGTACCGGGACTTGCATGGTGTGAGGACCTCTGACACGTAGTAGACTGGCTTTTGGACCTGGAACTTGTGTCTCTCTGATTCTCATTCTATGACGAGCACCGCACTTACCACCTGGTTGGTGGCTGAGATGTATAGCAACATAGGTTCGCCGATACCTGGTGCGGCCAGGATGGGGTTGCTTGCCAGGAGTGCTTTGTTTTCTTCTAGTGCAGCGGTTGCCTCGTTGGTCCACTCGAAGTTTTTTGTTTTCTTAAGTAGCCTATAGAGAGGCACTGCCTTTTTGCCGAGGCAGGAGATGAAACGACTTAGAGTTGCCACGCATCCTGCCAGCTTCTGCACGTGTTTGAGCTCCGTTGGAATTGCAAGCTGGGACAGGGCCTTGATTTTAGCCGGATTGGCCTCAATTCCTCTATGGGAGAAAATAAATCCAAGCAGTTTGCCGACGGGGACTCCAAAGACGCATTTGTCCGGGTTGAGCCGTATGTCGTAGGCCCGTAGGTTTTCGAAGGTCAAGCGGAGATCGTCCACGAGTTGATCGACTTTTTTGGTTTTAATGACCACATCGTCTACGTATGCCTCGACCGTTTTACCAATTTGGTTTTCCAGGCATGTTTGAATCATGCGTTGGTATGTGGCTCCTGCGTTCTTTAACCCGAAAGGCATCGTGTTGAAGCAGAATGGCCCGTAGGGGGTGATGAACATGGTTGCAGCTTGGTCGGACTCCTTCATCTTTATTTGATGGTATCCGGAGTATGCGTCGAGAAAGCATAGTGAGTCATGTCCGGCAGTGGCGTCGATGATCTGGTCTATGCGACGTAGGGGGAAGGGATCCTTGGGGCAGGCCTTGTTTAGGTCCTTGAAGTCAACGCGGAGCCGCCATGACTTGTCCTTCTTGGGTACCATGACCAGATTTGCTAGCCACTCCGGATGCTTTATTTCACGGATAAATCCGGCCTCCAGTAGTTTTGCCAATTCTTCACCCATAGCCTGTCGTTTAGGTTCAAAGAATCGGCGTATTGTCTGTTTGACTGGCTTGAAGCCTTTGATGATGTTCAGGCTATGCTCCGCCAGCCTCCGTGGGATGCCTGGCATATCAGTAGGGTGTCAGGCGAATATGTCCCAGTTTTCGCGTAAAAACACGTGCAGTGCTTCATCAACCACGGGATCCAGTTGTGCTCCGATGGACGCCGTTTTATTCGGGTTTGTCGGGTGTACTTGGAATTTTACTATCTCATCAGCTGGTTTAAATGACGTGGATTTTGGCCTTTTACTGAGGACCACGTCGTCCCTGTTGACTGTAGTGCGGAGCGTTGTTCATTCTTCGGCTGCTAGGGCCTCAGATAGTGTCGCGAGGGCAAGCGATGCGGTCTTGTTTTCAGCTCGAAGGGCTGTGTTCGGATTGCTGGCGAGCGAAATTACGCCGTTAGGCCCTGGTATTTTGAGCTTCATGTATGCATAATGCGGTACGGCTTGAAATCATGTAAATGCCTCACGTCCCAAGAGGGCGTGGTATCCGATGCGGAAGGGCACGACGTGGAATATCAAGGATTCAGATCTATAGTTTTCGGGAGTACCAAACACTACGTCCAAGGTTATGCATCCGGAGCAACGCGCCTCGTTACCAGGTATAATTCCTCGGAATGTGGTATGACTGTGCTCGATGCGGGATCTGTTGAGCTGCATTTTGTCGAGCGTGTCTTCATAGATGAGGTTCAGGCCGCTGCCCCCGTCCATCAGTACTTTAGTTAGCCTGAAGCCATCGATTATGGGGTCGAGGACTAGTGCGGCGGGCGTGTGGGTGGGGTGGGACCTTGGCTCGTCCTTCTGATTGAAAGTGATAGGTGTGTCCGCCCATGGCTGTGTGGCCATCATCTGGTAGACTTGGCCGAGCTCTCGAAGAGCCCTTTTCCTTTGGTTGTTTGAGGAGAAAGTCTCGTAAACTGTCAGGACGTCGTCATGAGGTGGCGTTGTTGATTGTCTATCAGGGGGTGTGAGACCAAGGATGTTTTCACCACTTTTGGCCACCAGCCTTACCACCCAACAAGCTTGAAGCCTGTGAGTCGGATTTGTGTTAAGCATGGCTGAGTGTATAGGGCATGGTTTATCCAGTAATTCGTCCAGAACCGTTCTGGGTTTATTTCTCTTTTCAGCGGGCTCGAGCTCGGGCGAACCTCTCGCATATGCCCGCTTTGCTTGGGCTTTCCTGGGCCTCGGGGTAGGGATTGGCTCCCTGCGCATATGCTGTAACCTCCAGGTGCTTTCCATGGCGCAATATTTGCGTACCATGTCCGATAATTCAGCGAAGTTCTGCACGCGGCAGCGGGCGAGGGCATTTAAGATCCCTGCGTCCCGGCAATTGAATCGGAAGGCTTCAATTATTTCTTCGTCGCGGTAGTTGATTATCTTGTTTTTGACCAGGAGAATTTGGCCCAGTAATGATGGGCTGTTTCTTCGGGCTCCTGCTTGACGTACATCAGGTCCCATATGTCTGGTCTTCCCGCATCTGGACAATATTCGGCGTGGGAGGTGGGTGGGAAATTTTTGGGCGATCCCGTCTTCTGTGAGTCCGGGGCGTCGGCAGCAGCGAGCCGTGCCTGGGCTATATCCGGATCTAATAGCGTAGTGTTCGGGTGAATGCCTGCATGTGGTTGGGTCGACTCGAGGTCAGATCCCATATCACAGGCTGAGTCCGAACTCTTATCTTGACGGATGTCCGTATCTGGGCTAGAGAACCGGGTGTAGACTGTCATAAGCCTCAGAGATCGCGATCCCTCCGCCCTTTCTTTGATGGTAGCGACGAGGTGAGTGATGGGTGGGGTGTGGATCTCTCTGTTGTCAGGTTTAAGCCGATCTGGTCATAGGCCGTAGGCCTGCTGATTGATATTCCCATAGCTAGGAATCGATCGAAAAGGTCATTTACCGAAGAGGTTCCCGTCGGGGGCATGCCTCCTGGGTGTTCGGCGGGACGTTCTTCGGACACTTCGATGGGATCCGGCTTTAGGGCCAGGTCCCGGGCTGCGTTGGTTCCCTTTACGTCCACTGAATCCGAGGTCAAGGCATCGAGCTCAGCGGGTTCTTCGGAAGCAAGGCTTCGCCGAGGGCACACGTCGGACTCTAAGTTCTGGCGGCTAGCTTCGCGATCGGCGGTGAGGTTTTCAACCAGGTTTAAACGTCCGGTGAGGTCGGCGCAGAAAGTGATGCTGCCGAACGTAAAAATTTGGCCGGGGACGAAGATGTCCTTGGCTTTGGTGGGGTTTCTCACGAATGGCTCAACCATCGATCCTTCGGCGATCTGCAGCGGAACTCTCAATAAAAGCACCAATGTCGGTGTTAAAACTGGCGGATCTCGGAGAGGGGGTCCCGAGCTGTGGATCTAGGATCAATGGGGAATAAGGGACAATGAACACAGCGTTTACCCAGGTCCGGGCCCTCTCGAAGAGGTAAAACCCTACGTCCTACTTGATTGTATTTGATGTATGATATGATTACAGAGTAGATCTACCTCGAGATCAGGCGAGCTAAACCCTAAGTGGATGAGGTGATGGATGTAGCTCTAGCCCTAAAGCCCTAAACCCTCTGGTTTATATAGACACCAGTAGGGTTAGTGTTACATGCGATCGGTTACAATGAAGGAAAGATTACGCTAATCTTGACTTGGAGGGCACACCACGACTCTGAAGATCTCCCGCTCGGTCACGGGTCCGCACTCTAGCTTGGCCCCATAGTGGCCCATCAGTCCGGCCCATACGTAATGGGTCGACGGCCCGAGGACCCCTTAGTCCAGGACTCCCTCAGCTGCCGCGGCCACAAAGGTAGTGGAGGAGGTGGCAGCACGCCTTGGCGATCGCGGGCGGCACCTCCTTCTTAACAGCCTTGTTGCGCCAGGCACGGCGTGACGACGATGCTAGCTGGTTGATGCTGTCGTGGCGGCTGGGTGACGGCGACGACGGCTCGTCCTTCACGCGACGTCCATTTTGGATGCCACGGTTGCGCGGGAGGGGGTTGCAGATGCACCTTCACACGGCAGAGAGGCGATGACGCTAGCTCCTGCTTCACACGGTAGCGCGGCGGCGATGGCGGCTCGTCCTCCGCGCGTGCTGGCGGCGATGATGGCGGCGCCGGACCATGGTCCCGAAGCGACCGTGCCATCAGCCGCTCAATATGTCACAAGAACTCGTCGTGATCGCGGCCTCCGAGAGGAGGCGCGACTGGTGTGGCGTCTGGTCCTACTTTTCGTCGGAGGAGATGATGGTCTGCTCTTTGTCGGAGGAGCCGACGACTGTTGAGGAAGAGGGCCTCGGAGAGTGACGGCGGTGGCGCCAAGATCCGGAGCCGCCGCCGCGCGCCGACATGGAGGACCATGCCTTTGACATGGTGGATTGATGGTCGAACGCGGAGAGGGTTTTGAGCGGAGAGGCGGCTGGGAGCGAAGAGGAGTAGTTCGGAGATGCGATGTGGACGGCGCCGGAGCACGACTTAAATAGGCGCGACGTCCAGCCGAATGGACAGGAAGCCGACTTTAATGCGGCGTAGCGGCCGAAGGAGGCTTCTCAGTCACCACGTCAGCATTGAAGTAACGATGCCTGCTCGTTCGGTCGTCTCACTCTGACCGGCCTCAATGCCACAGAGTATCTCAGCACCATCCGACGGCGGTGAGATACCTGGTAGAAACCGGTTCCGCTAGAAAATGCACTCTCTAGCAAACTAGCTTTTCTTTTTCACTTTCCAGAAGAATGAAAGAAAATGTTGTGTAAAATTACTAAATCTCTCCTTCATACTAGTAGTATGCAATATAATAAGTCAAACAAAAGAACGTTTAGTTGACTAACATTATGCTCTGCCTTGATTTGAGCAATAAGCTGGCAGATCAGATCACCTTCAGAGATCCGTCTCTTCTGAGCAAAATTCTGATCAAGCTTGCACGCCCTTCAGCCATAGGATCAGCAACTTCAATGCAGACCGAGGACAGCGACGAGCGCTCGCCCATTCGACCACAAGAAGGCTGGATGCTGGTTTCCCTGGCGGGGCAGGCACAGAGCGCAGTACCTGGTTTTACTTTTGACGGCGTCGTCAGCACATGGTTTCCGGAGAGCTGTTTGCCCTGCATGCATGCGGGGCTAATTTTCGTGTTTCGACCTTTTTCGTATATTATTTTGGGATCTGACCCTTATTTAAAAAAATTTCGGGATCTGACCCTTTTCTTACCACCAGGCACCTTGGCGGTATGGTATAATAGCCTACCGTCATGCCCCTTGGCGGTAGGGTTGGACACCCTACCGCCAAAAAGTTCTAAGTTTCCAACACAGAGCATGCCCAGCGTACCCAGGGCCTACCGCTAGACCCTTTGGCGGTAGGGTATAACAGCTTACCGCCAAGGGGCTTGGCGGTAGGGTTCCTGCCTACCGCCAAGAAGTCTGGTGATAGGAAAAGGGTCAGATCCTGAAAAAATTTCAAACAGGGGTCAGATCCTGAATTTATTAGTAAAATGGTCAAAACACGAAATTTTGCCGCCATGTGGGTGGGTGGTGGTGGCGACTTGCAAATTGCGCCGCGGCAGCTTTTACAACTAGTAGTAGTGGCGCTCGATCGCATACATATTCGCATTGCTCTCTGGCTTTGATTCCTCGGAATCAGCTACAGCAACGGGGAGCAAGACGGATCCGCATGTGTCGCCTCGCGGCTCGCCCTCACGCGTGCCTTTGCATATTCCCTAGTAGAAACACTTGGCTCCTGAGTGAATGTCTAGTGGGATCTTGATTCTGCAGACCTGGGCGGATCCAAGGAATTGCGTGGATATCCTGGCCCTGGCGGATCGTAGTCGATCCGGCAGGGACAACAACTTTCGGCCATCGATCGAGTCGAATCACCTCGTCGGCCGGCCCCGACTGACCCTGAGATAAGCCAGCTCCAGCGCACGACCCCAAACGGACATTCGTTTGGCCCGGATTCTATCCGTTTGGGACGGGCAATGGGGTCGTGTCCTGGTTTTTTGTGGGATGCGGTGGCCGTGCGCCTAACGCGCGGACGCATCCTTTGGCCGCATCCTGTCCGCTTCTTTTTTCAAACGGAAATATTCGAATAAACCACGCCAGTTCATGCCGGCAACACAGCCCGCCTACACGACCTCGCCGGCAATACAGCCAGCGGCCGCCACGCCCCTCGTAGATGACATTCTACATGAATTGGTTGTAGAAGGGGTCGTCGACCGTTGGCGTTGGTGTTGGCATTTCGTCAAACAGGACGCGGGGCGACGGCATGGTGGCCGTAGACAAAGGCCGTGCTTGCTTTCTTTACATCTCGACGGCCGGCCGCCGCTGCTGGACCCCGGCGTGACGTTGATGTCGATGACGGCCGAGGGGCGCGGGGTGGACGGCGCGATCACGCCAATGTCCGGCGACCCCGAGAAACGGGTCTGGCCTTCGTACCTTAGCGGAGGAAAACCGGGTGACAAAGGCGTGTCGATGACGGCCGAGGGGCGCGAGGTGGACGGCGCGATCACGCCAACGTCCGGCGACCCCGAGAAACGGGTCTAGCCTTCGTACCTTGGCGGAGGAAATCCGGGCGACAAAGACGTGGTCCGCGACGTCGGCGAGGGCCACTGCGGAGGCCGGGCGACCGACGAGCCTGTGCTCGCCGGGCCGACGGGCGCTGCCGAGAAACTCGCGGGACGGCAAATCCCAAGCATGAGGAGGGCATGCGCTTCGTTGACGGTGTCCTCCTTCTCGTCGACGTCGGCCTTGCGCCGCGCGGCCTCCAACGCAGCGCGCTCGGTGGCGAACTTGGCTGTGGTGTTCTTGCCCTTGGCGGCCGCCCTCCGGTTTCTCCTCTTGGCCGATTCCGCGTCCAGCTTTGCGAGCTCCGCCGGCGTGAGTTCCGACCGTGGCTTCCTCGTACCCTTGGCCGCCTTCTTCTTTACCTTTCCGGGCGGGTCGACGGCCTGGCCGCCGGAATTCGGCGGGGCATCGGCCATGGGCAGGAGGGTGGTGGGCGGGGCGTGGAAGGGTTTGGGGGAAAATGGTGCGAAATGGGGCGCCGAGCTGATGCTTTGTGCCACCGACGGACGGGCCAGGGGAGGACAAGCGCGCGCGTCCCGCCCTTCCGCGCGCTGTCCGTTTCACCTGAAAAGCGGCCCAAATTTGAGCCGGGGATAGGTCGAAAGCGGACAGAAAACGAATAAAAATCCGTTTGCGTCCTCGCGCTGGGCCGTCTGATATGTCCATTTTGCCCCAACCGGACGTCGCGCGCTGGAGTTGGCCTAATCGCGGCGTAATAACTGACCCAACAGTGGGTTGCTGATACGGGGAACGGGGTGGAGTCACGCATCGAAAGTTCCAAGACACCGCTGCTGCTTGTGAACTTCTTGTGATCGACACACGAACCCGGCCAGTTGCACAAGGGGGGCTCCTGGTATTTTACCACGTTATAGTAGGCGCAGGCTCTGCCGCGTGCATTTCCCCTGCCGGAATGTTGTCACTGTTGGGGGTGACCCGATGCATTGAATTCAAGCGGGTTGGGGGATAGAGGAACGAAACTGCATTCTACCCTGTTTCTCGTGGCCAGTCTCTTCCGGTTGGCAATTTTAGTGTCCACGTCATTACCATGATGAAAATCTTTGATACATCAAGGACCCTCTCGGAACACAGAAATTAGAAAGACGCGCCATTCATACTCTATTCATCCCAAATTAATAACTGTCTCTGAATTCAGCGTGAATAGTTCGGAGAATCGAAGTTATCGGACATGGGATCAAAGGCATTCCGGCTTAAGTGCCCAACGGAGTGGACTCACTAAGGAGCAATCTGGAGAGATGCTAGACCTATGTAAATATTGCTACATAATTAATATTGCATTCTAGTTATGTGGGAGATATGAAAGCATCGCAATAAAATTGTGTTCGAGAGAGCTACACCATCGACGAACTACGTAATCCTAAGGATCACGGAGGAGGGACGCACTTGAAAGCAAGCGGGGTTACTTAAAGGAGACCTTAGTGCATTCTTTAGCATTGTAGAAGGGTGGGCTCGTGCGGCAAGTTAGCATAGGAGTAGCCGAGTTGAGGTGGTGATGGTGTACATGTAAAAATCTTGTAACACTATCGTGAAGGGGCTCTTTACCCCGTTCCTTCTTTATAATATAGTACGCACACTCGTGCGTATTCGAGATAAAATGTTGTGAGCCAGGTGGACAAATATGATTGAAGATTAGAGGAGGACAGGCCCACCCCCTGAAATTCAGGAAGGGGGGTGTTTATTGTTACTAGGAAGTTTACATAAAGTATACGTACCTCTTCATATATATAGGATTTTCCAGCAATCTAGCATACGGTGGTTTAGGAGGGAAGTTTTTTTCCTTTTACGAAGAGATAAGGAGGCATGTTTTTTTCTTTGTAGGTAGACTAGGAGGACAAGTTGATCCCCTGATGATCCCAAGAATGGGACAGCGTCAATGAACCAAAAAAGTTAGGCCCAAGGTTGGGACGGTGTCGTCAATGAACCAAATACCACTAGCTCGGAGGTCCTCCTGGCTACAGTGTCCAGAGTGGCGATGGTTGGCGATTTGCCTATGATTGGCGTTATGCCGTTTGTTCCTCGTGATTCCTTGTGGTTCTTCAATTCTTCTCAGCTCTAGCTTCGATCTTCCCATTCCCTCCTCTTCTATCTCCTTTTCCCTCTACTTCCTACGCTTCTTCTCGCCATCTTCCCCTGTTCCTTGCTGCTTCCTTCTCCTTCTTCCTTCCCCAATCCTCTTACTTCTTCCTGGTCTTTTCCTAGCCTGGTTCTGTGAATTTCTGGGCGTCTAGGCGGCGGCGTTCTGAGAGTGGTCTGATGGCGGCGGCGCCGGCCACCGACGGTCCCATGGTTCCTCGGGGGGTTCGAATCGACCTGTCTGGCCTCGAATTCGTCGAGTGGACCAACCTCAGGAGGCGGGGGCTGAATCTCCTCCGTCGTTCGGAGGATCCGGTGAGTTATCTGGCCCGGATGAGAGAGAAGGCGATGGTCTTTCTTGGGCTTGGTTCGGGTGTTCTACGGGATGATCTGCTATTGAAGAAGGGAGACAGGGCGTCTGTTGCAGTGGCGACGAGACCAACACCCATGCCAGATCTGCCAAATTCAGAGAAATTTGAAACACAAGAGGGAAAGGAAAAGTCTGCTTCTGAGGGAGGAGATGGGTACCATGCTGTTAGTACTGTTAATTCCAAGACTGACTGCGGTGTTTTCAGCTTCAATTTGGGAGATGTTGAGGCGATTTCAGAGGAGAAGAGTGTCAACCCCAGCAGTTTGGAAGGGGAGATTGGCTCTATGATTTCCTCTGTTCCTGAGCTGAATCAACTGGGATGGAAAAAGGGGATTACAGCAGATCGGTTTTTGGAGTTTACAGGGGTAAAATTCAAGCTACAAGGTGAGAAGGCGATGATGGAGGAGAGGAATTTGGGGGTTAATTATCAGTACTCCGTCAAGCATCATGATGATTGGGATTGGTCAGAGGGGAGTTTAAATTCTGTTTATCTGAATCCTGGCCCCAGACTGATGATGGCAAAGCTTGGTACGGAATTTGCAAAACCCAGTGATACAATTAATAGGGTGGAATCTGATGCTGATGTACGTTGTTGAGGTGCTTGTATGAGGGTCAGAGCGGAGATCGCAGTTCATGAGCCACTTGTGTGCTATGTTACTGTGACCTCGGCCAAGCTCGCCATGTTGATGGAATTTTCAAGGATGTGGAATGCTGTTGCGTTACATTTTAATTTTGGAGGCCCGGCCAAAGAGGAGCCTGATCCGGGAGGCACTAATGTTAATTCTGGAGAGTCGGTCCTTCATGTCTATTTTTTCATGGCTCTGTTCAAGTCAAAGCTGCACGTCGATTACAACGACGAGGTATTGGATGGTACACTTGGAAAGGTTCTGATTGTGAAGCGAACAAGGCAAGTTGGCAGAGAGGAAAGTGAAGACATGGACCATACGAGTAAGGCGGCCTCCTTCGTGGAGAGCCGCCAGTCCTGATGCGGACTTTGTGCTGGAACTGTCGTGGGATTGGTGACCCCGCGACGGTTCGTGAGCTCCGCGATCTCGTGGAGACTTGTGCGCCGTCGGTTCTTTGCATTGTGGAAACTCAATTAGCAAAAAACCGAGTGGAAGGTTTGGCGGCATCTTTAGGTTTTCATAACAGTTTTGCTGTTCCGAGCTCGGGGCGTAGTGGTGGCCTATGTATTTTTTCCAAAGATGATATCAATCTCGATATAAAAAACTATTCGCAGTATCACGTAGATTCCTGGATCTCCGAGCCAGGGAACGAGCAATGGCGACTCATATGTTTCTATGGAGAGGCAAACTGTAGTCTGAGGCATAGAACTTGGGAAACTATGAGGAGATTGAGAGGAGAAAGCACTCTTCCATGGGTATGTATTGGAGATTTTAACGAGGTCCTTCGGCCGGAGGAGCAAATGGGGCCCAATCCCCGGGATAGCTCTCAGATCGCCGGATTTAGGGAGGCGGTTGATGTTTGCGGTTTATCTGATCTAGGCTACAAAGGATTGGACTGGACATGGGAGAAACGAGTCACTGGAGGCCAGTTCTGTCGAGTCCACTTGGATAGGGCTCTAGCTACCCCAAGTTGGTCAAATCTTTTTCCTTTTGCAAGTGTGGAACACCTAACAGCAGTTAAAAGTGATCATAGCCCGATCCTATTGTTGAATGAACTGGAGGCGAGCAACCTGCGATTCGCGGTCAAAAAACCTTTCTGCTATGAGTGTGCATGGGAGACTGACACAAGATTCCAACAAGTAGTAGAGGATGCATGGCGAGGCGAAGGTTTGGCTTCAACCATAAACGAACTAGCCGGCAAGATTGATGCAGTTGGAAAATCTTTGGCGCGCTGGGGCAGATGCTCGTTCAGATCAGTGCGTCAGGAATTGAGGCAACTGCATTCGCAGCTTGCCGATCTTCGTGCTGCTCCAGCAAGGATTGGCCCAAGTCCTGTAGAAAAACAACTTGAAGATCGCATGGTGGAACTCTGCTACAGAGAAGAAGTTATGCTCAGGCAACGTTCGCGTATCACATGGCTCTCCGAGGGTGACAGCAACACCCAATTTTTTCAACGGAAAGCAAGTGCGAGAAGAGCAAAAAATAAAATCACCCAGCTCAATCGCCAGGATGGGTCTGTTTGTACTGATCCGAGCGAGATGGCAGGTATGGCAAAAGAATTCTATGCTAATCTCTACACTTCTGAGGGCACGATCGGCATGGAGGAGGTATTGTCTCACATACCGACTTGGGTTGATGGTTTGATGAATTCCCGTTTGAATGCCGAGTACAGTAGAGAAGAAGTCAAGGAAGCACTGTTTCAAATGTTTCCAACTAAAGCACCCGGTCCAGACGGGTTTCCAGCGCATTTTTTCCAGAGGCATTGGGACTTATGTGGTGATGAGGTAACAAGAATGATCATCAAAGTGCTTAAAGGAGAGGATTCCCCGGAGGATATAAACCAAACGTTCATCGTTATGATTCCCAAGATTGCTAGTCCAAAAGCTTTAGGACAATTTCGGCCAATAAGCCTTTGTAATGTGATCTACAAGATCACTTCAAAGATCTTAGCGAATAGGCTGAAAATTATTCTCCCCGGTGTCATCCCCGAAGAGCAGTCGACGTTTGTTCCTGGTCGACTCATCACGGATAATTTCATAACTGCCTATGAATGCCTGCACTACATGAAAACAAGGAGAGTGAAATATAATAGGTTCTGTGCGCTTAAGCTTGATATGATGAAGGCGTACGACAGGCTGGAGTGGCCTTACTTGAAGGCGGTGATGCTCAAGCTGGGAATCAGCCCCAGGTTCACGGATACGGTTATGAGGTGCGTGTCGTCGGTTTCGTTTTCTGTCCTTTTTAATGGCGGCAGTTTGGATACTTTCAGGCCTACTAGGGGCATGCGGCAAGGTGATCCCATATCGCCGTATCTTTTTTTGCTTGCCGCGGAAGGTCTTTCTTGCATTTTGAAGGCCCAAGGTGAAGGGGTCCGTGGTGTATCAGTGGCAGCTAATGCACCGGTAGTAAATCATTTACTCTTTGCTGACGATAGTCTTCTTTTCTTTGAGGCTACAGATGTTGGTGCAACCAAAGTGAAGGGTCTTCTACAGCAATATTGTGATGCCTCTGGCCAGAGAATTAATGTTGATAAATCTTCAATCTACTTCAGTAAGGGGGTGGCTGAGCCACTACGAGAAAGCATCAAAAATATCCTTGAGGTACAGAATGAGTCATTGTCAGACAAATATTTGGGTCTGCCATCAGATGTGGGGAGATCAAAGGAAGGCTGTTTCCAATATTGTGATGCCTCTGGCCAGAGAATTAATGTTGATAAATCTTCAATCTACTTCAGTAAGGGGGTGGCTGAGCCACTACGAGAAAGCATCAAAAATATCCTTGAGGTACAGAATGAGTCATTGTCAGACAAATATTTGGGTCTGCCATCAGATGTGGGGAGATCAAAGGAAGGCTGTTTCAAATACCTTAAAGATAGAATCTGGAAACGAGTTCAGGGATGGATGGAGAAGTGTCTATCAGCTGGTGGGAAAGAGGTACTTATAAAATCCGTGGCTCAATCAATCCCAACATACTCAATGTCTTGCTTTAAATTGCCCCGTGGCTTGTGTGAACACATTAATGGTATGCTACGGAGATTCTGGTGGGGCAGCAAGGAGGGACAAAGGAAACCGGCTTGGGTATCATGGAAAACCATGTCAAAGCCTAAATTCATGGGAGGTATGGGATTCCGGGACATTGAGTTGTTTAACTTGGCACTTTTAGCCCGGCAGGCATGGAGATTAATGCAAGAACCAGACTCGCTCAGTGCTCGAGTCCTTAAAGCACGGTATTACCCTAATGGTCATTTACTGGACACTACATTGGGATCTTCTCCATCCCAGGTGTGGCGCTCGATCTTGGAGGGAAGGGAGGTGCTTGCACTAGGGCTTATTAAAAGGATTGGTAATGGGGCTGAAACAAATGTTTGGCAGGATAATTGGTTACCAAGGGACTTCAAGCTCAGACCTATATGCGCACTATCTGACAACTCGCCATCTCTTGTAGCTGAGTTGATCAACCCGGTGACCAGGACATGGAACAAACAGATTCTGGAGGAATACTTCATCGGCCCTGATGTGCAAGTTATACTTAACATCCCACTCAGTTCTCGAGTCCAGGGTGACTTCTGGGCATGGCATTATGACAAATGGGGTGTTTTCTCGGTTCGCTCAGCTTACCGCATGATCACAACAATCAAGTCTCAGCGGGAGGATTGGCTCGAACATCGGCCGGGTCACTCCAACTCCTCCGCTGATAGGAAATCATGGACACTCTTGTGGAAAACTAAGATACCTTCAAAGGTTCGAGTTTTCGTCTGGAGACTAGCTCACACGTCGCTCCCTACTGGTTCTGTTCGTTGCTCAAGAAATATGGCCACCATAGATGAGTGCTTGATATGTGGGGCATTGGCGGACACGTGGCGTCATTCCTTGCTAGATTGCCGTGTGGCAAGATGTACGTGGGCGCTGGGAGATGAAGAACTCCTCGAGCATGTGATATCAAACAGAATCGAAGATCCTCGCCTATGGCTGTTTTGGTTATTTGATTCAACTACACAGAATGATCTAGCGCGTGTGCTTGTGACCTTGTGGGCAATCTGGTGGGCTAGAAGAAGAGCCATTCACGACAATGAGTTTCAAAGCCCAATGTCCACATGGTGTTTCATTAACAGATATCTTGCAGATTTGGAGATTGTTGCCACTCGCAAGCCAAGTGATGTGCATGCACAACCGGCTCGACATGTTTGCAAATGGATACCGCCATCGGGAGCGGCTGTGAAGTTGAATGTTGATGGGGGCCTTGCCCGCCAGGGAGGGCGAGGTGCTGCGGCTGTGGTGTGCCGGGACAATACAGGACACTATCTGGGAGCCTCGGCCATCGTCATTGATGGTCTTGTCGATGCTGCATCTCTGGAGGCACACGCGTGCAATGAAGCCTTGGCCCTAGCTGCGGACCTTAACATCCAGCACCTGGTCATTGCTTCGGATTGCCTCGAGGTAATAACAAATATCAACAAGGGAGCGTCGACCGTTTATGCATCTGTTCTTGCTGAAATCAAGCACAAGTCTTCTGAGTTCGTAGATGTTACTTTTAAGTTTGAGCATAGGGGGTGCAACTATGAAGCACATGATTTAGTTAAGGCAGCTGTCTCACTGCCGGTTGGTCGCCACCTGTGGCTAGGGTTTTTACCAGACATTATTTGTATGCCGAATGTTGTTGAATTTTAATAAAGACCCTAGTTCACTTCAAAAAAAAAAAGCTCGGAGGTCCTTTTTCTCAGTGTACAACTTAACGCAAATGTACATAAGAATTGGACGATTTTACACCAAAATCATGCATTCCAGAGGAAATGCCTCAGCATGTCCAAAAGGATTTGTGAATTAGGATTCTGAGGCTAGCAGAGCTCGGACAACTACATCTCCCTCGTTAAAAGAATTACTATCTCTGTACTGAAATACTTGTAGTGGGGAAACTGGTATACTTGTAACTGTGGGAAAACTAATACAAGTTCCCAACTATAAGTATTTTAGTACGGAGAGAGTAGCATAAACGAAACTTCAGAGCAGCTTTCTTAAAAAAAATTAAAAAAAAAGAAAGAAAGAAACTTCAGAGCAGCTCCAGCATACCATCCGCTCGTTCACGTGCACACACACGCGGCACCACACGTCCCCGAGCCCACCACACTGACAGACGGGACACAGCAGTGACCTGCCCCTACTGTAGAGTCCCTTGAAGCACGTACACTGGTGACTGGCCGGGACTAGGCAGTCGTCACCGACGACGCGCCGGTCCACACGTCCTCCCACACATAGCACACACACACACTACACGAGAGATCGGAGCGACGTACGTGTCGCGAGCCCGCGGCGGGCGCGCGCTGGCCGGACGAGGAGCCGTCCGCGTCGCCCGCCCCACTTGGCCCCGCCGCCGTCGCCGTCACTCCTTTTCCTCCCCGCTTCTTCGTGGCTGGCGAGTGGCGAGCCGGCCCGATCTCCCGAGTCACCTTCCTGCCCCCTCTCCTCGCGCGCGCGGCTGCACGCGCCGAGGGCAGCGCGGCCATTTCCTCCCGCCCACGCGCGGCCCATCCCGAGATATTTCCCCCGGCGGGCCGATCGACCGGGGCGTCCGGGTCACGGATCACCACATGTTGTCAACACCGCCCGCGCGGGCTTCCCGTACCTCCTGGGTGACGCACCGCGGCCACAGAATGGGGTACGCGAAGCGGTCGATGGGCGCGCTGATCGCGTCGGAACGGTTGGCTGCCGGCCCGGGGGTTTGCTTTGCTTGGCGTGGGCGAGTCGCCGAGTTGGGCGGTCCGGAGAGCGCGCGCGTGTACCGATCGTCCGTCCAGTGTACTGTTTACGTGGTACGCATGCACGTGGTGACCGTGAGCGCGCGGCACGTACTACGTTCGGAGGAGAAGACCAAGACCCTGAGGCCGTCCACGCGTCCGGTGGCTGGCTCTCAGCGCGCAACGGCCGGCACAAGCCTGGCCGTGCGATGCCGTTGGTCCATGCGACGAAGAGTATGCAGCGAGCGAAGGATGTATGGCTCTACACAAACGGGAAACAAACACCTTTGCTGGTCTCCAGCATTTTCTTGATTTTTTGTGTGTGGGTGTGTGCGCATAAAGCAGTCAACTGCTGATCAAGCATTCACATATGCTCCACTTGGCTAGCTCCTCAACATGTTCAAGAATCTTATTAAGTTTTCATAGTCACATTTCTAGAGATAGATATATATGCATCATGCTGTCCGTGGACCTCCCGTGCTAAGCTTTTGATCCGCGGCCACTTGCGTAACCACAGCCATGAATAGAGCCACGCGCCACGCGTGTCATTCGCATCTTTAATTAAGCTTCTCCAAAGCCCCTACGACCACGCCACGACACGCCATATCGCATGGCTGTCAGTTGCCCAACGGAGATTAGCCCGAGGTTACCGACCACACGCCGAGTCCACTCGAGCGCATCTTTAACAAGGACTTTAATCAGCGAGGAATCCGCGCCTAATCGGAGTAGTATACTACTGGCGTACTGGTTACCTGGTCTCGGCAGTGGCCGCATGGTGCATGGTGTCACCTCTTCCGCCCAGATATTTCCTGGCGTGCATCGCCACGGCGTGGAGTAGGAGCAAGACTTGCCAAGGCACGCAACCATAGCATGCATAATAAACTAAACTAATTACCGTCCACTAGCTAAGATCTTTCTAACGACGAGCCTGTTAATTAATCAGTGGATGCCATCAGCTGAGCGTGGTCACTAGCTAGATCACCAGTTTGCCCGCCAAAAAAACAGCTAGTCACCAGTTAACTAGTGTATGGCTCGCACGGTCATGCCCGCTGGAAACCGAACGGTTCTGTGCAGAGAAAACCAATTGAGGTTTTTGTTTGAAGTTCAAATTTCGACTAGAAGGTTGCTTTGCAACATAGACAAGGCCCTTTTGTGTAAGTTGGTCCCCATGTGGCCATGTGGTTGCCGGATTAGGTGCATCAAGCCTATCTGCAGCACTAAAAAGGAAAGTGATCAACACCCAGATAAAACCAATCCGTCAAGATATGTCCAAGAAGAAGCATGGTAAGCACTAAAAAGGGGAAAGGAGGCCCTAGACAGATAACCATACATGACCAAATAAAGAAGAAATCGTTGTTCTTGAGAAGAACGATTTGAGAGCAGATAACATTTCTGAAGCAATAATTCAAGTAAGATTCCATCACCGATAACCCCATACACGAGAGAGAATATCATATTTTTTCTCTTCTTTTGCTGGGAGAGAATATCATGTCTCATCATACATATCTAGTATATTTTTCCGATCCAACCCCAAAAAGCAGACATAGCAACAGAAAGCACGGTATGAGTTAGACTTCTAGAATCATAATATGGAACTCTTCGGGTGGGACTAGATTTTGTGGACATGGATTACCCGACGAGTTTCTACCACCAAAACCAACGGCTCACGCTGATTCTGCCACAAACTACACACTCCAGATGCTTCCATGTCTTCTCGGATCATTTAACCGTGTCCGTTTATCAAAGCAGTATTATATTCTTCACATCAAATCAAGAAGCCTTAGGGCATCTCTACCACATACTTCATATTTTAATTATCCACCCTATCTCTCATTCGTTAATTTTTTACTTTTAAATTATACTTTCAGTCAACTAGCCCATCCTTAAAACTTAATTCACTAAACAAAAATTCTTTTGTCGACTCATCTAAATGTTTGCATACAAACTGTGGTTGAACATATATAGCACTTAATTCAATACTTGAAAATTCAAGTAGAGACAACTCAAATATATGTTAAAATTATTATTTTTAAACCTAACCATTCAAATTCAAACATAACAAACAGTTCAAATGAATTGAAGAGAACATCGTCATACATATGTATATATTTTCGATTCAACCCCAAAGAGGATACATAGCAAACGAAGCAACCAAAAGCAATTTGTGAGTTCTCCTTTTAAAATAAGAATAATAAACTCTTCGAGTGGGACTAAGGTTTTGTGGGCATGGATCACCCGACTAGTTCCTGCCACCAAAACCAACGGCCTACTTTGCCTCCCTCGCTACCATTTTATTATGCCACAAGCTACATTTATGTTTTTTGTGTCCTTTAACCGTGGCCGCTTATCAAAGCCCTATTATATTCTTCACATCAATCAAGAGGCCTTAGAATACTCCAAGTGTCCCGTGGTAGCAACACCTGAGTGACGGGATTTGATTGCAAGTGGCGATTACGAGTGCTATTTCTTTTTAGGATAGTATGGTTATGACAAGAACGGATGTGAGAGTTGATAGGCTAGAGAAACATGAAGTATATGCCATGTCGTTGGCAAGTACGAGCTTCAACTATAGGAAAAATAGAATATTGTTTGTGTAGTTGAATTACCATCGTAGGGCCTCAATGGCCCAAATTTATCAACTTACATGATAGATGGTACGACAATACATCATGGGTCATAGAATATTGTGGCCATTGTGTGGTTGTACCTCAACTAAACATGAATTAAATTAAATTGCGGTTTGAATCTCCTGTGTCTTGGTGGATTATATCTTTCGCTGAGTGTATTCGACTCTTTCAATAAACGAAACTAAGCTCAGTAATGATGCATGTGTGTGTGTGTGTGTGTGTGTGTGTGTGTGTGTGTGTGTGTGTGTGTGTGTGTGTGTGTGTGTTTACGCTGTACTCGACACTTTGAATCTGCCATACATGATATGTGACTCCCTAATTCATGTCCATTGGATGCACTGAGCGGGGACCGGGGGAGAAAGGAGCTAGGAGGAAGGAGAAATGATGGACGGGGAGGGAGGGGACTCGATGGCAATGACCACCGAAGCTAAAATGACAACGGGTGCTAACCGAGAAACAAAAGGTTAGCGAGCATCATAGGGCGTAAAGAGTACACGTATGGTGTTCACGGAACATCAGGGCTGCTGAATCTGCGATCCAAAGGGCAATGTCTGAGCTCGACAAGGTTTGCAAAAAACACCCCCACGAGCCCCATGATTGTGCGTACGTCCAGAGCTTCGACCCTGACCGATGGATGACGCATCCGAGCTCAGAGAAGCCAGAGGGTAAGTTGCTCAGAAAAGGGAAATGAGAGGGTGGGGAGGAGGTTGAATCGTCCAGTGCCCTTCATTTGCGATCCAATGGAGCAGGATGATCGGCTACGTCCCAATCCCTACGGTAGGGCATCGATCAAATCCTGACCCTCCATCTCAGATCAAGCGGCTGTGTTAAGTTGCATTTATGGCGGCAACGGCACCGGCAGCCAGCTAGTTCCCATACTCTCTACCAGAATGCTGCCCACTTGCATCTGCGGAAAATATCTGGGTGTACAACACGGCGAGGAACGTCAGCCACAAATAAGATCGAGCCCCACCTAACACCCCGACCCCCGCCGTCCACACACTCCCAAACGGAAAACCGCACGCTCCACATTCTTTTCTCCACGGCCCGCCGATTAATCAATCGCACGGCCCCGGTGAGCAGGAGCTGGACTACGCTTCGCCGCTAGGAGCCACTGGTCTCCATCCCAGGCCAGGGGGCCTCTTTAAATATCCTCCACCCGAGCAGCCTGCCGACTCCAAAGTCCGTCCAAACCCATCTCTAGCATCGCCTCTGCCCACCCCACGCCGCGGTTTCCCGGCCACCGCGCAGAGACCAGGTCTCCCGTCTCCCCTCTGCAGCTCGCGGTCGCCGCCGGGTTCCTCCTTCCCGGAACGGTAGCTCCGGTGGGCTGGTTTTCTGGCCGCGTGCGATCCAACCACCGCCTCGAGGCTGCAAGCAAGCGGAGGCTGCTCGGAGGATCGAGAAGAGAAAGTTGTTGTTCGTAATGGCGGGCGACAGGTGCGCGGGCGCGATCGCGGGGTGCGAGCTGTGCGGGGGCGTCGCGGCGGTGCACTGCGCGGCGGACTCGGCGTTCCTCTGCGTGCCCTGCGACGCCAAGGTGCACGGCGCCAACTTCCTCGCCTCCAGGCACCTGCGCCGCCGCCTCGTGCACGCGGCCGCGGGCGAGGACGCCGGATCCGCGGGCGAGGACTCGGAGTCGTCGTCCAGCTCCTCCTGCGTGTCCACCGCCGACTCGTGCGCGGCCGCCTCCGCGGCGACGCGGGCGGCGGGGAGGAGGAGGGCCGGGTGCAAGCACCGGCGCGCGCGGGCGGAGGTGGTCCTCGAGGGGTGGGCCAAGCGGATGGGCCTCGCGCCGGGAACGGCGCGCCGGCGGGCGGCCAGGGCGGCCGGCGCGCTCCGGGCGCTGGGCCGTGGCGTCTCCGCCTCCCGCGTCCCGCTCCGCGTCGCGATGGCCGCCGCGCTCTGGTCGGAGGTCGCAGGATCCGGCTGCGCGGAGGCCGCGTTGCTCCGCCGGCTGGAGGCAAGCTCGCACGTGCCGGCGAGGCTGGTGGTCACGGTGGCGTCGTGGATGGCGCGCACCGCGGCCCGGGCCCCCGCCCCCGCCCCCGCCGAGGAGGGCTGGGCCGAGTGCTCCTGAGCCATGGGCTCCGGCCCGGGCCCATCTCCCTCCCGTCGACGAGCCGAACAAGGAAGGAAGCGAGTCTGAGATAGAATTACACGTAGAATGTAACATGTGAAGCAACGTTCGTTTGTTTAATTTTCCCCGCCTTAATCTAAGCACGATTATACATATTGTTCTTATTAATATTCCTTCATCATGAATTCATCATGGAGGCAACTTCTCATATTCTTTCTTTTTTGGGTTTACCGGATGGTGGCAAAAGATCTTGTGGTTAGGAAGGGCGAGACGAGGTCCAGACCCGAATGGATGTGAGTGTTTGACTGTCTGTCCGTGATGATTAAATAAATAGAGTAACTGAAGTTGATTTTGGTTAAGACTTATGTGGTCGAAGAATGTCGATGATACCTTCCGTGTTGGCGTCCGTTGGCTTCGTGCGTCGTGTGCGTTCGATTGGTGGCTGTCGACGTTAATCTTTGCTAACCACACATCGCCGCGGCGTACTTGCTCCAGGAGAGGGATCGAGCTCCTGGTTCCGGCTGACCTCGTCGGTCGCTGTCTGTCTTCCCCCTCGCCTCGCCGTCGCCATCGGTTTTGAGTAAGTGCATGCATACACCGTCCTCCCCGAGAGCGAGCGTGGACCTGGTACTCTGTACTGGTGGTGGTAGAGCTTGCCGTGAATATTTCGTCCGAGGAATGGACGGTCTAGGAGGGCCATCTCGAGAAAACTTGAACTGGAATTTACTAGTCTTGTCTATTGTTGTAATCCCCATAAATTTTTTTCCCGGAAAATGAATTTTATTTGGACGTGGAGTATCTGCTCCGAGTTCAAATGCACCCTCATGAACAGTAAAATTAAAAAAAAATAAAAAAAAAATAAAAACAAATCTGTTTTTTGTGATAAACTTTGACAAATGTTTTGTATGCTTGCAAAATTTCATAACAAAATGACATCCATGGAAGGCGTGACAAAAAAACAATGCTCCAAAAATGCTAGTTTGGTAAACATTTTGGAGTACTGGTTTTGTTTTTTTTTCCACGACTTCCAGGAAGGTCATTTCGTGCTAAAATTTGTTAAGCATACAAAATATTTGTCAAAATTTACAAAAAAAATTCATAATCTTTTTAATTTCTTTTACTATTTTTTTGATTTTACTGCTCATCAGGGTGCATTTGAGCTCGCAATCAGAATATGAATTTTGGTTTTATTTCATAATTCGAGCATCTTGTTTTGAGGGGTTCATAATTAGAGCATTTGACCAATCACAAAAACGTGACCCAGTCGGACTCCTCAAACCGGCAGTATACGTCTGGGTTGACCAACGGCCCTCATATTCAGCCTAAATCTAGAGTGGATACGAGGACGTCAGTTGCACCGCAGCCCCCCCCCCCCCCCCCCCCCGCAAATTTGCCGGGCGAACCATTTCCCTGTCGTCTCTCCTCCTCGTCCGTCCAGGGCAAGTTCCGCCGCCATCCTGACACCTCAATGTCACCACCACCGCCACAAACCTTCTCCCCGGCCGTCTCGCCGCCCCGAACACCGGAGCGGTACGTCCAACTATTCTCGGACCGCATCTTGCCCTTTATGTGTTCGACAAATTGTCCGAGCTGTTTTTTGTGATTGTTTTGTAGGAAAACGATGGATTCGCATGGCTCGTCGTATAAGGAGTATAAAAATGTGTCTGAATAAGTTGAATTCTAATTTGAACTATTTTATTGGAAAGCTTCATGTCTGAACTGCAATATTTATATTTGAATTATTGTTGCTTTTGAATATCCACACAACATGATTATGAATGATATTTATCTTTAGTTATTTTGCATGTTATGTATATATAAAAACAGAGACATACATTCACCAGATTGGATGATAGACCCACTTCCGTTGTCCACATACACATCCAAACGTGTTCATGAACGTTTAGTGTGTTTGTTTTGATGCACGCCACTGGAGTTGCCGTAAGCATGCCGTTAGTCCTTCTACACCAAGAGAAGAACAGATGCCTACGTTTTTCGTGTTCTGTCAAACACACATGCATCCAAATGTCGCTGGCCAGGCGCAAGAGCATCTTCGACATTCTCCCTGGTCCAAAAAAATGTATGTATAGGAAGAGTCAAGTCAAAAAAACTGCCCCAACAAGTTCTACAAAACCGCCAAAAAATTCGACCTCTCCTAAAAACACCCCATCTTTCCCTAATAATAAAGCAGCTAACGCTTGCTGGTCGTCTGTCACGCCATTTTGCAGAAAAGTCCCTTGATTTCAGAGAATTCAACCCGCAGTCCTGTTGTAAGTAAGGACGAATCATTTTTTTTCTTATTTTACACAAAAGCCCCTGTATTTTCTTGAAATCAACCTGCAGTCCGGACTTAAGTCACACCCGAACCGTTATTTTACATTTTTTCGAAACCCCCCTGACCTTTTAGGTAGTTCATCCGCGGATCATATTTAAATCAAACAAATGCTTTTCTAAATCATCAATATCTTTTAAACCATAACTCCGATTTGAACATGTTATATATGAAATTTTATTAGAAAAATATGTAGAATATGAATATGAGATTATTTTTACCTGTTAAGCATTTTTAAATATTTTTTTGGAAGTTATTTAAGTCAAACAAATGATTTTCGAAATTATCCGTATTTTTTAAACCGTAACTCCAATTCTAACATATCATATATGAAATTTGATTAGAAAAATGTGTGAAATCTGAATATGATATTAATTTTACCTGTTAATTTTTTTAAAATATTGTTTTGGAAACAAACTTATAATTTATAGCGCACGATCCATTTTTTTTGTACCGGCGGCGATCCGGATTGCAAATAAACACCTCACTATAATCATATAGGGAAAAGAAAACATCGATAACTACACATGCATACCTCTGAAAAACGTCGCAGGGAAAAACAACAGATTTCTCATCACGAGAGTGAGAGAAAGCGAGAGATAGAGAGAGAGAGGGAGAGAGAGAGGGAGAGGGAGGAGAGAGGGAGAGAGAGAGACGCCTTAGGATTAACCATATTCAAACATGTTTTGGTTTGTGTGAACACTGAGGCTACCGCCGGTGAGGGTGAGAAGGAGGATAAGCGGCAACACAAATATGATGCCTCGCTAAAATAAAAAAGATGGACCTATGGTGGTCTTGAGTGATGGTTGTTGGGTTAAGAGCGTGTGTTATATTTTTTCTCCCGTTGCAACGCACGGGCTCTTTTGCTAGTATCTCCTCAAATAAAGGGGGAGTTGCAACTCTCCCATAATTTTCCAACCCATGTCACGTCAACGAGCCGCCGCCACAGCTGCTACCCACCCTGCCGCCGTCCATCGTGATGCCCGCCGCTCGACTCGCGGTCGTCGCCGCCCGCTGTCACGCCGCACCACCGCTGCCTTGCCACCGTCGATTGCTCACTCTGTCGCCTGCCACCACAGCTTCGCCGATGTCATGGACACAAGAGAGAAAGCAAAAATAAATTAGTCACTATGGGACTCACGTGACAGGGTAAAGTTTATGGAGAAGTTTACAGAGGAACTGCTACAGTCACACACCTTTCATACCTCTTAGAAGAGCCCTAAACACACATATAAAGAGAGGTTCTTAGAGATTTTAATCATGTTATTTATGACCACTGTAATAGAGAGAGCAATCAGGTAGCTCATGAACTAGTTAGGTTAGCTAGGTTCTCTCCTCCTAATGTGTGGATGGAGTCACCCCGGAGGCGGTGGTTTCTATGATTGTAAACGATGTAACAGTTCTAATAAATGAATAAAGAAGGAGATAATTATTAAAAAAATTGCTCTAAAAGCCTAAGAGGCAAGCTGTAGCACCCCGGTAGTTAGGCTACAGTAATCCCACGTTAATGATGCCACGTCACCACAGTTACTGTTGCTAATCTCGCGTTAGCTCGAAACCGATTCAAATCCAAATTTGAATTTAAGTCAAACGATAAAGGTTTTCAAATATTAAAACTAAAATGTTCGGGATGTGCCAGATTTTGCATAAATAATTATGATGGAGAATCCACATTTTTATAAAAGGTTTAAATGCCCCACAATAAATAAAATTAGTGGCTTAAACAATTAATTAAATACTTTTGATAAATTATAAAATTACAAACTAATTTGTTTAGTGCCAAACTTTTATTGGCAGTAGCATATTTGGCAACCTTAATTTAGGTGATGTTTAGATATTTTATAAAACTAAAATATATAGTAAAAAAATAGAAAACTAAAATAAAGAAGAAAAATAAGTAAAAAGAAAAGATAAAACAATTAAAAGAAAAAGGGGGCAACCCCCCCCCCCCCCCTCGCTGGGCCTCGACTCAGCTGGCCACCGGGCCAACCAGGCCGGCCCGGCCGCCCCCTACTAAACCGCCCGCACCGCCGAAACCCTAGCGCAGCTACCCCACTTCCCCCTCCCCACGACCCCCTCGCTCCTTCCCCCCCGACCCGATTTGGATCGGGGCAAACGCCGACGCCGCGCTGACCCCGCCGTCGTCGTCGCCAGCGCCCGCCTCCCCGTCCTCGACCTCCTCCCCAATTGTGCCCCGACGCCAACGCCGTCCGCCGTCGCCGCCACCTCGCCATGTCGCCGATCTGCCTCGCCAGACTTCCCCAGGCCTCGCCGCCCCGATCCCCGGCACCGGGGGTGAGCTCCCGCCCCCCGCTTCCCTTTTCCCCTTTGTCCCGATGCCATGCGCACTCGCCCGCTCGACCCCGCGACCGCCCCTGCCTGCTCGCGCCGCGACCGCCGCCCCCGCCCCCGCGCCTGCGTCCGGCACCCGCGCCCCTGGAGTCCCGCAGCCGCCGTGGCCCGACCTAGCCCCCGCCACGCTCCTTCCTGCTCCCGCTCACCTCCCGCGCGCCATGCAACCCGCGCCGCGTGCCCTCCTGTGTCGTGCGCGCCGTGGCCACGCACGCCGCCTGCGCCCCTCGCCGCACGCGCTCCGGCGCCCGCTCGCGGCCGCCACCGCCCCGCGTCGTCCCGCTGCTCCCTTGACCGCACCGGCGCCCCACCCCGCGCTTGCCTACGCCGGCCGCCACCTCCACCACGGCCCCTCGCTGGCCACCGCCCGGACTCGCCCCAGTTGGGCGCCCACTAACCCGGTGCCCAGCACCCGTTTACTCGCCCGGTTGGCCCCAGGCCAATGACAGCCAGGCCCCACGCCCCTTTAAAAAAAGGGAATTTAAAAATATAATAGTCAATTAATTAATTAGTTAAATGATTAATTAACTTAATTAAGTCTGATAAATTAATCTAATCACTAATTAACCTAACTAATTCTGTTTAGTTAAGTTGAGGCAATGACGAACGGGCCCCACCCGTCAGTTTGACTAGGTCAACTGCACTGTTGACTGCTGATGTCAGCATGATGTCATGCTGATGTCATCATTTACTGTTATGGATAATTCGTATTTAATAATTAAATTAATTCCAGAAATGTTTTAAGACTTTAGAAAATCGTATAAAATAATCCGTAACTCGGATGCAAATACTTTCTACATGAAAGTTGCTCAGGACGACGAGACGAATCCGAATTTGCAGTCCGTTCGTCCGCCACGCGTCCCTAGCATAGCGAACATGCAACAATCCCCCTCCGATTCGTCTGTCCGAAAATGCCAAACACCGGGGATATTTTCCCGGATGTTTTCCCCCTTCGTCGGTATCACCTATCCCTGCGTTAGATCACCCCTGGCACCGCGTATTGCCTTGTTATATTTTGTGATGCTTTGATTGCTCCGTATTTACTGTTTCTTCCCCCCTCTTCTTCTCCGGTAGACCCCGAGACCGGCGCCGATGCCACTATGATCGACTACGTCACCGACGACCCTTCTTCCTTTTCGGTAGAGCTTCCAGGCAAGCACCCCCCCCCCTTGAGCATACCGATATCGCCTATTCTTTCTCTCTCATGCTTGCATTAGAAATGCTGCTGCTACTGTTTTACCTATTCTGATGCATAGCCTGTTTATTGTAACCTGCTATTGAAACCTTACCTGCTTATCCTAAACTGTCTAGTATAGGCTGGGTAGAGACCTACCAGAGACCCCACTTGTCCCTAGTTGCCCCGCTGGATTATCAGATGACTCGATCAACGGGATCGACAGCCAGACCCCGGCCCTGCACTACACCCCCCTTGGTTGTACGCCACTACTGGGTTACTATCGAGTGCCGAGGGTGATACCTCGTGTAGCACTTCTGATGTTAACTCTGTAGAGTAGCTACTCGGTCGTGGTCATCGAGGGTGATTCCTCCTTCACCACTTCCGATAACGACGCAGTCGTGCAACACCTCAAGTGTGAACCCATCGAGGGTGATTCCTCCGAGTTCACCTTGACAGTTACATCGAGTAGGAATCCAATGAGGGTGATACCTCGGATTCCCCTGATGTTATGGACACACGGATACCTGGACTTTACACTGTTACTTGGAAAGGTGGGTCAACCCTGAGGGGTACCCGCGTGAGCCTAAGTGGCGAGTGTTGTGGAGACGGGTTGACCTGGAGGTTGCCCGAGATATGAATACGAGGCGCGGCCGGGCATTCTTAGCCCTTGCAGCAAGTCCTCGAGACGGGGCGACGGGGTCACATCGATCGTGAGTCTCTGCTCGTTACCGCAAGCCCCTAGTCCGCCAACGATTTGGATATTTGATCCGAGCAGGCCTCTGGCCTGATAGCACTAACCATCACGTGGAAAGAGTTATTATGGGCACTCTGCATCGTATGCATCAGCCGAAAGTTTTGTCAGACGTCCAGTTCAGCCTCGTGGCCGGGCCGGGCCAGTGCCATCCAGGACTGAGGTGGTGCTCGTCCCCACCCTGCACACACCGACCCGGAGTGCACAGGGCGATGGCCCAAGACCCCTGAGCGCTTAGGATATAGACCGACGGGGACCTCTCTGCTGAGCTGTAGGTAGGGTTACGGTGTATCGTTTGGCCGAGGCCGGGCATGACCCAGGAAAGTGTGTCCGGCCGGAGTGAAGCGAGCGTGGTGGGTAAGTTGGTGCACCCCTGCAGGGAAGAAAACATCTATCGATAGCCGGTCCTACGGTAAAGGACACTCGGAGTTGTATCCCGATCGATACAACTAGAACTGGATACTTGTGATGAGTATGGCTCTGGGATTACTTTCTCGCAGGGAGTCGAGAGAGGATCTCTGGCCGAGGTTGATACTTGGATATTATGGCTCTGGGATTGCTTTCTCGCAGGGAGTCGAGAAAGGATCTTTGGGTGAGGTTAAGACTTATTGATACTACTACTTTATACTGTACTAATCTACACTCTTCTAATGCCGCAAGACCGTTGAAGATGCTAGTCTTCGATAGGACTGGGCCTTCTCTCTATTCTGGCATTTCTGCAGCCCGGTCCACATATACAGTCTCTCTTTGATAATGTTGCATATGTAGTGTAGATCCTTGCTTGCTGAGTACTTCGGATGAGTACTCACGGTTGCTTTGATTTCTTTTTCTCCCCATATCCTTTTGATGCAACCAGATGACGGAGCCCCTGAGACAGCTGCCCCCGCCAACGATCGCTACTGCTATTCCGAGGGTGGATACTACTACGAGTTGGCCGACGACCAGGAGTAGGATCGGAGGGTCCCAGGCAGGAGGCCTGCGCCTTCGATCGTAGTGTTTTCTTTTGCCCTGCCTTCTAAGGGCCTATCTGTGTTTTCTTTTATATTTGTACTCAGATATCTGATGCTTCCGCTGACGCTTGTATGCGAGCTTATGTATTCGAGCCCTCGAGGCCCCTGGCTTGTAATATAAAGCTTGTATGACTTTATTTATGTTTTAGAGTTGTGTTGTGATATCTTTCCGTGAGTCCTTAGGCTTGATCGTGTGCATTTGCGTGTATGATTAGTGCACGATTGAGCCGGAGGCGTCACACAAGCTATCAATGGACTGTCTATTTGACATTTGACTGTTTTTCAATTCGAAAACAGTCAAATTTCCCGACCAATCAACACATTACATCTGTATGAGCAGGAAAATCACCAAAGAGCAAAGAACGGATCGGGTAAACATCTGACCCGGTTCTTCCTGGACAACAAATCCCCTCCTGATCAGGGACCACATAGCACATGCCAACAAGCTGGGTGCAAACGCCTGCAGTCCCATAATTACACTGAAAATAGACAAAATTACACTGACAAAACTGGACTTAATTATACTGAAAATAGACAAAATTACTGTGCAAACTGGGTGCAAAACGGGCTAAAAATACACTGACAAAACCATTCAAAATCCTATAACAAACCACACTGGAATTATTGGGTACGCTACACTGTAATGTTGGGATAAATTACACTGTAAGTACATTTAAATTACACTATAAAACCACTAAAATACACTGGAATTGATGGGTAAATTACACTTAAAAGTCTGTAATGCTGGGATGAACTACACCGTAATTACAATCAAAATAGCACTATAAAATCCACTCAAAATCACACTGGAAAAAAAGTAAATTACGCTGTAAATCTGGGACAAATTATACTGTAAGAATGGTACAAATTACACTGCAATAGTGAGATAAAATACACTGGAATTAATGGGTAAATTACACTTAAAAGTCTGTAATGCTGGGATGAACTACACTGTAATTACAATCAAATAACAGTGTAAAATCCACTCAAATCACACTGGAAAAGGTTAATTACACTATAAATCTGGTACAAATTACACTGCAATACTGAGATAAAATTATACTGTAAGTCTGGGTAAATTACACTTAAAAGTCTGTAATGCTGGGATAAACCACACTGAAATTACAATAAAAAAACACTCCAAAACTCGGGTTAATTACACTGTAAAACTGAGAGAAATTACACTGTAAGACTAGGACAATTTACACTACAATACTGATATTACACTGTAAGTTGGGACAAATTACACTATAAGTCTGACATAAATTACAGTGTAAATAAAACACTGAGAATCCAATCAAAACAACTGACAACACTGAAAAGGCTGAGACAAGATTACACTGAAATTAAACTCAAAATTCATGCCTGATAGAAGTAAACAAACATGGTACAAGGGGAACTAAACACCTATAGCTCGCAACAACAAATCAGGAGACGAATTCATGGACTACAAAAAGCTTGACATGAGCAGGTAGCATCAGGACATGAGCAAGAAAACACGCAGGAGCATCAGGTAGCATCAGGGACATGAGCAGGAAAGAGCTAGGCATCTACATGAACCTCACCTACGGGACCATGAGCAGAACATCTATAGAAATCCAGCACGCTACATCTACAGAATCTAGCACCTACAGGTACATCTACAGAAATCCGCCATGCTACATCTACAGAGACAAAGGGAAAACAACCGCTAGATCTACAAACTATAACAGGAGCGCGTGGGGGACGACCACAACAACCAGAAGACCTAGCAATCACACCTACTAGCGGCTGCACCAGATGGCGAGAGGGCGACATGAACTGACCTAGATCTGGAACAAACACAAGCAGAACAGCACACGCACACGCGTGCGCGCGCGAGAGAGAGAGAGAGGAACAACCAACCGTGACACCGGGGAGCGAGGAGAAAGGGAAGAGAAATCAAGCTCGTGCGGTAGAAGATCTCGAAATCGCCATGAAAAAATAAAATTAGATCAGAAAAATACTTACATTATTCACATAGAAATTGTAAAGTGCTTTATCAAACTCTTCATCATCAGCAGAGAAATCCTGAAAAAGGAAAAATTCAGACAATAAGCACAACACTTAAGAAAATGAAAAACAGAAAAAACACAATGAAAATGAAAAGAAGACAAAGATAACTACCAAAGACATAACATTCTCATCAGCGAAATCATTAGGCACGAAAGGATCTTTTGAAGAATCAGGACTCTCAACTGAAGAAACTTGCGGAACATCCTTGGCTGAGACTTTCCGTAGTCTGCCCATTGAGATACTAGCTGAAAAACAAGAGAGAAAACGGGACTCAGTTATAGAGAGACTCCAAGTGCAAAACTGTGTAAATTTACAGTAATAAATCTAAGAAAAATTTACACTGTAAGAGAACAAACTACACAGTAATTATGAATAAAATTACACTGTAAAAAGGCAACGGGTTGCAGTGTAGAACGCCATCGGATTACAGTGTAAAGTACATAAATTATGGGTACAATTACACTGTAAAAAAGAGCATCAGGTTACCCTTTTTACACTGTAACTACACCGTACAATTACCCATAATTACACTGTAACTATAAAAAATACAAAGTACAAAGTAATTACACTGTACAATTACCCATAATTACACTGTAATTATATGTACATAAATTACACTGTAACTATAAAAATACAAAGTACAAAGTAATTACGGGTAAAATTACGCTGTAAAAGGGCAACGGGTTACAGTGTAAAACGCCATCGGATTAATTATGGGTACAATTACACTGTAAAAGGGCATAGGATTGCAGTGTAAAAACAGTACAACCTACACAGTAATTATGCATACAAATTACACCAGAAAATGGACATTCCAAATTGCAGTGAAACTACAGTACAAACTACACAGTAATTATGGGTAAAATAACGCTGTAAAAAAATCATCGGGTTACAGTGCAACTACAGAGTAACTATGCGGTAGTTAACCGTAAAGTTACACTGTGATAACGCATCAGACTACACTATAAAACAGGGACAATCTATGCAGTAATTAAATACGCATCGGATTACAGTGAAAAATCAAGACAAACTACACAGGAAAATAAACTGTAATTAAGAGAAAATTACACTCCAACATGCATACATGGGATTACAGTGTAATTAAGAGAAAATTACATGACAAAATACAATGTAAATATACACAGGATTACAATGTAAAAAATACATGACAATATACACAGGAGATAAGATGAACAAAACACCTTGGCACCTTCAGAAAAAAGGATGGGAATGTGACCAAAAGGATAGAAAGTGACAACATTAACAGAAAACAGGCGTAACTAAAGAACAAGTTAGCCACACAGAAAATTAGGGGGGCAAGTTTCACAGTACTTTACTGCAAGATACAAAATGGGAAATAGGGCAAAAACAAGGGGTACAAATATAACTACAGCACAGCTACATAGGGCACATAAGATAGCAGTGAACCTCTACATTACAAATTGCAGTGAACATATAGCGCAACTAACAGAGTTAAAAATTGAACAGCAGAACTCATGCACATACCTCTGCAAGACCTTGGTCTAACACGCATGAAATTCAAGAGGGTACACAAAACCTTGGTCTAACAAGTTGCAGAGAAGTTCATTAACCACCAGAATGAACAACATCATGGGACAAAACGTAAACAAACATGAAGAAATTCAGGGACTATAACCACACCTCCACCTTCAGAGACAAGTTACGGGATCCACCACTGGAAACTAAAGCCTACTAAGCTACCTCCACATCGACAGCAGCAGAACTTATTCTCTACACCTACCTACAAATCAACAACGAGAACACAATCGGCCCGGAATTTGGTCTGCGCCCACAACAAAAACAGGAGACTACACAAGGCGCACTGCAGGCTCCTCCCAAAACTCAAACGAACAACCATGGCACCGTGGCGGACTAGAACACCACGGCATCGACATGCACATCCCGCGGACCACAAAAATCACATGCCGCGGGTCCATGAAAGCCAAAAAATCACCAGATCTGGAACTACACGGCCACAAAAAAGCATGGGCAAAAGCGCGAGAGACAAGAAAAACGAACCAGAGCAGCCCGCGGACGAGGAGAAGAAGAGGGAGAAATCAGTATCCTGCGGTGGATGAGCTCGAAATCGCCATGAACGCAAGCAATCGCCTCCCCCTCTTCCGCCGCTCGAGCTCTCTCTCTCTCTATATGCCTTATCCAAATGCGAAGGGATGAGAAAGGGGAACGACCAGACATCCCGCTCCCAAATTAAAAAAAAAAACAAAAACCCAGCAGTGCCCGGCCGGGACGGGGCGGGCTGAGGAAAACGGGCGGAAGAAGAAAACCGTGCCCGATAACAAAAACCAACCCAAAAAATAGCAGACCAAGCGTGAATCTCAGAGCAAAGATCGAACAGACAGAGATTTGAATGAGAACGAATTGGAAAACAGTCGACCATAAAATAGCAAATCCGCTCAAAAATAGGTCAGCCCACATAGTGTAGGCCTCTCTCTAGGGCTTGGTAAAAGGTTTCAGCCATGTGAAGCCCAGCCCGTTACATAAAAAGTACCCCGCCGAAGCCCAGGAAAACGCCCCACTTCCGTACCTTCCCGACCAGGCGACCACCGCCTCCGCTCACCGTCGACGACTCCAACTCCAACTCGAAACAAACCCCAAAGCCGCCGCCGCCGCCTGCCCCCTGCCCCCGCCGACCGCGCCGAAAACATGGATTCGCTTCTTGCCACCTACGCCTCTTCCGACGAAGACGCCGACGAGAGCATCCCCTCACCCGCTCCCGCGACCCGCCGCGGCGAGGCCAGCGGAAAGCCCGCCGGCGGCATCTTCTCCGCGCTCCCGCAACCCAAGTCGGCGCCTATCTTCTCATCGCTCCCGGCGCCGAAATCCGCCGCGACCTTCTCCTCCATCCCGCCTCCCAAATCCTCCGCTTCCTCCAGAAACCCTAAGCGCGTCGTCCAGTTCCGCCCGCCGCCGATCCGCCAGACCACCGGAGTCAGCTCGGACGAGGAGGATGACGCCGAGAAGCGCCGTCCCAGCGCCAGCGAGGCGCCCCCGCCCCTGTCTGCTGGATCGGGGCCGGTGTCTTCGTTCCTCCCGGCGCCCAGGCACTCGCTTGGGTTCGGATCCGGCGCGGCCAGGAGGTCGGCCGTAGACACCGCCGGGCCGGAGAGGTCAAATCTTGGTGCTGTTGGCATCTCTAGCTCGGCTGTCAACAGAGGAGCGCCAGAAAGGTCCGATACTGGCCCTGCGGACGAGGACGATCCTGAGGAAAGCAGCGATGAGGACGGCATGCCTGCTCCGGAGCAGCAGCAAGAACAACATGATCTTGGTGCTGGAGCTGGAGACGTCCAACACCAGGGTTATGATGCTGGAGTTGGAAACGCTAATGGGTACGAAGGCTATGCATGGGATCCAAACTATTATGCATATTATGGTTTGGATCCGAATAGCAATTTGAATTATGGGGCTGAACCACAGAATGCAGCATATGGAGTGGAGCAAGGTGGTGGGTATGATAATGGATATGGCGGGGAGCACAGTGGCGGATACGAGCATTCGACAGCGCCTCCATGTGGAGGGGAATACACTGGAGGTTACAGTGCTGAGGCGGTGGCAATGGCAGCGCCACCAATGCGGGAGCCGGCACTGCCACCAGAATTGGGCAGGATTGGAGTGAAGAGAGGTAGGAGGGATATGCCTCTGGAGATTATAGAGGTGAATCAGGCAGAACTGGTCAAGAACCGTCCGAGGGAGGACAAATCCAAGCTCACGGGGATGGCCTTTGGTCCTAGTTACCAGGTACAGACAAATCATTCCTTGATAACTTGGCATCACCTTTGCTTAGCTCTTGCTACATTATTATTGTGCTCAGTTCACTGTACTTTCTTTGGTTTTCTTTCTCCTTATATAGCCACCATTACTACTATCTAGTCAATGTTAGATAATTGTATTTTTATTTTGTCAAGTGATACACAGATACTGTAGTATGCATGCAGCATTGTCCATGCAATTTAGGCCCTGATACCAGTCCCCAGCAATTATTATTGGCAATAGGTTTGTGCTTGTCACAGTTTTAGTTTTAAATTTGCAAATTATCACCAATAAGGCAAACAAAGCAAGTACTGTACCTAACAAGTGAAGAGTCACCACTGATAACTTCTCCAAGCTGTAATTATGCTACTTCCTCGGTACCTAAATATAAGTCTTTTTAGAGATTCCAATGTGGACTACATACGGAGCAAAATGAGTGAATCTACACTCTAAAATATGTCTATATACATCCGTATGTAGTCCTTGTTGAAATATCTAAAAAGACTTAGGGTGTGTTTGTTTGGGCTGCAACTTCTTCGGCTGCAGCTGCAACGGCTCTGGCTGGAAGAGCAGCTGTAGCTGCTAGCTGTGGCTGGAAGGTTGGAGCTGAGGTGCAGTCGTTTGGTAGTTATGCTGTAGCTGCTGCGGTTGGTGCTGAAACGTACTGAAATGATGAGAACACCCTCTGTTGTTCTGTAGATAGGGTTTAAGTGCCAAATATACCGTTTTAACAGGAAATGACATGATTAAGAGATGTTTTTGTTACAGATGGTATGTTTTCATGGGTTTTAGCTGAAATTACACTTTTTTGATGTATTGACACTCGTATATAGTACTACAATTTATAACCATGCAAATCTTTAGAAACCTTTGTATTCAATTTACAATAATTTATAAACAAGCGTCATAAATAATTTGCAGTATTAACTCTTCCATTCCAACAGAAATGTGCATCATCCATCCAGCACACATGTATCACACACACGGCCGTCCATCCAGCACGCACGCACACACACACACACACACACACACACACACACACATGCATCATCCATCCAGCACATATGCATCACACACGTACGCCTCGTCCATCCAGTGTCCGCGAGCACACACACCTGTCGCCTCGCCTCGTACCCTGGCAGCAGCCGAACGACCACCACACATAGCCCGCACGGAGACGTACGATGGCTACCGGAGAGCTCGCATGCACGCACCACACATAGCCCGCACGGAGATGGGATAGAAACGAACCGTTCAGTGGCATTTGGTGTGTATAATGAACCTTAGTGGGAGGGCAAAATGGTAAAAGTAAAGATTGGAGCCAGCTTCGCCCTGTGAGAAGCCCGATTTTGCAGCTGCGGCTTCTGGCCATCTTTTTTGGAGCGCTCCGTAGAAGCGATGCATGGAGCTGGGCCAGCTATTGGCTGTTTGTTTGGGCTCCAGCTTTTTCAGGCCAGAAGCCGTAGAAGCTGCTCTCAGGAGCCCAAACAAACACACCCTTATATTTAGGAACGGAGGGAGTAGTAATGCTTTCAAGGGTGTTGTCAATGTCATAAGATCATCACTGGAGTATTTAACTATATAATTATGTTTTGTTACAAAAGGAACCATATGATTTGCCAATTCATATTTCCTTAAACTTAACGATTAGCTATACTAGCTAATCTACCTTATGGTTTAAACCATGCTTCTGTGTGCTTAAAATAAAATTAATGAAAAAGTTACCATTCTGTTCAGTAAAGAACTGTCGAAGCTATTACTCCGTTTGAATAGTTCTTTGAACTTCAGTTGTCACAATATATCATGACATTTTGCAGAAGAATTATTTTACTCGTAATGTAGTCATATAAATTTATCTGAACTGTATTTGACTGTACCCTTTTCTGATGTGTCAGAAAATTGTGACCAAACGAAGTACTCCCTCCGTAAAGAAATATAAGAGTGTTTAGATCACTAAAGTAGTGATCTAAACGCTCTTATATTTCTTTACAGAGGGAGTAGTTGTTATTACAATGTACTACTCCGTTGGTAAGATGTTTTGGATCTTTCAATATGAACTACATACGGATGAAATGTGTGAACAGACACACTAAAACGTGTCAAACATCCGATTTATAAAAAAAGTTAGAATATCTTATAATAGTTAACGGAGGGAGTAACTATTATTTTGTATTGAGTATGTACCCTCTTAATGGGTTTGCTGATTGCCTATACCAGATGGGACTTGTGAGCCAAGACAAACTTGCTTTAGTTTAGGTTATATTCAAGTACAGTTTGTAAGATCAAACGGTCAGCTTTACTGAGCAAAATCGCACTACATGGAATTGACCAGATTAGAGCAGGTTCTGTTTGTAATCAGACAAGATTCACACAGCGTTCAGTTGATTAAACTAAAATATTACTCCCTCCATAAACTAATGTAAGAGCGTTTAGATCACTACTTTAGTAATCTAAACGCTCTTATATTAGTTTACAGAGGGAGTACTTTGTAAGCATGAATAAAAGAATAAGGTGATGATGTGACGAGGTTGTTCTTGATGTTGTGGGTAACTGGGTATTGGATACTCCCTATAATTGAAGACCTCTACATACATTTGAAATACAGACAGCTAGAGTTCTGTTTTTCTTGTGTTAGGTCACCCTAATCCAGGACCTTATGTGGTAGGGTGTAATGGTGGTCTTGGGTTACGTCTTCACAGTCCATGTCTAGGAAAGGGATATGCTAGGTAGTAGAACTTTGAAATCACAAACTAAAAATCAATGATGAAAAATAGAAGGATGGCTAGTATCAAAATATGTTCTTGTTAATATCTGATGATCCTACCAAAGGTAGACCTTTTTGATAGTATAGGTTGATGATAATTGATATATGGGCCTATAGGACTGTATAACCCAGGGTGCATTAGAAGATCTCATCATATCGCAATCAGAACTTAGAAGCATGTCTTGAATATATAGTTTTTCCTGTATTGTTTGAAAATTGTAGCTGTGAATGCCTATTTCTCCCTGGTATCAAAACCATCAGCCATTCAGCCATTTTCACATGTCCCTGTCTTGTTGCTGCTGTTCATCATCCAAACTTCTGCTTTTGACATCAATTTAGAGTAGCCTACTTTTACTGAATGAACATCTCTGCTCTCTTCGACATTACTCAATGCTCGAATGTGCGTATTATCCTGACCCAAGATTTGTTCTATCTCCTGTGTAGGCCGCCCCTTCGGGGAAGGGAAAGCCCTCCAAGCTGCAGAAGAGAAAGCATCAGATCGGTTCTCTCTTCTACGACCTGAAGCAGAAGGAGATGGAGCTTTCCGAGAGGCGTGCCAAGGGCTTCCTCACGAAAGCGGAGACTCAAGCAAAATATGGGTGGTGAGAATGGTCACGAAGACAGCCTTGTATATCAGAATCCAGCTGTAACTGTTTATTTTAACATTTTGTTGTAGTGCCTGGTGATGTGAACCCGTTGTACGATTATAACCAAACAAATAGTTCATTCAACCTTTGCTTGTAAACTGTGCATCAATTTTTACGGACCATCTAAAGAAGGCAGCGTGTTCCTGCGATTCCTTTGACTCTGAAGCTGTATTTTAGCATCTCTAAACACCTGATATTCCTTGTACATCACGTCTGCCTTGTCTGTTGCGGTCAGTTTATGAGAGAATTCCTTATCTAACACTAGCTTAATTTTTTTTGCCTTATTTGACACTGCAAAACTTTTTCTTCCTTATGTAACACCAATGCTAAAAGTTGTTCCCTTTTTAACATTTCCATCCATTTTGACCTCTAACGGTGTGAAATGACACAGGAGAAGACGATTTTACCCCTATGAACTTGTGACCAAAATTCTTCCCATAGTAAAAAAGCAACAATTTTTTCACAATTTAGTTCAAAATTTGGGCAGAACCTCCCCTGTAATTTGATGCACATCCAGATCACACAATTCACATATACATATATTTCAACAAATAGTATTCAGATTTGCACATAAACATGCAGGCCGCCATCCAAGTACACATATATCACTTCCAACATATACATGATCACATATATGAGTCCAATCCCACACATACATCATACTCTACATCATATGAGCAACACAAAAGGATTGTCATCATGTCCAGGTTCGCATACATAGTCCAAGTCGATACATACATGATATGGACTACACAAAAGTGACCTAAGGTTCACATACATGAGTCCAAGTCCACACAACATGACATGAGCAGCAACAAAAGTGACTCTAACTAAAAGAAATTAAATTTAGTTCACAAGCTAAGTCTTCGTTTGCTTCTTGTGCTCATTGCGGGGCTGGCTGGGTTAGTTTTTTTGCTTCTTGTGCTCATTGCGGGGCTGTCAAATGGCACCATAGGACAAATTTCATCCTTTTTAGCAAGCTCCATCTTCTTCCCCTTCCCTGACCTGCACTTGTACATGTATGGCAGCAGTAATTTTAGAGCAAATAACAATATGAACTATGCATAATATGTGACATTAAAATTCAGAATTAGCAAAGATCACCTTTTACACCCTTTTCCATTTTTCTTGTTTATAGTCTCCAAAGTTTGGCTATGTTTTCCTTTCTTCTTGGTTGTAATTTCTAAGCTTTGGCTATGGATTAGATGAATGCACACTCAGTTTTCATTTGGCACTAATCAAACTCAGTTTTCATTTGGCACAAATCAAATTCAGATTTGCTAACCTTGGTGGAAAATACATAGCGGTTGCCGGTGCTTCATCACCTCTTGGCACAATGGATGACTGGGCTGATTTGGTAGTCTTCCTCCTCTTCCTTGATGGTTCTCTACATGAGCAATAAGAAAGTAGTTCACATGCATAGTTGATTACAAAACAGTAATGCAAGAGAGTAGTTAACATGCAATAAGAAAGTAGAATGCATAGTTGATTACCTCAACTCCATCAAAGCAGCAATGTCATCTTTGTTCCCCTTCTTGCACTTGTGCCAATGGTGCCCGTATTCCTTACAAATAGGGCATAAGTGCTGGCCATTTTTCCTCTTTTTCTCACTACAACCCTTATGCCTCTCTGTTTGGGGCCGACCAGCTACGGCTTTTAGCAAGGGTGGATGCATGAAGAATCCATGGTTAGATTTAGGCCACTGGGTCTTGTCACACATAGCAGGGATTAGTTGGCCATAAGCTGCTCTAAACTTGTCAATGGAGTAATACGAGTCCACATAATTCTGTATATGTGCATTGACAAGTGATGTGATGAATGCTAGAGCATGTTTGCAAGGAAGGCCAGAAACTTGCCATTGTCTACAAGAACATGTGTTGTCATGCAAGTTGACGACAAACCTAAACCCGCTGCCTCCCAATTGAGTAACTTCAGCAACTTCTTCCGAGCTTTCTACCACCTCCAAGTTTAACTCTCTACTCTTTGCATTCAACTTCTTAATTATGTGGGGCAAAATTAAGCCAACTAACTTCTTTGCTACTTTTCTCCGGCGATTCCACATGATCATAATCATCTGCCTAAGCTTGTCCATTAAGTCGTCCAAGTTCAAAGACTTGTGGTGCTTAATCCAATTATTGAAGCACTCTGCGAGGTTGTTGGTTACATAGTCCACCTTACAAATGGTTGAGAACTGACTCCTAGTCCACAACCTAGTGTGCCACTTCCTAAGATATGCAGTTGCCGCTGGCTTTGCTATTTCCATTGCAACCCAATTTTTCTCAAATATATATGTGTTCCATGAGTAAGCAGCAGCCCAAAGATGGTCATCAAATACCTTTCCGTGATACTTTTTCTTGAAGTTTGACACCAAGTGAAACATGCATTCCCTATGTTCTACTTCTGGGAAAACTTCCTTTACCCCTGTCATCACCGCCTGCCCGGCATCTGTGCTTATGGCTAAACCCCTTGGTGATCCTATGGCTTGCCTAAGCAATTGCATGAACCAGATCCAATTCTCATTTGTTTCGGAATCAAAAATTCCATAACAAAGTGGATACATCCAGTTATGGCCATCTACAGCGGTAGCACTAGCCAGCTGCCCCTTGAACCTGCCTGTTAAGAATGTGCTATCTACTGCCAAATATGGCCTGCAACCACCAAGGAATCCGTCTATGCAAGGTTTCAAAGAAAAGAAGAACCTTCTAAACCTGATTTTTCCTTTTATAGTGTAATGATCAATCTGAACTATGCTACCAGGGCAAGTGGTTTCAACTTGTGCTTTAAACCTATACAAATTAACAGTTATGCAAGAAATGTTCACAAATGGGTAAAGTTAAACAATTACCATCACAGTACACTTATCTTCCGTCGTAGAAGCATGTATCCTCCAGGGACAATTATCTGCATCCCGTCTAGAGCAATAGCCCCTAAACCGATGACGGGTACTATACTCGGTGTTATACTCAAATTCACGTTTGATTGCATGCTGAGAAAGTGCCAACTTGAACTCTTTCATGCTGGGATATGTAAAGCCTTTTGTCATTGGAGGGTCTAATTTGTCATACTCTACATGTGGAGTATGCTCTGCCTCATGCAACTCCTCATCCTCCTCTACTTCATCATCCTCTACTTCACTCTCAGCCTCGCTATCATCCTCACAAATATAGTCTTTGTCCTTTTCTTTATCAGGACAAAGAACCACATTTAAGGTCATAGGTTCATCCACTTCATACATATTCTCCTCATCAACATCAACATGCTCATTCTCAGGTCTTGGGTTGCGAAGGTAAGTATCATCCTCTTGTTCTACATTGTTATTAGGTTGGCTATGCTCATCACTATGCCACTCGGTGATAGGCTCATACGGTTCAGACGAATCACAATATGCAATGATCATACGTAGCACCTTTGTCTCCGAGTGTTTCTCAAACATAAGCATTAAATCTTGGTCACATTTTACTTCTGGGCAGATTTTTAGAGCATCATCATAGTATTGCACAAGTGCAACTTCCAAATAACGCGGAGAGTACTGCTCTACAATTGATTCAACGAAATCCTTATAGTTTGTCAAGTCACAATCAATGATCTTCTCAAAACAGAAACATCGGATGTCTTTTCGAGCTTTTTTTTTATTGCCAAACAATTCGATTTTTATCAAATAACTTGAATTTGGATCCATCCTGTGAATTCAAGAGACAATTAAGTGAAGAAACTATGCATGAGTATTGCTAGATAGTTCTGATCATTGCTAGTGGTACAAACATCATACAAATCCACCAAGTGCCATGAACTTACCCGTCTGGACACACCCATGTAGCGGAGGCCAACCGAGCTGCACCCTGGCCTGACCCTGCAGCTGCTGCCGAGGCCGATTCAGCAGCGTATTGGCCTGAGCCTACAGCTGCTGTCGAGCCCGAACTAGCCGTGCCTTGGCCTGAGCCTCCAGCCACGCCGGCGGTCGAGCCCTCAGCCCATGCCCCGCCCTGGCCCGTGATTGCTGCAGCCGAGACACCACCTCCTGCCGAAGCCGTGCGCTGACCCGGCCCCTCCACAGCCGTAGCCGCGTGCTGGCCCGACCCCTCCGCACCACCGCCGTCGCCAAGGCTTGCCATCGCCGGATCCGCGGGAGCGCCAAGGTCGGACCCCTCCGCCGCCGTGCACTGGCTTTCCTACGCAGCGCCTTCCCCATCCTCAGCACCACCGCCATCCATAACGCCGAATCTCCGCCGCCGCTAGCAGGTTCTCCGCCGTCGCCGCCGCCCGCAATCGCTAGGGTTTGAGAAAGGGGAAGCGGGGAAGGGGATGTGGATCGCGAGAGAGATGCCCGGTTCGGTTCGGTCCTGTTCTGTTTTCCTTTTTCTCATGCTTATGGGCAGGGGCATTTTTGTCCAGCTAAAAAAAACTGACATCACTCCATGCCTGTTTTAACGGTGTGAGCTAACAGACTTGACGGGAGTGTTAGATAGGGGAAAAAAATTTATACATGATGTTAGATAAGGAAGAAGAAAATTTCCAGTGTTAAATAAGGAACCAATATTTAAAATAGTGTTATATAAGGAATTTTCTCTCAGTTTATTGCCTAAACTTGCAAAATACGCAAATGTGGTGCTATAACTTGTCGCACAGTGCATATACGGTGCCTCGCCCGTTTGCCGCCATGTGTTGTCCGAGTGGCATGTCAGTGGGTGGGTGGGAGCGTCGCCTAATGCATGCGTGTTTTTTTTGCAGAAACCCCCCTGAGATTTAATTAAATGTCATAGAAAAGTCCTTTCTCTCTAATTAAATGCTTGCATGCTAATCTATATCTATATCTATACCTACTAATAAAAGAAATAGGTATTCTTAGTCCGTTTTGCTATTTTATAGAAAACCCCCTAATATTTCTGACATTAAACCCGCAGTACATATCAAATATTTTTTTAAATACTCATATCTTCTAAACCGTAACTCCAAATTTAATATGTTATATATGGAATTTGATTAGAAAAATATGTAGAATCTGAATATGATGTTATTTTACCTGTTAAAAATTAAAAAAAATACTATCTAGGCTGCAATATTAATCAACAATGCATTATCCGTCTTTTTTTCATACCGATACTGATTCAGATTGAGGATGAACACCTCAGCAAAATCAGAATTGAACATGAAATTGAAGATAAATTTGCTAGAGACACCCAATAAATAAGGACATGCATGACAAGAAATAAAAGAAGGACCCAATAAAGATGGGATGTCCGCTATAAAAGAAATAAAAGAGAAAATGCAGAGGAGATCCGATAAAAATGAGATGTTGCGCTATTCTCCTATATATAAGAAGAAAAAAGAGAGGACATGCATGAAAAAAGTAAAAAGGAGGCATGCATGACAAAAAGTAAAATAAAAGACAAGTTGGTAAGATATAAATTGTGATGAAACAGGGACCAATACCTATGACATATATGGCAAGAAATAGTGATGAAATAGGGACGCAAGTATTTGCGTCCACAGGAGACAATACAAATTTTTTCTTTTCTAGACAAAAAAAATCTTGTATCTTTTTAACAACTCTTCATGTATTTAAAAAATATGCATGTGAAAAAAAGTGTTCAAGAGTTACCCTAAGTTGGTGATTCTTAAACTGAAAACTGCCATTGATGCACACATGTCTCCGTAGTGTGCTAATGTGTCATCGTTTGTTTTTGTCATTTTTCTTTACTCGCTCGTAACAACACCCCATTCCGAACATGACATGAATAAATGCATGATCACTTGCCCGTTTCTTTGTACGGATTAAATCTATATGCAAGCCGTGTTGAAATAGAACACCTGTAGAATCTTAAACTGCGCTTTTATAGGTTAAGACCATCTTTGTTTGGGCCGTAGCTACAAATTCTTAGATTATAGACCATTTTTTTGTAAATTAAGAGCGTGTGGTATTTTTTTTCTCCCGTTGCAATGCACGGGCCTTTTTGCTAGTAACAGGAAAAATAAATAAACTTGGTATTGTTGAAAGGATTTCGAGCCTGCGACCTACAGGAAAATAGAACTCACGCTAGCCACCATAGACAAATAGTACTTAATGTACAGTGGTTAACTACAAACTTATATAGTCTAACTATCACTCTGCAATTTCCATTCATTTTTTCTTCTTCAGGTTACTGTTTGGTTTCTATTATATGCAATTTTCCCATGTAAAAATACAGTAATTATCAATGTGCGGTAATAACTATTTAAATCTTCATTCTATTTTTATTATTGTGTAGTTCGAAGAGGTAAACATGGACTCTTTCAAAAATTTATGTGGATTTAAATAGTTCGACGTATATTATAAAAATATTGTAAATTACTAGCAAATATGCACGTGCATTGCGACGGGAGACAAAAATACGCACTAAATAAATAAGTATGACTCAATACCCTGATATATGAGCGCACTCTATTTTAATACAATGGCTCACCATGTTGTCATTTACTTTTTTTCTCCCCCTCGCCGATGTTCACGTGTTCACAATGCATTTGACGTGGTAAATCCCAAGGCTATGAGCTTGCCAGTGCATGCCACACTTGTCAATATATTGCGCAAGGGAACCTTTAAAACTTTAAAAACAAATCTCGTCGACCACCAACTACTCCCAACGCCAAGACATATAAAGGCTTTCGGAAAACTAATCAAATCCTAGACATAAAACACTTTTGAATTCGTGAACAGTTTTTCAAATTGATTTTTTTTTTGAAATTTTGGATTTTCTCAAAAAAATCACGAACATTAGTTTTGTTTACAAACATTTTTAAATGCATGAACAGTTTTCAAATTCATTAACATTTTTTGACTCAACAAACATTTTTTGAATCGATGAACTCTTTTTAAAATTGGGGAACAAATTTCAAAAAAATATTTTTTTTGTGTGAACATTTTCTAAAATTTCATGGACATTTTTTAGATTCCCGAATATGTTTTTGAATACACGATCATTTTTTCAAAATCATGAACATGATTTTATTTTCCAACCATTTTTTCCAAATTGTCATTTTTTATAACTTGCGAACAGTTTTGCAAAACCACCAACATTATTTGAATCTGCAAAAATTTTATGATTTTCTAAACATTTTTTATTTCACATATATTTTCTGATTTCCCAAATATTTTATTTGAAAACTCACAAATTTTAAAATTCCTGAATTAATTTAAAGAATAAAAAGAAACAGAATGAGAAAAGAAAAGAGAAAAAAATGAAATGAAAAAAAAGCAGGGGAGTGAAGCCCTGCACATGGACATGCGTGAGAAAAGAGAGATAAAAAGTGTGGAAGCTGGGGATCGATCCCCAGTCTCGTAGGGGAGCTGTGCCTCAACCACTCTGCTACTTATCAATCCGTGTCTTATAAGCACTATAACACACAAAGCATGACGGCGACTTTTGATCCAAAAAATTGAATCATTTTATTCACTTACAGATGGCATAGCGGGCAATTTATAGCAACTTTGGGGGTATATTTTTTGACGGACCGCCAGAAGCGATAGCCGCTTTATTAGTAGGTATAGATTGTATCTTCATTCAGGACCACAAGCACACACAATTATTGTGTATCTTCATTGTATTTTTAGAATACATAGCTATTAAAAATCAACAATGTTGTATTTTAAAAACTATTCAACGTGTATTAAAAATCATTGTGTAAAAACAGTAAATTCTGTAAAAGTGTTAAAACATGTTTGTAGAAATGTAAGAATAATTTTACACAATAAATTTTTACATGTTGAAAGTTTTATAAATAGATCTTTTAATTTTTTTGAATGCATGATGAAATTTTTTCAAAAAAATGTTTACAATTTCTTAATACACGTGAGAATTTTCCAAAAAAAATGTTGAATATATTTTTTCAAATGCACTAACGCTTTCTTTAAGTTTATGGCAGGTATATGTTGAATAGATCTTTTTTTTCGAAAGTATGAATTTCTTAATATTTTTTCAGTTTCTCGCGAGTGAACTTTTTTTATTTCTCTTTATTATTTCTCCTGGTACCCTTATTATAAATAGGTGTGTATCTTCATATTGCACACACTACTATTCTTGACGTAGTGGTCAGCACATGGGTGCACACTGTGCGCCCATTTACTGCGTTTGAACCTGTCAGCGTGCCGTTTTTTTTTTATCTTTACGATTTCATCCCAGACCTTTTTTTCTTATTACTATTTCATCCCACATGCTGACATGCGGGACCCAGATCTAGCAGGTGAGATTAATGCAGTTTGGCATATTTAAATAAAATGGCAGGGGCTTTTGCGAAATTTGTTTAAAATACAGTGAGTTTTCTGTAAAACAAGCACTTTCCTCACACAACCCTTGACATGTGGGCCAACGCCACATTGACATGCCATGTGGGCAGTGCATATGCCAGGATACGGCCGAAGGCAACATATTTGAACGCTCAAACATGTTACATTTCATGTATTTTACAAGTTTAGACACCAAAATGACCGCGTTGGACAAGTTGAGACACCCATGATGTATTTAACTCCTAAAGTATATGAAAAGATTTAGACATGTCCATTATTGAGGCCCCTTATATGGCATGTTGATGTGGCATCTCAGTTAGATCAGGTTCACTTGTCAGCCCAGCTCTCCTTGTCCCTATCCCCACTGATCCGGACAACGGAGAGGTGATTTCAAGGTGCTTAGAGCATCTTTAATAGAAGATGTAGATGCAAAAATACCTAGCTTTTGTATCTTTGAGGGTCAAAAACACCTCTTCATCAGATGGTGTAGATACCAAAAAAGTTACATCTCCGTCTGCTGGAGATGTTAACTACAACATCTCGCGATACAAATTTGCATCTCCATCTACAGGAAATGTAAAATGGCTAGTCGCGCGCCAACCGCCAACCGCCGTTTCACTTCTTTTCCCCAGCCACTTCGCCTTCCTCTTGTCGCTTAGCCGCACTGCCGCCGTCGCCCGCCCGCCGACCGAACCGTGCCGCTGCCGCCCCGCACCAAATCCGGCCTATCCACCACCCCCGACGCCGGTTCCGACGCGTTTCAGCTGCCGGCCGCCCGCCGACCGAACTGTGCCGCTGCCGCCCCGCACCAGACCCGGCCTCTCCACCACCCCCTACGCCGGTTCCGGCGCGTTTCGGCCGCCGGCCGCCGCCACACGACGCGTATCAGGCGTTTTTCCTCCGCCACCGCTGCCGCCGTTCAATTCGTCCCCGTCGCCGTGTCCGCCGTCGTCGCAGCCATCACCCGGCCGCCAAGCCTCTGCCCAGCCATCACCACACCGCCACCCCGCCTACACGCAGCGAATCAGCCGCATTTACCCCCGCCACGCCGCCGCCCACCCGCCCACCACACCATCGCCGCCGCCCGATTCGGTCGCCAAGCACCACCGCCCAGCCACATAACCACTGCCGCTACCTTCAGCCGCCGGCGCCGCCACACCTCCAGCCGCCACCACCGCCGGCCCAATTCGACCACCGCGGTTCGGCCGCCCCGCCCCGCCGTCGCCATGCCACCAAGGAAGACCCCGAAGGGCAAGACGGGGTTCTTCGGCGTGAGGGCAAATCCCTCCTGCAACTTCGGGGTGGAGTTCAGCGACGCCGGCCACCGCTTTTGGCTCGACACCTACCCTACCATCCACGTGGCCGCGCGTGGCTATGACATGGCGGTGTGGCGTGTGATGACCCACAAGTATAGGGGATCAATCATAGTCCTTTCGATAAATAAGAGTGTCGAACCCAACGAGGAGCAGAAGGAAATGACAAACGGTTTTCAGCAAGGTATTCTCTGCAAGCACTGAAACTATCAGTAACAAATAGTTTGGTAGTAAGATAATTCATAACGAGTAACAAGTAACAAGTGTAACTAAGGTGTAGCAAGGTGGCCCAATCCTTTTTATAGCAAAGGACAAGCCTGGACAAACTCTTATATAAAGCAAAGCGCTCCCGATGACATGGGAATTATCATCAAGTTAGTTTTCATCATACTCATATGATTCGCGTTCGCTACTTATGTGGGTGGACCGGTGCTTGGGTGCTGTCCTTACTTGGACAAGCCTCCCACTCATGATTAACCCCTCTCGCAAACATCCACAACTACAAAAGAAGAATTAAGATAAAACTAACCATAGCATTAAACGTGTGGATCCAAATCAGCCCCTTATGAAGCAACGCATAAACTAGGGTTTAAGCTTCTGTCACTCTAGCAACCCATCAACTACTTGCTACTTTCCAATTCCTTCCCCTAGGCCCAAATCATGATGAAGTGTCATGTAGTCGACGTTCGCATAACACCCTGTAACGTCCGGATAACTAAGCTACAGTAACCCTCTACTAACGAGGCCACGTCATCATGATTACTGCTGTTAATCTCGCGATGGTTCAAATCCCGTTCGAATTCAAATTCAAAATCAAGTCAAACAATAAAAGTTTTCAAATATTAAAACTAAAATGTTCTGGATGTGACAAATAATTCATAAGTAATGATGGTGGAGAAACCACATTTTTATAAAATGTTTAACTGCTCTAAAATAAATAAAACAATGGCTTAAATAATTAATTAAATGCCTTTTATAAATTATAAAATATTAAATATTAAACTATTTTAGTTAGGTGTAAGAATTAATGTGGAAGAAGTATATTTAAAAAGACTAAATTAGGAACTAATATTATATTTTATAAAACTAAATTTAAAAAGAAACTAAAAGAATAAATAAAAGAAAAGAGAAAATAAAACAAAAAGAATGAAAAAGGGTTCCCCCCCACTAGGTTGACTGGCCCAGCTGGCCAAAGCCAGCCTAGCTGGCCGGCCCAGCAGCCCCCTAACCCTAGCCTGCCGCTCCCTCCTCCCGCACGACCCCCACTCCTCCCGACCGAGACCCCCACTCCCTCTCGTTCTCCAGCGCCGCCAAGCTCCCCGCGCCCGATCCCTTGCCACGCCGGAGCCCCACCCCACCAGCGCGCCCGCGCCCGAGGAACCGTCGCCTCCCACCATCCTCGCGCCACCGCCTCGCAGGAGCTCATGCCATGGCCGCCGCCGCCTGGTTCTCCGCGCTGTGCCGCGCCAAGCCGCCTCCTCACCGGAGAGGGACGGATCCCGGAGGCCCCATCGCGGATCCGCCCTCCCTTGCCTTCCTCCCCCTCGCCAGAGTCCCCTCGTCGCCTGAGCCCGACGCTCGACGCCCTCCCTCCTCCGACGCTGTCGGCCGCCGCCGCTAACCTCGCCGTCGATCTGCTCCCTCCGAGCTCCTCCGGCCTTCCCGAGCCCTCCTCTGCAACGATGTGAGCATCCGGCTCCCCTCCCGGCCTCTCCCCTCTCTTCCCCGTGCCCCGTAGACGCCCTGCCGATGCGGCCACGCCTCGGCCGCCACCCGCCGCCGTCGTGGTGGTCGCTACCGGCAAGAACTCCTTCTTTGACTGATCCATTTTGAACTTCTTCAAAATCTTGTCAAAGTATGTGCTTTGTGAAAGTCCTATTAAGCGTCTCGATCTATCCCTATAGATCTTGATGCTCAATACTTAAGCAGCTTCACGAGGTCCTTTTTATTGAAAAAATTCTTATTCAAGTATCCTTTTATGCTATCCAGAAATTCTATATTATTTCCAATCAACAATATGTCATCCACATATAATATCAGAAATGCTACAGAGCTCCCACTCACTTTCTTGTAAATACAGGCTTCACCGTAAGTCTGTATAAAACCATATGCTTTGATCACTTCATCAAAGCGTATATTCCAACTCCGAGATGCTTGCACCAGTCCATAGATGGATCGCTGGAGCTTGCACATTTTGTTAGCACCTTTAGGATTGACAAAACCTTCTGGTTGCATCATATACAACTTCTTCTTTAAAAATTCCATTAAGGAATGTAGTTTTGACATCCATTTACCAGATTTCATAAAATGCGGCAATTGCTAATATGATTCGGACAGACTTTAAGCATCGATACGAGTGAGAAAATCTCATCGTAGTTAACACCTTGAACTTGTCGAAAAACTTTTGCGACAATTCGAGCTTTGTAGATAGTAACACTACTATCAGCGTCTATCTTCCTCTTGAAGATCCATTTTTTCTCAATGGCTCGCCGATCATCGGGCAAGTCAGTCAAAGTCCATACTTTGTTCTCATACATGGATCCTATCTCAGATTTCATGGCCTCAAGCCATTTATCGGAATCTGGGCTCATCATCGCTTCCTCATAGTTCGTAGGTTCGTCATGGTCTAGTAACATGATTTCCAGATCAGGATTACCATACCACTCTGGTGCGGAACATACTCTGGTTGACCTACGAGGTTCTGTAGTAACTTGATCTGAAGTTTCATGATCATCATCATTAGTTTCCTCACTAATTGGTGTAGGAATCACTGGAACTGATTTCTGTGATAAACTACTTTCCAATTCGGGAGAAGGTACAATTACCTCATCAAGTTCTACTTTCCTCCCACTCACTTCTTTCGAGAGAAACTCCTTCTCTAGAAAGGATCCATTCTTAGCAACGAATATCTTGCCTTCGGATCTGTGATAGAAGGTGTACCAAACAGTCTCCTTTGGGTATCCTATGAAGACGCATTTCTCCGATTTGGGTTTGAGCTTATCAGGTTGAAACTTTTCACATAAGCATTGCAACCCCAAACTTTAAGAAACGACAGCTTAGGTTTCTTGCCAAACCACAGTTCATATGGTGTCGTCTCAACGGATTTAGATGGTGCCCTATTTAACGTGAATGCAGCTGTCTCTAATGCATAACCCCAAAACTATAGTGGTAAATCGGTAAGAGACATCATAGATTGCACTATATCCAATACAGTACGGTTATGACGTTCGGACACACCATTATGCTATGGTGTTCCAGGTGGCATGAGTTTGTAAAACTATTCCACATTGTTTTAATTGAAGGCCAAACTCATAACTCAAATATTCACCTCCACGATCAGATCGCAGAAACTTTATTTTCTTGTTACGATGATTTTCCACTTCACTCTGAATTTCTTTTGAACTTTTCAAATGTTTCAGACTTATGTTTCATCAAGTAGATATACCCATATCTGCTCAAATCATCTGTGAAGGTCAGAAAATAACGATACCCGCCGTGAGCCTCAACACTTCATCGGACCGCATACATCGATATGTATTATTTCCAATAAGTCATTAGCTCGCTCCATTGTTCTGTAGAACGGAGTCTTAGTCATATTGCCCATGAGGCATGGTTCGCAAGCATCAAATGATTCATAATCAAGTGATTCCAAAAGCCCATCAGCATGGAGTTTCTTCATGCGCTTTACACCAATATGACCTAAACGGCAGTGCCACAAATAAGTTGCACTATCATTATCAACTTTGCATCTTTTGGCATCAATATTATGAATATGTGTATCACTACGATCGAGATTCAATAAACCATTTATATTGAGTGTATGACCATAGAAGGTTTTATTCATTTAAACAGAACAACAATTATTCTCTGACTTAAATGAATAACCGTATCGCAATAAACATGATCCAATCATATTCATGCTCAACGCAAATACCAAATAACATTTATTTAGGTCCAACACTAATCCCGAAGGTAGAGGGAGTGTGCGATGGTGATCTTATCAACCTTGGAATCACTTCCAACACACATCGTTACCTCGTCATTAACTAGTCTCTGTTCATTTTGCAACTCCTGTTTCGAGTTACTAATGTTAGCAACTGAACCAGTATCAAATACCCAGGGGCTACTATGAACACTAGTAAAATACACATCAATAACATGTATATCAAATATACCTTTGTTCACTTTGCCATCCTTCTTATCCGCCAAATACTTGGGGCAGTTCCGCTTCCAGTGACCAGTCCCTTTGCAGTAGAAGCACTCAGTTTCAGGCTTAGGTCCAGACTTGGGCTTCTTCCCGGGAGTAGCAACTTGCTTGCTATTCTTCTTGAAGTTCCCCTTCTTCCCTTTGCCCTTTTCTTGAAACTAGTGGTCTTGTTAACCATCAAAACTTGATGCTCTTTCTTGATTTCTACCTTCGTTGATTTCAGCATCACGAAGAGCTCGGGAATCGTTTTTGTCATCCCTTGCATATTATAGTTCATCACGAAGTTCCAGTAACTTGGTGATAGTGACTAGAGAATTCTGTCAATTACTATCTTATCCGGAAGATTAACTCTCACTTGATTCAAGCAACTGTAGTACTCAGACATTCTGAGCACATGCTCACTGGTTGAGCTATTCTCCTCCATCTTGTAGGCGAAGTACTTGTCAGAGGTCTCATACCTCTCGACACGGGCATGAGTCTGAAATACCAATTTCATCTCTTTGGAACATCTCATATGCTCCGTGGCGTTCAAAACATTTTGAAGTCCCGATTCTAAGCCGTAAAGCATGGTGCACTAAACTATCAAGTAGTCATCATATCGAGCTTGCCAAACGTTCATAACGTCTGCATCTGCTCCTGCAATAGGTCTGTCATTTAGCGGTGCATCAAGGACATAATTCTTCTGTGTAGCAATGAGGATAATCCTCAGATCACGGAACCAGTCCGTATCATTGCTACTATCATCTTTCAACTTAGTTTTCTCCAGGAACATATCAAAAATAAAACAGGAGAGCTATATGCGAGCTATTGATCTACAACATAATTTGCAAATACTACCAGGACTAAGTTCATGATAAATTAAAGTTCAATTAATCATATTACTTAAGAACTCCCACTTAGATATACATCCCTCTAATCATCTAAGTGATCACGTGATCCAAATCAACTAAACTATGTCCGATCATCACGTGAGATGGAGTAGTTTTCAATGGTGAACATCACTATGTTGATCATATCTACTATATGATTCACGCTCGACCTTTCGGTCTCAGTGTTCCGAGGCCATATCTGCATATGCTAGGCTCGTCAAGTTTAACCCGAGTATTCTGCGTGTGCAAAACTGGCTTGCACCCGTTGTATGTGAACGTAGAGCTTATCACACCCGATCATCACGTGGTGTCTCGGCACGACGAACTGTAGCAACGGTGCATACTTAGGGAGAACACTTGTACCTTGAAATTTAGTGAGAGATCATCTTATAATGCTACCGCCGTACTAAGCAAAATAAGATGCATAAAAGGATTAACATCACATGTAATTCAATATGTGACATGATATGGCCATCATCATCTTGTGCTCTTGATCTCCATCATCGAAGCACCGTCATGATCTTCATCGTCACCGGCGCCCCAGCTTGATCTCCATCGTTACCGGCGCCCCAGCATGATCTCCATCGAAGCATCATTGTCGTCTCGCCAACTTATTGCTTCTACGACTATCGCTACCGCTTAGTGATAAAGTAAAGCAATTACATGGCGATTGCATTGCATACAATAAAGCGACAACCATATGGCTCCTGCCGGTTGCTGGTAACTTTGTTACAAAACATGATCATCTCATACAACAAATTATATCACATCATGTCTTGACCATATCACATCACAGCAAGCCCTGCAAAAACAAGTTAGATGTCCTCTACTTTGTTGTTGCAAGTTTTACGTGGCTGCTACGGGCTTCTAGCAAGAACTGTTCTTACCTACGCATCAAAACCACAACATGGTGTAGTGATTGCTTTTTGATCTTCTAAAAGAACCCTCTTCATTGAAACCGATTCAACTAAAGTGAGAGAGACAGACACCCGCCAGTCACCTTTAAGCAACGAGTGCTCGCAGCGGTGAAACCAGTCTCGCGTAAGCGTACGCGTAATGTCGGTCCGGGCCGCTTCATCTCACAATACCGCTGAACCAAGTAACAACTAGTAACGGCAAGCAATATGTATACACCCACGCCCACAACTCCTTTGTGTTCTACTCGTGCAAATAACATCTACGCATAGACCTGGCTCATGATGCCACTGTTAGGGAACGTAGTATTTCAAAAAATTTCCTACGATCACGCAAGATCTATCTAGGAGAAGCATAGCAACGAGCGGGGAGAGTGTGTCTACATACACTCGTAGACCGAAAGCGGAAGCATTTAGTAACGCGGTTGATGTAGTCGAACGTCTTCGCGATCCAACCGATCAAGTACCGAACACACGGCACCTCCGCGATCTGCACACGTTCAGCTCGGTGACGTCCCTCGTACTCTTGATCCAGCTGAGGCCGAGGGAGAGTTTCGTCAGCACGACGGCGTGGTGACGGTGATGATGAAGTGATTCTGGCAGGGCTTCGCCTAAGCTCTCCGAAAATATGACCGAGGTGGAAATCTGTGGAGGGGGGCACCGCACACGGTTAAACCAATCTTTTCTGTGTCTATGGGGTGCCCCTTGCCCCCGTATATAAAGAAGCAAGGGGGAGGCCGGCCGGCCCTCCTAGGGTGCGCCCCACAAGGGGAGTCCTACTAGGACTACTAGTCCTAGTAGGATTCCACCAAGAGGGAGAGAGGGGGAAGGAAGGAGAGGGAGAGGGAGAAGGAAAGGGGGCGCCGCCCCCCCTTCCCTAGTGTAATTCGGACCCAAGGGGGAGGGGGTGCGCGGCCTGCCCTGGCCACCCCTCTCTCTCTCCACTAAGGCCCATGAGGCCCATTAGTTCCCCCGGGGGGTTCCGGTAGACACTCAGTTTTTACCCGAAACCATCCGGAACACTTCCGGTGTCCGAATAACATGATCCAATATATCAATCTTTATGTCTCGACCATTTCGAGACTCCTCGTCATGTCCGTGATCACATCCGGGACTCCGAACTACCTTCGGTACATCAAAACACATAAACTCATAATACCGATCGTCATAGAACGTTAAGCGTGCGGACCCTACGGGTTCGAGAACTATGTAGACATGACCGAGACTTATCTCCGGTCAATAACCAATACCGGAACCTGGATGCTCATATTGGCTCCCACATATTCTACGAAGATCTTTATCGGTCAAACCGCATAACAACATACGTTGTTCCCTTTGTCATCGGTATGTTACTTGCCCGAGATTCGATCGTCGGTATCATCATACCTAGTTCAATCTCGTTACCGGCAAGTCTCTTTACTCGTTCCGTAATGCATCATCCCGTTGTTGGGGAACGTAGCAGAATTTTAAAATTTTCTACGCATCACCAAGATCAATCTATGGAGTCATCTAGCAACGAGTGAGAGGGGAGTGTATCTACATACCCTTGTAGATCGCGAGCGGAAGCGTTCAAGAGAACGGGGTTGATGGAGTCGTACTCGTCGTGATCCAAATCACCGATGACCGAGCGCCGAACGGACGGCACCTTCGCGTTCAACACACGTACGGAGCAGAGACGTCTCCTCCTTCTTGATCCAGCAAGGGGGGAGGAGAGGTTGATGGAGATCCAGCAGCACGACGGTGTGGTGGTGGAAGCAGCGGGATTTCAGCAGGGCTTCGCCAAGCGCTACTGGAGGAGGAAGAGGTGTCACGGGAGGGAGAGGGAGGCGCCAGGGGCTGAGCTGTTTCTCCCATGCACCTCCCCACTATATATAGGGGTGGAGGGGGCTGGTTTCTTGCCCTCCAAGTCCATTGGGGCGTTGGCAAAGGTGGAAGGAAAGAAATCCCATCCTTTCCCTTCCCCACCGATTGTTATCCCCCTTTTTTAGGGATCTTGATCTTATCCCTTCGGGATATGATCTTATTCCTTCTAAGGGGGAATCTTGGTGCGCCTTGACTAGGGGTGTGGGGCCTTGCCCCCACTACCCACGTTCATGTGGGTCCCCCCATGCAGGTGGGCCCCACTCCGGAACCTTCTCGGTACAATACCGAAAAATCCCAAACATTTTCCGGTGGCCAAAATAGGACTTCCCATATATAAATCTTTACCTCCGGACCATTCCGGAACTCCTCGTGACGTCCAGGATCTCATCCGAGACTCCGAACAACCTTCGGGTTACCGCATAATAATATCTCTATAACCCTAGCGTCACCGAACCTTAAGTGTGTAGACCCTACGGGTTCGGGAGACACGCAGACATGACCGAGACGACTCTCCGGTCAATAACCAACAGCGGGATCTGGATACCCATGTTGGCTCCCACATGCTCCTCGATGATCTCATCGGATGAACCACGATGTCGAGGATTCAATCAATCCCGTACGCAATTCCCTTTGTCTATCGGTACGATACTTGCCCGAGATTCGATCGTCGGTATCTCGATACCTTGTTCAATCTCGTTACCGGCAAGTCTCTTTACTCGTTTCCGTAACACATCATCCCATGAACAACTCCTTGATCACATTGAGCTCATTATGATGATGTCCTACCGAGTGGGCCCAGAGGTACCTCTCCGTTACATGGAGTGACAAATCCCAGTCTCGATTCGTGCCAACCCAACAGATACTTTCAGAGATACCCGTAGTGCACCTTTATAGCCACCCAGTTACGTTGTGACGTTTGGTGCACCCAAAGCACTCCTACGGTATCCGGGAGTTGCACAATCTCATGGTCTAAGGAAAAGTTACTTGACATTGGAAAAGCTTTAGCAAACGAACTACACGATCTAGTGCTAGGCTTAGGATTGGGTCTTGTCCATCACATCATTCTCCTAATGATGTGATCCCGTTATCAATGACATCCAATGTCCATGGTCAGGAAACCGTAACCATCTATTGATCAACGAGCTAGTCAACTAGAGGCTTACTAGGGACATGTTGTGGTCTATGTATTCACACATGTATTACGATTTCCGGATAACACAATTATAGCATGAATAACAGACAATTATCATGAACAAGGAAATATAATAATAACTATTTTATTATTGCCTCTAGGGCATATTTCCAACAGTCTCCCACTTGCACTAGAGTCAATAATCTAGTTACATTGTGATGAATCGAACACCCATAGAGTACTGGTGTTGATCATGTTTTGCTCGTGAAAGAGGTTTAGTCAACGGATCTGCTACATTCAAATCCGTGTGCACTTTACAAATATCTATGTCTCCATCTTGAACATGTTCACGTATGGAGTTGAAGCGACGCTTGATATGCCTGGTCCTTTTGTGAAACCTGGGCTCCTTGGCAAGGGCAATAGCTCCAGTGTTGTCACAGAAGAGAGCCATTGGACCCGACGCATTTGGAATGACTCCTAGGTCGGTGATGAACTCCTTCATCCATACTGCTTCGTGTGCTGCCTCCGAGGCTGCTATGTACTCCGCTTCGCATGTAGAACCCGCCACGACGCTTTGCTTGCAACTGCACCAGCTTACCGCTCCACCATTCCAAATATACACGTATCCGGTTTGTGACTTGGAGTCATCCGGATCTGTGTCGAAGCTAGCGTCGACGTAACCCTTTACGACGAGCTCTTCGTCACCTCCATATACGAGAAACATATCCTTAGTCCTTTTCAGGTACTTCAGGATGTTCTTAACCGCTGTCCAGTGTTCCTTGCCGGGATTACTTTGGTACCTACCTACCAAACTTACAGCAAGGTTTACATCAGGTCGGGTACACAGCATGGCATACATAATAGACCCTATGGCTGAGGCATAGGGGATGACACTCATCTCTTCTATATCTTTTGCCGTGGTCGGGCATTGAGCCGAGCTCAATTTCACACCTTGCAATACAGGCAAGAACCCCTTCTTGGACTGATCCATATTGAACTTCTTCAATATCTTATCAAGGTATGTGCTTTGCGAAAGACCTATGAGGCGTCTCGATCTATCTCTATAGATCTTGATGCCTAATATATAAGCAGCTTCTCCAAGGTCCTTCATTGAAAAACACTTATTCAAGTAGGCCTTTATACTTTCCAAGAATTCTATATCATTTCCCATCAGCAGTATGTCATCCACATATAATATGAGAAATGCTACAGAGCTCCCACTCACTTTCTTGTAAACACAGGCTTCTCCATAAGTCTGTGTGAAACCCAAACGCTTTGATCATCTCGTCAAAGCGAATGTTCCAACTCCGAGATGCTTGCACCAGCCCATAGATTGAGCGCTGGAGCTTGCATACCTTGTCAGCATTCTCAGGGTCGACAAAACCTTCCGGTTGTATCATATACAACTCTTCCTTAAGAAAACCATTAAGGAATGCCGTTTTGACGTCCATTTGCCATATCTCATAATCATAGTATGCGACAATTGCTAACATGATTCTGACGGATTTCAGCTTCACTACGGGTGAGAAAGTCTCATCGTAGTCAACCCCTTGAACTTGTCGATAACCCTTAGCGACAAGCCGAGCCTTATAGATGGTCACATTACCATCCGCGTCAGTCTTCTTCTTAAAGATCCATTTATTTTCTATGGCTTGCCGATCATCGGGCAAGTCAGTCAAAGTCCATACTTCGTTTTCATACATGGATCCTATCTCGGATTTCATGGCTTCAAGCCATTTGTCGGAATCCGGGCCCGCCATCGCTTCTTCATAGTTCGAAGGTTCACTGTTGTCTAACAACATGATTTCCAGGACAGGATTGCCATACCACTCTGGTGCGGAACGTGTCCTCGTGGACCTTCGAAGTTCAGTGGTAGCTTGATCATGATCATTATCAATAACTTCCTCTCTAGCCGGTGTAGGCTCCACAGAAACATTTTCCTGTGCTGCGCTACTCTCCGGTTCGAGGGTCATCTCATCAAGCTCCACTTTCCTCCCATTTACTTCTTTCGAGAGAAACTCTTTCTCTAGAAAGGATCCATTCCTGGCAACAAAGATCTTGCCCTCGGATCTTAGGTAGAAGGTATACCCAATAGTTTCCTTAGGGTATCCTATGAATACGCATTTTTCCGACTTGGGTTCGAGCTTCTCTGGTTGAAGTTTCTTCACATAAGCATCGCATCCCCAAACTTTCAGAAACGACAGCTTAGGTTTCTTCCCAAACCATAATTCATACGGTGTCGTCTCAACGGATTTTGACGGTGCCCTATTTAAAGTGAATGCGGCAGTCTCTAAAGCATAACCCCAAAAGGATAGCGGTAAATCGGTAAGAGACATCATAGATCGCACCATATCCAATAGAGTGCGATTACGACGTTCGGACACACCATTACGCTGAGGTGTTCCAGGCGGCGTGAGTTGTGAAACAATTCCATATTTCCTTAAGTGCGTGCCAAATTCATGACTCAAATATTCTCCTCCACGATCTGATCGTAAGAACTTTATTTTCTTGTCACGTTGATTCTCAACCTCACTCTGAAATTCCTTGAACTTTTCAAAGGTCTCAGACTTGTGCTTCATCAAGTAGACATACCCATATCTACTCAAATCATCGGTGAGGGTGAGAACATAACGATAACCACCGCGAGCCTCAACACTCATTGGACCACACACATCAGTATGTATGATCTCCAATAAGTTGGTTGCTCGCTCCATTGTTCCGGAGAACGGAGTCTTGGTCATCTTGCCCAAGAGGCATGGTTCGCATCTGTCAAATGATTCATAATCAAGAGACTCCAAAAGTCCATCTGCATGGAGTTTCTTCATGCGTTTAACACCGATATGACCAAGGCGGCAGTGCCACAAGTATGTGGGACTATAGTTATCAACCTTGCATTTCTTGGCATTCACATTATAAACATGTGTAACATCACGTTCGAGATTCAATAAAAATAAACCATTCACCAGCGGGGCATGACCATAAAACATATCTCTCATAAAATAGAACAACCATTATTCTCAGATTTAAATGAGTAGCCATCTCGCATTAAGCGAGATCCAGATACAATGTTCATGCTCAAAGCTGGTACTAAATAACAATTATTGAGGTTTAAAACTAATCCCGTAGGTAGATGCAGAGGTAGCGTGCCGACGGCGATCACATCGACCTTGGAACCATTCCCGACGCGCATCGTCACCTCGTCCTTTGCCAGTCTACGCTGATTCCGCAGTTCCTGCTTTGAGTTACAAATATGAGCAACCGCACCGGTATCAAATACCCAGGAACTACTACGAGTGCTGGTAAGGTACACATCAATTACATGTATATCATATATACCTTTGGTATTGCCGGCCTTCTTGTCCGCCAAGTACTTAGGGCAGTTTCGCTTCCAGTGACCGTTTCCCTTGCAATAAAAGCACTCAGTCTCAGGCTTGGGTCCATTCTTCGACTTCTTCCCGGCAGCTGGCTTACCGGGCGCGGCAACTCCCTTGCCGTCCTTCTTGAAGTTCTTCTTACCCTTGCCCTTCTTGAACTTAGTGGTTTTATTCACCATCAACACTTGATGTTCCTTTCTGATCTCTGCCTCCGCTAACTTCAGCATCGCATATACCTCAGGAATGGTCTTTTCCATCCCCTGCATGTTGAAGTTCATCACGAAGCTCTTGTAGCTAGGTGGAAGCGACTGAAGGATTCTGTCAACGACCGCGTCATCCGGGAGATTAACTCCCAGCTGAGACAAGCGGCTGTGCAACCCAGACATTTTGAGTATGTGCTCGCTGACAGAACTATTTTCCTCCATCTTACAGCTGTAGAACTTATCGGAGACTTCATATCTCTCGATCCGGGCATGAGCTTGGAAAACCATTTTCAGCTCTTCGAACATCTCATATGCTCCGTGATGCTCAAAACGCTTTTGGAGCCCCGGTTCTAAGCTGAAGAGCATGCCGCACTGAACGAAGGAGTGATCATCGGTGCGTGTCTGCCAAACATTCAAATCGTCTGGCAGTGCTGGGAGAGCAGGTGGGTCACCTAACGGTGCTTCAAGGACATATGATTTCTTGGCAGCTATGAGGATAATCCTCAGGTTACGGACCCAGTCCGCATAGTTGCTACCATCGTCTTTCAGCTTGTTTTTCTCTAGGAACGCGTTGAAGTTGAGGGTAACATTAGCGTTGGCCATTTGATCTACAAGATAGATATGTAACATTTAGACTAAGTTCATGACAATTAAGTTCATCTAATCAAATTATGTAATTAACTCCCACTCAGATAGACATCCCTCTCGTCATCTAAGTGATTACATGATCCGAATCGACTAGGCCGTGTCCGATCATCACGTGAGACGGACTAGTCATCAACGGTGAACATCCCCATGTTGATCGTATCTTCTATACGACTCATGCTCGACCTTTCGGTCTCTTGTGTTCCGAGGCCATGTCTGTACATGCTAGGCTCGTCAAGTCAACCTAAGTGTATTGCTGTGTAAATCTGGCTTACACCCGTTGTATTCGAACGTTAGAATCTATCACACCCGATCAACACGTAGTGCTTCGAAACAACGAACCTTCGCAACGGTGCACAGTTAGGGGGAACACTTTCTTGAAATTTTAGTAAGGGATCATCTTATATATGCTACCGTCGTTCTAAGCAAATAAGATGCAAAAACATGATAAACATCTCATGCAATCAAAATAGTGACATGATATGGCCATTATCACTTTGCTCCTTTTGATCTCCATCTTCGGGGCTCCATGATCATCATCGTCACCGGCATGACACCATGATCTCCATCATCGTGTCTTCATGAAGTTGTCTCGCCAACTATTACTTCTACTACTACGGCCAACGGTTAGCAATAAAGTAAAGTAATTACATGGCGAATTTCAATGACACGCAGGTCATATAATAAATTAAGACAACTCCTATGGCTCCTGCCGGTTGTCATACTCATCGACATGCAAGTCGTGATTCCTATTACAAGAACATGATCATCTCATACATCACATATATCATTCATCACATCCTTTGGCCATATCACATCACAAAGCACTTGCTGCAAAAACAAGTTAGACGTCCTCTAATTGTTGTTGCAAGTTTTTACGTGGCTGCTATAGGTTTCTAGCAAGAACGTTTCTTACCTACGCCAAAACCACAACGTGATATGCCAATTTCTATTTACCCTTCATAAGGACCCTGTTCATCGAATCCGATCCGACTAAAGTGGGAGAGACAGACACCCGCTAGCCACCTTATGCAACTAGTGCATGTCAGTCGGTGGAACCTGTCTCACGTAAGCGTACGTGTAAGGTCGGTCCGGGCCGCTTCATCCCACAGTGCCGCCGAATCAAGATAAGACTAGTAACGGCAAGAAAATTGACAAATCGACGCCCACAACTACTTTGTGTTCTACTCGTGCAAGATACTACGCATAGACCTGGCTCATGATGCCACTGTTGGGGAACGTAGCAGAATTTTAAAATTTTCTACGCATCACCAAGATCAATCTATGGAGTCATCTAGCAACGAGTGAGAGGTGAGTGTATCTACATACCCTTGTAGATCGCGAGCGGAAGCGTTCAAGAGAACGGGGTTGATGGAGTCGTACTCGTCGTGATCCAAATCACCGATGACCGAGCGCCGAACGGACGGCACCTCCGCGTTCAACACACGTACGGAGCAGAGACGTCTCCTCCTTCTTGATCCAGCAAGGGGGGAGGAGAGGTTGATGGAGATCCAGCAGCACGACGGTGTGGTGGTGGAAGCAGCGGGATTTCAGCAGGGCTTCGCCAAGCGCTACTGGAGGAGGAAGAGGTGTCACGGGAGGGAGAGGGAGGCGCCAGGGGCTGAGCTGTTTCTCCCATGCACCTCCCCACTATATATAGGGGTGGAGGGGGCTGGTTTCTTGCCCTCCAAGTCCATTGGGGTGTTGGCAAAGGTGGAAGGAAAGAAATCCCATCCTTTCCCTTCCCCACCGATTGTTATCCCCCTTTTTTAGGGATCTTGATCTTATCCCTTCGGGATATGATCTTATTCCTTCTAAGGGGGAATCTTGGTGCGCCTTGACTAGGGGTGTGGGGCCTTGCCCCCAGTACCCACGTTCATGTGGGTCCCCCCATGCAGGTGGGCCCCACTCCAGAACCTTCTAGAACCTTCTCGGTACAATACCGAAAAATCCCGAACATTTTCCGGTGGCCAAAATAGGACTTCCCCTATATAAATCTTTACCTCCGGACCATTCCGGAACTCCTCGTGACGTCCAGGATCTCATCCGAGACTCCGAACAACCTTCGGGTTACCGCATACTAATATCTCTATAACCCTAGCGTCACCGAACCTTAAGTGTGTAGACCCTACGGGTTCGGGAGACACGCAGACATGACCGAGACGACTCTCCGGTGAATAACCAACAGCGGGATCTGGATACCCATGTTGGCTCCCACATGCTCCTCGATGATCTCATCGGATGAACCACGATGTCGAGGATTCAATCAATCCCGTACGCAATTCCCTTTGTCTATCGGTACGATACTTGCCCGAGATTCGATCGTCGGTATCTCGATACCTTGTTCAATCTCGTTACCGGCAAGTCTCTTTACTCGTTTCCGTAACACATCATCCCGTGAACAACTCCTTGATCACATTGAGCTCATTATGATGATGTCCTACCGAGTGGGCACAGAGGTACCTCTCCGTTACATGGAGTGACAAATCCCAGTCTCGATTCGTGCCAACCCAACAGATACTTTCGGAGATACCCGTAGTGCACCTTTATAGCCACCCAGTTACGTTGTGACGTTTGGTGCACCCAAAGCACTCCTACGGTATCCGGGAGTTGCACAATCTCATGGTCTAAGGAAAAGTTACTTGACATTGGAAAAGCTTTAGCAAACGAACTACACGATCTAGTGCTAGGCTTAGGATTGGGTCTTGTCCATCACATCATTCTCCTAATGATGTGATCCCGTTATCAATGACATCCAATGTCCATGGTCAGGAAACCGTAACCATCTATTGATCAACGAGCTAGTCAACTAGAGGCTTACTAGGGACATGTTGTGGTCTATGTATTCACACATGTATTACGATTTCCGGATAACACAATTATAGCATGAATAACAGACAATTATCATGAACAAGGAAATATAATAATAACCATTTTATTATTGCCTCTAGGGCATATTTCCAACACCCGTAACTAACTCATTAGTCACATTGCTTGCAAGGCTTCATATGATGTGCATTACCGAGAGGGCCCAGAGATACCTCTCCGACAATCGGAGTGACAAATCCTAATCTCGATCTATGCCAACTCAACAAACACCATCGGAGACACCTGTAGAGCATCTTTATATTCACCCAGTTACGTTGTGACATTTGATAGCACACTAAGTGTTCCTCCGATATTCGGGAGTTGCATAGTCTCATAGTCATAGGAACATGTATAAGTCATGAAGAAAGCAATAGCAATAAACTTAACGATCATTATGCTAAGCTAACGGATGGGTCTTGTCCATCACATCATTCTCCTAATGATGTGATCCCGTTCATCAAATGACAACACATGTCCATGGCTAGGAAACTTAACCATCTTTGATTAACGAGCTAGTCAAGTAGAGGCATACTAGGGACACTCTGTTTGTCTATGTATTCACACATGTACTAAGTTTCCGGTTAATACAATTCTAGCATGAATAATAAACATTTATCATGAAATAAGGAAATAAATAATAACTTTATTATTGCCTCTAGGGCATATTTCCTTCACGCCCCAGGGCCCAGGTGCGTGGTGGTGGGTTGTGCCCTCCTTGTAAGTCGGTTGGAGCTCTACTTCGGGCGCAAGGAATCTTATATCCGAAAAAAAAATCGTGTTAAAATCTCAGCGCAATCGGAGTTACGGATCTCCGGGAATATAAGAAACGGTTTTTGGCGAGAAAACAAAAACGCGAAACAGAAGAGAACGGAGAGGGAGATCCAATCTCGGAGGGGCTCCTGCCCCTCCGCCGCCATGGAGGCCATGGACAAGAGGGTGAACTATCCTCCCATCTAGGGGGGAGGCCAAGGAAGAAGAAGAAGAAGGAGGGGGGCTCTCTCCCCCTCTCTCCTGGTGGCGCCGGAGCGCCGCCAGGGCAATCATCGTGACGACGATCTACACCAACAACTTCGCCGCCGTCAACACCAACTCTCTCCCCCTCTATGTAGCGGTGTAACACCTCTTTTCCCCGCTGTAATCTCTACTTAAACATGGTGCTCAACTCCATATATTATTTCCCAATGATATTTGGCTATCCTATGATGTTTGAGTAGATCCGTTTTGTCCTATGGGTTGATAGATGATCATGATTGGTTTGAGTTGTATATTTTATTTTGGTGCTGTCCTACAATGCCCTCCGTGTCGCGCAAACGTGAGGGATCCCCACTATAGGGTGTTGTAATACGTTCATGGTTCGCTTATGGTGGGTGGCGTGAGTGACAGAAGCATAGACCCGAGTTTGGGGGTCATTGTGTATGGGATAAAGAGGACTTGATACTTAATGCTATGGTTGGGTTTTACCTTAATGATCTTTGGTAGTTGCGGATGCTTGCTAGAGTTCCAATCATAAGTGCATATGATCCAAGTAGAGAAAGTATGTTAGCTCATGCCTCTCCCTCATATAAAATTGCAACAATGATTACCGGTTTAGTTATCAATCACCTAGGGATAAATAACTTTCTTGTGTGACAAAACCTTTTTATTAAACAACTAACTTTTATTATCTTGCAACGTACTCCTAGTTTTATTCTCGCAAAGTACTTCTAGATTTATTCCTGTTTTAGGTAAAGCAAACCTTAAAGTGTGCATAGAGTTGTATCGGTGGTCGATAGAACTTGAGGGAATATTTGTTCTACCTTTAGCTCCTTGTTGGGTTCGACACTCTTATTTATCGAAAAAGTCTACAAACGATCCCCTATACTTGTGGGTTATCAAGATCTTTCTCTGGCGCTGTTGCCGGGGAGCAATAGCGTGGGGTGAATATTCTTGTGTATGCTTGTTTGCTTTATCACTAAGTAGTTTTTATTTTGTGCTCTTGTTTTCTATCTTTAGTTATGGGTAGTAAATGTAAAATACCAAAAAAATTAGTTGTACCTGCTAAACCGATGGTTGAAGAACTACCCAAAATCTATCATACTGCTGAAGCTTTCTACTTGGATCATCTTCGATCCCTATGTGCTCGTGCTGAAAACCCAACTAGTTTAGTTGAGGGAAAATCATTAAATGAGCATGCTTATTTTGTGCAACACCGCTTATCTCAAAAAGGTAAACTTTTACGACATCAAATTAATACTATGCAATGCTATGCTTGGAATTTATGTGAATTATATCATTTTACTTGTTGTTCTGAAGACCCTAAGAAACACCTTCCCTACCTATGTGAGTTTAGTGATAATGGAATCTTATCTTCTTATGGCAAGGGTGTTTATAATTACTTTGATGTTGAACAAATTGAAGAATTTGTTGCTTTTAAGGGTGCTTATGAAATTGCTTCTTTGATTGAAAAGTATGATGCTACTCTTTACAAATCTGAAAATTTTGCCATACTTAAATATTGCTATGAAAATTATGCTTCTGATGCTTATGTTAAACCATATATTGAGGACCCCTTCGCTGTCCAAGAGGAGACTAATATTTTGCAGGAGTCTATGGAAGAAGAAATTGATGAAATTGTGAGCTCATTAGATGAAAAAGATGAGGAGGAGAGCGAAGAACAAAAGGAGGAAGAGCGGATTGATCACCCGTGCCCACCTTCTAATGAGAGTAACTCTTTATCCCATATATTGTTCAATTACCCTTCGTGCTTACCGAAGGATGAATGCTATGATAATTGCTATGATCCCATTGATTCATTTGAAATATCCATTTTTGATGAACTTGATGCTTGCTATGCTTGTGGCCAAGATGCCAATTTGAATTATGCTTATGGAGATGAACTTGCTATAGTTCCTTATGTTAAGAATTAAATTGTTGCTATTGCACCCACACACGATAGTCCTATTATCTTTTTGAATTCTCCAAACTACACTATATCGGAGAAGTTTGCCCTTATTAAGGATTATATTGATGGGTTGCCTTTTACCGTTTCACATGATGATTTTGATGAATATAATATGCATGTGCTTGCTGCTCCTACTTGCAATTATTATGAGAGAGGAACTACATCTCAACCTCTCTATGTTTCCAACACGATAAAATTGCAAGAAACTGATTATGCTATGTATTGGCCTTTAGTTGATGTGCATGAATTGTTATTTTATGACATGCCGATGCATAGGAAGAGAGTTAGACTTCGTCATTGCATGATATATGTTGCTTTGTTCTCCTTACTAAATTACAAATCATTGCTAATTAAAATTGGCTTTGATATACCTTGGGATCCGGGTGGATCCATTACTTGAGCACTTTATGCCTAGCTTAATGGCTTTAAAGAAAGCGCTGCCAGGGAGACAACCCGGAAGTTTTAGAAAGTCATTTTATTCTGTTGAGTGCTTTTATAAAGTTTAAAAACAAAAAATATAGAGGGGAACTTAAAACTTTACAAAAAGAAAAGTGAAAGTGAGAAAGACGAACACCGTTGAAGTGGGGGATATCCTTGAACTTTGTTCATGCCCATGGAAACTTTGTGAATCTCAATTACGGAAAATTTTAAACAAAAATAATTATCCCCTTTTACAAATCCATTGTATTATAAAAATAATGTGCCAAGATTTGCCTTTAGGATGATTAGATTGCTTGTTGGTATGTGCGGTGTAAAAACATAAACTTTGGCTGTAGTGCGTGAATTTACATTTTTTACTGGAACATCATAAGTTTCTGAAATTTTTACACAGTATTTCTATGAAATTTTTTATTTGTTCCTAATTTTTCATAAGTTTTAGAGTTACAGAAGTATGGTGAATGTTCAGATTCCTACAGACTGTCCTGTTTTTGACAGATTCTGTTTTTGATGCATTGTTTTGCTCGTTTTGATGAAACTATCGATTGTATCAGTGGTATAAGCCATGGAAAAGTTATAATACAGTAGCTACAATGCAAAAAAATATGAATAGGTTTGCAACAATACTCGAAGTAGTGATTTGCATTATTATACTAACGGATCTCACGAGTTTTCTGTTGAGTTTTGTGTGGATGAAGTGTTCAATGATCGAGGAGGTCTCGATATGAGGAGAAGGAGGAGAGGCAAGAGTTCAAGCTTCGGGATTGCCAAGGCACCCCAAGTAAATATTCAAGGAGACTCGAGCGTCTAAGCTTGGGGATGCCCCTGAAGGCATCCCATCTTTGTTCAACAAGTATCGGTATGTTTTCGTCTTTGTTTCGTTCACGTGATATGCGTAAATCTTGGAGCGTCTTTTGTGTTTAGTTTTCACTTTTCTTTTATGCACTATGCTGGTATGAGATAGTCCATGGTTGATTTATAGAATTCTCATTGTACTTCACTTATATCTTTCGAGTATGGCTTTATAGAATGCTTCATGTGCTTCACTTATATCATTTGAAGTTTGGATTGCCTGTTTCTCTTCACATAGAAAACCGTTATTCGTAGAATGCTCTTTTGCTTCACTTATATTTTTTAGAGCATGGTATTTTATAGAAAGAATTAAACTCTCTTGCTTCACTTATATCTATTTAGAGAGTCAACAGGAATTGGTCAATTGCATGGTTAGTCATGAAATCCTACATAAAACTTATGGATCACTGAATATGATATGTTTGATTCCTTGCAATAGTTTTGCGATATAGAGATGATAATGTGTGGGAGGTACTAGTAAATGGTTGTGGTTAGTATGAATATTGGTGTTAAGGTTTGTGATTCCCGAAGCATGCACGTATAGTCTCTCGTTATGCTATGAAGTTGGAGCATGATTTATTATTGATTGTCTTTCTTATGAGTGGCGTTCGGGGACGAGCGATGGTCTTTTCCTACCAATCTATCCCCCTAGGGGCATGCGTAGTAGTACTTTGCTTCGAGGGCTAATAAACTTTTGCAATAAGTATATGAGTTCTTTATGACTAATGTGAGTCTATGGATTATACACACCCTTACCTTTCCGCAATTTGCTAGCCTCTACGGTACCGTGCATTGCCCTTTCTCACCTCGAGAGTCGGTGCAAACTTCGCCGGTGCATCCAAACCCCGTGATATGATACGCTCTATCACACATAAGCCTTATTATATCTTCCTCAAAACAGCCACCATACCTACCTATTATGGCCTTTCCATAGCCATTCCGAGATATATTGCCATGCAACTTCCACCGCTTCCGTTCGATGACTTGAGCATTCATTGTCATATTGCTTTGCATGATCATATAGCTTACATAGTATTTGTGGCTCAGCCACCGTTCATCATTTTTTATGCATGTTACGCCAGATCATTGCACATCCTGGTACACTGCCAGAGGCATTCATATAGAGTCATACTTTGTTCTAGGTATCGAGTTGTAACTAAATAGAAGTGTGATGATCATCAATATTCATTATTAGAGCATGTCCCAATGAGGAAAGGATGATGGAGACTATGATTCCCCCACAAGTCAGGATGGGACTCCGGACAAAAAGAGAGAAAAAAAAGAAAAAGAAAAAGAAAGAGAAAACAAAATAGACAAAGAGAGAAGGGGCATGCTAATTCCACACTTGTGCTTCGAAGTAGCACCATGTTTTTCATATAGAGAGTCTCCTATGTTGTCACTTTCATATACTAGTGGGAATTTTTCATTATAGAGTTAGATGCACACCCACTTAGTTTTCATGTTGAGCTTTCATACACTTATAGCTCTTAGTGCATCCGTTGCATGGCAATCCCTACTCCTCGCATTGATATCAATTGATGGGCATCCCCATAGCCCGTTGATTAGCCGCGTCGATGTGAGACTTTCTTTCTTTTTTTTCCTCTCTATGTTTACCCCTATCATCATACTCTATTCCACGCATAGTGCTATATCCATGGCTTGTGCTCATGTATTGCGTGGGGGTTGAAAAAGCTGAAGCACGTTAAAAAGTATAAACCAATTGCTCGGCTTGTCATCGGGGTTGTGCAAGATAAATACTTTGTGTTAAGAAGACAGAGCACGACAAGACTATATAATTTTGTAGGCACAGCTTTCTTTAGCGTTGATATTTTGAAAGTAACGATTGTTTGTTGGGATGCCTGAGTATTAATGTCTTTATGTCAAATTATAGACTATTGCTTTGAATCGCTCGTGTCTTAATATTCATGCCATGATTAGATATATGATCAAGATTATGCTAGGTAGCATTCCACATCAAAAATTATCTTTTTTTATCATTTACCTACTCGAGGACGAGCAGGAATTAAGCTTGGGGATGCTGATACGTCTCCGTCATATCTATAATTTTTGATTGTTCCATGCCAGTATTATACAACTTTTACATACTTTTGGCAACAATTTATATGATTTATTGGACTAACCTATTGATCCAGTGCCTAGTGCCAGTTCCTGTTTGTTGCATTTTTTTGCTTCGGAGAATATCCATATCAAAGAAGTCCAAATGCGACAAAAATTTACGGCGAATTATTTTGGAATATTTGTGATTTTTGGGAGGTGGAATCAACGCAAATGGGGGCCCACAGCCACCACGAGACACCAGGGTGCGCCCCAGGGCCCAGGTGCATGGTGGTGGGTTGTGCCCTCCTCGTAAGTCGGTTAGAGCTCTACTTCGGAAAAAAATCATGTTAAAATCTCAGCACAATCGGAGTTACGGATCTACGGGAATATCAGAAACGGTTTTCGGCCAGAAAACAAAAACGCGAAACAGAAGAGAACGGAGAGGGAGATCCAATATCGGAGGGGCTCCTGCCCCTTCACGGCCATGGAGGCCATGGACCAGAGGCAGAACTCTCCTCCCATCTGTTGGAAATATGCCCTAGAGGCAATAATAAAATGGTTATTATTATATTTCCTTGTTCATGATAATTGTCTGTTATTCATGCTATAATTGTGTTATCCGGAAATCGTAATACATGTGTGAATACATAGACCACAACATGTCCCTAGTAAGCCTCTAGTTGACTAGCTCGTTGATCAATAGATGGTTACGGTTTCCTGACCATGGACATTGGATGTCATTGATAACGGGATCACATCATTAGGAGAATGATGTGATGGACAAGACCCAATCCTAAGCCTAGCACTAGATCGTGTAGTTCGTTTGCTAAAGCTTTTCCAATGTCAAGTAACTTTTCCTTAGACCATGAGATTGTGCAACTCCCGGATACCGTAGGAGTGCTTTGGGTGCACCAAACGTCACAACGTAACTGGGTGGCTATAAAGGTGCACTACGGGTATCTCCGAAAGTATCTGTTGGGTTGGCACGAATCGAGACTGGGATTTGTCACTCCATGTAACGGAGAGGTACCTCTGGGCCCACTCGGTAGGACATCATCATAATGAGCTCAATGTGATCAAGGGGTTGTTCACGGGATGATGTGTTACGGAAACGAGTAAAGAGACTTGCCGGTAACGAGATTGAACAAGGTATCGAGATACCGACGATCGAATCTCGGGCAAGTATCGTACCGATAGACAAAGGGAATTGCGTACGGGATTGATTGAATCCTCGACATCGTGGTTCATCCGATGAGATCATCGAGGAGCATGTGGGAGCCAACATGGGTATCCAGATCCCGCTGTTGGTTATTGACCGGAGAGTCGTCTCGGTCATGTCTGCGTGTCTCCCGAACCCGTAGGGTCTACACACTTAAGGTTCGGTGACGCTAGGGTTGTAGAGATATTAGTATGCGGTAACCCGAAAGTTGTTCGGAGTCCCGGATGAGATCCCGGACGTCATGAGGAGTTCCGGAATGGTCCGGAGGTAAAGAATTGTATATAGGAAGTCCAGTTTCGGCCACCGGGAAGGTTTCGGGGGTAATCGGTATTGTACCGGGACCACCGGAAGGGTCCCGGGGGTCCACCGGGTGGGGCCACCTATCCCGAAGGGCCCCATGGGCTGAAGTGGGAAGGGAACCAGCCCCTGGTGGGCTGGTGCGCCCCCCTATGGGCCTCCCCTGCGCCTAGGGTTGGGAACCCTAGGGGTGGGGGGCGCCTCCACCTGGCTTGGGGGGCAAGCCACCCCCTTGGCCGCCGCCCCTCCCCTCAGATTGGATCTGAGGGGGCCGGCCCCCTCTCCCCTTCCCCCTATAAATAGTGGAGGGGTGGGAGGGAGGACACACCCCAGCCCCTGGCGCCCCCCTCTCCTCCCGTGACACCTCTCCCTCTCGTTGGTGCTTGGTGAAGCCCTGCCGAGATCCCGCTGCTTCCACCACCACGCCGTCGTGCTGCTGGATCCTCATCAACCTCTCCTTCCCCCTTGCTGGATCAAGAAGGAGGAGACGTCTCTCCCAACCGTACGTGTGTTGAACACGGAGGTGCCGTCCGTTCGGCGCTCGGTCATCGGTGATTTGGATCACGACGAGTACGACTCCATCAACCCCGTTCTCTTGAACGCTTCCGCTCGCGATCTACAAGGGTATGTAGATGCACTCCCCTCTCTCTCGTTGCTAGATGACTCCATAGATTGATCTTGGTGATGCGTAGAAAATTTTAAAATTCTGCTACGATCCCCAACAGTACTGTTGGAAATATGCCCTAGAGGCAATAATAAAATGGTTATTATTATATTTCCTTGTTCATGATAATTGTCTGTTATTCATGCTATAATTGTGTTATCCGGAAATCGTAATACATGTGTGAATACATAGACCACAACATGTCCCTAGTAAGCCTCTAGTTGACTAGCTCGTTGATCAATAGATGGTTACGGTTTCCTGACCATGGACATTGGATGTCATTGATAACGGGATCACATCATTAGGAGAATGATGTGATGGACAAGACCCAATCCTAAGCCTAGCACTAGATCGTGTAGTTCGTTTGCTAAAGCTTTTCCAATGTCAAGTAACTTTTCCTTAGACCATGAGATTGTGCAACTCCCGGATACCGTAGGAGTGCTTTGGGTGCACCAACGTAACTGGGTGGCTATAAAGGTGCACTACGGGTATCTCCGAAAGTATCTGTTGGGTTGGCACGAATCGAGACTGGGATTTGTCACTCCATGTAACGGAGAGGTACCTCTGGGCCCACTCGGTAGGACATCATCATAATGAGCTCAATGTGATCAAGGAGTTGTTCACGGGATGATGTGTTACGGAAACGAGTAAAGAGACTTGCCGGTAACGAGATTGAACAAGGTATCGAGATACCGACGATCGAATCTCGGGCAAGTATCGTACCGATAGACAAAGGGAATTGCGTACGGGATTGATTGAATCCTCGACATCGTGGTTCATCCGATGAGATCATCGAGGAGCATGTGGGAGCCAACATGGGTATCCAGATCCCGCTGTTGGTTATTGACCGAAGAGTCGTCTCGGTCATGTCTGCGTGTCTCCCGAACCCGTAGGGTCTACACACTTAAGGTTCGGTGACGCTAGGGTTATAGAGATATTAGTATGCGGTAACCCGAAGGTTGTTCGGAGTCTCGGATGAGATCCTGGACGTCACGAGGAGTTCCGGAATGGTCCGGAGGTAAAGATTTATATATGGGAAGTCCTATTTTGGCCACCGGAAAATGTTCGGGATTTTTCGGTGTTGTACCGAGAAGGTTCTAGAAGGTTCCGGAGTGGGGCCCACCTGCATGGGGGGACCCACATGAACGTGGGTAGTGGGGGCAAGGCCCCACACCCCTAGTCAAGGCGCACCAAGATTCCCCCTTAGAAGGAATAAGATCATATCCCGAAGGGATAAGATCAAGATCCCTAAAAAAGGGGGATAACAATCGGTGGGGAAGGGAAAGGATGGGATTTCTTTCCTTCCACCTTTGCCAACGCCCCAATGGACTTGGAGGGCAAGAAACCAGCCCCCTCCACCCCTATATATAGTGGGGAGGTGCATGGGAGAAAGAGCACAGCCCCTGGCGCCTCCCTCTCCCTCCCGTGACACCTCTTCCTCCTCCAGTAGCGCTTGGCGAAGCCCTGCTGAAATCCCGCTGCTTCCACCACCACACCGTCGTGCTGCTGGATCTCCATCAACATCTCCTCCCCCCTTGCTGGATCAAGAAGGAGGAGACGTCTCTGCTCCGTACGTGTGTTGAACGCGGAGGTGCCGTCCGTTCGGCGCTCGGTCATCGGTGATTTGGATCACGACGAGTACGACTCCATCAACCCCGTTCTCTTGAACGCTTCCGCTCGCGATCTACAAGGGTATGTAGATACACTCCCCTCTCACTCGTTGCTAGATGACTCCTGTTGGAAATATGCCCTAGAGGCAATAATAAAATGGTTATTATTATATTTCCTTGTTCATGATAATTGTCTGTTATTCATGCTATAATTGTGTTATCCGGAAATCGTAATACATGTGTGAATACATAGACCACAACATGTCCCTAGTAAGCCTCTAGTTGACTAGCTCGTTGATCAATAGATGGTTACGGTTTCCTGACCATGGACATTGGATGTCATTGATAACGGGATCACATCATTAGGAGAATGATGTGATGGACAAGACCCAATCCTAAGCCTAGCACTAGATCGTGTAGTTCGTTTGCTAAAGCTTTTCCAATGTCAAGTAACTTTTCCTTAGACCATGAGATTGTGCAACTCCCGGATACCGTAGGAGTGCTTTGGGTGCACCAAACGTCACAACGTAACTGGGTGGCTATAAAGGTGCACTACGGGTATCTCCGAAAGTTTCTGTTGGGTTGGCACGAATCGAGACTGGGATTTGTCACTCCATGTAACGGAGAGGTACCTCTGGGCCCACTCGGTAGGACATCATCATAATGAGCTCAATGTGATCAAGGAGTTGTTCACGGGATGATGTGTTACGGAAACGAGTAAAGAGACTTGCCGGTAACGAGATTGAACAAGGTATCGAGATACCGACGATCGAATCTCGGGCAAGTATCGTACCGATAGACAAAGGGAATTGCGTACGGGATTGATTGAATCCTCGACATCGTGGTTCATCCGATGAGATCATCGAGGAGCATGTGGGAGCCAACATGGGTATACAGATCCCGCTGTTGGTTATTGACCGGAGAGTCGTCTCGGTCATGTCTGCGTGTCTCCCGAACCCGTAGGGTCTACACACTTAAGGTTCGGTGACGCTAGGGTTATAGAGATATTAGTATGCGGTAACCCGAAGGTTGTTCGGAGTCTCGGATGAGATCCTGGACGTCACGAGGAGTTCCGGAATGGTCCGGAGGTAAAGATTTATATATGGGAAGTCCTATTTTGGCCACCGGAAAATGTTCGGGATTTTTCGGTATTGTACCGAGAAGGTTCTAGAAGGTTCCGGAGTGGGGCCCACCTGCATGGGGGGACCCACATGAACGTGGGTAGTGGGGGCAAGGCCCCACACCCCTAGTCAAGGCGCACCAAGATTCCCCCTTAGAAGGAATAAGATCATATCCCGAAGGGATAAGATCAAGATCCCTAAAAAAGGGGGATAACAATCGGTGGGGAAGGGAAAGGATGGGATTTCTTTCCTTCCACCTTTGCCAATGCCCCAATGGACTTGGAGGGCAAGAAACCAGCCCCCTCCACCCCTATATATAGTGGGGAGGTGCATGGGAGAAACAGCTCAGCCCCTGGCGCCTCCCTCTCCCTCTCGTGACACCTCTTCCTCCTCCAGTAGCGCTTGGCGAAGCCCTGCTGAGATCCCGCTGCTTCCACCACCACACCGTCGTGCTGCTGGATCTCCATCAACCTCTCCTCCCCCCTTGCTGGATCAAGAAGGAGGAGACGTCTCTGCTCCGTACGTGTGTTGAACGCGGAGGTGCCGTCCGTTCGGCGCTCGGTCATCGGTGATTTGGATCACGACGAGTACGACTCCATCAACCCCGTTCTCTTGAACGCTTCCGCTCGCGATCTACAAGGGTATGTAGATACACTCCCCTCTCACTCGTTGCTAGATGACTCCATAGATTGATCTTGGTGATGCGTAGAAAATTTTAAAATTCTGCTACGTTCCCCAACACCATCTAGGGGGAAGGCCAAGGAAGAAGAAGAAGGAGGGGGGCTCTCTCCCCGGTGGCGCCGGAGCGCCGCCGGGGCAATCATCGTGACAACGATCTACACCAACAACTTCGCCGCCGTCAACACCAACTCCCCCCCTCTATGCAGCGGTGTAACACCTCTTTTCCCCGCTGTAATCTCTACTTAAACATGGTGCTCAACTCCATAAATTATTTCCTAGTGATATTTGGCTATCCTATGATGTTTGAGTAGATCCATTTTGTCCTGTGAATTGATAGATGATCATGATTGGTTTGAGTTGTATATTTTATTTTGGTGCTGTCCTATAGTGCCCTCCGTGTCACACAAATGTGAGGGATCCCTGCTGTAGGGTCTTGCAATACGTTCATGGTTCGCTTATGGTGGGTGGCGTGAGTGACAGAAGCATAGGCCCGAGTTTGGGGGTCATTGCATATGGGATAAAGGGGACTTGATACTTAATGCTATGGTTGGGTTTTACCTTAAGGATCTTTGGTAGTTGCGGATGCTTGCTAGAGTTCCAATCATAAGTGCATATGATCCAAGTAGAGAAAGTATGTTAGCTCATGCCTCTCCCTCATATAAAATTGCAACAATGATTACCGGTTTAGTTACCGATCACCTAGGGACAAATAACTTTCTTGTGTGAGAAAACCTTTTTATTAAACAACTAACTTTTATTATCTTGCAACGTACTCCTAGTTTTATTCTCGCAAAGTACTTCTATATTTATTCCTGTTTTAGGTAAAGCAAATGTTAAAGTGTGCGTAGAGTTGTATCGGTGGTCAATAGAACTTGAGGGAATATTTGTTCTACCTTTAGCTCCTCGTTGGGTTAGACACTCTTATTTATCAAAAAAGGCTACAAATGATCCCCTATACTTGTGGGTTATCACCTGTCCTTGTTGCTACTATTGTTGATACCTTACCTGCTATCCTAAATGCTTAGTATATGATGCTAGATTTCCATCATTGGCCCTACATTCTTGTCTGTCTGCCATGCTATACTATTGGGCCGTGATCACGTCAGGTGTTGATCACGGGTATATACATACATACATGCAATACTTGATACATGTTGTGACTAAAGTCGGGTCGGCTCGTAGAGTACCCGCGAGAGATTCACGAATGTGGGGGCTGAAGGGGCATGTGGTTCCATCCATGTAGTGGTGGACCTGGGTTCCCGATGCCCCCCCTGAGTGATACCTTGTGGCGGAGTGACAGGGCAGGTTGAGACCACCTAGGAGAGAGGTGGGCTTGGTCCCTGGTAGTTGTCCGCGGTTGTTTCAAAATAACATGCTTAACGAGATTTGGGTATTTGATCTGAGTTGGTCTTTTGGCCTATACGCACTAACCAACTATGCGGGGACAATTATGGGCACTCGACGTCGTAGTATCAGCCGAAGCTCTTCAGACATCAGCGACTGAGCGGTGCGCGCCTGGGTGGTCCGCGTAAAGCAACCGCCTTTGTAATGGTGGTTGCCAGGACTGATCCCGGCCGCCCACGCAACATGCAGGAGTGCAAAGGGCGATGGGCCCAAGACCCCTGCGCGCTTAGGATTTACACCGGCGTGCTGACCTCTCTGTTGGGCCTAGGTAGGGCTGCGACGTGTTGATCTTCTGAGGCCGGGTATGACCCAGGAAAGTGTGCCCGGCTAGAGGGATCGAGCGTGTTGGGAAATGTGGTGCACCCCTGCAGGGAAGTTGATCTATTCGAATAGCCGTGTCCACGGTAACAGGACGCTTGGAGTTGTATTCCGACCTCTGACAACTAGAGCTGGATACTTAATAAAACACATCCAGATTAGTTCCAGAGACAACCAGGTGACCGCTTTCCCACAGGGCGACGAGGGGAGGATCGCCGGGTAGGATTATGCTATACAATGTTACTTGATGCTATACTTGCTACTCTCTTCTATATGCTTCAAGATGGAGGCTGCCAGAAGCGTAGTCTTCGATAGGACTAGCTTCTCCCCCTCTCATTCTGGCATTCTGTAGTTCAGTCCACATATACTACCCATTTTCATTGATACCGATGCATATGTAGTGTAGATCCTTGCTTGCGAGTACTTTGGATGAGTACTCACGGTTGCTTTGCTCTGTCTTTTCCCCTTCGATACCCTGTTGCTGCGATCAGATGCCGGAGCCCTAGAGCCAGCTGCCACCGCTGACGACTACTACTACTAGTACCCCGAGGGTGCCTTCTGATAGCCCACAAGTATAGGGGATCGCAACAGTTTTCGAGGGTAGAGTATTCAACCCAAATTTATAGTTTCGACACAAGGGGAGCCAAAGAATACTTGGAAGTATTAGCAGCTGAGTTCTCAATTCAACCACACCTGGAGATTAATTATCTACATCAATATGATCAGTAGCACAGTAATATGATAGTTTTGATAGCAGTAATGATGGTAACAGTAACAGTAATAGTGATAGCAATGACTTTGTAGCAGTTGTAACAGTAACGGCAGTAGTAGTAACTTAGCAACAACAATATATGGAAAATTCGTAGGCATTGGATCGGTGAATTCGTTGGATGATATTCATCATATAATAGTCATAACCTAGGGCGATACGTCACTAGCTCCAGTTCATAAATATAATGTAGGCATGGATTCCGTAAATAGTCATACGTGCTTATGGAAAGAACTTGCATGACATCTTGTCCTACCCTCCCGTGGCAGCGGGGTCCATAAGGAAACTAAGGGATATTAAGGCCTCCTTTTAATAGAGAACCGGAACAAAGCATTAAAACATAGTGAATACATGAACTCCTCAAACTACGGTCATCACCGGAAAGTATCCCGATTACTGTCACACTGGGGTTTACGGATCATAACACATAATAGGTGAATATGACTTGCAAGATCAGATCTAGAACATAGATATAATGGTGATAACATAAATGGTTCAGATCTGAAATCATGGCACCCGGGCCCAAAGTGACAAGCATTAAGATGGCAAAGTCATAACAACATCAATCTCAGAACATAATGGATACTAGGGATCAAGCCCTAACAAAACTAACTCGATCACATGATGAATCTCATCCAACTCCTCACCGACCAGCGAGCCTACGAACGAATTACTCACTCCCGGTGGGGAGCATCATGGAATTGGTGATGGAGAAGGGTTGTTGATGACGAAGATCGAAGATCCCCCTCTCCGGAGCCCCAAACGGGCTCTAGATCTAGCCTCCCGACGAAGAACAGGAGGTGGCGGCAGCTCCGTATCGTGAAACGTGATAATTCTTTCTCCTTGAGTTTTTTCTCCAAAAATAGGATTTTATAGCGTTGGAGTGAGGGTCTGCGGGGCCACCAGGTGGGCACAACCCACCTGGGCGTGCCTGGAGGGGGGGCACCCTGGTGGGTTGTGCTCACCCAGGGCCCCCCCTCCTGTGGTTCTTGGCTCCAGTATTTTTCTTTTATTCCATAAAAATTCTCCAAAAAGTTTCGTTCCATTCCGAGAACTTTTATTCCTACACAAAAACAACACCATGGTAGTTCAGCTGAAAACAGCGTCAGTCCGGGTTAGTTTCATTCAAATCACACAAATTAGAGTCCAAAACAAGAGCAAAAGCGTTAGGAAAAGTAGATACGCCAGAGACGTATTAACTCCCCCAAGCTTAAACCTTTGCTTGTCCTCAAGCAATTCAGTTGATAAACTCAAAGTGAAAAAGAAAAACTTTTACGAACTCTTTTGTTCTTGTTTACATAAATAAGCTTAAGTAGCACCCAGTTTTTCAGCAAAGATTATAACTAATCATGTCAACGATAACTCTTAGAAATTATATTAACTAAAATCAATGGCATAAGAAACTAGCGAGCAATAATAAAATATCTCAAATGACAATACTTTGTCAAAACAATCATGATCTAATATGACAACAGTGGTATCTCGCTAGCCCTTTCTGAGACTGCAAAACATAAATGCAGAGCACCTCCAAAGTTCAAGCAGTGACTCAGCATTGTAATTCATGGTAGAAAAGATCCAGTCATGATGCATCCAACATTAGCTATACACAATGCATGAGGGTGACAATAGTGCTCTCAGATCTGGCGCTTATTTGAGAAGGTGATGACTCGACATAAAATTAAATAGATAGTCCCTTCGCAGAGGGAAGCAGTGATTTGCAGCGGTGCCAGCGCTCAGATTTTTTAAAACAGAGATAAATGAAATTTTGAGAAATGCACCCTTCTTGTTTACTTCGCGACCGTTAATTATCGATATCTTCCATGCTAAACACATTAGTGGCGGTTCCCAAGCGATAAAAGTAAAGGTTTACTTCCCCTCCACCAACAAACACACTCCATGGCTAGCCGAATCCACGGGTACCGTCCATACCAACATCATTCCTGGGGGAGTTTTGTTTAATTATTTGCAATTTTTTCATTTCGGGACTGGGAATCCCTATTACCGCTCCTCTCGTGCAAGGACGAGTGAATAAACACTCATCATGAGAATAACCCGCTTAGCATGGAAGATACCGACTACCTCCAGTCGCTCTATGAATAATCTAGGCACACAAAAACGGATGTTTATTTGAAGTTTTTAGAGGTGGCACATGCAAATTTACTTAGAACGGCAGGGTAATACCGCATATAGGTAGTTATATAGTGGACTCATCTGGAATAACTTGGGTTTTAGGATTTTGTTGCACAAGCAGTATTCCCGCTTAGTACAGGCGAAGGCTAGCAAATAGGTTGAGAAGCGGCTAGCTAGAGAGCGAAAACGGTCATGAACATGCATTATGCATAAGTAACATTGGATACTAGCATGAGTAGGATATGAACACCATGAACATAAATATCATAGAGGATATGTTGGTTTTGATTCAACTACATGCATGAACATGTGCCAAGTCAAGCCACTTGAAACATTCAGAGGAGGATACCATATCATCATACCACATCACAATCATTTTAGTGCATGTTGACATCCAAGATAAATCATTATCCACTCCTAACTACTTAAGCATGGCATGAGAAACTATAATCTCTAATTGTCATTGCAAACATGTTTGATCATAATAGGCTGAATCATGGATACTAGGTTAAACATATTTACAAAAACAGAACAGGTTGAGTTCATACCCGTTTCTCTCTGCCACAACCAGTTCATCAAATATAGTCATTATTGCCTTTCACTTGCACGACCGAATGATAATAGTGCAAGAGTACCGTGGACTAAGCTGGAATCTGCAAACATTTTATTCAAAAAGGAGAAGACAAGGTAATATGGGCTCTTTATTAGATCAATATCAATGCATATGAGAGCCACTCAACATTTTCATCGTGGTATTCTCCTCGGTATGACTCAATAAAAAGAAGAGAAATTCAGAGAAACACACTGAAATATTTTTGGAGTTTTTAGTTTTTCTTGAAGAAAGCAAATTAAAGAGAAAAACAAAAATGAAAAAAAAACTATTTACACGGGAGCTCCCAACAAGCAAAAGAAGAACAAGGAAATCTTTTTTGGGTTTTCTTTTTAATACTACAACTGGCTAAACTAGAAAAAAAATGAAAAGAAGCGAGAAATATTTTTGGGTTTTCTCAAAGTTTTTCAAACACACAAGAAGAAAGCGAGAAAATAAATCGAACATGGATAATACAATGAAAATGTGTGAACACCGATAACTGGAATGAAATGTGTGAACATGAATGTAATGTCGGTGGAAATACATATTCCCCCAAGCTTAGGCTTTTGGCCTAGCTCGGTAATCACCACTCGTAGTAGCCATCCGGTCCCACGTTGAAGTGCTGTGGAGCGGGCACCTGAGTGTCCCACTCTTGAGGCTCCTCCTCTGCCTCTGCCTGGGCGTTCCGGTAGGCAATAATATCCTCAGGCATGATCCTGTATCCGCCCCTGGCAACAGAATAATATCACGGGTTTCCACACTGAAAACCAGGTTGTAAGGAATATTATTAATAGAATCATCAATATCAGTAAACTGGTGATCTTTCATCACCTGGTGATCCAAATAAACCTTGGGTAAACGATAATCATGTTGGCGAATCTGAACGTTAAAGTGACTCGCTAAACGAGTAGCATAAATGTCGCCATGAATTTTGCCCTTGGTTCTGTTAAGGTGCAGACGACGTGCAATAATTGTTGGGGAACGTAGTATGCAATTTCAAAAATTTCCTACGCTCACGCAAGATCTATCTAGGAGATGCATAGCAACGAGGGAGAGAGTGTGTCTACATAACCTCGTAGACCGTAAGCGGAAGCGTTTCACAACGCGGTTGATGTAGTCGAACTTTCTTCGCGCTCCACCGATCGAGTACCGAACGTACGACACCTCCGAGTTCTGCACACGTTCAGCTCGGTGACGTCCCTCGCCTTCTTGATCCAGCAAGGTGTCGAGGTAGTAGATGAGTTCTGTCAGCACGACGGCGTGGTGACGGTGATGGTGATGTGATCCGCGCAGGGCTTCGCCTAAGCACCGTGAGAATATGACCGGGGGTGTAAACTGTGGAGGGGGGTGCCGCACACGGCTAACAATTGATGTTGTGTCTCTTTGGGGCGCCCCTCCCCTCTATTTATATATGTGTAGGGGCTTGGAGTAGAAGGAATAGTGCCATGCAAATAGTAACCATGAATAGTAAACACGTGGACTTGGACTCCAAGTCCAATCCTATTCCTACTAGGACTCCTTCCCTTTTTGCCTTCCCTAGCCACATGGGCTTTTGAGGACTTAGTGCGCCTAGCCCAATAAGGCCAGGGTTCCTCCCCTTAGCCCATGCCAGCCCTTGGGATGTGGTGGACCCACTTGTGGACTTCCGGACCCCTCCGGAATCCTCCGGAACCTTCTGGAAGCTTCCCGGTACAATACCGAAAAAACTGCACTTTTTTCTGGAACCCAAAATATGACTTCCCATATATAAATCTTTACCTCTCGACCATTCCGAGACTCCTCGTCATGTCCGCGATCTCATCCAGGACTCCGAACAACATTCGGTCACCAAATCACATAACTCGTATAATACAATATCGTCATCGAACATTAAGCGTGCGGACCCTACGGGTTCGAGAACTATGTAGACATGACCGAGACACCTCTCCGGTCAATAACCAATAGCGGAACCTGGATGCTCATATTGGCTCCCACATATTCTACGAAGATCTTTATCGGTCGAACCGTTATGACAACATACGTCATTCCCTTTGTCCATCGGTATGTTACTTGCCCGAGATTCGATCGCCAGTATCTTCATACCTAGTTAAATCTTGTTACTGGCAAGTCTCTTTACTCATTCCGTAATACATCATCCTGCAACTAACTCATTAGTCACTTTGCTTGCAAGGCTTCTTATGATGTGCATTACCGAGAGGGCCCAGAGATACCTCTCCGATATTCGGAGTGACAAATCCTAATCTCGATCTATGCCAACCCAACAAACACCTTCGGAGATACCTGTAGAGCATCTTTATAATCACCCAGTTACATTGTGACGTTTGATAGCACACAAGGCATTCCTCCGGTATCCGGGAGTTGCATAATCTCATAGTCGGAGGAATATGTATTTGACATGAAGAAAGCAATAGCAATAAAACTGAACGATCATTTATGCTAAGCTAACAGATGGGTCTTGTCCATCACATCATTCTCCTAATGATGTGATCCCGTTATCAAATGACAACTCATGTCCATGGTTAGGAAACCATAACCATCTTTGATCAACGAGCTAGTCTAGTAGAGGCATACTAGGGACACAATGTTTTGTCTATGTATTCACACATGTATCAAGTTTCCGGTTAATACAATTCTAGCATGAATAATAAACATTTATCATGATATAAGGAAATATAAATAACAACTTTATTATTGCCTCTAGGGCATATTTTTTTTCAGTCTCCCACTTGCACTAGAGTCAATAATCTAGTTCACATCGTCATGTGATTTAACACCAATAGTTCACATCCTTATGTGATTAGTTCACATCGCCATGTGACTAACACCCAAAGGGTTTACTAGAGTCAATAATCTAGTTCACATCGCTATGTGATTAACACCCAAAGAGTACTAAGGTGTGATCATGTTTTGCTTGTGAGAGAAGTTTAGTCAACGGGTCTACCATATTCAGAGCCGTATGTATTTTACAAATTTTCTATGTCTACAATGCTCTGCATGGAGCTACTCTAGCTAATTGCTCCCACTTTCAATATGTATCTAGATTGTGACTCAGAGTCATCCAGATCGGTGTTAAAGCTTGCATCGACGCAACTCTTTACGACGAACTCTTTATCACCTCCATAACCGAGAAATATTTCCTTAGTCTTCTTAGGTAACTAAGGATAACATTGACCGCTGTCCAGTGATCCACTTCTGAATTACTATCGTACCCCTTTGCCAAACTCATGGCAAGGTACACAACAGGTTTGTTATACAGCATGGCATACTTTATAGAACCTATGGCTGAGGCATAGGGAATGACTTTTCATTCTCTTTCTATTTTCTGCCGAGGTCGGGTTTTGAGTCTTACTCAACTTCACACCTTTGCAACACAGGCAAGAACTCCTTCTTTGACTGTTCCATTTTGAACTACTTCAAAATCTTGTCAAGGTATGTATTCATTGAAAAAACTTATCAAGCGTTTTGATCTATCTCTATAGATCTTGATGCCCAATATAAGTAGCTTCACCGAGGTCTTTCATTGAAAAATTCTTATTCAAGTATCCTTTTATGCTATCCAGAAATTCTATATCATTTCCAATCAGCAATATGTCATCCACATATAATATCAGAAATGCTACAGAGCTCCCACTCACTTTCTTGTAAATACAGGCTTCACCATAAGTTTGTATAAAACCATATGCTTTGATCACCTTATCAAACCGTATATTCCAACTCCGAGATGCTTGCACCAGTCCATAGATGGATCGCTGGAGCTTGCACACTTTGTTAGCACCTTTAGGATTGACAAAACCTTCTGGTTGCATCATGTACAACTCTTCTTTGAGAAATCCATTAAGGAACGCAGTTTTGACGTCCATTTGCTAGATTTCATAATCATAAAATGCGGCAATTGCTAACATGATTCGGACAGACTTAAGCATCGCTACGGGTGAGAAGGTCTCATCGTAGTCAACCCCTTGAACTTGTCGAAAACCTTTCACAACAAGTCGAGCTTTGTAGACAGTAACATTACCGTCAGCGTCAGTCTTCTTCTTGAAGATCCATTTATTCTCTATGGCTTGCCGATCATCGGGCAAGTCAACCAAAGTCCACACTTTGTTTTCATACATGGATCCCATCTCAGATTTCTTGGCCTCAAGCCATTTCGTGGAATCTGGGCTCATCATCGCTTCCTCATAGTTCGTAGGTTCGTCATGGTCTAGTAACATGACTTCCAGAACAGGATTACCGTACCACTCTGGTGCGGAACGTACTCTGGTTGACCTACGAGGTTCGGTAGTAACTTGATCTGAAGTTTCATGATCATCATCATTAGCTTCCTCACTAATTGGTGTAGGCATCACGAGAACTATTTTCTGTGATGAGTTATTCTCCAATTCGAGAAAAGGTACAATTACCTCATCAAGTTCTACTTTCCTCCCACTCACTTCTTTCGAGAGAAACTCCTTCTCTAGAAAGGAATAGCAACAAAGATCTTGCCTTCGGATCTGTGATAGAAGGTGTACCCAACAATTTCTTTTGAGTATCCTATGAGGACGCACTTCTCCGATTTGGGTTCGAGCTTATCAGGCTAAAACTTTTTCACATAAGTATCGCAACCCCAAACTTTAAGAAACGACAGCTTAGGTTTCTTGCCAAACCACAGTTCATACGGTGTTGTCTCAACGGATTTAGATGGTGCCCTATTTAACATGAATGCAGCTGTCTCTAATGCATAATCCCAAAACGATAGTGGTAAATCGGTAAGAGACATCATAGATCGCACCATATCAAATAAAGTACGATTACGACGTTCGGACACACCATTACTCTGTGGTGTTCCAGTTGGCGTGAATTGCGAAACTATTCCACATTGTTTTAAATGAAGACCAAACTCGTAACTCAAATATTCGCCTCCGCGATCAGATCGTAGAAACTTTATTTTCTTGTTACGATGCTTCACTCTGAAATTCTTTGAACTTTTCAAATGTTTCAAACTTATATTTCATTAAGTAGATATACCCATATCTGCTCAAATCATCTGTGAAGGTCAGTAAATAACGATACCCGCCGTGAGCTTCAACACTCATCGGACCGCATACATCGGTATGTATTATTTCCAACAAGTCATTAGCTCGCTCCATTGTTCCGGAGAACGGAGTTTTAGTCATCTTGCCCATGAGGCATGGTTCGCAAGTATCAAATGATTCATAATCAAGTGATTCCAAAAGTCCATCTGCATGGAGTTTCTTCATGCGCTTTACACCAATATGACCTAAACGGCAGTGCCACAAATATGTTGCACTATCATTATCAACGTTGCATCTTTTGGCATCAATATTATGAATATGTGTATCACTACGATCGAGATTCAATAAACCATTTATATTGAGTGTATGACCATAGAAGGTTTTATTCATGTAAACAGAACAACAATTATTCTCTGACTTAAATGAATAACCCTATTGCAATAAACATGATCCAATCATATTCATGCTCAACGCAAACACCAAATAACATTTATTTAGGTCTAACACTAATCCCGAAGGTAGAGGGAGTGTGCGATGGTGATCTTATCAACCGTGGAATCACTTCCAACACACATCGTCACCTCGTCATTAACTAGTCTCTGTTCATTTTGCAACTCCTGTTTCGAGTTACTAATGTTAGCAACTGAACCGATATCAAATACCCAGGGGCTACTATGAACACTAGTAAAATACACATCAATATCATGTATATCAAATATACTTTTGTTTACTCTGCCATCCTTCTTATCCGCCAAAAAATTGGGGTAGTTCCGCTTCCAGCGACCATTTCCTTTGCAGTAGAAGCACTCAGTTTCAGGCTTAGGTCCAGACTTGGGCTTCTTCACGGGAGTGACAACTTGCTTGCCATTCTTCTTGAAGTTCCCTTTCTTTCCCTTGCCCTTTTTCTTGAAACTAGTGGTCTTGTCAACCATCAACACTTGATGCTATTTCTTGATTTCTACCTTCGCCGATTTCAGCATCGCGAAGAGCCTGGGAATCGTTTTCGTCATCCCTTGCATATTATAGTTCATCATGAAGTTCTAGTAACTTGGTGATAGTGACTAGAGAACTCTGTTAATCACTATCTTATCTGGAAGATTAACTCCCACTTGATTCAAGCGATTGTAGTACCCAGACGTTCTGAGCACATGCTCACTAGCTGAGCTATTCTCCTCCATCTTGTAGGCAAAGTACTTGTCAGAGGTCTCATACCTCTCGACACGGGCATGAGTCCGAAATACCAATTTCATCTCTTTGGAACATCTCATATGCTCCGTGGCGTTCAAAACGTTTTTGATGTCCCGGTTCTAAGCTGTAAAGCATGGTGCACTAAACTATCAAGTAGTCATCATATCGAGCTTGCCAAACGTTCATAACATCTGCATCTGCTACTGCAATAGGTCTGTCACCTAGCGGTGGATTAAGGACATAATTCTTCTGTGCAACACGAGGATATTCCTCAGATCATGGACCCAGTCCGCATCATTGCTACTATCATCTTTCAACTTAGTTTTCTTGACCATATCACATACAATAACGTATATCACATCATGTCTTGACCATATCACATCACAACATGCCCTGCAAAAACAAGTTAGACGTCCTCTACTTTGTTGTTGCAAGTTTTACATGGCTGCTACGGGCTTCTAGCAAGAACCGTTCTTACCTACGCATCAAAACCACAACGATTTTTCGTCAAGTGTGCTATTTTAACCTTCAACAAGGACCGGCCGTAGTCAAACTCGATTCAACTAAAGTTGGAGAAACAGACACCCGCCAGCCACCTGTGTGCAAAGCACGTCGGTAGAACCAGTCTCATGAACGCGGTCATGTAATGTCGGTCCGGGCCGCTTCATCCAACAATACCGCCGAATCAAAGTAAGACATTGGTGGTAAGCAGTATGACTATTATCACCCACAACTCTTTGTGTTCTACTCGTGCATATCATCTACGCATAGACCTGGCTCTGATACCACTGTTGGGGAACGTAGTATGCAATTTCAAAAATTTCCTACGCTCACGCAAGATCTATCTAGGAGATGCATAGCAACGAGGGAGAGAGTGTGTCTACGTACCCTCGTAGACCATAAGCGGAAGTGTTTCACAACGCGGTTGATGTAGACATGTAGTCGAACTTTCTTCGCGCTCCACCGATCGAGTACCGAACGTACGGCACCTCCGAGTTCTGCACACGTTCAGCTCGGTGACGTCCCTCGCCTTCTTGATCCAGCAAGGTGTCGAGGTAGTAGATGAGTTCCGTCAGCACGACGGCGTGGTGACGGTGATGGTGATGTGATCCGCGCAGGGCTTCGCCTAAGCACCGCGAGAATATGACCGGGGGTGTAAACTGTGGAGGGGGGCGCCGCACACGGCTAACAATTGATGTTGTGTCTCTTTGGGGCGCCCCCTCCCCTCTATTTATATATGTGTAGGGGCTTGGAGTAGAAGGAATAGTGCCATGTGAACAGTAACTATGAATAGTAAACACGTTGACTTGGACTCCAAGTCCAATCCTATTCCTACTAGGACTCCTTCCCTTTTTGCCTTCCCTAGCCACATGGGCTTTTGAGGACTTAGTGCGCCTAGCCCAATAAGGCCAGGGCGCCTCCCCTTAGCCCATGCCAGCCCTTGGGACGTGGTGGACCCACTTGTGGACTTCCGGACCCCTCCGGAACCTTCTGGAAGCTTCCCGGTACAATACCGAAAAAACTGCACTTTTTTCCGGAACCCAAAATATGACTTCCCATATATAAATCTTTACCTCTCGACCATTCCGAGACTCCTCGTCATGTCCGTGATCTCATCCAGGACTCCGAACAACATTCGGTCACCAAATCACATAACTCATATAATACAATATCGTCATCGAACATTAAGCGTGCGGACCCTACGGGTTTGAGAACTATGTAGACATGACCGAGACACCTCTCCGGTCAATAAACAATAGCGGAACCTGGATGCTCATATTGGCTCCCACATATTCTACGAAGATCTTTATCGGTCGAACCGTTATGACAACATACGTTATTCCCTTTGTCCATCGGTATGTTACTTGCCCGAGATTCGATCGTCGGTATCTTCATACCTAGTTCAATCTCGTTACTGGCAAGTCTCTTTACTCGTTCCGTAATACATCATCCTGCAACTAACTCATTAGTCACTTTGCTTGCAAGGCTTCTTATGATGTGCATTACCGAGAGGGCCCAGAGATACCTCTCCGATATTCGGAGTGACAAATCCTAATCTCGATCTATGCCAACCCAACAAACACCTTCGAAGATACCTGTAGAGCATCTTTATAATCACCCAGTTACATTGTGACGTTTGATAGCACACAAGGCATTCCTCCGGTATCCGGGAGTTGCATAATCTCATAGTCGGAGGAATATGTATTTGACATGAAGAAAGCAATAGCAATAAAACTGAACGATCATTTATGCTAAGCTAACGGATGGGTCTTGTCCATCACATCATTCTCCTAATGATGTGATCCCGTTATCAAATGACAACTCATGTCCATGGTTAGGAAACCATAACCATCTTTGATCAACGAGCTAGTCTAGTAGAGGCATACTAGGGACACAATGTTTTGTCTATGTATTCACACATGTATCAAGTTTCCGGTTAATACAATTCTAGCATGAATAATAAACATTTATCATGATATAAGAAAATATAAATAACAACTTTATTATTGCCTCTAGGGCATATTTCCTTCAATAATAGCCCCGAGGCTATAGCTGTTATTGCCGTAAAGTGCGCGGCGTAAAATGGCGAAGTCAGGAGCACTGAGTGCACTAACTTTCTCTCTAGCAACTAAACACTTAGCAATGAATAGAGCAAAATAATGCACAACAGGAAACTGCAAACTAGTGGCAGTGACACTCGACACGCCTCTCTCATCTCCCACTGACAGAGTATGATAAAAGCCCTCGAACTCTGCAGGCCTAGGCTCTCTTATTTCCCCATTAGAAGGGATCAAGCATACGTCACAAAAATCAGTGAGTGGCATCTGATGGGTTTCAACATTTAAATTAAACTGCACCTCAGGGGGGTTATTCCTACTCAGAAAATGAAAATTTTGCACAAAGGAATTTGTAAGGAGATGATATTATTCACACTCAGCTGCGATGAAGTCGGTGAGACCAGCATTAGCAGCAAATTGTGCGAACTCTTGACGGATCCTGGCTCCATCCATGAAGGGGTTATGCGGCCATTCGCACGGCCGCACCTCCGCCCTTCTCCGAGTATGGAGGTCATTGTACGATGATTCCCCAATGACTCCCTTTGAGCTTTTCTTGGAGGCAAACTTCCTTAAGAAACTCATCTTATTCCTATGAACAAAATTCTGAAAATTTTAGTCCACAAAATTTTTATCAACAAAACTTCACAAGATTGATAGCAACTACTCATAAGGAGGCATAGAGGCTATATTGAGCATTCAAACTACTTAGGACTCTAAGAATTCAACATGCAAGCTCATCTACAGCAGCACCAAGAGTAGCTAATTATTCAAAATATAATCCACTAAAGCAAAAACTAATTGGACCAATAGAGGAGTCACATACCAAGTAGCAATCCCCCAAAACAGTTTCAGAAACGGAGCTTTGAGCAAAGAGATCGAAATCCGCGGGTTTGAGAGCAAGAACACGAGAGAGAGAGAGCAATGGTGATTTTTTTCTAGAGGTAGGTGATGACATGGGCTAAAGAGATAAGTGAGGAGGCCCATGTGGGGACCACAACCCACTTGGGCGCGCCTGGGGCTGCTGGCGCGCCCAGGTGGGTTGTGCCCACCTGGTGCACCCCCTCTTATGTTATTTATACTAAAAATTCAGAAAAAATCGTATTAAATTTTCAGGGCATTCTGAGAACTTTTATTTTTGGGTCATTTTTTATTGGACGGGAAATTCAGAAAACTGACAAAGCATGGCATTTATTTTATTTAACTAAGAAAAACAGAAAACAAAAGTTGGGAGCAGAAGGTTGTGCTTACTAAATTCATCAACTTCATACGTCTAAAAAATGATCCATTAATAAGGTTGATCAAGTCTTATTAACAACCACCTTCGATTACCATGAAACCGAAGATCTTTCGTAAAACACTAAGTTACCTCAACGGGGATATGCATGTCCCCAACAATAAGCATTTCATATTTCTTTTTGAAAACTTTCAATAGTGAGTGTCGGAGATGTTACGCCCCCGGCTCAATCGTGCACTAATCATACACACAAATGCACACGATCAAGCCTAAGGACTCACGGGAAGATATCACAACACAACTCTAAATCATAAATAAAGTCATACAAGCTTTATATTACAAGCCAGGGCCTCGAGGGCTCAAATACAAAGCTCGATGGCATACAAGCGTCAGCGGAAGCATCAAATATCTGAGTACAGATATAAAAGAGAAACAGAAAGGCCTTTAAAAAGGCGGGGCAAAATAAAACACTACGATCGAAAGGCGCAGGCCTCCTGCCTGGGACCCTCCGATCCTACTCCTGGTCGACGGCAAGTTCGAAGCAGTAAACACCCTCGGGGTAGTAGTGGTAGTCGATCGTCGGTGGGGTAGCTGTCTCAGTGGCTCTGTCATCTGGTCACGACAAACTGATATGGGGGAAAAGAAAACAAAGCAACCGTGAGTACTCAGAAGTACTCAGCAAGCAAGGATCTACACTACATATGCAACATTTTCAAAGAGAGGCTGTATATGTGGACTGGGCTGCAGAAATTCCAGAATAGAGAGAAGGCCTAGTCCTATCGAAGACTAGCATCTTCAGAGGTCTTGCAGCTATAGAAGAGAGTAGAACAGTACCATATAATGTAGCAGTATCATTAAGTCTCAACCTCACCCAGAGATCCTTTCTCGACTCCCTGCGAGAAAGCAATCCCAGAGCCATACAGTCATCAACCTCGTCCTGAGATCCCTTCTCGACTCCCTGCGAGAAGCAATCCCAGAGCCATAGTATCTAAGTATCCAGTTCTAATTGTATCAATCAGGATACAACTCCGAGTGTCCTTTATCGTAGGACCGGCTATCGATAGATGTGTTCTTCCCTGCAGGGGTGCACCAACTTACCCAACACGCTCGATTAACTCCGGCCGGACACACTTTCCTGGGTCATGCCCGGCCTCGGCCAAACGATACACCGCAACCCTACCTACAGCTCAGCAGAGAGGTCCCCGTCGGTCTATATCCTAAGAGCTCAGGGGTCTTGGGCCATCGCCCTGTGCACTCTGGGTCGGTGTGTGCAGGGTCGAGACGAGCACCACCTCAGTCCTGGATGGTACTGGCCCGGCCCGGCCACGAGGCTGAACTGGACGTCTGACAAAGCTTTCGGCTGATGCATACGATGCAGAGTGCCCATAACTCTTCCCACGTGATGGTTAGTGCTATCAGACCAGAGGCCTGCTCGGATCAAATATCCAAATCGTTAGTGGACTAGGGCTTGCGGTAACGAGCAGAGACTCATGAAAGATGTGACCCCGTCGCCCCGTCTCGAGGACTTGCTGCAAGGGCTAGGAATGTTCGGCCGCGCCTCGTATTCACCACTCGGGCACCACACTGGCACCCGTCTTCACAGCACTCGCCTCTCAGGCGCATGCGGGTAACCCTTACGGTCGACCCGCCTATCCAAGTAACAGTGTAAAGTCCAAGTATCCATGTGTCCATAGCATCAGAGGAATCCGAGGTATCACCCTCGTTGAATTCCCACTCGATGTATCGTCAAGGTGAACTCGGAGGAATCACCCTCGATGGGTTCACACTTGATGTGTTGCACGACAGCGTCGTTACCAGAAGTGGTGAAGGAGGAATCACCCTCGATGACCACGACCAAATAGCTACTCTACAGAGTTAACATCAGAAGTGCTACAAGAGGTTTCACCCTCGGCACTCGATAGTAACACTGCAGTGTCGTTACAACTAAGGGGGGGTGATGTGCGGTGTCGGGGCCTGGTCTTCAATCCCGTTGATCGGGTCTTCTGATAATCCAGCGGGGCGGTCGGGACTAGTGGGGTCACTGATAGGTCTCTACCCAGCCTATACTAAGCAGTTTAGGATATGCATGTAATTATCAACAGCAGGTTACAGTAAACAGGCTATGCATCAGAATAGGTAAGGCAGTAGCAGCAACAATTCTAATGCAAGCATGAGAAATTAGAATGGGCGATATCGGGATGATCAAAGGGGGGGCTTGCCTGGTTGCTCAGCGGCAAGGGCAAGGTTGTCAATGGTGTCTTCGGGCTCCGGAGCTGCGTCGGTCTTAGGGAACTGCGTCGGGGTCTAACGAGAGAGAAGAGGGGGAGGAAACAGTATAAATACACAGTAAACATGAGCAACACAATGTACGACATGACAATATGCAGTGCCGGGTGTGTCCTAACGTATGGTTGCACGTCACCGAGGAAGGAGGAATCCATCCGGGAATGTTTTCCCGGTTCCGGACAAATGTCGGACAGATGACCGGAGGGGAACAAGTTCCATGTTTGGGTAGCTAGGGACGTGTGACGGACAAACGAACCGCGTATTCAGATCCGTCTCGAAATTCTGAGCATTTTTCATATATAAATTATTTTCATCGGAGTTACGGTTTAAAAGATATGATTTTCTAAAGTTTTTATTAATTTCTGGAATTTACTAGAATTAATTTAAATTCGAAAATAAATTGGAAAATGCTACGGGTACCCAGCTCTGTGTACACAGAGTGCATACAGTGGCTGACCAGTGGGCCTATTGACTGGGTCAAGGGTCCAGTCAATGGCCAGCCCACAGAGGCTGACATGTGGGGCCAGAGTCAAAGTCAACAGCCCAGTCAGCTGCTGACTGGGCTGTCTGCTACAGTGGCAAACAGTACAGGTGGGGCCTACCTGTCATAGACACAAGTACTAAATGGGTTGATTAATTTAGTTTTGTTAGTGGGTGGGGGCCACTGTCAGTGGGGTTAGTGGCTAGTTAAATTAGCCTAACCAATTCATTAGCGGTTAATTAAGCCAGTGGGACCCACCAGTCAGTGGGTCAATCCCACTGGTTTTAGAACGCGCGCGTGTGCACGGTGCGTACGCCAGCGGCGAGCTACATGAACGGCAGCGATAGCCGGAAACGGCGCTCCGGCAGCCAAATGGAGCGGCGCGAGTTCCTATCGAACCAGCGCGATGCGCTGCATCGAACCATACCACGGGCGTGAGCTGAGGCGGACAAAAACGACGGCTACGACGAGCTCCCGCGGTGGCGACGGCTCGGCCTCGACGGAGTAGAGCCAACGGGGCTCGGGGAAGAAAGGGGAGAGGCTAGGGAGGACCGGGAGCTCACAGCGAGCTCGATGACGTGGTCGGGGGGGCCGGGGGCGCAGCGAGGACGACGGATCGAGCGGCGGCTAAGGCGGATGCCGATGGAGGGGAACGGCGTGGGCGACGACCGTGGTGCTCCCCGTGCTCGATGCAGTGGCGAGGAGGAAGAAGGCGTCCGCGACGGAGCTTCCGGACAGCTCAGAACGGAGAGGGGAGTCCGCTGAGCACGCGGGCGAGGTGAAGCATGTCGACGGCGGCTCGGTCTTGCACGGGGAAGAAGAGAACGACGCGAGGGAGGAGGATGAGCAAGCTAGGGTTAGTCGAGGGAGCACTGGGGGTGCTCTTATCCACCAGAGATGGGTGCAGCGACGCGCTGTCGCGCAGGAGAGGGGGGGCCATGGCGCGCGCGGGTGTTGTGCAAGCGACAGCAGCGTAGGAGTGAGCAGGAGGAAGGGGATGAGGCGGGGAGTGGGGCGCCGGCTGGGCCGGCCTGGCTAGCCCAGTGGCCAGCTGGGCCGAGGCCCAGCGAGGGGGGTTCCTTTTATTTTTCTTTGTTTCTGTTTTCTGTTTTCCTTTTCTTTTTCTGTTTTGTCTTTTGTTTTTACTCCAAATGACTTTTGTAAAATGTGGCACTTGCCCATATAATATCAGTGCAATATCCAACCCTGGTAGAAAATAGCTTTGGGGCCAAATGTTTTCATATGGATTTTATTTAAATAAAAAGGTATTAAATAACTCTGTTTTGTGGTTGTTAGAGTCACATAATTTATTTAGTATATGTTGAATATAATTTTAGAATTGTCTCTGGATTATTAGTCATTTAATGAACATTTTAGTTTCTGATTTGAATAACTTTTATTTTCACTTTTAGTTTTGAATTTCCATTTGAACTTGAATTTTAAAATGAGATATGATCCCAATGATGATTAAGCATTGTTAATCATGGTGACTTGGCATAATCAAAAGGGTGATTACTGTAGTTAACCACTGGGGGTGTTACAGGAGATTTTTCAATAACATTAATACCATTCACTTGGAATTGTTTCTTCAAAAAGTAAACTGTATGTTCATTACCATTGAAATGAAAAGTGACCTTTCTTTTATTGCAATCAATAACAGCCCCTACAGTATTCAAAAAGGGTCTACCAAGGATAATCAACATATTATCGTCCTCGGGCATCTCAAGTATAACAAAGTCAGTTAAGATAGTAACATTTGCAACAACAACGGGCACATCCTCACAAATACCGATAGGTATGGCAGTTGATTTGTCGGCCATTTGCAAAGATATTTCAGTAGGTGTGAGTTTATTTAGATCAAGTCTTTTATATAAAGAGAAAGGCATAACACTAACACCAGCTCCTAAATCACACAAGGCAGTTTTGACATAATTTATTTTGATGGAGCAAGGTATAGTTGGTATTCCTGGATCTCCAATTTTTTTACGTACTCCATCCTTAAAAGAGTAATTAGCAAGCATGGTGGAGATTTCAGCTTTCGGTATTTTTCTCTTATTAGTGATGATGTCTTTCATATATTTTGCATAAGGAGCCATCTTTAAAATATCAGTCAAGCGAGTGCGCAAAAAGACTGGCCTAAGCATTCAGCAAAGCATTCAAATTCTTCATCATCTTTCTTCTTAGTTGATTTAGGTGGAAAGGGCATGGGTTTCTGAACCCATGGTTCTCTTTCTCTTCCATGTTTTCTAGCAACAAAGTCTCTTTTATCATATCTTTTATTTTTAGGTTGTGGGTTATCAAGATCAACATCTGGTTCTATTTCAACATCATTGTCTGGTTGTTTATCATTGTTTGGTTGAGTGTCTTCATGAACATCATCATTATCTTTTTCATTATCACTAGATGAGTGTTCATTACCAGATTGAGTTTCAGCATCAGAAATAGAAACATCATTATCATTATCAGGAGGTTTTTCTACTTCAGGTTCACTAGAGGCATGCAAAGTCCTACCATTTTTCCTTTTCTTATTCTTTCTAGAAGGACTAGGTGCATCAGTGTTGATTCTTTGAGAGTCTGGTTCAATTCTTTTAGGGTGTCCTTCAGGATAAAATGGTTCCTGAGTCATTTTACCTCCTCTAGTTGCTACTCTAACAGCAAAGTCATTTATATTATTATTCATTCCATCAAGCAACTCTCTTTGAGATTTAGCAACTTGTTCTAGTTGAGTTTGAACCATAGAAGCATGTTTTCCTACACCTCTAACATCATTGGAGATTCTAAATAACAAGTCACTCAAGCGAGCAATCATATTGGAATTGTATTTCAATTGTTTCATAACATTTTCATTGAAGTGATCTTGTTTTCTAATGTAGTTGTTAAACTCATAAAGGCATTAACTAGGATGTTTATTGTAAGGGATATCACTTTCATCAAATTTCATTAAAGATTTTACCTCTACCACCTTTGGTGGTGGTGTGTCGATCCATGTATTTCTTAAATAGGAGGTAGATTTTTAACATCCTCTGCTTTAATACCTTTTTCCTTCATACTTTTCTTTGCCTCTTGCATATCTTCAGGACTTAGATATAAGATACCCCTCTTCTTCGGAGTGGGTTTAGGAGGTGGTTTAGGAAGAGTCCAATCATCATAATTTTCAATATATTATTCAATAATTCCTCAGCTGGTTCAACAGTTTGTTCCCTCAAAACACAAACTATCTAGGAAGTCCCTAGAAGCATCGGTTAGTCCATTATAGAAGATATCAAGTATTTCATTTTTCTTAAGAGGATGATCAGGCAAAGCATTAAGCAATTGGAGAAGCCTCCCCCAAGCTTGTGGGAGACTCTCTTCTTCAATTTTCACAAAGTTAAATATTTCCTGTAAGGCAGCTTGTTTCTTAAGAGCGGGGAAATATTTTTCAGAGAAATAGTAAATCATATCCTGGGGACTACGCACACAACTAGGAGCAAGAGTATTGTACCATATCTTAGCATCACCCTTTAATGAGAATGGAAATAATTTGAGAATATAGTAGTAGCGAATCTTCTCATCATGAGCAAATAGGGTGGCTATATCATTTAATTTAGTAAGGTGTGCCACAACAGCTTCAGTCTCATAGCCATGGAAAGGATCAGATTCAACCAAAGTAATTAACTCTGGGTCGACAGAGAATTCATATTCCTTATCATCAACAAAGATAGGTGAAGTAGCAAACTTAGGATCACATTTCATTCTAGCATTCAACGATTTTTCTTTCAGTTTGCATAGTAATTTCTTAAGATCATCTCTATCATTGCAAGCAAGAAAATCTCTAGTTGTCTCCTCATCCATAACATAACCTTCAGGTATCTTAAGAAGTTCATATCTAGGAGAGCTAGGCCTAATAGGTGTTTCAAGATTTTCAGTTTCAAGTACTTCATCAGTTTAAAAAATTTCATCAGTTTCAGCATTCTCAATATCTTTAGCTCTAGCAATTTGTTCATCAATAAATTCACCTAGTGGCATATTATCATCAAGCAAGGTACTAGCATCATCATGAGTAGCATTCATAGCAGAAGTAGCATCATCAATAACTTGCGACATATCAGAATTAATAGCATGTGGTGGTGTTGCAAGTCTACTCAAAATAGAAGGTGAATCAAGTGCAGAGTGTGATGGCAGTTCCTTACCTCCCCTTGTCTTAGAGAAAAAAAATCTTAGTCTTGGTATCCTTCAGATTCTTCATAGTGATAAATTGATAATAATCCCAAGTGACTCAACAAATATAGCTATGCTCCCCGGCAACGGCGCCAGAAAAAGGTCTTGATAGCCCACAAGTATAGGGGATCACAACAGTTTTCGAGGGTAGAGTATTCAACCCAAATTTATAGATTCGACACAAGGGGAGCCAAAGAATACTTGTAAGTATTAGCAGCTGAGTTGTCAATTCAACCACACCTGGAGATTAATTATCTGCAGCAATATGATCAGTAGCACAGTAATATGATAGTTTTGATAGCAGTAATGATAGTAACAGTAACAGTAACACTGATAGCAATGATTTTGTAGCAGTTGTAACAGTAACGTCAGCAGTAGTAACTTAGCAATAACAATATATGGAAAATTCGTAGGCATTGGATCGGTGAATTCGGCGGATGATATTCATCATATAACAGTCATAACCTAGGGCGATACGGCACTAGCTCCAGTTCATAAATATAATGTAGGCATGTATTCCATAAGTAGTCATACGTGCTTATGGAAAGAACTTGCATGGCATCTTTTGTCCTACCCTCCCGTGGCAGCGGGGTCCATAAGGAAACTAAGGAATATTAAGGCCTCCTTTTAATAGAGAACCGGAACAAAGCATTAATACATAGTGAATACATGAACTCCTCAAACTACGGTCATCACCGGAAAGTATCCCGATTACTGTCACACCGGGGTTTATGGATCATAACACATAATAGGTGAATATGACTTACAAGATCGGATCTAGAACATAGATATAATGGTGATAACATAAAAGGTTCAGATCTGAAATCATGGCACCCGGGCCCAAAGTGACAAGCATTAAGCATGGCAAAGTCATAACGACATCAATCTCAGAACATAATGGATACTAGGGATCAAGCCCTAACAAAACTAACTCGATTACGTGATGAATCTCATCCAACTCTTCACCGACCAGCGAGCCTACGAAGGAATTACTCACTCCCGGTGGGGAGCACCATGGAATTGGCGATGGAGAAGGGTTGGTGATGACGAAGATCGAAGATCCCCCTCTCCGGAGCCCCAAACGGGCTCCAGATCTGGCCTCCCGACGAAGAATAGGAGGTGGCGGCGGCTCCGTATCGTGAAATACGATAATTCTTTCTCCTTGATTTTTTTCTCCAAAATAGGATTTTATAGCGTCGGAGTCAGGGTCTGCGGGGCCACCAGGTGGGCACAACCCACCTGGACGCGCCTGGAGGGGGGCGCCCTGGTGGGTTGTGCTCACCCAGGGGCTCCCCTCCGATGGTTCTTGGCTCCGGTATTTTTCTTTTATTCCATAAAAATTCTCCAAAAAGTTTTGTTCCATTCCGAGAACTTTTATTTCTGCACAAAAACAACACCATGGTAGTTCTGCTGAAAACAGCGTCAGTCCGGGTTAGTTTCATTCAAATCATGCAAATTAGAGTCCAAAACAAGAGCAAAAGCATTAGGAAAAGTAGATACGCCAGAGACATATCACCTTCTACTACGTGGAGGCCGCTGAGGACCAGGAGTAGTTTAGGAGGATCCCAGGCAGGAGGCTGCGCCTCTTCGATCTGTATCCCTGTTTGTGCTAGCCATCTTATGGCAACTTGTTTAACGTATGCCTATACTCACATATTGTTGCTTTCGCTGACTCGTTTGTATTCGAGCTTATGTATTCGAGCCCTCGAGGCCCCTGGCTTGTAATATAAAGCTTGTATTATTTTAATTTGTGTCTAGAGTTGTGTTGTGATATCTTCCCGTGAGTCCCTGATCTTGATCGTACACATTTGCGTGTATGATTAGTGTACGACTGAATCGGGGGCGTCACAAGTTGGTATCAGAGCCGACTATCTGTAGGAATCCCCCTTCCAAACTCCTTGGCCGAAGTTGAGTCTAGTCATTGCAAAACTTTTTACTAACATGGCTATGCGGCTTACGGGCCCACGTCGCCATTGGGTGGTATTAGGATCGTTTATTCCTCGTCTATACTCTAGGACTCTGATCTCTCTTCTATTCGGGTTTAAATGAATTTACTAACTCAAACATTAGTATCTCGTGATCACATCCACCCGGAGAGCCCCTTATTATAGATGATCGCCTGCTGCACCAGAAGATTCTGAAGATACTCTACGATGTTCTCTCGAGACTTTGTGCCATCAATTTTGCAATTCCCTTCCATCGATAAACCCCCTATGGATAACCATGTACATTTGCTATTCATACAATCATTCCCTGTTGATGTTGTTATTACAAGATACCTCGAAATTCTCTCTATTGTTCCGAGAATATTTTGTGCCTACTACCTTGCAGTTCTTTGCCACATGAATACCCATACGGATAATTCCTCGCACTTACCGAGTATCCGCTCATCCCCTGTTGTTCATGTGTTATACAAAAGTCTTCGAAATACCATTCGATCTTCCGAAAATCCTCAGCAGCCTATTGCCCTTGAAATTCTTCCTTGCTTGCATTATGGGTAATCCCATAAGTCTAGAAATCTTATTGGCATCCTTTGTCATTATCATTTTGAGTTAGTTGATTCAATATGTTGCGGTTGCTCGCAATCCTCAGTCAAATCCTAGAATTCATCCTTCCAGCTCAGACGTTGTTTTGAACAGGAGCTGGTTCTCGACCAATCAAATTGTCGTCGATTGTACCCCTAAGTCTATTCAACTTACCCATCCTTAATCAGAGCATTTGCTTCTGATACCTTGATTTGGAAATCATAATTCCTTCACATTTGAGCTTTGAATTAGTCAGTTGTTTCTATAAGCTGATCTCCTTGCATTCTTTCTTCTTCTGGTTGGGTATCGATGCTCACATCAAATCCCTTGTGGACCACCGGATCCTTTGTTGGATTTTATCTGATAGTGTCCTTCATATTCGATCACCTTGTGAGTTCTTTCCCTTATACATAATGCCTTTGGAAAATCGTATCCTCTGCTTTTGTCAACCATGCTCTGCTATCGAGCTGGTCTCAATTACCCTTGAAGTTTGTGGTATATGTTCCTAAGATGCCCCGATGGATTGAACCTATGCCTTCCCTAATCCTTGTGAACCCGGAGGTTATGCGGGTTATAATCTACCGGCGTTTTGTCAGATAAAATTTCAACACTACAACTTCCTCAAATTCGAGAAGTGAATGAAAGGTTATGTATTGAAGAAGTGGGAGTCGACCTTGAACTTTGTGTTCATGCCCATGGACACGATGTAGACATTATCATGAAATCTTCTCTTAAATTAATTATTCCCCTGGTATAAGTTCATCTTATATCTGGGATCTGGTTTTTTTGCAATCGTGGTTCCGGCCATATTGATCTTCTTTGATCCCTTTTCTCAGACAAGTTAAAGTACTTGTCTTTTGCACATCAATACACCTGTCCAACCTTTATTCTGGCCAACTTTCGAGTATTACCCTATGGTATCTTGATAATATCACAGAACCATGTTTCTTATTAAGAGTCTTCTCCAAGTATTACATTCTCACTGATTTCAATTTTCCCCGGGTTCTGAGTTGTTGGACACTCAAGGACACCGATAACTAAATCGAGTCCGCACCACGATTAAACAACTCTTAGTAATCTTCTTACTTACGAGTTTGTACCTGATCACGTCATTCCTATCCTGATTGGCTATATCATTATCGTGCTGATTTTAACTGTGCTGCCTGGTCTTTATTCCCGGAGCACAACTTTCGATGATGAGCTAAGTTTACGTCGATTTCCTTGTCTTATCGTTCCACCTCGAACAACAAGCTTGATTCTGAGTTGGTGTCGTATCCGTGGATCCAATAATCTTTCGCTGCATCAGTCCTTTTGTTTGATGCAGTTGCTGTTTGATTGCTTCTTCGTGGAGCCTCTCGACAAAATTTGTTGTGATCATCATCAATATTTTGACTCCTTCCAGGATATTAATCAAATTCACGATGATAAGTGCCATCCTCGTCCCTTGGTAGTTTGATTTACCATCGAAAACATCCTTACCTTCCTTTCATCACAAACTTGTTCATGTTATGGATGCACCTTGCTATCCAGCTTGTATTATGTTCTACCTTGAAGTATTACTGTCTTTTATGTCAAGGACGTTGTGAGGATTGCTCCACCTCTTAAGAATTCTTGGTATGGTGATACTTCTCACCATCACCATTCTTTCTTGGTCCCCGTGTTGATTCTAACCAGGATACCAACAAGTGAACGGTGTTGCTTGGATTCTATACTTCTAGCAACCCTATTGCTTTGAAGTTAGTGGACGATAGTTCATTCTTAGACTATTGGTTGTCGAACCACCATTCTAACATTGATCATGCTACCTAAGCCCATATTTCGGGTGCACCTCTCAACCAATGTTTAATTGTGTATGTTTTCCTCGAGCATACATCATTATATCATTTGGTCTGACAAATGTTATCTTCTTGTTCACATAATTGCGGAAATCCATCTTTTTGAAAATCTCGATGAATTGTCGCTGAGTCCATCAACCACCTCCTCATCCTCTCCTTGGTTTAATGATGAACTCTTGTTTCAGAACTCACTTCCATAGTTCATTTCTTGAGAATCTTACAATGCCATCTCGTCAATTTGTGTTGCACCTTTTCTTCTCAGGCATCCTGAGACTGAGGTATCCTGACACCAATCAGATCTGAATCTCGGTCAGATATGATGGTTGGGACATTTTCCAAGAGTCATAACATTGGTCTTTATATAACCTAGTAAGGTGATGTCATGCCTAGCACCCCTGGCCGGAGGACCTATTGTTATAATTTCCTTTTTTTAGCAAGGTTAGCCATTCGTCCATGAGGAAATTGTAAGACTTATTCTATAAGTTGTTCCTGATGGATCCTTGTGTATCCAAATTTTGATCCTTACCTGATGACCATGTCAATGCCATCTCGAAGCATGTCCGTGGTACTCCGATCTTCAATAAGAACATTTGAAGCACAATGCTAAATTTTCTTTATCAATTATCCAAACACCGTTGTATGGGTAATGTCATGAAATTCCTTTCCCCTTACCTAAGTGGTTTTCTACTTTCTATCCTATCATGGATATCATGCTCTGCTTTTCATTGGGAAAGATATACCCTTGATACTCGGGTATAAACACATTTTCCTTTCCATTGGTCTGATTAATATACTAATCACATTCTCCTTTCCATTGTTTTGCTTAACCTTCCTTGTAATCTGACTTATTCGAGCAGTGATAATTCCCTGCTTATGTAAGCACCTCGGTGTGCAACTCTGTCAGAATGACCCTGTTACTACTGTTGATGACATTCCGGTAACCACCGATGGATGAGAACTTTGCCTACATGTCTGCCTCGTTTCAACGAGCAGGAAAATGGTTCTCTTCGTCCCTCGCCATTGGTACCAATGATTGTTGCCAACATGACTGACAGGCTAGCCTCTGACATACCTTGCTATCCTGACCGTGCAAGAAGTCAGCGCCCTTTCTACTTTTAACCCACATGGTGGGCCCATAACCCACAGTTCCACAAGATCGAAACCTGACTCTCTGGTACACCCCTGTTGCCAAAGTTATTCCTCACGCTTGACTTCGTATGTAGATCACGAGCAACCTTCCTAGAGATGATCTATTCTGGTTTCAGCCGCAATACTTATTCCGTTGCTCTGAACCCCCCTTCACGCTCTACTTCGGGCATCGAACGAGTGCTTACCCGTTCGAAACTTTTTGTACCATCTTATATTGCTCTCGATGATTTCCCCGAGTTTCAACTCGGGAGATACCTTGTACCTTATTCCCCGTGATAACTAGCGAGAACCAGTCCTTGCAGACATTCTCTCTATAGTTTTCCCCCATATCCTTTTCGTAAGTACGATGAGGATCCCAAAGAAAGGATGATGACTTCATCATGTTGAACTGAAGTAGAGGTATGAAGACATCAACGTTATGGATCAACTACTTCGGGAAGAGCAACCAAGACCGAGAAGATTCGTTAGAATTCCGTAACCAGATCTTTCCCCATTACTCCACCTCTTAAATCTCGGGATGAGATTTGTTGTAGTGAAGGAGAATTGTAACGCCCGGAAAATTAAGCTACAGTTACCCTCTACTAATGAGGCCACGTCACCACGATTACTGCTGTTAATCTCGTGATGGTTCAAATCCCGTTCGAATTCAAATTCAAAATCAAGTCAAACAATAAAAGTTTTCAAATATTAAAACTCAAATGTTCTGGATGTGACAAATAATTCATAACTAATGATGGTGGAGAAACCACATTTTGTAAAATGTTTAACTGCCCTAAAATAAATAAAACAGTGGCTTAAATAATTAATTAAATGCCTTTTGTAAATTATAAAATATTAAACTATTTTAGTTAGGTGTAAGAATTAATGTGGCAGAAGTATATTTAAAAAGACTAAATTAGGAACTAATATTATATTTTATAAAACTAAATAACTAGGCAATTCCCTTCTGCTTAATTAATAGATGAGGCAATCTTTGCCTCCGTTTAAAAAAAAGAATAAATAAAAGAAAAGAGAAAGCAAAACAAACAAAAAAATGAAAAAGGGTTCCGCCCACTGGGCCGACTGGCGCAGATGGCCGGCCCAGCCACCCCCCCAACCAGCGCCCTAACCCTAGCCTGCCGCCCCCTTCTCCCGCACGACCCCCCACTCCTCCCAACCGAGACCTCCACTCCCTCTCGTTCTCCAGCACCGCCAAGCTCCCTGCGCCCGATCCCTTGCCCCGCCGGAGCCCCACCCCGCCGGCGCGCCCGCGCCCGAGGAACCGCCGCCTCCCGCTATCCTCGAGCCACCACCTCGCAGGAGCTCCTGCCATGGCCGTCGCCGCCTGGTTCTCCGCATCCGCACCGCGCCAAGCCGCCTCCTCGTCGGAGAGGGACGGATCCTGGAGGCCCCGTCGCGAATCCGGCCTCCCTCGCCTTCCTCCCCCTCACCGGAGTCCCCTCGTCGGCCGAGCCCGATGCTTCCCCCCTCCTCCGAAGCTGTCGGAAGCCACCGTGATACGTCTCCAACGTATCTATAATTTTTGCTTGTTCCATGCTGTTATATTATCATTCTTGGATGTTTTACAATCATTTTTTGGGACTAACCTATTGACATAGTGCCCAGTGCCAGTTGCTGTTTTTGCTTGTTTTTTAATTCGCAGAATATCAGTACCAAACGGAGTCCAAACGTAGCGAAACTTTTTGGAGAATTTTTTTGGACCAGAAGACACCTGTTGGGCCAAAGAAGTACCAGAGGGGGGCTCCGAGGGGAGCACAACCCACCTGGATGCGCCTGGGGGCCTAGGCACGCCCTGGTGGGTTGTACCCACCTCGGCCGCCTCCCGCACCGCCTCTTTGCTCTATAAATACCCCAAAAATCCAAAAACCCTAGGGGAGTCCACGAAACACAATTCCAGCCGCCGCAAGTTCCAGAACCACCAGATCCAATCTAGACACCATCACGGAGGGGTTCATCATCCTCATTGGTGCCTCTCCGATGATGTGTGAGTAGTTCATTGTAGACCTACGGATCCGTAGTTAGTAGCTAGATGGCTTCCTCTCTCTCTTTTGATTCTCAATACAATGGTCTCTTGGAGATCTATTTGATGTAACTCTTTTTGCGGTGTGTTTGTTGGGATCCGATGAACTTTGAGTTTATGATCAGATCTATTTATCCATGAAAGTTATTTGAGTTTCTTTGATCTCTTATATGCATGATTACTTATAGCCTTGTATTTCTTCTCTGAATCTTTGGTTTAGTTAGGCCAACTAGATCATTTTTTCTTGCCATGAGAAGAGGTGCTTTGTGATGGGTTCGATCATGCGGTGTTCTTTCCTAGTGACAGAAGGGGCAGCAAGACACATATGTATCGTTGCTATTAAGGATAACAAGATGGGGTCTATTCCTAAATTAATAGATCTTGTCTACATCAAGTCATCATTCTTATTGCATTACTCCGTTTTTCCATGAACTTAATACACTAGATGCATGCTGGATAGCGGTCGATGTGTGGAGTAGTAGTAGTAGATGCAGGCAGGAGTCGGTCTACTAATCTTGGACGTGATGCCTATATAATGATCATTGCCTGGATATCATCATAATTATTTGAAGTTCTATCAATTGCCCAACAGTAATTTGTTTACCTGTCGTATGCTATTTTTCTCGAGAGAAGCCACTAGTGAAATCTACGGCCCCCGGGTCTATTCTTTATCATATTTGCTTTGAGATCTATTTTTATTTGTTTTAGTTTTCAGATCTATTATTCTAAAAACCAAAAAAATACCTTGCTGCACTTTTTCTTTCTTTATTTTATTTTGTTTTATCGCGTGATCTATTTATCCAAAATCATACAAACCAATCTATCTTTTACCCGAGAGGGATTGACAACCCCTCTTACCCGTCGGGTTGCAAGTATTTGTTCTTTGTGTGCAGGTACCATTTACATAGTGTTGCTTGGTTCTCCTACTGGTTCGATAACCTTGGTTTCATACTAAGGGAAATACCTACCGTAGTTGTGCTGCATCATCCCTTCCTTTTCGGGGAAATACTAACGCGGACACGAGCCATCAAGAAAGGATTTCTGGCGCCGTTGCCGGGGAGACATCATCAACATCTATCAGGTTCCTAATCACAAATCTCATCTCCTTGAAATTTACATTATTTGCCATTTGCCTCTTGTTTTCATCTCCCCCATTTCACAAAAATATTTGCCTTTTTATTCGCCTTCTTTTTGTTTGCCTTTTTCTTGTTTGATCTTTTGTTTGCTTGTGTTGCCATGTGCCTTCTATATGCTTGCATCTTCGCTTGCTAAAAATCTATTGATATGGATCCCCATCCACTTGCTAATCTTTTTAAAAGATCCAATCATGATGAACCAATTGCTAGTGAGTTGAGCACACTAGATTATCTTTATGAAGTTTTGCCTGAGATTTGTGAATCTGAAAATTTTGATGAAGAAATTTATGAAGTGATTCATGTTAGCTCCTTGAATGAAAAGTATGATTGCAATGATTTTACTATAAATTCTATTAATGCCAATTGTTCAAATAATATGCAAAACCCCAAGCTTGGGGATGCTAATTTTTGCTATGTCCACTACTTATTGCAATGATCATGATTGGGGTGATTCTTCTTATGATCTTGAAAATTTATTTAAGCCTCATGATGAATATGATATTGAAAATAATATTTGCAAAAATATTAAAAGTGGGTTTGGAAGAGCGTCAACCTTAGGTAAAAATAATCCCACATATTTGGAGAGTGTTCAATCTTACAATTTTTTTGATGAAAGTGGGTTTGGAGAGGTCATGACTTTAGTTGATGTTAATCCCACTATCTTGGAAGATTATAAAACTTTTATGCATGTGGATCATGAAGAGAAATTTTTATATGATAGCTATATTGTTAAATTTTATTATGATCCTACATGTAATTATTATGAGTGAGGAAAATATGGTTGTAGAAATTTTCATTTACCTCTCGTTATGTTGAGATTGCTATTGTTTCTTTCTTCTTCCTTGCATATGCTATATATTTCTTGTCTTGATAATTTGTTTGCTTATAAAATCCCTATACATCGGAAGTATGTTAGACTTAAATGTATTTGTCACATATATTATGATGCTCTCTTTGTGTTTCAATTCTTGTCTTTCATGCGAGCATCGTCAAAATTATCAATGCCTAGCTAGGGGCATAAAACGATAGCGCTTGTTGGGAGGCAACCCAATGAATAAAATTTATTTTTTATTTTTTCTTTCTGTTCTTGAGTGTTTGCACAATTATGCCTCTGTTATGGTTGTGTTTTTTATGTTTTAATTAGTGTTTGGTCCAAGCAAAGCCTTTGGGATCATGTTGGGTGATAGTTGATTTGATCTTGTTGAAAAACAGAAACTTTTGTGTTCAGTAAAATAATTGTCTAAATTCACAAAAGCGAGGAAAAATTCTGATTTTTCTACACAAGATTGATATACAAATTTCCTCTGTTTTCCTATTTTTTCAGAAGTTTTGTAGTTACATAAGTATGAGTAAAATTCGAGTCTTTACAGACTGTTCTATTTTTGATAGATTCTGTTTTCTTTGCATTGTGTGCTTATTTTGATGATTTTATGGATTGTATCGGGGGGTATAAGCCATGGAAAAGTTAGAATACAGTAGATATAATGCAATAACAAAATTTGAATGGGTTTTCTATAGTACTTAAAGTAATGATTGGGTTTCTTATACTAACGGATCTCACGAAGGTTTTGTTGACTTTTGTGTGATTGAAGTTTTCAAGTTTTGGGTGAGATCACGATGGATGAACGAATAAGGAGTAAGAAGAACCTAAGCTTGGAGAGGCCCCATGGCACCCCAAGGCAATATTCAAGGAGAAACAAGCAACTAAGCTTGGGGATGCCACGAGTGGCATCCCCTCTTTCTTCTAACGACCATCAGTATTTTACTTGGAGCTATATTTTTATTCGTCACATATCATGAGTTTTGCTTGGAGCGTCTTGTATTATATGAGTCTTTGCTTGTTTTGCTTTTTAGTTTGTCACAAGTATCCTTGCTGGACACACCTATTTGAGAGAGCCAAAATTATTCTATGATTTGTTAGAATTGCTCTTTATGCTTCACTTAATTTTTTTGAGCTATGGAATTGCTCTAGTGCTTCACTTATATATTTTTGAGCACGGTGTGCTTTAATATTTTTTGAAGAAATGCTCTCATGCTTCACTTAGATTTATTTGAGAGTTAGTAATTTTGAAGAAATTCTCTCATGCTTCACTTATATTATTTTGAGAGATGAAAATTTTTATGCTCATGTTCTTCACTTAAATTTGTTTGAGCTTGCCAAAAGTAATTTCAATATATGAAACTAGTCCCAAATTGATAGATATTCAAGAGGGATATAATAAAAAATTTCATGAAGATCATTGGACAAAATAAACTTGATTCTTTGTAATAGTTTTGAGATATGATGATAGTGATATGTGAGTCATGTTGTGAGTAATTGTGCTTTAGTAAGAATATTGGTGTTAAGGTTTGTGATTCCCTATGCAAGCACGAAAGCCAATAGTTATGCAATGAAATTACATCCTACTTGTGGTGCATTATTTGGTGTTAGTTATGCTTAATGATCGCTTATGTGATTTTTTGTTTCTTGGTTGGATGCTTCTCAATCTTTTTGCTAGCCTTCAGTTGTACTAAGTAGGAATACTACTTGTGCATCCAAAATCCTTAAACCCAGTTTTGCCATATGAGTCCACCATACCTACCTATATGCAGTATTCTCGTGTCGTTCTAAGCAAATTTGTATGTGCCATCTCGAATTTTTAAAATAATTTCCTTTTGTGTGCTCGTACCGCTCATGAAACGGTAGGGGGTGGCTGATATTTTTCCATGCTAGATGTGTTATTCTCAAGATTAGTGTTTATTCACTTGTCATTGCACGAGAGTATGGCAAAGGTGTTAGGGATGCCCAGTCTCGAAATGAAAAATGAATTTACTTTATGTTGTTAATTAATAAATTCCATGGAAAGAGTTGGTATGGACGGCACCCGTGGCTACGGCTAGCCGTGGAATGTGAAGGTATGGTGGAAAAAGGAATAAACTTTATTTTCTGTTTGGGAACTGCCTATGATATATCTAGCATGGAAAGTATTGGGAACTACTCGATCGTTTTCGTTGACAGGAAAAGCATGCCACCCAAAATGTTTTATCTCTATTTTTTCGCTTTGAGCTCTGGCACCTCTACAAATCCCTACTTCCCTCTGCGAAGGGCCTTTCTATTTACTTTATGCATTTTATTTTATTTTTTTGAGTCTCCATCTTCTCTTATAAAGCACCAACTAAGGGGCACTATGATTGTACTTGAGCATTGGATGTAGCTAATATGCGAGTGTGTTTCATGAATGGATCAATGATTGAGCATGATGGGCTAGGGATAACTTGCTTTAGTGTTGATATTTTGAAAGACATGGTTGTTTGTCGATATGCTTAAGTATTTAAATCTTCATGTCAAAACTAGACTATTGCTTTGAATCATATAAAAGTCCAAATGTCCATGCTACAAAAGAAAAGAATATGTGATGAACATGTTAGGCAGCATTCCACATCAAAAATTCTGTTTTTATCATTTACCTACTCGAGGACGAGTAGGAATTAAGTTTGGGGATGCTGATACGTCTCCAACGTATCTATAATTTTTGCTTGTTCCATGCTGTTATATTATCATTCTTGGATGTTTTACAATCATTTTATAGCAACTTTATATCATTTTTTGGGACTAACCTATTGACATAGTGCCCAGTGCCAGTTGCTGTTTTTTGCTTGTTTTTTACTTTGCAGAATATCAGTACCAAACGGAGTCCAAAAGAAGTGAAACTTTTTTGGAGAATTTTTTTGGACCAGAAGACACCTGTTGGGCCAAACAAGTACCGGAGGGGACACATAGAAAGATAGGGGCTTATAATTTCGCCTCCCAACCATTTACCTCAAGAATAATGTCAACAATAATAACTCATGATCACCTACATCCGAGTGCATATGTATGTCTAGATCTTTCCCCAACACATAGTGCTTGCCAAAAAGAGAAAAAAACTAAAATGAAGGGTGAATATCACCATGACTCTTACATAAAAGTTAGTATTAAAGATAAAGGATATGCCCTTCGCAGAGGGAAGCATAGGTTGTCATGCGCTTTTTATTTGGATGCACAAAATCTTAATGCAAAGGAACGTCACTTTATATTGCCGCTTGTGATAGAGAACTTTATTATGCAGTCCGTCGCTTTTATTTCTTCCCCATCACAAGTTCGTACAAAGCTTATTTTCCTCACACTAAAAGATCATACATAATTAGAAAGCAATTTTTATTGCTTTGCACCGATTACAACTTACTTGAAGGATCTTACTCAATCCATTGGTAGATATAATGGACTCTCATGACATGAAGCTAGGTTAACGGTTTATGGATGCACAAGTAGTAAATCTACTTGGTGCGGAATTTTGGCTAGCATGGGGTAGAAAGCAAGCTCAACATGTTGGAGGATCCATGACATTATAACTTCTATTTGGATATAAGGAAACATAACCCATTATGTTGTCTTTCTTGTCTAACATCAACTTATTAGCATATAATATTTTAATGAGTGCTCACAATCATAAAGGATGTCCAAGATAGTGTATATATATGTGAAACCTCTCTTTCCTTCTTACTTCTCATTAATTGCAACAATGACCGATGCTATGTTTGTCAACCTTCAACAAATTTCATGCATTATACTTCTTATATGTGAAGTCATCACTCTCCATAAGATTATTACATAATCTTTTTATTTCCTTTATTTATTTTCATCTCTAAGATCAAAGTAATAAAGCAAAACCCTCAACTCAAAACTAATCTTTATTATATAACTCTCATACTCGATTACATAGATAGATCACGAAACAAAAACTTAAAGACTAGATCATGCTAAAACTTTTATTCTACTAGATCATGATTTAACCAAAAGGATCGAACTAAGATAAATGGTAATGATAAAGATGAGATGGTGATACGATACCGGGGCACCTCCCCCAAGCTTGGCACAAGCCAAGGGGAGTGCCCATACCCGTGTACTTAAGTCTCCTTCTTCGGAGGTGGTGGTGATGATGAAGTTTATGATGTAGCGGAAAGCTTCTCCAGCTTACGTTTGAGGATGAAATTTTCCTCCCTCAAATCATTGTTTTCTTGCTCAAGCTTTAGTATCCTTTTACATAATGCCTCTTTGCTTTCCTGCAGAAAACGGGACGGGATAAATTCGGTCTTAGATTTGTTTACTCTGTTTGGAAGGCTTGACTTCTTGAACTCCACATGCATATCCCCTGGTTGAGCTAGGGGGACATCGTCTTCATCTGAGCTTGCATATTTCGCCCCCTTCGAGTCGGAATCTTGCTCCTCATCCTTGGACCATAGATAGGGATAAATATCCCCAAAGAACCTTGGATCTGCAACATAATGGGAAACATAGCACCCTCCATCTGAATCTTGTGACGACATACTTTCGTATCTGTCAGAAAAAATAGCTCAAAACAAAGAACATAGGATATTGTTGTGATATGGTAGTCAAAACCTTTGGGAGTTTATATAATGAATTTTTACCGTGCAAAACAAGTAATCTGGGAGAAAACGGAGTCCGGATGGCACACGAGGGCACCACAAGGGTAGGGCGCGTCCCCCAGGCTTGTCGCCTGCTCGTGCGCTTTTCGGACTACTTATTATTTTCCTGATTTTTTAAATATTTCAAAATGGAGTAAAATTGCTTTTATAGAACTTTTGGAGTCGGTTTACTTACCGTATCACATACCTATTCCTTTTCAGGGTTCTGGAGCGTTCAGAAAAATTTCCTTTATGTACTTGTCTGGTGTTATTGTATGAATAATGTTAGTTTCAATATTTATAGGTGTACCTGAGATATAATGCTTGATTCTTTGCCCATTCACCACCTTCGAGTTGGTGCCTTCAGCGTTGTTGATCTTGATAGCACCGGAACGATAAACTTCTTTGATAATGCAAGGCCCTTCCCATTTGGAGAGAAGTTTTCCTGCAAAAAATCTTAAACGAGAATTGTATAGCAAGACTTGGTCACCTACATTAAATTCCCGCTTTTGTATTCTTTTGCCGTGCCACATTTTAACCTTTTCTTTAAACAGTTTAGCGGTTTCATATGCTTGGGTTCTCCATTCATCAAGTGAGCTAATATCAAATAACCTTTTTTCACCGACAAGTTTAAAATCATAGTTGAGCTCTTTAACCTCCCAATAAGCTTTGTGTTCTAATTCAAGAGGTAAATGACATACTTTTCCATAGACCATTTTATATGGAGACATACCCATAGGATAAGCAGTTCTATAAGCCCATGGTGCATCATCAAGTTTCTTGGACCAATTCTTCCTAGATTTGTTAACAGTCTTTTGCAAGATCAATTTTATTTCCCTATTGCTTAATTCTACTTGACCACTAGACTGAGGGTGATAAGGAGATGCAATTCTATGATTAACATCATATTTAGCAAGAAGTTTATGGAAAGCACCATGAATGAAGTGTGAACCACCGTCTATCATTAAATATCTAGGGACTCCAAACCTCGGGAAAATAACTTCTTTAAGCATTTTAATAGAAGTGTTGTGATCAACACTACTAGTTGGAATAGCTTCTACCCACTTATTAACGTAATCAACAGCAACTAGAATATGAGTATATCCATTGGAGGAAGGAAAAGGTCCCATATAGTCAAATTCCCAAACATCAAATGGTTCAATAACAAGTGAATAGTTCATAGGCATTTCCTGACGTCTACCAATATTACCAATTCTTTGACATCCATCACAAGAAAGAATAGACTTATGAGCATCTTTGAAAAGGTAGGCCAATAAAAACCGGATTGTAATACCTTGTGTGCAGTTTTGTTTCCCGCATGGTGTCCTCCATAAGCCTTGGAATGACACTTTCGTAGGATTTGTTCCTGTTCATTCTCAGGTATACAACGTCTAATAATACCATCTACTTCTTTATATAGGTGCGGGTCATCCCAAAAGTAATGTCTTAAATCAAAGAAGAAAATTTTCTTTTGTTGGTATGTGAAACTAGGTGGTATAAATTTAGCAACAATATAATTAGCATAGGCTACGTACCAAGGAGTACTACAAGAAGCATTTATGACAGCTAGTTCTTCATCGGGAAAGCTATCATCAATAGGTAGTGGGTCATCAAGAATATTTTCTAACCTAGAAAAGTTGTCGGCTACTGGGTTCTCAGCTCCCTTCCTATCACTAATATGTAAATCAAATTCTTGTAGCAAAAGAACCCACCTAATGAGTCTAGGTTTAGCATCTTTCTTTTTCATAAGGTATTTAATAGCAGCATGGTCGGTGTGAACAATTACTTTGGAATTGACTATGTAAGATCTAAATTTACCACAAGCAAACACAAGTGCTAGAAATTCTTTCTTAGTAGTAGCATAATTTCTTTGAGCACTATCTAGAATCTTACTAGCATAATGGATAACATTTAATTTCTTATCAACTCTTTGCCCTAGAACAACACCAACAACATAATCACTAGCATCACACATAATTTCAAAGGGTAGGTTCCAATCAGGTGGTTGAACAATAGGTGCAGAGATTAAGGCTTTTTAAGTATTTCAAATGCTTCTACACAATCACCATAAAAAACGGATGGGACATCTTTTTGCAAGAGATTAGTAAGAGGCCTAGAAATTTTAGAGAAGTCTTTGATAAATCTCCTATAGAAACCAGCATGACCAAGGAAACTTCTTATACCTTTGATATCTTTAGGACATGGCATTTTCTCAATTGCATCAACTTTAGCTTTATCAACTTCAATATCTCTTTCGGAATTTTTATGCCCCAAGACAATATCTTCATTCACCATAAAGTGGCACTTCTCCCAATTCAAGACAAGATTAGTTTCTTCACATCTCTGCAAAACTCGATCAAGATTGCTTAAGCAATCATCAAAAGAAGTTCCATAAACGGAAAAATCATCCATGAAAACCTCAACAATCTTTTCACAAAAGTCAGAGAATATAGCAGTCATACATCTTTGAAAGGTAGCAGGTGCATTGCATAAACCGAAAGGCATACATCTATAAGCAAAAGTACCAAAAGGGCATGTAAAAGTAGTTTTTTCTTGATCCTCTTGTAACACAGGTATTTGGAAAAAACCAGAGTATCCATCTAGAAAACAAAAATTTGTATGTTTTGATAATCTTTCTAGCATTTGATCAATGAATGGTAGAGGGTAATGATCTTTCCTAGTAGCTTTGTTTAGTTTTCTAAAATCAATTACCATCCTATAACCTGTTATAATTCTTTGTGGTATAAGTTCATTTTTATCATTAGGGACAACAGTTGTCGGGGCCAGGACACAAAATATCCCAGAAATTAACCCCTCATGTCATCACCAGCCCAGGATTACCGTTACTGGTGGACACATCCTTGTTACAGATTACCAAGCTATTACAAGAATTGGATACAAGACCATACAGGTCTAATGATACAACAGTGACTCCGGTGGTGGATGACGGAAGCGACTCGTGGTTCTCCAACGTCGATGGGGCTCCATTCCCACAGGAACGGCTGACCTGGATAATTCCTATCCCGCGTGGTTGCCATCCTAGACTCCGCACCGATGTCGCTGTGGTACGCCTCAAAGAAATCCTGACCTGGCGAAGTAAATAGCCAGGGACAAGCCTGTGAGTACGTTGGAATGTACTCGCAAACATCATGAACAAAAGATATACCGAATGCAACAATTAAATTATATGATCATGATGAACCACACTATATGCGTATGCTCATGATGGACTTCAATGCCTACTGACAAGAATTAAATCATGGCATGATAAAATATTAGCATATGCAAATAAATGAATATATGGGAATGTTAGTGATAAACAAGGAAATTTTAAGGAAAAAAAAAAAGAAATGCCGGTTGGATGTCAAGTGACACCACGGTAGGTCTTGAAGAGAAATGCCAATCGGGTGTCTACAAGAGTAGTGGCAGGACCGCCTGTAAACTCGAGAGACACCACGAGAGGTCTTGAAGAGAAATGCCAGTCGGGTGTCAAGTGACGCCACAGTCGGACTTGAAGAGAAATGCCAATCGGGTGTCCACAAGAGTAGTAGCGTGATAAACCGCCTGTTAACTCGAGAGACGCCACAAAAGGTCTTGAAAATAAAATTGTGTGCCCGGGGTAGTCTAGCCAGCCCCTGAGACACTCAGGAAAAATTCAAAATAAGAGAAACGGGTTAGTCCTCAATATTATGCATAACCATAATAATATTAATATGCATAGCAAAAATATTTATGGTACCATAAGGTTGACAATAATTATCTTGCAAAATAATTCAGGCTCAATTTAATTATTTTCCTCCGAAGACCGACACTAAGACTGACACTTGAGCAACCCAGACTGTAGCCCTTAACCGCGGACACGGCTATTCGAATAGGTTTAAACTCTACAGAGGGTGTACTCTTTACCCACAAGTAAAGGATTTCTTTAGTCAGTACCGTGACACCGACTAATTCCTTTTACGGTCTTTGGGTTGAAAACACACCTAACCAGCACACACCAGATTAACTTTCCGGATGCCCGGAATCACCCAAAGCATCGTTCAAGAAAAACTCTGAGACGGAGAGACCAACGTCCTGCATGGGATCACTATTAATACGCGCGGATTCCAAGGGGTGCCCCCCTCTCAGTCACAACTGGAAACACCCATGCCCCCTGACCCGATGACAGGATTTAGTCCCGGATCCCTGGGAAACCCTCATCGTGGCCCTCTGTATGGTGTGTGCACGGAAAGGGGTTAGCAACTTACTGAACCATACCCTACCTGTGGCAGCACGAAACAAGTATGGGGGTTACCGGAACAAGACTCGATCTACGGTCGACTCATGAGGTTTAAGTTTTCCTGCAGAGGTTAACACAATATATCTCCTTGGTAGCACCCAATAGGATCACCACCTAGCATGTCCCAACATGCCATCACTGATCATTCTCGTCACCACGAGATTTTCAGTCACACGGTCACTTTTCTCGTAACTGATTCTTTCCTGCAGATTAGTCCGGATCGCATAGACATAGGTGACATGTGAAAGTAACCATCCTTATTCATGCTTCATGAAGATGCAATATTATCAAGGAATCATGCATGCATAACTAGCTATATTCAAAATTTATACGAATTCAACATACTCATGATTTAATCATTCTTGCAAATAATTCAACCATGCAATCACCATATCAAGTGTTCAAGATGCTTGCCTTAGGTATGCAGAAGTGTTGGGTGCACTCCAAAACTTTGAAAATTTTATCTTCCCTCCATTTTCTATTTCCAAAAATATTTAAATTACCACATATAGCAAAAGCAGTGCCAAAAATTGTTTCAAATACTTTTGAAATAAATACTAAAAAAACTAGAGACAAAATAAGGAATATCAGAAAAAGAATCAAACTATTTGGAGTCCAAATGAATTACTTATGGAATTACCAAGATGGAATAAATGACCTAATGGACTTTTTAACAAACCCAACAGAAACTAAGCTTATCAAAAATGTTCACCCTGGCTAGTTTAATAGATCATGATTTTAGAAATCCACAGAAATTTGAATCAGCAAGTTTGGACCTGTAAAAGTGGCTGTGTAATTATTTGGAGTTTCCTGAAAAAGAGAAAATAGAAAAAGACAGGGAAACGCCCTGGGCGTGGTTTAGCCGGACGGCGTCAATGGGCCGGCCCAGCCGATCGGCTGCGCCAGTCAGCGGGGCACTGGGTCACTGACAGTGGGCCCGCCTGGCCCACTGGTCAGGTTTGACCAGTCGCCTCGCGCCCACTCTCTCTGGTCGAGCGGAGGTGCGGCCTCCGGCGACCGGTGTCGGCGACCGGCGAGGTCCCTTGGCGAGCTGAGGCCACCGTTGGGTCCAGGAGACCGAGGCGGTTCCACCGGTATCGAAGACGCCCGGGGAGGTGTATGAAATCGTCGGCGGCGAGCTCCTCGGCGGACGGCGGCGTCGGCCAGATTGGGGCTTCCGTCTACGGTGCTTCTCCGGGAAAATTGGAGGTGGGGATGATTCAGCGGATGCACAAGGAAGCTGTTGGTGAATAGATTGGAGGAGGGGGAGCTGTGTTTTCGCCGGAACCATCGAGGATGCGGCGGTGGAAGAAGCTGCCGGAAGCGAGGGAGACGACCATTTCTGGTCGTTTGAGTACTCAGGGAGGCTTGGAGAGGAGGGAGGGAAGGTGCCTACGACAAAAAAGAGCTCGGGGAGGGAATTTATAGGTGGGAGCGACGTGGTGCCGTGGCTTCCAGGGGAAGGCACGTCGGCAGCGGCCATTAACGCGCCGTCAAGGTAGTTGGCGAGGTCGGCGGGTCGGTGGAGTGGTCGGTGAGGTCGGCGCGGTGTGGATGAGCTCGGGGAGCACCAGGTGACCCGGTCTGTGCCGTCCCCGAGTGGAGTGCGGCGGCAGCCTTAACTGCGGCAGTTGAGGCCGGTGGAGGCGGCGGGGGTCGGCACTAGGAGCCAAGGAAAGGTGTCGGCGAGGACCAGGGGTGACGTGGTGATCCAGTGGAAGACCCAGGCGTGCGAGAGAAGCAGCGGGGATGCGGCAGGGCTTGATGCCAGAGGCTGCAGAATGCGTGCTCTGGACGCGCTCCGTGCACGCACACAGGGTGTTCGATCAATTGCCAGGGGGCCCTAGGGTGGTCCTGAAGAGCTGGTTTTTGGCAGTGTGACATTTGTTAGGATGGCAAGGATTCTAGACATGCTGGTTTGGTAAAACAAACAAGAGTTATGTGCAGTTCAAAACTCTGTAGAATTTTTGTCATGCACACAAACTGCTTGCTAAAATGCTAGGGCTAGCTAGGGAATTTTTTGGAAGTGATATTTGGCGGGATGGTGTCTCTTTGGATGATAGATATGGTGCTGGAGTTGGTTTGGCAAAAACAAATACTTGCTAGTGCAAGTTTTGAAGAATTTCAATTCTGGACAGAAACTTTAGGGGAATATTTGGTGAACTAAAAGGATTCCAATGGAGCTAAAATTTTGGACTTAAGGGCTTGGTTGGAAGGATAGCAAGTGCAAAAAATTTCAGGATTTTTGGGGCAAGGAAAATTGGGGTTGCAGTAGAAACTCAAAAAGAGGACATAATTGAGAAGTGGGTGTTTCACTCAAAATTCCCAAAAGATCAAGTTGGGTTTTGCATAAAAGTGATTTGTAGGCATCACATGACCTCTCATAATTTTTGTGGGATTTTAAAAGAATTATTTAAAATAGTTGTAGTGCAACAGAAGCATTTAAAGTGTTGTAAATGCTATTAAAAGAATTGTTTGGGCAATTTTTATTATGAAAATAATTCTTACTGTTATTAAAATGTAATTGAAATGATTTGAGAAAACTACCAAAGCCACAATATTATTTTCAAAAATTTCTATATGGAGGGAAGAATTTTGGAAAACAGAAACAGGAAATACCCTGAAAATAACAAAAGACTTAATATAATTCAAAATTTTATTTCTGGCCAAATTTTTATTTAGTAAAAACATGATTAAATTTTTGGGGTGTTACAAACTCTACCCCCCTTAAGAAAATATCGTCCTCGAGATTTGTTAGGTGGTCACCAAAATTAAGCCCACCTTTCGAGGAGATTTTCCTAAGTGATTTAAAATAACCCATTTAGGCACAGTTGACGTGGGCTCCTGATAATTGGTGTAACGACAGTGGGCACTGGTGCTGTGGTTCTACTGTGACTGTTACGAAAAATTTGGAAAAAGTGTAAATTCCAAAATTCGCTTGCCGTACTCCAGCGCACAGTGCTCTCTCCGGCTGACGGGTGGACCCAGGGCCCACTGTCAGTCTCTTCTTCTTCCTTCGGCTCTCTTCTCCTTCTCCCTCTCGCGTGCTTTCTCCACCTGCAGTGTCTAGCGCGTAGGGTATCTAGGGCAGTACTGTGGTAGTGCGCGGCGTGCAAGCTGCCGGTGCAGTGTGCACTCACTTCGTGGGCCAGCACCTTGTCGGCACTGCTCGCGATTTCACCTCCGAACACCGGTGATCGGGCGACGAGCGGTGCTGGTGGACCTCGTTCACCATGCACCGAGCCCGAGCTATAAAACGAATGCAGTGCTACTCTCTTCTTTATCTCACCTGGCCTCACTTCTCCTTCCTCCTCTTTTTCTGATCGCAGGAGCTCGGACGGGACTCCAATGGAGGACGCGCTTCCGGGGTGGTTTACGATTCTCATGTCCGGAGCGGTGGCGGCGTTGCTCGGGTTCTCGCTGCTCCTATGCGCGATGATCCTTGACGATCGCCGTGATGCCGCAGCTCGAGTGGTGGCTCTTCGAGGCGGCGGTGACCGTGAGGATTAGGCATCGGTGGTGGTTACGGGTGAGTGTTAGTGCGTTCTGCAGCAGCTGCTGTAGAAATAAAATAAAACCCACAAATTTTTCTTCAGAAATATTGGTGGTGTGATGAGAGTGGTCTGGTGTGTGAGGTGGTTGATTAGGTGCTAGTGTGTGTGTGTGGTTCTGCACTTAATGCATGTAGTGGAGTGAGTGTGATTGTAAGCCGGGTGTCGTGGCGATGCGTGAATTAATTCTGTGTTTGCAAAAATTATTAGTCGCAGTGGTCCTTAGTAAAATCTCCACAATTACTCATACGCAATTGCAACCAAACATTATATTCCTAGGGTAAATCCCAAGATGCAACACAGATATCAAATCTCGCGAATTAAATGGTAGACGAACGGACACAACCAAGGTGTCTACGGTACAAAGGAAAAATTGGTAGGGTCCTGAGGAAATATCCCCGGCATCGGAACACCTTCTTCTTCTCCTGGGGAAAGTGGATGGACAAGTCGGAGAACGTTCCCTCCTTGGTCTGGTAACAGTGGTCCGCCGATGGCGATCTGAGGATTCAGAATAGCAAGAGTCTGGAGGAAGTCCATCACTTGCTGGGTCAGACACTCCTGCGCGATGACATATTGAACAAGGTTGGCTAGCATTGGATCTCTCTCGGATTGTCTGCAGGGAAAAGATGCTTCTTTTCCGGGTGCTGCACGGCTCGGGAAGTAGTAATACCCCCTTTCGCTGGCACGGGGCAGTGCGTACCGGAGGCGGGTAATTGCTTCGTAGGCAGCAACTTCTATAGCCATTTCTGAAGTTGGCATAGATCTCCTGATGAAGACGACACTTGTAGGGCCTTGGTTTGGGTCTACTGGTGGGATGTGTGCGACTGCCCAATATTTCGAGGCGTTGTGGTTGATCCTCGATTTGAACAGCTCGTACTGGGGTGGCTGAGTGGAGCCAAGAGTGTTGCGGGTGAAATCCCACAATATCTTGACAAAACTGCCCGGGGATGCATCTGGGGTTCTCAGATGAATCCCAAGGTGCGACATGGGGGAAATGGTGGTGGAGGCAGTGTACAAGGTGAGGGATGCTAGTTATGAGAGTGGTCTCCTATATAGTGCCTGGGCTAGGAAACATAAATCAGCAGGGTTACAATTATGGGTATCAGCTCTGCTCTAGAGTGGTCGGGGTCAACGCCACAGATACAAATCACAAAATGTGACGCATTACTGTGGTTGTCGGTTAGGGGAATAGGTTGGGCACCGACTGCTAAAAGGTGTCGGCTGGCCACTGTAGGTTAATGGATAGGACAGGCCTGACTATGGACACAGAAGGGTGTGGACAGCGTGGAGACCTAGGGATAGTGACCAGGCTAAGATAGGATTAGCCAATGGTCAGCCTGGCTCTGATACCAAGGTTGTCGGGGCCGGGACACAAAATATCCCAGAAATTAACCCCTCGTGTCATCACCAGCCCAGGATTACCGTTACTGGTGGACACATCCTTGTTACAGATTACCAAGCTATTACAAGAATTGGATACAAGACCATACATGTCTAATGATACAACAGTGACTCCGGTGGTGGATGACGGAAGCGACTCCTGGTTCTCCAACGTCGATGGGGCTCCATTCCCACAGGAACGGCTGACCTGGATAATTCCTATCCCGCGTGGTTGCCATCCTAGACTCCGCACGGACGTCGTTGTGGTACGCCTCAAAGAAATCCTGACCTGGCCAAGTAAATAGCCAGGGACAAGCCTGTGAGTATGTTGGAATGTACTCGCAAACATCATGAACAAAAGATATACCGAATGCAACAATTAAATTATATGATCATGATGAACCACACTATATGTGTATGCTCATGATCGACTTAAATGCCTACTGACAAGAATTAAATCATGGCATGATAAAATATTAGCATATGCAAATAAATGAATATATGGGAATGTTAGTGATAAACAAGGAAAGTTTAAGGGAAAAAAAGAAATGCCGGTCGGATGTCAAGTGACACCACGGTAGGTCTTGAAGAGAAATGCCAATCGGGTGTCTACAAGAGTAGTGGCGGGACCGCCTGTAAACTCAAGAGACGCCACGAGAGGTCTTGAAGAGAAATGCCAGTCGGGTGTCAAGTGACGCCACGGTCGGACTTGAAGAGAAATGCCAATCGGGTGTCCACAAGAGTAGTGGCGTGATAAACCGCCTGTTAACTCGAGAGACGCCACAAAAGGTCTTGAAAATAAAATTGTGTGCCCGGGGTAGTCTAGCCAGCCCCTGAGACACTCAGGAAAAATTCAAAATAAGAGAAACGGGTTAGTCCTCAATATTATGCATAACCATAATAATATTAATATGCATAGCAAAAATATTTATGGTAGCATCAGGTTGACAATAATTATCTTGCAAAATAATTCAGGCTCAATTTAATTATTTTCCTCCGAAGACCGACACTAAGACCGACACTTGACCAACCCAGACTGTAGCCCTTAACCGCGGACACGGCTATTCGAATAGGTTTAAACTCTGCAGAGGGTGTACTCTTTACCCACAAGTAAAGGATTTCTTTAGTCAGTACCGTGACACCGACTAATTCCTTTTACGGTCTTTGGGTTGAAAACACACCTAACCAGCACACACCAGATTAACTTTCCGGATGCCCGGAATCACCCAAAGCATCGTTCAAGAAAAACTCTGAGACGGAGAGACCAACGTCCTGCATGGGATCACTATTAATACGCGCGGATTCCAAGGGGTGCCCCCCTCTCAGTCACAACTGGAAACACCCATGCCCCCTGACCCGATGACAGGATTTAGTCCCGGATCCCTAGGAAACCCTCATCGTGGCCCTCTGTACGGTGTGTGCACGGAAAGGGGTTAGCAACTTACTGAACCATACCCTACCTGTGGCAGGAACCTGTGGCAGCACGAAACAAGTATGGGGGTTACCGGAACAAGACTTGATCTACAGTCGACTCAGGAGGTTTAAGTTTTCTTGTAGAGGTTAACACAATATATCTCCTTGGTAGCACCCAACAGGGTCACCACCTAGCATGTCCCAACATGCCATCACTGATCATTCTCGTCACCACGAGATTTTCAGTCACACGGTCACTTTTCTCGTAACTGATTCTTTCCTGCAGATTAGTCCGGATCGCATAGACATAGGTGACATGTGAAAGTAACCATCCTTATTCATGCTTCATGAAGATGCAATATTATCAAGGAATCATGCATGCATAACTAGCTATATTCAAAATTTATTCGAATTCAACATACTCATGATTTAATCATTCTTGCAAATAATTCAACCATGCAATCACCATATCAAGTGTTCAAGATGCTTGCCTTAGGTATGCAGAAGTGTTGGGTGCACTCCAAAACTTTGAAAATTTTATCTTCCCTCCATTTCCTATTTCCAAAAATATTTAAATTACCACATATAGCAAAAGCAGTGCCAAAAATTGTTTCAAATACTTTTGAAATAAATACTAAAAAAAACTAGAGACAAAATAAGGAATATCAGAAAAAGAATCAAATTATTTGGAGTTCAAATGAATTACTTATGGAATTACCAAGATGGAATAAATGACCTAATGCACTTTTTAACAAACCCAACAGAAACTAAGCTTATCAAAAATGTTCACCCTGGCTAGTTTAATAGATCATGATTTTAGAAATCCACAGAAATTTGAATCAGCAAGTTTGGACCTGTAAAAGTGGTTGTGTAATTATTTGGAGTTTACTGAAAAAGAGAAAATAGAAAAAGACAGGGAAACGCCCTGGGCGTGGTTTAGCCGGACGGCGTCAATGGGCCGGCCCAGCCGATCGGCTGCGCCAGTCAGCGGGGCACTGGGTCACTGACAGTGGGCCCGCCTGGCCCACTGGTCAGGTTTGACCAGTCGCCTCACGCCCACTCTCTCTGGTCGAGCGGAGGTGCGACCTCCGGCGAACGGCGAGGTCCCTTGGCGAGCTGAGGCCACCGTTGGGTCCAGGAGACCGAGGCGGTTCCACCGGTACCGAAGACGCCCGGGGAGGTGTATGAAATCGTCGGCGGCCAGCTCCCCGGCGGACGGCGGTGTCGGCCAGATTGGGGCTTCCGTCTACGGTGCTTCTCCGGGAAAATTGGAGGTGGGGATGATTCAGCGGATGCACAAGGAAGCTGTTGGTGAATAGATTGGAGGAGGGGGAGCTGTGTTTTCGCCGGAACCATCGAGGATGCGGCGGTGACAGAAGCTGCCGGAAGCGAGGGAGACGATCGTTTCTGGTCGTTTGAGTACTCAGGGAGGCTTGGAGAGGAGGGAGGGAAGGTGCCTACGACAAAAAAGAGCTCGGGGAGGGAATTTATAGGCGGGAGCGACGTGGTGCCGTGGCTTCCAGGGGAAGGCACGTCGGCGGCGGCCATTAACGCGCCATCAAGGTAGTTGGCGAGGTCGGCGGGTCGGTGAGGTCGGCGCGGTGTGGATGAGCTCGGGGAGCACCAGGTGGCCCGGTCGGTGTCGTCCACGAGTGGATTGCGGTGGCAGCCTTAACTGCGGCAGTTGAGGCCGGTGGAGGCGGCGGGGGTCGGCACTAGGAGCCAAGGAAAGGTGTCGGCGAGGACCAGGGGTGACGTGGTGATCCAGTGGAAGGCTCAGGCGTGCGGGAGAAGCAGCGGGGATGCGGCAGGGCTTGATGCCAGAGGCTGCAGAACGCGTGCTCTGGACGCGCTCCGTGCACACGCACAGGGTGTTCGATCAATTGCCAGGGGGCCCTAGGGTGGTCCTGAGGAGCTGGTTTTTGGCAGTGTGACATTTGTTAGGATGGCAAGGATTCTAGACATGCTGGTTTGGTAAAACAAGCTAGAGTTATGTGTAGTTCAAAAGTCTGTAGAATTTTTGTCATGCACACAAACTGCTTGCTAAAATGCTAGGGCTAGCTAGGGAATTTTTTTGGAAGTGATATTTGGTGCGATGGTGTCTCTTTGGATGATAGATATGGTGCTGGAGTTGGTCTGGCAAAAACAAATACTTGCTAGTGCAAGTTTTGAAGAATTTCAATTCTGGACAGAAACTTTAGGGGAATATTTGGTGAACTAAAAGGATTCCAATGGAGCTAAAATTTTGGACTGAAGGACTTGGTTGGAAGGATAGCAAGTGGGGAAAATTTCAGGATTTTTGGGGCAAGGAAAATTGGGGTTGCAGTAGAAACTCAAAAAGAGGACAGAATTGAAAAGAGGTTGTTTCACTCAAAATTCCCAAAAGATCAAGTTGGGTTTTGCATAAAAGTGATTTGTAGGCATCACATGACCTCTCATAATTTTTGTGGGATTTTAAAAGAATTATTTAAAATAGTTGTAGTGCAACAGAAGCATTTAAAGTGTTGTAAATGCTATTAAAAGAATTGTTTGGGCAATTTTTATTATGAAAATAATTCTTACTGTTATTAAAATGTAATTGAAATGATTTGAGAAAACTACCAAAGCCACAATATTATTTTCAAAAATTTCTATATGGAGGGAAGAATTTTGGAAAACAGAAACAGGAAATACCCTGAAAATAACAAAAGACTTAATATAATTCAAAATTTTATTTATGGCCAAATTTTTATTTAGTAAAAACATGATTAAATTTTTGGGGTGTTACAACAGTAATACCTCCCTTCTTAGGGACACGATGAACATGACTTACCCATCTACTATCAGCTATAGGATAGATTATACCTGCTTCCAGAAGGTTTAATATTTCATTTCTTACCACTTCCTTCATCTTAGGATTTAATTGTCGCTGGTGATCAACAACTGGCTTAGCATGAGGCTCCATATTAATTTTGTGCTGACATAGACTGGGACTAATGCCCTTAAGATCATCAAGAGTATATCCAATAGCGGCACGATGCTTCCTCAGAGTTTTCAATAATCTCTTTTCTTCATGCTCTGAAAGGTTAGCACTAATAATAACAGGATACATTTTCTTTTCATCAAGATAAGCACATTTCAAAGTATCAGGTAATTGTTTGAGCTCAAACACGGGATCACTCTTGGGTGGTAGAGGATCTCCAAGAGTCTCAACAGGCAAATTGTGTTTCAAAATAGGCATTTGTTTCAAGAATATCTCATCTATTTCATTTCTTTCTTTCATATGCATATCATTTTCATGGTCTAGCAAATATTGTTCTAACGGATCAGTAGGAGGCACGACAATAGAAGCAAGACCAATAATTTCATCTTTACTAGGTAATTCTTTATCACGAGGTTGTCTACGGAATTTGGAGAAATTAAACTCATGAGACACATCACCAAAATTTACACTAACAGTTTCCTTAGTGCAATCAATTTTAGCATTAACCGTATTCAGGAAAGGTCTACCAAATATAATGGGACAAAAATCATCTTGTGGGGAACCAAGAACTAGAAAATCAATAGGGTATTTTATTTTCCCACACAAGACTTCAACAATTCTAACAATCCCAAGTTGTGTGATAGTATCTCTATTAGCAAGCTTAATAGTAACATCAATGTCTTCTATCTCAGCAGGTGCAATATCATTCATAATTTCTTGATATAAAGTAAACGGGATAGCACTCACACTAGCACCCAGATCACATAAGCCATGATAACAATGGTCTCCTATTTTAACAGAGACAACAGGCATGCCAACAACAGGTCTATTTTTATCTTTTCATCGAGTTTAGCAATTCTAGTGGCTACATCACAGAGGTAAATAACATGGCCATCAATATTATCAACCAAGATATCTTTAACCATAGCAACATTAGGTTCAACTTTAATTTGTTCAGAGGGTGTAGGTGTTCTTGTATAACTTTTGCGAACCACAGTTGAAGCTTTAGCATGTTCTTTTATCCTTATGGGAAAAGGGGGTTTCTCAATATAAGCAGTAAGAATAACTGGATTGGCACTATAAGTAATAATTTCCTCTTCAGCTTTAGTAGGTTATACTATTTTTATTTCAATGGGGGGATGATATTTAAACCACTTCTCCTTAGGGAGATCAACATGAGTAGCAAATGATTCACAGAAAGAAGCTAATATCTCAGGGTCAATTCCATACTTAGTGCTAAAATTATGGAAAGCATCAGTATCCATAAAAGTTTTAACACAATCAAAATCAAGCTTTATACCTGACTCCTTACCTTTGTCGATCTCCCAATCTTCAGAGTTGCATTTAATTCTTTCCAAAAGATCCCATATGAATTCAATAGTCTTCTTCATAAAGAACATGTACAAGAAGTATCGAGCATGGACTGATCATCACGAGAAAGCCGAGCATAAAAATTATGTATAATAATTTCCCTTGAGAGCTCATGATTGGGGCATGAATACAACATTGACTTAAGCCTCCCCCAAGCTTGAGAGATACTTTCTCCTTCACAAGGCCAAAAATTATATATATATATATATAATTCCAATAACGATGAACCAGATGCATATGATAAAACTTCTGATGAGATTCCAATTTCAGTCGGTTCCAATCCCAAGCTCCAATGTCATCACATAACCTATACCATGTCAATGCTTTTCCCTTCAAAGATAAAGGGAAACCTTCTTCTTAACTTCATCTCCGGGTAAACCTGCAAGCTTAAATAATCCACAAACTTCATCCACATCGATTAGGTGCATATCAGGATGTAATGTTCCATCTCGTGCATAAGGATTAGCTAGCAGTTTCTCTATCATACCCGAAGGAATTTCATAATAAATATTTTCAGTAGGTGTAGTAGGTTGAGGAGCAACCCTTTGTGCTTTCGGTCGAGGTGAAGATACCCCGAACAAACCCTTCAAAGGATAGTTTTCCATAGTGACAAGTAACAGTAAATTTTAGCACGTAATATAAATTTTTCCTTACCAAATTCCACTCATCAAAGATGCTTCACTCCTTGGCAACGGCGCCAGAAAAGAGTCTTGATGATCCACAAGTATAGGGGATCAATCGTAGTCCTTTCGATAAATAAGGGTGTCGAACCCAACGAGGAGCAGAAGGAAATGACAAGCGGTTTTCAGCAAGGTATTCTCTGCAAGCACTTAAATTATCGGTAACAAATAGTTTGGTAGTAAGATAATTCTTAACAAGTAACAAGTGTAACTAAGGTGCAGCAAGGTGGCCCAATCCTTTTTATAGCAAAGGACAAGCCTGGACAAACTCTTATATAAAGCAAAGCGCTCCCGAGGACACATGCGAATTATCATCAAGTTAGTTTTCATCATGCTCATATGATTCGCGTTTGCTACTTTGATAATTTGATATGTGGGTGGACCGGTGCTTGGGTGCTGTCCTTACTTGGACAATCCTCCGACTTATGATTAACCCCTCTCTCAAGCATCCGCAACTATGAAAGAAGAATTAAGATAAATCTAACCATAGCATTAAACATATGGATCCAAATCAGCCCCTTACGAAGCAACGTATAAATTAGGGTTTAAGCTTCTGTCACTCTAGCAACCCATCATCTACTTGCTACTTCCCAATGCCTTCCCCTAGGCCCAAATCATGGTGAAGTGTCATGTAGTCGACGTTCACATAACACCACTAGAGAAAAGACAACATACATCTCATCAAAATATCGAACGAATACCAAATTCACATGATTACCTATAACAAGACTTCTCTCATGTCCTCAGGAACAAAAGTAACTACTCACAAAGCATGTTCATGTTCAAGATCAGAGGGGTAATAAATATCATTAAGGATCTGAACATATGATCTTCCACCAAATAAACCAACTAGCATCAACTACGAGGAGTAATCAACACTACTAGCAACCCACAGGTACCAATCTGATGTTTTGAGACAAAGATTGAATACAAGAGATGAACTAGGGTTTGAGATGAGATGGTGCTGGTGAAGATGTTGATGAATATTGGTCCTCTCACGATGAGAGGATCGTTGGTGATGACGATGGCTTCGATTTCCCCCTCCCAGAGGGAAGTTTCCCCGGCAGAATCGCTCCGCCGGAGCCCTAGATTGCTTCTGCCCAGGTTCCGCCTCGAGACGGCGGCGCTTCGTCTCGAAAGCCTTATCTTATTTTTTTTCTAGGTCAAAACACCTCATATAGCAGAAGATGGGCACCGGAGGCTGGCCAGCGGGCCCACAAGCTCAGGGGCACGCCCTGGGGGGTAAGGCGCGCCTTGGGGGTAAGGCGCGCCCCCCAGGCTTGTGGCCACCTGGTGGGTCCCCTTCTAATATTTCTTCGCCCAATATTTTTTATATATTTCAAAACAATTCTCCGTAAAGTTTTAGGACATTTGAAGTTGTGAAGAATAGGTATATCAGATTTGCTCCTTTCCGGTCCAGAATTCCAGCTGCCGGCAATCTCCCTCTTCATGTAAATGTTGTAAAAATAGGAGAGAAAAGACATAAGAATTGTATCCTAAAGTGTAATAACAGCCCATAATGCAATAAATATCAACATAAAAACATGATGCAAAATAGACGTATCAGCGTGTTGGTAGGCCGAGGAAGGACCTCAACTTCCAGGAGATCGGAGACCCAGTCGGATGCGGAGTTGCTTGGTTAACTTCCTTCATTTAAGTGTTTTCGCTAGGTTGGCTTGCTTGGCATTAGTTCTTCCGGGGGTCACCAAAGTGCTCTCTCCTCCTTAATTGTTATGCCATGTCATTTCTTTACTTATGTGGCATGCTTAGCACCTGTACACCGTGGAGCAAGCTCTGACGCGTATATCATGTGCTGGAATTGGGAAATTAATTCTATGTCTAATTCCATGATAGCCAATCAAGTTGGGTTCAGAATTCAGAAATGAAATGCATGAATTCCAACCCAAATGACCGAAGCCAAACAAGTTGTATGATAGCAGCACCAGCTCCTCGCACCATCGTTTAGGCAGTGATTGCTCGCACAGATGCTTGACTGCCGTCATATCTTCGATCAAGCATGCCTTTGTCCCCACAACAATTTCATTTGTCCCAGCATAAGAGCAACTCCAACGGGGCGACCCATTTTGTCTGCCCATGTCCGTTTGGGTCAGCGCGGACAGAAACACCGGCCCAACGCGCCGACCCATTCCCAAAAGCCGTCCGCTTCGCGTCCGCGCCGATCCATTTCCGGCCCAAAATTGCGCCTGATATGCATCGGCGCGGACGCGAAGCGGACGCGCCGCGCGTCGCCGAACGTCTCCTCGGTGTCCGCCGCGGTCCCACTTGGCGGCCACCCAACTACCGCCCATCGTATAATTTATGACAACCACCGACACCGGGCCCATTAGTCAGCCAGTGGAAGCGTTCTTTTTTAACCCACGCGTGCGGTGGGGGGCGGCCTTATCCACTTCCGTCCACATCTGGCCACCGCCACCCCCTTCTTGCTTCCTCGCCGGCGACACCCCAAACCCTAGCAATGGGCCTCTTCGGCAGCAGCTCCGGCAGGGGCAAGGGCAAGCTGACCCCCGGCGCCTTATCCTCCCGTGTTCCTCCTCCCCCTCCTCCTTCGCCGCCGGTGCGTCACCGGTCAGGTCGCCGGCGTCTGCACATCCCGGTGCACCAAGCGCGGTGGCACTGGGAGTTCAGGCAGCCGCTGCCGCACCACTGGCACCTCGATCCACATCGGATCCCGGTGCCGGCGGTTCCGCGCACACAGCGGGCGCACGACGAGGAGGTGCGCACGCGGTGGGCGCAGCTCACGTCGGAGCAACGGCTGATGCCCGAGTACGCCGCCGACTCTCCCAACTGGGAGGCCTGGTTTGCCCTCGAACACGAGGAGCAACGGCGGCTAGGCGTCGACGCCAACCCGCAGTTTCCCCTGCCGCCACCGAGGGTAGAGCCGGAGGAAGAAGAGGCAGAGGCGGAGTACCAAGCCGCCCTCGAGGAGGCCCTGCAGCACGTGCTGGAGGCTAGCCGACTCGAGGAGGACGCGCATTGGGATGGGCTGGAGCAAGCCATTGCCTTGTCGGCGGCGGGGGACTCCGTCCACACCCCGCTCTTCGTCCCGCCTCCGCCAGCGCCGCCGCCCATCGTCGAGCCCAAGCCGGATCCGGAGCCGACGCGGAAGCGCTCGCCGCCTCCACCCACTTGGTCGGAGGAGGCCTACACGTGGACCGGCGAGTACCGCGAGTGGGTGAGCGCGCCTCCGGTCCACTACGCCGCGACGCCGGAGGAGGAGGCGGCTCACCTTGAGCGCTGGAAGGCGCACTGGCTCGCCCAGCAGGAGGCCGACGGCGAGCGGCAGATGCTCTGGGAGCAGCAGCTGCACCGCGACGCGGAGGCGCTGCGGCTTGAGGAGGAGAAGGAGGAGCGCGCCCGGCGAGCCGCAATGCGTACCAAGCGGCGTTCGGGTGGGCTGGCCCTGCTCCCGTCTTCATCGACCTCACCGACGGCGATGGCGACGTCAAGGGCAAGGCGGACGACGTCCAGGGCAGCGTGCGGGCGTCGATTTTTTTTAATTAATGTTTAATTAGGTTTAAGTGTACTTTCGCCGGCGGTTGACCGGCCACTTTACTGTTTAATTATGTTTATTTCCGCGACCTTTTTTTTTTTTAACTACGCCGGCAGATTTGGGTCCGCCTCCTATTGGGCGGTCAAGCCGACCCATATGAAAATGCGAACGCGCACGTCCACCTGGCCGACCCAAACGGACGAAAAGCAAACAAAACGCATGTCCGTTTGGGTCACCGCATTGGAGTTGCTCTAAGCAAATGCTTTCCCTACAATCCCACAATGTCCGTTAGTTCAAGTCCTAGTGCAACCTACGAACCTCGTCACTCTACCTTCATCAGCTGTGTACCTTTTCCGATTTCTCGCTGGCAACCAAACAGTGGGAGTGCATAAAGACCACATAACATCATGAATCGATGTATCACACGCTTCTAAGTTGAAAGGTTGCAGTGCCAGGGATTCAAGCAAAATACTGACATGGAAAAACAGCCCAATGGATAAAGCTGAAAGACAAGGTTATGTAACATAAAAGTCATCACAAGAATGCAAAACCATCGACACAAAATCGATGGGAGTATACTGCGAAGAACTTGTACTCGATTCGCTGAAAATGTTTTTAATCACAATGCATGCACTTCCAGTTTGAAGTTGCTTATGACAGGACACGGAGGAAAATAACAGTGGACTAGACAGTCCGTTGCTGCCTTCCGACACAAAATAAACCAGCCATCAAATAGACATCTACTCCAGGGAGCCCATCAGTAGAAGAAAAACGGAGAACACCATCCTGAATCAACCGTAGATAAGCTCTCCTGCACAACATAGATAAAGGTGGTGAGGACAATTGAAGGGCGCAGAAGACATCTCATGCCAAAAAAAACAATGCCTATATTGCACATGTTTACAAAGACTATATTGCACATGTTTACAGCTCAATAGTGTCGCATAACATATAACTGATGTAGTACACACAATATCACTTAACGCAACATCAGGTTTAGCCTTCCGCTGTTTTTGTTGGTATCAATACGTAATAATTATATTTATCAATCTTCTTAGACGGGTACATAGGTCTTAGGCTCTTAGCATACAGAATGTAAGTCACACTTCTGTTCCTACACAATTTAGTTATAACAAAGGTTCTGTCAAAACTATCATGGAATTTAACTATTTTTAAGTTGTTGTCACTTCCACAGGGAGCAAAACAACTTTCACATGTCAATGAATAATGATTCCATTCCTCAAAAGTGTCAAACTCTGCAAAAGGCCTTCAAAAGGACTTGAATCCATATGCACATTTGAAGTTCAACAGAACATTAAACCGGTTAGCCAAACCATTTTTCTGACATATCATTTGATAACCATTGACCTAACCTACTAACACAAAAGGTGAATACAGCTAATAGATCTAACACCACTATTTGGAAGTATCATATGGTGCTATGCAACTTCATAAATGCACAAAATGGTGATACAAAAAGATGGCCTGCAGTAACTTGAAGGTTGATACAACTGTCACCGCAGTTCCAAACTATGCATAGACAACGCAACACACAGTGGGAGCTATAATCACAAATGATACCCGACAAATGTGTCATTCAACAGTTTCCTTTGCCACTCAAGAACTATAACAGAAAAGCGCAAGCCACATTAGCGGACAAACTTTGTAAAGCTCAAGGATGTCTTGAGAATTTGCATCCCTGGCAGAATGAAATGGATGTGAAACAGAAAACACCAAGATCATTCAGATCCTCATACAGTTCCACTATTGGCGGTCATATAGACCAATCCCTCATCAAATGATTCAAATGCACAATTGCCCCCACAACATTGTTCCCGGCAGCCAGAATTCATACAATCCATCATCCAAATGACCAAACAAGTTCACAGCCTCCGCCAGAACATTTTGCATCTAACGTACCGCACACCACGTCCATGCGACCTTAATTAAATTAAACCACACGCCAATCGTCAAGCAGACGGGGTTCAATCCCCCGAAAAGGATCTCATCGCGCCACCGGATCGGACCAGGAAACAGAAATGGTAGAATAGGACCCTCACCTGCGCGAGGCGGATCCGGATCTAGTGGCCGCCGTGCTTCTCGAGGTGCTCGAGGTGGCGGCGCTCCTGGGGCAGGCCCACGAGGTAGGAGAAGACCATGCCGCCGAAGCAGACGTGGAAGAGCGGATCCGGCGAGCTGGTCTCGATGTACTTCTCGATGTAGCGGTCCACCGCCTGGTCGGTGCTCTTCTTCAGGTTCGCCCAGGTGAGGCGCGGCTTCAGGTACGCCGGCACCTCGCGCACCTTCATCGCGCGGATCTCGTTGTACAGCGCACGCATCGCCATGGTCGCGTCCTTGGAGATCTCCCTCTCTCTCCTCGTGCGCTCGGAATCTAGGGTTCGTTCGGTCGTTGGCTTCGGTGGGGAGGGGAGGATGGAATGGCACAGGAGAGGTGGGGGATTTGTTTGGGTGGTAATCACCGGAGTATTGGGTTGGGTTGGGTTGGGCTGGCTGGGCTGGGCTTAAATGATACGGTGACAAGAATGACGGGCCTTCGGTGGACCAAGGGTTATGCTGGGCCATCTCATTTGATATATCGCCCCAAGACGAATGATCTGAAAAAACAAAATTGATATATGACCGCAGCTCTTTTCACTTCTCAAAAAACAGTTTGTCACATTTTTTTTAAATAACATTGTTCTAAAAAAATCATCTTTTTTTCCAACACAGTACAAACACAATCGCTCATACATACTAACATACACTCACTCCTATGAACACGCACACACATACCATATCCCTATGAGCTCTGTTTATTCTCTTTTAGAAAATCATATAGAAAGCATTATGTTCATATGTTGCAGCTTTTTCCTTGCATCCCCTCTGCCTACTGCTTCGGCGGCTGGTGGCGGGGAGAAGAGTCATGATATCTCAATTCTGACTAGTAGATAGGTTAGGGATTTTAGTCCTCATATGTGTCATGTTTGGACGAATGGCGGCGCTTATTGTTCGAGTCAGTCTTCCGCGCACTGATTCTCCTCAAACTTGCCCGTCGGGGCGGATTAGACGAAGCTCCAGTGTAGATTCATGTAGCTCCTCGGGTCGAGGAGTTAAGGTTTTTTGTCGTGCATACACGACGACGAGATTTGGCGTCAGATTCTTCATATTGATTCAAACGACGACTCTACAACACCAGTGCGCTAGCCTTACAAGCGTGGGCATGAAGACTTCCCGCCCGTCATTGACAAGGTAGGCCGGATCCAGTATTGAAGTGGCACAGTGACACATTCTATCAGCGATAGTGGTTGTTTGATGGTACAAAGATCATAATATTTGTACTGTGTTTTGTGGTATACTTCTGGTGAACCTTTATATTAGGTCCGAGTCCTTTTCACATTTTTTTATAATGCATGTTGGTACAGTAGCTTTTTGCTTTTTAGAAGCTGCCTTAATTATTACTTAGTGATCTTAACGCTTTTATATTTTTTTATAGGGGGAGTACTAGCTAAATAAGTATGGAGAAGTTATTTCTTTTCTTCTGGTGTAGTTTGGCGAAACCTGCTTCTTTTCTCAAAAAGAGGCGTCAGATATTCGGATGATAATCAGTGACTTCATAGTTTAAGCCAATCACCATCAGATCATAATTAGTGTCTAATGTACATAATTCAAGTAAATCAGCATCGGAACATAATTAGTGAGATGTATGGGCGAACGGATAAATGGACTTTTGAAAGTACAAGTGCTCCCTGGGTGGTTTTTGGTAATTAATGTCAACATATCTTTTGTTGGACTAATATTTCAGATAGTTCAACGATGACATGGCCTGGACAAGAGGATGTGGAACCCCTTCAAAATGCTAAGGACAAATATTGGCAAAACCTTAAGACTCTTCATTTCTATTTTAGTGATCCAAGATCACAATGAGTCCATAGGAAAAGCCAATACTATTAAAAGGGGATGAGATGTTGCTTAATGGTCTACTTGCTCAAAATGCTTAGTGATATGCTCCAAAGCCCTCAACCACTTTCTCAATTCCATATATGTCCTAAACCTAAAGTCAAACTCGGCCCCACCGATTTGATCTATCCGGCGCCACCGAGTTCCTTTGACATAGCCATAGCCAGAAACCCTAATCAGTTCGGTCTCACCGAGATGGCAATGCAAACTCTCTGTTTCCCTTCGTAATATTTCGGTCTTACCGAGATGAGCGATCGGTCTCACCGAGTTCGCCTTGCAAACTCTCTGTTGCCTGTTGCAACTATTTCGGTCTCACCGTAATGTGCAACCGGTCACACCGAGTTTGCCTGAACAACTCTCTGTTTGCTCATTGCTGAAATCGGTCTCACCGAATTTATGCAGTCGGTCACACCGAGATGAGGTTTTGCCCTAACCCTAGCACATCGGTCCCACCGAGTTGATCTTATCGGTCCCACCGAAAATCCTAACGTTCACATTTTGAATTGAATCGGTCTCACCGAGTTCTTCTATTCGGTCTGACCGAGTTGGGTCAAATGTGTGTAACGGTTAGATTTTGTGTGGAGGCTATATATACCCCTCCACCCCCTTCTCTATTCAAGAGAGAGCCATCAGAACGTGCCTACACTTACACTACTCATTTTCTGAGAGAGAACCACCTACTCATGTGTTGAGACCAAGACATTCCAATCCAACCACAAGAATCTTGATCTCTAGCCTTCCCAAGTTGCTTTCCACTCAAATCATCTTTCCACCATATCCAAATCTATGAGAGAGAGTTGAGTGTTGGGGAGACTATCATTTGAAGCACAAGAGCAAGGAGTTCATCATCAACACACCATTTATTACCTTTTGGAGAGTGGTCTCTCCTAGATTGGTTAGGTGTCACTTGGGAGCCTCCGGCAAGATTGTGGAGTTGAACCAAGGAGTTTGTAAGGGCAAGGAGATCGCCTACTTCGTGAAGATCTACCCGAATGAGGCAAGTCCTTCGTGGGCGATGGCCATGGTGGGATAGACAAGGTTGCTCCTTCGTGGACCCTTCGTGGGTGGAGCCCTCCGTGGACTCGCGCAACCGTTACCCTTCGTGGGTTGAAGTCTCTGATAACCCACAAGTATAGGGGATCAATTGTAGCTCTTTTCGATAAGTAAGAGTGTCGAACCCAACGAGGAGTAGAAGGAAATGACAAGTGGTTTTCAGCAAGGTAATGTCTGCAGGTGCTGAAATTGTAAGTAACAGAGTAGTTTGATAGCAAGATAATTTGTAACGAGCAAGTAACGATAGTAGTAACAAAAGTGCAGCAAGGTAGCCCAATCCTTTTGAGGCAAAGGATAGGCCAAAACGGTCTCTTGTAATAAGCAAAGCGTTCTTGAGGGTACACGGGAATTTCATCTAGTCACTTTCACCATGTTGGTTTGATTTGTGTTCGCTACTTTGATAATTTGATATGTGGGTGGACCGGTGCTTAGGTGCTGTTCTTACTTGAACAAGCCTCCTACTTATGATTAACCCTCTCGCAAGCATCCGCAACTACAAGAAAAGTATTAAGAATAAATTCTAACCATAGCATTAAACTTTTGGATCCAATCGGTCCCTTACGGAATAGCGCATAAACTGGGGTTTAAGCTTCTGTCACTCTCGCAACCCATCATCTACTTACTACTCCACAGTGCATTCCCTTAGGCCCAAATATGCTGAAGTGTCATGTAGTCGACGTTCACATGACACCACTAAAGGAATCACAACATACATACTATCAAAATATCGAACACATATCAAGTTCACATGATTACTTGCAACATGATTACTTGCAACATGATTTCTCCCGTGACCTCAAGAACAAAAGTAACTACTCACAAATGATAATCATGCTCAAGATCAGAGGGGTATTAAATAGCATATTGGATCTGAACATATAATCTTCCACCAAATAAACCATATAGTAATCAACTACAAGATGTAATCAACACTACTAGTCACCCACAAGCACCAATCTATAATTCCGGTAACAAGATTGAACACAAGAGATGAACTAGGGTTTGAGATGAGATGGTGTTGTTGAAGATGTTGATGGAGATTGCCCTTCCCAAGATGGGAGAGTTGTTGGTGATGATGATGACGATGATTTCCCCCTCCGGGAGGGAAGTTCCCCCAGCGGGATCGCTCCGACGAAGGGCAAAAGTGCTCCTCCCCAAGTTCCGCCTCGAGACGGCGGCGCTCCGTCCCGAAAGTCCTCTCCTTATTTTTTCTAGGTCAAACTGACTTATATACCAGAAGATGGGCACCGGAGGTGGGCCTGGGTGAGCACAACCCACCAGGGTGCGCCTGGGCTCCCTGGCGCGCCCAGGTGGGTTGTGCCCACCTGGTGGGCCCCCTCTGGTACTTATTTGCTCCAATATTCTTCAAATATTCCATAAAAAATCTCCGTAAAGTTTCAGCTTGTTTGGAGTTGTGCAAAATAGGTGGCCTGACGTAGCTTTTCTAGGTCAAGATTTCTAGCTGCCGGAATTCTCCCTCTTTGAGTATACCTTGCATATTATGAGAGAAAAGGCATTAGAATTACTCCAAAAAGCCTTATTATGCATAAAAACATCATAAATAACAGTAGGAAAACATGGACGTATCAACTCCCCCAAGCTTAGACCTCGCTTGTCCTCAAGCGAAAACCGAAATCGAAAAACATGTCCACATGCTTAGAGAGAGAGGTGTCGATAAAAACAAAATACGGACATAGAAGCATCATGTAAATTATTATAACAGCAACAAATTTAAACATAAGACTTTTATCATAGACTTCTCATGAATAAGTCGCAGTTCATCACACAATTGAAGTATAAAGCATAAACTCTATTAGAAACCAACAAACTATGTTCTCAGTTAACTTTGCAACTACAATTCATTATCTTTTTAGGAAGGGTCACATATCGGAGCCTTTAGACAAGTCCACATACTCAACCATAATATAGTCTTCTATGATTGCTAACACTCACCGCATACACATGAGCAAAACGTTTCAGCCAGACATATAGAAAGATAGGAGCTTATAGTTTTGCCTCCCAACGTATTCACCTCAAGGGCGATGTCAACAATAATAACTTATGCCACCCATATTCAACTGGACATATGTGCCTAGATCTTTCCTCACCACATGATTCTTGCCAAAGGATAAAAATAAAAGGAAAAGAGATAAGAACTTTGACTCTTTGCATAAAAGTAAAAGATAGGCCCTTCGCAGAGGGAAGCAGAGGTTGCCATGCGCTTATTTGTTTGTATGCTCAACCCCTTAGTGCAAAAGAAAGTCACGGTGTATTGCCCCTTGTGATGGCAACCTTTATTATGCAGTCTGTCGCTTTTATTCTTCACCATCACAAGTTCGTACAACGCTCAATTTTCCTTTACACTAAATGACCTCACACTTTTAGAAGCAATTTTTATTGCCTTATTGCACCGATGACAACTTACTTGAGGGATCTTGCTCAATCCCTAGGTAGGTATGGTGGACACTTGAAAATAAGATTTGGGTTTAAGGGTTTTTGGATGCACAAGTAGTATCTCTACTTAGTGCGGAATTTTGGCTAGCAAAGATAGGGGGCAAGCACCACATGTTGAAGGATCTATGACAATATAACTTCTATGTGAATATGAACAAGCATAAATGATTATGTTGTCTTCCTTGTCCAACGTCAACAATTTTGGCAGATAATAATTTGATGGGGGCTCACAATCACAAAAGATTTCTAGGATAGTGTATTTATATGTGAATCTTCTCTTCCCTTATTAATTCTTTCATGAGTTGCATCATTGACCAATGCTATGTTTGTCAATCTCTAATAAATGTTTCTACTTATACTTTTCCTTATGTGGTGCCATCACCTACCATAAGATTAGCATATGATCTTTTTCTTTTATTTCCTTTCTTTTTATTTATATCCTTTCTTTTTATTGCAACATGAAAGTAAGAAAGCAAAAACTCAGACTAAACTTTATTATAAATCTTGCACACGATTACAAGGATAGACCACTAAGCAAGCTCTCGAAAAGAAAGGATCGAACTAAACTTTTATTTATTCATCTAAAGCAAAAGATCAAACTAAAATAAGTAAAGGCAAAAAGATAGTGGGGATGACACGATACCGGGGCACCTCCCCCAAGCTTGGCGGAAGCCAAGGGGAGTGCCCATACCCGAAACTCAATTTTCCTTTGGTGATGAAGAAGAAGGTGGTGGTGAAGTAGAAGCGACCCTGTCCTTCAAGATCAAGAGATTCTCCAATCTACGGATGACGCTTCGGAGGTAGATGATATGCTCTTGATGCAGAATATTTTCACGAGTGAGATATTTATTCTGCACATGAACCGTTTCAATGATCCGAAAGGCCTCAATCTCAGTAGGGGTAAGATGAGCATAATAAGGTTTAAGGATATCTTCTTCTTCTTCCTCCTCGGCCGGAAGTGCTTGCTCGATCCCCGGGGCTTGATCTACGGTAACCTCCTTATTATTGTCTCCCTTGACGGCTTCTGCTGGCTCTTCCCTCTTCAGCTCGATTTTCATCAACCAAGCATCTTCTTCCACGTTGTTGGAGTAGGAAGAAGACATGATGCCTGGCTTAACAGATCTGACCGAAAACAGCAAGAAAAGAGAACAGAAGATTTCTCCGCGATACGGTGGTCAATAGGTTTGGGAAGTATATAAAGATTTTTTTATCTTGGGAAACAAGCAAACGGAAGAAAAACTAAGTCCGGAAGCGCGCCTGGCTGCCAGGCGCGCCCTGGTGTCTTGTGCCCACCAGGGTACGCTTCCTGGAAGTTTCTTATTTTCCTAATTTTCTAAATATTCCAAAACTGACAAAAAAATATTTTTGCGGATTTTTCGGAGTCCGTTTACTTACCGTATCACGTACCTCCTTATTTTCACGATTCTGGAGTGTTCCGGAAGGACTCTTTTATGTGTTCTTCCGGTGTCAAAGTTTGGATAATATTACTTTCAACATTAATGGGTGTACCTGAGATATAATGTTTTATTCGTTGCCCATTAACAACCTTCGGGTTAGTACCTTCGGCATTATTTATTTTGATAGCTCCAGACCGATAAACCTCCTCGATAACATAGGGTCCTTCCCATTTGGAGAGGAGTTTTCCTGCAAAGAATCTGAAACAAGAGTTGTACAAAAGAGCATATTCTCCAACTTTGAACTCACGCTTTTGGATTCTTTTATCATGCCATCTTTTAACTTTTTCTTTAAATAATTTGGCATTTTCATAAGCTTGGGTTCTCCATTCATCTAGTGAGCTAATATCAAATAACCTCTTTTCACCGGCAAGTTTGAAATCATAGTTGAGTTCTTTGACTGCCCAATATGCTTTATGTTCTAACTCAAGAGGCAAATGACAAGCTTTTCCATAGACCATTTTATAAGGAGACATACCCATAGGATTTTTATATGTTGTTCTATAAGCCCAAAGTGCATCATCTAATTTCTTAGACCAATTCTTCCGGGACCTATTGACAGTCTTTTGCAAAATTAATTTTATTTCTCTATTACTAAGTTCAACTTGACCACTAGACTGAGGATGATAGGATGATGCAATTCTATGGTTAACATCATACTTGGTAAGCATTTTACGGAAAGCACCATGAATAAAGTGTGAACCACCATCAGTCATTAAATATCGAGGGACTCCAAACCTTGGGAAAATAACTTCCTTAAGCATTTTAATAGAGGTGTTGTGATCAGCACTACTGGTTGGAATAGTTTCTACCCATTTAGTAACATAATCAACAGCAACCAAAATATGTGTATACCCATTAGAGGAAGGAAAAGGTCCCATGTAATCAAATCCCCAAACATCAAATGGTTCAACAGCAAGTGAATAATTCATAGGCATTTCTTGACGCTTACCGATATTACCTATTCTTTGACATTCATCACAAGATAAGACAAACTTACGGGCATCCTTGAAGAGAGTAGGCCAATAAAATCCAGATTGCAATACCTTGTGAGCAGTTCTGTCTCCAGCATGATGCCCTCCATAAGCTTCGGAGTGACATTTCCGTAGGATTTATCCCTGTTCATGCTCAGGTACACAACGTCTAATAATACCATCTACTCCTTCTTTATAAAGATTTGCGTCATCCCAAAAGTAATGTCTTAAGTCATAGAAGAATTTTTTCTTTTGTTGGTATGTAAAGCTAGGTGGTAAATATTTAGCAACAATGTAATTAGCATAGTCAGCATACCAAGGAGTGTTATTAGAAACATTTATTGCAGCTAACTGCTCATCAGGAAAACTATCATCAATAGGTAGTGGGTCATCAAGCACATTTTCAAGTCTAGACAAGTTATCGGCTACGGGGTTCTCAACTCCTTTTCTATCGGTGATATGTAAATCAAATTCTTGTAGCAAGAGAACCCATCAAATAAGTCTAGGTTTAGCATCTTTCTTTTCCATAAGATATTTAATAGCAGCATGATCGATGTGAACAATTACTTTTGAATCAACAATATAAGATCTAAATTTATCACAAGCAAACACAACTGCTAGAAATTCCTTTTCAGTAGTAGCATAATTCCGTTGTGCACTGTCTAGAGTTTTACTAGCATAATGTATAACATTCAGTTTCTTATCAACTCTTTGTCCTAGAACAGCACCAACAGCATAATCACTAGCATCACACATAATTTCAAAAGGCAAGTTCCAATCAGGTGGTTGAACAATAGGTGCAGAAATTAAGGCTTTCTTGAGTGTTTCGGAGGCTTCTAAACAATCATCATAAAAAACAAAAGGAGTATCCTTTTGCAAAAGATTTGTAAGAGGCCTAGAAATTTTAGAAAAGTCTTTGATAAATCTCCTATAGAAACCAGCATGACCTAGGAAACTACGAATACCTTTGATATCTTTAGGACATGGCATTTTCTCAATTGCATCAACCTTAGCTTTGTCCACTTCAATACCTCTTTCAGAAATTTTATCGCCCAAAACAATACCTTCATTAACCATAAAGTGGCACTTCTCCCAATTCAAGACAAGATTTGTTTGCTCGCATCTCTGCAAAACTCGATCAAGATTGCTTAAACAATCATCAAAAGACTTCCCATAAATAGAGAAGTCATCCATGAAAACCTCAACAATCTTTTCACAAAAGTCAGAGAATATAGCAGTCATACATCTTTGAAAGGTAGTATGTGCATTGCATAAACCAAAAGGCATACGTCTATAAGCATAAGTTCCAAAGGGACAAGTGAAAGTGGTCTTTTCTTGATCAGGTTGAGAAACAGGTATTTGTGAAAAACCAGAATATCCATCAAGGAAGCAAAAGTGTGTGTGCTTAGATAATCTTTCTAGCATTTGATCAATAAAAGGCATAGGGTAATGATCTTTTCTAGTTGCTTTATTTAATTTTCAGAAATCAATTACCATTCTATAGCCTGTAACAATTCTTTGTGGAATAAGTTCATTCTTATCATTAGGAACAACAGTAATACCTCCTTTCTTAGGAACACAATGAACAGGACTTACCCATCTACTATCAGCTATATGATAGATTATACCTGCCTCCAGAAGTTTTAAGATTTTCGTTCTTACCACTTCCTTCATTTTCGGATTTAACCGACGTTGGTGATCGACAACGGGTTTAGCATCAGGTTCCATATTAATCTTGTGCTGACATAGAGTGGGACTAATGCCCTTTAAATCATCAAGAGTATACCCAATAGCAGCTCGGTGCTTCCTTAGAACTTTCAATAATCTTTCTTCTTCATGTTCTGAAAGGTTAGCGCTAATAATAACAGGATATATCTTCTTTTCATCAAGATAAGCATATTTCATAGTGTCTGGCAATTGTTTTAATCCAAACACAGGATCACCTTTAGGTGGAGAAGGACCTCCTAGAGTTTCAATAGGCAAATCGTGTTTAAGCAAAGGACGTTGTTCAAAGAAAATCTTATCTATTTCATTTCTCTCATGCATATGTAAATCATTTTCATGGTCTAGCAAATATTGTTCTAAAGGATCAGTAGGAGGCACAACAATAGAAGCAAGACCAATTATTTCATCCTTACTAGGCAATTCTTTTTCATGAAGCTTTCTACTAAACTTGGAAAAATTAAACTCATGAGACTCATCACCAAAGCTAACACCGACAGTCTGTTTTTCAGAATCTATTTTAGCATTAACGGTGTTCAAGAAAGGTCTACCAAAGATAATGGGACAAAAGTCATCTTGTGGGGAACCAAGAACAAGGAAATCAGTAGGGTATTTTATTTTCCCACACAAGACTTCAACATCTCTAACAATCCCAATTGGTGATATGGTGTCTCTATTAGCAAGTTTAATAGTAACACCTATGTCTTCTATTTCTGCGGGTGCTATGTCATTCATAATTTCTTGATATAAGGAATAAGGAATAGCACTCACACTAGCACCTATGTCACATAGACCATGATAACAGTGATCTCCTATTTTAACTGAGACAACAGGCATGCCAACAACAGGTCTATGATTATCCTTTTTATCAGGTTTGGCAATTCTAGCAGCTTCTTCACAGAAGTAAATAACATGCCCATCTACGTTTTCTTCCAGGAGATCCTTAATCATAGCAACACTAGGTTCTACTTTAATTTGTTCATCAGGCTTAGGTGTTCTAATATAACTTTTGTTAACCACAGTTGAAACTTTAGCATGTTCCTTTATCCTAACAGGGAAAGGTGGTTTCTCAATATAAGAAGTAGGAACAACTGGATCAACATTATAAATTATGGTTTCCTCTTTAATTGGTACCGGTTCTTTAACTTCTTCTTTAATAGGTGGGTGATATTTGAACCACTTCTCCTTAGGGAGATCAACATGAGTAGCAAATGATTCACAAAAGGAGGCTACTATCTCAGAGTCAAGTCCATATTTAGTGCTAAACTTTTGAAAAGCATCGGTATTCATAAAAGATTTAACACAATCATACTTAAGCTTAATACCTGACTCTTTACCTTCGTCGAGTTCCCAATCTTCAGAGTTGCGTTTAATTCTTTCCAAAAGATCCCACCGGAATTCAATAGTATTCTTCATAAAAGAACCAGTACAAGAAGTATCAAGCATGGATTGATCATCACGAGAAAGCCGAGCATAAAAGTTCCAGATAATAATTTCTCTTGAGAGCTCATGGTTGGGGCATGAATATAACATTGACTTAAGCCTCTCCCAAGCTAGAGTGATACTTTCTCCTTCACGAGGCCAAAAATTATATATATAATTCCGATCACGATGAACTAGATGCATAGCATAATTTTTTTGGTGGAACTCCAATTTCAATCGATTCCAATTCCAAGATCCAATATCATCGCATAGCCTATACCATGCCAATGCTTTTCCCTTCAAAGATAAAAGGAAAACCTTTTTCATAACTTCATCTCCGGGTAAACCTGCAAGCTTAAACAATCCACAAATTTGTTCCACATATATCAAGTGCATATCGGGATGTTCGGTTCCATCTCCTGCATAAGGATTAGCTAGCAGTTGTTCTATCATACCCGAAGGAATTTCATATTCAATATTTTTAGTAGGTGCAGTAGGTTGAGGGGTAGCTAATTGTGGTTCCGGTCGAGGTGAAGATACCCCGAACAAACCCATCAAAGGATTGTTTTCCATAGTAACAAGTGACAATAAATTTCAGCACACTATATAAATGTTTCCTTACCAAATTCCACTTACCAAAGGCGCTTCATTCCCCGGCAACGGCGTCAGAAAATAGCCTTGATGACCCACAAGTATAGGGGATCAATTGTAGCTCTTTTCGATAAGTAAGAGTGTCGAACCCAATGAGGAGCAGAAGGAAATGACAAGTGGTTTTCAGCAAGGTAATGTCTGCAAGTGTTGAAATTGTAAGTAACAAAGTAGTTTGATAGCAAGATAATTTGTAACGAGCAAGTAACGATAGTAGTAACAAAAGTGCAGCAAGGTAGCCCAATCCTTTTGAGGCAAAGGACAGGCCAAAATGGTCTCTTATAATAAGCAAAGCGTTCTTGAGGGTACACGGGAATTTCATCTAGTCACTTTCACCATGTTCGTTCGATTTGTGTTCGCTACTTTGATAATTTGATATGTGGGTGGACCGGTGCTTAGGTGCTGTTCTTACTTGAACAAGCCTCCTACTTATGATTAACCCTCTCGCAAGCATCCGCAACTACGAGAAAAGTATTAAGAATAAATTCTAACCATAGCATTAAACTTTTGGATACAATCGGTCCCTTACGGAATAGCGCATAAACTGGGGTTTAAGCTTCTGTCACTCTCGCAACCCATCATCTACTTACTACTCAACAATGCATTCCCTTAGGCCCAAATATGCTGAAGTGTCATGTAGTCGACGTTCACATGACACCACTAAGGGAATCACAACATACATACTATCAAAATATCGAACACATATCAAGTTCACATGATTACTTGCAACATGATTTCTCCCGTGACCTCAAGAACAAAAGTAACTACTCACAAATGATAATCATGCTCAAGATCAGAGGGGTATTAAATAGCATATTGGATCTGAACATATAATCTTCCACCAAATAAACCATATAGTAATCAACTACAAGATGTAATCAACACTACTAGTCACCCACAAGCACCAATCTATAGTTCCGGTAACAAGATTGAACACAAGAGATGAACTAGGGTTTGAGATGAGATGGTGCTGTTGAAGATGTTGATGGAGATTGCCCTCCCCAAGATGGGAGAGTTGCTGGTGATGATGATGACGATGATTTCCCCCTCTGGGAGGGAAGTTCCCCCGGCGAGATCGCTCCGCCGGAGGGCAAAAGTGCTCCTGCCCAAGTTCCGCCTCGAGACGGCGGCGCTCCATCCCGAAAGTCCTCTCCTTATTTTTTTAGGTCAAAATGACTTATATACCAGAAAATGGGCACCGGAGGTGGGCCTGGGTGAGCACAACCCACCAGGGCGCGCCTGGGCTCCCTGGCGCACCCAGGTCGGTTGTGCCCACCTGGTGGGCCCCCTCTGGTACTTATTTGCTCCAATATTCTTCAAATATTCCATAAAAAATCTCCGTAAAGTTTCAGCTTGTTTGGAGTTGTGCAGAATAGGTGGCCTGACGTAGCTTTTCCAGGTCCAGATTTCCAGCTGCCGGAATTCTCCCTCTTTGAGTGTACCTTGCATTTTATGAGATAAAAGGCATTAGAATTACTCCAAAAAGCCTTATTATGCATAAAAACATCATAAATAACAGTAGAAAAACATGATGCAAAATGGACGTATCAGTCTCCATCAACGTGGATGTACGATAGCACCACCTATCGGAACCACGCCAAAAATCTCCGTGTCTTCAATTGCGTTTGCACACTCCAATCCCATCTCTTTACTTTCTTTCAAATTGCATGCTTTACTTTCCACTGCTCATATACTCTTATCATGCTTGCTTGAAATGTATTGTGAATGCTTAATCTTGTGCTAAAACTCTACCTCAACTTGAAGAACTTAAAATCTGCTACTTTTGCTAGTTGAGTGTCTAATCACCCCCCCCCCTCTAGACACCTCTTCTCGATCCTTTCAATTGGTATCAGAGCATTGGTCTCCATTGCTTTGGTTTAATCACCATTGGAGGAAGATGGATGAGTCTACGATTGGGAGTATTAGATGTAGAGTACCTTTAATTGATGGAGAGTTCTATCATGATTGAAAAAGTGAGATGCTTGAGATTTTCAATGTATATCACTTGAACAAGTACATTACTACCCCTTGTGCGCCTCCTATTAATCCTTTGCATCCTACCCCCGATGAGTCTCTTGACATGATCCGCAATCTTAGAACTGTTAATCTTATCATTAAAGGATTGCCTAGAAACTTGATTGTGTGCTTGCCTACACTTGAATGTGCTTACACTATATGGAGATATCTCGAGAAATGCTTTCCAAACTATTCCTTGAAAAAATCTAGATGAGATTCTTCAAAAGTCCATTGCTTTAAATAAGATGAATTCTAGTGATCCTAAGTTTGGTGATTGTTTATTTGAGCTTCGTGACCTCATGCAAGCCAAAGGAGATGTTGGAATCATTAGTGACATCATCTCTCAAGTTATTAGAATTCATAAATATGAACATTGTCATGGTCATAAATCTAATGAGTTACCTTCTCTAGGTAATGATCATTCATATGATGATGATGTTGAACATGGATATTATGATGAGGATGATGATAGTGACTTTGATCTTGAAGAGTCTATGAGGCACTTTGGTCTTATGGCTAACCTTCGTGGTTACATGGCCGGAGGAAAGGAATGGGTTCTTGATAGTGGATGTACAGATCACATGACCGGAGACAAGGATATGTTTCATGAGCTTGTTGAAAACGACGGCCCTCGAAAGTATGTCACTTTTGGTGATAACTCAAAGGGTAAGGTGGTTGGCCTTGGTAAGGTGGCCATCTCACATGACAGCTCCATCCAAAATGTTATGCTCATTGAATCTCTTGGCTACAATTTACTTTCCGTATCTAGACTAGCCGATTTCGGTCTCAATGTTCTATTCACTGAAGTAGATTGCTAAGTGTTTCAAAGATATAATCATAATATGGTCTTTACCGGTATACGTAGATGTGATCTATACATTGTTGACTTCACTAAAAAGGCTCGACCTAGAACCTGCTTAATTGCTAAATCTTCTAAAGGTTGGTTGTGGCATAGAAAGTTAGGTCATGTGGGCATGCGAAATCTTGATAAGCTTATTAAAGGTGATCATATCCTTGGTGTTAAAGATATTATATTTGACAAGGATAGACTTTGCAGTGCTTGTCAAGCAGGAAAACAAGTTGGAGGAAGTCATCCCGTGAAAAACATCATGACCACGAGAAGACCGCTTGAACTACTTCATATGGATCTTTTTGGTCCCAATGCATACAAGAGTCTCGGTGGTAACTCGTTTGGTTTGGTCATTATTGACGATTTTTCAAGATTTACGTGGGTATTCTTTCTTGATGATAAATCGCAGGTCCAAAAGATCTTCAAGAACTTCGCTAGGAAGGCCCAAAATCAATTTGAAGTGAAGATCAAGAAGGTTCGCGTGCATCGGTTAGTCCCTGAAAGAAGAGGTCCATGTGCAGGCGTGTGACCTCCCACAGCAGGCCAATCGATCCCTGATGGCATCTCGGTCCTGCTCAGGTAAAGAATGTGCTCCGGATGTATCCCTGCACGAACAACTGGTAGCAACTGCGTCATAGCCTCATAGAATCGTGCTCGAGTGGCAAACAACTCGATGGCAAGAGCTCGAACAGTGCGATCCAGAGCCTGAGTACACTGAATCAGAACTCGCTGATCGTAGCGACGAAGCTCGTAAGGGGCACAGACAGCTGTGTAGTATCCAGTAGCATCTCCAGCAGGGGCATACGGAATGTATCGAAACTCAGAGTCATCCAAGCTAGCATTGTGCTCTCCTTAGAGACGTGCGACAGCAGAGTAAGCGGCATCATGGACTGCCATCTCAATCGTTACGCCGATACCGTGGAAAAGATACAGCTCAGTGTCTGAGTCATTCTGCTAATCATAGATATGAACATCAGCATAGTACTGCTCCTGGTTGAACTCGCGGTAAACCTCATAGACCATGTACTCGGGGTACCAGCGGTAACCCAGTCTGGTCAAGAGGGCGATCAGAACAGCTGGAAACCCAGGGACGTCTCGAGCCCAGGTGCGAAGCACAAGCTGTGTCGTAGGATGTGGGGGAAACAGACGGTCCATCTGAAACAGAGAAGATTCAGGATTGTCATTTGACGACGAGAAATATAACAGATTTCGAATGGAAAGGTTAAACAAAACAATGGAAATGAAATGATTATCAGACTAATCAGATCAATGACAGGGAAATCACACAGAATCCAGCTCTCCGGATGGATGGAGTTTACGAGATCCTAAGTGTCGGCGTTAGTAAATTTTAATAAACCCGAATAGAAGAGTGATCAGAGTCCCAGAGTAAAGACGAGGAATAAAAGATCCTAATACCACCCAGTTGGCGACGTGGGCCCGTAAGCCACACAGCCAAGTTAGTAAAACATTTTTGAACGACTAGACTCAACTTCGGCCAAGGAATTGGATAGGGGGATACCTAGAGGCAGTCGGCTCTGATACCAACCTATGACGCCCCCGGCTTAATCATGCACTAACCATACACGCAATGCACACGATCAAGCCTAAGGACTCACTTGAAGATATCACAACACAACTCTAAAACATAAATAAAGTCATACAAGCTTTATATTACAAGCCAGGGCCTCGAGGGCTCGAATACATAGCTCGATGGCATACAAGTGTCAGCGGAAGCATCAGATATCTGGGTATAGATATAACAGAGTTACAGATAGGCCTTTAGAAAGGCGGGGCAAAATAAAATACTACGATCGAAAGGCGTAGGCCTCCTGCCTAGGACCCTCCGAATCCTACTCCTGGTCGTCTGTCGGCTCCTCGTAGTAGTACTCACATGGAGGGTAGTAGTAGTAGTAGCCGTAGTCGTCGACGGGGGCAGCTATCTCAGGGGCTCCGTCATCTGGCGGCGACAATTGGATATGGGGAGAAAAAGAAAGTAAAGCAAACGTGAGTACTCATCCGAAGTACTCAGCAAACAAGGATCTACACTACATATGCAACATTTTCAAAAGGTGGCTGTATATGTGGACTGGGCTGCAGAAATGCCAGAATAGAGGGGAAGGCCTAGTCCTATCGAAGACTAGCATCTTCAATCATCTTCATAGGTCTTGCAGCATTAGAAGAGTGCAGTTTAACATAATGTAAAGTAGTAGTAATGTCATCAACCTCGCCCAGAGATTCTTCCTCGACTCCCTGCGAGAAAGCAATCCCAGAGCCATACTATCCATTTCATCTCAAGTCACCAGTTCTAGTTGTACCGATCGGGATACAACTCTGAGTGTCCGTTACCGTAGGACAGGCTATCGATAGATTGTTTCTTCCCTGCAGGGGTGCACCAACTTACCCACCACGCTCGCTTAACTCCGGCCGGACACACTTTACTGGGTCATGCCCGGCCTCGGCTAAGCAACACGCCGCAACCCGACCTAGGCTCTAAAGAGAGGTCAGCATGCCCGACTAACCTATGCCCCCAGGGGTCTTGGGCCTTCGCCCTGGGAACCCTGCATGTTGCGAGGATGCTCCAGAAGCAGACCTAGCCCCCTTAATACAAGCGCGGGCTTAACCAGTCCAATCCAAAGCGGGCCGCTCCTCGCTGACGTCTATAGAGCTTCGGCTGATGTACACGACGCAGAACGCCCATACTATGCCCACGTGATGGTTAGTGCTATCAGGCCAGAGGCCCCTCGGATCAAATATCCAAACCGTTAGTGTGTTGGTAGTGCGGTAACGAGCAGAGACTCACGAAAGATGTGACCCCATCGCCCCGTCCCGAGGGCTTGCGGCAAGGGCTAGGAATGCCCGGCCATGCCTCGTGTTCAGCTCTCGGGTACCATCCAGGTCCACCTGACTCCACATCTCTCGCAATTAAGCTCGCGCGGGTACCCTCAGGGCCGACCCGTCTTTATCCAGAATAAGCAGTATCTACAGTAACGTAATGGCATCCGTGTGGCTACCATATCAAGAAGGAATCCGAGGCATCACCCTCGTTGGATTCCCACTTGACGTAAACATCAAGGTGAACGAAGGAGGAATCACCCTCGAGGTCCACACTTGAGCAGTTGCACGACAATGTCGTTATCGGGGGTGGTGTAGGAGGAATCACCCTCGCTGACCACGACCGATTAACTAACCTACAAGGTTATCATCAGAAGTGCTGACGAGGTATCACCCTCGACACTTGATAGTAACCCAGTAGTGTCGAGCAACAAGGGGGAAGTGATGTGCGGTGCCGGGGCCTGGTCTTCGGTCCCGTTGATCGGGTCTTCTGATGATCCAGCGGGGCAGTCGGGATAAAGTGGGGTCTCTGCTGGGTCTCTACCCAACCTATACTAAACAGTTTAGGATAAGCAGGTAGGAAACAATAGCAGGTTACAATAAACAGGCTATGCAGCAGATATAGGATAACAGCAGCAGCAGTAACTTCTAATGCAAGCATAAGAGAGAAGAGAGTGGGCGATATCGGAATGCTCAAAAGGGGGGTGCTTGCCTGGAATCTCGGCGGCAAGGGTCTGATCATCAGGAGCGTAGTCGACCTCCGGAGCTGCGTCGGTCTCGGGAGCTACGTCGACGTCGGGGTCTACCGAGAGAGAAGAGGAGGAAGAAACATATAAATGCACAGCCAACAATGCAAAACAGACGACACGATCAGGTTCATCTCGTCGTTCTGAGCAACTTTCATGTTTTAAGTTTTTCGATCTGAGCTACGGTTTATTTTCTATGAATTTTCAAAGTTTAAACATTTTTTGAAATTATTTTAATTTAACAGAAAAGGAATTATGACATCATCATGAGGTCACCACTGCGTCAGCAGTCAACAGGACGCTGACCAGGGTCAAACCTGACATGTGGGTCCAGTGGGACCCACATGTCAGCCTCTGTTAGACTAACTGTGGATTAATCTAATTAACAGGGTTAATTAACTAGGTGGGGCCCTTCTGTCAGTGTCACTAAATATCTAATTAAATTAGGCTTAATTAGCAAAATGATTAATTAGGCGATTAACCGAAGCGGGCCCACACGTCAGTGGCTCATGTGAACAGTGCCCCGCGTTGACCATGGTCAACGCGGTCAACTGGGGCGCTGGGGCCCTCCGGCAGTGTCTCTAACTGGGCCCCACGTCCTCGCCAGGTCAGCGCGGCCGGCGGCACGTCGCCGGTGACACAAAACACGGCGGAGGGCGCTGGAGGCCGCCGGAATTTGCCTACGGCGCTCCAAATCGAGTGCCGTCGACACCGTTCGATCGGCCGTTGCGTCGCGAGTTCATATATGCCTAAAACGTTGCCGGAGACGACCTAGAATGACGGCGGCGATGACAACAGGCGGCGGCCGGAATCGTGAACGCGCAGGCGTGCGGCTATGACCCGATTCCGAGCAAGTTAAGTGGCTAGGCGGCAGCGGCGGCCCTCCAGGAGCGCGCTACAGAGACTAAACAGAGCAAGGGGTGCTCGGGAGCTCGTGCACGGCAGCAATGGTGAACAGCGGAGCCAGCGCCTGTGGCCAGCTAGCTAGGGAAGAAGGAAACGGAGCAAGGACGGGGAGGAAGGAGTCGGAGCTTACGGGGCAGGCACACGGAGGCCCTTCGGGTGCACGGAAGCGCAGAGGCACGACGAATCGGAGGCGATGGTGCTTGCCGGAGCTGAAGGAGAAGAAGAAGCCAGGGCGGTGTTCTAGTGGCCTCCGGCTCGAACCGAAGCGTGCGGTCGACGTAGACGAGGCAGGGGAGGCTCGGAGACCCGTCGGCTGGGCGAATGGTGGCCGGTGGCCGCGGCAACGGCAAGCAACGACGACGGCGGCGTTCGGTTGAGGTGGATCTGAGCGAGGGAGAGGAAGAGGGGGGAGAGGAAAGTGGGCGCGGGTAGGCCAGGCGAGTGGGTGGCCGATCCTTATCGCCTCCCGTCGCTCCTGTAGCGTCGGTGGCGTCGGCGTGTCGACGCCGCACCGGCGAGCGCGCGCTCGACCACGGCGGCGCTGACACGCAGGGGAAAGAGAAGGGATTTTGGGCCGGTGGGCTGTACTCGGGGCACTGTGCACTTAGGCCCAGTGCACAGTGCCTCGTTTGATTTTCCCTTTTCTTTTCTTTATTTCTTTTCTGTTAGGTAATTGTTTAGGCCACTTTTGCACTTTTGTAAAATATGATACTTGGCCCAAATATTACAGTGCATTATTACCTTTCACCAAAAACTTGTTTGGGCAAAGTAGGATTTTATTTGAATTTGATAATATTATAAATGGATTAAATAATTCTGTTTTGGTGCTGCTTCATGATGTTTGAGTCACACAACTTATTTTGCAAATGTTGATTTTAATTTTAGAATTGCCTCTGTATTATTTGCTATTTAATGAACATTTTTCCAATAGGATTTGAACAACTTCATATTTCACTTTTGAATTTGAGTTGATTTTCAGAATAGAATTTGAATTGAATACTTAACCAAAGTGATTAGGCCCTGCAAATGGAGATGACTTGGCATTCTTAATAGAGTGTCACAGTGCTTATTACATAGGGGTGTTACACTCACCCCCGTTTGTAGATGAACAGGGGGTCGGCGAGGCTCGAGGAGGCCGGTCGGGGAGGAGGACGGGAACGTCCGGCGAGGTGGCAGTGGTCGGGGCGGGGCAGCGTCGTCGGGGATCTGCTTGGGGAGGAGACGAGGAGGCCACGGCGAGGTCGATCCGGCGAGGGGCAACTCCGAGCGGCGGTGGCGTGGTAGAGGCGGGGCGACGGCAGTCGGCGGGGTCCGGTGCCCCGATCCAGATCAGATCGGGGAGAGGGAGTGAGCGAGGGGGGGAAGGAATGGGCGACGGGGTTAGGGTTTCGGGGTCCAGGGGAGGCCATATAGGCCAGCGGGGTGGGCCGGCCTGGTGGGCTGAGGCCAGCTGGGCTAGGCCCAGTTGGCCAGGGGGGTTTTCCTTCTATTTTGTTTTATTTCTTTTCTTTTTATTTATTCTCTTGTTTCTACTTTTGCAATAATGTGTGGGCTCATACACAGTTTTGTAATATAGGTAACCTGTTCCAATAAATACAGTGCATTAGTTAGTACTGCTAAAAATTGGTTTGGAGGAAAATGGAGTTCACACAAATTTTGTATTGAATAAAATGTATTAAACCTTGCTGTTTTGGTACTGTTAGAGTCACTTATTTAATCTATTAAATATTGGTTACAATTTTAGCATTGTCTCTGGAATATTTGTTATTTAATGAACATTTTAGTTTCTGTTTTGAATAACTTTTATTTTCCACTTTGAATTTAATTGAAGTTTAAACTAGGAGTTTGAAATGCAATATGATGCAAATGAAGATTAGGCACTGTTAAACTTGCTGACATGGCATTAACTAGGGGTCATCACTGTGGTTCATTACAGGGGGTGTCACAATTCTCCTCATCTAACAAGAATTCTCGTCCCGAGAATTAAGAGGAAGACTGGAAGAAAGCGGGGTATTCTTCGCGAAGATGATCCTCGCGTTCCCAAGTGGCTTCATCTTCAGAATGATTCGACCATTGAACTTTGAGGAATTTGATTGACTTTTGACGAGTCTGTCGTTCAGCTTGATCAAGAATGCGGACAGGATATTCTGGATAAGATAGATCTTCCCGCAATTCAAGCATTTCATGATCCACAGCTCGAATAGGATCCTTGAAGCAGCGACGAAGTTGGGATACATGAAAAACATCATGCACTTAAGAAAGATTTGGCGGAAATTGCAATTGATATGCCACTTCTCCTCGACAGGCAAGAATACGAAACGTGCCAATGTAGCGAGGAGCTAACTTGCCTTTGATTCCGAACCGATGAGTGCCTTTCAACGGAGTGACGCGGAGGTAAGCTTGCTCGGCAGGTTGATAGACCATTTCCTAGTGCTTTCGGTCATAGTTTCTCTTCTGACGAGACTGAGCAGTTTTCAGATGTTCACGGACGATGCGGACTTTTTCTTCAGCTTGTTGGATAATGTCCGGTCCGACAAGTGAGCGTTCCCCAGTTTCTGACCAATTCAGAGGGGTTCGACACTTACGTCCGTAAAGAACTTCAAACAGTGCCATCTTCAAACTAGCTTGGTAGCTATTGTTGTAAGAGAATTCAGCATACGGGAGAGATTCTTTCCACTTCTTACCGAAAGAGATGACACAAGCCCGAAGCATATCTTCGAGCACTTGATTAACTCGTTCGACTTGACCCTGTGACTGAGGGTGAAAAGCGGTACTGAAGGACATATGAGTTCCCATAGCTTCTTGGAAACTTTTCCAGAATCTTGAGGTAAAGAGACTGCCACGATCAGAACTGATCTCCAACGGAACACCGTGGAGTGACACAATTTGGGAAACATACAAGTCTGCTAACTGACTAGCAGTGATTGTCTCCTTAACTGGCAGAAAGTGAGCAACCTTTGAGAATCGGTCAATGACGACAAAGATAGCATCATGACCCTTCTGAGATCTGGGAAAACCAGTAATGAAATCCATTTGGACCTTGTCCCATTTCCATTCAGGAATTTCAAGGGGTTGCAGAGTTCCAGCAGGCCTTTGATGCTCTGCTTTAATGCGACGGCAAACGTCACACTCCGAAACATAACGAGCAATGTCTCGCTTCATAATAGGCCACCAGTATCTCTGACAAATGTCACGGTACATCTTTGTGCTACCAGGATGAATTGACAGAGGAGTGTCATGAGCTTCTTTCATAACGTGTTCTCTCTCATCCTTGAATTTGGGTACGAAGAGACGACGTTGGAAGAATAGGATCCCATCATTATCAAGATGGAATTCCGACGGCTTTCCTTTTTTGAGGTATCGCTTAATCCTTTCAACTTCAGAGTCATACCTTTGCATAGTCTTAATGCTGTGTTCTAAATCTGGTTCAACAACCAGGGTATTGACATAACCCTGCGGAACAATGTGGAGGTTCAATTTGCGAAGCTCTTCATAAAGAACAGGTTGTGCTTCCTGAACCATATGGTTGCTGCAATAAGCCTTGCGACTCAAAGCATCGGCCATTACATTAGCCTTGCCAGGGGTGTATGAGATATTCATATCATAATCGGCAATTGTCTCGAGCCATCTTTGTTGACGAAGGTTCAGATCTGGTTGAGTATATAGATACTTCAAACTCTGATGATCCATGTATATCTCGCAACGGTTACCGAGAAGGTAACGTCGCCATAGCTTCAGAGCATAAATAACCGCATAAAGTTCGAGATCATGCACTGGATAATTTTCTTCATGAGGACGCAATTGTCGAGAGGCATAAGCAATCACCTTACACTCTTGCATTAGGACACAGCCTAATCCTTGACGAGATGCATCACAGTATATCACGAAATCCTTTTGGGAATCCGGGGGTGCTAGCACTGGGGCAGATGTCAACTTATCTTTTAGCGTCTGAAAGCTTTCTTGACATTTTTCTGTCCACTCAAATTTAACACCCTTGTGGAGCAGATTCCTCAATGGCTTTGCAATCTTGGAAAAGTTCTCAACGAACCGACGGCAATAACTAGCGAGTCAGAGAAAACTCCTGACTTGCTTGACATTCTTTGGGGGAGTCCAATCAAGAATAGCCTGTACTCGCTCGGGGTTAACAGCAATGCCATTCTTGGAAATCACATGACCAAGATAGGTCACTTCAGATAACCAGAACTCACACTTGGAGAATTTAGCATACAACTGATGTTCTCGTATCTTCTCCAATACAAGCCGAAGATGTTCAGCGTGTTCCTCTTCATTCTTGGAATATATAAGGATATCATCCAAATAAACCACGATGAATTTGTCGAGGTAATCCATGAAGATATAGTTCATCAACCAGGAGAAAGTTGCTGGAGCATTGGTTAAGCCAAATGACATGACGGTGTACTCAAAAGAGCCATATCGAGTAACAAAGGCAGTCTTCGGAATATCCTCTTCGCAAACACGGATCTGATGATAACCCAACCTCAAGTCGAGTTTCGAGAACACAGAGGATCCAGGAAGCTGATCATAAAGATCATTGATCCGGGGCAGTGGGTATTTATTATGGATTGTGGCTTGGTTAATGGGCCGGTAATCCTGAACCAATCAGTTAGTTCCATCCTTCTTATTAATGAAGAGTGAAGGTGCTCCCCAAGCAGAGGAACTGGGGCGGATGAAACCTTTCTTAAGTGACTTGTCGATTTCTTCCTTAAGCTCGAGAAGGTGGTGCGGAGGCATCTTATAAGGGCGCTTTGCAATAGGGGTAGTGCCAGGCTTCAAGTCAATGACAAACTCGACAGCTCTAACCGGGGGTATTCCTGGAAGTTCTTCCGGAAAGACGTCCGGAAAATCTCGAACGACAGGAACGTTCTCGATTCCTTCCAGAGGTGAGGCATTCAAAGCATTCAGAGCATATATCTGAGCTTCAGCATCCCGTGTAATGCGGGCGGTGTAGTTCACTATCTCATCGGAGGGGTGAAGAAGTTGGACGACTTTTGTGGCACAATTGATCGAAGCTATATGAGCTTTCAACCAATCCATTTCAAGGATGAGGTCTATGGTGGAAGACTTCAAAACGATTGGTGAGGCAAGGAATTCCAATCCTTTAATTTCGACGGTAACGTTAGGTGCTATCACGTCAGCATGTCAATGAGAAGTATAATACAACTCAGAGAGAAAGGTTAAACAAAACAATGGAAAGGAAAATGATTATCAGACTAATCAGATCAATGGTAAGGAATTAAGCACAGATATCCAGCTCTCCGGGTAGACGAGATTTACGAGATCCTAAGTGTCGGCGTTAGTAAAATTTATTTAACCCGAATAGAAGAGAGATCAGAGTCCCAGACTATAGACGAGGAATAAAAGATCCTAATACCACCCAGTTGGCGACGTGGGCCCGTAAGCCACACAGCCAAGTTAGTAAATTAGTTTTTCGATGTCTAGACTCAACTTCGACCAAGGAATTGGAAGGGGGCTTCCTACAGGCAGTCGGTTCTGATACCAACTTGTGACGCCCCCGACTCAATTGTACACTAATCATACACACAAACGTGTACGATCAAGATCAGGGACTCACGGGAAGATATCACAACACAACTCTAAACACAATTAAACGTCGATCCACAAATATCACAGACCAGGGATCACGAGGATCCGAATACATAAGTCAGTCATACAAATAATATCTGGGTACAGACATAATTAGACAAGGTTTTCCTTAAGAAGGCTAGCACAAACAAAGACTCTAGATCGAAAGGCAAAGGCCTCCTGCCTGGGAGCCTCTGATCCTACTCCTGGTCGGCTGGCTCGATCCAATAGTAAGTACCGTCTGGACCCATCTGGTAGTAAGCTCCTGCAGTGGCATCTGGCTCCTGGGCTCCATCGTCTGTTGCATCATCAAGTAGGGGGAATATAGGAAAAAGAGGAAGCAAAGCAACCATGAGTACTCATCCGAAGTACTCAGTAAGCAAGGATCTACACTACATATGCAACATTATCAAAGGAAGGCTGTATATGTGGACTGGGCTGCAGAAATGCCAGAATAGAGAGAAGGCCTAGTCCTATCGAAGACTAGCATCTTCAAACATCTTCACGAAGCCACCATCTTGCAGCAATAGAAGAGAGTAGAATAGCATTTTATTAAGCAAACATGTGGAAGTAAGCCTAGAGATCCTTCCTCGACTCCCTGCGAGAAAGCGATCCCGAAGCTTCAATTAAGTAACAAGTATCCAGTTCAAGTAGTAGATCGGGATACATAAACTGAGCGTCCTTTACCGTAGGACCGGCTATCGATAGATTATTCTTCCCTGCAGGGGTGCACTACTGTTACCCAACACGCTCGATCACGTCTGGCCGGACACACTTGCTGGGTAATGCCCGGCCTCGAGAGATCAACACGAAGCAGCGCCCTACCTAGGCTAAGCAGAGAGGTCAGCACGCCGGACTAACCTATGCACCCAGAGGTCTTGGGCCATCGCCCTGGGCACCCTGCGCGTTGCGAGACTGGCCGGGGTGCAGGCGCGACACTGAACTCGTCAGTGAAGTATCCAGCCCATTCCCGACAATCAGCCCGCATGGTGAACCGTGACGTCTGAAGAGATTTCGGGAGGAACGTACGACGTAGAGGGCCCCATAAACCATAATCTCGCGTGGTGGTAGTGCGTATAGGGCACGTCGACCCACTCAGATCAAACACCCAAATCCGACAGGCTGATTTAGTAACACGCGGAGACGATCAGAATTTCTGAAGTTCCGCCACAATATCACACTCGAGTGCCCTTCCGGCACACCCGACATCATAGATCCCTTGCGGGTACCCATCAGGGTCGACCCGCCTGTAACAAAGGTCAAAGTAACCGTGTGGTCATAGCATCAAGGGGGAAACCCCGAGGAATCACCCTCGATGGATTCCACTTGATGAAATCATCAGGGTGAACATATGGGGCATCACCCTCGAGGTTCACACTGAGGGGTTGCACGGCAGAGTCGTATTGGAAGTGGAGAAGGAGGAATCACCCTCGATGACCACGGCCGAACAGCTACACTGCAGAGTATTCATCAGGAGTGCGTTACGAGGTATCACCCTCGGCACTCGATAGTAACTATGCAGAGTCTTACAACTAAGGGGGTGAAGTGATGTGTTGGTCTCTGGTCGATGATCACATTGATCGAGTAGTCGATGATCAAGCAGGGGCAACAAGGGTAAGGTGGTGGCGGTCACTGATGGTTCACTACCAACCTATACTAAGCAGTTTAACATAGGTAGGTAAGCTAACAATAAACAGGTTACAAAAGCAGGCTATGCATCAGAATAGGAGCAAACATTAATAGTAGCAAAATCTAATGCAAGCAGGAGAAATGGAATGGGCGATATCTGGATGCTCAAGGGGGGGGGGGCTTGCCTGGTTGCTCTGGCAAGAAAGAGGGGTCGTCAACGGGCTGCTCGTCTGGAGCGTAGTCGTACTCAGCTGCAACGGTGTCGGTCTCGGCGTCTATCGAGAGAGAAGGAGGGGGGAGAGAAACAATAAATTCACGGCAAAAATGCAAACAATATGTATGACATGCCTAAATGATATGCAGAGGTGTTCTACTGCCTAACTAAATGATCTAGTTAAATTAGGAATCTATTTGGATTTATTTTATTAAAGTTGAGCACTATTCATTTATTGAAATCAGGCAAAAAGTTACATGTTCAGATAGCTAGGGGCATCTGACAAGAATACGGAGGGCGTATTCAGATTCGTATCGTCGTTCTGAGCAAGTTTCATGTACAAAGTATTTTCATCGGAGCTACGGCTTATTTTATATTAAATTCTGAAGTCTTATTAATCATTTTTAATTATTTAATTCAGAATTTCATTTACTGCATCAGCAATGATGTCATGCTGACATCAGCAGTCAACATGACTGTTGACTGGTCAATTTGACCAGTGGGTCCCACTGTCATTGACTGAGATTAACTAAACAGGTTAATTAGTTTAATTACTTGATTAGGTTAACTAATTTTAATTAGTTTAGTTAAACAGAATTAATTAACTTAATTAATTAACTAATTAATTAATTATTAATTTTACTAATTTTATTTTCATTTTTTTTAATTACCCTGGGGCGTGGGCCCTGTTTGGCAGTGGCCCAGAGGGCCATAGCGGGTCGGGCGTCGGGCACAGGGGCGCGGGCGTGCGGGCGCTGCTGGCGCCCGACAGGGCGCCGCGGGAGGAGCACACGGCGAGAGGCAAGGGGGGGTTCATGGTGGCCGGTGGGCGACGGCACGGCACGGCGCAGAGGAGTAGTGGCGCGCGGGGCAGAGCGGGTCGCGGCCGGCTGGGCCAGCGGAGCGCGCGGCGGTGTGGGCGAAGCACGGCCCGGGGCGTACGAGGGCGCGACCTGGGGCGCGGGGCGCGCGGGTTGGGTGGCGAGAGCGCGAGCAGGCGATGGCCGGGCGCGGCCAAGGCGATGCAGGGCGCGACCAGGGGCAGGGGTCTAGCGAGCGGGAGGTCACGCGCGGGCGCGGGCCAAGCGGGGCATGAGCGAGGGAGGCCCGGGCACGGGCGACGAGCAGCGGCGCGGAAGGGGCGGAGCAGCGGTGGTCGGGCGCGCTGGGCACGGACGGGGTGGTGGCGAGCAGGGCCAAGCGGGGCTGCGCGGGCAACGCCGGAGCAAGAGCGGGACGACGGCCGGGCGCGCGAGCGCGCGATGTGCGCACGGGGACGGGGAAGAAGAGGGAGGCAGCGCCAGGGCTCACCCCCCGTTTGTAGATGAACAGGGGGTCGGCGAGGCTCGAGGAGGCCGGTCGGGGAGGAAGACGGGGACGTCCGGCAAGGCGGCGGTGGTCGGGGCGGGGCGGCGTCGTCGGGGATCGGCTTGGGGAGGAGACGAGGAGGCCACGGCGAGGTCGATCCGGCGAGGGGCGACTCCGAGCGGCGGTGGCGTGGTAGAGGTGGGGCGACGGCGGTCGGCGGGGTCCGGTGCCCCGATCCAGATCGGATCGGGGAGAGGGAGTGAGCGAGGGGGGGGGGGAATGGGCGACGGGGTTAGGGTTTCGGGGTCCAGGGGAGGCCATATAGGCCAGCGGGGTGGGCCGGCCTGGTGGGCTGAGGCCAGCTAGGCTAGGCCCAGTTGGCCAGGGGGTTTTTCCTTCTATTTTGTTTTATTTCTTTTCTTTTTATTTATTCTCTTGTTTCTACTTTTGCAATAATGTGTGGGCTCATACACAGTTTTGTAATATAGGTAACTTGTTACAATAAATACAGTGCATTAGTTAGTACTGCTAAAAATTGGTTTGGAGGAAAATGGAGTTCACACAAATTTTGTATTGAATAAAATGTATTAAACCTTGCTGTTTTGGTACTGTTAGAGTCACTTATTTAATCTATTAAATGTTGGTTACAATTTTAGCATTGTCTCTGGAATATTTGTTATTTAATGAACATTTTAGTTTCTGTTTTGAATAACTTTTATTTTCCACTTTGAATTTAATTGAAGTTTAAACTAGGAGTTTGAAATGCAATATGATGCAAATGAAGATTAGGCACTGTTAAACTTGCTGACATGGCATTAACTAGGGGTGATCACTGTGGTTCATTACAGGGGGTGTCACATTTACATTGTCGAAAAAAGAACTGTTTGCTTTACAAGGTTTTATGTTTCCTTTTAGGTGTTGTTGTCAAAATTATAGCTTAATCTGTTGATGGATCTTCTGTATTGAAGTATGATAGGGATCTATGGTATTTCTCCTCTGCAGGGACCAAGGGACATGTGAAATTGACAAGGAAAAGAAGACATCAGATGTGAACACCTCTGATAGGTATTATTTTTATTTTCACTATTACTAATGTGTCGCCTGATAGCTCGATCTCTTCCATGTTATTTCAATCATGTGTTATATTTGTCTCTTAAAGTTAGTGCCCGTCAATACTTTCTTTCGCTAATCAAGTTTTCGTCTGATAGATCTGATAGATAGATGGAAACATAAGTTTTCATTCATAAATAGTAAGGGTTTAGATTAATAATGAACACCATACCTATATAGAAATCGGAGGATTGGTTTCCTTGTGGTGCAGAAGATTCTGTAAATTTTCGGTCATGTCATCCAGGGACCCAACATATGGCATGTACCGATTCCAACCAGTCTCCCTACGTGGGAAGAATAGTGGATAGTGAGATTTTGTGGGTCGCTCCCTTCAACCCATATCTCTGCTACTTGAGAAGTCGTTCGGGCATTGTACCTTCATTGATCCAAGTTGATATCCGTGCTTAGTGAGATTTTGTACTCATGTAGATTCGGTACAGACCCAAGGCTCTTGAAAGCTTGCGCATAAGGGTTACACTCTAGTATTTACAGAATCTTCCGTATGGGTCAATATTAAGATCTGGAGACCTATTAGCCATGTGAACCAAGTCCTGATCTGTATCATAAAATGTACACTTGAGGGTGCCAAATTGGAAATTACACAACGGACATACCTTGATCCACAAATATTCTAGCTTCTTCATCAGGTTCATAGTATGCAGCTTCTGCATTATGCAATGGCTCCAAGCAGTCTAGTAGGCAATATATTTACCAATCATAAATGCAGGAAATTTATAGATGAAGACCTTGATATGTGAAGAATAATTATATATAATGTACCTTCTAAATTGGTTTGCTCAACAATGGGCTCAAACATTCCATATGGATCATTTGTCTGGTCGTTCCCACTATGAAAAATCATAAGATCAGTAGAGCACAACAATGTACGTATTACAGTAGACGTAGGATCGGCAAAAGTAATTAGCAGATTTGTAGTGTTTTGAGTACCATGCGGAGACGGTTCGACAAGGACTCTTGTATCATTATCCAGCATATTTTCAAGTGGATTGGAGCCGGTAAAAGGCTCTATACCTGAACAAAGGGAAGAGAACCCAGATTTATGGTCAAATAAACATTGTCGACACATTTGCATCATAATTAAATCGACGAACTAACCCGCATCTTCAATGGTGCAATCTGGGTCATGTATTCTGCAGAGTTGGGGTACCTTAACCCCTGAATTTTGGATGTGAGTGCTGCATTCATAGTAAATTTTATCCACAAGTTAGCACACGAGCAACAACAAAAACAGTAGCAGAAATTAGGAATTGGTTGATGATACTCACCCAATGGTTGGTTGTTGCTTAAATCCTGAAATGGGGTGCGCGCCCCTGCACGACTAGGAGATGACATACCGTCGCCTTCATGTGAATATTCATGTCCTTAAATTGTTACAAGGATGGATATTGTGCATATAATTATGAACATCAACATCAGATGCTGGTCTTATATTACTGACAGGCAGATAAGTAATATCCATTTCATCTCTGTAAACACACCACGCTGTCCTTTTTGTTGATATTGTGTTTCAGCAGAGTTGTATACTGTGCACAGGTCACTGTTGTAAATTTTGAAAGCCAACTTTTTTTCGATACCAGAAGCAGGAGATAGGGTGCATGATTTAGTTAGAAAAACAGATAAGGTGCAATGGCTAATTATTTAGAACTCTATTCTCAAACATCTATGTACTAATCATGAGTAATGTTGCAACAGGTAGGAAGAAGTCGAACCTGGAGAAGTACATGGAGGAATCACAGCTGCGTGTGGCCGGCTGGTTCAGGGGACGCGGCGGGCGCGGGTGCAGGGTGGCCGTGGGCACGGCAGCAGGGCCGGTGCCGGGGCAGGCTCTATCTCTCCTGGGCGCTGGCGATCTCGCAGGACGGATGCCATGCTGTGAGGGGCAACAATCGGCGATGGCGATCATGCAGGGGGGCGATAGAGGGGTGCAGTGCGGCGAGGTCGCCGTGCAGGCAGGAGACATTGTTGGTGGGCGGCGTCTGGCACCAGGTCGCCGTCGTGCCAGACTATGAGGTCGAGGTCAAGGGCGTGGAGTTGCCTTAGTTTGCGATCAGATTCCGTGATTGTAGGGGACGCGGGACTGGTAGTTCCAGAACAAGGGCGTGGGGTTGCCTTAGTTTGCGATCAGATTTCCGTGATTGTAGGGGCCGCGTGACTGGTAGTTCCAGTACTCCTCTCCTGGTGAAGCACGGTCAGTCATTAGAAATTGCTACGTGCACACCACAGAGGTATTAGATCAATGATGGCTGTTAGATTTAGAATTGTGGACCTAATTGTGTGGTGCTGATTTGTTCGTGTGGGGTTGTGGGACTAATTGCGGGGTGCACGTAAAAAAGTTCTTGTTTGATTGTTTAATAGTAGTGTAGATTAACGCTTGACATTAGTTGACACGTTCACTTGTAAGGATACATTTTTTTTTGCGGGTACACTTGGAAGGATACATTGATTAGAAGAAGAGACGTCGGCATGCTTCACTTGCCTTCAAGATGAAGACACAGTCGACCATATTCTCATCCAATGTAGATACGTGTGGGAGGTGTGGCACATTTGCTTTGAGACCATCAATCTCAATATTATCAGACCGGACCATAACCACACGCTCATTTCTTGGTGGGAGATGGTCAGGAGTAGCGTCACCGTGGCCAACCGGAGGGGTTTCGACACTTTGGTCATCGCCATCATTTGGTCTCTTTGGAAACAATGCAACACAAGGGTTTTTGGTAGGACGGCTCAGATTAGGTGCCCAAGATTACTTGCTGCCCAAGTGTTAGAGGAAATCAAGGAATTAAACCTTGTAGGTGTTGGTCATTTACAACGTTTTGTGAGAGAGTAGGTCTAGGTGCCGAGGCTTGTAAGTGTTCGCACTTTTCAGTCTCTTCTTGTAAATCTTTTGCTCTTTTCTATAAAAATACTATATGCTTTTGACATACTGTCGGAAAAAAAAACTAGAAGAATAAAGGGTGGCTTCGAGAGCGCTAGCATTGAGAGTCGCCCCCGAGCTTCCGTTCCCGGCCCGATCTTAGATCTGCTCCGACGGCGTCGCTGGTTGGAGTCGAGACGGGAAAGGTGCTTGGGTTGCCCTTTTAATTAGTAGGCCTAGGTCTAGGTGTAGAGGTGCCCCTGTGGTGTATGGCGAGATGCCGCCTGGAAGCGTGCCGCCAACGATTTTGAGCCTCGCCTGGTGGCTAGCGGTGGTTGTGTTGCTGGTTTTGCTGCTCCGTGGGGAGCTAGCACAAAGCTGCTGCAGTACCGACGCTTCCAATAATAAGTTTGGTAGGTTCCCTGACCCGGTAAAGAGACTTTCCTCGTTCTCGTCTCAGGTGGCCACCATGGTGGTGGAAACAGATGGGAGGAGAGGATTAGTTTCAGTTTCTGACGATTGGAAAGGAGCGCATCCACTGGTGACGACAGAGGAGCTATGACGCCTATTGATGCCTCTAGGCAGCGGCGACTGGCAGCCGGTCTTCAAAGTGACGCCGTTGTATCTTCTGGCCGAATGGCGGCGGTTCGGAGCTTCGGTAACTGCAGATCGACGCCGACTCCTCTTTTTCCTCCCGACCTTGAGCCATAAGGGGAGGCAGTGCAATCTGTGCTTGGAGTCCTTCATCCTCTCCTCTAGTTTCATCTGGAGTTGGCAGCATGGAAGCGGGCTGGCCATCCCAAGTGGTGCGTCCCCGGCGACGGCGAGCTCGTATCCGAGCCGAAGTTGTCTTTTGGACCCAATTGTAATTTTGTATCTCGATTTGGGGTCCTCTTTGCATATGTTATTGACCTGCTCGTTATTTTCTTTCTGTTGGAGCCCTGTACTGAGCTTTGTACTTTCACCGAGTACTGTTTAATGGAAACTCTGGGTCCTTCCGGACCCATCCTCGCTCAAAAAAAAAAACATAGGTTAATCAACTACGTAGCAATTTTCCCTGTTTTTTTTGTGCAAAATTAGCTTTCCTGTCTGTTCAGTACCAGAATGATCACGGGAAATATTCTAATAGGAGCAAGCAACACCAAACCTATGAACTAAATTGTTAAACATGTCGCAATTATATGCGATAGAATTAAACCTCAAATGGATGCACTAGTGAGAAACAACTGGCTGCGTGACCGATGTCTCCCTCTCCCTCCCCTCCCCCTCGGGCGAAGCGTACGAGGCGCCATTAAAGCGAGCTAATCCCCGACCTCCCACCCACCCCCGCACCTTATCGAGCTCTCCCCACCCCAAACCCCCATCGGAGATCTCGCATGGCTGGAGCGCGTCGCCGCGGCGTTCGGGTTCGCCGGCTTGCGCCGGTGTCACGGGTAGCGGAACCGCGGGCACTCCCACCTCCTGCAGCGGTGCCGCTGCCCGAGATCGACCTGAACTCGCCGGAGGCTCGCAGCGAGATGTGTCGGGTGGTGCTGGAACGCTTCCCCGACCGGGACGAGTGGGGGGAGATCCATCTCCCCATCCTCCGCCACGCGAACTTCGTCGAGCGCGCGCGCTTCATCGGAGACGACGGCTGCGAGGATCTGGAGCTCCTCTTCTGGGCGATCCAGGAGGCCGAGTCGACGGATCCGCGTCAAGCTGCGCGGTGGGAGAACTTTAGGACGGCGAACCCATCCAGGCTCAACATCCGACCGCCTTCGTGGGAGGGCATCGCCAACATCCCGCCGGAGTTCCTTCCGCCGGGGATCGTTTGGCCACAACGCCGTCAGTAGATCGACTGCCCCGGCTGATTCGAGCTCAGCGACGACCCATCGAACCCCCGCCTTGGCCTGGTGAGATAGGTATGCACTACATTCATGCAGATTTATCATTGAAAGCTCGGTTGCGGGATTTTCGATTGCGCCGGAGAAGGATTGCAAACCAAATCGATTCGAGTGTTCATACTCGGGGTGAGGAATTGGTAGTGAATTTGGGGGTTCTCCCTCACAAATTTGTGCGTGTTGAGGAGCGTGGTGCTGTTTCTACAGCCGGTGAGACCTCATCGGAGTTGGGTTCCGGCGATGGGCTCGGTCGAGACCCAGGCATGAATGCCAATTTGGGGACGACGGCATTTTGCCGTACCTCCCCTTCAAACCCAGCGTTGACTGGTCCCACCTTCAAAATACGTGTCCTGGGTGGTAGAGCGAGTCGTTTACGTAAAGTGGAAACCCTAGAAAGTGTGGAGGAGCATTTTGGCCAGCTTTGGCTTATCCCCCCCCCCCCCCCCCCCCCCGCGCCGCCGCAATCATAAAGCTCACTACCCGCAGCCTCATACCAACCAAAAATCCGGATTCCTCTGCTGGATTCGGAAAGACCTAGTTGAGAGCAATTCTTTCGCGGCTGCTAATTGTTTCCCTGCCTCAATTCGGCCATTCGATCCACCACCGAAAAACATCAAAGTCTCGCGAGAGGGAATTGGCCCCGGCTCGCTTTCCTTTGCGGAAGTAGTGAAGCGTGGATCGGAGATAGCCGATCGCCGTGCAGGAGGGAGCGGCAATCTTGCTGTTGGTCAATCCAAGGTGGCGGGGCAGAAGACCACCTCGTTCGCTGGGCGCAAGCAGCCATCTGCTCCGCCTGCGAAGGAGCAAGCCCCTGCCCCAAAACCAACCAGATCCACGGCCTCGACTGTGGGCTCGGCCCAGGTACAGTCATCTCAATCCGGCGAAGTTGAAGTGGAACAAGTCCTTGATCCTAGGTATAAAGACATGATCTGCTTCAATTGTGGGGCCCTGGTCATTATGTTGGAAATTGCGTGAAGCCGAAAGCATGCTTTATTTACCAGCAAAATCACAACGTCAACAACTGTGCAGCGTGGTCAAAGGTGCAACCTACTGCTGCTTTCTTTGGCAGTGGAGCTCGAGGGCTTGGTTTCTACCATGTTGATGTTCCTGTAGCTAATGAGTCAAAATGGCTAAACTTCCAGAACTGTGCTGTGGTGAACATTTTAAAAGGAGAGGTAGACTGCACTAAGTTGATGGAACTTCTGACTGCAACTTTTTGCAAGACTAGGCAATGGCCATGGCAGATTAGAGGGCTATCCAGCAAGACCTTCTTGGTCAGATTTCCCCCTTGGAAGAAATTAGAGGACCTCATTGAGCTGCCTGGGTTTTCTCTTCCACAGGATGTGAATGTCACTTTGACTGAATGGAAGGGAGGTTGTGACCCTTTTGGGGAGTTGATTGAAGCCTGGGTTCTGATTGAAGGTATTCCTCCAAAATGGTGTACATGGAAAGTATTTGCTCAAATTGCTTCACTCTTTGGGGTGCTTACAGATGTAGATTGGAATGGCATGTTCAGGACCTTCTTTGAGAATGTTAGGATAAAAATTGCCTATAGAGATCCCACTAAGATACCTTTTGAGAGGCTGATTGAGATGAAGAAGAAACTCTTCCTGGTAGGTTTTAGTGTTGAGGGCTTTGAACAGGTGGGTGGAGTAGACTCTGTCATTGATGTGGATGATGATGAGGATGGTGATGAGGAAGAAGAAAGAGCTGAGGAAGATCAAGTAGAAGAAGGCAGAGGGACTCATGGCGAACATACATTTGATGGATCAGGAGATGGTGGTCTGGCTATTGATGAGCTAGATAAAGCCAACTTCTCAGCCAAACATGGGTCTACCAGTAAGCATGTGGCTCAGAGTTTGGTGATTTCACCTATGGAGCTTTACCCTGATTCTGATCAGGAGAATTTTATCATGAAATGTGCAATGGTTGAGGTTGATCATTATGCCCCATCTTCTGATGGACTTGAGGGTAGGATTGAACACAAAGACAATCTCCTGGAACAATGCAAAAATGAAGATGGAAATCAGGGAGAGGATGATATAGTGATTGGAGAGAGTCTGATTCAAAAAAACCCTGCTCCTTCTGGAAAGAATGACAATATGATTATATCTGGGGAGAGATCTAGTAGTATGGAATACTGTGAGGACCTGCTTAGGTCTGTGGACTTGTCTGACTCTGAAAATGAGGAACCTAAAGAAGAGGAGCTGGGGGTTCTCCCCCCTGAGGCAATCCATATCTTACAAAGTGAGACCTTGAAGAGATCCTTACTGGAATCACTCAACCAAGCCCAGAAAGATGGAACCATTCCTGAGAAGAAATCTAAATGGGGACATGTGCTAACTCAGAAGCCTGCTACCAGAGGACATGGAAATGTCAACATCATGGAGAAAGCTGCTGCATACAACAGGAAGAAAAATCTGGAGATCCCAAAAACATTTAAAGGTAAATCTTTTTCTACTGTTGATAAATCTATTCTTGTTGATCAAATGGGACAAATGAACTTAACAATCGGAGGGGATGAAACTCAAAAGAATTACACCATTGATGAGATGGTAACTGAGGAGAAAGAGAGATGCCTGGTTTTTGCCAGCAATAATCCTGAAATAGTTCTTCCTGATAACCTAGATATTGAAATCAATGAAGTAGTTAGTACACCTGTGAGGGACCTTTCCTTTGAGCCAGTTGGCACTGCTGTTGCTGTTAGGAAAACACCCACTGTTCTAACTAAGGCCAAGCCTTGTGGCTTATCTCATCCTTTTAAAATTGCTTAATCCATGATAGGTCTTATTTGGAATATTAGGGGTCTTGGACAACCTGGAAAAATTCAGTGCCTTTGTGATACTATTGCTAAAACTAATCCTGATTTTGTTGGTTTTTAAGAGACTAAGAGAGAAATCATTTCTGAGGGTTTCCTCAAAGCTATTGATAGATTTGATAATTTTGTTTGGCACTTCCTGCCTACTGATAATACTGCTGGAGCGATCCTCTTGGGGTTTAAGAAAAATATCTTTATGGTTGTTGGTTTTATTAACCAAAGATTTTCTATTGTTGCTACTATTATAAATAAGAATGATGGTTTTGTTTGGCAGTTGGTGCTGGTTTATGGTTCTGCATATCTTGAGTTTAAAATGGATTTTGGTGCTGAACTGCATGATACTTTGACAAATGCATCTTATCCTATCATGATTTGTGGGGACTTTAACTTGGTTAGGAATGAAGATGAGAAAAGTAGTGGCCTGATTAACCAACAGACTGCATTTCTTTTCAATGACTGGATCTACAGATGGACCCTGATGGAGATTTCTATCTCTAATAGAGTTTTTACCTGGTCTAACAATCAGATTTCCCCTATTTTTACTGTTCTTGATAGAGTGTTCACTTCTGTGGACTGGGATGCCCATTTCCCTTTCTCAACTTTGTCAGCACTCCCCAGAGTGGGGAGTGATCACACCCCTTTAGTCCTTGACACTGGAGCTAGAGCCCCAGCTAATCCCAAACCTTTTAGATTTGAAAAATGGTGGCTCTCTCAACCAGGGTTCCATCAAATGGTCACAGAAGCTTGGAATTCTATGTCCTCATCTAACTCTTCAGCTGATAACTAGATGGCTAAGACTAGGGTTCTTAGGAAGAAAACAAAAGGGTGGAGTATTAACAGAGAAGCAGCTTTGAAAAAGAAGAAGAAGGCACTCCTTATGGAGTTTGATACCCTTGATGTCCTGTATGAATCTCAGCAACTCTCTGTTACTGATTTTGATAGGATGAAGGATATTAAGAAGGAACTTGATGAGATTTGGAAAAAAGAGGAAACTGCCTTATGGCAGAGATCTAGGGACAGGAAAATTTTAGAGGGAGATAGGAACAATGCTTACTTCCAGGCCCTTGCTAATCATAGGCATAGGAAGAATCATCTTACTGAGTTGAATGGCCCTAATGGTGTGGTTACTTCTACCAATGATATGCTTGAGGTGGCTACCTCCTTTTATAAAGATCTGTTTGCTTTTGAACCTAAACCTGACATCCATTTGGATGCTGATTTTTGGTCCATTGATGAAATGGTTAGTGATGAGGAGAGAGAACTTCTAGAGAGACCTTTTTTTGAAGAGGAAATTAAACAAGCTATTATGAGCTCTTATGCTAGTGGTGCTCCTGGCCCTGATGGCCTTTCCTTTTTATTTTACCAAACCTTCTGGGAGCTGATCAAAAAGGATTTTATGTGGATGGTTAGAGATTTTGAGAATGGTGCTTTAGATATATATAAACTGAACTATGCCATTATTACCCTCATACCTAAAGTGCCTCTGGCTAGAGACATGAATTTTTTTAGACCTATCAGTCTGAGTAATTGTGCTATCAAGATTTTCTCTAAAGCTATGACCACTAGGGTTTCCCCTTTGTGTGACAAGCTTATTTCTCCCAATCAGACTGCCTTTATTAAAGGCAGATTTATTTTAGAAAGTGTGGTTATGGCCCATGAGGTTATTCATGAGATACACATGTCTGGATCTAGTGGTTTGATTCTTAAACTTGATTATGAGAAAGCCTATGATAGAGTTAGTTGGGATTTTCTGAAGGAAATGCTTCTTTCTAGAGGCTTTGGCAATAAATGGGTAGGTTGGGTTCTGTCAACTATTCACCAAGGGACCTTTTAGGTCAGAATTAATGACACCAATGGCCCCCATTTTGCTGGGGGGGGGGGGGGGGGGGGGGAAAGGCTTGAAGCAAGGTGATCCTCATTCACCCTTGCTGTTCAACTTGGTGGCGATCCTCATTCACCCTTGCTATTCAACTTGGTGGCTGATGTCTTTTCTAAGATGCTTCATAAAGCTGTCAATAGAGACTTGATTTGTGGGCTCTTGCCCCATGCCATTCCTGGGGGCGTGGTCAGTCTGCAATATGCTGATGATACTATTCTCTTCCTTGACAATTCTTTAGAATGTGCCAAAAATTTGAAATGGATTCTAACTTGCTTTGAGAAACTTTTTGGTTTGAAGATTAATTTTCACAAGAGTGATTTGCATACTATTAATGTATCTGATCAACTGTCTAAAGATTTTGCTCAAGTCTTCTGTTGTCAACTTGGGGATTTCCCCTTTAAATACCTAGGAGTTCCTTTGCATTTTAAAAAGCTTAGAAGGGAAGATCTTCAACCCATTATAGACAGGATTATTAAGAATATAGCTGGTTGGCTGGGGAGATTTCTCTCCTACAGGGGCAAACTGATCCTTCTTACTACTTGCATTGCCAGTATTCCTGCCTACTTAATGTCTATTGTTAAATATCCCAAATGGGCTATTGATATGATTACATCTCAAATGTCCCACTTTTTCTGGGGTAATGTGGGTGAAAACCATAAATATCATCTGGCTAACTGGGGGCTGATCTCCAGGAAGAAATAATTTGGTGGTATGGGAGTTCCCAACCTTAGAGATTTCAACATGGCCCTTTTGGCTTCTTGGGGAAAAAGATTTTATGATGATAGAGATAGTGATTGGAAAAAGATTTTGGCCTACAAATATAATATTAACAGCCCCAATTTCTTCAGTGCTAGGGCAACCTTGGGTTCCCCTTTCATGAAAAGCTTATCCTGGGCACTTGCAGCAGCTAAAAACTTCTATAGGTGGGTCCCTGGAGATGGCAAAAGTATTGCCTTCTGGCATGATATATGGATTGGGGATTGTTCTCTAAAAACTACATTTTGGGACCTGTTTGATATATGTCAACAGCAAGAGGCCACTCTTGCACATGTCTGGTTGGGAGGTGAACTCCAACTTACTTTTAGGAGATGTGTAGATGAGGGGGCTATGGTTAGATGGGATGATCTCATCAATATAGTTAAGCAGGTTGTGCTGTCTGACTCTCCAGACCAACCTGTGTGGATGCTGGATTCTTCCAGTACATGTTCTGTCAAGTCTTTTTACAAATTAATCAACTTTGGGGGAATACCTGCTGAGATTAAAGATGATATTTGGAAAATTAAAATCCCTCCCAATATCCATGTTTTTCTGTGGTTGATATATTATAATAAGAGCTTGACCAGAGATAATCTGGCCAAGCGCAGACATGTCGAGGACAAGACCTGTGTCTTTTGTGATGAACCAGAGACAATTCAACATCTCTTTTTTGAGTGTATTGTTGCTAGACAAGTGTGGGAGCTGGTGGCTGAAAGCTTTAACATTACTACACCTGATTCTTTTGTTCTGCTTTCTTCCTTCTGGAAGAGAAGGAAACATTGTGAAGCTTTGAACATAACTACTGCTGCTGCCTTGTGGAGCTTATGGCGTTTGCGAAATGACTTTGTTTTCCAGGGGCGAAGATGGCGAAGTATACGCTGTGCTTTGGATCTATTGGGCACAACGATCAGGTAATGGAAAATCCTATGTTCAGAGGCTCAGGGTGCGCTTCTTCTCCGGTGCTTAAGGTTGTTGGACCACCGAAGAGGGGAGTTGCTTAGGATCGCTTGGAACCAATGAACACCGGAGCGTCGTTGGGTTTGCATCTGCTAGTTTACCATCTTCTCTTTGATCTATTTGTGAGCTGGCATGTATGTTTTCCTGGCTATGTACCCCCCTGGAACTTCTTAAAACTGCTGTAATAGGGGTAGTCTTTAAACCTGGATGTTCCTTCTGTGGCAGCTACTCTCCGGTTGCCGCTAAGCGCTGTTAACAGTCTATTGCTGTGGTTTGCCTTGGCTTTAATAAAAAGTTGGGGCGGGGGGAAACCCCTTTCAGTTAATAAAAAAAAACAACTGGCTGCGTCTAGTCGAACTCTTAAACATTTAGAGGAGTAATTTTTTCTGGAGTTATCCTCAAAAGACAACCAAGTCTCTCAAATATACTCAAACGCCACATCTAAGGATTTTTGGCCGCTCCCCACTCCCGCCCGAGGCGCCACCTCTTCTCGCCACCCACTACTAGGTAAAACCTTGTACACAGAATCTTAGCAGTAGCGCTGGATAAAAAGAGGCACTACTGCTATCGACATAGCAGTAGCGCGGCAAGGACAAACAACACTACTACTAAAATTGCCCCACCGTTGCCGCCAGGCTAGGTTTAGTAGTAGCGTCCCTCAAATAACCGCGCTACTGCTAACTAAATAGTAGTAGCGCGTTTTTTGGGTAGGGTGCTACGGCTAAGTTTGAACCTGGCCACATGACGGACCCCACTTAGCAGTAGCGCTTCTCCCAGGGGCGCGCTACTCCTACCTTTTTAGCAGCAGCGCATTTTACTCCCCAGCGCTACTACTAAACCGCAGCCACCGCCTTTTTCCTCCCCCTCCCCCGTCCTCTCTTCCTTCACTTTCCCCTAGCTCCCACCTCCTCTCTCCCTCACTTTGCTTCCTCCTCACTTCTTCTCTCCCCATTAATCTCTTTCTTCTACCTCTCTTTCTCTCTCTTTATTGCTTCTAACTAACTACACCACCTCTATTAATGCATCTCCTTTCTCCTTTTCCTCCCCCTCCACTAGTTAAACTCATCTCCTTCCCCCAACTAGCTAGTGATGTCTACTACGCAACTTTATCCTTGTAGACATTGTTGGGCCTCCAAGTGCAGAGTTTTGTAGGACAGTAGCAAATTTCCCTCAAGTGGATGACCTAAGGTTTATCAATCCGTGGGAGGCATAGGATGAAGATGGTCTCTCTCAAACAACCCTGCAACCAAATAACAAAGAGTCTCTTGTGTCCCCAACATACCCAATACAATGGTAAATTGTATAGGTGCACTAGTTCGGCGAAGAGATGGTGATACAAGTGTAATATGGATGGTAGATATAGGTTTTTGTAATCTGAAAATATAAAAACATAAAGGTAGCAAGTAGTAAAAGTGCGCGAAAACAGTATTGCAATGCTTGGAAACAAGGCCTAGGGTTCATACTTTCACTAGTGCATGTTCTCTCAACAATGATAACATAATTAGATCATATAACAATCCCTCAACGTGCAACAAAGAGTCACTCCAAAGTCACTAATAGCGGAGAATAAACGAAGAGATTATTGTAGGGTATGAAACCACCTCAAAGTTATTCTTTCTGATCGATCTATTGGGCTATTCCTATAAGTGTCACAAACAACCCTAGAGTTCATACTAAAATAACACCTTAAGACACACATCAACCAAAACCCTAATGTCACCTAGATACTCCAATGTCACCACAAGTATCCGTGGGTTTGATTATACGATATGCATCACACAATCTCAGATCCATCTATTCAAACCAACACAAAGAACTTCAAAGAGTGCCCCAAAGTTTCTACCAGAGAGTCAAGACGAAAACGTGTGCCAACCCCTATGCAAAAGTTCACAAGGTCACAGAACCAGCAAGTTGATCACCAAAACATACATCAAGTAGATCACGTGAATATCCCATTGTCACCACAGATAAGCACATGCAAGACATACATCAAGTGTTCTCAAATCCTTAAAGACTCAATCCGATAAGATAACTTCAAAGGGAAAACTCAATCCATTACAAGAAGGTAGAGGGGGAGAAACATCATAAGATCTAACTATAATAGCAAAGCTCGCGGTACATCAAGATCGTGCCAAATCAAGAACACGAGAGAGAGAGATCAAACACATAGCTACTGGTACATACCCTCAGCCCCGAGGGTGAACTACTCCCTCCTCGTCATGGAGAGCGCCGGGATGATGAAGATGGCCACCGGTGATGATTTCCCCCTCCGGCAGGGTGCCGGAACAGGGTCCCGATTGGTTTTTGGTGGCTACAGAGGCTTGCGGCGGCGGAACTCCCGATCTAGGTTATGTTCTGGAGGTTTGGGGATATATAAGAGGTGTTGGCGTCGAGAAAGTCAGGGGAGTCCACGAGGGGCCCACAAGGTCGGAGGGCGCGCCCTAGGGGGGTGGGAGCGCCCTCCACCCTTGTGGTGGCCTCGGGACTCTTCTGGTGCATCCCCGGTACTCCGTGGGCTTCTTTTGGTCCAAAAACAATCGTCGTAAATTTTCAGCTCAATTGGACTCCGTTTGATATTCCTTTTTTGCGAAACTCAAAAACAAGGAAAAAACAGAAACTGGCACTGGGCTCTAGGTTAATAGGTTAGTCCCAAAAATCATATAAAATAGCATATAAATGCATATAAAACATCCAAGATAGATAATATAATAGCATGGAACAATAAAAAATTATAGATACATTGGAGACGTATCAGCTAGGTAGATCTAGCATTTAAGGAAGTGACGTATGTACCTCCCTAACTAGATCTAGCCATGTCAAGAAGTAAGCTTTGTCCACTTTTGATCATGTCCTAGCTAGGTGTGTGGCGACACCGATCGACATCATCATCACCGTGCTCGATCTCGAGATAGGTGATTAAAAATTTGTGCTTTTGCAAGAATGGAAATATGTGTATGTGTGCGATATGACATAATCGGGCGATATGATGGAAATTGTGTGTGTGGCATGAGTTGCCGCCGAATTGCGCTTGAGTTGCCTATGTTTTGCCGAAATATCAATTTATTTCCGTTTCGGCGAATTTCGGGCAAACTCTATATGTCCTATTTTTAGGTGTCATGCCGAATTTTTGTATGACTTTGATGCATGCATGCATTTTGATAATCAATTTGTTTATTATTACCATGCAGGCGTTCATGATGGTCAGTGGAATGATGGTGGAAAGGTGGTTGCGGTCGGCGATGCAGGACATGAATGAAAATAACCGGACAGAGATTTTATGTCTGTGTCAAAGATGCAAAGGAGGAGTTTGGCTCGACCCCTATGAGGATGGTCGTTTGATGGCGCACCTGCTCATGACTGGTTTGATGGATGGCTATACTCGATGGATAATTGAAGATGATGACGATGAGGAGGAGGACGCCGATGGGGCAGGCAATGACGACACGGGGCAAGACGAAGAGATGGCCGATAATGGCGGCAGAGAAGGGGCCAGACATGGTGGCAGGGAAGGGGCCGGACATGGCGGCGGAGAAGAGGCTGGCCATGGCGGTGGAGAAAACGTGGACTCCACGCCGCAGAATTCGTCGCTACTAAGTTCAATCTTGCGGGACCCTCATGTTCAAGAACTGCTTTGCAAGGAGACAAGTACTGACAGAGCTGCTTCTAGAGAGGAGGCCAAGCTGGAGCAACTGGTGGTAGACTCGAACACTCCATTGTATGATGGTTGCGATCCCGAGGTGACCTGCTTGAGTTTCACGCTCGAACTTCTGAACACGAAGGCTAAAAACAAATGGACCGACACTAGCCTCGATGAGCTTCTCAAGTACCTAAAGGATGTTCTTCCCGTGGGGAATCTATGTCCTACTAGTGTGGATGAGGCCAAGAAGATCGTGTGCCCTCTTGGTCTGCCGCACGTTAGATACCATGCATGCATCAATGATTGCATAATTTTGTTGGGGAACGTAGTATTTCAAAAAATTTCCTACGATCACGCAAGATCTATCTAGGAGAAGCATAGCAACGAGCGGGAGAGTGTGTCCACGTACCCTCGTAGACCGAAAGCGGAAGTGTTTAGTAACGCGGTTGATGTAGTCGAACGTCTTCGCGATCCAACCAATCCAAGTACCGAACGTACGACACCTCCGCGATCTGCACACGTTCAGCTCGGTGACGTCCCTCGTACTCTTGATCCAGCTGAGATCGAGGGAGAGTTTCGTCAGCACGACGGCGTGGTGACGGTGATGATGAAGTGATTCCGGCAGGGCTTCGCCTAAGCTCTCCGAAAATATGACCGAGGTGGAAATCTGTGGAGGGGGGCACCGCACACGGCTAAAAACAATTAACTTGTGTGTCCTAGGGTGCCCCCCTCCCCACGTATATAAAGGAGGGAGGGGGAGGCCGGCCGGCCCTCATAGGCGCGCCAAGGGGGGAGGAATCCTCCTCCTAGTAGGAGTAGGACTCCCCCCCTTTCCTAGTCCTACTAGGAGAAGAAGGAAGGAGGGGGCGCCGCCCCTCCCCCTAGTCCAATTCGGACTAGGCCCATGGGGGGACGCGCGGCCAGCCCTTGGCTGCCCCTCTCTCTTTCCCCTAGGCCCAATAAGGCCCATTACTTCTCCGGTGGTTCCGATAACCCTTCCGGCACTCCGACAAATATCCGGAACCTTCCAGAACCTTTCCGGAGGCCAAATACTATCTTCCAATATATCAATCTTTACCTCTCGGACATTTCGAGACTCCTCGTCATGTCTGTGATCACATCCGGGATTCCGAACTACCTTCGGTACATCAAAACACATAAACTCATAATACCGATCGTCATCGAATGTTAAGCGTGCGGACCCTACGGGTTCGAGAACTATGTAGACATGACCGAGACTCATTTCCGGTCAATAACCAATAGCGGAACCTGGATGCTCATATTGGCTCCCACATATTCTACGAAGATCTTTATCGGTCAAACCGCATAACAACATACGTTGTTCCCTTTGTCATCGGTATGTTACTTGCCCGAGATTCGATCGTCGGTATCTCAATACCTAGTTCAATCTCGTTACCGGCAAGTCTCTTTAGTCGTTTCGTAATGTATCATCCCGTAACTAACTCATTAGTCACATTGCTTGCAAGGCTTCATATGATGTGCATTACCGAGAGGGCCCAGAGATACCTCTCCGACAATCGGAGTGACAAATCCTAATCTTGATCTATGCCAACTCAACAAACACTATCGGAAACACCTGTAGAGCATCTTTATAATCACCCAGTTATGTTGTGACGTTTGATAGCACACAAGGTGTTCCTTCGGTATTCGGGAGTTGCATAATCTCATAGTCAGAGGAACATGTATAAGTCATGAAGAAAGCATTAGCAACAAACTAAACGATCATCGTGCTAAGCTAACGGATGGGTCTTGTCAATCACATCATTCTCTAATGATGTGATCCCGTTCATCAAATGACAACTCATGTCTATGGCTAGGAAACTTAACCTTCTTTGATTAACGAGCTAGTCAAGTAGAGGCATACTAGTGACACTTTGTTTGTCTATGTATTCACACATGTATTAAGTTTCTGGTTAATACAATTCTAGCATGAATAATAAACATTTATCATGATATAAGGAAATATAAATAACAACTTTATTATTGCCTCTAGGGCATATTTCCTTCAGTCTCCCACTTGCACTAGAGTCAATAATCTAGATTACACAGTAATGATTCTAACACCCATGGAGTCTTGGTGCTGATCATGTTTTGCTCGTGAGAGAGGCTTAGTCAACGGGTCTGCAACATTCAGATCCGTATGTATCTTGCAAATCTCTATGTCTCCCTCCTTGACTTGATCGCGGATGGAATTGAAGCGTCTCTTGATGTGCTTGGTTCTCATGTGAAATCTGGATTCCTTTGCCAAGGCAATTGCACCAGTATTGTCACAAAAGATTTTCATTGGACCCGATGCACTAGGTATGACACCTAGATCGGATATGAACTCCTTCATCCAGACTCCTTCATTCGCTGCTTCCGAAGCAGCTATGTACTCCGCTTCACACGTAGATCCCACCACGACGCTTTGCTTAGAACTGCACCAACTAACAGCTCCACCGTTCAATATAAATACGTATCCGGTTTGTGACTTAGAGTCATCCGGATCAGTGTCAAAACTTGCATCGACGTAACTACTTACGACGAGCTCTTTGTCACCTCCATAAACGAGAAACATATCCTTAGTCCTTTTCAGGTATTTCAGGATGTTCTTGACCGCTATCCAGTGATCCACTCCTGGATTACTTTGGTACCTCCCTGCTAAACTTATAGCAAGGCACACATCAGGTCTGGTACACAGCATTGCATACATGATAGAACCTATGGCTGAGGCATAGGGAATGACTTTCATTTTCTCTCTATCTTCTGCAGTGGTCGGGCATTGAGTCTTACTCAACTTCACACCTTGTAACACAGGCAAGAACCCTTTCTTTGCTTGATCCATTTTGAACTTTTTCAAGACTTTATCAAGGTATGTGCTTTGTGAAAGTCCAATTAAGCGTCTTGATCTATCTCTATAGATCTTGATGCCCAATATATAAGCAGCTTCACCGAGGTCTTTCATTGAAAAACTTTTATTCAAGTATCCTTTTATGCTATCCATAAATTCTATATCATTTCCAATCAACAATATGTCATCCACATATAATATTAGAAATGCTACAGAGCTCCCACTCACTTTCTTGTAAATACAGGCTTCTCCAAAAGTCTGTATAAAACCATATGCTTTGATCACACTATCAAAGCGTTTATTCCAACTCCGAGATGCATGCACCAGTCCATAAATGGATCGCTGGAGCTTGCACACTTTGTTAGCATCTTTTGGATCGATAAAACCTTCGGGTTGCATCATATACAACTCTTCTTCCAGAAATCCATTCAGGAATGCAGTTTTTACATCCATTTGCCAAATTTCATAATCATAAAATGCGGCAATTGCTAACATGATTCGGACGGACTTAAGCATCGCTACGGGTGAGAAGGTCTCATCGTAGTCAACTCCTTGAACTTGTCGAAAACCTTTTGCAACAAGTCGAGCTTTGTAGACAGTAACATTACCGTCGGCGTTAGTCTTCTTCTTGAAGATCCACTTATTCTCTATGGCTTGCCGATCATCGGGCAAATCAACCAAAGTCCACACTTTGTTCTCATACATGGATCCCATCTCAGATTTCATGGCCTCAAGCCATTTTGCGGAATCTAGGCTCATCATCGCTTCCTCATAGTTCGTAGGTTCATCATGGTCAAGTAACATGACCTCCAGAACAGGATTACCGTACCACTCTGGTGCGGATCTTACTCTGGTTGACCTACGAGGTTCGGTAGTAACTTGATCTGAAGTTTCATGATCATCATCATTAGCTTCCTCACTAATTGGCGTAGGTATCACTGGAATTGATTTCTGTGATGAACTACTTTCCAATTCAAGAGAAGGTACCACTACCTCATCAAGTTCTACTTTCCTCCCACTCACTTCTTTTGAGAGAAACTCCTTCTCTAGAAAGGATCCATTCTTAGCAACGAATATTTTGCCTTCGGATCTATGATACAAGGTGTACCCAACAGTCTCCTTTGGGTATCCTATGAAGACACATTTCTCCGATTTGGGTTCGAGCTTATCAGGTTGAAGCTTTTTCACATAAGCATCGCAGCCCCAAACTTTAAGGAACGACAACTTGGGTTTCTTGCCAAACCACAGTTCATAAGGTGTCATCTCAACGGATTTAGATGGTGCCCTATTTAACGTGAATGCAGCCGTCTCTAAAGCATAACCCCAAAACGATAGCGGTAAATCAGTAAGAGACATCATAGATCGCACCCTATCTAATAAAGTGCGGTTACGACGTTTGGACACACCATTACGCTGTGGTGTTCCGGGTGGCGTGAGTTGCGAAACTATTCCGCATTGTTTCAAATGAAGACCAAAATCGTAACTCAAATATTCTCCTCCACGATCGGATCGCAGAAACTTTATTTTCTTGTTACGATGATTTTCCACTTCACTCTGAAATTCTTTGAACTTTTCAAATGTTTCAGACTTATGTTTCATCAAGTAGATATACCCATATCTGCTCAAATCATCTGTGAAGGTCAGAAAATAACGATACCCGCCGCGAGCCTCAATATTCATCGGACCGCATACATCAGTATGTATTATTTCCAATAAATCTATTGCTCGCTCCATTGTTCCGGAGAACGGAGTTTTAGTCATCTTGCCCATGAGGCACGGTTCGCAAGTACCAAGTGATTCATAATCAAGTGATTCCAAAAGTCCATCAGTATGGAGTTTCTTCATGCGCTTTACACCAATATGACCCAAACGGCAGTGCCACAAATAAGTTGCACTATCATTATCAACTCTGCATCTTTTGGCTTCAACATTATGAATATGTGTATCACTACTATCGAGATTCAACAAAAATAGACCACTCTTCAAGGGTGCATGACCATAAAAGATATTACTCATATAAATAGAACAACCATTATTCTCTGATTTAAATGAATAACCGTCTCGCATCAAACAAGATCCAGATATAATGTTCATGCTTAACGCTGGCACCAAATAACAATTATTCAGGTCTAAAACTAATCCCGAAGGTAGATGTAGAGGTAGCGTGCCGACGGCGATCACATCGACTTTGGAACCATTTCCCACACGCATCGTCACCTCGTCCTTAGCCAATCTTCGCTTAATCCGTAGTCCCTGTTTCGAGTTGCAAATATTAGCAACAGAACCAGTATCAAATACCCAGGCACTACTGCGAGCATTAGTAAGGTACACATCAATAACATGTATATCTCATATACCTTTGTTCACTTTGCCATCCTTTTTATTCGCCCAATACTTGGGGCAGTTCCGCTTCCAGTGACTAGTCCCTTTGCAGTAGAAGCACTCAGTATCAGGCTTAAGTCCAGACTTGGGCTTCTTCACTTGAGCAGCAACTTGCTTGCCGTTCTTCTTGAAGTTCCCCTTCTTCCCTTTGCCCTTTTTCTTGAAACTGGTGGTCTTGTTGACCATCAACACTTGATGCTCCTTTTTGATTTCTACCTCCGCAGCCTTTAGCATTGCGAAGAGCTCGGGAATTGTCTTATCCATCCCTTGCATATTATAGTTCATCACGAAGCTTTTGTAGCTTGGTGGCAGTGATTGAAGAACTCTGTCAATGACACTATCAACCGGAAGATTAACTCCCAGCTGAGTCAAGTGATTATGATACCCAGACATTTTGAGTATATGCTCACTGACAGAACTATTCTCCTCCATCTTGCAGCTATAGAACTTATTGGAGACTTCATATCTCTCAATCCGGGCATTTGCTTGAAATGTTAACTTCAACTCCTAGAACATCTCATATGCTCCATGACGTTCAAAACGTCGTTGAAGTCCCGGTTCTAAGCCGTAAAGCATGGCACACTGAACTATCGAGTAGTCATGAGCTTTGCTCTGCCAGGCGTTCACAACGTCCGGCGTTGCTCCTACAGCGGGTCTTGCACCTAGCGGTGCTTCCAGGACGTAATTCTTCTGTGCAGCAATGAGGATAATCCTCAAGTTATGGACCCAGTCCGTGTAGTTGCTACCATCATCTTTCAACTTGGCTTTCTCTAGGAACGCATTAAAATTCAAAGGAACAGTAGCACGGGCCATTGATCTACAACAACATAGACATGCAAAATACTATCAGGTACTAAGTTCATGATAAATTAAAGTTCAATTAATCATATTACTTAAGAACTCCCACTTAGATAGACATCCCTCTAATCATCTAAGTGATCACGTGATCCAAATCAACTAAACCATGTCCGATCATCACGTGAGATGGAGTAGTTTTCAATGGTGAACATCACTATGTTGATCATATCTACTATATGATTCACGCTCGACCTTTTGGTCTCAGTGTTCCGAGGCCATATCTGCATATGCTAGGCTCGTCAAGTTTAACCCGAGTATTCTGCGTGTGCAAAACTGGCTTGTACCCGTTGTATGTGAACGTAGAGCTTATCACACCCGATCATCACGTGGTGTCTCGGCACGACGAACTGTAGCAACGGTGCATACTCAGGGAGAACACTTGTACCTTGAAATTTAGTGAGAGATCATCTTATAATGCTACCGCCGTACTAAGCAAAATAAGATGCATAAAAGGATTAACATCACATGCAATTCAATATAAGTGATATGATATGGCCATCATCATCTTGTGCCTTTGATCTCCATCTCCAAAGCACCGTCATGATCACCATCATCACCGGCGCCCCAGTTTGATCTCCATCGTCACCGGCGCCCCAGCATGATCTCCATCATAGCATCATTGTCGTCTCGCCAACTATTGCTTCTACGACTATCGCTACCGCTTAGTGATAAAGTAAAAACAATTACATGGCGATTGCATTGCATACAATAAAGCAACAACCATATGGCTCCTGCCGGTTGCCGATAACTTTGTTACAAAACATGATCATCTCATACAACAAATTATATCACATCATGTCTTGACCATATCACATCACAGCAAGCCCTGCAAAAACAAGTTAGACGTCCTCTACTTTGTTGTTGCAAGTTTTACGTGGCTGCTACGGGCTTCGAGCAAGAACCATTCTTACCTACGCATCAAAACCACAACATGGTGTAGTGATTGCTTTTTGATCTTCTGAAAGAACCCTCTTCATTGAAACCGGTTCAACTAAAGTGAGAGAGACAGACACCCGCCGGTCACCTTTAAGCAACGAGTGCTCGCAGCGGTGAAACCAGTCTCGCGTAAGCGTACGCGTAATGTTGGTCCGGGCCGCTTCATCTCACAATACCGCTGAACCAAGTAACAACTAGTAACGGCAAGCAATATGTATACACCCACGCCCACAACTCCTTTGTGTTCTACTCGTGCAAATAACATCTACGCATAGACCTGGCTCGGATGCCACTGTTGGGGAATGTAGTATTTCAAAAAAATTCCTACGATCACGCAAGATCTATCTAGGAGAAGCACAGCAACGAGCGGGAGAGTGTGTCCATGTACCCTCGTAGACCGAAAGCGGAAGCGTTTAGTAACGCAGTTGATGTAGTCGAACGTCTTCGCGATCCAACCGATCCAAGTACTGAACGTACAGCACCTCCGCGATCTGCACACGTTCAGCTCGGTGACGTCCCTCGTACTCTTGATCCAGCTGAGGCCGAGGGAGAGTTTTGTCAGCACGACGGCGTGGTGATGGTGATGATGAAGTGATTCTGGCAGGGCTTTGCCTAAGCTCTCCGAAAATATGACCGAGGTGGAAATCTGTGGAAGGGGGCACCGCACACGGCTAAAAACAATTAACTTGTGTGTCCTAGGGTGCCCCCCTCCCCACGTATATAAAGGAGGGAGGGGGAGGCCGGCCGGCCCTCATAGGCGCGCCAAGTGGGGAGGAATCCTCTTCCTAGTAGGAGTAGGACTCCCCCCTTTCCTAGTCCTACTAGGAGAAGAAGGAAGGAGGGGGAAAGAGAAGGAAGGAGGGGGCGCCGCCCCTCCCCCTAGTCCAATTCGGACTAGGCCCATGGGGGGGGGCACGCGGCCAGCCCTTGGCTGCCCCTCTCTATTTCCCCTAGGCCCAATAAGGCCCATTACTTCTCCGGTGGTTCCGATAACCCTTCCGGCACTCCGATAAATATCCGGAACCTTTCCGGAGGACAAATACTATCTTCCAATATATCAATCTTTACCTCTCGGACATTCTGAGACTCCTCATCATGTCCGTGATCACATCCGGGATTCCGAACTACCTTCGGTACATCAAAACACATAAACTCATAATACCGATCGTCATCGAACGTTAAGCGTGCGGACCCTACGGGTTCGAGAACTATGTAGACATGACCGAGACTCATCTCTGGTCAATAACCAATAGCGGAACCTGGATGCTCATATTGGCTCCCACATATTCTACGAAGATCTTTATCGGTTAAACCGCATAACAACATACGTTGTTCCCTTTGTCATCGGTATGTTACTTGCCCGAGATTCGATCGTCGGTATCTCAATACCTAGTTCAATCTCGTTACCGGCAAGTCTCTTTACTCGTTCCGTAATGTATCATCCCGTAACTAACTCATTAGTCACATTGCTTGCAAGGCTTCATATGGTGTGCATTACCGAGAGGGCCCAGAGATACCTCTCCGACAATCGGAGTGACAAATCCTAATCTTGATCTATGCCAACTCAACAAACACTATCGGAAACACCTGTACAGCATCTTTATAATCACCCAGTTACGTTGTGATGTTTGATAGCACACAAGGTGTTCCTTCGGTATTCGGGAGTTGCATAATCTCATAGTCAGAGGAACATGTATAAGTCATGAAGAAAGCATTAGCAACAAACTAAATGATCATCGTGCTAAGCTAACGGATGGGTCTTGTCAATCACATCATTCTCTAATGATTCGATCCCATTCATCAAATGACAACTCATGTATATGGCTAGGAAACTTAACCATCTTTGATTAACGAGCTAGTCAAGTAGAGGCATACTAGTGACACTTTGTTTGTCTATGTATTCACACATGTATTAAGTTTCCGGTTAATACAATTCTAGCATGAATAATAAACATTTATCATGATATAAGGAAATATAAATAACAACTTTATTATTGCCTCTAGGGCATATTTCCTTCAAATTTATCGGAAGCAGCACGCGGAAAAAATCAGTTGTCCGGTGTGCAATGCTTCTCGATACAAGAAGGCCGGAAAGAAATCTCCCCAGAAAGTTGTATGGTACTTACTGATCACTCCCCGTCTGCAACATTATTTTGTAGATCCCAAGGAAGCAAAGCTCATGCGTTGGCACGCGGAGAGGACAAAGCCCGACGATGGAGATGATCCAAAGCTGAGACACCTCGCGGATGCAAGCCAGTGGAGAGCATTCAACGACGAATATCGATATTTCGCATGTGATGCAAGGAACATCGTGCTTGGCGCGTGTACCGATGGCATAAATCCGTTTGGCAACCAGAACACCAACCATAGCACATGGCCCGTGTTTGTTTGGATGTACAATAACCCCCTGGCTATGCGTGAAGTCGAAGTACATACACATGAGCATGCACATTCAAGGGCCGAAACAACCGGAAAATAATATTAATCTGTATCTGGGGCTAGAGGAGTTAGACACGTTATGGAAAACACCGGCCAAGACATGGGATGCCAGTAAAGGCGAGTATTTCAATATGAGAGCCGCGCTGATCACGACGGTGCACAACTATCTCGGTTACGAATATGTCGCAGGCTAGGTGTGCCATGGATATTGCGGATGCACGTGGTGCATGGATGATATGACGTCTCAGCAGCTAACGTCAATGAAAGAAGGCGGGTCTGGGAAAATCGTGTACCTGGGGCATCAAAGATGGCTTGAGAAGGACGACCCATGGAGAAACCGTGGAGATCTATTCAAGGGTGAGGCAGCGCCGAAATCGATGAGCTGTTGAAAAACTGGGAACAATACCCCGCGCCGGGAAAGACGATGAAAAAGGCGCCGGATCCGCTGCTGAAGGTATGGAAGACGAGGTCTATTTTCTGGGACTTGGGGTACTGGCACAAACTCGACACGCCTCATTGCCTTGATCAAATGCATATCTGTAAGAATGTCCTTGAGAGCTTGCTTGCGACACTGATGAACATGCCGGATAAGACCAAGGATGGGCCAAAGGCAAGAAGAGACTTGCAAGATTTGAATATCAGGACAGATCTGCACATGCCGCCCCGTAAAAAGTCAGAGGAGACAGAGATGGAGACGGAGGCGCGGGAGAAGAAGGGCAAAAAAATGAAGGAAGAGGATTATTGCCCCCCTTCTTGCTTCACCTTATTTCTAGCTGAAATCGATCAATTCTTCAAGTGCCTTACCGGAATCAAAGTTAGTTCCGGTTACTGTGGGAAGATAAGCAGATTTCTAGACACGAAGAAGAAAAGGTTCAGCGGGATGAAGTCCCATGACTGTCATGTGATGATGACACAGATACTACATGTTACCCTTAGAGGGATAATGGACAAGCACGTCCGTGACACGCTTATTGGTCTCTACAACTTTTTCGACGTCATCTCTCGAAAGTCGATCAGTGTGAAGCAGCTCCAAAGGCTATAGGAAGAGATCGTTGTGATACTAAATGAGCTTGAGATGTACTTCTCGCCCATGTTCTTTGACGTCATGGTGCATTTTTGTGTCCATATTGTGGACGACATAATAGACCTGGGGCCGTCATTCCTGCACAACATGATGCCGTTCGAGAGGATGAATTGGGTCATCAAAGGATTCATTCGTAACATGTCCCGTCCGGATGGAAGCATCGTCCAGGGCTATCTAACACAAGAGTGCATCTCTTTCTGCGAGAATTATCTATATGGCGGAGACCAGCCCGGTGTTGGTTTGCCCGTTAAGAAGCACCTTGGGAGGCTTGAAGGAGAAGGTCATTCCAACGGTCGCAGGGAACTGCATGTGGGTTACTCGGATCGACGCAACGACTTTGACATAGCAAACTTAGTAGTGCTACAGCACCTAGACGAGGTAGATCCTTTTATGACACTGCACAAAGAAACCATCGCAAAGAAGTATCGTGACCGTGGGCTATGCAGGACGGACGCCGAAGTTACTAGAGATCACAACTCCACTTTCCTGCATTGGTTCAAAGAGCATATTCTTGCTAATCCCCCGGAAGAGGGCTCTAAGGACGGATTGCTCATATACGCCTTAGCACATGGCCCCGCGGCCAACCTCGCGACCTATCAGGCATACGATATCAACGGATACACGTTCTACACGGAGGCTAAAGATATGAGCAATGATTTTTAGAACTCAGGGGTGACGATGGAATGCATGACCAGCGACAACGGCGCAACTGAGAGATTGTACGGAAGGGTCGAGGAGATCTGGGAGCTTGACTACTCTGGACTGCACAGCGCGATGATGTTTCATGTCAGATGGGCTAAGAATGTCGAAAGAGAAAACCAGTATTTCACTACCATGACTATACCCGATGCCAAGAGCGCTACCATGAACGCCATCGCAAAAAAGGAGCCATGGGTACACGCTAAGCACGTGACACAATGCTTCTTCATAACCGACCCGAGCAATCCCAGCCGTGTTGTCGTGAGGAGAGGCAAAAGGAACATCATTGGAATGGATGGAGTCGCCAACGAGGAAGACTACGACCAGCACGACAACCCGATGAGGGAAGATGAGGATGAAGATGAAGTATATGTCAAAAGAAGAATCAATACTACATTACCTAAGAAAGATTGTACTCCATGGAAAAGGAAAAGTCACAATGAGGGGCTCAATTATTCGTCAACGAACAAGAAGGGAAAGAAGCTCACTCAAAAACGAAAACATCGACGCTGAGAAAACGTTATCGGTCAAATGATGTAATATATATGTTCCTATTTTGTATACACACTTAACCGTTATGCATGGGTCAAATGATGTAATATATATGTTCCTATTTTGTACACACACTTAAATGTTATGGGTCAAATGATGCGATATATATCGCCTTAGTTACATACATTGTATCACCTTCCCTTCGTTCCGGCTCTCGGAAAAAAAGGAAAAGAAAAGAAAATAAAGGAAAAGAAAATAGAAGAAATAAACAGGAAAAGAAAAGAAAACAGAAGAAAAGAAAAAATGAAAGCAATAGTAGTAGCGCTTGTTAACGAAGCGCGCTATAGCTACTTTCTATAGCGGTAGCGCGCATTTTTTAACCCGCGCTATAGCTAACTTAGCTATAGCGCGGTTTGACAAAACGCGCTACCGCTATTTTGAGTTAACCAGCACGGGCTTCCCCTCCTTTCGCCAATTCCCCACTCCTCACTCTCCCCACTCCTCCCTGTGCAGCCGCCATCGCCGCCGTCGCCCGATTGCCGACGCCGACCGCGACCCCGACGTCGCACGCCCCTCCCTCGTCGTCTCCCAGCCCCGACCCCGACGCCGCGCGCCTCCTCCCTCGCCGTCGCGCCCCCTCCCTCGGCCGCCTGACCCTGACCTTGACGCCGCTCCGACCTCCTCCCCTCCCTACCTTGGCCGTCGTCGCGCCTGCCTCGCCGCCGTCGACGTCCCTATCTCCTCTCCATCGACGCCCCTGCACCCTCTGTAAGCCCCCCACCACTTTTAGGGTTCTTAGGTTATGTTTTTAGTTAGGGTAGTAGGTTAATTAGGTTCTTAGGTTAATTTACTTAGGTGAATACTTTGCAAGAGGGCAGTAGGTTAGTTTAGTTATTTTTTTTGCGGTGATGAATTTAGTTATGAACCCTAGGTTTTAGTATGAAACCTAGGTTTTAGTATGAACCCTAGGATTTAGTATGAACCCTAGGTAGCTAGGTTTTGGTATAAACCCTAGGTAGCTATTTTGATATATATGAATTTAGCTAGGTATCAAATTAGGACCGAAGTTTTATTCAAGGAATTTTTATTGGTATTTAGCTAGGTATCAAATTAGGACGGAAATATTATTCTAGGAATTTTTATTGGTATTTAAAGAAAAAACAGAATTGTTGCTATTTGATTTTTTTAGTGAAAGCTATTGTTGCTATATGAACCCTATATGATACGTGGACATGTGATTTGTGGACATGTGATTCAAACCGGGCCGTGGTGGAACAACCCCCCACTAGCTAGCTTATATTTGAAGTGGACATTTGATATGTGGACATGTGATTTGGACATGTGATATTTGGAAAATGATGGTATGTGCAGGGTAAATGATCTGAGTGGCCTATGTTTCGCCGGAATGTTGATTCATTTCCGTTCCGATGAATTTCAGGCGCTCGATATGTCCACTTTTTAGCAAAGGTCATGTCGAAATTTCCTGTGAATTTTGGCATGACTAGTGCTAGAAAGTAGGCATATCGAGTGCCGTGATTTACTGCGACGGGAATGAAATGACATTCCGGCAAACCATAGACCTTTTTATGTCATTTCTCATTTTATTATAGTTTAAGAATTAAACGAGGAGACTTAATCGTAGGAAACATGTCGAACAACGAAGAAACCGGGCCTTCTGACCATGATGCAGACGAGATAGATTATGAGGGTGAACATACCTACCTCGACTATTTGGCTGCTAAGCACAATCAAGGTTTGCAGGGTAGCCTCGGTGATGGTACTGACGCCGACATTGACACTAATGGCACCGGCACCGATGGCGGCGCCGAGACTGGTGGGAAGGTACCGGCGCCGAAGCCGCCAATGACAAGAAGAAGCAGAGGGTACAAAAACCTAACAAACTCGGCATCGAACGACTGCTCATCACAAAGATGGCCCCTGGCAAGTTTGAGCCATTAGAGCCGGATGAACCTCGCAAGTGCTACGGGAACCAACTCGGATGCATCCTAAGGGAAACCGCGAGCATCAACGACGATGACTTAAGGGGTAAAGAACATTTGAAGCAGTTGCTCCTAACGAAGCTGCACAAGAGATTCCAGTTCCCCGATCGGGATGACAGCATAGAATTCCCGTGGGATGATCCGAAGATGAAAAAGATTAACAATCACGCCATGGGCATGTTCATCAATGATTTGGCCTCCTGGAAAGGGAGGGTGAAATGAGCTATTGAGGCTGATGAACCCCTCTCCAAGATTCTGGAGGAAAATCCGACACTTACGGAAGAGGAGTTCCAAAAGTTCAAGGACACTTGCGCTACCGAGGACGCCAAGGCTAAGGCTCAGAAATTCAAGGCGCTTCAGCAAAGGAACACAGGGAACCAATGCCTCGGAAGCCATGGCTACCTTGGCAAAAGGCCCATATGGGATAAGGAGGGCGCGGAACATGAAGCCGCGGGTCTCCCAGACCCCTTCGCGAAGTTCACCGCCCCCTTGGAGTGTGACTTCATCAGGGCCCGCTACAAGTGGGACAAGGAAAAGAAGGTTTTTTACACGGACCCGATCACGAGGAAATTGATTAGAATACTGGTAATTATTCTTTTACCACCTTACATTTAGCTTATAATCAAGTCGACTACACATTCGTAAACGGTTCACGTTCCTTCTGCAGGAGAAGCAACACAAGCTTGCAGCCGAAAGCGAGTCTTCGTCGATGAGGCCCAAGTGGGACACCCCTCTCAACCGGGCCTTGAACGAACTTAAGGGACTCCCTTTGGACCAGCGGCCGCAATATGGACGTGTGCACGGCGCCGGAGACGGCGCCACGTGCAAGGTCTTTTACAACGAGGGCCCGGAGGCCAAGAAGCAGAAAAAGAAGTTCAGTCAGGCAGACATTGACGAGAAGGTGAAGCTTGCGTTCAAGAAAAAAGCAGCTAAGGACGCGAAAAAAGCAGCTCAGGAGAAAAATGAGTTGGTCCAGCAGGCAGTCGCTGCAGCTGTAGATGCCTGCAGAAATGATTTTGCTACTAACTTGATCCCGGCTATCATCAACTGGACAAAGGAAAATCCAGACAAGACAGTAGATGATTTCCCATGCCCAGCTTCGTCGGGAGCAACTCGGTGAACATCACAACCGCACCATCACCTGCTCATGCAACCGCGCCCGCACCCGCACCCGCACCCGCTCATAGCAGCCCGTCCTCAGTATCTGGCGCGCTAGGCGGGACTTCGTTTATGGCTGAGCTCGACGCCCTCACGGTAATTACACGTCGCACCAACATATATCTAGAATATTCCGTTTTCGTTGCCTTTCAGAAGTTTTACGCCGCAGACATGTCTTTGCAGGCCGACGAAACCCCGTGCACCGTACTCTACTTGATCAAAGGCCAGAAGGTGGACGTGGGAAAGGCGGTGATAACGAAGCCCTTGGAACTCACGTTCCACGGCCAGTCGATCCTCGGTGGCCACTTCAGGGTTACCTTGTCGAGTTTGAAATCGGGGCATGAGGATTTGCCTCCTCCAGTACAGCTCGGGGGAGAGGACGACGAGACCCCGCCGCGGCTTGGAAACTGCAAGGGTTGGATGCTGCTATGGCCGAAGAATCTTCTTCGTCTGGAGGCGGCCGAGAGCACACCAATAACCACACATCAGCAAACAGGTATGAACACCACCACCCCGCCTACGCAATTACCAGCGCCTATAGTGCCGGGTGAGAGCGGCAGACGACGCGAGGAAGGGGGTCCAATAGTGGCTGATGTAATCGCCCCCGTAGAACAAAGATTGGATGATGAGATGGAAGAGGATGACCCTCTTAGGTACCTCAATACAGGCGCCTATGATGACGACTTAGAAATGATGAGTCAGCCATATGGCGACTCGGTCTATCAGCATGCTGATGAGGAGATGGATGATGTGGCCGGGCAGGAACGTCGTAGCAGGGTTGATTGCAAGAAGTCTCTCTTCATGCAATCCTCACAGGACACGCTAGAAGATGCCGCCTCAACGCAGGCTCAACTAGCCGAGGGTCGTACAGTGCTTAGCCCGACAACACTGGGGCAGGGGTTAAGGAAGGGTCTGGAAGGTCAGCCCAAGAAAAAGGAGAGAAAGAGACCGGCGAAGAAAGGCTCTACTGCCAACAAACAAGCCAGAGCACATAGCAGCCAGACGGCGGATTTTGAAGAGCGTGTACCCGTCAAAGGTGCGGCCATGTTCCATGTCGCGGGCAAGCCGATGCTACCGCCGAAATCGCTGGAGGCCATATCAGGGGATCTCAGGAGACTGCACGACCATGTGCTGTCGACTGAGATAAGCCTACTAGCCTCGAAGGATCCAGGATATCCGACATACGCGGCTCATGTGCCTGAGGGGAAGTGCTATGTCGACACATGGCCCACGGAGGTGTTCTTCCTGCGGTTTGAGTATATCTTTGAGATGTTTCTTATAAGGCGGCTCGATTTTACAATCGTTTGCCTTTTTGCGCTACATATGAGCTCCGTCATGAAGAGAGAACAAGTCTCGCAAATTTGTGTGGCGGATCCATACTACATGCACGAGTCCTTCTTGAGTCTCGGCGACTTTGAGCGTAAAACTGCTAGGGAGTACCTCGAAAACTTCATGATAAGGAATAAGGACCAGGAAATTGTCCTCCTGCCTTATCATCCAATGTAAGTCAATGCCGGACAACCCTTTCGTACATTTCAATCATTCCTTCTCGCTCATATGGAGAATAATTTGAGGTGTTTTTTTCCCCGCAGCAACGGGCGCGCCATCCTTATCGTTCTTTACCCGCGAGTCTCCCATGCCGTGTATTTCGACCCTACGAGAAACTACGAGAAGAAGGACTACACCCACGTAATGAATATTCTAGATGATGTTCTCCAAGGCTTCAGCTTGAGGGGTGGCCACGTGCAGATCAGGAAACAAAGGAACAAGAAGACGGGTTTCTCGCATAAAACTAACTTCTGCTGCATCCATGTCCCGAAACCAAGCAGGAACGATGGATTCTACCTCCTCCATCTCATGATGGAGTTCAGAAGGGATCAGCAAAAGCTTCGCATGACAACCAGAAGTGATGATCATATCTGCAAGTGGGTAGAATCTCAAGGAGAAGCGGATTATAAACTTAAAGATGAGTTCTTTCGCATCTAGAGGGACATTGCGACGATCATCATGAAAGAAGTCGTCGAAGAGAAGGGGATGTTCCACCACGGCCCTATATCGCGAGCTGACGTCCGAACTCGCATAGGCATGCAACGTCAGGACCTCACGCCGTTCAAGAAGCTAGGGTGCATCCTCGATGATACGGAAGGATGGAACTTCTAGTGATTTATGATGCCGATGATGATGATATGTGTCGGTTCAACTTGTATACTTTCTGTAGCGATGAAACTTTGTGATGTCCACGGTCCCTGCTGAACTTGCGTAACGCTACTTTGTTAGTTTGGGTATGATGACCTGTGTACCTCTAGTTAATTAGCTTGCGTACGATGAAACTGCGTTGATTATCTATGTTTACTATATGTTGCATCTATTTGCTAACCCTTTTTTTTTCGTGTTGCTCAAGTATATTTTGTTGCATATGATTGTACATTCTCTTGATGAAGATGCATCTCTAACAGGTACCTAGATCCTTGATGGCAAAGAAGCAGTGCTATGTCGTGTACAAAGGGAAGGTTCCGGAAGTGTACGACGAGTGGCCCGAGTGTCAGGCGCAAGTGGAGTGGGTCTCGGGCGCCAGCCATAAATGCTTCAAAAGCAGACAAGAAGCAAAAGCTAGTTACTTGAGGTTCACGCTAGCGCGAGAGAGGACTCATAACCGCCGCCTCATGTACTGCATAGTTCCGCTCTCACTCATAGTGATAGCTCTTCTCGTGTATATCATTGTTTAGATGGATGACGATATAGTTGCAAGTATTCGAGACTTGTATCACTATTTTCGAGATGATGACGAGAGACCACTTTGTGTTGGATGATGATTATAATGACGACATGATTTGATGAGACTATTTGTATGTGTATGCTATGATTACATTTGTATGTGCATGATATACTAGAGATTATTGTATAAAGCCTGTGCAAATACAAAAGAAATATGCAGAAAAAAATTCAGAAACTAATAAAACTAGCAGTAGCGAGGGGAATGAAGTTAGCAGCAGCGTGCAATTAGCGGTAGCGCTGCTTACGGTAAAGCGCTACAGCTATTAGCAGTAGCGCGTTTAGGAGAAGCTCGCTACTGCTACGCATGTATAGCAGTAGCGCGGTTCAACACGCGCTACTGCTACAAGTTAGCTGTAGCGCCGTATCAGTAGCACGGAACCCCGTGCTACTGATACACCTTAGACGCGCGCTATAGCTAGGCTTTTCCCTAGTAGTGACTACCACTTAAATTTCTTGTTGTCGCCACTGTTACCCTCGATTCTGGCCGAAATGGAACCGGAAGGCGACTCTGCTACCCCACCGGCCACTTCCGCCATCTCGCCACCGCCAGAATCGACCCCTCCATCGCCGCCCGTGTCGAGGAAGAGGTTGGGGACAAAAACCTTGCTCCGGACCGGCGGCAAGCGGGTGAGGTAGTCAAAGATTGGTAGCAATGCCCCAACAACCGCGATGGTGCTCGGTGCCCTCTAGCTGATCCGACCGGCGGCAAGCGGGTGAGGAAGTCAACGTAGGTGAAGAAGAAGAAAGCGGGCATGCAAACGCCTACACCACCTTCTTCTCATCCACTGGCTCGTAGCTCTGCTTCAACCACCACTACACCTCCTCCTCCAGCGCGTTCGGCTGCCACAGCCGTTACCGAGGACCATGGCCGCTAAGTGCTTTATGATATGCCAGAGAGGTAATTTTTTTGCCTTTTCTTTTCTGGTTGACAGATTGATGATTGTTTGCGACCGTGAAGTTTGAGGTTGTTGTTGTTGACTGTAGTATGGAGGGGGGGATGCAATCTTCATGTCTCAATTACATTCGTCACACATCCAAGGTCTCTAGTGGTAGGTATGCTGGAGAAGAAGATGTCGATGAGAGTGATGATCCCAATGTGGAGGAGGTCACGTGGATACTCAAGCAAGCACCAAGAGGGCACAAAACTACTCCCAAGATTAGGACATTGCTTTGTGCCATGCTTGATGCATTGGTTGGCACAGATCAAACAAAGGAGAGATATTGGAGTAGTATTGAAGACTCCTATTGCAACACCGTGACAGTCTCATCCAACCGCACTCAAGGCTCTCATGGACATCGGCTGGGCACCATCCAAGAGCAATGCAACCGGTGGTCCAGTTGTATTGGTCAAGTCAAGTCAACCATGCACCATCGAGTGGGAAATTCACACGGGCACGCATGTGTGGGGGCACACACCTACCAAGTCCTTCCCAGCCGCTCGATTGTCTCGCGATTCACAAAGTAGTTGGATCCCACATGAGGGCATGTAAGTTTTAAGTTTTAATCATTGAAACTTATGATTTTGCATCTGAAAATCTAATTTACATGATCACGAGTATCAAGTTTCAGAGTTGAAACTTTAAGCGGTTTTTTTGTCGGTCGCGGGTACTGAAGTCGTGATTTTATCGGGCACCTGTACTAAGTTTAAAGTGTTGAAACTTAACAAATTTTTTTCAAAATTCATCAAAACGTAATGAAAATAGATATTATTTGAAAGCCCTCATCACAAAAAATGCCAATACTTTTTTTAATTTAAAATTGCCTTCAAGAACTAGTACTCCTATGAAATAATATGTTAGTATGAAAACATAACTTAATTTCAACTTTTATTCAAAATATATGAAAGTTTGAAAAATCTAAAGACAAAAGAAAAAACACGTGCGAGAGACTCGGTGCTCCCGCACATGCGTGCCCCAAATCGCCCCCACCATCGAGTGGGGTGCGAATCAAGGGGTAGCCTATCATCCAAGCCCTATACAAGCAACACAACAAGAATAACGACGACAAGGCCTTCACATTGCACCATTGCTACAAGGAACTAGTTGGCAATGAGAAGTGGATTCGAAGGAACTTTGAGACCACACCAAAGTGATCATGGATTAGCATATCCACTGAAGCCGGTGACGAGGAGGATGAAAATCCATACAAAAGGCTGGATGGGCCAAAGCTTGCAAAAGAGAGGAATAACCATGGAGGCGTCGGCGTCTATAAGGAGGAGATTTGTGCTATGATTGGGACCACAAGTACATTGGTGGCCGAACGTAAAGAAGAGAAGGTGGCAAGGTGAAACAAGCTCATGTGCTTGGAGCAAGAGAAGTGGATATCAAAGTTGGCGGTCAATGAGTGGAAGGTGAAGGTGGAGGAGTGTAGGAATGCTCTCGAGGAGGAGAGGCTTGCAAAAAGAAGAAGGCCGAAGAGCGGACTATCATGTTCATGAAACCATGCACAATGGATGCCACGACATGGAAGTATTCAGAGCTCACTCGTGTGGAGATCGTGGCCCAATTGGAGGTCTCTCGTGGGGGTGATGGTGGTGGTTGAGGAGGTGATGGTGGTGGCCCTGGGGGCGGTGATGATTTCCTTGGAGGTGATGGCGGTGGTGATGAGCACGAAAGTGCTTGAGTTCGTACTGCATGCCTTTGGTTCAGTTTGACCTAGACATAAAACTACTATGTTGTGGTGATTTTGGATCAAACTTGATCGGTGTAGTGCCTTTTTGATGAACTCTATGCATGTTTTAATTTGAATTGCTCGATTAGATGAACTATATGCATGTTTATTGTTGATTTGTTGTGTATGTTCAATTTAAATAGAAGTACAATGGGTTATCTATTAGTCTTATCTCTAGTAACTAGACATGTCTAAATTTATGGTGAGAGAAATCATGCTAATTGCTAAGCGATCATATATTAGAGCATCTCCAGACGTTCGCCCCCCCAGGGGGCTTGAAATATCGCCGCCTGGGGGCGAACCAGCGCTAAAATTGGCTTGGGGGCGATTGGGTTCCCAGCCGCCACCCCCAGGCGCCGACATTGGCCCAATTTGGGTGCAAATTTGCCCACTTTTCAGCCCACTTTCGACGCAAAATTGGCCCGCTATCGGCACAAATCGGCCCATATTCGCCGTGCTTCGGCGCAAATTCAATAGAAGCTATTTTTTATCACATAGTTCATCACAGAAAATCAATAGAAATCAAATAGTTCAACAACAAATAGTTCAATACAAATTATATAGTTCAACAAATAAAAACTCATATTTCATCACACGTCGATCTAGGCGTTGCCCTTGAGCCTCCATAGGTGCTCCACCAGATCCTGCTGCAGTTGTTGATGCACCAGTGGGTCTCAGATCTCCTGACGCATATTGAGGAAGGCCGTCCAGGTTGCCGGTAGGTGGTGATCAACTTGGGCAAGAGGACCCTGCCTGTAATATGGTTCAGTGTCAAACACTAGCTCTTCCTGCTCGCTCTCAATGATCATGTTGTGCAAGATGACACAGCAAGTCATGATCTCCCACATTTGATCTTTTGACCAGGTCTGAGCGGGGTACCGGACAACAACAAATCGAGATTGGAGCACACTAAATGCCCGCTCGACATCCTTCCTGCAAGCCTCCTGAACCTTCGCAAAGTGAGAGTACTTGCCTCCTGTCACAGGGTTTGAGATAGTCTTCACAAATGTGGACCATCTCGGATAGATGTCATCTTCTAGGTAGTATCCCTTGTTGTAGTGCCGCCCATTGACCTCGAAGTTCACCGAAGGAGAATGACCTTCAACAAGCTTGGCAAAGACAGGGGAGCACTGTAGTACGTTGATGTCGTTGTGAGTTCCTGGCATACCAAAGAAGGAGTGCCAAATCCAGAGGTCGTGTGTGGCCACTGCCTCAAGTACCACACTGCAATCACCTTTGGCGCCTTTGTACATCCCCTGCCAAGCAAATGGACAGTTTTTCCATTTCCAATGCATGCAGTCGATGCTTCCAAGCATCCCGGGAAATCCTCTTGCTGCATTCTGTGCTAGGATCCGAGCAGTGTCTTCAGCATTGGGTGATCGCAAGTATTGCGGTCCAACCACTGCCCTGTAGAACTTGTAGAAACACTCAATGATCATGGACTCGACCATGCGCCCATAGTCTTCGAGTGAATCGCCGGGAGCTCCGTATGCAAGCATCTTGATAGCTGTCGTGCACTTCTGGAGTGAGGTGAATCCCACTGTGCCAGTGCAATCCTTCTTGCACTTGAAGTAGTTGTCGAACTCCCGGATGGAATTCACAATCTTGAGGAAGGGCTTTCAGCTCATCCGATAACGGCGCCAAAATACTTTGTCGCCGTGCAGTGGAGCGTCGGCGAAGTAGTCGGAGTAGAGCAAGCAATAGCCTTCCAGTCAATGCCGGTTCTTTGCCTTCAGCCGGCCCGGCGCCGAGCCACTTCGCCGCGGCTTTGCATTGCTCGCGAGCAGGCCGGCCAGGGCAGCGAGGACCATGAGATGCTCTTCGTCCTGGACTTCGGCATCGGCTTCCTCCTCCAACAGCGCCGCGAGCGCCTCCTCGTCGTCCGAGTCCATCGCCGAGCAGACAAATCGCCGAACACCTGGCGGGCGTGGTAGGCGCGCAGCCGCCGGTTCCCGCCCTGCGCGGCCGAAGCGCCGGAAAGCTCGCCCAGGAACGGGATGGAGGGTGCCGCGGCGGAACCCTTTCTCTTTTCCGGCGGGGAATGGCCTATCTAGCGGTGGTGGGGGGTGGTCGGCGCCGGGATCGGCAAGGCGGCAGGAGGGCGTGCACGCGGGGGGCGAATCTGGGCGTGCAAAGATGCGTTTTCGCCTGACAGTGGTGGCCCAGACTCTCTTTTCCCTTCCGCCGGAGCCCCCAAGTGCCCCCCAGTGCGCTGGGTTCGGCCTGGGATCGCCGGGCCCAAATAACGGGCCGAGCCGGCGAATTTCGGCGTCTTGGGGGCGCGACTGCGGGTTTTTTTCGGCGCCGGCGCGAAAAAAATCGCCCTGGGGGCCTGTTGGGGACGCGGCTGGAGCATGTTTTTAAGAGAAAAAAATCGCCCTGGGAGCTCTTAATTAAGAGAAAGCAAGCATTTACTTCTTATTTCTCTTCTTCATCTCAGCATTTATCCTAAATGACACATCTAAGATAGCATCATTGTACATGCCCTAAGGCGTTAAGATATAAATGATCGACTAGAGATGCCGTAAGAGCATGTTTTTTCGCACCTATGAGGCTTGTAATTGATTATCTCTCTCCTCCTGAAAATGACAGGCAACGTTGTGTTACTTGTTCTTGAAAAGAAAACATGAAGGAGATACAACGCATTATAAGCATACACCCGTCCTTCACATGACTAGAATCGCACAACCAATTAGAAGCTCACATGGCGCCGGTTAGCCGTACAATTTTGTCCTCCCTCAACTTAAAAAAGAAACTTCAAAAAAAAAAATTGGTCCTCCCTCTGCTGCTGGAAGCACACGGACGCTAATCCCGATCCACTTACGTATGCACAAACGTTGTGTATACGTACGAGCTTTGGGCTGATCGTATGTGGAAACATATAAACAAGACAAGAGAAATCACGCAGAATGACAGAAGAACCCTAGCTACAAGAACAATGCTGATCGCACAGCCTCGACGCCATGGCTATATATATGGCATGTCTCTACGATATACCATACGCAACAACCATTTGATACACATTACCATCGAGATACCACAAGCAATGGCTTCTGCCATTCCTTCTCTGCTGTTCTGCCTGCTCGTTCTCGCCCCTCATCTCGGTAGCTCCTCCCACACCAGCTTCATCAATGGCGGAAAGCAGACCTTTGTCCGCTCGTCCGATTCGAGGGTCCCGCCGACCTGCTCGCCAACGCCTTCAGGTGAAGTATCGATCGCAATACTACGACAGAGCGTACGTACGTACCTCATTCCCCTCAGGCTGACTGATTAACCTGTCGACACTTTATGCATATGTTCAGGAGATGGTGGTGAAGTGCCGGCAGGGCGCCTACCTGTAGTGCACCGGCTGAGCCCGTGCTCTCCTTCCGGCGCCGGCGAGGGCCAAAGCATCAGTGGCGAAGCCACGTTGTGGCTGTGGGTTTTTGATAATCCTTTGACCCCTTGCTATTACCAGCTACATTGACCCCACATATTACAAAGGGACTGTCTACGTCTCAGTCGACTGAGACTGAGTCTCAGTCGACTGACGTCACCCCTAACAGATTAGGCCTGCTTAGCGTCCCTCCCTGATGGGTTTTAAGTCCCCGTGATGGGCTTGTGGTGTGGGCTTGCTTGTTTGTTTGTTTTTTTTTTTTTTGTTGTCTGTTTGGCCCGTTGTACCTGTGACCCTGCCCATGGACGCAGCAAACACACAACAAAAAAAGCAAAAAAGCCCATGTATACTCTGTCAGGTAAAACCCTGAAGGAATCCCCAACACAAACTCCACTGACTGAGCGTTGAGTGGAATGCTCTTCTTGTTCAAAACAGTTGCTTCTGCTTGTGTGTCCACATTATCAGCAATCCACTGCACAAACCCCCCTGGGTACAGGACAGTCGACCAGCTCCAGCAGATAGCCAAAACCACAGTTCCTAACAAGCTGGACCCTGCGGTGGCTCTTACACACGAGATTGACAATCTCAGAGAAGTATGGCACGCTGCACCGGCTGTAAGCTTTAGTTGCAATCTCATATGGCGGCCTTTGTTGTGGTTGGGTCAATCCTTGCTCTCTGCTGCAAAAAAAATATAGAAGGTAAAAAGGTGTGTGAATTTATTTGAGCTGGAAAACTATAAAAATATGGAACCCCAACTGATGAAAAAAAAAAAAGTAGTGATGTACCTTCTTTTTTCCTTCCAAAAGAGCTTCCCGTCGTTCTTTCCTTTGAGCACTCTTACTCAGCCGACGGAGGGAAAAACAAAAAAAATCCATTAGGTTGGGGCAAGAAAAAAGAGGCAACACAATTCATGCATTATCTATTTTTTTAAAACAACAAAAACAAAAAAAGAAAAGTGGATATTTATAGATAAAGTGTTACACACCAATGTCAGAACTTCTTCGTACAGCAAACCCTCTGATGCTTCAGTGTCAGTGATCTCGACATCATAGCCTCTCTCTTCTAAATCAGTATCTTCAACACACTTATCTCTGCCTTCTTCATTTCTATCACTCCCAGGTTTCCATCCTTCAACTTCAAAAATTGTACCTGTGTGCGGCTGTGTTCAAAAAAAAAAATGCACATGATACATTAGTGTTGCAAGTAACTTGTATCTCTTGGAACATACTCTAGGCCAAAAAAGATAAACAGCAAATACAACACACATATGTTGCAGGTAACTTCCTTGTTTGCTCATGCTTACAGAAAAACAAAAGCAGCAGACATTGTAAGCATACAAAGGGTGATTGCATTTAACATACCACATTGTTTAGGCAATCTCTTGTTAAGTCTTTGGACTCCTTCATATGATCCTGTGTGAAAAAAAAAAGAAAATGATGATGAGATTCAAAACAAAGTGTGCAAAAAAGAAGGGGTTAAATCAAAAACACGGAAAAAAGACCGAGTACGTACAGTTTTAAGCTGTTGACCTAACCCTTCTTTCAAGGAGGACTCGGTTTTAGTTTCGATCTCGCGTTCAATGTGCATGTGGGCATCCATCATACACTACTCATAAAAAAGAGAGGCACTAATCTATCTAAATATATATCGCAAAAGTGGATTAACACAGAAACAAAAAAGAAAGACAAAAATACCACTGGATACCCTCTCAAACTTTACTGTGCCAGTGAGCTAAGAAAAAAAGAAAAACTGCACAAAAATCATTCAATAAACTTATGCATCAGAGAGTGTTGTGTCGATCTTGAATCTAAATTCAGATTAGGGGAAATCAAACAGAAAGATTGAGATCATTTCGGTTAGGGGACATGCAGCGGGCGCCTCTCCCCGTACAAACAAGAAATGGAAGTCGAGTTGCAACCAAGTAATAAGGCATGCAGTTGCGATCAAGTTAGAAGACATGCAGTTTCGTGCCTCCTGTGGGACATGCAGCTGGGACCCATGTCTCTCGATGCGGGCCATCCGACAAAACAAAAGCCCACCCCCCCCCCCCCCCCCCGAGTTGCGACCAAGTTAGAAGACATGCAGTTGCGTTCCTAGGGTGGGACATGCAACTGGGCCCCATGCCTCTCGATGCCGCCCCCTCCGACAAAACAAAGACCCCTCCCCCCCCCCAGTTCGACCAAATTAGAAGACATGCAGTTGCATGCCCATTGTGGAACATGCAGCTGGCGCCTCTCCCCGTACAAACAAGAAATGGAAGTCAAGTTGCAACCAAGTTATAAGGCATGCAATTGCGACCAAGTTAGAAGACATGCAGTTATGTGCCTCCTGTGGGACATGCAGCTGGGCCCCATGTCTCTTGATGCCGGCCCATCCGACAAAACAAAATCCCCCCTCCCCCCGAGTTGCGACCAAGTTAGAAGAAATGCAGTTGCGTTCCTAGGGTGGGACATGCAACTTGCCCGATCTCTCTCGACGCCGCTCCCTCCGACAAAGCAAAGGTCCCCCCCTAGTTGCGACAAAACTAGAAGACATGCAATTGCGTGCCTTCTGTGGGACATGCAACTGGGCCCCATGCCTCTCGACGCCGCCCCCTTTCGACAAAACAAAGACCCCCCCAGTTGCGACCAAACTAGAAGACATGCAGTTGCGTGCCCATTGTGGGACATGCAAACTGGTGCCTCTCCCCGTACAAACAAGAAATGGAAGTCGAGTTGCAACCAATTTATAAGGCATGCAGTTGCGGCCAAACTAAAAGACATGCAGTTGCATGCCTAGTGTGGGACATGCAACTGGGCCCCATGCCTCTCGATGCCGGCCCCTCCGACAAAACAAAGACCCCCCTAGTTGCGACCAAACTAGAAGACATGCAGTTGCGTGCCCATTGTGGGACATGCAACTGGCGCCTCTCCCCGTACAAACAAAAAATGGAAGTCGAGTTGCAACCAAGTTCTAAGTCATGCAGTTGCGACTAAGTTAAAAGACATGCAGTTGCGTGCCTTTTGGGGGGCATGCAACTAGGCCACCTCTCTCCCTCGCCGTCGCCCCCTCCGACAAAACAAAGCCCCCTCCAGTTGCCACCAAGCTAGAAAGACATTGCAGTTGCGTGCCCATTCTGTGACATGCGACTAGCGCCTCTCCCCGTACAAACAAGAAATGGAAGTCGAGTTGCAACCAGGTTGTAAGGCATGCAGTTGCAACCAAGTTAGAAGACATGCAATTCCATGCCCGTTGTGGGAGATGCAGCTGGGCCCTGTGTCTCTTGATGCCAGCCCATCCGACAAAACAAAAGGTCCCCCCTAGTTGCGACCAAGTTAGAAGACATGCAGTTGCGTGCCTAGTGTGGGACATGCAACTTGCCCGATCTCTCTCGACGTCGCTCCCTCCGACAAAGCAAAGGTCCCCCCGAGTTGCGACCAAACCAGAAGACATGCAGTTGCATGCCTAGTGTGGGACGTGCAATTGGGCCCCATGCCTCTCGACGCCGCCCCCTTCCGACAAAACAAAGACCCCCCCAGTTGCGACCAAACTAGAAGACATGCATGCAGTTGCGTGCCCATTGTGGGACATGCAACTCGCGCCTCTCCCCGTACAAACAAGAAATGGAAGTCGAGTTGCAACCAAGTTATAAGGCATGCAGTTGCGACCAAGTTAGAAGACATGCAGTTGCGTGCCTACTGTGGGACATGCAGCTGGCCCCATGTCTCTCGAAGCCGCCCCATCCGACAAAAACAAAGATCCCCCCCACCCCCCCCCCCCCCCCCCCGCGGCTAGTTGCGACCAGGTTAAAAGACATGTAGTTGCGTGCCTAGTGTGGGACATGCAACTAGGCCCCATCTCTCTCGACGCCGCTCCCTCCGACAAGACAAAGGTCCCCCCGAGTTGCGACCAAACCAGAAGACATGCAGTTGCATGCCTAGTGTGGGACATGCAACTGGGCCTCATGCCTCTCGACGCCGGCCCCTCCGACAAAACAAAGACCCCCCCCACACCCCACACACCAAGTTGCGGAACAAAACTAGAAGACATGCAGTTGCATGCCCATTGTGGGACATGCACCTGGCGCCTCTCCCGGTACAAACAAGAAATGGAAGTCGAGTTGCAACCAAGTTATAAGGCATGCACTTCCGACTAAGTTAAAAGGCATGCAGTTGCGTGCCTAGTGTTGGGCATGCAACTAGGCCCGATCTCTCTCGAATGGGAACTCACTAAAAATAACAGTTTACAGTGTCATTTCTTTTATCTCAGAAACATATATATTTCACCATGTATTCATGCAGCTTTATGACTGAAAAAGCCCAAAAACTATTCTTACCAGATGGTACAACCAAAAAAAAATTACATATAAAAAAAGTACTTCTGCCGTAAAAGACTAGTGGTTCAGTTTTGGGAAAAGAGAGAACGAAAAGTATTGCTGTACATGTGGTTACTATTACACTCTTCTGAAATAGGAAATACAAACAAAAGGTAGTTTTCAAATAGCTTCACACAGGGTCCATCAGGTTCCTGAAGTTAAATCCCTGCCCGCCCAAATGATAAAATCTTGCTTTTTAATACGTTTTTATGACTAAAATTAATTCACAAAACGATGCTAATCCAGGCTAAGATATTTCATTTTTTGCTACTCGACAGATCAGAAAGTACTCCTGTGAGGTCATGAGTCTAAACTCTGAACTAAACGTACCTACATAGAAATTGGTGGTGCTACTAGTACTACTTCCAGTAAAAAAAATACAAAAAGGTACTAATCACTCTGTTATACTCGCTACTTGGCTTTACTGCTAGTTCTAATCAGTGCCACAGAAATAACTGGGTTGCGCTTCAAAAATCTGAAAAAAAAGTGAAAGACGACACCACATACGCTGCTAGCGGATTTGAATCAATCAACTGATCGTTAGTTGACTATCTACGATACATCCTAGCGGATTTGATCAAGCAAACTTGGTGCTAACTTTGAACGTGCATATTTGGATCAGGTGCTTTTAACACTAAACAAAAGTGAAAAATGTACAAAGACATACAGTGTTAGGCTCAAGTGCAACCAAAAATCAGCAAAAAATGCAATGAAAAAAAATACAAAAAGCTATGAAGATATAAAACAGCACTAGCAATATGCCTATACTAACTACCACTGGAAGTGACACTATGAACATAGAAAATGGTAAAATGAAACTATGGTCAGTAAGATGAACATACCAACAAGTCTGAAACTATATTCAGTCGTATGAACGTACCACTGCAAGTCTGGAACTATGTTCAGCAAAACGAACACACCACTGAAAGTCTGAAACTATCTTATGTACCATTGAAATTCTAAACCTTAGCTATGGTCATGGCAATCATCTATCATGAAAATGTACAAAAAAAGCTATGAAAGTCTGAAAGTCCGAAACTACTAGTCACTGAAAGTCTGAAACTACTAGTCACTGAAAATCCTTTATGAACGTATCACTGGAAGCCTGAAACTACTAGTCAATTTCCACCGGTGAAAAAAGATACATCATCCTCTACTTTCACTGGGAATGATTTTCAGCATTCTATTGACACACAAAAACAAAAAATACAAAAAATCTTAACGATAGAAATGCTATAAACAAAAACAAAAAATCCTCTAGATTACTTTAATCAAACAACTATCCATGAAAAAAGAAAAAGGGATCTACATTATATGCATACATGCAAACCCTACATATACCACTAAAATTCAGCATGCATCTTGATACACACGAACACAAAAGAAAAATGAAAAAAAAGATCTAATAAAAATACAAGTGCTACACACTGGGGGGCGATTCTCTACTTGAAACTACTATGCCGTATTACTTGATACAAAAAAACCTACAGCCCCACTCAGATCTATGGGGGGCGCGTGCAAACAAAAAGAAAAAAACACAAGCAAAGCTTCTGGGACTCACTTGACCAGCAGCATCGGCCATCCTTCTCTCTGTCTGGTAGTGCAGGAGCGGTCGGATCTGAACGTCAAAAGAACCCCTCCGGGAACACCAAGCACTTGTACAGATTTGGGAGAGGGAGAAAATGGAGAGAGTGCTTTCGCAAAAAAAAAAATGGAGAGAGTGGAGAGGATAGAGATGAAATGACTGTGCCCGCTCCCCTCCTCATATTTACCACGGGGTAGCCTCTTCCCCTTCCCCTCTTAATTACCCCGGTGCCCGCTCCCCTTCCCTCCCAGCGGCCCGAGAAAAAAGAACAAACAACGGAAGAAGCCTATCCCAAGACAAACTGCCCAGCCCACAAAACCACAAACGCTCGCCCGCGGCCAAGCTTCGACGTAAAAAAAAGAAACGGGCCGGTCCGCGCCTTAACAGGCCGAAAAAGGACATAAAAGCAACCAGCGCGAATCTACAAGCAAGAAACAGATTGGACGGCTAACCAGTCGACTGAGACTTCTCGACTGATTTTTAGCAGCGCCGTATTACAAAGGCTGACCCCACATGCTTAGAGAGCTGGCGCCGCCGCTGCAAAGCATGTTATCTGCCGGCGACGCCTTCGACCGCGACTCCCTCCGCCTGCGCGCCCTCTTCGGCGAGTCGGAGCCGGAGGACTCCAAGACTGGCGTCACCATCCCCGCGACCGGCGCTCCCCTCGCGGCTCTTCCGGGCGCGGCGGACTACAGCGTCGTCGTCGGCTTCGGCACCCCGGTGCAGAAACTCGCCGTGGGCTTCGACACGGCCACCGTAGGGGCCACGCTGCTCCAGTGCAAGCCGTGCTCCGCCGACGGTGATCCGTGCGACAAGTCCTTCGACCCCTCCCGGTCGCACTCCCTCGCCCAGATCCCGTGCGCCTCGCCAGACTGCCCGTTGAGAGCGTGCTCCCGGCCCAGTAGCTGCACGGTCGCCCTGAAGAAGAAGGGCGCCGTGCTGCTCAACGCCACCGTCATCACCGACACGCTCACGGTCTCGAGGTCGGTCCATGCCGACGAGTTCAGGTTCGCTTGCTTGGAGATGGGCGCCACCGCCGACACGACGACGGACACTCGGACAGGTCGTCCGGAGTCCTCGACCTCAGCAGGGAGCGCCACTCGCTGGCGTCACGGGTCGCTGTGTCTCCGGACACGGTCGCCTTCTCCTACTGCCTGCCGGCGGACCCGGGCTTCCCGGGTTTCCTCTCCCTGGGCCCTGCCCGGCCGGAGCGCTCGGGCCGCGGCGTGGTGGGTGGCTACGCCACCGTGTGGGACAAAGCTTCCCACCCGAACCTCTACTTCCTCCGGCTCGTCGGCGTGAGCGTGGGCGTGCGGCATCTCCGCGTCGGCGTGAGCGTGGGCGTGGAGGTGGTCTACGACGTGCGTGGAGGCAAGGTTGGCTTCGTCCCAAACGGCTGCTAGCTCGTCGATCAAATCATCAAATAAGGATCGATCGAGCACACGCGCGCGCGCGCGTAGCATGCTCATCGATCAGCAGGCGTGCGTGCATCTGGCCATCCACGCATGCAAGTTTGCTTCAAATCTTCAAGTAGTGGATAATAAGACTGTCATAGAAGTGACGTTGGTGTGTAAGTGTGGAGTGGAGTTGTCTTCACACGGACGAATAAGCAGCAGCTACATAGGAGTATATGCTGTCGCTGCAGATTTGCTTTTTTCCAGATATGTAACCACTGCTCACTCTTGATTTTATTTCAAACAAGGATACAATTAAGTTTCCTTTGCACGTGGAGAGGATCTCTATATGTTTTGTCGACGGATTGTTTGCCAGGTCCTAAGAGCATCTCCAACAGATCATCGAGAATGAGCGTGGCCAAGATTTAGACTACTCTCAGTATGAGCTCTTGGGACATCCCGTGCGAGTGCGTCGGATGGCTGCGAGGGTGGCCTGATTTGTTGCCTCCTATCATGCCATTCGACGTGCCGAAACGCATGATGATCTTCAGAAGGATCTAATCGAGGAGTGGTGGGCATGGAATGACCGACAAAACGCATGATGATTTGTATGTTTGATGTTGTATTGTTGAACTATTTGTTGTATTGGAAGATAAACTATTTGTTTGAGTTGTAATAAAATTGAACTATTTATTGATGATTTATTTTTCTATGTTTGATCTTCTTGGTTTTGTTTGGAGTGTCATATGTTGTTTGTGCTGGGCGCGCACGCCTTTTTTTGCAGCGCCTGCTGGAGCGGCTCGCGCGCGCTATATTTTGCAGCGGCCGTTGGAGCCAGCGCTGAGCTGCGCGCAAAAACTGGCTATTTCGGGGCTATAAAAGTTTTTTTGCGTGACGCGCCTGTTAGAGATGCTCTAACAGCAGTACACGAGGAAATCTCTACTCCTAAGATCTCAATACTTAGGTCGTCGCTTGTTTCGTTCCTTCCCCACCACCCTCGCTGGATCCCCGCCCATCGTTTTTTTCCAACAAACCCCACCTCCTGTTTCACGTTTCTGGTTTTTATACCAATTTTTATCCTTGATTCTTGGTCTTTTTTTTCTTTGATGTGCCGGAAACGCCGACTTATGGGCATATCAAAGAAAAATCAGGGAGTTTCCAATTCTTATTTTTTTTTCCTTCCAGAGCCATCAAATTCGACTTCTCTCTCTGATGCCCCCGCGCCCACCTCCATTGTGACGGCAACCAGAGATGCCATCGTCACCGTGAGGGCAACCACATATGCCATCGCCACCGTGATGGCTCCTGGGGATGATAATCTCGATGCGCTCTTCTTCTCCTCATCTGGTCGCGCTCGATCCAGCCTCTCCCAGCGGTGCATGCCCTCGCGACGGCAGCTGCATCCCCTTCCCCGATCACCGACGGCACCAAATCCAGTAGAGGGTAGACGCAGAGGCATGAGGTCCTTGGTGGCGCATCACAAGATTTGCGACAAGAACCAGGGCCAATGCGGTGAGAAATTCCGCCACCTCTGGATCGATTTGTTGTGACTTGTGAGATGGCTGGATGTATATATGTGATCTCGCCAACCTCGGATCAAGGTTCGTCATCACCTGTACATCCCAAATTGATGATGTACCATTGGTACAGTACCAATGGCGGAACCAGGTCCTCTAACGTAGCTAAAACTACTTCAGAGGGAAGTCGGATGATATCATTCGTCCATGTGCCATATTGCACCTGCTGAAACAGGGTGCAGTCGTCGGCCCAGATGACGAACATAGCGCTTCTCTTCCGCGTCCTCGACGGAGTGGTACGACCATGGTCGCTGCGGCCGAGCACCGCCATCACCGAAGCTCGCGTCTCATCTAGGGTGGCCCTCGTCACAGAGCATGGGCTGGGCGTACTAGATGTCGACGTGGACGGTGGACCTCGTTGCGTTGCTGCGTAGGAAATCAATGGAGTCGCAGACCAGCAACAGCTGCAAGTCCACGGACCCCTCTAGCTGCTCACCGCCCGCCGTACACGATAATTCAGTGAACGTGAGAATCCTTCTCTTCCTTGCAAGCTGGGACTCACGTTCGTCTAAGTATAGGTGCATCAGCGTGCAGGCAGGAGTGGGAGTTGCAGCCGCCGTGGCCATGGCCCGACCACGTCGTCGAGGTCGCACCACAGACGGCTGCGCCCTGTTTTAGCAGGCTTTTCCTTCCTGCCCTTAGATGGCGCATCAACCAACGAGATCATCCAATTCCCCCTGCTGCAGTAGTTTTAACTATGTTAGAGGATCTCGTTATGTAGCTATGGTCCTAAAAAATCATTTGGGCTTTGGTTTGTTTCCAAAAATTCAGGTGTTGTTAGATTAGTTAGATAGTTATTGCTGTTTTCTTCATATACTTCCCTTAGGAAGAAAGCAATGGCCGCTTTGACATCACGTTAACTAATGTCAGCCAATTCTTTGGAGTTACCCTTCGCCGTGTGGTTTTCCAGAGTTCAAGTTTAGCTCCAAAATTAGTATTCCGATTCTTTAGAGTTGCCTTCCACCGTATGGTTTCCAGGCATAAGGAGTATAAATTGTTACCAATTCGTTAGTGTGTTGATCTCAAGAGTCCCCCAAATAGAACAATCTTATTGTGATCAATACTATTTTGTTTACATTTCACCCTTGATCCATGCTTCTTATGGATTTTCTTTTGGATATCTGAACTAGAATTACTCACGATGTGGACCGAAGTTACTACAGTGCGGACTGTCATCACTTTTTATGCACTTGGTAAGATAATATTTTGTCGTCCATGGTAAGAAATTTCTCATGGAATTTCGGACTTTCTTAGCCACCGTTTATCGTTCACTTCTGTTAGTTCACCATGCTCCATTGCGGGCTTCTTCAGTGGTGATTATTTTCAGATCATTTATTAGTTGATTTATGTGAGAAGCTGGTCGTGATCTATGAATGAGCACATAGAGATATATAAGTTGTTTCGTATTAATCACTGGTTTGGTTATATGCAGGTTTCCAGTTTTTCTCATTTAAATAAATGCAAAAGACATGCTGAAGCGTTCAGCAATTTAATATATCATTTTCTTTAGTCCACGTGCAAGAGATCTCATGTGCTAGCCACTTTCCAGACAATTCGCCTTTGGAGTTCTGTGATACAACACATTTGTTAAATCCACCAACATTATGTAATATCAGGTGATTATCAAAACAGTGATGGACTACAAGTATCGCCTTTGGAGTCTAAAGTATCGCCTTTGCTTCATATATGTATTAAAACTAGCAAGATTAAAGCTTAATGCAACCTTATTTATTATTCCCTGAGAAATTTCTTAGCATGGACTACAAGTATCGCCTTTGGAGTCTAAGTATCACCTTTGCTCCATATATGTACTAAAACTAGCAAGATTAAAAGACAGTGATGACATGTGTGTATATCAGGTGATAATCATAAAAGAATTCCAGTACAATTTTTAATTGTAAAGTTTGGAGATGCCCTTTTTTCGTCGCTTTTAACTTTTTATCATGCCATCTGCTTCCTTGAGCAGCAAGATGAAGCTTAGAATACCGTCGAGACATATGCATGTTTTAAGGCTAATTAGGGGCTATTATTGTCCTACACCTTTTGTTTGGTTGATTAAGGTCAATTTCCGTCGTAGGATGTTGCGGTATGCATCGGAGTGACATGTGTGTAGTGTTACATTTTTTTCTAGGGAAGGCCATCATAGCTCTTTTTATTGAAATCCAATAATAGTTACATTCTTTGTGAGATTACAACAAAGAAAATATAGCTAACTCTTGCATCATATCATTCTCATCTCTTCGTTAGGTGCTTCAGTTTGACCTTCCTATTTGATCTTCAAAACTTAAGCCTACTTGGGAATCACGGTGGTTGATGAAAAAGTGGGGTGCAGGAAAAGAAACTTTAGTGTTTGTTGTAACATGCTTGAGACATTTTTCACCTTCTCCCCGTAGCAACACACGGGCATTGTCCTAGTAGACGTAAATTTGTAGCCATGGGAAGATCACCTCAGGCACTCTCATGCAGGGGATTTAGAACACCAGTCAAAGTGGAGACGCAATTTACTCATGCCCCGCACCCTAGTCGCGGGTAAAATCTACTAATATACCTTGGTTTTATTATATATATGTCGAGAAGTAAAAGATCGGTTCATATGGGGGTACTTGGCGAGTTGAGAGAACTCGATCTAACATATCGTCTCAACGATAAACGTCATAACTGCTAGGGTTTAGGGGCTCTGATGAAGATTTGTATGAAAGAAAAGATATATGGGCACCTGATTCACATGATCAAGAACTGCAATTGAAGTTTAAAACCTTCATAACAGGCCAAAGATTCCATGTTGGACGGGTCTTTGAGAGTGTGGAGCTTCTAAGGAAAACTGTCAAAGAGTGCTCTTGTCAAAACAAAGTTGATGTGAAGATGCTAGGGAATGACAGACTAAGATTGAAAGCCTTGTGTGATGAGGATTGCACTTGGTACTTGTGCGCTTCATATGACAGTAGGGCAAAGTCATTCATGATCAAGAGGTATGTGGATGAGCACACTTGTAGCAAGAAGTGGAAGATCAAGGCCTCCACTGCTCCATTCCTTGCACATAAATATTTAGAGATGAAAGGATCGATACGATCGACTGGAGGGGAGGAGGGTGAATAGGAGACTACAAATTTTAAGTTTAATTACCAATTTTAGAGACTTGCGGTCAAAGTAGGTTCTCTAGATATGCAGCTAGATGAACACAACGTATATGGCAAGCAAGCTTAAAGCAATGTAAGCTAGGCAACAATATAATTAGCAAGCCCACAACTATACAAGGCAAGGTAAAGAAAACCACAAGTGAGTCGGGGATGCGGATAAACGAAGTTCACACTTCCTTGGGGAAGTGTTAATCTCCATTGGAGTGGCGCCGGTGCCAAAGCTCCAGAACGCCATCAAGCGTCTCACTATGTTCTCCTTGAGTCACCCCCAATGGATGAGGCTCGAATCACTCGAGGTTGGTCTTGAAGGCGACCACCACACCTTTACATGTGTCTTCAGGGAACACCAAAAGCAAGGAAGCTTTAGGAAGAACCCTAACCTCCTAGGAGCCCAAGCTCTAAGAGTAACAAGTTGTTGCTGAAGAAAGCCTGCGGGGAACATGAATTGGTTTGGTTAAAGTGTAGATCGGGCCTTTCTCCCTCAATCCCCAAAGTATCAACAAGTTTAGGTGGAGAAATTGAGAGGAATGAGGAAAATGAGGTGTTTGGAAATGGTCATTGCTCCAAGGCAAAAGGATCAGGGTTGAAGGTAGGAGAAGGCTGCCTTATATAGTGTTCATCCCCTTTTAGCCATTTCCAGTCGTTGGACCCCGTGTGCACGGGCTAAGTTGGCCCCGTGCGCACGGGGTGTCTAGAGACAGAAACGCTACCCCGTGCACATGAGGTCAAATACCACGTGGGCACGGGGTTTCCAGAGGCACATACCCTATGGGCACGGGGTCAAAGACCAGGGGTGTCCAGAGAGTTGGGCACTAGCCCGTGCACACAGGGGTCAAAGACCCCATGCGCACGAGGTGTCCAGAGACTCCGGGTGTTTCCCATGGGCACACGGAGGGTATGGAAATGCTGGCAACAAGACTGCCTTCATGGTGGTACGTGTAGCAAGGAGAATGTATATGTTTAGGGTGTTCCCACACCGTCAAACCAAAATAAAACCTTCGAGTCACCAGAAAACCACACGTTTTGATCTTTTTGAAGTGGGGGGTCAACCATCTCCATAATAAATAACCAGAAACCAATGACCTGAGATAAAACTTGACAACCGTCATTAGTTCCACTAACCATATTATCCTCACACCAAAATATCATTTAGAGATAAATGCACTTTCAATCTCCCCCTTTTTGGTGTAGTGATGACAACATGGTTAGAGCGTGGCAAAGGATATAAACGAGGAAAGTAGCCATGCAAAACTATCGGTCAAGAGAGCTCTCCCCCTAGATGTGTGCATATATAACAAATACTTTTTGCTTGATTATGCGACATGCACACAACTAGATGCTCCGCTAGATCAATAGAAACATGCAATGAGATGAGTGAAAATCATCAATAAGATAAATCATTGCATAAAAGTTTGACATGTGATCAACAATATATCAACATAGATGCTGCAACAACCACATGCAATAGGTGTGGTGATAGAGCATAATATATGCGAGAGAAAGATAAATGGATATGACATATTATAAAGAACCTTAAGCATTGCATAGTCACAACTTAATAATCCATGATGACCCGGTCCAGGTAGGGGCTCTGAATCTCTATGCTTTACTATGTTAGTCCCTGGATCGATAGCTCACGCGCATAGTTCACAATGAAATATCAATAGCTCAATAGCTCACGCGCATACATCACATGTCATAGTATTACATCGCTTATCCATTCTCTTTTATATTACATACCCACTTAGCACTAGGCTAGCTTATAATATCATGCAGCGGAAATACAATATTATCTTGTGGCGTCCATCCACTCATAGGCAAGAGTTGAGTATAGCACTGTAACACTACTTCGTATCACTCCATCAATACGGTAATTCCTGCAACATGATACGGTGCATCCACATGGGTCAATACATAGAATGTATTGGAAAGTTTCACCAGGAAAGTATAATAGAACTAAACATGCTTTTGGGGTAAGTGGTGGCTGGTTTCATTTGCTGAAAGCAATAATAGGTTTTTCCCTACCTTTTATATATAAGTGGTTTACTCTATACATAGGACATACTGCCTCACACAGCAATCCGTAGATGATACTTCAGAAAACTGCATCACATAGCAGCCCTAAACCATCCCCACTAGTTAACCAATGGCCTCACACCATACCTGGTGGTCTATTCCAGTTGTTCAACCCATCAAGTTTTAATTAAGAGGTGATGATATCAAGCTGACAGTTCTTGGCCAAATTCCTCAAAGTTGTCCTTAACCGAGGACACAACTACTCATGATCAGTTTATACACTCTGCAGAGGTGTGTGTACTTTACCCGCGAGACCTAGTCATACCCTTCTACTACTAAACTTCCCTTGTGAAGTAGCCTGGTAGACCAAGACGAGACTTTTGGGAGGTAGGCCCATACCCACTGGCAGACCCTTACAACCTACATGCATGAACCACACCATCTAGTCTGTTGGGCCATGTTCCCACAACTTGGTCTAAACAGAGCCCATATTGACTCATGGTGATGACCCACAAGTATTGGGGATCAGTCGTAGTCCTTTCGAGAAGTAAGAGTGTCGAACCCAACAAGGAGCAGAAGGAAATGACAAGTGGTTTTCAGCAAGGTAATTTCTGCAAGCACTGAAATTGTCGGTAACAGGTAGTTTGATAGCAAGGTAATTTGTAACGGACAAGTAATGGTAATGGTAAGTAAAGTGCAGCAAGGTAGCCCAATACTTTTTGTAGCAAAGGACAGGCCAAAACGGTCTCTTATAATAAGCAAAGCGTTCTTGAGGGCACACAGGAATTTCATCTAGTCACCTTCATCATGTTGGTTTGATTCGCGTTCGCTACTTTGATAGTTTGATATGTGGGTGGACCGGTGCTTGGGTGTTGTTCTTACTTGAACAAACCTCCCACTTATGATTAACCCCCTTGCAAGCATCCGCAACTACGAGAAAAGTATTAAGATAAAACCTAGCCATAGCATTAAACATATGGATCCAAATCAGTCCCTTACAAAGTAGCGCATAAACTAGGGTTTAAGCTTCTGTCACTCTAGCAACCCATCATCTAACAACTACTCCACAATGCATTCCCTTAGGCCCAAAGATGGTGAAGTGCCATGTAGTCGACGTTCACATGACACCACTAAGGGAATCACAACATACATATCATCAAAATATCGAACACACATATCAAATTCACATGATTACTTGCAACGTGACTTCTCCCGTGACCTCAAGAACAAAAGTAACTACTCACAAATGATATTCATGCTCAAGATCAGAGGGGTATTAAATAGCATAATGGATCTGAACATATAATCTTCCACCAAATAAACCATATAGTAATCAACTACAAGATGTAATCAACACTACTAGCCACCCACAGGTACCAATCTGAGGTTCCGGTACAAAGATTGAACACAAGAGATGAACTAGGGTTTGAGAGGAGTTGGTGCTGTTGAACATGTTGATGAAGATTGGCCTCCCAAAGATGAGAGGGTATTTGGTGATGACGATGGTTTCGATTTCCCCCTCCGGGAGGGAAGTTCCCCCGGCGGAATCGCTCCGCCGGAGGGCAAAAATGCTCCTGCCCAAGTTCCGCCTCGAGATGGTGGCGCTCCATCCCGAAAGTCCTCCCCTTATTTTTTTTCTAGGTCAAAAGACCTTATATACCAGAAGATGGGCACCGGAGGTGGGCTGGGCTGCCCACCACCCACCAGGGTGCGCCTGGGGGGCTTGGCGCGCCCTGGTGTCTTGTGGGCACCAGGCAGCCCCCCTTTGGTGGTTATTTGCTCCAGTATTTTTTTTATATTCCAAAATGATTCTCCGTAAAATTTCAGCTCATTTGGAGATGTGCAGAATAGGTATCTCTGACGTAGCTTTTTCAAGTCTAGAATTCCAGCTGCCGGTATTCTCCCTCTTTGTGCAAACCTTGCATATTATGAGAGAAAAGGCATTAGAATTACTCCATAAAGCATTATTATGCATAAAAATATTATAAATAACAGTAGGAAAACATGATGCAAAATGGACGTATCAACTCCCCCAAGCTTAGACCTCGCATGTCCTTAAGCGAAAGCCGATATCAAAAATCATGTCCAGATGGTTAGAGAGAGAGGTGTCGATAAAAACAAAAATACAGACATAGTAGCATCATGCTTATTATTATAACAGCAACAAACTTTATCATAAAAGATCTATCATATAACTTCTTATGAACAAGTAACAATTCATCACAAAATCGAAGTAAAAAGCATAAACTTTATTGAAAACCAACAAACTATGTTCTCAGTCAACTTTGCAACTACAATTCATCATATTTTCAGTAAGGGTCATGTATCGGAGACTTTTGGCAAGTCCACATACTCAACCATCATTTAATCTTCTATGATTGCTAACACTCACAACATATATATGAGCAAAAAGTTTCAAACGAACACACAGAAAGATAGGGGCTTATAGTTTCGCCTCCCAACTTATTCACCTCAAGGGTGATGTCAACAATAATAACTCATGATCACTCACATCCAACTGGATATATGTGCCTAGATCTTTCCCCACCACATGATGCTTGCCAAAGAGAAAAATAAAAAAGAATATAGAGGAAAACTTTGACTCTTGCATAAAAAGTAAATACATAAAAGTAAAAGATAGGCCCTTCGCAGAGGGAAGCAGAGGTTGTCTTGCGCTTTTTGGTTGTATGCACAATCTCTTAATGCAAAAGAATGTCATGTTATATTGCCCCTTATGATAGCAACCTTTATTATGCAGTCCGTCGCTTTTATTACTTTGCCATCACAAGTTCATGCAACGCTTAATTTCTCTTACACTAAATGATCAAACACATTTAGTGAAGGAAATATGCCCTAGAGGCAATAATAAAGTTGTTATTTTATATTTCCTTATTCATGATAAATGTTTATTATTCATGCTAGAATTGTATTGATCGAAAACCTAAATACATGTGTGAATACATAGACAAACACTGTGTCCCTAGTGAGCCTCTACTTGACTAGCTCGTTGATCAATGATGGTTAAGGTTTCCTAACCATGGACATGAGTTGTCATTTGATAACGGGATCACATCATTAAGAGAATGATGTGATGGACAAGACCCATCCGTTAGCTTAGCATAATGATCAATCAGCTTTATTGCTACTGCTTTCTTCATGTCAAATACATATTCCTTCTACTATGAGATTATGCAACTCCCGGATACCGGAGGAATGCCTTGTGTGCTATCAAATGTCACAACGTAACTGGGTGATTATAAATATGCTCTACAATTATCTCCGAAGGTGTCTGTTGGGTTGGCATAGATCGAGATTAGGATTTGTCACTCCGAGTATCGGAGAGGTATCTCTGGGCCCTCTCGGTAATGCACATCATAAGAAGACTTGCAAGCAAAGTGACTTAGTCACAAAATGATGTATTACGGAACGAGTAAAGAGACTTGCCGGTAACGAGATTGAACTAGGTATAAAGATACCGATGATCGAATCTCGGGCAAGTAACACACTGATGGACAAAGGGAATAACGTATGTTGTCATAACGGTTCGACCGATAAAGATCTTCATAGAATATGTGGGAGCCAATATGAGCATCCAGGTTCCGCTATTGGTTATTGACCAGAGAAGTGTATCGGTCATGTCTACATAGTTCTCGAACCCGTAGGGTCCGCATGCTTAATGTTCGATGACGATTTAGTATTATATGAGTTATGTGATTTGGTGACCGAATGTTGTTCGGAGTCCCAGATGAGATCACGGACATGACGAGGAGTTTCAAAATGGTCGAGAGGTAAAGATTGATATATAGGACGATGGTATTCAAACACCGGAAGTGTTCCGGAGGGTACCGGGTACATATCGGGTCACCGGAAGGGGTTCCGGGCACCCCCGGCAAAAGATATGGGCCTAATGGGCCAAGAGGGGAAACGCAGCAGCTAGCAGGGGCTGCTGCGCCCCCCCCATATGGGCCGCACCAGAGGAAAAGGAAAGAGGGGAAGAGAGAAGGAAGGGGAGGGATTCGGCCTCCCCCTTCCTTCCCTCCTCCCTCCTCTTTCCTTCCCCCTCCGGAAAATAAGGAAGGGGGGCCGAATTGGGATAGGACCCCAAGTAGGATTCCTCCTACTTGGGGTGCCCCATGGCTGCTCCCCTCCCCCTCCCACCTATATATACATGGGGAGGGGGCGCCTAGAACAGACACCAACAACTATTAGCCTTGTGCGGCGCCCCCTCCACAGATTACACCCTCGGTCATATTCTCGCGGTGCTTAAGCGAAGCCCTGCGCGGATCACTTTATCTTCACCGTCACCACGCCATTGTGCTGACGGAACTCATCTACTTCCTCGACACTCTGCTGGATCAAGAGTTCGAGGGACGTCATCGAGCTGAACGTGTGCAGAACTCGGAGGTGCCGTACGTTCGGTGCTTGATCGGTCGGAACGAGAAGAAGTTCGGCTACATCAACCGCGTTGTCAAACGCTTCCGCTTTCGGTCTATGAGGGTACGTAGACACACTCTCCCCCTCTCGTTGCTATGCATCTCCTAGATAGATCTTGCGTGAGCGTAGGAATTTTTTTGAAATTGCATGCTACGTTTCCCAACAGTGGCATCCGAGCCAGGTCTATGCGTAGATGATATGCATGAGTAGAACACAAAGAGTTGTGGGTGGTGTTAGTCATACTGCTTACGACCAACGTCTTATTTTGATTCGGCGGTATTGTTGGATGAAGCGGCCCGGACCAACCTTACATGACCATGTTCATGAGACCGGTTCCACCGATAGACATGCAACTAGTTTTGCATAAAGGTGGCTGGCGGGTGTCTGTTTCTCCTACTTTAGTTGAATCGAATTTGGCTGTGGCCGGTCCTTGTTGAAGGTTAAAACAGCAAACTTGATAAATCACCGTTGTGGTTTTGATGCGTAGGTAAGAATGGTTCTTGCTAGAAGCCCGTAGCAGCCACGTAAAACTTGCAACAACAAAGTAGAGGACGTCTAACTTGTTTTTGCAGGGCATGTTGTGATGTGATATGGTCAAGACATGATGTGATATATGTTGTTGTATGAGATGATCATGTTTTGTAAAAGTTATCGGTAACTGGCAGGAGCCTTATGGTTGTCGCTTTATTGTATGAAATGCAAACGCCATGTAATTGCTTTACTTTATCACTATGCGTTAGCGATAGTTGTAGAAGCAATAGTTGGCGAGACGACCACGACGCAACGATGGAGATCAAGATGTCGAGCCGGTGACGATGGATATCATGACGATGCTTTGGAGATGGAGATCAAAAGCACAAGATGATGATGGCCATATCATGTCACATATTTTTGATTGCATGTGATGTTTATCCTTTATGCATCTTATTTTGCTTAGAACGATGGTAGCATTACAAGATGATCCCTTCACTAAATTTCAAGGTATAAGTGTTCTCCCTGAGTATGCACTGTTGCGACAGTTCATCGTGTTGAGACACCACGTGATGATCGGGTGTGATAGACTCTACGTTCAAATACAATGGGTGCAAGACAGTTTCGCACATGCGGAATACTCGGGTTAAACTTGACGAGCCTAGCATGTACAGACATGGCCTCGGAACACTGGAGACCGAAAGGTCGAAAGTGAATCATATAGTAGATATGATCAACATAGAGATGTTCACCATTGATGACTACTCCATCTCACGTGATGATTGGACATGGTTTAGTTGATTTGGATCACGCATCATTTAGATGACTTGACGGATGTCTATCTAAGTGGCAGTTCTTAAGTAATTTGATTAATTGAACTTAATTTATCATGAGCTTAGTCCTGATAGTATTTGCATATCTATGTTGTAGGTCAATGGCCCGTGCTACCGTTCCCTTGAATTTTAATGCGTTCCTAGAGAAAGCTAAGTTGAAAGATGATGGTAGCAACTACACGGACTGGGTCCGTAACTTGAGGATTATCCTCATTGCTGCACAGAAGAATTATGTCCTTGATGCACCGCTAGGTGAAAGGCCTGCTGCAGGAGCAGATGCTGATGCTATGAACGTTTGGCAAGCTCGATCTGATGACTACTCGATAGTTCAGTGTGCCATGCTTTACGGCTTAGAATAGGGACTTCAAAGACGTTTTGAACGTCATGGAGTATATGAGATGTTCTAAGAGTTGAAGTTAATATTTCAAGCAAATGCCCGAGTTGAGAGATATGAAATCTCCAACAAGTTCTATAGCTGCAAGATGGAGGAGAACAGTTCTGTCAGTGAACACATACTCAGAATGTCTGGATATCATAATCACTTGACTCAGCTGGGAGTTAATCTTCCAGATGATAGTGTTATTGACAGAGTTCTTCAATCACTGCCACCAAGCTACAAAGGCTTCGTGATGAACTATAATATGCAAGGGATGGAGAAGACAATTCCCGAGCTCTTCGCAATGCTCAAAGCTGTGGAGGTAGAAATCAAGAAGGAGCATCAAGTGTTGATGGTTAACAAGACCAATAGTTTCAAGAAAAAGGGTAAGGGAAATAAGGGGAACTTCAAGAGGAATGGCAAGCAAGTTTCCACTCCCGGGAAGAAGCCCAAAGCTGGACCCAAGCCTGAAACTGAGTGCTTCTACTGCAAAGGGACTGGTCACTGGAAGCGGAACTGCCCCAAGTATTTGGCGGATAAGAAGGATGGCAAAGTGAACAAAGGTATATTTGATATACATGTTATTGATGTGTACCTTACTAATGCTCGTAGTAGCACCTGGGTATTTGATACTGGTTCAGTTACTCATATTTGTAACTCGAAACAGGAGCTAGGGATTAAACGAAGATTGGCTAAGGACGAGGTGATGATGCGCGTCATGAATGGTTCCAAGGTCGATGTGATCGCCGTCGGCACGCTACCTCTACATCTACCTTTGAGATTAGTTTTAGACCTGAATAATTGTTATTTGGTGCCAGCGTTGAGCATGAACATTATATCTGGATCTTGTTTAGTGCGAGATGGTTATTCATTTAAATCAGAGAATAATGGTTATTCTACTTATATGAGTAATATATTTTATGGTCATGCACCCTTGAAGAGTGGTCTATTTTTGTTGAATCTCGATCGTGGTGATACACATATTCATAATATTGATGCCAAAAGATGCAAAGTTGATAATGCTAGTGCAACATATTTGTGGCACTGCCGTTTAGGTCATATTGGTGTAAAGCGCATGAAGAAACTCCATGCAGATGGGCTTTTGGAATCACTTGATTATGAATCATTTGATACTTGCGAACCATGCCTCATGGGCAAGATGACTAAAACTCCGTTCTCCAGAACAATGGAGCGAGCTAATGACTTATTGGAAATAATACATACTGATGTATGCGGTCCGATGAGTGTTGAAGCACACGGCGGGTATCGTTATTTTCTGACCCTCACAGATGATTTGAGCAAATATGGGTATATCTACTTGATGAAACATAAGTCTAAAACATTTGAAAAGTTCAAAGAATTTCAGAGTGAAGTAGAAAATCGTCGTAACAAGAAAATAAAGTTTTTACGATCTGATCGCGGAGGCGAATATTTGAGTTACGAGTTTGGCCTTCATTTAAAACAATGTGGAATAGTTTCACAACTCACGCCACCTGGAACACCATAGCGTAATGGTGTGTTCGAATGTCGTAACCGTACTTTATTAGATATGGTGCGATCTATGATGTATCTTACCGATTTACCACTATCGTTTTGGGGTTATGCATTAGAGACAGCTGCATTCACGTTAAATAGGGCATCATCTAAATCCGTTGAGATGACACCGTATGAACTGTGGTTTGGCAAGAAACATAAGCTATTGTTTCTTAAAGTTTGGGATTGCGACACTTATGTCAAAAGGCTTCAGCCTGATAAGCTCGAACCCAAATCGGAGAAGTGCGTCTTCATAGGATACCCTAAGAAACAATTGGGTACACCTTCTACCACATATCCGAAGGCAAGATCTTTGTTGCCAAGAATGGAACCTTTCTAGAGGAGTTTCTCTCGAAAGAAGTGAGTGGGAGGAAAGTAGAACTTGATGAGGTAATTTTACCTTCTCTCGAATTGGAAAGTAGCTCATCACAGAAAACCGTTCCCGTGATGCCTACACGAACTAGAGAGGAAGCTAATGACGATGATCTTGAAACTTCAGATCAAGTTACTACAGAACTTCGTAGGTCAACCAGAACACGATCCGCACCAGAGTGGTACGGGAATCCTGTACTGGAAGTCATGTTACTAGACCAAGGCGAACCTACAAACTATGAAGAAGTTATGATGAGCCCAGATTCCGACAAATGGCTTGAGGCCATGAAATCTGAGATAGGATCCATGGATGAGAACAAAGTGTGGACTTTGGTGGACTTGCCCGATGATCGGCGAGCCATAGAGAATAAATGGATCTTCAAGAAGAAGACTGACGCGGATGGTAATGTTACTATCTACAAAGCTCGACTTGTCGCAAAAGGTATTTGACATGTTCAAGGAGTTGACTACGATGAGACTTTCTCACCTGTAGCGATGCTTAAGTCCGTCCGAATCATGTTAGCAATTGCCGCATTTTATGATTATGAAATCTGGCAAATGGACGTCAAAACTGCATTCCTTAATGGATTTCTTAAAGAAGAGTTGTATATGATGCAACCAGAAGGTTTTGTCGATCCTAAAGGTGCTAACAAAGTGTGCAAACTCCAGCGATCCATCTATGGACTGGTGCAAGCATCTCGGAGTTGGAATATACACTTATATGAGGTGCTCAAAGCATATGGTTTTATACAAACTTTCGGAGAAGCCTGTATTTACAAGAAAGTGAGTGGGAGCTCTGTAGCATTTCTAATATTATATGTGGATGACATATTGTTGATTGGAAATGATGTAGAATTTCTGGATAGCATAAAAGGATACTTGAATAAGAGTTTGTCAATGAAAGACCTCGGTGAAGCTGCTTATATATTAGGCATCAAGATCTATAGGGATAGATCGAGACGCTTAATAGGACTTTCACAAAGCACATACCTTGATAAAGTTTTGAAGAAGTTCAAAATGGATCAGTCAAAGAAAGGGTTCTTGCCTGTGTTGCAAGGTGTGAAGTTGAGTAAGACTCAATGCCTGACCACTGCAGAAGATAGAGAGAAAATGAAAGTCATTCCCTATGCTTCAGCCAGAGGTTCTATCATGTATGCTATGCTGTGTACCAGACCTGATGTGTGCCTTGCCATAAGTTTGGCAGGGAGGTACCAAAGTAATCCAGGAGTGGATCGCTGGACAGTGGTCAAGAACATCCGGAAGTACCTGAAAAGGACTAAGGATATGTTTCTCGTTTATGGAGGTGACAAAGAGCTCGTCGTAAATGGTTATGTCGATGCTAGTTTTGACACTGATCCGGATGACTCTAAGTCACAAACCGGATACGTATTTATATTGAATGGTGGAGCTGTCAGTTGGTGCAGTTCCAAGCAGAGCATCGTGGCGGGATCTACGTGTGAAGCGGAGTACATAGCTACTTCGGAAGTAGCAAATGAAGGAGTCTGGATGAAGGAGTTCATATCCGATCTAGGTGTAATACCTAGTGCATCGGGTTCAATGAAAATCTTTTGTGACAATACTGGAGCAATTGCCTTAGCGAAGGAATCCAGATTTCATAAAAGAACCAAACACATCAAGAGACGCTTCAACTCCATCCGTGATCAAGTCAAGGAGGGAGACATAGAGATTTGCAAAATACATACGGATCTGAATGTAGCAGACCCATTGACTCAGCCTCTTCCACGAGCAAAACATGATCAGCACCAAGACTCCATGGGTGTTAGAATCATTACAATGTAATCTAGATTATTGACTCTAGTGCAAGTGGGAGACTTAAGGAAATATGCCCTAGAGGCAATAATAAAGTTGTTATTTTATATTTCGTTATTCATGATAAATGTTTATTATTCATGATAGAATTGTATTGATCGGAAACCTAAATACATGTGTGAATACATAGAAAAACACTTTGTCCCTAGTGAGCCTCTACTTGACTAGCTCGTTGATCAATGATGGTTAAGGTTTCCTAACCATGGACATGAGTTGTCATTTGATAACAGGATCACATCATTAGGAGAATGATGTGATGGACAAGACCCATCCGTTAGCTTAGCATAATGATCGTTCAGTTTTATTGCTACTGCTTTCTTCATGTCAAATACATATTCCTTCGACTATGAGATTATGCAACTCCCGGATACCGGAGGAATGCCTTATGTGCTATCAAACATCACAACATAACTGGGTGATTATAAAGATGCTCTACAGGTATCTCCGAAGGTGTCTGTTGGGTTGGCATAGATCGAGATTAGGATTTGTCACTTCGAGTATCGAAGAGGTATCTCTGGGCCCTCTCGGTAATGCACATCATAAGAAGCCTTGCAAGCAAAGTGACTTAGTCACAGGATGATGTATTATGGAACGAGTAAAGAGACTTGCCGGTAACGAGATTGAACTAGGTATAAAGATACCAATGATCGAATCTCGGGCAAGTAACATACCGATGGACAAAGGGAATAACGTATGTTGTCATAACGGTTCGACCGATAAAGATCTTCGTAGAATATGTGGGAGCCAATATGAGCATCCAGGTTCCGCTATTGGTTATTGACCGGAGAAGTGTCTCGGCCATGTCTACATAGTTCTCGAACCCGTAGGGTCCGCACGCTTAACGTTCGATGACGATTTAGTATTATATGAGTTATGTGATTTGGTGACTGAATGTTGTTCGGAGTCCCGGATGAGATCACGGACATGATGAGGAGTCACGAAATGGTCGAGAGGTAAAGATTGATGTATAGGACGATGGTATTCGGACACTGGAAGTGTTCCGGAGGGTACCGGGTACATATCGGGTCACCGGAAGGGGTTCCGGGCACCCCCGGCAAAAGATATGGGCGTCATGGGCCAAGAGGGGAAACGCAGCAGCCAGCAAGGGCTGCTGCGCCCCCCATATGGGCCGCACCAGAGGAGAAGGAAAGAGGGGAAGAGAGAAGGAAGGGGAGGGATTCGGCCTCCCCCTTCCTTCCCTCCTCCCTCCTCTTTCCTTCCCCCTCCGGTAAATAAGGAAGGGGGGGGCGAATTGGGATAGGACCCCAAGTAGGATTCCTCCTACTTGGGGCGCCCCATGGCTGCTCCCCTCCCCCTCCCACCTATATATACATGGGGAGGGGGCGCCTAGAATAGACACCAACAACTGTTAGCCGTGTGCGGTGCCCCCCTCCACATATTACACCCTCGGTTATATTCTCGCGGTGCTTAGGCGAAGCCCTGCGCGGATCACTTTACCATCACCGTCACCACGCCGTTGTGCTGACAAAACTTATCTACTTCCTCGACACTCTGCTGGATCAAGAGTTCGAGGGACGTCATCGAGCTGAACATGTGCAGAACTCGGAGGTGCCGTACGTTGGGTGCTTGATCGGTCGGAACAAGAAGAAGTTCGACTACATCAACCGCGTTGTCAAACGCTTCCGCTTTCGGTCTACGAGGGTACGTAGACACACTCTCCCCCTCTCGTTGCTATGCATCTCCTAGATAGATCTTGCGTGAGCGTATGAATTTTTTTGAAATTGCATGCTACGTTTCCCAACATTTAGAAGCAATTTTTATTGCCTTATTGCACTGATGACAACTTACTTGAAGGATCTTACTCAATCCATAGGTAGGTATGGTGGACTCTCAAAATAAGAGTTTTGGTTTAAGGGTTTTTGGATGCACAAGTAGTATCTCTACTTAGTACTGAATTTTGGCTAGCAAAGATATTGAGCAATCACCACATGTTGAAGGATCTATGACAATATAACTTCTATGTGACTATGAACAACCATAAATCATTACGTTGTCTTCCTTGTCCAACGTCAACCGTTTGGCATAAGATATTTAGTGGGGGCTCACAATCATAAAAGATGTCCAAGATAGTGTATTTGCATGTGAATCTTCTCTTCCCTTATTAATTCTTTCATGAATTGCATTATTGACCAATGTTATGTTTGTCAACTTTCAACAAATTTTACCACTTATACTTTTCTTTATGTGATGTCATTACTTACCATAAGATTAGCATATAATCTTATTTATTATTTCCTTTTATTTTGATTGAAACATAAAAGTAAAGAAGCAAAAACTCAAACTAAACTTTATTATATAACTCTCACTCGATTACATAGATAGATAGATCACGAAACTAACACTCGAGAATAGGTCATACTAAGCTTTTATTCAACTAAATCACGAAATAACAAAAGATCGAACTAAGATAGCTAAAGGTAATAAAAGTGGTGGTGATACAATACCGGGGCATCTCCCCCAAGCTTGGCAAAAGCCAAGGGGAGTGCCCATACCCGTGTACTCAAGTCTCCTTTGGTGGTGAAGATGATGATGGTGGTGGTGATGATGAGGTAGTAGTGTCACACTTCAAGCTCAATAGGTACTCCAATCTACGAATGATGCTTCGGAGGGCAATGATTTCCTCTTGCAACAAAATATTTTCACGAGTGAGATATTTATTCTGAACACGAGCCGTTTCAAAGGCCCTAAAAGCTTCGATTTCAGTAGGGGTGAGATGGTTGTTGTATGGTTGAATGATATCTTCGTCTTCCTCTGTTAGCATGGCCTGCCCTCCTGCTTGATCTTGATCTCCCGCAGCTTCCTTGCCCTTGTCCCCCTTGGTGGCTTCCTTTGGTCCCTCTCTTTTCAGTTCCATCTTCATCAGCCAAGCATCTTCTTCTATGTTGTTGGAGGAGGGAGAAGACATGATGCATGGTTTGCTAGATCTGACAGAGAAACAACATGAAACAAGAACAGAAGATTTCTCCACGATACGATGGTCAAATCATCGGGGAGTATATATAGAGAATTTTTATCTTGGAAGACAAGCATACAGAAGGAAAACAGAGTCGGGAAGGTGCCCGAGGGGCCCACCACCTCCAGGGCGCGCCTGGAGGGGGTGGCGCGCCCTGGTGTCTTATGGGCATCTGGGTTGCCTTCCCAGTTGTTTCTTATTTTCCTATTTTTTTCTAATATTCCAAAACTGACAGAAAATATTTTTGCGGATTTTTCGGAGTCTGTACTTACCGTATCACGTACCTCCTCTTTTTCAGGGTTCTGGAGTGTTTTGGAAGGTTTCTTTTATGTGTTCCTCTAGTGTCATGGTTTGGATAATATTGCTTTCAACATTAATAGGCGTACCTGAGATATATTTTTTAATTCTTTTTCCATTGGCCACCTTCGGGTTAGTACCTTTGGCATTATTGATCTTAATAGCTCCAGAGCGATAAACTTCTTCAATGATATATGGTCCTTCCCATTTGGAAAGAAGTTTTCCTGCAAAAAATCTAAAACGAGAACATAAAACATATTCACCAACTTTGAATTCCCGCTTTTAGATTCTTTTGTCATGCCATCTTTTAACTTTTTCTTTAAATAGTTTGGCATTTTCATAAGCTTGGGTTCTCCATTCATCTAGTGAGCTAATATCAAATAACCTCTTTTCACCAGCAAGTTTGAAGTCATAATTGAGTTCTTTAATTGCCCAATATGCTTTATGTTCTAAGTCAAGAGGCAAATGACAAGCTTTTCCATAAACCATTTTATATGGAGACATACCCATAGGATTTTTATAAGATGTTCTGTAGGCCCAAAGTGCATCATTAAGTTTCTTAGACCAATTCTTTCGGGACCTATTGACAGTTTTTTATAATATTAATTTTATTTCTCTATTGCTAAGTTCAACTTGACCACTAGATTGAGGGTGATAGGGTGATGCAATTCTATGGTTAACATCATATTTAGCAAGCATTTAACGGAAAGCAGCATGAATAAAGTGCGAACCACCATCAGTCATTAAATATCTAGGGACTCCAAACCTTGGGAAAATAACTTCTTTAAGCATTTTAATGGAGGTGTTATGATCAGCACTACTAGTTGGAATAGCTTCTACCCACTTAGTGACATAATCAACAGCAACCAAAATATGTGTATACATATTAGAGGAAGGAAAAGGTCCCATATAATCAAAACCCCAAACATCAAATGGTTCAACAACAAGTGAATAATTCATAGGCATTTCTTGACGCTTGCCGATATTACCTATTCTTTGACATTCATCACAAGATAAGACAAACTTACGGGCATCTTCGAAAAGAGTAGGCCAATAAAAACCAGATTGTAATACCTTGTGAGCAGTTCTATCTCCCGCATGATGTCCTCCATAGGCTTCGGAGTGACATTTCCGTAGGATTTGTCCCTGTTCATGCTGAGGTACACAACGTCTAATAAGACCATCTACTCCCTCTTTACAAAGATGTGGGTCATCCCAAAAGTAATGTCTTAAGTCATAGAAGATTTTTTTTTCTTTTGTTGGTATGTGAAACTAGGTGGTATAAATTTAGCAACAATGTAATTAGCATAGTCAGCATACCAAGGAGTATTATGAGAAGCATTTATTACAGCTAGTTGTTCATCAGGAAAGCTATCATCAATAGGTAGTGGGTCATCAAGAATATTTTCTAACCTAGACAAGTTATCAGCTACGGGGTTCTCAGCTCCTTTCCTATCAGTGATATGTAAGTCAAATTCTTGTAGCAAGAGAACCTATCTAATGAGTCTAGGTTTAGCATCTTTCTTTTCCATAAGGTATTTTATAGCAGCATGATCGATGTGAACAATTACGTTGAAATCAACAATGTAAGATCTAAATTTATCACAAGCAAACACAACTGCTAAAAATTCTTTCTCAGTAGTAGCATAATTTCTTTGGGCACTGTCTAGAGTTTTGCTAGCATAATGGATAACATTCAATTTCTTATCAACTCTTTGTCCTAGAACAGCACCAACAACATAATCACTAGCATCACACATAATTTCAAAAGGCAAGTTCCAATCAGGTGGTTGTACTATAGGTGTAGAAATTAAGGCTTTCTTAAGTGTTTCAAAGGCTTCTACACAATCATCATAAAAAACAAATGGAACCTCCTTTTGTAAAAGATTAGTAAGAGGCCTAGAAATTTTAGAGAAGTCTTTAATAAACCTCCTATAGAAACCAGCATGACTGAGGAAACTACGAATACCTTTGATGTCCTTAGGACATGGCATTTTCTCAATTGCATCAACTTTAGCTTTATCCACCTCAATACCTCATTCAGAAATCTTATGCCCCAAGACAATGCCTTCATTAACCATAAAGTGGCACTTCTCCCAATTCAAGACAAGATTAGTTTGTTCACATCTCTGCAAAACTCGATCAAGGTTGCTTAAGCAATCATCAAAAGAAGTTCCGTAAACGGAGAAATCATCCATACCTCAACAATCTTTTCACAAAAGTCAGAGAATACATCATTCATACATTTTTGAAAGGTAGCAGGTGCATTACATAAACCAAAAGGCATATGTCTATAAGCATAGGTTCCAAAAGGGCAAGTAAAAGTGGTTTTCTCTTGATCAGGTTGTGAAACAGGTATTTGAGAGAAACCAGAATATCCATCAAGGAAACAAAAGTGTGTGTGCTTAGATAATCTTTCTAGCATTTGATAAATAAAAGGTAGAGGGTAATGATCTTTTCTAGTAGCTTTATTTAATTTTTTAAATCAATTACCATTCTATAGCCAGTAACAATTCTTTGTGGGATAAGTTTATTTTTATCATTAGGAACAATAGTAATACCTCCTTTCTTAGGGACACAATGAACAGGACTTACCCATCTACTATCAGCTATGGGATATATTATACCTACTTCCAGAAGTTTTAGTATTTCAGTTCTTACCACTTCTTTCATCTTATGATTTAATCGTCGCTGGTGATCAACAACGGGTTTAGCATTAGGTTCCATATTAATCTTGTGCTAACAGAGAGTGGGACTAATGCCCTTAAGATCATCAAGAGTATATCCAATAGCAACACGGTGCTTCCTTAGAATTTTTAATAGTCTTCTTCATGTTCTGAAAGGTTGGCACTAATAATAACATGATATATCTTTTTCTCATCAAGATAAGCATACTTCAAAGTGTCTGGCAATTGTTTTAATTCAAACACAGGATCACCTTTAGGTGGAGGGGGACCTCCTAGAGTTTTAATATGCAAATTGTGTTTAAGGAGAGGTTGTTGTTCAAAGAATATTTTATCTATTTCATTTCTTTCTCGCAAGTGCATATCATTCTCATGGTCTAGCAAATATTGTTCAAGTGGATCAGTAGGAGGTACAACAATAGAAGCAAGACCAATTATTTCATCCTTACTAGGTGATTTATCATGAGGTTGTCTACGGAACTTAGAGAAATTAAACTCATGAGACATATCACCAAAGCTAACACCGACAGTTTCTTTTTCACAATCTGTCTTAGCATTGACAGTGTTCAAGAAAGGTCTACCAAAGATTATGGGACAAAAATCATCTTGTGGGGAACCAAGAACTAGAAAATCAGCAGGGTATTTTATTTTCCCACACAATACTTCGACATCTCTAACAATCCCAAGTGGTGTGATGGTATCTCTATTAGCAAGTTTAATAGTGACATCTATGTCTTCTATTTCAGCGAGTGCTATGTCATTCATAATTTCTTGGTATAAGGAAAAAGGGTTAGCACTCACACTAGCACCTAAATCACATAAGCCATGATAGCAATGATTTTCTATTTTAATTGAGACAACAGGCATGCCAACAACAGGTCTATGTTTATTTTTTCATCAGGTTTGGCAATTCTAGCAGCTTCATCACAAAAATAAATAACGTGCCCATTGATGTTTTCGACCAAGAGATCTTTTACCATAGCTACACTAGGTTCTACTTTGATTTGTTTAGAGGGTTTAGGTGTTTTAATATTACTTTTGCAAACCACGGTTGATACCTTAGCATGTTCCTTTATCCTAACAGGGAAAGGTGGTTTTTCAATATAAGCTGTAGGCACAACTGGATCAACATTGTAAATGATAGTTTCATCTTTACCTATAACTGGTTCCTTAATTTCTTCTTTAATAGGGGGATGATATTTAAACCACTTCTCCTTAGGGAGATCAACATGAGTAGCAAATGGTTCACAGAAAGAGGCTACTATCTCAGAGTCAAGTCCATATTTAGTGCTAAACTTGTGAAAAGCATCGGTATTCATAAAAGATTTAACACAATCAAACTCAAGCTTAATACCCGACTCTTTACCTTCGTCGAGTTCCCAATCTTCAGAGTTGAGTTTAATTCTTTCTAAAAGATCCCACATGAATTCAATAGTCTTCTTCATAAAAGAACCAGTAAAAGAAGTATCGAGCATGGATTGATCATCACGAGAAAGCCGAGCATAAAAATTCTGAATAATAATTTCTCTTGAGAGCTCATGATTGGGGGATGAATATAACATTGACTTAAGCCTCCCCCAAGCTAGAGTGATACTTTCTCCTTCACGAGGCCAAAAATTATATATATAACTCCGATCACGATGAACTAGATGCATAGGATTTTTTTTGGTGAATTCCAATTTCATTCGATTCCAGTTCCAAGATCCAATATCATCGCATAGCCTATACCATGTCAATGCTTTTCCCTTCAAAGAAAAAGGTAAAACCTTCTTCTTAACTTCATCTCCGGGTAAACCTGCAAGCTTAAATAATCCACAAATTTCATCCACATGTATCAGATGCATATCAGGATGTTCAGTTCCGTCTCCTGTATAAGGATTAGCTAGCAGTTGTTTTATCATACCCAAAGGAATTTCATAACCAATATTTTCAGTAGGTGCAGTAGGTTGAGGTGCAACACTTTGTGTTTTCGGTCGAGGTGAAGATACCCCAAACAAACCCCTCAAAGGATGGTTTTCCATAGTAGCAAGTGACAATAAATTTCGGCACGTATATAAATTTTTCCTTATCGATTCCACTTACCACGAGCGCTTCACTCCCCAGCAACGGCACCAGAAAAGAGTCTTGATGACCCACAAGTATAGGGGATCAATCATAGTCCTTTCAATAAGTAAGAGTGTTGAAACCAATGAGGAGCAGAAGGAAATGACAAGTGGTTTTCAGCAAGGTAATTTCTGCAAACATTAAAATTGTCGGTAACAGGTAGTTTGATAGCAAGGTAATTTGTAACGGACAAGTAATGGTAATGTTAAGTAAAGTGTAGAAAGGTAGCAGAATCCTTTTTGTAGCAAAGGACAGGCCAAAACGGTCTCTTATAATAAGCAAAGCATTCTTGAGGGCACACGGGAATTTCATCTAGTCACTTTCATCATGTTGGTTTGATTCGCGTTTGCTACTTTGATAATTTGATATGTGGGTGGACCGGTGCTTGGGTGTTGTTCTTACTTGAACAAACCTCCCACTTATGATTAACCCCCTCGCAAGAATCCGCAACTACGAGAAAAGTATTAAGATAAAATCTAACCATAGCATTAAACACATGGATCCAAATCAGTCCCTTACGAAGTACCGCATAAACTAGGGTCTAAGCTTCTGTCAATCTAGCAACCAATCATCTAATAACTACTCCACAATGCATTCCCTTAGGCCCAAAGATAGTGAAGTGACATGTAGTCGACATTCACATGACACCACTAAGGGAATCACAACATACATATCATCAAAATATCAAACACATATCAAATTCACATGATTACTTGCAACGTGACTTCTCCCGTGAACTCAAGAACAAAAGTAACTACTCACAAATGATATTCATGCTCAAGATCAGAGGGGTATTAAATAGCATAATGGATCTGAACATATAATCTTCCACCAAATAAACCATATAGTAATCAACTACAAGATGTAATCAACACTACTAGTCACCCACAGGTACCAATCTGAGGTTCCGGTACAAAGATTGAACACAAGAGATGAACTAAGGTTTGAGAGGAGTTGGTGTTGTTCAAGATGTTGATGAAGATTGGCCTCCCAAAGATGAGAGGGTTTTTGGTGATGACGATGGCTTTGATTTCCCCCTCCGGGAGGGAAGTTCCCCCAGCAGAATCGCTCCGCCGGAGGGCAAAAATGCTCCTGCCCAAGTTCCGCCTCGAGACGGCGGCGCTCCATCCCGAAAGTCCTCCCCTTATTTTTTTTATAGGTCAAAAGACCTTATATACCAGAAGATTGGCACCGGAGGTGGGATGGGCTGCCCACCACCCACCAGGGCGTGCCTGGGGGGCCTGGCGTGCCCTGGTGTCTTGTGGGCACCAGACAGCCCCCCTCTGGTGGTTATTTACTCCAGTATTTTTTATATATTCCAAAATAATTCTCCGTAAAATTTCAGCTCATTTGGAGATGTGCAGAATAGGTATCTCTGAGTAGCTTTTTCAAGTCCAGAATTCCAGCTGCGGTATTCTCCCTCTTTGTGCAAACCTTGCATATTATGAGAGAAAAGGCATTAGAATTACTCCAAAAAGCATTATTATGCATAAAAACATTATAAATAACAGTAGGAAAACATGATGCAAAATGGACGTATCACATGGTTACACATGAAAACTACTCCCTTCGTCCAGTTGCATAGGGCATCTAATGAAAAAATAGTATTCCAAATATATAAGTCACCATGCATGGAAAGAGCTCCTCATTCCCCGTGACCATTAACTTTTATTTTCCATGCTGCTATTTTCATTGGTTGGCACATTAAATAGGATTTGCATGCTATATTTTAGAAATTAATGACACGGGAAACCAACACAGTGGTTGGCTCCTCCCAATTTTTCGAGCGGGATAAATAGGAGTCATTATTGCCATTTATTTTTGGTTTAATATCCTCCAATCTCCATGCACCTGGGTTGTGATACAACTACTTAGATGCCTTGTGCACCTGGACGGAGGGAGTACTCAAATTTGGAATCGTATGATCCCTTTGAGACTGGGTGGTCACCCACTAGTGGACTTCTCCTGCGGGTAGACCATGGGAATGGACCCGCGGAAGCCACTTCCGGTTTCCAACCAAAGCAATACCGAGTACCGCCCAAATGATTCATTGATTAAGTTGTTACTAAGTAGTCAACCATATAGTCTATAGCCTGTCATTTAATGATGATCCCTACCCCATTATAATATAGTAACCAAGCATCACAACACGATGGTTACAAGGAAAAGGGGAAAGAACATATGGCTTTGCTACTACGTTCCTGTCAACTACATGGCATAGTATTTCCTAGTCATACATTCCTAAATGGAAGTTCTACATATTGGAAATATGCCCTAGAGGCAATAATAAAATGGTTATTATCATATTTCCCGTTCATGATAAATGTTTATTATTCATGCTAGAATTGTATTGATCGGAAACTTAAATACATGTGTGAATACATAAACTACACCGTGTCCCTAGTAAGCCTCTACTGGACTAGCTCGTTTATCAAAGATGGTTATGGTTTCCTAACCATAGACATGAGTTGTCATTTGATAACGGGATCACATCATTAGGAGAATGATGTGATGGACACACCCAACCGTAAGCTTAGCATCATATCTTTTAGTTACTTGCTATAGCTTTCTTCATGTCAAGTATCAGTTCTTTAGACCATGAGACCATGCCACTCCCAGATATCGGAGGAATGCCTTGTGTGCTATCAAACATTACTTCATAACTGGGTGATCATAAAGGTGCTCTACAGGTATCTTCGAAGGTGTCTGTTGGGTTGCATGCATCGAGACTGGGATTTGTTACTCCGTGTGACAGAGAGATATCTCTGGGCCCTCTCGGTAATGCAACATCATAAGAAGCTTCATCTGACTAATGAGTTTAGTCACGGGATCTTGTATTACGAAACGAGTAAAGATACTTGACGGTAACGAGATTGAACTAGGTATGGAGATACCGACGATCAAATCTTCGGCAAGTAACATATCGCCGGACAAAGGGAATTGCATATGGGATTGACTGAATCCTTGACATTGTGGTACAACCGATAAAGATCTTCATTGAATATGTAGGAATCAATATGGGCATCCATGTCCTGCTATTGGTTATTGACCGGAGAGGAGTCTCGGTCATGTCTACATGATTCTCGAACCCGTAGGGTCGCATGCTTAACGTTCGGTAGTGCTAGGTAGTATTGAGATATTAATAGTGGAAAGTTCGAAGGTTTTTCGGAGTCCCAGATGGGATCTAGGACATCATGAGGAGGTCCGGAATAGTCCAGAGGTAAAGATTCATATATGGAAAGTTATTATCAGGGTTCCGAAAAAAGTTCGAGTTTTTTCGGTATTGTACCAGGAAGGTTCTAGAAGGTTCTGCAGTGGTGCCCACCTGCATGGGGAGACCCACATGAACGTGGGTAGTGGGGAAAGTTCCCAGAACCCTGGTCTCGGTGCACCAAGATCCTCCCTTAAAAGGAATAGTATCATATCCCGAAGGGATAAGATCAGGATCCCTAAAAAAGGGGGATAGCGATCGGTGGGGATGGAAAGGAGGGATTTCCTTCCTCCCCTTTGACCAACGACCCTACAGCCTTGGAGGGCAAGCCACCAGCCCCCTCCACACCTATATAAAGGTGGGCAGGCGTTGGGGGCAGCCCCACTTCGACCCTTGCCCGTTACCTCTCCCAACTCCTCTCACGTTTCACCGGTACGCGCTTGGCGAAACCCTGCCGGAATTCCGCTGCCACCACCACCACCATGCCGTCGTGTTGGTTCAGATCTCATATACCTCCTATCCCTCCCTTGTTGGATCAAGAAGGAGAGGACGCCGGCGAGCCGTACCTGTGCTAAACTCGGAGGTGTCGTCCGTTCGGCACTAGATCGGACTGGATCGTGATTGGATCGTGAAGAGTACGACTACATCAACCTTATTACGACGCTAACGCTTTTGGTCTACAAGGGTATGTAGACACACTCCCCTTTCATTGCTTTATATCTCCATAGATAGATCTTGGGTGTTTCATAGGAAATTTTTTGATTTTCATGCAACGTTCCCCATCAGTGGTATCAGAGCTAGGTCTATGCGTAGATGTATGTGCATGAGTAGAACACAAAGAAGTTGTGGGCGTTCATATTCAGATTGCTTACTTCCCTTTTCTTATTTGGATTCGGCGTTATTGTGGGATGAAGCGGCTCGGACCAACCTTACATGTCCATGCTCATGAGACCGGTTCCACTGTTTGACATGCAACTTGTAATGCATAAAAGTGGCTTTGCGGGTGTCTGTACCAATATAAGGTTCCGGTACAAAGATTGAACACAGAGATGAACTAGGGTTTTACAGGAGATGGTGTTGTTGAAGATGTTGATGGAGATGGCCCTCCCAAAGATGGGAGAGTTGTTGGTGATGACGATGGCGATGATTTCCCCCTCCGGGAGGGAAGTTCCCCCGGCGGAATCGCTCTGCTGGAGGGCAAAAGTGCTCCTGCCCAAGTTCAGCCTCGAGACAGCGGCGCTTCGTCCCAAAAGTCTCTTCCTAATTTTTTCTAGGTCAAAATGACCTATACACCAGAAGATGGGCACCGGAGGTGGGCTGAGGAGGGCATAACCCACCAGGGCGCGACTGGGCTCCCTAGCGCGCCCAGGTGGGCACCCACCTGGTGGGCCCCCTCTGGTAGTTATTTGCTCCAATATTTTTCATATATTGCAAAACAATTCCCCGTAAATTTTCAGCTTATTTGGAGATGTGCAGAATAGGTAACTCTGATGTAGCTTTTTCAGGTCCAGAATTCCAGCTGCCGGTATTCTCCCTCTTTGTGTAAACCTTGCATATTATGAGAGAAAAGGCATTAGAATTACTCCATAAAGCATTATTATGCATAAAAATATTATAAATAACAGTAGGAAAACATGATGCAAAATGGACGTATCAACTCCCCCAAGCTTAGATCTCGCTTGTCCTCAAGCGAAAACCGAAATCGAAAAACATGTCCACATGCTTAGAGAGAGAGGTGTCGATAAAAACAAAATACGGACATAGTAGCATCATGCTTATTATTATAACAGCAACAAACTTTATCATAAAACTTTATCAAATAATTTTTATCATATAAATTCTCATGAACAAGTAACAATTCATCACAACATTGAAGTATACAGCATAAACCTTATTGAAAACCAACAAACTATGTTTTCAGTCAACTTTGCAACTACAATTCATCATATTTTCAGGAAGGGTCTCGTATCAGAGCCTTTAGGCAAGGCCACATACTCAACCATCATTTAATCTTCTATGATTGCTAATACTCACATCATACCCATGAACAAAAAGTTTCAACCGGACACATAGAAAGATAGGGGCTTATAGTTCCGCCTCCCAATGTATTCACCTCAAGGGTGATGTCAACAATAATAACTCATGCCCACTCACATCCAATTGGATATATGTGCCTAGATCTTTCCTCACCACATGATGCTTGCAAAAAGAGAAAATAAAAAGGAATAGGGAAGAATTCTTTGACTCTTGCATAAAAGTAAATACATAAAAGTAAAAGATAGGCCCTTCGCAGAGGGAAGTAGAGGTTGTCATGCGCTTATTTGTTTGTATGCCAAATCCCTTAATGCAAAAGAACGTCACGTTATATTGCCCCTTATGATAGCAACCTTTATTATGCAGTCTGTCGCTTTTATTATTTTACCATCACAAGTTCGTACAACGCTCAATTTTGTCTTACACTAAATGATCCAATACATTTATAAGAAATTTTTATTGCCTTATTGCACCGATGAAAACTTACTTGAAGGATCTTACTCAATCCATAGGTAGGTATGGTGGACTCTTGAAATAAGATTTTGGTTTAAAGGTTTTTGGATGCACAAGTAGTATCTCTACTTAGTGCGGAGTTTTTGGCTACAAAAGATATTGAGCAACCACCACATGTTGAAGGATCTATGACAATATAACTTCTATGTGAATATGAACAAGCATAAATCATCATGTTGTCTTCTTTGTCCAACGTCAACAATTTTGACACAAAATATTTAATGGGGGCTCACAATCATAAAAGATGTCCAAGATAGTGTATTTGCATGTGAATCTTCTCTTCCCTTATTAATTCTTTCATGAATTGCATCATTGACCAATGCTATGTTTGTCAATCTCCAATAAATTTTACCACTTATACTTTTCCTTATGTGATGTCATTACTTACCATAAGATTAGCATATGATCTTATTCATTTATCTTCCTTTCTTTTTATTGAAACGTAAAAGTGAAGAAACAAAACTCAAACTACTCTTTATTATATATCTCGCACACAATTACATCGATAGATAGATCACTAAGCAAAACACTCGAAAAGGATCGAACTAAACTTTTTATTGAACTAGATCAAAGGGTAACTAAAGATCGAACTAAAATAGATAAAAGCAAAGATAGAGGCGGTGATACGATACCGGGACACCTCCCCAAGCTTGGCACAAGCCAAGGGGAGTGTCCATACCATGAACTCAAGTCTCCTTTGGTGATGAAGAAGGTGGTGGTGGTGATGGGGTAGTAGCGATCTTATCTTCCAGTTTCCATGGCAATGGCTCACCATCATAAGAGGAGGAGCGAGTCTCGCGAGTCCTACAACTGGCAGCCAAACTCGTACCTTTAAATCTTGCCTCATATTCAAAGACTTGGTTTTGGAGATCATAGATTTGGCTTTGCAGAAAGTTGATTTGCTCGTTGAGGGTGAAGACGACGTCCTTCATGGACTGGCCATCCACCTTAAGATCAGGGGTAAAATCCGTAATCATGAGGTGGTTGGCATTGAGTCCGTGCTCCACCATCCCCTTGCACTTGAAGACCTCTTGCTCCATAGCATCGATCCTAGCCTCCATGGTTCCCGTCCTCTTGGGCCCTTGGACGTCCCGAATGTGGAGCACCCCCTCACGCATCTCAATGGCTTGAGGGTGCTGCATTACCTCCCGCAAATACGGGTTGATGACGTTCTCGAAGAACTTGTCCTTGGAGGAGCTCGAAGCGGCCATGGCGATCTAGATCTGTCAGAAAACAGCAAGAAAGAAGAACAAAATATTTCTCCGTGATACGATGTTCAATACGTTTGGGGGGTATATAAAGATTTTTTATCTTGGGAAACAAGCAAACGGGAGGAAAACGGAGTCGAGAACGTTCCCGAGGTGGGCACAACCCACCTGGGCGCGCCTGGGGGCGGAGTCGAGAACGTTCCCGAGGTGGGCACAACCCACCTGGGCGCGCCTGGGGGCCCAGGCGTGCCCTGGTGTCTTGTGCCCCCTCGGGTGCCTTCCTGGTTGTTTCTTATTTTCCTAATTTTTGTAATATTCCAAAACTGACAGAAAATTTTTTGCGGATTTTTCGGAGTCTGTTTACTTACCGTATCACGTACCTCCTCTTTTTTAGGGTTCTGGAGTGTTTAGGATTCTGGACCAAGTACCCACCATAAACTCTCTTCTCTTGCATTACATTATTTGCCATTTGCCTCTTGTTTTCCTCTCCCCCACTTCTAAAATGATTTTCAGAAAAATACAAAAAGATTTGCCTTTTTATTCGCCCTTTTTCCGTTCGTCTTTTCGTTTGCTTTTTGGTTGCTCGTTTGCTAGATCGGTTTGTTGCCACCATGTCTGAATCTGGGGAGGTTATCATTGAAGATTTTGAGGGTCTTGCTAGTGTAAATCTTGAGGAAAAACTTGGATCTTGCTCTTTAGATCATGAAACTGAAACTCCTCCTAATTATAAAGCAAAAACTTTTCATGTGGGAGACGGTAATATTATTGGGAAAAGTGTTATTCAAGAATTCTTTGATTGTACGGGAACTATGCCTATTAGTAAAAGATCTATTCTTCTCGATACAAATTGTTATGTGGATTCCATTGTCATGCTTATTGAAAAATTAGAAAGGAAATTTGTGCATATCCATCCCGCTTTGCAAAAGGTGTTTTATGAACTCCCCAATATTAATCATCCTAAAGCAAAAAAGATTGCCACTATCATCCTTATGCGGGAATTTGATTTCATAATACAAGAGGCTAGGGAAATTTTTGCTTTTTATAATAAAGATGTTGAACATCCTCCGATTGAAGAAATTCTCCATGATAAAGAAACTTTTCGTAGTTTGGAATCTAGAGATTATCAATCTTACAACGACAATCTTAGGAGGAGAGTTCCCTACTCGGAAATTACTAAAACCTTGTACCTTGAGACTTATGATAAATTTGATTGGATAACAAGTGGGGTTTATGTAGGATTTAATGATGATTGGTTGGAAAAGATGACTAGGGAACCCGTTAAAAATGAGATACGTATTTTATATGATGATATATATGGTGATGATCCAGATTACGGGTTTATGAATGTCAAAATCATTAATCAAAGTACTTTTCATGAATTGAGTTCACCTACTAGAAGGTAAATAAATGAAAGGATAGATTTGCTAAGAAAGGTTTTGGAAGATTTGATTAAGAAAGGATTGCATACCAAAGATGACAATACCTAGATCTATGTTTTATGCCTAGCTAGGGGCGTTAAACAATAGCGCTTGTTGGGAGGCAACCCAATTTTATTTTTATGTTTTATGTTTTTGGTTCTGTTTTTCAATAAATACACATTATTACCTCTGTAGTAATTGTGTTTTGGTGTTTTAACTAGTGTTTGGGCCAAGTAAGACCTTTGGGATGGCTTACGGTGATAGTTGATTTGATCTTGCTGAAAAACAGAAACTTTTTCGTCCAGTCACAGAATTGTTTAAATTCACTGGAGTGTGGAAAAACCCTGAATTTGTTACAAAATATTTATATACAAATTAACTATGTTTTCCTAATTTTTCAGAATTTTTGGAGTTACATAAGTATTAGAACAATTCAGATCTTTGCAGACTGTTCTGTTTTTGACAGATTATATTTTCTATGTGTTGTTTGCTTATTTTAATGAATCTATGGGTAGTATCGGGGGGGTATGAACCATGGAGAAGTTGGAATACAGTATATATTACACCAATATAAATAAATAATGAGTTCACAACAGTACCAAAACGTGGTGATTTATTTTCTTATACTAACGGATCTCATGAGTTTTCTGTTGAGTTTTGTGTTGTGAAGTTTTCAAGTTTTGGGTAAAGATTTGATGGACTATGGAATAAGGAGTGGCAAGAGCCTAAGCTTGGGTATTCCCAAGGCACCCCAAGGTAATATTCAAGGACAGCCAAGCATCTAAGCTTGGGGATTCCCCGGATGGCATCCCCTCTTTCGTCTTCGTCTATCGGTAAATTTACTTGAGGCTATATTTTTATTCACCACATGAAATGTGTTTTGCTTGGAGCTTCTTGTATGGTTTGAGTCTTTGCTTTTTAGTTTGCCACAATCCTCCTTGCTGTACACACCTTTTGAGAGGGACACGCATGAATCATGAATTTATTAGAATACTCTATGTGCTTCACTTATATCTTTTGAGCTAGGCAATTTTGTTCTAGTGCTTCACTTATATCTTTTTAGAGCACGACAGTGGCTTTATTTTATAGAAATTATTGAACTCTCTTGCTTCACTTACATTATTTTGAGAGTCTCTCTAAAAATCATGGTAATTTTCATAGGTTATGAATTTAGTCCTAATAAGATGGGCATCCAAGAGGGATATAATAAAAACTTTCATATAAAGAGCGTTGAATACTATGAGAAGTTTGATTCCTTATGATTGTTTTGAGATATAAAGATGGTGATATTAGAGTCATGCTAGTGAGTAATTGTGGATTGGTAGAAATACTTGTGTTAAAGTTTGTGATTCCCGTAGCATGCACGTATGGTGAACCGTTATGTGATGAAGTCGGAGCATGATTTATTTATTGATTATCTTCCTTATGAGTGGCGGTCGGGGACGAGCGATGGTCTTTTCCTACCAATCTATCCCTCTAGGAGCATGTGTGTAGTACTTTGTTTCGATAGCTAATAGACTTTTGCAATAAGTATGTGAGTTCTTTATGACTAATGTTGAGTCCATGGATTATACGCACTCTCACCCTTCCACCATTGCTAGCCTCTCTAGTACCGCACAACTTTTGCCGGTGCACTACACCCACCATATACCCTTCCTCAAAACAGCCACCATACCTACCTATTATGGAATTTCCATAGCCATTCCGAGATATATTGCCATGCAACTACCACCGTTCTGTTTTATTATGACACGCTCCATCATTGTCATGTTGCTTTGCATGATCGTAAGATAGCTAGCATGATGTTTTCATGGCTTGTCCGTTTTTTGATGTCATTGCTATGCTAGATCATTGCACATCCTGGTACACCGCCGGAGGCATTCATATAGAGTCATATTTTTGTTCTAAGTATCGAGTTGTAATTCTTGAGTTGTAAGTAAATAAAAGTGTGATGATAATCATTATTAGAGCATTGTCCCATGTGAGGAAAGGATGATGGAAGCTATGATTCCCTCACAAGTTGGGATGAGTCTCCGGACTTTACAAAAAATAAAAGAGGCCAAAGAATCCCAAACAAAAAAAATGAGAGAAAAGAGAGAAGGGGCAATGCTACTATCCTTTTACCACACTTGTGCTTCAAAGTAGCACCATGATCTTCATGATAGGGAGTCTCCTATTTTGTCACTTTCATATACTAGTGAGAATTTTTCATTATAGAACTTGGCTTGTATATTCCAATGATGGGCTTCCTCAAATTGCCCTAGGTCTTCATGAGCAAGCGAGTTGGATGCACACCCACTTAGTTTGTTTTTGAGCTTTCATAAACTTATAGCTCTAGTGCATCCGTTGCATGGCAATCCCTACTCACTCACATTGATATCTATTGATGGGCATCTCCATAGCTCGTTGATACGCCTAGTTGATGTGAGACTATCTCCTTCTTTTTGTCTTCTCCACAACCACCATATTCTATTCCACCTATAGTGCTATATCCATGGCTCACACTCATGTATTGCGTGAAAGTTGAAAAAGTTTGAGAACATCAAAAGTATGAAACAATTGCTTGGCTTGTCATCGGGGTTGTGCATGATTTAATACTTTGTGTGATGAGATGGAGCATAGCCAGACTATATGATTTTGTAGGGATAACTTTCTTTGGCCATGTTATTTTGAGAAGACATGACTGCTTTATTAGTATGCTTGCAGTATTACTTTTTTATGTCAATATTAAACATTTGTTTTGAATCTTATGGATCTGAATATTCATGCCACAATAAAGAAAATTACATGGATAAATATGTTAGGTAGCATTCCACATCAAAAATTCTGTTTTTATCATTTACCTACTCGAGGACGAGAAGGAATTAAGCTTGGGGATGCTTGATACGTCTCCAATGTATCTATAATTTTTTATTGTTCCATGCTATTATATTATTTGTTTTGGATGTTTTATATGCATTAATATGCTATTTTATATTATTTTGGGGACTAACTTATTAACCTAGAGCCCAGTACCAGTTTCTGTTTTTTTCCTTGTTTTTGAGTTTTACAGAAAAGGAATATCAAACGGAGTCCAAACGGAATAAAACTTTACGATGATTTTTCTTGGACCAGAAGACACACGTAGGACTTGGAGAGGAAGTCAAAAGAGTCCCGAGGGCTCCACAAGCCCTCAGGGCGCGCCCTAGGGGGGCGTACCCCCTGGCTTGTGGGCCCCACGGGAGTCCTCCAACCCTAATCTTTGGCCTATAAATTCAGAAATATTCCCAAATGACCAGAAGCGTCCACCAAAATACTTTTCCACTGCCGTAACCTTCTGTACCCGTGAGATCCCATCTTGGGGCCTTTTCCGGCATCCTGTCAGAGGGGGATTCGATCACGGAGGGCTTCTACATCAACTCTATTGCCCTTCCGTTGAAGCGTGAGTAGTTTACCACAGACCTACGGGTCCATAGCTAGTAGCTAGATGGCTTCTTCTCTCTCTTTGATTCTCAATACCATGTTCTCCTCGATGTTCTTGGAGATCTATCCGATGTAATATTCTTTTGCGGTGTGTTTGTCGAGATCCGATGAATTGTGGATTTATGATCAGTTTATCTATGAATATTATTTGAATCTTCTCTGAATTCATATATGCATGATTTGATATCTTTGTATTTCTCTTCGAATTATCGGTTTGGTTTGGCCAACTAGATTGGTTCTTCTTGCAATGGGAGAGGTGCTTAGTTTTGGGTTCAATCTTGCGGTGTCCTCACCCAGTGACAAAGTAGGGGTAGCCAGGCATGGATTTGTATTGTTGCCATCAAGGGTAAAAAGATGGGGTTTTCATCATATTGCTTGAGTTTATCCCTCTACATCATGTCATCTTACTTAAGGGGTTACTTCGTTCTTTATGAACTTAATACTCTAGATGCATGCTGGATAGCGGTCGATGTGTGGAGTAATAGTAGTAGATGCAGAATCGTTTCGGTCTACTTGACACGGACGTGATGCCTATATGCATAATCATTGCCTTGGATATCGTCATAACTTTGTGCTTTTCTATCAATTGCTCGACAGTAATTTGTTCACCCACCGTATTATTTGCCTTCAAGAGAGAATCCTCTAGTGAAACCTATGGCCCCCGGGTCTATTTTCCATCATATATTTTCAGATCTATAAACCAAAAAACCCAAAAATACCTTGCTGCAATTTATTTACTTTTATTTTGTTTTACGTTTTAGTAATCTTTTATATCTATCTCTATCAGATCTCATCCTTGCAAGTGACCGTGAAGGGATTGACAACCCCTTTATCGCGTTGGGTGCAAGTGTTTGATTGTTTGTGCAGGTGCATAGATTGGGGACTTGCGTGTATCTCCTACTGGATTTGATACCTTGGTTCTTAACTGAGGGAAATACTTATCTCTACTTTGCTGCATCACCCTTTCCTCTTCAAGGGAAAAACCAACGCAAGCTCAAGAAGTAGCACAGAATAGGTGTAACACCCCCAGTGGTTAGCTACAGTAATCCCCTTTTGATAATGCCATGTCATCATGATCAACAATGCTTAAACATCATTTGGATCATATCTCTTTTCAATTCAAATTCAAATGGAAATTCAAATTAAAAGTGAAAATAAAAGTTGTTCAAATTTGAAAACTAAAATGTTCATAATGTTGTAAATATTCCTAGAGCAATTATAAAAGTAATAGCAGCATTAATCAAATTAATTAAATAACTCAAGCAACAAGAAAACAGAAATATTTAATCCATTTAACATTAAATAAAATGCAAATGAAATCACCTTGGCTCCAAACCATTTTCTGACAGTGCTAAATATTGCACTATATTTATTGGACAAAATTACCTATTTTACAAAACTATATTTGAGGCCACACATTTTGCAAAAGAGAGGAAAGAAAGAAAAGCAGAAAAGAAAAGAAGAAAAGGAAAAAGGCCCGCAGCAGCTGGGCCTTAGTCAACCAGCCGGCCCAGCCCACCCCACTTGTCCTCTCCCTCCTCCTGTTCACCTCGTCGCGCTGTCGCCCGCACCGCGCCGGCGCGTGCTGGCCCCCCTCTCCCGCTGCTCGACAGCGGCTCCGCGCCCGTCGCTGGCTGGATATGAGCAAGCCCCCGCACCCTCTGGCTTCCCCCCTTGCCTCATTTTCCCTCTCCCTTGTTCCCTCTCCTCTCACCCGAGCGTCGCCGTCGCCATGACCGCCGTCGCTCACCCGCTCTGCGGCCTTCCCGCCACCTAAGACCGCGCCAGGAGCACCGCCTGCTTCGACTATGTCGACTACGAGGACGCGCTCGAGCTCGGCGCCCCGCAACGATCGAATCACGCCCTTCTTCCTCCTCGGACCCGCCGGCAATCTTCCTCGACTCCGGCGACGTCGAGCCTTCCCCGCGCACGCTTTGCACCTCTGCAGGACCGCCGTGAGCCCCTCTTCCTTCCCCCCTCATTGCGCTCTGTTCCCGCCACCGTAGCCCCCTCTCCCCATCGTGCCCGAGCTCGTCTCCGCACGAGCTCGTCGTCGGCTGCCCTCCGGCGACCAAATGGTTGCGGGCTTGTGCCCATCTTGCTCGCGCGCGCGTAGACCTCGCCCCGCCCCTTTGCGCGCTCTAAATCGCCCTGTAGCCGCTCGCCCGACCACCGCCCGAAACCACCGCCGCCATCGTCGATGCTCTGCCCTACTCCGGCCATCTCCGGACGAATGGGTGGCACCACGAGACGTGGCTCCGTCCGCTCGTTCCAGAGAGCCAAAGAGCGGCCGAAAAGACACACCGTAGACGAAATCCGGGCTCGCCGGAGTTGTCGCCGTCGTGCGGCCTCGCCGGCGTACTCCGGTGGCCGGCGCCCAGCTGGCGCCGATGTGGCACCGCGGGCCCCGCACCCTGTGTCGCTGCAACTGGGTCCCACAGGGCCCAGTTGACCTGGTCAGCGCGGCCCCGCCCGCTGACATGTGGGGCCCAGCCATTTAAATGTTTTAAAAATAAATAAAAATGTTAATAAGTTAATTAAACTATTAGTCACTGACACTGCGGGCCCATCTGCTAATTAGGTTAATTAGTTTAAACTAATTCTGCTTAGTTAGTTCAGTCACTGACTTGTGGGTCCCACTGGACCCACAGGTCATGTTTGACCAGTCAACGGTCACAGTTGATTGCTGATGTCAGTGTGATGTCATGCTGACATCATAAATCATTTTAGACAATTCTGTTAATATAAATAATTTCAGAAAATGTTAAAATCTTTAGAAAATGGTAGAAAATAAACCGTAGCTCGGATCGAAAAACTTTGTATATGAAAGTTGCTCAGAACGACGAGACAAATTCGACCGTGCCATATGTTTCCGTGTCGGGATCCTCTATGGAGGTGAACCCGCAACTTTTAGCCTGTTTCCGGTAGGTGAATAGTGCATATACACCGATTAATAAATCCAACTTAAATTCTATAATAACTAAAATGATTTAGGTATGTCTTTAGGCAACCCTGCACTGCATGTTAGCATAGCATGCTCTGTGTTGGACATGTTTGCCGTGTATTTATCCATTCCTTCCCCCTATTCTCTCTCGGTATATCCCGGTACCGACGCAGCCCCGGAGATCGACGACCCTACTGACGACCCTGCCTTTGCCGCCGAGCAACCAGGCAAGCCCCCCCCCCCCTTTGATCCCCCCCTAGATCTCCCATTCTACTTTCTTATGCTTGCATTAGATTTTGCTACTGTAATTGATTGCTCCTATTCTTTTGCATAGCCTGTTTTTGTAACTACTATTGATACCTGCCTGATATCCAAGTTGCTTAGTATAGGTTGGTTAGAGACCCAACAGTGACCCCACTTGTCCCAACTGCCCCGCTGGATTATCAGAAGACCCGATCAACGGGATCGAAGACCAGGCCCCGGCACCGCACATCACCCCCCCTTAGTTGTACGACACTACTGAGTTACTATCGAGTGCCGAGGGTGATACCTCATCAGCACTTCTGATGTTAACCTTGTAGGTTAGTTCATCGGTTGCAGTCATCGAGGGTGATTCCTCGTTCACCACTCCCGATAACGACGCTGTCGTGCAACACCTCAAGTGTGAACCCATCGAGGGTGATTCCTCCGAGTTCACCTTGACAGATACATCGAGTAGGAATCCAACGAGGGTGATACCTCGGGTTCCTCTGATGTTTTGGACACACGGATACTTGGACTTTACAACTGATACTTGGAAAGGCGGGTCGACCCTGAGGGGTACCCGCGAATGATGGGATGTCGGGTTGACCTGGAGGTTACCCGTGTGATAAATACGAGGCGCGGCTGGGCATTCTTAGCCCTTGCAGCAAGTCCTCGAGATGGGGCGACGGGGTCACATCAATCGTGAGCCTCTGCTCGATATCGCAAGCCCCTAATCCACTAACGATTTGGATATTTGGTCTGAGCAGGCCTCTGGCCTGATAGCACTAACCATCACGTGGGAAAAGTTATGGGCACTCTGCATCATATGCATCAGCCAAAAGCTCTGTCAGACGTCCAGTTCAGCATCGCGACACGGCTGGGCCGGCGCCATCCTGAGGGGTGGTACCGAGATTCGCCGTGTGCGCAACGACCCGGAGGGCACAGGGCGATGGCCCAAGACCCCTGAGCGCTTAGGATATAGACCGACGGGGACCTCTCTGCTGAGCTGTAGGTAGGGTTGCGTTGTATCGTTTGGCCGAGGACGGGCATGACCCAGGAAAGTGTGTCCGGCCGGAGTTAAGCGAGCGTGGTGGGTAAGTTGGTGCACCCCTGCAGGGAAGAAAACATCTATCGATAGCCGGTCCCACGGTAAAGGACACTCGGAGTTGTATCCCGATCAATACAACTAGAACTGGATACCTGTGTTGATAACTGGATATGATGGCTCCGGGATCGCTTTCTCGCAGGGAGTTGAGGAAGGATCTCTGGGCGCAACTATTACTTGACACAACCACTACTACATTATACTATGCTGATCTACTCTCCTCTATTGCTGCAAGACCGCTGAAGATGCTAGTCTTCGATAGGACTAGGCCTTCTCTCTATTCTGGCATTTCTGCAGCCCAGTCCACATATACAGCCTCCCTTTGATAATGTTGCATATGTAGTGTAGATCCTTGCTTGCTGAGTACTTCAGATGAGTACTCACGGTTTCTTTGCTTCCTCTTTTTCCCCATATCCGTTTTATGCAACCAGATGATGGAGCCCAGGAGACAGATGCCCCTGTCGACGATCACTACTACCACCCCGAGGGTGGTTACTACTACGAGCTTGCCGATGACCAGGAGTAGGTTCGGAGGGTCCCAGGCAGGAGGCATGCGCCTTTCGATCGTAGTTTTTGTTTTGCCCCGCCTTTCTAAAGGCTTATCTGTTTCTGTTTCATATCTGTACTCAGATATCTGATGCTTCCGCTGACGCTTGTATGCGAGCTTATGTATTCGAGCCCTCGAGGCCCCTGGCTTGTAACATAAAGCTTGTATTATTTTAATTTGTGTTTTAGAGTTGTGTTGTGATATCTTCAAGTGAGTCCTTAGGCTTGATCGTCTGCATTTGCGTGTATGATTAGTGCACGATTAAGTCGGGGGCGTCACAATAGGTAACTCTAACATAGCTTTTTCAGGTCCAGAATTCCAGCTGCCGGATATTCTCCCTCTTTGTGTAAACCTTGCATATTATGAGAGAAATGGCATTAGAATTACTCCATAAAGCATTATTATGCATAAAAACATTATAAATAACAGTAGGAAAACATGATGCAAAATGGACACATCAGTATTTTTTATATATTCTGAAATAAATCTCCAAAAAGTTTCGTTCAAATCCGAGAACTTTTATTTCTGCAGAAAAACAACACCATGGTAGCTCTGCTGAAAACAACGTCAGTCCGAGTTAGTTTCATTCAAATCATGCAAATTAGAGTCCAAAACTAGAGCAAAAGCATTAGGAAAGGTAGATACAACGGAGATGTATCAACTCCCCCGAGCTTAAACCTTTGCTTGTCCTCAAGCAATTCAGTTGACAAACTGAAAGTGATAAAGAAAAACTTTTATGAACTCTTTTGTTCTTGTTTACATAAATAAGCTTAAGTAGCACCTAGGTTTTTCAGCAAAGATCATGACTAACCATGTCAACAATAACTCTTAGAAATTATATTAACTCATATCAATGGCATAATCAACTAGAGAGCAATAATAAGATATATGAAATGCCAACACTTTGTCAAAACAATCATGATATAATATGACAACAGTGGTATCTCGCTAGCCCTTTCTGAGACCGCAAAACATAAATGTAGAGCACCTCCAAAGTTCAAGCAGCGACTAAACATTGTAATTCATGGTAGAAAAGGTCCAGTCATGATGCATTCAACATTAACTATACACAATGCATGAGGATGACAATAGTGCTCTCAGGTCTGGCGCTTGTTTGAGAAGGTGATGACTCAACATAAAATTAAATAGATAGTCCCTATGTAGAGGGAAGCAGGGATTTGCAGAGGTGCCAGAACTCAAAGCTTAAAACAGAGATAAATATAATTTTGGGAGGTACACCCTTCCTATCAACGTTACGACCAAGAGTTATCAATATCTTCCATACTAAACACATTAGCGACGGTTCCCAAGCGATAAAAGTAAAGTTTACTCCCCCTCCACCAACAAACACACTCCACGGCTAGCCAAATCCACGGGTACCATCCGTACCAACAACAATCCTGGGGGAGTTTGTTTAATTATTTGCAATTTTTGAATTCGGGACTGGGCATCCCTATTACCGCCCCTCTCGTGCAAGGACGAGTGAATAAACACTCATCATGAGAATAACCCGCTTAGCATGGAAGATACTGACCGCCCCCTGTCGCTCCATGAGTGGTCCAGGCACACAAAACATATGTTCATTTGTAATTTTAGAGGTGGCACATGCAAATTTACTTGGAACGGCAGGGTAATACCGCATATAGGTAGATATGGTGGACTCATCTGGAATAACTTGGGTTTAAGGATTTTGATGCACAAGCAGTATTCCCGCTTAGTACAGGCGAAGGCTAGCAAATAGGTTGAGAAGCGGTCAGCTAGAGAGCAAAAACGGTCATGAACATGCGTTATGCATAATCAACATTGAATACTAGCATGAGTAGGACATGAACACCATGAACATAAATATCGTAGAGGCCATGTTGGTTTTGATTCAACTACATGCATAAACATGTGCCAAGTCAAGCCACTTGAAACATTCAGAGGTGGATACCATATCATCATACTACATCACAACCATTTTAATGCATGTTGACACCCAAGATAAATCATTATCCACTCCTAGCTACTTAAGCATGGCATGAGCAACTATAATCTCTAATTGTCATTGCAAACATGTTTGATCATAATATGTTGAATCATGGATACCAGGTTAAACATATTTACAAAAACAAAACAAGTTGAGTTCATACCCGCTTCTCTCTGCCATAGTCACATCATCAAATATCGTCATTATTGCCTTTCACTTGCACGACCGAATGATATGAAAATAATAATAGTGCAAGAGTGTTGTGGACTAAGCTAGAATCTGCAAACATTTTATTCAAAAGGAGAAGACAAGGTAATATGGGCTCTTTGTTAAATAAACAGTAATGCATATAAGAGCCACTCAACATTTTCATCGTGGTCTTCCCCTTGGTATGACTCAATAAAGAGAAAAGAATTTCAGAGAAACACACAGAAATATTTTTGGAGTTTTTAGTTTTACTTGAAGAAGGCATATTAAAGAAAGAAAAACAAAAATGAGAAAAACTATTTACACGGGAAAGCTCCCAACAAGCAAAAGAAGAATCGAGAAATCTTTTTGGGTTTTCTTTTAATACTACAACTAAATAAACTAAAAAGAAAAACCGAAAAGAAGCAGGAAACATTTTTGGATTTTCTCAAAGTTTTGCAAACACACAAGAAGAAAGCGAGAAAAATAAATCTAACATGGATAATACAATGAAAAAGTGTGGACACCGACAACTGGAATGAAATGTGTGGGCATGAATGTAATGTCAGTGGAAATACGTACTCCCCCAAGCTTAGGCTTTTGACCTAGCTTGGTAATCACCACCCATAGTAGCCATCCGGTCCCATGTAGTAGTTCCGTGGTGGCGGCACCTGGGCGTCCCAATCTTGGGGCTCCTCCTCTGCCGCCGCCTGGTTGTTCCGGTAGGCAATAATGTCCTCGGGCAAGACGTTGTATCCGCCCCTGGCAATAGAATCAAACAAAGCAGGTGCAGGCAACGGGATAACATCATGGGTATCCACAAGCTGCGAGGAAGTCGGTCAGCCTAGCGTTTGCAACGAATTGGGCAAACTCTTGCTGGAACCCGGCCTCTTCCATGAAGGCATTATGCGGCCATTCGCACGGCCGCACCTCCGTCCTTCTCGAAGTGTTGAGGTCATTGTCCGATGATTCCCCAATGACTCCCTTAACATTCTTCTTCGAGGAAAACTTCCTAAAGAAACTCATCTTACTCCTATAAATAAAATTCTAAAAAATTTAGTCCACAAATTTTTTGTCAACAAAACTTCATAAGATTGATAGCAACTACTCATATGGATGCTTAGAGGCCATAACAAGCATTCAAACTACTTAGAACTCTAAGAATTCAACATGCAAGCACATCTACAGCAGCACCAAGAGTAGCTAATTATTCAAAATATAAACCACTAAAGCAAAAACTAATTGGAGCAATGGAGGAGTCACATACCAAGTAGCAATCCCCCAAAACAGTTTTGGAAACGGAGCTTCGAGCAAAGAGATCGAAATCCGCGGGTTTGAGAGCAAGAACACGAGAGAGAGCTATGGTGATTTTTTTTTCTGGAGGTAGGAGATGACATGGGCTAAAGGGATAAGTGAGGAGGCCCACATGGGGACCACAACCCACCAGGGTGCGCCTGAGGTTGCTGGCGCGCCCTGGTGTCTTTTCGTCACCAAGGGCACCCCCTCTGATGTTATTTGTACCAGAAATTCAAAAATATTCAGAAAAAATCATATTAAATTTTCAGGGCATTCTGAGCACTTTTATTTTTGACCAATTTTTATTGCACGACAAATTCAGAAAACAGACTAAACATGGCATTTTATTTTATTTAACTAAGAAAAATAGAAAACAAAAGGTGGGAGCAGAAGGTTGTGCCTACTAAATTCATCAAATTCGTACCTCTCAAAAATGATCCATTAATAAGGTTGATCAAGTCTTATTAACAACCACTTTCGATTAGCATGAAACCGAAGAACTTTGTAAAACACTAAGTTACCTCAACGGGGATATGCATGTCCCCAACAATAAGTATTTCATATTTCTTTTTGGCATTAGGTAGAGGTAGTTGAAAACTTCCAATAGTAATTGTCGGAGACTTTTCAATAACATTAATACCATTGACTTGGAATTGTTTCTTCGGAAAATGCACCGTATGCTCATTACCATTGATATGAAAGGTGATCTTGCTTTTATTGCAATCAATAACAGCCCCTGCAGTATTCAAAAAGGGTCTACCAAGGATAATCAACATGTTGTCGTCCTCGGGCATCTCAAGTATAACAAAGTCTGTTAAGATAGTAACATTTGCAACAACAATGGGCACATCCTCACAAATACTGATAGGTATGGCAGTTGATTTATCAGATATTTGCAAAGATATTTCAGTAGGTGTGAGTTCATTCAAATCAAGTCTTTTATATAAAGAGAAAGGCATAACACTAACACCAACTCCTAAATCACACAAAGCAGTTTTGACATAATTTCTTTTGATGGAGCACGGTATAGTTGGTATTCCTGGGTCTCCAAGTTTTTTAGGTACTCCATCCTTAAAAGAATAATTAGCAAGCATGGTGGAGATTTCAGCTTCAGGTATCTTTCTCTTATTAGTGATGATGTCTTTCATGTATTTTGCATAAGGGGCCATCTTTAAAATATCAGTCAAGCGGGTGCGCAAAAAGACTGGCCTAAGCATTTCAGCAAAGCATTGAAATTCTTCATCGTATTTTTTCTTAGATGGTTTAGGTGGAAAGGGCATGGGTTTTTGAACCCATGGTTCTCTTTCTTTACCATGTTTTCTAGCCACAAAGTCTCTTTTATCATATCATTTATTTTTAGGTTGTGGGTTATCAAGATCAACAGCAGGTTCTATTTCAACATCATTATCTGGTTCTTTATCATTGTCTGATTGAGTGTCTTCATGAACATCATCATTATCTTTTTCATTATCACTAGGTGAATGTTCATTACCAGATTAAGTTTCAGCATCTGAGACAGAGACATCATTATTATCTTTGGGAGGTTTTTCTATTTCAGGTTCACTAGGTATGCAAAGTCCTATCATTTTTCTTTTTCTTCTTCCTTTTGAAAGGACTAGGTCCATCAGTATTAATTCTTTGAGAGTCTTGTTCAATTATTTTAGGGTGTCCCTCAGGATAAAGTGGTTCCAGAGTCATTCTACCTCCTCTAGTAATTACTCTAACAACATGATCATTTATATTATTATTCATTTCATTAAGCAATTCCCTTTGAGATTTAGCAACTTGTTCTAACTGAGTTTGAACCATAGAAGCATGTTTTCCTACACCCCAAACATCATTAGTGATTCTAAATAACAAGTCACTCAAGCGAGCAATCATATCAGAGTTGTATTTCAATTGTTTCATATCATTTGCATTGAAGTGATCTTGTTGGATGATGTACCTATCAAATTCATATAGGCATTGACTAGGGTGTTTATTGTAAGGGATGTCACTTTCATCAAACTTTATGAAAGAATTTACCTCTACCACCTGCGGCGGTGGCGTATCAAGTCCATGTATTTCTTCATTAGGTGGTAAATTCTTAACATCTTCAGCTTTAATACCTTTTTCCTTCATACATTTCTTTGCCTCTTGCATATCTTCAGGACTGAGAAATAAAATACCCATCTTTTTTGGAGTGGGTTTAGGCGGTGGTTCAGGAAGAGTCCAATCATCATAATTCTTCAATATATTATTTAATAATTCCTCAACTTGTTCAATAGTTTGTTCCCTGAAAACACAACCAACACAACTATCTAGGAAGTCCCTAGAAGCATCAGTTAGTCCATTATAGAAGATATCAAGTATTTCATTTTTCTTAAGAGGAGAAGCCTCCCCCAAGCTTGTGGGAGACTCTCTTCTTCAATTTGCACAAAGTTAAATATTTCCTGTAAGGCAGCTTGTTTCTTATGAGCAGGAAAATATTTTTCAGAGAAGTAGTAAATCATATCCTGGGGACTACGCACACAACCAGGAGCAATAGTATTGTACCATATCTTAGCATCACCCTTTAATGAGAACAAAAATAATTTGAGGATATAGTAATAGCAAATTTTCTCATCATGAGCAAAAAGGGTGGCTATATCATTTAATTTAGTACGATGTGCCATTACAGTTTCAGTTTCATAGCCATGAAAAGGATCAGATTCAACCAAAGTAATTAACTCTGGGTCGACAGAGTTCATAATCCTTATCAGTAACAAAGATAGGTGAAGTAGCAAACTTAGGATCACATTTCATTCTAGCATTCAAAGATTTTTCTTTCAGTTTGCATAATAATTTCTTAAGATCATCCCTATCATTGCAAGCAAGAAAGTCTCTAGCTATCTCCTCATCCATAACATAACCCTCAGGTATCTTAGGCAATTCAAATCTAGGAGAGCTAGGTCTAATAGGTGTTTCATAATTTTCAGTTTCAAAGACTTCATCAATTTCAATAACTTTAGCTCTAGCAATTTGTCCATCGAGAAATTCACCTAGTGGCACATTATCATCAAGCAAGGTACTAGCATCATCATGAGTATCATTCATAGCAGAAGTAGCATCATCAACAACCAGCGAGCCTACGAAGGAATTACTCACTCCCGGTGGGGAGCATCATGGAATTGGTGATGGAGGATGGTTGGTGATGATGAAGACCGAAGATTCCCCTCTCCGGAGCCCCGAACGGGCTCTAGATCTGGCCTCCTAATGAAGAATAGGAGGTGGCAGCAGCTCCGTATCGTAAAACGCAATGAAACTTCCTCTCCTATTTTTTTCTCCGAAAATAGGTATTTATGGAGTTGGAATTAGGGTCAGGGAGCACGAGGGGACCACAACCCACCAGGGCGCGCCTGGAGGGGGTGGCGCGCCCTGGTGTATCGTGGCCAACCAGGGCACCCCCTCCGGTGGTTCTTGGTTCCAGTATTTTTTATATATTCTGGAATAAATCTCCAAAAAGTTTCGTCCAAATCTGAGAACTTTTATTTTTGCACAAAAACAACACCCTGGTAGTTCTGCTGAAAATAGCGTCAGTCCGGGTTAGTTTCATTCAAATCATGCAAATTAGAGTCCAAAACAAGAGCAAAAGCGTTAGGAAAGGTAGATACGACGGAGACGTATCAGATGCGCGTCGGAAATGGTTCTAAGGTTGATGTGATCGTCGTCGGCACGCTCCCTCTATGTTTAACTTCGGGATTAGTTATGAACCTAAATATTGTTATTTGGTGCCTGCGTTAAGCATGAACATTATATCTGGATCTTTTTTATTGCGAGACGGTTATTCATTTAAGTAACAGAATAATGGTTGTTTTATTTATATGGATAATATCTTTTATGGTCATGCACCCCTTGTGAATGGTTTATTCTTATTGAATCTCGATCGTAGTGATACACATATTCATAATATTGATGCCAAAAGATGCAAAGTTAATGATGATAGTACCACATACTTGTGGCATTGCCGCTTAGGTCATATTGGTGTAAAGCGCATGAAGAAACTCCATGCTGATGGACTTTTGGAATCACTTGATACATGTACAAGATGACTAAAACCCCATTTTCTGGTACAACGGAGCGGGCTAGTGACTTGTTCGAAATAATACATACTGATGTATGCGGTCCGATGAGTGTTGAAGCACGTGGTGGATATCGTTATCTTCTTACCTTCACATATGATTTGAGTAGATATGGGTATATTTACTTAATGAAACACAAGTCTAAAACATTTGAAAAGTTCAAGGAATTTCAAAGTGAAGTGGAGAATCATCGTAATAAGAAAATAAAGTTTCTACGATCTCATCGTGGAGGTGAATATTTGAGTTACGAGTTTGGCGCTCATTTAAGACAATGTGGAATTCTTTCACAACTCACGCCACCGGGAATACAACAGCGTAATGGTGTGTCCGAATGTCGTAATCGTACTTTTTTAGATATGGTGCATTCTATGATGTCTCTTACCGATTTGCCACTATCATTTTGGGGTTATGCATTAGAGACAGCCGCATTCACTTTAAATAGGGCACCGTCTAAGTCCGTTGAGACGACACCATATGAATTATGGTTTGGAAAGAAACCTAACCTGTCGTTTCTTACAGTTTGGGGATGCGATGCTTATGTTAAGAGGCTTCAGCCTGATAAGCTCGAACCCAAAGCGGAGAAGTGCATCTTCATAGGATACCCTAAAGAGACCATTGGGTATACCTTCTATCACAGATCCAAGGGCAAGATCTTTGTTGCTAAAAATGGGTCCTTTCTAGAGAAGGAGTTTTTCTCAAAAGAAGTGAGTGGGAGGAAAGTAGAACTTGATGAGGTAATCGTACCTTCTCTCGAACTGGAGAGTAGCACATCACAGAAAGCAGTTCCCATGATGCCTACACCAACCCGAGAGGAAGCTAATGATGATGATCATGAAACTTTGGATCAAGTTACTACTGAACTTTGTAGGTCGACCAGGACACGTTCCGCACCAGAGTGTTACGGTAATCCCGTCCTGGAAGTCATGTTGTTAGACAATGGCGAACCTACGAACTATGAAGAAGCAATAATGAGCCTGGATTCCGACAAATGGCTTGAGGCCATGAAATCCGAGATAGGATCCATGTATGAGAACAAAGTATGGACTTTGGTGGACTTGCCCATTGACCAGCAATCCATTGAGAATAAATGGATCTCTAAGAAGAAGACGGACGCGGATGGTAATGTTACCGTCTATAAAGCTCGACTTGTCGCAAAGTGTTTTCAACAAATTCAAGGAGTTTACTACGATGAGACTTTCTCACCCGTAGCGATGCTGAAGTCTGTTAGAATTATGTTAGCAATTGCCGCATACTATGATTATAAAATCTGGCAGATGGACGTCAAAATAGTGTTCCTTAATGGTTTCCTTAAGGAAGAGTTGTATATGATGCAACCGGAAGGTTTTGTCGATCCTAAGGATGCTAACAAAGTGTACAAGCTCCAGCGATCCATTTATGGACTGGTGCAAGCATTTAGGAGTTGGAATATACGCTTTGATAAGGTGATCAAAGCTTTTGGTTTATACAAAGTTTATGAAGAAACTTGTATTTACAAGAAAGTGAGTGGGAGCTCTACAGCATTTCTGATAGTATATGTGGATGACATTATGTTGATTGGAAATGATGTAGAATTTCTGGAAAACATAAAGGGTTGTTTGAAAGGAGTTTTTCAAAGGAAGACCTGGGTAAAGCTGCTTCCATATTGGGCATCAAGATCTATAGAGATAGATCAAGACGCCTGGTAAGATTTTCACACAGCACATACCTTGACAAGATTTTGAAGGAGTTCAAAATGGATTAGTCACAGAAGGAGTTCTTTACTATATTGTAAGGTGTGAAGTTGAGTAAGACTCAAGGCTCGACCATGGCGGAAGAAAGAGAAAGGATGAAAGTCGTCCTCTATGCTTCAGCCATAGGCTCTATAATGTATGCCATGCTGTGTGCCAGACCTGATGTGTGCCTTGCCCTGAGTCTGGCAAGGGGGTACAAAGTGATCCAGGAGTGGATCACTGGACAGCAGTCAAAATTATCCTTAGGTGCCTAAAGAGGACTAAGGAAATGTTTCTCGGTTATGGAGGTGATAAAGAGTTCGTCATAAAGGGTTACGTCGATGCAAGCTTTGACACCGATCCGGATGACTCGAAGTCGCAAACCGAATATGTATAGTGGGGCAGTCATTTGGAATAGCTCCAAGTGGGCCTGGTAGTAGCATCTACAGTATGACATAGAGATTTGCAAAGTACACACGGATCTGAATGTTGCGGACCCGTTGACTAAAACCTCTCTCACAAGCAAAGCATGATCAAACCCCAGAACTCATTAGGGGTTGATCACATAGCGATGTGAACTAGATTATTGACTGTAGTGCAAGTGGGAGACTGTTGGAAATATGCCCTAAAGGAAATAGTAAAATGGTTATTATCATATTTCCCATTCATGATAAATGTTTATTATTCATGCTAGAATTGTATTGATCGGAAACTTAAATACATGTGTGAATACATAAACTACACCGTGTCCCTAGTAAGCCTCTACTAGACTAGCTCGTTGATCAAAGATGGTTATGGTTTCCTAACCATAGACATGAGTTGTCATTTGATAACGGGGTCACATCATTAGGAGAATGATGTGATGGACAGACCCAACCGTAAGCTTAGCATCAGATCATTTAGTTATTTGCTATAGCTTTCTTCATGTCAAGTATCAGTTCCTTAGACCATGAGATCATGCCACTCCCGAATACTGGAGGAATGCCTTGTGTGCTATCAAATGTCACTTCGTAACTGGGTGATCATAAAGGTGCTCTACAGGTATCTCCGAAGGTGTCTGTTGGGTTGCATGGATCGAGACTGGGATTTGTTGCTCCGTGTGATGGAGAGATATCTCTGGGCCCTCTCGGTAATGGAACATCATAAGAAGCTTCATGTGACTAATGAGTTTAGTCACGGGATCTTGTATTACGGAATGAGTAAAGAGACTTGTCGGTAACGAGATTGAACTAGGCATGGAGATACCGACGATCGAATCTCGGGCAAGTAACATATCGCCGGACAAAGGGAATTGCATACGGGATTGCCTGAATCCTTGACATCGTGGTTCAACCGATAAAGATCATCATTGAATATGTAGGAATCAATATGGGCATCCAGGTCCTGCTATTGGTTATTGACCGGAGAGGAGTCCCGGTCATGTCTACATGATTCTCGAACCCGTAGGGTCGCACGCTTAACTTTCGGTAGCACTAGGGTAGTATTGAGATATTAATAGTGGAAAGTCCGAAGGTTGTTCAAAGTCCTGGATGGGGTCCAGGACGTCACGAGGAGGTCCGGAATAGCCCGGAGGTAAAGATTCATATATGGAAAGTTGTTATCGGGGTTCCGGAAAAAGTTTGAGTTTTTTCGATATTGTATCGGGAAGATTCTAGAAGGTTCTGGAGTGGAACCCACCTGCATGGAGGGACCCACATGAATGTGGGTAGTGGGTAAAGTCCCCACAACCTGGTCTAGGCTCACCAAGATCCTCCCTTAAAAGAAATAGTATCATATCCTGAAGGGATAAGATCAGGATGCCTAAAAAACGGGGATAGCGATCGGTGGGGAAGGAAAGGAGGGATTTCCTTCCTCCTCCTTTCACCAACGACCCTACGGCCTTGGAGGGCAAGCCACCATCCCCCTCCACGCCTATATAAAGGTGGGGAGACATTGGGGGCAGCCCCATTCGACCCTTGCCCGTTACCTCTCCCAACTCCTCCCATGTTTCACCGGTACGCGCTTGGCGAAGCCCTGCCGGAATTCCACTGCCACCACCACACCGTCGTGTTGGTTCAGACCTCATCTACCTCCTCTCCCTCCCTTGCTGGATCAAGAAGGAGAGGACTCCGCCGAGCCGTACGTGTGCTAAACTCAGAGGTGCCGTCCGTTCGGCACTAGATCAGATTGGATCGCAATTGGATCGTGAAGAGTACGACTACATCAATCGTGTTATGATGCTAACACTTTTGGTCTAAAAGTGTATGTAGACACACTCCCCTTTCGTTGATTTACATCTCCATAGATAGATCTTGGGTGTTTCGTAGGAATTTTTTTATTTTCATGCAACGTTCCCCATCACTACATGCAAGAAATATAGGTTATGGTCAAAGATTCAACTTGCCAGGTATTGACGATGTTTCTTCAATCTCACAGCCTTGGTAAAGCTAATCTTCGCTCTTCGAACAACCAACCATAGATAAAGAGTTTACATAAACAACCATATAATACAAAATGAACATACAGTAAGTGTAGTGCATGGTGTGAGTGTAGATTGTGTTGTGAGATTATGTGTCATGTGTCAACTCATGAAGAGTTATGGAAACAACGTACTAATCCCTCTGTTCCTAAATATATTAATCCCTATGTTCCTAAATATAAGTCTTTTTAGAGATTCCACTATGGACTACATACCACTATGGACTACATACGGAGCAAAATGAGTGAATCTACACTCTAAAATATGTCTATATACATCTGTATCTAGTTTATAGTGGAATCTCTAAACAGACTTATATTTAGGAACGGAGGGAGTAGTTTTCACTTGGAATACATGTGACATAAGGGTTCACATGCACGTGGTATCAATTGAATAGGTTCATCACACAAGGAGTATGTGATGCAAGGTTGCACTGACATATTCAGTTGACAAAAGGAATCTTTGCAACTAGATGCATGGTCTATGAACCATGTCTGACAAGTTCATGTTTAAGTTTGAATGACAATTCAAACTTGAATGTCCTCTCTGGATTTGAATTCACACTCACTTTTCTTTGGTTTCATTTGAAGTTCAAATTTAATTTGACTTGGTTGAATTCATATTTGAGTTTGAACTGGTTTGAACTCTTGAATTTCATATTTGAATTTGAATTAGTTGAAATAATTTTAGTTAGATTCAAATATTTTGAACAGGTTCATTTGAGTTCATATCATGGTTTGGTTTATAATATTTGGATTTGGATTAGGTTTAACTTGTTTGAATTCAAATTTAATTGAGTTTAAAATTGGATTCTAATTAAGTGTGAATGTGTAAAGTTAGGTTCAAGTTCAAATGAATTCATATTTGATTAAGGTTCGTTCATGAATTCATTTGCAAAAGGTTTCATTTAATTTGAATTAAGTAAATGGATTATAAGTTCTATTTAAACTAATATCAAAATAAGTTTGAATTTCTTACGTCAATTGTGATCCAACTAATTACTAAAGTTTTATTCAGGTTACTATATTACAATGCAAAAAAGATTTACCCAATTTAAGTCTATGTTTTAAAAGTTATATCCCTTTTAAGTTTGAATTTAATTTGAAACAAAGACTCTGTTGAACTACTTTGAATTTTCAAAGTTTTAAACTATTCAAATTTGAATTACAGTGGGCTAAGTTAAAACTAAAATTCACTAGGTTTATTCTGAAAAAAGAATTTTTAAATTGGACTTATAATTTTCAATCTAAACCCTATTTAAGTTGGAATTGGATCTATTTGAATTTGAAATCTAAACTATTCAAAATTTAAATTTTATTGTTTTGGATGAAAGGTTTAATCCTAAGGATTATTCTACAAAACAATGGAAAACCTTGGCATCATTTTTTCGACATTTTCATTCCTTCATCAATAGTTAGCCAAATGCCTACTAAACTCATCAACACATCTAGGTTCGCGTGTACCCACGTGCATAAAAATATTTGGTTGGCTGCTCCACATGGATTGGCTCAACTCGCGACAAAACCCTCCAGCGGAAAACGAGATGATCGACCACGATGACAGCCCAATGTGTGGCCTATTGCGTGAGTCTCGCAACCATGTCTTCTTTGAATGCAGCCTTGTCATCTCGGTCTAGGATAAAGTGGACATCATGCCGGCCTCCGCAGATCAACAACCTATGGATGGGTTCGGTGAATCCTTAGCTACCCCCCGACATAAAACCCTTTGTATTTGCACGAATTTGTAATGAAAATTCAGGTACATGTTTAATCTTTGTATAAACAACCACTGGTACAGCGAGGTGTTATACAAACGGTTTTTAACCCCTTTCCACGACGGCATTTGAAACCGTCGCCAAGTGAGTGTGGGCGATAGGGGGTTCCTTCCCACACGACCCAGAAACCATCGGGGATATGCCCTCCTGGCACACACGCTCGGCAAAATGAGGTCGTGTGCGACCAGCGAGCGCTCAAATACGGTTATACATATAGTAGTGCTAAAAAATACAATTATACAGGCGAAATCATTTCCGGTCGTAAGTACATCCCACACAGTCAGTCCCCGCTAAACGTTTCCGTTTATATATATATCCCACACAGTCGCTCCAAGGAAAACGTTTCCGTTCGCAGGTACATCACACACAATTTTCCCCGTTAAATCATTTGTGATAGCATTGCCATTGCACACAATATTAACAATTTTATCGTTTGCGTTATTGAATGCATCACACACGGTGCGCAGAAGAAACTGTGTGGCAAAGGCTGTCCATCACACACAGTTTTTATGTGGTAAACGTTTGCGCAAGGTGGCCTAACGCAAATAGTTTTCAAGAGAATGTCGTGTGTGATTGTTCATTGATCCAACATGGTTTATTCCTAGAAACTATGTGCGTTGCATGAGGTCATCGCCCACGGTGTTTTCTCAATAACCGTTTGCAATAAAAAAACAATTAGCAGGCTAATTGGCCATTAGCAGGCTAATTGCCCTATTATTAATAATCCATTTATTAATCTAATTGACATTCATATTAAGCACATAATATATTTCATTTCCATATTAAGGAAGTAGGATTTCATAATTGAAATACATCAGAGTACAACATGATATAGCTTCAGCACTCAGCTACCCCATTACACAACTGCACCAGCACCAAGTTTCACATGCAACATCTAGAACCTTTCGAAATTAGCATCATAGATGGTACATAGACAGATGCATCTCATCTGGAAAACTGCTAAAGCGGAAGGCGAATATTGAGCCTTCATTCATGTTGACGGTCTTTGCAACTTTAGGCCAGTGCCTGTGGATGATTGACCTTCCATCCTTCGTCCTCTTCGGGAACACTTCAATATTGAACCGTGGGTGTTGTACGAAAACCTTCCTCGCCTCCTGACCATAGAGGTGGTTTGAGAGGTAATCATCAGTGAACTGCTTTGGAAAGGCCTGAAAACAAGGATGTGCATAAATATCTTCTCTATATTGGAAATGGGGCAAAGGAATAAAAAAAAGGCAAGGTATAATAGTTAGTACCATCTTGTAGTGAACTGATGTCTTCTTCATTGTGCAGACAAAGATCTTGTTGTTTTTTGTCGCTAATTTCTTTATCCTAACAATCTTTCTGAGTTTCTTTACTTGATTGATATTCATGGACAACTCATTTCCCCATATGCAAAAATGGTCGAACAGTGGGTCAAAACCTCTGACAGCAGGACCTACATGTGCAAGACCAAATTGTTAAAAACCTAAATATTAGAATGGTTCCTGCAATTGCACAATAATGTGCTATTAGACAACGGACCATGCACGTGCTAACCTCGATTGTAAACCTCAGTGCTTCCCATTGTTTCCCTGCAACACATATAAGGTAGTTAGTCATCAGGTTAAGTAAGGGTTCGCATGCTATTAGTAAAATATATTGATGAAAAATAAGCACATTGCAGATTCATCAGATTAATTCAAGCCACATGGGAAACCCATTTATCCAAACCAAGCATGATTAAGAACAAGGAAATATAGCACTTGTATATGTTTCTCATGTATTAAGTGCAGCCAAATTCGATTTATTCCTCACATGCACAACAATACAAAATTTTACCCACGACAATTGGACATCGCATTGCAGAATTGAACCAAGCAGTTAACTAAACACCACAACAAATGAACCAAACATTAACTGAGCACCACATTACACAATATAACATACTCCTAATAGAAGATCAGACAGTTAACCAAACCAAGCATGCTTAACAACTTGGAAATATAGCAATTGTATTTGTTTCTCATGTATTTAGTACAGCCAAATTCAATTTATTCCTCACATGGTATACAATAACAGAATGCACCCACAACAATTCAACATCGCATTGCAAAATTAAACCAAACAGTTAACTAAACACCACAACAAATGAACCAAACGTTAACTGAGCACCACATTGCACAATATAACATACTCCTAATAGAAGATCAGACAGTTAACCAAACCAAGCATGCTTAGCAACTTGGAAATATAGCAATTGTATTTGTTTCTCATGTATTTAGTACAGCCAAATTCGATTTACTTCTCACATGGTATACAATAACAGAATGCACCCACAACTATTGAACATCGCATTGCAGAATTGAACCAAACTGTTAACTAAACACCACAACAAATGAACCAAACATTAACTGAGCACCACATTGCACAATGTATAACCAAACCAAGCATGCTTGACAACTTGGAAATATAGCAATTGTATTAGTTTCTCATGTATTTTGTAAAGATAAATTCGATTTATTTCTCACATGGAAGACAATACAAAATTGCAGCCTGAAGAATTGAACATCACATTTGCAGAATTAAACCAAACAGTTAACTGAAGATGACAACTAATTAACCAAACAGTTAATAAGTGAGCACAACACTGCACGACATATAGAACATATACACTAAAGCAACAGATTGCATGGTAAAATTAGATAGCACAATTCACTAGAATTTGTTAAGGAAAGGGAGGAGCAGCACACGCAACGGGTAAACCGAGCATGCTTAACCGGCGTAGCTACCAAATGACAAGGTGCTCCTCCAAGATCTGGGGGTCGGCACGAATGGCAGCCATCGCGACCTCATCCGCGTGTGCGGCCGCGATTTGCTTCTCCGCTGCCAAATGCTCCTTGAGCTCCTGGCTATACTGCGTGCACCATGGCTTAGGGTGGCGCTTATTTGGTGGAGGGGTCGGTGATTTGGGCGGAAGGTGTCGCGCCGGCGGTCGGGGCATGTGGGATGTGGAAGGAGGAGGAGGATGGGGGTCGGGTGTGGATTACCTGCCTGGATAGACGAGGCCGAGCAGCGTGAAGGAGGGTCGCCGGCAAGGAGGCGGCGCTGCAAGCAAGGAGTGAAGGTTTCAACTTGGAAAGGAAGGCAGAAATAGGGGAAATGTGGCTTTTAGTAAGGGGGGCGGGGAGGTAGATATTTCCGCGGAAGCCGAAAATTTTGAATCGGTTCAGCGAAATAACTGGCGCGCAAAGTGTCATCAGACACAGTCCCTTATTCAGAACTGTGTAAGATGTGTGAACATCACAAACGATTCAGATAGCTTAACCCGTGTGTGATGAGTTTGAACGTCAAAAATTTTGGTTCGAATTTCCCTGGTTACCGTGGTCATCCACGTCATTGCATAATTTGGGTACACAAAGGAGACTACAGCACACCCACACTTCTTAATCGAGCAAGTTCAGCAATTAAACAGAGCTAGCTGACCTAAACATTACTCTAACAAATTAACGACCGGCGCTCTTAATTAAACAAAATAAAGAGTACTACTATGGCTGGTGCTCGTCGATCTCCGCTGCCTCCTCCATGTCCAGCTCGCGCCCAACGGTCTCCTGGGGAAGGGGCTCCATGGCATCCATTGCACCATACTCGGCAAGCATCTCGCCATCCGCATCCGCCATCTCTTTGGAAAAGGCCGCCACGAGCTGGGCGTGGGCGGCCGCGATCTAGGCTTGGACGGGCTCCGTCGTGGCAAGGTATGCGGCAGAGGAACGGACGGCTGCTCGAACGCTCTTGGCGATTGCCAACTCTTCGGCCGTGGGTTGCCGACCGTTGTCGGAGAAGCTTCGTTCAATTTGTGCGGTGACCGCCGCGAGCTGGGCGTGGGCGGCCTCGACATGGTCGTGGGCGGCCACCATCAGGGATAAGGCCGCCGCCGCGGAACGGACAGCTGCTGTGCCGCTCTCGCTAGTTGCTATCCCCGACGCAGATGTTGCTGCCGCCACCTGAGAAGCAACAGCGGCCGTTTGGCTGCCTTGGCCACCCGGTCGCAGATTGCGGTTGTGCTCATGCACCTTGTTAGCACGCGCATGGCGGCTGCGGCCGCGCTCTCGCCGGAGTGGGCCGCCGAAGTTGCCCTCACGACGCGGGTCCATGTCCCCATCTTTCACCGGCGACGATTGAACAGTGAAATGATATTTGGGGAGCGAGCTAGTGTGCTTGACACGCCGGCTGTGGACTGTAGCCGACGCACCTTCTCGCGTAAGCCATAGGCGTACTATACACCGGCGGTGCTCCAGGATATTTTGTACTGCATCTCACAGGGTTGGTGATAATAAACTGTGTGGGATCTACTTGATTTTTCATCTTGATTTGAATTACATAATGGGGTCACAGCGGCAATGGACGGTGTTTGAATTGCTAGAACTTTTATCTGCAGTGAACATGCAACTATATGTGTGTCGCAAAAGAATTGGAATTATTCAAGGTTCGTTTGGACATTTTATACATTAAATTGGTTTTCTAGCCATTTCAGGTGCACAATTCAAAATTAAACTACATGCACATGCTCCGGTGCACCAACATGGGTTGTAAAATCATATATGTGTCCATGGGTTTATGCTTATGTCCCATGCAAGAAATGGGGATGAATTTCGAACACCACGGCACCGTGGCTCTCCGGCAAATGTTGAGGTACTTGCTTTTGTAATTCTAGTAAATCCAAAACCCGTCTGAAATTCATGAACCTTGGCATGCTATCATGGAATGGTATCAACATGCTGGGGTAAAAAATATTGTCCCATTTGGGGCAGGTTATGGTATAAGCTTCTAACAAACCAGAGCTTCTCAGAAGAAGCCTCATGGTTCCGTTAGGGAAACGTGTCACCTTTGTGGACAAAACGATATTCGTCGCCTCTTCTTCCTTTCAATTTTTTTCCTGGTGTCAAATAGAACAACAGGAGTGTCGTGTTAAATTTTGGATTTTTTCGGGGATCGTTTGGACATTTTTATACGTTAACTGAGTTTTCTAGGCATTTATGTGCATAATTCAAAATTGAACTACATGCACATGCTCTAGTCCATAAAAACGGGTTGCAAAATCAAATGTTTGTCCTTGGTTGCAAGCTTAGGTCACATGCAAGAAATGAGAAAGAATGTCAAACACCTTGACACTGTCGCTCGACCGCTAACATTGAGATACATGGTTTTAAAATTCTAGTAAATCGAAAACTCGTCTGAAATTCATGAAACTTGACATGATATCATGGAACGGCATCGACATGCCGTGGTAAAAATATTGTCCCATTTGGGGCAGGTTTGGGTATAAGCTTCTCGCAAGCCAGAGCTTCTCTCACAACAAGCCTGATGGTTTCGGTAGGGAACGTGTCACCTTGAGGGACGAAACGATATCTATTGCCTCTAATTACTTTCAAAAAAATTCTCGTGTCAAAATAGAACAACACGAGTGTTGTGTCAATTTTTGGGATTTTTCGGGGTTCGCTTGGACATTTTTATACATTAACTGAGTTTTCTATGCATTCATGTGCATAATTCAAATTTGAACTACATGCACATGCTCCAGTGCATATAAATTGGTTCAAAATTGGAATGTGTGTCCTTGGTTACATGCTTAAGTCCCATGCAAGAAATGAGAATGAACGTCAAACACCTTGCCACCGTCACTCGGCCGCTAACATTGAGATACATGGTTTTTAAATTCTAGTAAATCGAAAATGCGTCTGAAATTTATGAAACTTGACATGCTAGCATGGAACGGCATCAACATGCAGTGGTAAAAATATTGTCCCATTTGGGGCAGGTTGGGGTATATAAGCTTCTCACAAACCAGAGCTTCTCACAACAAGCCTCATGGTTACGGTAGGGAACGTTTCACCTTTCTGGACGAAACGATATCCGTTGCCTCTTCTTGATTTCAATTTTTTTTCTAGTGTCAACATAGAACAACATGAATGTTGTGTTAATTTTAGTAATTTTTTGGGGCTCGTTTGGACATTTTTATACATTAACTGAGTTTTCTATGCATTTATGTGCATAATTCAAATTTGAACTACAGGCACATGCTCTAATGCATATAAATTGGTTGAACATTCAAATCTGTGTCCTTGGTTGCATGCTTAGGTCCCATGCAAGAAATGAGAATGAATGTCAAACACCCTGCCACCGTCACTCGGCCACAAACATTGAGATACCTGGTTTTTAAATTCTAGTAGACCCAAAACTCGCCTGAAATTCATAAAACTTGGCATGCTATCATGGAGCGGCATCAACATGTCGTGGTAAAATTTTTGTCCCATTTGGGGCAGATTTGGGTATATAAGCTTCTCACAAACCAGAGCTTCTCACAACAAGCCTCATGGTTACGGTAGGGAACGTTTCACCTTTCTGGACGAAACGATATCCGTTGCCTCTTCTTGATTTCAATTTTTTTCTAGTGTCAACATAGAACAACATGAGTGTTGTGTTAATTTTAGGAATTTTTTTTCTAGTGTCAACATAGAACAACATGACCACAACAAAATCCCCATGATACTGCATGATAACCAGGAATTCACCTCACAGGAATCAAAGGTGGAAATCCTTTCCTCTTTCTTTTCTGCCATTCTTGGAGTATCTTCTTCTCCAACCTGGAATTTCTCGCTCCAAAACCTATACCCCTCACTCACACCCTAGTTGTTACACCTAGACTCCCCTTTCTCGAGGCAGGAAGTTTATGACGCCTTCACAGACATGGACCTCATGACTAGCCCCGGACCAAATGAGTTTGGGCCGGGGTTTTATCAGAAATTTTGGTCGATCCTTAAACAGAAAGTCTCAGACCTCTTTAACAGCTTCTACAATCACTCTGCCGATATCTCCTGTATTAACAGAGCGTACATTGTTCTCCTCCAAAAAGGGGGACGCCCCCCCCTTCTCTTGACGCTTTTCACCCTATCTCGCTCCAAAATTGCCCGGCTAAAGCACTCGCTAAGCTTCTCACAAACCGACTCAAACCTGTCATCCCCTTGCTCATCCACTCGGCCAAACTGGTTTCCTCTCTAGGAGGACAATGTCAAAAAAATTCCTATACGCTGCAGATGTTCTCAACGTGTGTGCCAGAACCAAAGCGCCCACACTTGTGATTAAGCTCGATTTCTCGAAAGCCTTCGACTCGGTCAGCTGGCCCTCTCTCCTCTCTATTCTTAGGGCCAGAGGCTTCTCAGAAAAATGGATTAGTTGGATCGACACCTTGCTCCAATCTGGAAAAACCGCAATCTTGCTCAATGGTTCCCTAGGACCCTGGATTCAATGCAAAAATGGTCTAAGATAGGGCGACCCTCTCTCCCCCTTTCTATTTATCATTGTTCCTGGCGTTCTCCAATGAATGATTATTGACGCCTATGATCACCACCTCATTGCACACCCTGTCACAAACTCCATGCACTGCCCTGTTCTGTAATACGCAGACGACACGTTAATTATTATCAAAGCTGAAACAAATGCAGTGGCCCACCTCAAACGCATCCTTGACGACTTCTCTCTTGCCACTGGCCTCTCAATCAATTTCCAAAAAACAACGGTAGTCCCTATTAACGTCGCGCCTGATGTCGCCTCCCAAATGGCAAACACACTGGGCGCTGAAATTGTAGCTTTCCCCCAAAAATACCTCGGCCTCCCTCTCTCCCCCCATAAACTTCCCCCGCCGGCTTTCCAGCCAATCATTGACCGCTGCGATATTTACCTAGCTGGGTGGCGTGCCTTCTTGCTATCTTGTGGAGGTCGTCTTGTCCTTCTATCGGCTGTCCTCAATAGCCTGCCGACCTATTTTATGATGTGTTTCTCCCTGCCCATGAGTGTCCTTGAGGAGATAGATAAGCGTAGGAGAATTTTTTTCTGGTCTAACGATGACTCCTTCTCTGGGGCTAAGTGTCTGGTGTCGTGGGACCGAGTTTGTATGCCCAAGCTTGCTGGTAGTCATGGGGTCAAAAACTTGCAAGCACAACACTTTTGCCTTATGTTGAAATTTGCATTCAAATTCTTGCATTCCCCCCTTTTTCCTTGGAAGGATTGGGTCCTCAACCATTCTCCAATGCATATAGGGTTAGGTAAAAATGCCTCATTCCTTGGTCGTGCTATTTTTAGACACCTTAATTTTCTACGCGAGATCTTGTGTGTGACCATTGGGGACGGCTCATCCACCTTCTTCTGGTTAGATCGTTGGGTTCTCCCTGAACCCCTGTGCATTGCTTTCACTGCTCTATTTACTCACCATACAAAGCCTAATGCACTTGTAGCCACTATAATGATGGATGGGACCGATCTGGGCTTGCGTAGCCGGCTAACCTTAACTGCTTCCAATGAACTTGCTTCCTTGAGATTACTGTTGCAGGATGTCAGTCTGCAGGTGCACCCGACGTCAGGACCTTGCTTAATGACGCCGCCTTCACCACCAAGGGTGCCTACAATGCGATGGCTTCTCAGCTTGCCGACCCCACTCTTGCTCACATATGGGACTCGCGTGTCCCTAGCCGAGTTAGGGTGTTCGGCTGGCTCTTCTACCTTGACCGGATCAACACATGGGCAAATCTGCACCGCAAGTCCATCATCGACTCTGCCGCCTGCCCCCGATGCGCGGCCGCGCCCGAAGACCGAGCACACCTTTTCTTCCACTATTCGGCAGCTCGTGCCATTTGGGATGCCATCGATCTTCACCCATGCTCAACCCCCTTTGCAGATCTTTGGATCTCTCATGGGCGCTCGGGTCTCCCTGAGTCGGTGTGGCCTTTCATTCTTCTTTTTATCATTTGGAAAATTTGGGACGCTCGTAACGCTAAAACCTTTAGGAATTTAGATGTCTCACCGCATGATGTTATTAGGGGTATCATTGCGGATCTCACGCTGTGGTCTCACCGCCTTAAGAAGCTGGAGGACAAAGTTCACGCCGGCTTGTGGCGGGACTATTTTACTTCTCGCCTTGTCTAGTTTGTAACAAAATACTTTTGAAATATACTCAGGTGGGGAGTCCCCCCCCCCCCCCCCCCCCCCCCCCCCCCCCCCCCCCCCCCCCCCCCCCCCCCCCCCCCCCCCGCCCCCCCCGTTTGACAGTTTCAAAAAAATTCCAGGTGGGCGTTCTCTCCCCCCGTGAAGTTTTGAAAAAAAATACCTGCTGAAAAATTCAGGTGGGCATTCTCTCCCCCGTGAAGTTTTGAAAAAACGCCAGCTGAACGGCCTCCCCGCGCATTTCTGGGCAGAGCTCCATAGGCGTAGGGACGAACGGACGCCACCTGATCTCCCGCACCGGCACCGATGGAGCTACCTAGCTTTGCCAAAATTAGCGCGAGGGGTCAACGAGAGCCAGCCCTGGAGGGGGGCCATGCCCCCCCGCCGGTTGAGCAGAGGGAGGCAGCGAGCGAGGGAGGGAGCCACGGCGCGGGGGTGTGGGGGAGCCTGATGGGGTCGTGGCGCAAGGCCTACGGCGCCCTCAAGGACTCCACCAGGGTCGGCCTCGCCAAGGTCCACAGACTTCAAGGTCAGCCGGCCACCAACGCATTACGCATGCATGCATGCGTTGATTCCTCGTGCGGTTAAATTTCTCTTTTCAATGTGAATTCCCTACCACAATCGATGTGTGGGCAGTTCACCTGCAAAATTACAATCTAGCTAGCTTTTGCTTGGGTTTGACAGGATTTGGATATTGCCATTGTCAAGGCGACCAACCACGTGGAATGCCCTCCCAAGGAGCGCCACGTCAGAAGTGAGCAACCAATCCGCTCTTCCATTGCCTAGCAAATTACTCTTCTTCTTCTTCTTCTTCTTTTTTGTTTTGCCTAGCTCGTCAGGTTCATCTTTGTAAGCTTGCGATTTAGTCGTCTCGCATTGTTGCAGAAATATTCTTGGCAACCTCGGTGACCCGCCCTCGCGCCGATGTCGCCTACTGCATATACGCCTTGTCCGGAAGGCTGTCCAGGACAAAGAATTGGACAGTGGGTGTCCTTCCTCATTGCCTCCTATCAATTTCCCTCATCTTCCATTCTCATAGTCTAGGTTAGAAATTAAACCATGTTTCTAGCCTTCTTGTCAGCTCATTAACCACTGCATTGTTCATGCCGTCTTATTGTAGGTCGCTTTGAAGACATTGGTAGTGATACACAGGCTTCTGCGAGAAGGCGATCCTACTTTCAAGGAGGAGTTCCTGGCCCACTCACACAGAAGAAACCTTTTGCACATGGCGAGTTTCAAGGATGGCTCGAGGCCATTAGGTTGGTCCCTTGCAATGCCTCCTTCTTTTCCTCCCAGGAACAGGGAAAAAGATGTGAAACATCCTTGCATCAAGGAGGCAAGATACCCCCAAGGCAATGGCATTTCCCGATTCTTGATCGGTAGAAATGGCGCCTCAACTGATTCACCTTGTTCTTGATCTTGGCAGCTTGGGATTGCTCCGCGTGGGTTCGCACCTACGCGCTCTTCCTGGAGGAACGACTCGAGTGCTTTAGGAATCTAAAATACGACATCGAAACCGAGTGTCTGATGAGATCTCCCCAGCATTCTGCCAAGGTAGGGACTATGTCTTTTCAGCAATCGTGGCGGCGAAATTTTGTTTGTTTGCCTTGTGCGGATGGGAAGGTTGTGATCCTGAGAAATGCAGGCACATAGTAGAACCAGGACGCTGCCTTGCCTTGATCTTATGGAGCATTTGCCTTCATTGCAGCAGCTGCTCTTCAGGCTTATGGGCTGCCAGGTCTGATCACTGCCCTGTTACGCTACTGGCTCTGAGAACTGTTTACTAGCTGAATTCATGTTTTCACCTTTGCAGCCTGAAGGTTTAGCATGCTCAAATTACCTTATTCAATATGCATTAGCCTTGGTATATACCACAAGCCTTTTTTTAACTACAAAGGTTGTCGTTTCCATTTTACAAGATATCATTTGATCTAAGATATCTTATGGCGGTGTGTCGCATGCGACAGGCTTTGGAGGAGAGCTTTAAAATATATTGCGCAATCAATGATGGAATCATCAACCTTGTTGATATGGTAAAGTGATTTTTTCATGACACTGTATTTGTTAATATCTCTGAAGTATAACCATAGTTTTCCGGATCTCATTGTTATGATCCAGTTCTTCGAGATGCCGAGGTATGATGCTATCAAGGCTCTTGCAATCTATAAAAGGACTAGCATGCAGGTCTGTCATCTTCTTTATGCCAAATTTGTACCCTGTTATTGCTTTGAATTCTAGCATTGAATTTTTGTCTAATCCACAGGCAGAAAACCTTGCTGATTTTTACGAATTCTGTAAGGATCTTGAGCTTGCCAAGACATTCCAGTTTCCTACTCTCAGACAGGTCGGTTCCTCATCATCCTTCTGCACATCTCTTCACCTTGATCTTGAACAATGGAAGGGTAAATGACTAACTTCTTCATCTCATGAGCATGGTGTTCTAATGTGCTTTTCATCGCGCAATGTTCTACAGCCACCCCCATCATTTCTTGCAGCCATGGAGGAGTACATCAGAGAAGCGCCACGTCCCACAATCAGGAGACTGGTGAGTGCAGTCCTGTTCTACAAATAAGCGCAAGTGGCACAGCAGTTCTGTTGTAACACTCTGCTTGGCAACTCTTCCTGTTGCCAAAACAGGAGAGTGAGGAGAGGAAGCTACTAACCTACAGCCAGGAAGCTCCAACAGAACCCAAAAAGCTGGCGGAAGAAAAGAAAGAAGAACCTACAGAGCTTGAACAAGAACCGGTGCCTGACCCTACGCCTGAGCCTGAACAACAACCGCTGGCAATGGAAACCACTGGAGATTTACTCGTATTTTCCTCTCCATAAGGTTTTTTTCCAGCCCATTTCTGTTCATCTCCTCTGAATCTCACTACTGTCCTTTCCTGCTTGCATGGTTTATGCAGAACCTGGATGAGGAGGTGAATCCCTTTGTCGTGGATCTTGCTGAAGACAACACGCTTGCACTCGCTATTGTGGCACCAGGTACAGAAGAAGATCGACATATATCCCTCTCCTGTCAAGCTCTCTCAAATAGCATCATAATATACGAGCATGGTTGCCCAAACATTGATCATCTAATGCCCAATTAACTTACCTGCGTTGTTGCTTGCTAACGTTCTTTGAGAAAGGGTGTCATCAGATGTTTTTGGTCTCTGATTGTAGGAGATGGAAGCAAAGCATCAGCTTGTCAAGATTTGTTTTCTGGCAGCACATCTGGGTGGGAGCTGGCCCTCGTCACTGCTCCAAGCCGCTACACCAGCCAACCAATTGAGACCAAATTGGTCAGCATAGTACCGTTGCTAGTTAGCTAGTTTCTGTTAGCTGAATTAATAGTCAGAACTCAGAAGACATTGCCCATGGCTGTAAAATTCAAACTGATCAGAATCACTTGCACATTTTCCATCTGATTAACAGGCTGGGGGCTTTGACATAATGATACTCAACAGCCTCTACAAAGATGGGGCGAGGAGGCAGCAGATCGCCAGTGTGACCAACAATGGCAGCCTTGGACAAGCCAACAACCCCTTCGAAACGAACGACCCTTTCGCCATGTCCAACAGCTTTGCGCCGCCTTCCAACGTCCAGCTGGCAATGGTGACCCAGCAGCAGCAATACTTCCAGGCTCAACAACATCAGCAGCAATACTACTACCAGCCCCAGCTGCAGCAGCAGCAGTATTTCCAGGCGCAGCAGCAGCAGCAGCCTCAGTATTGTGTGCATCCGGCAGGAACTTACAATCCGTTCGGTGACCCTTTCACTGACCTTGTAACACTGGCTGCTCCTCCAAAACAAGGCAATTTAAGTCTGCTCTGAACTGCCCGGCCCTGTTTCTGATCTCAGTCAATATAGATGGGTACTCCCATTCTCAGTAGAGCAACCAATACAAATTGATTCTTCTGCTGAGTAAAGATGATGTACAGTTGTACACTGCTGACCTTTGCAATATCCACATTTGGAGCAAACATGACAAGTACAACTGCATTTTTTATGCTAACTACATTGAATATTTCCCCAGCAGAGTAAAAAGAGATCAGAAATATAAACATGTCGGCAAAACTGAGCAAGCTAGACTATACGGCTGCTCTCATTTCATAATCTGTTCCAAAAAGAATGGGCTGAACGTGACAAAAACCCTGTTCCTCAAGAGATGGGAGCTAGGAAACTAAAAAGGGAAGGTTAGAACTACAAGAATGAGAGGAAAAGGTGAAACGGACAGCCAACAGAAACATGCACAAGGCACAATGGATTACAATGAGGGCAGTATCCATATACTAAATAGATATCACATCAGCCCTGCCTAGGGTCCAAGAATGACAGGGCGTCGCTATTGTCGTAGCAACGACATGTCTCTGGCCCAGGATCTCTGTTAAGAAGCTAAGCATCAATTGCAAAATTTACATAAAAGAAAAAATCCTAGGGGAATCCTAGGCCAATGGCAAAGAATTGTGTAGAATTCAAGCAGATGTGTAACTGGGAAATAGCTTCAGTAGATTGCTGACAGCATCTGGGTAAAATTTTCTTGCAAAAAGGAAGCACTTTCTCTTTCTTCCGTTCAATATACATGGGGTTGATGTCACAGTTCTCTGCAATATAGATAAAGAAATATGTCAAATCATTCAAGTCAATGCTACAACACGACTATTTGCATCTAGAAATTTTGCTGAACTATTGGAATGGAATTCTTCAGAATGACTGCTGATGACACGAACACAATATGTTAATGTCCATTGGATGGCGGTCTGGTAATAGGATTAGTGAGGCATAAGGGAAACGTGTAATCTTATTACCAACTGGTTGTGCTAGTCTTTTGTACTCTTGTATGACTTGTATGCATACTGAACCTATGCAACAATAGATGGCTGCTTGCATCAACCGATGCAGAGGCCAGGGGTTTCCCCTCCTTTTCGGAAAAAATCAAAAAATACATCCATAAATAGTAATCACATGTAAGTATATTTTAGTTAGATTCCTAGTACATGAATGCAAAAATTAAAAACGAATAATATCTTCAGGCAAGTACTAGATCACAACAATCAACTAATGATCACCAAGTCCTAGTAACAGAAAAATCATATATTGTGATTGGGCGATAAGGAGGAACTGTTATGCTTACAGTCTCATCACTTGCAATGTGCACAATCTCATTGAAATACTGCAGAACATTTAAGTAGTTGAGTCAGTGTATAACATACGGATCATGTTAATTGGCAAAATTGTGTTTCTCATTTTGCAAGATAAAAGCATATACCGTTATGTTTCTTAAGAGTTCATAGGTAATATCAGCAGCTCTATAGGACCTCGGATGCCATTTCCCCTCAGACCAGTCAACATGTGTCACTGAATAATTAGAGATCCCACCAGGATCTACTATCTGAACATTAATGTGGAAGTAAATAAAAAAAGCAAATGCAGAACAGAAAGCTAGATATCGGTTCAAAAGATTCATTACTAACTTTGAACAAGGTTGGCAAATAGTGCTCATCAGCGATACAGTTCCGTCCTACTGTTGGCTGCAAAACACAAAGCAAAAACATTGCTTATCTAAAACCAACTTCCAAAGAACAGTCGCAAGGTGAAACACAAAGCATGGGTTCTGAAAACAGCATGACAACAATCATGGCACCATGTGATGTGGCTATTTGAGCCTGATTTTATAGCCTGAAACAGAAGGCACCTGTCAGCATGTGATGTGGCTATTTGAGCCTGGTTTTATACAGTGCCACACTCTGCTGAAATAGGAGGCACCTGTCTGAAGGTCTGTGAGCATTCGTTTGAAGCACTATCCCGCATGATTCCATGTGTTTTTTTTTCTATGAAGCAATCGAAATAAGGTTCTGCGGCAGAAGCCTTCTCCCAATTTCAGATCATTTTCAGTTATACATCTTGAGGTTTAGACCCAAACTAACACCTTAGCATTATTATCAAATGTTACTCTACAAAACCTACTAATGTTCTTGTAGAAAAAGAGCTAGCAGTTATCACTGTATGCATGCAACAAGCAATGACATAACTGGCATCAAAGGAGGGGAAAGTACCTTGCAATATAGCTTGAATTTACTGTAGTAGAGGTTGTCTGCCATAATCAGTATAGCATGCCTTCTTGTTATAGCAAACCACTACAGGAAGCACAAAATTACTCAGCAAAGCATGAAGAAATCCAAGTGATGACATATCTGCGATAGGAAGGATAAGGTACAGTCTGTGCCTTTATCTCCAAGTCACCTTGTTAGGATAGTATCAATCTGTTTAGTTTTTTTTTAAGTTTGTTAGTGCTTATTCTCCTTCAGATTCGGCTTAAGCTTTTTCTTTCCTGATTCCTCTATATAAAGAAAGGCTGGCTATGTGATCCTGATCGAGCTATCAGTAAACTTATTAAGAGATTAGTATCCAAGCCCTAAGTTACCGCTGTACCTACCGGCATGCCATTTTGGCACCTGCGAAGGCGAAGGTTGTACCCCCTCAACTCGAAACCCACCAGGTCACAACGACTAAATCTAGCACATGAGACCAACTTTCTCTACAAGTCCAATAATACCCTCAGCTATAAAACCATTAAGGGTGTGTTTGGTTGTGGAACCAAGTGTAATGGAATGGAATGGTTCCATTCCAGAGGAACGGGTTGGTTTCATTCGAGTGTTTGGTAGCAGCAAAAATGTAGAACGGGTTGATTCCGTTCCTGTGTTTGGTTGGAGAGGTGGAATGAAAAATGGAACCACATAAAATTCAAAATTTCGGCACCATTTCATTTGTATTTTCAAGACAAACAACATAAAACAATATATATTGACAAGCATGACACATAGATTAGACAGCAACATATATTGCAAAGATAGACTGTACAGCAGTCGTTCTAGTAAAAATGGGGAATAACCCACTAATTTGAACAGCATACAAGAACAAACTTTAATAATAAAAGTGAGGAGAGCAACGAACATCACATATCTCAATCTCTCTGTCTCGTGCTAACAGCAACGAACAGCACATATCTCTGTCTCTCTCTCTCTCTCGGCTGAACAAGAAAATGGGGAGAAGCTGCAACATGTACAAGGAGAGGAACGGAGGTCGTATCTTCAGATGAGACGGTGCCGCTGCTGTTAGCACCTAGCTCGCCGACGCTGTTACCACCTATCCCGCCGCCCCGTTGCAAAACTGACGCCACCCAGCCGCTCGATCCACCGCACAAGAGAGGAAGAGACGAGTGACCAGCGGCGCAGATCGACAGGAGGTCGTGGCGGCGCAGATCGAGAGGAGTTCGCCGGCGGCGCAGATTGGGTGAGGGAGAGACGAGTAGGAGGCGGCGCAGATCGAGAGGAGTTCGCCGGCGGCGTAGATCGGGTGAGGGAGAGACGAGTGGGAGGCGGCGCTGAGAGAGGACTCGATTGGGTTTCGGGGGAGCGAGAGGAAAGAGCGACGACGACCGGTTCCGCGTGGTTCCTCCGATTTGGAGGTCTCGGCAGGTTCCGGATATTGGCAGAATATTCGCTCGGCGGGCACGACTCGGTTCCGTTCCATTTAGGAACCAAACACAGGAACGAGGCCCTGGTGCAGGTCCGACCCGTGCCGTTCCAGCTGGTGACTCGAAGCAAACACACCCTAAGTGTTACAATCTCTTACCTCTCAACTGGTCAAAACAACCCCCTCTCCCTAAAACATTATAGTTTTGGTTGATGTGACACTACATGTTTCTATGACAGTGATGTGGGCATTGATACAAACGCCCCCATCATCATTTTCTCTTTACTTAGGATTCCACTCTATATAGAGTCGCCTGTTGGGATGCCAGATAAGCCAAGACAACTGATGTGGCTGCTAACATGTCAAGACCCACTCATGAATCTAGCCTAGGGGAAAGGACCGAAGGGTGGACAGTTTCAGTAGTTGGAGGGTGAGAAAGGAATGGCTGAAGGTGTTTTCTGGACTTATGGAAGAGTTGAGGGTGTAAAATGGACTTGTTCCTTTGTGATACCAGATGCATGTTGTGGTACATTTTATAAAACACGGTAGTAGCAGTAAAGAAAAAACATGTACCTGCGCACCCTTCCTGAAGTCCCTGTGCTCTATTTCAGGAAACATTTCTATAGAATACCTTCCACTTCCATGAGGACCAGGATCCAGGAAACTGATAGTATGGACAAACAATCAATAGAAGGCTAAAGACATAGACATATTTTACTCTGCCATACAAAGTGGGCAGCAAACATATTTCCTTGCTATATTCTTTCAAAAAGTTACAGGTAATGTATTCTAAACTATACTTTCGATGACATATGTGCTGTGTGCATTCCTTTGACATAAGAAATACAAGTGAAAAGTGATAGTGAGATAAAACATGCACGCTGGAGCATCTGCCATATTCCCAACTGTTTCCATGTAAATAGGATGATAAGCGAAATTAGATGAGAGGAGTATAGGTATTGTCATCAATACATGAGTTGATGTCTTTTAAATAGCACTATGTGCTCTTGACGCTACCCTACATTTCTGTCTTCTGTGTTTTCTCTTCTTAAAGGTATCCAAATATTAGTTAAATTGCTCTTACCTGTCAATGAAGCTAACATTTGTTCCCATCAGATAATTATAGATGTAATCAAATGTATGTAGTGGAATACAGCTGCCATGCAAAGAAAAAGGATATTAACATAATGGAAGAAAATGGACTAAGGAACCTTTTTGCAAGAATTATTGAAAACCTGTCAGAAAGCAAGACGAAAAATTGATTATCAATATCTAGCAATGCATTTCCTAACAGCCTTTTCTCTGCATCAACCATTGAAACCCTGCCCCATACTACCTGCATTATGAAGAAATTACAATGTTTAGTTTTATAAAGAAAAAACATGTAGCTTAAACTAATAATATGATGTGCTGTATACAGAAAAATGACAGGAATCACAAATTGCTGTGAAATGCCAGTGTTCAAGAAAGCGTTTTTAAGCGTCGCTTAAGCGAGCGACAGCTAAACGCTTCGCTTTTGGCCTAGGCGCAACTTTTAGCGTTGAGCGGAAAAAAAAACGTGATTTAGCGATCGGTTAAGCGCTAAGCGCTGGCTGAGCGTTCGCTGCGCGCGCTTAAGCGGCAGAAAAGCGAAGAAGGCGGGCCCAAAGGTCAGACGGGAGCTGAAATAGCCCACAGGCGGGAGGGGAAAAGGGGGGGTATATAAGGCCTGGCCCAAAAGAGGCATGTTCGGCTAGGGTTACTGGGTTTCTAGGAGGGGAAAGAAGAGAGCATTGTGGCGGCTGCTTCTGCTCTGCATCCAGCGGCGGCTCCTCTGGCGTTCTTCCTCCTCCTCAGCAGCTACTGGATCTGGACGCCGGCAGCTCCTCCTCCTCCTCCTCCTGGACATCCGCTACTACCAGTTCAGCTCCTCCTCCTCCTGGCTGCTGCTGCAGCTGCTGCAGCTGCCTGAGCTGCTGCTTGGCTGCTGCCATTTATCTTATATGCTCATTCTAAGACAATATTATGCATTTTTGCTTGCTGTGTGAACCACTGAACCTTATCCTTATGTGTTATTTGCCTATTTGTTATGGTGTGTGAACCACTGAACCTCAACATTATATGCTATTTCAGATTTTCAGTTACTTATGTGCTATGTTACCTGTTGTCTTCTGCATATTATTGAAAACAGCCAAATTCTGGCCAATTTTAAAAAAAACGCTTAATCCCGGTTAAGCTACGCTTAAGCGGTCATTGCTCTAAGCTGTGGCCTTCCGCTCCGCTTACGCTTACCGCTTTCTTGAACATTGTGAAATTCTAGAAGTTGGGAATAGTTCTTTTGCTGCAAAGCAGTATAGTGGTCTTCTTAATTAAGAGAATCAACCCCGTACAGAACATAGGAAGTTGCAGCCAGGCAAAAATGCTCATTTCACATGGATGACTACAAAAGACAGCAAGTTACAGCCAGGCAAAAAGCTCATCTCGCATGCATGACTAATCCAGTTGCATTCAGATATTCCTATGTCAACTGTAATGAGTTCTACCAATATACATGTACTCGTTTTTTCTATGCATATTGCAATTTTCTACCTCAATGCATTATGTCATCCAATCTTCCCCATAATCTTACAATAACATCTGTTATATTTTGGTAGACTAGCTGAATATTTGTGCTTTGCTACGAAAAAACTATACTGATCATGTTAAACCAATGTCAATGAACCAGCCTGCCTTACATCTCAGTTGCATTCTTGTGCTCATCTAAGTTCTGCCAAAACCGGCATCATGCATGGCCTACAGCCTCACACCTTCATAGCCACACCTAGTCATGCTTCTTTACGACCCTTGTAGCTCAATTTTATTTTTCTAGGGAGTGGTTAAATTCATTTATTAAACGAGCTTAGCAATGTTTGAGTTGGTTAGTTTTTCTTTTTTGTTAAAAGATTTTTTATCAAGGTGAAAAAAGGAGAGAAGGAAGGCGTGGATGAACCACCACCACCTCTCATTTACAGAAAGATTTTCTAATCTTGCGGAAATTCCATAAGGCACATGAGACAAAGTCTCAATAGTAGAAACAAATTCCACAAGGCATACAAGATAAAGTCAATAGTAGAAACATCATTAATCTTTTATTATATAGAGACATAGTATGGTTTATGGTCAGATTATGAGACTTGTGCATCTTGTAATATGAGCAACATATAGTTATCTCGGCACCCATTTTTGAATGAGCAATCAAGTTATCTTCCATTAGTGTGGTTTAAATAATCATTCAATAATGCTATATAGAGAATCAGTCGCCATTGTAACTCCCTTTATCCATGTACTACTACCCAAATGCAGCCTTACACCATTGTACATATTTCTAACTGCGGTATGATGCATATTTGTTACTGTTTTGCCAGTTTTGCATATCAATTAAGAATGTAGCGAAAACACAAGCGATGACAAGATTTTCTTCTTTCTCGACAACCACATAAAGTGTTAAATTGCGATGATCTTTCTTACTTATTTGAATTCCAACGCCTGATTAAACGTGTGGATTAAGATAAACAGAGAAAAGAAGCATACTAAGTGGGGGTGGAACTTCGTACCTTTTCACTGTGAATTTCTCGGCCCACAAACAAAGGACTAGAATGCACAGGCTTCTCACGCGATGCATGGATATAGATGGAATACCGTCCCTCATGGCCCTGTATACAGAAGTTCAGGCACACCATTTCTCATTTTAGATTAAGATGATGTTGCTACATACAGACATAATATAAACTCTATATTCGTCTAAAAGGAATATCAGCACAGAACCTGCAAAAATTTCTCCCACAATTTCTCGAAGGGCAATGAACCAGGTGTCAAGAACATAAATGCAATCTTTGGATTCTTGGACACGGGCATAGGCATTGAAAGCAAATCCCTGATAACCACAGACGAAAAAATCTCTTGATCGGTCAGCTCCCGCTGGGTCACAGCAGGGAGCCAATCCTTAAAGGGAGTACAAACACTTGAAGCAAAGAAGTAACAGGTCGAGTAGCGCCGTGGAGGATAGACATAAGCCCCGATCAACGAAACACAAACAATTGACAGTAGCACAATTATCCACATGGGCTTCTTGGCAGTGCGGTGGCGCGGATGTGGCATGGCTGTCATGTCCTTGCTGCCCCGCTGCCACACCCGCGGTATTTTCATCTCCTTGCCATTGCAGAATCAAGAGTAATATATCCGGATTATACCCTCCGCATATACTTCAGAACGCCAAAACTACATGCCACGTACCAAACAGGGTGAGAACAAAATTATCCCCCCAATGCTGCCACCTTTCTGCAATGCAAGGTTACACAAGATTAATCCGTGAACCACATTCATCTACAAGAAACAAAGCAATGGCGATCACTCAAGCCGCCATGTGTCATGTACGAAGGGAACACGGCACGCAACAACGAAATCGTCCTGAACCTTCTTATATGTTATTCTATGAGATCTACTGCTTTTTTTTACCGTTGCCACTTGTTTCGCTTGTGACTAGTTATGACGAAGTTTGGCAGGTAGGTCCCAAATAAACATTTCGAATTAATGACATGTCTAGACGATTAGAACAGCAAAAGCATGAGGCGGCGATCTCCCTGTCCAAATCAAATCGCAGGGCACATCCCCCCGGCGACCGTTCAAAAAAAATCCGAACCCGATCGCCAGCTTGAGAAAACGCGCAATCCCGCGCCAAATCACGCGCACCACGCCCAAATCACCTCACGAAACCCACCCGTAAACCGGAGCCCCGCGCCCAAAAACACCACGAGCACAGCGCCGGAACGCAGCGGCAGGCCGCGCCCGTCTCCGGGGCGCCCCGCTCTCCAATGCTAGGAGGCCGAGCAGGAGCGCCGGGCCGCTGTCGAGACGGTGGGAGGAGGAGGACTTACACGCAAGGCGGAGCGGGAGGAGGGAGCGTCGTGCCCAGAACCAGGAGGCCGGGGCGGGATCTGGGGCCCGGCGGCGGCGAGATCGGACCTTAGGGCTGGCGCGAGGCGGTGGGCGGTGGCGGAGGTGTTGGGAGGGGGAGACGAGGTGGCGGTGGTGGTGGAAGTGGGCGAGGAAGGGGAGGACGGATTTAAAACAGAAATGAATTAATTAATATGGCTCCCTCCCGGCTGTTTATTCGCTTCGGATGTTACCCTTTTCCGTGAAATCCTTTGAAGTTTTTTCTACGTTTGTCTTTTGATTCATAGGATTAAATTCTATGAAAAAAATTTCAATGAAATCTTTTGTACTATATTTTATAGGAAATCTAACATCCACTCTAACTTTTTTTTACAATTCCTTAGTTTTTCCCGTGAAATCAAATGCTCCTTGCTAATCCTATAGAATTCAAGTGGGCATGACACTCCAATCATATACTTTTCCTATTCCTGCGTTTTTAAAATCCTGCGAATCAAAGAGGTCTAAGTGTGGAAACGGGAGGAAGATAAAGTGGCCTTATATACTGTATTGATTAAGGCTACCTCCAATGCATTGGTGCTTACATGAGATGCTAAGCACGTTAAAAACTTTAGCAACTAAAGCCCCCAATGCATAGGTGCTTAACTTGTTGGTGCTAAGCATCCTTCATTTAATGATTGTGCAACTAAAGTTCTTCATGCATTGATGGGATTCTTCTTTTTAAGTGTTTTGCCTAGGTTCTCGCGCTTTGGCATTGTTTCTTCCTGAGGTCACCACACTCATCTCTCTCCTCTTAATTACCTTGCCACATCAGACTTTTTGCCTACATGGCAGCCTTAGCACCTGTACAAGGTGGAGCATTGGGAGGGGCCTAAGAACGTCTGTTGTTTCCTAAAACTGGCAGCGTAAAATGTTACCTGCGTCCTTGGCTGAATTCAAAATAAATACTCCCTCCGTTTTCAAATACTCCTTCCGTTTCTAAATATAAGACATTTTAAAGATTTTAAATATTGACTACATACCGAGCAAAATAAGTGAATTTAGACTCTCAAATATGTGTATATACATCCATAGTTAGTCCGTATTTTCCAACAAAAAAAAGTAGTTAGTCCGTATTGAAATATCTAAAAGGGCTTATATTTAAAAACGAAAAGGAGTAGATTGTGTATTAATTGAGCCAAAAGTCAATACTTTCTAAATTTGATATTACCAAATCAATACCAGTGTATCCATTAGATATATTTTCATAATGTATTTCTTCAATATTGTAGTTGTTGATGTTTTTGTCTAGTATATTTGGTTGAACTTAAAACATTAACTTTTCAACTAAATTTATATGCCACCTACTTTTGGGATGAAGAGGGTAGGATTAGACGAGAAATATATGATTAATGGCAACAAAGACATTGTGTTGCTTCAAGCAAGCATAACTTACCGCTTGTGTGAAAAGGCCTAGCTTCAGACCCACTCACTTCGTCCCGAATTATTTATCACGGAAATGAGTAGAAATGGATGTATTTAGAACTTAAAATATGTCTAAATACATTAATTTTCGTGAAAGGTAATTACAGACGAAGGGACTACGATGGAGTGTGGCACCGATGGGTAGTGCTCACCAATCTAGGCTTCGAGTTCCCATGACAATCAATGACAAAAATCATATTCAGGTAAAAGAATAATCTGCTTTTTAATCAAATGCACAGAGTCAAAAATGTGATTTGATCTCTGATGGCTTAGCGAAACAACTATTTCTAACTATCCAATAGTCTTTTTTACTCAAGATTAAGCCTATGGTAAAAGAAAAAGATTAACATAAAACTCATTACATTGGACATTTGATCATGTTTTTTAAAGCGCTTGAGAAATTTGATCAGTGATATCTGGTGGGGGTTCAACAAACCATTGTTTGGCTGTGTCATTGTGTGTGTTTTTTCAACCGGACATCCCTTTCCATTAGTCGTCCAATAGAAAGATTAATTGTGTTACTGCACAACTTTGATTATGAAACTTGTCTCTGTTGATTTGTAATTACACTCCAAATGATTAATACATCTTTCTTTTCCCTTGAAAAGACTATCACCGAGTTTGATTATACTACTTGTAGTACTTTGTATTTCCTATGGTTTACAATACTCGCATATTCAACCAGGCGTGCATAGATTTCTTCGATTAATCAGCCATACTGTACAACATATAACATGATAACTGCTCCCTCTGATTCATATTAATTGTCGCTGATTTAGTACAAATATGGATCAAAGGGAGTACATTAAAAAATGTTCAATTTTTTTGCACGGATGTGCAACACCTAAAACTTAACCCATAAATGGTATGGTTTCCAAAATAAAAATTTTGTAGAAGAGAAGAAAATACTCATCTCTTGGTTGCAACACCTAAACAAATCTTGGTAGGGAGACTTTATCTCTTTGTGGATTGGGCCGCCATTATTAAGGCTCTTTAGCGCACGATAGCTACACTATGCATCTCCAACTCTAGATAACGCTACCTTTTTCAGGCTCAAATTATAGATGCGCGAAAAAGGTAGTTAAATCATTCTGCGTGACCACGACGCTGCACTCCAATGGCCCCGGTTTTGGATCGTCCAGTTCCAGGGGGGATCGTGCCGTGGGCGGTGGATCACACCGGGGCATCATACGAGCCATGAGGAGCATGAAAAACCAAAAGATGGATTAGGCTGTCACAATCACACAAAACGCAACAAAATGGAAAGCGTCCAACCTAACAGGCAGTGGCTTTCTCAAGGAAAACAAACACACAGGTAGGTAGGTGCAGAGAGACAATCGAGGTCGAGGCAATGCTGGATGAAGAAAAGCCAAACGGGACCTCTTCACTGTCTGTTCCTCGGCTAAAAGAACTATTTGCATGTTCGATTGCGATTCCTGAGGAAACCCTTCACATGGGAATTTGGGATCTAGTCAAATGACAGCCTGCTGGTCCAAATAGGGAGAGAAACTCCCATTATTAGGGCATATGTTAAGTATAGTAGTAGTAAATAAAATACAGTGCGTGTTGACTATATATGCAAAAACAAAAAAAATTGCGGGTGACTATATGAAACTATTGAATGAAGCAAACCTCCTCGTTCTTCACTCCGTAGCTTTTTTTTTGTAGGAACTTGTAGTATTGCACAGACATCCACCAGACTATGGGCGTGTTTGGGGGCTGTTTGGATCATTGCCCCAAGGTGCCCTGCCAAAATATTGGTAGTTGACCATCTTTGGGTGTCCATTTGGATGCAGGCCAAAAAATTGGCACGCCCACACCTCCACAACATCTCTAGTTCAATTCTCATCCAATATTTTGGCAAGGTGGGGCTGTTTGGTTTGAGCCAGCGCCAACCTTGCCAATCGTGGGCTTGCCAAAATATTGGCGCAGGAATCGGCCGCCCACATCTTGCCAAAATATTGGATGAGAATTGAACTAGAGATGTTGTGAAGGTGTGGGCGTGCCAATTATTTGGCCTGCATCCAAATGGACACCCAAAGATGGTCAACTACCAATATTTTGGCAGGGCGCCTTGGGGCAATGATCCAAACAGCCCCTAAGTCCTTTTGCGCCGGCCTGCTGAAGAAACTGGCCCCTCCTTTGCTGAAGAAGATTGAGACAATGCGGGGAGTGCGCACGGGCCATGATCCATTCACTCCACGACGCAACACTCGGTTTGTGGGTGTTGGCAACCAGTCCAAATCCAAGGCTACGGCGGCGGAAACAGTACTACTCAAAACTCTAGGCATCACAGAGGACGATCTTGCGGTCTGTGAAGGGGCGTTGGAGCAGTTGCGAGTTGTCTTTGACTCACCTCTCCGTGAACCGCAGCTCAAGGCGATTGCGGCAATCTTCGGGAAGGCGATGCCAGCCAATTTTGGCGGCGAGATGGAGAACATGATAGCCGTGTAGAGTAGATAGTGGTTGGTACGGACATTGGAGCATGTTGCTTTCAAATGTCGTACACAGCCATGGAGTTGGTGTGTTGGAATGTGAGGGGGCTTAACAGCCCGGCAAAGCGAGACGCCCTACATGAGCTCGCTGATTCCATGAAAGTAGCTATCTGGTGTATCTTAGAGACTAAGTTGGAGTGGGTAGACCAATATGTAATCTTGCAGTGCCTTGGGCCAGCGTATGATGGTTTTGCGTACTTGCCGGTGTCGTCTACTCGAGGCGGTATTTTCATTGCTTGGGATTCGTCGAGGGCATTGATATCAAACACGGTGACCGATACGAATTTCATCACGGGTTACGTGACACCTAGGGAGGGCGACCCCTGGTGGATGTCCATGGTATATGGGCCACAAGAGGACACGCAGAAGGTTGCAATGCTGGAGGAGCTGTCAGCCAGGAGATTACTTTGCCCGGGACCGTGGATGTCCATTGGAGCCTTTAACATGATTCTCAATGCCGCGGACAAGAATAACTCCTTACTAGACAGGAGGATGATGGGAAGATTTAAAAGATTTGTCGACGATAATGCGCTGAAAGAGTTGTTCTTGCATGGTAGGAGGTTCACGTGGAGAAATGAGAGAGAGAACCCCACGTTGACGAAGATCGATCGAGCATTGGTTTCCGTGGACTGGGAGCTGGCGTACCCGGAGTGCCTGCTGCAGGCGCTGTCAACCAACACCTCAGACCACTGCCCGCTTTTCTTGTCGTTGGAGGATCAGATGCAACCGCGTAAAAGAATCCGGTTTGAGCTTTTCTGGGTGAAGTTGGAAGGGTTTCTGGAGGCGGTGCAGGAAGGATGGACATGCGATGAGTCTATTTCAGACCCGTTTTTGCGGCTAGACATCCTTCTGAGGAACTGTGCGAAGCACTTAACAGCTTGGGGACAGCGGAGAGTTGGCAACATTAAGATCCAGATCGCGATTGCAAATTTAGTAATCCTGAGGTTTGACTGTGCACAGGAGACACGGGTTCTCACGGAAGAGGAAAGATGGTTGCGTAGAACTCTGAAACATCTGGTTCCTAGATTAGCTTCTTTGGAACGAACTATTGTGAGACAACGGTCGTGGTTGAGATGGTTGCAGGAGGGAGATGCCAACTCCAAGCTCTTCCACCTGGTGGCCAATGAAGGAAGTTGAAAAACTTCATTCCTGCGATTTCTGTTGCAGGACTCACCATCTCGGATCAAGCTGCTAAAGATGAGGCTTTTTTGTGATTTGCTGGGGAGTTGTGCACCTCGCGAGCACACGTTGGATTTGGACTATCTGGGCATCGAGCCAATTGATTTGGCTGACCAAGATTTGGTCTTCCAGGAAGAGGAGATATGGAAAGTGGTGAAGGAGATGCCCTCGGATCGCGCACCAGGGCCGGACGGGTTCATCAGTATCTTCTTTCAGAGAGCCTGGGCGATTGTGAAGGGTGATGTTATGGCAGCGATGAACAAGCTATTCCTCAACAATGGGAGAGGATTTGGAAGACTAAATCAGGCCCTTATTACCCTGATCCCTAAAAAACCAGAGGCTTGCCATATCAACGACTTCAGGCCGATATGTCTGGTACACAGCATTCCGAAGTTGGCGTCGAAACTGCTAGCATCTCGGCTATGCCCGCGCATGGGAGAATTGGTGCATGTTAACCAATCGGCGTTCATTAGGGGGCGGAATATCCATGATAACTTCCTGCTGGTGAGACAACTAGCGAGGAAACTTCACAAAAGGAGGGGTGATGCTTAAGCTGGATATCTCGCGCGCTTTCGATTCTTTGTCCTGGCTGTTCCTATTCAAAGTGCTGCACGCCAAGGGATTCTCGAGCACTTGGAGATCCTGGATTGCTACCTTGCTTATGACGGCAAGTTCGAAAGTGGTAGTTAACGGATGTGCTGGTAGGAAGTTCATGCATGCATGTGGGCTGAGACAGGGGGAATCCATCTCGCCCCTTCTCTTCGTCATTGCGATGGATGTCCTCACTGCTATGGTTATGAAAGCACAGGAGATGAACACTGTAAGCAAGATACCCGGCTGCGCTCTGATACAGAGGCTTTCGCTGTACGCCGATGATGTAGTTATGTTCATAAGGCCATGGAGATCGAATCTGTGGTTTGTTCAGGAGGCGCTCAGAATCTTTGGGGAGGCCTCGGGCCTCAGGGTAAACTTCGCCAAGTCCTCGGCCGTTATGATCAGATCGGATGAAGCAGACGAGGAGCTGGTGCGGCAGGCACTACCATGGAAGTTGGAGATGTTCCCCATCAAGTACCTGGGGCTGCAGCTGGGGATCAAACAACTCTCACAATCTAAATGGCATTCCATTGTGGACAACGTGCCAAAGCTTATGCCAGGTTGGCAGAGAGGCCTTGTAACCAGGCCCGGGCACCTTATTTTGGTTAACCAGGTTGTCCGAGCATGGCCCACACATCACCTGATCATGGCGGAAGCCCCGAAGTGGGCACTGGAGAGGGTTGACAAGGGTTGTTGTGCGTTCTTCTGGGCAGGGACGGAAGAGATACAGGGAGGCAAATGCGCGGTAGCGTGGCAGTGGGTATGCCGGCCCAAACAGCTGGGAGGTCTCGGCGTGGTGGACCTGTACAAACAGGGTCTAGCTCTCAGATTAAGGTGGGAATGGCTGAAGCGCACGGACAGCACGCGACCTTGGCAAGGTCTGAACTTCAGCGTGGACAAGCAGGTTATGATGGCTTTTGACAGCTTGGTCAAGTGGAAAGTTGGGGAAGGCTCTCGGGTGCTATTTTGGAGAGATCGTTGGGTCAACGGTTCATGCGTGAAGGAGATTGCTCTGTTACTTGTGAACAAGGTCCGACAGCATGTGGTAAACAGGAGGAAGGTCAATGAGGCTTTACATTTGCATGCCTGGACACAGGATATCGTTGGAAAGATGAATACAGAGGAGCTTTTGCAGTTCATACGACTGTGGGAAGTTACAGTGCAAATGGAGCTTGTCCCTGACACCGAGGATACCCCGATCTGGCAATGGGAAGCGAGCGGCAAGTATTCGGCAAAATCTGCATATAAAATGATGTGTGAAGGGGCATCCGATTTCAATGTGCCTCAGCTGTCTAGCGAAGTTGGGCCACGCTCACTTGCAAAATCTTCATGTGGCTTGCCCTTCAATACAGGATATGGACATCGGATCGCCGGCAGAGACATGGACTGCAAGACCACAACTCGTCTTGCTTCCTATGCGACCAGGAGGAAAGACACGGTGGATCATATTGTGGTTACGCGAGACAGGTGTGGTTTATGTGCTTCCGGAAGATTGGCATTGACCTTGCATTGCTATTGACTACGAAAGATACTTTAGGAGACTGGTGGGTGGCTGCCAGAAAGTGCATTGACAAGGGATACCGGAGAGGATTCAATATGCTTTGCACATCCGTCTGTTGGAACCTTTGGAAACAGAGGAACGGTAGGGTATTTCACAATAACAACATCATGAACGAATGGGGGGCAGCCGATCTAATTCATCAAGAGATCGTGCTATGGGCATCGGCGCGAGGAAGAGGAGAGCAATATGGTATAGAGTAGTAGCCTAGTGAGTGGAGTGGTGGGGTGGATGTGCCTGCCGTGTGTGGTGGTGCACATCGATTGTACTTCTTGTTTATAACCCTCTCTCTTCTATAAAGCTAAGGTACACATTTTGCGTACGCTCGAAAAAAAATTGTCCTAGTTAGGTCTGGTTGAGCATATGCAGGCAAAAAACCAACATATGCATGTTGATTGGTTGCCTGCATGTCTTCTTCCTGCATCGTAGCGACGTCTCTGTGCACCGTGTTTGGTTGCTCGCATTGTATGTGCTCACACAAGTGCACGTTGTTTGGTTACATACGAGCATAGAGTTGTGCTCACCTTGTACCCTATTTGGTGAGCTTACCAATACTACTACACCTTACACACGTTCACACCGAGCACACCAACGCCACAACACTGCTATGATGATGAACTGGATGAAAATGATGAAGTTCTTTCAGCCCTAACAGTCGATCCACCTTGCCAACCTCAACCTTGCTGCATGAATGCTCTCGCACATACTTGGAGTAAGCATCTTCTGCCGCCTGCCTAGTCTTAAACCCTCCTCCGTGGTTGCTGTCGCTGAACCCTAAAACTTGTTTGTTGCAAGCTTCCCATGAACTGTAAACCCTTGGAACCCTACCTTCGAACACCACATATCACTTGCCCTGGCAGTGCAAACGAGCAATAAGTTCAAGAAACAAGCATTGGAACACACAAGCAACAAGCAATGAAGAACTCTAGGAACAAGCAATGGAGCAGAAGAGCATTAGTAAGCATGCATGATCATAGCAAATTCAACCTAGCACTACTTTGGTGCCATCCTACCACCACATCCAAAAGAGGGTGTAATCCTACCACTGCAAGTTCATGATAACCGCGAGGATCATTGTGAGGGGTTAGTTTATACCACCTCACCAAAATATACAGACCATAAGATTGTTTTCAAGCCCTAACTACACAAAATATACGTCATCATCCTTATCGTCGTCCTTGTCGCCATCGCCGTCGAGGATCATGCACGCCATCGCCACCTGCAGAAGCAGCACTAGCAGTAGTGCTTGCCCAGCCAGGTCCTCAGCCAGAGCACTGTAACACCCCATGTATTAAGCTACAGTGATCACCCTTTTTTATTATGCCATGTCATCATGATCAACAGTGCTTAATCATCGTTAGTAACATCTCTCATTTCATAATTCAAATTCAAATGGAAATTCAAACTTAAAGTAAATATAAAAGTTGTTCAAATCCAGGAACTAAAATGTCCATCATGTTGCAAATATTCCCAAGGCATTTATAAAAATAGCAGCAACATTAATTAAATTAATTAAGTAACTCTAACAGCAAGAAACAGCAACAAAACAGAAGTGTTTATTCCATTTTATTTAATCTACAATTAATATGAAATCCGATAGCCTCCTAACCATTTTAAAACAGTGGTAAATATTGCATAGCATTTATTTTGGCAAGTATCATATTTTCCAAAAAATCATTTGAAATAAAAACAAAGGACAAAACAGAAAACAGAAAAACAAAAATAAGAAAAGGAAAAAGCCCACTGTGGCTGGGCTCTAGTCTACAGTGCCAGCCCAGCCCACTCCCCATCTCGTCCCCCTCCTTTGTTCACCTCCGCGCGCCGCTGTCGCCCGCACCGCACGCCGCGCCCCGGCCCCCCTTCTCTCTGCTCGACATCGCGCGACCCCGCGCCCGCCGTGGAGGGATAAGGATGCCGCCCCGCACTCCCCTGACCCCCTCTGGTTCCTCTCTCTCCCTTCCTCCCTTGCTCTCAACCTCCAACCGAGCGCCGCCATGGGCGAGCTCTGTTGAGCTCACCGCCACAGAGCCCCGCTCGCCCTGCTGCCGCGACAGAACGACTCGCCGGCCTCGAGTACGTTGGTTGCACCGACTGAAATGAGCCGGGAGCCCCTGCTTCGACGCCGGCGACCCCGTCTTCCTCCTCTGCCCTGCCGGACTCCGTCATCGATTCCGGCGACCTCAAGCCTCCCTCGAGCCCATTACGCTCACCTGCAGGCTCCCTGTGAGCACCCCTACCTCTCCCCTCTCCTCTCTCCCTCTCGGTCGTTCCCTAGCCGTCGTTCCCCGTCGTGCCCAATCCCGTCACCGCGTGAGCTCATCGCCGGCGTAGCCACGGCGACCATTGGGCCTCGTGCCTGTGCCCGTTTTGCTGACCCTCGCGCGTAGAGTCCCCGTAACTGCTCCGTTTGCTCGCCCGCACGCCGTAGCAACAATCCCGAGCTCCACCCGAACACCATCGCCGCCGACGAGGTCGTGCCGCTCGTTTTCGGCCACCCCAGCTACGGCCACCTCCACGGATCGACGCGGCTCGGTCTCAGCCTTCAAACGCAAGAAGAACCATGCAAATTGATACCCCATAGCGCTTTTCCGAGCACGCCGGAGTTCCACCACCGCTCGGGGCTCACCGAAGAGCTTCGGCGCCCGGCGCTGACCTGGCCCCGGTGGGCCCCACCCCTGTGCCACTGACCGATGGGCCCGGGGCCCCCTGTTGACCAGTTGACCAAGTCAACTGTGCTGACTGGGAAGGCCCCAGTCAATGACATACGGGCCCCACCCCATTAAACGAATTTAATTAAGTGGATAATCTGTTAATTAGTTAATTAAATCACTAATTAGTCACTGACCAGTGGGCCCCTGTTAATTAGTTAGGTAGTTAGATTAGTTAAACTCAGTTAGTTAGCCACTGAGTATGACAGGTGGGTCCTGCAGGTCAGGTTTGACTTGACGCAGGCGGTTTGACTGCTGACATCATAGTGACATCATGCTGACGCAATAATCCATTTCCTCTGTCCGAAAATGCCGAACTTCGGGAAAACATTCCCGGATGTTTTCCCTCTTCACATATATCGTGTAGCACTGCGTCAGAACACCCCTAGCTCTGTGTATTGTCATGTCATGCTCTTGTTTGCTTTATATTTACTGTTTCTTCCCCCTCTTCTCTCTCGGTAGACCCAGACACCGACGTCGTCCCCGAGGCCGACGCAGCTCCGGAGATTGACGACACCGTTGACGACCTTGACTTTGCCGCCGAGCAACCAGGCAAGCACCCCCCCTTGAGCATACCGATATCGTCTATTCTTTCTCTCTCATGCTTGCATTAGAATTGCTGCTACTACTGCTTTACCTATTCTGATGCATAGCCTGTTTATTGTAACCTGCTATTGAAACCTTACCTGCTTATCCTAAACTGTCTAGTATAGGCTGGGTAGAGACCTATCAGTGACCCCACTTGTCCCGATTGCCCCGCTGGATTATCAGAAGACTCGACGACCAGGCCCCGGCACCGCACCTCACACCCCCTTTATCTGTACGACACTGTAGCATTACTATCGAGTGCCGAGGGTGATACCTCGTAAGCACTTCCGATGATAACTCTGTGGAGTAGTTACTTAGTCATGGTCATCGAGGGTGATTCCTCCTTCACCACTTCTGGTAACGACCCTGTCGTGCAACACATCAAGTGTGAACCCATCGAGGGTGATTCCTCCTTCATCACTTCCGGTAACGACCCTGTCGTGCAACACATCAAGTGTGAACCCATCGAGGGTGATTCCTTTGAGTTCATCTTGACGGTTACATGGAGTAGGAATCCAATGAGGGTGATACCTCGGATTCCCTTGATGTCATGGACACACGGATTATTGGACTGTACACTATTACTTGGAAGGCGGGTCGACCCTGAGGGGTACCCGCGAGTGATGAATACGAGGCGTGGCAGGGCATTCTTAGCCCTTGTCGCAAGTCCTCGAGACGGGGCGACGGGGTCACATTGATCGTGAGTCTCTGCTCGTTACTGCACTACCAACCCACTTCGATTTGGATATTTGATCTGAGTGGGCCTCTGGCCCGATAGCACTAACCATCACGCGGGAAAAGTTATGGGCACTCTGCATCGTAGCATCAGCCGAAAGCTCTGTCAGACGTCCAGTTCAGCAGTGCGGCATGGAGTGATTGGTGCCATTCACGACAAAGGTGGTGCTTGGATCTGAGCCATGTGCGCAACGACCCGGAGGGCGAGGGGCGATGGCCCAAGACCCCCGAGCGCTTAGGATGTAGACCGACGGGGACCTCTCTGCTGAGCTCTAGGTAGGGTTGCAATGTGTCGTTTGGCCGAGGCCGGGCATGACCCAGAAAAGTGTGTCCGGCCGGAGTTAAGCGAGCGTGGTGGGTAAGTTGGTGCACCCCTGCAGGGAAGAACTAATCTATGCATAGCCGGATCCTCGGTAACGGACGCTCGGAGTTGTATCCCGATTGATACAACTAGAATTGGATACTATGGCTCTGGGATTGCTTCTCGCAGGAAGTCGAGAAGGGATCTCAGGACGAGGTTGCTGACAGTATGGCTCTGGGATTACTTTCTCGCAGGGAGTCGAGAAAGGATCTCTGGGTGAGGTTGAGACTTAATGATACTACTACTATATATTGTACTAATCTACACTCTTCTAATGCTGCAAGATCTCTGAAGATGCTAGTCTTCGATAGGACTAGGCCTTCTCTCTATTCTGGCATTTCTGCAGCCCAGTCCACATATACAGCCTCCCCTTGATAATGTTGCATATGTAGTGTAGATCCTTGCTTGTTGAGTACTTCGGATGAGTACTCACGGTTGCTTTGCTTTTCTTTTTCCCCCATATCCATTTGATGCAACCAGATGACGGAGCCCCTGAGACAACTGCACTCGCCGACGATCGCTACTACTACCCCGAGAGTGGTTACTTCTACGAGCCGGCCGACGACCAGGAGTAGGATCGGAGGGTCCCAGGCAGGAGGTCTGCGCCTTTCGATCGTTGTGTTTTTATTTTGCCCCGCCTTTCAAAAGGCCTATCTGTTAACTTATATCTATACTCAGATATCTGTTGCTTCCGCTGATGCTTGTATGACATCGAGCTTATGTATTCGAGCCCTCGAGGCCCCTGGCTTGTAATATAAAGCTTGTATGACTTTATTTATGTTTTAGAGTTGTGTTGTGATATCTTCAAGTGATTCCTTAGGCTTGATCGTGTGCATTTGCGTGTATGATTAGTGCATGATTAAGCCGGGGGCGTCACAGGTTGGTATTAGAGCCGACTGACTGTAGGAACCCCCCTTTCCAACTCCTTGGCCGAAGTTGAGTCTAGTGGTCCGAAAACTGTTTTACTAACTTGGCTGTGTGGCTTACGGGCCCACGTCGCCAATTGGGTGGTATTAGGATCTTTTATTCCTCGTCTATACTCTGGGACTCTGATCTCTCTTCTATTCGGGTTAAAATTTTACTAACACCAACATTAGGTTCTCGTGATCACATCCACCTGGTGTTCTGAAATATCCCCCCTTCCTGTAAGATTGTGGGCCAGGTCCTGCTTACAGGATCCTTTTATCGAGGGCACCATGTGTTGTCACTTGTAGATTCCTCGCCCCAGCAGTTTTCTCCGACATGATGTAGCCTTTGCTATGTCACGTTGTTGTAATCCTCACCGCGTGCCTACGCGCCGCCTAGTTTGTCTAGCTGCGAGCGATCCCAAGCTCGTACTATCCGTTTGAATCCAACTCAGTGCATGGATTGGTATGTCTTTAATGACTACTATCATATCTCTAATGCCTTCTTGTTCATCACTCATGTTACATCATGAATGACCTCTTACACATGCAGTTTTTCTTGCTAAACTGCCCCTGTTAATTTGGCAGGATGGCTGACGATCCTCCACCTCCACCCTATATTGCCGCAATGATGCAACAGTTTTAACTCAACCGTTAGCAGTTTGAGCTCAACCGTCAGTTTATGACTGGAGTATTGGCTCAGTTCCCAACTCAGAATGCTCAGCAACAGAATGCTCCAATAACTCTGCCAGAATTTGTGCGCCTCAATCCATCCATTTTCCGCAACTCCACCAATCCTATGGATGCTGATGATTGGCTTCATGACATCCTGTTTGAGATGGAGTCAGCTAATGTTGCCCCTGACAGTTACGTCACCTTTGTGACATTCCACTTAAAGGGTCCAGCTGCTCAATGGTGGGAAAGCCACAACGGTATGTTGCCTGCAGAGACTGTAAGCACTTGGCAGGAATTTCAGTCAGCTTTTCGTGCACGGTACATCCCTCCAGGTTTGCTCGACCAGAAAAAGCAGGAGTTCCGCAAACTCTCACAGGGCATAATGACTGTGGATGAATATCAGAGGAAATTCCTTGAATTATCCCGCTATGCTGCGGATGATGTCGACACTGACACTCGCAAGCAGGAGAAATTCCGTGAAGGACTGCGTACTGATATAAACCTCGCACTTGTTGCCCTTGATTGTGAGGACTTTGCGACGCTTGTCAGTCAAGCCTTTCGAGCTGAAACTGGTCTGGCTAAGTACCAGGAGTCGCTCAAGCGCACTCGTGATGTTGGCTCATCCTCGGGTCAGCCTGTTCAGAAACGTCGAGTGTGGATTCCTCACAATGTTCATCACCGACCTGCCCCTGTACCCAGGCCATCTTACGCTGCACCTCGTCTGCCTCCACCACCAAGACAACTGAACATTGCAAGTGGACAGCCCAATGTTGATGTTTCTTCCCATAATGATGGTTTGTGCCACCAGTGTGGATAGCCAGGGCACCGTACTATCAACTGCCGTCAGAGTCAGCCTCAACACGCATCACGTCCTTCTGTTGGTTGTAGGAAGAGCCGTCGAAAACATCCTTCCAGGAACATTGAAACCAGACCACCTACTAATCAGCTTGTTCATGTCAACCAAGTCAACATTGAAGAAGCTCGACAGGACCCCAAAATTGTGATGGGCACCCTTCTAGTGAATTCAATCCCAGCTTCCGTCCTCTTTGATTCTGGAGCATCGCACTCCTTCATGTCCGAAAGTTTTGTGCGAAGCCATGATATACCTTTCGAGGAGATGTCCACTCCATTAGTAATCCAGTCACCTGGGGCTAATTGGCAAACTACCATGGTAAGCCACGGTAACCACATTGTGATTGGAGGATTGATGTTCCCCGCTTCTCTCATTGCTCTCAAGACCTCCAACATAGACATTATTCTGGGTATGGACTGGTTGAAACCTCATAAAGCTTTGATTGACTGTGCCACTGAATCAGTCTGCATCACACACCCTTCCGGCCAAACCGTCAGATACTCAGCTTGAACAGTTCAGAACGCCAAAGCTCAGATTTATGCTCTGAATGCGTTGAATGCTTCACCTCTCGAAGGCATCGAGAACGTTCCCGTTGTTCGTGATTTTCAAGACGTCTTCCCAGAGGAACTTCCAGGAATACCCCCTGCTAGAGCTGTTGAGTTTGTCATCGACTTGAAGCCTGGCACTACCCCTATTGCGAAGCGCCCTTATAAGATGCCTCCGCACCACCTTCTTAAACTTAAGGAGGAAATCGACAAGTCACTTAAGAAGGGTTTCATCTGCCCCAGTTCCTCTGCCTGGGGAGCACCTTCACTCTTCATTAAGAAGAAGGATGGAACTAACCGATTGGTTCAGGATTATCGACCCATTAACCAAGCCACAATCCAGAACAAGTATCCGCTTCCCAGAATCAACGACCTGTATGATCAACTTGCCGGTTCCTCAGTATTCTCTAAGCTTGATTTGAGATTGGGATACCATCAGATCCATGTCCGCGAAGAGGATATTCCAAAGACTGCATTTTTTACTCGCTATGGCTCTTATGAGTACACTATCATGTTATTTGGCTTAACAAATGCTCCAGCCACATTCTCCCATCTGATGAATTACATCTTCATGGATTACCTCGACAAGTTCGTCGTGGTATATCTAGATGATATTCTGGTCTATTCAAGGAATAAAGAAGAACATGCTGAACACCTCCGTCTTGTTCTGGAAAGGCTCCGAAAACACCAGTTGTATGCCAAATACTCCAAATGTGAATTCTGGCTTTCTGAAGTAACCTACCTTGGTCATGTGATTTCCAAAGATGGAATTGCTGTTAACCCGGAGCGGGTTCAGGCTATTCTGGATTGGACTCCTCCGAAGAACGTCAAGCAAGTGAGAAGTTTTCTCGGCCTTGCAAGCTATTGCCGTCGATTTGTCGAGAACTTTTCCAAGATTGCTAAGCCCCTGACTGATCTGCTTCACAAGGGCGTTAAGTTTGAATGGATAGACAAATGTCAGGAAAGTTTCCAGACCCTCAAAGACAAGCTAACATCTGCCCCAATACTTGCTCCTCCAGATTCCCGCAAAGACTTTGTGATTTATTGTGACGCATCCCGTGAAGGATTAGGCTGTGTCCTAATGCAAGAGCGTAAGGTGATTGCTTACGGCTCTCGACAGTTGCGTCCGCATGAAGAGAACTATCCAGTACATGATCTAGAACTAGCTGTTGTGATCTATGCATTGCAGTTGTGGCGACATTACCTTCTCGGTAATCGTTGCGAGATCTACACGGATCATAAAAGTCTAAAGTACTTGTTCACCCAACCATCTCTAAACCTCCGTCAGCAAAGATGGATGGAGACCATTACGGACTATGATTTGTGTATTTCTTATACCCCTGGCAAGGCTAACGTGATGGCTGATGCCTTAAGCCACAAGTCCTATTGCAACAACCTCATGGTTAGGCGAGCTCAACCTCGTCTTTTTGAAGAACTATGCAAGCTGAATCTGCGTATTGTTCCACAGGGTTCTCTTAATAACCTTGTGATACAACCAGATCTTGAGAAAGCTGTTAAGAATGCGCAAGCTAAAGATGCTGAAGTTGATCTGATGAAGAAAGATCTTCACCTGGAAAAGTACAGGGATTTCTCGCTGTCTGGAGATGGAACCTTGTATTTCAGAAACCGCATTATCGTACCTCACTTCGAACTCATGACTGACAAGGTCATGAAGGAGGCACATGATACCCCACTGTCTATTCATCCGGGTAGCACCAAGATGTATCGTGATCTTCGTCAAAGGTACTGGTGGTCTAAAATGAAGCAGGATATTGCTCGCTATGTTGCTGAATGTGATGTTTGCCGTCGCGTTAAAGCAGAACATCAAAAGCCTGCTAGAATTCTGCAACTGTTACCTATTCCTTTATGGAAATGGGATAAAGTTCAAATGGATTTCATTACCGGCCTTCTCAAGTCACAGAAGGGTCACGATGCTATTCTTGTCGTTGTCGACCAACTCTCCAAGGTTGCACACTTTCTGCCTGTCAAGGAAACTATCACTGCTAGTCAGTTAGCAGAGTTGTATATTTCCAGAATTGTATCACTCCACGGTATTCCGAAGGAGATGAGTTCAAACCGTGGCGGTCTTTTCACCTCAAAGTTCTGGGAAAGCTTCCAAGAAGCTATGGGAACTCATATCACCTGGAGTTCAGCTTATCATCCCCAATCCCAAGGCCAAGTCGAGCGAGTCAATCAGGTTCTTGAAGACATGCTTCGGGCTTGTGTTATTTCTTTCGGCAAGAAGTGGGAAGAATCACTCCCGTATGCCGAGTTCTCTTATAACAACAGCTATCAAGCCAGCTTGAAAATGGCCCCCTTCGAAGTACTCTATGGACGTAAGTGTCGAACCCCTCTGAATTGGTCAGAAACTGGGGAACGACCACTCGTGGGTCCGGATATCATTCAACACGCCGAAGAGCAAGTCCGTATCGTTCGAGAAAATCTCAAGGCGGCTCAGGACCGCCAGAAGAGCAACTACGATCGCAAACGATGGGGTTTGACTTATCAACCTGGTGATCAAGCTTATCTTCGTGTCACTCCTATGATGGGCACCCACTGTTTTGGAATCAAGGGCAAGTTATCTCCATGCTACATTGGTCCTTTCCGCATTGTTGCTAGACGTGGTCAGGTGGCATATAAATTGGAGTTGCCGCCGCAATTCTCTCATATCCACGACGTCTTCCATGTGTCGCAACTTCGTCGTTGCTTCAAGGAATCTCCGCACCGCGCAGTGGATCACGAGATGCTCGAACTGCAAGATGACCTATCTTATAAGGAGCATCCAATCCGCATTCTCGATGAAGCTGAACGTCGGACCCGTCAGAAGGTTACCAAGTTCCTCAAAGTGCAGTGGTCAAATCATACTGAAGATGAAGCCACTTGGGAACGCGAGGACAACCTCCGTGCTGAATACCCCGATCTTTTCCCTTCTACCTCTTAATTCTCGGGACGAGAATTCTTGTTAGTGGAGGAGATTTGTAACACCCCATGTATTAAGCTACAGTGATCACTCTTTTTTATTATGCCATGTCATCATGATCAACAATGCTTAATCATCGTTAGTAACATCTCTCATTTCAAAATTCAAATTCAAATGGAAATTCAAACTTAAAGTAAATATAAAAGTTGTTCAAATCCAGGAACTAAAATGTCCATCATGTTGCAAATATTCCCATGGCATTTATAAAAATAGCAGCAACATTAATTAAATTAATTAAGTAACTCTAACAGCGAGAAACAGCAACAAAACAGAAGTGTTTATTCCATTTTATTTAATCTACAATTACTATGAAATCCGATAGCCTCCTAACCATTTTAAAACAGTGGTAAATATTGCATAGCATTTATTTTGGCAAGTATCATATTTTCCAAAAATCATTTGAAATAAAAACAAAGGACAAAACAGAAAACAGAAAACAGAAAAACAAAAATAAGAAAAGGAAAAAGCCCAATGTGGCTGGGCTCTAGTCTACAGTGCCAGCCCAGCCCACTCCCCATCTCGTCCCCCTCCTCTGTTCACCTCCGCGCGCCGCTGTCGCCCGCACCGCACGCCGCGCCCCGGCCCGCCTTCTCTCTGCTCGACACCGCGCGACCCCGCGCCCGTCGTGGAGGGATAAGGACGCCGCCCCGCACTCCCCTGACCCCCTCTGGTTCCTCTCTCTCCCTTCCTCCCTTGCTCTCCACCTCCAACCGAGCGCCGCCATGGGCGAGCTCTGTTGAGCTCGCCACCACAGAGCCCCGCTCACCCTGCCGCCGCGACAGAATGACTCGCCGGCCTTGACTACGTCGGTTGCACCGACTGAAACAAGCCAGGAGCCCCTGCTTCGACGCCGGCGACCCCGTCTTTCTCCTCTGCCCCGCCGGACTCCGTCATCGATTCCGGCGACCTCAAGCCTCCCTCGAGCCCATTACGCGCACCTGCGGGCTCCCTGTGAGCACCCCTACCTCTCCCCTCTCCTCTCTCCCTCTCGGTCGTTCCCTAGCCGCCGTTCCCCGTCGTGCCCGATCCCATCACCACGCGAGCTCATCGCCGGCGTAGCCACGGCGACCATTGGGCCTCGTGCATGTGCCCGTTTTGCTCACCCTCGCACGTAGAGTCCCCCTGACTGCTCCGTTTGCTCGCCCGCACGCCGTAGCAACAATCCCGAGCTCCACCCGAACACTGTCGCCGCCGACGAGGTTGTGCTGCTCGTTTCCGGTCACCCCAGCTACGGCCACCTCCACGGATCGACGCGGCCCGGCCTCAGCCTTCGAACGCAAGAAGAACCACGCAAATTGATACCCCGTAGCGCTTTTCTGAGCTAGCCGGAGTTCCACCACCGCTCGGGGCTCGCCGGAGAGCTCCGGCGGCCGGCGCTGACCTGGCCCCGGTGGGCCCCGCCCCTGTGCCACTGACCGATGGGCCCGGGGCCCCCTGTTGACCAGTTGACCAAGTCAACTGTGCTGACTGGGCAGGCCCTAGTCAATGACATACGGGCCCCACCCCATTAAATGAATTTAATTAAGTGGATAATCTGTTAATTAGTTAATTAAATCACTAATTAGTCACTGACCAGTGGGCCCCTGTTAATTAGTTAGGTAGTTAGATTAGTTAAACTCAGTTAGTTAGCCACTGAGTATGACAGGTGGGTCCCGTAGGTCAGGTTTGACTTGACTCAGGCGGTTTGACTGTTGAAGTCACAGTGACATCATGCTGACGCAATAATCCATTTCTGTTAATTAAAATAAATCCAGAAATTAATAAAATCTTTAGAAATTCATATAAAATAATCCGTAGCTCAGATCGAAAAACTTTGTACATGAAAGTTGCTCAGAACGATGAGACGAATCCGAATACACGGTCCGTTCGTCTGCCACACGTCCCTAGCATAGCGAACATGCAACCGTCCCCCTCCGTTTCCTCTGTCCGAAAATGCCGAACTTCAGGAAAACATTCCCGGATGTTTTCCCTCTTCACCTATATCGTGTAGCACCGTGTCAGAACACCCCTAGCTCTGCGTATTGTCATGTCATGCTCTTGTTTGTTTTATATTTATTGTTTCTTCCCCCTCTTCTCTCTCGGTAGACCCCGACACCGACGTCGTCCCCGAGGCTGACGCAGCTCCGGAGATTGACGACACCGTTGACGACCTTGACTTTGCCGCCGAGCAACCAGGCAATCGCCCCCCCTTGAGCATACCGATATCGCCTATTCTTTCTCTCTCATGCTTGCATTAGAATTGCTGCTACTAGTGCTTTACCTATTCTGATGCATAGCCTGTTTATTGTAACCTGCTATTGAAACCTTACCTGCTTATCCTAAACTGTCTAGTATAGGCTGGGTAGAGACCTATCAGTGACCCCACTTGTCCCGATTGCCCTGCTGGATTATCAGAAGACTCGACGACCAGGCCCCAGCACTGCACCTCACACCCCCTTTATCTGAACGACACTGCAGCATTACTATCGAGTGCCAAGGGTGATACCTTGTAAGCACTTCCGATGATAACTCTGCGGAGTAGTTACTCGGTCATGGTCATCGAGGGTGATTCCTCCTTCACCACTTCCGGTAACGACCCTGTCGTGCAACACATCAAGTGTGAACCCATCGAGGGTGATTCCTCCTTCACCACTTCCGGTAACGACCCTGTCGTGCAACACATCAAGTGTGAACCCATCGAGGGTTATTCCTTCGAGTTCACCTTGACGATTACATCGAGTAGGAATCCAACGAGGGTGATACCTTGGATTCCCTTGATGTTATGGACACACGGATAATTGGACTTTACACTGTTACTTGGAAGGCGGGTCGACCCTGAGGGGTACCCGCAAGTGATATGGAGATGGGTTGACCTGGATGGTGCCCGAGTGATGAATACGAGGCGTGGCCAGGCATTCTTAGCCCTTGTCGCAAGTCCTCGAGATGGGGCGATGGGGTCACATCGATCGTGAGTCTCTGCTCGTTACCGCACTACCAACACACTTCGATTTGGATATTTGATCTGAGTGGGCCTCTGGCCCGATAGCACTAACCATCACGCGGGAAAAGTTATGGGAACTCTGCATCATAGCATCAGCCGAAAGCTCTGTCAGACGTCCAGTTCAGCAGTGCGGCATGGAGTGATTGGCGCCATTCACGACAAAGGTGGTGCTTGGATCTGAGCCATGTGCGCAACGACCCGGAGGGCAAGGGGCGATGGCCCAAGACCCCCGAGCGCTTAGGATGTAGACCGGTGGGGACCTCTCTGCTGAGCTCTAGGTAGGGTTGCGGTGTGTCGTTTGGCCGAGGCCAGGCATGACCCAGAAAAGTGTGTCCGGCCAGAGTTAAGCGAGCGTGGTGGGTAAGTTGGTGCACCCCTGCAGGGAAGAACTAATCTATGCATAGCCGGATCCTCGGTAATGGACGCTCGGAGTTGTATCCCGATTGATACAACTAGAATTGGATACTATGGCTCTGGGATTGCTTCTCGCAGGGAGTCGAGAAGGGATCTCAGGACGAGGTTGCTGACAGTATGGCTCTGGGATTACTTTCTCGCAGGGAGTTGAGAAAGGATCTCTGGGTGAGGTTGAGACTTAATGATACTACTACTATATATTGTACTAATCTACACTCTTCTAATGCTGCAAGACCTCTGAAGATGCTAGTCTTCGATAGGACTAGGCCTTCTCTCTATTCTGGCATTTCTGCAGCCCAGTCCACATATACAGCCTCCCCTTGATAATGTTGCATATGTAGTGTAGATCCTTGCTTGCTGAGTTCTTCGGATGAGTACTTACGGTTGCTTTGCTTCTTCTTTTTCCCCCATATCCATTTGATGCAACCAGATGACGGAGCCCCTGAGACAGCTGCATTCGCCGACGATCGCTACTACTACCCCGAGAGTGGTTACTTCTACGAGCTGGCCGACGACCAGGAGTAGGATCGGAGGGTCCCAGGCAGGAGGCCTACGCCTTTCGATCGTAGTGTTTTTATTTTGCCCCATCTTTCAAAAGGCCTATCTGTTAACTTATATCTGTACTCAGATATCTGATGCTTCCGCTGATGATTGTATGAGATCGAGCTTATGTATTCGAGCCCTCGAGGCCCCTGGCTTGTAATATAAAGCTTGTATGACTTTATTTATTTTTTAGAGTTGTGTTCTGATATCTTCAAGTGAGTCCTTAGGCTTGATCGTGTGCATTTGCGTGTATGATTAGTGCACGATTAAGCCGGGGGCGTCACAACCACCCTGTGGGTTGCTCCCATGGCAACAAACCCAACACCCTGGGCTTTGTTGTCCAGCAGGTGGCTGAGAGCCACCATGAGAGCCTCTGGGCTGAAGCCAATCTGCTCCATGACAGTGCCGTAGAGCTCAGGGTGGACGTCCACACTCTTTCTCTCCCTGATGGCGGTGGCCACCTCCTTCACTGCCTCAGTCATGTTGCTGAAGATGCTCAGCTCTCCTCCATGAAGCTTGCCCGCTTCCTCTTCCTATCAAGCACAGGAACATGCTCACCATCCTTCTCAGGAGCATCAACGTTGATGGTGTCTGACTCTTGGGTGTCTGGATACTCCAGCATCGGCGAGCCCAACAGCTGACCAGAGCCCATGGTATGCTTGCCGGTTGCCAACCCGAAGGAGAAGATCTGCTGCATCTGGTGATAGTTCTGGATAGGGGTGTTGAGGAACTCTGCGTCCTTGGGGTGAGCCTAAGAAGAAACATGGCAGAGAGGTTAGTTAGTATGGCAATGGTTCATAGGCTTAAACTGCTGGTTTGTTAGAATGGCATGGTTTGTGAGCTAACCGCGATGTGGCCTTGGTAGTGCTCTGCCTCCAGAAGGATAGAGCAGGTGTCCTCATCCCATGAAGCACCGCTGAGGTCTCTGAGCTTGGACGCGGCGATCCACCTCGCTCTCCACTTCCTCAGGTGGTTGTACACCTGCGTCTAGGTGACCTCCTGTCCACAGAAGTCGAACACCTACTTTGCAACAAGGTTCAAGTGCACCTCCCTGAAGCCCTTGTCAATCCTCACCCCACTAGATATGATCTCACACATCTTGTTAAGCACAAAAGTGGAGTGGAACGGCTGGCATTTCATGTTGTTCCCCCTGCCATCCTTCTTCTTCTTTGCGGCTGTCTTTTGAGCAGCAGCATGGGCAACAACATTGGGCTGAGCCAGCACAAATGGAGGAACCATAGGCGGCACCTCAAAAACCTCTGAATCAGGAGGCATCTGGTCCATAGGAGGCAGAGAGTCCTCGACGTAGGACGGCGGGAACGGGCTCTCAGACAGCACGACGGCCTGACTAAACTCTTGCTTGGTCATTCCCTACAAATGTAAGCGTCATCAACACCACAAGACACTACAGATGGATAGTAGGAACTAGCAGTACAACATGGATAGATCGAACTAGCAGTAACACATGCACACATGGATGATCTAGTTGAAGACAACACTACCAAATCCATCAAAGCATACCACAACTCAACACAACATAACAGAGCACTAATCATGGACACATGGATCATCTTGTTCAACACTTGCACACTAGAATACCACCAATCCATCCATGACCACTAGCTACCAACACTTGCCCACATGGAAACAACCCCTAGCATGCTCCAAATCCATCACAACTAGCTACTATAACATCACAGTCAAACAGATCAGACGACCTAACCCTAGCAGATGGACATATCTAGCTAGAACTAGTAGAGAGGAGGTGGTGATTGAACTTACAGACGCCATCGGAACGGCCGTGGAGGAGGTGCCTGGCACGTCGGAGAGGAGGAGGAGGAGTTGACTCGCCGGAGTAGTTCCGCCGCTTACCTCATCATCGAAGTGGATCTGTGCTGGAGGGAAAGCTCTTGAGGGAGGAAATGGTGGTGGGAGTTTTGCCGCGGCGATCACCCTCGATATATAGGGCGACCAAATCGGCGGGCGGTGAGTCAAATTCGTCCTGCCGTTTTTTGGAGATGCGCCATCGCTCCGGCCATCTCCCTCCCCTACGCAGCGCGGCGCGGCGTTCCCCTCCCCTGCATCGCTCGAGCCTGGCTCGCTGGAAATGGCTGATTCGGCCGTTCCTAGTGGGCCTGGCTGAGGAGTGCTTTGTGGTTCGTGCTATGCGGGCCAAACAGTAAACACAAGCATCCAAACGACCCATTTTCATCCCGCGCGGGCCTGGCCCGACCTAATGCAGCCTACCAAACGCGTCCTACATTTTACTAAACATAGTTCAACTGTGTTTGGTGGTTAAGGGCTCAGCCAAACCACAACCCGCTCTTCTAAACAAGCAAAATTAGCCAAGTTCCAATTAAGATGGCCATCGATGAAAAAGTTCTCGACATAAAAGTTCTCTGCCTCGTTGAGACAAACAAGTTTGCTTTTCGGGTCATCTCTAGCCAAAACAATGCGCTGCCAAAAATACCGTCCGAGATGGAGATGGTCGGACAGTCCGGCCAAATGTCCTCCAAAGCCAAAAATATTGTCGCCCATGTCCAGACATGTTTGATGTGGCCACTTTGTCCAGACGATCGGACCAGACTGTCTAGTCCTAGCCAAGAAAAACACTATCGTCCGTTCCAGACATGTGTGATGGGAGGTGCTGGATTTCACCCTCAAAATGGACTCGACTGAAAAAATGCTCAACATGAAAGTTCTTCGTCTCGTCGAGCCGAATAACTGTTATCTTTGGGTCATTTCAATCTGAGGTGGTATGCAACATGTGGGTCCAAAAAACAAAATGTTGTCTCAGGCCCATGAGTAAATCTGAGTTAGCTTAGTTTTGGGAAGATTTGGATTTTTTATGGTAAGTCTAACCGCCTCATAAATAGGTGTGAGGTTATGGCCTATTTAACAACAACGCACAATCACAAACACATGTATACTACATTTTCATCTATTTTGGCTCTCTCCCATTTTTTGCTCCCTTGTTCTTCATGTTGGAGAGCAGCGAATCTTGGGGCTCTAAGGCTAGTCATAGTGGGAGTAACATAGCAAGTAACATAACACATTCGAATACAAATTTGCTTATGTGGCTAGTAGTTAATGAGAAGAGAGGTGTTTGTGGTAACATAATATGTTACTGTAACATAGCGCTTCCCAAGAAAAGATGAGTCTACAAACTATAAAATGAAGGCATCTATGACACTACTACTATGTTACTTTGCACTATGAAGGTAGTAACTTAGACTAGTGGCATATGCATGACACTAGTATAAGTTACTCCCCACTATGGCTAGCCTAAGGGGGTTGGACCGACCTAGGGAAACCCATAGCCACCGCACTCCCTGACAGGGTCCGTGTCGGGTGTGTGGGGTTTTAGACATTCAAAAGTTCTCACCGACGTCTTGCATATTGCGCTCCCGGCGACCCACCCCCTTCCCCGCGCGCGACGTTGTCTTGTGTATCATGCTCGACACTGGGGGTACACGGTGACATGTCCGTGTGCAAACATACTTTTGGGTGATTCTACCAGGGACTAAAGTCAAGAATCATCATCATCCATCATGTCCGATGACAAGCTTCCAAGCCCCGCAGAAGTTAGTGCCGATAACATCATCAAGCCTAGTCTCGAGGAATTATCGAATGATCATCGCGAAGCTTATGAGGCATATAAGAAGGAGTGCGAATAGAAGGAACTGCAAGAGTTCCTTGCAAATTCAAGAAGGACCGTCAAGGCAACATCACCTCGACTGGAGAAATCAAGCCCCTCCCTCTCTTCATGACGAGCAGGTTAAACCTATGTGAATAATACTTTCTCTCCCGAGCAGTGAGCTAAAATTGAAATTCATATTACTGATAGTAACAATCTTATATAGCAAGCTTTCATGGAAAATACTAAAGCTCAGAAAAATATGCTTGTCAGGACCTGGGATCAGAGATTTGCAAATCTAGTCATTCCACTAGCAAATGCATATAAAAGATTCTAAGACCCTCCACACAACATGCACGTTATATCCATACAGGCAACATGCATGCCATGTGGGTGAGAACAACAGGTAACACAATACGATTCTATGGCAGAACTGCAACATATATATACAACAACTCTAAAATGAGTAAAGTTTAACAACTGGATACAAACAAGGGTCTCACGACCTAGTTGCAGCTCTCATCGAGGAAACCAAAATATTCCTTAAATAGGTTAATTTAACAAATGCTTTAAGAAGGCTATGGGAAAAGAGACGATGTACATAACCCTTCTCAGACCACTGCCTAGGATAACCATAGCTAACGTTCTCCCTCACCACTAGAGATTACCTGTCCCCAATGCTACTATCTGATTTTTAGCATTCAAATCAAAAGAATAAATAAAGCATGGTGAGTACCAACTATATTCGCAAGACTTACATCAGAACTAGCTACACATATGCATCGGTATCAAAAGAAAGGGATATATGTGGGCCAAACTACAACAACACAAACATTACTACAAAAGACTACTTAAGCTACTAATACCAATATTTGCGATAGGTGATAAGAGAGTGCATACGAGTCCATCTATCTAAGCACCACAACAATACACCATAATGATCCTCCCTCAACTCACACACGAGGAAGCAATCCATGACACTCATACTTATCTTGGCAAATTTTACTAATAAACATTAAAATTTTCTATGATCAAGCAATAATGTACAAGTTGTTCATAACCGTGAACACAACTATTCAAATAGATTTAAACCTATAGGGGTGCGCCAATACTACAAAAGACACATTCGTGATGTTACTTGATTGCCATAGTATGTAGATTTTTTATTAGAGATGTACATCTGTGACTGTTTTATGACAGAATCAAGATATTCATACATGTGCTGTTGTAGATGAGTTTCATGTCAGTAGTATCATGGAAGTGTCCTCTTGCATGACAGAAAATGAAGCGTCATTGAAGTGTTTCGTCAAGGGTGATCGACTTATGGCAGCCACCGTAACAGATCGCCATTAAGCTAATGGGTGTGGGTTCCATTTAGGAGGGGGGCCTGCCAATGTGATGTGGTTTCAGAGCCGGATGGTCATACGAGACAACTTATTCCACTTGATTGAATCTGCAACCGGATTTTTCTTGATGCCATTTGATGAGTCCAAATTATGTGATTATTGTGTTGGTATTTTTGTGTCTACTCCATAGGCTTAGTGGGATTTTACCGCGTTTGCGCACTTCTTTTTGTCATTTTCCTCAGGTGAAGCTTTTTGGACCAAATATTATTATTCTGAAGAAATCTCATAAAGTGGTAGTGGAATCACGCAATTAAGGTGATAATCACCTACAATAAGAGAAAGAAGTAAAGTGGACAAAGAGGCTGTCGCTGCAGGAAGTCCAGAGCAAAAGACGACGTTTTATATGACTGCGTGCCCGTATGAGCGGCCGTATGGAGTGCCGTTGCCGCTGCCAGATCAACTATATTCGCCTCATGAAAACATAGATTAGGCACCCAAAGACACCAGAAACTCGTCCAGTAGCAGGAACCCTTCGTCGGAGTGATCCGGAGGGAGGAACCGACAAGAGGGGGCCGCCTGGAAGATCGTGGATGTTGCCTAGAGGGGGGTGAATAGGCGCTTTAAAATAATTACAGTTTGTCTTGAACAAATGCGGAATAAAACTAGTGTTTAATTTGTCAAGCACAAAACCTAAAACAAATAGGCTCACCTATGTGCACCAACAACTTCTGTTAAGCAAGATAAACAACTAAGTGATAGCAAGATATATAACAAGGAACACTATGGCTATCACAAAGTAAAAGTGCATAAGTAAAGGGCTTGGGTAAGAGATAACCGAGGCACTCAGAGACGACGATGTATCCCGAAGTTCACACCCTTGTGGATGCTAATCTCTATTTGGAGCGGTGTGGAGGCACAATGCTCCCCAAAATGCCACTAGGGCCACCGTAATCTCCTCACGCCTCGCACAATGCAAGATGTCGTGATTCAACTGAGGGACCCTTGAGGGTGGTCACCAAACCCGTACAAATGGCAACCCTTGGGGGCGGTCAACGGTACACGTACAAATTGCTTGGGGCAATCTCCACAACTTAATTGGAGACCCTAACGCTTGCCCGGAGCTTTACACCACAATGATTGAGCTCCGCAACACCACCAACCGTCTAGGGCGCCCAAGCACCCAAGAGGAACAAGCTCTAGGGTACCAAGCACCCAAGAGTAATAAGCTACTTAGACTTCACTTCCACGTATCACCATGGAGTACTCAAACCTATGCACTAAATGCAATGGCAAGGGCACACGGAGTGCCCAAGTCCTTCTCTCCCAAATCTCACCAAAGCAACTAAACTAGGGAGGAATTTAAGAGGAAGAACAAAGAAGAGAACACAAAGAACTCCAAGATCTAGATCCAAGGGGTTCCCCTCACATAGAGGAGAAAGTGATTGGTGGAAATGTGGATCTAGATCTCCTTTCTCTTTTCCCTCAAGAACTAGAAAGAATAATTGAAGGGATTGAGAGATAGCAAGCTTGAAGAAGGTCAACAATGGGGGGCAAACACAAGCTAGAAGGATAGGGACCATTGGGGAAGAAGGCCCCCTTAAATAGGCCCCCCAAATCCAACTGTTATGTGCACAAGTCATGCTCAAGCGATACTACCGCTCGGGGGAGCGGTACTACCGTTTAGCATGGTCAAAATAGCCCAACAAGACAGCAAAACAAGAGCGGTAATTCTACCAGAGAGGTACTACCGCTCGGGGGAGCAGTACTACCGCTTGAGCAGTACTACCACTCGGGGGACCAGTACTACCGCTCTATACTACCGCTCTACTACCGCTTGAGCAGTTTGGGCAACAGAAGCATAAAAGTAAGCGAAAGTGGTTGCGGTAGAAGGAAGCGGTAGTACCGCGCTTAGAGCTGTACTATCGCTCTACTACCGCTAATAACTGAAAAACTACAAAATAGAAGGAAGCTCCAAAACTAAAACTGCTATAACTCCTGCAAACGGACTCCGAAATCAGCAAACTCAAACTTGTTGGATAGAAGACGACAAGTACTATCCAACAACGAAGAACCGGCGGCGGAGTATGCCTATGATATAGAGGTGTGAAACCTCCATCAGTGAAGAACCAGCATAAACTCCAGCATCAAAAACATCATAGAAGATGCATATGAGCTCCGTTATCGATGAACTCGAGCTTGTCATGAAGATGACCATAAGCTCTAAAACTCACAAAGAGAAACACCAAACAAGAACCAAGAAAGATGATGCAATGATGCAATGGTTTGAGCTCTCTATGAACGATACGATCAAGCTACTCACTTGAGAGCCCCCCTTGATAGTACGACAATCGATCTTATAACCCGGTCTCCCAACTACCACCATGAGACCGGCAAAATAGAAAACCTATCAAGGGAAAACCTTTACCTTGTACATAGTTCTCTTGAGCTAGATGATGATGATCTTGACTTCCTCAAGTTGGACCACCTTTCTTGATTGCGTTGGCTCGATGAAGACTAGTTAATTGCTCCCCCATACTCCACTATGGGTGAGTCACTCTTCGGCACATCTTCATAAGTCCATTGTCACCACAATGGATGGCAAGCTTCAAGCATGATCTCTTCGTGATGCTCCACTTGAACTTGCAAACCGCAATCTTGATGACGATCACCACTTGATGTCATCCTCCATGGGATGTATGAGATATTCCTCTTGATGCAAGCCCATGGAAACATACCTAAACCCACATAGAACACTCACGTAGACCATGGGTTAGTCCCCAAAGCATAATGGATAGTACTTACCATACCATGGGATCACTTAATCCTTCTCGGTACATCTTGTATGCTTTGTGTGTTGATCAACTTGATTCACTCTTTGACTTAGTCTTGATCAACCTTGTATCATGTCTTCTCTCTGACCAATCTTTAGATAATTCCTTGAATAGCACCTTGGTCATCACATAATCTCCTTGAAACCAACAAATGGACTTCAAGAAATGCCTATGGACAAACCCTTCAAATATAACTCAAGGCAACCATTAGTCCATAGAGATTGTCATCAATTACCAAAACCAAACATGGGGGTACCATGTTCTTTCACCGCTTCCTTCATCATCCACATCAAGAAGGCTCCATCATCATCATCATCATCATCATCATCATCATCATCACCATCATCATCTACTTTCTCTCATCATCATCATCATCATAATCATCATCATCATCATTATCATCATCACCATCATCATCTACTTTCTCTCCTATTGTAATATCAAGAACCCTAGCGGAAAAACTTGTGAATTACATGTGCGATTCATTCATGATTTCCATCATAGATGGTGTGATGTTTGTTGCCTTTATGTGTGAGTAATTCTCTCAGTTCTTGGGGACATGGATGAACCCTAGTGTGTGATAGATCGATTGATATTAGGATCTGATATCCTCTTTGCATGCTTATGTTGATAATCCTATTGGCGTTGGGTGAAGTCGACCATCCAACTTATGCCAAATTTGGACGGAAGGTTCACTAAAAAAAGACACATCCGTGACATTATGGCCCGAACAAAAAAAATGTCATGGTTATGACACTTCTATGACGATAATTGTGACAAAAACACGTATCATCATAGATGTGGTGGGCTCCTACTTCTATGACAAAAAATCATGACAGAAAATGGGTTTTTCGTCCTGGGCGGGCCGAGGACGCACCTGCATGACATTCTTTGGGCCGTCCATGACATAAAAAATCCTAGTAGAAGTAAGGGCGAGGAAATTTTCATGGAGTTCCCGGTTACGGTGGGTGGTCGGTGATACGTCCATTTTGCATCATGTTTTCCTACTGTTATTTATAGTGTTTTCATGCATTATAACACTTTGTGGAGTAATTCTAATGCCTTTTCTCTCATAATATGCAAGGTTTACACAAAGAGGGAGAATACCGGCAGCTGGAATTCTGGACCTAAAAAAGCTATGTCAGAGATACCTATTCTGCACATCTCCAAATGAGCTGAAATTTTACGGAGAATTATTTTGGAATATATAAAAAATACTAAACAAAAGAAATACCAGAGGGGGCCCCCTAGGTGCCCACTAGGCACCAGGGCGCGCCACCCCCTCCAGGCGCGCCCTGGTGGGTAGTGGGCTACCTGGCCCACCTCCGGTGCCCATCTTTTGGTATATAAGGTCTTTTGACCTAGAAAAAATAAGGAGAGGACTTTCGGGACAGAGCGCCGCCGTCTCGAGGCAGAACTTGGCAGGAGCACTTTTGCCCTCCGGCGGAACAATTCTGTCGGGGGAATATCCCTCTGGGAGGAGGAAATTGAAGCCATCGTCATCACTAACAACCCTCTCATCTTTGGGAGGCCAATCTTCATCAACATCTTCAACAACACCATCTCATCTCAAACCGTAGTTCATCTCTTGTGTTCAATCTTTGTATCAAATCCTCAGATTGGTACCTGTGGGTGACTAGTAGTGTTGATTACATCTTGTAGTTGATGCTAGATGGTTTATTTGGTGGAAGATTATATGTTCAGATCCATTATGCTTAATATCCCTATGATCTTGAGCATGAATATTACTTGTGAGTAGTTTCCCTTGTTCTTGAGGCCACGAGAGAAGTCATGTTGCAAGTAATCATGCGAATTTGATATTCATTCGATATTTTGATGATATGTATATTGTGATTCCCTTAGTGGTGTTATGTGAACGTTGACTACATGCACCATCTTTGGGCCTAAGAGAATGCATTGTGGAGTAGTTATTAGATGATGGATTGCTAGAGTGACAGAAGCTTGAACCCTAGTTTATGCGCTATTCCGTAAGGGGCTGATTTGGATTCATATGTTTAATGCCATGGTTAGATTGTTATCTTAATTCTTCTTTCGTAGCTGCGGATGCTTGCGAGGGGGTTAATCATAAGTGGGAGGCTTTTTCAAGTGAGAACAACACCCAAGCACCGGTCCATCCACATATCAAATTATCAAAGTAGTGAACGCGAATCAAACCAACATGATGAAAGTGACTAGATGAAATTCCCGTGTGTCCTCAAGAATGCTTTGCTTATTATAAGAGACCGTTCCGGTCTGTCCTTTGATACAAAAAGGATTGGGCTACCTTGCTGCACTTTTGTTATCGTTATCGTTACTTGCTCATTACAAATTATCTTTCTATCAAACTACTTGTTACCGACAATTTCAGTGCTTGCAGAAATTACCTTGCTGAAAACTGCTTGTCATTTCCTTCTGCTCCTCGTTGGGTTCGACACTCTTAGTTATCAAAAGGACTACGATTGATCCCCTATACTTGTGGGTCATCAGTCGGGGCCGAGCGATGCAGTGTGGTTTGCGCGTTTCTCTCTCGTACGCGCGCGTGGTGTGAGCTGTGTCATTATAACTAAACCTGAGCGAGAGGCCTTCACTTACTGAACCCGAGCAGATGGAACACTACATCCTGATATGCACCTAATCTATGTGGATGAAGTTTGTGGATTATTTAAGCTTGCAAGTTTGCCCAGAGATGAAGTTAAGAAGAAGGTTTTCCCTTTATATTTGGGGGGAAAAGCATTGACATGGTATAGGCTATGCGATGATATTGGAGCTTGAAATTGGAACCGATTGAAATTGGAATTTCACCAAGAGTTTTATCCTATGCATCTAGTTCATCGTGATCAGAATTATATATATAATTTTTGGCCTTGTGAAGGAGAAAGTATCGCTCTAGCTTGGGGGAGGCTTAAATCAATGTTATATTCATGCCCCAATCATGAGCTCTCAAGAGAAATTATTATACATAATTTTTATGCTCGGCTTTCCCGTAATGATAAATCCATGCTCGATACTTCTTGTGCTGGTTATTTTATGAAGAAGACTATTGAATTTAGGTGGGATCTCTTGGAAAGAATTAAATGCAACTCTGAAGATTGGGAACTCGACGAAGGTAAAGAGTCAGGTATTAAGCTTGAGTTTGATTGTGTTAAATCTTTTATGAATACCGATGCTTTTCACAAGTTTAGCACTAAATATGGACTTGACTCTAAGATAGTAGCCTCTTTTTGTGAATCATTTGCTATTCATGTTGATCTCCCTAAGGAGAAGTGGTTTAAATATCATCCCACTATTAAAGAAAAGATTGAGGAGCCAGTTACAGTTAAAGATGAAACTATCATTTACAATGTTGATCCAGTTGTGCCTACTACTTATATTGAAAAACCACCTTTCTCTGTTAGGATAAAGGAACATGCTAAGGTGTCAATTGTGGTTAACAAGAGTAACATTAAAACACCTAGACCCTCTGAACAAATTAAAGTAGAACCTAGCGTTGCTATGGTTAAACATCTCTTGGTCGATAATATTGATGGGCATGTTATTTATTTCTGTGATGAAGCTGCTAGAATTGCCGAACCCGATACTAAATATAAGAATAAGCCTGCTGTTGGCATGCCTCTTGTCTCAGTTAAAATGGGAGATCATTGCTATCATGGTTTATGTGATTTGGGTGCTAGTGTGAGTGTTATTCCTTTTACCTTATACCAAGAAATTATGAATGATATAGCACCAACTGAAATAGAGGATATTGATGTTACTATTAACTTGATAATAGAGACACCATCACACCACTTGGGATTGTTAGAGATGTTGAAGTCTTGTGTGGGAAAATAAAATACACTACTAATTTTCTAGATCTTGGTTCTCCACAAGATGACTTTTGTCCCACAATATTTGGTAGACCTTTCTTGAACACTGTTAATGCTAAGATAGATTGCCATAAAGAAATGGTCAGTGTTAATTTTGGTGATGTGTCTCATGAGTTTAATTTCTCTAAGTTTCGTAGACAACCTCATAATAAAGAATTACCTAGTAAGGATGAAATAATTGGTCTTGCTTCTATTGTCGTACCTCCTACTGATCCACTAGAACAATATTTGCTAGACCATGAAAATGATATGCACTTGTGTGACAGAAATGAAATAGATAAAATATTCTTTGAACAACAACCTATCCTTAAACACAATTTTCCTTTTGAAACTCTAGGAGGTCCTCCTCCACCTAAAGGTGATCCTTTGTTTGAATTAAAGCAATTGCCCGACACTTTGAAGTATGCTTATCTTGATGAGAAAAGATATATCATGTTATTATTAGTGCTAAAATTTCAGAACATGAAGAAGAGAGATTATTGAAAATTCTGAGGAAGCACCATGCTGCTATTGGATATACTCTTGATGATCTTAAGGGCATTAGTCCCACTCTCTGTCAGCACAAGATTAATATGGAACCTGATGCTAAACCCGTCGTTGATCACCAACGACGATTAAATCCTAAGATGAAGGAAGTGGTAAGAACTGAGATACTAAAGCTTTTGGAATCAGGTATAATCTATCCCATAGCTGATAGTAGATGGGTAAGTCATGTTCATTGTGTCCGTAAGAAAGGAGGTATTACTGTTGTTCCTAATGATAAAAATGAACTCATTCCACAAACAATAGTGACTGGCTATAGAATGGTAATTGATTTTCGAAAATTAAACAAAGCTACTAGAAAAGATCATTACCCTCTGCCTTTCATTGATGAAATGTTAGAAAGATTGTCAAAGCACACACACTTTTGCTTTCTTGACGGATATTCTAGTTTCTCTCAAATACCTGTTTCACAACCTGATCAAGAGAAAACCACCTTTACTTGCCCTTTTGGAACTTATGCTTATAGACGTATGCCTTTTGGTTCGTGTAATGCACCTGCTACCTTTCAAAGATGTATGACTTCTATATTCTCTAACTTTTGTGAAAAGATTGTTGAGGTTTTCATGGATGATTTCTCCGTTTGCGGAACTTCTTTTGATGATTGCTTAAGCAACCTTGGTCAAGTTTTCCAGAGATGTGAACAAACTAATCTTGTCTTGAATTGGGAGAAGTGCCACTTTATGGTGAACGAAGGCATTGTCTTAGGGCATAAAATTTCCGAACGAGGTATTGAGGTGGATAAAGCTAAAGTTGATGCAATTGAGAAAATGACATGTCCTAAAGACATTAAAGGTATTCGTAGTTTCCTTGGTCATGCTGGTTTCTATAGGAGGTTTATTAAAGACTTCTCTAAAATTTCTAGGCCTCTTACTAATCTTTAGCAAAAGGATGTTCCATTTGTTTTTGATGATGATTGTGTATAAGCCTTTGAAACACTCAAGAAAGCCTTAACTTCGGCACCTATTGTTCAACCACCTGATTGGAACTTGCCTTTTGAAATTAGCTGTGATGCTAGTGATTATGCTGTTGGTGCTGTTCTAGGACAAAGAGTTGATAAAAAATTAAATGTTATCCATTATGCTAGTAAAACTCTAGACAGTGCCCAAAGAAATTATGCTATCACTGAAAAATAATTTTTAGCAGTTGTGTTTGCTTGTGATAAATTCAGATCGTACATTGTTGATTCTAAAGTAATTGTTCACACCGTTCATGCTGCTATTAAATACCTTGTGGAAAAGAAAGATGCTAAACCTAGACTCATTAGGCGGGTTCTCTTGCAACAAGAATTTTACTTGCACATCACTGATAGGAAAGGAGCTGAGAACCCCGTAGCTGATAACTTGTCTTGGTTAGAAAATATTCTTGATGACCCACTACCTATTGATGATAGCTTCCCTGATGAAAAATTAGCTGTCATAAATGCTTCTCATAATACTCCTTCGTATGCTGACTATGCTAATTATATTGTTACTAAATTTATACCACCTAGTTTCGCATACCAACAAAAGAAAAAAATCTTCTATGATTTAAGACATTAGTTTTGGGATGACCCACATCTTTATAAAGGAGTAGATGGTATTATTAGATGTTGTGTACCTGAGCATGAACAGGAACAAATCCTACGGAAATGTCACTCCGAAGCCTACGGAGGGCATCATGCGGGAGATAGAACTGCACACAAGGTATTACAATCTGGTTTTTATTGGCCTACTCTTTTTAAGGATGCCGGTAAGTTTGTCTTATCTTGTGATGAATGTCAAAGAATTGGTAATATTGGTAGATGTCAGAAAATGCCTGTGAATTATTCACTTGTTATTGAGCCATTTGATGTTTGGGGCTTTGATTATATGGGACATTTTCCTTCCTCTAATGGGTATACACATATTTTGGTTGATGTTGATTATGTCACTAATTGGGTAGAAGCTATTCCAACTGGTAGTGTTGATCATAACACCTCCATTAAAATGCTTAAAAAAATTATCTTCCTGAGGTTTGGAGACCCTAGATATTTAATGGCTGATGGTGGTTCGCATTTCATTCATGGTGCTTTCCGTAAATTGCTTGCTAAATATGATGTCAATCATAGAATTGCATCCCCTTATCACCCTCAATCTAGCGGTCAAGTTGAACTTAGCAATAGGGAAATAAAATTAATATTACAAAAGACTGTTAATAGGTCCCGAAAGAATTGGTCTAAGAAACTTGATGGTGCACTTTGGGCCTATAGAATGGCTTATAAAAATCCTATGGGAATGTCTCCATACAAAACGGTTTATGGAAAAGCTTGTCATTTGCCTCTTGAGTTAGAACATAAAGCATATTGTGCAATTAAAGAACTCAAGCATGACTTCAAACTTGCTGGTGAAAAGAGGTTATTTGATATTAGCTCACTAGATGAATGGAGAACTGCTACTTCTTGAGCTTGCGTTGGTTTTTCCCTTGAAGAGGAAAGGGTGATGCAGCAAAGTAGAGATAAGTATTTCCCTCAGTTAAGAACCAAGGTATCAAATCCAATAGGAGATACAAGCAAGTCCCCATTCTATGCACCTGCACAAACAATCAAACACTTGCACCCAACGTGATAAAGGGGTTGTCAATCCCTTCACGGTCACTTGCAAGGATGAGATCTGATAGAGATAGATATAAAAGATTACTAAAACATAAAACAAAATAAAAGTAAATAAATTGCAGCAAGGTATTTTTGGGTTTTTTGGTTTATAGATCTGAAAATATATGATGGAAAATAGACCCGGGGGACATAGGTTTCACTAGAGGCTTCTCTCTTGAAGGCAAATAATACGGTGGGTGAACAAATTACTGTCGAGCAATTGATTGAAAAGCGCAAAGTTATGACGATATCTAAGGCAATGATTATGCATATAGGCATCACGTCCGTGTCAAGTAAACCGAAATGATTCTACATCTACTACTATTACTCCACACATCGACCGCTATCCAGCATGCATCTAGAGTATTAAGTTCATAAAGAACGGAGTAACGCCTTAAGTAAAATGACATGATGTAGAGGGATAAACTCAAGCAATATGATGAAAACCCCATCTTTTTACCCTTGATGGCAACAATACAAATACGTGCCTCGCTACCCCTACTTTGTCACTGGGTGAGGACACCGCAAGATTGAACCCAAAACTAAGCTACCCGGATGAATAGACAGCGGGGTATCATGTGCCTCCTTCATGACTTTGTCAGTCATAAGCTCGAAGCGAGGTACGACAATGCGGTCTCTGAAATACAAGGTTCCATCTTCAGACAGCGAGAAATCCCTGTACTTTACAAGGTGAAGGTCTTTCTTCATCAGATCAATTTCAGCATCTTTAGCTTGCGCATTCTTAACAGCTTTCTCAAGGTCTGGTTCAACAACCAAGGTTTTTAAGTATCCTTGGGGAACTATCTCGAGATTTAGCTTTCGAAGCCCTTCATACAGAAGTGGTTGCTGTAGCTGAACCTCAAGTTCGCAGCAATAGGATTTGCGGCTCAACGCATCAGCCATCACATTAGCCTTGCCAGGGGTATAGGATATACCCAAGTCATAGTCCGCAATGGTCTCCATCCATCTTTGCTGACGGAGATTCAGAGATGGCTGAGTGAACAAGTACTTCAAACTTTTATGATCCGTGTAGATCTCGCAACGATTACCGAGGAGATAATGTCGCCACAACTGCAGTGCATAGATGACAGCAGCTAGTTCTAGATCATGTACCGGATAATTCTCTTCATGCGGTCGCAACTGACGAGAGCCATAGGCAATCACTTTACGCTCTTGCATTAGGACACAGCCTAATCCTTCACGGGATGCGTCACAATAAATCACGAAATCTTTGCGGGGATCTGGAGGAGCAAGTACTGGGGTATTGTAACGGATTGACATCTGCCCCAGTGGATAAAGAATGTACTCTGGATGTATCCCTGCTCGAACAGCTGGTAGCTGCGTCGCAGGGTGTGGTGGAAACAAACGATCCATCTGAAACAGAGGAAACTCATGATTGTCAAAAGACAAGGAGAAGTATAACCGATCTCGGAGAGAAAGGTTAAACAAAACAATGGAAAGGAAAATGATTATCAGACTAATCAGATCAATGTCAGGGAAATCGCACATATATCCAGCTCTCCGGGTGGACGAGAATTACGAGATCCTAAGTGTCGGCGTTAGTAAACTTTAGTTAACCCGAAAGGAAAGAGGTCAAGTCCCAGATTAAAGGTCGGGAGATAAAGTCCTAATACCACCCAATTGGCGACGTGGGCCCGTAAGCCACACAGCAAGTTAGTAAAACAGTTTTCCGGTTTTAGACTCAACTTCGGCCCAGGAAGTTGGAAAGGGGGTTCCTACAGGCAGTCGGCTCTGATACCAACTTGTGACGCCCCCGGCCCGATCGTGCACTATTCATACACGCAATGCAACACGATCAACCTAAGGACTCACGGAAGATATCACAACACAACTCTAAAACTAAATAAAGTCATACAGCTTTATATTACAAGCCAGGCCTCGAGGGCTCGAATACATAAGCTTGCGAACAAGCGTCAGCGGAAGCATCAGATATCTGAGTACAGATATAAAAGAAAGTACAGAAAGGCCTTTAGAAAGCGGGGCAAAATAAAACACTACGATCGGGGCAAGGCCTCCTGCTGGGACCCTCCGATCCTACTCCTGGTCTCAGTCAACTCGTAGTAGTATCCATCCTCTGGGTAGTAGTAGTAGCGATCGTCGGGGCATCTGTCTCAGGGGGCTCCGTCCTCTGGTCACGTCAAACTGATATGGGGGAAAAAGGAACAAAGCAACCGTGAGTACTCAGAAGTTCAGCAAGCAAGGATCTACACTACATATGCAACATTTTCAAAGGGAGGCTGTATATGTGGACTGGGCTGCAGAAATGCCAGAATAGAGAGAAGGCCTAGTCCTATCGAGACTAGCATCTTCAGCGGTCTTGCAGCAGTAGAAGAGAGTAGAACAATACAATATAATGTAACAGTAATAATATCAACCTCACCCAGAGATCCTTTCTCGACTCCCTGCGAGAAAGCAATCCCAGAGCCATACATTCATCAACCTCGTCCTGAGATCCCTTCTCGACTCCCTGCGAGAAGCAATCCCAGAGCCATATATACAGGTCATCACAGGTATCCAGTTCTAAATTGTATCATCAGGATACAACTCCGAGTGTCCTTTCCGTAGGACCGCTATCGATAGAAATGTTCTTCCCTGCGGGGTGCACCAACTTACCCCAACACGCTCGATTAACTCCGGCCGGACACACTTTCCTGGGTCATGCCCGGCCTCGGCCAAACGCACACATCGCAACCCTACCTATAGCTCAGCAGAGAGGTCCCCGTCGGTCTACATCCTAAGCGCTCAGAGGTCTTGGGCCATCGCCGTTCACTCCGAGTCTGTTGCGCGCAGGAGAAGCCTGTGCACCAGGAGGGCGCCGGTCCGTCCGTGCCGCCATGCTGAACTGGATCTCTGACAGAGCTTTCGGCTGTGCTACGATGCAGAACCCCATACTATGCCCACGTGATGGTTAGTGCTATCAGGCCAGAGCCTGCTCGGATCAAATATCCAAATCGTTAGACTAGGGCTTGCGGTAACGAGCAGAGACTCCGAAAGATGTGACCCCCGTCGCCCCGTCTCGAGGACTTGCGGCAAGGTTAAGAATGCCCGGCCGCCCTCGTATCACCACTCGGGCACCACACTGGCAACCCGCCTTCACATCACACGCGGGTACCACCTCAGGGTCGACCCGCCTTTCCAAGTAACATTGTAAAGTCCAAGTTCCGTGTGTCCATAAACATCAGGGAATCCGAGGTATCACCCTCATTGAATTCCCACTCGATGTATCCGTCAAGGTGAACTAGGAGGAATCACCCTCACTGGGTCCACACTTGAGGTGTTGTACGACAGCGTCGTTATCGGAAGCGGTGAAGGGGAATCACCCTCGATGACCACGACCGAATAGCTACTCTACAGAGTTAACATCAGAAGTGCTACAAGAGGTTTCACCCTCGGCACTCGATAGTAACGCGCATGTGTCGTTACAACAAAGGGGGGGTGATGTGCGGTGTCGGGTCCTGGTCTTCAATCCCGTTGATCGGGTCTTCTGACGATCCAAGCGCGGCAGTCGGGATAAGTGGGGTCACTGATAGGTCTCTACCCAGCCTAGACTAAACAGTTTAGGATATGTAGGTAATTATCAACAGCAGGTTACAATGAACAGGCTATGCATCAATAGGTAGCAGTAGTAGCAGCAATCTAATGCAAGCATGGGAATTAGAATGGGCGATATCGGGATATCAAAGGAGGGCTGCCTGGTTGCTCGGCGGCAAGGGCAAGGTCGTCTATGGTGTCTTCGGGATCCGGAGCTCTGCTCGTCTCGGGGACGACGTCGGGGTTCGGGGGCTATCGAGAGAGAAGAGGGGGGAGGAAAACAGTATAAATATATAGCAAACATGAGCATGACAAATACGATACACGGTGCTAGGGGTAGTCTAACGCAGCATCACACGTAACAGACGAGCGGGAGAATATCTGACGATATTTCCCGGGTCTTTGGAATTATCGGACAGAGGATAATAGGGGAACGGTTGCAAGTTCGGATAGTTAGGGAGCGTGACGGACGAACGGACCGCGCATTCAGATTCGTCTCGTCGTTCTGAGCAACTTTCATGTACAAAGTATTTTCAATCGGAGTTACGGTTTAAAAGATATGATTTTCTAAAGTTTAAAACAATTATTCTGAAATTACAGATTTATTATTATTTGAATTATCCAGAACAGTAGCAGGGTGACTCAGCATGCGCCATGGATGACGTCAGCAGTCAACAGGGGGCCTGCCAGGTCAACCTGATATGTGGGGCCCACATGTCAGTGACTCAGTTACCTAAACAGAGTTAGCTTAATCTATTTAAACTAATTAGCAGGCGGGGCCACAGTCAGTGGGTAATTAGTGTTTTAAATCACTAATTAATTTTATTAACGATTATTTATTTAATAAAATGTTTTACCGAGCGGGACCCACATGTCATAGGCACAGGGCCCGCCCAGTCAGCGTGGACAGGTCAACGGGACCCATTGGGCCAGAGGTCAGTGGCTGGGCCGTGGGGCCCCGCGCCACGTCGGACCGGCCGCCGGAGTCGCGCCGGAGTGCCCAGACGCGGTGGCGACTCCGGCGAGCTCGGGTTTCGCCCTCAGGCTTCTCCGCCGTGGCTTGGCCCGCTCGACGGGCGGCGAGCGCCGCGTCACGTGTGTTGTTGGCTTGGTTGGGGGCCGCCGGGAACGGCGCCGGCGATGACCGCCGCATGGCGTTCGGTGGTGCACGGGTCGGCGCTACGGCGCGCTAGCGAGCGAAAGGAGAAGCTGGTGTGGCCTGCGCGATGCGGGAGCACGATGCGCACGGGCCCGAGGCCGTTTGGCACCGGAACGGCACCGGCAAGGCTAGCGGCGGTGCGTTCGGGCGAAAGGGGCGACGCGTACGGGCACGAAGAGCGCGCGGGAGAGGGGGAGGGAACGAGGTGCTCACAGATTCTGTAGGTGACTTAGCGTGCGCGGGAGGGCTCGGAGTGGCCGGAGTCGGCGATGGCGTCGGCGGCCGAAGGTGGAAGATGACGCGCGCGGACGCAGCGACGCGTTCTCTCTCGTGGGGCTCGGGGGAGAGGCGTAGTCGCGGAGGCGACCATGCGGGCACGGTCACACACCACGACGAGGCAGAGGCGGTGGCCGCGCGTGCTACCGGCGGCGGTGCCATGGTGCGCACTGGAGAGAGAGGAGAGGGGGGGGTCCAGGGAGAGTGAGGTGAGGGAGAGCCAGGGGGTCGGGGTGCTGCTCATATACGCGGCAGTCGCGGCGACGCGTGTCGGACGCGAGGGAGGGAGGGCCTGGGCGTGCGCGCGTGCGTGCGCCAGGTGCTCGACAGCGAGCCCCGGGCATGAGCAGTACGAAGAGGACGAGCGAGTTGGGCTGGGCCGGCCAGGGGGGAATGGGCCGGCCTGGTTGGTGGCCTGGTGGCCAGCTGGGCCACGGCCCAGTTGGTCCGGGGGGGGGGGGGGCTTTTCCTTTTTCTTTTCTTTTCTCCTTTTATTTATCCATACCCCTGTTTTGTAAATAGTTAGGGCTCAAATTGAATTTTGTAAAACATGTGACCTGGTCCATAAATACCAGTGCTTTATTCCCTAACACCTAAAATTAGTTTGGGCAAAACATCATTTCATACTTAAATTAGATTTAATAAATGGTTATTAAATATTGTTTTTAGTCGCTGTTTGAAGATGTTTGAGTCACTGACCCAACTCCAATGATGTTGGTTTCAATTTTAGAATTGTCTCTGATTTATTTGCTATTTAATGAACAATTTAGTTTCTATGTTGGACAACTTTTATTTTCCACTCTAATTTAATTTGAATTTGAGTTAGAAGTTGAAATGCATTATGATGCAAATGATGATCATGCACTGTTAAACATGATGACATGGCATAATCAAAAGGGTGATTACTGTAGTTAATCACTGGGGGTGTTACAGAATATTTCTGAATTGCCAAAGATTACGGTTGGAGGACTCCCGTGGGGCCCACAAGCCAGGGGACGCCCCCCCAGGGCGCGCCCTAAGGGCTTGTGGAGCCCTCGGGACTCTTATGACTTCCTTTCCAAGTCCTACGTATGTCTTCTGGTCCAAGAAAAATCATCGTAAATTTTTATTCCGTTTGGACTCCGTTTGATATTCCTTTTCTGCAAAACTCAAAAACAAGGAAAAAACAAAAACTGGCACAGGGCTCTAGGTTAATAAGTTAGTCCCATAAATAATATAAATAGCATATTAATGCATATAAAACATCCAAAACAGATAATATAGTAGCATGGAACAATCAAAAATTATAGATATGTTGGAGACATATCAAGCATCCCCAAGCTTAATTCCTGCTCGTCCTCGAGTAGGTAAATGATAAAAACAGAATTTTTGATGTGGAATGCTACCTAACATATTTATCCATGTAATTTTATTTATTGTGGCATGAATATTCAGATCCATAAGATTCAAAACAAAAGTTTAATATTGACATAAAAACAATAATACTTCAAGCATACTAATAAAGCAATCATGTCTTCTCAAAATAACATGGCCAAAGAAAGTTATCCCTACAAAATCATATAGTCTGGCTATGCTCCATCTTCATCACACAAAGTATTAAATCATGCACAACCCCGATGACAAGCCAAGCAATTGTTTCATACTTTTGATGTTCTCAAACTTTTTCAACTTTCACGCAATACATGAGCATGAGCCATGGATATAGCACTATAGGTGGAATAGAATACAGTGGTTGTGGAGAAGATAAAAAGAAGGAGATAGTCTCACATCAACTAGGCGTATCAAAGGGCTATGGAGATGCCCATCAATAGATATCAATGTGAGTGAGTAGGGATTGCCATGCAACGGATGCACTAGAGCTATAAGTTTATGAAAGCTCAAAAAGAAACTAAGTGGGTGTGCATCCAACTCGCTTGCTCACGAAGACCTAGGGCAATTTGAGGAAGCCCATCGTTGGAATATACAAGCCAAGTTCTATAATGAAAAATTCCCACTAGTATATGAAAGTGAGAACATAGGAGACTCTCTATCATGAAGATCATGGTGCTACTTTGAAGCACAAGTGTGGTAAAAGGATAGTAGCATTGCCCCTTCTCTCTTTTCTCTCATTTTTTGTTTGGGCTTCTTTGGCCTCTTTTATTTTTTGTAAAGTCCGGAGACTCATTCCAACTTGTGAGGGAATCATAGCTTCCATCATCCTTTCCTCACATGGGACAATGCTCTAATAATGATGATCATCACACTTTTATTTACTTACAACTCAAGAATTACTACTCGATACTTAGAACAAAAATATGACTCTATATGAATGCCTCCGGCGGTGTACCGGGATGTGCAACGATCTAGCATAGCAATGACATCAAAAAACGGACAAGCCATGAAAACATCATGCAAAGCAATATGACAATGATGGAGCGTGTCATAATAAAACGGAATGGTGGAAGTTGCATGGCAATATATCTCGGAATGGCTATGGAAATGCCATAATAGGTAGGTATGGTGGCTGTTTTGAGGAAGGGTATATGGTGGGTGTAGTGCACCGGCGAAAGTTGCACGGTACTAGAGAGGCTAGCAATGGTGGAAGGGTGAGAGTGCGTATAATCCATGGACTCAACATTAGTCATAAAAAACTCACATACTTATTGCAAAAGTCTATTAGATATCGAAACAAAGTACTACACACATGCTCCTAGGGGGATAGATTGGTAGGAAAAGACCATCGCTCGTCCTCGACCGCCACTCATAAGGAAGACAATCAATAAATAAATCATGCTTCGACTTCATCACATAACGGTTCACCATACGTGCATGCTACGGGAACCACAAACTTTAACACAAGTATTTCTACCAATCCACAATTACTCACTAGCATGACTCTAATATCACCATCTTTATATCTCGAAACAATCATAAGGAATCAAACTTCTCATAGTATTCAATGCTCTTTCTATGAAAGTTTTTATTATATCCCTCTTGGATGCCCATCATATTAGGACTAAATTCATAACCTATGCAAATTACCATGCTGTTTAGAGATACTCTCAAAATAATATAAGTGAAGCAAGAGAGTTCAACAATTTCTATAAAATAAATCCACCGCCGTGCTCTAAAAAGATATAAGTGAAGCACTAGAGCAAAATTGCCTAGCTCAAAAGATATAAGTGAAGCACATAGAGTATTCTAATAAATTCACGATTCATGTGTGTCCCTCTCAAAAGGTGTGTACATCAAGGATGATTGTGGAAAACTAAAAAAAACAAAGACTCAAATCATACAAGATGCTCCAAGCAAAACACATATCATGTGGTGAATAAAAATATAGCCTCAAGTAAATTTACCGATAGACGAAGACGAAAGAGGGGATGCCATCCGGGGCATCCCCAAGCTTAGATGCTTGGTTGTCCTTGAATATTACCTTGGGGTGCCCAGTGCCTTGGGCATCCCCAAGCTTAGGCTCTTGCCACTCCTTATTCCATAGTCCATCAAATCTTTAGCCAAAACTTGAAAACTTCACAACACAAAACTCAACAGAAAACTCATGAGATCCGTTAGTATAAGAAAATAAATCACCACATTTTGGTACTGTTGTGAACTCATTCTTTATTTATATTGGTGTAATATATACTGTATTCCAACTTCTCCATGGTTCATACCCCCCGATACTACCCATAGATTCATTAAAATAAGCAAACAACACATAGAAAACAGAATCTGTAAAAAACAGAACATTCTGCGAAGATCTGAATTGTTCTAATACTTCTATAACTCCAAAAATTCTGAAAAATTAGGAAAACATAGGAAATTTGTATATCAATCTTGTTTTAAAAATTCAGGGTTTTTCCACGTTCCAGTGAATTTAAACAATTCTGTTACTGGACGCAAAATTTTATATTTTTCAGCAAGATCAAATCAACTATCACCGTAAGCCATCCCAAAGGTCTTACTTGGCTCAAACACTAATTAAAACACCAGAACACAATTACTACAGAGGCAATAATGTGTATACTCATAAAAACAGAAAAGAAAAATATTGGGTTGTCTCCCAACAAGCGCTTTTCTTTAAAGCCTTTTAGCTAGGCATTGATAATTTTAATGATGCTCACGGGAAAGACAACATATTGAAGCATAAAGAGAGCATCATATAGCACGTGAAAAACAAGTTTAAGTCTAACATACTTCCTATGCATAGGCATTTTATAGGGAAAAGATTTATCAAGACTAGCAAAAACTAGCATATGCAAGGAAGAAGAAAGAAACAATAGCAAGCTCAACATAACGAGAGGTAATTTAATAGCATGAAAATTTCTACAACCATATTTTCCTCTCTCATAATAATTACATGTAGGATCATAATAAAATTCAATAATATAGCTATCATATAAAATTTTCTCTTCATAATCCACATGCATGCAAAGTTGACACTCTTCCAAAATAGTGGGATTATTATCAAATAAAGTCATGACTTCTCCAAGCCCACTTTTATAAAAAAGTTCATAAGATTGATCAAACTCCAAAGTAGTGGGATCATTATTTCCTAAAGTTGAAACTCTTCCAAACCCACTTTCAATATTATTGCAAACATATTCATCATGAGGCTTAAATAAATTTTCAAGATCATAAGAAGCATTATCACCCCAATCATGATCATTGCAATAAGTAGCGGACATAGCAAAACTAGCATCCCCAAGCTTAGGGGTTTACATATTTTTAACACAATTGACATTAATAGAATTTATAATAACACCATTGCAATCATGCTTTTCATTCAAGGAGCTATTGTGAATCACTTCATAAGTTTCTTCTTTTAACACTTCATCACAATTTTCAGATTCACGAACCTCAAGCAAAACTTCATAAAGATAATCTAGTGCACTCAACTCACTAGCAATTGGTTCATCATAATTGGATCTCTTAAAAAGATTAGCAAGTGGATGAGGATCCATAAATTTTTTGCTTTCTGATTTTCAATAAATACACAATTATTCCAAGCGAACAAGCAAACAAACCAAGTAAGACATAAAAGGCTAACGAAAAGAAGGCAAATAAAAAGGCAAATATTTTTGTGTTTTTCTGAAATCGTTTTAGAAGTGGGGGAGAGGAAAACGAGAGGCAAATGGCAAATAATGTAATGCAAGATATGAGAGTTTATGGTGGGTACTTGGTAGGCTTGATGTAGATCTCCCCTGTAACGGCGCCAGAAATTCTTCCTGCTACTTCTTGAGCTTGCGTTGGTTTTTCCCTTGAAGAGGAAAGGGTGATGCAGCAAAGTAGATATAAGTATTTCCCTCAGTTAAGACCAAGGTATCAAATCCAGTAGGAGATACAAGCAAGTCCCCAATCTATGCACCTGCACAAACAATCAAACACTTGCACCCAACGTGATAAAGGGGTTGTCAATCCCTTCACGGTCACTTGCAAGGATGAGATCTGATAGAGATAGATATAAAAGATTACTAAAACGTAAAACAAAATAAAAGTAAATAAATTGCAGCAAGGTATTTTTGGGTTTTTTGGTTTATAGATATGAAAATATATGATGGAAAATAGACCCGGGGGACATAGGTTTCACTAGAGGCTTCTCTCTTGAAGGCAAATAATATGGTGGGTGAACAAATTACTGTTGAGCAATTGATTGAAAAACGCAAAGTTATGACGATATCTAAGGCAATGATTATGCATATATGCATCACGTCCGTGTCAAGTAGACCGAAACGATTCTGCATCTACTACTATTACTCCACACATCGACCGCTATCCAGCATGCATCTAGAGTATTAAGTTCATAAAGAACGGAGTAACGCCTTAAGTAAGATGACATGATGTAGAGGGATAAACTCAAGCAATATGATGAAAACCCCATCTTTTTACCCTTGATGGCAACAATACAAATACGTGCCTCGCTACCCCTACTTTATCACTGGGTGAGGACACCGCAAGATTGAACCCAAAACTAAGCACCTCTCCCATTGCAAGAAGAACCAATCTAGTTGGCCAAACCAAACCGATAATTCGAAGAGAAATAAAAAGATATCAAATCATGCATATAAGAATTCAGAGAAGATTCAAATAATATTCATAGATAAACTGATCATAAATCCATAATTCATCGGATCTCGACAAAGACACCGCAAAAGAATATTACATCGGATAGATCTCCAAGAACATCGAGGAGAACATGGTATTGAGAATCAAAGAGAGAGAAGAAGCCATCTAGCTACTAGCTATGGACCCGTAGGTCTGTGGTAAACTACTCACGCTTCATCGGAAGGGCAATAGAGTTGATGTAGAAGCCCTCCGTGATCGAATCCCCCTCCGGCAGGATGCCGGAAAAGGCCCCAAGATGGGATCTCACAGGTACAGAAGGTTACGGCGGCGGAAAAGTATTTTGGTGGATGCTTTTGGTCGTTTGGGAATATTTCTGAATTTATAGGCCAAAGATTAGGGTTGGAGGACTCCTGTGGGGCCCACAAGCCCAGGGGCGCGCCCCCCTAGGGCGCGCCATGAGGGCTTGTGGAGCCCTCGGGACTCTTCTGACTTCCTTTCCAAGCCCTACGTGTGTCTTCTGGTCCAAGAAAAATCATCGTAAAGTTTTATTCCGTTTGGACTCCGTTTGATATTCCTTTTCTGTAAAACTCAAAAACAAGGAAAAAAACAGAAACTGGCACTGGGCTCTAGGTTAATAAGTTAGTCCCAAAAATAATATAAAATAGCATATTAATGCATATAAAACATCCAAAACAGATAATATAATAGCATGGGACAATAAAAAATTATAGATACGTTGGAGACGTATCCAGAACCCAAGCCTATGAAAATGCCAAACTATTCAAAGAAAAAGTCAAAAGATGGCATGACAAAAGAATCCAAAAGCGGGAATTCAAAGTCGATGAATATGTTCTATTGTATAATTCTCGTTTTAGATTTTCTGCAAGAAAACTTCTCTCAAATTGGGAAGGACCATATATCATCGAAGGAGTTTATCGCTCTGGAGCTATCAAGTTCAATAATGCCGAAAGCACTAATCCGAAGGTGATCAATGGACAAAGAATTAAGCACTATATTTCAGGTACACCTATTAATGTTGAAACTAACATTATCCAAACCATGACACCAGAGGAACACATAAAAGAAACCTTCCAGAACACTCCAGAACCCTGAAAATGAAGAGGTACGTGATACGGTAAGTAAACGGACTCCAAAAAATCCGCAAAAATATTTTCTGTCAGTTTTGGAATATTAGAAAAAATAAAAAAAATAAGAAACACCCGGGAAGGCAACCCAGCTGCCCACTAGGCACCAGGGCGCGCCTGCCCCACCTGGCACGCCCTGGTGGGTAGTGGGCTTCATGGGCACCTCCCCCGACTCCGTTTTCCTGTGGTAGACTTGTTTCCCAAGATAAAAATTCTCTCTATATATCCCCAGATGATTTGACCACCGCATCATGGAGAAATCTTCTATTCTTGTTTCGTGCTGTTTTTTGGTCAGATTCTCCTCCTGTAGGCATCATGCCTTCTCCTTCCTCCAACCATGGGGAGGATGATGCTTGGCTGATGAAGATAGAGCTGAACAGGGAAGAAACAAAAGAAGCCACCAAGGAGGACAAGGTCGAAGGAGTTGTCAAGGACCAGGCCCAAGAAGGTCGGCCAACCCCACCTATGGAAGAAAGTGTGGGAGAGGAAGATATCCTTCAACCTTACTATAATCATCTCACCCCCACTGAAATCGAGGCTTTTAGAGCCTTTGAAACGGTATGCGTTCAGAATACATATCTCACTCGTGAAGTTATTTTGTTGGAAGAGCAAAATATCGCCCTTCGGAGCGTCAACCATAGATTGGAGTACCTGCTGAAGCTGAAGTGCGAAGCTACTACTACCCCATCCTCTTCATCATCATCGCCATCATCACCAAAGAAGGGGACCTAAGCACACGGGTATGGGCACTCCCCTTGGCTTGTGCCAAGCTTGGGGGAGATGCCCTGGTATCGTATCACCATCACTTCTATTATCTTCACCAGTTTTTAGTTCGATCCTTTAGTTATTTCATGATTTAGTTGAATAAAAGTCTAGTATGATCTATTCTCGAGTGCTAGTTTCGTGATCTATCTATCTGTGTAATCGAGTGAGAGTTATATAATAAAGTTTAGTTTGAGTTTTTGCTTCTTTACTTTTTATGTTTCAATCAAAATAAAGGAAATAATGAAAAATATCATATGCTAATTGATACGTCTCCAACGTATCTATAATTTTTGATTGTTCCATGCTGTTATATTATCAATCTTGGATGTTTTATATTCATTTTATAGCAACTTTATATCATTTTTTGGGACTAACCTATTGACATAGTGCCGAGTGCCAGTTGTTGTTTTTTGCTTGTTTTTTACTTCACAGAATATCAGTACCAAACGAAGTCCAAATGCCACGAAACTTTTTGGAGATTTTTGTCTTTATAGAAGACAACTTGGGAGCCAAGGAAGTGCATGATGTCGCTTGAACTACGTCGGTATTTCCCCAAAGAGGAAGGGATGATGCAGCACAGCTACGGTAGGTATTTCCCTCAGTTATGAAACCAAGGTATCAATCCAGTAGGAGAACCAAGCAACACTATGTAAATGGTACCTGCACACAAAGAACAAATACTTGCAACCCGACGCTTATGAGGGGTTGTCAATCCCTCTACGGGTAATAGTGCCAGAAATTGTCAAGTTGACGGGATAAAAATTGTGTAGATTGGATAAATAGATCTCTATAAAATGCGAAATAAAATAAGTAAAAAAAAGGTGCAGCAAGGTATTTTTGGGTTTTTGGAAAAATAGATCTGAAAATAAAAGCAAATAAAAATAGATCTCAAAGCAAATATGATAAAGAATAGACCCGGGGGTGATGTCGCTTGAACTACGTCGATATTTCCCCAAAGAGGAAGGGATGATGCAGCACAACTACGGTAGGTATTTCCCTCAGTTATGAAACCAAGGTATCAATCCAGTAGGAGAACCAAGCAACACTATGTAAATGGTACCTGCACACAAAGAACAAATACTTGCAACCCAACGATTAGGAGGGGTTGTCAATCCCTCTACGGGTAACGGTGCCAGAAATTGTCAAGTTGACGAGATAAAAATTATGTAGATTGGATAAATAGCTCTCGATAAAACATGAAATAAAATAAGTAACAAAAAAGTGCAACAAAGTATTTTTGGGTTTTTGGAATAATAGATCTGAAAACAAAAGAAAATAAAAATAGATTTCAAAGCAAATATGATAGAAAATAGACCCGGGGGCCGTAGCTTTCACTAGTGGCTTCTCTCAAGAAAATAGCACACGGTGGGTAAACAAATTACTGTTGGGCAATTGACAGAAGATCGAATAATTATGACGATATCCAAGGTAATGGTCAATATATAGGCATCACATCCAAGATTAGTAGACCGACTCCTGCCTGCATCTACTACTATTACTCCACACATCGACCGCTATCCAGCATGCATCTAGTGTATTAAGTTCATGGAGAAACAGAGTAATGCAATAAGAACGATGGCATGATGTAAACGAGATCTATTCATGTAGGAATAGCCCCCATCTTGTTATCCTTAATAGCAACGATACATGCGTGTCTTGCTGCCGCTTCTGTCACTGGTAAATAACACCGCACGATCGAACCCATCACAAAGCACCTCTTCCCATGGCAAGAAAAAACGATCTATTTGGCCTAACTAAACCAGATATTCGAAGAAGAAATACGAGGCTATAAATAATCATGCATATACGAGATCAAAAGAAGACTCAAATAATATTCATGGATATAGATCTGATTGTAAACTCAAAGTTCATCGGATCCCAACAAACACACCGCAAAAAAGAGTTACATCAAATAGATCTCCAAGAGACCATTGTATTGAGAATCAAAAGAGAGAGAGGAAGCCATCTAGCTACTACATACGAACCCGTAGGTCTATGATGAACTACTCACGCATCATCGGAGAGGCACCAATGAGGATGATGAACCCCTCCGTGATGGTGTCTAGATTGGATCTCGTGGTTCTGGAACTTGCGGCGGCTGGAATTGTGTTTCGTCGACTCCCCTAGGGTTTCTAAAATATTTGGGGATTTATAGGGCGAAGAGGTGGTGTGGGAGGCCACTGAGGTGGGCACAACCCACCAGGGTGCGCCCTGGGGGGTTGTGCTCCCCTCGGTCCTCCCCTCTGGTACTTCTTTGGCCCATCTTGTGTCTTCTGGTCCAAAAAAAATCTCCCAAAAGTTTCGCTGCGTTTGGACTCTGTTTGGTACTGATATTCTGTGAAGTAAAAAACAAGCAAAAAACAACAACTGACACTGGGCACTATGTCAACAGGTTAGTCCCAAAAAATGATATAAAGTTGCTGTAAAATGATTGTAAAACATCCAAGAATGATAATATAATAGCATGGAACAAGCAAAAATTATAGATACGTTGGAGACGTATCAGCATCCCCAAGCTTAATTCCTACTCGTCCTCGAGTAGGTAAATGATAAAAACAAATTTTTTGACATGGAATGGTGCCTAACATGTTCATCACATATTCTTTTCTTTTGTAGCATGGACATTTGGACTTTTATATGGTTCAAAGCAATAGTCTAGTTTTGACATGAAGATTTCAATACTCAAGCATATCAACAAGCAACCATGTCTTTCAAAATATCAACACTAAAGAAAGTTATCCCTAGCCCATCATGCTCAATCATTGATCCATTCATGAAACACACTCGCATATTAGCTACATCCAATGCTCAAGTACGATCATAGTTCCCCTTAGTTGGTGCTTTATAACAGAAGATGGAGACTCAAATAAAAATAAAAGTTTCATAAAGTAAATAGATAGGCCCTTCGCAGAGGAAGTAGGGATTTGTAGAGGTGCCAGAGCTTAAAGCTTAAATTGAGAGATAAAAAAAATTGAGAGGCATGTTTTTCCCGTCAACGAAAACGACCGACTAATTCCCAACACTTTCCATGCTAGATTATCATAGGCGGTTCCCAAACAGAAAATAAAGTTTATTGCTTTTCCACCATTCTTTCACATTCCACGGCTAGCCGTATCCATGGGTACCGTCCATACCAACACTTTCCAAGGAATTTATTATTTGACAACATAAAGTAAACTTCTTTTTCATTTCGGGACTGGGCATCCCTATTACCGCCATACTCTTGTGCAATGACAAGTGAATAAACACTCATCTTGAGAAAAACACATCTAGCATGGAAAATATTGGCCACCCCTACTGCTTCATGAGCGGTACGGGCACACAAAAAGGAAATTCATTTTGAAAATTAGAGAGGGCACATACAAATTTGCTTAGAACGACATGGAAATACCGCATATAGGTATGTATGGTGGACTCATATGGCAAAACTGGCTTTAAGGATATTGGATGCACAAGTAGTATTTCTACTTAGTACAAGTGGAGGCTAGCAAAAAGATTGAGAAGCAACCAACCAAGAAACGAAAAATCACATAAGCGAGCATTAAGCATAACTAACACCGAATAATGCACCACAAGTAGGGTGTAATTTCATTGCATAACTATTGACTTTCGTGCTTGCATGGGGAATCACAAACCTCATTTGATTTACTAGGGTAGCTTGTGCACATTAAGAACCTCATTTAATTCCTATTTGCAAGAATAAGAACATCATTAATTCTTCCCAAAGGCTTTTTAACAGTAGAATCCACCAAGTGCAAATTAAGAGAACATTTTTCAATATCGGTAAGACCAAGCACATCACATAGAGATTTCAGAATTGTGGGAACACTAGCACCCAAATCACATAAAGCAAAACACTCATAATTTTTAATCTTGACTTTGATAGTAGGTTCCCATTCATCATGCAATTTTCTAGGAATTGAAATATCTAGTTCCAATTTTTCTTCCCAAGCTTTCATCATGGCATCTACGATATGTTTAGTAAAAGATTTATTTTGTTCATAGGCATGAGGTGAATTTATCATGGATTGCAACAAAGAAATACAATCAATCAAAGAGCAATTATCATAATTAAAGTCTTTGTAATCCAAAAGAGTGGGCACATCACTAGTTAAAGTTTTGACCTCTCCAAACCCACTTTTATCAAAATTTTCATCAAGATTTTCACCCTCCGAATTATCGGGGCGCCTTCTAACTAAAGTTGACTCTTCTTCAGTCCATTTATCATCAATTTTAATTTTACTAAACAAGGAATCAATAGAAGAAACACCAATCACTTTAAGATCTTCATCATTTTTATCTTCTAAAGAAATTGGCTTAGCGGCCATTTGATTTACTAGGGTAGCTTGTGCATCGGATATTTTGCCTAGCAAATTTTCAGCATGAGCATACTTGGATTGAAGATTACAAACTTCTCTACTAATATCATCGAGTTGTTTTGTTATAGCATCTAGCACAACAGAGTGTTCCTTAAGTTCTTCGGTAAAATATTTATTGTGCTCAAATTAGTACTTTTCTCAATTTCAAGCAAAATATTGGGGTAAGGAACATCATAATATTTTATTTGAGGCATCATGACTACGCAAACAAATTTGCACACAAGAAGATAGATCTGACGAGAAAACGGCGAACGAAAAAGAGGGCGAATAAAACGACAATTTTTTTTGAAGTGGGGGAGATGAAAATGAGAGGCAAATGGCAAATAATGTAAATTGCAAGGAGATGAGATTTGTGATTAGGAATATGATAGATGTTGATGATGTCTCCATGGCAACGACGCCAGAAATTCCTTTTGATGTCGCTTGAACTACGTCGGTATTTCCCCAAAGAGGAAGGGATGATGCAGCACAGCTAGGGTAGGTATTTCCCTCAGTTATGAAAACAAGGTATCAATCCAGTAGGAGAACTAAGCAACACTATGTAAACGGTACCTGCACACAAAGAACAAATACTTTCAACCCGATGATTAGGAGGGGTTGTCAAACCCTCTACGGGTAACGGTGCCTGAAATTGTCAAGTTGATGAGATAAAAATTGTGTAGATTGGATAAATAGCTCTTGATAAAACGCAAAATAAAATAAGTAACAAAAAAGTGCAGTAAGGTATTTTTGGGTTTTTGGAATAATAGATCTGAAAATAAAAGCAAATAAAAATAGATCTCAAAGCAAATATGATAAAGAATAGACCCGGGGGCCGTAGATTTCACTAGTGTGGCTTCTCTCAAGAAAATAGCACACGGTGGGTAAACAAATTACTGTTGGGCAATTGATAGAAGATCGAATAATTATGATGATATCCAAGGCAATGATCAATATATAGGCATCACGTCCAAGATTAGTAAACCGACTCCTGCCTGCATCTACTACTATTACTCCACACATCGATCCCTATCCAACATGCATCTAGTGTATTAAGTTCATGGAGAAACGGAGTAATGCAATAAGAACGATGACATGATGTAGACGAGATCTATTCATGTAGGAATAGCCCCCATCTTGTTATCCTTAATAGCAACGATACATGCGTGTCTTGCTGCCCCTTCTGTCAATGGTAAAGAACACCGCACGATCAAACCCATCACAAAGCACCTCTTCCCATGGCAAGAAAAATCGATCTAGTTGGCCTAACTAAACCAAAGATTCGAAGAAGAAATACGAGGCTATAAATAATCATACATATAAGAGATCAAAAGAAGACTCAAATAATATTCATGGATATAGATCTGATCATAAACTCAAAGTTCATCGGATCCCAACAAACACACTGCAAAAAAGAGTTACATCAAATAGATCTCCAAGAGACCATTGTATTGAGAATCAAAAGAGAGAGAGGAAGCCATCTAGGTATTGCCTACGGACCCGTAGGTCTATGATGAACTACTCACGCATCATCGGAGAGGCACCAATGAGGATGATGAACCTCTCCGTGATGGTGTCTAGATTGGATCTCGTGGTTCTGGAAGTTGCGGCGGCTGGAATTGTGTTTCATCAACTCCCCTAGGGTTTCTGGAATATTTGGGGATTTATAGGGCGAAGAAGCGGTGCAGGAGGACACCGAGGTGGGCACAACCCACCAGGGCGTGCCCTGGGGGGTTGTGGTCCTCTCGAGCCTCCCCTCTGGTACTTCTTCGGCCCATCTTGTGTCTTCTGGTCCAAAAAAAATTCTCCAAAAAGTTTCACTGCGTTTGGACTCCGTTTGGTACTGATATTCTGCGAAGTAAAAAACAAGCAAAAAACAGCAACTGGCACTGGGCACTATGTCAATAGGTTAGTCCCAAAAAATGATATAAAGTTGCGGCAAAATGATTGTAAAACATCCAAGAATGATAATATAACATCATGGAACAAGCAAAAATTATAGATATGTTGGAGACGTATCAGGGGGCCGTAGATTTCACTAGTGGCTTCTCTCAAGAAAATAGCACACCGTGGGTAAACAAATTACTGTTGGGCAGTTGATAGAAGATCGAATAATTATGACGATATCCAAGGCAATGATCAATATATAGGCATCACGTCCAAGATTAGTAGACCGACTCCTGCCTGCATCTACTACTATTACTCCACACATCGACCGCTATCTAGCATGCATCTAGTGTATTAAGTTCATGGAAAAACGGAGTAATGCAATAAGAACGATGACATGATGTAGACGAGATCTATTCATGTAGGAATAGCCCCCATCTTGTTATCCTTAATAGCAATGATAAATGCGTGTCTTGCTGCCCCTTCTGTCACTGGGAAAGAACACCGCACGATTGAACCCATCACAAAGTACCTCTTCCCATGGCAAGAAAAATCGATCTAGTTGGCCTAACTAAACCAAAGATTCGAAGAAGAAATACAAGGATATAACAAATCATGCATATAAGAGATTAAAAGAAGACTCAAATAATATTCATGGATATAGATCTCATCATAAACTCAAATTTCATCGGATCCCAACAAACACATCGCAAAAAAGAGTTACATCAAATAGATCTCCAAGAGACCATTGTATTAAGAATCAAAAGAGAGAGAGAGAGAGGGGGAGCCATCTAGCTACTGCCTCCGGACCCGTAGGTCTATGATGAACTACTCACGCATCATCGGAGAGGCACCAATGAGGATGATGAACCCCTCTGCGTGATGGTGTCTAGATTGGATCTCGTGGTTCTGGAACTTGCGACGGCTGGAATTGTTTTTCGTCGACTCCCCTAGGGTTTCTGGAATATTTGAGGATTTATAGGGCAAAGAGGCAGTGCGGGAGGCCACCGAGGGGGGCGCGCCTAGGCCTCCTGGCGCGCCCTGGTCGGTCGGGCCTCCCCTCTGGTACTTCTTTGGCCCATGTGGTGTCTTCTGGTCCAAAAAAATTCTCCAAAAAGTTTTGCTTCGTTTGGACTCCGTTTGGTACTGATATTCTGCGAAGTAAAAAACAAGCAAAAAACAGCAACTGGCACTGGGCACTATGTCAATAGGTTAGTCCCAAAAAATGATATAAAGTTGCTATAAAATGATTGTAAAACATCCAAGAATGATAATATAACAGCATGGAACAAGCAAAAATTATATAGACGTTGGAGACGTATCAGCATCCCCAAGCTTAATTCCTACTCGTCCTCGAGTAGGTAAATGATAAAAATAGAATTTTTGATGTGGAATGCTGCCTAACATGTTGATCACATATTCTTTTCTTTTGTAGCATGGACATTTGGACTTTTATATGGTTCAAAGCAATAGTCTAGTTTTGACATGAAGATTTCAATACTCAAGCGTATCAACAAGCAACCATGTCTTTCAAAATATCAACACTAAAGAAAGTTATCCCTAGCCCATCATGCTCAATCATTGATCCATTCATGAAACACACTCGCATATTAGCTACATCCAATGCTCAAGTATGATAATAGTGCCCCTTTGTTGGTGCTTTATAAGGGAAGATGGAGACTCGGATAAATATAAAAATTGCATAAAGTAAATAGATAGGCCCTTCGTAGAGGGAAGTAGGGATTTCTAGAGGTGCCAGAGCTCAAAGCTTAAATTGAGAGATATTTTTTTTGAGAGGCATACTTTTTCCGTCAACAAAAATGACTGAGTAATTCCCAACACTTTCCATGCTAGATATATCATAGGCGGTTCCCAAACAGAAAATAAAGTTAATTCCTTTTTCCACCATTCTTTCAAATTCCATGGCTAGCCGTATCCACGGGTACCGTCCATACCAACACTTTCCAAGGAATTTATTATTTGACAACATAAAGTAAATTTATTTTTCATTTCGGGACTGGCATCCCTATTACCGCCACACTCTCGTGCAATGACAAGTGAATTAACACTCATCTTGAGAATAACACATCTAGCATGGAAAATATTGGCCACCCCTACCGCTTCATGAGCGGTACGAGCACACAAAAAGGAAATTTATTTTGAAAATTAGAGATGGCACATACAAATTTGCTTAGAACGGCATGGAAATACCGCATATAGGTAGGTATGGTGGACTCATATGGCAAAACTGGTTTTAAAGATGTTGGATGCACAAGTAGTATTTCTACTTAGTGCAAGTGGAGGCTAGCAAAAAGATTGAGAAGCAACCAACCAAGAAACGAAAAATCACATAAGCGAGCATTAAGCATAACTAACACCGAATAATGCACCACAAGTAGGATGTAATTTCATTGCATAACTATTGACTTTCGTGCTTGCACAGGGAATAACAAACCTTAACACCAATATTCTTACTAAAGCATAATTAGTCACCAACATGACTCACATATCACTATCATCATATCTCAAAACTATTACAAAGAATCAAGTTTATTTTGTCCAATGATATTCATGAAAGTTTTTATTATATCCCTCTTGAATATCTATCACTTTGGGACTAGCTTCATATATTGCAATTGCTTTTGACAAGCTCAAATAAATCTAAGTGAAGAACATGAGCATAAATTTTTTTGTCTCTCAAAATAATATAAGTGAAGCATGAGAGAATTTCTTCAAAAATTTACTAACTCTCAAATTAATCTAAGTGAAGCATGAGAGCATTTCTTCAAAAATATTAAAGCACACTGTGCTCAAAAAGATATAAGTGAAGCACTAGAGCAATTCCATAGTTCAAAAAAATTTAAGTGAAGCATATAGGGCAATTCTAACAAATCACAGCATAATTTTGGCTCTCTCAAATAGGTGTGTCCAGCAAGGATACTTGTGACAAAATAGAAAGCAAAACAAGCAAAGACTCATATACTACAAGACGCTCCAAGCAAAACTCATGATATGTGATGAATAAAAATATAGCTCTAAGTAAAATACCGATGGTCGTTAGAAGAAACAGGGGATGCCTTCCGGGGCATCTCCAAGCTTAGTTGCTTGGTTCTCCTTGAATATTAACTTGGGGTGCCATGGGGCATCCCCAAGCTTAGGCTCTTTTCACTCCTTATTCCTTCATCCGTCGCGATCTCACCCAAAACTTGAAAACTTCAATCACACAAAACTTAACAAAACCTTCGTGAGATCTGTTAGTGTAAGAAAACCAATCTTTACTTTAAGTACTGTAGAAAACCCATTCAAATTTTGTTATTGCATTATATCTTCTGTATTCTAACTTTACCATGGCTTATACCCCCCGATACAATCCATAGATTCATCAAAATAAGCACACAATGCAAAGAAAATAGAATCTGTCAAAAACAGAACAGTATGTAAAGATGCGAATTGTTCTCATACTTTGGTAAATCCAAAAATTCTGAAACATTAGGAAAACGGAGCTAATTTTTATATCAATCTTGTTTAAAAATTTCAGAACTTTTCGTCGCTTGTGTGAATTTAAAAAATTCTGTTACTGGACGCAAAAGTTTCTGTTTTTGAACATGATCAAATCAACTATCACTAAAGCTATCCCAAAGGCTTTACTTGGCACAAACACTAATTAAAACATAAAAAAACAATCATAACAGAGGCATAATTGTGCAAACACTCAAGAACAGAAAGAAAGACAAAAATAAATTTTATTCATTGGGTTGCCTCCCAACAAGCGCTATCGTTTTATGCCCCTAGCTAGGCATAATGCATAGATTCAAGTATTGTCATCTTTAGTTTCCAATTCCTCAATCACACAACCAATATTTTTCAAAGATTTGTCATATAGATTTTCAATAACAATACTCCTAGGAATGAGATTGAAAAATTCATTCTTGCAAGTAAGGTTTCTCACAACTTCAACAAAGTCGGGGTGAATACTAATCATCTTAAGATCTTCTTTAGTATTATTAGAAGTTGCACCCTTATTCTTAGTGACATGAGAAGTTTTGCTAATTTTACGGGAGTTTTTTCAAGAGTTTTAGTAGAAGCAAAAGCTGAGCTTAAATTACTAAAAATTTCTTCCAACTTAACAATCCGAGAATGACTTTCTCCAATTCTTTCGTTAATTACGGTTCCTTTTTCCTTTAGCAACTTAATAACCTCTCCCGCTTTTGACCCAATTTTATTAGCAATATTATGCATTTTTTATATAATTTTTCAATATGTTCTTCGGTAAGCATTTTCTGTTCAATAGCATCAAGCGTTTGCATAACATGCTCAAGTGTTAAAGCAGTTTCATAGATATTGAGAGGTGGTGGACCCACTAGATTTCCCATAGCATTAAAAACATCCAAAGATGGACACATCAAGAAATTCCCACCGGTAATCGTATCAAGGACGAATCTATACCAGGTGGCAATGCCCACATAAAAACTGCGAAGAAGAACAACGGTAGATTGCTTATGAATAGATCTATTATGAGCATTGCAAATTCTATACCAAGCATCTTTTAGATTCTCCCCTCCCCTTTGTTTAAAATTAAGAACTTCATTCTCGGGAGTACATGCAATAGAGGAACAACTAGCCATAATGATAAAGTAGGCAAACAAGATCACACACAAAAAGAGATCTAACGAGAAAACGGCGAACGAAAAAGATGGCGAATAAAACGACAAATTTTTGTAAAGTGGGGGAGATGAAAACGAGAGGCAAATGAAAAATAAAGTAAATTGCAAGGAGATGAGATTTGTGATTAGGAACCCGATAGATGATGATGTCTCGCCGACAACGGCGCCAGAAATTCCTTTTGATGTCGCTTGAACTACGTCGATATTTCCCCAAAGAGGAAGGGATGATGCAACACAACTACATTAGGTATTTCCCTCAGTTATGAAACCAAGGTATCAATCCAGTAGGAGAACCAAGCAACACTATGTAAACGGTACCTGCACACAAAGAACAAATACTTGCAACCCGAGGCTTATGATGGGTTGTCAATCCCTCTACGGGTAACAGTGCCAGAAATTGTCAAGTTGACGGGATAAAAATTGTGTAGATTGGATAAATAAATCTCGATAAAACACAAAATAAAATAAGTAACAAAAAGGTGCAGCAAGGTATTTTTGGGTTTTTGGAAAAATAGATCTGAAAATAAAAGCAAATAAAAATAGATCTCAAAGCAAATATGATAAAGAATAGACCCGAGGGCCGTAGATTTCACTAGTGGCTTCTCTCAAGAAAATAGCACACAGTGGGTAAACAAATTACTGTTGGGTAATTGATAGAAGATCGAATAATTATGATGATATCCAAGGCAATGATCAATATATAGGCGTCACGTCCAAGATTAGTAGACCGACTCCTGCCTGCATCTACTACTATTACTCCACACATCGACCGCTATCCAGCATGCATCTAGTGTATTAAGTTCATTGAAAAATGGAGTAATGCAATAAGAATGATGACATGATGTAGACGAGATCTATTCTTGTAGGAATAGACCCCATCTTGTTATCCTTAATAGCAACGATACATGCTTGTCTTGCTGCCCCTTCTGTCACTGGGAAAGAACACCGCACGATCGAACCCATCACAAAGCACCTCTTCCCATGGCAAGAAAAATCAATCTAGTTGGCCTAACTAAACCAAAGATTCGAAGAAGAAATACGAGGCTATAAATAATCATGCATATAAGAGATCAAAAGAAGACTCAAATAATATTCATGGATATAGATCTGATCATAAACTCAAAGTTCATTGGATCCCAACAAACACACCACAAAAAAGAGTTACATCAAATAGATCTCCAAGAGACCATTGTATTGAGAATCAAAAGAGAGAGAGGGAGCCATCTAGCTACTGCCTACGGACCCGTATGTCTATGATGAACTGCTCACGCATCATCGAAGAGGCACCAATGAGGATGATGAACCCCTCCGTGATGGTGTCTAGATTGGATTTCGTGGTTCCGGAACTTGCGGCGGCTGGAATTGTTTTTCATCAACTCCCCTAGGGTTTCTGGAATATTTGAGGATTTATAGGGTGAAGAGGCGGTGCGGGAGGCCACCGAGGGGGGCACAACCCCCCTGGGCGTGCCTGGGCCTCCTGGCGCACCCTGGTGGGTTGTGCCCACCTTGGGCCTCCCCTCTGGTACTTATTTGGCCCATGTGGTGTCTTCTGGTCAAACAAATTCTTCAAAAAGTTTCGCTGCATTTGGACTCCGTTTGGTACTGATATTCTGCGAAGTAAAAAAACAAGCAAAAAAGCAGCAACTGGCACTGGGCACTATGTCAATAGGTTAGTCCCAAAAAATGATATAAAGCTGCTATAAAATGATTGTAAAACATCCAGGAATGATAATATAATAGCATGGAACAAGCAAAAATTATAGATACGTTGGAGACGTATCAGTGCATGAGGGGATGCCCGCAGGGCCCACAAGGCACTCGGGTGCGCCAGAGGCCCCTAGCGCGCCTTGGTGGGTAGTGGGGCCTACAGGTGGCCTCTCCACCGACTATCAGGTCTATAAAATACTCTAAAATCCCCAAAACCCTAGGGGAGTCGATGAAAAACAATTCCAGTCGCCGCAAGTTCTAGAACCACAAGATCCAATCTAGAGCCCTTTTTTCGGCACCTTGCCAGAGGGGTTCATCATCCTCATTGGTGCTCCTTCGATGATGCGTGAGTAGTTTATCACAGACCTACGGGTCCGTAGGCAGTATCTAGATGGCTCCTTCTCTCTCTTTGATCTTCAATACAATGTTCTCCTCAATGTTCTTGGAGATCTATTTGATGTAATGACTTTTTGCTGTGTGTTTGTTGGGATATGATGAATTGCGAGTTTATGATCAGTTCTATCTATGAATATTATTTGATTATTCTCTGAAATCTTTTATGCATGATCTTTATAGCCTCGTATTTCTTCTCTGAAACTTTGGTTTGGTTTGGCCAACTAAATTGATTTTTCTTGCAATGGGAAGAAGTGCTTTGTGATGGGTTCGATCTTGCGATGCTTATGCTCAGTGACAGAAGGAGATATGACACGCATGTATCGTTGCCATTAAGGATAAAAAGATGGGGTCTATTCCTACATGAATAGATCTTTTCTACATCATGTCATCGTTCTTATTGCATTACTCTGTTTCTTCATGAACTTAATACACTAGATGCATGCTGGATAGTGGTCAATGTGTGGAGTAATAGTAGTAGATGCAGGCAGGAGTCGGTCTACTAATCTTGGACGTGATTCCTATATACATGATCATTGCCTTGGATATCGTCATGATTATTTGCTATTCTATCAATTGCCCAACAGTAATTTGTTTACCCACCATATGCTATTTTCTCGAGAGAAGCCACTAGTGAAATCTACGGGCCCCAGGTCTATTTCCTCTCATATTATTTTCAGATCTATTATTCCAAAAACCCAAAAATACCTTGTTGCACTTTTTTTTTATATTTATTTTGTGTTTTTGCCAGATTTATTTATCAAATCTCGTACATTTTTATCTATCTCAATACCTAGGAGGGATTGATAACCCCTCTTACGTGTTGGGTTGCAAGTATTTGTTATTTGTGTGCAGGTGCTGTTCACATAGTGTTGCTTGGTTCTCCTACTGGATTGATAACCTTGGTTTCATAACTGAGGGAAATACTTACCGTTGCTATGCTGCATCATCCTCTCCTCTTTGGGAAAATACCAACGCAGATAAAATCAACCAGGAAGAATTTCTGGCGCCATTGCCGGGAAGGATCAAGTCCAGATCTATCAGGTACACAATCACAAATCTCATCTCCTTGCAATTTACTTTATTTGCCATTTGCCTCTCGTTTTCATCTCCCCACTTCTAAAACATTTTCAGAAAAACACAAAAATATTTGCCTTTTTATTTTCCTTCTTTCCGATTGCCTTTTTGCTTGTTTGCTTTCTTTGCTTATGTTGCCATGTGCCTTCTATTTGCTTGCATCTTCGCTTGCTAAAAATCTATTGTTATGGATCCTCATCCACTTGCTAATCTTTTCAAATGACCAAATTATGATGAACCAATTGCTAGTGAGTTTAGTGCACTAGATTATCTTTATGAAGTTTTGCTTGAAATTCGTGAATCTGAAAATTGTGATGAAGTGCTAAAAGAAGAAATTCATAAAGCGATTCATGATAGCTCCTTCAATGAAAAGCATGATTGCAATGATGTTATTATAAATCCTATTAATGTTAATTGTGCTAATAATATGCAAAAACCCAAGCTTGGGGACGATGATTTTGTTATGTCTACTACTTATTGCAATGATCATGATTGGGGTGATAATGTTTCCTATGATCTTGAAAATTTATTTAAGCCTCATGATGAATATGAAATTGATAAGGTTTGCAATAATATTGAAAGTGGGTTTGGAAGAGTGTTAACTCTTGGTAAAAATAAGCCCACATATTTGGAGAGTATTCAATCTTATAATTTTTTTGATAAAAGTGGGCTCGGAGAGGTCATGACTTTATTTGATGATAATCCCACTATTTTGGAAGAGAGCAACTTTGCATGCGTGTGGATCATGTAGAAAATATTTTATGTGATGGTTGTATTGTTGAATTTGATTATGATCCTACATGTAATTATTATGAGAGAGGAAAATATGGTTGTAGAAATTTTCATGTTACTAGGTTACTGATGTCGCTTGAAACTGCGTCGGTATTTCCCCAAAGAGGAAGGGTTGATGCAGTACAACTACGGTAGGTATTTCCCTTAGTTGTGAAACCAAGGTATCAATCCAGTAGGAGAACCAAGCAACACTATGTAAACGGTACCTACACACAAAGAACAAATACTTGCAACCCAACGCGTAAGAGGAGTTGTCATTCCCTCCACGGTAAAAAGATAGAAAAAATTGTGGTAGATTGGATAAATAGCTCTCGATAAAAAGCGAAATAAAATAATTAATAAAAAAGTGTAGCAAGGTATTTTTGGGTTTTTGGAATAATAGATCTGAAATAAAAAGCGAATAAAAATAGATCTCAAAGCAAATATGATAAAGAATAGACCCGGGGGCCGTAGATTTCACTAGTGGCTTCTCTCGAGAAATAGCACACGGTGGGTAAACAAATTACTGTTGGGCAATTGATAGAAGATCGAATAATTACGACGATATCCAAGGCAATGATCAATATATAGGCATCATGTCCAAGATTAGTAGACCGACTCCTGCCTGCATCTACTACTATTACTCCACACATCGACCGCTATCCAGCATGCATCTACTGTACTAAGCTCATGGAGAAATGGAGTAATGCAATAAGAACGATGACATGATGTAGACGAGATCTATTCATGTAGGAATAGCCCCCATCTTGTTATCCTTAATAGCAACAATACATGCTTATCTTGCTGCCCCTTATGTCACTGGGAAAGAACACTGCAAGATCAAACCCATCACAAAGCACCTCTTCCCATGGCAAGAAAAATCGATCTAGTTGGCCTAACTAAACCAAAGATTCGAAGAAGAAATACGAGGATATAAATAATCATGCATATAAGAGATCAAAGAAAACTCAAATAATATTCATGGATATAGATCTAATCACCAACTCAAAATTCATCGGATTCCAACAAACACACCGCAAAAAGAGTTACATCAAATAGATCTCCAAGAGACCATTATATTGAGAATCAAAAAGAGAGAAGAAGCCATCTAGCTACTGCCTACGGACCCTTAGGTCTATGGTGGACTACTCACACATCATCGGAGAGGCACCAATGAGGATGATGAACCCCTCTGTGATGGTGTCTAGATTGGATCTCGTGGTTCTAGAACTTGTGGCGGCTGGAATTATGCTTCGTCGACTCCCCTAGGGTTTCTGGAATATTTGGGAATTTATAGGGCGAAGAGGCGGTGCGGGAGGTCTCCGTGGAGGGCACAACCCCCTTGGGCGCGCCCTGGTGGGTAGTGCCCACCACGGGCCTCCCCTCTGGTACTTTCTCGGCCCACTGGGTGTCTTCTGGTCTAGAAAAAATCTCCAAAAAGTTTTGCTGCATTTGGACTCCGTTTGGTACTTATATTCTGCAAAGTAAAAAACAAGCAAAAAACAGCAACTGACACTGGGCACTATGTCAATAGGTTAGTCCCAAAAAATGATATAAAGTTGCTATAAAATGATTATAAAACACCCAAGAATGATAATATAACAACATTGAAAAAGCAAAAGATATAGATACGTTGGAGACGTATCAGCATCCCCAAGCTTAATTCCTACTCGTCCTCGAGTAGGTAAATGATAAAAACAGAATTTTTGATGTGGAATGCTGCTTAACATGTTGATCACATATTCTTTTCTTTTGTAGCATGGACATTTGGACTTTTATATGGTTCAAAGCAATAGTCTAGTTTTGACATGAAGATTTCAATACTTAAGCATATCAATAAGCAACCATGTCTTTGAAAATATCAACACTAAAGAAAGTTATCCCTAGCCCATCATGCTCAATCATTGATCCATTCATGAAACACACTCGCATATTAGCTACATCCAATGCTCAAGTATGATCATAGTGCTCCCTAGTTGGTGCTTTATAAGAGAAGATAGTGATTCAAATAAAAATAAAAATTGCATAAAGTAAATAGATAGGCCCTTCGCAGAGGGAAGTAGGGATTTGTAGAGGTGCCAGAGCTCAAAGCTTAAATTGAGAGATAACAAATTTTGAGAGGTATACTTTTCCCGTCAACGAAAATGACTGAGTAATTCCCAACACTTTCCATGCTAGATATATCATAGGCAGTTCCCAACATAAAATAAAGTCTATTCCTTTTTCCACCATACTTTCATACTCCACGGCTAGCCGTATCCACGGGTACCATCCGTACCAACACTTTCCAAGGAATTTATTATTTGACAACATAAAGTAAATTTCTTTTTCATTTCGGGACTGGGCATCCCTATTACCACCGTACTCTCGTGCAATGACAAGTGAATAAACACTTATCTTGAGAATAACACATCTAGCATGGAAAAAATTGGCCACCCCCTGCCGCTTCATGAGCGGTACGGGCACACAAAAAGGAAATTCATTTTGAAAATTAGAGATGGCACATACAAATTTGCTTAGAACGGCACAGAAATACCGCATATAGATAGGTATAGTGGACTCATATGGCAAAACTGGGTTTAAGTATTTTGGATGCACAATTAGTATTTCTACTTAGTACAAGTGGAGGCTAGCAAAAAGATTGAGAAGAAACCAACCAAGAAACGAAAATTCACATAAGCGAGCATTAAGCATAGCTAACACCAGATAATGCACCATAAGTAGGATGTATTTCCATTGCATAACTATTGACTTTCGTGCTTGCATAGGGAATCACAAACCTTAACACCAATATTCTTACTAAAGCATAATTACTCACCAACATGACTCACATATCACTATCATCATATCTCAAAATTATTACAAAGAATCAAGTTTATTTTATCCAATGATCTTCATGAAAGTTTTTATTATATCCCTCTTGAATATCTATAACTTTGGGACTAATTTCATATATTGCAATTCCTTTTGACAAGCTCAAATAAATCTAAATGAAGAACATGAGCATAACATTTTTCGTCTCTCAAAATAATATAAGTGAAGCATTAGAGAATTTCTTCATAAATTTACTAACTCTCAAATAAATCTAAGTGAAGCATGAGATCATTTCTTCAAAAATATTAAAGCACACCGTGCTAAAAAGATATAAGTGAAGCACTAGAACAATTCCATTGCTCAAAAATTTAAGTGAAGCATATAGAGCAATTCTAACAAATCATAGCATAATTTTGGCTCTCTCAAATAGGTGTGTCCAGCAAGGATACTTGTGACAAACTAAAAAGCAAAACAAGAAAAGACTCATATAATACAAGACGCTCCAAGCAAAACTCATGATATGTGACGAATAAAAATATAGCTCCAAGTAAAATACCGATGGTCGTTAGAAGAAAGAGGAGATGCCTTCTGGGGCATCCCCAAGCTTAGTTGCTTGGTTCTCCTTGAATATGAACTTGGGGTGCCATCGGGCATCCCCAAGCTTAGGCTCTTTTCACTCCTTATTCCTTCATTCATCGCGATCTCACCCAAAACTTGAAAACTTCAATCACACAAAACTTAACAAAACCTTCGTGAGATCCGTTAGTATAAGAAAACCAATCTTTACTTTAAGTACTGTTTCAAACCCATTAAAATTTTGTTATTGCATTATATCTAATGTATTCTAAATTTTCCATGTCTTATACCCCCTGGTACAATCCATAGATTCATCAAAATAAGCACACAATGCAAAGAAAACAGAATCTGTCAAAAACAGAACAGTCTGTAAAGATGTGAATTTTTATCATACTTCTGTAATTCCAACAATTCTGAAACATTAGGAAAACATAATAAATCTGTATATCAATCTTGTGTAAAAAATACAGAATTTTTTGTCGCTTATGTGAATTTAAACAATTCTGTTACTGGACGCGAAAATTTCTGTTTTTCAACTGGATCAAATCAACTATAACCAAAGCTATCCCAAAGGCTTTACTTGGCACAAATACTAATTAAAACATAAAAAACAAAATCATAATAGAGGAATAATTGTGTAAACACTCAAGAATAGAAAAAAAGGCAAAATAAATTTTATTCATTGGCTTGCCTCCCAGCAAGCGCTATCGTTTTATGCCCCTAGCTAGGCATAATTCATAGATTCAAGTATTGTCATCTTTAGTTTCCAATTCCTCAATCACACTACCAATATTCTTCAAAAATTTAGCATGCATATTTTTGATAATAATATTTCTAGGAATAAGATTGAAGAATTCATTCATGCAAGTAGGGTTTCTTACAACTTCAACAAAGTCGGGGTGAATACTAATCATCTTAAGATCTTCTTTGTTATTATTAGAAGTTGCACCCTTGTTCTTAGTGACTTGAGTAGTCTTGCCAATTTTTACGGGATTTTTTTCAATAGTTTTAGCAGAAGCAAAATCCAAGCTTAAATTACTAAAAATCTCTTCCAACCTATCAATCCGAGGACTCTCTCCAATTCTTTCGTTAATTATGGTTTCCTTTCCCCTTAGTAATTTGAAAACATCGCTCGCTTTTGACCCATATTTATTAGCAAGATTCTGCATCTTTGTATCCAAGTTTTCAATTTGCTCTAAGGTGACCATCTTCTTTTCAATAGCATCTAATCTTTGCATAACATGCTCAAGAGTTAAGATTGTTTCATTAATAATGATAGGTGGTGCACCCACTAGATCTCCCATGGCATTAAAAGCATCCAAAGATGGACACATCAAGAAATTTCCACCGGTAATCATATCAAGGATGAATCTATACCAAGTGGTGATGCCCACATAAAAACTGCGAAGAAGAACAACGGTAGATTGCTTATGAACAGATCTATTATGAGCATTGCAAATCCTATACCAAGCATATTTTAGATTCTCCCCTCCCCTTTGTTTGAAATTAAGAACCTCGTTCTCGGGGTTACACGCAATAGAGGAAGAACTAGCCATAACGACAAAGTGGCAAACAAGATTGCAAGCAAAAACAGATCTGACGAGAAAACAGCGAACGAAAAAGAAGGCGAATAAAACGGCAAATTTTTGTGAAGTGGGGGAGATGAAAACGAGAGGCAAATGGCAAATAATGTTGATGATGTCCCCCCGGCAATGGCGCCAGAAATTCCTTTTGATGTCGCTTGAAACTGCGTCGGTATTTCCCCAAAGAGGAGGGGATGATGCAGTACAGCTACGATAGGTATTTCCCTCAGTTGTGAAACCAAGGTATCAATCCAGTAGGAGAACCAAGTAACACTATGTAAACGGTACCTGCACACAAAGAACAAATACTTGCAACCCGATGTGTAAGAGGGGTTGTCAATCCATCCACAGTAAAAAGATAGATAAATTTGTGGTAGATTGGATAAATATCTCTCGATAAAATGCAAAATAAAATAAGTAATAAAAAAGTGCAGCAAGGTATTTTTGGGTTTTTGGAATAATAGATCTGAAAATAAAAGTGAATAAAAATAGATCTCAAAGCAAATATGATAAAGAATAGACCCAGGGGCCGTAGATTTCACTAGTGGCTTCTCTCGAGAAATAGCACACGGTGGGTAAACAAATTACTATTGGGCAATTGATAGAAGATCAAATAATTATCACGATATCCAAGGCAATGATCAATATATAGGCATCACGTCCAAGATTAGTAGACCGACTCCTGCCTGCATCTAGTACTATTACTCCACACATCGACCGCGATCCAGCATGCATCTTGTGTATTAAGTTCATGGAGAAACGGAGTAATGCAATAAGAACAATGACATGATGTAGACGAGATCTATTCATGTAGGAATAGCCCCATCTTGTTATCCTTAATAGCAATGATACATGCGTGTCTTGCTGCCCCTTCTGCCACTGGGAAAGAACACTGCAAGATCGAACCCATCACAAAGCACCTCTTCCCATGGCAAGAAAAACCGATCTAGTTGGCCTAACTAAACCAAAGATTTGAAGAAGAAATACGAGGCTATAAATAATCATGCATATAAGAGATCAAAGAAAACTCGAATAATATTCATGGATATTGATCTGATTATAAACTCAAAGTTCATCAGATCCAAACAAACACACCGCAAAAAGAGTTACATCAAATAGATCTTCAAGAGACCATTGTATTGAGAATCAAAAAGAGAAAAGAAGCCACCTAGCTACTGCCTACGGACCCTTAGGTCTATGGTGGACTACTCACGCATCATAGGAGAGGCACCAATGAGGATGATGAACCCCTCCGTGATGGTGTCTAGATTGGATCTCGTGGTTCTAGACCTTGCGGCGGCTGGAATTGTGTTTCATCGACTCCCCTAGGGTTTCTGGAATATTTGGGAATTTATAGGGTGAAGAGGCGGTGCGGGAGGTCTCCGTGGAGGGCACAATCCCCCTGGGCGCGCCTGGGCTCCTGGGCACGCCCTGGTGGGTTGTGCCCACCACGGGCCTCCCCTCTGGTACTTTCTTGGCCCACTGGATGTCTTCTGGTCCAGAAAAAGTTTCGCTGCATTTGGACTCCGTTTGGTACTGATATTCTGCGAAGTAAAAAAAAGCAAAAAATAGCAACTGGCACTGGGCACTATGTCAATAGGTTAGTCCCAAAAAATGATATAAAGTTGCTATAAAATGATTATAAAACATCCAAGAATGATAATATAATGGCATGGAAAAAACAAAAATTATAGATTCATTGGAGACGTATCAGTTACCTCTCGCTATGTTGAGATTGTCAATGTTTTATTCCTCCCCTTTGCATATGGTAGATAATTCTTGCCTTGATAATTTGTTCGCTTATAAAATTCCTATGCATAGGAAGTATGTTAGACTTAAATGTGTTTGTCACATGTGTTATGATGCTCTCTTTGTGTTCCAGTTATTATCTTTCATGTGAGCATCATTGAAATCTCAAAGCCTATCTTAATGGCTACAAAGAAAGAGCTTGTTGGGAGATAACCCAGTAGTTATCCTTTTTGTTTTTCAATAAATTTGCATTTATGCCTCTGTTATGATTGTGTTTTTATGTTTTAATTAGTGTTTGTGCCAAGTAATGCCTTTAGGATGGCTTTGGGTGATAGTTTATTTGATCTTGTTGGAAAACAGAAACTTTTATGTCCAGTAGCAGAATTGTTAAAAATCACTGGAGTGACAAAAAATTCTGAATTGTTTACACAAGATTGATATATGAATTTCCTCTGTTTTCCTAAATTTTCAGAATTTTTGGAGTTACAGAAGTATCAGTAAAATTCAAGTCTTTACAGTCTGTTCTGTTTTTTACAAATTCTGTTTTCGTTGCATTGTGTGCTTATTTTGATGAATCTATGGACTATACCGGGGGTTTTCGCCTTGGTAAAGTTAGAATACAGTAGATATAATGCAATAACAAAATATGAATGGGTTCAACAGTACTTACAGTAAAGATTGGTTTTCTTATACTAATGGATCTCACGAAGGTTTTTGTTAAGTTTTGTGTGATTGAAGTTTTCAAGTTTTGGGTGAGATCACGATGGATGAAGGAATAAGGAATGAAAAGAGCCTAAGCTTGGGGATGCCCATGGCACCCCAAGGTAATATTCAAGGAGTACCAAGCAACTAAGCTTGGGGATGCCCCGAAAGGTATCCCCTCTTTCTTCTAACGACCATCAGTAATTTTACTTGGAGCTATATTTTTATTCGTCACATATCATGAGTTTTGCTTGGAGCATCTTGTATTATATGAGTCTTTGCTTGGAGCATCTTGTATTATATGAGTCTTTGCTTGTTTTGATTTTTAGTTTGTCACAATCATCCTTGCTGGACACACCTATTTGAGAGAGCCATAAGATGGTATGATTTGTTATAATTGCTCTATGTTCACTTAAATTTTTTGAGCTATGGAATTGCTCTAGTACTTCACTTATATCTTTTTGAGCACGATGGTGTTTTATTTTTGAAGAAATGTGCTCTTATGCTTCACTTAGATTATTTTGAGAGTTAGTAAAATTTTAAAGAAATTTCCTCTCATGCTTCACTTATATTATTTTGAGAGATGAGAATTGTTTTGAAGAAATTTGTGCTCTCGTTCTTCATTTATATTTGTTTGAGAGCTTGGTATAAGCAATGGTAATATATGAAACTAGTCCCAAAGTGATAGATATCTAAGAGGGATATAATAGAACTTTCATGAAGATCATTGGATATTATAAACTTGATTCCTTGTAATAGTTTTGAGATATGGAGATAATAATATGTGAGTCATGTTGGTGAGTAATTATGCTTTAGTAAGAATGTTGGTGTTAAGGTTTATGATTCCCTATGCAGGCACAAAAGTCAATAGTTATGCAATGAAGTTACATCCTACTTGTGGTGCATTATTCGGTGTTAGTTATGTTTAATGCTCGTTTATGATCGTTTTCTCAATCTATTTGCTAGCCTTTCCTTGTACTAAGTGGGAATACTACTTGTGCATCCAAACTCCTTAAACCAAGTTGTGCCAATGAGTCCACCATACCTACCCATATGTGGTATTTCCATGCCGTTCCAAGTAAATTTGTATGTGCCAACTCTAATTTTCAAAATGAATTTCCTTTTTGTGTGCCCGTACCGCTTATGAAGCGGCAAGGGGTGGCCAATATTTTTGCATGCTAGATGCGTTATTCTCAAGATGAGTGTTTATTCACTTGTCATTGCACGAGAGTGTGGCAAGGTAATAGGGATGCCCAGTCCTGAAGTGAAAAAGAAATTTACTTTATGTTGTCAATAATAAATTCCTTGGAAAGTGTTGGTATGGAAGGCACCTGTGGATACGGCTTGCCATGGATTGTGAAAGAATGGTGGAAAAAGGAATACACTTTATTTTATGTTTGGGAACCGCCTATGATGTGTCTAGCATGGAAAGTATTGGGAATTCTCGGTCATTTTCGTTGACGGGAAAAGCATGCCTCTCAAAATATTTTACCTCTCAATTTAAGTTTTGAACTCTGGCACCTCTACAAATCTCTGCTTCCCTCTGCGAAGGGCCTATCTATTTACTTTATGCAATTTTTATTTTTCGCTTTTGAGTCTCCATCTTCTCTTATAAAGCACCAACTAGGGAGCACTATGATCATACTTGTGCATTGTATGTAGCAAATATTTGACTGTGTTTCATGAATGCATGATATCGTATCTATAATTTTCGATTGTTTCATGCCAATATTATACAACTTTCACATATTTTTGGCAACATTTTATATGATTTATTGGACTAACATATTGATCTAGTGCCCAGTGCCAGTTCCTATTTGTTGCATGTTTTTTTGCAGAATATCCATATCAAACAAAGTCCAAACGCGATAAAAATTTAAGGAGAATTATTTTGGAATATATGTGATTTTTGGGAGGTGGAATCAATGCAAACGGAGGCCCACGGCCTCCACAACCCACCAGGGCGCGCCGGGCACCCCCTGGCGCTCCCAGGTGTCTTGTGCCCTCCCCGTAAGTAGGCTGGGGCCCTTTTTCAGGTGCAAGAAAGATAATTTATGGAAAATAATCGTGTAAAAATTTCAGCGCAATCGAAGTTACGGATCTCCGGGAATTTAAGAAACAGTGAAGGGCCAGAAAACAGGAATGCGAAACAGAAGAGTACAGAGAGGGAGATCCAATCTAGTAGGGGCCCCTGCCCCTCCGCCGCCATGGTAACCATGGAACAGAGGGGGGATTATCCTCCCATCTAGGGGGAAGGCCAAGGAAGAAGGAGAAGGGGGGGGGGGGGGGGGGGGGCGCTCTCCCCCTCTCTCCCGGTGGCGCCGGAGCGCCGCCGGGGCAATCATCGTGACGGCGATCTACACCAACAACTTCGCCGCCGTCAACACCAACTCTCTCCCCCTCTATGCAGCGGTCTAACACCTCTTCTCCCTGCTGTAATCTCTACTTAAACATGGTGCTCAACGCTATATATTATTTCCCAATGATCTATGGCTATCTTATGATGTTTGAGTAGATCCGTTTTATCCTATGGGTTGATAGATGATCATGATTGGTTTGAGTTGTATATTTTATTTTAGTGTTGTCCTACGGTGCCCTCCGTGTCATGCAAACGGAGGGATCCCTGTTGTAGGGTGTTGCAATACATTAATGGTTCTCTTATGGTGGGTGGCGTGAGTGACAGAAGCACAAACCCGAGTTTGGGGGTCATTGCGTATGGGATAAAGAGGACTTGATACTTAATGCTATGGTTGAGTTTTATGACCTTAATGATCTAGTAGTTGCGGATGCTTGCTAGAGTTCCAATCATAAGTGCATATGATCCAAGTAGAGAAAGTATGTTAGCTCACACCTCTCCATCATATAAAATTGCAACAATGATCACCGGTTTAGTTATCGATCACCTAGGAACAAATGACTTTTTTGTTGACAAAAGCTATCTACTTTTATTGTCTTGCATTTTACTTGTAGTTTTATTCTTGCAAAGTACTTCTAGTTTTATTCTTGTAAACTTATCCTTTCACCTACCAAATAGTTTTATACTTGTTCTAGGTAAAGCAAACATCAAGTGTGCGAAGAGTTGTATCGGTGGTCGATAGAACTTGAGGGAATATTTGTTCTACCTTTAGCTCCTCGTTGGGTTCGACACTCTTATTTATCGAAAAAGGCTACAAACGACCCCCTATACTTGTGGGTTATCAAGGCCTTTTTCTGGCGCTGTTGCCGGGTAGCAATAGCGTGGGGTGCATATGCTCATGTGTGCTTGTTTGCTTTATCACTAAGTAGTTTTTATTTTCTGTTCTAAGTTGTTCTCTATCTTTAGTTATGGATATGGAACATGAAATACCAAAAAAATTGTTGTACTTGCAACTCATGGAGATGGGGAACCTCCTAAAACCCTCGATGCTCGTTATGTGAAAAATATTAAACACCACTTTGATAATCCTGAGAAAACCCCATTCAACTTGATAATGGGAGACACGTTGGATCAACGTGAATACTTTATGGATTATCGCTTGACGCAAAAAGGGAAACTGTTATGGGATCAAATTCATATGTTGCATTGGTATGCTCGGAATTTATGCTTGAGATATGATTATACTTGTTGCTCTAGGATGAAGGCTCCACACCTTCCCTTTTCATGCAAATTTAATGATTATGAAACCTTAGCTTCTTATGATAATGGTAGATATGATTACTATGATGTGGAACGAATAGAAGAATTTGTTGCTTTTAAGGGTGCTTATGAAATTGAATCTTTGTTTGAAAAGTATGAAGCTTTTGATGATGATGTTTATAGACATGAAAATTTTGCTATACTTAAATATTTCTATGAGAATTATAAATACAATTCCGATATTGATGTATTTATTGAGAAAGTCTCCAATGTCCAAGAAGAGACTTATATTTTGCAGGAGTCTATGAAAGAAGGAATTGATGAAACTATGAGCTCATTGGATGAAAAAGATGACGAGGAGAGTGAAGAACAAAAGGAGGAAGAGCGGATTAGCTACCCGTGCCCACCTTCTAATGAGAGTAACTCTTCAACTCATACATTGTTTAATGTCCCTTCGTTCTTACCGAAGGATGAATGCTATGATAATTGCTATGATCCCTTGGATTCGTTTGAAATATCCCTTTTTGATGAACTTGATGCTTGTTATGCTTGTGGCCATGATGCGAATATGAATTATGCTTATGGAGATGAACTTGCTATAGTTCGTTATGTTAATAATGAAATTGTTGCTATTGCACGCACACATGATAGTCTTATTATCTTTTTGAATTCTCCAAACTACACTATATCAAAGAAGTTTGCACTTATTAAGGATTACATTGATGGGTTGCCTTTCACCGTTGCACATGATAATTTTGATGAATATAATATGCATGTGCTTGCTGCTCCTACTTGCAATTATTATGAGAGAGGAACTACATCTCCGCCTCTCTATGTTTCCAATACGATAAAATTGCAAGAAACTGCTTATGCTATGTATTGGCCTTTACTTGATGTGCATGAATTGTTCTTTTATGACATGCCGATGCATAGGAAGAGAGTTAGACTTTGTCATTACATGATATATGTTGCTTTGTGCTCAATACTAAATGCCAAATCATTGATAATTAAAATTGGCTGTGATATACCTTGGGATCTGGGTGGATCCATCACTTGAGCACTTTATGCCTAGCTTAATGGATTTAAAGAAAGCACTGCCAGGGAGACAACCCAGAAGTTTTAGGAAGTCATTTTATTCTGTTGAGTGCTTTTATAAAGTTTAAAAACAAAAATAATATAGAGGGGTACTTAAAACTTCACAAAAAGAAAAGTGAAAGTGAGAAAGACGAGCACCGTGGAAGTGGGGGATATCCTTGAACTTTGTTCATGCCCATGGAAACTTTGTGAATCTCGATTACAGAAATTTTTTAACAAAAATAATTATCCCCTTGTACAAATCCATTGTATCATAAAAATAATGTGCCAAGATTTGCCTTTAGGATGATTAGATTGCTTGTTGGTACGTGCGGTGTAAAAACAGAAACTTTGGCTGTAGTGCATGATTTTACATTTTTTACTGGAATGTCAAAAGTTCTGAAATTTTTATACAATATTGCTATGCAATTTTTTTTATTTTGTCCTCATTTTTCAGAATTTTTGGAGTACCAGAAGTATGGTTAAAGTTCAGATTACTGCAGACTGTCCTGTTTAAGACAGATTCTGTTTTTGATGCATTGTTTTGCTTGTTTTGATGAAACTATCGATTTTATCGGTGGTATAAACCATGGAGAAGTTATAATACAGCAGGGATAATGCAAAAATAAAATATTAATGGGTTTTCAACAGTACTTAAAGTACTAATTTGCTTTATTATACTAACAGATCTCACCAGTTTTCTGTTAAGTTTTGTGTGGATGAAGTGATCAAAGATTGAGGAGATCTCGATATGAGGAGAAGGAGGAGAGGCAAGAGTTCAAGCTTGGGGATGCCCAAGCACCCCAAGTAAATATTCAAGGAGACTCAAGCATCTAAGCTTGGGGATGCCCCGGAAGGCATCCCATCTTTCTTCAACAAGTACCGGTATGTTTTCGTCTTCGTTTTGTTCATGTGATATGTGTAAATCTTGGAGCGTCTTTTATGTTTAGTTTTCAATTTTATTTTATGCACCATGCTGGTATGAGATAGTCCATGGTTGATTTATAGAATGCTTATTGCACTTCACTTATATCTTTTGAGTATGGCTTTATAGAATGCTTCACGTGCTTCACTTATATCATTTGAAGTTTGGATTGCCTGTTGCTCTTCACATAGAAAACTATTATTTGTAGAATGCTCTTTTGCTTCACTTATATTTATTAGAGTGTGGTCTTTTGTAGAAAGAATTAAACTCTCATGCTTCACTTATATCTATTTAGAGAGTCAACATGAATTGGTCATTTGAATGGTTAGTCATAAAATCCTACATAAAACTTGTGGATCACTAGATATGATATGTTTGATTCCTTGCAATAGTTTTACGATATAGAGATGATAATATGTGGGAGATACTAGTAAACAGTTGTGGTTAGTAAGAATATTGGTGTTAAGGTTTGTGATTCCCGAAGCATGCACGTATAGTCTCTCGTTATGCTATGAAGTTGGAGCATGATTTATTATTGATTATCTTCCTTATGAGTGGCGGTCGGGGACGAGCGATGGTCTTTTCCTACCAATCTATCCCCCTAGGGGCATGCGTAGTAGTAGTTTCCTTCGAGGGCTAATAAACTTTTGCAATAAGTATATGAGTTCTTTATGACTAATGTGAGTCCATGGATTATATGCACTCTTACCTTTCCGCAATTTGCTAGCCTCTACGGTGCTGTGCATTGCTCTTTCTCACCTCGAGAGTCGGTGCAAACTTTGCCGGTGCATCCAAACCCCGTGATATGATACGCTCTATCACACATAAGACTTATTATATCTTCCTCAAAACAGCCACCATACCTACCCATTATGGCCTTTCCATAGCCATTCCGAGATATATTGCCATGCCACTTCCACCACTTCCGTTTTGATGACTTCAGCATTCATTGTCATATTGCTTTGCATGATCATATAGCTGACATAGTATTTGTGGCTCAGCCACTGTTCATCATTTTTTATACATGTTACGCTAGATCATTGCACATCCTGGTACATTGCCAGAGGCATTCATATAGAGTCATACTTTGTTCTAGGTATCGAGTTGTAATTTTTATTTCTTTTGAGTTGTAAGTAAATAGAAGTGTGATGATCATCATTATTCATTATTAGAGCATGTCCCAGTGAGGAATGGATGATGGAGACCATGATTCCCCCACAAGTCGGGATGAGACTCCGGACAAAAAGAGAGAAAAAAGAAAAAGAAAAAAAGAAAAAAAAAGACAAAGAGAGAAGGGGCATGCTAATTCCACACTTGTGCTTCAAAGTAGCACCATGTTTTTCATATAGAGAATCTCCTATGTTGTCACTTTCATATACTAGTGGGAATTTTTCATTATAGAGTTAGATGCACACCCACTTAGTTTTCATATTGAGCTTTCATACACTTATAGCTCTTAGTGCATTCGTTGCATGGCAATCCCTACTCCTCGCATTGATATCAATTGATGGGCATCTCCATAGCCCGTTGGTCAGCCGCGTCGATGTGAGACTTCCTTACTTTTCTGTCTTCTCTATATTTACCCCTATCATCATACTCTATTCCACTCATAGTGCTATATCCATGGCTTGCGCTCATGTATTGCATGAGGGTTGAAAAAGCTGAAGCGCGTTAAAAAGTATGAACCAATTTCTCGGCTTGTCATCGGGGTTGTGCATGATAAATACTTTGTGTCGAGAAGACATAGCATGACAAGACTATATGATTTTGTAGGGATAGCTTTCTTTAGCGTTGATATTTTGAAAGACATGATTGTTTGTTGGGATGCCTGAGTATTAATGTCTTTATGTCAAATTATAGACTATTGCTTTGAATCACTCGTGTCTTAATATTCATGCCATGATTAGATATATGATCAAGATTATGCTAGGTAGCATTCCACACCAAAAATTATCTTTTTTATCATTTACCTACTCGAGGACGAGCAGGAATTAAGCTTGGGGATGCTGATACGTCTCCGTCGTATCTATAATTTTTTATTGTTTCATGCCAATATTATACAACTTTCACATATTTTTGGCAACATTTTATATGATTTATTGGACTAACATATTGATCCAGTGCCCAGTGCCAGTTCCTATTTGTTGCATGTTTTTTGTTTCGCAGAATATCCATATCAAACGAAGTCCAAACGCGATAAAAATTTACGGAGAATTATTTTGGAATATATTAGATTTTTGGGAGGTGGAATCAACGTAAACGGAGGCCCACGGCCTCCACAACTCACCAGGGCGCGCCGGGCACTCCCTGGCGCGCCCAGGTGTCTTGTGCCCTCCCCGTAAGTCGGTTGGGGCCCTTTTTCGGGCGCAAGAAAGATAATTTATGGAAAAAATCGTGTAAAATTTTTAGTGCAATCGGAGTTATAGATCTCCGGGAATTTAAGAAACAGTGAAGGGCCAGAAAATAGGAACGCGAAACAGAAGAGAACAGAGAGGGAGATCCAATCTAGGAGGGGCCCCTGTCCCTCCGCTGCCATGGCAACCATGGAATAGAGGGGGAACTCTCCTCCCATCTAGGGGGGAGGCCAAGGAAGAAGGAGAAGGAGGGGGGCTCTCTCCCACTCTCTCCCTGTGGCGCCGGAGCACCGCCGGGGCAATCATCGTGACAGCGATCTACGCCAACAACTTCGCCGCCGTCAACACCAACTCTCTACCCCTCTATGCAGCGGTCTAACACCTCTTCTCCTCGCTGTAATCTCTACTTAAACATGGTGCTCAACACTATATATTATTTCCCAATGATCTATGGCTATCTTAAGATGTTTGAGTAGATCCGTTTTGTCCTATGGGTTGATAGATGATCATGATTGGTTTGAGTTGTATATTTTTTTGGTGTTGTCCTATGGTGCCCTCCATGTCGCGCAAACGGAGGGATCCCTGCTGTAGGGTGTTACAATACGTTCATGGTTCTCTTATGGTGGGTGGCGTGAGTGACAGAAGCACAAACCCGAGTTTGGGGGTCATTGCGTATGGGATAAAGAGGACTTGATACTTAATGCTATGGTTGAGTTTTACGACCTTAATGATCTTTAGTAGTTGTGGATGCTTGCTAGAGTTCCAATCATAAGTGCATATGATCCAAGTAGAGAAAGTATGTTAGCTCATGCCTCTCCCTCATATAAAATTGCAACAATGATCACCGGTTTAGTTATCGATCGCCTAGGGACAAATGACTTTCTTGTTGACAAAAGCTATCTACTTTTATTGTCTTGCATTTTACTTATAGTTTTATTCTTGCAAAGTACTTCTAGTTTTATTATTGCAAACTTATCCTTTCACCTACCAAATAGTTTTATACTTGTTCTAGGTAAAGCAAACGTCAAGTGTGCGAAGAGTTGTATCGGTGGTCGATAGAACTTGAGGGAATATTTGTTCTACCTTTAGCTCCTCGTTGGGTTCGACACTCTTATTTATCGAAAAATGCTACAAACGATCCCCTATACTTGTGGGTTATCAATGCACTGGTACAGCGAGGTGCTATACAAACGGTTTTTAACCCCTTTCTGCGACGACATTTTGAACCATCGCCAAGTGAGTGTGGGCGATAGGGGGGGGGGGGGTCCTTCCCACATGACCCAGAAACCGTCGAGGATAGGCCCTCCGGTCACACACGCTGGGCAAAATGAGATCGTGTGCGACGAGGGAGCGATCAAATACAATTATACAGGCCCAATCGGTTCCGGTCGTAAGTATATCCCACCCAGTCAGTCCCAGACAAACGTTTCCTTTTGTTATGTATATTCCACACAGTCAATCCAAGGAATACGTTTCCGTTCTTATGTACATCCCACACAGTCAATCCAAGAAGTACGTTTCCGTTCGTATGTACATCCCACACAGTCAATCGAGGGAAAACATTTCCGTTCGTATATACATCCCACATAGTTTTATGTATAGCCTCATGTGTGCTAGGTGTAACTATCACACACGCTCTGCCTTGGTTAACCATTTGCTTTTATTCAACTACATCACACACGATTTGATGAAGAAAACTATATGGCATTGGGCTATCCATCACAACCGCTTTTACTGCTAGAACCGTTTGCAAAGTTCCATGACCCATTTAGCTGCTTGGCTGCTCGGATGTGTGGACCAAAGTTGGCTGCATAGACTGCTGAAGCAGTGCAAAATAATTTTCTAATGGCACCGCTGATGAGATGGCAACATTTTTAGATACTAGGTAAAAACTGTGACACTGTCTTAACATCCAGAATAACATAGCACAGTGACAATGTCTGAATCACATCTAACAAATGATTTGTAACAACGAAAGTGGGGCTAACCTTCTATGTAGATGCCAGAAACTTCCTCCCACTGTCCATAGATTCAAACGCAACTACCTTCACACATGGAGATTGATGGTGACAACGAGCAGGCAGATCTTCAGCAACCCCGCTCCATTCATCGCAATTGATGGTCCTAGGGAGCTACAAGAGGAAGAAATGACTCAAATCGACCGCCGGGTTAAAATCCTTCATTCCAAGTCATAACCCGAGAGTGAGAAGAGAGGCATACCCGGGTGGTGAAAGAGTCGTCGTCGAAGGAGGAACCGCTGGAGAGGTCATTGAAGAAGACTATGGCGACCCCGGCGGTAGGATGCGAGACGGCGAGAGGGAGGAAGCGGCTATAGCTTCGGAAGGAAGGAAGGAGGAAAGAGGGGAAATGTGACTTGTGATCGGGGAGAAAAGGGGGTGGGGAAGGGGGGGTAGATATTTCGGCGGTAGGCCAAAAATTTCGAAATGTGGAGGGAAACTTTGCGCGCGGTGCCGCCGGACACCATTCACTTTGAACGATTGTGTGCATCACAAATGATTCTTCTGCTTTACGCGCATGGGATGAGTTTGTGTAGAATCGAAAGTAGGTCTAGAGGGGGAGGGGTGATTAGACTACTTGACCAAAATAAAAATCTAACCTTTTCCCAATTTTCGTTGCGGGCAGATTTTAGCAATTAGCTCAAGTCAAGCAATCAACCAACACATGCAATTCTAAGAGTGTAGCAGTGGAAAGTAAAACATTGCATATGAAGGTAAAGGGAAGGGTTTGGAGAGTGCAAACGCAATGATGACACGGAGATTTTTGGGGTGGTTCCGATAGGTGGTGATATTGTACGTCCACGTTGATGGAGACTTCAACCCACGAAAGGTAACGGTTGCGCGAGTCCACGGAGGGCTCCACCCACGAAGGGTCCACGAATAAGCAACCTTCTCTATCCCACCATGGCCATCGCCCACGAAGGACTTGCCTCACTCAGGTAGATCTTCATGAAGTAGGCGATCTCCTTGCCCTTACAAACTTCTTGGTTCAACTCCACAATCTTGTCAGAGGCTCCCAAGCGACACCTAACCAATCTAGGAGACACCACTCTCCAAAAGGTAATAGATGTTGTGTTGATGATGAACTCCTTGCTCTTGTGCTTCAATTGATAGTCTCCCCAACACTCAACTCTCTCTCACAGATTTGAATATGGTGGGAAGATGATTTGAGTGGAAAGTAACTTGGGGAAGGCTAGAAATCAAGATTCTTGTGGTAGGATTGGTATATCTTGATCTCAACACATGAGTAGGTGGTTCTCTCTCAGAAAATGTAAGCTGGAAGTGTAGGCATGTTCTGATGGCTCTCTCACATATGGAGAAGGGGATGGAGGGGTATATATAGCCTCCACACAAAATCCAACTGTTACACACATTTGACCCACCTCGGTCAGACCGAATAGAAGAACTTGGTGAGACCGATTCAGTTCAAAATGTGAACGTTAGGAATCTCGGTGGGACCGACTGGAACAACTCGGTGGGACCGATGTGCTAGGGCTAGGGCAAAACCTCATCTCGGTGGCGCTGATTGCGTGAACTCGGTGAGACCGATTTCAGCAAAGAGCAAACAGAGAGTTGGTCAAGCAAACTCGGTGTGACCGATCGCTCATTTCGGTGAGACCGAAATGTTACAAAGGGAAATAGAGAGTTTGCAGGGCCATCTCGGTGAGGCTGAGATCCGTATCGGTGTGACCGAGGTGTTAGGGTTTCTAGCAGTGGCTATGTCAAATGAACTCGTTGGCACCAGATAGGAAATTTCGGTGGGGCCAAGTTTGACTTTGGGTTTTGGACATATTTGGAATGAGAAAGTGGTTTAGGGCTTTGGAGCAATATCACTAAGCATTTTGAGCAAGTATACCATTAAGCAACACCTCATCCCATTTTAATAGTATTGGCTTTCCTATGGACTCAATGTGATCTTGGATCACTAAAATATAAATGAAGAGTCTTGAGCTTTTGCCAATATGTGTCCTTAGCATTTTGAGGGTCCACGTCTCTAGTCCATGCCATGCCATTCATTGAACTTTCTGAAATATTAAACTTGAATGGATATTAGTTCAATGAGCTATATGTTGTTATGAATTACCAAAATCACCCAGGGATTAGTTGCACTTTCAATCTCCCCCTTTTTGGTAATTGATGACAACATATAGATCAAAGCTTCGACAAATGATAATATGAATGAAATACATCATCGCTTTGAGAAGTATGTGATAAGCAAGAGCTCCCCCTAAATTTGTGCATTATTTAAAATTTGCGTTTGAATGCAAATGCACAATCGATTAGGATCATGGGTCACTCTTCCATGTCACATACATCTTGGTGGAGCGCTCAAAATGATAAGAATTAAGTAACATGCACTCATCACCAAGGATACAAGTGATTGGTCATACACAAACATCATAGATATAATCATGCAAGCACACATTAAGGCATAGTATGATCAAACACATGATCACATAAGTATCTCACGAGCATAACACAAATTGTAGCATAGGAAGCAACAACCAAACAATCAATGTAGCAAGAGTAGCAAGGCAATTAAAACCAACAAAAGGAAAAAGGCTCTCTCTCTCTCTCTCGAAGCCTATGATATATACACTTTCTCCCCCTTTGGCAACAAGTTACCAAAAAGTTTGAAAACGTATAGTGCTATATGGCACTCTAAGCACGATCTCCAGGAGCTCCTGAAGGGGTCTTATGGCTTGTCACTCCGGTGTGCGTAGACGGCGTGGAGAGGAGTCCATCAGCAAATGCCTCTGCGGAAGTCTATGGAGCTGGAGGAGTTGACACTGGAGGGGCAACTGTGGCAGTGGCTGCAGGTGCTGAAGTGGTAGTCCTGGAGTCTCTGGCAACTGGCACAACTAATAATCTTTGTGCCCTTGGCACTCTCTGAAATGTGTCTGTTGTGGGTCTATCACCCCTGTCCTCAGCATCCTCTTGAAGCTTCTCCATAATGGTTTGAATATCTGTGACCTTCACATCAAGGTCATGCATCTTAGTCTCAATAATCCTCTCAAGACTCTCCTGATTCTGAGACAAGGTGGCCAAGCTTTTCTCAATCCTCACGGTAGCCTCAGTTAGATAACTGAGCTGATCTTGCTTGGTCTTGAGTAGCACTGTGGAAGCATCTGGTGCACTTGCTGTCTTTGCTGCTTTTGCAGCCTTAGCTTTCTCAATCTTCTCCTGAGCTTCAGCACAAGTAGGATGTGAAACATCCATGACAACCTCGTTGTCCTCAAAGTCTGGCCTCAGGGGTAGATGCTCTCTGTCCAACAGATATGTCCCAGTTCCCACCTTGGAATTGATCAATGTCTGAATGTGTGGGGCATATCCACAAGACCTCTTCTGGTCGGCTGCTATCCTCTTCACTGTCTCTACAATCAAGCTCATGGCTTTGAATTTCTGAGGGACATCAAACAAATGAAGCAAATTGATGGAATGACCACGTATCATCCTGTGATCTCCAGACTTGGGCAAGAGAGTATGCCTCAAGATGGTGTTCATTGTGGTCAAACCAGCAAGTAGATAATAAATAGAACCAAACTTGTGTGTCTCCAAAGCTGCATCAGGTATGGGCTTGTACATGTTAGCCATGGAGTTGTGATCCTTCCTAGGCTTGCTGTACACATCAAGATCATCTTCAGCTTCTTCGGGAGCATTGATAAGCATGTCCTATTCAGAGATTGATGATTGATATCTGGTTCCCTCAGTCATCCACACTATCTTACCATCAGGGTAGAAGTGGGCAGTGGAGTAGAATTGCATTATCATCTCATCATTCCACTTTGTCAATTTCGGACCAACAAACTTGTCAACACCATTCATCCTGAAGCTCTCATGCACATGGGGAAAATAATCTTCATTGTCATCGATGTATTCCCAATCAACCCATTTCATGTCACAGACTATGGGCTTCTTGTCCAACATGACAGTCTCATAGAAGTCCTGCTGTTCTCTGGTATGAAAACGATAGTCCACAGCAGTCCTTCTCCTTGTGGTATAAGGATCTGTCTTCCTCCTTTGTCTCAGACCAACATCCTTCCTCAACTTCATGTTTTCTGCCACAAGATGATCATCATTATGATCTGGGATCTTGGGCTTCAGTTTTCTGAGCACTAGTGGCTCATCATCTTCCTGAACTTCAAGCACTGGGGCCTTGTTCTTCTCTGCAGCTGAGATAATTCTTGTTGATCTTTTTGGAGCTATTGTATTGGGGGCTTGAGCTGGAGCTGTGGGCTTGGGGGCAGACTTGGGCTTTGAAGGAGCAGCCCCAGTCTTGATAGCATCTGCCATCAGCTTCTGTGTCTTGGCAGGAGGTGGAGCAGGCTCTTCCTCCTCCTCCTCATCACTTCTTCTCATAGAGGGTCTTCCAAGCACTTTGGCAGTTGTAGTTCTGGCCCTCTTCTTCTTCTTTCCATTTTCAGCAACCTCATCATTATCAGATTGTTCAAGTGTGAACTGCATTGTTTCTTGAGTTGGAACTTTTCTGGGTTTTGACATTGGATTCCTCCTAGCAGGAGCCTTTTTGGAAAGGCCTGGCTTGGTAGCAGCAGCAACATACTCCTTCTTGAGCACCTTTTTCTTGGGGGTCACTTCCTCCTCAATCACAAAGTCTTTATCTTCACTCTCAGAAGTTCTTTTCTTACTTTGCCTAGTAGCTGCCTTAGGCAAGTTGCTGGGAGTGCTTCTGCTTCCCTCATCATAGCTACTAGAGGGGCTAGAGTCCTCACTGAGGTTAACTTGCTCTTCAGACTTATTCTGACTGTCACTGGCTTCTGACATTGCCGCAACTGACCCTATGAATAGATGGGTGTGGATAGAGTAGACGAGCATCACAAAATACAGCTTGTTTTTGCAAAAATTGAAACAAAAACTTAACTTTAGTTTTTTGCAGAAAGCATTTCGGAGCTACCGATTTGACAAACTCGATGACACCGAAGCACTAATAGAGTCTAAACATGCAATTTCGGTCAGACCGAGATGCAGTTCGGTGACTTCGAGAAGCTAGGGTTTCATAGAGAAAGTGATTTCAGTCTCATCGATTAGTACACTTCGGTCAGACCGAGTTGTACTTAGTGCAATGGCCAGGGCCAATCGGTGTGACCGAAACATTCAGATTGGTCGGTCCGAGATGGGTTCGGCAGAAACCTAACCCTAAGTTTTTGCATCAAATCTATTCTAAAGGATTTCTTTGCTGGATAGGATGATCTCATATGTGGAAAGAATACAGGCAATGTACTTTGTGCAAGAGTCAGAGTAAAGGATAGCACAAAGGGTCAAATCCGCACCCTAACTTGGTGACGGTTCGCTACGGCGGTGAAGATACCCGTTGACGATGGCGGAGACCAGCGGCGGAGGCTCACTGGCGGAGACCAGTGGCAAAGGCTCACTGGCGGAGGCGACGATGATCTGGTGTGGCACCCCGATAGAGGGCCGACGCACGCCAGCCCCAGGATAAGACCTGGCGTACGTCAAAGACATGATACATCAATTCCAGGCAAAAATGGCTTTATTATATAAAATGGAGTATTACAATACTGTTGCTTACAACAATATTACATAGCTCCAAGGCTAACTAAAATGGCAGCGGAGGTCTTGGTTCAGCGGCAATGACGTCTCTGGCTGGGCTCCACAACTCACAGGACTGGCTGGGTTACGATCTAGCCTGACGGATCTTCTCCTGCAACTGGCCACGTGCAAGGCCAGGTGAGTACTTTGAATGTACTAGAAAGACAACCAAATACATAGCATACAAACAAGTAGATGACAAAGCAAGCCCTATGCTTATATAAGATTGTTCTAAACATGGCATGGAATTAACAGGAAAACATGGATCAAGCATGGCATAACATGGATCAGGCATATAATCTACATAACATAGCATGTCAATGATCACATTAGATGCTTACGGTACTTACTGTTACCGAGTACCAACTTACTCTCTTCTGGGCTGTCCCACAACCCTCGGAATACTCATGATCCACTGAGCACTTCCGAACATAAGACAAGTTCTTCCATCATTATTATCTTTGTTACGGTTGACCACCTAGTGAGGTCTGGACGGGCTGTCCAATACCGTGGACGCGGCTATTCGAATAGATTTTACACTCTGCAGAGGTTGTACACTTTACCCACACCATGGAGCACCTAACCTCATGATCCCATTCGGGTGGACCAGCGTTGCTCCAACGAAACCTGCCTAACCCGTGACTCCTCCATCGTACCATCGACAATCATACCCTCCCAGGGTCATGTCCTGGGTGGCCCCTGTGTCACTCTTGACACCTGCCACCGTCATGGCCAACACAACTGTCCCAAACGGGGACTCCCGGGCTAAACAATCAACTGGGCTCACAAGGTTATCGCCGCCTACCTAATCAGGGTAGCACGCACGCATAACCTTCCCTGGTTGGTGGTACCGGTGAAAGAGCACAAAGCTAGACCAAGTCAAGGCCGTCCCATACCGGCAAATGTGGCTGCACGGATAAGCCCGGACAGGTGACTCTGGATCAACCAGCTAAGTTTGGTTTATAAATTCAATTTAACATCTCCATCATTCGTACCATTACCTCAACAATTATAAGCGTGAACAATCACTTAACATCAGCATAGCAGAATCATGACAACATTGACAAACATGCATGAGATCAAATCATGGTACTATCATGATAATGGTATTCAAAATATTGTTAGTAGCATGGCAAGATATGGCATGAAAACAAGTCATGACATTAGATGAAAGGTAATGCTAACATCTAATACAGATGACATAACAGGTGTATGCAAGTGCAGACTAACAGGCGATACAGATGTACTACGATAAACACACAGCGTGCAAGCAAAGTAATCACGCAAGTCCGGAGCTCATGATAAGAGGTTGGCTTGCCTGGGGGTGAAGGAATACGCCGGGTGGAAGTGCGATAAAACTTCGGAAAGATTTGCCGGAAAGGTTCCCTCTCGAAGGGGCTGATTGAAGGGCAAGGGAAAAATGGTCATTTTCACAGTGTGAAAACATTATGAAAATGACAACATCGGAACGGGCTCAATGATCTGAAAACGTGGGCGTTGGTTTTACCTCAATCGGAGTTACGGTCGCGAAGAAACGGCCGTTCGTTCGTTAAGTGCAAAAACAGACAGAAACTGTCCATTTTAAGCCTTAACGAGTGAACGTCCACTAATTAAGCAGTTCGGCCGGCAGCTGAGCAAATGAAAGCGTACTTCTGGAAATACGCTACCGCACAGAGAAAACGTATTCTCTTCTGCAGCTGCGACTGAATACGCTTTGACAAGTGGAAGGCGTATTATTGGAAATGCGCTTCCACTTAACCTGACGTGCGGGCCCGGCCCAGTCAACGCTGAGGGAATGACAGGCGGGCCCCGCCTTATCTCCTTCCTCTCTCTCTGGTCGCTTTCTTCCTCGACAGAGACAGGGGAGCGCCCCGGCCACTCGGCTTCGCCGGTGTAGCAGCCGCACGGCGGCGCGGGAGGGCTGGCTGGCGCGTGCAGGGGCACCGCCGTTCTCGGCCGCGTCAGAGGGTAGCTGCAGCCTCACCTGGGACGGCCTGTGGCACCACCGCCACTGACAGGAGAGCGGCTGCCGATGGGCAGCAGAGGGGCCGCGCCGGCAGGGCTTCCCCGGCGGAGAGTGGGATGGCGGCGGCTTGCGGGGGCCCATGGTAGGCCGAGGTATGGAGGAGAGGGGGAGGGCAGAGCTGGGGCACCGGACTGCTCGAGGGGATCGGCAGTGGCAGAGTGCAGCCATGGGCGAGGAGAAGAGCTCGGGAGCTCGGGGGAAGGACTGGGAGAGGTTGCTGGTGAGGGAGGAGGGGCTCGGACGCTTAAATAGCTGCGGGGAGGGGCTCTGGACGCCGGGAGAAGCTCCGAGAGGACGGCACCATGGCGGAGCTCGAGCGGAGCATCGAGATCGGAAGAGGTGGCCAGGAGCTACGGGACGAGGGGGAGAGGTGACCGGATGGCGTAAACGAGCGGTGGCCAGCTCGTCGGCGCTCCCGGACGAGCTACGACCTGCAGGAAGTGGCCTCCCGAAAGATCTGGTGCCCAGAGCACCGATTTTGCCGACAACATCGATGGTCACCACCGGCACCATGTGCACTTGGCACCAAAACGCAATAAAACCATGTCTGGAGTGTTCTCCTCTCTTCCTGGAGTGTACCTATGTAGCTGGAAGCCACGGGAGAGGTCTGAAGTGACTAAACCAAGGTCAAACAGTTTATGACAGCAGAGTGTTTGACATGTGCTATTGCCACCACAGTGCTCGTCTTGGCATGATCTTGGGCAGGGGCCAATCATCCACTAAGGTAGTCATGCTGGCAAAAATTCAGCTCAAAAGGACAATTCTAGATGGTACCTCCTTCACAAAGTGCCAATCTGACCAGAAATAAAGATGATGATGCTGGGGTCAAATGGCTAGTTGGATTTGGATAATTTTTGGTGGAGAGTGGTGATATGGTCATAAGAACTGTCTGGAAAAGTTTCAGCTCAAAGTGATCATCCAGGAGGGTACTTCCTTCACAATGATACAATCTGAACAGAAACTTAGATAATTTACTGAGGAAGATTGGCTAAATGGAATGAGCTGATTTTCGGTGTCCAAGGGTAATATATCATTATGAATCACCCTGTAAAATTTCAGCCCAAGGAGATCAAGGAATCAAGCACTTCCTTTGCAAACAGGAAATCTGGACAGAATTTGCAAAGTGGTGTTGTGCTCAAAATTTTATTGGTGGAACTTGTGATGTTGATGTAAATGGTGAAGATATGGATAGGATAAGCTCCACAAATTATTTGGGTTTTTTCCTAACTACCAAAATGGTAGTTCCTTTGGAAAGGCCCCAAATTGAAATATTGGCTTTAAATAGGAAAAAGCAATTTCCCATATTTAATCATGGCCAATATTTTTATGAGAGCTCAATATGATCACAAAGAATATCTCCACAAGTTTTCATGAACTTTGGAGATGGATAGATATTTTCCTGGATTTAATTCCTCAGAAAGGCAGAAAAAGGAATTAATTCTAGATGAGAAATATTGCATATGACTTGGCAATATTTTTGCACATCTAGGGTTTATGAGTGAAGGAGGATCTCTGGGAATTTTGGTAGGATCAACTAAGCAAGGAAAATGGTAGCTCCTTTGTAAACACAAAGGCAGGATTTCTAGTTCCGATATTTTGGAACTAGGGTTTGAATGAGGTTTATGGTTTACTGACGGAAACTTGACTGGCACAAGAGCATGGGAAAGGCACTGAGAGGTTGAGGATTGTCTGGATTCACCTGGTCACTCACCAGATTCGGAGGAAAAAATTCGGGAGAGGAAAGCTAGGAAGGAATAACAGCACAAAAATCGATAACCCAATTTTTGGGGTGTTACAAACCTTCCCCCCTTAAGAGAATCTCGTCCTCGAGATTCCTAGGGTTAGTTCAGAACAAAAATTACGCCTCCTGGAAAAATCTCTGGGTTGAGTTTTAACCCTGTGGTTGAAAACAACCGAGTTAAAAGTACCGACAACTGGTACACCCAGATCGAGATACGAATATCGCGGGATTTACTCCTCAGGTAGGGGCCGCTGGGTAGCCCTGACATTTTTAGAAAAAAGCAGAATTTCCTTCTTCCAAAAATGCTTGGGGCACCACAATGGACAGTGGCCTCTCTCGCTGACAGGTGGGCCTAGGGCCCACTGGCAGCCTTCTTCTTTCTCCGGCTAACGGCTTTTTCTCGCTCCTGCGCTGTCCTGAGTGCAGCTAGGCACTCCGCACGCCTAGCTCCTGGGGCATAAAGCTTCCTACGACGATAGTGCGTGGCGTGCACAAGGCCAATGCAGAGAGCACTCCCATCGCGGGCCAGCGCCGAGTGGCACTGCTCGCGGATTCGCCTCCTGGATGCCCATGATCGAGCGACACGCGGCTCTCCTGGACCTCGCTCACCGTACACCGGACTTGGGCTATAAAAACGACCGCAGTTTTCTTCTTCCTCCACCTCGCATCCTACCTCACTCCTTTTCTTCCTCTTCTCCTTTTCCTTCTGGTTGCAAAAGCGTGAGGCAAGGCGTTAATGGCGGACGTGGGTTTGGACTGATCACCATCCTCTTGGTGAGTCTGTTAGCGGCTTTGGTTGGCTTCTCGTTGCTGCTGTGTGCAATGATCCTTGATGATCGTCAGGATGCCGCTAACTGAGCGGTGGCTGGTGATCATCTACGCCGTCTTAGGCTGGCGGAATAAGCGCGGGCTACGGCGGGCGAGGGGGCGGCTGGTCAGCATCACACAAGACGGTGACAGAGGCGCCGCTGGTTCTGTGGCTAGTGCGGTGTGGTTAGCGGAGCTCTACCACTGTGGAAGCCACACTGCTGGTTGCTCCTCACTGAACGACATCCACAATGAGTGGGGGGGAGTTGAGGTAGAATCGGGGTTTAGATCTTAGACTGGAGGGGTTGTAACAGTTTGTGCTGCAATAAAATTTCTCAAAATTTCTCCGAGATTGCAACCGGGTTCGGGGAAAAGATTTTGGGACCGGGGAAATTATTGGATAGAGCTGGTTTTCCAGAACACTGGGTTCGGGAAAACTGGAAAATGGAGTAAGCATAGATAGGTATGGATGGGCGGCTTTGCACTATACCCGAGTACTACGGCGATTGTACTCAGAAGAAAGAACTTGGCGTGCAGACATTGCTCACACGATACACATGCAATCTATTCAGACTAATATGCAAGCAAATGCAGAATGCATACAGTAGCAAAATACAGACAAAGGAAAGAAACACATCGAGCAGATTACACTAAGGTATTTTAATGCTAGCGGGTGTATGTACTCCTGGTATACATACACCTACACCAGCTCGCATTAGGGACTCTAGGCGAGTCTGTTGTTATTAGGTGTAAGTGCTCTACTGACTAAAATCTTGTTAAGATCCACTGCTAGCTCTGTTAAACATTTCTGCTTAACAGAGAGACAGATGAACTAAACACACAGAGCAAACAGACATACATAACATTACAACAGCACACAGGCACAAGCGGTACACGCATACAACAACGTGCAACCTTACTAGGCAACTAATAGCAACAACTCACTCTAAACTACATGATCCTAATCCTAGACGAGGACGAAGAAACAGTCTTCACAACACACACACTTGCGGCATCTCTTGGCTTTGCTTACTGCCGGAGCCACAAATGGGCCTACTCTTGCTGGGGCTCTCCTAGGGGACGAAGGCTGAGCCAACTTCCATCTTCATCGTCGGACACCTCTATAGGTTGGGGCTCAACTGGCTGGGTTACGGCCGGAACCTGACGGAACACATCCCGACGATGAAGTCGCCGAATAGCTCCTCGAATGGAATTTGAGTGGATGATGCCGGGTCGACATGGGTTCACGGATTACGAGGGTGGTACTAGCTGCGAAGGTGGCACTGGGTTTGGCAGCAGGGAACGGGTGGTCTAGGATGCAGCTTGACGGGCCGCACGGTATGCTCCCGTAACAACCCGTGTGGTGTCACGGTCAACGGATTTGATATCTCTAAGAATGCTGGAGAGCAGTAGTCCCTGGGCAGCAATGAACTGAACCAGGGGAGCTATTGCTGGGTCAGCGTCTTCGACTGTGCTGAAGAACTCACAGCCTGTGCTGGTTGCAGAGGAAAGTAGCGAAACTCCCGCATCTCCGCTACTTGCGGAAACTGAAAACGAAGACGGGCGATGGCTTCCGCGGCAGCTGTCTGGACAGCCAATGTGGGGGTGGGCATGGGTTTGCCCTGAAAATTCATGGGCTTCCCATCCGCTGCTGGACCTGGATTGATATGCACCTTCGCACAGAATCGGCAAAGTTGGGGGACGGGTTCCGATTGGAACACCAGATACACCGGAGTAACACTATAGCCAAGGGCTTGGGTGAGCATACTTGAAAGGATGGGCGGAAAGCCGGGATAACCATCAGCCAAAGTTCAGCTATGGAAAGTGGGTGTTCTGGAAGAACTAGCCATGGCTGCGGGTTTGAGGATGCTAGCCTGGGTTCTCTCGCGGGGATATGGCTTACTGAATGGAGAGGGCTGCGACTCGCAGGTGGGGGGGCTAAATAGGCAGTCGGGCTGGAACACACTAGCATGGCATGGATCCTTCTCGTGCCGAGTAGAAGATACGCCGGCATGGCCGACAACTGGGTAGGGTCGTGGTCTAATCCAGGGTGGCAGGGTGGGCGGACAGCTGGGCAGGGACGCATCACCTCCGACTGCGCCGCCTGTTGATCAACAGTGGCTATGTCGGATACCAGTGATGGGTCAACTCTATAGGGCTCACTACCGGTTGAAAATAGGGGTGGTTTGGTGCTAGGGTAACCTACAGCCAGCCTGGCTCTGATACCATGTCCTGTGGCACCCCGATAGAGGGCCGACGCACGCCAGCCCCAGGATAAGACCTGGCGCACGTTAAAGACATGATACAACAAGTCCAGGCAAAAATGGCTTTATTATATAAAATGGAGTATTACAATACTGTTGCTTACAACAATATTACATAGCTCCAAGGCTAACTAAAATGGCAGTGGAGGTCTTGGTTCTGCGGCAACGACGTCTCTGGCTGGGCTCCACAACTCACAGGACTGGCTGGGTTACGATCTAGCCTAACGGATCTTCTCCTGCAACTGGCCACGTGCAAGGCCAAGTGAGTACTTTGAATGTACTCGCAAGACAACCAAATACATAGCATCCAAACAAGCAGATGACAAAGCAAGCCCTATGCTTATATAAGATTTGTTCTAAACATGGCATGGAATTAACAGGAAAACATGGATCAAGCATGGCATAACATGGATCAGGCATATAATCTACATAACATAGCATTTCAATGATCACATTAGATGCTTACGGTACTTACTGTTACCGAGTACCAACTTACTCTCTTCTGGGCTGTCCCACAACCCTTGGAATACTCATGATCCACTGAGCACTTCCGAACATAAGACAAGTTCTTCCATCATTATTATCTTTGTTATGGTTGACCACCTAGTGAGGTCTGGACGGGCTGTCCAATACCGTGGACGCGGCTATTCGAATAGATTTTAAACTCTGTAGAGGTTGTACAATTTACCCACACCATGGAGCACCTGACCTCATGATCCCATTCGGGTGGACCAGCATTGCTCCAATGAAACCTGCCTAACCCGTGACTCCTCCATCGTACCACCGACAATCATACCCTCCCAGGGTCATGTCCTAGGTGGCCCCTGTGTCACTCTTGACACCTGCCACCATCGTGGCCAACACAACTGTCCCAAACGGGGACTCTCGGGCTAAACAATCAATTGGGCTCACAAGGTTATCGCCGCCTACCTGATCAGGGCAGCACGCACGCCTAACCTTCCCTAGTTGGTGGTACCGGTGAAAGAGCACAAAGCTAGACCAAGTCAAGGCTGTCCCATACCGGCAAATGTGGCTGCATGGATAAGCCCGGACAGGTGACTTTGGATCAACCAGCTAAGTTTGGTTTATAAATTCAATTTAACATCTCCATCATTCGCACCATTACCTCAACAATTATAAGCGTGAACAATCACTTAACATCAGCATAGCAGAATCATGACAACATTGACAAACATGGCATGAGATCAAATCATGGTACTATCATGATAATGGTATTCAAAATATTGTTAGTAGCATGGCAAGATATGGCATGAAAACAAGTCATGACATTAGATGAAAGGTAATGCTAACATCTAATACAGATGACATAACAGGTGTATGCAAGTGTAGACTAACAGGCGATACTGATGTACTACGATAAACACACAGCGTGCAAACAAAGTCATCACACAAGTACGGAGCTCATGATAAGAGGTTGGCTTGCCTGGGGGTGAAGGAATACGCCGGGTGGAAGTGCGATAAAACTCCGGAAAGATTTGCCGGAAAGGTTCCCTCTCGAAAGGGCTGATCGAAAGGCAAGGGCAAAATGGTCATTTTCATAGTGTGAAAACATTATGAAAATGATGCCATCGGAACAGGCTCAACGATCTGAAAACGTGGGCGTTGGTTTTACCTCAATCGGAGTTACGGTCGCGAAGAAACGGCCGTTCGTTCGTTAAGTTCAAAAACAGAGAGAAACTGTCCATTTTAAGCCTTAACGGGTGAACGTCCACTAATAAACAGTTCGGCTGGCAGCTGAGAAAATGAAAGCGTACTTCTAGAAATACGCTACCGCACAGAGAAAATGTATTCTCTTCTGCAGCTGCGACTGAATACGCTTTGACAAGTGGAAGGCGTATTATTGGAAATGCGCTTCCACTTAACCTGCCGCGCGGGCCCGGCCCAGTCAATGCTGAGGGAATGATAGGCGGGCCCCACATTATCTCCTTCCTCTCTCTCTGGTCGCTTTCTTCCTCGACAGAGACAGGGGAGCGCCCCAGCCACTCGGCTTCGCCGGCGTAGCATCCGCACGGCGGCGCGGGAGGGCTGGCTGGCGCGCGCAGGGGCACCGCCGTTCTCGGCCGCATCCGAGGGTAGCCGCAGCCTCGCCTGGGATGGCCTGTGGCACCACCGCCACTGACAGGAGAGCAGCTGCCGATGGGCAGCAGAGGGGCCGCGCCGGCAGGGCTTCCCCGGCGGAGAGTGGGACGGCGGCGGCTTGCGGGGACCCATTGGAGGCCGAGGCACAGAGGAGAGGGGGAGGGCAGAGCTGGGGCGCCGGACTGCTCGAGGGGGTCGGCGGCGGCAGAGTGCAACCATGGGCGAGGAGAAGAGCTCGGGATCTCGGGGGAAGGACTGGGAGAGGTTGCTGGCGAGGGAGGAGGGGCTCGGATGCTTAAATAGCTGCGGGGAGGGGCTCTAGACGCCGGGAGAAGCTCCGAGAGGACGGCACCGTGGCGGAGCTCGAGCGGAGCATCGAGATCGGCAGAGGCGGCCAGGAGCTACGGGATGAGGGGGAGAGGTGACCGGACGGCGTAAACGAGTGGTGGCCAGCTCGTTGGCGCTCCCGGACGAGCTGCGGCCTGCAGGAAGTGGCCTCCCAAAAGATCTGGTGCCCAGAGCACCGATTCTGCCGACAACGTCGACGGTCACCACCGGCACCACGTGCACTTGGCGCCAAAACGCAATAAAACCATGTCTGGAGTGTTCTCCTCTCTTCCTGGAGTTTACCTATGTAGCTACAAGCCACGGGAGAGGTCTGAAGTGACTAAACCAAGGTCAAATAGTTTATGACAGCAGAGTGTTTGACACGTGCTATGGCCACCACAGTGCTCGTCTTGGCATGATCTTGGGCAGGGGCCAATCATCCACTAAGGTAGTCATGCTGGCAAAAATTCAGCTCAAAAGGACAACTCTAGATGGTACCTCCTTCACAAAGTGCCAATCTGACCAGAAATAAAGATGATGATGCTGTGGTCAAATGGCTAGTTGGATTTGGATAATTTTTGGTGGACAGTGATGATATGGTCATAAGAACTGTCTGGAAAAGTTTCAGCTCAAATTGATCATCCAGGAGGGTACTTCCTTCACAATGATACAATCTGAACAGAAACTTAGATAATTTACTGAGGAAGATTGGCTAGATGGAATGAGCTGATTTTTGGTGTCCAAGGGTAATATATCATAATGAATCACCCTGCAAAAATTCAGCCCAAGGAGATAAGGAATCAAGCACTTCCTTTGCAAACAGGAAATCTGGACAGAATTTGCAAAGTGGTGTTGTGCTCAAAATTTAATTGGTGGAACTTGTGATGTTGATGTAAATGGTGAATATATGGATAGGATAAGCTCCACAAATTATTTGGGATTTTTCCTAACTACCAAAACGGTAGTTCCTTTGGAAAGGCCCCAAATTGAAATATTGGCTTTAAATAGGAAAAAGCAATTTCCCCTATTTAATCATGGCCAATATTTTTATGAGAGCTCAATATGATCACAAAGAATATCTCCACAAGTTTTCATGAACTTTGGAGATGGATAGATATTTTCTTGGATTTAATTCCTCAGAAAGGCAGAAAAAGGAATTAATTCTAGATGAGAAATATTGCATATGACTGGCAATATTTTTGCACATCTAGGGTTTATGAGTGAAGGAGGATTTCTGGGAATTTTGGTAGGATCAACTAAGCAAGGAAAATGGTAGCTCCTTTGTAAACACAAAGGCAGGATTTCCAGTTCCGATATTTTGGAACTAGGGTTTGAATGAGGTTTGGGGTTTACTGACGGAAACTTGACTGGCACAAGAGCATGGGAAAGGCACTGAGAGGTTGAGAATTTTCTGGATTCACCTGGTCACTCACCAGATTCTGGAGGAAAAAATTCGGGAGAGGAAAGCTAGGAAGGAATAACAACACAAAAATCAATAACCCGATTTTTGGGGTGTTACATCCGGAGACCAAGGGGAGGCAGTGCTGGGGAGGCACGGGCGAGTGTGTTTGAAGAAATTTCCAAACTTCGAGCCGCGGTATATATACCAAGACGCTGTCGGTGGCGCCGAGTGGAACATCTCGGTGGCACCGAGTGGAACATCTCGGTGGCACCGAGATGCAAAGCTGCTAGCAGTTGCTGCAACTCGGTGAGACCGAATTGTTCTAATCGGTGGCACCGAGATGAAAACCTAGATCAACTTACTGATTTTGATGAGACCGAGTTGGAAGTTGGTCTGACCAAAAATCACTAAGAGGTTTTGAAAGTTAGCCCTTGATGGATCGGTGGCTCCGAGTGCTCCTCACCCGGAGGGTCCGAAAGTGACTTGTTCAAATTTTGTGATGTAGCATGAATAGAGTTTGAGAAGAGAACAAGAATAGATAGCTAGAGGGAGTACTTAGGCATTCTTGTCCATCCATTTGGCAAAAGAAAAACCAAACAATCAAAACAACAAATGGATGTCCTCGAATGTAGAAAATTATGCAACCAACATGCTCACACAATAAGATAGCAAATAAAACATGTGGCAAAGCATGCACATACACTCTAGCATCTATCAAGCAATTGGTGATGACTAGGTCATCTATATATGAGTATATTGACTTAGGAGTCAAATGAGAATATTTGATCATAGGTCATACTCATCGTTTAAGCACAAGTGGGGTTACCACTTTTACATAAAGCATTGTTGTGTTCACATCATTAGAGTTCCTTTAGCTCAATTTTTAGAGCAGAGCTCCCCCTAGATGTGATATCTCCCCTAGGAGGGATGAATTAACCTTGGGTTTTGTCGATGATGACTTCATGTAGATGTTGAAGATGTGGATGCTCAATGTTGATGTAGATCATTTGGAGCAATCCATTGGAGTGAGTTGCACTTTCAATACCTACATGAGTTAGTCCCACAAGGAACATACAAGGATATCCATAGACATAGAGTGAAACACACATATGATGATGTCCATGAAAGCATTAGGTTACCTTGTCCCTTATCTTACCAACAAGAGGGTTTGTGACTCCTTGAACTAATGCAAGATATGAAAGTTGATTGCATAAGTTCTCGCCAAAATGAATATGAGTGAAGTATGTTGGCGGAGTCACCCTCAAGAACACTCTAGTTCTTCTTCTTTGGGATCCACATCAACTTGATGGGAATCCTTGGAGTTGTAGTCATACTTGATGAAGTAGAACTTGACGTAGTCTTGGGAACCCACTTGACCATGGCCTTAGGAGCTTCTTCAAATGAATCAATCTCTTCTTGAAGCTTGTCCTTGCCTTTTAGCTTGTGGTCTTGTGGTGGAAGATCATCTTGAGCTTGTGTTCCCTTGAAAGAAGTGGGGTCATACTTCTCTTGTTGAGGAACAAACTTCGTCTTGGGGTATTGATCTTCTTCCTACTCAACTCCATTGGCATTGAACTTTCGTTCAAAACCAACACCTTGATTCTTCCGGTGCCTTCCTTGCTTGCGTACAATTTCCTCAAATTGCTTACTTCCGGCAAGGCTCTTGTAAACACCTTTCTCTATAATTCCCTTCAATAAGCTATTTTCTTGCTCAAGTGTAACTTGGCTAAGAGAATCATTAGTGGAATCAAGAGAACTACTAGAAGCAACAATATTGGATTTAACATGGTTATTGTTACTACTAGAGGAAGAATCTTTCTTGTTCTTATTGCTAAATTTTACTTGTGGCATATAAGTAGACAAGAGTAAATGCTTGGCAATGTAAGAAGAACTCTTCTTTCGAAGATCATCATTGATTGCTTTTAGGAACCCATGCTCTTGCTCTAAATTTGGCTTCTCGAAGCGTAGCTTCTCATGAGTCCTTAGGAGCTCTCTATGATCCTCTAGAGTTGTTTCATGAGCTAACTTAAAAGTGTTTAGTTCTTTAGTTAGACGCTCAATCTCCTTCTTATCATTGTCATTCGTTTCATCTTGATTAACATGATTAATAGCAATTTCATCATAGTTTTCATCACTAGTGTTGTTAACAAGTAGATCATCATCACCTAGCAAATCATCTTCATCACTATTGAAATCAACATACTCGGGGTGTGATACCTTAGGGCCTTCAGCCATGAAGCATCTTCCAATTCCTTCATTTGGTGAGTCAAATATGTCGTAGGAGTTGGATGACACAAGTGCAAGACCGGCAACACCTTCATCTTGAGTATATTCGGAGTCGGATTGATAGCTTCTCTCGGAGTAGTTGTCGGAGTCGGAACCGGATACCCATTCACCAACGTGAGCTTGATGTCTTCATCTTGCGTAGCTCTTTGATGACTTGTCCTTCCTTTCTGAATCCTTGCTTCTACGAGAGGGTCTTCGTTCATAACGATCATCTCTACTCATTCTCTCTCTTGGTGGCGATTCATCTCTTTTACTTCTTTTTGGTGAATCTTCTCTTTTCTTGTAGGGAGCCGTACACTCATTGGAGTAGTGTCCAGGTCTTCCACAATTGTAGCAATTATGATCACGACTAGAAGATCTTTTGTCATTGTAGGATCTTGACTTGGAGCTTCTCTCTTGCTTCTATTCATGCAGAACTTGTTGAAGTTCTTCACCATTAAGCTCAATTCTTCATTGGAGACTTGCTTCTCACTTGATGTTGTAGGAACACCACTTGAAGCTTTATAAGCACCACTTGACTTGTTGTGGAGCTCTTCCTTATCCTTGAGTGACATCTCATGAGCAACAATTCTACCAATGACTTCCGTGGGCTTGAGATCTTTGTAATTGGGCATCATTTGGATCAAGGTGCACACGGTATCATATTTTCCATCCAAGGCTCTTAGGATCTTCTTGATGATGAATTTGTCGGTCATCTCTTCGCTTCCTAAGCCGGCAATCTCATTTGTGATGAGAGCAAGCCTAGAGTACATCTCAGCGACTCCTTCACCATCCTTCATCTTGAACATGTCAAGTTGACTTTGAAGCACATCCAATTTTGATTCCTTGACGGACTCGGTACCTTCGTGCATGTCAACCAAAGTATCCCAAATTTCCTTTGCATTCTCAAGGCGGCTAATTTTGTTGAATTCTTCGGGGCACAATCAGTTGAAGAGAATATCGTAAGCTTGAGCATTGTATTCCAACATCTTCATTTCTTCCGCGAACGCTTCATGATCTGGTTCTTTTCCATCCTCGAAGAAATCACCTTGCAAGCCAATGTGCACAATAGCCCAAATGGCGGGGTTATGACCAAGAATATGCATTTTCATCTTATGCTTCCAACTAGCAAAATTAGTACCATCAAAGTAAGGACCTCTACGGTGATAATTTCCCTCGCTAGACACCATACTCTCCTAGGTTGTGAAACCAATGCTATGATCACCAAGGCTATGGAAATCAAGACAAATGGAGACCAAAGCTCTGATACCACTTGTAGGATCGAAAGTAGGTCTAGAGGAGGCGGGGTGATTAGACTACTTGACCAAAATAAAAATCTAACCTTTTCCCAATTTTAGTTGTGGGCAGATTTTAGCAATTAGCACAAGTCAAGCAATCAACCAACACATGCAATTCTAAGAGTGTAGTAGCGGAAAGTAAAACATTGCATATGAAGGTAAAGGAGAGGGTTTGGAGAGTGCAAACACAATGATGACATGGAGATTTTTGGCGTGGTTCCGATAGGTGGTGCTATCGTACGTCCACGTTGATGGATACTTCAACCCACGAAGGGTAACGGTTACGCGAGTCCACGGAGGGCTCCACCCACGAAGGGTCCACAAATAAGCAACCTTGTCTATCCCACCATGGCCATCGCGCACGAAGGACTTGCCTCACTCGGGTAGATCGTCACGAAGTAGGCGATCTCCTTGCCCTTACAAACTTCTTGGTTCAACTCCACAATCTTTTCGGAGGCTCCCAAGCGACACCTAACCAATCTAGGAGACACCACTCTCCAAAAGGTAATAGATGTTGAGTTGATGATGAACTCCTTGCTCTTGTGCTTCAAATGATAGTCTCTCCAACACTCAACTCTCTCTCACAGATTTGAATATGGTGGAAAGATGATTTGAGTGGAAAGCAACTTGGGGAAGGCTAGAAATCAAGATTCTTGTGGTATTATTGGTATATCTTATTCTCAACACATGAGTAGGTGGTTCTCTCTCAGAAAATGTAAGATGGAAGTGTAGGCACGTTCTGATGGCTCTCTCACATATGGAGAAGGGGGTGGAGGGGTATATCACTGGTACAACGAGGTGCTATACAAATGGTTTTTAACCCCTTTCCGCGACGGCATTTTGAACCGTCGCCTAGTGAGTGACTGCAATAAGGGGGTCCTTCCCACACGACCCAGAAACTATCGGGGATAGGCCCTCCGGTCACACACGCTCGGCAAAATGAGGTCGTGTGCGACCGGCGAGCAATCAAATACGGTTATACAGGTCCAATCAGTTCCGGTCATAAGTACATCCCACACAGTCAGTCCCAAACAAACATTTCCGTTTGTTATGTACATTCCACATAGTCAATCCAAGGAATACGTTTCCGTTCTTATGTACATCCCACACAGTCAATCCAGGGAAAACGTTTCCGTTCGTATGTACATCCCACACAGTCAATCCAGGGAAAACGTTTCCGTTCGTATATACATCCCACACAGTTTTATGTATAGCATCGTGTGTGATAGGTGTAACTATCACACACGCTCTGCCTCGGTTAACCGTTTGCTTTTATTCAACTACATCACACACGATTTGATGAAGAAAACTGTATGGCATTGTGCTATCCATCACAACCGCTTTTATTGCTAGAACCGTTTGCAAAATTCCATGACCCATTTAGTAGGTTTATTAGTTTACAATTAATAATTCTAGTATTACGCAAATTCACATTTCGTATCGAACAGCTGTTTGCCAATTTCATATCAGGCACATAAATATATTTTTAACATTACAGTACGATAGCTACCTGAAAACAGAACAATACAGCATATAGCTAGTTCACCTTCATAAGAACAATATTAGAACACTATATTCATTTCCCTAATCGAGATCATCCAGGCTCGTCTTATCCACCTCTGTTTTCAGTTTAGTAAGAACCTGTTTTGCACTGGCCAACTGGGAAAGTGCCTCCTCCTTCGCCAACACCGTTTTAGCAAAGTCTAATTTAAAAAAAATCTGAACTCATTCTCCATCTTCCTCTTTTTATCCCGCATCTTCAAATATTCTTCAGCGTTGACAACACTTTCTCTAAGCCTACCTCTGTTCTCTTCCTCATACATGCTCCAGAGCTTTGCTAGGCACATCTTCAAAGACTGTGGCCATTCTTGATCAACCCACTCCAGGTAAGAACACTTCCGTTCATCCTATAATATTTAGAACTATATCAGTAAAAATTGTAGGGGAAATGGGTTTCTAGCAACGTAGAAAATCACCAAATACATATTTTTGAAAAACTGAAGAAACAGGTTAATTATGACATATCTTCTCAAAAAGATCAATGTGCAAATGAATTAATTGCTACTGAGACAACAACCAAATTCTGAAACAACAGAAGCTACAATTAACTACAACAACACTACAAGTTCTTAGTCATGTACTATAAATAACAAATTGAACATTTTATGAGGAAGCTAATATAACTGCAACAACATAGTGACAGTGTTTGGATGACAGCAAATTGATACTAACAGGTGTGTACATGCACAAATTTAGTAACATAGAACTAATAGCACTAAGGCCGTCCACTATGTATGCCAAAACCGGTGTAAAGACAAATGTTGCTACATTTGGCACCGGTGCCCTGCACTGGCGAGCCAATGCAGCGGGAAAAATCAGGGACCCGGACTCCGGAGCACCTAGTTGCTCTGATGCCTAGTTCCTTCGTGCCATAAAGATTTAGTATTTTACTGCTTGGCTGCTTAGATGTGTGGACCAAAGTTGGCTGCACAAACTCCTGAAGCGGTGCCAAATAATTTTCTAATGGCACCGCTGATGAGATGGAAACATTTTTAGATACTAGGTACAAACTATGACACTGTCTTTGACGGGGAACGTTGCATGGGAAACAAAAATTTCCTACGCTCACCAAGATCAATCTAGGAGATGAACATCTACAAGAGGAGATATTGCATCTACATACCCTTGTAGATCGCTAAGCGGAAGCGTTAAGAAACGCGGTTGACATAGTCGAACGTCTTCGCGATCCAATCATGATCCATCCCGTGAACTCTGATCCAAGTGCCGAACGGACGACACCTCCGCGTTCAACACACGTACGGCTTGATGACGCCTTCACCTCCTTGATCCAGCGAGCGATGGTGAAGTAGTAGCTCGAGTCCTCCGGCAGCACGACGGCGTGGTGGCGGTGGTGGTGGAGAAATCTCGGCAGAGCTTCGCTAAGCATTACGGAGAAGAAGATGGCTACGAGGGAGAGGGAGGGCAGCGGCGTGGCATGGAAGGGTGCGGCTGCCCTCTCTCTACCTCTCTATATATATGGGGAAGGGGGAGAGGGGGGCACCCCTAGGAGATCCCATCTAGGGCCGGCGGCCACAAGAGGGAAACCCTAGATGGGTTTTCCCCCTAGAAGACTTGGCCCCCAAGCCAAAGTGGTGGGCAGCCCTAGGGGGCGCCCCCACCCCTCCTGGTTACATGAGATGGGGTGAGGGGGCCACACATCCCCTTAGTGGGCTGATGTGCCCCCTCCCCTAGGCCCATGAGGCCCCCCAACACTTGCCGGGGCCCCCTGAAACCCCTTTTGGTCATGCTGGTCATCATCCGGTACCCCCGGAACAATTCCGAACTCCAATACCCTCCGTCCAATATATCAATCTTCACCTCCAGACCATTCCGGAGTTCCTCGTCATGTCCGGGATCTCATCCGGGACTCCGAACAACCTTCGGTAACCACCATAATGACTCAACTATACTTATATCGTCACCAAACGTTAAGTGTGTAGACCCTGCGGGTTCGAGAACTATGCAGACATGACCGATACACCTCTAAGGTCAATAACCAATAGCAGGACCTGGATGCCCATATTGGTTCCCACATATTCTACGAAGATCTTATCGGTTGAACCTCAATGTCAAGGATTCAGCTAATACCGTATGCAGTTCCCTTTGTCTATCGGTATGTTACTTGCCCGAGATTCGATCGTTGGTATCTCCATACCTAGATCAATATAGTTACCGGCAAGTCTCCTTACTCGTTCCATAATACAAGATCTTGTGGCTAACTCATTAGTCACATTGCTTGCAAGCTCATTGTGATACTGTATTACTGAGTGGGCCCTGAGATACCTCTCCGTCATACGGAGTGACAAATCCCAGTCTTGATCCATGCCAACTCAACAGACACCCTCGGAGATACCTGTAGAGCACCTTTATAGTCACCCAGTTACGTTGCGATGTTTGGTACACACAAGGTACTCCTTCGGTGTCAGTGATTTGCACGATCTCATGGTCATAAGAACATATACTTGACATGCAAAAAACGATAGCAATAAACTTGGCATGATCATATGCTACGTTCATAGTTTGGGTCTTGTCCATCACATCATTCTCCTAATGATGTGATCCCATTATCAAATGATAACTCATGTCCATGGCTAGGAAACCATAGCCATATTTGATCAACGAGCTAGTCCGGTAGAGGCTTACTAGGGACATGTTGTTGTCTATGTATCCACACATGCATTTGAGTTTCCGGTCAATACAATTATAGCATGGATAATAAACGATTATCATGAACAAGGAAATATAATAATAACCACTTTATTATTGCCTCTAGGGCATATTTCCAATAGTCTCCCACTTGCACTAGAGTCAATAATCTAGTATTACATGGTAATGAATCTAACACCCATAGAGTTCTGGTGTTGATCATGTTTTGCCCGTGGAAGAGGTTTAGTCAACGGATCTGCAACATTCAGATCCATATGTACTTTGCAAATGCTTATGTCCTCCTCCTTGACCCAGTCGCGGATGGAATTGAAGCGTCGCTTTATGTATCTGGTCCTCTTGTGAAACCTTGGTTCCTTGGCCAGAGCAATGGCACCAATGTTGTCATAGAGCAGAGTCATTGGGTCCAGTGCACTAGGCACAACTCCAAGTCTGTCATGAACTGCTTCATCCAGACACCTTCCTTCGCTGCCTCCGAGGAAGCTATGTACTCCGCTTTGCATCTAGAGTCAGCTACCACGCTTTGCTTGGAACTGCACCAGCTTACTGCTCCCCCATTCAGAATGTATATGTATCCGGTTTGAGACTTAGAGTCATCCGGATCAGTGTCAAAGCTTGCATCGACGTAACCCTTTACGACGAGCTCTTGATCACCCCCATAAATGAGAAACATTTCCTTAGTCCTTTTCAGGTACTTAAGGATATTCTTCACCGCTGTCCAGTGATCCATTCCTGGATTATTTTGAAACCTTCCGGCCATACTTATGGCAAGGCTGACATCCTATCTTGTGCACAGCATCGCATACATGATAGAGCCTATGGCAGAAGCATAGGGGATGACACTCATCTTTTCTCTATCCTCTGTAGTCACTGGGCATTGAGTCTGACTCAACTTCACACCTTGTAAAACAGGAAAGAACCCCTTCTTGGACTGATCCATTTTGAACTTCTTCAAAATCTTATCAAGGTATGTGCTTTGTGAAAGTCCTATCAAGCGTCTTGATCTATCTCTATAGATCTTGATGCCTAATATGAAAGTAGCTTCTCCTAGGTCTTTCATTGAAAAACTCTTGTTCAAATATTCCTTCACATTTTCCAAAAGTTCTATATTGTTTCCAATCAACAATATGTCATCCACATATAATATTAGAAACGCTATAGAGCTCCCACTCACTTTCTTGTAAATACAAGCTTCTCCGCAAACTTGTATAAACCCAAACGCTTTGATCACCTCATCAAAGCGAAGGTTCCAACTCCGAGATGCTTGCACCAGTCCATAAATGGATCACAGGAGTTTGCACACTTTGTCAGCATTCTCTGGATCGACAAAACCTTCCAGTTGCATCATATACAACTCTTCCTTAAGGAAACCGTTAAGGAACGCTGTTTTGACATCTATCTGCCAGATTTCATAATCGAAAATGCAGCTATTGCCAACATGATTCTGACAGACTTAAGCATCGCTACGGGTGAGAAAGTCTCATCGTAGTCAACTCCTTGAACTTGTGAAAACCCCTTTGCCACAAGTCGAGCTTTATAGACGGTGACATTACCGTCTGCGTCCGTCTTCTTCTTGAAGATCCATTTATTCTGAATGGCCGTTCGCCCTTTAGGTAATACTTCCAAAGTCCATACTTTGTTTTCATACATGGATCCTATCTCGGATTTCATGGCCTCTAACCATTTTTTGAAATCCGGGCCCACCATCACTTCTCCATAGCTCGTAGGTTCACCGTTGTCCAACCTCATGACCTCTAAGGCAGGGTTACCGTACCACTAAGGAGCTGTACGTACCCTTGTCGACCTACGAGGTTCGATAGTAACTTGATCTGAAGCTTCATGATCATCAGCATTAGCTTCATGTTCAACTAACGTAGGTGCCACAGAAACATCTTTCTGTGTTGCACTACTCTCTGGTTGAAGTAAAGGTTCAACAACCTCATCAAGTTCTATCTTCCTCCCACTCAATTCTTTCGAGAGAAACTCTTTCTCGAGAAAGGACCCGTTCTTAGCGACAAATACTTTGCCTTTGGATCTAAGATAGAAGGTATACCCAACCGTCTCTTTTGGGTATCCTATGAAGACGCATTTGTCTGCTTTGGGTTCGAGCTTTTCCGGCTGAAGCCTTTTGACATAAGCATCGCAGCCCCAAACCTTAAGAAACGACAACTTAGGTTTCTTGCCAAACCACAGTTCATACGGTGTCATCTCCACGGACTTAGATGGTGCCCTATTTAAAGTGAATGTAGCTGTCTCTAACGCATAACCCCAAAACGATAGTGGCAGATCAGCAAGAGACATCATAGAATGCACCATATCCAACAAGGTACGATTACGACATTAGGACACACCATTACGCTGTGGTGTTCCAGGTGGCGTCAATTGTGAAACAATTCCACATTGTCTTAAGTGATTGCCAAACTCATAACTCAGATATTCTCCCCCTCGATCGAATCATAGGAATTTAATCTTCTTGTTACGAAATTGCTTGAACTTTTCAAACGTTTCAGACTTATGCTTCAACAAGTAAATATACCCATATCTACTCAAGTCATCGGTGAAGGTGAGAAAGTAACGATATCCACCGCGTGCGTCAACGCTCATCAGACCGCACACATCAGTATGTATGATTTCCAACAAGTCACTTGCCCGTTCCATTGTTCCAGAAAACGGGGTCTTAGTCATCTTGCCCATGAGGCATGGTTCGCATGTGTCAAGTGATTCAAAATCAAGTGACTCCAAAAGTCCATCAACATGGGGTTTCTTCATGCACTTTACACCAATATGACCTAAGCGGCAGTGCCACAAGAAAGTGGTACTATCATTATCAACTCTACATCTTTTGGCATCAATGTTATGAACATGTGTAGCATCACTATCGAGATTCAATAAGAATAAACCCCTCACAATGGGTGCATGACCATAAAAGATATTACCCATATAAATAGAACAACCATTATTCTCTGATTTAAATGAGTAACCATCTCGCATTAAACAAGATCCAGATATAATGTTCATGCTCAACACATGCACTAAATAAAAGTTATTCAGGTTCATCACTAATCCCGATGGTAATCAAAGAGCGAGCGTGCTGACGATGATCACATCAACCTTGGAACCATTTCCCACGTGCATCGTCACTTCGTCCTTTGCCAGCCTCCGTCTATTCCGTAGTTCCTGCTTTGAGTTGCAAATGTGAGCAACCGAACCGGTATCAAATACCCAGGCACTACAACGAGAGTTGGTAAGGTACACATCAATAACATGTATATCATATATACCTTTGTTGATGTTGGCCCCCTTCTTGTCGGCCAGATAATTGGGGTAGTTCCACTTCCAGTGGCCAGTTCCCTTGCAATATAAGCACTCAGTTTCCGGCTTGGGTCCAGCCTTGGGTTTCTTCACGGGAGGAGCAACTGCTTTGCCACCCTTCTTGAAGTTTCCCTTCTTTCCCTTGCTCTTCTTGAAACTAATGGTTTTATTCACCATCAACACTTAATGCTCCTTCTGGATGTCTGACTCAGCGACTTTTAGCATCGCGAACAACTCGGTGACTGATTTGTTCATCCCTTGCATGTTATAGTTCAACACAAAGCTCTTGTAGCTAGGTGGTAGCGATTGAAGAACTCTGTCAGTGACAACCTCTAGCGGGAGCTCAACTCCCAACTCAGCCAGACGGTTGTAGTATCCAAACATTCTGAGTATGTGCTCACTGATAGACCCGTTCTCCTCCATCTTGCAGGCATAGAACTTATCAGAGGTCTCATACCTCTCGATCCGGGCATTCTTCTCAAAGATAAACTTCAACTCCTAGAACATCTCATATGCTCCATGACATTCAAAACGCCTTTGAAGTCCTCGCTCTAAGCCATACAGCATGGCGCACTGAACTATTGAGTAGTCATCAACACGCGATTGCCATGCGTTCACAACGTCCATAGTCGCTGGAGGGGGTGGTGCACCAAGCGGTGCATCAAGTACATAAGACTTATGGGAAGCCGTGAGGATAATCCTCAGATTACGGGCCCAGTCCGCAAAGTTACTTCCATCATCTTTCATCTTAACTTTCTCTAGGAACGCATTGAAATTCAGGGGAGCTACTGCGTGAGCCATTGATCTACAACATAAATTTGCAAAGGCAACTTTAGACTATTGTTTATGATAGAGTTCAATTTAATCATATTACTTAAGAACTCCCACTCAAATCAACATCCCTCCGGTTGTCCGAGTGTAACACGATCCAAATTCACCAACCCAAGTCCGATCATCATGTGAGATGAGGTGGTTTCAATGGTGAACATCTCCATGTTGATCATATCAACTATATGACTCGTGTTCGACCTTTCGGTCTCTTGTGTTCTGAGGCCATATCTGTACATGCTAGGCTCGTCAAGTTTAACCCAAGTGTTCCGCATGTGCAAAACTGTCTTGCACCCATTGTATGCGAACATAGAGTCTATCACACCCAATCATCATGTGGTGCTTCGAAACGACGAACTTTCGCAATGGTGCACACTTGGGGAGAACACAATTTTATCTTGAAATTTTAGTGAGGGATCACCTTATAATGCTACCGTCGTCCTAAGCAAAATAAGATGCATAAAAGGTTTAATATCACATGCAAATCATAAGTGACATGATATGGCCATCAACTTGTGCTTTTGATCTCCATCTCCATCATCACCGGCATGACACCATGATCTCCATCATCGTGTCGCCATCGGGGTTGTCACGCCAACCATGCTTCTACTACTATTGCTACTGCTTAGCGATAAAGTAAAGCATTACATGCGTTTAATGATTGACACGCAGGTCATAAAATAATTAAAGACAGCCCTATGGCTCCTGCCGGTTGCCGTATGCATCGACATGCAAGTCGATATGAACTATTACAAACATGATCATCTCATACATCAAATATATTTCATCATGTCTTTGGCCATATCATATCACAACATACCCTGCAAAAACAAGTTAGACGTCCTCTAATTTGTTGTTGCATGTTTTACGTGGCTGCTATGGGTATCTAGCAAGAACGATTCTTACCTACGCAAAACCACAATGGTGATATGCAAGTTGCTATTTAACGTTCTACAAGGACCGCCTTTGTCGAATCTGATTCAACTAAGGTGGGAGAGACAGACACCCGCCAGCCATCTTTATGCAACAAAGTCACATGTCTGTCGATGGAACCGGTCTCATGTACGTGGACATGTAAAGTTGGTCCGGGCCGCTGCATCCCACAATACCGCTGAATCAAAATAAGACTAAGGAAGGAAGCAATATGAATATCAATGCCCACAAACTCCTTTGTGTTCTACTCGTGATGTCACCTACGCATAGACCTAGCTCATGATGCCACTGATGGGGAACGTTGCATGGGAAATAAAAAAATTCCTACGCTCACCAAGATCAATCTAGGAGATGAACATCTATGAGAGGAGAGATTGCATCTACATACCCTTGTAGATCGCTAAGCGGAAGCGTTAAGAAACGCGTTTGATGTAGTCGAACGTCTTCGAGATCCAATCACGATCCATCCCGTGAACTCCGATCCAAGTGCCGAACGGACGACACCTCCGCGTTCAACACACGTACGGCTTGATGACGCCTTCACCTCCTCGATCCAGCGAGTGATGGTGAAGTAGTAGCTCGAGTCCTCCGGCAGCACGACGGCGTGGTGGTGGTGGTGGTGGAGAAATCTCGGCAGAGCTTCGCTAAGCACTACAGAGAAGAAGATGGCTATGAGGGAGAGGGAGGGCAGCACCGTGGCATGGAAGGGTACGGCTGCCTTCTCTCTACCTCTCTATATATAGGGGGAAGGGGGAGAGGGGGGCGCCCCTAGGGGATCCCATCTAGGGCCGGCGGCCACAAGAGGGAAACCGTAGATGGGGTTTCCCTCCTAGGAGACTTGGCCCCCAAGCCAAAGTGGTGGGCAGCCCTAGGGGGCGCCCCCACCCCTCCTGGTTACGTGAGATGGGGTGAGGGGGCGCACATCCCCTTATTGGGCTGATGTGCCCCCTCCCTAGGCCCATGAGGCCCCCCAACACTTGCCGGGGCCCCCTGAAACCCCTTTTGGTCATGCTGGTCATCACCCGGTACCCCCGAAACAATTCCAGACTCCAATACCCTCCGTCTAATATATCAATCTTCACCTTTGGACCATTCCGGAGTTCCTCGTCATGTCTGGGATCTCATCTGGGACTCCGAACAACCTTCGATAACCACCATAATGACTCAACTATACTTATATTGTCACCAAACGTTAAGTGTGTAGACCCTGTGGGTTCGAGAACTATGTAGACATGACCGATACACCTCTACGGTCAATAACCAATAGCAGGACCTGGATGCCAATATTGGTTCCCACATATTCTACGAAGATCTTATCGGTCGAACCTCGATGTCAAGGATTCAGCTAATCCCGTATGCAGTTCCCTTTGTCTATCGGTATGTTACTTGCCCGAGATTCGATCGTCGGTATCTCCATACCTAGTTCAATCTCGTTACCGGCAAGTCTTCTTACTCATTCCGTAATACAAGATCCCATGGCTAACTCATTAGTCACATTGCTTGCAAGCTCATTGTGATACTGTATTACTGAGTGGGCCCTGAGATACCTCTCCATCATACGGAGTGACAAATCCCAGTCTTGATCCATGCCAACTCAACAGACACCCTCGAAGATACCTGTAGAGCACCTTTATAGTCACCCAGTTATGTTGCGATGTTTGGTACACACAAGGTACTCCTCCGGTGTCAGTGATTTGCACGATCTCATGGTAATAGGAACATATACTTGACATGCAGAAAACGATAGCAATAAACTTGACACAATTATATGCTACGTTCATATTTTGGGTCTTGTCCAACACATCATTCTCCTAATGATGTGATCCCGTTATCAAATGACAACTCATGTCCATGGCTAGGAAACCATAGCCATCTTTGATCAACGAGCTAGTCCGGTAGAGGCTTACTAGGGACATGTTGTTGTCTATGTATCCACACATGCATTTGAGTTTCCGGTCAATACAATTATAGCATGGATAATAAACGATTATCATGAACAAGGAAATATAATAATAACCACTTTATTATTGCCTCTAGGGCATATTTCCAATAGTCTTAACATCCAGAATAACATAGCACAGTGGCAGTGTCTGAATCACGTCTAACAAATGATTTGTAACAACGAAAGTGGGGCTAACCTTCTCTGCACATGCCAGAAACTTCGTCCCACTGTCCACAGATTCAAACGCAACTAGCTTCACGCATGGAGATTGATGGTGACAATGAGCAGGCAGATCTTGTGCCACCCCGCTCCATTCATTGCAACTGATGGTCCTAGGGAGCTACAAGAGGAAGAAATGACTCAAATCGACCGCAGGGTTAAAATCCTTCATTCCAAGTCATAACCCAAGAGAGAGAAGAGAGGCATACCCGGGTGCTGAAAAATTCATCGTCGGAGGAGGAACCGCTGGAGAGGTCATTGAAGAAGACCATGGCGACCCCGGCGGTAGGATGCGAGACGGCGAGAGCGAGGAAGCAAGCAAGGAAGCGGCTATAGCTTTGGAAGGAAGGAAGGAGGAAACAGGGGAAATGAGGCTTCTGGTCGGGGAGAAAAGGGGGCGGGGAGGGGGGCGGGGGTAGATATTTCGATGGTAGGCCAAAAATTTCGAAAGGTGGAGGGAAACTTTGCGCGCGGGGCCGCCGAACACCATTCACTTTGAACGATTGTGTGCATCGCAAATGATTCTTCTACTTTACGCGCATGGGATGAGTTTGATAATTCAATTTTTGGTGGAAATTTCCCTGGGTACTGTCCTCATCCACGTCATTGCATAATTTAACATCGCTTGCTAATTTGGGCACACAAAAGAGCGTACAGCATACAGACCACACTTACTGAATCGAGCAATTTTAGTAATTAAACAGAGCCAGTTGACGTGAACATTGCTCTAACAAAAGATCAACATTAAAAACAAAGCCTAAGTACACATAATTTTAACAAAGCCGCCGCCGCGCCGGCCTATGCGTCACCGGTGTGAGATGAGATGTCGATGACTTGTCCTGGCGACATGCCGCTGTTGGTGGACTCCGCGTCCTCCCTGCTGAAGTCGACCGCGTCGTCATCGTCGTCCTCGTCCTTGGCGCCGCCCTCAAGGTTGTAGTACTCATAGTAGTGGCTGTGCCAGAGCTCGCGTTTGTACTCCACCGCCTATTCCTCGACAGACAGACTCTTCTCTACCTCGACGTCGGCCACACGCAACTCCTCCTCCCGGTGCTCCTTGATCTCCGCTGCCTCCTGCATCTCCAGCTCCCGCTCGGCGATATCATGAGGAAGCAGTAGCTCCATGGCCACTGCCGCCTTTTCGGACGTGGGTTGCATGCTGGATTCTATGGTGGCCTAGAATATCTTGGCGTGTGCGTCCTCGATCTTGGCGTGGATGGCCTCGACCCGAGCTTGGGCGACATCGGCAGCACGGACGGCAGCTCGAGCGCTCTCGGTGTTTCCAGTCGCCATCGCAGTAGCTGCGGCAGCCGTCTCGGCTACTGTAGCTGCCCTGTCTGCTGCCGCAAACGCCCTCTCGGCGGATGCGGCCGCGCTCAATGCGGATGCGGCGGCACTCTCGACGTAGGCGGCCGCGCTCTCGGTGCTGGTGTCGGCGCTCGTGGAGGACGCGGCCACCGTACGGGCCCTCACGAAGCGTTTCGACGGCGTCATCTTTGCAAGAAGGGGTTGCAGGAATGGGGATCAAGATTCATGGATTCGGGGGTTGCCGGCACTAGAGCAGACGAGCCGGCGAAGCTTAAGGAGGAATACTTAAATAGACCCACAAATTTTCATCGCAAACGGTTCCGACAAAAAAACTGTGTTTGATGTTGTTGATATTTTTTATTAGCTATGAAAGACGAATTTGGAGTAAAGTGGCAACGAATGGTGTTTTGAATGTACGAGAAAATTTGAAGTACTAATACAACGTTCTTGTCAAAAATTGTAAAATTTCAGGAGTCATTTGACCTTTTAAGACATTTTAAGTGATTTTCTAGCCATTTAATGACCGTAATTCAAATTTGAACTACATCTACATGCAACGGCTAACCATAACGGTTTCAAAAATCATATTTGTGTACTTGTGTGCGAGTTAATTCCATGTGCAGTAAATTGGAAGGAATTTTCAAACATATTGGTGTCACGGCCTCGACACATGCATGGAGTGCCATGGCATTTAAATTCCAAAAAATTAAAAAATGATCATAAACACATGAAACCTTGTTTGATGTAATGTCATGCCACCAAGATGATGTGGTAAAAAATTTGGCATGTTTGACGAAAGTTTGGACACACACCCCTCACAAACCGGAGCAACTCACTAAAAGGCTCGTGGTTCCGAGAGGGAACAATGCATGTTTGATGACGAACGGGAGATAGCTTCCTCTTATGGCCTTCAAATTATTTCTACATTTAACGTGCACTAATACAACTGTCATGTGAAATTTTGGAAAATTCTAGGGGTCAGTTGACCTTTTTAAGACATTTAAGTGATTTTCTAGCCATTTAATGACCGTAATTAAAATTTGAACTACATCTACATGCAACGGCTAACCATAACGGTTTGAAAAAACATATTTGTGTACTTGTGTGCGAGTTAATTCCATGTGCAGTAAATTGGACGGAATTTTCAAACATATTGGTGTCACGGCCTAGACGCATGCATGGAGTGCCATGGCATTTAAATTCCAAAAAAAATAAAAAATGATCAGAAACACATGAAACCTTGCTTGATGTAATGTCATGCCACCAAGATGATGTGGTAAAATTTTTAGCATGTTTGACGAAAGTTTGGACACACACCACTCACAAACCGGAGCAACTCACTAGAAGGCTCGTGGTTCCGAGAGGGAACAATGCATGTTTGATGATGAACGGGAGATAGCTTCCTCTTACAGCCTTCCAAATTTTCCTACGTTTAACGTGCACTAATACAACTATCATGTGAAAATTTTGAAAATTCTAGGGGTCATTTGACCTTTTTAAGACATTTAAGTGATTTTATAGCCATTTAATGACCGTAATTCAAATTTAAGCTACATCTACATGCAACGGCTAACCATAACGGTTTGAAAAATCATATTTGTGTACTTGTGTGCGAGTTAATTCCATGTGCAGTAAATTGGAAGGAATTTTCAAACATATTGGTGTCACGGCCTGGACACATGCATGGAGTGCCATGGCATTTAAATTCCAAAAAATTAAAAAATGATCAGAAACACATGAAACCTTGCTTGATGTAATGTCATGCCACCAAGATGATGTGGTAAATTTTTTGGCATGTTTGACGAAAGTTTGGATACACACCCCTCACAAATCGGAGAAACTCACTAGAAGGCTCGTGGTTCCGAGAGGGAACAATGCAGGTTTGATGACGAACGGGAGATAGCTTCCTCTTACTGCCTTCAAATTTTTTCTACATTTAACGTGCACTAATACAACTGTCATGTAAAAAATTGGAAAATTCTAGGGGTTTGACCTTTTTAAGAAATTTAAGTGATTTTCTAGCCATTTAATGACCATAATTCAAATTTGAACTAAATCTACATGCAACGGCTAACCATAACGATTTGAAAAATCATATTTTTGTAAACTTGTGTGTGAGTTAATTCTATGTGCAGTAAATTGGAAGGAATTTTCAAACATATTGGTGTCACGGCCTGGACACATGCATGGAGTGCCATGCCATTTAAATTCCAAAAAATTAAAAAATGATCAGAAACACATGAAACCTTGCTTGACGTAATGTCATGCCACCAAGATGATGTGGTAAAAAAATTGGCCTGTTTGACGAAAGTTTGGACAGACACCCCTCACAAACCGGAGCAACTCACTAGAAGGCTCGTGCTTTCGAGAGGGAACAACGCATGTTTGATGACGAATCGACGATAGCTTCCTCTTATGGGCTTCAAAAAATTTCTACAGTTAACGTGCACTAATACAGCTGTCATGTAAAAATTTAGACCTTTTTAAGATATTTAAGTGATTTTCTAGCCATTTAATGACCGTAATCCAAATTTGAACTACATCTACATGCACCGGCTAACCATAACTGTTTGAAAAATTATATTTGTGTACTTGTGTGCGAGTTAATTCCATGTGCAGTAAATTGGAACGAATTTTCAAACATATTGGTGTCACGGCTTGGACAAATGCATGGAGTGCCATGGCATTTAAATTCCAAAAAATTAAAAAATGATCAGATGATGTAAATATCTGGTGTTCAAAAAAGAAAATGTAAAGATCTGGCAAGACAACTGGGCCCCACATGATTGACAATCTATTTCGCGCCTTGAGGTTTGGAAGGTGAGTGGCGCAAGTTATTAATCAGACACGGTTCTGTATTGGAAACCGTCAGCTATTAAGTTCACACACAGATTTTGCTGCGGGAATCGTGTGTAATTCAAACTACAGTACTCATAAATTCCGGTGACCGGCATGTGTACTGTTCCCATCGATCTAGATTCCGGCCGCCAATAAATACTACCTTCCTCACGTCGTCCCGCCTACATTCTCATCTACATCCTCCCCTCGCTCGCCCTCTCTCTCTCAAATCTCTGCCATGACGCCGCTGATCTGCCCACGCGCCGATGAGGAGGCGCCGCCCCCGAGGACGCTCAGTCAAAGAGGAGCGATGAGGAGGACCCCTACGCGCCGCCGGATGAGGTTGCGCCAGACCCCCCCAACTTTGGAGTGGTTTTGGGGCCAGTACAATCTTTGTCTGTGGAAGTCGCTGCTGCCGACTGAGAAAGCCAGGCAAGTGGCGTTCAAGAAGGAGATGGCGGAGGAGGAAGCCAGGTACCAGGCGGCCTGTGAAGCCCGTGATGCCGCCTGGAAAAAGGAGGCGGTGGAGCTTTGGGGGCGGGCTCGTCGTCGTGCGGAGGAGGTGTACGAAGACGGGTACTTCGCGAGGAAGGTCAAAGGTGCTAGGCGCCTCATCGCTGCATGGAGGTGGGCCGCTAAGCTCCAGCGTTCCACCGACGAGGAGCTCCAGTGGGCACCCAACGAAATGGCAAGATCGTTCGCGCTCGTCCGCCAGCAAGAGGCAGATCGGTACGTCAAGCGCTGCGAGGCGGAGGAGGCGGAGTACTGCCTCCATGCTGGGAAGATGCCGCGCACCAGGGAGCTGCTGGCGAGGGGCTGCCGGAATACTGCCCCTAGGAGGGATTATTAGTTTTAGTATTGTTCGTTTTCAATTTTATGCATTGTACCTAGTAGTTAAGTATCATCACGTATATGTGATGATATTATATATATTCTGTGATGAACTAATGAACAATTAATATATATTATGAATTCCATTTTCTATCTGTTTTCGTATACTAATTTGTATATAGCTGTTATCATCCACATATACAGAATGGAAAGCATATACACACACATTGAAACAGAACATATAAGAACGGAAAACAGAGTACACACATTGAAACAGAGCAATATTATGATTGCTGTGAATACATAGCGATTCACGTTGAAACGACTCAACAAAATAAAACGCGTCCATGAGACCATGACCAGCAGCCCTTGCCTACGGTAGCTCTTGGCTCTGCCTGAACTCGTGCAGGTGTTCGTCCAAGCGGTCGACACACTCGCGGTACATCTTGAGCGCGATCTCGAGTTCCAAGTTGGCTATTTCATCAGAGATCACCAGCTTGAGGATGCGATGGCCATGTTCCTCTACTGCGCCCAGGTGGACACTTGGGCCAAGGAGGTAGTCGAGCCTAGCGACCAGCGCATTGGCATCGAGCGGGCCGCGGACAAGGCGAATGGCGCGGCGGGCGTCCGGTGCAAGTACGGCGCGGTCGGCCTCTGGTGTAAGTACGGCGCAGATGGCCTCTGCCCACTCCTAGCGAGGAATGGGGGTACTGACGGGACATGTACCCAGTTGCGACGCCCTGTCGACAGCAGGCAAGCACCGATGGATCCGCTCTTGCTGTGCGGCGTGCCGCGCCTCTCGGTCTGCGGCGCTCCAACGGTCTCACTGTGCGGCGAGCCGCAGCCCATCGGCACAGATGCGCCTAGCTTGCTCTGTGGCACGCCATCGATCATGTTGTGCATCGAGCTACAGCCTCTCGACGCTGACATGCCTATCTTGATCCGTGGCGTTGAAGCACCATGCGCCAAGGGTCTGCTCAACCCTGGCGATGACGTGCATCACGGCATCGTCCATCGCGTTGCCAGGGAGCGCCTCGGCCTCGACGGGCCGTGGCGCCTTCTTGTTTTCCTCAATGAGGAGGTTGATGGCAGAGGCGGCACTTTGGTGGGTTGGCATGCTTGGAAAAGGTGGATGTGCTACATGCTGCGTTTGTTGCCTCCGTGCGTCGCGCGCTGCGCGCAATATCGCTGGCTGGCGGAGGGAAACCGGTGAGGAAATGGCGGGAAATGGTGGCGTGTTCATAAAATGCCATCAATTAATGGAAACTTAGCATAGAAGGAACATCGAGCTAGCACGACGCGTGCGGGCACATTGCTCGCCCAAGGCTATGATCCATATACTTGTGTGCCGAACAGAGCACACTATTCACAGTAAAGAATACTGTTCCGTTCATCCGAGTGAACTGTATGCCGTATATCGCACACACATTCATCGGGCTGACCGTTTCTTTTGTGTTGCCTAATCACAAACAGTTCATCCGAGTGAACTGTCTGCCGTATATCGCACACACCTTCATCTGGCTACCCGTTTCTGTTGTTCCACCTCATCACAAACAGTTTATCCGAGTGAACTGTATGCCGTATACCGCACATGCCTCCATCTAGCTGCCCATTTCTTTTGTTCTGCCTCATCACAAACAGTTGATTGAACTGAACCGTATGCCCCACAACGCACACGCAACTAAAATCTGAACCGTGTTTGATGTATCCGCCATCGCAAACGTTTTGCATCTTTTTTGATGTTTTTTTACATCATTGTTTGCGATTAATTCATCACACACAGTTTCGTTGAAGGGTCTCTGATTGTAGTGTTGCATTAGCAACATCTTGCAGTAGTGTATATAGCCTCCACACAAAATCCAACCGTTACACACATTTGACCCAACTCGGTCAGACCGAATAGAAGAACTTGGTGAGACCGATTCAGTTCAAAATGTGAAGTTAGGAATCTCGGTGGGACCGACTGGAACAACTCGGTGGGACCAATGTGCTAGGGCTAGGGCAAAACCTCATCTCGGTGGCGCCGATTGTGTGAACTCGGTGAGACCGATTTCAGCAAAGAGCAAACAGAGAGTTGGTCAAGCAAAGTTGGTGTGACAGATCGCTCATTTCGGTGAGACCGAAATGTTACAAAGGGAAACAGAGAGTTTGCAGGGCCATCTCGGTTGACCTAAACATTGCTCTAACAAAAGGCCAGCATTAAAAACAAAGCCTAAGTACGCATAATTTTAACAAAGCCGCCGCCGCGCAGGCCTATGCATCGCCGGTGTGTGATGAGACGTCGATGAATTATCCTGGCAACATGCAGCCATTGGTGGACTCCGTGTCCCCCTACTAAAGTCGACCGCGTCCTCGTCCTCGGCACCGCCCTCAAGGTTGTAGTACTCATAGTAGTGGCTGCGCTAGAGCTCGCGTTGGTACTCCACCGCCTATTCCTCAACGGACAAACTCTTCTCTACCTCGACCACGCGCAACTCCTCCTCCCGGCACTCCTCGATCTCCGCCGCCTCCTGCATCTGTAGCTCCCGCTCGGTGATCTCATGAGGAATCAGGTGCTCCATGGCCACCGCCGCCTTTTCCGACGTGGGTTGCATGCTGGATTCCGAGGTGGCCTGGAATATCTTGGCGTGTTCGTCCTCGATCTTGGCGTGGATGGCCTCGACACGGGCCAGGGCGACATCGGCCGTACGGACGACAGCTCGAGCTCTCTCGGCGTTTGCAGCCGCCGTCGCAGTAGCTGCTGTAGCCATCTCGGCTGCTGTAGCTGCCCCGTCGGCTGCCATAGACACCCTCTTGGTGGATGCAGCCGCGCTCAATGCGGATGTGGTGGCACTCTCGGCGTAGGCGGTCGCGCTCTCGCCACAGGCAGCGGTGCTCGGGGTGGACGCGGCCACCGTACGGGCCCTCACGAAGCATTTCCACGGTGTCATCTTTGCAAGAAGGGGTTGTGGGAATGGGGATCGGGATTAATGGATTTGGGGGTTGCCGGCACTGGAGGAGACGAAGCCGGCGAAGCTTAAGGAGGAAGACTTAAATAGACCCACGAATTTTCATCGCAAACAGTTCCTACAAAAAACTGTGTGTGATGTTCTTGATATTTTTTATTAGCTGTGAAAGACGAATTTGGAGTAAAGTGGCAACTGATGGTGTTTTAAATGTACGAGAAAATTTGTAGTACTAATACAACTGTCATGTCAAAATTTGGAAAATTTGAGGGGTCATTTGACCTTTTAAGACATTTAAGTGATTTTCTAGCCATTTAATGACCGTAATTCACATTTGAACTACATGTACATGCAACAGCTAACCATAACTATTTGAAAAGTCCTATTTGTGCACTTGTGTGTGAGTTAATTCCATGTGCAGTAAATTGGAAGGATTTTTCAAACATATTGGTCTCACGGCTATGACACAAACCATGGAGTGCCATGGCATTTAAATTCCAAAAATTTAAAAAATGATCAGAAACACATGAAACCTTGCTTGACGTAATGGCATGGCAACAAGATGGTGTGGTAAAGAAATTGGCCTATTTGACGAAAGTTTAGACACACACCCCTCACAAACCAGAGCAACTCACTAGAAGGCTCGTGGTTCCGTGAGGGAACAATGCATGTTTGATGACGAACGGACGATAGCTTCCTCTTATGGCCTTTAAAAAAATTCTACAGTTAATGTGCACTAATAAACCTGTCATGTGAAAATTTGGAAAATTCCAGGGGCCGTTTGACCTTTTTAAGACATTTAAGTGATTTTCTAGCCATTTAATGACCGTAATTCAAATTTGAACTACATCTACATGAAACAGCTAACCATAACGGTTTGAAAAATCATATTTGTGTCCTTGTGTGCGAGTTAATTCCATGTGCAGTAAATTGGAAGGAATTTTCAAACATATTGGTGTCACGGCCTGGACACATGCATGGAGTGCCATGGCATTTAAAATCCAAAAAATTAAAAAATGATCAGAAACACATGAAACCTTGCTTGACGTAATGTCATGCCACCAAGATGATGCGGTAAAAAAAATTGGCCTGTTTGATGAAAGTTTGGACACACACCCCTCACAAACCGGAGCAACTCACTAGAAGGCTCGTGGTTCCGAGAGGGAACAATGCATGTTTGATGACGAACGGGCGATAGCTTCCTCTTACGGCCTTCAAACATTTTCTACAGTTAACATGCACTAATACAACCGTCATTTGAAAATTTGGAAAATTCCAGGTGTCATTTGACCTTTTAAAGACATTTAAGTGATTTTCTAGCCATTTAATGACCGTAATTCAACTTTGAACTACATCTACATGCAACAGCTAACCATAACGGTTTGAAAAATCATATTTGTGTACTTGTGTGCGAGTTAATTCCATGTGTAGTAAGACACATTCATGGAGTGCCATGGCATTTAAATTCCAAAAAATTAAAAAAAGATCAGAAACACATGAAGCCTTGCTTGATGTAATGTCATGCCACCAAGATGATGTGGTAATTTTTTTGGCATGTTTGACGAAAGTTTGGACACACACCCCTCACAAACCGGAGCAACTCACTAGAAGGCTCATGGTTCCGAGAGGGAACAATGCATGTTTGATGATGAACGGGCGATAGCTTCCTCTTATGGCCTTCAATTTTTTTCTACATTTAACATGCACTAATACAACTGTCATGTGAAAATTTGGAAAATTCCAGGTGTCATTTGACCTTTTAAAGACATTTAAGTGATTTTCTAGCCATTTAATGATCGTAATTCAAATTTGAACTACATCTACATGCAATGGCTAACCATAACGATTTGAAAAATCATATTTGTGTACTTGTGTGCGAGTTAATTCCATGTGCAGTAAATTGGAAGGAATTTTCAAACATATTGGTGTCACGGCCTGGACACATGCATGGAGTGCCATGGCATTTAAAATCCAAAAAATTAAAAAATGATCAGAAACACATGAAACCTTGCTTGACGTAATGTCATGCCACCAAGATGATGTGGTAAAAAAATTGGCCTGTTTGATGAAAGTTTGGACACACACCCCTCACAAACCGGAGCAACTCACTAGAAGGCTCGTGGTTCCGAGAGGGAACAATGCATGTTTGATGACGAATCGATGATAGCTTTCTCTTAGGGCCTTCAAAAAATTTCTACAGTTAACATGCACTAAGACAACTGTCATGTCAAAATTTGGAAAATTTTAGGGGTCATTTGACCTTTTAAAGACATTTAAGTGATTTTCTACCATTTAATGACCGTAATCATAATTTGAACTACATCTACATGCTACGGCTAAGCATAACGGTTTGAAAGATCATATTTGTGTGCGAGTTAATTCCATGTGCAGTAAATTGGAATGAATTTTCAAACATATTGGTGTCACGGATTGGACACATGCATGGAGTGCCATGGCATTTAAATTCCAAAAAATTAGAAAATGATCAGACGATGTAAATATCTAGTGTTCAAAAAAGAAAATGTAAAGATCTGGCAAGATAACCGGGCCCCACATGATTGGTACTCTATTTCGCGCCTCGCGGTTTGGAAGGTGGCTGGCTCGGGTTATTAATCAGACGCGGTTCTGTATTGGAAACCTTCAGCTATTAAGTTCACACATGGCTTTTGTTGCGGGAATCATGTGTAATTCAAACTACAGTACTCGTAAATTTCGGCGACCAGCGTGTGTACTGTTCCCGTCGATCTAGATTCCGGCCGCCAATAAATACTACCTTGCTCACGTTGTCCCGCGTGCATTCTCATCTACATCCTCCTTTCGCTCACCCTCTGTCTCTCTCTCAAATTTTTGCCATGGTGCCGCCGATCTGCCCACGCGCCGACGAGGAGGCACCGCCCCCGAGGACGCTCAGTCGAAGAGCAGCGACAAGGAGGACCCCTACGCACTGTTGGACGAGGTTGCGCCGGACCCCCTAACTTTGGAGTGGTTTTGTGGCCAGTGCAATGTTTGTCTGTGGAAGTCGCTGCTGCCAGATGAGAAAGCCAGGCAAGTGGCGTTCAAGAAGGAGATGGCGAAGGAGGAAGCTAAGTACCAGGCGGCCTGTGAAGCCTGTGACGCCGCCTGGAAAAAGGATGCGGTGGAGCTTTGGGGGCGGGCTTGTCGTCGTGCGGAGGTGAGGTGTACGAAGATGCGTACTTCGCGAGGAAGGTCAAAGGTGCTAGGTGCCTTATCGTTGCGTGGAGGTGGGCCGATAAGCTCCAGTGTGCCACCGACGAGGAGCTCTGGTGGGCGCCCAACGAAATGGCAAGATCGTTCACGCTCGTTCGCCAGCAAGAGGCAGATCGGTACGTCAAGTGCTGTGAGGCAGAGGAGGCGGAGTACTGCCTCCGTGTTGGGAAGACGCCGTGCACCAGGGAGCTGCTGGCGACGGGCTGCTGGAATACTGTCCCCAGGCGGGATTATTAGTTTATTATTGTTCATTTTCAATTTTATGCATTGTACCTAGTAGTTAAGTATCATCACGTATATGTGATGATATTATGTATATTCTGTGATGAACTAATGAACAATTAATATATATTATGAATTCCATTTTCTATCTGTTTTCGTATACTAATTTGTATCTAGCTGTTATCATCCACATATACAGAATGGAAAGCATATATACACACATTGAAACAGAACATATAAGAACGGAAAACAGAGTACACACTTTAAAACAGAGCAATATTATGATTGCTGTGAATACATAGCGATCCACATCAAAATGATTGAACAAAATAAAACGCGTCCATGAGACCATGACCAGCAGCCCTTGCCTACGGTAGCTCTTGGCTCTACCTGAACTCGTGCAGGCGTTTGTCCAAGCGGCCGACATGCTCGCGATACATCTGGAGCGCAATCTCAAGCTCCAAGTTGGCTATTTCATCGGAGATCACCAGCTCGAGGATGCGATGGCCATGTTCCTCTACTGCGCCTAGGTAGACACCTGGGCCAAGGAGGCGGTTGAGCTTAGCGACCAGCGCGTTGGCATCGAGCGGGCCGCGGACAAGGCGAACGGTGCGACCCATGAGAATGGCGCGGCGGGCGTCCGATGCAAGGACGGCGCGGCCGGCCTCTGGTGCAAGTACAGCGCAGACAGCCTCTGCCCACTCCTGGCGAGGAATGGGGGTACTGATGGGACGTGTACCTAGCTGCGACGCCTTGTCGATAGCAGGCAAGCGCTGATGGATCCGTTCTTGCTGTGCGGCGCACTGCGCCTCTCGCTGTGCGGCGCTCCAACGATCTCGCTTGCGGCAAGCCGCAGCCTATCGGCGCAGACGTGCCTAGCTTGCTCTGCGGCACACCATCGATCATGTTGTGCGGCGAGCTGCAGCCTCTCGGCGCTGAAATGCCTATCTTGATCCACGGCGCTGAAGCGCCATGCGCCAAGGGTCTGCTCAACCCAGGCGATGACGTGCATCACGACGTCGTCCATTGCGTTGCTAGGGAGCGCCTCGACCTCGATGGGCCATGGCACCTTCTTGTTTCCTTGTCGAGGAGGTTGATGGCAGAGGCGGCGCTTTGGTGGGTTGGCATGCTTGGAAAAGGTGGATGTGCTACAGGCTGCTTGTTGCCTCTGTGCATCACGCGCCACCTAGGTTTATGCGCAATATCGCTGGGTGGCTGCAGGAAACCGGTGAGGAAATGGCAGAAAATGATGGCGTGTTGATAAAACGCCATGAATTAATGGAGACTTAGCATAGAAGGAACATCGAGCTAGCACGACGCGTGCGGGCACATTGCTGGCCCAAGGCTATGATCCATATACTTGTGTGCCCAATAGAGCACACTATTCACAGTAAAGAATACTGTTCCATTTATCCTAGTAGAGCAGTGGTGGCAAGCGTCACAAGAAGTAGATGATGATCAGATGATCGTTTATCCTAGTTAATTATGCATGTAATAGTTTAGTTTGGTGTGTGGAAATGTCATGTGTGTACTAGCCTCCTATGTAATTGGATGTTTGCCACGTATCACACACATCTTGTTTACATGAAACGTTTCTGTTCTCTTGGCTCACCACAAACAGTTTATCAGAATGAACTGTATGCCCTCCATTGCACACACCTTGATATGGCTGAACCATTTCTGTTGCATTGCCTAATCGAAAATAGTTCATCCGAGTGAACCGTATGCCGTATATCGCGCACACACTTTGATCTGGCTAACCGTTTCTTTTGTGTTGCCTAATCACACACAGTTCATCCGAGTGAACTGTATGCCGTATATCGCACACACCTTCATCTGGCTGCCCATTTCTGTTGTTCCACCTCATCACAAATAGTTTATCCGAGTGAACTATATGCCATATATCGCACACGCCTTCATCTGGCTGCCCGTTTCTGTTGTTCTGCCTCATCGCAAACTATTCATTGAACTGAACCGTATGCCCCGCATCGCACACGCAACTAAAATCTGAACCGTGTTTGATGTATCCGCCATCGCAAATGTTTTGCATCTTTTTGACGGTTTTTTTACATCACCGTTTGTGATTAATGCATCGCACACAGTTTCATCGAAGGGTCTCTGATTGTAGTGCCGCGTTAGCAGCATCCTGCAGTAGTGATGGATCAATGATTGAGCATGATGGGCTAGGGATAGCTTTCTTTATTGTTGATATTATGAAAGACATGGTTGCTTGTTGATATGCTTGAGTATTGATGTCCTCATGTCAATTATAGACTATTGCTTTGAATCATCTAAAAGCCCAAATGTCCATGCTACAAAAGAAAAGAATATGTGATGAACATGTTAGGCAGCATTCCACATCAAAAATTCTATTTTTACCATTTACCTACTCGAGGACGAGCAGAAATTAAGCTTGGGATGCTGATATGTCTCCAACGTATCTATAATTTTTTATTGTGCCATGCTATTATATTATCAATCTTGGATGTTTTATATTCATTTTATAGCAACTTTATATCATTTTTGGGACTAGCCTATTGACATAGTGCCCAGTGCCAGTTGCTGTTTTTGCTTGTTTTTGACTTCACAGAATATCAGTACCAAACGAAGTCCAAATGCCACGAAACTCTTTGGAGATTTTTTCTGGACAGAAGACAACTTGGGAGCCAAGGAAGTGAACAAGGGGATGCCCGTGGGGCCCACAAGGCACCAGGGTGCGCCAGAGGCTCATGGCGCGCCCCGGTGGGTGATACATCTCCAACGTATCTATAATTTTTTATTGTTCCATGCTGTTATATTATCAATCTTGGATGTTTTACATTCATTTACTAGCAACTTTATATCATTTTTTGGGACTAACCTATTGACATAGTGCCTAGTGCCAGTTGCTATTTTTTGCTTGTTTTTTACTTCGCAAAATATCCATATCAAACGGAGTCCAAACGCAATGAAACTTTTTGGAGATTTTTTTCTACCTGGAAGAGACCCAGGGAGCCCAGTGTACCAGATGAGGCCCATGGGGCCCACAAGACACCAGGGCACGCTAGAGGCCCTAGGTGCACCCTGGTGCCTTGTGGGGCCCATGGTGATCTTTTCCACCGCCTCTCAGCTCTATAAATACTCAGATATTCCAGAAACCCTAGAGGAGTCGATGAAAAACAATTCCATCCACCACAAGTTCCAGAACCATGAGATCCAATCTAGAGCCCTTTTCTGGCACCTTGTCGGAGGGGGAAACGATCATAGAGGGGTTCATCATCCTCATTGGTGCTCCTCCGATGATGCGTGAGCAGTTTATCACAGACCTATGGGTCCGTAGGCAGTAGCTAGATGGCTTCTTCTCACTCTTTGATCTTCAATACAATGTTCTCCTCGATGTTCTTGGAGATCTATTTGATGTAATGACTTTTTGCGGTGTGTTTGTTGGGATCCGATGAATTGCGAATTTATGATCAGTTCTATCTATGAATATTATTATTGTCTTCTCTGAACTCTTTTATGCATGATCTTTATAGCCTCGTATGTCTTCTCTGAAACTTTGGTTTGGTTTGGCCAACTAGATTGATATTTCTTGCAATGGGAAGAGGTGCTTTGTGATGGGTTCGATCTTGCGGTGCTTATTCTCAGTGACAGAAGGAGACATGACACGCGTGTATCATTGCCATTAAGGATAAAAAGATGGGGTCTATTCCTACATGAATAGATCTTGTCTACATCATGTGATCATTCTTATTGCATTACTCCATTTTTTCATGAACTTAATACACTAGATGCATGCTGGATAGCGGTCGATGTGTGGAGTAATAGTAGTAGATGCAGGCAGGAGTCGGTCTACTAATCCTGGACGTGATGCCTATATATATGATCATTGCCTTGGATATCATCATGATTATTTGCTTTTGTATCAGTTGCCCAACAGTAATTTGTTTACCCGCCGTATGCTATTTTCTCGAGAGAAGCCACTAGCGAAATCTACGGGCCCCGGGTCTATTTCCTATCATATTATTTTCAGATCTATTATTCCAAAAACACAAAAATACCTTGCTGCACTTTTTCTTTCTTTATTTTATTTTCTATTTTTGCCAGATCTATTTATCCAATCCCATACAATTTTATCTATCTCAATACCGAGGAGGGATTGACAACCCCTCTTACGCGTTGGGTTGCAAGTATTTGTTATTTGTGTGTAGGTGTTGTTTACATAGTGTTGCTTGGTTCTCCTACTATATTGATAACCTTGGTTTCATAACTAAGGGAAATACTTACCGTTGATGTGCTGCATCATCCTCTCCTCTTCGGGGAAATACCAACGCAGATACAAGCAATCAGGAAGAATTTTCGGCGCCGTTGCCGGGGAGACATCATCAACATCTATCAGGTACCCAGTCACAAATCTCATCTCCTTGCAATTACTTTATTTGCCATTTGCCTCTCATTTTCATATCCCCCACTTCTAAAACATTTTTGCGAAAAGCACAAAAATATTTGCCTTCTTTTTCGTTTGCCTTTTTCTCGTTCGATCTTTTGTTTGCTTGTGTTGCCATGTGCCTTCTATTTGCTTGCATCTTCGCTTGCTAAAAATCTATTGATATGGATCCTCATCCACTTGCTAATATTTTTAAAAGATCCAATCATGATGAACCAATTGTTAGTGAGTTGAGTGCACTAGATTACCTTTATGAAGTTTTGCTTGAAATTCGTGAATCTGAAAAGTGTGATGAAGTGTTAAAAGAAAAAAAATATAAAGTGGTTCACGATAGCTCCTTGAATGAAAAGCATAATTGCAATGGTGTTATTATAAATTCTATTAATGTTAATTGTGTTAATAATATGCAAAACCCCAAGCTTTGGGATGCTAATTTTTCTATGTCCACTACTTATTGTAATGATTGGGGTGATTCTTCTTATGATCTTGAAAATTTATTTAAGCCTCATGATGAATATGATATTAATAATAGTGTTTGCAATAATATTGAAAGTGGGTTTGGAAGAGTGTCAACTCTAGGTAATAATGATCCCACTACTTTGGAGAATGATCAATCTTATGAAATTTTTGATAAAAGTGGGCTTGGAGAGGTCATGACTTTATTTGATGATAATCCCACTATTTTGGAAGAGTGTCAACTTTGCATGCATGTGGATCATGAAGAGAATATTTTATATGTTAGCTATATTATTGATTTTGATTATGATCCTACATGTAATTACAATGAGAGAGGAAAATATGATTGTATAAATTTTCATGTTATTAAATTTCCTCTCGTTATGTTGTGATTGTCAATGTTTTATTCCTTTCCTTTGCATATGCTAGTTTTTGCTTGCCTTGATAATTTTTTTGTCCATAACATGCCTATGCATAGGAAGTATGTTAGACTTAAATTTGTTCTTCACATGCTACATGATGCTCTCTTTGTGCTTCAATTCTTGTCTTTCATGTGAGCATCACTGAAATCTTAAAGCCTATCTTAATGGCTATAAAGAAAGAGCTTCTTGGGAGACAACCCAATTTCTTTTCTATTTTCCAATAAATACACAATTATGCCTCTGTTATGATTGTGTTTTTTATGTTTTAATTAGTGTTGGTGCCAAGTAATGCCTTTAGGATGGCTTTGGGTGATAGTTGATTTGATCTTGTTGGAAAACAGAAACTTTTACGTCCAGTAGTAGAATTGTTAAAAATCACTGGAGCGACGAAAAACTCTGAATTGTTTACACAAGATTGATATATGAATTGCCTATATTTTCCTAATTTTTCAGAATTTTTGGAGTTACACAAGTATCAGTAAAATTTGAGTCCTTACAGACTGTTCTGTTTATGACAGATTCTATTTTCGTTGCATTGTGTGCTTATTTTGATGAATCTATGGACTATACCGGGAGGTTTTAGCCATGGTAAAGTTAGAATACAGTAGGTATAATGCAATAACAAAATATGAATGGGTTTGCAACAGTACTTAAAGTAAAGATTGGTTTTCTTATACTAACGGATCTCACGAAGGTTTTTGTTAAGTTTTGTGTGATTGAAGTTTTCAAGTTTTGGGTGAGATCACGATGGATGTAGGAATAAGGAGTGAAAAGAGCCTAAGCTTGGAGATGCCCATGGCACCCCAAGGTAATATTCAAGGATAAACAAGCAACTAATCTTGGGGATGCCCCGGAAGGCATCCCCTCTTTCTTCTAACGACCATCGATAATTTTACTTGGAGCTATATTTTTATTCATCACATATCATGAGTTTTGCTTTGAGCGTCTTGTATTATATGAGTCTTTGCTTGTTTTGATTTTTAGTTTGTCACAATCATCCTTGCTGGACACACCTATTTGAGAGAGCCATAATGATGCTATGATTTGTTAGAATTGCTCTAGTACTTCACTTATATCTTTTTTAGCACAGTGGTGTTTTAGTTTTGAAGAAATATACTCTCATGCTTCACTTAGATCAATTTGAGAGTTAGTAAATTTTTGAAGAAATTCTCTCATGCTTCACTTATATTATTTTGAGAGATGAGAAAAATTATTTATGCTCATGTTCTTCACTTAAATTTGTTTGAGAGCTTGTTATAAGCAATGGTAATATATGAAACTAGTCCCAAAGTGATAGATATCTAAGAGGGATATAATAAAAACTTTCATGAAGATCATTGGATATTATAAACTTGATTCCTTGTAATAGTTTTGAGATATGGAGATAATAATATGTGAGTCATGTTGGTGAGTAATTATGCTTTAGTAAGAATATTGGTGTTAAGGTTTGTGATTGCCTATGCTAGCACGAAATTCAATAGTTATGCTATGAAGTTACATCCTACTTGTAGTGCATTATTGGGTGTTAGTTATGTTTAACTCTCGTTTATGACCGTTTTCATTTTTTGGTTGGTTGCTTCTCAATCTATTTGCTAGCCTTTCCTTGTACTAAGTGGGAATACTACTTGTGCATCCAAACTACTTAAACCAAGTTGTGCCAATGAGTCCACCATACCTACCTATATGTGGTATTTCCATGCCGTTCCAAGTAAATTTGTATGTGCCAACTCTAATTTAAAAAATGAATTTCCTTTTTGTGTGCCCGTACCGCTCATGAAGTGGCAGGGGGTGGCCAATATTTTTCCATGCTAGATGTGTTATTCTCAAGATGAGTGTTTATTCACTTGTCATTGCACGAGAGTGTGGCAAGGTAATAGGGATGCCCAGTCCCGAAATGAATAAAAATTAGTTACGTTGTCAAATAATAAATTCCTTGGAAAGTGTTGGTATGGAAGGCACCCGTGGATACGGCTAGCCATGGATTATGAAATAATGGTGGAAAAAGGAATAAACTTTATTTTATGTTTGGGAACTGCCTATGATGTATCTAGCATGGAAAGTATTGGGAATTCTCGATCGTTTTCGTTGACGGGAAAAGCATGCCTCTCAAAATATTTTATCTCTCAATTTAAGTTTTGAGCTCTGGCACCTCTACAAATCTCTGCTTACCTCTGCAAAGGGCCTATCTATTTACTTTATGTAATTTATATTTTTCACTTTTGAGTTTCCATCTTTTCTTATAAAGCACCAACTAGGGAGCACTATGATCATACTTGTGCATGGGATGTAGCTAATATTCGAGTGTGTTTCATGAATGGATCAACGATTGAGCATGATGGGCTAGGGATAACTTTCTTTAGTGTTGATATTTTGAAAGGCATGGTTGCTGTGGCGCCCCCGGCTTAATCGTGCACTAATCATACACGCAAATGCACACGATCAAGCCTAAGGACTCACTTGAAGATATCACAACACAACTCCAAAACATAAATAAAGGCATACAAGCATTATATTACAAGCCAGGGCCTCGAGGGCTCGAATACATAAGCTTTATGTCAATAAGCATCAGCGGAAGCGTTAGATATCTGACTACAGATATGAAACAGAAATAGAGAAGCCTTTAGAAAGGCGGGACAAAACAAAAGCTACGATCGAAAGGCGCAGGCCTACTGCCTGGGACCCTCCGAACCTACTCCTGGTCGTCGGCAAGCTCATAGTAGTAACCACCCTCGGGGTGGTAGTAGTAGTCGTCGGCGGGGGTAGCTGATTCCGGGGCTCCGTCGTCTGGTTGCATCAAAAGGAGAAAGGGGAAAAAGAGGAAGCAAAGCAACCGTGAGTACTCATCCGAAGTACTCAGCAAGCAAGGATCTACACTACATATGCAACATTATCAAAGAAGAGCTGTATAAGTGGACTGGGCTGCAGAAATGCCAGAATAGAGAGAAGGCCTAGTCCTATCGAAGACTAGCATATTCAAGCATCTTCAAGCGTCTTGCAGCATTAGAAGAGTGTAGATTAGTACAGCATAAGGTAGTAGCAGTAATCAGTATCAACCTTGGCCAGAGATCCTTCCTCGACTCCCTGCGAGAAAGTAATCACAGAGCCCTAGTATCCATTTCTCATCACAAGTATCCAGTTCTAGTTGTATCGATCGGGATACAACTCCGAGCGTCCGTTACCGAGGATCGGCTATGCATAGATTAGTTCTTCCCTGCAGGGGTGCACCAACTTACCCACCACGCTCGATTAACTCCGGCCGGACACACTTTTCTAGGTCATGCCCGGCCTCGGCCAAACGATACGCCGCAACCCGACCTAAGCTTATCAGAGAGGTCAGCACGCCGGACTAAACCTATGCCCCCAGGGGTCTTGGGCCATCGCCCCTGGCGCTCCTGCACATTGCGTACACGGCTGGTGAGTAGACCAAGCAGCCTCCAGTACAACGGAGGGTGCTTACGCGGTCCAACCCAACGCGCGCCGCTCAATCGCTGATGTCCGTTAAGCTTCGGCTGATGCATACGACGCAGAGTGCCCATAACTGTTCCCACGTGATGGTTAGTGCTATCGGGCCAGAGGCCCACTCGGATCAAATATCCAAACCGTTAGTGAATTAGGAGCGCGCGATAACAAGCAGAGACTCATGATTGATGTGACCCCGTTGCCCCGTCTCGAGGACTTGCGGCAAGGGCTAAGAATGCCCGACCACGCCTCGTAATTATCTCGCGGGTACTCTCTCTGGTCACCCGTCTACACATCAATCGCATCTTATGCTCGCGCGGGTACCCCCTCAGGGCCGACCCAACTTTAGTATCATGGTTACGTGGTAAAGTCATAGTATCCGTGTGTCCAGAACACCAATGGGGATCCCTGAGGAATCACCCTCGATGGAATTCCACCTGATGTGATCGTCAAGGTGAACTAAGGAGGAATCACCCTCGAGGTCCACTCTTGAGGAGTTGCATGACAACGTCATTACCGGGAGTGGAGATAGAGGAATCACCCTCGATGACCACAACTGATGAACTAACCTACAAGGTTAACATCAGAAGTGCTGACGAGGTATCACCCTCGGCACTCGATAGTAACCCGGTAGTGTCGTACAACTAGGGGGGTGATGTGCGGTGCCGGGGCCTGGTCTTCAATCCCGCTGATCGGGTCTTCTGATAATCCAGCGGGGCAGTTGGGTCAAAATGGGGTCTCTGACGGGTCTCTAACCAGCCTATGCTAAACAGTTTAGGATAAGCAGGTAAGGTATCAATAGCAGGTTACAATAAATAGGCTATGCATCAGTATAGGTAAAGCAGTAGCAGTAGCAATTCTAATGCAAGCATAAGAGAGAAGAGAATAGGCGATATCGGAATGTTCAAAGGGGGGGGTGCTTGCCTGGTTGCTCGGCGGCAAAGGCAAGGTCGTCAGTGGTGTCGTCGGTCTCCGGAGCAGCGTCGGTGTCGGGGTCTACCGAAAAAGAAGAGGGGGAGGAAACAAATAAATACACAGCAATCATATGCATCACAGAGCATGCTATGCTATCGTGTAGTGCAGGGTTGCCTAAAGACAGGTCTAAATCATTTTAGTTTTTATAGGATTTAAGTTGGATTTATTAACCGGTATATATGCACTATTCATCTAGCGGAAACGGGCTAAAAGTTGCGGGTTCACCTCCGTAGAGGGTCCCGACACGGAAACAGATGGCACGGTTGGAATCGTCTCGTCATTCTGATCAACTTTCATGTAGAAAGTTTTTCGATCCGAGCTACGGTTTATTTTCTATGAATTTTTAAAGACTAAAGTATTTTCTGGAATTATTTATTTAACAAAAATAGATTATGACATCAGCATTGCGTGGGGATGATGTCAGCAGTCAACAGGTCGGCTGACCAGGGTCAAACCTGACCTGTGGGTCTAGTGGGACCCACATGTCAGCCTCTGTTAGCTTAACAATGGATTAAATTAATTAACAGACTAATTAAAGGGGTGGGCCCCAGATGTCAGTGGGTAATTAGGCTAAACTAATTAGTTTTTAATTAAAACAGTTTAATTAGACTAATTATAAACAAGGGCCCACATGTCAGTGGCTGGGGGCTGCCCAGTCAGCACGTTGACTGGGTCAACCCAGTCAACGGGGCCCCCAGGGTCCACTGGTCAGCGACCCAGGGGCGGGGCCCATCGAGCCACGTAGGTGGCCGACGCCGGAGTGCCTCCGGTGGCCTCCCGCGGCGGCGAGCTCGCCGGAGATGCTCAGAAAAACGCCACAGGGCACCAAATCGCGTGCGGTTCGTTGCACTCGAACGAATACTCGATGCCGCGTCACGTGGTGAGGTCAGTTGGGCTCGGAGGTGGCCGGAACTGCGCAGGTGACGAGTGGAGGCGGCGACGTTTTTTGGGCGATCGACGCAACGCAGCAGCAGCGTGCTAACGCGTGAACAAACGGGCATGAGAGGTACTACACAACGCAACGAGCACGTTGGACTCCAGCCCGTGACCAAATGGTCGACGGAGACACGCTGACGACATGCGCGGGCGGCGGCGCGTTCGGGCGCTGCGGAGGAAGCAGCTAGCGTGCGTACGAGAGCGACCAAAGGGAAGGGGAAGGAAGAGGGGCTCACCTCGCGGCACGCACGATGGCCCTTGAAAGATTAGGAGCTGCAGAGGCGTCGCCAGAGCCGGTGAAGAGCGATGGCGATTGGAGAAGGGAACGGAGGAGGCCCGGTGCTGCAGTGCCTCCGAGCTCCTGCTGAGGCCACCAGACGACGAGGAGGACGATGGCGGACGTCTACGGCATCACGGCGGGTCGAGATGATGACGGTGGTCGCGGTGGCGACAGAGAACGGCGGCGAGGGCGCTCAGCCTCGACGGATCTGGTGGGAGAGAGGGGAGGAGCGAGTGTGGGAAGAGGAAGGAGTGAACGGGGAGGACCAGGGGGGACGCACGAGGCCGGGGCCTTATCCCCTTGTCGGTGGGGCGTCGATGGCCGTCGCACTGTCGACGCCTCAGCGGCGCGGCGCGCGGCAACCAGGGGCGAGGTGACACGCAAGTGAGAGAGAAGGAGGGATGGGCCTGGTGGGCTGGCTCGGGGCCCAGTGCACTTAGGCCCAGTGCACAGTGCCTCTTTCTTTTATCTTTTCTGTTTTATCTCAACAGCAAGCTTTTGCATTTTTGTGAGCTACCAAACGAGTTTGCAAAAAGGTGAAACTTGCTCACCTTAGTTCAATGCAATATCCAGCACTGCCACAAAAAGTTTGGGCATTTTTGGAAACCTTTTGAATTTTTTCAAAAATGAATAGGGTATTTTAAGTGCTGTTTTGGCTCTATTAAAAAGCATTAGGTCCATTTAGAGTTGATGGTGATGTTGTGTTCCTTAACAGCAAATAGTTTTGGAATATTTGCTATAAGGTGAACATTTTTCCAACAGGTTTTGAGCAACTTCATTTTTCACTTTTGAATTTGAATCGATTTTCACAGAGGGTTTTGAATTGAATCTTTAACCAATGTGACTAGGCACTGCAAATGAGGATGACTTGGCATTATTAGCAGATGATCACAGAGGTTATTACACAGGGGTGTTACAAATTCTCCTCCTCTAAAAGAAATTCTCGTCCCGAGAATTTAGGAGGTAGAAGGAAAGAGGTCGGGATATTCTTCCCGAAGATGATCCTCACGTTCCCAAGTGGCTTCATCTTCAGTGTGATTCGACCACTGCACTTTCAGGAACTTGGTCGTCTTCTGACGAGTTCGACGTTCAGCTTCATCCAGGATGCGGATCGGATGCTCTTTATAAGATAGGTCATCTTGCAATTCGAGCATCTCATGATCCACTGCTCGGTGCGGAGATTCCTTGAAGCAACGACGAAGTTGCGACACATGGAAGACGTCGTGGATATGAGAGAATTGCGGCGGCAACTCCAATTTGTATGCCACCTGTCCACGTCTAGCAACAATGCAAAAGGGGCCGATGTAGCGTGGAGCTAGCTTGCCCTTGATTCCGAAACGACGAGTGCCCTTCATAGGGGTGACACGCAGATAAGCTTGATCACCAGGTTGATAAGTCAAACCCCATTGTTTGCGATCATAGTTGCTCTTTTGGCGGTCCTGAGCCGCCTTGAGATTTTCTCAAACGATACAGACTTGTTCTTCGGCGTGTTGGATAATGTCTAGACCCACAAGTGGTCGTTCCCCAGTTTCTGACCAATTCAGAGGGGTTCGACACTTACGTCCATAAAGTACTTCGAAGGGGGCCATTTTCAAGCTAGCTTGATAGCTATTGTTATAAGAGAACTCGGCATACGGGAGAGATTCTTCCCACTTCTTACCGAAAGATATAACACATGCTCGAAGCATGTCTTCAAGCACTTGGTTGACTCGCTCGACTTGGCCTTGAGATTGGGGGTGATAAGCTGAACTCCAGGTAATATGAGTTCCCATAGCCTCTTGGAAACTTTCCCAGAACTTTTAAGTGAAAAGACCGCCACGGTCTGAACTAATGTCTTTCGGAATACCGTGGAGTGAAACAATTCTGGAGATATACAACTCTGCTAACTGACTAGCAGTGATAGTCTCCTTGACAGGCAGAAAGTGTGCAACCTTAGAGATTTGGTCGACGACGACAATAATAGCATCGTGACCCTTCTGTGACTTGGGAAGGCCAGTAATGAAGTCCATTTGAACTTTATCCCATTTCCATAGAGGAATAAGGAGCGGTTGTAGAATTCCAGCAGGCTTCTGATGTTCTGCTTTAACGCGACGACAAACGTCACATTCAGCAACATAGCGAGCAATATCCTGCTTCATTTTAGACCACCAGTACCTTTGACAGAGATCACGATACATCTTGGTGCTACCCGGATGAATAGACAGCGGGGTATCATGTGCCTCCCTCATGACCTTGTCAGTCATAAGCTCGAAGCGAGGTACCATGATGCAGTCTCGGAAATACAAGGTTCCATCTTCTGACAGCGAGAAATATCTATACTTTTCCAGGTGAAGATCTTTCTTCATTAGATCAATTTCAGCATCTTTAGCTTGTGCATTCTTAACAGCTTTCTCAAGATCTGGCTGTACCACCAGGTCATTAAGAGAACCCTGGGGAACGATACGCACGTTCAACTTGCGCAGTTCTTCATAAAGATGAGGTTGAACTCGCCCAACCATGAGGTTGTTGCAATAGGACTTGCGGCTTAAGGCATCAGCCATCACATTAGCCTTGCCAGGGGTATAAGAAATACCACAGTCATAGTCCTTAATTGTTTCCAATCATCACTGTTGACGGAGATTAAGATCCGACTGAGTAAACAAATACTTCAAGCTTTGATGATCGGTATATACCTCACACCGGTTACCCAGAAGGTAATGTCACCACAGCTTCAATGCATAAATCACAGCAGCAAGTTCAAGATCATGCACTGGATAATTTTCTTCATGCGGACGCAGTTGACGCGAAGCATAAGCAATTACTCTTCGTTCTTGCATTAGGACACAGCCTAATCCTTGACGAGAGGCATCGCAATAAATCACAAAGTCTTTGTGAGAATCTGGAGGTAAAGTCAGATGACAATGAGAAGTATAATACAACTCGAAGAGAAAGGTTAAACAAACCAATGGAAAGGAAAATGATTATCAGACTAATCAGATCAATGGTAAGGAATTAAGCACAAATATCCAGCTCTCCGGTTAGACGAGATTTGCGAGATCCTAAGTGTCGGCGTTAGTAAAATTCATTTAAACCCGAATAGAAGAGAGATCAGAGTCCCAGAGTAAAGACGAGGAATAAAAGATCCTAATACCACCCAATTGGCGACGTGGGCCCGTAAGCCACACAGCCATGTTAGTAAAATAATTTTGGACGACTAAACTCAACTTCGGCCAAGGAGTTGGAAAGGGGGATTCCTACGGGCAGTCGGCTCTGATACCAACCTGTGGCGCCCCCGGCTTAATCGTGCACTAATCATACACGCAAATGCACACGATCAAGCCTAAGGACTCACTTGAAGATATCACAACACAACTCTAAAATATAAATAAAGGCATACAAGCATTATATTACAAGCCAGGGCCTCGAGGGCTCGAAAACATAAGCATGATGTCAACAAGCATCAGCGGAAGCGTTAGATATCTGAGTACAGATATGAAACAGAAATAGAGAAGCCTTTAGAAAGGCGGGACAAAACAAAAGCTACGATCGAAAGGCGCAGGCCTCCTGCCTGGGACCCTCCGAACCTACTCCTGGTCGTCGGCAAGCTCGTAGTAGTAACCACCCTCGGGGTGGTAGTAGTTGTCATCGGCGGGGGCAGCTGACTCCGGGGCTCCATCGTCTGGTTGCATCGAAAGGAGAAAGGGGAAAAAGAGGAAGCAAAGCAACCGTGAGTACTCATCTGAAGTACTCAGCAAGCAAGGATCTACACTACATATGCAACATTATCAAAGAAGGGCTGTATAAGTGGACTGGGCTGCAAAAATGCCAGAATAGAGAGAAGGCCTAGTCCTATCGAAGACTAGCATATTCAAGCATCTTCAAGCGTCTTGCAGCATTAGAAGAGTGTAGATTAGTACAGCATAATGTAGTAGCAGTAATCAGTATCAACCTCGGCCAGAGATCCTTCCTCGACTCCCTGCGAGAAAGTAATCCCAGAGCCCTAGTATCCATTTCTCATCACAAGTATCCAGTTCTAGTTGTATCGATCGGGATACAACTCCGAGCGTCCGTTACCGAGGATCGGCTATGCATATATTAGTTCTTCCCTGCAGGGTGCACCAACTTACCCACCACACTCGATTAACTCCGGCCGGACACACTTTTCTGGGTCATGCCCGTCCTCGGCCAAACGATACGCCGCAACCCGACCTAAGCTTATCAGAGAGGTCAGCACGCCGAACTAAACCTATGCCCCCAGGGGTCTTGGGCCATCGCCCCGGGCACTCCTGCATGTTGCATACGTGGCCGGTGAGCAGACCTAGCAGCCTCTAGTACAACGGAGGGTGCTTAACGCGGTCCAACCCAGCGCGCGCCGCTCAATCGCTGACGTCCGTTAAGCTTCGGCTGATGCATACGACGCAGAGTGCCCATAACTGTTCCCACGTGATGGTTAGTGCTATTGGGCCAGAGGCCCACTCGGATCAAATATCCAAACCGTTAGTGAATTAGGAGCGCGCGATAATGAGCAGAGACTCACGATCAATGTGACCCCGTCGCCCCATCTCGAGGACTTGCGGCAAGGGCTAAGAATGCCCGGCCACGCCTCGTAATTATCTCGCGGGTACTCTCTCTGGTCACCCGTCTACACATCAATCGCATCTTATGCTCACGCGGGTACCCCCTCTGGGCCGACCCGACTTTAGTATCATGGTTATGTGGTAAAGTCATAGTATCCGTGTGTCCAGAACACCAAGGGGGAACCCTGAGGAATCACCCTCGATGGAATTCCACCTGATGTGATCGTCAAGGTGAACTAAGGAGGAATCACCCTCGAGGTCCACTCTTGAGGAGTTGGATGACAACGTCGTTACCGGTAGTGGAGAAAGAGGAATCACCCTCGATGACCACAACCGATGAACTAACCTACAAGGTTAACATCAGAAGTGCTGACGAGGTATCACCCTCGGCACTCGATAGTAACCCGGTAGTGTCGTACAACTAGGGGGGTGATGTGCGATGCCGGGGCCTGGTCTTCAATCCCGCTGATCAGGTCTTCTGATAATCCAGCGGGGTAGTTGGGTCAAAATGGGGTCTCTGACGGGTCTCTAACCAGCCTATGCTAAACAGTTTAGGATAAGCAGGTAAGGTATCAATAGCAGGTTACAATAAATAGGCTACGCATCAGTATAGGTAAAGCAGTAGCAGTAGCAATTCTAATGCAAGCATAAGCGAGAAGAGAATAGGCGATATCGGAATGTTCAAAGGGGGGGTGCTTGCCTGGTTGCTCGGTGGCAAAGGCAAGGTCGTCAGTGGTGTCGTCGGTCTCCGGAGCAGCGTCGGTGTCTACCGAAAGAGAAGAGGGGGAGGAAACAAATAAATACACAACAATAATATGCATCACAGAGCATGCTATGCTATCGTGTAGTGCTGGGTTGCCTAAAGACAGGTCTAAATCATTTTAGTTTTTATAGGATTTAGGTTGGATTTATTAACCGGTATATATGCACTATTCATCTATCGGAAACGGGCTGAAAGTTGCGGGTTCACCTCCGTAGAGGGTCCCGACACGGAAACAGATGGCACGGTTGGAATCGTCTCGTCATTCTGATCAACTTTCATGTAGAAAGTTTTTCGATCCGAGCTACGGTTTATTTTCTACGAATTTTTTAAAGACTAAAGTATTTTATGGAATTATTTATTTAACAGAAATAGATTATGACGTCAGCATTGCGTGGGGATGACGTCAGCAGTCAACAGGTCGGCTGACCAGGGTCAAACCTGACCTGTGGGTCCAGTGGGACCCACATGTCAGCCTCTGTTAGCTTAACAGTGGATTAAATTAATTAACAGACTAATTAGAGGGGTGGGCCCCAGATGTGAGTGGGTAATTAGGCTAAACTAATTAGTTTTTAATTAAAACGGTTTAATTAGACTAATTATAAATGAGGGCCCACATGTCAGTGGCTGGGGGCTGCCCAGTCAGCATGTTGACTAGGTCAACCCAGTCAACGGGGCCCCCCAGGGCCCACTGGTCAGCGACCCAGGGGCGGGGCCCACCGAGCCACATAGGTGGCCGGCGCTGGAGTGGCTCTGGTGGCCTCCCGCGGCGGCGAGCTCGCCGAAGACGCTCGGAAAAATGCCACAGGGCACCAAATCGCGTGCGGTTCGTTGCACTCGAACGAGTACTGGACGCCGCGTCACGTGGTGAGGTCGGTTGGGCTCGGAGGTTGCCGGAACTGCTCCGGCGACGAGTGGAGGCGGCGGTGTTTTTCCGGCGATCAATGCAACGCAGCAGCAGGGCGCTAACGCATGAACTAACGGGCGTGAGAGGTACTACGCAACGCAACGAGCACGTTGGACTCCAGCCCGTGACCAAATGGTCGACGGAGACACGCCGGCGACGTGCGCGGGCGGCGGCGCATTCGGGCGCTATGGAGGAAGCAACTAGCATGTGTACGAGAGCGACCAGAGGGAAGGGGAAGGAAGAAGGGCTCACCTCGCGGCACGCACGGTGGCCCTTGAAAGATTAGGAGCTGTAGAGGCGTCGCCGGAGCCGGTGAAGAGCGGCGGCGATCGGAGAAGGGAACGGAGGAGGCCCGGTGCTGCAGCGCCTCCAAGCTCCAGCTAAGGCCACAAGACGATGACGAGGACGATGGTGGACCTCTACAGCATCACGGCGGGTCGAGGCGATGATGGTGGCCGCGGTGGCGACAGAGAACGGCGGCGAGGGCGCTCGGCCTCGACGGATCTGGTGGGAGAGAGGGGAGGAGCGAGCAAGGGGAGAGGGAGGAGTGAACAGGGAGGACCAGGGGGACGCACGAGGCCGGGGCCTTATCCCCTCGTCGGTGGGGCATCAGTGGCTGTTGCACTATCGACGCCTCGGCGGCACGGCGTGCGGCGACCAGGGGCGAGGTGACACGCAAGTGAGAGAGAAGGAGGGATGGGCCTGGTGGGCTGGCTCGGGGCACTGTGCACTTAGGCCCAGTGCACAGTGCCTCTTTCTTTTATCTTTTCTGTTTTATCTCAACAGCAAGCTTTTGCATTTTTGTGAGCTACCAAACGAGTTTGCAAAAAGGTGAACTTGCTCACCTTAGTTCAATGCAATATCCAGCACTGCCACAAAAAGTTTGGGCATTTTTGGAAACCTTTTGAATTTTTTCAAAAATGAATAGGGTATTTTAAGTGCTGTTTTGGCTCTGTTAAAAAGCATTAGGTCCATTTAGAGTTGATGGTGATGTTGTGTTCCTTAACAGCAAATAGTTTTGGAATATTTGCTTTATGGTGAACATTTTTCCAACAGGTTTTGAGCAACTTCATTTTGCACTTTTGAATTTGAATTGATTTTCAGAGAGGGTTTTGAATTGAATCTTTAACCAATGTGACTAGGCACTGCAAATGAGGATGACTTGGCATTATTAGCAGATGATCACAGTGGTTATTACACAGGGGTGTTACAGTTGCTTGTTGATATGCTTGAGTATTGATGTCCTCATGTTAATTATAGACTATTGCTTTGAATCGTCTAAAAGTCCAAATGTCCATGCTATAAAAGAAAAGAATATGTGATGAACATGTTAGGCAACATTCCACATCAAAAATTCTGTTTTTATCATTTACCTACTCGAGGACGAGCAGGAATTAAGCTTGGGGATGCTGATACGTCTCCAACGTATCTATAATTTTTGATTGTTCCATGTTGTTATATTTTCAATCTTGGATGTTTTACATTCATTTACTAGCAACTCTATATCATTTTTTGGGACTAACCTATTGACATAGTACCAGTGCCAGTTCCTGTTTTTTGCTTGTTTTTTACTTCACTGAATATCCATATCAAACGGAGTCCAAATGCAGTGAAACTTTTTGGAGATTTTTTTCTGTCCAGAATAGACCCAGGGAGCCCAGGAGGTGTACCAGAGGAGGCCTGCAGGGCCCACAAGACACCAGGGCATGCCCTGGTGCCTTGTGGGGCCCATGGTGATCTTTTCCACCGCCTCTCAGCTTTATAAATACTCAGATATTCCAGAAACCCTAGAGAAGTCGACGAAAAACAATTCCAGCCGCCGCAAGTTCGATAACCACGAGATCCAGTCTAGAGCCCTTTTCCGGGACGTTGCTGGAGAGGGAAACGATCACGGAGGGGTTCATCATCCTCATTGGTGCTCCTCCGATGATGCGTGAGTAGTTTATCATAGACCTATGGGTCCATAGGCAGTAGCTAGATGGCTTCTTCTCTCTCTTTGATCTTCAATATTATGTTCTCCTCGATGTTGTTGGAGATCTATTTGATGTAATGACTTTTTGCGGTGTGTTTGTTGGGATCCGATGAATTGCGAGTTTATGATCAGTTATATCTATGAATATTATTTGAGTCTTCTCTAAACTCTTTTATGCATGATCTTTATAGCCTCGTATTTCTTCTTCGAAACTTTGGTTTGGTTTGGCCAACTAAATTGATTTTTCTTGCAATGGGAAGAGGTGCTTTGAGATGGGTTCGATCTTGCGGTGCTTATTCTCAATGACAGAAGGAGACATGACACACATGTATCATTGCCATTAAGGATAAAAATATGGGGTCTATTCCTACATGAATAGATCCTATCTACATCATGTCATCGTTCTTATTGCATTACTCCATTTTTCCATGAACTTAATACACTAGATGCATGCTGGATAACAGTCGATGTGTGGAGTAATAGTAGTAGATGCAGGGAGGAGTTGGTCTACTAATCTTGGACGTGATGCCTATATACATGATCATTGCCTTGGATATCGTCATGATTATTTGCTTTTCTATCAATTGCCCAAGAGTAATTTGTTTACCCAACATATGCTATTTTCTTGAGAGAAGCCACTAGTGAAATCTACGGCCCCCGGGTCTATTTCCTATCATATTGTTTTCAGATCTATTATTCCAAAAACCCAAAAATACCTTGCTGCACTTTTTCTTTATTTATTTTATTTTGTGTTTTTGTCAGATCTATTTATCCAGTCTCATACAATTTTATCTATCTCAATACCGAGGAGGGATTGACAACCCCTCTTACGCGTTGGGTTGCAAGTATTTGTTATTTGTGTGCAGGTGTTGTTTATATAGTGTTGCTTGGTTCTCCTACTGTATTGATAACCTTGGTTTCATAACTGAGGGAAATACTTACCATTGTTGTGCTGCATCATCCTCTCCTCTTCGGGGAAATACCAACACATATACAAGCAATCACTAATCTTATTGTAAGTAATGACATCACATAAGGAAAAGTATAAGTGGTAAAATTTATTGAAAGTTGACAAACATAGCATTGGTCAATGATGCAATTCATGAAAGAATTAATAAGGGAAGAGAAGATTTACATGCAAATATACCATCTTGGATATCTTTTATGATTGTAAGCCCCAATTAAATATTTATGCCAAATTGTTGACGTTGGACAAGGAAGACAATTTAATGATTTACGTTTGTTCATATTCACACAGAAGTTATATTGTCATAGATCCTCCAACATGTGGTGCTTGCCCAATATCTTTGCTAGCCAAAAATCCGCACTAAGTAGAGATACTACTTGTGCATCCAAAAACCTTAAACCCAAATTCATGTTTTGAGAGTCCACCATACCTACCTATGGATTGAGTAAGATCCTTCAAGTAAGTTGCCATCAGTGCAATAAGGCAATACAAATTGCTTCTAAATGTGTTTGATCTTTTAGTGTAAAGGAATATAAGCGTTGTACAAACTTGTGATGGCAAAGTAATAAAAGCGACAGACTGCATAATAAAGGTTGCTATCATAAGGGGCAATATAACATGACGTTCTTTTGCATTAAGAGATTGTGCATACAAAACCAAAACGCGCATGACAACCTCTGCTTCCCTTTGCGAAGGGCCTATCTTTTACTTTTATGTATTTACTTTTTATGCAAGAGTCAAAGTATTCTCCTCTATTCCTTTTTATTTTTCTCTTTTGCAAGCCTCATGTGGTGGGGAAAGATCTAGGCACATATATCCAGCTGGATATGAGTGGTCATGAGTTATTAATGTTGACATCACCCTTGAGGTGAATAAGTTGGGAGGAGAAACTATAAGCCCCTATCTTTCTATGTGTCTGGCTGAAACTTTTTGCTCCATATATATGCTATGAGTGTTAGCAATCATAGAAGATTAAGTGATGGTTGAGTATGTGGACTTGCCAAAAGGCTCCGATGCGTGACCCTTCCTGAAAATATGATGAATTGCAATTGCAAAGTTGACTGAGAACATAGTTTGTTAGTTTTCAATAAAGTTTATGCTTTGATGTTGTGATGAGTTGTTACTTGTTCATGAGAAGTTATATGATAAAGTTTGTTGCTGTTATAATAATAAGCATGATGCTACTATGTCTGTATTTTGTTTTTATCGACACCTCTCTCTCTCTAAACATGTGTAAATGATTTTCGATATCGGCTTTCGTTTGAGGACAAGTGAGGTCTAAGCTTGGGGAGTTGATACGTCCATTTTGCATCATGTTTTCCTACTGTTATTTATAGTGTTTTCATGCATTATAACGCTTTGTGGAGTAATTCTAATGCCATTTCTCTCATAATGTGCAAGGTTTACACAAAGAGGGAGAATACCGGCACTGGAATTCTGGACCTGAAAAAGCTATGTTAGAGATACCTATTCTGCACATCTGCAAATGAGCTGAAATTTTACGGAGAATTATTTTGGGATATATAAAAATACTAGAGAAAAGAAATACTGGAGGGGGCCACCCAGGTGCCCATTAGGCACGAGGGCGCGCCACCACCTCTAGGCGTGCCCTGGTGGGTAGTGGGCTACCTGGCCTACCTCCGGTGCCCATCTTCTGGTATATAAGGTCTTTTGACCTAGAAAAAATAAGGAGAGGACTTTCGGGATGGAGCACCACCGTCTCGAGGTGGAACTTGGGCAGGAGCACTTTTGCCCTTCGGCGGAGCAATTCTGCTGGGGGAATCTCCCACCGGGAGGGGGAAATCGAAGCCATCATCATCACTAACAACCCTCTCACCTTTGGGAGGCCAATCTTCATCACATCTTCAACAGCACCATCTCATCTCAAACCCTAGTTCATCTCTTGTGTTCAATCTTTGTATCAAATCCTTAGATTGGTACGTGTGGGTGACTAATAGTGTTAATTACATCTTGTAGTTGATGCTAGATGGTTTATTTGGTGGAAGATTATATGTTTAGATCCATTATGCTATTTAATATCCCTCTGATCTTGAGCATGAATATTACTTGTGAGTAGTTGCCCTTGTTCTTGAGGCCACGGGAGAAGTCATGTTGCAAGTAATCATGGGAATTTGATATTCGTTCGATATTTTGATGATATGTATGTTGTGATTCCCTTAGTGGTGTTATGTGAACGTCGACTACATGACACTTCACCATCTTTGGGCCTAAGGGAATGCATTGTGGAGTAGTTATTAGAGTGACAGAAGCTTCAACCCTAGTTTATGCGCTATTCCGTAAGGGGCTGATTTGGATCCATATGTTTAATGCTATGGTTAGATTTTTATCTTAATTCTTCTTTCATAGTTGCGGATGCTTGCGACGGGGTTAATCATAAGTGGGAGGCTTGTTCTAGTAAGAGCAGCACTTAAGCACCGGTCCACCCACATATCAAACTATCAAAGTAGCGAACGCGAATTAAACCAACATGATGAAAGTGACTAGATGAAATTCCCGTGTGTCCTCAAGAACACTTTGCATATTATAAGAGACCATTTCGGCCTATCCTTTTGATACAAAATGGATTGGGCTACCTTGCTGCACTTTTGTTATCGGTACCGTTACTTGCTCGTTACAAATTATCTTGCTATCAAACTACTTGTTACCTACAATTTCAGTGCTTGCAGAAATTACCTTGCTGAAAACCGCTTGTCATTTCCTTTTGCTCCTCGTTGGGTTCGACACTCCTACTTATCGAAAGGACTACGATTGATCCCCTATACTTGTGGGTCATCAGTTGGGGCCGAGCGATGCAGTGTGGTTTGCGCATTTCTCTCTCGTACGCGCTCGTGGTGCGAGCCATGTCACTATAACTAAACCCGAGCGAGAGGCCTTCGCTTACTGAACCCGAGCAATCGCACTTCTACATATTGAAGCCGATTGATCGATCCCTTCGCTGCTAATTGAACCCGACCGACTCCTTCATTGCTAATTGAACCCGACAGATCGCTGCTTCTGCTTACTGAAGCCGATCGAACCCCCGTGCGAGACGTAGCTAGCCGGTTGGGTTGCGTCTGGATGAATAGTGCTTGTTGTTGCCGCGCCCGCGATATGTAGAACGAGTCGAGACGTGGTGAGTCCAGCCGGTTTTTTTGGCTTTGGATGAACAGTTCCCGGTGGGGGTTGGATGAACAGGACCCCGGTCATGTGTAGGCGGTTGCCGCTGGATGAACAGGACCCTGTGGTAGTAGGCGGTTGCCGCTGGATGAACAGTACCCGAGGAGGCCGCCGCACACCCCAGCCGGTTGGGGGTGGATGAACAGGACCCCGTGGAGGCTGGTTGAACGTTGCCGGTGGAGGCTGGATGAACAGTGGCTGGTGGAGGCTGGAGGAAGTTAACGGTGGATGAGCAGTAGCAGGTGGAGGCTAGAGGATGTCGACGGTGGATGAACAGTAGCAGGTGGAGGCTGGAGAGGTTGTCAACGGTGGATGAACAGTAGCACATGGAGTCCCATTTTGCGGTACGGCACACTCCTCCCGATGAACAGGACCCCGTTTTGACCGTAGGCGGTTGGAGAGAAGTCCGTTTCCTCCGTTTTGCGATATGCCACACCCCTCCTAATGAACATGCACCCATTTCGAGGCGGTTGGAGAGAAGTCCGTTTGCTCCATTTTGCGGTATGCCAGACCCCTCATGATAAACAGGATCCCCTTTCGACCATAGCTGGTCGAAAGAAGGACATGGGCAACATACTCCAGGATACTTCCTCCGGCAGAAAACTGGAATACTTGATAATGAGGTGGATCTCCGCAAGGATAAATGCTATGCCACATGTCGCCAAGGAGAGCGGCAAAGCTGAGAGGTGCAGGAGTGGGACTGAACGCAAAAGGAACAACACCGGGAGCTCTGGGGAGGGCACTGAACTCATGGAAGCTGACCGCCATCTACGCACGGAATAAAGGGTTAGGGGTAACCGAATAAGACTATATGCAGCAAACAAATGCAACAACCAAATGCAGCAAGCAAGGGCAACAACCAGACCCTATTCTACCGTTTTCTAACATTCCAGTGGACTAGGACGCTCTACAACCAGACCTACTCTGATACCAAGCGCTGTGGCACCCCGGCTCAGAGAAACCAGAACACCCCGTATTCCAGCCCAGAGATCGAAGTGAAGTCTTCTGGAATACGACACTGCTTAGCATAGAACAAACCAGCTCTCTATTACAACACGAATACGATTACAAGGTCTCCGATATTACAATGAATAACACCGGCACGGCGACACTACGCCAACCACAGTTGCTCTATGCAAGCAGCATAACAACTCGAGGCAGCGGAACCTCTACTGGCAGCGGACAACGTATGACGATGATGGACTCCAATCCGCAGGGACTCTGGCTGGAACGTTTATCCTAGCTCGCAAACACAGGAACCACACCAAACAAGCAAGCAATCCAGGCACGACCTGCAAACTGGCATGACACGCCAGGTCAGTACATTGAATGTACTTGCAAGCTCACAATTAACCAAAAGCAATCAAGACAGACAACAACATGGCAATTATAGGTTAAAGAAATCATGAACATGATGCTAACAGAACAAGTGGCATGCACATCTGAACATGATACAGCTAGAACAATCTTAGCACGGCATGAACATATGAACATGATGATACTACATGCAACAAGTTAACATGATCATGCACCAACTTACTCTTATTCGGCGGTTACCTCGTAACCATCTCATGCATCAACTTACCAACTTCGGTATCCACGATACCACTGTGATCATCTCACGATCACATAAAGATCAACCAACTTCGGTATCCACGATACCTTCGTGATCCTCTCTCGATCACAACCAATCTCTTTCTCATCATCGAACCGGGGTTATTATTAAGCAAGTTATTATTATTGTTGGCTCATAGTGTGACCAACTACGAACTGGGCCCATATCCGCGGGCGCGGCTATCGATAGATTAAAACACACACTCTGTAGAGGTTAGCACACTGTACCGACACCACGGAACCCATGGCCTCGCACTCCCATTCGGGTGGACCAGCGGCATTCCGACAAAGCCGATCTACTGCCCATGACACTCGCCCGGCCACTCCGACAAACTCCCCTTTGGGCTAAGTCCTGGGTGGCCCCGTGTCTACCAAAGACACCCAACGGCCACCGTTGTGGCAAAACATAAACGGTCCCAAACAGGGACAAGGTACCATAACAACAATAACAGGCACACAAGGCTTATGTCCGCCTACCTGATCAGGGTAGCGCGCGCCCATAACCTTCCCTCGTTGGAGGCACCGGCGAGAGGCATGACAATAGACCCAGTTAGGTCCTTCCCATAAAAGGCAAATGTGGTTGCACTGGTCAGCTCGATTCAGTGGCACCATGACTCAGCCAACAGTTGTTCAAGTTCATTATTATCCGGTTAAACTTGAATGCAAGAAGCTGAGCCATATAAAAATAACATGATGCAACTACAAAGCATGACATCAACATAAGCATGGAGGTGCAACATAATCATCGAGCATAACCACAATGAATCATATATCTAAATGAGCATGACATACTGACGAGCATAATCATAACACTACACAGGAGCATAGCATGACTACTAGCATCATGAATAAATACCATGCACGAACATAGCAAGAACACTACCAAGTAAGCATGTAACCAACTAGATGCAAAGGAACATACATAACCATGGTACTTGATAACAGACGGTAAACATGCATCGGACTGAACATCACTACTACCAGCATGTACTACTACTACTACTACTACCAAGCATGACATGAAAACAATACTAGCAAGTAGTACAAGATAACAAGATGCATCGGAACATAGCATGAAGGTGAACATGAAACCACGAGCATAACCGAAACAACAACAACAGTAGCAAACAAGCAGACAGATAACGGGCAAACTTGTAACACCCTGGATTTTGCCCATTTCCTTTTTCTTTTGATCTTGGTCCGGATTCGCTTTTTGTGGCTTAGTAGTCTTGCAATCTGGAGGGATACCCTTGATTCCTCTTCCCAAGTGGCTTGCCAACCTCAAAACCATCCCAAGACCTTGCCATTCCATTTTCAACCAATCCCAATATTCTTTTTCTTGGGAATATTCCTTTTTCTATTAAAGGAATACCCCTGTTTGTCCTGGGTTGTGAAGCAACCCACATTTCCATCATTCCCAAAATTCCAAAATAATTCTCATAAATTGTTTGGGTCATATCTTCCACAAATATGTCAAATCCTTCCTTGTCATGTTCAAAACTATTTCACAAATATTCATTTTCTGATTCTGCCTCAGCTGGCAATTTGTGAAGCAAGTACCCTTTATATTTGCTTGCTTGCTCTCAAACTTTTTGTGCACTCTTTCCTATCCATATCATTGCCACATGCCAAAATTCAACTTTATTTGGATATTAAATATCTCTTGGCTAATTTCCAAAGTTTCTGGGCAACTGGAATCTTTGTGAAGCAAGTGCTAGCTAGGAGTATCCAAATAAGTTGAAATTTTGCAAGCATCTTCATATGCTCAAAACATGACTCTCCACCAAGTTTCAACCTTATCCAATCATCTATGTGAGCATAGCATCAAATCTTGGTTTCTGGTCATATTTTCACATTGTGAAGCAACTATATTTTATATTGCTCCATAATTGCTGAATATTTACCAGAGTATTCTCCTACCCATATAATCTATCTCCACCAAATTTGGGCTCATTCCATCTCCCCAATAATTCCCTAGAATTCTTCTAAAATTCTGGTCAGAGAGGATAGCTGTGAAGGAAGTACCATTTTGGCTTGTCCAAATGGCATGAAATTTTTATGGCACTCTCATATGACCAAATCATCATCCTATGCCCAATTTCAGATCAAGTTGCTACTCTACGTGAGTGGCACATCCAGATTGAGCTTCTGGACCAGATTGGTCAGTTGCAAAGCAACCCTATTAAATATTGATCCATTTCTCTCCAAACTTCACAGGATTGTAGTTCTTCCTACCCTAAAACCCACAGACATCTTATATTGTTCTTATCAACTTCCTGTGGATCACAGTGGGGTGGTCAAGTTTGCTACAGCAAACTTGCAGTGAAACCTCACATCCACTCTTGGCCTCTTTTGATGAACTATCACTTCAGAGGGGCCCTTCCTTGGATGTATTTTGTGCTGGACATGACTTGGCATGCCAGGGTGCACCGCGTGTGCCAGTGCACGCGGTGATCACGTAGCTGGCATGCCAGTCAGCGCGCTCTGGCGATGAAACCTCTCGGTTTCGTCCTTTCCCTCGCTTCCTCGCCACCTCTCCATGTCCAGGAGGTTCGTCTCGTCGTCGCCCATCTCCTGGAAGCCTCTTCCCCTCCAATTTCTTCTTCCTCACACCACGGCGATCACCGTCGTTGTTCTGCCCGTGAACGCACGTGACACCGTTGTCGTTTTCTTCTCCCTCGAGCCTTCTGGAGCACGCCTGAGCCTTCCCCGCTCCTCTGCGAAGCTCCCCGACCCCGCTACCGTGCAGCCAGCTCGCCTGCAAGCTCCAGTGCGCGGATAAGCCGGCCATGGTGGCTGAGCTTATCCGGCAAGCTCGCCGCGGCTATTTAAGCCCTTCCCGCGCCTTCCCGAACTGACCACTAGCCTTCCCTCGCTTCTGTACCCCTCCCCGGCCACTTGCCCGAGCTCCAGGAGCTCCCTGTGCCCACCACTGCCGCCATGGCCGCCGCTCCCCTGCGGCTAAATTAGCTCGAGCGCGAGCCCCTCCCCTCCTCCTTTCTCCTCCGGAGCACCACCCAGTCCCCGGCGAGCCTCCCCTGCCCTTCGGCCCTTCCTCCGGTGGCCTCTAGCCGCGACTCCCTCGCTGACCCGAGCTGCTATCCGCCGTGGCCGATGCCCCGCCCGTATCGGTGTTCTCTGGCGTCCACGCGGTGACTAGAAGGATGCGGCCCTCTCTCCCGATTCCAACGGTGGTCCGGGCGCCGCGTTTGGTGGCCTGTAGAGCCGGCCAGCCTCGCCGGAGCTCGCTCCTCCTCTCGGCCGAGTGCGGGCGCGAGCGAGAAGACGACGGCGATGACTTTTCTCCCTGGCCAGGCGGGCCCCGCCTCCCTTCGGCCCCACTTGTCATTCCCTGAGTCGTTGACCAGTCACCCGACCCCACCACCACGTGGGACCCGCTCGTCAGTCGCACATAGCGTTGACCCGGTCAGCTGACATGGATAAGTGGACGCGGGTTTGCCTGAATACGTCTTTCCTGCTGCGGAGGCGTATTTCCTGGGAATGCGCTTTCTGTTTTTCAGTCAGGGGCCTATTGGAGAAGATTTTTCTTACTGATGAGTCCCTGGCAGAAAAACTATTGTAACTTTTTCTCCGCAACTCCGATCGAGGTGATTCCAAAGCCCACGTCTTCGTCTCGTCGAGCCCGTTGTGTTGGTATCATTTTCACTCTGTGGTCCCATAGTGAAAATGACCATTTTCCCCTTGCTGTAAACAGCCCCCTTCGAGAGAGAACTATTTCTGGCGATCACTTCCGCGGACTCTCCGCACTTCTTCCCGATGATCCCTTCCTCCCCAGGCAAGCCACAACTCTCATCTGCATCATTGCACTGCAATATCATAGTTTAACTAATTACTTTAATAGCAAGAATGAGTTATTTGTGAAATGAATCGGACTGTGCAATGTTGGAGTTAATTCTCGGATAGGTGACTGTCATGTTGAGTACCGGATTATTAGTAACTAGTAGCTTACCCACTTGTGATACTATGATGTTGAGATCCCCATCTATGGTTATTTTGGATTGCTAGTTGGATAACTTGGATTATTATGATATCGGAAGGTCAGCTATGACAGAAATATTATTCGGAGATTTGATATTTAGTCGGTTGACCTTGAGTCACTTGTCCGGACTTATCCATGCAACCACATTTGCCGGTATGGGACGGCCTTGAATTGGTCTGATCGCGTGCGCTTTCACCGGTACCGCCCGATAGGGAAGGTTATGCGTGCGCGCTACCCTGGCCCGATAGGCGGCGATAACCTTGTGAGCCCAGTTGAGTCATTTGGATCCAGGTCCCCGTTTGGGACAGTTTGTTAGCCACGACGGTGGCAGGTGTCACGCGGTGACACAGGGGCCACCCAGGGCTTGACTCCGGGGGAGGATGATTGCCGGTGGTACGATGGGAGAGTCACGGGTCAGGCGGGTTTCGTTGGAGCAACACTGGTCCACCCGAGTGGGATCACGAGGTCAGTGCTCCATAGTGTGGGGAAAGTGCGCAACCTCTGCAGAGTGTAAAATCTATTCGAATAGCCGTGTCCACGGTATTGGACAGTCCGTCCAGACCTCACTAGGTGGTCAACCATCATAGTGATAATGATGGAAGAACTTGTCGTATGATCAAAAGTACTCGGTGGATCGTGAGTATTCTAAGGGTTGTGAGACAACCCGGAAGAAAGTAAGTTTGTCAGACTTGTGATACAGTTGGTATCAGGTATATGATATGTTAGCCATGGGATGGCTATGGGATGAGTGGTCGGATGACCACATGATTGGGGTTGGACTTGGAATGGATTCGGATTGGATCCTGAGATTATTCGGAGTATGGATTAAATATGCTTTACCTTACTGCATCTACTTTGCTATGATGTTGTCTTGCTTTAATGCCGATGTTTGCGGTGAGCTTGCGAGTACATTCAAAGTACTCACCTGGCGTGTCATGCCAGTTTGCAGGTCATGCCATGATTGCTTGCTTGTTGAGGATCCCGAGTTTGCGACCTAGGATACGCGTTCTAGCCAGAGTCCCTGCGGAGTGGAGTCCATCACCGACGTCGCTGTTCCGCTGCCAAGCGAGTTAGTCCGCTGTTAGCATAGAGCTACCCCGAGCAGGCGTAGTGTCGCCGTGCCGATGTAAACCTTGTACCCTTTGTAACCATATCCATTGTAATAAAGAGCTGATTTGTTCTATGCCAACAGTGTCGTATTCCAGAGGACTTGTCCCTGGGCTGGAATACGGGGCGTTCCGGTTTACTCTGAGCCAGGGTGCCACAAGCATTGGTATCAAAGCAGGTGTTCGCACACGAACATGTCACCGTGTACCTCCAACGCCGAGGGTGATGCACCGCAGCTCGCATCGAAGGAGACCCGTCCGGAAGTGCGGTACGTAAGCAATCCGGCGGGTGCTTTTCAGGACCCGAAACCCCACTCGCCCGGGAGGGACCCCGTTTGGACGCGCGGAGGCTATGGGCTGCCCTAGGTTAACCTGATCGCCCCTAGGGCCTCGAGGTTCGCCGCCCGGCAAACGAAGAACGAGAAGAAAGATACAAGGATAGGAGATAGATGAACACGAAAAAGTAGTAGATATGTTTGTTCGATTGTGTGTTATTCAATCGGCCGTCACCCCTTAGGTATATAAGAGGCGGCTGGACTTCCCGTGCAAGAAAAAATCTTGGATTCACGTCCAAAACCCTAGTCAAATTTTAATTGGTTTTTTCCGAACTTTCCAAAACTGTTCGGATTAAAACTAGCTGCACCTTGTGGGTCTTTTTTGAGGTGGTAAACGACCTCGGATGGAAACGAGCCCAAAAGCAATCTTGACCATTTCGACGAGACGAACAACTTTGATGTTGATTTTTTTTTATCATATGTCATCTTGAGAGTCAAATCGCTCGCGCAAAACAGACTATTATTCACGCTACCCATCAGACAAGGTGTCTGGTGGGGCGCGCCATATTTTGCCTCCTGACAGGGCTGCATTCCGATGTCTCTAACTTTTGCATATGAACTTGGATTGTAATGATTTTTATATAAAAATCAACCATTTCGACGAGACTCACAACTTTCATGTTGAAACTTTTTCCATTTGAGGCAAGCTTAACTGGGTTTTAAGCCATTCTTTAATCTGGTGTCAACATGAGCATCTCCGAACTTGTCATAACTTTTGCATCCGAGCTCTATTTTAGAACACCTTCATATCCATCTTGATCTTCTAGAAGAAAGCCATCCCATGGTGACTTCCAATCATAAGTTTGAATTAATCTTGACATAGCTTAAAGCAACTTTTACAATTGTGCCACTTTTGAGCGTCAACACATGCCCCCCTGTTTTTCGGCAAAGCTAGCGTGCCGAAAAATAACTTGTACCATGTTTGTTCTAAGGACGATGTCAACACTCCATCGGCCATTTATATGTGCTTAGGTCGATAATTATGTATCGGCCATGTCTTTGCTTAGGCGATATTTATATATCAGCCGTTATTTGTTTGAACCCTTGATTGCAAACTTGGGTGAAACCTTCTCAACCTCATTAACAATCCGATGATAAGGTTCCATATATATGTATCTCAAAGCCATCTTCTGAACCATATTATTCACCCTTTCGCTAGGATTTTGCAGATAATCAAGAATGAACTTCCTACAATCCTTGCTTCGCCTGCATAAAAGTTTCATTAGTGGCCGAGGTGGTGAGCTCCAATTCGGCCTTACCTATGTTGGCAAGAATAAGCAACGGCTATTGATAGATGTGCAATACACCATGACCGACATGGTAGCCGGATGCTTGCTATGCCAACTCTCTACAATTGTCATGTTTAGATATATGAAGAATATTAAAACAACCCAAGGTAAATTTTGCATCTAGACATACCCCAAGATAAACTATAAGTGATTCGTCAAAACATTGATAACCCTTGGATATTTATTGCACTACTCATAAGGAATCACTCAAAGCCTCAATATGTATAGCACCTATAGCAAGTAAAAGATCCTAACCGAATAACATTGCATATTCGGCTTTGATTATTGTGCAATAAATATTTTAAGAGGCATACGAGGCTTGTTTTGGTCTCCAATTGAACAAAGGACGATGTTAGGATACTACACCGGCCATGCTTTGACATATTCTTAGGGCGATAGATAAATATCGGCCATTACCATGAGGTCCATGTAGAATTCACCCACCAAAGTTTGTATAGCGGAAATAAACAAATAAAATAGCAATAAAATATTTCGGCCCCTTTGTATTAGCAAAAAAAATGTAACTAACCAAATATATAGTGATTTGGTAATACCCTGTCATGATATAGAAAATTATGTTGCATCCATGGATCAAAATAAGTCCATGGAGGGTAACTGATCATACCTAGGGATGAATTCCATGGCAAAGGCATCAATGGCATGGTTGAAGAAAATGGATGATGTGCTAACCGAAGATTTTGATGTTGTGATGCACACCTTCGGCTTAATTGATTGTTGTTTCCATCCTTCTCTTTCTTCACTTTTATTGTACTTGTTGCAATAGAAGCATGCACATCATTTTTGTTTTGATTGATCCTCTTGGGAACCCATGCCATGTTCCTCTGTCTCAGCTCTTGTGCACTAAGATTTTGTAATTCCTTCTTTTGCCAATACGATAAGCCGAGCGGGCATCTCGGTTGTGATTCTGTTTTGACCAATGGCAATTCCTTTTTGGCCTTATGCACCCTCAACTTCTTTTCTTCAGATTTGGCACTTTTATTTTTAACAATTGATTGCTCCACTTCTTTGCCTTTTGTAGCCAATGTCAACACTTTAATTGGCTCTTTGTTATTTGAGATCAAATCTGAAGTAGCACACTTACGACCATCTTTCTTGACCCGGTATAGTTGCTTGACCACCTCTTTCTTCGTCCATGGGGTCCGGACCGATTCCTTATGATTGAAACAGTCTTTAACATGTGATTGTTCAAATGTTGATCTTCTCGGAGCTGCATAAGATTGGTGAGATGGTCTAAAATAAGATGGAGAATGTGCCCTTGTATCATACCTGTCCCATGATGGATATGGATCTATATGAGCATAGGGAGGCATCCACGGCATTGGCATTGGCGGCCCAAAATAAGGATATGAATATGTTGCATTAAAATTCTCACTTTGCCAATACCGATCCTCATATTTGCGCCTTGGGGGTGATCTTGGTTTCTTTGCTTGATTTGGCCAATAAGTATTCTTCTCTTCACTCTTCTTTTGATATTTATCCAACAGTTCAGCGAAGGTGATTTTTGATCTTTTACACTTGCGCTTATTTCGGCCTTTGTTTTCTTTTGGTTTGCTTTCATCAATCATTGGATTTACTTGCTGCCCCCCAGTCCTTGGCGTCTCCATTGTAGCTTCGATGGAATTCTCGCCCTCAAGATTATGTTCATTATGCTCTTCAACAACTTCTTTACTTGAAAGCTTGATCCCATCACCTGCAGTTTTTACCTTCTCTTTAAATGGATCGGCTTGAAGCAGCCGATGCAAAAACTTTCTGCCATCGAGACCAATCGGAATAGACTGGTCATCTCTTGGTGTCTCAACAAATTTCAATTGTCCTTTATCAATGGCCGATTTAACTATTTGACGAAACTTGTTGCAATCCTCAAAATTATGCTTGGACGAATCATGCAACTTACAATACATTCGTCCCTGGACAGATGGCTCAACATGGTGATCAAGAATTCTAATATAATTATTTCTCAACAACAAATCAAAGATTTGATCACACATGTTTGAATTGAAGGTAATTTTTTATTTTCTAGCCGATCTTGCTGTGAAAACGGCTTTGGAATTAAGCAAACGAATGGTTCAGATTTTGTATCACCCCATTCGGCTATGATTTTTATTTTGCATTCTTTTACTGATGCCATTGGATAAGATATTATACTAGCATCAGTTTTTTGAAAAGAATCTAACCTTGGCTTTATGTTTGTGAAATAAAAATAGTTAGAACATGCATGTACATACGAACTTTAAATAAAGCAACGGGGAAAGCTTTGGCTGCAACAATAAGTCATTATCGGTCTTTATAAATGGCGCAATGGGTTGACCGATATGTTCTATAATGATTTTATTGCTAACAAGTAAATTACCCTTCTTCATTTGTCTTTCAAAATTACTTATGAGGATTTTTCTAATAGATGCATCAACAATAAAGTTTTGACCAAATATGAAAACAGGTAAATTATTTGCAAGCCATACCTCTTCAAATATGTTGGGAGAGCATGATGGTGCTGCGACTTGAAGAACATCTTGCTCCATCTTTGGATGGCTCCCCAACGTGTTATCATCATCTTTTTCTTAATTCCGTGCATCATTACTTTGAAGATCCTTGTCAGCCGAACTTTGTTCGTCTACTTGCTCTTGTCCATTAGGCTTGTCAATTTCTACGGCACAGAACTCATAGGGCAGGAAGTAGGTTCCATTAACTTTAGAAAAATCAAGCACCGCTGTTTTCCTATGCTTGCCATGCCCTTTCTTAGTGATGTTTGCCTCTTTGGATTTGATGGATTCGAAATATATACTACTTGATTCGGCTTTTTCAACCGAAGTACTTTTAGTTTCCGAATCATCATTCTTTTCATCGGTTATATCAATTGGCAAGGCTTCTTTCCTTTGAGCCAATTCCCTATCAATTCTCTCTTGGCGAAGTACTTGCACCCTATCGCGCAAAGCTTTAACTCCCCTCTCAATTTCAGCCCGCTCTAGATCAGTTTGCCCCCGAATGCTTTTAGGATCTTTCGGCAATGAACTGTTAGTGTTGCCGAAATTTTGCAACTGTGTAGGGGGTGTATAATATGCTGCGGTACTAGGTGGAGGTCTATGCACTGGTGTATAACAATATGCTCTCTCGCCAATTCTATCAATTGATGAAGTTTCATCTTCTTGCAAAACTCTAGCCTTTATTGCAGCATAATCAGGAAACAACCCCTTTTCATATTGTTCAAGGCAAAGAGCACTAATCCTCTTGTTTTGTGCCAAGCTCTTTTTTAACGCAGCCACAACCGCTTCTGGAAGGGATTGCTCCACAATACTTTCAGATTCTTTCGGCAATGATTCGTGAGTGTTGCCGAAATTCTTGAATTGCGTAGAGCATGCATTATATGCTACAGTATTAGATGACGGCATGTGTGTTCCTGTAAAATTTTCACTTATTCGGCTATGACCATGAAGGTGCGGGGCCGAATTATGAACATCTACAGTTGCATATGGTGCTGAAAAATTATTAACATGAGGTGTAGCATATGATGGTTGAGAGTAACTGGCCGAATAGCTAGTAGTAGCATGGCCAATTCTCCCATCCATCGGCAAGGTTGGATTCACATATTGCAAATTAGTTGCCGATGAATAAAAGGGTGAAACACTTTCTTGTATGCTATTGGAAATTTTAACATGAGGTGTTTCAAATTGATTGCCTAAACCCATCATGTTGTTCATCGGCATATGAATTTGAGGGGTTGCCGATGGATGAGAGTTAGGATACATATGTTGTATGTTGCTAAAATCATAAGAATTTGAAGCATGAAGATTATTTTGCATCGGCCCTTGCACGTAATTAGATGCATGATTGATAAAACTAGGGCTAGCCGATACATTATGCTCATTAGGCGATCTAGCAACAACATATGAATTATTTGCATCTACATAGGGGAATTGAGTGTTCATATTACCTTTGTAGATTGCAAATCCTAGATGACGATCTCTTCATAGCAAGAACGGGCTGGAGACCGTTCAAAGCTTCGTCCCCAGCGGAGTCGCCAAAAAGTGTGTTCGCACACGAACACATCACCGTGTACCTCCAACGCCGAGGGTGATGCACCGCAGCTCACATCGAAGGAGACCCGTCCGGAAGTGCGGTACGCAAGCAATCCGGCGGGTGCTTTTCAGGACCCGAAACCCCACTCGCCCGGGAGGGACCCCGTTTGGACGCGAGGAGGCTATGGGCTGCCCTAGGTCGGCCTGATCGCCCCTAGGGCCTCGAGGTTTGCCGCCCTGCAAACGAAGAACGAACGAAGAACGAGAAGAAAGATACAAGGATAGGAGATAGATGAACACGAAAAAGTAGTAGATATGTTTGTTCGATTGTGTGTTATTAAATCGGCCGTCACCCCTTAGGTATATAAGAGGCGGCTGGACTTCTCGTGCAAGAAAAAATCTTGGATTCACGTCCAAAACCCTAGTCAAATTTGGATTGGTTTTGTCCGAACTTTCCAAAACTGTTCGGATTAAAACTAGCTGCACCTTGCGGGTATTTTTTGAGGTGGTAAACGACCTCGGATGGAAACGAGCCCAAAAGCAATCTTCACCGCTTCGACGAGACGAACAACTTTGATGTTGAATTTTTTTGATCAGAGGTCATCTTGAGGGTCAAATCGCTCACGCAAAACAGGCTATTATTCGCGCTACCCATCAGACAAGGTGTCTGGTGGGCCGCGCCATATTTTGCCTCCTGATAGGGCTGCATTCCGATGTCTCTAACTTTTGCATACGAACTCGGATTGGAATGATTTTTATATCAAAATCAACCATTTCGACGAGACGCACAACTTTCATGTTGAAACTTTTTCCAGTTGAGGCCATGTTAATTGGGTTTGAAGCCATTCTTTAATCTGATGTCAACATGAGCATCTCCGAACTTGTCATAACTTTTGCATCCGAGCTCCGTTTTAGAACACCTTCATATCCATCTTGATCTTCTAGAAGAAAGCCATCCCATGGTGACTTCCAATCATAAGTTTGAATTAATCTTGACATAGCTTAAAGCAACTTTTACGATTGTGCCACTTTTGAGCGTCAACAGCAGGTTTGGCTATAGGACGCGCGGTCTAGGCACGAGCGTTAGTAATCGGTAGTATATGATCCAGTTGGTTGCTGCACTTGGTTGTTGCATTTGTTTGTGCATAGCATGCATATAGACTAGATATCTTATCGCTAATGATGGATCTGGTGAGTATAGGTGGCATCGGTTTGGATTCCCTACCTGCTCTCTCCAGTTTGCATATTTGTTCCTTGGTGTGGTGTCATCTTCGTCCCAGCGGAGTGATGCCAAGGTGCTTGACGGTGTCAATCCCTTGTTGGATTGATGCACCGGTGCCACACCAATTTATTCTCTTCTGCCACCCCTATCATTTCGGTGATAGACATGTTTCTATCCCGGATCGTGCCATTCCACTAGCCGCTTCGGCAACCCTTACTGATCCTTGTTATCAGAAAAGGGCAATGCCTGCAAGCCTTTCTCTCCACCACTATCTCATTCTGCTACCTATTCTTTGGACGTGTATGGTTTTCTCCCGTACGCTTGATGATGATGTGGTCGTAACGTTTGTGTTTCGACCCCCGATCACCAAGTTCGTCCTCGCCACCGGTTCCATCCGTGTTAAGCCCGTGTTTGGTGTAGCCTTGTTTACACCAATTTTCTTCCACACATTGATTCACTTTCGTGCACATCGCCACAGCATGTTAGACCGTAATACCGGAGTTCTTGCGAGATTTGTGTGCTTACGTAGGAATGCATACTATTGCTGTGAATCGCTATAGAATTTGATATTGCTTGTGTGTGTGATCTTGCTACTTTGTGTGTTTTTTATTTTAGTCGTTTCTTTTGCTTCTTTATTTGGGCCCTTGGTGTTACCTTATCTTCCCCTTAAGGAAGTTGCTCACCGACCCTGAACCCAAAGAGTCAGTGAAGAGACAGTCATTTGGAAGTTTAGCTTAGCAATATGAAAGTTTCAGTAGACTGTGTTATATCGGGAATATCGGGCCTGAATATAAATGATATCCTGACTGGATTGGTTATCAGCACCAAGTATACATCAGCGCAACTTTCACAACAGTAATGATCGCATCAGCAAGAAGGCAAACTGTGTATATGATCCACAGTGCATTCTGTGCCAAAGGTATGATTCATATACAAGGTGTGATTCTGCTATGAGTACAATTTGAACCCTGCTATGTCTTGGAAGCAAGCCAGCATGAGCTATGAACTTAGTGTTCAGCAAGAAGGATAGCCGAATACCCTGTTGCATACAAAGAGTAACCGACAGCAGAAACCTTAAGGGATATATATATGCACTCAGTCCGCACATGACCTAAAGAAATTTTTGGCGTAAGCAACCCAGTCTTTCTCAACAAGCTATCTGAGAAGCGTACAACGCAAGATGCCTGTGCCTTCCTCGACACAACACATGGACATCTTCCGATGCAAGTTAGCAGCTTATGACAATGCATCCCCAGGGTCAGATCTGCAACAGTTGGTCCGAAGGCAAAAATCAGTCAGGACACAAACTTGCCTCGGGAATCAAGTGGCCAGCTACACATGTTTCCATAGATAGGGTGAACATGCTGCCAAGGTTATACGAGTTACTCATATAATGATGACAGCCCGTGAGCTGTATGGGACGCTACTGAACCCTTGCCTGCCTTTCTTTAGTAATGGCACCACGCCTGTGTCTGAGCTGCTTTCGGCCGTCCGGGGTGGATGCCGACTCTATATTTCTCTTTTCAACAACTGGCCCGTATTTTGAGCTGCTTTTCGGCCGTCTCGGGCTGCTGTTGAATTTCTTTCCGTAGCGGTGACCCTATGCTTTGAGCTGTTTTTCGGCCGTCTTAGGGAGCTGCTACTTTCTTCTTATCAACACCGTCTCATGCTCTGAGCTGCTTTTTAGCCGTCTTGAGCCGGGGTTGAGTTACTCCAGTAATGTCCCAGATCTGAGTTGTAAAGACCGTTCTGGTGGCTGCTGGTTTATTTGCCGGTTTTATTCAAGGGTTCAGACGGTCGTTACTCTACAGCTATAACTTGCAAAGTGATATGCCTGCCGGAATATTGCACCTGACAACACCTATGGTCACACGAAGAATCAAGAGCACATAAGGCCAAGTTCGTCAGCAAAGGATCCAGGCAAAGAGAACCATAATGAAGGAGCAAGATTGGCCATACAGGTATGGTAATGGTACAAATATTCCGGACAGTCGGGTTCGATACCAGTCACCATGGGTACACACCCACGGGGTCTATTCCATTTGCAAGGACCCCATATCGAGACCACCCGCCCAGAAAATCAGATATGTTCAGAATTGTCAGAACAGGGCAACCAAGCTGGTCAGGTCAGCCGAGAGATTAACTCAGCAATTCAACTTCAGCAACAGTGTTAAAGCATTACACGGCCTACCATCCATATAGAGATATCGACAGATTGAGTAATCAGAAGGATGAACAACAGTCTCGAAGCATGTATCCTCACAGATGGGAACCAGTTAAAGACTAACCTGCCGTGAACAAGATTATGCTGCCAGGACTACTGTCAGTCAAGTCTATGGATACTATAACTGTACACCTTTATGCTGGTCATGATAGGTGACAGTCAACTATTTGGTAGGAGCCTTATACCCAAGACAGTGAAGATAGCCAAGATGACCCAGCTATCCATGTGAAAAGACAGATTCCGCTAGGAGAACGGTATGATTCACAGTACTATTTTGAACCTGGAGGACACACGGTCATTTGAAGTCACCCAATGTAATGAGTAAAAGGATTTCGTGTCCACCGAGAGAATCTGTTCACAACTCAGCAAACGGTCGATCGAGTTGGACCTCGTCATGACACGTCCATATAGAACCACTCTCGGACTTACGAGTAGGACACATAGTTTGGTCAGGATAATTTATTGCCCCAGACAGGTCAGCAGACATAAAAGGAGTGAAGTCAGAGTAACATATGAGGTAAGATTTGCCAGAAAAAGGGTCCAGTAAAGCAAACCACCCCGAAGCAAGGCAGTCAGTCATATGAAACTCAGTGGGAGCATTATACAAAGGTAAAAAGGAAACCCGAGTTGGAAACAGTTTCCTCAAGTGGGAATATTCATGTTTGATCCCTGAGCAACCAAATCTCGAGGACGAGATTTCTTTAAGAGGGGTAGGTTTGTAACACCCTGGATTTTGCCCATTTTCTTTTTCTTTTGATCTTGGTCCGGATTCGCTTTTTGTGGCTTAGTAGTCTTGCAATCTGGAGGGATACCCTTGATTCCTCTTCCCAAGTGGCTTGCCAACCTCAAAACCATCCCAAGACCTTTCCATTCCATTTTCAACCAATCCCAATATTCTTTTTCTTGGGAATATTCCTTTTCTATTAAAGGAATAACCCTGTTTGTCCTGGGTTGTGAAGCAACCCACATTTCCATCATTCCCAAAATTCACAAATAATTCTCATAAATGGTTTGGGTCATATCTTCCACAGATATGTCAAATCCTTCCTTATCATGTACAAAAATATTTCACAAATATTCATTTTCTGATTCTGCCTCAGTTGGCAATTTGTGAAGCAAGTACCCTTTATATTTGCTTGCTTGCTCTCAAACTTTTTGTGCACTCTTTCCTATCCATATCATTGCCACATGCCAAAATTCAACTTTATTTGGATATTAAATATCTCTTGGCTAATTTCCAAAGTTTCTGGGCAACTGGAATATTTGTGAAGCAAGTGTTAGCTAGGAGTATCCAAATAAGTTGAAATTTTGCAAGCATCTTCATATGCTCAAACCATGACTCTCCACCAAGTTTCAACCTTATCCAATCATCTATGTGAGCATAGCATCAAATCTTGGTTTCTAGTCATATTTTCACATTGTGAAGCAACTATATTTTATATTGCTCCATAATTGCTGAAAATTTACCAGAGTATTCTCCTACCCATATAATCTATCTCCACAAAATTTGGGCTCATTCCATCTCCCCAATAATTCCCTAGAATTCTTCTAAGATTCTAGTCAGAGAGGATAGCTGTGAAGGAAGTACCATTTTGGCTTGTCCAAATGGCATGAAATTTTTATGGCACTCTCATATGACCAAATCATCATCCTATGCCCAATTTCAACTCAAGTTGCTACTCTATGTGAGTGGCACATACAGATTGAGCTTCTGGACCAGATTGGTCAATTGCAAAGCAACCCTATTAAATATTGATCCATTTCTCTCCAAACTTCACAGGATTGTAGTTCTTCCTACCCTAAAACCCCCAGACATCTTATATTGCTCTTATCAACTTCCCGTGGATCACAGTGGGGTGGTCAAGTTTGCTACAGCAACCTTGCAGTGAAACCTCACATCCACTCTTGGCCTCTTTTGATGAACTATCACTTCAGAGGGGCCCTTCCTTGGATGTATTTTGTGTTGGACATGACTTGGCATGCCAGGGTGCACCGCGTGTGCCAGTGCACGCGGTGATCACGCTGCTGGCATGCCAGTCAGCGCGCTCTGGCGATGAAACCGCTCGATTTCGTCCCTTCCCTCGCTTCCTCGCCACCTCTCCATGTCCAGGAGGTTCGTCTTGTCGTCGCCCATCTCCTGGAAGCCTCTCCCCCTCCAATTTCTTCTTCCTCACGCCACGGCAATCACCGTCGCTGTTCTGCCCACGAACGCACGTGACACCGTTGTCGTTTTCTTCTCCCTCGAGCCTTCCGGAGCACGCCTGAGCCTTCCTCGCTCCTCTGCGAAGCTCCCCGACCCCGCTACCGTGCAGCCAGCTCGCCTGCAAGCTCCAGTGCGCGGATAAGCCGGCCACAGTGGCCGAGCTTATCCGGCAAGCTCGCCGCGGCTATTTAAGCCCTTCCCGCGCCTTCCTGAACTGACGACTGGCCTTCCCTCGCTTCTCTACCCCTCCCCGGTCACTTGCCCAAACTCCAGGAGCTCCCTGTGCCCACCACCGCCGCCATGGCCGCCGCTCCCCTTCGGCTAAATTAGGTCGAGCCCAAGCCCCTCCCCTCCTCCTTTCTCCTCCGGAACACCACCCAGTCCCCGGCGAGCCTCCCCTGCCCTTCGGCCCTTCCTTCGGTGGCCTCTGGCCGCGACTCCCTCGCCGACCCGAGCTGCTATCCATCGTGGCCGATGCCCCACCCGTCTCGGTGTTCTCCGGCGTCCGCGCGGTGACTAGACGGATGCGGCCCTCTCTCCCGATTCCAACGGTGGTCCGGGCGCCGCGTTTGGTGGCCTGCAGAGCCGGCCAGCCTCGCCGGAGCTCGCTCCTCCCCTCGGCCGAGCGCGGGCCCGAGCAAGAAGACGACGGCGATGACTTTTCTCCCTGGCCAGGCGGGCCCCGCCTCCCTTCGGCCCCACTTGTCATTCCCTGAGTCGTTGACTAGTCACCCGACCCCACCACCATGCGGGACCCGCTCGTCAGTCGCACATAGCGCTGACCCGGTCAGCTGACGTGGATAAGTGGACGCGGGTTTGCCTGAATACGTCTTTCCTGCTGCGGAGGCGTATTTCCTGGGAATGCGCTTTCTGTTTTTCAGTCAGTGGCCTATTGGAGAAGATTTTTCTTACAGATGAGTCCCTGGCAGAAAAACTATTGTAACTTTTCTTCGCAACTCCGATCGAGGTGATTCCAAAGCCCACGTCTTCGTCTCGTCGAGCCCGTTGTGTTGGTATCATTTTCACTATGTGGTCCTAGTGTGAAAATGACCATTTTGCCCTTGCCGTAAACAGCCCCCTTCGAGAGAGAACTATTTCCGGCGATCACTTCCGTGGACTCTCCGCACTTCTTCCCGATGGTCCCTTCCTCCCCAGGCAAGCCACAACTCTCATCTGCATCATTGCACTGCAATATCATAGTTTAACTAATTACTTTAATAGCAAGAATGAGTTATTTGTGAAATGAATCGGACTATGCAATGTTGGAGTTAATTCTCGGATAGGTGACTGTCATGTTGAGTACCGGATTATTAGTAACTAGTAGCTTACCCACTTGTGATACTATGATGTTGAGATCCCCATCTATGGTTATTTTGGATTGCTAGTTGGATAACTTGGATTATTATGATATCGGAAGGTCAGCTATGACCGAAATATTATTCGGAGATTTGATATTTAGTCGGTTGACCTTGAGTCACTTGTCCGGACTTATCCGTGCAACCACATTTGCCGGTATGGGACGGCCTTGAATTGGTCTGATCGCGTGCGCTTTCACCGGTACCGCCCGATAGGGAAGGTTATGCGTGCGCGCTACCCTGGCCCGGTAGGCGGCGATAACCTTGTGAGCCCAGTTGAGTCATTTGGATCCAGGTCCCCGTTTGGGACAGTTTGTTAGCCACGACGGTGGCAGGTGTCACGCGGTGACACAGGGGCCACCCAGGGCTTGACTCCGGGGGAGGATGATTGCCGATGGTACGATGGGAGAGTCACGGGTCAGGCGGGTTTCGTTGGAGCAACACTGGTCCACCCGAATGGGATCACGAGGTCAGTGCTCCATAGTGTGGGGAAAGTGCGCAACCTCTGCAGAGTGTAAAATCTATTCGAATAGCCGTGTCCATGGTATTGGACAGTCCGTCCAGACCTCACTAGGTGGTCAACCATCATAGTGATAATGATGGAAGAACTTGTCGTATGATCAGAAGTACTGGGTGGATCGTGAGTATTCTGAGGGTTGTGAGACAACCCGGAAGAGAGTAAGTTTGTCAGACTTGTGATACAGTTGGTATCAGGTATATGATATGTTAGCCATGGGATGGCTAGGGGATGGGTGGTCGGATGACCGCATTATTGGGGTTGGACTTGGAATGGATTCGGATTGGATCCTGAGATTATTCGGAGTATGGATTAAATATGCTTTACCTTACTGCATCTACTTTGCTATGATGTTGTCTTGCTTTAATGCTGATGTTTGCGGTGAGCTTGCGAGTACATTCAAAGTACTCACCTGGCATGTCATGTCAGTTTGCAGGTCATGCCATGATTGCTTGCTTGTTGAGGATCCCGAGTTTGCGACCTAGGATATGCGTTCTAGCCAGAGTCCCTGCGGAGTGGAGTCCATCACCGACATCGTTGTTCCGCTGCCAAGAGAGTTAGTCCGCTGTTAGCATAGAGCTACCCCGGGCAGGCGTAGTGTCGCCGTGCCGATGTAAACCTTGTACCCTTTGTAACCATATCCATTGTAATAAAGAGCTGATTTGTTCTATGCCAACAGTGCCGTATTCCAGAGGACTTGTCCCTAGGCTGGAATACGGGGCGTTCCGGTTTACTCTGAGCTGGGGTGCCACAAAACTTTTATTAAATATTCAAGTAGAAACCATGGCTACTGCATGGCTATCATGCAAGTGGCTGTTGTGGCTTGCCTGGAGGTGACGGAGACTTCGGGAAGAAGTGCGGTGAAGCCGCGGAACGAAACGCCGAACGGTTCTCTCTCGGAGGGGGATGGTTAGAAGCAAGGGTAAAATGGTCATTTTCACTGTGGGACCACCTAGTGAAAATGTTACCAACAGAAAGATCTCGACGAGATGAAGAAGTGAGCGTTGGTTTCACCTCAATCGGAGTTACAGTTGCGGAGTTATGAGGTGTTGAAGATCAGGAACTTTTCTGTAAAAAGAATATTCACTGCCGGGTCCCTGAGTGGATAAGATAGAAACAGATTTTAGAAAATACGCTTTCTGATTTAGAAAACGTATTTTGACAGAAACAGAAACGAAAATACGCTTTCAGAAAATGAAAACGTATTTAGCAAAAGGCGTCTCCACTTAACGTACCTGGGCCCGGGCTTAGAGCCAATGACGCGTGGGGCCCAGGGGACAGAGGAGGGGCCGGGCGCGGTCGTCCTCTTCCTCCCGCGCCTCTGTTCCTCCCGTGGAACAGAGCGGGGCAAGGGAGGGAAACGGCCAAGGGGCCGGCCGGCTCCGGTGATCCCCGGCCAGGCCGAGGCCACCGGCGGGTGCGGCGGCACCTGGCGCACCCATCCAGAGAGGAGGCGGCCACCGGGGAGGCGCGGGAAGAAGGGGAGGCCGCGGCGACGGAGGGGGCAGAGGCGGCGGTGGTGGTGATGACCTTCGGTGGTACAGGTGCTCCGGCGAGGGGGCAAGGGGGTGGGGCTATGCGCCGGAGAGTGAGGAAGCCAGTGGGAGGCTCGGGAGGAGGAGAGGAGGGATGAGATGGCCGGAACAGAGAAGACCGGCGATGGCCGAGGCGAACTCCGGCGAAAAGAGGAGGGGGCCGGGGACTCCGATGGTCGAGAGAGGCGAGGAAGGAGTGGATGAGGAGCGGGGGACCTCAGTCACGCCTTATATAGGCCAGGGGAGGGCTCGGGGATGCTCTAGAGAGCTCCAGCTCAATGACAATGGAGGTGCAGAGCCGGACGCATCACGGGCACGGCGACGGCGACCACACCACAGCGATGCAGGGTGGGGCAGCGATGCAGGATGATGCAGTAGAGCACGGGATAGCTCCTGGACAAGGTTTGGGGTCGAGACGACGAGGGAGACGACGGGAACAGTGGCCGGAACGAGCCAGAGCACGCAATTAGCCATGACTCAAGCGTGATCACCACGGGCACTGGTGCAAATGGCTCGTTTTGGTTGGAACGACCATGTCTAGTAGATAGTCCTTGGTGCCCTTAGATGCAATGAAGGAAGAAAAGATCCTGGGGGCAAAGAAAAGATTTGAAGGAGGAGCCAAAACATTTTGGCAGTAAGGTGTTTGATATGAATTGTGAGAGCTAGAACAGTGCAATGACTTTGAGCTTTGGTCTATCTTGATCAAAAGCTAAGATGACTGTGCTAGCCAAAAATCAGACGAAATGGAGGAGTCCAGAGTGCACTTGCTGTAGAAAGTGACCCACTGGTCAGATTTGGATATTTTGAAGTAGCACTCACATAATTGAATGAAATGAGCTGAAAATGGTCATGGCCCAATTATTTGAAGATATGAAGATTCCCAAAAAGTTTCATGCCATTTGGACTTGCCAAAATAGCACTTGCTTCATAAAGCATCCCTCTGGACAGAAACTTGGAAAAATAGCACAAGGCAATTGGATTAATGAATTGAGCCAAAACTTGGTGGAGAGAGTTTATATGTATAGGAGAATATCTTGGTAAATTTTAAGCTTAAATGAAGCAAGATAAAATATGGTTGCTTCACAAACTGAAAATCTGACCACAAACTAAGATTTGGATCTGGGCTCACATAGATGAGTTAAATGAGCTCTAATTTGGTGGAGAGTGATGATTTGGTCATATTAAGGATCTTGCAAAATTTCAACTCATTTGGATATGCCTAGCTTGTACTTCCTTCACAATGACTTCCCTCAGACAGGAACTTTGAAAAATTGCTCAGGAATATTTACTAGGCAAATTGAGTTGAATTTTGGCATGGGGCAATGATATGGACAGGAAAAGATGTCCAAAAAGTTTGGGGTCAATCAAGCAAAGATAAATGACACTTCCTTCTCAAACCACCACTTAGGGCAGAATCAGAAAAGGAATATTTGTGAATTATCTTGATGATGCCAAGGAAGGATTATGACATATTTGTGGAAGATATGACCCAAACAATTTATGAGAATTATTTGGGAATTTTGGGAGTGACAGAAATATAGGTTGCTTCACAACCTAGGGTCTAAAGGATTATTCCTTTAACAGAAAAGGAATATTCCCTAGGAAAAAGAATATTGGATTAGGTCAAGGATGAAAATGACATGATCTAGGGATGATGATGAGGATGACAAGCCACTATGAAACCTAGGAAGACATGATCTTCCGAAGTTTCAGAACCACATAGCCACAGAAAATCAAATCAAATCAAGAAATCCAAGAAAATCAAAGGAAAAAGAAAATGGCAAAATCCAGGGTGTTACATATATACACAGGAAACACTACTGGAGTCTGGTAATTTGCCGTCTGCCACCTCTTTGCCGTCGGCCAGCGGACTGCAAAGAGCCTCTTTGTCGTCCGCTTCCACATAGCGGACGACAAAGAATGTGCAGATGGCAAAAAGTCTATTTGCCGTCCGCTGTTTCTTTGCCGTCAGAGCTAGAAGGCAGACGGCAAAGGGCCAGGTGGGCCCCACAGGGCACGGCGTGGCTAGGTCAGCTTCTTTGCCGTCTGCCTGGTCTTTGCCGTCTGCGTTCTGGAACTTTGCCGTCCTCTGGCGGACGGCAAAGAAATGGCCCAGCTAACGGCCGTCTCCCCCCTCCTATGCTCGCTCTCTGTCTCTCCGGCCCCACCCGCCCCTCTCTCTCCCCTCTCTCCCAACTCAACCGCGCCCGCACCCCCAACTCAACCGTGCCTGCGCCCGCAACGCCGCCGTCGAACACCGCCGCCGCCCGGACGCTGCCGCCAGCCCACCCCGCCGCAGCAACACCACGCCGCCCCGGAGCCTGCGGCCCAAAGTAGAAAAAAACCGAAAGGAACAAAACATACGCCCGGCCAGCGAACCGACACGCCGACGCCCCCCACGCTTGTCACTCCGGCCCATCCAACGCCACATCCCGGCAGCACCTGCGGCCTCGTCGCCACCATCGCCCGGCGCCCCCCTCCGCCCGGCCAGCGCCACCCCGCCGCCCCGAAGCCCTGCGGGGGCCCCATCGCCACCCCCGCCCCGGCGCCCCTCCGCCCGTTCCAGCGCCCCTCCGCCGCGAGCAAACCCCGCGCGGCGCCCCTGGGCCTGGCCGCAGTGAGCCCCGGCCGCACCCCTCTTCTCCTCTTTTTGTTTTTTTGTTTTTTTAGTTTAGATTACTTTTAGTTTGTTTTAGATTTAGTTAGTTTAGATTAATGTTAGTTTGGTTTCTATATTTAGTTTAGTTTAGATTACTTTTAGTTTGGTTTAGGTTTAGTTTAGTTTAGGTTTATGTTTAGTCATGAAAAAAACTAAGAATAATTAGAAGAAGAGGAGGAGAGAGAAGAAAGAATAGCTAGGTTTAGGTGTAGTTTTTTCCTGTTTTGTTTTAGGTTAATTAGTGCTAGGTTTAAAGAAGAAGGAAGAAGAAAGAAGAAGAAGAAGAAAAAGAAGAAAGAAGAAGAAGAAGACAGAAGAAAGAAGAGCAGAAGAAGAAAAGAAGAAGAAAAGACAGAACAAAGAGAAGAAAGAGAAGAAGCAGGAGAAAAGAGGAGGAGGAGGAGAAGAAAGAAGAAGAAAAAGAAGAAGAAAGAAGAAGAAGAAGAAGAAGAAGAAGAAGAAGAAGAAGAAGAAGAAGAAGAAGAAGAAGAAAGAGAAGAGGAGGAGGAGAAGAAGAAGAAGAAGAAGAAGAAGAAGAAGAAGAAGAAGAAGAAGAAGAAAGAGGAGAGGAGGAGAAGAAGAAGAAGAAGAAGAGAAGAAGAAAAGGAAAATTGTATACATATTATGTTCATGATTATGATACACTTAAATTGTATACATATTATTATGTTCATGTCAGGTATCCAAATTTTTTATGTTGTACTAATTTCGTTTACTTTTTGTCATTGCAGGTGTTGACAGGATGGTGGGCAAGGGTCCAGAGCGCCCCGAGCCTCCTGCGAGCACTACCGGGAGGGGTGGTTGCATTATTGCAGCGCAGCCCCTCCGGAGAGCGGTGCAGGATGGTATGCAGACAGCTGCGGCGGGCGCTTCTTCTACGGCTGGGAGAGGTCGGGGGAGGACGAAGAAGGCTGGTAGAGGTGGACGTGGCAGTGGGAGAGGTAGGAAGGCTGCTACGCCTTCGTCGCCGCCACCCTCAGCTGATTCACCCGACCACAGGAGTGCTTCGTCTTACGTGGACCCTCGGACTCCGGTCCATGAGCCTCCGGTCACTGATCCTTCGCCCCACCAGACTCGGGTCGCCGACCCTTCGCCACACGTGAGTCCGGTCCTAGAGTCTTCATCCCAGAAGACTCCGGTCACGGGGTCTTCGTCCCAGAAGACTCCGGTCACGGGGTCTTTGTCCCAGGTCCCAGAGTCTTCGTCCCAGGTCCCGGAGTCTTTGTCCCAGAAGACTCCGATCCCAGAGTCTTCTTCCCACAAGACTCCGGAGGCTAGTGGCTCGGAGGATGGTAGCGAGGACACCTTTTCAGAAGATAGCTACAGCGACGACGAGCTGGTTGAGAACGGCAAGAAGGTCTACAAGCGTGGCTGTACAAAGCTCCCGCCCGTGCCGACGACCCCCGACCAGAGGTGGTTGATTGCGCCTAAAGGGTTGAAGTAAGTGCATTTACTATTTTTTAACCTTTTGCCTTCATGTTCCTTCAAATTAATATCTAATGCGTTGGCCTTGTCAAACTGCAGGGGCTGGGTACGCCCCCGTGGTTCCCGTAGGCCCAACCAGGTCCTTGGTGTGCTTTGCCGGCAGCACTTCCCTGGGTGGGTCACGTTGCCCGGTGAGGGTCAGGTTCCACAGCTAGCACTGACCTGGGAGCTGTACTCGGTTGCCCCGGCCCCGCCGGAGGAGAGGGTCGACGGTGTCTTGTGCGAGACGGTGGCGGACATTGTGTTCCGTCGGTTTTGGGTAATTTCTCCTTTACGGAATTAAAAATCAACACTACCTAGTGATTGTACTAATCAGTGTTGTCTTGTTTGATTGCAGACCTTCTACAGGGTTTCAGAGGGAGAGCAGGAGGCCGTGTGTATGGTTGTCGAAAACGAGTGCAAGCGCCTACTTCAGAACTTAAGGCACGAGGCTCGGGTGCAGGCCGTTCGAGACTACTACGCCTCGAAGGGTATTAGGAGGGGCAAGCAGAAGTGTCGCGGCAAGTTTCTGAGTAAGGAGAAGTACATGCAGGTAATTACCTATTCTTAAGGCCTTGAACTTAGTTTTCTTGATTTGATTCGTAGGCGTAGCGATGAAATTTCTCTTGACTCACTTAGGTGCCCCCGAGATGGTGTGTGGATAAGATGGACTGTTGGGAGGCATTGGTGGATGCGTGGTGCTCTGCCCAATGGAAAGTTGAACACCAAAGGGCCAAGGATAAGCGTGACCAAATGGAAGGTGTGCCACACCATCAAGGGAGCTCCAACCTGTTTGAGTACGGGGATAACTGGGTATGTGGTTTGCTATGATTCATGCAATTCATTCTTCATGCTAGATAGTTCATTTATGACATATTTAGCTCTAAAATGACATAATAACCTTAGATAGCTCTATAAAATGACTTAATATGCTTTAGTCAGTTAAAAAATGGCATAACTACCTTCGATAGCTCAATAACGACCTCAACTAATCTTAGCTAGTTCATTCATGACATAATTAGCTCTAAAATGACATAATAACCTTAGATAGCTCAATAATGACATAATTAGCATACTTTGGTAAAAAATGGCATAATAATCTTGGTTACCTCGAAAATGACCTAAACTTAGCTTATTTTCCTCGAAAATGACATAATAACCTTTCTTAGCTCCAAAATGACCTATTTACATAGCAATATCATTCTTCATGCTAGCTTGAGCCCTTAACTAATATTTTGTTCCTCTCTCTCAGGCGCACCACCACAAGAAGCCTGTGCCAGGTCTGTTCGACCTCTATGGCATGGCCCATATGGCCCCGTACAAGAAGGCCAAGCCATTCACGGAGTCTGACCTAGATGATCCAGAGAACTTCACCAACAAGACCTCCCACCACAAGCTAGTGAAGTACAGACACGAGGGGAAGGCGAGGAAAGGGGAGGACTTTAACCCGAGCCAGGATCCTTTTATACAGAGTGGTGTGATATATATGGTGCGGGAGGTCCATGGCTCTTCTAGCCATGGGTGATGGACTGATACGTTGTCTAAGACTCTCCCGCACGATCAGAAGCGCCTGAGTAGCTCTGATCCTGAGGTAACGCCTCGTGCACGCCCGCGGGAGATCGCCATGCGGTGTGTTATACGGACTCTCTCACATTTCCTCCATTACATTGTGTGTGCGTCCGTCGATGATTACAATGCTAAACGAGGAGTGGTGTGTTGCAGGCATTGTTGAGAAAGAGAGATTGAGACGAAGGAGCTTCTGGAGGAGGCAAAAAGGGAGGCGGCGGAGAGGAGAGGGAGATGGAGGAGAGAGACGGCTAAGCTGTTGGAGGAGGAGAGGAACCGGAACGACAGCGCAACCGGAGCCCTATACAGCTCATCGTGGTACGTTTCTCGTGCATATTAGCCCAATCATGCACGTAATGTTCGCATTACTTCTAATATGACTGACTCGTGAGAACCAAATGTGCAGAGCTTGTGCGGAGAAAAATGGTCAGGCCCCTCCGCGATGCCCCAGATTGCTCCGGCGACCAAGGTGAGTTTATAATTTGAAGGGTCGTTGCTTACTACTATTCACATTCAGTTTGCGAACTGCTAACGAGACATATGGGAAATGATCTTGGTGCAGCAGGCTCCCGACAAGCATCGAGCACTCCTTCGCCAATGCCAAACCCCGACCGGGTCCACTTCACCTCCATCTGGCACTGGCGCAGCCCCGACCATTCTACATCTCCGGATAACGGTATTTTTCTCTTAATTAGCGTGTTTAGTCCATTTATGACATAATTTAGCCTATTTAGTCCACAAATGACATATAAGATGAAGAAATCAGGAAGAGGAAGGAAAGAAGGAATAGGAAGAAAGAAGAAGAAGAAGAAGAAGAAGAGAGAAGAAGAAGAAGAAGAAGAAGAAGAAGAAGCGACGAAGAAGAAGACTAGAAGAAGAAGAAGATGTTCTTCTTCTTCTTCTAGTCTTCTTCTCTTCTCCTTTTCTTCTTCTTCTTCTTTCTTCTTTTTCTTCTTCTTCTTCTATTTTTCTTCTTCTCCAAAATGAAGTTAGCTCTTATAAGTTATATCAAAAATGGCATAATATGCTTAGTTAGGTCAAAAATGGCATAATTAGCTAGGTAGCTCAAAATGGCATTTTTTCTTCTATTTCGCCTATTTAGTCCATTTATGACATAATTTAGCCTATTTAGCCAAATGACTATAATAGATGAAGAAAATCAAGGAGAGGAAGAAAAGAAGGAATAGGAAGAAAAGAAGAAGAAGAAGAAGAAGAAGAAGAGAAAAGAAGAAGAAGACTTCTTCTCTTCTCTTCTGTCGATCTTCTTCTTCTTTTTCTTCTTCTTCTTCTTCTTCTTCTAGTTTTCTTTTCTTCTTCTTCTCCAAAAGAAGTAAGTAAGCTCTAAGTTATATTCATAATATGTGCTAGTTAGGTCAAAAATGGCAATAATTAGCTAGTGGTAAGCTCAAAAATGGCATTTTCTTCTTCTTATTTAGCCTATTTAGTCCATTTTGACATAATTTATCCTTTTAGTCCACAAAGACAATAAGATGAAGAAAATCCAGGAAGAGGAAGAAAGAAGAAGAAGAAAAAAAGAAGCAGTTCTTCTTCTTCTTAGTTCTTTTCTTGTTTCTTGTTCTTCTTCTAGTCTTCTTCTTCTTCTTTCTTCTCTTCTTGCTTCTCTCTTCTTCTAGTTTTCATCTTCTTCTCCAAAATGAAGTTAGCTCTAAGTTATATAAAAAATGGCATAATATGCTTAGTTCACTCAAAAATGGCACAATTAGCTAGGTTAGCTCCATTTTACCTAAGTATGCTTACTTCTTATTCTTCTTCTTCATTTTCTTCTTCTTCTTCTTCTTCTGATTCTAGTCTTCTTCTTCTAACTTTCTTGTTTCCATTTTGCAGATTTAATTCACTATATGGAAGCTTGCATGGATGCATGGAGTGCTTGTTTCCCTTATCTTTTTTTCGTTTGTTATATGGATGCATGGAACAATGTGTTGGATGAACATTGTGATATGTAATATGTTATATATGGATGGAACTATGTTTCTTATGTATATATGTATGTTGTCATGGATGGAGATAGATATGTATATGTATATCTGTGTGTGCCTCTGGAAAAAAAATATATATGTATATCTGTGTTTGAAACCCTGTCAAATTAAATGGATAAAAATAAAAATGGGGGATACATAGCCTCTTTGCCGTCTGCTAGCGGACGGCAAATGGCAAAGAGGACACGTGGCAGCTACCTGTAAAACTTGGGAGCACTGGCTGCCTTTTTGGTCACTTTGCCGTCTGCCAGCGGACGGCATAGCTGGCCACGTGGCAGATTCCCAGTACTGCCTAGCTAAGCTCTTTGCCGTCTGTCAGCGGACGGCAAAGAGCTTTGACTCTTTGCCGTCCGCTGACAGACGGCAAAGAGCGCCGTTAACCCCCTAACGGCTCTCACGCCACCGCACTGCCGTCCGTTCTCTTTGCCGTCTGCTGGCCTCGGATGGCGGACGGCACAATTCTTTGCCGTCCGTTTCCAGGAAGCGGACGGCAAAGAAGGCCTTTGCTGGCACGTGTTCAGTCGGAAAGTTTGCCGTCTGCTGGCGGACGGCAAAGATGTTTGCCGTCCGTGATCCATGCCTTTGCCGTCCGCCATGGCGGACGGCAAAGAAGCTGATTCCAGTAGTGAAAGCTCCCAACAAGTAAAAGAAGAACGAGAAATATTTTTGGGTTTTCTTTTAATACTACAACTAAATTAAACTAGAAAGAAAAACTAAAAAGAAATGAGAAATATTTTTGGTTTTTATCAACGTTTTTCCAACACACAAGAAGAAAGCAAGAAAAGTAAACTAACATGGAATTTTGCCTGCTTCATTAAATTCTTCAAGGACCATGCGAAATGATTTTTCATCGAGATTAAATAAAACAGAATGCATATTGTGATGGACTGAATACTCAAATTTCCGCACAAAAGAATCAGTGAGATTGTATGTAACATCCCAAATTTTTAATTTGGAATGTTATACATAGGTCATCCATGCATATCATATTTTATTGCATTTCGTTTTGCGATCCTCGAAAATTCTAAGCAACTCAAGGACCCACGGAGAGAGTTGGGGATTTCACCGTTTTCATATTTGAATTTTCTCAAATATTGAAACAGGGATCAATTTGGTTTAACTATTTTTCTCTCCGAAAATATTTCATATTAAAAATATATGAGAGGAGATAATATGACTTCTCCAAAATAAATGGAATATTGGAGGAAAAATATTAAAATCAAATAAATATTTTATTTGGATTTTTATTGCAATTTTATTTGGATTTAGAAAAATATGCATTTTTCAAAATTGCATTAGAGTCCCAAATAAATGTTTACCTTGTCCGGGAGATTTTTAGAGGACGGGGAAAATTTATTTCGGGAATTTTGGAGTCCGTTTAGTATTTCTTTTATTTGTTTTTCTGCGCGGAATTATTAAAAAAAAAAAAACTCCGCCGGACCGAACTGGGCCGAAGCCCAGCCGGCCCAGCAGGCCGCCGCCGCCTTCGCGTCCCGTGCCGGAGACGGACTCGCCGGAGGAGTCCGCCGCCGCCGCGCCTCCGCCCCGTCGCCCCCTCGCCCAAGCCACCCCCTCCCCCCTTAAAAAGCTGACCCGGGGCCCCCCCTGGAGCCCCAAGCCGCCGCCGCCGCCCGCCGCCGCCTGCCCTCGCCGCGCCGCCGAGCCGCCGCGCCGCCTGCCCTCGCCGCGCCAGCCGCCGCCGCTCGCTGCCGCTACCGCCGCGCCGCCTCGCTCGCCGCCGAGCCGCCGCACGCCGCCGCCGCCCGCGTCGCGCCGCCCCGTTGCCTCGCCGCCGCCGCTGCCCGCCGGAGCCCCGCCGGAGGTAGCCGCCGCCGCCTCGGTTTTCGCGAGAAAACCGATCGGTTTTGTTTAAACCCTAGATCTAGGTTCGGTTTTTTTTTAATACCGGTTTATTCTTTTAGATCGGTTTTCCGTCGGTTTAGTTATTTAGCGGACGTTCGTCCGTACGTTCGTTTTAACGAACGGTTTTCACCGTTTAACCGCAGACAGCGAACGTTCGTTCGTTAGCCTGTTCGTTAGTTTTCTTTTTCTCGGATTTTCCGCGATTATTTTCGATCGCGATTTCTGATCCAATTTTCGTTTTAGTATAACTTTTCGCTCGTTTGTCGGAATCAGGCGATTCAAGCGCCTAGATCTTCGTCTCGAAGCCCTCTTTCTGTTTAACCAACTTAAACAAGTTTTTGCTACTGTAAAATTTGACTTTAGTCCAGATTAGTAATCGAAGCTTGTTTCTTTCGCAGTTTGAGTTTCGTTGCTCCGTTTGATTTGATTCTTTTTGCAAACCGGAGTTCTTCAGTTGAACTTTCTGGTTAGGTCTTCTCATTTGGATTTTACCTGTGCATCTTCGCTTGATTGCTTATGTATGCTATTGTTTGTTTGCGATAGAGTACCCGGAGTGCGAAGCGTGCTACTACGAGTCCCTAGGATTTGCAGATCGTCAGCAAGGCAAGTAACACATTGATCATACTTCTTCATTACCCAGTTTTTATGCATTAGTTTCGACCCTCAAATATTGCATGATTAGGATGTGATTAACTGGTGGGTAATGGGAAGTAGATGATGAGGTAGAACCTATTGCCCTTTTATTATAAAACCCTTGGGAGTTACTTCCACGCTATGCTTATGTTGCCATGCTATGCTCGTAGACGTGGATTGGGTTTAAGTGTATCCATGACAGATGTGAGATTTTTAATTAATGGTTCAACTTAAGGTGGCAACTTTAATACACATCTGGGTGGATTGCTTGTTTGGGCACCTGGGGATATACCAGTGTTGTCCTAGGAGATCCCGGGGATATACCGTGTGATCCTCCTACGGTCCGCCACCCAGGCTCAAAGGGATCATAAGATTATTCATGCTAGAAACTTCCGTGTGCAGCCACAAGCTATTATGGGCTCTAGCATAGTTGAGTATGTTACATGACCTCTTTCAGTGGTAGGCTAGCAGATGTAGGGGAAAGTAGGTGTAACTATCTACCCAGAGTAAAGAGTAAATGTTTCTGAAAGACTGTGTCTCGGTCATCCGTTTCTCAAACACCATGTAGTGCGAGAAATCCAACGGAGGAGATCGAGTCTTGTGGGGAAAAGTGCACAAACCTCTGCAGAGTGTACAAACTAATCATGATTAGCCGTGTCCCCGGTTATGGACATCTTGAGTATCTGGTTCTTGGATCATCATATTGAATCCCGTCACTCTAAATTAATTTGTTGGGATTAATGATTACTTTTAATTGGGATTGAGAGGGGGATTTACCTTCTCAATGTTCAACAACCACCATGATAGTTAAATAAAATATATTCCTTTGTTGTAGGGAAAAAAATTGTCTTTTCGCAAAACAGTATAACACTAGAGCTTTTCCACCAGCCAAATATGCATGTAGTATTAGCAATTATTCTGTTCATTGCTCTACTGTGTTATATTGCCAGCATATTCCATGTGCTGACCCGTTTCGGGCTGCAACGTATCATGTTGCAGACTTTTCAGACGAAGAGTAAGGTGTGCTAGGTCGTTGTCGTGCACTCAGCTATGCCGTTGGAGTTGATGGACTCACTTTATCTTCCAAGCCTTCCGCTGTTATCTTATTTAGATGGCCTTAAGCCATATTTATTGTAATCAGTTCTCTTTTGAGACATTCGATGTAATAAGTGTGTGATTGCACTCTGTTATAAATCCTTCGAGTACTGTGTGTGTCAGCATTACCGATCCAGGGATGACACTTGAACACAGAGATTCGATCCATTCGGGTCGGGTCGCTACAGAGATGGTATCAGAGCACATGTTGACTGTAGGACGTGACCCTAGAAACTGGCGAGCCCATAGGAAAGATTTTTCTCTACAACTTTCTTTTCAAAAGGATCTCTTACCTCTCTTCTTTTCTAAGCTTTATCAAATTTCCTTTTAGTTAGACTATACCCCTTTGCCCTTTTGACCACTCGAATGTTCAACTGATGAGACCAATCCAAGAAGTACAAGATATCGGACAACTAAGACCACTTCGGAATGAAGAGGATTTTACCGTGCATTATAATAATGGAAACTACAACAGTTGAAGACTCCGAAGACTAGGAGAATTTGAAGTTTCTGAAGAATTTCCAGATTGGTATGACCTAGGAAGGCTATCCTTATGGAATTTGTCAGACTATTGAAGCTGTCAATACCCGAGATCAAGGTGTGTCGGAGAAAGACCGGAACATGGAGCGTTAAAACTCAAAGTTTTTGTCAAGAAAACCCTAAGGCAGGAGATATCAACTATGGAATGATAGCTCATGGCAATGACAAGGGCAGAAACACTGCTATCCATGATGTTATCGCCCGCTTATGCTATTGTCGTCGTGCTGAGTTAAGCATGCATTTCGTCGGAAGGATTGGATGACAAAAGGGCTAATGGAGCATCTATCAGCAAAAGATGAAGTTTAACCTTAGCTGGTGTATCGACAGGATCTGGATTATTACATCGAGAATTTTAAGATGGACCTTCAGGAAGCCGTATTTGACAAGGAAGCATTTCGTGAAGAACTCAGGACCCAGAAGCTGAAAGTAGCCAAGCTGGAGGAGCAAAACCTCGAGATACCAGAGATTCGTCAGGAACTGAAGGACAGTAGGACCATGGTTCATTGCCAAGGATGTTGAAACCCAGAAGTTTGGAACGCAACTCCAGAATATTAAAGGACGTCACGAGAGACTTCGCGTCAACAAAGATGATCTGGCAAAAGAACTTGAGAAGGTCAAGCACGATCGGAGGAAGCCCATCGGAGACATGAACAAGACTTGAAGAGTTTGGCGACTTTGAAGATTTATTGACCTTTAGAAGACCAAACCCCTGTTATACCTACGTTAGATGCGACGATTGTGAGCTGTCATTTGTTTGATGTTTTTTCGACAGCCACAAAATAAAATTTGCCTCTTCAAATCTATTGTTTGTATTGTGTGTATCCCTCTCTATCTCTCTTATCTCACCCCAAAACCCTTGGAACCAATAGAGGATGAATGGAGAAGAGCTCATATTTTCTGGACCGATGACTCAATTGGAGACGGACCGATGGATTCAAAACATGGAAGATCACATGAAGAATAACACTATAGCCGGAAAGGATATGGCCCAGCATGCTCTTCAGTGCTTTGAAAGAGGTGCTGCTACTTGGTGGAGGATGTACCAAACCATCAATGGATGGCAAAGAGTAACCACTTGGGAAGAATTTAAGTTGACTCTGCTAAAGTCTCGGCTTGTGTCCCAGAAGTTGAAGCCTTATGGAAATGATATGAAGAAACCTTGTGCATGCAAGCTCTGTGGAGAAATAGGACACAACCATAAAGAACACAAGGATGAATGCCCTCATTGTGAAGAGAGTCACCCAGCTGAAGAAAGCCCAACTAGGCAGATTACTTGTTTCTTGTGTGAAGGGACTACCCACTACCCTGCTCAGTGTCACATTTACCCCATGGTACAAAGAACCATCCAGCAGAAGAAAGAAGAAATGAAAGGAGCCCTCATGGAAATTTTAGAAGAACCTGTGATGAAGGAAGAGGTGGAGGACACACCCGAAGAAGACCCAATTAAACCCTGCACCAGGTCATGTTATTCATGTGGAGAAGAAGGACACATCTCCCAGAATTGTCTGAAGGGGGATCTAGTAGCATTCCCGACGAAGGAAGTAGAGTATGACCCACAGGAAATAGAAGCCCTGTTTGGAATGGAAAAGTCCAGAAAAAGAAGTAGATTGGATTCCAGGAAGGATCTGAGTCATATCACCTGTTATAGGTGCAAGGAGTCAGGGCACTACCTCAACAGTTGCCCAAAAAGGAAACCTCGAGACTTGTCAGAAGTAATATGTTTTCGTTGTAATGAAGCAGGGCACTTTGCCAGAGAATGCCCCAAGGAGAAGGAGATTTGTGATAATTAGTTGTGTCCGTGAGAAGTATAGTAGTAGTAGTGAGAACATTTCCTTTATATTGAGGTGTTGAGTTGAGGCATGTAATGGAAATGCAGGAGATTGTAAAAATTTGAGAATCAATAAAGTTAGCATTATTGTTGGTACTGATTTGGATTTTATGAGTTGTTACTCTATGAAGAAAGATTTTGACCATTTTCGAGGATATGAGAAATATGGTCTACGGATGAATTTGTGCATTTCAAGGGTGGTAGTACCCTGTGAGGACACTTGACCTCTGGAAAAGATAATGATATTCCATGGAGTGGATTTCGGACGAAATAATTATGAGTTTTGTCTCGATATGTGGGATACCCCAAGAATATGATGGGATGAAGTACTATTGGATATAAAGGAGGTAGAAGGTTGGCAATATGGAGCAATTGTAACTCCCTGATGAGTCTGTGTAATCCCTTCTTAGTTTGGTACCGATAGAAGGAGGGGAGACAGTATAATTGGATGGATTTAAGAATGCTGGGAAGCTCAAGGTTGGAATAAGGATCCGTTGCCCCGATGTTGAGCTCAAGGTTGCAAGTGATGGGATGGGCCATAACCCACAGGCCCCAGGACCTGCCAAGAAGCAAGCACATTCTTGCTGAAGGAAAAACCCTGGAAGAGGATATGCCTTTATCAATAGACGATCTTATAGGAGTTACGCAAAACCTGAGAGCTGTGAAGGAACGATAGATTGTTTGTCTGGCTTGCAGAATCAATGGATTATCCGAACTTGGTTCGTCGACAAGAGAAATTCTGCAATGCTTGTGAGGATGACCAAGTGTTAGAATGCGAGATTCGCTAAACCGTATATAAGGTAATGATTTGGGTGCGGGATGGATTGATCACCATACCGACTTACTCTTATTATTCGCCTTGCTATATGGGATGGTAAATCTGAGTGACTTACCCATAGTAGAGCGACGACGATCAAAACCTTGTTTAAACCATAGAATGGTGTGACAATTTTTCCCCTTGTACACGGCAGTTGTTGCCAACCGTAGGTTATGCGGTGAGGTTCAACCTAGACCCATTTCCTGCAGGAGAAACCATAAATTGTTGACCACCATGAGATATCGATAGTTGTTTAGTATTGGCGCCAAACATGTCAGCTAAGAAGACCCGGTAACAGAAGAACCTTACCAAGATGAAAGGACACGGGAATTGAGGAAAATAGTTATGCCCCTACCGGAAGAGCCAGAGTAGGATTTTTCCCGAGGATCTCAGAGGACTGACCCTGTCAACAATAAGGATGGAGTATATAAGTTTTGATGGAACCGTAACAATGCTTCTAAGGGTGGTAGCACCCAAGACCCCCTGTGACGATCGATGGATTTTGAGAAGACCCCAAACCTAACCTATTTCTTGCTAGCCTCTCCGAATCTCGAGGACGAGATTCATTTTAAGGGTGGTAGGTTTGTAACATCCCAAAATTCTAAATTTTGGAATGTTATATTAAATAAATAGTTTTGATTGATTGTTTGATTGTGGTGTGGTTGCTTGTGTGAAATTGAGTGAAATTTGGAAACTTTTTGAAAGTTGAATGAGAGGGAATAAAATGACTTTCCCAAAACTTTCACCTTGCATTTATGATCTCCTTGAATTCAAATTTATTTCATTACAAACCCTAGAGTGAAGATAACATGACTTCTTCTATTTTAAAAGGGGTTTCGAAAAGATTTGAATTTCATTTGGAAATATTGCAAATTCAGAAACTTTATGCAACTCAATGATTTTCATGAGAGAAGATAAAATGACTTCTTCAAATCGTATGAAATATGAGTTGGAAGTTTCAAAGAATCAAAATTTAAAGTCCCTTTGATGGTATTTTGAAAACCATTTTTTATTTGGAGTTATTTGGGTTTTATTCAAATTATTTTTCTCCAAAAATAAAATATATGGAAATTAGGGTAAAATGATTCCCTTCAATATAAAATTAGAGGGAAATAAATTTGAAATCATTTTGGTATTTTTAAAATGATTTTTATTAGGTTTTATTGCAGCAGTAGCACTGTTTGCTTTATTTAAATTTTTGTGAAATTTATTTGCCGCTGAAAATATGTTCATCTTTTAGGAAATCTTTTTCTGAAAATTTTGATATATAATATGCCTATGGAAATTTTTCTTATTTTCCGTTTACCTTTTTTTTGTTTTTATTCTAAAAAAAAAAACTGTACGAGCGACCGACTGCTATCCTTCGCCAACGTGCGCAACATAGCTAGCAGGTCGGACTATATTATTTTTCCAGTTGTCCTTTAATTTATTTATTTTCTGTTAAAAAAAAAACACGCACGCACACATGCGCGCATGCGCGCAGGCCGGCCGAAGGCCCATGCGGCGTCGTTCCTTTTTTTTGTTTTTCCTATATCTTTCGTCTGCCTTTTGTTTACGTTTAGTCCCACATTGCCTAGCTTTTGACCTCTAAGCCTCCTTTCCACCTATAAATATAGACCCATAGAGCCTCCAAAAATCATCCGATTCGGGTTAAATCAATATATTTTGGTTTGACTAGATTCACTAAATAAAAATATTTTTCTTCTCTCCGGCGGGACTTCTGAAAGTTGTCTTCTCTCTCGGAAGTCATCTTTTCTCTACCTTATAAAGGTATCTTTCTTCGTATTTTTTTATATACTCCCGTAGCTTATTATTTCTAGACTAGTACGGTAGAATAATTAGATTTATAAATTAGTCCTTGTATTTACATTTTAGGACTAGAATTCTTTTAGCCATAACTCTTTTTCTTTCGTAAAACAGCTTGGCCCTGATTTTTCAAATAGCCATAACTTTTTACTCGTTCATCCAAATTAGACGAAACCAACGCCAATATTTTTGTCTTGATTCCACCTTTCTAGTGAATCTATCAAATAAACTTTTTGCAACTTTCAAATTTCGAAATTTGTTCAGATTCATATTCAAACTTGTTTTGGCTATAACTTGAGTTTCGTAACTCCGATTTAATTGATTCTTTTTGCTAATTGAAGCTCTTGACCTAAACTTTCTGATAAGACCAAATCCACCCAATTTTGGTACTGTTAGAAATTGTTTTCTGTTGCAAGAGTTAATTGCTAGTTTTCGAAGTTTTTCGAGATCTTTTCTTCGATTCTTTTGCATGAGTGCTTATGTATGCAATTGCTTGCTCACGTTAGATTGAGAACTATCAGGAATTATGAGTGCGAAGGATCTTCATCAACAGTACAAGGCAAGTTCACACTTTGATCATACTCTTCTATACCCAGTTTTTATGCATTAGTTTTATCCTCAAACACTACATGACTAGGATGTGATTAACTTGTGGGTATTGGGAAGTAGATGATGAGGTAGAACCTATTGCCCTTTTATTATAAAACCCTTGGGAGTTACTTCCACGCTATGCTTATGTTGCCATGCTATGCTCGTAGACGTGGATTGGGTTTGAGTGTATCCATGACAGATGTGAGATTTTTAATTAATGGTTCAACTTAAGGTGGCAACTTTAATACACATCTGGGTGGATTGCTTGTTTGGGCACCTGGGGATATACCAGTGTTGTCCTAGGAGATCCCGGGGATATACCGTGTGATCCTCCTACGGTCCGCCACCCAGGCTCAAAGGGATCATAAGATTATTCATGCTAGAAACTTCCGTGTGCAGCCATAAGCTATTATGGGCTCTAGCATAGTTGAGTATGTTACATGACCTCTTTCAGTGGTAGGCTAGCAGATGTAGGGGAAAGTAGGTGTAACTGTCTACCCAGAGTAAAGAGTAAATGTTTCTGAAAGACTGTGTCTCGGTCATCCGTTTCTCAAACACCATGTAGTGCGAGAAATCCAACGGAGGAGATCGAGTCTTGTGGGGAAAAGTGCACAAACCTCTGCAGAGTGTAAAAACTAATCATGATTAGCCGTGTCCCCGGTTATGGACATCTTGAGTATCTGGTTCTTGGATTTTCATATTGAATCCCATCACTCTAAATTAATTTGTTGGGATTAATGATTACTTTTAATTGGGATTGAGAGGGGGTTTTACCTTCTCAATGTTTCAACCACCATGATAGTTAAATAAAATAAATTCCTTTGTTGTAGGAAAAAAAATTAGCTTTTCGCAAAATCATGTTAAACCTAGAGCCTCCACCAGCCACATATGCATATAGTGATAGCTATTATTCATCATTATCCTATGGTGTGAATTTGCCAGTACATTCAATGTACTGACCTACATGGCTGCAACGTCTCATGTTGCAGGAATTCTTACGACGAGTAAGTGATACGTTAGGGTTACGATTTCTACACTCAACTTTGCCGTTGGTGTTGATGGGAATCCACAACCTTGTTGTTACTTCCGCTATATGGATTGAGGTAATAGTATTTACGTTACTTTATACATGTGATTTACCTCTGTTATAAATCCTCGAGTACTGTGTGTGTCAGCATACCGATCCAGGGATGACACTTAAGCACAGAGACTTTGATCCATTCGGGTCGGGTCGCTACAAGATGGTATCAGAGCACATGTTGACTGTAGTACGTGACCCCTAGAAACTGGCAAGCCCATTGGAAAGATTTTCTCTAAACTTTATTTTCAAAAGAGATCCCTTAAGTCTCATCTTTTCTAAAGCTTTACCAAGTATTTCCCTCTCATCTCAAATAGTTAGACTATACCCTTTCCCCTCTTGACCACACGAAGGTTCAACTGATGAGACCAATCCAAGAAGTACAAGATATCGGACAACTAAGACCACTTCGGAATGAAGAGGATTTTACCGTGCATTATAATAATGGAAACTACAACAGTTGAAGACTCCGAAGACTAGGAGAATTTGAAGTTTCTGAAGAATTTCCAGATTGGTATGACCTAGGAAGGCTACCCTTAAGGAATTTGTCAGACTATTGAAGCTGTCAATACCCGAGATCAAGGTGTGTCGGAGAAAGACCGGAACATGGAGCGTTAAAACTCAAAGTTTTTGTCAAGAAAACCCTAAGGCAGGAGATATCAACTATGGAATGATAGCTCATGGCAATGACAAGGGCAGAAACACTGCTATCCATGATGTTATCGCCCGCTTATGCTATTGTCGCCGTGCTGAGTTAAGCATGCATTTCGTCGGAAGGATTGGATGACAAAAGGGCTAATGGAGCATCTATCAGCAAAAGATGAAGTTTAACCTTAGCTGGTGTATCGACAGGATCTGGAGTATTACATCGAGAATTTTAAGATGGACCTTCAGGAAGCCGTATTTGACAAGGAAGCATTTCGTGAAGAACTCAGGACCCAGAAGCTGAAAGTAGCCAAGCTGGAGGAGAAAAACCTCGAGATACCAGAGATTCGTCAGGAACTGAAGGACAGTAGGACCATGGTTCATGCCAAGGATGTTGAAACCCAGAAGTTTGGAACGCAACTCCAGAATATTAAAGGACGTCATGAGAGACTTCGCGACAACAAAGATGATCTGGCAAAAGAACTTGAGAAGGTCAAGCACGATCGGAAGAAGCCCATCGGAGACATGAACAAGACTTGAAGAGTTTGGCGACTTTGAAGATTTATTAACCTTTAGAAGACCAAACCCCTGTTATACCTACGTTAGATGCGACGATTGTGAGCTGTCATTTGTTTGATGTTTTTTTCGACAGCCACAAAATAAAATTTGCCTCTTCAAATCTATTGTTTGTATTGTGTGTATCCCTCTCTATCTCTCTTATCTCACCCCGAATCCCTTGGAACCAATAGAGGATGAATGGAGATGAACTCATATTTTATGGACCGATGACTCAATTGGAGACGGACCGATGGATTCAAAACATGGAAGATCACATGAAGAATAACACTATAGCCGGAAAGGATATGACCCAGCATGCTCTTTAGTGCTTTGAAAGAGGTGCTGCTACTTGGTGGAGGATGTACCAAACCATCAATGGATGGCAAAGAGTAACCACTTGGAAAGAATTTAAGATGACTCTGCTAAAGTCTCGGCTTGTGTCCCAGAAGTTGAAGCCTTATGGAAATGATATGAAGAAACCTTGTGCATGCAAGTTCTGTGGAGAAATAGGACACAACCATAAAGAACACAAGGATGAATGCCCTCATTGTGAAGAGAGTCACCCAGCTGAAGAAAGCCCAACTAGGCAGATTACTTGTTTCTTGTGTGAAGGGACTACCCACTACCCTGCTCAGTGTCACATTTACCCCATAGTACAAAGAACCATCCAGCAGAAGAAAGAAGAAATGAAAGGAGCCCTCATGGAAATTTTAGAAGAACCTGTGATGAAGGAAGAGGTGGAGGACACACCCGAAGAAGACCCAATTAAACTCTGCACCAAGTCATGCTATTCATGTGGAGAAGAAGGACACATATCCCAGAATTGTCTGAAGGGGGATCTAGTAGCATTTCCGACAGTAGAAGTAGAGTATGACCCACAGGAAATAGAAGCCCTGATTGGCACGGAAAAGTCCAGGAAGAGAAATAGATTGGATTCCAAGAACAACCAAATTTCTACAAAGAAGGACCTGAGTCATATCATATGTTTTAGGTGCAAAGATTCAGGACACTACTTTAGCGAATGCCCAAAAAGGAAGCCGAGGACCCAAGGAGGCTATGTAATCACTAGGAAACCACGAGACTTGTCAGAAGTAATATGTTTCTGCTGTAATGAAGCATGTCACTTTGCCAGAGATTGTCCCAATGAGAAGGAGACTTGTGCTAAATAGTTGTGTCGAAAAAGAAATATAGTAGTAGTAGTGGGAACAATTCTTTTTGAGGTATTGAGTTGAGGCCTGTAATGGAAATGCAGGAGATTGTAAAAATTTGAGAATCAATAAAGTTAGCATTATTGTTGGTACTGATTTGGATTTTATGAGTTGTTACTCTATGAAGAAAGATTTTGACCATTTTCAAGGATATGAGAAATATGGTCTACGGATGAATTTGTGCATTTCAAGGGTGGTAGTACCCTGTGAGGACACTTGACCTCTGGAAAAGATAATGATATTCCACGGAGTGGACTTCGGACAATATAAGTACGAGTTTTATCTCGATATGTGGGATACCCCAAGAATATGATGGGATGAAGTACTATTGGATATAAAGGAGGTAGAAGGTTGGCAATATGGAGCAATTGTAACTCCTTGATGAGTCTGTGTAATCCCTTCTTAGTTTGGTACCGATAGAAGGAAGGGAGACAGTACAATGGGATGGATTTAAGAATGCTAGGAGATCCCGGGGATATACCGTGTGATCCTCCTACGGTCCGCCACCCAGGCTCAAAGGGATCATAAGATTGTTCATGCTAGAAACTTCCATGTGCAGCCACAAGCTATTATGGGCTCTAGCATAGTTGAGTATGTTGCAGGACCTCTTTCAGTGGTAGGCTAGCAGATGTAGGGGAAAGTAGGTGTAACTGTCTACCCAGAGTAAAGAGTAAATGCTTCAGAAAGACTGTGTCTCGGTCATCCGTTTCTCAAACACCATGAAGTGCGAGAAATCCAACGGAGGAGATCGAGTCTTGTGGGGAAAAGTGCACAAACCTCTGCAGAGTGTACAAACTAATCATGATTAGCCGTGTCCCCGGTTATGGACATCTTGAGTATCTGGTTCTTGGATCATCATATTGAATCCCATCACTCTAAATTAATTGTTGGGATTAATAATTACTTTTAATTGGGATTGAGAGGGGGATTTACCTTCTCAATGTTCAACAACCACCATGATAGTTAAATAAAATATATTCCTTTGTTGTAGGGAAAAATTGGCTTTTCGCAAAACAGTATAACACTAGAGCTTTCCCACCAGCCAAATATGCATGTAGTATTAGCAATTATTCTGTTCATTGCTCTACTGTGTTATATTGCCAGCATATTCCATGTGCTGACCCGTTTCGGGCTCCAACGTATCATGTTGCAGACTTTTCAGACGAAGAGTAAGGTGTGCTAGGTCGTTGTCGTGCACTCAGCTATGCCGTTGGAGTTGATGGACTCACCTTATCTTCCAAGCCTTCCGCTGTTATCTTATTTAGATGGCCTTAAGCCATATTTATTGTAATCAGTTCTCTTTTGAGACATTCGATGTAATAAGTGTGTGATTGCACTCTGTTATAAATCCTTCGAGTACTGTGTGTGTCAGCATTACCGATCCAGGGATGACACTTGAACACAGAGATTCGATCCATTCGGGTCGGGTCGCCACAGAGATGGTATCAGAGCACACGCTGACTGTAGGACACGACCACTAAGAAAAGCCATAGGTCACTCTTCTCTACTCATTTCTGACTTCTCTCCATCTTCTATTCTCTAGGATGGCAGACTCAAGGAACAAGTTTACACAACCGGATGAAGACACACCTTTTGGACGACACTTGAAGGAAGTCACAGGTACCTGAACATCGGAATACCAAGCTTCACCGGGACCTACACCGCCACTGTACCAGAAGAGGAGCGTTGGATGATTCGAGTTCAAATTCCAGGAAGGACATTCACGCCAGTTACGGAGCCCATAGAGTTTTCCTTTGATGCACCAACCTGGAGTCTAGGAAAGAGCATGGCAGCCCACATCGCCATGGGACGCATCGGCGAGGTGTATCACAAGGATCTTAAGGACACAATCTACCAGTTATGTGGGCGCCGAGATGAGCAATGGGAGATGATCAGCACCCGGAGGGACAGGTCCATTGCAGCTTTCATCCAGGAGTTAAACCAGCACATTCGTCGACAGGAGAACCAGATGTGTGCAAGCATGATAGATTTGAAGAAGGTGATGACCAGGAACATGGAGCTAGAAGAGGAACTCAAGTCTACACGCGATGGATACGAGGAGGAAATCGCAATACTACTGGAAAAGAATGACGACCTGACAAGGAAGCTAGGAGTATTCATGGGAGACCCCGCGCCCGGAGAAGAAGACGACGAACCTGAGGAAATTCGATCTGAAGACTACATCATCATCGACGACACCGACTCCGACCCCGACAGTAGTGATGATGATTATGAAGACGAAGCTGGAGCGGATATCATGGAGTCTTCCACCGATCAAAATTTCTAGATGACCACCATATTATCATTAGTATTTTCCCCATGTAAATAGTAATAGTCCGAGCACTTTTGTAACGGTAGTTAGATCGATTGTATGCTCTTGCTTGAATTGAGTGGTGTGTTATGAATGTGTTTGTCTCATGTGCATATGGGTAGTGCTTTCTCACTAGACCTTACTCTATTCTAATCTCTTCCCTCTAAACCCATCAGATGCCTCCGAGACGCGACCCCGGATTTGTTTTCCCACCGGAGCTCACTCAGTTGATTCAACAGCAGAATACCCTGATGCAGCTACTAGTTCAGAACCAAGGCAACAACAACAACCCACCGCCACCACCACCAGTTGACAACTTAGCCCGTTTTCTGAGGTTGCAGCCGCCGGTGTTTTCCAGTAGCACCGAGCCAATAGTTGCGGATGACTGGCTACGCAGGATTGGAAGGGAGTTGACCACCGCAGGATGCACAGACGCTGAGAAGGTGCGTTTTGCCGCACATCAATTGGATGGACCCGCAGCCTCATGGTGGGAGAATTACACAGCCACATTCCCTATAGCCAATGTCACTTGGGATCAGTTTCAGCAAGCTTTCCGCACGGCACATGTCTCAGCAGGAGCTATGAGCATGAAGAAGCGTGAGTTTCGCAACTTACGCCAGGGAAACCGTACCGTGGGGCAGTACGTGGATGAGTTCAGTAAATTAGCTCGCTATGCCCCGGATGATGTGGCCACTGACGCCGCGAAGCAGGAGAAGTTTATGGAAGGGTTGAATGATGAGCTGAGTATGCAGTTGATGGTGGCAACATTCAACAACTACCAGGAGTTGGTAGACAAAGCTCTTATGATTGAAGGGAAGCAGCAGCAGATTGATAGCCGCAAGAGGAAGTATGGACAAGGGAAGTTCAACTCAGGAGCTCAACAGAAGCCCCGGTTCACCCCGAACTCGGGAGGGCTTGTTCATAACCATGGAGGTCATAACCACAATGGAGGAAGTTCACACAACCATAATGGCCACAAGAATGGAAATGGACATGGAGCAGGCAGCAATCAGAACCGCTCTAACCCAGCCACACCCGCCAAGAAGGATCAAAACCACATTACCTGTTTCAAGTGCGGGAAGACTGGACATTATGCCAACGAATGTCCAGAACTGAAGAACGGCAATGGTAATGGAAGCGCTGGGAAGAAGCCCAATCCATTCACCCGAGGACAAGTGAACCACGTGAACGTGGAGGAGGTTGAGGAGCAGCCTGATGCAGTTATCGGTGAGTTTTTGGTTAAGTCTTTTATTGCAATTGTTCTTTTCGATACTGGTGCATCGCATTCATACATATCAAGGGGATTCGTGGATAAGTATAAGTTGCCCACTAAGGTACTTAGGACACCCATGTTAGTAAGATCACCCGGTGCGGAGTATATGGCAAGACAAGGATGTTTTCAGATGCCATTGATCATTGGAAGTCATGTTTTCCCCTCAGACCTGATAGTTTTGAAGTCACAAGGATTGGATGTGATACTAGGCATGGATTGGCTATCGATGTATGGAGGAAGCATCGATTGTGCGAGTAAGTCGATTTCGCTTACCACCCCGGAGGGAAAAAGGATCAAGTATGTATCTAGGCATGTGCCTAGAAGGAGCCAAGTAAATTCTCTCACGGGAGTTGTTCAGGAGGAGGTGCCTATTGTGAAAGATTACCCAGATGTATTTCCAGAGGAGTTACCAGGCATGCCGCCGGATCAAGACATTGAATTCTTGATAGAGTTGTTGCCAGGCACCGGACCAATATCAAAGAGACCATACCGGATGCCCGCAAATGATCTGGAGGAGATTAAGAAGCAGATCAAGGAATTATTGGAGAAAGGTTACATTCGACGAAGTTCATCACCGTGGGGAGCCCCAGTGCTCTTAGTTGAGAAGAAGGATGGATCCTTGAGAATGGTTGTTGATTATCGCGCATTGAATGAAGTGACGATTAAGAACAAGTACCCACTGCCAATGATTAATGATTTGTTTGATCAGTTACAAGGAGCTAAAGTGTTCTCCAAGATCGATCTGAGATCAGGGTATCACCAGCTGAAGATCCGAGAACAGGATATACCTAAGACAGCCTTCACCACCCGGTATGGGCTATATGAGTACACAGTTATGTCATTTGGATTGACTAATGCCCCTGCCTATTTCATGAGTATGATGAACAAGGTGTTCATGAGGTTCTTGGATAAGTTTGTCGTGGTGTTCATTGATGATATCTTGGTATACTCAAAGAATGAAGAGGAGCACAAGGAGCATCTGCGTTTAGTTCTCGAGAAGCTCAGGGAACATCAGTTGTATGCCAAGTTCAGCAAATGTGAGTTTTGGTTGAAGGAAGTTGGATTTCTTGGACATGTTATATCGGGCGAAGGTATAGCAGTAGACCCCACTAAGGTTCAGTCTGTCACTGAGTGGTTGGCACCCACCTCAGTAGGGGAGATCCGCAGTTTTCTTGGACTTGCAGGATATTATCGGAGATTTATCGAGAATTTTTCTAAGATTGCGAAGCCTATGACAGAGTTACTGAAGAAGGACACTAAGTTCAAATGGACAGATGAATGTGAGGCAAGTTTTCAGGAACTGAAGAAACGTTTGGTTACAGCCCCAGTTCTGATTCTGTCAGATATACGCAAGGATTTCCAAGTGTATTGCGACGCTTCTCGCTTAGGACTGGGAGGAGTACTTATGCAGGAAGGAAGAGTTGTTTCATATGCCTCACGTCAGCTTCGGCCGCATGAGTTGAATTATGCCACGCATGACTTGGAGTTAGCAGCTGTAGTTCATGCACTTAAGACTTGGAGACATTTTCTTATTGGGAATCGTTGTGATGTGTACACGGATCACAAGAGCTTGAAGTATATTTTCACTCAGAAGGAGCTGAACCTCAGGCAGAGGAGATGGTTGGAACTTATAAAGGATTATGATATGAAGTTGCATTATCATCCAGGAAAAGCCAATGTCGTAGCAGACGCTTTGAGCCGGAAGAGTTATGTCAATACCCTCAAAAGCGGAGGTTTACCAAAGGGGTTATCCGAAGATCTCAGGGAGTTTCGTTTGGGGATAGTCCCTAGAGGTTTTGTCGCAGTTATGGAAGTTCAGTCAACATTATTAGGAAGGATTCGAGAAGATCAGAAAGAGGACAAAGAAATTGCCGAGATAAAGGATAGAATGCGCAAAGGAAAAGCCAAAGGTTTTCGTGAAGATGAGCGCGACACCTTATGGTTTGAGGACCGTGTGTATGTACCCAATAATGCCGAGATCAGGAAGTTGATACTACAGGAGGCTCATGACTCGCCATACTCGATACACCCCGGAAACACCAAGATGTATTTGGACTTAAAAGAGCGTTTCTGGTGGACGGGTATGAAGAGGGATATTGCTGAGTATGTAGCCGTATGTGATGTATGTCAGAGAGTGAAGGCAGAGCATCAGAAGCCCGCAGGATTGCTACAGCCTATGCCAATACCCGAATGGAAGTGGGATAAGCTTGGCATGGATTTCATCACCGGATTACCCAGGACCCGATCAGGATATGATTCTATCTGGGTAGTAGTGGATCGGTTGACCAAAGTAGCTCACTTTATTCCAGTGAAAACCACATATACGAGTGCGAAGTTGGCCAAGATATATATGACCAGGATCGTATGTCTGCACGGAGTTCCGAGTACCATCGTATCAGATAGAGGAACCCAGTTTACTTCAAAGTTTTGGCGCCAACTACACCAGACATTGGGAACCAGGCTAGAGTTTAGTACAGCTTTTCATCCGCAGACAGATGGACAGACCGAGAGAGTCAATCAGATTCTGGAGGACATGTTAAGAGCTTGTGCGCTAGATTATGGATCTAGTTGGGATGACAATTTGCCCTACGCGGAGTTCTCATACAACAACAGCTACCAAGCCAGTTTGAAGATGGCACCTTTTGAGGCTTTGTATGGAAGGAGGTGCAGAACACCGTTGATGTGGGATGAAGTTGGAGACCGTCAGTTGTTTGGACCGGATTTGATTAAGGAATCCGAAGAGAAGGTTAAGCTGATTCGAGATAGACTGAAAGTAGCCCAGTCCAGACAGAAGAGTTATGCCGACCCAAAACGCAAGGAGGTAACCTATGAAGTCGGAGACAGAGCATATCTACGAGTATCACCCTTACGAGGAGTGAAACGTTTTGGAGTTAAAGGAAAGCTAGCCCCGAGGTTTGTAGGACCATACCGAGTATTGGAACGTATGGGTGAAGTTGCCTACAAGTTGGAATTGCCCGAAGGACTGTCAGGAGTTCATGATGTGTTTCATGTTTCCCAGTTGAAGAAGTGCCATGCGGAGATGGCTGATATTTCTCTAAGAGATACAGTGCCCCTAGAAGCAATTCAATTGGATAGTGATCTAACCTACGAGGAGAAACCCGTCAAGATTCTCGAGTTTGCCAGCCGAGTTACACGCAACAAAGTTATCAAGTTTTGCAAAGTTCAGTGGAGTCACCATACCGAAGATGAAGCCACCTGGGAGCGCGAAGAAGACCTCCGGAAGGACCACCCGCACCTGTTTTCTAGCCAACCCGAATCTCGAGGGCGAGATTCATCTTAAGGGGGGTAGGTTTGTAACATCCCAAATTTTTAATTTGGAATGTTATACATAGGTCATCCATGCATATCATATTTTTATTGCATTTCGTTTTGCGATCCTCGAAAATTCTAAGCAACTCAAGGACCCACGGAGAGAGTTGGGGATTTCACCGTTTTCATATTTGAATTTTCTCAAATATTGAAACAGGGATCAATTTGGTTTAACTATTTTTCTCTCCGAAAATATTTCATATTAAAAATATATGAGAGGAGATAATATGACTTCTCCAAAATAAATGGAATATTGGAGGAAAAATATTAAAATCAAATAAATATTTTATTTGGATTTTTATTGCAATTTTATTTGGATTTAGAAAAATATGCATTTTTCAAAATTGCATTAGAGTCCCAAATAAATGTTTACCTTGTCCGGGAGATTTTTAGAGGACGGGGAAAATTTATTTCGGGAATTTTGGAGTCCGTTTAGTATTTCTTTTATTTGTTTTTCTGCGCGGAATTATTAAAAAAAAAAAAACTCCGCCGGACCGAACTGGGCCGAAGCCCAGCCGGCCCAGCAGGCCGCCGCCGCCTTCGCGTCCCGTGCCGGAGACGGACTCGCCGGAGGAGTCCGCCGCCGCCGCGCCTCCGCCCCGTCGCCCCCTCGCCCAAGCCACCCCCTCCCCCCTTAAAAAGCTGACCCGGGGCCCCCCCTGGAGCCCCAAGCCGCCGCCGCCGCCCGCCGCCGCCTGCCCTCGCCGCGCCGCCGAGCCGCCGCGCCGCCTGCCCTCGCCGCGCCAGCCGCCGCCGCTCGCTGCCGCTACCGCCGCGCCGCCTCGCTCGCCGCCGAGCCGCCGCACGCCGCCGCCGCCCGCGTCGCGCCGCCCCGTTGCCTCGCCGCCGCCGCTGCCCGCCGGAGCCCCGCCGGAGGTAGCCGCCGCCGCCTCGGTTTTCGCGAGAAAACCGATCGGTTTTGTTTAAACCCTAGATCTAGGTTCGGTTTTTTTTTAATACCGGTTTATTCTTTTAGATCGGTTTTCCGTCGGTTTAGTTATTTAGCGGACGTTCGTCCGTACGTTCGTTTTAACGAACGGTTTTCACCGTTTAACCGCAGACAGCGAACGTTCGTTCGTTAGCCTGTTCGTTAGTTTTCTTTTTCTCGGATTTTCCGCGATTATTTTCGATCGCGATTTCTGATCCAATTTTCGTTTTAGTATAACTTTTCGCTCGTTTGTCGGAATCAGGCGATTCAAGCGCCTAGATCTTCGTCTCGAAGCCCTCTTTCTGTTTAACCAACTTAAACAAGTTTTTGCTACTGTAAAATTTGACTTTAGTCCAGATTAGTAATCGAAGCTTGTTTCTTTCGCAGTTTGAGTTTCGTTGCTCCGTTTGATTTGATTCTTTTTGCAAACCGGAGTTCTTCAGTTGAACTTTCTGGTTAGGTCTTCTCATTTGGATTTTACCTGTGCATCTTCGCTTGATTGCTTATGTATGCTATTGTTTGTTTGCGATAGAGTACCCGGAGTGCGAAGCGTGCTACTACGAGTCCCTAGGATTTGCAGATCGTCAGCAAGGCAAGTAACACATTGATCATACTTCTTCATTACCCAGTTTTTATGCATTAGTTTCGACCCTCAAATATTGCATGATTAGGATGTGATTAACTGGTGGGTAATGGGAAGTAGATGATGAGGTAGAACCTATTGCCCTTTTATTATAAAACCCTTGGGAGTTACTTCCACGCTATGCTTATGTTGCCATGCTATGCTCGTAGACGTGGATTGGGTTTAAGTGTATCCATGACAGATGTGAGATTTTTAATTAATGGTTCAACTTAAGGTGGCAACTTTAATACACATCTGGGTGGATTGCTTGTTTGGGCACCTGGGGATATACCAGTGTTGTCCTAGGAGATCCCGGGGATATACCGTGTGATCCTCCTACGGTCCGCCACCCAGGCTCAAAGGGATCATAAGATTATTCATGCTAGAAACTTCCGTGTGCAGCCACAAGCTATTATGGGCTCTAGCATAGTTGAGTATGTTACATGACCTCTTTCAGTGGTAGGCTAGCAGATGTAGGGGAAAGTAGGTGTAACTGTCTACCCAGAGTAAAGAGTAAATGTTTCTGAAAGACTGTGTCTCGGTCATCCGTTTCTCAAACACCATGTAGTGCGAGAAATCCAACGGAGGAGATCGAGTCTTGTGGGAAAAGTGCACAAACCTCTGCAGAGTGTACAAACTAATCATGATTAGCCGTGTCCCCGGTTATGGACATCTTGAGTATCTGGTTCTTGGATTTTCATATTGAATCCCATCACTCTAAATTAATTTGTTGGGATTAACGATTACTTTTAATTGGGATTGAGAGGGGGATTTACCTTCTCAATGTTCAACAACCACCATGATAGTTAAATAAAATATATTCCTTTGTTGTAGGGAAAAAATTGGCTTTTCGCAAAACAGTATAACCCTAGAGCTTTTCCACCAGCCAAATATGCATGTAGTATTAGCAATTATTCTGTTCATTGCTCTACTGTGTTATATTGCCAGCATATTCCATGTGCTGACCCGTTTCGGGCTGCAACGTATCATGTTGCAGACTTTTCAGACGAAGAGTAAGGTGTGCTAGGTCGTTGTCGTGCACTCAGCTATGCCGTTGGAGTTGATGGACTCACTTTATCTTCCAAGCCTTCCGCTGTTATCTTATTTAGATGGCCTTAAGCCATATTTATTGTAATCGGTTCTCTTTTGAGACATTCGATGTAATAAGTGTGTGATTGCACTCTGTTATAAATCCTTCGAGTACTGTGTGTGTCAGCATTACCGATCCAGGGATGACACTTGAACACAGAGATTCGATCCATTCGGATCGGGTCGCTACAGAGATGGTATCAGAGCACACGCTGACTGTAGGACACGACCACTAAGAAAAGCCATAGGTCACTCTTCTCTACTCATTTCTGACTTCTCTCCATCTTCTATTCTCTAGGATGGCAGACTCAAGGTACAAGTTTACACAACCGGATGAAGACACACCTTTTGGACGACACTTGAAGGAAGTCACTAGGTACCTGAACATCGGAATACCAAGCTTCACCGGGACCTACACCGCCACTGTACCAGAAGAGGAGCGTTGGATGATTCGAGTTCAAATTCCAGGAAGGACATTCACGCCAGTTACGGAGCCCATAGAGTTTTCCTTTGATGCACCAACCTGGAGTCTAGGAAAGAGCATGGCAGCCCACATCGCCATGGGACGCATCGGCGAAGTGTATCACAAGGATCTTAAGGACACGATCTACCAGTTATGTGGGCGCCGAGATGAGCAATGGGAGATGATCAGCACCCGGAGGGACAGGTCCATTGCAGCTTTCATCCAGGAGTTAAACCAGCACATTCATCGACAGGAGAACCAGATGTGTGCAAGCATGATAGATTTGAAGAAGGTGATGACCAGGAACATGGAGCTAGAAGAGGAACTCAAGTCTACACGCGATGGATACGAGGAGGAAATCGCAATACTAGTGGAGAAGAATGACGACCTGACAAGGAAACTAGGAGTATTCATGGGAGACCCCGCGCCCGGAGAAGAAGACGACGAACCTGAGGAAATTCGATCTGAAGACTACATCATCATCGACGACACCGACTCCGACCCCGACAGTAGTGATGATGATTATGAAGACGAAGCTGGAGCGGATATCATGGAGTCTTCCACCGATCAAAATTTCTAGATGACCACCATATTATCATTAGTGTTTTCCCCATGTAAATAGTAATAGTCCGAGCACTTTTGTAACGGTAGTTAGATCGATTGTATGCTCTTGCTTGAATTGAGTGGTGTGTTATGAATGTGTTTGTCTTATGTGCATATGGGTAGTGCTTTCTCACTAGACCTTACTCTATTCTAATCTCTTCCCTCTAAACCCATCAGATGCCTCCGAGACGCGACACCGGATTTGTTTTCCCACCGGAGCTCACTCAGTTGATTCAACAGCAGAATACCCTGATGCAGCTACTAGTTCAGAACCAAGGCAACAACAACAACAACAACAACCCACCGCCACCACCACCAGTTGACAACTTAGCCCGTTTTCTGAGGTTGCAGCCGCCGGTGTTTTCCAGTAGCACCGAGCCAATAGTTGCGGATGACTGGCTACGCAGGATTGGAAGGGAGTTGACCACCGCAGGATGCACAGACGCTGAGAAGGTGCGTTTTGCCACACATCAATTGGATGGACCCGCCGCCTCATGGTGGGAAAATTACATAGCCACATTCCCTATAGCCAATGTCACTTGGGATCAGTTTCAGCAAGCTTTCCGCACTGCACATGTCTCAGCAGGAGCTATGAGCATGAAGAAGCGTGAGTTTCGCAACTTACGCCAGGGAAACCGTACCGTGGGGCAGTACGTGGATGAGTTCAGTAAATTAGCTCGCTATGCCCCGGATGATGTGGCCACTGATGCCGCGAAGCAGGAGAAGTTTATGGAAGGGTTGAATGATGAGCTGAGTATGCAGTTGATGGTGGCAACATTCAACAACTACCAGGAGTTGGTAGACAAAGCTCTTATGATTGAAGGGAAGCAGCAGCAGATTGATAGCCGCAAGAGGAAGTATGGACAAGGGAAGTTCAACTCAGGAGCTCAGCAGAAGCCCCGGTTCACCCCGAACTCGGGAGGGCTTGTTCATAACCATGGAGGTCATAACCACAATGGAGGAAGTTCACACAACCATAATGGCCACCAGAATGGAAATGGACATGGAGCAGGCAGTAATCAGAACCGCTCTAACCCAGCCACACCCGCCAAGAAGGATCAAAGCCACGTTACCTGTTTCAAGTGCGGGAAGACTGGACATTATGCCAACGAATGTCCAGAATTGAAGAACGGCAATGGTAATGGAAGCGCTGGGAAGAAGCCCAATCCATTCAACCGAGGACAAGTGAACCACGTGAACGTGGAGGAGGTTGAGGAGCAGCCTGATGCAGTTATCGGTAAGTTTTTGGTTAAGTCTTTTACTGCAATTGTTCTTTTCGATACTGGTGCATCGCATTCATACATATCAAGGGGATTCGTGGATAAGTATAAGTTGCCCACTAAGGTACTTAGGACACCCATGTTAGTAAGATCACCCGGTGCGGAGTATATGGCAAGACAAGGATGCTTTCAGATGCCATTGATCATTGGAAGTCATGTTTTCCCCTCAGACCTGATAGTTTTGAAGTCACAAGGATTGGATGTGATACTAGGCATGGATTGGCTATCGATGTATGGAGGAAGCATCGATTGTGCGAGTAAGTCGATTTCGCTTACCACCCCGGAGGGAAAAAGGATCAAGTATGTATCTAGGCATGTGCCTAGAAGGAGCCAAGTAAATTCTCTCACGGGAGTTGTTCAGGAGGAGGTGCCTATTGTGAAAGATTACCCGGATGTATTTCCAGAGGAGTTACCAGGCATGCCGCCGGATCGAGACATTGAATTCTTGATAGAGTTGTTGCCAGGCACCGGACCAATATCAAAGAGACCATACCGGATGCCCGCAAATGATCTGGAGGAGATTAAGAAGCAGATCAAGGAATTATTGGAGAAAGGTTACATTCGATGAAGTTCATCACCGTGGGGAGCCCCAGTGCTCTTAGTTGAGAAGAAGGATGGATCCTTGAGAATGGTTGTTGATTATCGCGCATTGAATGAAGTGACGATTAAGAACAAGTACCCACTGCCAATGATTAATGATTTGTTTGATCAGTTGCAAGGAGCTAAAGTGTTCTCCAAGATCGATCTTAGATCAGGGTATCACCAGCTGAAGATCCGAGAACAGGATATACCTAAGACAGCCTTCACCACCCGGTATGGGCTATATGAGTACACAGTTATGTCATTTGGATTGACTAATGCCCCTGCCTATTTCATGAGTATGATGAACAAGGTGTTCATGGAGTTCTTGGATAAGTTTGTCGTGGTGTTCATTGATGATATCTTGGTATACTCAAAGAATGAAGAGGAGCACAAGGAGCATCTGCGTTTAGTTCTCGAGAAGCTCAGGGAACATCAGTTGTATGCCAAGTTCAGCAAATGTGAGTTTTGGTTGAAGGAAGTTGGATTTCTTGGACATGTTATATCGGGCGAAGGTATAGCAGTAGACCCCACTAAGGTTCAGTCTGTCACTGAGTGGTTGGCACCCACCTCAGTAGGGGAGATCCGCAGTTTTCTTGGACTTGCAGGATATTATCGGAGATTTATCGAGAATTTTTCCAAGATTGCGAGGCCTATGACGGAGTTACTGAAGAAGGACACTAAGTTCAAATGGACAGATGAATGTGAGGCAAGTTTTCAGGAACTGAAGAAACGTTTGGTTACAGCCCCAGTTCTGATTCTGCCAGATATACGCAAGGATTTCCAAGTGTATTGCGACGCTTCTCGCTTAGGACTGGGAGGAGTACTTATGCAGGAAGGAAGAGTTGTTTCATATGCCTCACGTCAGCTTCGGCCGCATGAGTTGAATTATGCCACGCATGACTTGGAGTTAGCAGCTGTAGTTCATGCACTTAAGACTTGGAGACATTTTCTTATTGGGAATCGTTGTGATGTGTACACGGATCACAAGAGCTTGAAGTATATTTTCACTCAGAAGGAGCTGAACCTCAGGCAGAGGAGATGGTTGGAACTTATAAAGGATTATGATATGAAGTTGCATTATCATCCAGGAAAAGCCAATGTCGTAGCAGACGCTTTGAGCCGGAAGAGTTATGTCAATACCCTCAAAAGCGGAGGTTTACCAAAGGGGTTATCCGAAGATCTCAGGGAGTTTCGTTTGGGGTTAGTCCCTAGAGGTTTTGTCGCAGTTATGGAAGTTCAGTCAACATTATTGGGAAGGATTCGAGAAGCTCAGGAAGAGGACAAAGAAATTGCCGAGATAAAGAATAGAATGCGCAAAGGAAAAGCCCAAGGTTTTCGTGAAGATGAGCGCGACACCTTATGGTTTGAGGACCGTGTGTATGTACCCAATAATGCCGAGATCAGGAAGTTGATACTACAGGAGGCTCATGACTCGCCATACTCGATACACCCCGGAAACACCAAGATGTATTTGGACTTAAAAGAGCGTTTCTGGTGGACGGGTATGAAGAGGGATATTGCTGAGTATGTAGCCGTATGTGATGTATGTCAGAGAGTGAAGGCAGAGCATCAGAAGCCCGCAGGATTGCTACAGCCTATGCCAATACCCGAATGGAAGTGGGATAAGCTTGGCATGGATTTCATCACCGGATTACCCAGGACCCGATCAGGATATGATTCTATCTGGGTAGTAGTGGATCGGTTGACCAAAGTAGCTCACTTTATCCCAGTGAAAACCACATATACGAGTGCGAAGTTGGCCAAGCTATATATGACCAGGATCGTATGTCTGCATGGAGTTCCGAGGACCATCGTATCAGATAGAGGAACCCAGTTTACTTCAAAGTTTTGGCGCCAACTACACCAGACATTGGGAACCAGGCTAGAGTTTAGTACAGCTTTTCATCCGCAGACAGATGGACAGACCGAGAGAGTCAATCAAATTCTGGAGGACATGTTAAGAGCTTGTGCGCTAGATTATGGATCTAGTTGGGATGACAATTTGCCCTACGCGGAGTTCTCATACAACAACAGCTACCAAGCCAGTTTGAAGATGGCACCTTTCGAGGCTTTGTATGGAAGGAGGTGCAGAACACCGTTGATGTGGGATGAAGTTGGAGACCGTCAGTTGTTTGGACCGGATTTGATTAAGGAATCCGAAGAGAAGGTTAAGCTGATTCGAGATAGACTGAAAGTAGCCCAGTCCAGACAGAAGAGTTATGCCGACCCAAAACGCAAGGAGGTAACCTATGAAGTCGGAGACAGAGCATATCTACGAGTATCACCCTTACGAGGAGTGAAACATTTTGGAGTTAAAGGAAAGTTAGCCCCGAGGTTTGTAGGACCATACCGAGTATTGGAACGTATGGGTGAAGTTGCCTACAAGTTGGAATTGCCCGGAGGACTGTCAGAAGTTCATGATGTGTTTCACGTTTCCCAGTTGAAGAAGTGCCATGCGGAGATGGCTGATATTTCTCTAAGAGATACAGTGCCCCTAGAAGCAATTCAATTGGATAGTGATCTAACCTACGAGGAGAAACCCGTCAAGATTCTCGAGTTTGCCAGCCGAGTTACACGCAACAAAGTTATCAAGTTTTGCAAAGTTCAGTGGAGTCATCATGCCGAGGAGGAAGCTACCTGGGAGCGCGAAGAAGACCTCCGGAAGGACCACCCACACCTATTTTCTAGCCAACCCGAATCTCGAGGGCGAGATTCATCTTAAGGGGGGTAGGTTTGTAACATCCCAAATTTTTAATATGGAATGTTATACATAGATCATTCACTGCATATCATATTTTATTGCATTTCGTTTTGCGATCCTTGAAAATTCTAAGCAACTCAAGGACCCACGGAGAGAGTTGGGGATTTCACCGTTTTCATATTTGAATTTTCTCAAATATTGAAACAGGGATCAATTTGGTTTAACTATTTTTCTCTCCGAAAATATTTCATATTAAAAATATATGAGAGGAGATAATATGACTTCTCCAAAATAAATGGAATATTGGAGGAAAAATATTAAAATCAAATAAATATTTTATTTGGATTTTTATTGCAATTTTATTTGAATTTAGAAAAATATGCATTTTTCAAAATTGCATTAGAGTCCCAAATAAATGTTTACCTTGTCCGGGAGATTTTTAGAGGACGGGGAAAATTTATTTCGGGAATTTTGGAGTCCGTTTAGTATTTCTTTTATTTGTTTTTCTGCGCGGAATTATTTAAAAAAAAAACTCCGCCGGACCGAACTGGGCCGAAGCCCAGCCGGCCCGGCAACGCCGCCGCCTCCGCTCGCGCGCGCCCCGTGCCCGAGCCGGACTCCGCCGGAGTCCGGGACGCCGCCGCCTCGTCGCCCCCTGCCCCAAGCCACCCTGCCCCAGCCCTCTTTCTGTTTAATCAACTAAAACAAGTTTTTGCTACTGTAAAATTTGACTTTAGTCCAGATTAGCAATCAAAGCTTGTTTCTTTTGCAGTTTGAGTTTCGTTGCTCCGTTTGATTTGATTCTTTTTGCAAACCGGAGTTCTTCAGTTGAACTTTCTGGTTAGGTCTTCTCATTTGGGTTTTACCCGTGCATCTTCGCTTGATTGCTTATGTATGCTATTGTTTGTTTGCGATAGAATTCCCGGAGTGCGAAGCGTGCTACTACGAGTCCCTAGGATTTGCAGATCGTCAGCAAGGCAAGTAACACTTTGATCATACTCTTCTATACCCAGTTTTTATGCATTAGTTTTATCCTCAAACACTACATGACTAGGATGTGATTAACTTGTGGGTATTGGGAAGTAGATGATGAGGTAGAACCTATTGCCCTTTTATTATAAAACCCTTGGGAGTTACTTCCACGCTATGCTTATGTTGCCATGCTATGCTCGTAGACGTGGATTGGGTTTTGAGTGTATCCATGACAGATGTGAGATTTTAATTAATGGTTCAACTTAAGGTGGCAACTTTAATACACATCTGGGTGGATTGCTTGTTTGGGCACCTGGGGATATACCAGTGTTGTCCTAGGAGATCCCGGGGATATACCGTGTGATCCTCCTACGGTCCGCCACCCAGGCTCAAAGGGATCATAAGATTATTCATGCTAGAAACTTCCGTGTGTAGCCACAAGCTATTATGGGCTCTAGCATAGTTGAGTATGTTACATGACCTCTTTCAGTGGTAGGCTAGCAGATGTAGGGGAAAGTAGGTGTAACTGTCTACCCAGAGTAAAGAGTAAATGTTTCTGAAAGACTGTGTCTCGGTCATCCGTTTCTCAAACACCATGTAGTGCGAGAAATCCAACGGAGGAGATCGAGTCTTGTGGGGAAAAGTGCACAAACCTCTGCAGAGTGTACAAACTAATCATGATTAGCCGTGTCCCCGGTTATGGACATCTTGAGTATCTGGTTCTTGGATCATCATATTGAATCCCGTCACTCTAAATTAATTTGTTGGGATTAATGATTACTTTTAATTGGGATTGAGAGGGGGATTTACCTTCTCAATGTTCAACAACCACCATGATAGTTAAATAAAATATATTCCTTTGTTGTAGGGAAAAAAATTGGCTTTTCGCAAAACAGTATAACACTAGAGCTTTTCCACCAGCCAAATATGCATGTAGTATTAGCAATTATTCTGTTCATTGCTCTACTGTGTTATATTGCCAGCATATTCCATGTGCTGACCCGTTTCGGGCTGCAACGTATCATGTTGCAGACTTTTCAGACGAAGAGTAAGGTGTGCTAGGTCGTTGTCGTGCACTCAGCTATGCCGTTGGAGTTGATGGACTCACTTTATCTTCCAAGCCTTCCGCTGTTATCTTATTTAGATGGCCTTAAGCCATATTTATTGTAATCAGTTCTCTTTTGAGACATTCGATGTAATAAGTGTGTGATTGCACTCTGTTATAAATCCTTCGAGTACTGTGTGTGTCAGCATTACCGATCCAGGGATGACACTTGAACACAGAGATTCGATCCATTCGGATCGGGTCGCTACATTGTAGTACTGCAAGCACTTATCTGATAGGAATTCTGTCAAGCCGGTGTTGTGCACGTACATATAAAATTCTTCCTTGAAATTGGCTTGATTCATGAAATAGTCCGACGGCCATTCGCAAGGTTGCACTAGAGTTTCCCTTGGTGGTTCGAGGTCCAGCTCACGTAGAGCGAGCCTTGGGGATTTCTTGCTCGAGGAACTACCTTGGAACATCTTCCTAAACATTTTCTCCCTCTGAAAATTTCTGAAATTTTTAGTGACTCAAAATAAAAGTGAACAAAACTCAACAAAATTGATAGCAACTACTCCTATAAGTGTCTAGAGGCTATATCATGCACCAAAACTAGTTTGACACATATAAATTTGACATGCAAGCTCAAGAACATGGTCACCAATAGTTGCTAAATGTGCAAATAATAAACCACTAGAACAGAAACTAATTGGACCAACGGAGGAGTCACATACCGATGAACAATCCCACAAAATAGTTTCGGAAACGGAGTTCCGAGCAAGGAGATCGAAAATGGCAGCAAAATGAGCAAGAACACGGGTTTGAACAGGTTGGTGATTTTTTCTGGAGGAAGAAGAAGAGCATGGGTGGCAGCAATAAGTGAGGGGGCCTATGTGGGCCCCACAAGATTGCTGGGCACGCCCAGGGGGCGCGCCCTGTGAGCTTGTGGCTCACAGGTGCACTGATACGTCTCTGTCGTATCTACTTTTCCTAACGCTTTTGCTCTTGTTTTGGACTCTAATTTGCATGATTTGAATGAAACTAACCCGGACTGACGCTATTTTCAGCAGAACTACCATGGTGTTTTTTTGTGCAGAAATGAAAGTTCTCGGAATGGAACGAAACTTTTTGGAGAATTATTTTGCAAATAAAGAAAAATACTGGAGCCAAGAACCACCAGAGGGGGGCCCCTGGTTGAGCACAACCCACCAGGGCGCGCCAGCCCCTCCAGGCACGCCCAGGTGGGTTGTGCCTAACTGGTGGCCCCGCAGACCCTAATTCCGACGCTATAAAATCCTATTTTTGGAGAAAAAAAATCAGGGAGAAAGTTTCATCACGTTTCACGATACGGAGCCACCGCCACCTCCTGTTCTTCATCGGTAGGCTAGATCTGGAGCCCGTTCGGTGCTCCGAAGAGGTGAATCTTCGGTCTTCGTCATCACCAACCCTTCTCCATCGCCAATTCCATGATGCTCCCCACCGGGAGGTAGTAATTCCTTCGTAGGCTCGCTAGTCGGTGAGGAGTTGGATGAGATTCATCATGTAATCAAGTTAGTTTTGTTAGGGCTTGATCCCTAGTATCCATTATGTTCTGAGATTGATGTTATTATGACTTTGCCATGCTTAATGCTTTTCACTAGGGCTCGAGTGCCATGATTTCAGATCTGAACCGTTTATCTTTTCACCATTATATCTATGTTCTAGATCCGATCTTGCAATTCATATTCACCTATTACGTGTTATGATCCGTAAACCCCGGGGTGACAATAATCGGGATACTTTCCGGTGATGACCGTAGTTTGAGGAGTTCATGTATTCACTATGTGTTAATGCTTTGTTCCGGTTCCCTATTAAAAGGAGGCTTTAATACCCCTTAGTTTCCTTATGGACCCCGCTGCCACGGGAGGGTAGGACAAAAGATGTCATGCAAGTTCTTTCCATAAGCACGTATGACTATTTACGGATTACATGCCTACATTATATTTATGAACTGGAGCTAGTTTTGTATCGCCCTAGGTTATGACTGTTATATGATGAATATCATCCAACGAAATCACTGATCCAATGCCTATGAATTTTCCACATATTGGTCTTGCTAAGTTACAACTGCTGCTGTTAGTGTTACACTTGCTATAAAACCATTGCTATCACTGTTACCGTTACTGCTACTGTTATCACTACTATCAAAACTATCATATTACTGTGCTACTTATCACTTTGCTAGAGATATTTAATCTCCAGATGTGGTTGAATTGACAACTCAACTGCTAATACTTACAAATATTCTTTGGCTCCCCTTGTGTCGAATCTATAAATTTGGGTTGAATACTCTACCCTCGAAAATTGTTGCGATCCCCTATACTTGTGGGTTATCAAGACCTTTTTCTGGCGCCGTTGCTGGGGAGCAAAGCTATATTTATTGATTCACTTGGGATTATTATCTATTTATCACTATGAAGAATCTGAAGGATACAAAAACTAAGATCGTTCCCTCTAGGACGAGGGGAGGTAAGGAACTGTCATCACACCCTGCACTTGATTCACCTTCTATTTTGAGTAGACTTGCAACATCACCACATGCTATTAATCCTGATATGTCGCAAGTTATTGATGATGCTACTTCTGCTATGAATGCTACTCATGATGATGCTAGTACCTTGCTTGATGATAATATGCCACTAGGTGAATTTCTTGATGAACAAATTGCTAGAGCTAAAGATATTGAGAATGCTGAAACTGATGAAATTATTGAAACTGATGAAGTACTTGAAACTAAATTTTTTGAAACACCTATTAGGCTTAGCTCTCCTAGATATGAATTTCCTAAGATACCTGAAGGTTATGTTATGGATGAGGAGACAGCTAGAGATTTTGTTGCTTGCAATGATAGAGATGATCTTAAGAAATTATTATGCAAACTGAAAGAAAAATCTTTGAATGCTAGAATGAAATGTGATCCCAAGTTTGCTACTTCGCCTATCGTTGTTACTGATAAGGATTATGAATTCTCTGTCGACACAGAGTTAATTACTTTGGTTGAATCTGATCCTTTCGATGGCTATGAAACTTAAACTATTGTGGCACACCTTACTAAATTAAATGATATAGCCACCCTATTTGCTCATGATGAGAAGGTTCGCTACTACTATATTCTCAAATTATTTCTGTTCTCATTAAAGGGTGATGCTAAGATATGGTACAATACTCTTACTCCTGGTTGTGTGCGTAGTCCCCAGGAAACAAGCTGCCTTACAGGAAATATTTAATTTTCTGCAAATTGAAGAAGAGAGTCTCCCACAAGCTTGGGGGAGGCTTCTCCAATTGCTTAATGCTTTGCCTGAGCATCCACTTAAGAAAAATGAAATACTTGATATCTTCTATAATGGACTAACCGATGCTTCTAGGGACTTCCTAGATAGTTGTGCTGGTTGTGTTTTTAGGGAACAAACTGTTGAACAAGCTGAGGAATTATTGAATAATATATTGAAAAATTATGATGATTGGACTCTTCCTGAACCACCGCCTAAAACCACTCTGAAGAAGAGGGGTATCTTATATCTAAGTACTGAAGATATGCAGGAGGCAAAGAAAAGTATGAAGGAAACATGTGTTAAAGCAGAGGATGTTAAAAATTTACCTCCTATTGAAGAGATACATGGACTTGACACACCACCACCAAAGGTGGTAGAGGTAAATTCTTTAATGAAATTTGATGAAAGTGACATCCCTTATAATAAACATCCTAGTCAATGCCTTTATGAGTTTGACAACTACATTAGAAAACAAGATCACTTCAATGAAAATGTTATGAAACAATTGAAATACAATTCTAATATGATTGCTCGCTTGAGTGACTTGTTGTTTATAATTACTAATGATGTAAGAGGTGTAGGAAAACATGCTTCTATGGTTCAAACTCAACTAGAACAAGTTGCTAAATCTCAAAGAGAACTGCTTAGTGAAATGAATAATAATATGAAAGACTTTGCTGTTAGAGTAGCAACTAGAGGAGGCAAAATGACTCAGGAACCACTTTATCCTGGGGGACACCCTAAAAGAATTGAACAAGACTCTTAGAGAATTAACACTGATGCACCTAGTCCTTCTAAAAAGAAGAAGAAAAAGAAAAATGATAGGACTTTGCATACCTCTAGTGAACCTGAAGTAGAAAAACCTCCTGATAATAATAATGATGTTTCTATTTCTGATGCTGAAACTCAATCTGATAATGAACATTCATCTAGTGATAATGAAAAAGGTAATGATGATGTTCATGAAGACACTCAACCAGACAAAGATAAACAACCAGATAATGATGTTGAAATAGAACCAGCTATTGATCTTGATAACCCACAACCTAAAAATAAAAGATACGATAAACGAGACTTTGTTGCTAGAAAACATGGAAGAGAAAGAGAACCATGGGTTAAAAAACCCATGCCCTTTCCACCTAAATCAACTAAGAAAAAGGATGATGAAGAATTTGAACGCTTTGCTGAAATGCTTAGGCCAGTCTTTTTGCGCACTCGCTTGACTGATATTTTAAAGATGGCCCCTTATGCAAAATATATGAAAGACATCATCACTAATAAGAGAAAAATACCTGAAGATGAAATCTCCACCATGCTTGCTAATTATTCTTTTAGGATGGAGTACCTAAAAAACTTAGAGATCCAGGAATACCAACTATACCTTGCTCCATCAAAAGAAATTATGTTAAAACTGCTTTGTGTGATTTAGGAGCTGGTGTTAGTGTTATGCCTTTCTCCTTATATAAAAGTCTTGATTTGAATAAACTCACACCTACTGAAATATCCTTGCAAATGGCTGACAAATCAACTGCCATACCTATCGGTATTTGTGAGGATGTGCCCGTTGTTGTTGCAAATGTTACTATCTTAACTGACTTTGTTATACTTGAGATGCCCGAGGACGACAACATGTCGATTATCCTTGGTAGACCCTTTTTGAATACTGCAGGGGCTGTTATTAATTGCAATAAAAGCAAGTTCACTTTTAATATCAATGGTAATGAGCATACGGTGCACTTTCTGAAGAAACAATTCCAAGTGAATGGTATTAATGTTATTGAAAAATCTCCGACACTCACTATTGGAAGTTTTCAACTACCTCTAGTAACTTAGTGTTTTACGAAAGTTCTTCGGTTTCATGCTAATCGAAGGTGGTTGTTAATAAGACTTGATCAACCTTATTAATGGATCATTTTTGAGAGGTATGAAGTTGATGGATCTAGTAAGCACAACCTTCTGCTCCCAACTTTTATTTTTTGTTTTTCTTAGTTAAATAAAATAAAATGCCATGTTTTGTCTGTTTTCTGAATTTCCCGTCCAATAAAAATGACCTAAAAATAAAAGTTCTCAGAATGCCCTAAAAATTTAATACAATTTTTTTGTGATTATATCTGAATTTTTGGTGCAAATAGCATTAGAGGGGGGTGCACCTGGTGACCACAAGACACCAGGGCGCGCCAGCAGCCCCAGGCGCGTCCTGGTGGGTTGTGGTCCCCACGTGGGTCCCCTCACTTACTTCTTTAGCCCATGTCATCTCCTATCTCCAGAAAAAAATCACCATTGCTCTCTCTCTCTCGTGTTCTTGCTCTCAAACCCGCGGATTTCGATCTCTTTGCTCGAAGCTCCATTTCTGAAACTGTTTTTGGGGATTGCTACTTGGTATGTGACTCCTCCATTGCTCCAATTAGTTTTTGCTTTAGTGGATTATATTTTGAATAATTAGCTACTCTTGGTGCTGCTGTAGATGAGCTTGCATGTTGAATTCTTAGAGTTCTAAGTAGTTTGAATGCTTAATATGGCCTCTATGCACCCTCATGAGTAGTTTCTATCAATCTTGTGAAGTTTTGTTAACAAAAATTTTGTGTCCCAAATTTTTTCAGAAATTGTGCGCAAATAAAAATGCAATTCTTTAGGAGTTCTTCGAGGAAGAGGTCTACGGAGGCATCATCTAGTAGTGGCTTGATACGTTGGTCTTATATTGAACCAAGTGCAAGCGAAATGCGGGATGCGGCTATCAAATCATGCCTATGGCCGTGTAACAATTTCATGGTGAGCGCAGGTATTAAGGAAGAATTCGAGCAGTATGTTCACAACACCAAGCTCGGCCCCTACATAGAAGATAAGTGCACTCATCATCTCAACCTCACAGAAACCTTCACTAAGAAATTTAAATTTCATCCTCGTGAGTCTAGAGTTTCATTTAGTCTTTATGATCATCCATTTACTATGCCTCTAGAATTGTTTTGTGGTCTTTGTAAAATTCTATTTTGGGGTTCACTAGACGAGCCACCAAGATCTGAATATGAGTCATTTTTGGCTAATCTTTGCTACGGTGAGGATAGAGGAGTGACACAAGGTAGAATAAAAAGTATTCATTTCCCATCAATTCATTACTTTGCACTCTTTAATGGCAAATGCATCATAGGCAAGCAAGATTGTAGTACACTATGTGCTCCTGACTTGAGCCTCATACATACTGCTCTTACCGGTATTAAACGTTATAACCTTGGAGCGATTGTTGCACGCAGATTGCAACACAACGCTGGTAGTGGTTATTTTTATGGTGGGATTTATGCTTCTCGTTTAGCTAAAGAGGTTGATGTTACACCTCTGCCTTATGACCCCATCCTACCTACTCAGTACTTAGACTTTGATGCCATGAAACGTCATAAGTTCCTTACGGGCACAATCACTGATTATACATATAACTTGATGTTCGATAAAAAAAACTATTGTGCCTGTTGTTTTTCCTGTGCCTACTCTCTTTGATTATCACAGCAAAGGAAGGTATTATGTTCTTGAGAGCGAGGCCCGCACGCACAACACGGAGGTCGCGGCCGCTCGGCGAGTTGAGGAGGCTGCACCAAGAGCCTCCATGAGCTACCACTCTGACTATTATGCAGGCTGCAGATGGTGATTACTAAGCTAGGCCAAAAGCCTAAGCTTGGGGAGTACGTATTTCCACGGACATTATATTCATGTTCACACATTTCATTCCAGTTGTCGGTATTCACACTTTTTCATTGTATTATCCATGCTAGATTTATTTTCTCGCTTTCTTCTTGTGTGTTTGAAAAACTTTGAGAAAATCCCAAAAAAATGTTTCTTACTTATTTTCGGTTTTTCTTTCTAGTTTAGTTAGTTGTAGTATTAAAAAGAAAACCCAAAAAGATTTCCTTGTTCTTCTTTTGCTTGTTGGGAGCTTTCCCGTGTAAATAGTTTTTCTTGTTTTTGTTTTTCTTTCTCTTTAATTTGCTTTCTTCAAGAAAAACTAAAAACTCCAAAAATATTTCAGTGTGTGTTTCTCTGAAATTCTTTTCTTTTTATTGAGTCATACCAAGGAGAAGACCACGATGAAAATGTTGAGTGGCTCTCATATGCATTTCTATTGATCTAACAAAGAGCCCATATTACCTTGTCTTCTCCTTTTGAATAAAATTTTGCAGATTCTAGCTTAGTCCATGGCACTCTTGCACTATTATTATTTTCATATCATTAGGTCGTGCAAGTGAAAGACAATAATGACGATATTTGATGAACTGGTTGTGGCAGAGAGAAACGGGTATGAACTCAACTTGTTCTGTTTTTGTAAATATGTTTAACCTAGTATCCATGATTCAGCATATTATGATCAAACATGTTTGCAATGACAATTAGATATTATAGTTTCTCATGCCATGCTTAAGTAGCTAGGAGTGGATAATGATTTATCTTGGATGTCAACATGCATTAAAATGATTGTGATGTAGTATGATGATATGGTATCCTCCTCTGAATGTTTCAAGTGGCTTGACTTGGCACATGTTCATGCATGTAGTTGAATCAAAACCAACATAGCCTCTATGATATTTATGTTCATGGTGTCCATATCCTACTCATGCTAGTATTCAATGTTAATTATGCATAACGCATGTTCATGACCGTTTTCGCTCTCTAGCTGGCCGCTTCTCAACCTATTTGCTAGCCTTTGCCTGTACTAAGCGGGAATACTGCTTGTGCATCAAAATCCTAAAACCCAAGTTATTCCAGATGAGTCCACCATATCTACCTATATGCGGTATTACCCTGCCGTTCTAAGTAAATTTTCATGTGCCACCTCTAAAAACTTCAAATAAACTTCTGTTTTTGTGTGCTTGGATTGTTCATAGAGCGACAGGGGGTAGTCGATATCTTCCATGCTAAGCGGGTTATTCTCATGATGAGTGTTTATTCACTCATCCTTGCACGAGAGGGGCGGTAATAGGGATTCCTAGTCCCGAAATCAAAAATTGCAAATAATTAAACAAAACTCCCCCATGACTGATGTTAGTATGGACGGTACCCGTGGATTTAGCTAGCCGTGGAGTGTGTTTGTTGGTGGAGGGGGAGTAAACCTTTACTTTTATCGCTTGGGAACCGCCACTAATGTGTTTAGCATGGAAGATATTGATAACTTTTGGTCGTGATGTAAACAGGAAGGGTGCATTTCCCAAAATTACATTTATCTCTGTTTTAAAAACTCTGAGCTCTGGCACCACTGCAAATCCCTGCTTCCCTCTGCGAAGGGACTATCTATTTAATTTTATGTTGAGTCATCACCTTCTCAAAAAAGCGCCAGATCTAAGAGCACTATTATCATCCTCATGCATTGTGCATAGTTAATGTTGGATGCATCATGACTGGATCTTTTCTACCATGAATTACAATGTTTAGTCACTTCTTGAATTTTGGAGGTGCTCTGCATTTATGTTTTGCTGTCTCAGAAAGGGCTAGCGAGATACCATTGTTGTCATATTATATCACGGTTGTTTTGACAAAGTGTTGTCATTTGAGATATTTTATTATTGCTCGCTAGTTGCTTATGCCATTGATATGAGTTAATATAATTTTTATGAGTTATTGTTGACATGGTTAGTCATGATTGTTGCTGAAAACCTGGGTGCTACTTAAGCTTATTTATGTAAACAAGAACAAAAGTGTTCGTAAAAGTTTTCTTTTTCACTTTCAGTTTGTCAACTGAATTGCTTGAGGACAAGCAAAGGTTTAAGCTTGGGGGAGTTGATACGTCTCCATTGTATCTACTTTTCCTAACACTTTTGCTCTTGCTTTCGACTCTAATTTGCATGATTTGAATGAAACTAACCCGGACTGACGCTGTTTTTAGCAGAACTACCATGGTGTTGTTTTTGTGCAGAAATAAAAGTTCTCGAAATGGAACGAAACTTTTTGGAGAATTATTTTGCAAATAAAGAAAAATACTGGAGCCAAGAACCACCGGCTGGGGGCCCCTGGTTGAGCACAACCCACCAGGGCGCGCCACCCCCTCCAGGCGCGTCCAGGTGGGTTGTGCCCACTTGGTGGCCCCGCAGACCGTAATTCCGACGCTATAAAATCCTATTTTTGGAGAAAAAATCAGGGAGAAAGTTTCATCATGTTTCACGATACGGAGCTGCCGCCACCTCCTGTTCTTCATCGGGAGGCCAGATCAGGAGCCTGTTTGGTGCTGCGGAGAGGGGAATCTTCGGTCTTCATCATCACCAACCCTTCTCCATCGCCAATTCCATGATGCTCCCAACCGGGAGTGAGTAATTCCTTCGTAGGCTTGCTGGTCGGTGAGCAGTTGGATGAGATTCATCATGTAATCAAGTTAGTTTTGTTAGGGCTTGATCCCTAGTATCCATTATGTTCTGAGATTGATGTTGTTATGACTTTGCCATGCTTAATGCTTGTCACTAGGGCCCGAGTGCCATGATTTCAGATCTGAACCATTTATGTTTTCACCATTATATCTATGTTCTAGATCTGATCTTGCAAGTCATATTCACCTATTACGTGTTATGATCCGTAAACCCCGGGGTGACAATAATCAGGATACTTTCCAGTGATGACCGTAGTTTGAGGAGTTCATGTATTCACTATGTGTTAATGCTTTGTTCCAGTTCTCTATTAAAAGGAGGCCTTAATATCCCTTTGTTTCCTTATGGACCCCGCTGCCATGGGAGGGTAGGACAAAAGATGTCATGCAAGTTCTTTCCATAATCACGTATGACTATTTACGGATTATATGCTTACATTATATTTATGAACTGGAGCTAGTTTTATATCGCCCTAGGTTATGACTGTTATATGATGAATATCATCCAACGAAATCACCGATCCAATGCCTATGAATTTTCCACGTATTGTTCTTGCTAAGTTACTACTGTTGTTACTGTTACACTTGGTACAAAACATTGCTATAACTGTTACCGTTACTGCTACTGTTATCACTGCTATCAAAACTATCATATTACTGTGCTACTGATCACTTTGCTGCAGATATTTAATCTCCAGGTGTGGTTGAATTGACAACTCAACTGCTAATACTTACAAATATTCTTTGGCTCCCCTTGTGTTGAATCTATAAATTTGGGTTGAATACTCTACCCTCGAAAACTGTTGCGATCCCCTATACTTGTGGGTTATCATGCACCCCCCTGGGGTATGTTCAGTGCCACTATTTTTTAAATATTGTAGAAAAATCATATTAAATTTTCAGGGCATTTGGAGAACTTTGATTTTCTGGTCATTTTTTATTGCATGGATAATTCAGAAAACAACATAATCATAGCATTTCTACTTTATTAATTCTAAATAATAGAAAGTAAAAAGTGGGTACAGAAAGTTGTGTTTACTAAATTCATCGACCACATGCCCGTCAAAAGGAATCCATTAATAAGGTTGATCAAGTCTTATTAACAAACTTCTTCCGAATGACCACTGGTGCAGAGACGTGCTATACAAACGGTTTTTACCCCCTTTCTGCGACGGAGTTTTAAACCATCGCCTAGTGAGTGTGTGCTATAGGGGGGTCCTTCCCACACGACGAAACCGTCGGGGATAGGCCCTCCGGCCACACAGGCGGGGGCAAAATGAGCTCGTGTGCGATCGGGCGAGGCATCAAAGCCCAATCATTTCCGTTCATATGTACATCCCACACAGTGAATCCCAGAAAAACATTTCCATTTGTATGTATATCACACACAGGTTTTTGTGTGGAAATGTTTGTGCAAGGTGGCCTAATGCAAACAGTTCTCTGCCGGAAGCTATATGTGATTGTTAGTTGATCCAACACGCCTACTTTCTAGAAACCGTGTGGGTTGTTTGAGTTCATCGCCCACGGTGTTGTCTGAGTAACCGTCTACAATAGCAAACCCCAATAAGCAGGGTAATTAGCCTATTATTGATAATCGATGTAGTAACCAAATTGACATTTCTTATAAAACACACCAGATATTTCATATCCGTATAACGGCAACCAGGATTTCATAATCGAATTACATCAGATAGCTTCAGCACTCAGTTACGCCATTACACAACAGCACCAAGTTTCACATGCAACATCGAAAACCTTTGGAAAGTAGCATCATACACGGTAAATAGGCAAATGAATCTCATATGGGAAACTGCAGAAGTGGAAGGCAAATATTGAGCCTTCAGTGATGTTGAATGTCCTTGCAACTTTAGGCCAGTGGCTATGGATAATTGCCCGCCCAACCTTCATCCTCTTCAGGAAGACTTCAATATTGTATCATGGGTGTTGAATGAATACCTTCCTCGCCTCTTGACCATGCAGGTGGTTTGAGAGGTAATCATCGGTGAACTGCTTTGAAAAGTACTGAAAACAAAGATATGCATAAATCACTGTTATAAATTTTGAAATGGCGCAAGGGGTAAAAACAAGGTAAAAGAGTTAGTACCATCCTATAGTTGACTGATGTCTTCTTCATTGTGCAAACAAAGATCTTGCTGTTATTCGTCGCAAGTTTCTTCATCCTAACAATCTTTCCGAGTTTCTTGTCTTGACTGATATTCATAAACATCTCATTTGCCCATATGCAAAATGGGTTGTACAGTGGGTCTAAGCCCCTGACAGCAGGACCTACATGTGCAAGACCAAATTGTAAGAAACCTAAATATTAGAATGATTCCTGCAACTGCACAATAATGTGCTATTAGCGAAAGGACCATGCATGAGCAAACCTCGATGGTAAACCGCAGTGTCTCCCATTGTTTCCCTGCAACACATATAAGGAAGATCTTGATTTGGTTAACTGAGAGTTGCCATACTATCAGTAGAATATGTATTGAGTACAGCCAAATTCGATTTATTTCTCACATGCATAACAATACAAAATTGTACCCACAACAAATGAAAATCAAATTGCAGAATTGAACCAAACAGTTAAATGGACAGCAGACCAAATGAACCAAAACAGTTAACTGAGCACGACATTGCAGAATAGAAACATGTACTAGAAGATAAGACAGTTAACAAAACAAAGAATGCTTGAGAACAGTACTACGAAATGTAGCAATTATTGGACCAAACTATTAACTGAACATTACATTTCATAGGACCAAACTGTTAACTGAACATCAGATTGCATATTAACATTACAGAGGACAAATCACTAGAAGGCACTGGCGGTGGCCTCGAGAAAACAACACGAACTGTATTTTAAAGTAGACAACCACGTGGCGGCGTCGACGATGGCCTCGAAGACGAGGTGCTCCTCCAAGATCTGGCGGTCAGCACGCATGGCAGCCATAGCAACCTCGTGCGCGCGTGCGGCTGCGATTTTCTTCTCCGCTACCAGATGCTATGAGCTCCACGTTATACTGCGTGCAAAATGGCTGTGGGCGGCGCTTAATTGGAGGACGGGGCCAGTGATTTCGGCGGAAGGTGTCGCACCGTCAGTCGGGGCATGTGGGACGGGGAAGGAGGAGGATGGTGTGGGTGGGGTGTGGATTACCTGACCATATCGACGAGGCCCCGCAGCAAGAAGAAGGGTCGGCGGAGAGGAGGTCGCGCAGCAAGAAGAAGGGTCGCCGGCGAGGAGGCGACGCTGCAAGAAGAAGGGTCGCCGGCGAGGAGGCTGAGCTACCAGTAAGCAGCAGTGAAGGTTTGAACTTGGAAAGCAAGGAGTAACAGTGGAAATGTGGCTTTTGGTGGGAGGGAGGGGGCGGGGAGATAGATATTTCCGCAGTGGCATAAAAATTTTGCTCGGTGCCGCGAGAAACTGGCGCACAAGTGTGGTTCAAGCGCGGGCGGTGGACTGTAGGCGACGAAGCTTCCTGCTTAAGCTAGACAAGACGGTGCGCCAAGATATTTTATATCGCATCCCACACGATTCTTGCTAGTAAACTGTTTGTGGTATACCTAATTTTTTCATTGTGTTTTGAAAGACAAAATGGTGTTACGGAGGGAAAGGATGGTGTTTGAATTGCTAGAACATTTATCTACAGTGAACATGCAACTAAATGAGTGTCGTGTTTAAATTTGGAATTATTCCGGGTTCGTTTGGCATTTTTATGCATTAATTGAGTTTCTAGGCATTTAATGTGCATAATTCAAATTTGAACTACAAGCACATGCTCTAGTGCACCAAAGTTTGTTGAAAAATTACATGTGTGTCTTTGGGTGAATTTATAGGTCCCATGCAAGAATGGGAATGAAATTCAAACATCTGGGCGTCGTGGCTCGGCCGGGAACATTGAGAAACTTGGTTTTTAAATTCCTGTAAATTCAAAACTCGCCTGAAAATCATGAAACTTGGCATGGTGTCATTTCATGGCACCAACATGCTGTGGTATAAACATTGGCCACATTTGGACAAGTTTTGGTATAAGCTTTTTGCAAACCGGAGCTTCTCTCGAGAAGACTCGTGGTTCCCGAGGGGGGACGTGTCACCTTTGTGTGCGAAACGATATACCCTGCCCCCCCCCCCTTGATTTTTTACAGAGGCAACATAGAACTATATGAGTGCCATGTTAAAATTTGGAATTATTCCGGGTTCGTTTGGCCTTTTTTATACATTAATTGAATTTCTGGGCATTTAATGTGCATAATTCAAATTTGAACTACAAGCACATGCTCCAATGCACCAAAGTTGGTTGAAAAATCACATGTGTGTCCCTGGGTGAATTTCTAGGTCCCATGCAAGAAATGGGAATGAAATTCAAACATCTGGGCGTCGTGGCTCGGCCGAAAATATTGAGAAACTTGGTTTTTTAATTCCTGTAAATCCAAAACACGCCTGAAAATCATGAAACTTGGCAATGTCATGACATGGCACCAACATGTTGTGGTAATTTTTTGGCCGAATTGGGACAAGCTTTGGTATAAGCTTCTTGCAAACCGGAGCTTCTCTCAAGAAGGCTCGTGGTTCCGAGAGGGAACGTGTCACCTCCGTGTGCGAAACGACATACACTGCCTTCTCCCATCTTAATTTTTTTTACACAGGTAGCTTAGACCAAATAGGAGTTTCATGCTAAATTTTGGAATTATTCCGGATTCGTTTGGCCTTTTTTATACATTAATTGAATTTCTAGGCATTTAATGTGCATAATTCAAATTTGAACTACAAGCACATGCTCCAGTGCACCAAAGTTGGTTGAAAAATCACATGTGTGTCCTTGGGTGAATTTCTAGGTCCCATGCAAGAAATGGGAATGGAATTCAAACATCTGGGCGTCGTGGCTCGGCCAGAAAAATTGAGAAACCTGGTTTTTTAATTCCTGTAAATCCAAAACACACCTGAAAATCATGAAACTTGGCATGGTGTCATGACATGGCACCAACATGTTGTGGTAATTTTTTTGGCCAAATTGGAACAAGCTTTGGTATAAGCTTCTTGCAAACCGAAGCTTCTCTCAAGAAGGCTCGTGGTCCTGAGAGGGAACGTGTCACCTCCATGTGCGAAACGACATATACTGCCTTCTCCTGCCTTGATTTTTTTACACAGGCAGCTTAGACCAAATAGGAGTTTCATGCTAAATTTTGGAATTATTTCGGGTTCGTTTGGCCTTTTTTATACTTTAATTGATTTTCTAGGCATTTAATGCACATATTTCAAATTTGAAGTACAAGCGCATGCTCCAGTGCGCAAAAGTTAGTTGGAAAATCATTTATGTGTACTTGGACGAATTTCTAGGACCCATGCAAGAAGTGGGAATGGAATTCAAACATCTGGGCGTCTTGGCTCGGCCGGAAACATCGAGAAACTTGGTTTTAAAATTCCCGTAAATCCAAAACTCGCCTGAAAATCATGAAACTTGGCATGGTGTCATGACATGGCACCAACATGCTGTGGTAAATTTTTTGTCCGATTTGCGAAGGCGCACACATTAACAATCAACAAAGTCATTTTAGAACAAGTGCTGTCATGTTACAAATCAGAAACACAAGTACTATTGAAACCGTGGGCGTTCTACTTACCATTTACGTGCCGCCACACGTCCCTTTTTTTTCTTGGCTAGGAGGTGCCGTGCGGGGTAGTTATTTGAGTATGGGAGACATGCGATCAGACCCCTGCACATGCTCAGCGGGAGGAGAGCCCTTTGACCTCTATCCGCCGCCCACCTCCCTCTCAACGTCTTTATTAATGGCGCCCGAGCCCCTGTTTCATGGCGTGGCTATGTCTCACTCGACTGAGATTTAAGAGAGAAAAAAGAAAATTTGAAAAGAAAGTTTTGCACGGATCTTGATGTAAGATCTGACGGACCTATATAGCATCGACTGCGACTTATAGCAAGACTGATGAATATAAGGACGATGACAGTGGATAATAATTGTCTTGCATATTTATGAAGATAATTAAAAAAGCCACATGCGGCAACGCCCGAAATACACAAGGGCAAAAGAAGAAGGAAGACAACGATCTGGCTCGTTGATCTCTACTTTCTTGATGTGTTGCTGCAGGCTGCGGGAACTAGTCTCCACGGCGAGTGGCGATCAGCTCTTTCGTGTCCTCAAGACGCTGCTTGAGAGCATCCACAGATTCCTCCACCAGCCTTTGGCGCTCGATGCGGAGCATGGCATTCTTGTCCATAAGTTTCTTGACGATGACGCCGGTCCTCTGCAACAAGGCAGTGGTCTCCTCGTGCTGCTTCGTCATTCCGGCGATCTTCGCCCTCAGCAGGTCGCGCTCTGTGCGGAGCTTCGCCTTGTCCTTCCCTAGTCCCCGGATGACGCTGGTAGCCTTTTCAAATGAGGCATTCATCTCGTCCTGCTGCTTCATCCAGTCGGAGATCCGACCCATCAGGTCATCGAGCATAGCGCGCATGCGCCTGTGACAGTCCTCGCCTGCCCGTGAGACATTTTCCCAGGCCGCCGCAGTGCGGGAGGACATCTATACTGCATTCGCGGCGCGGTGGGACATCTCTCCTACTTCCGCGGAGCGGCCGGACCAATCTACTGCATCGACGGCGCAGCGGGACCTCTGTGCTGCTTCGACGGCATGGCGGGACCTCTGTGCTACTACGGCCGCGCGGCAGGACATGTCGGCTGCTTTCGCGGTGAGGTGGGACATCTCTCGTGCTTCCGCTTACATGCTCGCCTCTCCCTGGTAGTAATCTCTCGACCCAGAACTCACGCTGGCCATGGCAGACTCAAGGGAACGACGATGAATGACTTGTTTGTTTTTGTGGATGAGGAGTTTGATACGTCTCCAACGTATCTATAATTTATGAAGTATTCATGCTGTTATACTATCATTCTTGGAAGTTTTACAATCATTTTATAGCAACTTTATATCATTTTTTAGGACTAACATATTGACATAGTGCCCAGTGCCAGTTACTGTTTTTTGCTTGTTTTTTACATCGCAGAAAATCAATATCAAACGGAGTCCAAACGCAGCGAAAATTTTTGGAGAATTTTTTTGGAACAGAAGAACCAGGATGGGCCAAAGAAGTACCAGAGGGGTGCCCCGAGGGGGGCACAACCCACCTGGGCGCGCCTGGGGGCCCAGGCGCGCCCTGGTGGGTTGTGCCCACCTCGGTGGCCTCCCGCACCGCCTCTTCGCCCTATAAATTTCCAAATATTCCAAAAACCCTCGGGGTAACCCTAGATCAGAAGTTCCGCCACCGCAGTCCTCTGTAGCCATGAAAAACCAATCTAGACCCCGTTCTGGCACCCTGCCGGAGGGGGAAATCATCACCGGTGGCCATCTTCATCATCCCGGCGGCCACCATGATGAGGAGGGAGTAGTCCACCCTCGAGGCTGAGGGTTTGTACCAGTAGCTATGTGTTTAATCTCTCTCTCTCTCTCTCTCTCGTGTTCTTGAGATGTCACAATCTTGATGTATCACGGGCTTTGTTAATACAGTCGGATCATATGGTGTTTTCCCCTCTCTATCTTGTTGTGAATTGAGTTTTCCCTTTGAGATTTCATTTTATCGGATTGAATACTTTTATGGATTTGAGAACACTTGATGTATGTCTTGCGATGAATACCTGTGGTGACAATGGGGTATCATATTGATTCACTTGATATATGTTTTGGCACTCAACTAGCGGATTCCCGAGGTGACATTGGGGTAATCTATGCATAGGGGTTGATGCACGTTATTGTCTTTGTTTCTCCGGTAGAAATCTTGGGGCACTCTTTGAGGTTCTTTGTGTTGGATTGAGTATTATGAATCTGAATTTGCTTTGGTGTTATTCTAGTACAAACTCTTGATAGATCGATCGGAAAGAATAACTTGGTGTTATTTTAGTACGAACTCTTGATAGATCGATCGGAAAGAATAACTTGGTGTTATTTTAGTTTGAACTCTTGGATAGATCGATCGGAAAGAATAGCTACAAACAATTTCTTTTTATGTTCTCCGTTAGATAAGAACTTTGGAGTGATTCTTCATCGCACGTTGAGGGATTGTTATGTGATCCAATTAGATTAGCATTGTTGAGAGATTGCACTAGCGAAAGTACGGACCCTAGGCCTCATTTTCAAGCATTGCAATACCGTTTGTGCTCCATTTTACCAATTGCTACCTTGCTGTTTTTTTTTATTTTCAGATTACAAAAATATATTTCTACCATCCATATTACACTCTTATCACCATCTCTTCGCCGAACTAGTGCACCTATACAATTTGCCATTGTATTGGGTGTGTTGGGGACACAAGAGACTTTTTATTATTTGGTTGCAGGGTTGTTTGAGAGAGACCATCTTCATCCTACCCCTCCCACGGATTGATAAACCTTAGGTCATCCACTTGAGGGAAATTTGCTACTGTCCTACAAAACTCTGCGCTTGGAGGCCCAACACGAGTCTACAAGAACAAGTTGTGTAGTAGACATCAAGCTCTTTTCTGGCGCCGTTGCCGGGGAGGTGAGTGCTTGAAGGTATATCTTTAGATCTTGCAATCGAATCTTTTAGTTTCTTGTTTTATCACTAGTTTGGTTTATAAAAGAAAACTACAAAAAAATGGAATTGAGGTTGCATCATATTATTCATCTTTATAATGTCTTTCGTGAAAATGATGGAAAGAAAAATTGTGCTCAATTGATAGAAGAAGAATTCTATAAAATGTTTGACAAAAAATCTTTGAATGATGAGCATGATTGCAATGTTGTTGGTATGCACTCTTTGAATATCCATGATGCTAATGATATGCAAAGCCATAAGCTTGGGGATGCTATGTTTGATGAAGATGATACTTTTAGTCCCCCAAGTTTTGATGAGAAAATTTATTATGATGAAAGCTTGCCTCCTATTTATGATGACTATGGTGATGACATGTATGCTATAAAGAATAATGATAACCATGAAACTTGTCATCATGATTTTAATTTCCAATCACATGATAGTTATTTTGTTGAGTTTGCTCCCACCACTATTCATGAGAATAAATTTGCTTATGTGGAGAGTAAGAAAATTTCTATGCTTGTGGATCATGAAAAGAATGATTTATGTGATAATTATATTGTTGAATTCATTCATGATGCTACTGAAAATTATTATGAGAGGGGAACATATGCTTTTACATATTGCAATAATATCAAGTTTCCTCTCTTTATATTGAAAGTTTTGAAGTTGCACTTGTTTTGCCTTCCTATGCTAGTTGATTCTTGTTCCCATAAGTTGTTTGCTCACAAAATCCCTCTGCATAGAAAGTGGGTTAGACTTAAATGTGCTAGTCATATGCTTCATGATGCTCTCTTTGTGTTTCAATTCTTATCTTTTATGTGAGCATCATTGAAATCATCATGCCTAGCTAAAAGGCATTAAAGAAAAGCGCTTGTTGGGAGACAACCCAACACTTTTACCTACTGTTTTTGTGTGTTCACATGGTTATGCTACTGTATTAATCATGTTTTATTGCTTTTATTTCAATAAAGTACCAAGTAAAGCCTTTGGGATAGTGTGGATGATAGTTGACTTGATTCTGTGCAAAAACAGAAACTTTTGCGCCCAGTAACAGAATTGTTTAAATTCAATGGAGCGTCTAAAAACTCTTAATTTTTTTACAGTTGATGGGTATACAAATTTACTACGTTGTCCTAAATTTTCAGCAATTTTTGAGTTACATAAGTATGACCTTAATTCAGATCTTTACATACTGTTCTGTTTTTGACAGATTCTGTTTTCAATGCATAGTTTGCTTGTTTTATGGTTTCTATGGCTTATGTTGCTTAATATAAATTGAGGAAATTGTAGAGTACAGTAGGTATTGTGTGAGAACAATTATGAATCTTGTCTTTGACAGTACCAAAGTGAATGATTTGTCTTTATCATACTAACCCATCTCACAAAATTCCTTTAAGTTTTGTGTGATTGAAGTTTTAAAGTTTTGGGTGAGATATCGATATGAGGAGAAAAAGGAGTGACAAGACCCTAAGCTTGGGGATTTCCAAGGCACCCCAAGGTAATATTCAAGGAATATCCAAGCAACTAAGCTTGGGGATGCCCCGGAAGGCATCCCCTCTTTCGTCTTCAACATCATCGGTAACCTCACTTGGAGCTATGTTTTCATTCATCACATGATATGTGTTTTTCTTGGAGCGTCATTTTATTTTATTAGTATTTGCTTGATGTTATCTATAATAATGTTTTTCATCTTTTACTTCAATAAAAATGTCAAGTATAGCCTTTTCCATGCTTATTTTGCAAGTATATGAGTTGCTGTTTCAAAACAGAAAGTTTATCGCTGTTGCAAAATTCTCTAAACAAGTAAGAATGTGATAAAAGGTTAAAAAAAATTGCATAGTAAGATATAATAAATTTTCTACAGTGTGGTAATTTTTTAGAATTTTTGGAGTTAGGTAAGTATGATGAATAATGTACTCTTTACAGACTATCCTGTTTAGACAGATTGCTGTTATGTTTGCATTGTTTGCATATGTTTGCTTGTTTAATGATTTAATTTGAGGATAGGAGTATTAAATATTCAGAGGCATTTAGTATGCAATGTGGAATAATAATTTTAGTGATTTTATACAGTAGAGAATGATAAGGTTTTTGCATTGATTTATACTAACTTATCTCACGAGTTCTTGTTGAGTTTTGTGTGGATGAAGTTTTTAAGATTTAGGGAAACCATGATATAAAAGGAATTAAGGAGACACAAGAGCTCAAGCTTGGGGATGCCCAAGGCATCCCAAGTTAATATTCCAAGAATTCTCAAGCATCTAAGCTTGGGGATGCCCCGGTAGGCATCCCACCTTTCTTCATCAACAATTATCGGTTAGTATCGGTTGAGCCTAAGTTTTTGCTTCTTCACATGATGTGTGCTTTTCTTAGAATGTCATTTTATTTTGTTTTGCTTGCTGTTTTAATAAAATACTTAGATCTGAAAGTTTTAAATAAGAGAGAGTCCTCAATTAGCTACCCATTTACTTAACTACTCGCATGATCTTCACTTATATCTTTTTGGAGTAGTTTGTGATATGCTCTCGTGCTTCACTTATATCCTATGAGTAAATTTTTGAATGAATTGAATATCATGAAGTTGAAATTATATGTTCATATCATGCCTAGTAGTAGCTTCACATTGGGTTTAGAAAGTGAAATTTTTTGAAGCTTGACAATCACAATATTGGTCATACAAGCAATTCATGAATGATTAGTATAAGGAAGAGAACTTTCACATACAACTATATTATCTTGGACATCTTCTATGATTGTGAATACCCATTAATTATTTTCAAACTTGAGCAAATTAGTTGAAGTTGGACAAGGAAGACAACGTAATGAGTTATGGTTGTGTATATTTGCATAGAAGCTATATTGTCATGGATCCTCCAACATGTGGTGTTTGCCTAGGATCTTTTACTAGCCAAAAATTCGTACTAAGTAGAGATACTACTTGTGCATCCAAAAACCCTTAAACCCAGTTTCTTGCCATGAGTGTCCATCATACCTACCTATGGATTGAATAAGATCCTTCAAGTAAGTTGTCATCGGTGCATAAAGCAATAAAAATTGCTCCTAAATATGTTTGATCTTTTATTGTAAGGGAAAATTGAGCGTTGTACGAACTTGTGATGGCAAAGTAATAAAAGCGACGGACTGCATAATAAAGGTTGCTATCATAAGGGGCAATATAACGTGACGTTCCTTTGCATTAAGAGCTTGGGCATCCAAATAAAAAGCGCATGGCAACCTCTGCTTCCCTCTGCAAAGGGCCTATCTTTTACTTTTCAGTATTTACTTTTATGAAAAGAGTCAATAGTATGAATTCTCATCTCAACCTCAATTATTCTCTAGTTGGCAAGCATCATGTGGTGGGGAAAGATCTAGGCACATATGACCAGTCAAATATATTTGATCATGATTTATTATTGTTGACAATTATCTCTATGATAAATGAGTTGGGAGGCGAAACATTAAGCCCCTATCTTTCTCTGTGTTCGATGGATGCCATTTGTTCTAAGAATATGCTTTGAGTAGTAGCAATCATGAAAGACTATATGATGATTGAGTATGTGGAGCTCTTACTTAGACTTTGTTGAATAAGTTGAATTGCAATTGCTTGGTGACTGAGAATATAGGTTGTTGAGTTTCAAGAGAATTCATTGTTTGAACCTTAACATGTGAATTGGTTGCTACTATAACATGAGAAGTTTTATGAGAAAGAATTGTTGTTATGATGCTAGGAAAAGTGATTGAAATTATCATTGATCAAACTTATGCACTTTGCTAGAATTCACACTTCATAAATTATTTCTTTTATCATTTACCTACTCGAGGATGAGTAGGAATTAAGCTTGGGGATGCTGATACGTCTCCAACGTATCTATAATTTATGAAGTATTCATGCTGTTATACTATCATTCTTGGATGTTTTACAATCATTTTATAGCAACTTTATATAATTTTTTGGGACTAACCTATTGACATAGTGCCCAGTGCCAGTTGCTGTTTTTTGCTTGTTTTTTACATCGCAGAAAATCAATATCAAACGGAGTCCAAATGCAGCGAAATTTTTTGGAGAATTTTTTTGGACCAGAAGAACCAGGATGGGCTAAAGAAGTACCAGAGGGGTGCATCGAGGGGGGCACAACCCACCTGGGCGCGCCTGGGGGCCCAGGCGCGCCCTGGTGGGTTGTGCCCACCTCGGTGGCCTCCCGCACCGCCTCTTCGCCCTATAAATTTCCAAATATTCCAAAAACCCTCGGGGTAACCCTAGATCAGAAGTTCTGCCCCTGCAGGCCTCTGTAGCCACGAAAAACCAATCTAGATCCCGTTCTGGCACCCTGCCGGAGGGGGAAATCATCACCGGTGGCCATCTTCATCATCCCGGCGGCCACCATGATGAGGAGGGAGTAGTCCACCCTCGGGGCTGAGGGTTTGTACCAGTAGCTATGTGTTTAATCTCTCTCTCTCGTGTTCTTGAGATGTCACAATCTTAATGTATCGCGGGCTTTGTTAATATAATCGGATCATATGTTGCTTTCCCCTCTCTATCTTGTTGTGAATTGAGTTTTCCCTTTGAGATTTCATTTTATCGGATTGAATACTTTTATGGATTTGAGAACACTTTATGTATGTCTTGCTATGAATACCCGTGGTGACAATGGGGTATCATATTGATTCACTTGATATATGTTTTGGCACTCAACTCGCGGATTCCCGAGGTGACATTGGGGTAATCTATGCATAGGGGTTGATGCACGTTCTTGTCTTTGTTTCTCTGGTAGAAATCTTGGGGCACTCTTTGAGGTTCTTTGTGTTGGATTGAGTATTATGAATCTGAATTTGCTTTCGTGTTATTCTAGTATGAACTCTTGATAGATCGATCGGAAAGAATAACTTGGTGTTATTTTAGTACGAACTCTTGATAGATCGATCGGAAAGAATAACTTGGTGTTATTTTAGTATGAACTCTTGGATAGATCAATCGGAAAGAATAGCTACAAACAATTTCTTCTTATGTTCTCCGCTAGATAAGAACTTTGGAGTGATTCTTCATCGCACATTGAGGGATTGTTATGCGATCCAATTAGATTAGCATTGTTGAGAGATTGCACTAGCGAAAGTACGGACCCTAGGCCTCATTTTCAAGCATTGCAATACCGTTTGTGCTCTGTTTTACCAATTGCTACCTTGCTGTTTTTTTATTTTCAGATTACAAAAATATATTTCTACCATCCATATTACACTCTTATCACCATCTCTTCGCCGAACTAGTGCACCTATACAATTTGCCATTGTATTGGGTGTGTTGGGGACACAAGAGACTTTTTATTATTTGGTTGTAGGGTTGTTTGAGAGAGACCATCTTCATCCTACCCCTCCCACGGATTGATAAACCTTAGGTCATCCACTTGAGGGAAATTTGCTACTGTCCTACAAAACTCTGCGCTTGGAGGCCCAACACGAGTCTACAAGAACAAGTTGTGTAGTAGACATCAGAGTTGAGGAGGAATGTGCAGTCATCTTGGAGTAGTAGTATTTATAACCGAGTACTAATACACTCCAAAGTGGGAAACCGTTTAGGTTTTAATCGGTGTGAACAGGTTTGCAATTAAATATATCGTGGTAGTAATTTGGAATGTGACGGGACACAGGCTCAAAATTTATTGACGGTTCTATAATTTCTAAGTGCGGCACTATTCCCGGACGGCGTAACGTGGGCACGCTTTCTCGGTCGCGTACGTGGCGTTTGCACCATAGGGTGCACCGCAATAGGCGATGTCAGCACACGTCTTGTTCCAACAACCGTGCGCGCTCGTTATTACCATCGCACACGCTTCTTTTAATTAGAATGTGTCTCCGTCTAGCGCACACACGTTGATCTATATAACTGTTTCTGTTTGTTGTGGCTAATCGCAAATAGTTCATCCATGTGAAGTGTATGCCGTCAATCGCAGACACGTTGATCTGGCTGACCGTTTCTGTTGTGTTGCCTAATCACAAACAGTTCATCCATCTGAAGTGTATGCCCTCAATTGCACACACCTTCATCTGGCTGCCCATTTCTGTTATTCCCCCTCATCACAAACAGTTAATCCGACTGAACTGTATGCCGTATATCGCACACGCCTTCATTTGGCTGCCCGTTTCTGTTCTTCTTCCTCATCGCAAAATGTTCATTGAACTGAACCGTATGCCCCGCATAACACACGCAACTAAAATCTGAACCGTGTTTGATGTATCCGCCATCGCAAATGTTTTGCATCTTTTTTACGGTTTTTTACATCACCGTTTGCGATTAATGCATCGCACACAGTTTCGTCGAAGGGTCTCTGATTGTAGTGTCGTGTTAGCAGCATCCTGCAGTAGTGGACATGAAACCAGAGAATCTTTGTATAGCACTACTAGGTTACCTCAACGGGGATATGCATGTCCCCAACAATAATAATTTCATATTTCTTTTTGATAGTAGGAATAGGGAATTCTAAACCTCCAATAGTAATCGTTGAAATTTTTCCAATAGAGTTGATACTATTCACTTGAGGTTGTTTCTTCGGAAAGTGCACCGTATGCTCATTACCATTGACATGAAAAGTGACATTGCCTTTATTGCAATCAATAACAGCCCCTGCAGTGTTCAAAAAGGGTCTACCAAGGATGATCGACATACTATCGTCCTCGGGTATGTCAAGAATAACAAAGTCCGTTAAGATAGTAACATTTGCAACTACGACAGGCACATCCTCACAAATACCGATGGGTATAGCAGTTGATTTATCAGTCATATGCAAGGAGATTTCAGTGGGTCTCAACTTATTCAACTCAAGTCTACGGTACAAAGAGAAAGGCATAACACTAACACCTGCTCCTAGATCACATAAAGAAGTTTTAACATATTTTCTTTTAATGGAGCATGGTATAGTTGGTATTCCAGGGTCTCCTACTTTCTTTCATATTCCACCTTTAAATGTGTAATTAGCGAGCATGGTGGAAATTTCAGCTTCTGGTATCTTTCTTTTATTTGTAACAATATCTTTCATATACTTAGCATGAGACATTTTCAGAATATCAGTCAAACGAAGGCGCAAGACAGGTCTAAGCATTTGAACAAAGCGCTCAAATTCTTCTTCATATTTATTCTTTGAAGCTTTAGGAGGAAAAGGCATAGGTTTTTGAACCCATGGTTCTCTTTCTTTACCATGTTTCCTAGCAATGAAGTCTCTCTTATCATATCTTTTATTTTTAGGTTGTGGGTTATCAAGATCAACAGCAGGTTCTATTTCCACATAATTATCATTATTAGGTTGAGCATCTACATGAACATCATCATTATCATTATTACTAGGTTCATGTTCATCACCAGATTGTGTTTCAGCATTAGAAATAGAAATATCATTTGGAGGTGTGTCTACAGTAGGTTCAGTAGAGGCATGCAAAGTCCTATCATCTTTCTTTTTCTTTTTAGAGGGACTAGGTGCATCAGTATTAATTATTTGAGAATCTTGCTCAATTCTCTTAGGGTGACCTTCAGGATACAAAGGTTCCTGAGTCATTTTACCACCCTAGTCATAACTCTAACAGCATGATCATTGATCTTATTATTCATCTCATTAAGCAAATCATTTTGTGCCTTGAGGACTTGTTCTACTTGAGTTTTTATCATGGAAGCATGTTTACTCACACCCCTAACATCATTAATAGTTCTAAACATAAAGTCACTCAAGCGTTCAATCATATAAGCATTTCATTTCAATTGTCTACTAATATATGCATTGAAGTTTTCTTGTTTAATAATAAAGTTATCCAATTCATCCAGGCATTGACTAGCAGATTTAGTATAAGGAATATCACCTTCATCAAATCTATAGAGAGAATTTACCTCTACTACCTGTGTCGGGGTATCAAGACCATGTATTTCTTCAATAGGTGGTAAATTCTTGACATCTTCAGCTTTAATACCTTTTTCTTTCATAGATTTCTTTGCCTCTTGCATATCTTCAGGACTGAGAAATAAAATACCCCTCTTCTTCGGAGTTGGCTTAGGTGGTGGTTCGGGAAGAGTCTAATCATTATCATTCCTCAATATATTATTCAACAGTTCTTCAGCTTGTTCAACAGTTCGTTCCCTGAAAACACAACCAGCACAACTATCTAGGTAGTCCCTAGAAGAATCGGTTAGTCCATTATAAAAGATATCAAGTATTTCATTTTTCTTGAGAGGATGATCAGGCAAAGCATTAAGTAATTGGAGAAGCCTCCCCCAAGCTTGTGGGAGACTCTCTTCTTCAATTTGTACAAAGTTAAATATTTCCTGTAAAGCAGCTTGTTTCTTATGAGCTGGAAAATATTTTTCAGAGAAGTAATATATCATATCCTGGGGACTACGCACACAACCAAGAGCAAGAGAATTAAACCATATCTTAGCATCACCCTTTAATAAGAAAGGAAACAACTTAAGAATATAATAGTAGCGATTTTTTTCCTCATGAGCAAATAGGGTGGCTATATCATTCAGTTTAGTAAGATGTGCCACAATAGTTTCAGATTCATAACCATGGAAAGGATCAGATTCAACCAAAGTAATTAACTCAGGATCGACAGAGAATTCATAATCCTTATCAGTAACAAAGATAGGTGAAGTAGCAAACTTAGGATCATATTTCATTCTGGCATTCAAAGATTTTTCTTTCAACTTGACAAGTAATTTCTTAAGATCATCTCTATCCTTACAAGCAAGAAAATCCCTAGCTACCTCTCCATCCATAACATAACCCTCAGGTATATTAGGAAATTCATATCTAGAAGAGCTAGGTCTAATAGGTCTTTCAAAAGTTTCAGTTTTAATAGTTTCATCAGTTTCAGTAATCTCATCAGTTTTAGCATTCTCATTTTCTTTAGCTCTAGCAAGTTGTTCATCAAGAAATTCACCCAGTGGCATATTTTTATCAAGCAAAGTACTAGCATCATCATAAGCATCATTCATAGCAGAAGTAGCATCATCAATTAGTTGCGACATATCAGGATTAATAACAGGTGGTTGTGTCGCAAGCTTACTCAAAATAGAAGGTGAATCAAGTGCAGAGCTAGATGGCAGTTCCTTACCTCCCCTCGTCTTAGAGGGAATGATCTTGGTTCTGGTATCTTTCAGATTCTTCATAGTGATCAACAGATATAAATCCCAAGTGACTTAGCAAATAGAGTTATGCTCCCCGACAACGGCGCCAGAAAAAGGTCTTGATAACCCACAAGTATAGAGGATCGTAACAGTTTTCGAGGGTAGAGTATTCAACCCAAATTTATTGATTCGAAACAAGGGGAGCCAAAGAATATTCGCAAGTATTAGCAGTTGAGTTGTCAATTCAACAACACCTGAAAGACTTAATATCTACAGCAAGGTGATCAGTAGCAAAGTAGTATGATAGTAACGGTAACAGTGGCAATAGTAGCAGTAGCAGTTTTATAGTGATTGTAATAGTAGCAACGGCGAAAGTAACTTAGCAAAGATCAATATATGAAAAGTTCGTAGGCATTGGATCAATGATGGATAATTGTGTTGGATGGCATTCGTCATGTAGCAGTTATAACCTAGAGCGACACAGAACTAGCTCCAATTCATCAATGTAATGTAGGCATGTATTCCGTATATAGTCATACGTGCTTATGGAAAAGAACTTGCATGACATCTTTTGTCCTACCCTCCCATGGCAGCAGGGTCCATAAGGAAACTAAGGGATATTAAGGCCTCCTTTTAATATAGAACAGGAACAAAGCATTAGCACTTAGTGAATACATGAACTCCTCAAACTACGGTAATCACCGGAAAGAATCCCCATTATTGTCACCTTGGGGTATGCGGATCAGAACTCGTAATAGGTGCGTATAACTTGCAACATAGGATCAAGAACACAAATATATTCATGAAAACATAATAGGTTCAGATCTGAAATCATGGCACTCGGGCCCTAGTGACAAGCATTAAGCATAGCAAAGTCATAGCAACATCAATCTCAGAACATAGTGGATACTAGGGATCAAGCCCTAACAAAACTAACTCAATTACATGATAAATCTCATCCAACCCATTGATACGTCTCCAACGTATCTATAATTTTTTATTGTTCCATGTTGTTATATTATCATTCTTGGATGTTTTATATTCATTTTATAGCAACTTTATATCATTTTTTGGGACTAACCTATTGACATAGTGCCTGATACGTCTCCAACATATCTATAATTTTTGCTTGTTCCATGCTGTTATATTATCATTCTTGGATGTTTTACAATCATTTTATAGCAACTTTATATCATTTTTTGGGACTAACCTATTAACATAGTGCCCAGTGCTAGTTGCTGTTTTTTGCTTTTTTTTTTACTTCACAGAAAATCAATACCAAACGGAGTCCGAACGCAACGAAACTTTTTGGAGAATTTTTATGGACCAGAAGACACAAGATGGGCCATAGAAGTGCTAGAGGGGTGCCCCGAGGGGGGCACAACCCACCTGGGGGCGCCTGGGGGCCCAGGCGCGCCTGGTGGGTTTTGCCCACCTCGGTGGCCTCCTGCACCGCCTCTTCGCCCTATAAATACACAAATATTCCAAAAACCCTCAGGGAGTCGACGAAACACAATTCCAGCTGCCGCAAATTCCAGAACCACGAGATCCAATCTAGACACCATCACGGAGGGGTTCATCATCCTCATTGGTGCCTCTCCGATGATGCGTGAGTAGTTCATTGTAGACCTACGGGTCCGTAGGCAGTAGCTAGATGGCTTCTTCTCTCTTTTTGATTCTCAATACAACGGTCTCTTGGAGATCTATTTAATGTAACTCTTTTTGCGGTGTGTTTGTTGGGATTCGATGAACTTTGAGTTTATGATCATATCTATATCCATGAAAGTTATTTGAGTTCTTTGATCTCTTTTATGTATGATTACTTATAGCCTCATATTTCTTCTTCGAATCTTTGGTTTAGTTAGGCCAACTAGATCGATTTTTCTTGCAATGGGAAGAGGTGCTTTGTGATGGGTTCGATCGTGCGGTGTTCTTTCCCAGTGACAGAAGGGGCAGCAAGACACGCATGTATCATTGCTATTAAGGATAATAAGATGGGGGCTATTCCTACATGAATAGATCTCGTCTACATCATGTCATCGTTCTTATTGCATTACTCCGTTTCTCCATGAACTTAATACACTAGATGCATGCTGGATAGCGGTCGATGTGTGGAGTAATAGTAGTAGATGCAGGCAGGAGTCGGTCCACTAATCTTGGACGTGATGCCTATATAATGATCATTGCCTGGATATCGTCATAATTATTTGATGTTCTATCAATTGCCCAACCGTAATTTGTTTACCCACCGTATGCTATTTTCTTGAGAGAAGCCATTAGTGAACTCTACTGCCCCCGGGTCTATTCTTTATCATATTTGCTTCGAGATCTATTTTTATTCGCTTTTATTTTCAGATCTATTATTCCAAAAACCCAAAAATACCTTGCCGCACTTTTTTGCTATTTATTTTATTTCGCGTTTTATTGAGATCTATTTATCCAATCTATACAATTTTTATCCCGTCAACTTGACAATTTTTGGCACCGTTACCCATAGAGGGATTGACAACCCCTCCGAATCGTTGGGTTGCAATTATTTGTTATTTGTGTGCAGTTACCGTTTACATAGTGTTGCTTGGTTCTCCTACTGGATTGATACCTTGGTTTCATAACTGAGGGTAATACCTACCGTAGCTGTGCTGCATCATCCCTTCCCCTTTGGGGAAATACCGACGTAGTTCAAGCGACATCAAAAGGAATTTCTGGCGCCGTTGTCGGGGAGACGTCATCAACATCTATCAGGTTCCTAATCACAAATCTCATCTCCTTGCAATTTACATTATTTGCCATTTGCCTCTCATTTTCATCTCTCCCACTTCACAAAAATTTGCCTTTTAATTTGCCTTCTTTTTCGTTTGCCTTTTTGTTCGTTTGCTATCTTTGCTTGTGTGCCATGCGTCTTCTATATGCTTGCATCTTTGCTTGCTAAAAATCTATTGATATGGATCCCCATCCACTAGCTAATCTTTCTAAAAGATCCAATCATGATGAACCAATTGCTAGTGAGTTGAGTGCACTAGATTATCTTTATGAAGTTTTGCTTGAGATTCGTGAATCTGAAAATTGTGATGAAGAAATTTATGAAGTGATTCATGATAGCTCCTTGAATGAAAAGCATGATTGCAATGATTTTACTATAAATTCTATTAATGACAATTATGCTAATAATATGCGAAACTCCAAGCTTGGGGATGCTAATTTTGCTATGTCTACTACTTATTGCAATGATCATGATTGGGGTGATTGTTCTTGTGATCTTGAAAATTTATTTAAGCCTCATGATGAATATGATATTGATAATAATGTTTGCAATAATATTGAAAGTGGGTTTGGAAGAGCATCGACTTTAGGTAAAAATAATCCCACATATTTGGAGAGTGTTCAATCTTTCAATTTTTTTGATGAAAGTAGATTTGGAGAGGTCATGACTTTAGCTGATGTTAATCCCACTATCTTGGAAGATTATAAAACTTTTATGCATGTGGATCATGAAGAGAAAATTTTATATGATAGCTATATTGTTAAATTTGATTATGATCCTACATGTAATTATTATGAGAGGAAAATATGGTTGTAGAAATTTTCATGTTACTAAATTACCTCTCGTTATGTTGAGATTGCTATTGTTTGTTTCTTCTTCCTTGCATATGCTAAATATTTTTTGTCTTGATAATTTGTTTGCCTACAAAATGCCTATGCATCGGAAGCATGTTAGACTTAAATGTGTTTGTCACATGTATTATGATGCTCTCTTTGTGTTTAAATTCTTGTCTTTCATGTGAGCATCAATAAAGTCTTATGCCTAGCTAGGGGCATAAAACGATAGCGCTTGTTGGGAAGCAACCCAATGAATAAAATTTATTTTTTGCCTTTTTCTTCCTGTTCTTGAGTGTTTGAACAATTATGCCTTTGTTATGATTGTGTTTTTTATGTTTTAATTAGTGTTTGTGCCAAGTAAAGCCTTTGGGATAGCTTTGGTGATAGTTGATTTGATCCTGTTGAAAAACAGAAACTTTTGCGTCTAGTAAAATAATTGTCTAAATTCACAGGAGCGACAAACAATTCTGAATGTTTTACACAAGATTTATATACAAATTTACTCTGTTTTCCTAATTTTTCAGAATTTTTTTAGTTACAGAAGTATCATAACAATTCGTATCTTTACAGACTGTTCTGTTTTTTACAGATTCTGTTTTCTTTGCATTGTTTGCTTATTTTGATGAATCTATGGATTGTATCGGGGGGTATAAGCCATGGAAAAGTTAGAATACAGTAGATATAATGCAATAACAAATTTTTAATGGGTTTTCTACAGTACTTAAAGTAAAGATTGGTTTTCTTATACTAACGGATCTCACGAAGGTTTTGTTAAGTTTTGTGTGATTGAAGTTTTCAAGTTTTGGGTGAGATCACGATGGATTAAGGAATAACGAGTAAGAAAAGCCTAAGCTTGGGGATGCCCCATGGCACCCCAACTTAATATTCAAGGAGAACAAAGCAACTAACCTTGGGGATGCCCCGAAAGGCATCCCCTCTTTCTTCTAACAACCATCGGTATTTTACTTAGAGCTATATTTTTATTCGTCACATATCATGAGTTTTGCTTGGAGCGTCTTGTATTATATGAGTCTTTACTTGTTTTGCTTTTTCATTTGTCACAAGTATCCTTGCTGGACACACCTATTTGAGAGAGCCAAATTATGATATGATTTGTTAGAATTGCTCTTTCTGCTTCACTTCAATCTTTTGAGCTATGGAATTGCTCTAGTACTTCACTTATATCTTTTTGAGCACGGTGTGCTTTAACATTTTTGAAGAAATGCTCTCATGCTTCACTTAGACTTATTTGAGGGTTAGTAAATTTTTGAAGAAATTCTCTCATGCTTCACTTATATTATTTTGAGAGACAGAAAATTTTATGCTCATGTTCTTCACTTAGATTTGTTTGAGCTTGTCAAAAATAATTACAATATATGAAACTAGTCCCAAAGTGATAGATATTCAAGATGTCGGTGCAACAAACCCTGATGTATGTTGCCCGGATTGTACACAGGCTCAAGAGCAAAGTTGCAGCATCTAAGACAAGGCCAAACAGAAGGTATAGCTCTTTGAGAAATCAAAGGGCGGATCAAGAAGACCAAGACAAGCCAAATGGGCAAGATATCACTAAGGAAAAACCTCCCTTGTCGGGGTGGCGAGCCTGGTAAGGTCGAGATCACCCCGAAGGCAAGTCTCAAGACTCCCCCAGCAAGCTTGCCGGGGACATCGAGAGCGGATCACCCCGCCCAGGCTCCACCGCTCCACCTCACAGCAACGCAAGTCACCTATCGGTACGGTGTCGATCCCCCTGGGGGTTAAGTGACTATCAGTTGGCACGTGGCAGCCATTTCTGAGGAAGATCGCCCCCAAATGACACCCATCCAGAGGCGTGTCACGCAGACAGGCAAGAAGGTGGATGAATAGCACGGCAAGGCTTGCCGGGCTACCCCCACGATGTGACACTAAGCGGTGCATTTAATGCACCCTATCCTGTCTGCAGAGTTAGGTATGATAGCACTATGGCTATCTAATCACTGGGTAATGACTGTTTTGCCATTGTGGTAACCCCTTGACCTATAAAAGGAGGGCCGTGGCAACCTTAGAAAGGATTCGGACCCTTGTACACTCATACGCGTGTAGCTGCTCTCGTCCCAAGGCGACCTTGCCGGGCTTGAGCGTTGTGTCTCCACCACGGTCCTTTCATCAATCCACCAAAGCAGGAGTAGGGTTTTACGTCTCGCGGCGGCCCAAACCTGGGTAAAAACTGCCTGTGTCATCACTGTCGTGCTGCTCTACGGTCTCCGCTCTTTGTGCAACGCGCCCTTCCCCCTTGCCGAACCACAACGGGCCGATGGCCCCATAGGTGACCGTGTTGAAACACGACATCTTTGGCGCGCCAGGTAGGGGGGAGTGCTTGTGCGAACCCAAGGGTGTAAGCAGTGCGTCATCTTCATCATATTCTTCTTCATCGACGGCTTCATCATCCATGGCCCCCAAGAAAAGGTCTGGCGCTACAGCTCACCCGTCCAACTTGAAGGCCCCCTCGCATGCAGCCACTGATGCCATGGGGGCTATGGGGGTGCACGGGGACGTGGACGGCACGGGGGACGTGACCGGCGCAGGCGGCGCCATCACCGTTCCCCCGGCGGCCGAAGCGGGAACAGGGGGCGCCAGAGGAGGACAGCGTCAACAGCATCATAGCGGCCATGCTCCACAAGATGCGGGTGGGAGAATATTCCATCTCTGCCTCTCCACCTCACTGAAGGACGCAGCCGCAGCGATGGCGCTCGCTCTGGTGCGAATCACAACCTTCTAGCTACCCCGCTGCGGGTGCGGCTGTGGGGCATGCGCCATCCCCAGGGCAAGCTGGCCAAGACGATGCGCCGAATGGGGTCGTCAATCCCCAAGCACATCCGCCTCGTTGCCACGCCACCCTGGCGACCGGCTCGCGGCGACGAGAGCACGGCGCCGTCACTACCGACACCGTCAAAAGTCAGGCGACGTCATGATCTGCATCATCGTCTATGCCGAGCACCACTTCGAAAGCCATGGCGCGGGCCCAACTCATGTTGAGATTTCCGCCAGCGGCCGATCAAATGGATGAGTGGAGAGCCACCATTCAGAGCCTGATTGGTTTAGCTGAGGCGGGAGGATCACAGTGGGCAGGCCCGTCACGGCCTCCACAGGCAGCAACAACGGCCCGAGCCGCTGGCCGTACCGAAGGGGTCACTCCTGCGGTGCAGTCCCCTCCACGGCAGGCAGCGCAGGGGCCGCGGCCAGAGCCACACAATCAAGAACCCGACAAAGTATCAATGGCTTTGTTTGATCCTCGAGCCCGTCGAGATCAGCGGCGGGTCCTGGAAGACAAGCGAGGGGAAGACGCGCGCGTCACCATAGAACGGCGCCACAAAACCCACCGCCAGTCTGATAGGCGCAATGGTCCCGACGTTGACGAGCCCGCGCCCAGTGGAGACGGATACCTGCCTTCTGAGGTTGGGTGTCCTGCCTTCACTCGCGAGGTGCGGCAAGTCCGTTGGCCATCTGCCCGTACGTTCAAGCCAGAGATACCAGAAAAGTACAATGGAAGACTGAACCCGGCAGAGTTCTTGAGCATCTACACCATCGCTTTTCAAGCCGTCGGAGGAAGAGATGAGAAGGTATTTGCCAACTACTTCCCTTTGGCACTCAAGCCAAATGTGAGGTCATGGCTGATGCACTTACCAGAGAACTCCATCTCGACCTGGGCGGACCTGTGCAATGAGTTTGTTGGCGCCTTCACGGGCGACCATCAAGAACCAGGGCGGCCCAGTGACTTGCAGCTCCTCCCACAGAAGGAAGGAGAGAGTTTGCGGAAGTATATGCAGAGATTCAGCCGGGTGCACAGGAACATTCCGGACATCCACCCGGTAGCTGTGATAGCTGCGTTCCAGTCCAACGTACGCAACCGCAGGATACGTTCCAAGATGAACGTCTGATTGCCCAAGACTGTGAATGAGCTGTACGCTTTGGCTGGTAAGTGTGCCCGAACAGGGGAGGGGAGGCGACTCCCCGGAGAAGAAGACAGCGTCGATGTTGACTCGGAGGACGACGATGATGCTGCCAATCAGAAGAAGAAGAACAAGAAACGCAACAAGAAGCGCAAGGAGAAGATAGTTCTGGCTGTCGAAGGGTCTGGCGTTCCTAGTACCAGCAAGAAGGCCAAGACCAAAGCTCCCGGCAAGGAAGTTGCCGCGTGCAATGACTGCTGGGAAGCTGCGGTGGCCGAGAAGGCTGGGAAGCCTGACGGGCCGTACTACAAGATCCATCGGACCAAGGGCCATGATCTCCAAGAGTGTCATCAAGTTGAGCAACTCGTCAAGAAGCAGAAGGCTGAGTACGAGAAGCGTGACAAAGAGAGAGACCAAGATGGCGTTGTTGGGAAAGGCCGAGGTGGCAGAGGAAGTCGCCCCGGCAAGGTCCCTCAGCATCAAGGGAAGCCTGCCAGAGGCCATGGGAAGAAGGAATGCGATGACGAGAGCGATGAAGGGTATGGAGAGGAAACCAGCGAGTAGGAGTTCCAGAAGGCCACTGACGCCCTGTGCATTGATGGAGGTGCATCCTTGCACTCCTCTCACCGCCAGCTTAAACAGTGGGTGCGTGAGGTCAATGTTGTGGAGCCAGCAGTAGATTCTCGGAAACCACTCAAATCGTCCCGCACGCCCATCATCTTTGATGAAGAGGATCACCCTGACTGCACCACCGCGGTAGGGTGCTTGCCGTTGTTGGTTTCACCAACGATCCGCAACCTCAAGGTCACAAAGATGTTGGTTGACGGCGGGGCTAGGTTGAATCTGATTTCTCCCAAGGTCATCAGCAAGCTGCAGATAATAGAAGAAGAGCTCAAGGTTACTGGCACCTTTCAAGGGATCAACCCCGGCAGGAGTCGTCCGAAGGGGAAGATCATGCTGCCAGTGACGTTTGGAGGTGAATTGAACTACCAGATTGAAAAGATTATGTTCGATGTGGTTGAGCTTTCGTTGCCATACAATGGGATACTTGGACGACCTGCTTTCGCAAAGTTCATGGCGGCATCCCACTATGCCTACAACACCCTGAAGATGCCAGGACCAATGGGCGTTATTTCTATCCCATCAGACAAGAAGGACACAATTATATGCGTGGACAAGATGTATCGGGAAGCGGTCGCTGCCGAGGCCGCGGAAGCCGCAGTCCCCGCCAAGGAAAACAAGCAAGGGAGAAAAGCTGGCAAGGATACCGGCAAGGAATCCGGGAAGCGCGCCTCTCCGGAGTGTGCTGCACCTGTCGATGACTTGCCGGAGAGTTCCACTAGCAAGAGATCAAAGGTTGCTGCGCCTGCTATGAAGAAGGTCCCAGCAGGACTGGTTGGCGCTGATGGTACATTTACTATCAGCTCAACCCTGGACGACAAATAGGAAAGCGCGCTCGTTGCCTTCCTGCGGGCGAATGTCGATGTGTTTGCTTGGCAACCATCTGACATCCCCGGTGTTCCCAGGGAGGTAATCGAGCACCACCTTGCTGTCTACCCTCAAGCCCGGCCCGTCAAGCAGAAGGTCCGGAAGCAAGCCTTGGAGCGGCAGTAGTTCATTGCCAATGAGATCATGAAACTTGAAGCTGTTGGTTTGGTCAGAGGAGTATTGCATCCAACATGGTTGGCAAATCCAGTGGTAGTGCGCAAGATGAATGGGAAGTGGTGGCTTTGCATAGATTTCACAGATCTGAATAAAGCATGCCCGAAGGACCCATTCCCCTTGCTGCGCATCGATCAGATTGTGGATTCCACCTCCGGAAGTGACCTGCTTTCCTTCTTGGATGCCTACTCTGGGTACCACCAGATTTTCATGTCCAAGGAAGATGAAGAGAAGACCGCGTTCATAACCCCATGCGGCACGTACTGTTTTGTACGGATGCCCTTTGGGTTAAAGAGTGCTGGATCCACTTTTGCAAGAGTAGTGCAAATTGGTTTTGAGTCCCAGCTGCATAGGAATATTGAAGCTTACATGGATGACATAGTGGTCAAAACCAAGCACAAATCAACTCTCATTCAGGACTTGGAAGAGACCTTTGCAAATTTGTGCAAGATCAACTTGAAGCTGAACCCAAAGAAGTGTGTGTTTGGCGTTCCTTCCGGCAAGCTACTTGGCTTCTTCGTGTCCCACCGGGGGATAGAGGTCAACCCCGACAAGATCAAGGCGATCGAGCAGATTCAAGCACCCAAAACAGTTAAAGATGTGAGGTGTTTGACTGGATGTGTTGCTGCGCTGAGCAGGTTCATTTCCAAGTCTGCCGAGCGCGCCTTGCCATTCTTCAAAATCTTGAAGAAGGCAGGGCCCGTGGAGTGGACCCCGAAGGCGGACGCTGCGCTGCAAGATTTGAAGACCTACCTCTCCTCTGTTCCTACCCTGGTCGCTCCTAAACCACAAGAGTCGTTGCTGCTGTACCTAGCGGCAACCAATCAAGTGGTTAGTGCAGCACTGGTGGCCCAGCAGGAGGTAGATGAGGGAGCAGCCGCGACTACCATCCCCTCTAGAGAGGAAAGTGAACTCATCCCGGCAAGATTAGGTGCAGATCAGGACAAAGAGGAGCGGGGCAACAAAGACAATTCCAGGATCACGGCAAGGAAGAAGGTGGTGCAGCGGCCAGTATACTTTGTCAGCTCCCTACTGCAGGGGGCTAGATCAAGGTATTCTGGCGTGCAAAAGTTGATCTTTGGCCTCATCATGGCCTCAAGGAAACTGCGCCACTACTTCCAAGCCCACGAGATCACGGTTGTCACCCGTTTCCCCTTGCAACGCATACTGAGGAACCCTGAGGCCACTGGCAGAATAGTGGAATGGGCTTTGGAGTTATCAAGCTTTGGTTTGAAGTTTGAGAGCACATCAACTATTCAGAGCAGGGCATTGGTGGAGTTTATTGCAGAATGGACACCAACTCCAGATGAAGAGACGCCGGAGACAGTTATCCCCGGCAAGGAAGTGCCCCAAGAATGGATCATGTACTTTGATGGTGCCTTCTCCCTAGAAGGTGCAGGGGCTGGCGTGCTTCTCGTCGCACCCACTGGGGAGCACCTCAAGCACGTGGTTCAAATGCATTTCCTCTGGGAGAAGGCTACCAAAAATACTGCAGAATATGAAGGACTCCTTGCCGGGCTCAGGATCGCAACAGAACTGGGAATCAAGAAGTTGATCATTCGTGGAGACTCACAACTTGTGGTGAGGCAGGTGAATAAGGATTATCAAAGCCCATTGATGGAGGCATACGTGGAGGAAGTGGGAAAGTTGGAGGAGCACTTTGATGGATTACAAACAGAGCACGTGCCACGTGCGGAAAATAGCATTGCTGATCAACTATCAAAGTGCGCTACGCAAAAACTTCCTGTGGAACCAGGGACTTTTGTTCTCCATCTGACTCAGCCCTCCGTATCCCCGGCAACAATGGCCAGAAAGAGGAGGAAACTGGACTTCGGCAAGCCTCTCCCGGCAGAGCTTCCCGAAGCCCCCGACAGAGAGCTTGGCGGGAACAACTCCCCTTCGCTCGGTGAGCAACACCCTCCCGCCGAACTACCAGTCTTTGCGGTTGAGGCATGCGCTCCCGTGAACGAGGAGGTGCCGCTGATCCTCGTTGTCGAGTCTCAGGCTCCAACTTGGGCGCGGCACATAGTCCATTACCTCCAAATAGGAGAACTTCCCGAAGAGCAAGAAGAAGCTGAAAGAGTAGCCTGGAGGGCCAGTATGTATCAGTTCATCGACAACACGCTATACAGAAGGAGGCCCAACAGTGTGAAATTGAAGTGCATTTGCCGGGAAGAAGGGACGGAACTGTTGGCAGAGATACACAAAGGCAGGTGCAGCTCCCATATTGGATCAAGGGCCCTGGTTGGAAAAGCTTTCCGACAAGGTTTCTACTGGCCCACGGCCCTCCAAGATGCAATTGAGCTAGTCACCAGATGTGAAGCCTGCCAGTCCCACTCCAAGAATATCCATCAGCCTGCTCAAGCTCTCTAGATGATCCCTTTATCATGGCCATTTTCGGTCTGGGGGCTCAACATCTTGGGCCCCTTCCCCCGTGCTACCGGGGGCTTTGAATTCTTGTATGTTGCAATCAATAAGTTTACAAAGTGGCCGGAAGTGGAGCCCGTGAGGAAGGTGACCGCACAGTCAGCTATCAAGTTCTTGAAAGGATTGGTGTGCCGTTTCAGAGTACCCGCCAGAGTCATCACTGACAATGGCACCCAATTCACAAGCCACACCTTCATGCAATACGTTCATGCCCTTGGAAGCAAGGTCTCGTTCGCCTCTGTTGCCCATCCCAGAAGCAACGGACAAGCTGAGAGGGCGAACGCTGAAGTGCTGTGAGGACTCAAGACAAGGACATTTGATAGGCTGCAAAAGTGTGGCAGGCGATGGATCGACGAGCTGCCGGTGGTTCTTTGGTCCCTCCGAACGACACCAAATTGAGCTACCGGCCAGACTCCCTTCTCCCTAGTCTATGGGGCAGAAGCAGTGATCCCCACGGAACTCATATACGGGTCACCTCGAGTACTTACCTACGATGAAGTAGCGCAAGAACAACACCGGCGTGACGACGCCGTGCTACTTGAGGAGAACCGTCTCCGGGCCGCTATGCGTGCTGCACGCTACCAGCAAGCCCTGCATCGCTATCACAGCCGCAGGGTTCATGCCCGGAGCCTTGAGGAAGGCGACCTTGTCCTTAGGCGCGTTCAGTCCGCCAAGGGTACAAACAAGTTGACACCGAAGTGGGAAGGCCCTTACCGGGTAGTACGAGTCACCAGACCTGGCGCAGTCCGTCTGGAGACCAGAGATGACATTCAGTTGCAAAACTCATGGAACATTGAGCTTCTCCGTAAGTTCTACCAGTAAGGCGCAGCTGTCGGGCCCTGCCCGGCAGCCACCCTTTTGTACAAGCCTTGCCGATGTTGCATGTAACCCTTTGTACAAAGCCAGGCATAGACCCTGAGCAATAGATAAATAAACGAAGCGCTGGGGCCCCAAAAACTTGCATGCATGCATAAGCATAGCATGATCATGTAGATAAGGGCATATGTAGCATTGTTTTCCTCTGCACTAAGCTGCAGGGTTCTTGCCGTGGATCCGGTCCCGAAGAGAAGAAATGAAGACAAGCCTACATATCGGTCCCCGACAAGTCAAACAGATAAGTTATTTCTTAACCATACATGTTCTGTCAGGTCAAAACTTGTGCATATGAAAACCTTGTCACCTTCGAAGCATAGGTGCTCCCATCCATTATCCCGAACGTTGCTTCGGTCAGGGTGGTTGTAGTGGCCTTTGACGAAGGAGGTTCAGCGAGGAGCTGGTCCCTTTCCATAGTTTTGTGCCCGGCGGGCCAAGCCCCCCGGCAACAAATGGAAGGCACCGGCAAGATAGCTTGCCGGAGAAAACTTGTTTACTTAAACGTATAGAGGCATCTCACCTCTGCATGGACATGGTACATGCACAAGTACCCGGCAAGGCTTGTCTTTTTTCATTAATATGCGGATAAGCAAGTACAGATCTTACAGAACGCAAACATGGATAAAGAAGATTACATATTTTAGACTAAAGTTTGGCAAGTGCCTACACATTTTAGACTAAAAAAAGATAAGTGCCCCGTAATCCCTCTCTTGTCCCTCTCCTCCTAGGAACTACAGCGGGAGGCGAAGAGGGCAAAAGGAGTGCCTGAACAGAAGCCCAGCCCGACCCCGTCAGGACCTACCGGGCGCAGCCTGACAAGATCAGGAGTGGCGAGGCTGCGAAGGAGGGGGCGGAGAGAGCAGCTCGACGGTGCCCTGGTCGCCACCCCCAGGGCCAGCAAGAAGCCCCAGCACAGGCGCTGGCGGGAAGGGCCACCGGAGCTCAGCTGGACGACTGCTGGAGGAGGCGAAGGCACCAAGAGAGCGTCCCCCTCCCTGGCAACCATCCGGAAGAGGCCGGTGATGATGGTGCCGGGGAGGGAGGGGAAGAGCAGAAAGATGAGGCAGCGGGCCGGCAATACGAGACGAAGGCGTCGGCACCATCGTACTCCGACCTGACGGCCTACCACCCGCCTTCTCTGTCTTCCCTCGTTTTTTCCTCATCACCATCGCTCCAGGAGGACGCCGACCCCTCGACCCGTCACCTCCCCCGGAGAAGCGGCAGAAGGCGGCAGCGTCCAAGGCGTGCGAGGAGTGCCGCTCCCCACCTTGGCGGGCAGGAAGACACCGCCATCAGCGTCAATCCCTACCCCGCTGGAAGGAGCAGTGCTGGGATTACCAAGGATCCCAAGCACGGCACCACAGGCGGGCGCTGGAAGCCCCAGGGGTCTCGCCGACGGGATGACAAGCCACAACGGCTTGCGGCAAGGGCAAGCACTCCCCTCCAGGCGGCTGGCTTGTGTGGGGAAAACGAGCGCTCCACCGTTTTGGAGAAGCGCAACGCCTCCCACACTGCGGTCGATTCGACGCCCACATCTGCGACCGCCGCATCTCCTACAACCCCGGACCAGACTAACTCCCCAAGCATCAACACGAGTAATAGGCATCGTCACCCCTAAGCTAGAGCCTGGGGCCTGGCCCCGGTCTCCCTCCCTTGGCATAACAAAGAAGAAGGCAAGAACTAAAAGAGGAGAGGTGCGTGGATGGGCGCCTCCGCTCCTCCTCGCACCCCCTTTCTATAGGCAGGCTAGAGCTGGGGACTGATCCTTCACCCCCGAGGAGCTTTTTCCGATCCAACCCGTCCAAGCTACCACCGACAGCCGGGTCCGATCGCCGCCCTCTTACACCAATCCAAGAAGACCAGGCCTTTGCCATGACGCTCTTTCCCGCACCACGCGCCTCCGTTACTTACCCCACTCGATGCATGCAGCATACGTGGCAAAGGATAAGGGAGTGGTGGGATAAGTGAATTGGCAGTTACTCCCCCGTGAGTTAAAGTCATTCACGGGCCATTATAGAAATGGCCCCACCACGATTGGCATCACACGACGCACGGAAAGACCGGAAACTGACTCAAGCACAGGTTAATGAAGAAGCAAAGGAAATCTCAAGGATGAGCGACCACAAACTCTTTGCCTGTGTACTGGATAGGGCCTACCCCGATGACGCTCAGCAGCGCATTCGGACCAGGTCCGGGGGCTCCTATCAGTGCAACAAACCCTGGTGTATGTTGCCCGGACTGTACACAGGCTCAAGAGCAAAGTTGCAGCATCTAAGACAAGGCCAAACAGAAGGTATAGCTCTTTGAGAAATCAAAGGGCGGATCAAGAAGACCAAGACAAGCTAAATGGGCAAGATATCACTAAGGAAAAACCTTCCTTGTCAGGTCGAGATCACCCCGAAGGCAAGTCTCAAGACTCCTCCGGCAAGCTTGCCGGGGACACCGAGAGCGGATCACCCTGCCAAGGCTCCACCGCTCCACCTCACAGCAACGCAAGTCACCTATCAGTGCGGTGTCGATCCCCCTGGTGGTTAAGTGGCTGTCAGTTGGCACGTGGCAGCCATTTCTAAGGAAGATCGCCCCCAAATGACACCCGTCCAGAGGCGTGTCATGCAGGTAGGCGAGAAGGTGGATGAATAGCACGACAAGGCTTGCTGGGCTACCCCCGCGATGTGACACTAAGCATGCATTTAATGTACCCTGTCTTGTCTGCAGAGTTAGGTATGATAGCACTGTGGCTATCTAATCACTGGATAATGACTGTTTTGCCATTGTGGTAACCCCTTGACCTATAAAGGGAGGGCCGTGGAAACCTTAGAAAGGATTCGGACCCTTGTACACTCATACACGCGTAGCTGCTCTTGTCCCAAGGCGACCTTGCCGGGCTTGAGTGTTGCGTCTCCACCACGATCCTTTCATCAATCCACCAAAGCAGGAGTAGGGTTTTACGCCTCGCGGCGGCCCGAACCTGGGTAAAAACTGCCTGTGTCATCACTACCGTGCTGCTCTATGGTCTTCGCTCTTTGTGCAATGTGCCCTTCCCCCTTGCCGAACCACAAGGGGCCGATGGCCCCATAGGTGTCCGTGTTGAACCACGACACATGAGGGATATAATAAAAACTTTCATGAAGATCATTGGACAAAATAAACTTGATTCTTTGTAATAGTTTTGAGATATGATGATAGTGATATGTGAGTCATGTTGGTGAGTAATTATGCTTTAGTAAGAATATTGGTGTTAAGGTTTGTGATTCCCTATGCAAGCACGAAAGTCAATAGTCATGCAATGAAATTACATCCTACTTGTGGTGCATTATTCGATGTTAGTTATGCTTAATGCTTGCTTATGTGATTTTTCGTTTCTTGGTTGGTTGCTTCTCAATCTTTTTGCTAGCCTCCACTTGTACTAAGTAGAAATACTACTTGTGCATCCAAAATCTTTAAACCCAGTTTTGCCATATGAGTCCACCATACCTACCTAGATGCGGTATTCCCGTGCCGTTCTAAGCAAATTTGTATGTGCCATCTCTAATTTTCAAAATAATTTTCCTTTTTGTGTGCTCGTACCGCTCATGAAGCGACAGGGGGTGGCCAATATTTTCCATGCTAGATGTGTTATTCTCAAGATGAGTGTTTATTCACTTGTCATTGCACGAGAGTGCGGCGGTAATAGGGATGCCCAGTCCTGAAATGAAAAAGAAATTTACTTTATGTTATCAAATAATAAATTCCTTGGAAAGTGTTGGTATGGAGGGCACCCGTGGATACGGCTAGCCATGGAAAGTGAAAGAATGGTGGAAAAAGGAATAAACTTTATTTTCTGTTTGGGGACCGCCTATGATATATCTAGCATGGAAAGTGTTGGGAATTACTCGGTCGTTTTCATTGATGGGAAAAGTATGCCTCCCAAAATTTTTATCTCTCAATTTAAGCTTTGAGCTCTGGCACCTCTACAAATCCCTACTTCCCTCTACGAAGAGACTATCTATTTAGTTTATACAATTTTTATTTTTATTTAACTCTCCATCTTCTCTTATAAAGCACCAACTAAGGGGCACTATGATCGTACTTGAGCATTGGGTATAGCTAATATGCGAGTGTGTTTCATGAATGGGTCAATGATTGAGCATGATGGGCTAGGGATAACTTTCTTTAGTGTTGATATTTTGAAAGACATAGTTGCTTGTTGATATGCTTGAGTATTGAAATCTTCATGTCAAAACTAGACTATTGCTTTGAACCACATAAAAGTCCATATGTCCATGCTACAAAGAAAAGAATATGTGATGAACATGTTAGGCAGCATTCCACATCAAAAATTATATTTTTATCATTTACCAACTCGAGGACGAGTAGGAATTAAGCTTGGGGATGCTGATACGTCTCCAACGTATCTATAATTTTTGCTTGTTCCATGTTGTTATATTATCATTCTTGGATGTTTTACAATCATTTTATAGCAACTTTATATCATTTTTTGGGACTAACCTATTGACATAGTGCCTAGTGCCAGTTTCTGTTTTTTACTTCGTAGAAAATCAATACCAAATGGAGTCCAAATGCAGCTAAACTTTTTGGAGAATTTTTATGGACCAGAAGACACAAGATGGGCCAAAGAAGTGCCAGAGGGGTGCCCCGAGGGGGCACAACCCACCTGGGCGTGCCTGGGAGCCTAGGCGTGCCCTGGTGGGTTGTGCCCACCTCGGTGGCATCCCGCACCGCCTCTTCGCCCTATAAATACCCAAATATTCCAAAAACCCTAGGGGAGTTGATGAAACACAATTCCAACCACCGCAAGTTCCAGAACCACGAGATCCAATCTAGACACCATCACAGAGGGGTTCATCATCCTCATTGGTGCCTCTCCGATGATGTGTGTGTAGTTCATTGTAGACCTACGGGTCCGTAGGCAGTAGCTAGATGGCTTCTGCTCTCTTTTTGATTCTCAATACAATTGTCTCTTGGAGATCTATTTGATGTAACTCTTTTTGCGGTGTGTTTGTTGGGATCCGATGAACTTTGAGTTTATGATCAGATCTATATCCATGAAAGTTATTTGAGTTCTTTGATCTCTTTTATGCATGATTACTTATAGCCTCGTATTTCATCTTCGAATCTTTGGTTTAGTTAGGCCAACTAGATCGATTTTTCTTGCCATGGGAAGAGGTGCTTTGTGATGGGTTCGATCGTGCGGTGTTCTTTCCCAGTGATAGAAGGGGCAGCAAGACACACATGTATCATTGCTATTAAGGATAACAAAATGGGGGCTATTCCTACATGAATAGATCTCGTCTACATCATGTCATCGTTCTTATTGCATTACTCCGTTTCTCCATGAACTTAATACACTAGATGCATGCTGGAGAGCGGACGATGTGTGGAGTAATAGTAGTAGATGCAGGCAGGAGTCGGTCTACTAATCTTGGACATGATACCTACATAATGATCATTGCCTGGATATCTTCATAATTATTTGATGTTCTATCAATTGCCCAACAGTAATTTGTTTACCTGTCGTATGCTATTTTCTTGAGAGAAGCCATTAGTGAAATCTACAGCCCCCGGGTCTATTCTTTATCATATTTGCTTCGAGATCTATTTTTATTCGCTTTTATTTTCTGATCTATTATTCCAAAAACCCAAAAATACCTTGCTGCACTTTTTTGCTATTTATTTTATTTCGTGATTTATCGAGATCTATTTATCCAATCTATACAATTTTTATCCCGTCAACTTGCCAATTTCTAGCACCGTTACCCATAGAGGGATTGACAACCCCTCCTAATCGTCGGTTTGCAAGTATTTGTTATTTGTGTGCAGGTACCGTTTACATAGTGTTGCTTGGTTCTCCTACTGGATTGATACCTTTGTTTCATAACTGAGGGAAATACCTACCGTAGCTGTGCTGCATCATCCCTTCCTCTTTGGGGAAATACCGACGTAGTTCAAGCGACATCAGTGCCCAGTGCCAGTTGCTGTTTTTTTACTTATTTTTTACTTCACAGAATATCAGTACCGAATGAAGTTCAAATGCCACAAAACTTTTTGGAGATTTTTTCTAGACCAGAAGACACCTTGTGGCCAAGAAAGCACCAGAGGGGAAACCCGTGGGGAGCACAACCCACCGGGGCGCGCTAGAGGCCCCTTGCGCGCCCAGGGGGTTGTGGGCCCCACGGAGGTATCCTGCACCGCCTCTTCGCCCTATAAATTCCTAAATATTCCAGAAACCCTAGGGGTGTTGACGAAACACAATTCCAGCCACCGCAAGTTCCAGAACCACGAGATCCAATCTAACACCATCACGGAGGGGTTCATCATCCTCATTGGTGCCTCTCCGATGATGCATGAGTAGTCCACCATAGACCTAAGGGTCCGTAGGCAGTAGCTAGATGGCTTCCTCTCTCTCTCTTGATTCTCAATACAATGGTCTCTTGGAGATCTATTTGATGTAACTCTTTTTGCGGTGTGTTTGTTGGGATCCGATGAACTTTGAGTTTATGATGAGATCTATATCCATGAATATTATTTGAGTCTTCTTTGATCTCTTATATGCATGATAATTTACAGCCTCGTATTTCTTCTTCGAATCTTTGGTTTAGTTAGGCCAACTAGATTGATTTTTCTTGCCATGGGAAGAGGTGCTTTGTGATGGGTTCGATCTTGTGGTGTTCTTTCCCAGTGACAGAAGGGGCAGCAAGACATGCATGTATCGTTGTTATTAAGGATAATAAGATGGGGGCTATTCCTACATGAATAGATCTTGTCGACATCATGTCATCGTTATTATTGCATTACTCCGTTTCTCCATGAATTTAATACACTAGATGCATGCTGGAGAGCGGACGATGTGTGGAGTAATAGTAGTAGATGCAGAATCGTTTCGGTCTACTAATCTTGGACGTGATGCCTATATATTGATCATTGCCTTGGATATCGTCATAATTATTCAATCTTCTATCAATTGCCCAACAGTAATTTGTATACCCACCATGTGCTATCTTCTCGAGAGAAGCCACTAGTGAAATCTACGTCCCCGGGTCTATTCTTTATCATATTTGCTTTGAGATCTATTTTTATTTGCTTTTATTTTTACATCTATTATTCCAAAAGTCCAAAAATACCTTGCTGCACTTTTTTATTACTTATATTATTTCCCATTTTATCAAGAGCCATTTATCCAATCTACCACAAAATTATCTATCTTTTTACCGTGGAGGGATTGACAACCCCTCTTACGCGTCGGGTTGCAAGTATTTGTTCTTTGTGTGCAGGTACCGTTTACATAGTGTTGCTTGGTTCTCCTACTGGATTGATACCTTGGTTTCACAACTGAGGGAAATGCCTACCGTAGCAGTTTCAAGCGACATCAAAAGGAATTTCTGGCGCCGTTGCCGGGGAGACATCATCAACATCTATCAGGTTCCTTATCACCAATCTCATCTCCTTGCAATTTACATTATTTGCCATTTGCCTCTCATTTTGATCTCCCCTACTTCACAAAATATTTGCCTCTTTATTCGCCTTCTTTTCGTTTGCCTTTTTCTTGTTTGATCTTTTGTTCGCTTGTGTTGCCATGTGCCTTCTATATGCTTGCATCTTCGCTTGCTAAAAATCTGTTGATATGGATCCCCATCCACTTGCTAATATTTTTAAAAGATCCAATCATGATGAATCAATTGCTAGTGAGTTGAGTGCACTAGATTATCTTTATGAAGTTTTGCTTGAGATTCGTGAATCTAAAAATTGTGATGAAGAAATTTATGAAGTAATTCATGATAGCTCCTTGAATGAAAATCATGATTGCAATGATTTTACTATAAATTCTATTAATGTCAGTTGTGCTAATAATATGCAAAACCCCAAGCTTGGGGATGCTAATTTTGCTATGTCCACTACTTATTGCAATGATCATGATTGGGGTGATTCTTCTTATGATCTTGAAAATTTATTTAAGCCTCATGATGAATATGATATTTATAATAATGTTTGCAACAATATTGAAAGTGGGTTTGAAAGAGCGTCAACTTTAGGTAAAAATAATCCCACATATTTGGAGAGTGTTCAATCTTATGAAATTTTTGATGAAAGTGGGTTTGGAGAGGTCATGACTTTAGTTGATGTTAATCCCATTATCTTGGAAGATTATAAAACTTTTATGCGTGTGGATCATGAAGAGAAAATTTTATATGATAGCTATATTGTTGAATTTGATTATGATCCTACATGTAATTATTATGAGAGAGGAAATTATGGTTGTAGAAATTTTCATTTTACTAAACTACCTCTCGTGATGTTGAGATTACTATTGTTTCTTTCTTCTTCCTTGCATTTGCTAGTTTTTGCTTGCCTTGATAATTTGTTTGCTTATAAAATTCCTATGCATAGGAAGTATGTTAGACTTAAATATGTTTGTCACATGTTTTATGATGCTCTCTTTGCGCTTCAATTCTTATCCTTTATGTGAGCATCAATAAAATCTCAAGCCTATCTTGATGGCTATAAAGAAAGAGCTTGTTGGGAGGCAACCCAATGAATAAAATTTATTTTTACTTTTTTCTTTATGTTCTTGAGTGTTTGCACAATTATGCCTCTGTTATGATTGTGATCTTTATATTTTAATTAGTGTTTGTGCCAAGTAAAGCCTTTGGGATAGCTTTGGGTGATAGTTGATTTGATCCTGTTGAAAAAACAGAAACTTTTGCATCCAGTAAAAGAATTGTTTAAATTTATAGAATCGACGAAAAATTCTGAATTTTTTTACACAAGATTGAAATACAAATTTAATATTCTGTCCTAAATTTCCAGAATTTTTGGAGTTACAGAAGTATGAGAACAATTTGCATCTTTATAGACTAGTCTGTTTTTGATAGATTCTGTTTTCTTTGCATTGTGTGCTTATTTTGATGAATCTATGGATTGTATCGGGGGGTATAATCCATGGCAAAGTTAGAATATAGTAGATATAATTCAATAAAAAAAATTAATGGGTTTTCAATAGTACTTAAAGTAAAGATTGCTTTTCTTATACTAACGGATCTCACGAAGGTTTTGTTAAGTTTTGTGTGATTGAAGTTTTCAAGTTTTGGGTGAGATTACGATGGATGAAGGAATAAGGAGTGAAAAGAGCCTAAGGTTGGGGATGCCCATGGCACCCCAAGTTAATATTCAAGGAGAACCAAGAAACTAAGCTTGGGGATGCCCCGGAAGGCATCCCCTCTTTCTTCTAACGACCATCGGTATTTTACTTGGAGCTATATTTTTATTCATCACATATCATGAGTTTTGCTTGGAGCGTCTTTTCTTGTTTTTTTCTTGTTTTTTCTTAGTTTGTCACAAGTATCCTTGCTGGACACACCTATTTGAGAGAGCCAAAATTATGCTATGATTTGTTAGAATTTCTCTTTATGCTTCACATAAATTTTTTGAGCTGTGGAATTGCTCTAGTGCTTCACTTATATCTTTTTGAGCACGGTGTGCTTTAATATTTTTGAAGAAATACTATCATGATTCACTTAGATTAATTTGAGAGTTAGTAAATTTTTTAAGAAATTCTCTTATGCTTCACTTATATTATTTTGAGAGACGAAATTTTTTTATGCTCATGTTCTTCACTTAAATTTGTTTGAGCTATTCAAAAGCAATTGCAACATATGAAATTAGTCCCAAGGTGATAGATATTCAAGAGGGATATAATAAAAAGAGAAAAAAATCACTACAAGACCTATTACTTGCGCTGGTGCCCACTTTAGTCCCTGTGGTTACAAATACCTGAAATATAGTCACCAAACTTGCACTTGGGGGTCATCTACGGTCCATTATATGGTTTGGTGTACGTATGTGCTGATCTGGCCCGAGTCAACCGCTACCAAGTGTGCATTGACTGCCACATCTGCCAGCTCGCTCGAATACGCATGCACGCAGGTTTTTTTTGCAAATTTGCCAGAACAAAAGATCTGCCCCCCCACTTGGTCGCACACCTGGTCGGACTGAGCCGCACCCGCTCCGACCGAGCCCACCCGCTGCCCTCTCCCTTGCTCTCTGCTCTCCCAACCCTAGCTCGCAAACTCTGTCGTCGCCGCCGCCCTCCGCCGCGTCACCGCCGCCGCCGCGTCGCCGCCGCCGCCCTCTCTTCACCGCCGCAGCCATTGCCGCCGCCCTCTCTCCTCATGTCATCTTCGAGCTCTGTTTGATCTGGGCTACGTGGCCGGTCCGTTGTAGTTCCATTGATCCCGTGCCCAGATTGTGGCGACCAGGTCAAGTTCTACCGCTCTGGCAACGATGAGCACGAGGGGTGGGTCTTCTACAGGTGCACCAAACACCAGGTCAAGTTCCTCTGCCTTTGATATGTTCGATTTGAAGCCTGTGTGGTAGATCTTTCTTCACTGGTTCTGCATCAGACTGATCTGTAAGTAGGTGATCTATAAGACTACATTAGGGTTTTGGGTCAGATTGAACTTTGTTAACTGCATTAGGGTACTGCAATTGGTTGGTGATCAATAATAGTTAACTAAACTTTATAGTTAACTGAACTTTTTTAGTTAACTGAATATGTTGTGTTTCCTCTGTTTTATAGGTCACCTGTGATTTCTGGCGTTGGGAGCTAGAATATGTGCAGCATCTTGTTGAACATAGGGTTCTTGTTGGTGATGCTGCTGTGGATGCAATAGGAGCAGCTGAGGATAAAAGGGAGGAGCTTGAGAGGAAGAGGACTGAAGCAATGAACTCAAGAAGCATAGCTGGAAGGGGCATGGCTGGGAGAGGTGCTGCCAGAGTAGATTTTGGGTCTTTTGGCACCCCTAGTGAGAAGAACTTTGCTACCAAGCAGCAAGTTGCTATGCTGCTTGGATTAGGTAGAGAAATCCTAGTGCTGCTAAAGCTGGTGATGGCTGCTGTTATGGTGCTTTGTGTGCTGTGTTTCATAGTAGTTATGAAGAAGTGAGATGTAGTCAAATCAGTGGTATGTGAAGTTGTTCTTCAGTGAGCACACTAAGTAGATTAAGTACTTGTTTTGGGTTTGGATGCATGCTGTGATGGTTGTAATGGTTGGATGCTGTGATGGTTGTAATGGATAATTGATCAAGTAATATGAAGACTGGAGTTATGTACCAATCTTATCTTGGTATGTTGAATATGTACCAATGTTGTTATGTTACTTCTTTATTTAAATAGCAACACAGCATGTCAATTCAATTCTAATCATTTCACAACATATTACAGTTGACAACCAAATCCATTGCACTTAAAATTCAGTTGACAGGCAAGATAAATTTAGTTGACAACCAAATCCATTTCACAACATAACTGAGACAAATTCAGTTTACACTGGGACAAGAACAAGATAAGATCAGTCAAAATCATTCAGCATCCCCTTAAGCTTCCTTATCTTCTCATTGGTCTCCTCTTTGTGTTTGAATAAGTCACCAATCATGTACTCAAGCTTTCTCTTCTCTTGCTTCAATTGATCCCTCTCCTGCATGACTTGGTCCCTCTCTTTCTCTACCTTAGCCCTGAATACCTGATGAATGTTTGTTACTGATTTGTCAGTGCTCTTCTTCTTCTCAAGATCTTCCTTGAGATCAGCCAAAGCAATTTGTGTGGTGCCTAATTGGCTCATTGCCTGCTCCTTTTCAGCCACCATCTTGGCAAAATCAAGCTTGAAATGTCTCAGCTCATTCTCCATTTTTGTCTTCTCTTCCATGATCTTCAAGTTCTCTTCAGCACTCAACACATTTTGTGTTAGCCTCTGTTTTGTCTCCTCTTCATACATGCTCCATATGGTAGCTAGGCTAATCTTCAATGCTTCAGGCCACTCAGGGTCTATCCATTCCACATAGGTGCATTTAGGTACTTCCTATCATCCAAACAAAGATTCAGTTAAGTGACATTATTCAGTTATCTGCAAATCTTCAGATAAAATGGCACTATAGCAGTAGCTAGCCACCCTACCACTGTCAAATGATTGAAATGAAATTAAAATGGCACTATTATCAGGATTTTTACAAACCTTGTGTGCACAAGCCAGGAACCTTCTTCCACTGTCAACTGATTGAAAAGCCACAAGCTTCTCACACAAAGATCCATGCTCACATGTAAAGCTAGGCAGATCTGTGGCCAGGCCAGTCCATTCTTTGAAGAAAATTGTGGCAGGTGGCTAAAACAAATAAAAAATTGCATTTGTTAAGTATAACCCTAGAAGCTGTTTAACCCTAGCTGCTGTTTAACCCTAGCTGCGTGGAGGAGAGGACATGACTAACCTTGCTGGTCACCGAGTCATCTTCAGAAGAGGTTGGGAGATCATCCCAGGACACCATGGTTGCTGCTGGAGACCAGGGGAACAGGAGCAGAAGAAGGGCAAATAGAGGAGGAAAAAGGAGGATGAAGATGAAGATCTGGTGGAAGAGGAGGAAGAAGAAGGGGATCTGGTGGTGGTGGACCCGGTGGTGGATCTGGTGGTTGCTCTGGTGGTGTTGGTGGACCAAAGGTGCATGCAGAATGCAAGTTACAGGGTGTGCAAGTACAAATTTGAACCAGTTAGTGGACCAAAGGTGCATGCATAAGGCAAAGCTCTGGAGCAAGTTAACTGAATTTGCTGACAAAATTTGCAGCTTTGAAAAGATAACTGAATTTGTACAGTTCACTGCTCAAGTCATGTTAACAGTTGACTGAATTTTTACAGTTCACTGCTCAATGACTGAATTCTGGAAGTTAAATACATAACAAAATTCTCAGTTCACTGCTCAATGACTGAACTACTCAATGTTGAACACTTTTTCAGTTAACTTTCAAAATTCAGTTAACTGACAAAGTTCAGTTAAGACAAAGATTCAACAAGACAGCAGCATCAACAGACAAAATTCAGTTAACTCCAAAAGTTCAGTTAAGACAAAATTCAGTTAACTTCTTTTGGATTGTTGCCTTATATAGCAACAAGACAGCATCAACAGCATCAACAGCATAAACTACACTATTTTATAGCACTTCATCATTGCCACTTACGTAGTTCAACAAGACAGCATCAACAACATAAACATAAGTTCAACAACAAATAGTACTTCAACATTGCCAACAGAAATTAGAAATAACTTATGTGCTGAATATACAAGCACACCTAATAAAACTACACTATTTTATAACTTATATGCTGAAAATTTGTATATTTCAGCATACCTAACTAACTGCAACTGCATCTTCTTCATGTTGGCCTCCTCATCTTCAGTTCTTCATCTTCTGCAGGCGCTCCGAGCGGTGAACCTCCATGGCAACTGCCACCTTCCTCTTCTTCTTCCTCTCTAGCTGTGCTACGACGTCAACCTGTGCTTCCAGGCCCAAGACCACCTCCTGCTTGACGATCTTAGGAACATCTGGAAGCAGCTCGACGTCAATGGGGCGGTGCTTGTCACCCTCCCTGGTGACGGGCACCACCATCTGGACCTCCGGCTCGGGGACGACGGGCGCCGCCACCTTGACCTCTGGCTCGTCATCAGAGAGGACAATCACCTCAATCTCCTCCTCGCCAGACGACTCGGACAAGTCGGCATCGTAGCCAGAGGTGTCGTCGGAGTCATACTCCGAGTAGGATGAGTCAGCGTCGGATACGAGTGGGGTAGTACTCCGTGTTGACAGGCGCGGGGACGACCACTTCGACATCCTTGACGCGCTCCATCCTGGAGGAAACGCGGTGCAGATCGAGCTGCCGCGGTGTGGTGGCGGACCGGTACATCCACCACCGCGCACGCTGCTATGGGTCGTCGGAGTGCGTCTCCTGCATCCCGAAACGGAGGACCAACGCCGGAGAGATACCTTTGGGGTCGGTGATGGTGCGGTCCAGCTCGTCGTCGGTCATGACCTTGAGGAGGCCATGCGCGTGGTGACGCATCATTCCGATGCTGGGGAACCACTTCGCGATCTCCTTCAGGTCTGCGTGCATGGCCTTGTCGTCGCCCTGCCAGGTCCTCGATTAGCCTCTGCCAGACGGGTGAGTTGTCCATGGCGTCGACGGCGGTGTGGTGCTCGGCGGCGGTGGTTTTCTTGACGGCGGAGTGGAAGTTTGGTAGCGGGGTAACCGAGGCGACGTGGGTGGACTGTGGGCTGGAGGTGAGTGGTGAGTGGAGCGGTGGGTGGGTGGGCTTAAAGAGCAGAGAAGGAAACCGAATCGGCATGGGCCATTGGGCCACTAGCAACTAGTAAATAGCTAGTTTAGTACCTAGCCCTTGATTAAAGCACTAGTACTACCCCACTGGCATTGCCCCCAACGTTCAATACCACAGGTCCTGGGTTCGAGACCCAGGCAAAACTTTTTTTGTTTGATTTTTAATTTTTTTTCTTTAATCAAAATTTGGTACATATGTTCAGTTTGCATCAAATTCAGCAATAAAAATCAATGATGAACAGTGCATCAAAGTTCAGTTTGCATCAAATTGTCCATCAAATTCAGCAATAATGGACAGAGAAGCATGTTCAGTTTGCATCAAAGTTCAGTTTGCATCAAATTCAGTCATAAAAATTTAGCAATAATTAGTGGATAGAGAAGCATTTTCAGTTTGCACCAAATTACTGAATGAACCACTTATGTCAGGTACATTTGAAATGAGACACTGAATGAACTACATTTGAGCTCTAGTAGTTTCAAACACTCAGATTTAAGTTTCTGCCAAAAAATTACTGAAATACAAGTGCAACAGCACTACTTCATCTGAACTCATCAAACATGTTGACTCTTTTCTTCTTGGGCACATGTCCACTTGGCCCTCCTGCTTGCTTCTTCTCTTCAGCTCTTCTTCTCTTGGCCTCTTCTTGCTGTTTCTTCTTTGCTTCTTGATCTTGTTTTTTCTTCAGTGCTGCAATAGCTCTCTTTGCTTCTTGCTCTTCTCTTCTCTTCATTGCTGCCTCTGCCTTAGTTGCAATTGCTTCAATTGCCCTGGCCTCCTTCTCTTCTTGTAATGTAGCTTTTCTTGCTGCTGAAGCTTCCAGCTTTGCTGCTGTTTCCTCAGCCTTCTTCTCTTTTGCTGCTCTTCTTCTTCTGGCTGCCTTCTCTGCTTTCCTGATAGCAATTTCCTGCCTTTTTTGCTTCAGCCTCCTCTGCTCTCCTCTTTGCCATCTCATTCATTGCCTCTAGTGCTTCATCTCTTCTGGCTGCCATCTGCCTTTCTTTGTCTCTTTTCATCTTCAGCAACTTCATGGTCAGGTTGCCACCATTTGTAGCTGTTGTTGTATGTGCTGAAGCTTGAGAACTGGATGCCTGTAATATGAATGATGAATCTGGCAGAGTGCCTTCAGTTTCTTGTCTAGGTACAGGCCTAGACTGCTGCATCTTATGAAGCATTGTACATCCAAAGTCTTGCACCTGTACGCAGCCAATCATCACATGCTACCATCACTGATGTATCATATTAAATACAACCTAAAAGAAATGGACAAAAAAGATTAGAATTTACCTGAAAGACAACTGGTGTATCATATTCATCCTCTTGTTGCTGCACTGGGCAATCATTATGTGTGGCATTGACATCCTCGTGTGTAAGTTGGCCATCATCTTGTGTGACATGGACCTCCTCCTGTATAAGTTGGCCATCATCTTGTGTGACATGAACCTCCTCCTGTGTGACTTGCCCATCATCCTGTTGTGCCATAACTGGTTCATCATCAGACACATCCTCAGGAATAGCCCTTGGCCCCCTTCTCACTGGTAGTTTTGGAAAAATGCCAGCTTTTCTAGTATTACATCCTTTGATGTTGTGACCCTGTTCATGGCAGTATGAACATGTTATTGTGCCTCCATGTCTGGTCAGTACCTTTGTGCCATCTTTCTTTTCAATCTCATAAGGCTGCTTTCTCCTACTATTGTTTGAAGGCCTCCCTACTTTCTTTTCATAGACAGGTGGCTTGATTTCACAACCATTCATCTTCTGCCACTCACTCCTATCTCTGCAAGGCTTGATAATTGGTTTGTATGCTAACTTGAATGCTTCAATACTGTAGCAGGAGTGCACCAAACTCTCTGGGTCAATTCTCTCATGTCTGCAGCATGCAATTGCATGGTGGCATGGAACTCCACTAAGATCCCACCTTTTGCATGTACAACTCTCTTCCTTGAGGTCAACAATGTATGTCTTGCTCCTATTGTCAACCTGGAAAATGCCATCACCAGCCCCTGAAACCATGCATGTAGCTGCCAACTCTATATTCCTTTCAATTCTTTTTCTTATTTTTGGGCATACAGAACCAGGCCAGTTCTCTGCCTCTTTTCTTTTGTTGTAGAATCTAACCATGAGCTGGGTTTTGATCTTCTCAATCATTGATCTGAGATGCATCTCCCTGGCCTCAAGAATATATTTGTTGAAAACCTCACAGTTGTTGTTCAGAAGGATATCACACTTGACGAATTCTCTTTGGAAGCCCCTAACCCAAGTGTTGGGTGGTAGCTACTCAAGCCATTTGTATGCTTCTAAGCTGATGACCTTCATTTCCTCCATGCTTGCAGCCCACAGTTCTAGTGTTGTGCTCCTTGCACAATTCCATAACTGGTTCTTAAGAACATCTCCTTTGTGCGTTTGCTGAAAATTCTGCCATATATGCCTAACACAGTGTCTGTGCTCTGCATCAGGAAAGTGCTGCCTCACTCCCTTGATCAGCCCCTTTTGCTTGTCTGACATTATAGTCCATGGCTCTGTGTTCAGAATTCCCAAGTCACTCTTCAGATTTGACAGAAACCATTTCCATGTGTCAGTGTTCTCTACCTCAACAACTGCAAAAGCTAGAGGGTAAATGCGGTCATTAGGATCCATGCCAATAGCACACAGCATAACACCTCCATACTTTGTCTTCAGGTGGCATCCATCCAAACAAATGACAGTCCTATAGGCTTGCATGAAACCCCTTTTGCAGGCATCCAGAGAGAAATAACAACTTCCAAATATGCCATCATTGACACCTACATAGAAAGAGCTGCCTGGGTTTGATCTTCTGAATTCTGCTGCATAATCCCACATACTGTTATACTGCTATAACTCATCTCCTTCAATGACTTTCTTCACTAGTCTCCTGGCCCTTCTAAGTTTGCTCCTTGTTGTTGTCATGTTCCAGTCCTTCTGAACAACCCTTGCAAAACTATTCATGTTCATGTTTTCATCTGCTCTGAATGAATCAAGATATTTTCCTGCCATGAAGGGAGCAGTGAATGACTTGACACTCCATTTCTTTATGCAGGTATGCTTTGGGTTATACTTCTTGATCATGAAGTAGTTGATTCTCCCATCAAATGATGCAAACAAAGACCATGGACACCCATCTTCACAAATGGCCTTAACTCTTTTCCTATCATTTCTAGGGCACTTGATGTCAACCCTTTCATGACAGCTATACTCCTTGATAGCCCTCCTCAGTAACTCAACACTAGCAAATGTCTGACCCACTTGGAACTCTGGTTTAGACAGGTCCTCTTCTCTGAAATATTTGAAATTCAGCTTAACCTTATCTTCATCAGAAGAAGGCAAGCACATGTCCACATCTTCAGTAGGATCATCAGCTTCTTCTTGGACTGCTTTACCTTTGCCTTTCTCACAATCAACATTTTTGTCAAACAAGTCATCATCATCTTGCAGATCAATGTCTAAATCAACAATTTGTGGAATGAAATCTTCATCTGAATCCTGCATTACTGAACAACCAACTGTATCTGCTGCATCCATGTTTAAAACCCTACAGCTTTTTCTTCTGCCCCTGAACTCAAACTGAAATGTATGCATGTACTCTCCTGGTTGAGGTGGTCCTGGCATGTAATCCTCTTCTTCTGACTCTTCCTCACTTTCTGATAGTGCATCTTCAACTAGACCTTGCTCAGCCTCATGATCTTGATCTTGCTCAGCCTACTCCTGTGCCACTACAACTTGCTCAACATTGTCCTCTTGCTGTTCATCTTGATCTTGCTCAGCCTGCTCCTGTGCCAGTACAACTTGCTCAACATGGTCCTCTTGATGTTCATATTGATCATGCACTTGCTCTTTCTTTGGCCTACTTCCACTGAATTTGGCAAATGGAGGATCCTCATCATCAGAATGAATAGGAACAGGTGAAATATATGATCTCATGCTCTCATCATGATCAAGAAATATTTGCTAAAAATGGTTCCCATTCAGAGCACAATCCTTCATGTTCTCTGTCATAGTGTTGTCCCCTATCTTAATATCTCTTAATCCATTCTTGTACACTGTCAACCCAGGAACACACCAGTGAGCCCTGATCCTGCCCTCAAACTCATACCCAATTTCCTCCACTAGACTAGCAACAATAGTAGGTGTCCAGTTATCTATGTCACAGTAGTCATACCAAATGGAGTGGCCTTTGTGGTAATCCCTATGCTTGCCTACACAAAGGAAATAGCCACCATGTATGACCTCAACAGAGAAATGGTTGCTTAGGGGTCCTGCAAAACAATCAAAGTGGCAATGTTCAGACAAGATAAACAGAGACATTTATGAAGGTTCAGTCAAGCTAAAAATGTTCAGTTAACTCCAAAAGTTCAGTTATTGTATCAAACCACCAGTAGCTCAGTTAACTGAGTAAGCAGGACCTAATCAAGGGTACTAAGCAAGCAGTAAAGAATGTAATTGGACCAAAACAAGCAAAGTGGCAATGCTTAGTGACAATGTTCAGTTATTGTACTAAATCAAGTTCAGACATTTCAAAATTCAGACAGGTTCACACATAAAAATTCAGTTATCTTATAGAGCAAAATTCATACATGTTGCAGAAAAAAAACACTGATTCATGGCCTCCACTGAACAAATATATGATCTTTCATGGGCAAAACGACCATCTCATGGGCAAAACGCCTTATGATCAACAACCAGGCCATATAAAGCAAAGAGACAGGGGAGAAGCGAGCATGGCCTTCCCCTAACATATCCAAAATCAAACCCTAATTTTGCTCTGCAAACCCTAGACCATCTCCAAACACAACATCCATAGCCCATACGAAACCCTAACTTTCATCTGTGGCCCTGTTCAACATCCGCTGCTAAAACCCTAAACCCTACACCATCCGTGGCAAAAGGGGAGAGAAATAGCCCAAACCCTAGCACCTGTGCGCAATTGACTCGAACGCAAACTCTTCCCTGGAGCTACAATGGACAGATCGAGTACACAATGTGCCGGCGACGGTGACGTACCATAGAGGGGCGGTGAGGCATGGTCCTGACGACACATTGGTGCGAGAGGGAATCACGCAAGCCCCTCCCAAATGGCGCGGACGGCGGCGGCTCAGCGTCCGACAACGAGCTCATGGGGCCGTCGCCACGCTCGCCCACGCCGGTGACGTTGAGGCAACCACCTCGGCAGCGACGACGAACAGGGGAGAAGCAAGAAGCAGGGGAGAAGCGAGACAGGGGGTGGCTCGGTCGGACCAGGGGATGCGCTCGGTCCGACCAGGTGGGGATCTTTTAATAACTGGCAAATTTGCAAAAAAAAACCTGCATGCATGCGTATTCGAGCGAGCTGGCAGATGTGGCAGTCAAAGCACACTTGGCAGCGGTTGACTCGCGCCAGATTAGCACATACGTACACCAACCCATATAATGGACCGTAGATGACCCACAAGTGCAAGTTTGGTGACTGTATTTCGGGTATTTGTAACCACAGGGACTAAAGTGGGCACCAGCGCAAGTAATAGGTCTTGTAGTGAATTTTTCTCTAATAAAAACTTTCATGAAGATAATTGGACAAAATAAACTTGATTCTTTGTAATAGTTTTGAGATATGATGATAGTAATATATGAGTCATGTTGGTGAGTAATTATGCTTTAGTAAGAATATTGGTGTTAAGGTTTGTGATTCCCTATGCAAGCACGAAAGTCAATAGTTATGTAATTAAATTACATCCTACTTATGGTGCATTATTCGGTGTTAGTTATGCTTAATGCTCGCTTATGTGAATTTTTGTTTCTTGGTTGGTTGCTTCTCAATCTTTTTGCTAGCCACCACTTGTACTAAGTAGAAATACTACTTGTGCATCCAAAATCCTTAAAACCAGTTTTGCCACATGAGTCCACCATACCTATCTATATGCGGTATTACCGTGCCAACTCTAATTTTTCAAAATGAATTTCCTTTTTGTGTGCCCGTACCGCTCATGAAGCGGCAGGGGGTGGCCAATATTTTTCATTCTAGATGTGTTATTCTCAAGATGAGTGTTTATTCACTTGTCATTGCACGAGAGTATGGCGATAATAGGGATGCCTAGTCCCAAAATGAAAAAGAAATTTACTTTATGTTGTCAAATAATAAATTCCTTGGAAAGTGTTGGTATGGAAGGCACCCGTGGATACGGGTAGCCATGGATTGTGAAAGAATGGTGGAAAAAGGAATTAACTTTATGTTTAGGATCCGCCTATGATATATCTAGCATGGAAAGTGTTAGGAATTACTCAATCATTTTCGTTGACGGGAAAAGTATGCCTCTCAGAAATTTTTATCTCTCAATTAAGCTTTGAGCTCTGGCACCTCTACAAATCCCTACTTCCCTCTGCGAAGGGCCTATCTATTTACTTTATGCTATTTTTATTTTTATTTGAGTCTCCATCTTCTCTTATAAAGCACCAACTAGGGAGCACTATGATCATACTTGAGCATTGGACATAGCTAATATGCGAGTGTGTTTCATGAATGGATCAATGATTGAGCATGATGGGCTAGGGATAACTTTCTTTAGTGTTGATATTTTGAAAGACATGGTTGCTTGTTGATATGCTTGAGTATTGAAATCTTCATGTCAAAACTAGACTATTTCTTTGAACCATATAAAAGTCCAAATGTCCATGCTACAAAAGAAAAGAATATGTGATGAACATGTTAGGCAGCATTCCACATCAAACATTCTGTTTTTATCATTTACCTACTCAAGGACGAGTAGGAATTAAGCTTGGGGATGTTGATACGTCTCCAATGTATCTATAATTTTTTATTGTTCCATGTTGTTTTAATATCATTCTTGGATGCTTTATATTCATTTTATAGCAACTTTATATCATTTTTTGGGACTAACCTATTGACATAGTGCCCAGTGCCAGTTGCTGTTTTTTTGCTTGTTTTTTACTTCGTAGAATATCAGTACCAAATGAAGTCCAAATGCCCCGAAACTTTTTGGAGATTTTTTCTGGACCAGAAGACACCTTGTGGTCCAAGAAAGCACCAGAGGGGAGGCCCGTGGGAAGCACAACCCACCAGGGCGCGCCAGAGGCCCCTGGCATGCCCAGGGGGTTGTGGGCCCCACGGAGGTCTCCTGCACCGCCTCTTCGCCCTATAAATTCCCAAATATTCCAGAAACCCTAGGGGAGTCGACGAAACAAAATTCCAGCCGCCGCAAGTTCCAGAACCACGAGATCCAATCTAACACCATCATAGAGGGGTTCAACATCCTCATTGGTGCCTCTCAGATGGTGCATGAGTAGTCCATGATACGTCTCCAATGTATCTATAATTTTTGCTTGTTCCATGCTGTTATATTTACATTATTGGATGTTTTACAATCATTTTATAGCAACTTTATATCATTTTTTGGGACTAACCTATTGACATAGTGCCCAGTGCCAGTTGCTATTTTTTGCTCGTTTTTTACTTCACAAAATATCAGTACCAAACGGAGTCCAAACGCAGCGAAACTTTTTGGAGAATTTTTTTGGACTAGAAGACACAACATGGGCCAAAGAAGTACCAGAGGGGAGGCCCGAGGTGGCCTCCCGCACCGCCTCTTCGCCCTATAAATCCCAAATATTTCAGAAACCCTAGGGGAGTCAACGAAAAACAATTCCAGCCACCGCAAGTTACAGAACCACGAGATCCAATCTAGACACCGTCACGGAGGGGTTCATCATCCTCATTGGTGCCTCTCCGATGATTCGTGATTAGTTCATCATAGACCTACGGGTCCGTAGGCATTAGCTAGATGGATTCCTCTCTCTCTCTCTCTCTCTCTCTCTCTCTTTTGATTCTCAATACAATGGTCTCTTGGAGATCTATTTGATGTAACTCTTTTTTGCGGTGTGTTTGTTGGGATCCGATGAACTTTGAGTTTATGATCAGATCTATATCCATGAATATTATTTGAGTCTTCTTTTGATCTCTTATATGCATGATTATTTATAGCCTCGTATTTCTTCTTCGAATCTTTGGTTTAGTTAGGCCAACTAGATTGATTTTTCTTGCCGTGGGAAGAGGTGCATTGTGATGGGTTCGATTGTGCGGTGTTCTTTCCCATTGACAGAAGGGCAGCAAGACACGCATGTATCGTTGCTATTAAGGATAACAAGATGGGGGTTATTCCTACATGAATAGATCTCGTCTACATCATGTCATCGTTCTTATTGCATTACTCCGTTTTCCCATGAACTTAATACACTAGATGCATGCTGGACAGCGATCAATGTGTGGAGTAATAGTAGTAGATCCTCGCAGGAGTTGGTCTACTAATCTCGGACATGGTGCCTATATATTGATCATTGCCTTGGAAATCGTCATAATTATTTGATCTTCTGTCAATTGCCCAACAGTAATTTGTTTACCCACCGTGTGCTATTTTCTTGAGAGAAGCCACTAGTGAAATCTACGCCCCCCTGGTCTATTGTTTATCATATTTGCTTTGATATCTATTTTTATTTGCTTTTATTTTTAGATCTATTATTCCAAAGGGATAATTGGTTTTATGCCCTAGTTGGGTCACACTCGGCTGGTTTACCCCTAGTTTCTGAAAACATACGTTCCTGCCCAAACCACTTTGCTCATCTTATGCTTTTGCCCTTTGACCGTTTGACCGACATTTTGAAAACTTCATAACAAATTCATACTAACTCAGAAAAATGCAAATAATATATCAAAATGTTTAGAAAAACATCACCTATATGTGCATGACATTTGCATTCATGAGAAAAGTGTTGTAAAGTCCCCATCTCAATTTTAGCTCATATAGGTGATGGAGACTTTCCAACACTTTTTTCATGAATGCAAATGGCATGCACATATAGGTGATGTTTTTCTGAACATTTTGATATATTATTTGAATTTTTCTGAGTTAGTATGAACCTTTTATGAAGTTTTCAAAATGATGGTCAAATCGTCAAAGGGCAAAAGCATAAGATGATCAAAGTGGTTTGGGCAGAGACGCGTATTTTCAGAAATTAGGGGTAAACCAGCCGAGTATAACCCAACAAGGGGCATAAAACAAATTATGCCTATTCCAAAAACTTAAAAATACCTTGTTGCAATTTTTTTGTTACTTATTTTATTTCGCGTTTTATCGAGATCTATTTATCCAATCTACACAATTTTTATCCCGTCAACTTGACAATTTCTGGCACCGTTACCCGTAGAGGGATTGAGAACCCCTCATAAGCGTCGGGTTGCAAGTATTTGTTCTTTGTGTGCAGGTACCATTTACATAGATTTGCTTGGTTCTCCTACTAGATTGATACCTTGGTTTCATAACTGAGGGAAATACCTAGCTGTGCTGCATCATCCCTTCCTCTTTGGGGAAATACCGACGTAGTTCAAGCAACATCAAAAGGAATTTCTGGCGCCATTGTCGGGGAGACATCATCATCTTCTATCAGGTTCCTAATCACAAATCTCATCTCCTTGCAATTTACTTTATTTGCCATTTTCCTCTCATTTTCATCTCCCCCACTTCACAAAAATTTGTCGTTTTATTCGCCCTTTTTTCGTTCGCCGTTTTCTAGTCAGATCTCTCATTTTCTTGAACTTGTCACCATGAGTGACTTTGGTATGGTAGAAACAAATGATGGCCTAACTCCTAAAATTGGACGATCTGGCAATCTGGATGCTAAAACTTTTGTTTTGGGGCAAGGGAACGTTATGGGAAAAGAACATATCCAAGAATTTTTCAATAGTGTTGGAAATTTGACTCTTGATGATACTCCTATACTTAAAAGAACTAAATCTTATGCGGAAGCTATTTCAGCACTAGTTCTGAAACTTGAAAATAGATTTATCCGTACCCACCCTACCTTGCGAAGATTGTTTTATGAGCTACCCGTTATAAAGGATCCTAAAGCAAAAAAGTTAGCTACCCTTATTCTTATGAATGAATTTGACTACATAGTACGGGAAGCTAGGGAAATTTTTGATTTTTATGGTATGAGCCATGAAAAACCGGTGATAAATGAGATCCTTTATAATAGTGATTATGTGTTGAGACATTTTCTTGGAAATAACCAAATTTTTTATGAGAATCTTAAAAAGGAAATCCCCGTTGTAGATATAATCCAACAAGTTTTCAATGATGTTAATCAACAATATTCGTGGATTGTTGCCGGAAATCAAAAAGGATACGTAGATGGGCAACTTGATAATGCTAAAATTTCTATGGATAATGTGTTTCAAGTTATTTTTGCAAAACCTCCTGACGAGAACACATCTAATGAAAATAAGAAGAAAGATGACAATACTTGAATCTATGAGTTATGCCTAGCTAGGGGCATAAAACGATAGCGCTTGTTGGGAGGCAACCCAATGAATAAAATTTGTTTTTTGCCTTTTTATTTCTGTTCTTGAGTGTTTGCACAATTATGCCTTTGTTATGATTGTGTTTTTTATGTTTTAATTAGTGTTTGTGCCAAGTAAAGCCTTTGGGATAGCTTTGGTGATAGTTGATTTGATCCTGTTGAAAAACAGAAACTTTTGCATACAGTAATAGAATTTTTTAAATTCACAGAAGCAATGAAAAATTCTGAATTTTTTACACAAGATTGCTACACAAATTTCCTCTGTTTTCCAAATTTTCAGAAATTTTTGTGTTAGAGAAGTATGAGAAGAATTTGCATCTTTACAGAATGTTTTGTTTTTGACAGATTCTGTTTTCTTTGCATTGTGTGCTTATTTTGATGAATCTATGGACTGTATCGGGGGGTATAAGCCATGGTAAAGTTACAATATAGTAGATATAATACAATAGCAAAATTTGAATGGGTTTGCTACAGTACTTAAAGTAAAGATTGGTTTTCTTATACTAACAGATCTCACGAAGGTTTTGTTAAGTTTTGTGTGATTGAAGTTTCCAAGTTTTGGGTGAGATCAGGATGGATGAAGGAATAAGGAGTGAAAAGAGCCTAAGCTTGGGGATGCCCCATGGCACCCCAAGTTAATATTCAAGGAGAACAAAGCAACTAAGCTTGGGGATTCCCCGGAAGGCATCCCCTCTTTCTTCTAACGACCATCGGTATTTTACTTGGAGCTATATTTTTATTCATCACATATCATGAGTTCTGCTTGGAGCGTATTGTATTATATGAGTCTTTGCTTGTTTTTCTTTCTATTTTGTCACAAGTATCCTTGCTGGAGACACCTATTTGAGAGAACCAAAATTATGCTATGATTTGTTAGAATTGCTCTATATGCTTCACTTAATTTTTTTTGAGCTATGGAATTGCTCAACTGCTTCACTTATATCTTTTTGAGCACGGTGTGCTTTAATATTTTTGAAGAAATGCTCTCATGCTTCACTTAGATTAATTTGAGAGTTAGTAAATTTTTGAAGAAATTCTCTCATGCTTCACTTATATTATTTTGAGAGACGGAAAATTTTATGCTCATGTTCTTCACTTAGATTTGTTTGAACTTGTCAAAAGCAATTGCAATATATGAAGCTACTCCCAAAGTGATAGATATTCAAGAGGGATATAATAAAAACTTTCATGAAGAACATTGGACAAAATAAACTTGATTCTTTGTAATAGTTTTGAGATATGATGATAGTGATATGTGAGTCATGTTGGTGAGTAATTATGCTTTAGTAAGAATATTGGTGTTAAGGTTTGTGATTCCCTATGCAAGCACGAAAGTCAATAGTTGTGCAACGAAATTACATCCTACTTGTGGTGCATTATTCGGTGTTAGTTATGCTTAATGCTCTCTTATGTGATTTTTTGTTTCTTGGTTGGTTGCTTCTCAATCTTTTTGTTAGCCTCCACTTGTACTAAGTAGAAATACTAATTGTGCATCCAATATCTTTAAACCCACTTTTGCCATATGAGTCCACCATACCTACCTATATGCGGTATTTCCATGCCGTTCTAAGCAAATTTGTATGTGCCATCTCTAATTTTCAAAATAAATTTCCTTTTTGTGTGCTCATACCGCTCATGAAGCAGCAGGGGGTGGCCAATATTTTCCATGCTAGATGTGTTATTCTCAAGATAAGTGTTTATCCACTTGTCATTGCATGAGAGTGCGGCGGTAATAGGGATGCCCAGTCCCGAAATGAAAAAGAAATTTACTTTATGTTGTCAAATAATAAATTCCTTGGAAAGTGTTGGTATGGACGGTACCCGTGGATACGGCTAGCCGTGGAATGTGAAAGAATGGTGGAAAAAGGAATAAACTTTATTTTCTGTTTGGGAACCGCCTATGATATATCTAGCATGGAAAGTGGTTGTAATTACTCGGTCGTTTTCGTTGACGGGAAAAGTATGCCTCTCAAAAATTTTATTTCTCAATTTAAGCTTTGAGCTCTGGAACCTCTAAAAATCCCTACTTCCCTCTGCGAAGGGCCTATCTATTTACTTTATGCTATTTTTATTTTTATTTGAGTCTCCATCTTCTCTTATAAAGCACCAACTAAGGGGCACTATGATCAAACTTGAGCATTGGATGTAGCTAATATGCGAGTGTGTTTCATGAATGTATCAATGATTGAGCATGATGGGCTAGGGATAACTTTCTTTAGTGTTGATATTTTGAAAGACATGGTTGCTTGTTGATATGCTTGAGTATTGAAATCTTCAAGTCAAAACTAGACTATTGCTTTGAACCATATAAAAGTCCAAATGTCCATGCTACAAAAGAAAAGAATATGTGATGAACATGTTAGGCAGCATTCCACATAAAAAATTCTGTTTTTATCATTTACCTACTCAAGGACGAGTAGGACTTAAGCTTGGGGATGCTGATACGTCTCCCACGTATCTATAATTTTTGCTTGTTCCATGCTATTATATTATCATTCTTGGATGTTTTACAATCATTTTATAGCAACTTTATATCATTTTTTGGGACTAACCTATTGACATAGTGCCCAGTGCCAGTTGTTGTTTTTTACTTCGTAGAATATCAGTACCAAACGGAGTCCAAACACAGCGAAACTTTTTGGAGTTTTTGGAGGAAGCTTTTTTTCCAATGAGGCACTTGTTTGTGTATGGCCATGGACCTTGTGGGTCCCGACTGTCAGCCTGTCGACGTACAGTCCTCTCTAGATCCCTCTTGTTTGTTGAGCATGTTGACAACGGCAGACGGCGGCGCCACTGGGAATGCACAAACTGGAGGACGACGTCAATGGACACAGACGGGAACCAACCGGAGCCGGGGAAGATGCCTTAGAGTAGTGAAAAAATGCGCCTTCATTCTTTCAAACATACCGGAGTAGCCTGGTGGATACATCCCTCTCACCCAAAAGTTGTGCTGTCCGGGTTCGATTCCAACTGGTGCAGTTGAAAAATATCTAATTTTTTGCCTCAGCTATTACTGACATGTGGGTCCCGCCATGTCATCTACACACACCACCTTCATCGCATGCCAAAATTTCATCCCTAGTTTACCCAATTTTTCGCACACTCAACATTGCCTTGGCATTTTGAAAATAGCGTATATTTTTTACTGTGCATCATATGAAGATGTGTTATACATGAATGTTGATCAGCATGATGTTAATTTGTTGTTAGTTCCATTTTCGACCATGAATAAAATTTCCAACACTCTGTTATCCATGTTTGAAAAGTGCGTGTTGATTTAAATGGTCTGCCTCTGAAACCTGTAGTTTCTTATCTTAAACTGAAACTTGCAGTTTCTTCTCTGAAAATCACTTGGACATGCAGTCATCGTCGGTGGTGTATTGGATGCCGCGCTTCTTCAACCCCCCGGAAGCGCGAGGGGGAAGAAGATGAAACTTTTGTCCCGTGTTGGCGGTTGGGGAATGGAGTGAACTGGATTTAAGAGGGGGCGGGGGCACGACGCGAGTCAATGTTGTCGATCCCTGAGCGGCAACAGGCAGTCCGGCCGCGCTGCTGGTTTGGGCGGCGGGAGAACAACCAGAGGGAAGACTGAAGAAGCACATCAGACGTATTTTTTTCAATGGATGGCTCTGAATGGCATATTGTATGTTTTTACTTTCCTCTGCATGATACAACTTGTATTTTTATCCTCCCAGTCCGTGGCGGACCAGCATCCCATTTACTGGGTGGGCCAACCTACAGAAAGCAGCACTTGATTTTTCATCAAGGGTAAAAAACAATGCAGTAGTATGTTTTTTTAGGCAAAAAAATTATGGTGGGGTTTGAGCGGGGAGGGGGGAAGACTAAGCAAAAAGATAAAAAATAGCTGATGCGCCATTGCTACCCTAACAAGCAGGTGCCATTCTTCTCGGGACGAAGGTGTGTCGTGTGACACTCTCACACGTCACAATCCCACAGTATACATACTAACGAGTTCACACACAAGTACAATAGAAAAGGTAAACATTCAGATCAAACTCGGGTTCACATGATACGTTCATATTCATAGCCAACATTCGCAATCAACAACTCAAAAGATTCATGTATAGACAAGTTCAGCATGTCTATGCATCTAAATGATTCATAGATCACAAGCCAATATTCATAGCTAACATTCACAAAATGATTCAGATATACACAAGTTCAGCATGTTTACGCATCCAAATGATTGAGAGAACACAACCAATATCATCCATCGACACACTTTAATTACCTAGGGTACAAACTGGTAAGTGGTGTTCACTCGGTGGTACTTGCTAAAATTAATGCTTGTCTGAGCAAACTTTCGAGTACATAAGAGGTAGCACAGACCATCTGAACTTTGCTTGTAGGTTTATCCTCATGATAGTGGCCTTGATGCCGTGAGAGGTTTGAGCAACTTGGCCACTACTTTCATCCAATTAGTTTACTGGCCCATCTTTGTCCTGTATTCCGCCAAAATTCTACATTGCAGACAATAAACGAGGCAGTCGACAAAATGAACCACCCAAAGTTTTTGTGCTGTTCAACTGAAATGGAGCATCCCAGGCATGCAGACTAGTTAAGTGCCATATGAATATATGTGTCTACCAATTTTTCTGGAATCTTCAGACTCCATGGCATATAGTTCGCTACCAGCATACGTGTCGATAACCAAAAAGCGCAAGTAGGGACCAAAGACTAGACTGCGTTTTTCACGGCTACGCGCCAAGCAATATTGTTGGCGTTCACTATGGCACTTCTTCTTGTTAACATCGATGCTTGTCTGAGTGAACTTGGGAGTACATAGTAGCAACATAAGTATCTGTCCATCTGATCTTTTTGTGAAGTTCTATTGAAATCGGCCAATGTAATTATTTGCCTGGGAGGTCAGGCTCCAAGTTACTCCTTTATGAAATCGGCCAACAGTAGCACAATACCAAATTACCAATAGATATGACAAGCACAATAATCAGGATGAAGACCAGTACCAACCGGTGTGAGGAAGCATATCAATTAGTACTTCCTTTGATTGGAAGCCGAGATAAGTGACTAACAGGAAAGGAAGGAAGCAGTCGAGGCAATGAACCACCCAAAGTTTTTGTGCAGTTCCACTGAAATCGAGCATCCCCATTGGCACATAAATTGAGAAAGTGTAGCGACCCGACCTCAAACGGTCAAGCCTCTGTGTATCTGTGCCATCCCTGGATCAGTATGCTGGCACACACAGTACATCAATGTATATATCAAAGTGCAATCACATGTATAAATAACATAAAACTGATATATACCTCATAATTGTCAGCGGAAACAAATAGTCGGGTGTGGAGTCCCATCAACGCCATCGGCAGGTTGAGTGTAGACCGTAACCCTGTACCGTACTCTTACTCGTCGGAAGAAAGTATCTGCAACATGATACGTTGCAGCCGTGTAGGTCAGTACATTGAATGTACCGGCAAGATCACAACATGAGAAAACAGATGATAAAACTATACTATATGCAAATTGGCTTTGTGGCTCTGTGTCTGAGTTTTGTTTTGCGTAAAAGCTGGTTTTATTTTCCCTACATCAAAGGAATATCAGGAGTCTGTACTACAGAGTTTTCTATCATGACATGGTTCCGCCAACCGATGTCTCATAGCCCAGAACAATCATAAGTTGCCCACAATTAAGTTATCAGTCCGGTGTTGAGAGTTCCGAGATAGATCCAAGTCCAGAGGCTCAAGTTGTCCGTAACCGGGGACACGGCTAATCGATTAGGTTTAAACCCTCTGCAGAGGTTTGTACACTTTACCCGCAAGATTCGATCCCTCCCGTTTCATCCTCGCACTTCATGATGTTTGAGAACAGGATGATCGAAACATGGTCTTTCGAAGAGTTCCTCTGACCACTGTCCGGTGCTCATCCAATCCTACCATAGTTCTACATCTGCTAGCACCATCCCAGCCAGAGTCACAACTAAGGTCAACCAAGCCAGAGCACATAGTACTTGCGGTTGCACAGGTAAGCTTCCGGGCATGAAGTATTCTTCCGTCTCTTTGAGTCTGGGTGAAGCTTTCCGCAAGATGTCATGGCGCTTCTCCATGCATCCCGGCCATCCACTGGTTTCTCCAGGGTGCCCGTCAACCATTCTTCACCCAGTAGTGTGTATTGAATTCTTGTCTCGAGTCTCGAAGTCTTGAGGCCTTGAAGATGCAGTCCTTGCAGATTCCATCATGGAGTTGTCGTCATTGACGTAGAGTCCTCCTTCTTCACACCACTCTCGTGCACTCATACCAAACCCCGTCTACTAAAGCGTAACATTAAAACTATATAATGTCCCGGGCTTGGTAACAGGGAGATGGGTTCCTACCTCATGCATTCTACTCAACTACAAGATTCAATAACACTACTGGAGGGATTGTTGAAAAGGGTGCTACTACATGCAAATAAAACATAGGTATGAAAAACATGGTCAAAGTGAACTTGCCTGGTATAGTTGATGAAGTTTAATCGCTCTCAAAAACTTGATAAACTAGTCGTCACTCTCCAATGAAATCTATACAATTAAGCATAGTATTTACATAAGCAAACATTCTAGCACTCAATCATAACAATCAAAATAACAATGAAGTCGAAATATGATCGAAGGCAAAAACCAAATAAAACTCCAAATCACTCAAAGCAAAGCATAACACTAACCTACAACACAATCAACTCTACTAACAGCAAGTAAAAAGCCTAAAACAATTACTTAATAGAGAGTAAAAATAAGTTATCACTAATTAACAGAAAATATTTTTCCTATAATAAAATTCTAGCAAAACAATAAAATAACGCTATTGCTATTACTAGCAAACTAGACATGCAACTTACAACACCTAGAACCTCAAGAATACTAAGTCTAATAAATCCTAAAATTTACCTACTGTATAACAACAGAATATATGCTACAGTAGTGAAAACTAACAAAATAAACTAATTAAAACTAATTACTAATAATTAAAATACAAACAGTACTAAAAACAGGGTTTACGGTACTGTTTACAATAAAAAGCTGTTTTAAATAGATCACTAACATGCAAACTGAACACTACTGTATAGCTAGGCTAATAAGCAACCAGTAGCAAAAAGAATTGGCCAAAAATAATATTCCTAGTTCAAAATATCTCAAATCTAGTGATTTGAGCAAATTTATACAAACTACATTTTAAACTGCCCAAATATGAAATCCAACTGCACCAACGGAAACTTCATAAAATTTGTGATCCAACGAAGTTGGAATCACTCAAAAATACATTATAGATAATTAGTTATTGAATTTACAAAATTGGAACTATTCTGTTTTAAAAAAAACAAAAAAATGAACAGTAGATCGGGATTTTACTGTAGCAGTCCGGTGATGGTGTTCCGGTGGAGCTCTGGCGACGTCCTCTGGTGGTCCGGGGCAGTGGCTGAGGGGCCGGGTGGGGGCGGCGGAGCGAGGGGAGTCCGGTGGTGGGGTCGGTGGGTGGCGGGGGTGGCCGGAGGTGGCGGGGCGGGGCGGCAATGGCGGCGGTGGTCCAGCGAACTCCGGCGAGCTCCTGCGGGCGGCTCGGGGCGGGGAAGAGGGGGCTAAGGGCGGGGATGGATTGCGGGGTGCGGTATATATAGGGGTGGGGGCTGGCTTGGACGAGGGGTAGAGAGAGATCGCGGGATCCCGTGATTCCGGCGATCTCCGGCGAGATCTGCAGGGGATCGGGCGAGCTGGTGGAAGGAAGGAGATGATGCGTGGCGATTTGGGCCGGATTTGGCCCAAAAAAGAAAATCCCTTTCCTTTTTTAAAATAACTCGGCAATAAAAAATCATTTTAGAAAATAAAATGTAAATAAAATATAGGAGTATTATATATCAAAATTCTCAGAAAAATAAGCCCAATTTAATGGGATAGTTTTCACGGGCAAATAAATACTTTTTGAAAAATCATTTTTATTTAAAATCCAAACAAAAATCCAAATGACTTTCAAAACTCATCGGAAAAATTCTTCCAACATTTTTGGGGTGTCATGTTAATCCCTCTCAACACTTTTGTTCAAGTGTTCTTTGTCAGAAAAGTTTTTGATTAAAATTTAAATGCCACTTTGAGTTAAAAACAATTCAAATAAAACTTTCAAAAGACATTCAAATTCCACCCAATTTCACACAAGCAATCACACATAATTCAAACAAACAATCATATTTATTTACTTATTATAACATTCCAAAATTTAGAATTTTGGGATGTTACAGAAAGTGAGATGACTATAATAGTGGCACTAGTTGATGAAACATACACTAACAAATAGAAGCATCCTCATTATCTTAATGGGTAAAGTTAGCAACATAGTGGCCTTGCTTAAAGAGAAGTATTAGTTTATTTTATCAGTGCCAATTAGCTCAACACTCAAAGCATTGCCATGTATCATATGTTGCAAATATTTAACGTGCAAAGATAAAGGACTTTCTCATGACAGTAGCACGATACAAATAGAGATGACAGCACACTAATCTGGATGAAGGCCTTAGGCCGGTACCAACCTGAACAAGGAAGCTTATTCAAGTAGTCCCAGAAGAGAAGATAAAGCACTAACTGGAATCATTCAATAGTGTATATTTTTGTGCACTTCCAATGTACGGTTGACATCACTCTTGTTTACCAGTGGTGAGATTATATCGAGAGATTATCAAGAACTTCCAGCAAAGTTAAAGCACTGGCTGGGATACAGTTCATTGTATCCTCTTGTGCAGTTCCACTAAAATATACGATTGACACAACATGATCTCTGTTTGCACAAGTAGGAACAAGGTGAAACCTTCATTAGCTTAGTGAGGAAGGATAGAAAGACAATAGCATATTATTTTAACTGTAGCATCAAATCATGATGACAATACAATAGCAAAACATTGGCTCATTGAACCAGTGGCAATAAATTGACATGCAAAACAATAACATTACTATCTCATGACACTACCAAGATCCCCTTCTGGCTCCACCACATGGTCCACCTACACAGACACACACACACACACACATACATGATTCAGCATGGGGTGCTACTAAAGTTTTGTTTAATTCCGATAGGACAATTAGGCAGTGATTAATTAGTGCTGCTTAAGTACTCCTAATTGATTAATGACCTTGCAGGAGAGGCAGCAGAAGTGGAAGGGCTCCTGGAGGATCATCTTACATGTGAGGCAGACATTGCCGGAGCCCTTGAATGGCCTCGATTGAGGCCTCGGCTTCAGTAAGATCACCTTAGCACTGTTGATCATGTAGGGCTGGGTCACACATGCATCCAGAATCCAATTAATTAGTATGATGTGTCTCAAGCCAAGTACTACTTTGCTACGTACTACAAGTGCATTTCTTCAAGTAAATTAATACTAGTAGAAACACAGCAATACACTACCACTAGCAAGATGTCAGGATAAAATAAGACGGTACCAACGTGTGACCCTTCTTCATTTCCTTCATCTTCTTCCTCTTGTTGCTCTGTTTCTCTTTCTCCTCACCAATCGGTGAAACCAAGTACATGATTGACCTTCAATGTTAGATTTGGTTTTGTTAGTGAGGGAGTACAAGTCTACTAGTAAACAATAGCATTATTTTCTCATGGCAGTTGCAAAATAGAGGTGAACACATGCATTAAATATCATTCTTAGCTAAGGGAAGGTTAGGGTGTCAATATGGAGGATGAAGATTGGAACACAGATCTCCGTTTGTGTAGTCCCAATGAAATCAACCAACGGTTTTGGTGACATTCTAGTTAAAATGCACAAAAATCACTTCTTTTAAGAAGTGTTTTGTGCAGTGCACCAAAAGGTTGCAATACCAACAAGGTGAAATGGATATTCCTGTTTGCATAAAAAGCTACAAAGGAAACAGTCAGAGTCTCGAACAATTACTGGCAAAAATAATTGGTTAAACTTGTCATGACTTATAACAGTGTGACACATCCATTTTGCATCATGATTTCTACTGTTATTTATAATGTTTTTATGCATAATAATGCTTTATGGAGTAATTCTAATGCCTTTTATCTCATAATATGCCAGGTTTACACAAAGAGGGAGAATACTGGCAGCTGGAATTCTAGACCTGAAAAAGCTACGTCAGAGCTACCTATTCTACACATCCCCAAATAAGCTGAAACTTCACGGAGAATTATTTTGGAATATATGAAAAATATTGGAGCAAATAACTACCGGAGGGGGCCACCTGGTGACCACAAGAAACTAGGGCACGCCAGGGCCCCCAGGCGCGCCCTGGTGGGTTGTGGCCAGCCCAACCCACCTCTGGTGCCCGTCTTCTGGTATATAAGTCATTTTGACCTAGAAAAAAAATAAGGAGAGGACTTTCGGGATGGAGCGCCGCCGTCTCGAGGCGGAACTTGGGCAGGAGCACTTTTGCCCTCCGGCGGAGCGATTCCGCTGGGGGAGCTTCCCTCCCGGAGGGGGAAATCGAAGCCATCGTCATCACCAACAACCCTCTCATCTTTGGGAGGCCAATCTACATCAACATCTTCAACAACACCATCTCCTCTCAAACCCTAGTTCATCTCTTGTGTTCAATCTTTGTACCGAAACCTCAGATTGGTACCTGTGGGTGACTAGTAGTGTTGATTACATCTTGTAGTTGATTACTATATGGTTTATTTGGTGGAAGATTATATGTTCAGATCCATTATGTGTAGCGCACAAGATGCGATTCTATCCCAATCACATGATGAATTCATGATTGGGGCACAACCGCATTTCGAGCGCATAGCAAGGTGGATATCATTACAACATACCATGTACTGAATAGATGAGAATACCAGATAAAGGCTTACACTCGCCACAAGCTACAACATAAATACATGAATACATCAATACATAGCAATCATCATACAGAAGAGCAAGATCCGACTACGGATGAAATCAAATGAAAAAGAAGAACGACATCCACCCTGCTAATCCTAGGCTCCCGACCCGGAACCTATCCCTTGATCGAGGAAGAAGAAGCAGAAGAACTCCAAAACAAGTAAGCATCGCTCTCACGTCAGATCATCGCATTACCTGTACCTGCAACTGTTGTTGTAGTAATCGTGAGCCACGAGGACTCAGCAATCCCATTACCATGGGTATCAAGACTAGCAAAGCTGAATGGGTATGGAACGGATAAGTGATGAGCTTGCAGCAAGCACTAAGCATTGTATGGTGGCGAACTTACGAGTACAAGAGTAAGAAGAGTAACTACGCATATGGTCGCAAACTAGTAATGATCAATAAGTGATCCTGAACTACTTACGTTCAAACATAACCCCACCGTGTTCTCTTCTCGAACTCACTCGAAAAGAGACGGTCACGGTTACACATGCGGTTGGTGTATTTTATTTCGGATTTGGTGTCAAGTTCTCTACAACCGGATATTATAAATTTCCAATATGCCACATAACCACGGGCACGGCTCTCGAAAAGATTAAACCCTGCAGGGGTGTCCCAACTTAGTCCATTATAAACTCTCATGATCCACGGAGGAAAATCTCCATCTCGGGACAACCCGATCAAACTCAGAATCCCGATGCACAAGACATTTCGACAATGGTAAAACAAAACCAGCAAGACCTCCCGACGTGCCGACACCCCGATTGGAGCCGTGCGTATCTCAAAATCAGGCCACATTTGGATGAGCGCATCATACAGCAACTGACACCCGAGTTGCCCCGGGGGAAGCCACAAACGACTCTGTTTTGGACCAACACTCATGAGGAGCACTGGCCCGGTTTGTTGATTAAGTATCCTCGAGTGCTAGCCGAACCCTATGTAAGTTTTAGTTATTATTAGGCAAATGGTAAAACCAAAGTTGGGCCTTGCTGGAAGAGTTTTATTCAAAGCGAACTGTCAAGGGGGCCCATAAACCCCGACCGTGTAACGAACGCAAAATCAAGGAGCATAACACCGGTATGACGAAAACTAGGGCGGCAAGAGTGGAACAAAACACCAAGCAAAAGGCTTAGCCTTCCACCATTTACCAAGTATATAGATGCATTAATTAAATAAGAGATATTGTGATATCCCATGATATCCATGTCCCAACATGGAACAACCTGCACTGCACCTGCAACTAGTAACGCTATAAGAGGGGCTGAGCAAAGCGATAACATAGCCAAACAACGATTTGCTGGGATGGTGGAAAAGGTTAGAGGCAGTTTCATGGCAATTTGGGAGGCTTGATAAACAAGTGGTAGGTAGCACGACATAGCGATAGCATCGAGAAAACTAGCAAGCAAAGATAGTAGTGGTATCCAGGGTAATGTTCATCTTGCCTGAAATCCCGCTAGGAAGAAGCCCGAATCCATGAAGAAGACGAACCAACATAGTCGAACGAATCCTCACAATCGCAACGTTACCGGAACTATTGAGAAGAAGCACAACCGGAAAGAAGCAAACAACATGGTAAACACACTAGCATAAACATGGCATGATGCACAATCAACTATGATGCATGTCTAGTTTAATGAGGCATGGCATGGCAAGAATGCAACAACCAAATACTAGAAATTAAGTGAAGCTCAATATGCAACGGGTTGCATATTGACAAAACTCCACAAACAATTATTTATATCACTCCCTTTTACGTGCACATCAATATTAAATGTTGGTTAACTTGGCAAGAGGTGAAGCATAAGTAAACTAACTTTTTAGGCAAGTTTAAATGGGGCCGGAAACAACAAACAACAATTCCGAAAAATCCTCATATGCATAATTTCAATTTGATAACTGTTCTACCCTATACACAATTTTAGAGTTGTTAAACATGCAAAGTAATGCCACCATGTCAACCTACACATTTTTCTACCCCATTTACATATACATTTTATTTAATTCGGAGCTATGGTTATTTAGTTATGAAATAAATCATTTAGCATGTTATTTATGCAAATTAGATGAAACAACAATTTAAACATTTTTAACATGGATGAAAGATGCAAATTATGAAAGTACATGAAAAACTGAGCATTTTACATATATAGTTTGTTCTAATCCGATGCACGGTTGTGGAGTTTTTATATGCATGAATAGGAGGGTTTTTTTGCAATTCTGCCAACTCTGGATAATTAGCTAAAATGTCCAGAACAGGAAAAAAAATGATGCGGGCCAAATCTGGTGCACTGCTGGGCTGAACAGAGAGGAGGGGCTGAGAGGAGCTCACCCATGGGCCAAGCCCAGCTGGTGGAGAGGTAGCAGCAGGCCGGCTGCAGGAGGCGGACGGGCCTTAGGGAAACCGCGGTGGTCAACAAGCAGGCGAGCGGGCGCGCTCGATCCCGAACTGCTGCTCGAAGTAGGGGAAGCAGAGGCAGCAGCGTCGGACTTGCAGCGGGCTCCGGCGACGGTGGAGCTCCGTGAAGATGGCGGCGGCAACAAGAACTTGGCGCGCAGGCGAGGGACTTGACGCGAGGGAGAAGCGGGACTTGGCGCGGCGGCTGGTCAATGCGGGGTCGAGGCGGGGCGGCTGGCGCTTGCAGGCAGGGAGGCCGCGGATCTCAACGGAGATGGTCAAACGATGGTGGCAGCAATGCATCCGAGCACAAGGAAGATAGATCCGTCCGTTCTCGTCGGTCTTGGCGGTGGGGCGGAGTTTCAGGCGATGGACGGGCGGTGAGGAGGTCGTCCATGGCGTCGGCCTCCTATGAAGGTGAGAGAGAGAGATCGTGAGATGAGAGGGAGGAGGAGAGGAAAAAAGGGAAGGGCAGAGGGGAGCAGAGGGGCGGCCTGGTAGTCGAGGTCACCGGAGGGCGAGGTCGCCGGCAGCAGGTCGAGCTCGTGCTCAAGGAAGGAGGCGCGCGAGAGGCTGGGCTGCTGGTGGCCGGGCATGCAAGAGGAGGGGAACCAGGGGCGGCGCACTGGATCGAGGAAGGGCTGGGGGTGCGACGTTTCAGGTTGGTTGGCGATGAAAGCGAGGTGGATGCGAGATAGATCCCGATGAAGACAGGAGGTGGCGGCGCATGGGGAATGGAGGAGGATCGGGAGGAGCTCGCTGGTTGGAGGATTGGGGAAATCGAGGTGGGTGGCGGCGGCTGAAGGGATGGATGGGACAGCTCTCCTAGATTTTAGGGTTGGACTGTTTAAATATGTAGGTGGGTTAAGTTTTAACCCTTCGATCGTAATCGGATGATACAAGAAAAATAGCCTAGGATAGTCCAAAGAAGAAACTGAAGATATTTTGGGGATGTTTGAGGTTGATCCGAACCCAACGGTCATGACTGCCCGGTCGGGTTCGAGACAGCTTTCGGATGCGTGCGAGGGGTTTGAAAAAAGGCCATGGAGGCAAGGGGGTTTGATGGGCTCACAGAAGAGAGAGAAGAGAGCGGCCTGGTTGATCTGAGAGAAGGTCAACAGAGACAAGGAAGAAGCGGCAACTACGAGCGGATGCAAGTTTTAGTGAAAACATGCGGATGCAATGCGCATGATGCCATGATGGAATGCAACAAGCAAAAATAATTAACGCGGCTACAACGAAAACATGGAAGGCGTCTGGAGCGTCGGTCTTGGGTCTTCACAACACTCCCCCACTTACAAGAGATCTCGCCCCGAGATCTAGGAATGAAAAACGGAGAGAAGAGGTAATACTAAGTTGCTTCTTGACAAATGAGTGAAACCAAGAGCCTTAAATGGTTGCAAAACATGAAAGAAAGGAGAGAACACAACGGAGACGAATGAAGTTGAAAACACTTCGGTAGAAAAGAGAATGAAAACTTCATAAGTTGAAAAGAACTTGAAAAGAAAACACCACATTCCGGTTAGATGGATAAGCAAGGAAAAAAACATGATCTAGACAAAATGAGATGATGGATCGAAGAGAGCAACAACACAAGGCTCTGGAACAAATGAAAGAATGGAATGAAAAGAACGGAGAAGAAAACAACATCTTCTACCTTAAATGAATTTGAAAAACATCCTTACAAAGAAGGGTTGAACGGAGTTGTTGGATAATCAACAACGAAAAGATATGAAACTTGTGGGCTTATGGAAACCATCTCAAAACTTGAGGTGAAATTCTGCCACTAACGAAAAACAAATGATTGCGTGCGATCAACAAAGAGAAGAAAAAACTTCTTCCACGAAGATGATAAAGAGATAACTTGGATCATTGATAAGCATCACAAATAGCAACAATACTTTGGGAAGTCTTTTAGGTGAAATCTATATGAAGATAAACTCCAACAAAGATATTGATGGATTTAAAGTACCTCATTCTTGACAACTTCACTTCATGACTCCTTATGAATCAAGAATGATATACCACCACCTCAAAAGATAAGGAAGAACGGATTGCACTTTGAAATGCAAGAAGAAGAATACTTGAGCTCTTCCAACAAGAATGTTGACGAACACTTGAAGAATGAATTAAATCTTAACGAACCACCAGGAAGAAACTCTTGGAATACTCCGGATATAGAAGGGTGATGGAAAAGAAGCACAGATTGGAAGAACAAGAATTGAAAGCTTGCAATGACTTAGATGGAGCTTCGGGACGAGATAACTGAGAAAACTTGGAACTCTGAAAAAGAAAAGATGAATCACTTAAAACCAAGGAATTGATATCATGAACAAACTCCGAAAGAATGAATTAAATCATCTCGAGGAAACAAGAATAAGAATTATGTCATGCTTATCCTTCATCAACTTAAGTTGATGACAAGCAACGGATTTGGCATACTACTTATTCTCATTGAAAAGGATTGATATAGCACGGACTTTGGAAAGTCTTCAATGAATCACCTGTAGGATTTTGGAAAGATCGAATTAATTGATACGAGAACAATGGAAGATGAATCTCAAATGAACCACCATACGAATTGAAAACGAATGAAGAAAAGATAACGAATCACCGGGATAATTAGAAAGCGAATGAAGATACTTGAGGGAATTTAAATACAAGAGAACAAAGAGATCATGAACTAACTAAAGAATACTTGAATGACGCACCGGAAGGATTGGAGAATGAATGAAGATACATCAAATTAGAATAATCGGAGAACAAAAGCTGAAAACTAAGAACGAATAACTCTTCTGAAATGATGGCCTCTAGAGAATCAAGAACGGAAAGAACTCATGAAATGATTCGGATGGGTATGAAAAGAATTCTCACAATCGAAAACAATCATGAGAATGGCATGAAGCTAGAACCATGAATCTTCAAGAGAACGGACAAGATTTAGGAGAAATTCTTCTTCGGTCTTCAAATGCTGAGAATGACGACGAGGACCACCATGAAGAATTTTGAGATACTCCGGAAGAATGAAGAATATAAAGGTTGAACCAATGATGAAAAGAATTTGAAAGCGACCTTGGAGAAGGCATATGACTGATGAAAATTCATTCTTACGTCAAACTTTGAAAAATTAAGAATAACTCAAGAAAATTATAAGAACCAGGTAAGATCCTGGGAAAAAACCTGTGGGTTAGGGCCCACTCAAAAGAAACACAGTTGAACGATTTTTAGAGAGAAATTGCACCAGTTGAATTAAATGGCTTGAATGAGATAACAACCTCGAAATAGCTTGAAAGGATTAAGAATGGAAACTTGAATCTTCTGAGATATCTTCGGCACTTCGGATATGAATAGCGAGAAGTGGATGATTAAGAGGTGCACCGGCATGAGAAAGCATTTGAAACAAGGAAAGGAATATGATCAACACTGAAAGCTTGAATTGAATCCACCAGAGAAGAAAATGAGAACGAAGAACAATGAACTTGAAGCTCCTAGCATCTTCACAAGGAAACACTGGATAAGAACAGTGAAGGAAAAGAATGAAGAGACTTCACGCGAATAAAATGGATACTTGATTAAGAAATCTGAGTCCTTGAAGAAAAGGGTGGGATGGTGGGAAAAACAAATGCAACTTGGGATGGATGAAACAGACAATCCTCAGGCTTCTCAACGGCGCCCATATGGAATAACTTGAAGAGAAGTGCACCGGTTGAAAATGATTGACATGATAATCTCAATGATGAAGAAGAGCACTCCCATAAAAATATCAGAACACCGCTTAGGAAAAGGTATGGAATCAACACTTGACTTCGAAGCAACTCGAATACCACAAATAAAACAAAACAAAGGACTTGGCCTGGAAAATAAGCCAGAATAAACATATGATAGAGATTTCATCCGAAATTTTCGTGGTGGGGCCCACACGGGCTCTATCGTACAGTACCATCATGTACAAGGCAGTGCACATGACATACGAAGCGTCCCCGAGCCATAGCAAAGCTACACCGGGCTCATTAAGACGCAACGAGACCACTGTAAAACCAACCGTGGACAGGCGGACCACTAGATGTCGAACCCCAATCTCATATCATGCATCTGTCGGAAAGATATCCTGGGTAACTACTTGAATTCCCACCTGAGAACTCCCAAATTTTTTGGTTATGCAATCCGGTATAACAAGTACAAGGAGCAAAATATCATCACACAACTCCTAGCAGAATACTACGCTCCAAATGTACTGCCTCCTCAACACATAACCAAGAACCTCAAAAATTGTGTACCTCAGACCTTCGAAAAACATCCGATATACTAGCTGTGGCAATACATCTGATCACTCTCCCCAGTACTGGGTGGCGCCAAACTACTCTCCCCACAAAGAGTATAGAAGTGTTTTCGATGGCAGCATCCTCTGGTATTCCAGAACTGAAACGATAACAACTGTGACGAAAACACCTTGGAGCTCAACTCCCCGGGACATTACCACAACCCCTAGATGTCAGGAGGCACCAAGAACAGAATTCCCGTCACATCGATATGGCAACGATTCCAACAATACCCGCGTGATCCTAAAAAAATTGAGTGGGAAGAGTAATGGAATCAAAACACCTACGTCACAAATCCTCACCAGAGCGACGATGGGGATAAGGAGTAAAAATAAATTCTATTCTCTGATATATAACTAGACTTAAAAAATAGTTTTTTTTCTAGACTCAACAACGACAGCGGTTCGATCAATCAAGGGGGTTCCTGCGGTCGGTAAGGCTCTGATACCAACTTGTAGCGCCCAAGATGCGATTCTATCCCAATCACGTGATGAATTCATGATTGGGGCACAAACACATTTCAAGCGCATAGCAAGGTGGATATCATTACAACATAGCATGTACTGAATAGATGAGAATACCAGATAAAGGCTTACACTCGCCACAAGCTACAACATGAATACATTAATACATAGCAATCATCATATAGAAGAGCAAGATCCGACTACGGATGAAATCAAACGAAAAAGAAGAACGACATCCACCCTGCTAATCCCAGGCTCCCGACCCGGAACCTATCCCTTGATCGAGGAAGTAGAAGCAGAAGAACTCCAAAACAAGCAAGCATCGCTCTCATGTCAGATCATCGCATTACCTGTACCTGCAACTGTTGTTATAGTAATTTGTGAGCCACGAGGACTCAGCAATCCCATTACCATGGGTATCAAGACTAGCAAAGCTGAATAGGTATGGAATGGATAAGTGGTGAGGTTGCAACAAGCACTAAGCATTGTATGGTGGCTAACTTACGAGTACAAGAGTAAGAAGAGTAACTACGCATACGGTCGCAAACTAGTAATGACCCATAAACCCCGAATGTGTAAGGAACGCAAAATCAAGGAACATAACACCGGTATGACAGAAACTAGGGCGGCAAGAGTGGAACAAAACACCAAGCAAAAGGCTAAGCCTTCCACCCTTTACCAAGTATATAGATGCATTAATTAAATAAGAGATATTGTGATATCCCATGATATCCATGTCCCAACATGGAACAACCTGCATTGCACCTGCAACTAGCAACGCTATAAGAGGGGCTGAGCAAAGTGGTAACATAGCCAAACAACGGTTTGCTGGGATGGTGGAAAAGGTTAGAGGCTGTTTCATGGCAATTTGGGAGGCTTGATAAACAAGTGGTAGGTAGGGCAACATAGCGATAGCATCGAGACAACTAGCAAGCAAAGATAGTAGTGGTATCCAGGGTAATGTTCATCTTGCCTGAAATCCCGCTAGGAAGAAGACTGAATCCATGAAGACGACGAACCAACGTAGTCGAACAAATTCTCACAATCGCAACGTTACCAAAACTATTGAGAAGAAGCACAACCAGAAAGAAGCAAACAACATGGTAAACACACTAGCATAAACATGGCATGATGCACAATCAACTATGATGCATGTCCTGTTTAATAAGGCATGGCATGGCAAGAGTGCAACAACCAAATACTAGAAATTAAGTGAAGTTCAATATCCAACGGGTTGCTTATTGACAAAACTCCACAAACAATTATTTAGTTCACTCCCATTTACGTACACATCAATATTAAATGTTGGTTAACATGGCAAGAGGTGAAGCATAAGTAAACTAACTATTTAGGCAAGTTTAAATGAGGCCGGAAACAACAAACAACAATTCCGGAAAATCCTCATATGCATAATTTTGATTTGATACTGTTCTGCCCTATACACAATTTTAGAGTTGTTAAACATGCAAAGTAATGCCACCATGTCAACCTACACATTTTTCTACCCCATTTACATATAAAGTTTATTTAATTCGGAGCTACGGTTATTTAGTTATGAAATAAATCATTTAGCATGTAATTTATGCAAATTAGATGCAAACGACAATTTAACCATTTTTAATATGGATGAAAGATGCAAATTATGAAAGTACATGAAAAACTGAGCATTTTACATATATAGTTTGTTCTAATCCGATGCACGGTTGTGGAGTTATTATATGCATGAACAGGAGGGTTTTTCTGCAATTCTGCCAACTCTGGATAATTAGCTAAAACGTCCAGAACAAGAAAAAACGATGTGGGCCGAATCTGGTGCACTGCTGGGCTGAACAGAGAGGAGGGTCTAAGGGGAGCTCACCCATGGGCCAAGCCCAGCTGGTGGAGAGGTAGCAGCAGGCTGGCTGCAGGAGGCGGCCGGGCATTGGGGAGACCACGGTGGTCAACGAGCGGGTGAGCGGGCGCGCTCGATCCCGAACTGCTGCTTGAAGCAAGGGAAGCAGAGGCAGCAGCATCAGACTTGCAGCGGGCTCCGGCGATGGCGGAGCTCCGTGAAGATGGCGGCGGTAGCAAGAACTTGGCGCGCAGGCGAGGGACTTGACGCGAGGGAGAAGCGGGACTTGGTGCGGCGACTGGTCAACACGGGGTCAAGGCGGGGCGGCTGGCGCTTGCAGGTAGGGAGGCCGCGGATCTCAATGGAGATGGTCAAACGACGGTGGCAGCAATGCATTCGAGCACGAGGAAGATAGATCCATCCGTTCCCGTCGGTCTTGGCAGTGGGGCGGAGTTTCAGGCGATGGACGGGCGGCAAGGAGGTCGTCCATGGCGTCACCTCCTGTGAAGGTGAGAGAGAGAGAGAGATCATGAGATGATAGGGAGAAGGAGAGGAAAAATGGAAGGGAGGAGGGGATCAGAGGGGCAGCCTGGTAGTCGAGGTCGCCGGAGGGCGAGGTCAACGGCAGCAGGTCGAGCTCCTGCTGGAGGAGGGAGGCGCGCGAGGGGCTGGGCTGCTGGTGGCCGAGCGCGCAAGAGGAGGGGAACCAGGGGCGGCGCACTGGATCGAAGAAGGGTAGGGGGTGCACTGGTTGGTTTGCGACGGAAGCGAGGTGGATGCGGGATAGATCCCGATGAAGGCAGGAGATGGCGGCGCATGAGGAATGGAGGAGGATCGGGAGGAGCTCGCTGGTTGGAGGATTGGGGAAATCGAGGTGGGTGGCAACGGCTGAAGGGATGGATGGGACAGCTCTCCTAGATTTTAGGGTTGGGCTGTTTAAATATGTAGGTGGGTTAAGTTTTAACCCTCCGATCATAATCGGACGATCCAAGAAAAATAGGCTAGGAGAGTCCAAAGAAGAAACTGAAGATATTTTGGGGATGTTTGAGGTTGATCCGGACCCAACGGTCACGACTGCCCGGTCAGGTTCGAGACAGCTTTCGGACGCGCGCGAGGGGTCAAAAGGCCATGGAGGCAAGGGGGTTTGATGGGCTCAGAGAAGAGAGAGAAGAGAGCGGTCCAGTTGATCTGAGAGAAGGTCAACAGAGACGAGGAAGAAGCGGCAACTACGAGCGGATGCAAGTTTTAGTGAAAACATGCGCATGCAATGCGCATGATGCCATGATGAAATGCAACAAGCAAAAATAATTAACGCGGCTACGACGAAAACATGGAAGGCGTCTGGAGCGTCGGTCTTGGGTTGTCACATTATGTCATTTAACACCCATCTGATCTTGAGCATGAATATCATCTGTGAGTGGTTACTTTTGTTCTTGAGGTCACGGTAGAAGTCATGTTGCAAGTAATCATGTGAACTTGATATGTGTTCGATATTTTGATGATATGTATATTGTGATTACCTTAGTGGTGTCATGTGAACGTTGACTACATGACACTTCACCATATTTGGGCCTAAGGGAATGCATTGTGGAGTAGTTATTTGATGATGGGTTGCTAGAGTGACAGAAGCTTAAACCCTAGTTTATGTGCTACTTCATAAGGGACCGATTTGGATCCATACGTTTAATGCTATGGTTAGATTTTATCTTAATACTTTTGTCGTAGTTGCGGATGTTTGCGAGGGGGTTAATAATAAGTGGGAGGTTTGTTCAAGTAAGAACAACACCCAAGCACCGGTCCACCCACATATCAAATTATCAAAGTAGCAAACACAAAACAAACCAACATGATGAAAGTGACTAGATGAAATTCCCGTGTGCCCTCAAGAACACTTTGCTTATTATAAGAGACCGTTTTGGCCTGTCCTTTGCTACAAAAGGATTGGGCTACCTTGCTGCACTTTATTTACCATTACTGTTACTTGTCTGTTACAAATTATCTTGCTATCAAACTACCTGTTACCGACTATTTCAGTGCTTGCAGAAAATACCTTGCTGAAAACCACTTGTCATTTCATTCTGCTCATCGTTGCGTTCGACACTCTTACTTATTGAAAGGACTACGATTGATCCCCTATACTTGTGGGTCATCAAGACTCTTTTCTGGCACCGTTGCTGGGGAGTGAAGCGCTCTTGGTAAGGAAAAGTTTATATTACGTGCTGAAATTTATTGTCACTTGCTACTTTGGAAACCCATCCTTTGAGGGGTTTGTTCGGGGTATCTTCACCTCGACCGGAAGTTAAATTAGTTGCCCCTCAACCTACTGCACCTACTGAAAATATTGGTTATGGAATTCCTTCGGGTATGATAGAACAACTGCTAGCTAATCCTTATGCAGGACACGGAACTAAACATCCTGATATGCATTTGATATATGTGGATGAAATTTGTGGATTATTTAAGCTTGCAGGTTTATCTGAAGATGAAGCTAAGAAGAAGGTTTTCCCTTTATCTTTGAAGGGAAAAGCATTGACATGGTATAGGCTATGTGATGATATTGGATCTTGGAACTGGAATCGATTGAAATTGGAATTTCACCAAAAAAATTATCCTATGCATCTAGTTCATCGTGATCAGAATTATATATATAATTTTTGGCCTCGTGAAGGAGAAAGTATCGCTCTAGCTTGGGGGAGGCTTAAGTCAATGCTATATTCATGCCCCAATCATGAGTTCTCTAGAGAAATTATCTTTCAGAATTTTTATGCTCGGCTTTCTCGTGATGATCAATCCATGCTCGATACTTCTTGTAATGGTTCTTTTATGAAGAATACCATTAAATTCAGGTGGGATCTTTTAGAAAGAATTAAACGCAACTCTGAATATTGGGAACTCGATGAAGGTAAAGAGTCAGGTATTAAGCTTGAGTTTGATTGTGTTAAATCTTTTATGAATACCGATGCTTTTCACAAGTTTAGCACTAAATATGGACTTGACTCTGAGATAGTAGCCTCTTTTTGTGAATCATTTGCTACTCATGTTGATCTCCCTGAGGAGAAGTGGTTTAAATATCATCCCCCTATTAAAGAAGAAATCAAAGAACCGGTAATAGCTAAAGATGAAACTATCATTTACAATGTTGATCCAGTTGTGCCTACTGCTTATATTGAAAAACCACCTTTCCCTGTTAGGATAAAGGAACATGCTAAGGTATCAATTGTGGTTCACAAAAGTAATATTAAAGCACCTAAACCCTCTGAGCAAATCAAAGTAGAACCTAGTTTTGCTATGGTTAAAGATCTCCTGGTAGAAAATATTGACGGGCATGTTATTTACTTCTGTGATGAAGCTGCTAGAATTGCTAAACCCGATGAAAAAGATAAACATAGACCTGTTGTTGGCATGCCTATTGTCTTAGTTAAAATAGGAGATCACTATTATCATGGTTTATGTGACTTAGGTGCTAGTGTGAGTGCTATTCCTTTTACCTTACACCAAGAAATTATGAATGACATAGCACCCGCTGAAATAGAAGACATAGATGTTACTATTAAACTTGCTAATAAAGACACCATCACACCACTTGGGATTGTTAGAGATGTTGAAGTATTGTGTGGGAAAATAAAATACCCTACTGATTTTCTAGTTCTTGGTTCCCCACAAGATGACTTTTGTCCCATTATCTTTGGTAGACCTTTCTTGAACACTGTCAATGCTACTATAGATTGCCATAAACAAACTATTAGTGTTAGCTTTGGTGATTAGTCTCATGAATTTAATTTCTCCAAGTTTAGTGGACAACCCCGTAATAAAGAATTACCTAGTAAGGATGAAATAATTGGTCTTGCTTCTATTGCCATGCCTCCTACTAATCCACTAGAACAATATTTGCTCGACCATGAAAATGATATGCACTTGCGTGAAAGAAATGAGATAGATAAAATATTTTTGAACAACAACCTCTCCTAAAGCACAATTTGCCTATTTAAACTCTTGGGGGTCCTCCTTGACCTAAAGGTGATCCTGTGTTTGAATTAAAGCAATTGCCACACACTTTGAAATATGCTTATCTTGATGAGAAGAAGATATATCCTGTTATTATTAGTGCTAACCTTTCAGAACATGAAGAATAAAGATTATTAAAAATTCTAAAGAAGCACCGTGCTGCTATTGGGTATACTCTTGATGATCTTAAGGGCATTAGTCCCACTCTCTGTCAGCACAAAATTAATATGGAACCTGATGCTAAACCCGTTGTTGATCACCAACGACGATTGAATCCTAAGATGAAAGAAGTGGTGAGAACTGAAACATTAAAGCTTCTGGAAGCAGGTATAATCTATCCCATAGCTGATAGTAGATGGGTAAGTCCTGTTCATTGTGTCCCTAAGAAGGGAGGTATTATTGTTGTTCCTAATGATAAAAATGAACTTATCCCACAAAGAATTGTCACTGGCTATAGAATGGTAATTGATTTTAGAAAATTAAATAAAGCTACTAGAAAAGATCATTACCCTCTGTCTTCTATTTATCAAATGTTGTAAAGATTATCTAAGCACACACACTTTTGCTTTCTTGATGGATATTCTGGTTTCTCTCAAATACCTGTTTCACAACCTGATCAAGAGAAAACCACATTTACTTTATGCTTATAGACGTATGCCTTTTGGTTTATGAAATGCACCTGCTACCTTTCAAAGATGTATGACTGCCATATTCTCTGATTTTTGTGAAAAGATTGTTGAGGTTTTCATGGATGATTTTTCCGTTTGTGGAACTTCTATTGATGATTGCTTAAGGAACCTTGATCGAGTTTTGTAGAGATGTGAGCAAACTAACCTTGTCTTGAATTGGGAGAAGTGCCACTTTATGGTTAATGAAGGTATTGTCTTGGGGCATAAAATTTCTGAACGGGGTATTGAGGTGGATAAAGCTAAAGTTGATGCAATTGAGAAAATGCCATGTCCTAAAGATATTAAAGGTATTCTTAGTTTCCTTGGTCATGATGGTTTCTATAGGAGGTTTATTAAAGACTTCTCTAAAATTTCTAGGCCTCTTACTAATCTTTTACAGAAGGATGTTCCATTTGTTTTTTATGATGATTGTGTAGAAGCCTTTGAAGCACTTAAGAAAGCCTTAACTTCTGCACCTATTGTTCAACCACCTGATTGGAACTTGCCTTTTGAAATTATGTGTGATGCTAGTGATTATGATGTTGGTGTTGTTCTAGGACAAAGAGTTGATAAGAAATTAAATGTTATCCATTGTGCTAGCAAAACTCTAGACAGTGCCCAAAGAAATTATGCTACTACTGAAAAAGATTTTTTAGCAGTTGTGTTTGCTTGTGATAAATTCAGATCTTACATTGTGGATTCCAAAGTAATTGTTCACACTGATCATGCTGCTATAAAATATCTTATGGAAAAGAAAGATGCTAAACCCAGACTCATTAGGTGGGTTCTCTTGCTACAAGAATTTGATTTACATATCACTGATAGGAAAGGAGCTGAGAACCCCGTATCAGATAACTTGTCTAGGTTAGAAAATATTCTTGATGACCCACTACCTATTGATGATAGTTTTCCTGATGAACAACTAGCTGCAATAGATGTTTCTCATAATACTCCTTGGTATGCTGACTATGCTAATTATATTGTTGCTAAATATATACCACCTAGTTTCACATACCAACAAAAGAAAAAATTCTTCTATGATTTAAGAAATTACTTTTGGGAGGACCCACATCTTTATAAAGAAGGAGTAGATGGTATTATTAGACGTTGTGTACCTGAGCATAAACAGGAACAAATCCTTCGGAAATGTCACTCCGAAGCCTATGGAGGACATCATGCGGGAGATAGAACTGCTCACAAGGTATTGCAATCTGGTTTTTATTGGCCTACTCTTTTCAAGGATGCCCGTAAGTTTGTTTTATCTTGTGATGAATGCCAGAGAATTGGTAATATCGGTAAGCATCAGGAAATGCCTATGAATTACTCACTTGTTGTTGAACCATTTGATGTTTGGGGTTTTGATTATATGCACTGGTACCATAAGGTGCTATACAAATGGTTTTTAACCCCATTCCACGACGGCATTTGGAACCGTCGCCTAGTGAGTGACTGCGATAGGGGGGGGTCCTTCCCACATGACCCAGAAACCGTCGGGGATAGGCGAGCGGCTACTGACAATCGCCATAGAATAAACGTATGAGAAGCCACCCCAGTCCCACACGTTACATCTCGACGTTACGTTTCTGATCAGAGAGACATCCCAAATGATTACACCGCTATAGTCATGTGAAAAAGGTGGACATCAACATTTAATCTACCGATATGTTTGTTATAGGTGCGTTATCGCACACGGTTCAAGAATGTAAAATGTGTGCGGTGCCTCTACTAACGCCAACGTGTCCATTTTCATAACTGTGTGCAATTGGTATTCCTATCACACACGCACACTGGTTTGAAACGTTTGCCGTATTACCATGAATCGCACACGCATATGAGACGAAACCGTGTGTGCGTCCGTCGGGCATCGCAAACGTTTCACGTCAAAGAACCGTCTGTTCTCTATTTTTCATCGCACATGCTGTTTTCTTTCTAACCGTGTGCATATTATTTTATTCACTCCTGTATAATTTTATTTTTCCCTGTAATTTATTATTCGAATTGAAAATTTTGAAATATGAAACGTGGAATTCAAATTCTCAGCACAATGGTTCAACAACGAATCCATAAATAAAATTGTCAGTACAATATGTTTAGTAATTACAGGATTAGACAACAAGTAACTATGATGAACCACAATATTTAGAGGCGGTAAAGGTGAAGAGACAAGTGTAAATCATTTTGACTGCCGATGGTGTTGAAGAAGCGGAATGCCCATAATGTGCCTTCCTGCATGCCATAGGCACGAACAACTTTTGTCCAACCCCTTGTGATGATCGCCCGCCCATCCTTCATCGCCTTCAGGAAGACTTCTAGAGCATTATCATGGTAGCATGAATTATATACTTTAACCTTAGTTGCCTCCACTCCGGTCATGTAGATTGCAAGGTAATCATCAGTAAATAGCTTCGGAAACCACTAAAAAGAGAAAAATTTCAGATACTGAGGTCTAATAGAGTAACTTGTTGTGGGCAGGGGGAAAAGGCAACACATTACTTATCATCCTAAAGTTCACTGTTGTCTTGGACAAAGTGTAAATAATGAGCTTAATTCCCATCACCCATTTCTTTCGCCTAACAATCTTTCTTAGTTTCCTCACTTGACACTTGTTCATGAATATCTCATTGCCCCATACGCAAAAGGGATCGAAGCGTGGATCAGTACCGCTCATATATGTACCTACAAGCAACCAGTAAATGTTAGAAGCTAAACTGAGATTGCATAAATGATGTAAAATACAACTACCTACGTTCCTAAGTACAAGTATTTTTAGAGATTTCAATATGAACTACATACGGATGTATATAGAATTATAGATATAGTTTAGATTAGAATCTAGATTCACTCATTTTGCTCCTTATGTAGTCTATATTGTAATCTCTAAAAATACTTATATTTAGGAACAGATGGTGTATAAGACATGGGATGCAGCTAACCTCGACGGCAAACAACAGCATCGCCCATTGTAGCCCTGTTTAAGTACATGGAAAGCCAATGTTAACTACAACAGGGTTAACATCCACCAAAAATAGCAAATGGTAATAAAACGGCAGATCTGTAGTGATATCTTCATTGCGAAAGAGTAGCATGGTAGCAAAGGGACGGATTAAAAAAATGGATAAAACTATTAATTGCAACAGGCTTAACAGCATCCTAAGTCATGTTTTGTAAGTTTGTAGCCATTGAAATACAACTTTTTAAAAATGGATACAACTGTTAATTGCAACAGGCTTAATAGCCATTGAAACTGGTACTGATAAAAATACAATTGGCAGAGTTAAACATCACAAGGCAGGTGCTGCCAGAGCAGAGAATGGCCCAGTTGTCTATAAAAAGGTAGGGAAAATAGCTAAAACGTGTTAGGCATGTTTACTACAACATGCTTAATACATCGACCATACAAAACACAGCCATTAATTGCAACTGGTATTGGTAAGATTGAACTGGTGAGTTCATACTTGGTAAGTCCTGAGAGGTAGTTGCTGGGGCACTTCATCTTGGCCAGAGCCTGCCCAAAGTCAGCGGTGGTGGAGGGGAGCTGTTCCTCCGGGTCGAAGCGTGGATCAGTGCCGCCGACATGTGTACCTACAAGAAGCAAGTAAATGTTAGAAGCCAAACTGCAATTGCACAAATGATGTAAAATACTGTAAGACATGGGATGCAGCTAACCTCGACAGCAAACAACAGCATCGCCCGTTATGGCCCTGCGTAAGTACATGGATAGGCATGTTAAGTACAACAGGGTTAGCATCCACCAAAAATAGCAAATGGGCAGCATCGCTAGTATATCTTCATTGCGGAGAGTAGCACGGTAGCAAAGGGACAGATTAAAAAATGGATACAACTATTAAGTGCGATAGGCTTAACAGCATCCTAAGTCATGTTTTGTATGTTTGTAGCCATTGAAATACAACTGTTTAAAAATGGATACAACTGTTAATTGCAACAGGCTTAATAGCCATTGAAACCGGTACTGATAAAAATGCAATTGGCAGAGTTAAACATCACAAGGCAGGTGCTGCCAGAGCAGAGAATGGCCCAGTTGTCTATAAAAAGGTAGGGAAAATAGCTAAAATGTGTTAGGCATGTTTACTACAACATGCTTAATACATCGACCGCACAAAACATAGCCATTAATTGCAACTGGTATTGGTAAGATTGAACTGGTGAGTACATACTTGGTAAGTCCTGAGAGTTAGTTGCTGGGGCACTTCATCTTGGCCAGAGCCCGCCCAAAGTCAGCGGCGGCGGAGGTGAGCTATTCCTCCGGGTCGAAGCGTGGATCGGTGCCACTGACATGTGTACCTACAGGCAACCAGTAAATGTTAGAAGTTAAACTGTAATTGCACAAATGATGTGAAATACTGTAAGAAATGGGATGCAGCTAACCTCGACGGCAAACAATAGCATCGGCCGTTATGACCCTTCGTAAGTACATGGACAGGCATGTTAAGTACAACAGGGTCAGCATCCACCAAAAATAGCAAATGGGCAGCATCTCTAGTGATATCCTGAGTCATGTATTGTAAGTTTGTTGCTGGTATTGGTGAAATTGAGCTGGACAGTTAATACTTGAACATCACACAGTTTGCAGTACTGAAATAAACAAGGCACGAACATCATTAATACATCAACCATACAAAACATAGCCATTACAAGTGGTATTGGTAAGATTGAGCTGGTCAGATCATACCTGGTAAGTCCTGGGGGGTAGTCGCTGGGGCACTTCATCTAGGCCAGAGCCTGCACCAAGTCGGTGGTGACAGAGGCGAGGTGTTCCTCTGGGTCAACACGCGCCGCGGCCATCATGCCATGGACCGCCATCAGCTCCTCGACCTCCACGTGATATGTGGTTGGGCTTGCGCAGTGATGCTCTGGAGGTAGGGGTGGTGGGGATTTGGAGGCATGAGGATGTTTCACAGGCACCATTTAAGCAATCAGGCCGGGGCCATGATAGAGATCGATGGGTTACCTGACTGGATCCGAGCAGAACGTAGATGTGGTTGAAGCAGTGGTTGCGGCGGCGGCGGTTTGAGCTGTCGGTAGGGGGAGGGGGAGGGGGGAGATACTGAGGAAATTTGATGGGTGGGTATGTGGTGGGAGGAATAAATTCTGGAATCGCGCGCCTAATGAAAATTTCGCTGCGAAACTTGAAACTTGGGCGGGGGAAACACACAACGCAGACGAAGCGCGTAAAATACTCGTGTGCAAGAAAAAGAAAATTGGCAGATCCCGTCTCCAAATGACGAAGGAAATTTGGCTTCCCTTACAATTTTGCTCGTTCATTATCGCACACGGTTCATCTCCGTCGCCTCCGGAAACAGTGTGCACTGAGCCTATTGTGTGTTGCGTTATGATTGGCTGAAACCCCAGCCACGCGGATCGCGCGTGTGCACTGTAGGATGCGCCATGATCGAACGGCAATCCACGTCCCTCACATCACACCCGTTCAGCTATAGCTGGATTGGATTTATATGCGCTAAATGCCTAGAAAATGCACATAATCCCCTAAATATGGTAAATGAGCCCAAAAAAATGCCAAATTTGAACACGGTGATTTGCAGGGTGTATATTCGTCGTAGAAAAAAACTCCAGGGCAAAGAACAAAGAAAAACTGGATTCCCCTTCAATCTTGGTGATTTCCCTCTCGAAAGCATGGAACTTCCTCGGTGATGGTTTGATTTATGAAGGGCGTGCATGACGACATAAGCCAAACCTTCTCAAATTTTTACCAGGGCATGGTGAGGCCATACCATGGCACCATGCCAGGCGTCATGTTTTTCAAGCATTTATTTTATTTTTTCTATAGTTGAAAACCCAATAAACAAACATTTGTGGTTGACTATTGCCACACATTTCATCGAAATATCTGCCCATTTCTTGTAAAAGGCATGAGAATTTACTAAATGGCTTGAGCATGGTTTTCCAGGCCGTTCTTGTGCACCCTTTCATGCACCGATTGTTTGAACTTGAATTATGTGCATTAATGCCTAGAAAATGCACATAATCCCCTAAATATGGTAAATGAGCCCGGAAAATGTCAAATTTGAACACGGTGATTTGCTGGGTGTATGTTCATCGTAGAAAAAAACTCATGGACAAAGGACAAAGGAAATTTGGATCCCCCTTCAATCTTGGTGATTTCCCCGTCGAAATCATGAAACTTCCTCGGTGATGGTTCGATTTATGAAAGGCGTGGATGACGACATAAGGCCAACATTCTCAAATTTTTACCAGGGCACGGTGAGGCCATACCATGTCACCACGCCAGGCGTCATGTATTCCAAGCATGTATTTCATTTTTGTATAGTTGTTAACCCAGTAAATGATGCGTCTGTGGTTGAGTATTGCCACACATTTCCTTAAAATCTCTACCCATTCCTTGTAAAAGGCATGAGAATTTACTAAATAGCACGAGCATGGTTTTCCAGACCGTTCTTGTGCACCTTTTCATGCACCGATTGTTCGAATTTGAATTATGTGCATTAATGCCTAGAAAATGCACATAATCCCCTAAATATGGTAAATGAGCCCGAAAAATGTCAAATTTGAACACGTTGCATTGGAGGGGGTATGTTGATCGTTGGAAAAAAAACTGAAAGACAAACTAGGACGGAAATTTGGATTCCCCTTCAATCTTGGTGATTTCCCTCTCGAAAGCATGGAACTTCCTCGGTGATGGTTCGATTTATGAAGGGCGTGCATGACGACATAAATCAAACCTTCTCAGCTTTTTACCAGGGCACGGTGAGGCCATACCATGGCACCATGCCAGGCGTCATGTTTTTCAAGCACGTATTTCATTTTTCTATAGTTGATAACCCAGTAAATGACGCGTTTGTGGTTGACTATTGCCACGCATTCCCTTGAATTCTCTGCCCATTCCTTGTAAAAGGCATGAGAATTTACTAAATACCACGAGTATGGTTTTTCTAGACCGTTCTTGTGCACCTTTTCATGCACCGATTGTTCGAATTTGAATTATGTGGATTAATGCCTAGAAAATGCACATAATCCCCTAAATATGGTAAATGAGCGTGGAAAAATGCCAAATTTGAGCACGTTACATTCGAGGGGGTATGTTGATTGTAGAAAAAACTGAATGACAAGCTAGGAAGGAAATTTGGATTCCCGGCCCGTTCAATCTTGCTGATTTTCCCCTTGAAACCATGAAAATTCCTCGGTGATGGTTCAATTTATGAATGGCGTGGACGACGACATAAGCCAACCCTTCTCAAATTTGTACTAGGGCATGGTGAGGCCATACCATGGCACCATGCCAGCCGTCATGTTTTTCAAGCATGTATTTCATTTTTCTACAGTTGAAAAACCAATAAACGACGTGTTTGTGGTTGACTATTGCCACACATTTCTGTGAAATATCTGCCCATTCCTTGTAAAAGGCATGAGAATTTACTAAATAGCATGATCATGGTTTTCCAGACCGTTCACGTGCACCTTTTCATGCATCGATTGTTTGAATTTGAATTATGTGCATTAATGCCTAGAAAATGCACAAGATCCCCCTAAATATTGTAAATGAACCCGGAAAAGTGCCAAATTTGAACATGGTGATTTGCAGGGTTTATGTTCATCGTAGAAAAAAAACTCATGGATAAAGGACAAAGGAAATTTGGATTCCCCTTCAATCTCGGTGATTTACTATCGCACATGATTCATCTCCGTCGCCTCTGCGAACCGTGTGTGTTCACCCACACATGCAAAAGGAAAAAAGAAAACCCTCGCCCACTTCGTCCCCACCCACTCGCCGCGGACTCCTCCGCCACTCTGCACCTCATCAACTTCTATCACGGCGGCCACCCTAAGCTCAACGGTTGTCGTCGGCGGGCGGAGGTCGCACTCCAAATGGCACGGGATTTTGCCCCTACTGCTTTTCGCCGCCTATCTGCACCGACATTCTAGACTCTGGTCGATTGGGGTTTTCTGTGGGATTGGGCCAGCGATTTTTCTCATGGAGAAGGTAATCAAGTTAGCAAAATATTCACTCATCTCTTATCGCAGTCCGTCTGTCGCTGTTAATCAACCGGTGGAAATCACCGTGGATTCATTTTTCTTCTAGCTGTTTCGAGGGTTTTCATTCATGTGTCCACAGTGCGAGCACAAATCGGGCAAGTGTGGTCACGGCCAGTCGGAAATGAAGTTCTATCTCACCATTCCGGATGACTTCAGGGAGTGCTCGGTATGTTCAATCTCAACCTACCATGGTCGGCATGGCCTAAATTTGTGAACATGTACCGTCTGTTGCTACATTTGGATAAAAGGTATGGTGCCACGTGTAGCCTAGATGTCGAAGCCGATTTTCCCCCCTATATTAGGCAAATATATGATGTATTGTTCATTCAGTTACTCCCATATTTGCATCAAATCTTTGTTACATTATCTATTTTTAATTATATATTTTTGTACTTTGCTTTCATCTATATATTGATCTGTTCTATCAGTTACTCCCATATTTGCATCTTGCTCTATTATTTCAGTATATCTAATTTACGATCTTAATTTTCATTTCAAGCAGTACATCCCTTGCTTTGCAAGAATAGGAGTAGAAGGAAATCTTGGGCTTTACTTTGTTGATGACTCCATGGATGTCATATTGACAACGCAGCATGGATTTACAATGATGGTTAGCGTAAAACTTGATAAAGATGGTCACTTCTATTTTTATGCTGACCTTTGGAGAAAAATGTTTAAGTGTTATGAACTGAAAGCTGGCAATAAAATTCTAGTGCGTGCACCATAGCCTGGTCTAATTAACATGGATGTTTACTTACCCAACGTCATCAGCCGATCAAAGTCTGATCGAGGTTAGTGTCCTTTCAACTTTCTCCATGCTGGCATATTACTTAGCAAAATCGGGGTATTTGTTCTCACTAATTGATCACTATTTAAGCAACCAATTGTGATTTCATTTTCTGACTCCGTTCCTAGGCAGTAACAAATTCTATTTACCAATTTATGCGCACTATATATTTCTTCTGCCATGTTCTGAATAAATAATACCTTTCCACCTTTTAAGCAGGATATGTTGGATTTATAGTGAACGATCTGTATGTTACTAAGCGTACCAAATTTCACTGGAAGGACTTGAAGCATGTCATAAACTTTGTTGATAATCTGACAGAGATAGCACAGCGTATGAACGCTGGATTTTGGATGGGATTAATTATACCTATGGTGCACACATTGAACAAGACCAATTGTGTGCACAAAATGCTGGTACAAAGTCTTATTTTTATGTTGATGCTCATAAACTATCTATATCTTCAACGATATGTTACAATTGGTTTTTATTCTATATTTCAACAGAAATTGCCCGCTGTAGCAGTTCCTGGATCGATTTCCCGGCGTGGTCGAATTTCACTTGTGCCTGCTAATAACGCCAAAGTGATTGCAAGGTACTGCATTTCCCGAAGAAATGGAACCATTCAAATTAACAAGTTTTCGCTTGTCGTGGCAATGCATCCATATTGGAAAATTGGAGACACTGTTCTACTCATGCTCTACCAAGGCACAGGAGGGCTCTTCCTTTTCATTGACGAGATGCCGAGTCGCCGTGATCAAGCTGCTTCCAGCGGATAGTTGTGGTTGTTGGCCCTCAGCCTCTTAAAATGTGCTAGTTGTTACTATGTTAAGTATGTAGATATGGACCATATGGTTGTTGGCCCTCAGCCTCTTAAAATGTGATAGTTGTTACTATGTTAAGTATGTAGATATGGACCATATGGTTGTCAAAACCGTGTTACGAAGATCCTCCTTTTGTCGAATAGTGTAACCACTATATATATGTTACTCAAATGCTGTTAGCCAAGTTCTTAAATTTTCGTGGAAAGTATTAGTACGGTACACAGTTCATTGAGTTTAAGCGTGTGCCCGATGTCCAGAAGGCATTTGCATATTAACTATCCATATTGCAAATTCACACACGTGTTAACATAAGGAAACGTATGTGTAACTTACTAATCATCGCACATGAGTACTCGCAGACGCATCGTGTGCGATATTCCTAGCCACCGCAAGCAACTAGTTTGCAATTTTTAAAGTTTTTTGTACACACAGAATCGCACAAGAATTAACTATAGTCACTGTCTGTGTTGTAATTTCTCATCGCAAACAATTCATTTGAGTCGGCTGTTTGCCGCGTATCACACACATCTTGTTTACACGACTCGTTTGTGTTCTTTTGGCTCATCGCAAACAGTTCATCTATGTGAACTGTATGCCGCATATCACACACATCTTGTTAAGTTGAACCATTTCTGTTGTGTTCCCTAATCAAAAACAGTTCGTCCGAGTGAACCGTATGCCATATATCACACACACCTTGATCTGGCTAACCGTTTCTGTTGCACTCCCTAATAGCAAACAGTTCATCTGAGCGAACTGTATGCCGTATATCGCACACACCTTGATATGGCTGCCCATTTCTGTTGTTCTATCTCATCGCAAATAGTTTGGATGGATCAACCGTGTGCCCTGCATCGCGCACGCAACTAAAATCTGAACTGTGTTTGATGTCTCCGCCATCGCAAACGTTTTGCATCTTTTTTGATGATTTTTTTACATCGTCGTTTGCGATTAATGCATCACACACAGTTTCGTCGAAGGGTCTCTGATCGTAGTGTCGCGTTAGCAGCATCCTGCAGTAGTGATGGGACCTTTTCCTTCCTCTAATGGGTACACTCATATTTTGGTTGCTGTTGATTATGTTACTAAGTGGGTAGAAGCTATTCCAACTAGTAGTGTTGATCATAACACTTCCATTAAAATGCTTAAAGAAGTTATTTTCCCAAGGTTTGGAGTCCCTAGAAATTTAATGATTGATGGTGGTTCACACTTTATTCATGGTGCTTTCCATAAAATGCTTGCTAAATATGATGTTAACCATAGAATTGCATCACCCTATCATCCTCAATCTAGTGGTCAAGTTGAACTTAGCAATAGAGAAATAAAGTTAATATTACAAAAAACTGTCAATAGGTCCTGAAAGAATTGGTCTAAGAAATTAGATGATGCACTTTGGGCCTACAGAACAGCATATAAAAATCCTATGGGTATGTCTCCTTATAAAATGGTTTATGGAAAAGCTTGTCATTTGTCTCTTGAGTTAGAACATAAAGCATAATGGGCAATTAAAGAACTCAACTATGATTTCAAACTTGCCGGTGAAAAGAGATTATTTGATATTAGCTCACTAGATGAATGGAGAACCCAAGCTTATGAAAATGCCAAACTATTCAAAGAAAAAGTTAAAACATGGCATGACAAAAGAATCCAAAAGTGGGAATTCAAAGTTGGAGAATATGTTCTTTTGTACAACTCTTGTTTTAGATTCTTTGCAGGAAAACTTCTTTCCAAATGGGAAGGATCATATATTATCGAAGAGGTTTATCGCTCTGGAACTATCAAGATTAATAATGCCGAAGGTACTAACCCGAAGGTGGTCAATGGACAAAGAATCAAACACTATATCTCAGGTATGCTTATTAATGTTGAAAGCAATATTATCCAAACCATGACACCGGAGGAACACAGAAAAGAAACCTTCCAGAACACTCCAGAATCCTGAAAAAGAGGAGGTACGTGATATGGTAAGTAAACGGACTCCGGAAAATCCACAAAATATTTTCTGTCAGTTTTGGAATATTAGAAAAATTAGGAAAATAAAAAACAACCAGGAAGGCAACCGAGGTGGGCACGATACACCAGGGCGCGCCTGCCCTTCCTGGCGCGCCCAGGTGGGTTGTGCCCCCCTCGGGAACCTTCCCGACTCTGTTTTTCTTCCGTTTGCTTGTTCCCCAAGTTAAAAAAATCTTTATATACCCCCCGAACGTATTGACCACTGCATCGCGGAGGAATCTTCTATTCTTGTTTCTTGCTATTTTTCTAGCAGATCTGAAAATATGTCGTCTCAAGATTCGGATGGAGAGAGCTATGTTGCAGATTATATCGCGGACCCCAAGGTCTATGGGGATGTGGAGCGTCACGGCTGGACCACAGAGGAAGAAGAAGATTATGGCTTGAAGGGAATGGAAGAGACGAGCTCTGATGAAGATGAAGTCCCACTACCTCAACCTGGGGACATGCACGTGGAATTCAAGAAGTCAAGTATCCCTAATAAAGCAAAGAAACCTAAGATCCAGTTTATCCCTTTTCATCTTCTGCAGGAAAACAAGCAGGCATTATGCGAAAAGATATTAAAGCTTGAGCATGAGATCGATGGCTTGAAGGAGGAAAATTTCATCCTCAAGCGTAAACTGAGGAAGAAGAAAACCACTACCTCATCACCACCAACATCATCATCTTCCCCACCAAAGGAGACTTGAGTACATGGGTATGGGCACTCCCCTTGGCTTTTGGCAAGCTTGGGGGAGATGCCCCGATATCATATCACCATCACTTTTATTGCCTTTACCTATTTTAGTTCATTCTTTAGTTATATCATGAATTAGTTGAATAAAAAATTAGCATGATCTATCTATCTATGTAATCGAGTGAGAGTTATATAATAAAGTTAGTTTGAGTCTTTGCTTCTTTACTTTTATGTTGCAACCAAATAAAAAGAAATAAATTAAAAAAGATCATATGCTAATCTTATGGTAATTAATGACATCACATAAGGAAAAGTATAAGTGGTAAAATTTATTGGAGATTGACAAACATAGCATTGGTCAATGATGCAACTCATGAAAGAATTAATAAGGGAAGAGAAGATTCACATGCAAATACACTATCTTGGACATCTTTTATGATTGTGAGCCCCCATTAAATATTATATGTCAAAATTGTTGATGTTGGACAAGGAAGACAACGTAATGATTTATGTTTGTTCATATTCACATAGAAGTTATATTGTCATAGATCCTTCAACATGTGGTGCTTGCTCAATATCTTTGCTAGCCAAAATTCCGCACTAAGTAGAGATACTACTTGTGCATCCAAAAACCCTAAACCCAAACTCATGTTTTGAGAGTCCACCATACCTACCTATGGATTGAGGAAGATCCTTCAAGTAAGTTGTCATCGGTGCAATAAGGCAATAAAAATTGCTTCTAAATATGTTTGATCATTTAGTGTAAGAGAAAATTAAGCGTTGTACGAACTTGTGATGGCAAAGTAATAAAAGCGACGGAATGCATAATAAAGGTTGCTATCATAAGGGGCAATATAACGTGACGTTATTTTGCATTAAGGGATTTGGCATACAAACCAAAAAGTGCATGACAACCTCTGCTTCCCTCTGCGAAGGGCCTATCTTTTACTTTCATGTATTTACTTTTATGCAAGAGTCAAAGTATTCTTCCCTATTCCTTTTTTATTTTCTCTTTTTGCAAGCATCATGTGGTGAGGAAAGATCTAGGCACATATATCCAGTTGGATATGAGTGAGCATGAGTTATTATTGTTGACATCAACCTTGAGGTGAATACGTTGGGAGGTGAAACTATAAGCCCCTATCTTTCTATGTGTCCGGTTGAAACTTTTTGCTCATGGGTATGCTGTGAGTGTTAGAAATCATAGAAGATTAAATGATGGTTGAGTATGTGGACTTGCCAAAAGGCTCCGATACGAGACCCTTCCTGAAAATATGATGAATTGTAGTTGCAAAGTTGACTGAGAACACAGTTTGTTGGTGTGACACCCCCGGCCCGATCGTGCACTATTCATACACGCAAATGCACACGATCAAGCCTAAGGACTCACGGGAAGATATCACAACACAACTCTAAAACATAAATAAAGTCATACAAGCTTTATTTTACAAGCCAGGGGCCTCGAGGGCTCGAATACATAAGCTTGCGAACAAGCGTCAGCGGAAGCATCAGATATCTGAGTACAGATATGAAATAGAAACAGAAAGGCCTTTAGAAAGGCGGGGGAAAATAAAACACTACGATCGAAAGGCGAAGGCCTCCTGCCTGGGACCCTCCGATCCTACTCCTGGTCGACAGTCAACTCGTAGCAGTATCCATCCTCTGGGTAGTAGTAGCGATCGTCGGCGAGGACAGCTGTCTCAGGGGCTCCGTCATCTTGTTACGACAAACTGATATGGGGAGAAAAAGGAAAACAAAGCAACCGTGAGTACTCTGAAGTACTCAGCAAGCAAGGATCTACACTACATATGCAACATTTTCAAAAGGAGGCTGTATATGTGGACTGGGCTGCAGAAATGCCAGAATAGAGAGAAGGCCTAGTCCTATCGAAGACTAGCATCTTCAGCGGTCTTGCAGCAGTAGAAGAGAGTAGAACAGTACAATATAATGTAGCAGTATCATTAAGTCTCAACCTCACCCAGAGATCCTTTCTCGACTCCCTGCGAGAAAGCAATCCCAGAGCCATACAGGCATCAAACCTTGTCCTGAGATCCTTTCTCGACTCCCTGTGAGAAAGCGATCCCAGAGCCAATACAGTCATCAACCTGTTAACGTCTCAAGGGTCCAGTTCTAGTTGTATCGATCGGGATACAACTCCGAGTGTCCTTTACCGTAGGACCGGCTATCGATAGAAGTGTTCTTCCCTGCAGGGGTGCACCAACTTACCCAACACGCTCGATTAACTTCGGCCGGACACACTTTCCTGGGCCATGCCCGGCCTCGGCCAAACGACACATCGCAACCCTACCTACAGCTCAGCAGAGAGGTCCCCGTCGGTCTACATCCTAAGCGCTCAGAGGTCTTGGGCCATCGCCCTGTGCACTCCGAGTCGTTGCGTGCAGGGGGAAGCCAGGCACCAGGGGGGCGCCGGTCCGTCCCAGCCGCAAGGCTGAACTAGACGTCTGACAGAGCTTTCGGCTGATGCTACGATGCAGAACGCCCATACTATGCCCACGTGATGGTTAGTGCTATCAGACCAGAGGCCTGCTCGGATCAAATATCCAAATCGTTAATGGACTAGGGCTTGCGGAAACGAGCAGAGACTCACGAAAGATGTGACCCCGTCGCCCCGTCTCGAGGACTTGCGGCAAGGGTTAAGAATGCCCGGCCGCGCCTCGTATTCACCACTCGGGCACCACACTGGCAACCCGCCTTCACATCACACGCGGGTACCCCTCAGGGTCGACCCGCCTTTCCAAGTAACATTGTAAAGTCCAAGTATCCGTGTGTCCATAACATCAGGGAATCCGAGGTATCACCCTCATTGAATTCCCACTCGATGTATCCGTCAAGGTGAACTCGGAGGAATCACCCTCACTGGGTCCACACTTGAGGTGTTGTACGATAGCGTCGTTATCGGAAGCGGTGAAGGAGGAATCACCCTCGATGACCACGACCGAATAGCTACTCTACAGAGTTAACATCAGAAGTGCTACAAGAGGTTTCACCCTCGGCACTCGATAGTAACGCTGCAGTGTCGTTACAACTAAGGGGGGGGGTGATGTGCGGTGTCGGGTCCTGGTCTTCAATCCCGTTGATCGGGTCTTCTGACGATCCAGCGCGGCAGTCGGGGTAAGTGGGGTCACTGATAGGTCTCTACCCAGTCTAGACTAAACAGTTTAGGATATGTAGGTAATTATCAACAGCAGGTTACAATGAACAGGCTATGCATCAGAATAGGTAAAGCAGCAGCAGCAGCAGCAATTCTAATGCAAGCATGAGAAATAGAATGGGCGATATCGGGATGATCAAAGGGGGGGCTTGCCTGGTTGCTCGGCGGCAAGGGCAAGGTCGTCTATGGTGTCTTCGGGATCCGGAGCTGCGTCGGTCTCGGGGACGACGTCGGGGTCGGGGGCTATCGAGAGAGAAGAGGGGGAGGAAACAGTATAAATATAGAGCAAACATGAGCATGACAAATACGATACACGGTGCTAGGGGTAGTCTAACGCAGCATCACACGTAACAGACGGAGCGGGAGAATATCTGACGATATTTCCCGGGTCTTTGGAATTATCGACAGAGGATAAGAGGGGAACGGTTGCAAGTTCGGATAGTTAGGGACGCGTGACGGACGAACGGACCGCGTATTCAGATTCGTCTCGTCGTTCTGAGCAACTTTCATGTACAAAGTTTTTCGATCTGAGTTACGGATTATTTTATATGATTTTCTAAAGCTTTTATTAATTTTCTGAATTTATTTTTATTGTTTAAATTAAACATTATCCAGAATAGTGCTCGCTGATGTCAGCATGACATCATGCTGATGTCAGCAAGGTTAATTAGGTTAACTAATTAATTAGCTCTAATTAACCAGGGTTACTTAAGTTAATTAACATTTAATTAATCTAATTAATCAAATTAGACTAATCTAAACAGTGTTAATTAACTAATTAATTATTTATTTTAATTATATTGTTTATTATTATTTATTTTAATTAACAGGCAGGGCTGTGGGCCCCACTGGTCAGTGGACCAGGGCCGGACATGTCCGGAGCATGCCCGTTTTGGGACCGGACATGTCCGGTGCCCAAATGGCACGCGCGGGCGCGGGCGGGCGAGGCCGCGGCAGCGCGCGGCAGTGCGCGCGGGGCCGGAGCGGCAGGGGGGTGGCGGCGCGCGGCGCAGGCGGCGGGGGTGGCGGAGCAGAGGGGAGCAGCGGCGGCCGTAGCCGGTGCGGGCGCGTGCGGGGCGGCAGTGGCTGGCGAGCGGCGCAGCAGGGAGAGCGGGGCGAGCGCGGTGAGAGGCGGAGCGGTCGTCGCGGGGCGCGTGCGCGAGCGACAGAAGGGCGCGGCGAGGGAGCTTCAGGGCGTGCGGGAGCGCGGCGGGGACAGCGCGGGCGCGGTGACCGCGGGCAGAGAGGAGGGGAGTGGAGGCCATGGGCCTCACCGGCGATGGAGGGAAGAGGCAGCGGTGCGCGAGGAGGGTGACGGGGACGACGGGGACGGCGCGGAAGCAGGCCGGCGGGGGAGCACTCCGGCGAGGCGGCGTCCAACGGCGACGGGGGCGAGCACCGGGGCGCGGCGGCGTCGCGCGCCGAGGGAGAGAGGGGGCGCGACGGGGACGAGGCGACGATGGAGAGGCGAGGTCCGGCGAGGTGGCACCGGAGACGGCGAGCGGCGATGGGGCGCGGCGTCGGCGCGGCCCGATCCAGAACTGGATCGGGGGGGAAGAGGAGCGAGGGGGGGGATTAGGGTTTCGCCGTGAGGGGAGGGGGTTATAGGCCCGGGGTGGGCCGGCCTGGGTGGTGGCCGGTGGCCAGCTGGGCCACGGCCCAGTTGGTCCGGGGGGGGGGGGGGCTTTCCTTTTTACCTTTTTTTTATATTATTTATTTTCCTTTTCTGTTTTCTCTTTTATTTTTATTCCAAAAGACTTTTGTAAAATATGAGACTTGCTCCATTATTTACAGTGCATTATCTGTCACTGCTAGAAATTGGTTTGGGGTCCATATCTTTTTGTTTGGATTTTATTTAAATTGAAAAAGGATTAAACAGTGTTATGTTGCTGCTGTTCCTTGTTGTTCGAGTCCTTTTACAATTCCAACAAATGTTGCAATCATTTTTATAAATGCTATGAGAATATTTGCAACATGATGCACATTTTAGTTTTCAGGTTTGGACAACTTTTATTTTCCACTTTTATTTAAATTTGAATTTTGACTTAGGAGTTGAAAAGCATTATGATGCAAATGATGATCATGCACTGTTAATCATGCTGACTTGGCATTGTCAAAAGGGTGATTACTGTAGTTAACCACCGGGGGTGTTACAGTTGGTTTTCAATAGAGTTTATGCTTTTTACTTCAATATTGTGATGAATTGTTACTTGCTCATGAGAAGTTATATGATAGAAGTTATATGATAAAAGTTTTATAATGAAGTTTGTTGCTGTTATGATAATAAGCATGATGCTACTATGTCCGTATTTTGTTTTTATCGACACCTCTCTCTCAAACCATGTGGACATGTTTTTCGATATCGGTTTTCGCTTGAGGACAAGCGAGGTCTAAGCTTGGGGTAGTTGATACGTCCATTTTGCATCATGATTTCCTATGGTTATTTATAATGTTTTTATGCATAATAATGCTTTATGGAGTAATTCTAATGCCTTTTCTCTCATAATATGCAAGGTTTACACAAAGAAGGAGAATACCGGCAGCTGGAATTCTGGAACTGAAAAAGCTATGTCAGAGCTACCTATTCTACACATCCCAAATAAGCTGAAACTTCATGTAGAATTATTTTGGAATATATAAAAAATACTGGAGCAAATAACTACCGGAGGGGAGCCACCTGGTGACCACAAGACACCAGGGCGCGCCAGGCCCCCCAGGCGTGCCCTGGTGGGTTGTGGCCAGCCCAGCCCACCTACGGTGCCCGTCTTCTGGTATATAAGTCATTTTGACCTAGAAACAATAAGGAGAGGACTTTCGGGACGGAGCGCCACCATCTCGAGGCGGAACTTGGGCAGGAGCACTTTTGCCCTCCGGCGGAGCGATTCCGCCGGGGGAACTTCCCTCCCGGAGGGGGAAATCGAAGCCATCGTCATCACCAACAACCCTCTCATCTTTGGGAGGCCAATCTCCATCAACATCTTCAACAGCACCTTCTCCTCTCAAACCAGAGTTCATCTCTTGTGTTCAATCTTTGTACCGGAACCTCAGATTGGTACCTGTGGGTGACTAGTAGTGTTGATTACATCTTGTAGTTGATTACTATATGGTTTATTTGGTGGAAGATTATATGTTCATATCCATTATGCTATTTAATACCCCTCTGATCTTGAGCATGAATATCATTTGTGAGTAGTTACTTTTGTTCTTGAGGTCACGGGAGAAGTCATGTTGCAAGTAATCATGTGAACTTGATATGTGTTCAATATTTTGATGATATGCATGTTGTGATTCCTTGAGTGGTGTCATGTGAACGTCGACTACATGGAACTTCACCATATTTGGGCCTAAGGGAATGAATTTTGGAGTAGTTATTAGATGATGGGTTGCTAGAGTGACAGAAGCTTAAACCCTAGTTTATGCGCTACTTCGTAAGGGACCGATTTGGATCCGTATGTTTAATGCTATGGTTAGATATTATCTTAATACTTTTCTCGTAGTTGCGGATGCTTGAGAGGGGGTTAATCATAAGTGGGAGGTTTGTTCAAGTAAGAATAGCACCCAAGCACCGATCCACCCACATATCAAATTATTAAAGTGGCAAACACAAATCAAACCAACATGATGAAAGTGACTAGATGAAATTCCCGTGTGCCCTCAAGAACACTTTGCTTATTATAACAGACCGTTTTGGCCTGTCCTTTGCCACAAAAGGATTAGGCTACCTTGCTAAACTTTATTTACCGTTACCGTTACTTGTCCGTTACAAATTATCTTGCTATCAAACTACCTGTTACCGACTATTTTAGTGCTTGCAGAAAATACCTTCCTGAAAACCACTTGTCATTTCCTTCTGCTCCTTGTTGGGTTCGACACACTTACTTATCGAAAGGACTACGATTGATCCCCTATACTTGTTGGTCATCACAGTGGCATGGCTTCATTTTACCAGGGCCATTAGATTAAGAATAGCTAAATAGTTGCTATAAGGACATGGGACAGTGGGTGCACCAGCAGTCCAGCACCATGTACCTAAACCGGGGCATAAAGTGGTGATTCAGAGTTTGTTGCCCCGAGAAACAAACATCCAAGCAACATATCTGGGTTGGTCTCATTTTTGTTCACTTTAGCCACCTATTCGTATGTGTGGATAGCAAATATAGTCCTAGTCATACCAGTGTGTACAACGTTTCCCCTTTATTTCTGTTTTCGACCAAGAGACCGGTTGGATGGCCAGTCTGTACTACTTTCACCCCTTTCTTTCCTGTTTGTACCAAGTCCTATGTACATATTACATATTTCCCCCCTTTCTTTCCCGTTTGAACCAAGTACAAGATTCGACTCCATGAAGTAGATTTACCTCTAACAATTGAAAAAAACTAGGTGGCATTGGACAATCCGATCGAGCCTAGCTACGTGGGGGGCTGAGAGGTAGAAAATGATGCACATGCAGCGATGTAGTGAGCTGGGGAAGTAGAGCTAGGCCGGTTTCGAAGGAAGATATACCTAAAGGTCATTGGGGTGTGGCTAGGTGGGGGGCGGCCAGCCGGATCCGCCCACACTACGGCAGCGACCAAGGGATCGGAGCACATCCCGCGCCAGCGCTCGGCCAGAGATAATGGTGCGGCCGACAGTGGGTGTCCTCCCTCGCATTCAACGACGGCCTAAACGCTGCCCCTCCTCCCCTTCCCCGGCGGAGGGGATCGTCCGGATCTGTAACCAGCGGTGAGGATAGAAAGACAGTGTGACCACCGCTATCTTGTTTAGATTTGGAGAGGATGAGATTGTGTGAATAGAGAAACTCTAACAAGCAAGCGCGGAGGCTCCTGCCTATATATAGTTATATACACGTATAGTGGAGTAGTTTTCTTTTTTCACTCCATCAAAATAATCGTTTAGAATTGTGTGCGTGCCAGGTCGCCTTTTTTTGAGTTGTTAATTGTTTTTTGAGATAGCTACCCGCTTATTCCAAGCGGTGTGCAAGGGTGGATTAATGAGGTACTCGACTCGTCAATTTCATGCTTGTTAAGCTCGTGCTTGTTAAGTCTCGGCTCGTTAAGCTCGGTAAGATTAATGAGCAAAAAACCCTGCTCGACTCGGTTCGTTTGAAGCTCGTTAAACCCGCGAGCGCACGCTAACAATTTTGTCACGTAAGATGAAATATGTGTTGTGTTGTTACTAAGGAGCTTAGCGAGCTACTCGTGAAACTTGTTAGCTCGTTCGTTAAGCTCGTTAAGCTTAACAAGCTGAAATTGATGATTGACTTTGTTCATTAAGAAGCGAGCCACAAGCATAACAAGCCGAACTATCGAGCGCTCATTAAGCTCGCGAGCTACGAGCTTTTGATGTCCAGTATACTTTAACATGTCTATTCAGTTCCATGCCTTCGTAGACGTAGGCCAAAATCATATTTCTAGGACTTCTTAAGGGATGACATTTTAGTTCATTGTCCATATGCTTTTGGAGAATTTTCAATTGCGAGATATATTATGTATTAAGTAGTACTACATAAACCTAAACCGTTTTCTATTGTATCTGAAAGACTTATGTATGGGCTATATAACTTTTTTTGTTTGGTTTTCTATGTGCTTTGGCGATATGCACACTTCCTCATGTTCCAATATGTGAATATTGCTTTAGTATCTTAGTGTCATGTGGAAAGATGTCAAACATAGGACCAGTCATATGAATAATGAACATGCGGATGCCAATCATACAAATCAAATCCAAGATCAAATCAACTATATTTGATTAGTGACACATATTTGCCACAAAGTTAACATATTGTGTGACTATACATTTTGAACCTATGACCATTCTATCGCTAAAATTCATGGGCGCAGCAACAAGCGCCATCAACGATCTAGTACCATTTATCCACAGACTGGTTTGGACCAGTTCGCAAACACTAATACGGGAGCCAGCCATCCAACCACATCCCTAAATGTTGGCCTAGTTCTGGAGCCAATTTCATTTAAATTGCATAGCAATATGGATTAAAATAAAGTGTGGTGTGTTCATAGTGGCCGATCACAAAAAAAAAAGGATGTTCATATATTTTTACATGCGTGTGATCACAAAAATTCCAGTTCGGCATTACGTGCAAAATACCGGCATTAGACTGGCTATCCGATCCTCCTTGCTCACTCTGCTGCTGACTCCTCCTTATAGCCGCCTCCTTCTTGGCCACCACCTTTTCGGCCTCCTCCATATTGACCGTCAAGCACTTCAACATCTTGACGCGGACAACACGCACGATCATCGCCGCTTCGGGATCCAACTCGTCGATCTTCATGGTCAATATGTTTTGTCTTCTCCGAAGCGTCTGCGAGCTCAACTCTCCTCTCTTCGAGCTTGGCCTTCTTATAGGCTGCAGGCATCAAGATATTAAACCTCTCCGTCTTCTTTTTCTCCTTTATTTCAGAGCGCTTGGCACATGCCTCCTCCTTCTTCGCCAAGATGCCCTCAAACCTCTCTGTCATCTTGGTCGCCACCCCTTCTTGCTTATTCTCCTCCTCCTCCTATCATTTCTTTCCTCGAAACACCCTTCTAACCTTCTTGGGCAACTGCTTTGTTGTGTCGGTTGGATCACCCACCTCTTACTCATTTTTTATGCCGGCGGTCTTGATGGAATTGTCAATGGATAGTTGCCACTTGGGTTGCTCATTCAACTTCAACCAACAATGCATGAGGAAAAAGTTCCTCTTCTCAATCTTCAAGAAGAGGTTGCACGCACGGGATAGCTACAAAACAAAAGACATTGTCAACAATGTGCATAGAGCATAGCCGGGAAAATGACATAGAGACTATCCGGCCAAATGACATAGAGCATATTTGGCCAACAAGTTGTGTATACGGCCAAATGGCATAGAGCATAGCCGTCCAAATGTAGCTTGGCCACCAAGCGATGAGTTGTTTTAAATGACCGCAATACTTGATCATGGCCTCTTGGATGGTGTACGATTGATGGTTGAGTGACTTTATCTCACGATTATGGATGAGTTCGTTGTGGTAGGGGTCGAAGTTCTTGTGCTCATGGAACCAAGTATGGATCTTGGGCCAAATTTTGTGTCCATTTGCTCCTGCCATGGATTGGATCAATGCTAGTGGCCAACCACACATCGCACAACCATTCGACCTCCCTCATGTTGAAACTTTCTCCCCTACCCCTCTTATTTGGACCGACCGGCCCATCCTACAGATCAAGGTCATCGCCACCGTCCTGCTCTGGTTGTCCGATGTATGAGTCCAGTTGTTGGGTGTACATATCGGATTGGGTGCTTAGATGGGTGTACGTGCCCATGCCTTGTTGGGCATACGTTCGGGTGCCCGTGCCAGGCTGGGCATGCCCATCCGGTTTTGAGTCATCCACTTGTCCGCACTCATAGTAGCTTCCGCCTCCATTGTGGACCATCTTCAACATCTGCCTGCCCGTGTCATTACACGACGACTCAGGCAATTGATACATACCGACGAACCTAAAGCGGGCACCGCCTGATGTTCACGTCCAGACAAGCAGAGGCGAGGAGTCGGGGAAATAGAGCGGCGCCACGTTGATGCCGACACAGTATAACACATACCCAGCAGCGAAGGCCAGGGACTGTTGTTGCCGACCAAGATGCTTTGTCGCGTATAAGTAGGGTGGTTGATATTGCTCCGGCCAGGATGGTGTGTGCATGGATGGATGCTGCGGCAGCGGCGCCCCATGTCCCTGGACTTGCAAGGCCCCTGCACCCCGCCCTTCCCACCGCCTTTTCTGTCGGCGTCTTCCTTTGCTTTCTGTTTGAGGCGGCGAGCTTGTCGTGTCGCCCAGTTGATACTCCCGACCTCCGCCTTCTGTGGACCCTCCACCTCCACCGACTCCGGTCACTCATTGATCGGGTCCATGCGACGGCGGAAGCGAAAAGGGCGGTAATTAGGGTGGAGAGCAGCAACGATTGGAGTTGAGAGAGTGGATAAAGTGTGTGTGTGGGGGGGGGGGCGGTGTTGGTGCGGAAATAGTGCGAGTTGCTCCAAATGTGCGGGCTCCGCCTCGGCTTTGCGTGGGCTGGGGGTGTCGGAGTCCTATGTCGCGGAGGTTCAGACTCACGCAAAGCGCCCTCGCCCCCTTGTTTGCTTCTAGTTTACGGGAAAATGAACAACGGGACCAGTACGTGGACCGATGGAGTACCGTGTTGGATGGAAAAATGCGTCTGGACTGCTTGATCCGGACGGTTATGGGTGGTTTGAAGGTCCGTGTTGGAGATGCCCTAACACATTGGCCTTTGCATGGATCGATGGACATGACCTTCACTTAGTTATTCCAAATTTTACGAGATGATCACTTCAAATGGCGTTAGAAAATCGCCACATAGGCCAACGGAAGAAGGGACGACTGACCAGAAACATGGGGAAAATGACGGCTCATGCGAACAAATAGCCCAATAAATGACGTGTGAAAAAGATTCTACGGGGTTATCAATATATTTGTTGTGAAAAAGATTTTACTTATTTAGTATTGTAGATGTTGATATATTTTTGTTATACACTTAGTCAAACATACAAATGTATGACTTTAGAAAAACTAATACATGAAATAGAGGGAGTATATTGAAATAGCTAGTATTATTCTTTCCATACATATATGCAAATAAGTAATCACATAGTGGTTTACACAATCATGCAGGTGGTATATATGTGTGTATATACACAGGGTGTCAGAGGTAGGAGTATCCAGAAAGACGAGAGGAAGGGAGCACTGAGGCTCCTCAGAGCTCAGCGACTCTGGGTTGTTGGACCTTTTTTTTATGTGTTTTAGACCGTTGGATCTCGCTCTAGGACGATCTGGGCCGCCGGATCAAAAACAAACACTATTGCAATGAGTAGTCTGCCATTTGGCATGCCACCGCCTGTAAAATTGGATGACCAGCGAGGGCATTTTAGGCATTTCGCATACCCCTATAAAAAGGAAGCAGCAACGAAAACCTAGCCGCTCGTGCCCCCTTCTCCCGTCCTCCCGCATCCCAGCCCCCAGTAACCCTAGACGCGCTCGATGCGGTGCTCCCTCATCGCTGCTCCGTCAGCAACCTCTCGCCGGTCTGGTTCGAGCCCCTCCGCGCCGACCTCGGCCCCGACCCTCCTCCCTTTCTTCCAAGTCGGAGCTCGCCCGCAGCCTGCTTCTCGCCGCTAGGAGCCCGAGCGCCGCGCCTCCAGTTTCTCCGCCGCCAGCGACCAGGACCCCCCTTAACCCGCCTCCTTCTCTCTCGCACTCTCTCTTTCTTCTTCTCCCCTACTGCTCCTCACCTCTCTCTTCCCCTGCTCTTTCACAGGAACGCAGCCATGGATGCCTCGACTGGACAGGGCACAACGCACCTCGTCCTTGCTCCCGCACCGCGGCGCCTTCTCCTCCGGAAACCGGCCGCGCCGGTGAGTCATCGGGGAACTGCGCCCTTTTTCTTCTTTCTCCTTGCTGCCTTCTCTCTCTCACATCTCTCTCTCCCCGTGTGGACAACAGCCGTGTAGTTTAGGTCATAATCTTAGTAAGAGATAAAATATAACATGTGATTTTGAATCTGTAGTATTTAGGCCTGTAGGTCCTACTTATTTCGGATTATCCTGACTATATGCTTGAATAGAAAATCTACAGTGTCTCAGGCATGTAAATCTAGCTCTTTTAGGCTTATCCTAACCACAGATTTATCCTAATCATATGTTCAGATAAAATAGTTCAGGTTCATATCTATGCTCAGTTTGAAATTAAATATGGGATGTGCTTTTTGAATCTGCAATAGTTTCAGCCTGTAGGCTTTACTTGTGCTTTTGAATCTGTAGTATTTTCAGCTTGAACAGAATAAGTCAAGTTTGTATTTATGTGTGGTAACAAATAATTAAGAGAAGCATTTGTTATGTTTAAAGCAACAATAGACTGTACAAGCTGGGGTGATTTTTGTCCTACCATACAAAATCAATGAGACAAACCGTTAGTTTTCAGTCTCGCTTGTGCATTTCTTGTGACTTATCTTATAGTCGTCGTTGATATATGCTTTACTTTGAGAATAGATGGACTCTCTTATGTTGATCTTGAGAGAATTTTGTTTTTTAGTTTTTCTTATATATACTTTGATCTGCTGTGAGTCTTATGTCACAATCAATATGTTTATTTTGGCTAAATTATGAGTTGTCTTGAATCCGATGTTGTCCGCACAACTAGGAGGGGGATGGAGATGAAATGGGGCCAAATGATCCCGCAGAAACAATAGCAAGATCATCTTGAAACTAAATATGGGATTTCGGTGCAGGTTCTGAAGAGCCACTGTTTGTTCCGTTCGTCGAGGCTTCGACCGTCCTGCTGACTGCTACTGCGTCGAGACATTGCAAGGTCTGTGAGCTCTTCTTTTTCCTTGTCATTTAGGTAGTTCTTGTGGGTATATGAAGCGCATACTCTGGCCTCAGCTATTGAAGCAGGGCATGTGACATTTTTTCCGAAGAGCATCATGTGACATCTTGGGATACTCATAAAATCAATTGTTCCTCCAGAATTCCAGATAGATTTGTAGGCATATGCATCAATAAACTAACCATTATGATTTATTATGCAGGTTTAACCAGTAAATCCAAGAAGACTCACATAATAATCTCAGTCATCGCCTGCATATTCGTGCTGGCATTCCTTTTAGCACTGATGACCCACAAGTATAGGGGATCAATTGTAGCTCTTTTCGATTAGTAAGAGTGTCGAACCCAACGAGGAGCAGAAGGAAATGACAAGTGGTTTTCAGCAAGGTAATGTCTGCAAGTGCTGAAATTGTAAGTAACAGAGTAGTTTGATAGCAAGATAATTTGTAATGAGCAAGTAACGATAGTAGTAACAAAAGTGCAGCAAGGTAGCCCAATCCTTTTGAGGCAAAGCATAGGCCAAAACGGTCTCTTATAATAAGCAAAGCGTTCTTGATGGTACATGGGAATTTCATCTAGTCACTTTCACCATGTTGGTTCGATTTGTGTTCGCTACTTTGATAATTTGATATGTGGGTGGACCGGTGCTTAGGTGTTGTTCTTACTTGAACAAGCCTCCTACTTATGATTAACCATCTCGCAAGCATCTGCAACTACGAGAAAAGTATTAAGAATAAATTCTAACCATAGCATTAAACTTTTGGATCCAATCGGTCCCTTACGGAATAGCGCATAAACTGGGGTTTAAGCTTCTGTCACTCTCGCAACCCATCATCTACTTACTACTCCACAATGCATTCCCTTAGGCCCAAATATGGTGAAGTGTCATGTAGTCGACGTTCACATGACACCACTAAGGGAATCACAACATACATACTATCAAAATATCGAACACATATCAAGTTCACATGATTTCTCCCGTGACCTCAAGAACAAAAGTAACTACTCACAAATGATAATCATGCTCAAGATCAGAGGGGTATTAAATAGCATATTGGATCTGAACATATAATCTTCCACCAAATAAACCATATAGTAATCAACTACAAGATGTAATCAACACTACTAGTCACCCACAAGCACCAATCTATAGTTCCGGTAACAAGATTGAACACAAGAGATGAACTAGGGTTTGAGATGAGATGGTGCTGTTGAAGATGTTGATGGAGATTGCCCTCCCCAAGATGGGAGAGTTGTTGGTGATGATGATGACGATGATTTCCCCCTCCGGGAGGGAAGTTCCCCCGGCGGAATCACTCCGCCGGAGGGCAAAAGAACTCCTGCCCAAGTTCCGCCTCGAGACGGCGGCGCTCCATCCCGAAAGTCCTCTCCTTATTTTTTTCTAGGTCAAAATGACTTATATACCAGAAGATGGGCACCGGAGGTGGGCCTGGGTGAGCACAACTCACCAGGGCGCGCCTGGGCTCCCTGGCGCGCCCAGGTGGGTTGTGCCCACCTGGTGGGCCCCCTCTGGTACTTATTTGCTCCAATATTCTTCAAATATTCCATAAAAAATCTCCGTAAAGTTTCAGCTTGTTTGGAGTTGTGCAGAATAGGTGGCCTGACGTAGCTTTTCCAGGTCCAGATTTCCAGCTGCCGGAATTCTCCCTCTTTGTGTGTACCTTGCATATTATGAGAGAAAAGGCATTAGAATTACTCCAAAAAGCCTTATTATGCATAAAAACATCATAAATAATAGTAGGAAAACATGATGCAAAATGGATGTATCAACTCCCCCAAGCTTAGACCTCGCTTGTGCTCAAGCGAAAACCAAAATCGAAAAATATGTCCACATGCTTAGAGAGAGAGGTGTCGATAAAAACGAAATACGGACATAGAAGCATCATGTAAATTATTATAACAGCAACAAATTTAAACATAAGACTTTTATCATAGAACTTTTATCATAGACTTCTCATGAATAAGTGGCAGTTCATCACACAATTGAAGTATAAAGCATAAACTCTATTAGAAACCAACAAACTATGTTCTCAGTCAACTTTGCAACTACAATTCATCATCTTTTCAGGAAGGGTCACGTATCAGAGCCTTTAGGCAAGTCCACATACTCAACCATCATATAGTATTCTATGATTGCTAACACTCACCGTATACACATGAGCAAAATGTTTCAGCCAGACACATAGAAAGATAGGGGCTTATAGTTTCGCCTCCCAACGTATTCACCTCAAGGGCGATGTCAACAATAATAACTTATGCCACCCATATTCAATTGGACATATGTGCCTAGATCTTTCCTCACCACATGATGCTTGCCAAAGGATAAAAATAAAAGGAAAAGAGAGAAGAACTTTGACTCTTTGCATAAAAGTAAAAGATAGGCCCTTCGCAGAGGGAAGTAGAGGTTGCCATGCGCTTATTTGTTTGTATGCTCAACCCCTTAGTGCAAAAGAAAGTCACGTTGTATTGCCCCTTGTGATGGCAACCTTTATTATGCAGTCTGTCGCTTTTATTCTTCACCATCACAAGTTCGTACAACGCTCAATTTTCCTTTACACTAAATGATCTCACACTTTAGAAGCAATTTTTATTGCCTTATTGCACCGATGACAACTTACTTGAGGGATCTTGCTCAATCCCTAGGTAGGTATGGTGGACACTTGAAAATAAGATTTGGGTTTAAGGGTTTTTGGATGCACAAGTAGTATCTCTACTTAGTGCGGAATTTTTGGCTTAGCAAAGATAGGGGGCAAGCACCACATGTTGACAGATCTATGACAATATAACTTCTATGTGAATATGAACAAGCATAAATCATTATGTTGTCTTCCTTGTCCAACGTCAACAATTTTGGAATATAATAATTTGATGGGGGCTCACAATCACAAAAGATTTCTAGGATAGTGTATTTATATGTGAATCTTCTCTTCTCTTCCCTTATTAATTCTTTCATGAGTTGCATCATTGACCAATGCTATGTTTGTCAATCTCTAATAAAATTTTCTACTTATACTTTTCCTTATGTGGTGCCATCACCTACCATAAGATTAGCATATGATCTTTTTCTTTTATTTCCTTTCTTTTTATTTATATCCTTTCTTTTTATTGCAACATGAAAGTAAGAAAGCAAAAACTCAGACTAAACTTTGTTATAAATCTTGCACACGATTACAAGGATAGACCACTAAGCAAGCTCTCGAAAAGAAAGGATCGAACTAAACTTTTATTCATCTAAAGCAAAAGATCGAACTAAGATAAGTAAAGGCAAAAAGATAGTGGGGATGATACGATACCGGGGCACCTCCCCCAAGCTTGGCGGAAGCCAAGGGTAGTGCCCGTACCCGAAACTCAATTTTCCTTTGGTGATGAAGAAAAAGGAGGTGGTGATGAAGTAGATGCGATCTTGTCCTCGGGTTTCCATGGCAGAGGTCCACCATCGTAAGAGGAAGAATGAGTCTCACGGGTCCTGCAACTGGCAGCCAAACTCATACCTTTAAACCTCGCCTCATATTCGAAGACTTGGTTTTGAAGATCATAGATCTGGATTTGGAGGAAGTTGATTTGCTCGTTGAGGGTGAAGACGATGTCCTTCATGGGCTTGCCATCCACCTTGAGATCACGAGTAAGGTCCGTAATCATGAGGTGATTGGCATTGAGCCCACGCTCCACCATCCCCTTACACCGGAAGACTTCCTGCTCCATAGCTTCAAGCCTGGCCTCCATGGTTCCCGTCCCCTTGGGTCCTTGCACATCGCGGATGTGCAGCACCCCCTCATGCATCTGGATGGCCTGAGGGTGCTGCACCACCTCCCGCAAATATGGGTTGATGATGTTCTTGAAGAACTTGTCCTTGGAGGAGCTTGAAGCGGCCATGGTAGATGAGATCTAACATAAAACAGCAAGAAAAGAGAATAGAAGATTTCTCCGCGATATGGTGGTCAATAGGTTCGGGGAGTATATAAAGATTTTTTATCTTGGGAAACAAGCAAACGGAATAAAAACGGAGTCCGGAAGGTGTCCCAGGTGGGCACAACCCACATGGGCGCGCCTGGCGCTTCCTGGAAGTTTCTTATTTTCCTAATTTTCTAAATATTCCAAAACTGACAAAAAATATTTTTGCGGACTTTTCGGAGTCCTTTTACTTACCGTATCATGTACCTCCTTATTTTCACAATTCTGGAGTGTTCCTGAAGGACTCTTTTATGTGTTCTTCTGGTGTCAAAGTTTGGATAATATTACTTTCAACATTAATGGGCATACCTGAGATATAATGTTTTATTCGTTGCTCATTAACAACCTTCGGGTTAGTACCTTCGGCATTATTTATTTTGATAGCACCAGACCGATAAACCTCCTCGATAACATAGGGTCCTTCCCATTTGGAGAGGAGTTTTCCTGCAAAGAATCTGAAACAAGAGTTGTACAAAAGAACATATTCTCCAACTTTGAACTCACGCTTTTGGATTCTTTTATCATGCCATCTTTTAACTTTTTCTTTAAATAATTTGGCATTTTCATAAGCTTGGGTTCTCCATTCATCTAGTGAGCTAATATCAAATAACCTCTTTTCACCGGCAAGTTTGAAATCATAGTTGAGTTCTTTGACTGCCCAATATGCTTTATGTTCTAACTCAAGAGGCAAATGACAAGCTTTTCCATAGACCATTTTATAAGGAGACATACCCATAGGATTTTTATATGGTGTTCTATAAGCCCAAAGTGCATCATCTAATTTCTTAGACCAATTCTTCCAGGACCTATTGACAGTCTTTTGCAAAATTAATTTTATTTCTCTATTACTAAGTTCAACTTGACCACTAGACTGAGGATGATAGGGTGATGAAATTCTATGGTTAACATCATACTTGGCAAGCATTTTACGGAAAGCACCATGAATAAAGTGTGAACCACCATCAGTCATTAAATATCTAGGGACTCCAAACCTTGGGAAAATAACTTCCTTAAGCATTTTAATAGAGGTTTTGTGATCATCACTACTAGTTGGAATAGCTTCTACCCATTTAGTAACATAATCAACAGCAACCAAAATATGTGTATACCCATTAGAGGAAGGAAAAGGTCCCATGTAATCAAGTCCCCAAACATCAAATGGTTCAATAGCAAGTGAATAATTCATAGGCATTTCTTGACGCTTACCGATATTACCTATTCTTTGACATTCATCACAAGATAAGACAAACTTACGGGCATCCTTGAAGAGAGTAGGCCAATAAAAGCCAGATTGCAATACCTTGTGAGCAGTTCTGTCTCCAGCATGATGCCCTCCATAAACTTCGGAGTGAAATTTACACAGCGTCTAATAATACCATCTACTCCTTCTTTATAAAGATGTGGGTCATCCCAAAAGTAGTGTCTTAAATCATAGAAGAATTTTTTCTTTTGTTGGTATGTAAAGCTAGGTGGTAAATGTTTAGCAACAATGTAATTAGCATAGTCAGCATACCAAGGAGTGTTATTAGAGACATTTATTGCAGCTAACTGCTCATCAGGAAAACTATCATCAATAGGTAGTGGGTCATCAAGCACATTTTCAAGCCTAGACAAGTTATCAGCTACGGGGTTCTCAGCTCCTTTCCTATCAGTGATATGTAAATCAAATTCTTGTAGCAAGAGAACCCATCGAATAAGTCTAGGTTTAGCATCTTTCTTTTCCATAAGATATTTAATAGCAGCATGATTGGTGTGAACAATTACTTTTGAATCAACAATATAAGATCTAAATTTATCACAAGCAAACACCACTGCTAGAAATTCCTTTTCAGTAGTAGCATAATTCCGTTGTGCACTGTCTAGAGTTTTACTAGCATAATGAATAACATTCAGTTTCTTATCAACTCTTTGTCCTAGAACAGCACCAACAGCATAATCACTAGCATCACACATAATTTCAAAAGGCAAGTTCCAATCAGGTGGTTGAACAATAGGTGCAGAAATTAAGGCTTTCTTGAGTTTTTCGAAGGCTTCTAAACAATCATCATCAAAAACAAAAGGAGTATCCTTTTGCAAAAGATTTGTAAGAGGCCTAGAAATTTTAGAAAAGTCTTTGATAAATCTCCTATAGAAACCAGCATGACCTAGGAAACTACGAATACCTTTGATATCTTTAGGACATGGCATTTTCTCAATTGCATCAACCTTAGCTTTGTCCACTTCAATGCCTCTTTCAGAAATTTTATGGCCCAAAACAATACCTTCATTAACCATAAAGTGGCACTTCTCCCAATTCAAGACAAGATTTGTTTGCTCGCATCTCTGCAAAACTCGATCAAGATTGCTTAAACAATCATCAAAAGACTTCCCATAAACAAAGAAGTCATCCATGAAAACCTCAACAATCTTTTCACAAAAGTCATAGAATATAGCAGTCATACATCTTTGAAAGGTAGCAGGTGCATTGCATAAACCAAAAGGCATACGTCTATAAGCATAAGTTCCAAAGGGACAAGTGAAAGTGGTCTTTTCTTGATCAGGTTGAGAAACAGGTATTTGTGAAAAACCAAAATATCCATCAAGGAAGCAAAAGTGTGTGTGCTTAGATAATCTTTCTAGCATTTGATCAATAAAAGGCAGAGGGTAATGATCTTTTCTAGTTGCTTTATTTAATTTTCTGAAATCAATTACCATTCTATAGCCTGTAGCAATTCTTTGTGGAATAAGTTCATTCTTATCATTAGGAACAACAGTAATACCTCCTTTCTTAGGAACACAATGAACAGGACTTACCCATCTACTATCAGCTATAGGATAGATTATACCTGCTTCCAGAAGTTTTAAGATTTCCGTTCTTACCACTTCCTTCATTTTCGGATTTAACCGACGTTGGTGATCGACAACGGGTTTAGCATCAGGTTCCATATTAATCTTGTGCTGACATAGAGTGGGACTAATGCCCTTTAAATCATCAAGAGTATACCCAATAGCAGCTCGGTGCTTCCTTAGAACTTTCAATAATCTTTCTTCTTCATGTTCTGAAAGGTTAGCGCTAATAATAACAGGATATATCTTCTTTTCATCAAGATAAGCATATTTCAAAGTGTCTGGCAATCGTTTTAATTCAAACACAGGATCACCTTTAGGTGGAGGAGGACCTCCTAGAGTTTCAATAGGCAAATTGTGTTTAAGCAGAGGACATTGTTCAAAGAAAATCTTATCTATTTCATTTCTCTCATGCATATGTAAATCATTTTCATGGTCTAGCAAATATTGTTCTAAAGGATCAGTAGGAGGCACAGCAATAGAAGCAAGACCAATTATTTCATCCTTACTAGGCAATTCTTTTTCATGAAGCTTTCTACTAAACTTGGAAAAATTAAACTCATGAGACTCATCACCAAAGCTAACAACGACAGTTTGTTTTTCACAATCTATTTTAGCATTAACGGTGTTCAAGAAAGGTCTACCAAAGATAATGGGACAAAAGTCATCTTGTGGGGAACCAAGAACAAGGAAATCAGTAGGGTATTTTATTTTCCCACACAAGACTTCAACATCTCTAACAATCCCAATTGGTGATATGGTGTCTCTATTAGCAAGTTTAATAGTAACATCTATGTCTTCTATTTCTGCGGGTGCTATGTCATTCATAATTTCTTGATATAAGGAATAAGGAATAGCACTCACACTAGCACCTATGTCACATAGACCATGATAACAGTGATCTCCTATTTTAACTGAGACAACAGGCATGCCAACAACAGGTCTATGATTATCCTTTTTATCAGGTTTGGCAATTCTAGCAACTTCTTCACAGAAGTAAATAACATGCCCATCTACGTTTTCTTCCAGGAGATCCTTAATCATAGCAACACTAGGTTCTACTTTAATTTGTTCATCAGGTTTAGGTGTTCTAATATAACTTTTGTTAACCACAGTTGAAACTTTAGCATGTTCCTTTATCCTAACAGGGAAAGGTGGTTTCTCAATATAAGTAGTAGGAACAACTGGATCAACATTATAAATTATGGTTTCCTCTTTAATTGGTACCGGTTCATTAACTTCTTCTTTAATAGGTGGGTGATATTTGAACCACTTCTCCTTAGGGAGATCAACATGAGTAGCAAATGATTCACAAAAGGAGGCTACTATCTCAGAGTCAAGTCCATATTTAGTGCTAAACTTTTGAAAAGCATCGGTATTCATAAAAGATTTAACACAATCATACTTAAACTTAATACCTGACTCTTTACCTTCATCGAGTGCCCAATCTTCAGAGTTGCGTTTAATTCTTTCCAAAAGATCACACCGGAATTCAATAGTCTTCTTCATAAAAGAACCAGTACAAGAAGTATCAAGCATGGATTGATCATCACGAGAAAGCCGAGCATAAAAGTTCTGGATAATAATTTCTCTTGAGAGCTCATGGTTGGGGCATGAATATAACATTGACTTAATCCTCCCCCAAGCCAGAGCGATACTTTCTCCTTCACGAGGCCAAAAATTATATATATAATTCCGATCACGATGAACTAGATGCATAGGATAATTTTTTTGGTGGAACTCCAATTTCAATCGATTCCAATTCCAAGATCCAATATCATCGCATAGCCTATACCATGCCAATGCTTTTCCCTTCAAAGATAAAGGGAAAACCTTTTTCATAACTTCATCTCCGGGTAAACCTGCAAGCTTAAACAATCCACAAATTTGTTCCACATATATCAAGTGCATATCGGGATGTTCGGTTCCATCTCCTGCATAAGGATTAGCTAGCAGTTGTTCTATCATACCTGAAGGAATTTCATATTCAATATTTTCAGTAGGTGCAGTAGGTTGAGGGGTAGCTAATTGTGGTTTCGGTCGAGGTGAAGATACCCCGAACAAACCCCTCAAAGGATTGTTTTCCATAGTAACAAGTGACAATAAATTTCAGCACACTATATAAATGTTTCCTTACCAAATTCCACTTACCACAGGCGCTTCACTCCCCGGCAACGGCGCCAGAAAATAGCCTTGATGACCCACAAGTATAGGGGATCAATTGTAGCTCTTTTCGATAAGTAAGAGTGTTGAACCCAACGAGGAGCAGAAGGAAATGACAAGTGGTTTTCAGCAAGGTAATGTTTGCAAGTGCTGAAATTGTAAGTAACAGAGTAGTTTGATAGCAAGATAATTTTTAACGAGCAAGTAACGATAGTAGTAACAAAAGTGAAGCAAGGTAGCCCAATCCTTTTGAGGCAAAGGATAGGCCAAAACGGTCTCTTATAATAAGCAAAGCGTTCTTGAGGGTACACGGGAATTTCATCTAGTCACTTTCACCATGTTGGTTCGATTTGTGTTCGCTACTTTGATAATTTGATATGTGGGTGGACCGGTGCTTAGGTGCTATTCTTACTTGAACAAGCCTCCTACTTATGATTAACCCTCTCGCAAGCATCCGGAACTACGAGAAAAGTATTAAGAATAAATTCTAACCATAGCATTAAACTTTTGGATCCAATCGGTCCCTTACGGAATAGCGCATAAACTGGGGTTTAAGCTTCTGTCACTCTCGCAACCCATCATCTACTTACTACTCCACAATGCATTCCCTTAGGCCCAAATATGGTGAAGTGTCATGTAGTCGACGTTCACATGACACCACTAAGGGAATCACAACATACATACTATCAAAATATCGAACACATATCAAGTTCACATGATTTCTCCCGTGACCTCAAGAACAAAAGTAACTACTCACAAATGATAATCATGCTCAAGATCAGAGGGGTATTAAATAGCATATTAGATCTGAACATATAATCTTCCACCAAATAAACCATATAGTAATCAACTACAAGATGTAATCAACACTACTAGTCACCCACAAGCACCAATCTATAGTTCCGGTAACAAGATTGAACACAAGAGATGAACTAGGGTTTGAGATGAGATGGTGATGTTGAAGATGTTGATGGAGATTGCCCTCCCCAAGATGGGAGAGTTGTTGGTGATGATGATGACGATGATTTCCCCCTCCGGGAGGGAAGTTCCCCCGGCGGAATCGCTTCGCCGGAGGGCAAAAGTGCTCCTGCCCAAGTTCCTCCTCGAGACGATGGCGCTTCGTCCCGAAAGTCCTCTCCTTATTTTTTCTAGGTCAAAATGACTTATATACCAGAAGATGGGCACCGGAGGTGGGCCTGGGTGAGCACAACCCACCAGGGCGCGCCTGGGCTCCCTGGCGCGCCCAGGTGGGTTGTACCCACCTGGTGGGCCCCCTCTGGTACTTATTTGCTCCAATATTCTTCAAATATTCCATAAAAATCTCCGTAAAGTTTCAGCTTGTTTGGAGTTGTGCAGAATAGGTGGCCTGACGTAGCTTTTCCAGGTCCAGATTTCCAGCTGCCGGAATTCTCCCTCTTTGTGTGTACCTTGCATATTATGAGAGAAAAGGCATTAGAATTACTCTAAAAAGCCTTATTATGCATAAAAACATCATAAATAATAGTAGGAAAACATGATGCAAAATGGACGTATCAAGCACTCGCTGGTGTTTTCTTCTGGATAAGAGGGAAGAAGAAAGCAAGAAAAACAGGTAGCTTCCAGTAAACTTTTGACTGAACTAATGCATAACATTTGTGAATGTTAATCTGATTTTGATGACTGTAGGATCGAGTAAATGGAGCGGCGGTTCACGCAGCACTCTCCGCCAATACGATGGAAGTAGTCACAACGATGACTTGGAACTGCCGATATTTGATCTAAGGATAATTGCAGCTGCGACTGATGGTTTCTCCATCGGTAACAAGCTTGGTGAGGGTGGCTTTGGACCAGCATATAAGGTTAGCACTTTAGATGGCAAATCTGTACGATATGCATGTGGATGAAAGTATGAAACAATGAGTAGCATCAAGAACACTTTAATTCAAATGGAAGAGCATGGTTCCAACTGTTGAAATATGACTATTAGGGCTTTTATCAAGGTTATCACAGGAAAGCATAATTATTTCAAATAAACAAACAACTATGGCAATTTGAAAACACTGAGCTCCAAATGTACTCTTGTTATGAACGATTTTAATGATTAGGAAACCAATGTTTGATTAAATTATATCTTCAGTTTTTGTGCTCATGGAGTGCTTGATGAATTGCTTGCAGGAAGCAGGGTCTAATGATGTACAATTATGCAGCTGTTGGTTTAATTGTTCAAATGGGAGCTTCATAGGGGCATGTTCTCAATTTCATTACCTTTCTAGATTGTTGTTTTTTGGTTGATGCAATACTCAGTTTGGTGATTTCCTTTTGTTTTTGCTGCAGAGAGTGGATGTTTCAGAATGGTGTAGACAGGTTGAGCAGCAATAGATGTTTTTTAAGTCCTAGGTGAGCACTTAGGTTCTGTGAATTTTCCCTTCACAGTACTGCATTATTTTCATGCTTCAAGGAAATAGAAATAATATGGTTTCTCTCTCCCAGATTTTACTACCTAGAATGGAATTGGAGAAGAGATACTTTTGATGTTTTCCTATTACCTCTCGTATCTAATAGATGACACAAAGTTATCGGTTTAGTTGGCAAAACAAAAATGTCCGGATCAATTGTGAGCATATGATGATTGGCATACTTAGGCCTGAATTTTTATCTTGGTTGATCCTTTTGAGGATCCTCCTTAGCTTGCTGAATTTATTTCTGTCAATTCTTCGTTAGGAAAGCCACATGATGAGGTAATTTGAATCATGCCATTTGTGTATACTTAGTTAACAAAAGAGCTTTTCTCTCAATGCCATATGATGCCCTCCTATTTCTTGATGTGAATATGTCATGTTCTTTTTCCTGTTGCAGATACATGTACCGATGGCAGAAGAGTACCTAGAATACAGTTGGATCCCTTTAGATGAAAAAGTGGATCCTGATTAGCTGGAGGATAAGATCCTCTCTAATGAAGCACATGCTAATGCATGATACTCAGAGCGTACGTCTTGGTGCCATATCAAAACTATCGGCTTAATCATTAATATTTTTACTTACTCATGTGGAGTTCATGGTTGATGATGAAATACCTATTGTTTATTCAGGTTGGAGACATTCCAGATGCTGAGGACTGAGAGCAAACAATGAAGCGATGTCTTATTTGATTGTAAACTCAACCGAGCGACACATGTTAGTATAAGTTCGTAATTTTTCCGTAGTTTTCTGCTCCTTTAGATCTTTGTTTTTTTTTCCGTGTTGATGTTGTTGCATTGTGGGTAAATATTCCACTACCATAGCTGCCATACCTAAGTGCAACTAAAGTACATATGTTTCCTTGGATGTTGAAACCTAATTCTTCTGCTTAAACTTGAATATAGGCAATTAAAGTACATATGCTTCTCTAAAATAATTCACCAAGTTTAATCTAATTTGTGGTGCTGAGGTAAATGTGCTTTTCTGGATATATTGTAGTGTCCAAATTTGGATCCTAAGTGTAGTCATTAATTTCACAGATGCCTGATGTACATGTCTCCCTGCCCCTCCTAGCAATATCATGAACCAAGACAAGCATGCAATAAGACAGTTACAAAAAGGGCAACACCACACAAACATTAAGTTTCAGGACAGGTTAGAGATGGGATGCACGTCCACTTGTTAAACGAACACATAGGTTTAGATGATAGCAGGCACTGTTCATGGTTGATAAAAATCCCCTACGGTGGTGTGCTTCTATATCAATCATGCACTCGTACAGGAAATCCTTCTTTGTCACATATGATGGCTTGAGGTTTGCTATTGCATGACACGATCCATGGTTCGAGTCTTACATTTACTTACATGAAGCTATGCGATGTTGATATTAACACATGAAATTATGGAGTTTCTGTGTTATCTACTCAAGCAGTCAAGCATGCAATCTGAGCAGAATATCATTAAAAGGTCATTGACCCAACTGATTTAACTTAATCTGAACCTCCCCCTGTTTCTATTATATATCCCTGTTTTTCCTGAACTTAACAACAAAACAACATCATATATTAGATCAGCACATAAGTGAACTGGAAATCATTTTATTCAGATTCTTGGTCCCTTAGTGTAAAATTATTCCTTATTGGTTGGGGATTTGGAGACGCAGTATTTTGTTGATGAATGATTTTTGTCTCCAAAGCTCCACACATTCTCTTCCATCTAAAACAACTGACATAGTCAAGTGGTGTAGTAGTTTTAGGATTTGTGTAATCTTTAGATCCACCTTACCATCACTGAGGATTACTCTGGTGATTATTCCCAAGGATTACTCGACCAAATACCATGTGGCGCCCCCGGCTCGATCGTACACTAATCATGCACGCAAACGTGTACGATCAAGATCAGGGACTCACGGGAAGATATCACAACACAACTCTAAAACATAAATAAGTCATACAAGCATCATAATACAAGCCAGGGGCCACGAGGGCTCGAATACAAATGCTCGATCATAGACGAGTCAGCGGAAGCAACAATATCTGAGTACAGACATAGGTTAAACAAGGTGCCATAAGATGGCTAGCACAAACAGGGATACAACAGATCGAACAGGCGCAGGGCCTCCTGCCTGGGATCCTCTTAACTACTCCTGGTCGTCGGCGTCCTGGACGTAGTAGTAGGCTCCGTCCCGGCGGTAGTAATCGTCGTAGGTGGCGTCTGGCTCCTGGGCTCCAACATCTGGTTGCGACAACCAGCAAGAAGGGAAAGGAGGAAAGGAGGGGGAAAGCAACCGTGAGTACTCATCCAAAGTACTCGCAAGCAAGGATCTATACTACATATGCATGGTATATGTGTAAAAAGGCAATATCGGTGGACTGAACTGCAGAATGCCAGAATAAGAGGGGGATAGCTAGTCCTGTCGAAGACTACGCTTCTGGCAGCCTTCGTCTTGAAGCAATAGAAGAGATTAGTTGGAAATTAACCAATCAACAACGTATAGCATAATCCTACCCGTCGATCCTCTCGTCGCCACCATGCGAGAGAGCGACCACCGGGTTATATCTGTCACTTGTAAGGGTGTGTTTTATTAAGTATCCATTTCTAGTTGTCATGAGGTCGGAATACAACTCCGGGTCGTCCTTTTACCGAGGGACACGGCTATTCGAATAGATAAACTTCCCTGCAGGGGTGCACCACATATTCCCCAACACGCTCGATCCCCTTTGGCCGGACACACTTTCCTGGGTCATGCCCGGCCTCGGAAGATCCACACGTCGCAGCCCCACCTAGGCTCAACAGAGAGGTCAGCACGCCGGACTAATCCTAGGCACTCTGGGGTCTGGGCCCATCGCCCAGTGCGCTCCTGCACGTTGCGTATGCGGCCGCGAGCAGACCTAGCAACCCACACGATCACGGCGGTTACGTTAGCGCGGTCCAACACGGCGCGCGCCGCTCAGTCGCTGACGTCAAGAAGGCTTCAGCTGATACCACGACGCCGGGATACCCATAACTACTCCCGCGTAGTTGGTTAGTGCGTATAGGCCAGTGGCCAGACTCAGATCAAATATCCAATCTCGTTAAACGTGTTATTATGAAGTAAACGCGAACGCCGACCAGGGCCTGGCCCACCTGTCTCCTAGGTGGTCTCAACCTGCCCTGTCGCTCCGCCACAAAGATCCACTCAAAGGGCCGTTGGGACAAAGGTCCTTTCAGCCCCCAATCCGTGAATCACTCGCGGGTACTCTTCGAGCCGACCCGACTTTAGTCACCATTTGTATAGTATGTATATATGTATAGTATACACCCGTGATCACCTCCCGAGTGATCACGGCCCGATAGTATAGCAAGGCAGGCTGACAAGAATGCAGGGCCAATGATGACAAACTAGCATCCTACACTAGGCATTTAGGATTGCAGGTAAGGTATCAACAACAGTAGCAACAATGACAGGCTATGCAGCAGAATAGGATTAACCGAAAGCAGTAACAGGCTACACTACTCTAATGCAAGCAGTATAGAGAAGAATAGGCGATATCTGGTGATCAAGGGGGGGGCTTGCCTGGTTGCTCTGGCAAGTAGGGGTCGTCAACAACGCAGTCGGTCGGGGCACCAGCAGCTGCGTCGGTCTCGTAGTCTACCGAAGAGAAGAGGGGGAAGAAACAGTAAACACACGGCAATAATGCAACAGGGATGCATGACATGTCTAAATGATATGCCGGGGTGATATACAGCCTAACTAAGCGATTTAGTTAATTTAGGAATTTATTCGGATTTATTTAATTAAAGTTGGACACTATTCATTTATCGGAATCTGTCTAATTGTTCAACGTTCTCATAGCTGCGGGCGTCTGACGGGAATACGGAGGATGTATTCGGGTTCGTATCGTCGTTCTGAGCAAGTTTCATGTATAAAATATTTTCATCGGAGTTACGGTTTAAAAGATATGATTTTCTAAAGTTTTTATTAATTTCTGAAATTTTAATTAATTATTTAATAAACGCATCACCACTTGAAGGCATCGAGGACATTCCAGTTGTTCGCGAATTCCAAGGTGTTTTCCCAGAAGAACTCCCAGGGATACCCCCTGCTCGAGCTGTCGAATTTGTCATCGACTTGAAACCAGGCACCACTCCTATCGCCAAGCGACCCTACAAGATGCCGCCGCATGAACTCCTTGAACTTAAGGAGGAAATCGACGCTTCACTTCGTAAGGGTTTCATTCGCCCAAGTTCCTCCGCTTGGGGAGCACCTTCTCTCTTTGTCAGGAAGAAGGATGGATCAAACCGATTGGTCCAAGATTACCGTCCTATTAACCAAGCAACTATCCAGAACAAATATCCCCTTCCTCGGATAAACGATCTGTATGATCAACTGGCGGGTTCATCAGTGTTCTCTAAACTCGACTTAAGGTTGGGTTACCACCAGATCCGTGTTCGTGAAGAGGATATCCCAAAGACCGCCTTCGTTACTCGATATGGCTCATACGAGTACACTGTCATGTCATTCGGCTTAACCAATGCTCCCGCCACATTCTCCCGCCTGATGAATTATATATTCATGGAATACCTTGACAAGTTCGTCGTGGTTTACCTGGATGATATCCTAGTATACTCCAAGAACAAAGAGGAACATGCTGAACATCTTCGACTTGTTCTGGAGAAACTTTGAGAGCATCAACTATATGCTAAGTTTTCCAAGTGTGAATTCTGGCTTCCCGAAGTAACATACCTTGGGCATGTCATCTCCAAGGATGGTATTGCCGTCAACCCCGAGCGAGTTCAGGCTATTCTTGATTGGGCTCCTCCAAAGAACGTCAAGCAAGTTCGAAGTTTTCTCGGACTCGCCAGCTATTGCCGTCGATTTGTCGAGAACTTCTCCAAGATCGCCAAGCCCCTGACTAACCTGCTTCATAAAGGCGTCAAGTTCGATTGGACGGAAAAGTGTCAGGAAAGTTTCCAGACGCTCAAAGACAAGCTGACTTCTGCCCCAGTGCTTGCCCCTCCTGATTCCCAGAGGGATTTTGTCATCTATTGTGATGCATCCCGTCAAGGATTAGGCGGTGTCCTAATGCAAGACCGCAGAGTAATTGCTTATGCCTCGCGTCAATTGCGTCCGCACGAAGAGAATTACCCAGTACATGACCTCGAGCTTGCTGCCGTCATCCATGCACTAAAACAGTGGCGACATTACCTTCTCGGTAATCGTTGCGAGATCTACACCGATCATCAAAGTCTGAAGTATCTGTTCACTCAGCCAGACCTGAACCTCCGTCAACAGAGATGGATGGAGACCGTAGCGGATTTTAACTTGGGTATTTCTTATACCCCTGGCAAGGCTAATGTAATGGCCGATGCCTTGAGCCGCAAGTCTTATTGCAGTCACCTCCAGTTTCACGAAGTTCAACCTTCGCTTATTGAAGAATTCAGAAAGCTGAATCTCCACATTGTTCCTCCTGGAGCACTCGCTTCCCCTCCTGAAGGTTCCTACAAAATGAACCTCCACGTTGTTTCCCACGGTTCTCTTAATACCCTGGTTGCTAAACCAGATCTCGTGGACAGCATCAAGACGCTGCAGGGTTATGACTCTCAAGCCCACAAGATTAAGCGCTATCTCGCTGAAGGAAGGCCTTCGTTCTTCACTATTGATGATACTGGCACATTGTTCTTTAAAAGTCGTCTAGTGGTCCCCTCTAAAGGTAACCTGGGTATGACTCAGGAGGTCATGCAAGAAGCTCACGACACTCCGTTGTCTATTCATCCCGGCAGTACCAAGATGTACCGAGACATCCGTCAAAGATTCTGGTGGTCAAACATGAAGCAAGACATTGCTCGCTATGTTGCTGAATGTGATGTTTGCCGTCGTGTCAAAGCAGAACATCAAAGGCCCGCCGGAACTCTGCAACCAATTGCTGTTCCTGAATGGAAATGGGACCATGTTGAAATGGACTTTATCACTGGGTTTCCCAAATCACAGAAAGGTAATGATGCTATTCTTGTCGTCATTGACCGACTTTCCAAAGTTGCACATTTTCTAGCCGTCAAAGAGACGATCACTGCTAGTCAGCTCGCAACTCTCTACATGTCCAGAATTGTTTCACTTCACGGTATTCCACTGGTTATCAGTTCAGACCGTGGCAGCTTATTCACTTCAAGATTCTGGGCAAGTTTCCAAGAAGCTATGGGAACTCATCTGTCCTTCAGCACCGCTTTTCACCCTCAGTCTCAAGGACAAGTTGAACGAGTCAACCAAGTTCTCGAAGACATGCTTCGAGCTTGTGTCATATCCTTCGGAAGGAAATGGGAAGAATCTCTCCCATATGCCGAATTCTCTTACAATAACAGCTATCAAGCCAGTCTGAAGATGGCCCCCTTCGAAGTATTGTACGGACGAAAGTGCCGAACCCCTCTGAATTGGTCAGAAACTAGGGAACGTCCACTCTTCGGTCCGGATATTATCCAACTTGCCGAAGATCAAGTTCGCGTTGTCCGCGAGCATTTGAAGACTGCTCAGTCACGTCAAAAGAGTCAGTATGACCGCAAACACAAAGATATGGTCTATCAACCTGGCGAAAAGGCTTATCTTCGAGTCACACCGATGAAAGGTACACACCGATTCGGGATCAAGGGCAAGCTAGCTCCTCGCTATATTGGTCCTTTCACTGTTCTTGAAAGGCGTGGTAGAGTGGCATATCAGTTGGAACTTCCACCGAACCTTTCTCAGGTTCACGATGTGTTCCACGTATCACAACTCCGCCGCTGCTTCAAAGACCCTATCCGCGGAGTAGATCACGAATTGCTTGAACTGCAACAAGACCTCTCTTATAAAGAGCATCCGGTCCGCATTCTCGATCAAGCCGAGCGTCGCACACGCCAGAAGGTTATCAAGTTCCTCAAGGTTCAGTGGTCAAACCATTCTGACGATGAAGACACTTGGGAACGCGAGGATCGTCTTCGTGATGAATACCCCGCTTTGTTTCTTTCTACCTCCTAAATCTCGGGACGAGATTTCTTGTAGTGGAGGAGATTTGTAACACCCCCTGTATTAAGCTACAGAGATCACCCTTTTGATGAGGCCATGTCATCATGATTAATAGTGCACAATCATCATTAGCATCATATTGCATTTCAACTCCTAAGTCAAATTCAAATTTAAATGAAAGTGGGATATAAAAGTTGTCCAACATAGAAACTAAAATGTCAGATAAATAACAAATATTCCAGAGGCTATTCTAAAATTGAAACCAACATCATTGGAATTGGATAAGTGACTCGAACAACCTCAAACAGTGGATAAAGATAATATTTAATAACCATTTATTAAATCTGAAATAAATATGGAATTATGTTTTGTCCAAACTAATTTTAGGTGTTAAGGAATAATGCACTGGTATTTATGAAATAGGTCACACTTTTTACAAAAACCATTTGGGGCCTAAACATTTAACAGTAGAGAAAAGAGAATAAAGAAAAGGAAAAAGAAACAGAAAAGGAAAAAAAGAGCAACACCCCCCCCCCCCGCTTCGCCTCCGCGCGACCGCCGCCCGCTGCCGCTCCAGCCACCGCGCTGCCGCCCGCGGCCGCTCCAGCCACCGCGCCGCCGCCCCGCCTCCGGCCCCGCCGTGGCCTCGCCGGCGCCCGCGCCCGCCGACCGCCCGTGCGTCCCCTTTGGGCACCGGACATGTCCGGTCCCGAAAGGGGCACGCCCCGGACATGTCCGCCCCTGGGCCACTGCCCAGTGGGGCCCGAACCCCTGTGACGCTGACGAATGGGGCCCACGGCCCAGAAACAGTTTTAAGAAAATAGAAATAAAAATAAATAATTAAAATAATTAATTAATTAATTAATTAATTAATTAGTTAATTAATCCTGATTAGGTTAATCTAATTAACTGATTAGTGTTAATTAAACAGTAATTAGTAATTAACTTAATTAACTGCTGACGTCAGCATGATGTCATGCTGACATCATCAATTACTGTTTCGGATAATGTTGAATTAAATAATTAATTAAAATTTCAGAAATTAATAAAAACTTTAGAAAATCATATCTTTTAAACCGTAACTCCGATGAAAATATTTTATACATGAAACTTGCTCAGAACGACGATACGAACCCGGATACGCCCTCGGTATCTCCGTCAGACGCCCGCAGCTATGAGAACGTTGAACAATTAGACCGATTCCGATAAATGAATAGTGTCCAACTTTAATTAAATAAATCCGAATAAATTCCTAAATTAACTAAATCGCTTAGTTAGGCTGTATATCCCCCCGGCATATCATTTAGACATGTCATGCATCCCTGTTGCATTATTGCCGTGTGTTTACTGTTTCTTCCCCCTCTTCTCTTCGGTAGACTACGAGACCGACGCAGCTGCTGGTGCCTCGACCGACTACGTTGTTGACGACCCCTACTTGCCAGGGCAACCAGGCAAGCCCCCCCCTTGATCACCAGATATCGCCTATTCTCCTCTATACTGCTTGCATTAGAGTAGTGTAGCATGATACTGCTTTCGGTTAATCCTATTCTGCTGCATAGCCTGTCATTGTTGCTACTGTTGTTGATACCTTACCTGCAATCCTAAATGCCTAGTGTAGGATGCTAGTTTATCATCATTGGCCCTGCATTCTTGTCAGTCTGCCTTGCTATACTATCGGGCCGTGATCGCTCGGGAGGTGATCACGGGTGTATACTATACATATATGCATACTATACAGATGGTGACTAAAGTCGGGTCGGCTCGAAGAGTACCCGCGAGTGATTCACGGATTGGGGGCTGAAAGGACCTTTGTCCCAACGGCCCTTTGAGTGGATCTTTGTGGCGGAGCGACAGGGCAGGTTGAGACCACCTAGGAGACAGGTGGGCCAGGCCCTGGTCGGCGTTCGCGTTTACTTCATAATAATACGCTTAACGAGATTGGATATTTGATCTGAGTCTGGCCACTGGCCTATACGCACTAACCAACTACGCGGGAGTAGTTATGGGTATCCCGGCGTCGTGGTATCAGCTGAAGCCTTCTTGACGTCAGCGACTGAGCGGCGCGCGCCGTGTTGGACCGCGCTAACGTAACCGCCGTGATCGTGTGGGTTGCTAGGTCTGCTCGCGGCCGCGTACGCAACGTGCAGGAGCGCACTGGGCGATGGGCCCAGACCCCAGAGTGCCTAGGATTAGTCCGGCGTGCTGACCTCTCTGTTGAGCCTAGGTGGGGCTGCGACGTGTGGATCTTCCGAGGCCGGGCATGACCCAGGAAAGTGTGTCCGGCCAAAGGGGATCGAGCGTGTTGGGGAATATGTGGTGCACCCCTGCAGGGAAGTTTATCTATTCGAATAGCCGTGTCCCTCGGTAAAAGGACGACCCGGAGTTGTATTCCGACCTCATGACAACTAGAAATGGATACTTAATAAAACACACCCTTACAAGTGACAGATATAGCCCGGTGGTCGCTCTCTCGCATGGTGGCGACGAGAGGATCGACGGGTAGGATTATGCTATACGTTGTTGTTTGGTTAACTTCCAACTAATCTCTTCTATTGCTTCAAGATGGAGGCTGCCAGAAGCGTAGTCTTCGACAGGACTAGCTATCCCCCTCTTATTCTGGCATTCTGCAGTTCAGTCCACCGATATTGCCTCTTTACACATATACCATGCATATGTAGTATAGATCCTTGCTTGCGAGTACTTTGGATGAGTACTCACGGTTGCTTTCCCCCTCCTTTTCCCCCCCTTTTCCCTTCTTGCTGGTTGTCGCAACCAGATGCTGGAGCCCAGGAGCCAGACGCCACCTACGACGACTACTACCACCAGGACGGAGCCTACTACTACGTCCAGGACGCCGACGACCAGGAGTAGTTAGGAGGATCCCAGGCAGGAGGCCCTGCGCCTGTTCGATCTGTTGTATCCCTGTTTGTGCTAGCCATCTTATGGCACCTTGTTTAACCTATGTCTGTACTCAGATATTGTTGCTTCCGCTGACTCGTCTATGATCGAGCATTTGTATTCGAGCTCTCGTGGCCCCTGGCTTGTATTATGATGCTTGTATGACTTATTTATGTTTTAGAGTTGTGTTGTGATATCTTCCCGTGAGTCCCTGATCTTGATCGTACACGTTTGCGTGCATGATTAGTGTACGATCGAGCCGGGGGCGCCACAGCTGCCTAGGTGGTGGAGGCAGGCGTGGTGCAGTATAGGACCGTCTTGGAGCAGGTGCAGCTGGACGGTACACGCTGTTTGGAATCCAGATCCGACGCTTCTGTGCAGGCTGGCTCGAAGATGAACCAGTGTCACGGTTGCGCCTAAGAGATCCCTGGTGTGTCTGCAGACCAGTCTCGACCTGGATAGCCTTGTTCACCAAGATGGAGAAATTATCAAATTCATGCACAAGGAGCGCTAGCTTGATGTCAGCTTGAAGTCCTTCGCGAAACCTTTCCTGACAGCGAGCATCAGTGGGAATGTCTTCTTCAGCATAGCGGGATAATTCCAGAAACTCCCGCTGATAAGCTTCCACTGTCTTGTTGCCCTGGGTGAGGTTGCGGAACTCTTGCTTCTTCCGGTCCATGATTCCCTGGGGAATGAAACGGGCACGGAAGGCAGCTTGGAAATCCGGCCAAGTGATGACTGTGCCAGCTGGTTGAGTGCGCCTGTGGCTGTCCCACCATTGAGCAGCGGGGCCCTTGAGAAAGAAGGAGGCGAAGGTGACATAGTTTGCAGGGGCAACGCCACCAGATTCCAACTCATAGGTGATGTCGCGAAGCCAGTCATCCGCATCCAGGGGCTGAGTTGAGCCGCGGTAGACGGTTGGGTTGAGGCGCATAAAGTCCTGCAGGGTCCCTGGGCCCGGATACTGGTTCATATTGGGACGAGGAAACTGATCCATGATCCCTTGCATGAACTGACGTTGCAGTTCAAATTGCTGCATCATTCCAGCCATATAGTTCGGCGGTGGTGGATCGTTGGCACCACGTCCACGACCACGACCAGCGGGTCTAACCATCCTGCTAATTTACAACAGGGGGTAGTTTAGTAAAAGCAAGCGCGAGTGCTTAGTGACAAGCATGATGTAACACGACAATACTCCAAGCAGTGTTATAGATACATAACAGTAGTCGATTAAGACATACAGATCCATACACAACGTCGGGTACAAGCGGACAGCAAAACGGCGCAAATCAAAAGCTAGACATACTAGGCGGCGCGCAGGCACGCGGTAAGGAAGTACACAACGAGAGATAGCAAAGGCTACATCAACGTCGGAGAGAACCACTGTATCGGGGTAGCTGCGAGTGCGGACGACGAATGTTCGTCGCGGAAAGATCCTGTGCTCCATGTGCACTCTGATGCAGAACCCGGTCTCGAGCTGTAAGAAGAGGTCCACGTGTCGGTGTGTGACCTCCAACAGTAGGCCAGTCAATACCAGCATACATCTGAGTCCTGCGCGGATAAAGGATGTGCTCCGGATGTATCCCTGCACGGACAGCGGGCAGCAACTGCGTCATAGCATCGTAGAGACGTGCTCGAGTGGCAACCAACTCGACGGCAAGAGCCCGAACAGTGCGATCCAGAGCCTGAGTGCACTGAATCAGAACGCGCGGGTCGTAGCGACGAGGCTCGTACGAGGCACAGATAGCCGTGTAGTATCCGGTAGCATCTCCAGCAGGGGCATACGAAATGTATCGGAACTCGGAGTCATCCAAGATAGCATTGTGCTCCCCTCGTAGACGTGCGACAGCAGAGTAGGCGGCATCATGGACTGCCATCTCAATCGTCACGCCTAATCCGTGAAAAAGGTGTAGCTCGGTGTCTGAGTTGTTCTGCTGATCATAAATCCGAACTTCAGCATAGTACTGTTCCTGGTTGAACTCGCGGTAAACCTCATAAACCAAGTACTCAGGGTACCAACGGTAGCCAAGTCTGGTCATGAGAGCGATCAGGACAGCTGGAAACCCAGGGGTATTACGAGCCCAAGTGCGAAGCACAAGCTGTGTCGTAGGACGCGGTGGAAACAAACGGTCCATCTGAAAATAGAGGAAATTCAGGTTTGTCAAACGACAATAAGAGGTTTAACACAACTCGGAGAGAAAGGTTAAACAAAACAATGGAAAGGAAAATGATTATCAGACTAATAGATCAACGACAGGGAATACGAACAGATATCCAGCTCTCGGGTAGACAGAATTTCGAGATCCTAAGTGTCGGCATTAGTAACTTCATTTAAAACCCGATGAAGAGAGATCAGAGTCCCATAGTATAGACGAGAATAAAAAATCCTAATAACCACGCGTTGGCAATGTGGGCCCGTAAGCCCACAGCCAGTAGTTAAAAACGGTTTTCTTTGTCTAGACTCAAACTTCGGCCAAGGAATTGGAAAGGGGGGATTCCTAAGCAGTCGGCTCGTGATACCAACTTGTGGCGCCCCCGGCTCGATCGTACCACATCATGCACCAAACGTGTACGATCAAGATCAGGGCTCACGGGAAGATATCACAAAACACAACTCTAAAACATAAATAAGTCATACAAAGCCATCAATATACAAGCCAGGGGCCACGAGGGCTCGAATACAAATGCTCGATCATAGACGAGTCAGCGGAAGCAACAATATCTGAAGTAAACATGGTTAAACAAGGTGCATATAAGATGGCCTGCACAAACAGGGATACAACAGATCGAACGGCGTCGGGCCTCCTCCTGGGATCCTCTTAACTACTCCTGGTCGTCGGCGTCCTGGACGTAGTAGTAGGCTCCGTCCCGCGGTATATATCTCGTAGGTGGCGTCTGGCCTGGGCTCCACATCTGGTTGCGACAACCCACAAGAAGGGAAAGGAGAAAGGAGGGGGAAAGCAACCGTGAGTACTCATCCAAAGTACTCGCAAAGCAAGGATCTATCTACATATGCATGGTATATGTGTAAAAAGGCAATATCGGTGGAATGAACGCAGAATGCCAGAATAAGAGGGGGATAGCTAGTCCTGTCGGAAGACTACCTCTGGCAGCCTTCGTCTTGAAGCAATAGAAGAGATTAGTTGGAAATTAAACCAATCAAACAACGTATAGCATAATCCTAACCCGTCGATCTCTCGTCGCCACCCCGGATGCAGAGAGCGACCACGGGTTATAATCTGTCACTTGTAAGGGTGGTGTTTTATTAAGTATCCATTTCTAGTTGTCATGAGGTCGGAATACAAACTCCGGGTCGTCCTTTTACCGAGGGACACGGCTATTCGAATAGATAACTAACTTCCCTGCAGGTGTGCACCACATATTCCCCACCACGCTCGATCCCCTTTGGCCGGACACACCTTTCCTGGTCATGCCCGGCCTCGAAGATCCACACGTCGCAGCCCCACCTAGGCTCAACAGATGTCAGCACGCCGGACTAATCCTAGGCACTCTTGTTTGGGTCTTTGCCCATCGCCCAGTGCGCTCCTGCACGTGGTACGCGCCGCGAGCAGACCTAGAACCCACACATCACGGCGGTTAACGTTATCGCGGTCCAACACGGCGCGCGCGCTCAGTTCGCTGACGTCAAGAAGGCTTCAGCTGATACCACTACGCCGATACCCATAACTACTCCCGCGTAGTTGGTTAGTGCGTATAGGCCAGTGGCAGACTCAGATCAAATATCAATCTTTTAAGCGTGTTATTATGAGTAACGCGAACGCCGACCAGGGCTTGGCCCCCTGTCTCCTAGGTGGTCTCAACCTCCTGTCGCTCCGCCACAAGATCCACTCAAAGGGCCGTTGGGACAAGGTCCTTGTCAGCCCCCAATCCGTGAATCACTCGCGGGTACTTTCTTCGAGCCGACCCGACTTTAGTCACCATTTGTATATTAGTATAATGTATAGTATAACCCGTGATCACCTCCCGAGTGATCACGGCCGATAGTATAGCAGCAGACTGACAAAATGCAGGGCCAAAGATGATAAACTACATCCTACACTAGGCATTTAGGATTGCATTAAGGTATCATCAACAGTAGCAACAATGACAGGCTATGCAGAGAATAGGATTAACCGAAAGCAGTATCATGCTACATCTACTCTAATGCACGCAGTATAGAGGAGAATAGGCGATATCTGGTGATCAAGGGGGGGGCTGCCTGGTTGCTCTGGCAATAGGGGGGCGTCAACAACGTATCGGTCGGGGCAACCAGCAGCTGCGTCGGTCTCGTAGTCTACCGAAGAGAAGAGGGGGAAGAACAGTAAACACACGGCAATAATGCAACAGGGATGCATGACATGTCTAAATGATATGCCGGGGGGAATAGTACCATCTACAGCGATTTAGTTAATTTAGGAATTTATTCGGATTTATTTAATTAAAGTTGGACACTATTCATTTATCGCAATCGGTCTTAATTGTTCAACGTTCTCATAGCTGCGGGCGTCTGACGGAGATTACCGAGGGCGTATCCTGTTTCGTATCGTCGTTCTAACAAGTTTCATGTATAAATATTTTCAGGATTCGGAGTTTAAAAGATATGATTTTTCTAAAGTTTTTATTAATTTCTGAAATTTAATTAATTATTTAATTCAACATTATCCGAAACAGTAATTGATGACGTCAGCATGACATCATGCTGACGTCAGCAGTCACCTGACAGGGTGGGTCCCACCTGTCATAGGCTGTTAGGTTAATAGGTTTAATTAATTTAATTACTGATTACTGTTTAATTAACACTATTAGTTTATTAGATTAACCTAATCAGGAATTAATTAACTATTAATTAATTAATTAATTATTAATTATTTTAATTATTTTAATTATTTATTTTATTTCTATTTCTTAAAACTGTTTCTGTTTGGGCGTGGGCCCATTCGTCAGCGTCACAGGGTTCGGGCCCCACTGGGCAGGGGCCCGGGGCGGACAGTCCGGGGCGTGCCCCTTTCGGGACCGGACATGTCCGGTGCCCAAAAGGGGACGCACGGGCGGTCGGCGGGCGCGGGCGCCGGCGAGGCCACGGCAGGGCCGGAGGCGGGACGGCGGCGCGGTGGCTGGACCCGGCGGCGCAGGGCTTTGGCTGGACCCAGCGGGCCGCGTCCGCGAGGCGAAGCGGGGGGGGGCCGGAGCGGGCGTTGTTGCGGCGAGGAGCGACCGGGCGCGCGAGCGAAGGCAGTGGGCGGCGCGCAGCGCGGCGTGCGACAAGGCGAGGCCAAGGCCGGAGCGCGGCGCGGCGAGGCCAGGGAGCGCGCGCGTGACGCAGAGAGGGGGGGGAGAGGCCCGAGGCCTCACCGGGATCCGTAGGGACGGGCAGCGGGGGTCGGGGTAGTCGACGAGGACGACGGCGCGGGGGCCAGGCCGGGGGGACAGGCAACGACGTAGACGAGGCAGACCGGCGAGGGAGAGCTCCGGCCGGTGGGGCGTTGAGGCGAGGGCGAGGCAAGCGCGGTCCGGGCGTCGGGGCGACGCGGCGTGAGGGAGGCGCCGAGGGGAGAGCGGGATCCGGGCGGCGGCGTCCAACGCGACGGCGAGGCGGCGCGTCGTCCGCCGCGACCGAGGGACGGGTCCGTTCCGGCGATCCCGATCCCGATCTGGATCGGGAGGTGGGGGCTGACGAGGGGGAGCGGCACGGGGCGGCGTCGGCGAGCGGCGTCGACGACAGGCGGACGGGATCGGGCCTGCGCCCGATCCAGATGGGGGGGGGGAGGGAAGATCGGGGGAGGGGGGGGGATCGGGGTAGGGTTAGGGTTTGGGTTTGGGCCGGGGGGTGGCCCGGCTAATGGCCGGCTGGGCGCCTTGCGGCCCCGGTGGCTTGCTGGCCGAGCCCGGTCGGGGGGGGGGGGGTGGGGTTGTTGCTCTTTTTTTTCCTTTTCTGTTTCTTTGTCCTTTTCTTTATTCTCTTTTCTCTACTGTTAAATGTTTAGGCCCCAAATGGTTTTTTGTAAAAAGTGTGACCTATTTCATAAATACCAGTGCATTATTCCTTAACACCTAAAATTAGTTTGGACAAAACATAATTCCATATTTATTTCAGATTTAATAAATGGTTATTAAATATTATCTTCATCCACTGTTTGAGGTTGTTCGAGTCACTTATCCAATTCCAATGATGTTGGTTTCAATTTTAGAATAGCCTCTGGAATATTTGTTATTTATCTGACATTTTAGATTCTACGTTGGACAACTTTTATATTCCACTTTCATTTAAATTTGAATTTGACTTAGGAGTTGAAATGCAATATGATGCTAATGATGATTATGCACTATTAATCATGATGACATGGCCTCATCAAAAGGGTGATCTCTGTAGCTTAATACAGGGGGTGTTACATACCATTACTGAGGTATCACTGTGTGCATGTCTGGCTATTCATGTGCAATACTGCAGTGTGTGACCTCCTCTGTTCTGTGAAATGCCAGTACTTGCGTTGTGACCCTTGATGTAATGTCTGTCAACTTCCAAAGTGTCGCGTAACTATCTATCTGTATCTTGAATATCGACATGTCGTAAACCTGTAACCCTTGGAAACAGGACCTGTTGTCTATTGGTATTACTGATATAAAAGAGAGATTTGGTTTGTGCTGATGCAGGAGGGCAGCAGCCTCGACGCGGCAATCAAGTCGCTCCTTAGCGTGGATAAGTAGTGGCACCTGGCCGGCAGCAGGAAGTCCGCCAATCGTCGATATCTGCTTCACGGTTGGCGCTTGGAAGAAGCTCAATGACCAGATCATCGTCCTCTCCAAGAGGAGGGACCGGCTCAAGTAGGTACAGCTCGCTCCTCCCTGTTTCTTCTTTGATTGTATCAAACTTGAGCCTGTAGCTACTATTCAGAAATCTAACGTGTCGGATCTATTCTTTATGTAATAAGAATTGGCTATTCAGAGAAGCTAAATTGTTTTATGAAAGGAAGAAACTGGAATTTATGTAGTTGAAATATGTTAGCTGGCTATGTGTGAAGGAAGTAGGTCTCAAATATGTTATGTTTAGCTTGATGCCTTTATGCAATGGATGTTTGCCGCATCTGTAAGGGGTCAAAGACATGCCTTTCGCATACCCGACGCTGCTGGCCTGCTAGCTGTTCCTCATTCCATGATTCGCCTTTTCTTCCTTCTGGAAGTACTTGGAAGGAACATTCTTGCCCAGTTCAGTTGCGTTAATATTCTTGAAGGACACATCAAAGATTTCTGGACGATGCAAATTGATACGGATTACACATGGTATTTACTTTCAGGAATCTGGATAGACTAAGGACGTTGGCCAGTTGTGATGGTTATCAAAGTAGTTATCTAATCCTACTTATATTAGCTCTTGCCAATCACATCGTATACGTATAGTCTATAGTTCTCTATCGACGGCGGATGACGAGGTGTGTGTGGAGGATCCCGATGAGGAGGAGCTGGCGCTTAGGGAGGAGGACAAGATGGCCGCCTCCGGGGAGCAGCAGTAGGAGGAGGGGCACACGGCGGGGAGCAGCCGTAATTAGCTATTGCCATTTTTTTTATGTTCCTTTGCCCCTTGTATAGTAGCGAGTACTGAGTAGTTTACTCGATCGAGCAGTTCGCTCAATCGAGGATCAAGTGTTAGGTTATCCTTGCATATGTTTTAGTTTCTAAAATACACATTGTTTGGTTTAAATAGAGATGCGTAGCAGAGATGTTCCAAGGGGAAAATGGCAATTACTAATTACTAACTAAACAAGCCATAGGATGTGCATCATGTAATGAAGGTAAAGCTCTATATTTCCCAGATTGAGGAAGAAGGGAACTTAAACTTAAGTTAGTTTTATGGCGTTCCATAGATCTTCTACATCTCATAATTTCATGCTTAAGAAGGAATCATGAATTTCCCAGAGGTTCAAAAGTTAAAATAAAAACGATAGAGATCATGGTTAGAAGTAAAGTAGTACTCCCTCCGTCCCGAAATAAGTGTCTCAACTTTGTACTAACTTTAGTACAAAATTGTACTAAGCTTAAGACACTTATTTTGGGATGGAGGGAGTAGTATAGTAATGAATGTGATCAAGAAGTTTGCATCAACACATTTTTTGGCCTAATTATCAGTATTCTGTGGCATCTATTTTACCACCTGCTTTCTACCAAAAGAAACAACAGATAAAGCTGGACAATAATATGTTACAATAGTGGTCAAAGGAAGAGAAATACTTCTGCAAGTCATGCATGGATTTTTTTATCAGACAAAATTATTTTCTTGAGATGTATAATCCTATTTTTCTAAGATATATATTTCTTCTTGCTCATTCTTTTGGGCCTAGAGCAAGAATAATCAAAATTACTATCTCCGTACACTTTAGCTCAAAATAATAATGCGCTTCATGTTGCTTGCTCTGTTTTGATAATGTACGTACATCAATTGTGATATATAATTGGTAGTAGATAAAACAATACTCCCTCCGATTCAAAAATAAGTGTCATGATTTTAGTTTCAATTTGAAGTAAACCTATGACACTTATTTGAATCAGAGGAAGTATTAGTTATCCAGTGAAAGATTTTAGATTCTTGTAGGGTTGTTGCCTGCTGAAACATGAATCTGTGAATAGCTTATGAACAATGTATTTGTGAAATAATAGATAATTAAAAGCAACTGGAAGACAACCCGTAGAGGTACTTGTATTGTAGTATACATGTGTACTTTCAGTTATGACATAATTTTAGTTTAGTCCAATCTTTTATGCCATGCAGATTTTGCTATTTTCAAACAAGGAATAACAGTCCTTATATTCTTCAAATTTATTACAGTCGAAATGTTTCTGAACAAGCATGGATACAAATACTAATGCAGTTTCACTCCTCCCAGGGCACCAGCAACAACCACATCGTGAAAGGGTCAAGGAGCACTGATCCGCTATGTATCGATGATAATGAAGGTAAAACTGTAATATAGTCTCCTGTGACATTTTAAGATTACTTGGTGATACAAAAGTGCGTGTCCTATCTTATAAATACTGGTTGGCTGTGATAGAAACATGAATTCTACACTGCATTAGTCTTTGGCTTTTAAAACCTTTGTGCATGTTCTCATAACAGTGATGTGAGGTGTGAAAATTGTTTTGAGGTTTGTATGATTAACTCTTAAGGGAGCATCACCCTGCGAATAAGTCAATTGTTCGAGCTATCCACGTTGTGAAAGGGGCGAGCAACCACAACCCAATGTACATCAGCGACGACAAAGCTATGTTTATATGCAATGTGTAGCAGCGTTGTTGTCGCAAACTTCCTATTACAATTCGATGCAAGTTAGTATAACCCTACTGCATATGTGGCTTTCTTTTGTTCTCTTATGTTCCTGCTCTTAGAATTCAACTTAATGCCGTTTGATTAACTTTTGTAGTCTCATGAACCTACCAAACTCGATGCTCTCTTGATTTTTTGCATGGACTAAATGTTTCTTCTTTGTCTTGAACCTGGCTATTTTCCCCTTTTAGTTAGTCTCTCTGGTGCTATGGGTCGACCCATCTGATTTCCCATTTTGCGATGACCAGTGGGCATTTCCTATAGGCTTTTGTTCGCTTATTGAGTTGCTCAGCTTTATTGTAATATTTCTGAGCATTGATAATGTCCATAGTATGCTATGCGTTTAGGGCATAGATTTTCCTTGTGTGTTCACGCGGTTCTGGTGTCCTTTAGGAGATGATTTTATGTACTGGCCATTCTCATAGGAGATTTTTTGTTTCATTGTGTTGGTAGACCATTCTCTTAGATCATTTTTTGTTTTGTTTTGTTTTGGTGATCATTCTTTTTGATGACCACTGATGTAGCTCTGTGGTACTTTCTCTCTCTCTCTCTCTCTCTGACCGCTGCTTCTCTCATTGTCTTGGATTGCAGGTCACCACTATCACGGGGCGGGACGAGGTTTGTGCAGTAGCTTGGATGGGATCTCCACTGATTTATCTGCTTTGCTGCTGTAAATGGAGGCTCTTATATCTGACATATTAATCTCATGCATCAGTTTTGCTTTTGGTCTCTTATGTTCCTGCTCTAAGTGTTGAACTTAATGTCGTCTAATTAGATTTTGTAATCTCATGACCATACCAAACTCAATGTGTTGCTTATGGGACAGACTAAATGCAATTAGGTATTGTAATCTTGTGACCGTGTCAAACTCGATGATCCCTTGCTTTTTGTACAAGACTGAATGTTTTTTTTCTCTTGAACCTAACAATCGGTTGTTCTGTTAAACTTGCCTTCCTACTAATGCAACACACTTGGACAAGTTGTTGGGACCGGCACCCTCATGTCGAATGGCTATCTTTTGTAGTCGTATGAACGCGCTGAAATTGATTCTGCCTTATGGTCTTATGCTGATATTGAGCACCACTATGTCTTGCTCTTATCACAATTGAATGGTTCTTTTTCACTTTATTGTTATCCTGTATGAATGCATATGCTAAATCTGGATTTTTACTGACTTAGCATTACCTGCATGACCAAAACATTGGGACCGGCACCCTCGCGCCAAGGCGCGATCCCGATCTAGTATAAGCTATGCCGTCGGGTAGGAAGGCTGCATGGCGAGTCCGCAGAGGCCTTGCTCGTCGGCGACGTCCCTTTCCATCCTGATGAAACCGTTCTCGCCCCATGATGCGCCCCACGAGTTCTTCATCACCCAGTACTTGGTCCCGTCGCCGGCAATGCCGTACCCGACCGCCGCAATGCCGTGGTCGAGCTCCGTGCCACAGTCGCCGGAGAGCACGCCACCCTTGTAGAACCGGAAGAGGTTGTCCCCTCCATCAACGGCCACGGACACGGGCTGTGCGGCCACCGCCTTCTGCAATGACGCCTCGTCGTTGGCTGGCACATCCTCGTACCCCTTGATGGACGCGGCAGCGTTGGACTCCTTGTTGGAGTTGCAGTTGCCGTCGGTGCCAGTGTAGGGGTAATTGCCCTCGGTGGTCAGGCCGCCGTTGTCAATGATGAACTCGAAGGCGTTGTCCATGAGCCCTCCCTCGCAGCCCTGGTCCATGCCATCCACATCGCAGTCCACCAGCTCCTGCTCCGACAGTGAGATCAGTTTCCCGGTGCTCAGCTTCACGATGCCTTCCATAGAGGCCACCGTGGAGAAGGCCCAACAACACCCTGAAATATTCCACGTTACACAGGTGTTGATATGTTAGTCAATGTCCATAAAAAGACAAGAATAATTGAATAACATAATGTAAACTAGTACGGTCTTGTGCAGTGTTCTCATTTCCAATAAAACTTGAAATTTTGAAAATTTTGTCAGCGGGTATGGAAATATTTTCATTTCAGTTAACAAAAATCAGTCAAACACAAATTTGAGCCAATTCAAATAGTATACGAACTTTAATCAATTGAAATATTCTATGTGAACTATAGCTAAAATCTAAGAAACTTCAGTAATATCAGTGGTGCCTAGAATATTTCTAGAATCAAATTTAGAACAATTGACAATAGTCACGCGTAATTGTGCGAATATGAGCTTACCACATTGGCCTTGGTCTTTGATGGGAGTGACCGCGCCTTTGGTTCTCCAGTCCACAGATGTCGGGAGAGCATCGAGGCTAACGTTCGCATACCTGAACCCCGTCTTCCTGCCCTTGCTACCACCCACCGACGCCTTATACCCCGTGTGCGTAGCCCTGAATTCATCATCGGTGATATCCGCAAACTGGTTAGCCTCGAGCCAGAACTTGTCATTCCCTGCATTCACCGACTCAATGAACGCGATATTGGCCTTGAACACCTCTAACCGCTGTGCTTTCTCAGCAGCGTCACTGTACACACGGCCATACCTGGCCATCCATTGCTCGTGCCTCGCGACAATGGACCGATCGTCGGCGAGGTCCCGGGCTGCAAGAGCGCTAAGCACGCAGGCGCATGCGAGGATGGCGAAGAGCAAACCTTTCGAGTAGCTAGCCGTGGCTGGCCGGAGTAGAAGTTGGAGATCGAGGAGGTTGTGGTGATCTATCTTGTTTGATGATAATTGGGAGTGTAATGTGGATCATATTTATAGGGATCAGATGATTAATGGCTCTGCGGGGATTCTAGGTAAGGATGATAGTGATTTGCTGCGTGCCGTGAGAAGACGTACAGCAGATTAATTCTTGTTAAACAAAGGAATGAATTAGCTTGGCAGGCGAGCTGAGAACAACAGGGACTAATTCTTGTTAAACAAATGCATGGAATATTATTTGGGTCTGTCTAGGACACATCTAGATGTGACATAGAGCTGATTTCCATTTTGTTTGTGGTCTATTTTTTTGTCATAGTTTTTTTTGTTTCTTGTTGCTGCATTATATATTTGTGAGAGTTTAGATGTGACATCCTTAAAAAACATCTAGATGTGAATTAGACAAACTGATATTATTTCGTTCAAGAATATTGAACGTCTAGTTTGCTCGTTAAACAAACATGTTGATAAGGGGACTAAAATAATTACTTTAATTATCCGTTTCTTACGTTGAAGTTCATGATTAGTTGTAAAATACTCCCTCCGTCCCAAAATAAATGTCTCAACCTTAGTACAACTTTATACTAAAATTAGTACAAAGTTGAGACACTTATTTTGAGATAGAGAGAGTTAAGTACAATTTGTACGTCTGGACACTTCGGCCCAAGTGGCAACTTGCTTTCTAGTGGTAGGCTAGTTTAACCTTGGTTGGACATTATTCATTTTAATAATGCAAACTTTTTGAGGGGGAAATAAACTTGGTTCGACCCGCGAGCTAACACTAGCTCAAACACATATATAACCGAAGGAGAATAGGCTTCTAAATCCAAAGGAAAATGGAATGACAACAGCAACATGAACTAAATCTGTAAGATACAATATTCAAACATAAAAATTGTAGGTCAAAGAAATGGTATTATAACTTTGTGCTATGGAAACAAAAAATCTAATTGAGTTTGAATTTTGAATGTAACACACACTCATAGTCTTAACTCAGTTTTGAATCACATATGATATGAGTTTGAATTTTCAACGCGAGGGGGGAGGGGGTGCGGTGGGGGTTACTGACTGGTCAAAATTTAAAATGTGTGTTAACTTTTAATAATTCATTTGAAATTAATAAATATTATGCAATGTTTTGTAAAACTAAAGTTCACAATTTTACTTTATATATTAAAATAAGGTAATTTTCTTTTGATAAATCTTCCAATACTATAGGTAGCCTACTATAAAACATTCATAACTTGTAACTCATACATCCTAATTCCGACTCAAATTTTCAATTTTGAATAAAAAAATGGGCTTATATTTAAAGGGGTAAAAATATGAAGTAGTAACATTTTGTATATATTCTACTTGGACTCAGAATAATCCAGGGAAGCCTCCTAAAGTTGACATTTTTTATATATTTTTATAACCTCAAATGTTTCAAAAGCCATCAATTTAAGTTCGAAAACAAATAAAAGAAGGAAACAGAATGGTCGAATCCCCGGAGCTCCTAAGTGGCGTCTTAAGCGACACTTGAAGGAACGGGCACTCACGCGCCCCTGCTTGTGGGCCGGCCCATGTAAGGCGGGTGCTCGATCGCTTCACCGGTTCCCCCCTGGTCGCTTGAGCGCAGTTTGAACGGTCGCGGTTGACTAGTCGGTCAACCATTGACTTTAAAAAACTGAATAAAAAATCAAAAATGGTCATCGATTTTAAAAAATTTCAATGAATTTGAAAGAAGTTCATCGATCTTGAAAAAGTTGATTGAATTTGAAAAAAAGGTCATCAGATTTGAAAAAAGTTCACCGATTTTGAACAAAAGTTCATCGGTTTTGAAAATAGTTCATCGATTTTGAAAAAGTTCATTGAATTTGAAAAGGTTCATTGAATTTGAAAAGATTCATCGAATTTGAAAAAAAAGTCATCAAACTTGAAAAAAAGTTCATCAAATTTGAAAAAAAGTTCATCGATTTGACAGAAACAACTACAACTCGCGCTTAAGCGCCATATAGGAAACGACCCCTCGCCTCGGGCGCCCCTATATCTCACATTCAGCGAGACGGGAGGAACCATCGCTAAAGGGTGGGGCAAGTTGTGTTAGACCGGGCGCGCGGAAACAACAACCACATTTTTTATTTTTCTTCACATTTTTTGCATTCTTTTATACTTTTGTTTATCCTTCCAAATATTGTAAAAATATATATTACAAAAATCACCCTACATAAACATTTGAAAAATGTTGACCAAGCATTTGAAAAATGTTAAATGTGTACAGAGAAAATATTTATCATGTATACAAAAAATGTGTATGAAACAATTTGATCATGTATTTAAAAATATTATTCAACCATTTGAAAAAAGTGTTGAACAAGTGTCTGAAATTTTTTAATCAAGCATTTGAAGAATGTTTATTGTGTATAGAAAAAATGTCGACCATGCATTTTAAAAATTGGATCATGTATATAAATTTTTTAATCAAGCATTTGAAAAAATATTGAACAATATTTGAAAATACTTAATGAAGCATTTGAAAATGTTAAATATGTACAGAAAAAATGTTGACCATTTATTAAAAAAATTATGGAAAAATTTGATCATGTATATAAGAATATTTATCAAGCATTGGAAGAAATGTTGAACAAGTATTTAGAAAATGTTAATCAAGCATTTGAAAAATGCTTAATGTGTTTAGAAAAAATGTTGACCATGTCTTCAGTTTAAAAAAAATATTAGTCAAGCATTTCAAAAATGTTAAATGTGCATAGAAAAAATGTTGACCATGTATTAGAAATTGTTAATCTTGTATTTGAAAACATGTTTAAAATGTGTATGAAAATGTTGGTACTAAAAAAATGTTAAATTTGCATTGGAAAAATGTTAAACGTGTGTTAGAGAAATATTGTTGACATATATAAAAATGTAGAGTGAAAACCAAAAGAAACGAAGAAAATCAAAAAAAGAAAACCGAAAAAAAAACCAAAGAAAAAACGGAAGAAAAGGAAGAAACAAGTGCAAAAAGAATGAAAAAACATAGAAGGAAAAAGAAAAGAAAAGAAAAAAGAAATTGATAAATAAAGAAAATCAATGAAAAAAATAATGAAAACGGAGAAAAATTGCTGAAAAAACAAAACAAAAAAAACCTGGAAAAACGGAGAAGAAACAGTGAAAACTTGGCTCGTTTTGACTTAAGCGGTCCTGCCCTACTACTCCACAATGAACCCGAGGCAAGCCGGTGGCTATCCGTGCTTGCAATCAATCAGAAGACCACAGTTCGAATCCCCATGCGCTCCCTTTTCTGGCAATTCCTATTTGGCCCTGGAGGCGCTCGTTATAGTGCAATTTGCAAACGGGCGCCTGCAGCCGCGTTAGCTGGGCTCGGCCCATTTTGCTTTTTTTCTTCTGTTTTAGAGAAACGTCAAAAAAATGCAAGACCGAGGGATCGAACCTGGAACCACGTCGCTGCAACCGCTAAGCGGTAGCCACCAGGCCATGTCCACTTCTTTGAATAGATACTTCGGTCCTTTCATTTATTGTCGCCGTCAGTTCGATTTTTCTTTTTCTTTTTTCCTCATTCTTTTTTCAGATTCTGTGAACTTTTTTCAAAATCAATGAATTTCTTTTCAATTTCGATGAACTTATTTTAGATCCGATGAAAAAAAATTAAATCCGATGAACTTTTTTTAAAATCCGATGAACTTTTTTCAAATTCGATGAACTTTTTTCAAAATTGATGATCCTTTTTTCAAATCGAATGAACTTTTTTCAGATTTGGTGAACTTTTTTCAAAATCGATGAACTATTTTCGAAATCAATGAACCTTTTTTCAAATCCGATGAACTATTTTTAAAACCTGATGAACTTTTTTCAAATTCGATGAACTTTTTTCAAAATTGATGAACTTTTTCTCAAATCCAATGAACTTTTTTCAGATTCGGTGAACTTTTTTCTAAATCGATGAACTATTTTCAAAATCAATGAACCTTTTTCCAAATCCGATGAACTTTTTCAAATTCGATGAACCTATTTTTTAAAATGGCAGAACTTATTGTAAAAAAACATGATTTGTTCATCAAAATCCGTGAACATTTTTTAATTCACAAACATTTTCATTTTTTCATATTATGAAAGTTATGCTTTCGTTTTTCATAATAGTATATGTTACTCGCAAAAAGAAAAGGGTCAATATATTAACTAAAGTAAGGTTCAAATAACGCTACTTCCAGATATTAGACAATGAAATGAGGACGACGAAGTGGTTACCGGTTCCGGCTTCCATTGTCCCGTCTGCGGTTCGAAACCTGCTTCTCCCGAATAAGCTATCAGGCTTTTTTTCTTTTCTTTTGTGTTTCGCTGTGTTTCAGTGCAAGTTAATGGGCTGGCCCGCTACAAGTCCCCTGCGAGCGCTAACTAGTTTAAGCGGCGCTGAGGGCGCCAAACAGGAGCTCCCCCCTTTTCTCCTCTCCTTTTCCTTTATTAACTATGCGCGAATGGGCCGGCTTGATTACTGTAGACCCCTTCAGCGAGACATCCTACTGTCTTGCTTTTGCTGTGTTTCAGTGCAAGTTAATGGGCTGGCCCGCTACAGGTCCCCTGCGAGCGCTAACTAGTTTAAGCGGCACTGAGGGCGCCAAACAGGAGCTCCCCCCTTTTCTCCTCTCCTTTTCCTTTATTAACGTGGGATGAAAATCTGGTACGCAATATCTTTGTCCTGGAAGATGTTCAGGTGATACTATTAACACCAATCAATGAGGAATATGGGGACTTCCATGCATGGTTCTTTGATACGAAGGGACAATTTTCTGTCAAATCGGCTTACAGGGTCTATGTGCAGTGCAGGGATGAACATTTACCAAGCGGGTCAGCCTCACTTGAATCTTTCCCCTAGAAGGATATCTAGGCACTCCCTTGCCAGCCCAAAGTACAACAATTCCTATGGCGACTAGCACATAACAGTCTTCCCTTGCTGCTGACTTTGAAGCGGAGAGGTGTCAAATGCGAGACATTATGCCTATGCTGTGGTAGGCTGGATGAGGATGGCGCTCACTTATTTTTAAGGTGCAAGGAAGTGAAGAAACTCTGGCAAGTTATGCAACTCGATGAGCTTCGGAGTCAGCTATCTGCATGCATGGATGCGAAGGAATTAGTGCAAAAGATTCTGGAACTGCCTGTGGAAAAATGTGTCTTGGTAACTTGCATGCTTTGGCGATGGTGGTGTTGTCGAAATAAAATAAATGCACGTGAGGGATCTCGCCCGGTAGAAGAACTAGAAACCAGCATCAGGTATTGGGCACATGAATCTCTCCTACTCTGTACCAATCCAAAGAAGCAACCAGGGGCCAAAGAAGCAGCTGTATAGCAGAAACCGACAGGTGACACACTCAAAATCAATGTAGATGGGGCTTTCAGTGCACACGAGAGAAGTGGTGGATGGGGCTTCGTGGTTCATGATCTGCATGGAGATGTGATGGGATCAGGCACTGGGATGTTGCAGTTTGTTGGCAGTGCAATTCAGGCAGAAGCAACAGCATGTATAGAGGCTTTGCATGCAGCAGCGCAGTGGGGCATGATGAATGTGCAGGTGGAGACTGATTGCCAAAATCTGGTCCGAGCTCTGAAAGGAAATGAGTACGATCTCGCTCCTGAGGGAACCATCTTTAAGGAGATTAAAATCTTTACTAGACAGAACTTTAATAATTCCAGTTTTACTTTTGCCCCAAGGGGATGTAATAAGCTAGCACATACTATAGCTGCTGTAGGTGCTCGAGGTCTGGCTGCTAGGCAGATTTGGAATGAAGCCCTACCAGACGTTGCTTCTGTTCAGAGGGCCAGCGTCTCTGCTGCGCCGGTTTAAGGTATGGAATCATAGTGTTCCATTTAAAAAAAAAACTATGCGTGAATGGGCCGGCTTGATTACTGTAGACCCTTCAGCGAGACACCCTACTGTCTCTTGGAGACCTCCTATCTGCCGCAGTCTGCGCAGAATGCGAGGGTTGGCACAGGGCACTGCCTCGACTGGGCCGGCCCAAGCAGGCTGTGAGGTGTAAAAAATCACAGAAAAAGGCAGCGTATAAACTGGGATTCGACCTCGCGATCACGCTCTGGTAAACAGTGGCCGCTAGCCACTGCGGCTGGTTCCTCTTAGCGGCTAAAAGACAACGCGAACTCTATAGAACTAGCCACATGGGCAGATCGCATTATTTTTTCCTTTTTTCAATCATTTCTTGAAAATTCCGAATATATTTTAAAAAACTTCCAAACGTTTTCGAAAAAACCCACACGAGTTTTCAAAAAATGAGAACAACTATACATATTTGTAACCAAATTTTAAAAAGAGCAACAATTTTGAAGTTGTGGAGAAGTTTTGAAAAACACGAATATTTTTGACAATTCCGACCAATTTTGATAAAGACGAACAGGTTTTAAAAAATTTGAGAAAAATTGAGTTTCTAAAAAAAATCAGGTACATTCTTTTTTGAATTTGTGAACAAATCTTGAAAAATGGGTACAATTTTAAAATCCCGAACAATTTTTGACAATCACGAACAAGTTTTGACAAAAATGCAAACAAGTTTTGAAATTTGTGAACAAATTTTGAGAACCGGAATTTTTTGAAATTTGTGAACAAATTTTGAAAATGGGAACATTTTTTCGCAAAGATTTTTTGGGAATCACGAATTTGAACAAATTCTGAAAACACGAACATATTTGGAAATTCCAAACAATTTTGAAGATTGAACAATTTTATGAAACCCGAACCAAAATTGAACCTCTAAACTTTTTTGAAAAATAAAAACATTTTTTCATATTTCAAACTGTTTTTTAAATTGCAAACAATTTTTTTAATATATGAACAAATTTTTAGGAATTATTTAATACATTAACATATTTTTTGTGATTTTATAATACATGAGCAAAACTTTTGGAATTTTTGAACTATTTTTTAATACATGAACATAAATATGCAAATAAGAACATTTTTGGAATATGTGAACAAAATTTTAAAACTATAGACATTTTTTGAAAAATGGGAATAAATTTTGAAAACAAGAAATAGTTTTAAAAATAAACTTGAAAAATAAAAAAATAAATGTAAAAACAAAGAAAAAAAAGAAAGAAGAAAAAGAAACAGAAAAATGGAAAAAAGAAAAGAAAACAGAAAAATAAAAATAAAAAATAAAATGAAAAAAAAAAGGAGAGAAAATAAAAAAATAAAACCAAAATAGAAACAGAAAAACCGCTTCAGGAACCTTCTAGAAGGTTCCCAAAACCTGGAAAACCGGCTGGAACCTTCTGGGTTCCCAAAACCAGGATAGGTGGAACGCGGCCTCACTTCTAACGGGCCGGCCCACCCTTGTCGATGCCTTCGATCTCACTGTGCGGCGCCCCGACGTTTTGACGCAGAATGCGTCGAATAGGAAAACCCCCCTCCTCGTTCCTTTTTCTTCCCTTTTTCCACCACCAAATGGGCCATGGGTTAGTTATCTTTCTCTTGTCATTTATAGTAAGTATGCACGTGCGACACATGTCTCGATTAAATATGTTCTACTATGAAACTTAATAATTATGTCAACATAAATCTACTTTTTGAACCGTTGAAATTTCACTCAAAAAGCATATAATTCCTAACTCGTACAAATGACTGGAAACATTGTGCTTTATAAATCAACAGGCCCATGTCCATTGCTTAGCAAATACCATTGATCATTAACTAATTGACAAAAAATTAGTCCATTAAGAAAATTTAATTATGGCCTATGGCCATGCATGCACCTCTAGCTAGTGCATCTTGACATCCAACGCCATCACCAACATCTCGCCAGAATCCACAACGTCATCACCAACATCTCGCCAGCATCCACAGTGTGATAAAGATATTCATGTATGACGGACAAAATTGTTTCTCATATATCACATCCATGACCTCTTAAATTGTATAACTGACATAATTCATCAGTTATTTCAATCTAGAGTCATCTTTGTATCCAAACTGAAGTAAATTTGAGGTGTAATATTTCCAACCAAGAAAAATACATCTTCAATCTTATTTTGTTCTAGGTCGTGCCTATGAATGGGCCATTGCCAATAAGCACCAGGAAAAAAGATATGCAAGTGTGTGTACAGAGGCAATGAAAATTAGTAGTTTCCACATAAGCTCATCAAATGAAATAATTCATCAAGGTTCTGAGATACAAGTTTGTCCGTCTAAGAAACAAAACATTGCTAGTTAGCAAACCAAGTTGCAGCAATATAACATCCTCGCCCCTGTGGCTGTTCCAAGCAAAATCAGGTACCCGTGAAACCAGCGTGAGACAAAACAGATGCCCAAACCACTGAAGGTAGAACCACGCTTACTAATAATCTAGAGGCATTTGTGGTCATTTAGTGTCCATCCTTCCATGGCAAGGTCCAAGCAACGAATGTATTTGCAACCTAATATTTGGAAGCTCGCCATGTATCTGACCCTTTTTTTGCGAAAGCAAAGAAATCAATCTCTAGGAGAGTATTAACACATATCACTGATGATGAACATACTCTGCAAAGAAAAAGGAAAAAGTGAGAAGGAGATTAACAAACGTAGCTGTACATATGCTACATAAATTTGCATCTAATCTTCTCACCTTGTTCCCGACTCTGCAGTATGTTGTCTTACTCGTCCAACCTGAACTGATAGAGAAAGTTCCCTGTAGCACTTTATTTGTGAGGATATAACATGAGTCAACAACAAATTTATCACTGTTATTCATGGCAAGATAACATATCATTCTTAAATATATATTTTGTTGGCTGTTGATTACTGGAAAGTAATACCAATATGAGCTTACAAGTTTGGGCATGTTTCTTTGCAACGACGACGAAGACACCACGGACTGCTTGGCCTCCTCGTCCCCACGATGCTTTAACTATCTTGGATATCTATGAAAAAGAATGCCAATGAGGGCGTCACTTGCTACAAATTCATGACTTCAAAGAAACACAATAACACATTAGATGGTTCAGTACAAATCATTTCTTTACTTGTAGTACCATGTAAAACATTGAATAGGTATGCATCACTCATCATTTCAAAAAGACTCTGAACGAAAACATTCAACACTTCTGACTCCACAAAGACTTAAGAAATTAGGGTGCCTAAATCTTTATGCAGAACCGGGGACATCTTACTTATCAGTTAGACAACCACCGTAATCAAGTGGCCCAATTACGTGAATACAATCAATATCAATTATAAGTATGAAACATGAAACTTTCTGAAATGATCAGTACTTATTAGGTCTCAGACTATACATATAGAAACTTGAGACTACAGACATGGACAATCGACTTTGAAACTCCACTCAAATCATCCCATTATCTAAGCATGCTCAGTTAGCAACAGTAAAACAAATTACAGAATCTGAAACCTCACACACTATTTAGAGAGTACCTTATTTTCTGTTCTTGTTTACACTGGAAGCAATGTACACTCTGAATGAAAAAGAAACAACACGTGATTGATATGGTCATCATATATGAAATATGGCAGTATGTGACAAAGTATATAAAGTCGTAGATTTTGATGTAGTACTGATATTCGGTCATCCAAACTCATATAATAGTTGCTCACCTAGAAATCCTTCAGTAGTTGTGCTAACATATGAAACATCTTCTTGATCTCCCTAACCTGAATTCTATGATAACACAGAGCTGAACTCGAAAAATAAAATCACACTGCAGGACATCTACAGGCTATGTTTAAACAAAAAGAGACTCGAAAACACATACAAAGGTAAAGGAGGCACCTGTTTAAAAAAGCCATTGAAACCAGGCTACGCAGAGCTCGACACATCGCCTTGCGGACCTAGCTCAATATCAACATTTCTTCAGGCCCATTCCTCTTTGCTGATCTCAAATTAGTCATGTTAAATTTCATAAAATAAATGTCCTTACAAGATTCACAATTCAAATCCTTTGTGTATTCTAACTAAGAAGATGGAATTCAATCTTCGGTGTTGCTTGAATCCTAGTGTCATAAGTAATACATTATCGTCTGTGTTATTGCCCAAAAATATAAAATATTAAAGAACATGACATGAAAAATATGCATTATAACATAATATTGTTAAATAAAAGATGAAGCTATACTTCTATGTTCATCGTCTTGTTGACACACAACCCCTTTTCTTGCGAGGCTCGGTGTCAACCAGGTTCCAATTAAACGATTTGGTCAACATATTTTAGAACTCCGCAATCTCTAACTGAAATCTGCACTACCATTATTAGTCTAAAAAATGCTAGCGAGCAAAGATAGCAAGATAATTTTTGAATTACATACTATTGCCGAGGGGACAAGGGGATAACAACGTATGGCAACTTCTCTCTCCACATCTCTACTACTATTAAACAATCGAGTTGTGGCAGAAACATTACATCTCAGCCATACATCCTCCATCTCTCAATGGACCGGATTGCCTCAATGTTGTATCACACCATTTACCAATAATTACCATGATTTACGCCATCATAATTACGCAAAACTTACCAACCTGGGCCTATTTTAATCATAATCAATTAATCTACGCCATCATAATTACGCAAAACTTACCAACCTGGACCTATTTTAATCATAATCAATTAGCAATAATTACCATGATTTAATAATTATGCAATAATTACCGCGATCTCGCTCCAACCTGGAGACCTCCACCTTGGGCCGTCCGGTCCTCGCTCAAACCTCTCGACCCGAATTTCTCAGGCAGCCCTCCTCGCGCCACCGTCGACCTCCTTGCTCCAACCCCTAGCTGTGTTGTACTTTGAGCGAAGCTTTGCGTATGTGTGCTCCCGCTCCTTTGTGAATTGGCTTAGCATTCTGAATCCACCATATTTTTATATTGATCTTTTGCCAGATGTTTCAACAGCCCTTGCTACGTCGACGAGCGAGCGAGCAAGCGGACGTGTTACGTCTGATATGCAGTCGGGGATCAAATCCACTAGGACCGATCAACATAATTCAAAGGTGCGGGTACTGACCAAATAAATTCAACCAAATAGATACTGCAATCTGATCCAACTTTACACAATGCAGATATGAAAGCGAAAATCCAAATTGTTGTGATATGGGGTTCACACTGATGTTTCATGACCTTTGGTCTCTGTAATACTGGAAGCAATTCAATCGCTTGTTCAGGTGTCAAATAAGAGGATGTGCATGTTTCCAACACTTATCTTCAGGAGTGAAATAATTTTGCCACGGAAAAGGAGCATGTGTCATTTGTCTTCCCTGTCATGTAAAAAACATGTTTACTTCCCTTAAATTAGAGTGAAAAACAGGGTAGACTATTCGTTAATGTGATATTTTATTTTTGTCAGATGACTTGAAATTTCTTTAACATCACTTTTAATGTTAATGTCATGTATCATCATATTTATTTCCAAACTGTGGCATCAAGTTAGATTGCCAGTTTATGTCATGTTCGGTTCACAAATATATATTGACACTCCGTGCCTTGAAGCTTTGTTGGTAGATTCTGTCATTTACAGAGCATAAAATCTATTTCTACTTTTAGTGTAAAATAGACTTGTACACAGTTTGACATTTTTAGACATTGTGCTTACATGTGCTTGCTTTTGCTATATTTATTATAGATAGTGTTCTGACAGATTTTATAAAGTATGTCAATAGTTGGATCATGTATCCTTGACTTGATAGACAAGTTCAAAGATTTACATTCTTCAGAGTGCATAACTGACACGCTAGATCCTAACTTCGACTGCTTGCATAACCAACTTTCAGTTTAAGGAAGCTTTATGTCTTTCCTTGCAAATTTATTTTACCTTTTCCATCTAGCATGGACATATTTTCCAATTATTGATTACTGATTGTACACAAAAAAAAGTTTCCAATAATCTTTTCCACAATAGTCCAACATAATCAAAGAAGTCACTAAAAGTAGCTGGGAAATACCAAGGAAACCTGCAGGCATGGCCGCCGCAATAATCAAACCTTCTCCCTCGACACTTATGCCACCGCTCCCCTTCCTGCGATCCAATTTTCTCTCTATTTCATAACTCTATGATACGTGCGTTGCACGTGCACACTTACTAGTGTGAAATAAAAAGAGATACATGTTGTTCGCCATCCATTGGATCCTTTAACGAGCGGTACAGATTTTGCCTCGCATCTCCTCTCCGGAGGTTGATTTAGTAGAGTTGTGGTTAACTGGGCTTATGTTGGGCTGGTAACATTATCTGCCCTGTTCAGCTCGCATCCGCAGCAAAGCGCATTCTCGGAGGATAACTAGTTGACGAGCGCTCCTTCGAGAGGCTCACAACGATCAGCGTCACTTGGCGCGCTCTCAGCCGCCTGCCATGTGTCGTGCTCTGGACGCTCCCTACGGATTTTTTTTTATTTTTCCGCACGCGTTTTCGGCTTTTTTAACGGATTTTTTTCCCTTTCGGTTCTCCACCGGTCTTACTTAGCTTTTGGATCAATTTTTTTAAAAAAAAAAACTTTTTTGCGCCAAAAAACGCGTTTTTTTGCTTCCGCGAGAGGCACGGTTTTGCTTTCGCGAGAGTCACCGGCGTGCCTCTCCGAAACGAAAAAAAATTGTTTTCTATTTTTTTCCTTCTGCGAGAGGCACGGTTTTACTTCCGCGAGAGTCACGGTTGTGCTTTCGCGAGAAAGCACAAACGCATTTTCTATTTTCTTTCCTTTCCGCGAGAGGCACGGTTTTGCTTCCGCGAGAATCACGGTTGTTGCTATCGCGAGGACACCGCCGTGCCTCTCGTAAACGTAAAAAAACATGTTTTCTATTTTTTTTTTCTTTCACTAGAGGTACGTTTGGCTTCTGCGAGAGGCATGTTTGCTTTCGCGAGAGGCACGGCCGTGCCTCCTCGAAATGCAAAAAAATGTGTTTTTTTTTTTTTTTTCTTCCGCGAGAAGCACGATTTTGCTTCCGCGAGAGGCACGGTTGTGATTTCGCGAGAGGCACGGGCGTGCCTTTTTCGGAAAGGGAGAAAACCCGTGCTCCCGGTTCGGTTTTTTCGTCCGGTTTTTTCGTGAAAAATAAGTTTGTCAAAACCTATAAACATGTGATCTAATTTTAAAGATCTCGACGCGAGGAATCCAACGATGAAAACGGTTCAAGATTTAGACGCACGGTTTAAGAGATAAAACATTTTGATTAAATGGATCTACGAAAAAAAGAAAAACTCCCATGTTACGACAAGTGACGCACATACAGCGCGCCACTTGTCGTAATCTGAGAAGGTGAGAGTGATCTTACATTGTAAGGAGTACTTCTCAATTAGTGATTTTGGCATTCTCGCCCTGAAAAAAATGCAAATCGGATTCCTTTGCGGCGGCGGGCGCAAATTGCTCGACAGCAGCGGCGTATGGTGTTGCTCGCGGAGCCGACGAGAGGTGATGGCTTCGCGAGCTGACGGCGGCGGCTCCTGCGTGAGGAGCTCATCGACGACCCCGCCGAGCGACAGTCCGACGCCCCCTCTACCAACTGCAACGGCGGTACGGCAGCCATCGGGGCTCATGTTGATTGGCCCCGCGAAACCGAACGGAGACGGCCGATGGTGGCTGATGTCGCCAAGGCAGACACATCCCCAAAGAGGATGTCGTCCCGAATCGATCGCTTGGTGTCGGGGATGCAAGGTGCAAGCAGGAGCGCGGGAATGGAAGGGTGAGAACGCTTCTCTCTGGTTGTGCTTTGTCTCGGAGCTCGCCGGTGGCGTTATCAATCAATCCACTGCCATCCTCCGTCTCTCCTCCGTGTCGCCTCTGAATCCTTAATGGACACCAAACAGCATAACTGCACACTGCAGTTCCTGCCCTGCTCTCCGTGATCTACCTCCCTGTTCAGGTATCTTATGCATGCTAACTGAACGATTGCCTAATGTTTCTCATGAATCCAGCATTCAGTTTGAAGCCTAACAATGCAGAAGATTAACTGAACATTTTCTGAGTACATTTTGCTGTGAAGCATTAAGTCATACGTGCACCAAACCAATGTTGAAAACTCCACTTCAACTGTCCATTGTTTTTGTTAGGACTTCAGAAACAAGAACCAGCCAGGTCACTCTTGTGCTAAAGATGTCTCCTAATTAAAGAAAGGATATTTCTTTAGAAAATCTGAAGAAATAACGCCTGAAGGAAAATTGCACCATGTCTCTTAGAAATATCAAGGTAATCCTTCAGAAATTTTTGTTATGTTTTCCTGTGTTTTTTTTTTCTTTCAATAATGTGGTTGCCGAGGAAGGCTTCATATGATCTTCCTCACATTTTTCGAAGCTTTATTTACTAGCGCAATGCTCTGGCAAGAGTTCAAGTATCAGATCATCTTTTCAATCTCATACCATGAATGAATGTTGGAATTTCAAAGGAATTTAATTCGTCCACATTTCTCATATACGTCTAACGTTCGTTCATCAAAATGGATGGTCGTGGCATGGCAATGTGCGCCCAATCTTCGCTTCCACACTACAACCACAAACCCAAATGTATGAATCAAGTTATGCAAATTCAACATTCGTGTTTGGTAACTTCATGTATTTACGGATATTTTAATTAATTCATTACAAAAATGAACGGGCGCGGCAACACGCGTCAACATGATCTAGTGTACTGTATAACATTTCAGCATTCAAGTAGTTGCTCACAGAAAGCAAACCATCACAATTTGCACAATTCCAACCAGCCATATAAGAACACATACAGATTTCCAGAAAGACTCGTTCAAAGCAGAACATGCAAATTGAACATGGTTTCCTTGAGAAGACAATTCAAAGCAAAACCATCAAACATGGCATCGGCGTACAACATTCAGTGCAGATTGCAAGAGAAAGCCCATAAAGAAAATTGCTGCACTGGAATTGGTTGTTGAAGCAAATTTACTTTGCCATACCTAATACTACACGTTACTGCTAGTATGTATAAACATCAGTAGCATCAGAGATTGCACAAGGGCAGAACTGCACACCATGCTATTTTCATACTCCAACGATTACAAAATAATCTCATATAGAGAATACAGAGAAAATCTATTTTTCACAGAGCCCAATATGACCAGAAACCATATACGGTGAGCAAATCATCATTTAGTCGACATAGAAATTAGTCTGCTACTTCTCTTTGTCGGCTCAACATTACCAATGTTATTATATGCTGTCAGCAGAAAAAAGAACCGAGAGAGATGAAATTCAGTTTGCATCCAAAGCTCTCTCCATTCCCCACGGCCGGAGGTCTTCCCGTCCCCAACACATGCCTCCGCCAGCAGAGCACCCGCTCTACCCATTCCTCACTGTCGAAGCTCCCCATTCCCGCCACTGGAGTTCCCCGCCAGTCAATGGTCACGGGCTCACGGCGACCCCGACGGGGCAGAGAGAGGGAGGCAGGGAGAGAGGAAAGAGATGTATCTCGACAGCACCGGTGCCCTTGCTTAGCCGCCGCCGCCCGGATCCAAATCGCCGCCACCTCCCCGATCCAGGAAGTAGGCCGACCTTCCGAGGCCAGAGTCGCGGTGGCAACGACTACCACGATCGAAGTGCAGCAGGCGCGCCGGAGTGGGGCTCAATGGTGGTGGCCTCGTGTCGAGGAGGCGGCGGAGATGGTGGCGGCACGGGAGATCGGCGGCGCTGGGCTCGCTTGGAGGCGATATGGTGGACGGGACTATGGGGACGGCGCAATTTGGGAAGATGGAAAGGACTGGAACAGAGGAAATAGCGGGATAAACATCTCCACGTTGTGGGCAGGGCCGTGCGGATCGGGGGTGCGAAGCGCTACGACGATAAGCAGACCACGGGCGTCTGCTGGCATAACATTTCATCCGAGTCGTCGATCTGGCTAACAAATTATTGGTATATTATTGGCGGTAGGATATGTTTAAGTTGATTTGATTAGAAGGTCCTGATTATCTTGTGTACAGTTTGCTGTGTGGTTTTAGGAGAACTTATGTTTGCTCTTTTAATAAAGAGCGGACGTTTGGCTCCCGGGAGCCATGGAGGCCTTTTTTTGAAAACAATTCAAAATTCAAACTTTTTGGTTTCAAAAAAATCTGAAAAAAATTGTGCAAGTAAACAAGTATGTTATGTCTATATGTGTAAAATTTCAGAATGAAAAACGTTGAAATGTGACCTGTACAAAAAAAACAAATTCATAGCATGGGAGGATGAATAGTATCATGTGTTAAAAAGCCCCAGATTTGTCTTTTTTGCACAGCCCTCATGTCAATTTATTTTGTCCTGAAAATTTACACACATGTGTGTTATGCCTTCATGTATATGTATGTTTTTTTTCAGAATTTTTTGAAATGTAGAAAATATGAAATTCGATAAAATTCAAAATTTTCAAAACCGAGCTCCATGGAGCTCGGCCTTCAAAGACAATATCCGCTTTTAATAGTAGTATAGATATAGATCCGTATGTAGTTCATATTAAAATATTCAAAACATCTTATATTTGTGAACAAAGTGAGTATAAATTAATTCAGCACCCAAATAATAGCAAACGACTTCTTAAAAAAATTGTTATACACTTAGTCAAACATAGAAATATTTGACTTTAGAAAAACTAATACATGAAACAGAGGGAGTATATTGAAATAGCTAGTATTATTCTTTCCATACATCTATAAATACGTAATCACATAGTTTACACAATCATGCAGGTGGTATATATGTGTATACACAGGCTTCAAAGGTAGGAGTATATAAGTGCTATGCCGTCGGGTAGGAAGGCTGCATGGCGAGTCCGCAGAGGTCTTGCTCGTCGGCGATGTCCCTCTCCATCCTGATGAAGCCGTTCTCGCCCCATGATGTGCCCCACGAGTTCTTCATCACCCAGTACTTGGTCCCGTCGCGAGCGACGCCGTACCCGACCGCCGCAATGCCGTGGTCGAGCTCCGTGCCACAATCGCCGGAGAGCACGCCGCCCTTGTAGAACCGGAAGAGGTTGTCCCCTCCATCGATGGCCACGGACACGGGCTGCGCGGCCACCGCTTTCTGAAGCGACGCCTCGTCATTGGCCGGCACGTCCTCGTACCCCTTGATGGACGCTGCGCGGTGGACTCCTTGTTGGAGTTGCAGTTGCCGTCGGTGCCTGTGTAGGGATAGTTGCCCTCGGTGGTCAGGCCGCCGTTGTCGATGATGAACTCAAAGGCGTTGTCCATGAGCCCGCCCTCGCAGCCCTGGTCCATGCCGTCCACATCGCAGTCCACCAGCTCCTGCTCCGACAGTGAGATCAGTTTCCCGGTCCTCAGCTTCACGATGCCTTCCATGGAGGCCACCGTGGAGAAGGCCCAGCAACACCTTGAAATATTCCATGTTACACAGGTGTTGATAGGTTAGTCACTGGTCATAAAAGGACAAGAATAATTGAATAAGATAGTGTAAACTAGTATGGTCATGTACATTGTTCTCATTTCCAATAAAACTTGAAATTTCAAAATTTCAGTCAGCGGGTATGGAAATATTTTCATTTCTCTTAACAAAAATCAGCCAAACACGAATCTGAGGCAATTCAAATATTATACGAACTTGTGACAATTTCTCTAAAAAATTGGTTATATTTCAGCTTACCTCCAGCAGAAACATTGATCATTTTGGCGAACTACAGCTAAAACGTATGAAACTTCAGTAATATCAGCGCTCCCTAGAATATTTCTAGATTCGAATTCTAGAACAGTTGACAATGGTCACGTGTAATTGTCTGAATATGAGCTTACCACATTGGCCTTGGTCTTTGATGGGAGTGACCGCGCCTTTCGTTCTCCAGTCCACAGACGTCGGGAGAGCATCGAGGCTAACGTTCGCATACCTGAACCCCGTCTTCCTGCCCTTGTTACCACCCACCGTCACCTTATACCCCGTGTGTGTAGCCCTGAATTCATCGTCGGTGATATCCGCAAACTGGTTAGCCTCGAGCAAGAACTTGTCGTTCCCTGCATTCACCAACTCAATGAACGCGACATTGGCCTTGAACACCTCTAGCCGCTGTGCTTTCTCAGCAGTGTCACTGTACACACGGCCATACTTAGCCATCCACTCCTCGTGCCTCGCGACAATGGACCGATCGTCGGTGAGGTCCCGGGCTGCAAGAGCGCTAGGCACGTAGGCGCATGCGAGGATGGCGAAGAGCAAACTTTGTGAGTAGCTAGCCATGGCTGGGCGGAGTAGAAGTTGAAGATCGAGGAGGTTGTGGTGATCTATCTTGTTTGATGATAATTGGGGGTGTAATGTGGATCATATTTATAGGGATCAGATGATTAATGGCTCGGCTGTACTGAACTGCGGGGATTTAGGTAAGGATGATAGTGATTTGCTGCGTGCCGTGAGAGGACGTACAGCAGATTAATTCTTGTTAAACAAAGGAATGAATTAGCTTGGCAGGCGACCTGAGAACAACAGGGACTAATTCTTGTTAAACAAAGGCATGGATTATTATTTCGTTCAAGAAAAACGTCTAGTTTGCTCGTTAAACAAACATGTTGATAAGGGGACTAAAATAATTACTTTAATTATCCGTTTCTTACAGTGAGTTTATGATCAGTTGTAAAATACTCAGTTAAGTACTGTTGATTATCATTATTATTTAGAAAATGTAGGATAGTGTAGGATTTATTATACCTTGCCTTGTACTTCAAGATGATCATGTACTATTATATATATGCCCACGAGGCTCAAGCAATACATCAACAATTCCACCAATCCCTCTCTATCCCTTCTAACATGGTATCAGCCTAACCGATCTAACTCTAGTCGCCGCCCGCCGCTTCCGCTCCGCGCCGCCCCCGGGGCGGTCGGTCTCCATGACCGCCGCCGGGGGCCGCGCCGCCCGTACCTAGGGTTCGTCCGCCGGTCATGTTGATCGGCTGCCATAGAGAGTCTTTTTCCCGAGCCCTTGCTCTGGGTTTTTCTCTCTCTCGCCGATCGTTTTGATCGGCGTTTCTTTTTGGTTTTCCGATGTAAGATCAGTTTGCGTCGCCCGCCGTCGTCGTCGACCCCGTGCGCCTCTACTTCAACACCGGCGCGACCGGCCGGCTCCTTCACCGATCCGGCGGACCCTCGCGGCCGTCGTCTGCGTGTCTGCCCGCCCGTAGCCCTGCGTCGGCCGTCACCGCCCTGCTCCGACCTGGACCTCTCCATCGCCACCCGCCTCCGCTGTGTCTGCACGGCGGCCCTGCGGTCTGCCTCGCCGGCCTAGTCCCCGGCTGCGTCAGGCTCGTCGGCGGCCTCGAGCTCAGGCGCCGTTGCTACGTTGGTCGCTCGGGCCTCGCTGCCCGGGCGCCGGCGCTGCTTTGGCAGCCCGGGTGTCGGTGCTGACGCGCTCGTCCGCATGTCGTCCCACGCTGTCCGTCGTCGCCGGCTTCATCTCGGACTCCGCCGCCACCCCGCCTCCATCGAGCGGCGTCCCCGACCTCGCGCGTGATCGGCTTGATCTCCCGTTCGCCGCCGCGATCCGCCTCATCTACGTCGCACGACCGACCTGGCCTGTCGGTTGCGCGCGCCCGCAGGTCCCGTGAAGACCGTCCCGAGTACAGCGCGCGTCTACGCCGATCGAGCATTGCGCTGCCGCTGCGTCTCCCCGTTGGGCCGCTGCGCCGTCTGTAACACCCCTGTGTAATAAACTCTGTGACACTCTGTTAAAACTGCCAAGTCATGCTCATTTGCAGTGCCATGTCATATGGGTTAATAATCCAATTCAAATCCACATCTGAAAATCAACTAAAATTCAAAAGTGAATTATAAAGTTGATCAAACACTGTTGGGAAAATGTTCATTAAATGGCAAATAATCCAGGAAAATTTGTAAAATCATCATCATTGAAGTTGGAGTTAGAAAAGTGACTCTAACAAGATGAAACAGCACTAAAACAGAATATTCAAATTCATTTAAATTCTTTTCAGCTTCAAATGAATTCCAAATTTGTCCAAACCACTTTTTGGTGAGAGCTAAAATGGCACTGTAATATTTGGACCAAGTTCCATATTTTACAAAACTGCTAAAGTGGCTTAATCATTTCCAAAACAGAAAAGAATTAAAGAACAAAAAAAAAAGTGAAAAACTACTGTGGACTGGGCCTAAGTGCACAGTGCACTTAGACCCAGCCCACCAGGCCGCTCCCCTCTCTCTCCGTCGTCGTGTCGGCGCGTCCCTGGCCGAGCGCGCGCTCGCCGCTGCGGCGCCGACACGGCGATGCCGCCGACACTACAGTGAGGAGGAGGGGATAAGAACGGCGCCCGTCCACTCCCCCTGGTCCTCCCCGTCATTCCTCCTTCAGCCACGCTCGCCTCGCTTCTCCTTCCCCCTCAGATCCGGGAGCAGCCGGACGCGGCCGCCGCCGCTCGACGCCATGCTCGCGGCTACCGGCCTCGCATCGCCTCGTCGAGATGTCCCTCGCCTCCGCCGTGGTCGACCGCGTCGCCTGAAGCTCTCTGGTGGAGCAGGGGAGCTCCACAGGCGTCGTTTTTCTCCGCCCCCTTTGCTTCGGTCGCCGGCGCCTCTCCGTCGATCCCCGGCGCAGCAGCTACTAAACCACTCGCCGGGCCTACGTGTGAGCCTGCACGGTGAGCTTCTCCCCTCCTCTCTCTCGCTGCGCCATAGGAACCGCCGTAGCTAGCCGCCACCGTAGTCGTGCTTTGGCCGCCGCCGACGAGCTCGTGCTCGTGGCCATGGCCGCTTCCGTGCTTGGCTAAGCACCGCGCTGTGCTCCTGGCAACCCCGGGAGTCGAACACGCACTCGCACGTACCCCCTCGAGCCGCGCAGCCGCGATCCCGTCCAGACCCCGAACTCCGGCGCCGCCCGCGAGCTCACCGTCGACGGCTCCGGTAGATTCCGGCGACGAGACCACTCCCACGCGACGGGCGAGTCCCCTGGCTTTCGAACGCACCCAAGCCCGGCTCGAACCGAGCCCTATAGCTCGATTCCGGCCAACTCCGGCGACGCGCCGCCGTGCGATTTGGTCGCCGGCGACCAGCCGCCGGCCCCGCTGACGTGGCACAGGCGGGGCCCACCCCTGGGGCACTGACCCGTGGGCCCCAGGGGCCCGACCGGCCAGCTGACCGGTCAGCCCTGCTGACTGGACCGGCCCAGTCGCTGACACGTGGGCCCCACCTCCCTGATTAATTAGTTAAAACAAATTAGAAATAAAAATAAACTAATTAACCTAATGTCTCACTGACATGTGGGGTCCACCCCCTAATTAATCCTGGTAATTAAACTGAATCACTGATTAAAGAAATAGAGGCTGACATGTGGGTCCCACTGGACCCACATGTCAGGTTTGACTGGTCAACCGTCCTGTTGACTTGCTGACGTCAGCAGCGCGTCATGCTGACGTCATAATTCATTTCTGTTAAATAAAATAATTCCAGAAATTCAAATAATCTTTAAAAATTAATAACTTTTAAACCGTAGCTCGGATCGAAAAAGTTAAAACATGAAAGTTGCTCAGAACGACGAGACGAGTCTGATCGTGCCGTCTGTTTCTCCATCGGAACCTCCTACGTAGAAGAACTCGTAACTCCGGACCCGAATCCGACAGATGAATAGTGCACACACGTCGGATATTAAATCCTAGAATAATTCTAAAATTAACTAAAATGACTTAGATGCATATTCAGGCAACCCTGCACTGCATCATAGCATCACACGCACCGTGTTGCATTTGTTTGCATTATGTTTACCTGTTTCTTCCCCCTCTTCTCTCTCGGTAGCCCCCGACGTTGACGTAGCTCCCGAGGCAGACGCCGCACAGGAGTACGACTACGTCCCCGACGATACTACTGAAGACCTTGCCCTTGCCCCCGAGCAAACAGGCAAGCACCCCCATTTTGAGCATTCCGATATCGCCTACTCTCTCCCCTCTTATGCTTGCACTAGATGTTACTGCTGCTATTACTATCCTACTCTGTTGCATAGCCTGTTTACTTGTAACCTACTTTTGATACATACCTGTTATCCTAAACTGTTTAGCATAGGATGGGTAGAGCCATATCAGAGACCCACTTGTCCCGACCGCCCCACTGGATACTCGGAAGACCCGTTTTACGGGATTGAAGATCAGTCCAGGGCACCGCACATCACTTTCCCCCCCTTAAGTGCTCGACACTACTGGGTCACCATCGGGTGCCGAGGGTGATACCTCGTTAGCACTTCTGATGTTAACCTTGTAGGTTAGTTACTCGGTCGTGGTAAGCGAGGGTGATTCCTCCTACACCACCCCCGATAACGACATCGTCGCGCAACCTCTCAAGTGTGGACCTCGAGGGTGATGCCTCCTTCGTTCACCTTGATGACAACATCGAGCGGGAATTCCATCGAGGGTGATTCCTCAGGGTTCCCTTCGGTGTCAGACACACAGTTACCTTGGATATTATGACTTGCACTAAACTATGATACTAAAGACGGGTCGGCCCTGAGGGGTACCCGCGCGAGCTTAACGCGAAGTGATGTGGAGTCGGGTTGACCTGGATGGTGCCCGCGAGATAACTATGAGGCGTGGCCGGGCATTCTTAGCCCTTGCCGCAAGTCCTCGAGACGGGGCGACGGGGTCACATCGATCGTGAGTCTCTGCTCGTTTCCGCGCGCTCCTAATCCACTACGGTTTGGATATTTGATCCGAGGGGCCTCTGGCCCGATAGCACTAACCATCACGTGGGCATAGTATGGGCGTTCTGCGTCGTATACTTCAGCCGGAGCTTAATGGATGTCAGCGACTGATGCGGCACACGCTGGGTTGGACTGGGAACGCAACCGCGCTTGTATAAGGGGTTGCTAGGTCTGCTCACCGGCGGTGCACGTAACGTGCAGGAGTTCCCGGGGCGATGGCCCAAGACCCCTGGGGGCATAGGTTAGTCCGGCGTGCTGACCTCTCTGTTAGGTATTTGGTCGGGTTGCGGCGTGTTGCTTGGCCGAGGCCAGGCATGACCCAGAAAAGTGTGTCCGGCCGGACTTAAGCGAGCGTGGTGGGTAAGTTGGTGCACCCCTGCAGGGAAGAAACTTCTATCGATAGCCTGTCCAACGGTAACGGACACTCGGAGTTGTATCCCGATCGGTACAACTAGAACATGTGATGAGAATTGGATAGTACGGCTCTGGGATTGCTTTCTCGCAGGGAGTCGAGAAAGGATCTCAGGTCGAGGTTGATGATATTACTACTACTACTTTACATTATGTTCATCTGCTCTCTCCTGATGCTGCAAGACTGTCGAAGATTGTTGAAGATGCTAGTCTTCGATAGGACTAGGCTTTCCCCCTCTACTCTGGCATTTCTGCAGCCCAGTCCACATATACAGCCATTCCTTTGACAATGATGCATATGTAGTGTAGATCCTTGCTTGCTGAGTACTTCGGATGAGTACTCACGTTTGCTTTATTTTCTTTTTCCCCCATATTTCTTTTGATGCCACCAGACGACGGAGCCCCTGAGCCAGAAGCCCCAGCCGACGACCAGTACTACTATCCGCCTGGCGAGTACTACTACTACGAGGAGCCGTTCGACGACCAGGAGTAGGATCGGAGGGTCCAGGGCAGGAGGCCTACGCCTTTCGATCGTAGTTTTTATTTTTACCCCGCCTCTGTGAAGGCTTATCTCTCTCTCTGTAATATATCTGTACTCAGATATCTAATGCTTCCGCTGACGCTTGTATGTCATCGAGCTTGTATTCGAGCCCTCGAGGCCCTGGCTTGTAATATTAAGCTTGTATGACTTTATTTTATGTTTTAGAGTTGTGTTGTGATATCTTCAAGTGAGTCCTTAGGCTTGATCGTGCGCATTTGCGTGTATGATTAGTGCACGATTAAGCCGGGGTCGTCACAGGTTGGTATCAGAGCCGACTGCCTCTAGGAATCCCCCTTTCCAATTCCTTGGCCGAAGTTGAGTCTAGAAATCGAAAACTGTTTTACTAACTTGGCTGTGTGGCTTACGGGCCCACGTCGCCAACTGGGTGGTATTAGGATCTTTTATTCCTCGATCTTTACTCTGGGATTCTAATCTCTCATCTATTCGGGTTTAATAAAATTTACTAACACCGACATTTAGGATCTCGTTAATTCTATCCACCCGGAGAACTGGATTCAGTGCGATTTCCATGTCATTGATCTGATTAGTCTGATAATCATTTCCTTTCCATTGTTTTGTTTAACCTTTCCTTTTGAGATCGGTTATATTTCTCAATGTCTTACGACAATCCTGAACTTCTTATTTCAGATGGATCGACTGTTTCCCCCTCGTCCTACGACGCAGCTCGTGCTTCGCACCTGTGCTCGAGACGTCCCTGGGTTTCCAGCTGTTCTGATCGCCCTCTTGATCAGGCTGGGATACCGCTGGTGCCCCGAGTACATGGTCTATGAGGTTTATCGTGAGTTCAACCAGGAGCAGTACTATGCTGATGTTCGCATCTATGATCAGCAGGATAACTCTGACACTGAGCTTCACCGATTTCACGGGATCGGCGTGACGATTGAGATGGCAGTACATGATGCCGCCTACTCTGCTGTCGCACGTCTCCGAGGAGAGCACAGTGCTAACTTGGATGATACTGTGTTTCGGTACATTCCGTATGCACCTGTTGGAGATGCTACTGGATTTTACACAGCTATCTGTGCCCCGTACGAGCCTCGTCGCTATGATCAGCGAGTTCTGATCCACTATGCTCAGGCTCTGGATCGCACTGTTCGTGCACTTGCTGTCGAGTTGTTTGCCACTCGAGCATGCTACTACGAGGCTATGACACAGTTGCTACCAGCTGTTCGTGCAGGGATGCATCCGGAGTACATTCTTTACCCGAGCAGGACTGAGATGCCATCAGGGATCGTCTGGCCTGCTGTGGGAGGTCACACGCCTGCACGTGGACCTCTTCTTTCTTCTCGAGACCGAGTTCTGCATCAGAGTGCCCATGGAGCGCAGGATCCTTCTGCGACGAACGTCCATCGTCCGCACTTGCAGTTACCCCGTTTCAGTGGTTTTCTCCGACGCTGATGTAGCCCTTGCTATGTCCCGTTGTGTACTTCCTTACCGCGTGCCTGCGCGCCGCCTAGCATGTCTAGCTTTTCAATTTGCGCCGTTATGCTGCCCGAATGTAATCGACTATGTATGGATCTGTACGTCTTAATGACTACTTCTAGCATCTATTGCACTCTTTCAATAATGTCGAGTTACCTCATGTTTATTGTTAAACACTTGCATAAGCTATCGCTGAAATACCCCTGTTGGAATAGCAGGATGGCTGACAACAACCCGCCACCGCCGCCACCACCTGATTACATGGCAGCGATGATGCAACAATTTGAACTCAACCGCCAGTTTATGACGGGAATTATGCAGCAGTTCCCTCGTCCTGATGCTAATCAGCAGCCTTTCTCCATCACTTTGCCAGAATTTATGCGGCTCAGCCCATCCTTCTTCCGCAACACAGTCAACCCATTGGATGCCGATGACTGGCTGCGTGACATCTCCCATGAGATGGAGTCTGCTAGTGTCGCCGAAATTAACTATGTCACTTTTGCGACATATCTTCTTAAGGGTCCCGCAGCCCAATGGTGGGCCACTCACCGACAGACTCTGCCGCCTGGTACTGTCGTCACTTGGGCAGAGTTCAAGATTGCATTCCGTGCCCGCTACATTCCTCAAGCTGTCATAGCTCGGAAGAAGGCCAAGTTCCGTAATCTTGTTCAGGGCAACAAGACTGTGGAAGTCTATCAGCGCGAGTTTCTAGACTTATCTCGTTACGCTGAAGAGGACATTCCTACTGATGAACGCAGACAGGAGAAGTTTTGTGAAGGACTGCACCATGACATTCAGTTAGCCCTTCTTGTTCAAGATTATCCTGATTTCGCCACCTTGGTGAATAAAGCTATCATGGTTGAAACTGGACTGAAGAAGCATAAAGAAGCGTCCAGACGCACTCGTGAGTCGGGCTCATCTTCGGGCTCGTCTTCCCAGAAGCGACGCATCTGGTTCCCCAAAGGCATGTTCCGTTCAGCAGCTCCTGCGAACAGACCTTCTTATGCTGCACCACGTCTGCCACCTCCACCACCGAGACAGCCCCTGCCAGCTCCAGCACCTCGAGCTCCAGCACCTCGTCCTGACAGCGGACTATGCTTCAAGTGTGGCAAGCCAGGTCACCGTGCTAGAGACTGTTCTCAAAATCAGAATCAACTAGCTCTTCCTTCTGCTGGACGTGGAATTGGCCGTGGTATTCCTCAGCAGCGCAACAATAATGCCAGACCTTCTTACGGTCGTGGGCAGTACTACCACGTCAACATGTCTGAAGCTCCAGATCAACCAGATACTGTGATGGGTACACTTCTCGTTAATTCAGTACCAGCATCTATTTTATTTGATTCAGGAGCATCGCATTCCTTCATGTCAGAACATTTTGCACGCATGCATGACATTAAATGCGAATACATGAACACACCCTTATTGGTACACACCCCCGCGGGTGGTTGCCGAACCTTTACAGTTAGCTATAATGTTCCCGTTGAAATCGAAGAGTTGGAGTTCAGTGCGTCTCCCATTATTCTGAAATCGTCCAAGATTGACCTTATTCTGGGAATGGATTGGTTGAAGGCCCACTATGCCTCAATCAATTGTGCCACCAAAGTTGTTCACCTCTTGCACCCCTCGAATGAGATGGTGAATTACCATGCTCATATCACTCAGAACGCCGAGGCTCAAATTTATGCCTTGAATGCGTTGAATGCTTCTCCGCTTGATGGGATTGAGACTATCCCAGTTGTCTGTGACTTCCCGGATGTTTTTCCAGAAGAACTTCCAGGAATACCCCCTGCTAGAGCTGTCGAGTTCGTCATCGACTTGAAGCCTGGCACCACTCCTATTGCGAAGCGTCCTTACAAGATGCCTCCGCACCACCTCATCGAGCTTAAGGAGGAAATTGATAAATCTTTAAGGAAGGGTTTCATCCGCCCTAGTTCCTCTGCTTGGGGAGCACCTTCTCTCTTTGTTAAGAAGGATGGAACTAACCGTCTGGTTCAAGATTATCGTCCTATCAACCAGGCAACCATTCAGAATAAATATCCGCTTCCCCGGATCAATGATTTATATGACCAACTCGCTGGATCTTCGGTGTTCTCTAAACTCGACTTGAGGTTGGGTTATCACCAGATCCGTGTCCGCGAAGAGGATATTCCCAAGACTGCATTCGTTACTCGTTATGGCTCATACGAGTACACCGTCATGTCATTTGGTCTGACGAATGCTCCCGCTACCTTCTCCCGCTTAATGAATTATACATTCATGGACTACCTCGACAAGTTCGTCGTGGTATATCTAGATGATATTCTGGTTTATTCGAAGAACAAAGAAGAACATGCCGAACATCTTCGTCTTGTTCTGGAGAGACTTCGAGAGCACCAATTATATGCCAAGTTCTCTAAATGCGAATTCTGGCTTCCTGAAGTGACCTACCTTGGACATGTGATTTCCAAGGACGGTATTGCCGTTAACCCGGAGCGTGTTCAGGCTATCCTTGACTGGACTCCTCCGAAGAATGCCAAGCAGGTCCGAAGCTTTCTCGGTCTAGCCAGCTATTGTCGCCGATTCGTCGAGAACTTCTCCAAGATCGCCAAGCCCCTGACTAATCTGCTCTGGGTCACTGACCCGTGGGTCCCAGGGGCCCGGCCGGCCAGTTGACCAGTCAGCCTTGCTGACTGGACCGGCCCAGCCGCTGACAGGCGGGCCCCACCTTCCTGTTTAATTAGTTAAAACAAATTAGAAATAAAAATAAACTAATTAACCTAATGTCTCACTGACATGTGGGGTCCACCCCCCTAATTAATCCTGGTAATTAAACTAATTCACTGGATAAAGAAACAGAGGCTGACATGTGGGTCCCACTGGACCCACATGTCAGGTTTGACTGGTCAACCGTCCTGTTGACTTGCTGACGTCAGCAGCGCGTCATGCTGACATCATAATTCATTTTCTGTTAAATAAAATAATTCCAGAAATTCAAATAATCTTTAAAAATTAATAACTTTTAAACCGTAGCTCGGATCGAAAAAGTTAAAACATGAAAGTTGCTCAGAACGACGAGACGAGTCTGATCGTGCCGTCTGTTTCTCCATCGGAACCTCCTACGTAGAAGAACTCGTAACTCCGGACCCGAATCCGACAGATGAATAGTGCACACACGTCGGATATTAAATCCTAGAATAATTCTAAAATTAACTAAAATGACTTAGATGCATATTCAGGCAACCCTGCACTGCATCATAGCATCACACGCACCGTGTTGCATTTGTTTGCATTATGTTTACCTGTTTCTTCCCCCTCTTCTCTCTCGGTAGCCCCCGACGTTGACGTAGCTCCCGAGGCAGACGCCGCACAGGAGTACGACTACGTCCCCGACGATACTACTGAAGACCTTGCCCTTGCCCCCGAGCAAACAGGCAAGCACCCCCATTTTGAGCATTCCGATATCGCCTACTCTCTCCCCTCTTATGCTTGCACTAGATGTTACTGCTGCTATTACTATCCTACTCTGTTGCATAGCCTGTTTACTTGTAACCTACTTTTGATACATACCTGTTATCCTAAACTGTTTAGCATAGGATGGGTAGAGCCATATCAGAGACCCACTTGTCCCGACCGCCCCGCTGGATACTCGGAAGACCCGTTTTACGGGATTGAAGATCAGTCCAGGGCACCGCACATCACTTTCCCCCCCTTAAGTGCTCGACACTACTGGGTCACCATCGGGTGCCGAGGGTGATACCTCGTTAGCACTTCTGATGTTAACCTTGTAGGTTAGTTACTCAGTCATGGTAAGCGAGGGTGATTCCTCCTACACCACCCCCGATAACGACATCGTCGCGCAACCTCTCAAGTGTGGACCTCGAGGGTGATGCCTCCTTCGTTCACCTTGATGACAACATCGAGCGGGAATTCCATCGAGGGTGATTCCTCAGGGTTCCCTTCGGTGTCAGACACACAGTTACCTTGGATATTATGACTTGCACTAAACTATGATACTAAAGACGGGTCGGCCCTGAGGGGTACCCGCGCGAGCTTAACGCGAAGTGATGTGGAGTCGGGTTGACCTGGATGGTGCCCGCGAGATAACTACGAGGCGTGGCCGGGCATTCTTAGCCCTTGCCGCAAGTCCTCGAGACGGGGCGACGGGGTCACATCGATCGTGAGTCTCTGCTCGTTTCCGCGCGCTCCTAATCCACTACGGTTTGGATATTTGATCCGAGGGGCCTCTGGCCCGATAGCACTAACCATCACGTGGGCATAGTATGGGCGTTCTGCGTCGTACACATCAGCCGAAGCTTGTTTGACGTCAGTAAGGAGCGGCGCACGCCGAGTTGGACTGGTAATGCAACCGCGCTTGTATAAGGGGTTGCTAGGTCTGCTCTCGGTGGCCCCGTAACGTGTAGGAGTTCCCGGGGCGATGGCCCAAGACCCCTGGGGGCATAGGTTTAGTCCGGCGTGCTGACCTCTCTTATAAGCCTAGGTCGGGTTGCGGCGTGTTGCTTAGCCGAGGCCGGGCATGACCCAGAAAAGTGTGTCCGGCCAGAGTTAAGTGAGCGTGGTGGGTAAGTTGGTGCACCCCTGCAGGGAAGAAACTTCTATCGATAGCCTGTCCTACGGTAACGGACACTCGGAGTTGTATCCCGATCGGTACAACTAGAACATGTGGTGAGAACTGGATAGTACGGCTCTGGGATTGCTTTCTCGCAGGGAGTCGAGAAAGGATCTCAGGTCGAGGTTGATGATATTACTACTACTACTTTACATTATGTTCATCTGCTCTCTCCTGATGCTGCAAGACTGTCGAAGATTGTTGAAGATGCTAGTCTTCGATAGGACTAGGCTTTCCCCCTCTACTCTGGCATTTCTGCAGCCCAGTCCACATATACAGCCATTCCTTTGACAATGGTGCATATGTAGTGTAGATCCTTGCTTGCTGAGTACTTCGGATGAGTACTCACGTTTGCTTTATTTTCTTTTTCCCCCATTTTCCATTTGATGCCACCAGACGACGGAGCCCCTGAGCCAGAAGCCCCAGCCGACGACCAGTACTACTATCCGCCTGGCGAGTACTACTACTACGAAGAGCCGTTCGACGACCAGGAGTAGGATCGGAGGGTCCAGGGCAGGAGGCCTACGCCTTTCGATCGTAGTTTTTATTTTTACCCCGCCTCTGTGAAGGCTTATCTCTCTCTCTGTAATATATCTGTACTCAGATATCTAATGCTTCCGCTGACGCTTGTATGCCATCGAGCTTGTATTCGAGCCCTCGAGGCCCTGGCTTGTAATATTAAGCTTGTATGACTTTATTTTTATGTTTTAGAGTTGTGTTGTGATATCTTCAAGTGAGTCCTTAGGCTTGATCGTGCGCATTTGCGTGTATGATTAGTGCACGATTAAGCCGGGGTCGTCACACCGTCGCACCGTGATTCTCCTTGCAGCTGTACCGCTCGAGCGTCGCCGCTGCGTCGCCCCTTCAGGTCGTAGTGGTGCGACCTGCGGTCCTCGCCGCCGCCCTGAGACCGTCCTCGCGGTTGCACCAACCCGTGCTCAGCCGTTGCGCCGCCCCTTCGGGCCATAGCGCCGCGGCCCACGGTCCCCGTAGCCGCCCCGAGGTCTTCCCGCTGTCGCCCCGACCCGCCTGCTGTCGCCGCATCGCCCCTTCGGGTCGTGGCGCCGCGGCCCGTGGTCCACCGCTGTCCCCGCGCGTCGACTTCCCGTGGTATGCACCACGCCGCCTCCCTTGGCGCGGAAATGCCACCGTCCGCGCCGGTCTTCATCATGCTATCGGGTTCCTCGCCTACTTCGAGCATCGCCGCCGTGCTCCTAATAACCTAGCCGCCGCCGCCGACGCCGTCAGGCCGCCGCCGTGCTCTTCTTCAGCCGCCGCCGCCGCCCATCCACCCCTTCGTCTTCGTCCAGCACCAGCCCATCGCCAGCGTCACCGTCATCTTCTGATACGTCTCCAACGTATCTATAATTTTTGCTTGTTCCATGCTGTTATATTATCATTCTTGAATGTTTTACAATCATTTTATAGCAACTTTATATCATTTTTTGGAATTAACCTATTGACATAGTGCCCAGTGCCAGTTGTTGTTTTTTGCTTGTTTTTTACTTCGCAGAAAATCAATACCAAACGGAGTCCAAACGCAGCGAAACTTTTTGGAGAATTTTTCTGGACTAGAAGACACCTGTTGGGCCAAAGAAGTACCAGAGGGGGGCTCCGAGGGGAGCACAACCCATCAAGGCGTGCCTGGGGGCCCAGGCGGGTCCAGGTGGATTGTGCCCACCTCGGTGGCCTCCTGCACCGCCTCTTCGCCCTATAAATACCCAAATATTCAAAAAACCCTAGGGGAGTCGACAAAACACAATTTCAGCTGCCGCAAGTTCCAGAACCACGAGATCCAATCTAGACACCATCACGGAGGGGTTCATCATCCTCATTGGTGCCTCTCCGATGATGCGTGAGTAGTTCATTGTAGACCTACGGGTCCATAGGCAGTAGCTAGATGGCTTCTTCTCTCTTTTTTGATTCTCAATACAATGGTCTCTTGGAGATCTATTTGATGTAACTCTTTTTGCGGTGTGTTTGTTAGGAACCGATGAACTTTGAGTTTATGATCAGATCTATATCCATGAAAGTTATTTGAGTTCTTTGATCTCTTTTATGCATGATTACTTATAACCTCGTATTTCTTCTTCGAATCTTTGGTTTAGTTATGCCAACTAGATCGATTTTTCTAGCCATGGGAAGAGGTGCTTTGTGATGGGTTCTATCGTGCGGTGTTCTTTCCCAGTGACAGAAGGGGTAGCAAGACACGCATGTATCGTTGCTATTAAGGATAACAAGATGGGGGCTATTCCTACATGAATAGATCTCGTTTACATCATGTCATCGTTCTTATTGCATTACTCCGTTTCTCCATGAACTTAATACACTAGATGCATGCTGGATAGCGGTCGATGTATGGAGTAATAGTAGTAGATGCAGGCAGGAGTCGGTCTACTAATCTTGGACGTGATGCCTATATAATGATCATTGCCTGGATATCGTCATAATTATTTGATGTTCTATCAATTGCCCAATAGTAATTTGTTTACCCACCGTATGCTATTTTCTTGAGAGAAGTCACTAGTGAAATCTACGGCCCCCAGGTCTATTCTTTATCATATTTGCTTTGAGATATATTTTTGTTTGCTTTTATTTCTAGATCTATTATTCCAAAAACCCCAAAATACCTTGCTGCATTTTTTTGTTATTTATTTTATTTTGTGTTTTATCGAGATCTATTTATCCAATCTATCACAATTTTTACCCCGTCCACGTGACAATTTCTGGCACCGTTATCCGTAGAGGGATTGACAACCCCTCCTAATTGTCGGGTTGCAAGTATTTGTTATTTGTGTGCAGGTATCGTTTATGTAATGTTGCTTGGTTCTCCTACTGGATTGATACCTTGGTTTCATAACTGAGTGAAATACCTACCGTAGCTTGATAACCCACAAGTATAGGGGATCGCAACAGTTTCCGATGGTAGAGTATTCAACCCAAATTTATAGATTCGACACAAGGGGAGCCAAAGAATATTTGTAAGTATTAGCAGCTGAGTTGTCAATTCAACCACACCTGGAGATTAATTATCTACAGCAAAGTGATCAGTAGCAAAGTAGTATGACAGTTTTGATAGTAGTAGCAACAGCAATAGTAACGGTAACAATGATAGCAGTGATTTTGTAGCAAGTGCAACAGTAACAGTAGCAGCAGTAACTTAGCAAGAACAATATGTAGGAAAATCGTAGGCATTGGATCGGCGAATTGTTGGATGATATTCATCATGTGACAGTTATAACCTAGGGCGATACGGCACTAGCTCCAGTTCATAAATATAATATAGGCATGTATTCCGTAAATAGTCATACGTGCTTATGGAAAGAACTTGTATGACATCTTTTGTCCTACCCTCCCGTGGCAGCGGGGTCCTATTGGAAACTAAGGGATATTAAGGCCTCCTTTTAATAGAGAACCGGAACAAAGCATTAACACACGGTGAATACATGAACTCCTCAAACTACGGTCATCACCGAAAAGTGTCCCGACTATTGTCACTCCGGGGTTGCCGGATCATAACACGTAGTAGGTGACTATAACTGGCAAGATCGGATCTAGAACATACATATAATGGTGATAACATAAACAGTTCAGATCTGAAATCATGGCACCCGGGCCCAAAGTGACAAGCATTAAGCATGGCAAAGTCATAGCAACATCAGTCTTAGAACATAATGGATACTAGGGATCAAGCCCTAACAAAACTAACTCGATTACATGATGAATCTCATCCAACTCCTCACCGACCAGCGAGCCTATGAAGGAATTACTCACTCCCGGTGGGGAGCATCATGGAATTGGCGATGGAGAAGGGTTGGTGATGACGAAGATCGAAGATCCCCCTCTCCGGAGCCCCAAACGGACTCCAGATCTGGCCTCCCGATGAAGAATAGGAGATGGCGGCGGCTCCGTCTCGTGGAACACGATAATTCTTTCTCCCTGATTTTTTTCTGGAAATATGTGATTTTATAGCATCGGTTTCAGGGTCTGCGGGGCCACCAGGTGGGGACAACCCACCTGGGCGCGCTCTAGTGGGTTGTGCCCACCTAGGTGCCCCCCTCCGGTGGTTCTTGGCTCCTGATATTCTCTTTTATTGTATAAAAAATCCTCGCAAAGTTTCGTTCCATTCCGAGAACTTTTATTTCTGCACAAAAACAACACCATGGTAGTTCTGCTGAAAACAGCGTCAGTCCGGGTTAGTTTCATTCAAATCATGCAAATTAGAGTCCAAAACAAGAGGAAAAGCCTTAGGAAAAGTAGATACGACGGAGACGTATCAACTCCCCCAAGCTTAAACCTTTGCTTGTCCTCAAGCAATTCAGTTGATAAACTGAAAGTGAAAAAGAAAAACTTTTACGAACTCTTTTGCTCTTGTTTGCATAAATAAGCTTAAACAGCACCCAGGTTTTCAGCCAATATTATAACTAACCATGTCGACAATAACTCTTAAAAATTATATTAAGTCATATCAATGACATAATCAACTAGCGAGCAATAATAAGATATCTCAAACAGCAACACGTTGTCAAAACAACCATGATATAATATGACAATAGTGGTATCTCGCTAGCCCTTTCTAAGACCGCAAAACATAAATGCAGAGCACCTCCAAAGTTCAAGTAGCGACTAAACATTGTAATTCATGGTAGGAAAGATCCAGTCATGATGCACCCAACATTAGCTACACACAATGCATAAGCATGACAGCAGTGCTCTCAGGTTCTGGCGCTTATTTGAGAAGGTGATGACACAACATAAAAATAAATAGATAGTCCCTTCGCAGAGGGAAGCAGTGATCTGCAGAGGTGCCAGGGCTCAAGTTTTTAAAATAGAGGTTAAATAAAATTTTGAGGCATGCACCCTTCTTGTTTACTTTGCGACCATCAGTTATCAGTATCTTCCATGCTAAACACATTAGTGGCGGTTCCCAAGCGATAAAAGTAAAGATTTACTCCCCCTCCACCAACAAACACACTCCACGGCTAGCCGAATCCACGGGTACCGTCCATACCAACATCAGTCCTGGGGGAGTTTTGTTTAATTATTTGCAATTTTTGAATCCGGGACTGGGAATCCCTATTACCGCCCCTTTCTCGTGCAATGCTGAGTGAATAAACACTCATCCTGAGAATAACCCGCTTAGCATGGAAGATACCGACTACCTCCTGTCGCTCTATGAACAATCCAGGCACACAAAAAGGATATTTATTTGAAGTTTTTAGAGGTGGCACATGCAAATTTACTTAGGACGGCAGGGTAATACCGCATATAGGTAGGTATGGTGGACTCATCTGGAATAACTTGGGTTCAAGGTTTTTGATGTACAAGCAGAATTCCCACTTAGTACAGGCGAAGGCTAGCAATTAGGTTGAGAAGCGGCTAGCTAGAGAGCAACAACGGTCATGAACATGCATTACGCATAAGTAACATTGGATACTAGCATGAGTAGGATATGAACACCATGAACATAAATATCATAAAGGCTATGTTGGTTTTGATTCAACTACATGCATGAACATGTGCCAAGTCAAGCCACTCGAACATTCAGAGGAGGATACCATATCATCATACTACATCACAATCATTTTAACGCAATGTTGACATCCAAGATAAATCATTATCCACTCCTAGCTACTTATGCATGGCATGAGAAACTATAATCTCTAATTGTCATTGCAAACATGTTTAATCATAATGGGCTGAATCATGGATACTCGGTTAAACATATTCACAAAAACAGAACAAGTCGAGTTCATACCCGTTTCTCTCTGCCACGGCCAGTTCATCGAATATCATCATTATTGCCTTTCACTTGCACGACCGAACGATGTGAAAATGATAATAGTGCAAGAGTGCCGTGGACTAAGTTGGAATCTGCAAACATTTTATTCAAAATGAGAAGACAACATAAATTGGGCTCTTTGTTAGATTAACAATAATGCATATGAGAGCCACTCAACATTTTCATCGTGGTCTTCTCCATGGTATGACTCAATAAAAGAAAAGAAGTTCAGAGAAACACACTGAAATATTTTTGGAGTTTTTGGTTTTCTGAAAGAAAGCAAATAAAAGGGGAAAAACAAAAATGATAAAACTATTTACAAGGGAAAGCTCCCAACAAGCAAAAGAAGAACAAGGAAATCTTTTTGAGTTTTCTTTTTAGTACTACAACAATTTAAACTAGGAAGAAAAATAAAAAAGAAGCAAGAAATATATTTTTGGATTTTCTCAAAGTTTTTCAAACACACAAGAAGAAAGCAAGAAAATAATTCTAACATGGATAATACAATGAAAAAGTGTGGACACCGACAACTGAAATGAAATATGTAAACATGAATGTAATGTCGGTGGAAATACGTACTCCCCCAAGCTTAGGCTTTTGGCCTAACTTGGTAATCTTCAGTAGCCTGCATAATGGTCGGAGTGATAACTCACGGAGGCTCTTGGTGCGGATGCAGCCTGTCGTGCGGCCACCACTGCCGCGTTATAAGCTCGGGTCTCGCTCTCGAGAACATAGTATCTTCCCCTACTGTGAACATTAAAGAGAGCAGGTGCAGGCAAATATGTGTCCACAACAGAATCCTTATTAAACAGCAATTTATAAGTGAAATTATGGGGTTCACCTCTAAGGATTTTATGACATTTCATAGCTTCAAAGTCTAGGTACTGCGTGGGTAAAATAGGATCATAGACCAAAGGTGAAACCCCCAGCTCTCTTGCTAAGCGTGTGGCATAAATTCCACCATAAAAATATCCACTACCAGCGTTGTGTTGCAACCTACGTGCAACAATCGCTCCAAGATTATAACTTTTGTCACCGGTGAGAGCGGTGCGAATGAGGCTCAAGTCTGGAGCACAAAGTGTACTGCAATCTTGTTTGCCTACAATGCATTTTCCATTGAATAATGCGAAATACTGGATTGCGGGAAAATGAATGCTCTTTATTCTACCTTGTGTCACTCCCCTATTTTCAGCATAACAAAGACTAGTCAAGAATATCTCAAACTCAGACCTTGGTGGTTCATCAAGCGAACCCCAAAATGGGATTTTACAGTGGTGAGCAAATCTCTCTAAAGAAATGGTAAATGGATTTTCATATAATTTAAATGACACCCTAGACTCACGGGGATGGAATTTAAATCCTTTGACAAATGATTCAGTGAGAGTGAGGTGTTGGTTGCACTTATCTGAAATGTAAGGACCGAGCTCGGCATTGTGAACATATTGCTCAAATTCTTCCTTAATGCCCACGCTCACCATATAATCATCGCATGGCCATAAGCATGTTTTGGTGGCGGCATCTCGTATAGAACTTTCACTTGGCTCAACATAAGACCGACGAGCGGAGCTGCTACTAGAAGATGCCTCCGAGGACCTCCGCCTCGAAGAACTCCTTCCAAGGAAGTTCATAATATTCGCGTACAATTTTCTGAAAAATTTCGTGTCACAAATTTTTGTCAACAAAACTTTGTAAGATTGAAAACAACTATTCATAGAGATGCATAGAGGCCATAACAAGCATTCAAACTACTTAGAACTCTAAGAATTCAACATGCAAGCACATCTACAGCAGCACTAAGAGTAGCTAATTATTCACAATATAAACCACTAAAGCAAAAACTAATTGGACAAACGGAGGAGTCACATACCAAGTAACAATCCCCCGAAACAGTTTCGAAAACGGAGCTTCGAGCAAAGAGATCAAAATCCGCGGGTTTGAGAGCAAGAACACGAGAGCAAGAGCAATGGTGAATTTTTTCTGGAGGTAGGTGATGATGTAGGATGAAGAGATAAGTGAGGGGGACCACAACCCACCAGGGCGCGCCTGGGGGTCCTGGCGCGCCCAGGTAGGTTGTGCCCACCTGGTACACCTCCCTCTGATATTATTTGCACCAAAAATTCTTAAATATTCAGAAAGAAATCGTATTAAATTTTCAGAGTATTCTAAGAACTTTTATTTTTGGGTCATTTTTTTATTGCACGGAAAACTCAGAAAACAAACAAAACATGGCATTTTATTTTATTTAGCTAATAAAAACATAAAACAAAAGATTGGGACAGAAGGTAGTGCTTACTAAATTCATCAACTTCATACCTCTCAAAAATGATCCATTAATAAGGTTGATCAGGTCTTATTAACAACCACTTTCAATTAGCATGAAACCGAAGAACTTTCGTAAAACACTAAGTTACCTCAATGGGGATATGAATGTCCCCAACAATAAGCGTTTCATATTTCTTTTTTACAGTAGGTAGAGGTAGTTGAAAACTTCCAATAGTGATTGTCGGAGATTTTTCAATAACATTAATACCATTCACTTGGAATTGTTTCTTCGGAAAGTGCACCGTATGCTCATTACCAATAATACGAAAAGTGACCTTGCTTTTATTGCAATCAATAATAGCCCCTGCAGTATTCAAAAAGGGTCTACCAAGGATAATCGACATGTTGTCGTCCTCGGGCATCTCAAGTATAACAAAGTCAGTCAAAATAGTAACATTAGCAACAACAACGGGCACATCCTCACAAATACCGATAGGTATGGCAGTTGATTTGTCAGCCATTTGCAAAGATATTTTAGTAGGTGTGAGTTTATTCAAGTCAAGTCTTTTATATAAAGAGAAAGGCATAACATTAACACCAGCTCCTAAATCACATAAAGCAGTTTTCACATAATTTCTTTTGATGGAGCAAGGTATAGTTGGTATTCCCGGATCTCCAAGTTTTTTAGGTACTCCATCTTTAAAGGTATAATTAGCAAGCATAGTGGAGATTTCAGCTTCCGGTATTTTTCTCTTATTCGTGATGATGTCTTTCATGTACTTTGCATAAGGAGGCATTTTAAGGATATTAGTCAAGCGAGTACGCAAAAAGACTGGCCTCAGCATTTCAGCAAAGCGTTCAAATTCTTCATCATCTTTCTTTTTAGTTGACTTAGGTGGAAAAGGCATAGGTTTTTGAACCCATGGCTCTCTTTCCTTACCGTGTTTTCTAGCAACGAAGTCTTTTTTATCATATCTTTTATTCTTAGGTTGTGGGTTATCAAGATCAACTGCTGGTTCTATCTCAACATCATTGTCTGGTTCTTTATTATTTGTTTGAGTGTCTTCATGAACCTCATCATTATCTTTTTCATTATCGGAAGGTGAGTGTTCACTACCAGATTGAGTTTCAGCATCAGAGATAGAAACTTCATTGTCATTATCAGGAGGTTTTTCTACTTCAGGTTCACTAGAGGCATGCAAAGTCCTATCATTTTTCTTCTTCTTTTTCTTTTTAGAAGGACTACGTGCATCGGTGTCAACTCTTTGAGAGTCTTGTTCAATTCTTTTTGGGTGTCCCTCGGGATAAAGTGGTTCCTGAGTCATTCTACCTCCTCTAGTCATTACTCTAACAGCATGATCATTGATATTATTGTTCATTTCATCTAACAATTCTCTTTGAGATTTAGCAACTTGTTCTAGCTGAGTTTGAACCATAGAAGCATGCTTCCCTACACCTCTAACATCATTTGAGATTCTACATAACAAGTCACTTAAGCGAGCAATCATATCAGAATTGTATTTCAATTGTTTCATAACATTTGCATTGAAGTGATCTTGTTTTCTAATATAGTTTTCAAACTCATAAAGGCATTGGCTAGGGTGCATATTGTGAGGATTATCATTATCATTGAATTTCATTAGATAATTTACCTCTACCACCGCAGGTGGTGGTGATGTATCAAGCCCATGTATTTCTTCAATAGGAGGTAAATTTTTAACATCCTCAGCTTTAATACCCTTTTCCTTCATAGATTTCTTTGCCTCTTGCATATCTTCAGGACTGAGATATAGGATACCCCTCTTCTTCGGAGTGGGTTTAGGCGGTGTTTCAGGAGGAGTCCAATCATCATAATTTTTCAATATGTTATTCAATAGTTCTTCGGCTTGTCCAATAGTTCATTCCCTGAAAACACAACCAGCACAACTATCTAGGAAGTCCCTAGAAGCATCGGTTAGTCCATTATAGAAGATATCAAGTATTTCATTTTTCTTAAGAGGATGATTAGGCAAAGCATTAAGCAATTGGAGAAGCCTCCCCCAAGCTTGTGGGAGACTCTCTTCTTCAATTTGCGCAAAGTTAAATATTTCCTGTAAGGCAGCTTGTTTCTTATGAGCAGGAAAATATTTTTCAGAGAAGTAATAAATCATATCCTGGGGACTACGCACACAACCAGGAGCAAGAGTATTGTACCAAGCTTTAGCATCACCCTTTAATGAGAACGGAAATAATTTGAGAATATAGTAATAGCGAATTTTCTCATCATGAGCAAAAAGGGTGGCTATGTCGTTTAACTTAGTAAGATGTGCCACAACAGTTTCAGTTTCATAACCATGTAAAGGATCAGATTCAACCAAAGTAATTAACTCTGGGTCGACAGAGAATTCATAATCCTTATCATCAATAAAGATAGGTGAAGTAGCAAACTTAGGATCATATTTCATTCTAGCATTCAGAGATTTTTCTTTGTACTTGCATAATAATTTCTCTAGATCATCTCTATCCTTACAAGCAAGAATATCTCTAGTTGCCTCCTCACCCATAACATAGCCTTCCAGTACCTTTGGCAATTCATATCTAGGAGGGCTAGTTCTAGTAGGTGTTTCAAGATTTTCAGTTTCAAGCTCATCATCAGTTTCAACAATATCATGTTGTCTTACTCTAGCAATTTGTTCATCAAGAAATTCACCTAGTGGCACATCATCATCAAGCAAGGTACTGGCATCATCATAAGCATTCATAGCAGAAGTAGCATCATCAATAACTTGCGACATATCAGAATTAATAGCATGTGGTGGTGTTGCAAGTCTACTTATAACAGAAGGTGAATCTAAAGCGGAGCTGGATGGCAGTTCCTTACCTCCCCTCGTCTTAGAGGGAAAATCTTAGTCTTAGCATCCTTCAAATTCTTCATAGTGATAATTTGATAATAATCCCAAGTGACTCAACAAATATAGCTATGCTCCCCGGCAACGACGCCAGAAAAAGGTCTTGATAACCCACAAGTATAGGGGATCGCAACAATTTTCGAGGGTAGAGTATTCAACCCAAATTTATAGATTTGACACAAGGGGAGCCAAAGAATATTTGTAAGTATTAGCAGCTGAGTTGTCAATTCAACCACACCTGGAGATTAATTATCTGCAGCAAAGTGATCAGTAGCAAAGTAGTATGATAGTTTTGATAGTAGTAGCAACAACAATAGTAACGGTAACAGTGATAGCAGTGATTTTGTAGCAAGTGCAACAGTAACAGTAGCAGTAGTAACTTAGCAAGAACAATATGTAGGAAAATCGTAGGCATTGGATCGGCGAATTGTTGGATGATATTTATCATGTGACAGTTATAACCTAGGGCGATACGGCACTAGCTCCAGTTCATAAATATAATGTAGGCATGTATTCCGTAAATAGTCATACATGCTTATGGAAAGAACTTGCATGACATCTTTTGTCCTACCCTCCCGTGGCAGCGGGGTCCTATTGGAAACTAAGGGATATTAAGGCCTCCTTTTAATACAGAACCGGAACAAAGCATTAACACACGGTGAATACATGAACTCCTCAAACTACGGTCATCACCGGGAAGTGTCCCGACTATTGTCACTCCGGGGTTGCCGGATCATAACACGTAGTAGGTGACTATAACTTGCAAGATCGGATCTAGAACATAGATATAACGGTGATAACATAAACGGTTCAGATCTGAAATCATGGCACCCAGGCCCAAAGTGACAAGCATTAAGCATGGCAAAGTCATAGCAACAACAATCTCAGAACATAATGGATACTAGGGATCAAGCCCTAACAAAACTAACTCGATTACATGATGAATCTCATCCAACTCCTCACCGACCAGCGAGCCTACGAAGGAATAACTCACTCCCGGTGGGGAGCATCATGGAATTGGCGATGGAGAAGGGTTGGTGATGACGAAGATCAAAGATCCCCCTCTCCGGAGCCCCAAACGGACTCCAGATCTGGCCTCTCGATGAAGAACAGGAGACGGCGGCGGCTCCGTCTCGTGGAACGCGATAATTCTTTCTCCCTGATTTTTTTTCCTGGAAATATGTGATTTTATAGCGTCGGTTTCAGGGTCTGCGGGGCCACCAGGTGGGGACAACCCACCTGGGCGCGCCTGGAGGGGGTGGCGCGCCCTGGTGGGTTGTGCCCACCCAGGTGCCCCCTCGAGTGGTTCTTGGCTCCAGATATTCTCTTTTATTGTATAAAAAATCCTCGCAAAGTTTCGTTCCATTCTGAGAACTTTTATTTCTGCACAAAAACAACACCATGGTAGTTCTGCTGAAAACAGCGTCAGTCCGGGTTAGTTTCATTCAAATCACGCAAATTAGAGTCCAAAACAAGAGGAAAAGCGTTAGGAAAAGTAGATACGACGGAGACGTATCATAGCTGTGCTGCATCATCCCTTCCTCTTTGGGGAAATACCGATATAGTTCAAGCGACATCAAAAGGAATTTCTGGCGCCGTTGCCGGGGAAGATCAAGTCAAGATAGTCTCCTGGCCACGTGCCAATTTCTGGCTCCGTTGCCGGGGAGACATCATCAACATCTATCAGGTTCCTAATCACAAATCTCATCTCCTTGCCATTTGCCTCTCGTTTTCATCCCCCCCACTTCACAAAAATTTACCATTTTATTCGCCCTCTTTTTCGTTCGCCGTTTTCTCGCCAGATCTATCTTTTTGCGTGAGATCTTGGTTGCTCTACTTTGTCACTATGGCTAGCATGACTACCCCTCCTTTGTCACCAGATTTTGAAGTTTTATACTTCAAGCAGAGACAAGGAGAAAATTTGAAAGATGCTTGGTATAGGCTAATGGAATCCTATCGCATTAGCAATCAAAAAGGGGATGCAAAGATTTTGGTTCAAAATTTCTATATAGAATTAACTTTGCATCATAGACAACTTTTGGATTTTTCCGCTAAAGGGAACTTTATTAAGCTTGATGCTAATACTGCTTATGAGATCCTAGAAGGAATTTTGGGAATTCCACCAACCAAAAAGGGGATTTCCTTTACTCAAGAAGGGGCTCAAATTTTAGACAAGTTAAGTGATTTGCATAAACATTTGGTTGAGTTGCAAAAATATAACGAACCTCTTAAACATATCAGTGGAAATCTCAATCGCATGAATACTTTGATTACTCTTTGCAATAAGCGTTTGGATATTTTAGATCTCAACATGGTCTCTTTTCTGGAAAATCTTGGGAAGCGCAAAGAGCCTCCCGGGTTTGAAAAAGCCCTTACAAAAGTTGCAAAAACTAAAGATGACAATACTTGAATCTATGCATTATGCCTAGCTAGGGGCATAAAACAATAGCGCTTGTTGGGAGGCAACCCAATGAATAAAATTTATTTTTGCCTTTTTCTTTCTATTCTTGAGTGTTTGCACAATTATGCCTTTGTTATGTTTGTGTTTTTTATGTTTTAATTAGTGTTCGTGCCAAGTAAAACCTTTGGGATAGCTTTGGTGATAGTTGATTTGATCCTGTTGAAAAACAGAAAATTTTGCGTCCAGTAAAATAATTATATAAATTCACAGAAGTGACGAAAAATTCTGAATATTTTACACAAGATTGATATACAAATTGCCTCTGTTGTTCTAATTTTCAGAAATTTTGGAGTTACATAAGTATGAGAACAATTCGCATCTTTACAGACTGTTCTGTTTTTGACAGATTATGTTTTCTTTGAATTGTGTGCTTATTTTGATGAATCTATGGATTGTATCGGGGGTATAAGCGATGGCAAAGTTATAATAAAGTAGATATAATGCAATAAAAAAATTGAATGGGTTTTCTACAGTACTTAAAGTAAAGATTGATTTTCTTATACTAACGGATCTCACGAAGGTTTTGTTAAGTTTTGTGTGATTGAAGTTTTCAAGTTTTGGGTGAGATCACGATGGATGAAGGAATAAGGAGTAAGAAAAGCCTAAGCTTGGGGATGCCCCATGGCACCCCAAGTTAATATTCAAGGAGAACCAAGAAGCATCCCCTCTTGCTTCTAACGACCATCGGTATTTTACTTGGAGCTATATTTTTATTCGTCACATATCATGAGTTTTGCTTGGAGCGTCTTGTATTATATGAGTCTTTGCTTGTTTTTCTTTTTAGTTTGTCACAAGTATCCTTGCTGGACACACCTATTTGAGAGAGCCAAATTATGCTATGATTTGTTAGAATTGCTCTTTATGCTTCACTTAAATTTTTTGAGCTATGGAATTGCTCTAGTGCTTCACTTATATCTTTTTGAGCACGATGTGCTTTAATATTTTTGAAGAAATGCTATCATGCTTCACTTAGATTTATTTGAGAGTTAGTAAATTTTTGAAGAAATTCTCTCATGCTTCACTTATATTATTTTGAGAGACGAAAATTTTTATGCTCATGTTCTTCACTTAGATTTGTTTGAGCTTGTCAAAAGCAAATGCAACATATGAAACTAGTCCCAAAGTGATAGATATTCAAGAGGGATATAATAAAAACTTTCATGAAGATCATTGGACAAAATAAACTTGATTCTTTGTAATAGTTTTGAGATATGATGATAGTGATATGCGAGTCATGTTGGTGAGTAATTATGTTTTAGTAAGAATATTGGTGTTAAGGTTTGTGATTCCCTATGCAATCACGAAAGTCAATAGTTATGCAATGAAATTACATCCTACTTGTGGTGCATTATTCGGTGTTAGTTATGCTTAATGCTCGCTTATGTGATTTTTCGTTTCTTGGTTGGTTGCTTCTCAATCTTTTTGCTAGCCTCCACTTGTACTAAGTAGAAATACTACTTGTGCATCCAAAATCTTTAAACCCAGTTTTGCCATATGAGTCCACCATACCTACCTATATGCGGTATTCCCGTGCCGTTCTAAGCAAATTTGTATATGCCACCTCTAATTTTCAAAATAAATTTCCTTTTTGTGTGCTCGTACCGCTCATGAAGCGGCAGGGGGAGGCCAATATTTTCCATGCTAGATGTGTTATTCTCAAGATGAGTGTTTATTCACTTGTCATTGCACGAGAGTGCGGAGGTAATAGGGATGCCCAGTCCTGAAATGAAAAAGAAATTTACTTTATGTTATCAAATAATAAATTCCTTGGAAAGTGTTGGTATGGAAGGCACCCATGGATACGGCTAGCCATGGAAAGTGAAAGAATGGTGGGAAAAGGAATAAACTTTATTTTTTGTTTGGGAACCGCCTATAATATATCTAGCATGGAAAGTGTTGGGAATTACTCGGTCGTTTTCGTTGATGGGAAAAGTATACCTCTCAAAAAAATTTATCTCTCAATTTAAGCTTTGAGCTCTGGCACCTCTACAAATCCCTACTTCCCTCTGCAAAGGGCCTATCTATTTACTTTATGCAATTTTTATTTTTATTTGAGTCTCCATCTTCTCTTATAAAGCACCAACTAAGGGGCACTATGATCGTACTTGAGCATTGGGTATAGCTAATATGCGAGTGTGTTTCATGAATGGATCAATGATTGAGCATGATGGGCTAGGGATAACTTTCTTTAGTGTTGATATTCTGAAAGACATGGTTGCTTATTGATATGCTTGAGTATTGAAATCTTCATGTCAAAACTAGACTATTGCTTTGAACCATATAAAAGTCCAAATGTCCATGCTACAAAAGAAAAGAATATGTGATGAACATGTTAGGCAGCATTCCACATCAAAAATTCCGTTTTTATCATTTACCTACTCGAGGACGAATAGGAATTAAGCTTGGGGATGCTGATACGTCTCCAACGTATCTATAATTTTTGCTTGTTCCATGCTGTGATATTATCATTCTTGGATGTTTTACAATAATTTTATAGCAACTTTATATCATTTTTTGGGACTAACCTATTGACATAGTGCCCAGTGCCAGTTGTTGTTTTTTGCTTGTTTTTTACTTCGCAGAAAATCAATACCAAACGGAGTCTAAACGCAGCGAAACTTTTTGGAGAATTTTTCTGGACCAGAAGACACCTGTTGGGCCAAAGAAGTACCAGAGGGGAGCACAACCCACCAGGGCGCGCCTGGGGGCCCAGGCGCGCCCAGGTGGGTTGTGCCCACCTCGGTGGCCTCCCGCACCGCCTCTTCACCCTATAAATACACAAATATTCCAAAAACCCTAGGGGAGTCGACAAAACACAATTCCAGCCGCCGCAAGTTCCAGAACCACGAGATCCAATCTAGACACCATCACGGAGGGGTTCATCATCCTCATTGGTGCCTCTCCGATGATGCGCGAGTAGTTCATTGTAGACCTAAGGGTCCGTAGGCAGTAGCTAGATGGCTTCTTCTCTCTTTTTGATTCTCAATACAATGGTCTCTTGGAGATCTATTTGATGTAACTCTTTTTGCGATGTGTTTGTTGGGATCCGATGAACTTTGAGTTTATGATCAGATCTATATCCATGAAAGTTATTTGAGTTCTTTGATCTCTTTTATGCATGATTACTTATAGCCTCGTATTTCTTTTTTGAATCTTTGGTTTAGTTAGGCCAACTAGATCGATTTTTCTTGCCATGGGAAGAGGTGCTTTGTGATGGGTTCGATCGTGCGGTGTTCTTTCCCAGTGACAGAAGGGGCAGCAAGTGATACGTCTCCAACGTATCTATAATTTTTTATTGCTCCATGCTATTATATTCTCTGTTTTGGATGTTTTATATGCATTAATATGCTATTTTATATTATTTTTGGGACTAACCTATTAACCTAGAGCCCAGTGCCAGTTTCTGTTTTTTCCTTGTTTTTTAGCTTCGTGGAGAAGGAATACCAAATGGAGTCCAAACGGAATAAAATCTTCGCGATGATTTTTCTTGGACCAGAAGACACCCAGGAGACTTGGAGATGAAGTCAGATGAGCCACGAGGCGGCCACAAGGGTGGAGGGCGCGCCCAGGGGGTAGGGCGCGCCCCCCTACCTTGTGGGCCCCCCGTGACCCTCCTGACCTAATTCTTTCGCCTATATATTCACATATATTACCAAACCACCAGAGGCATCCCACTTAGTTTTCTTTTGAGCTTTCATAAACTTATAGCTCTAGTGCATCCGTTGCATGGCAATCCCTACTGACTCACATTGATATCTATTGATGGGCATCTCCATAGCCCGTTGATATGCCTAGTTGATGTGAGACTATCTCCTTCTTTTTGTCTTTTCCACAACCACCATATTCTATTCCACCTATAGTGCTATGTCCATGGCTCAAGCTCATGTATTGCGTGAAAGTTGAAAAAGTTTGAGAACATCAAAAGTATGAAACAATTGCTTGGCTTGTCATCGGGGTTGTGCATGATTTGAATATTTTGTGTGATGAAGATGCAGCATAGCCAGACTATATGATTTTGTAGGGATAAGCTTTTTTTGGCCATGTTATTTTGAGAAGACATAATTGCCTTGTTAGTATGCTTGAAGTATTATTGTTTTTATGTCAATATTAAACTTTTGTTTTGAATCTTATGGATCTGAACATTCATGCCACAATAAAGAAAATTACATGGATAAGTATGTTAGGTAGCATTCCACATCAAAAATTCTGTTTTTATCATTTACCTACTCGAGGACGAGCAAGAATTAAGCTTGGGGATGCTTGATACGTCTCCAACGTATCTATAATTTTTGATTGTTCCATGCTATTATATTATCTGTTTTGGATGTTTTATATGCATTAATATGCTATTTTATATTATTTTTGGGACTAACCTATTAACCTAGAGCCCAGTGCCAGTTTCTGTTTTTTCCTTGTTTTTTAGCTTCGTGGAGAAGGAATACCAAACGGAGTCCAAATGGAATAAAATCTTCGCGATGTTTTTTCTTGGACCAGAAGACACCCAGGAGACTTGGAGATGAAGTCGGAGGAGCCACGAGGCGGCCACAAGGGTGGAGGGCGCGCCCAGGGTGGTAGAGCGCGCCCCTGCCTTGTGGGCCCCCCGTGACCCTCCTGACCTAATTCTTTCGCCTATATATTCCATATATTCCCAAACCACCAGAGGCATCCACGAGAACACTTTTCCACCGCTGCAACCTTCTGTACCCGTGAGATCCCATCTAGGGACCTTTTCCGGCACCCTGCCGGAGGGGGATTCGATCACAGAGGGCTTCTACATCAACCCTATTGCCCTTCCGATGAAGCGTGAGTAGTTTATCTCAGACCTACGGGTCCATAGCTAGTAGCTAGATGGCTTCTTCTCTCTCTTTGATTCTCAATACCATGTTCTCCTCGATGTTTTTGGAGATCTATTCGATGTAATACTTTTTTGCGGTGTATTTGCCGAGATCCGATGAATTGTGGATTGATGATCAGATTATCTATGAATATTATTTGAATATTCTCTGAATTCTTTTATGCATGATTTGATATCTTTGTAATTCTCTTCGAACTATCGGTTTGGTTTGGCCAACTAGATTGGTTTTTCTTGCAATGGGAGAAGTGCTTAGCTTTGGGTTCAATCTTGCGGTGTCCTTTCCAGTGACAGTAGGGGCGGCAAGGCACGTATTGTATTGTTGCCATCGAGGATAAAAAGATGGGGTTTACATCATATTGCTTGAGTTTATTCCTCTACATCATGTCATCTTACTTAATGCGTTACTCTGTTCTTTATGAACTTAATACTCTAGATGCAGGCAGGAGTCGGTCGATGTGTGGAGTAATAGTAGTAGATGTAGAATCATTTTGGTCTACTTGACACGGACGTGATGCCTATATTCATGATCATTGCCTTAGATATCGTCATAACTTTGCGCTTTTCTGTCAATTGCTCGGCAGTAATTTGTTCACCCACCGTATTATTTGCTATATTGAGAGAAGCCTCTAGTGAAACCTATGGCCCCCAGGTCTATTTTCCATCATATAAGTTTTCGATCTACTTTTTTCCATCATATAAGTTTCCGATCTACTATTTTGCAATCTTTTACTTTCCGATCTATAAACCAAAAATACCAAAAATATTTACATTATCTTTCATCTATATCTATCAGATCTCACTTTTGCAAGTAATCGCGAAGGGATTGAAAACCCCTTTATCGCATTAGGTGCAAGTTGTTTGATTGTTTGTGCAGGTATTCGGTGATTTGTGCGTTGTCTCCTACTGGATTGATACCTTGATTCTCAAACTGAGGGAAATACTTATTTCTACTTTGCTGCATCACCCTTTCCTCTTCAAGGGGAAAACCAACGCAAGCTCAAGAAGTAGCAGGAAGAATTTCTGGCGCCGTTGCCGGTGAGATCTACGCCAAGTCAAGACATACCAAGTACCCATCATAAACTCTCATCTCTTGCATTACATTATTCGCCATTTGCCTCTCGTTTTCCTCTCCCCCACTTCTAAAATGATTTTCGAAAAGATTTGCCTTTTTATTCGCCCTTCTTCCGTTCGTCTTTTTCGTTTGCTTTTTGTGTGCTCGTGTGTTGGATTGCTTGCTTTGTCACAATGGCTCAAGAGAATACCAAATTATGTGATTTTTCCAACACTAATAACAATGATTTTATTAGTACTCCGATTGCTCCCGCCACTAGTGCGGAATCTTATGAAATTAATGCCGCTTTGCTGAATCTTGTTATGAAAGATCAATTTTCCGGCCTTCCTAGTGAAGATGCCGCATCCCATCTAAACAATTTCGTTGATTTGTGTGATATGCAAAAGAAAAAAGATGTGGATAATGATATTGTTAAATTGAAGCTATTTCCATTTTCACTTCGAGATCGTGCTAAAACTTGGTTTTCATATTTGCCTAAAAATAGTATTGATTCATGGAATAAGTGTAAAGAAGCTTTTATTTCCAAGTATTTTCCTCCCGCTAAGATCATCTCCCTTAGGAACGATATTATGAATTTTAAGAAAATTGATCATGAGCATGTTGCACAATCTTGGGAGAGGATGAAATTGATGATACGAAATTGCCCTACTCATGGTTTGAATTTTTGGATGATTATACAATTTTTTTATGCCGGATTGAATTTTACTTCTAGAAATCTTTTAGATTCGGCCGCTGGGGGCACTTTTATGGAAATTACTTTAGGAGAGGCTACTAAACTCCTAGACAATATTATGGTTAATTATTCTCAATGGCACACCAAAAGATCTTCCACTAGTAAAAAAATGCATGCAATTGAAGAGATTAATGTTTTGAGTGGAAAGATGGATGAACTTATGAATTTTTTTGCTAGCAAGAGTGCTTCTTTTGATCCTAATGATATGCCTTTGTCTACTTTGATTGAGAATAATAACGAATCTATGGATGTGAATTTTGTTGGTAGGAACAATTTTGGTAATAACGCGTATAGAGGTAATTTTAATCCTAGGCCGTTCCCTAGTAATTCCTCTAATAATAATTATGGTAATTCCTACAACAATTCTTATGGAAATTATAATAAGATGTCCTCTGATTTTGAGAATAGTGTTAAAGAATTTATGATTTTGCAAAAGAGTTTCAATGCTTTGACTGAAGAAAAATTGCTTAAGATTGATGATTTGGCTAGGAACGTGGATAGAATTTCTCTTGATGTTGATTCTTTGAAACTTAGATCTATTCCACCCAAGCATGATATTAATGAAACTCTAAAAGCTATGAGAACCTCTATTGATGAGTGCAAAGAAAGAACCGCTAAGATGCGTGCTAAAAAAGATTGGTTTGTAAGAACATGTCCTTCTAGTTTCTGAGAAAATAATGATGAAGATCTTAAAGTGATTGATGTGACTCCTATTGAATCTTTGTTTTCCAATATAAATCTTGATAAATATGGGACTGGAGATGAGTCAACTTTAGTTAAAAGGCGTCCCAATGATTCGAAGTTTTTAGATCTTGATGCAAAAAATGATAAAAGTGGGATTGGAGAGGTCAAAACTTTAAGTAGCAATGAACCCACTCTTTTGGATTTCAAGGAATTTAATTATGATAATTGTTCTTTAATAGATTGTATTTCCTTGTTGCAATCCGTGTTGAATTCTCCTCATGCTTATAATCAAAACAAAGCTTTTACTAAACATATCGTTGATGCTATGATGCAATCTTTTGAAGAAAAGCTTGAATTGGAAGTTTCTATCCCTAGAAAACTTTATGATGAGTGGGAACCTACTATTAAGATTAATATTAAAGATTATGAGTGCCATGCTTTGTGTGATTTGGGTGCTAGTGTTTCCACGATTCCAAAAACTTTATGTGATGTGTTAGGTTTCCGTGAATTTGATGATTGTTCCTTAAATTTGCATCTTGCGGATTCCACTATTAAGAAACCTATGGGAAGGATTAATGATGTTCTTATTGTTGCAAATAGGAATTATGTGCCCGTAGATTTCATTGTTCTTGATATAGATTGCAATCCTACATGTCCTATTATTTTTGTTGACCTTTTCTTAGAACGATTGGTGCAATTATTGATATAAAAGAAGGAAACATTAGATTTCAATTTTCGTTAAGGAAGGGCATGGAACACTTTTCTAGAAAGAAAATTAAATTGCCATATGAATCTATTATGAGAGCTACTTATGGATTGCATACCAAAGATGACAATACCTAGATCTATTCGTGTTTTTACGCCTAGCTAAGGGCGTTAAACAATAGCGCCTATTGGGAGGCAACCAAATTTTATTTTTGTTTTTGCTTTATTTTTGTTCCTGTTTTTCTTTGAATAATTCATCTAGCCTCTGTTAGATGTGATTTTGTGTTTTAATTAGTGTTTGTGCCAAGTAAGACCTTTGGGATGGCTTACGGTGATAGTTGATTTGATTTTCCTGAAAAACAGAAACTTTTGCGTCCAGTCACAGAAATTTAATAATTCACTTGAGCATTGAAAAATCCTGAATTTTTTATACGATATTTATACGCAATTTTACTATGTTTTCCTAATTTGTCACAATTTTTTGAGTTATATAAATATTATAAAAATTCGGATCTTCGTAGACTGTTCTGTTTTTGACAGATTCTGTTTTCTTTGTGTTATTTGCTTATTTTGATGAATCTATGGGTAGTATCGGGGGGTATGAACCATGGAAAAGTTGTAATACAGTATATATTACACCAATATGAATAAATAATGAGTTCACAACAGTATCAAAAGTGTTGATTTATTTTCTTATACTAACGGAGCTTATGAGATTTTCTGTTGAGTTTTGTGTTGTGAAGTTTTCAAGTTTTGGGTAAGGATTTGATGGACTATGGAATAAGGAGTGGCAAGAGCCTAAGCTTGGGGATTCCCAAGGCACCCCAAGGTAATATTCAAGGGCAACCAAGAGCCTAAGCTTGGGGATGCCCCGGAAGACATCCCCTCTTTCGTCTTCGTCTATCGGTAACTTTACTTGAGGCTATATTTTTATTCACCACATGATATGTGTTTTGCTTGGAGCGTCTTGTATGATTTGAGTCTTTGCTTTTTAGTTTGCCACAATCATCCTTGCTGTACACACCTTTTGAGAGGGACACGCATGAATCGTGATTTATTAGAATACTCTATGTGCTTCACTTATATCTTTTGAGCTAGGCAATTTTGCTCTAGTGCTTCACTTATATCTTTTTAGAGCACGGCGGTGGTTTTATTTTATAGAAATTGTTGAACTCTCATGCTTCACTTATATTATTTTGAGAGTCTTTAAAAAGCATGGTAATTTGCTTTGGTTATAAATTTAGTCCTAATATGATAGGCATCCAAGAGGGATATAATAAAAACTTTCATATAAAGTGCATCGAATACTATGAGAAGTTTGATTTCTTATGATTGTTTTGAGATATAGAGATGGTAATATTAGAGTCATGCTAGTGAGTAATTGTGAATTTGAGAAATAATTGTGTTAAAGTTTGTGATTCCCGTAGCATGCACGTATGGTGAACCGTTATGTGATGAAGTCGGAGCATGATTTATTTATTGATTGTCTTCCTTATGAGTGGCGGTCGGGGACGAGCGATGGTCTTTCCCTACCAATCTATCCCCCTAGGAGCATGCGCGTAGTACTTCGTTTTGATAACTAATAGATTTTTGCAGTAAGTATGTGAGTTCTTTATGACTAATGTTGAGTTCATGGATTATACGCACTCTCACCCTTCCACCATTGCTAACCTCTCTAGTACCGCGCAACTTTCGCCGGTACCATACACCCACCATATACCTGTTGGGGAACGTAGCAGAATTTTAAAATTTTCTACGCATCACCAAGATCAATCTATGGAGTCATCTAGCAACGAGTGAGAGGGGAGTGTATCTACATACCCTTGTAGATCGCGAGCGGAAGCGTTCAAGAGAACGGGGTTGATGGAGTCGTACTCGTCGTGATCCAAATCACCGATGACCGAGCGCCGAACGGACGGCACCTCCGCGTTCAACACACGTACGGAGCAGAGACGTCTCCTCCTTCTTGATCCAGCAAGGGGGGAGGAGAGGTTGATGGAGATCCAGCAGCACGACGGTGTGGTGGTGGAAGCAGCGGGATTTCAGCAGGGCTTCGCCAAGCGCTACTGGAGGAGGAAGAGGTGTCACGGGAGGGAGAGGGAGGCGCCAGGGGCTGAGCTCTTTCTCCCATGCACCTCCCCACTATATATAGGGGTGGAGGGGGCTGGTTTCTTGCCCTCCAAGTCCATTGGGGCATTGGCAAAGGTGGAAGGAAAGAAATCCCATCCTTTCCCTTCCCCACCGATTGTTATCCCCCTTTTTTAGGGATCTTGATCTTATCCCTTCGGGATATGATCTTATTCCTTCTAAGGGGGAATCTTGGTGCGCCTTGACTAGGGGTGTGGGGCCTTGCCCCCACTACCCACGTTCATGTGGGTCCCCCCATGCAGGTGGGCCCCACTCCGGAACCTTCTAGAACCTTCTCGGTACAATACCGAAAAATCCCGAACATTTTCCGGTGGCCAAAATAGGACTTCCCATATATAAATCTTTACCTCCGGACCATTCTGGAACTCCTCGTGACGTCCAGGATCTCATTCGAGACTCCGAACAACCTTCGGGTTACCGCATACTAATATCTCTATAACCCTAGCGTCACCGAACCTTAAGTGTGTAGACCCTACGGGTTCGGGAGACACGCAGACATGACCGAGACGACTCTCCGGTCAATAACCAACAGCGGGATCTGGATACCCATGTTGGCTCCCACATGCTCCTCGATGATCTCATCGGATGAACCACGATGTCGAGGATTCAATCAATCCCGTACGCAATTCCCTTTGTCTATCGGTACGATACTTGCCCGAGATTCGATCGTCGGTATCTCGATACCTTGTTCAATCTCGTTACCGGCAAGTCTCTTTACTCGTTTCCGTAACACATCATCCCGTGAACAACTCCTTGATCACATTGAGCTCATTATGATGATGTCCTACCGAGTGGGCCCAGAGGTACCTCTCCGTTACATGGAGTGACAAATCCCAGTCTCGATAGTGCCAACCCAACAGATACTTTCGGAGATACCCGTAGTGCACCTTTATAGCCACCCAGTTACGTTGTGACGTTTGGTGCACCCAAAGCACTCCTACGGTATCCGGGAGTTGCACAATCTCATGGTCTAAGGAAAAGTTACTTGACATTGGAAAAGCTTTAGCAAACGAACTACACGATCTAGTGCTAGGCTTAGGATTGGGTCTTGTCCATCACATCATTCTCCTAATGATGTGATCCCGTTATCAATGACATCCAATGTCCATGGTCAGGAAACCGTAACCATCTATTAATCAACGAGCTAGTCAACTAGAGGCTTACTAGGGACATGTTGTGGTCTATGTATTCACACATGTATTACGATTTCCGGATAACACAATTATAGCATGAATAACAGACAATTATCATGAACAAGGAAATATAATAATAACCATTTTATTATTGCCTCTAGGGCATATTTCCAACAGTCTCCCACTTGCACTAGAGTCAATAATCTAGTTACATTGTGATGAATCGAACACCCATAGAGTACTGGTGTTGATCATGTTTTGCTCGTGAAAGAGGTTTAGTCAACGGATCTGCTACATTCAAATCCGTGTGCACTTTACAAATATCTATGTCTCCATCTTGAACATGTTCACGTATGGAGTTGAAGCGACGCTTGATATGCCTGGTCCTTTTGTGAAACCTGGGCTCCTTGGCAAGGGCAATAGCTCCAGTGTTGTCACAGAAGAGAGCCATTGGACCCGACGCATTTGGCATGACTCCTAGGTCGGTGATGAACTCCTTCATCCATACTGCTTCGTGTGCTGCCTCCGAGGCTGCTATGTACTCCGCTTCGCATGTAGAACCCGCCACGACGCTTTGCTTGCAACTGCACCAGCTTACCGCTCCACCATTCAAAATATACACGTATCCGGTTTGTGACTTGGAGTCATCCGGATCTGTGTCGAAGCTAGCGTCGACGTAACCCTTTACGACGAGCTCTTCGTCACCTCCATATACGAGAAACATATCCTTAGTCCTTTTCAGGTACTTCAGGATGTTCTTGACCGCTGTCCAGTGTTCCTTGCCGGGATTACTTTGGTACCTACCTACCAAACTTACAGCAAGGTTTACATCAGGTCTGGTACACAGCATGGCATACATAATAGACCCTATGGCTGAGGCATAGGGGATGACACTCATCTCTTCTATATCTTTTGCCGTGGTCGGGCATTGAGCCGAGCTCAATTTCACACCTTGCAATACAGGCAAGAACCCCTTCTTGGACTGATCCATATTGAACTTCTTCAATATCTTATCAAGGTATTTGCTTTGCGAAAGACCTATGAGGCGTCTCGATCTATCTCTATAGATCTTGATGCCTAATATATAAGCAGCTTCTCCAAGGTCCTTCATTGAAAAACACTTATTCAAGTAGGCCTTTATACTTTCCAAGAATTCTATATCATTTCCCATCAGCAGTATGTCATCCACATATAATATGAGAAATGCTACAGAGCTCCCACTCACTTTCTTGTAAACACAGGCTTCTCCATAAGTCTGTGTGAACCCAAACGCTTTGATCATCTCGTCAAAGCGAATGTTCCAACTCCGAGATGCTTGCACCAGCCCATAGATTGAGCGCTGGAGCTTGCATACCTTGTCAGCATTCTCAGGGTCGACAAAACCTTTCGGTTGTATCATATACAACTCTTCCTTAAGAAAACCATTAAGGAATGCCGTTTTGACGTCCATTTGCCATATCTCATAATCATAGTATGCGGCAATTGCTAACATGATTCTGACGGATTTCAGCTTCGCTACGGGTGAGAAAGTCTCATCGTAGTCAACCCCTTGAACTTGTCGATAACCCTTAGCGACAAGCCGAGCCTTATAGATGGTCACATTACCATCCGCGTCAGTCTTCTTCTTAAAGATCCATTTATTTTCTATGGCTTGCCGATCATCGGGCAAGTCAGTCAAAGTCCATACTTCGTTTTCATACATGGATCCTATCTCGGATTTCATGGCCTCAAGCCATTTGTCGGAATCCGGGCCCGCCATCGCTTCTTCATAGTTCGAAGGTTCACTGTTGTCTAACAACATGATTTCCAGGACAGGATTGCCATACCACTCTGGTGCGGAACTTGTCCTCGTGGACCTTCGAAGTTCAGTGGTAGCTTGATCATGATCATTATCAATAACTTCCTCTCTAGCCGGTGTAGGCTCCACAGAAACATTTTCCTGTGCTGCGCTACTCTCCGGTTCGAGGGTCATCTCATCAAGCTCCACTTTCCTCCCACTTACTTCTTTCGAGAGAAACTCTTTCTCTAGAAAGGATCCATTCCTGGCAACAAAGATCTTGCCCTCGGATCTTAGGTAGAAGGTATACCCAATAGTTTCCTTAGGGTATCCTATGAATACGCATTTTTCCGACTTGGGTTCGAGCTTCCCTGGTTGAAGTTTCTTCACATAAGCATCGCATCCCCAAACTTTCAGAAACGACAGCTTAGGTTTCTTCCCAAACCATAATTCATACGGTGTCGTCTCAACGGATTTTGACGGTGCCCTATTTAAAGTGAATGCGGCAGTCTCTAAAGCTCATTATGATGATGTCCTACCGAGTGGGCCCAGAGGTACCTCTCCGTTACATGGAGTGACAAATCCCAGTCTCGATTCGTGCCAACCCAACAGATACTTTCGGAGATACCCGTAGTGCACCTTTATAGCCACCCAGTTACGTTGTGACGTTTGGTGCACCCAAAGCACTCCTACGGTATCCGGGAGTTGCACAATCTCATGGTCTAAGGAAAAGTTACTTGACATTGGAAAAGCTTTAGCAAACGAACTACACGATCTAGTGCTAGGCTTAGGATTGGGTCTTGTCCATCACATCATTCTCCTAATGATGTGATCCCGTTATCAATGACATCCAATGTCCATGGTCAGGAAACCGTAACCATCTATTGATCAACGAGCTAGTCAACTAGAGGCTTACTAGGGACATGTTGTGGTCTATGTATTCACACATGTATTACGATTTCCGGATAACACAATTATAGCATGAATAACAGACAATTATCATGAACAAGGAAATATAATAATAACCATTTTATTATTGCCTCTAGGGCATATTTCCAACAGTCTCCCACTTGCACTAGAGTCAATAATCTAGTTACATTGTGATGAATCGAACACCCATAGAGTACTGGTCTTGATCATGTTTTGCTCGTGAAAGAGGTTTAGTCAACGGATCTGCTACATTCAAATCCGTGTGCACTTTACAAATATCTATGTCTCCATCTTGAACATGTTCACGTATGGAGTTGAAGCGACGCTTGATATGCCTGGTCCTTTTGTGAAACCTGGGCTCCTTGGCAAGGGCAATAGCTCCAGTGTTGTCACAGAAGAGAGCCATTGGACCCGACGCATTTGGAATGACTCCTAGGTCGGTGATGAACTCCTTCATCCATACTGCTTCGTGTGCTGCCTCCGAGGCTGCTATGTACTCCGCTTCGCATGTAGAACCCGCCACGACGCTTTGCTTGCAACTGCACCAGCTTACCGCTCCACCATTCAAAATATACACGTATCCGGTTTGTGACTTGGAGTCATCCGGATCTGTGTCGAAGCTAGCGTCGACGTAACCCTTTACGACGAGCTCTTCGTCACCTCCGTATACGAGAAACATATCCTTAGTCCTTTTCAGGTACTTCAGGATGTTCTTGACCGCTGTCCAGTGTTCCTTGCCGGGATTACTTTGGTACCTACCTACCAAACTTACAGCAAGGTTTACATCAGGTCTGGTACACAGCATGGCATACATAATAGACCCTATGGCTGAGGAATAGGGGATGACACTCATCTCTTCTATATCTTTTGCCGTGGTCGGGCATTGAGCCGAGCTCAATTTCACACCTTGCAATACAGGCAAGAACCCCTTCTTGGACTGATCCATATTGAACTTCTTCAATATCTTATCAAGGTATGTGCTTTGCGAAAGACCTATGAGGCGTCTCGATCTATCTCTATAGATCTTGATGCCTAATATATAAGCAGCTTCTCCAAGGTCCTTCATTGAAAAACACTTATTCAAGTAGGCCTTTATACTTTCCAAGAATTCTATATCACTTCCCATCAGCAGTATGTCATCCACATATAATATGAGAAATGCTACAGAGCTCCCACTCACTTTCTTGTAAACACAGGCTTCTCCATAAGTCTGTGTGAACCCAAACGCTTTGATCATCTCGTCAAAGCGAATGTTCCAACTCCGAGATGCTTGCACCAGCCCATAGATTGAGCGCTGGAGCTTGCATACCTTGTCAGCATTCTCAGGGTCGACAAAACCTTCCGGTTGTATCATATACAACTCTTCCTTAAGAAAACCATTAAGGAATGCCGTTTTGACGTCCATTTGCCATATCTCATAATCATAGTATGCGGCAATTGCTAACATGATTCTGACGGATTTCAGCTTCACTACGGGTGAGAAAGTCTCATCGTAGTCAACCCCTTGAACTTGTCGATAACCCTTAGCGACAAGCCGAGCCTTATAGATGGTCACATTACCATCCGCGTCAGTCTTCTTCTTAAAGATCAATTTATTTTCTATGGCTTGCCGATCATCGGGCAAGTCAGTCAAAGTCCATACTTCGTTTTCATACATGGATCCTATCTCGGATTTCATGGCTTCAAGCCATTTGTCGGAATCCGGGCCCGCCATCGCTTCTTCATAGTTCGAAGGTTCACTGTTGTCTAACAACATGATTTCCAGGACAGGATTGCCATACCACTCTGGTGCGGAACGTGTCCTCGTGGACCTTCGAAGTTCAGTGGTAGCTTGATCATGATCATTATCAATAACTTCCTCTCTAGCCGGTGTAGGCTCCACAGAAACATTTTCCTGTGCTGCGCTACTCTCCGGTTCGAGGGTCATCTCATCAAGCTCCACTTTCCTCCCACTTACTTCTTTCGAGAGAAACTCTTTCTCTAGAAAGGATCCATTCCTGGCAACAAAGATCTTGCCCTCGGATCTTAGGTAGAAGGTATACCCAATAGTTTCCTTAGGGTATCCTATGAATACGCATTTTTCCGACTTGGGTTCGAGCTTCTCCGGTTGAAGTTTCTTCACATAAGCATCGCATCCCCAAACTTTCAGAAACGACAGCTTAGGTTTCTTCCCAAACCATAATTCATACGGTGTCGTCTCAACGGATTTTGACGGTGCCCTATTTAAAGTGAATGCGGCAGTCTCTAAAGCATAACCCCAAAAGGATAGCGGTAAATCGGTAAGAGACATCATAGATCGCACCATATCCAATAGAGTGCGATTACGACGTTCGGACACACCATTACGCTGAGGTGTTCCAGGCGGCGTGAGTTGTGAAACAATTCCACATTTCCTTAAGTGCGTGCCAAATTCATGACTCAAATATTCTCCTCCACGATCTGATCGTAAGAACTTTATTTTCTTGTCACGTTGATTCTCAACCTCACTCTGAAATTCCTTGAACTTTTCAAAGGTCTCAGACTGGTGCTTCATCAAGTAGACATACCCATATCTACTCAAATCATCGGTGAGGGTGAGAACATAACGATAACCACCGCGAGCCTCAACACTCATTGGACCACACACATCAGTATGTATGATCTCCAATAAGTTGGTTGCTCGCTCCATTGTTCCGGAGAACGGAGTCTTGGTCATCTTGCCCAAGAGGCATGGTTCGCATCTGTCAAATGATTCATAATCAAGAGACTCCAAAAGTCCATCTGCATGGAGTTTCTTCATGCGTTTAACACCGATATGACCAAGGCGGCAGTGCCACAAGTATGTGGGACTATCGTTATCAACCTTGCATTTCTTTGCATTCACATTATAAACATGTGTAACATCACGTTCGAGATTCAATAAAAATAAACCATTCACCAGCGGGGCATGACCATAAAACATATCTCTCATATAAATAGAACAACCATTATTCTCAGATTTAAATGAGTAGCCATCTCGCATTAAGCGAGATCCAGATACAATGTTCATGCTCAAAGCTGGTACTAAATAACAATTATTGAGGTTTAAAACTAATCCCGTAGGTAGATGCAGAGGTAGCGTGCCGACGGCGATCACATCGACCTTGGAACCATTCCCGACGCGCATCGTCACCTCGTCCTTTGCCAGTCTACGCTGATTCCGCAGTTCCTGCTTTGAGTTACAAATATGAGCAACCGCACCGGTATCAAATACCCAGGAACTACTACGAGTGCTGGTAAGGTACACATCAATTACATGTATATCATATATACCTTTGGTATTGCCGGCCTTCTTGTCCGCCAAGTACTTGGGGCAGTTTCACTTCCAGTGACCGTTTCCCTTGCAATAAAAGCACTCAGTCTCAGGCTTGGGTCCATTCTTCGACTTCTTCCCGGCAGCTGGCTTACCGGGCGCGGCAACTCCCTTGCCGTCCTTCTTGAAGTTCTTCTTACCCTTGCCCTTCTTGAACTTAGTGGTTTTATTCACCATCAACACTTGATGTTCCTTTCTGATCTCTGCCTCCGCTGACTTCAGCATCGCATATACCTCAGGAATGGTCTTTTCCATCCCCTGCATGTTGAAGTTCATCACGAAGCTCTTGTAGCTGGGTGGAAGCGACTGAAGGATTCTGTCAACGACCGCGTCATTCGGGAGATTAACTCCCAACTGAGACAAGCGGCTGTGCAACCCAGACATTTTGAGTATGTGCTCGCTGACAGAACTATTTTCCTCCATCTTACAGCTGTAGAACTTATCGGAGACTTCATATCTCTCGATCCGGGCATGAGCTTGGAAAACCATTTTCAGCTCTTCGAACATCTCATATGCTCCGTGATGCTCAAAACGCTTTTGGAGCCCCGGTTCTAAGCTGAAGAGCATGCCGCACTGAACGAAGGAGTAATCATCGGTGCGTGTCTGCCAAACGTTCAAATCGTCTGGCAGTGCTGGGAGAGCAGGTGGGTCACCTAACGGTGCTTCAAGGACATATGATTTCTTGGCAGCTATGAGGATAATCCTCAGGTTACGGACCCAGTCCGCATAGTTGCTACCATCGTCTTTCAGCTTGTTTTTCTCTAGGAACGCGTTGAAGTTGAGGGTAACATTAGCGTTGGCCATTTGATCTACAAGATAGATATGTAACAATTAGACTAAGTTCATGACAATTAAGTTCATCTAATCAAATTATGTAATGAACTCCCACTCAGATAGACATCCCTCTCGTCATCTAAGTGATTACATGATCCGAATCGACTAGGCCGTGTCCGATCATCACGTGAGACGGACTAGTCATCAACGGTGAACATCCCCATGTTGATCGTATCTTCTATACGACTCATGCTCGACCTTTCGGTCTCTTGTGTTCCGAGGCCATGTCTGTACATGCTAGGCTCGTCAAGTCAACCTAAGTGTATTGCTGTGTAAATCTGGCTTACACCCGTTGTATTCGAACGTTAGAATCTATCACACCCGATCAACACGTAGTGCTTCGAAACAACGAACCTTCGCAACGGTGCACAGTTAGGGGGAACACTTTCTTGAAATTTTAGTAAGGGATCATCTTATATATGCTACCGTCGTTCTAAGCAAATAAGATGCAAAAACATGATAAACATCTCATGCAACCAAAATAGTGACATGATATGGCCATTATCACTTTGCTCCTTTTGATCTCCATCTTCGGGGCTCCATGATCATCATCGTCACCGGCATGACACCATGATCTCCATCATCATGATCTCCATCATCGTGTCTTCATGAAGTTGTCTCGCCAACTATTACTTCTACTACTACGGCTAACGGTTAGCAATAAAGTAAAGTAATTACATGGCGAATTTCAATGACACGCAGGTCATATAATAAATTAAGACAACTCCTATGGCTCCTGCCGGTTGTCATACTCATCGACATGCAAGTCGTGATTCCTATTACAAGAACATGATCATCTCATACATCACATATATCATTCATCACATCCTTTGGCCATATCACATCACAAAGCACTTGCTGCAAAAACAAGTTAGACGTCCTCTAATTGTTGTTGCAAGTTTTTACGTGGCTGCTATAGGTTTCTAGCAAGAACGTTTCTTACCTACGCCAAAACCACAACTTGATATGCCAATTTCTATTTACCCTTCATAAGGACCCTGTTCATCGAATCCGATCCGACTAAAGTGGGAGAGACAGACACCCGCTAGCCACCTTATGCAACTAGTGCATGTCAGTCGGTGGAACCTGTCTCACGTAAGCGTACGTGTAAGGTCGGTCCGGGCCGCTTCATCCCACAGTGCCGCCGAATCAAGATAAGACTAGTAACGGCAAGAAGATTGACAAATCGACGCCCACAACTACTTTGTGTTCTACTCGTGCAAGATACTACGCATAAACCTGGCTCTGATGCCACTGTTGGGGAACGTAGCAGAATTTTAAAATTTTCTACGCATCACCAAGATCAATCTATGGAGTCATCCAGCAACGAGTGAGAGGGGAGTGTATCTACATACCCTTGTAGATCGCGAGCGGAAGCGTTCAAGAGAACGGGGTTGATGGAGTCGTACTCGTCGTGATCCAAATCACCGATGACCGAGCGCCGAACGGACGGCACCTCCGCGTTCAACACACGTACGGAGCAGAGACGTCTCCTCCTTCTTGATCCAGCAAGGGGGGAGGAGAGGTTGATGGAGATCCAGCAGCACGACGGTGTGGTGGTGGAAGCAGCGGGATTTCAGCAGGGCTTCGCCAAGCGCTACTGGAGGAGGAAGAGGTGTCACGGGAGGGAGAGGGAGGCGCCAGGGGCTGGGCTGTTTCTCCCATGCACCTCCCCACTATATATAGGGGTGGAGGGGGCTGGTTTCTTGCCCTCCAAGTCCATTGGGGCGTTGGCAAAGGTGGAAGGAAAGAAATCCCATCCTTTCCCTTCCCCACCGATTGTTATCCCCCTTTTTTAGGGATCTTGATCTTATCCCTTCGGGATATGATCTTATTCCTTCTAAGGGGGAATCTTGGTGCGCCTTGACTAGGGGTGTGGGGCCTTGCCCCCACTACCCACGTTCATGTGGGTCCCCCCATGCAGGTGGGCCCCACTCCGGAACCTTCTAGAACCTTCTCGGTACAATACCGAAAAATCCCGAACATTTTCCGGTGGCCAAAATAGGACTTCCCATATATAAATCTTTACCTCCGGACCATTCCGGAACTCCTCTTGACGTCCAGGATCTCATCCGAGACTCCGAACAACCTTCGGGTTACCGCATACTAATATCTCTATAACCCTAGCGTCACCGAACCTTAAGTGTGTAGACCCTACGGGTTCGGGAGACACGCAGACATGACCGAGACGACTCTCCGGTCAATAACCAACAGCGGGATCTGGATACCCATGTTGGCTCCCACATGCTCCTCGATGATCTCATCGGATGAACCACGATGTCGAGGATTCAATCAATCCCGTACGCAATTCCCTTTGTCTATCGGTACGATACTTGCCCGAGATTCGATCGTCGGTATCTCGATACCTTGTTCAATCTCGTTACCGGCAAGTCTCTTTACTCGTTTCCGTAACACATCATCCCGTGAACAACTCCTTGATCACATTGAGCTCATTATGATGATGTCCTACCGAGTGGGCCCAGAGGTACCTCTCCGTTACATGGAGTGACAAATCCCAGTCTCGATAGTGCCAACCCAACAGATACTTTCGGAGATACCCGTAGTGCACCTTTATAGCCACCCAGTTACGTTGTGACGTTTGGTGCACCCAAAGCACTCCTACGGTATCCGGGAGTTGCACAATCTCATGGTCTAAGGAAAAGTTACTTGACATTGGAAAAGCTTTAGCAAACGAACTACACGATCTAGTGCTAGGCTTAGGATTGGGTCTTGTCCATCACATCATTCTCCTAATGATGTGATCCCGTTATCAATGACATCCAATGTCCATGGTCAGGAAACCGCAACCATCTATTGATCAACGAGCTAGTCAACTAGAGGCTTACTAGGGACATGTTGTGGTCTATGTATTCACACATGTATTACGATTTCCGGATAACACAATTATAGCATGAATAACAGACAATTATCATGAACAAGGAAATATAATAATAACCATTTTATTATTGCCTCTAGGGCATATTTCCAACAATACCTTCCTCAAAACAGCCACCATACCTACCTATTATGGCATTTCCATAGCCATTCCGAGATATATTGCCATGCAACTTTCCACCGTTCCGTTTATTATGACACGCTTCATCATTATCATATTGCTTTGCATGATCATGTAGTTGACATCGTATTTGTGGCAAAGCCACCGTTCATAATTCTTTCATACATGTCACTCTTGATTCATTGCACATCCCGGTACACCGCCGGAGGCATTCATATAGAGTCATATTTTGTTCTAAGTATCGAGTTGTAATTTTTGAGTTATAAGTAAATAAAAGTGTGATGATCTTCATTATTAGAGCATTATCCCATGTGAGGAAAGGATGATGGAGACTATGATTCCCCCACAAGTCGGGATGAGACTCCAGACGAAAAAAAGAGAGGCCAAATAAAAGAAATGAGAAGGCCCAAATAAAAAAAAGTGAGAGAAAAGAGAGAAGGGACAATGTTACTATCCTTTTACCACACTTGTGCTTCAAAGTAGCACCATGATCTTCATGATAGAGAGTCTCCTATTTTGTCACTTTGATATACTAGTGGGAATTTTTCATTATAGAACTTGGCTTGTATATTCCAATGATGGGCTTCCTCAAATTGCCCTAGGTCTTCGTGAGCAAGCGAGTTGGATGCACACCCACTTAGTTTTCTTTTGAGCTTTCATAAACTTGTAGCTCTAGTGCATCCGTTGCATGGCAATCCCTACTCACTCATATTGATATCTATTGATGGGCATCTCCATAGCCCGTTGATATGCCTAGTTGATGTGAGACTATCTCCTTCTTTTTGTCTTCTCCACAACCACCATATTCTATTCCACCTATAGTGCTATGTCCATGGCTCAAGCTCATGTATTGCGTGAAAGTTGAAAAAGTTTGAGAACATCAAAAGTATGAAACAATTGCTTGGCTTGTCATTGGGGTTGTGCATGATTTGAATATTTTGTGTGATGAAGATGCAGCATAGCCAGACTATATGATTTTGTAGGGATAAGCTTTTTTGGCCATGTTATTTTGAGAAGACATAATTGCCTTGTTAGTATGCTTGAAGTATTATTGTTTTTATGTCAATATTAAACTTTTGTTTTGAATCTTATGGATCTGAACATTCATGCCACAATAAAGAAAATTACATGGATAAGTATGTTAGGTAGCATTCCACATCAAAAATTCTGTTTTTATCATTTACCTACTCGAGGACGAGCAAGAATTAAGCTTGGGGATGCTTGATACGTCTCCAACGTATCTATAATTTTTTATTGTTCCATGCTATTATATTATCTGTTTTGGATGTTTTATATGCATTAATATGCTATTTTATATTATTTTTGGGACTAACCTATTAACCTAGAGCCCAGTGCCAGTTTCTGTTTTTTCCTTGTTTTTTAGCTTCGTGGAGAAGGAATACCAAACGGAGTCCAAATGGAATAAAATCTTCGCGATGTTTTTTCTTGGACCAGAAGACACCCAGGAGACTTGGAGATGAAGTCGGAGGAGCCACGAGGTGGCCACAAGGGTGGAGGGCGCGCCCAGGGTGGTAGAGCGCGCCCCCTGCCTTGTGGGCCCCCCGTGACCCTCCTGACCTAACTAGTTAATGGGCTGGCCCGCTACAGGTCCCCTGCGAGCGCTAACTAGTTTAAGCGGCGCTGAGGGCGCCAAACAGGAGCTCCCCCCTTTTCTCCTCTCCTTTTCCTTTATTAACTATGCGCGAATGGGCCGGCTTGATTACTGTAGACCCCTTCAGCGAGACATCCTACTGTCTCGCTTTTGATGTGTTTCAGTGCAAGTTAATGGGCTGGCCCGCTACAGGTCCCCTGCGAGCGCTAACTAGTTTAAGCGGCACTGAGGGCGCCAAACAAGAGCTCCCCCCTTTTCTCCTCTCCTTTTCCTTTATTAACGTGGGATGAAAATCTGGTATGCAATATCTTTGTCCTGGAAGATGTTCAGGTGATACTATTAACACCAATCAATGAGGAATATGGGGACTTCCACGCATGGTTCTTTGATACGAAGGGACAATTTTCTGTCAAATCGGCTTACAGGGTCTATGTGCAGTGCAGGGATGAACATTTACCAAGCGGGTCAGCCTCACTTGAATCTTTCCCCTGGAAGGATATCTGGGCACTCCCTTGCCAGCCCAAAGTACAACAATTCCTATGGCGACTAGCACATAACAGTCTTCCCTTGCTGCTGACTTTGAAGCGGAGAGGTGTCAAATGCGAGACATTATGCCTATGCTATGGTAGGCTGGATGAGGATGGCGCTCACTTATTTTTAAGGTGCAAGGAAGTGAAGAAACTCTGGCGAGTTATGCAACTCGATGAGCTTCGGAGTCAGCTTTCTGCATGCATGGATGCGAAGGAATTAGTGCAAAAGATTCTGGAACTGCCTGTGGAAAAATGTGTATTGGTAACTTGCATGCTTTGGCGATGGTGGTGTCGTCGAAATAAAATAAATGCACGTGAGGGATCTCGCCCGGTAGAAGAACTAGAAACCAGCATAAGGTATTGGGCACATGAATCTCTCCTACTCTGTACCAATCCAAAGAAGCAACCAAGGGCCAAAGAAGCAGCTGTATGGCAGAAACCGACAGGTGACGCACTCAAAATCAATGTAGATGGGGCTTTCAGTGCACACGAGAGAAGTGGTGGATGGGGCTTCGTGGTTCGTGATCTGCATGGAGATGTGATGGGATCAGGCGCTGGGATGTTGCAGTTTGTTGGCAGTGCAATTCAGGCAGAAGCAACAGCATGTATAGAGGCTTTGCATGCAGCAGCGCAGTGAGGCATGATGAATGTGCAGGTGGAGACTGATTGCCAAAATCTGGTCCGAGCTCTGAAAGGAAATGAGTACGATCTCACTCCTGAGGGAACCATCTTTAAGGAGATTAAAATCTTTACTAGACAGAACTTTAATAATTCCAGTTTTACTTTTGCCCCAAGGGGATGTAATAAGCTAGCACATACTATAGCTGTTGTAGGTGCTCGAGGTCCGGCTGCTAGGCAGATTTGGAATGAAGCCCTACCAGACGTTGCTTCTGTTCAGAGGGCCAGCGTCTCTGCTGCGCCGGTTTAAGGTATGGAATCATAGTGTTCCATTTAAAAAAAACTATGCGTGAATGGGCCGGCTTGATTACTGTAGACCCTTCAGCGAGACATCCTACTGTCTCTCGGAGACCTCCTATCTGCCGCAGTCTGCGCAGAATGCGAGGGTTGGCACAGGGCACTGCCTCGACTGGGCCGGCCCAAGCAGGCTGTGAGGTGTAAAAAATCACAGAAAAAGGCAGCGTATAAACTGGGATTCGACCTCGCGATCACGCTCTGGTAAACCGACCTCGCGATCACGCTCTGGTAAACAGTGGCCGCTAGCCACTGCGGCTGGTTCCTCTTAGCGGCTAAAAGACAACGCGAACTCTATAGAACTAGCCACATGGGCAGATCGCATTATTTTTTCCTTTTTTCAATCATTTCTTGAAAATTCCGAATATACTTTAAAAAACTTCCGAACGTTTTCGAAAAAACCCACACGAGTTTTCAAAAAATGAGAACAACTATACATATTTGTAACCAAATTTTAAAAAGAGCAACAATTTTGAAGTTGTGGAGAAGTTTTGAAAAACACGAACATTTTTGACAATTCCGACCAATTTTGATAAAGACGAACAGGTTTTAAAAAATTTGAGAAAAATTGAGTTTCTGAAAAAAATCAGGTACATTCTTTTTTGAATTTGTGAACAAATCTTGAAAAATGGGAACAATTTTAAAATCTCGAACAATTTTTGACATTCACGAACAAGTTTTGACAAAAATGCAAACAAGTTTTGAAATTTGTGAACAAATTTTGAGAACCGGAATTTTTTGAAATTTGTGAACAAATTTTGAAAATGGGAACATTTTTTCTCGAAGAGTTTTTGGGAATCACGAATTTGAACAAATTCTGAAAACACGAACATATTTGGAAATTCCAAACAATTTTGAAGGTTGAACAATTTTATGAAACCCGAACCAAAATTGAACCTCTAAACTTTTTTGAAAAATAAAAACATTTTTTCATATTTCAAACTGTTTTTTTTAATTGCAAACAATTATTTTAATATATGAACAAATTTTTTGGAATTATTTAATACATTAACATATTTTTTGGGATTTTATAATACATGAGCAAATTTTTTGGAATTTTTGAACTATTTTTTAATACATGAACATAAATATGCAAATAAGAACATTTTTTGAATATGTGAACAAAAGTTTGAAACTACAGACATTTTTTGAAAAATGGGAATAAATTTTGAAAACAAGAAATAGTTTTTAAAATAAACTTGAAAAATAAAAAAATAAATGTAAAAACAAAGAAAAAAAAAGAAAGTAGAAAAAGAAACAGAAAAATGGAAAAAAGAAAAGAAAATAGAAAAATAAAAATAAAAATAAAATGAAAAAGAAAAAAAAAGAAAAAGGAGAGAAAATAAAAAAATAAAACCAAAATAGAAACAGAAAAACCGCTTGAGGAACCTTCTAGAAGGTTCCCAAAACCGGGAAAACCGGCTGGAACCTTCTGGGTTCCCAAAACCAGGATAGGTGGAACGCGGCCTTGCTTCTAACGGGCCGGCCCACCCTTGTCGATGCCTTCGATCTCACTGTGCGGCGCCCCGGCGTTTTGACGCAGAATGCGTCGAATAGGAAAACCCCCCTCCTCGTTCCTTTTTCTTCCCTTTTTCCACCACCAAATAGGCCACGGGTTAGTTATCTTTCTCTTGTCATTTATAGTAAGTATGCACGTGCGACACACGTCTCGATTAAATATGTTCTACTATGAAACTTAATAATTATGTCAACATAAATCTACTTTTTGAACCGTTGAAATCTCACTCAAAAAGCATATAATTCCTAACTCGTACAAATGACTGGAAACATTGTGCTTTATAAATCAACAGGCCCATGTCCATTGCTTAGCAAATACCATTGATCATTAACTAATTGACAGAAAATTAGTCCATTAAGAAAATTTAATTATGGCCTATGGCCATGCATGCACCCCTAGCTAGTGCATCTTGACATCCAACGCCATCACCAACATCTCGCCAGAATCCACAACGTCATCACCAACATCTCGCCAGCATCCACAGTGTCATAAAGATATTCATGTATGACGGACAAAATTGTTTCTCATATATCACATCCATGACCTCTTAAATTGTATAACTGACATAATTCATCAGTTATTTCAATCTAGAGTCATCTTTGTATCCAAACTGAAGTAAATTTGAGGTGTAATATTTCCAACCAAGAAAAATACATCTTCAATCTTATTTTGTTCTAGGTCGTGCCTATGAATGGGCCATTGCCAATAAGCACCAGGAAAAAAGATATGCAAGTGTGTGTACAGAGGCAATGAAAATTAGTAGTTTCCACATAAGCTCATCAAATGAAATAATTCATCAAGGTTCTGAGATACAAGTTTGTCCGTCTAAGAAACAAAACATTGCTAGTTAGCAAACCAAGTTGCAGCAATATAACATCCTCGCCCCTGTGGCTGTTCCAAGCAAAATCAGGTACCCGTGAAACCAGCGTGAGACAAAACAGATGCCCAAACCACTGAAGGTAGAACCACGCTTACTAATAATCTAGAGGCATTTGTGGTCATTTAGTGTCCATCCTTCCATGGCAAGGTCCAAGCAACGAATGTATTTGCAACCTAATATTTGGAAGCTCGCCATGTATCTGACCTTTTTTTGCGAAAGCAAAGAAATCAATCTCTAGGAGAGTATTAACACATATCACTGATGATGAACATACTCTGCAAAGAAAAAGGAAAAAGTGAGAAGGAGATTAACAAACGTAGCTGTACATATGCTACATAAATTTGCATCTAATCTTCTCACCTTGTTCCCGACTCTGCAGTATGTTGTCTTACTCGTCCAACCTGAACTGATAGAGAAAGTTCCTTGTAGCACTTTATTTGTGAGGATATAACATGAGTCAACAACAAATTTATCACTGTTATTCATGGCAAGATAACATATCATTCTTAAATATATATTTTGTTGGCTGTTGATTACTGGAAAGTAATACCAATATGAGCTTACAAGTTTGGGCATGTTTCTTTGCAACGACGACGAAGACACCACGGACTGCTTGGCCTCCTCGTCCCCACGATGCTTTAACTATCTTGGATATCTATGAAAAAGAATGCCAATGAGGGTGTCACTTGCTACAAATTCATGACTTCAAAGAAACACAATAACACATTAGATGGTTCAGTACAAATCATTTCTTTACTTGTAGTACCATGTAAAACATTGAATAGGTATGCATCACTCATCATTTCAAAAAGACTCTGAACGAAAACATTCAACACTTCTGACTCCACAAAGACTTAAGAAATTAGGGTGCCTAAATCTTTATGCAGAACCGGGGACATCTTACTTATCAGTTAGACAACCACCGTAATCAAGTGGCCCAATTACGTGAATACAATCAATATCAATTATAAGTATGAAACATGAAACTTTCTGAAATGATCAGTACTTATTAGGTCTCAGACTATACATATAGAAACTTGAGACTACAGACATGGACAATCGACTTTGAAACTCCACTCAAATCATCCCATTATCTAAGCATGCTCAGTTAGCAACAGTAAAACAAATTACAGAATCTGAAACCTCACACACTATTTAGAGAGTACCTTATTTTCTGTTCTTGTTTACACTGGAAGCAATGTACACTCTGAATGAAAAAGAAACAACACGTGATTGATATGGTCATCATATATGAAATATGGCAGTATGTGACAAAGTATATAAAGTCGTAGATTTTGATGTAGTACTGATATTCGGTCATCCAAACTCATATAATAGTTGCTCACCTAGAAATCCTTCAGTAGTTGTGCTAACATATGAAACATCTTCTTGATCTCCCTAACCTGAATTCTATGATAACACAGAGCTGAACTCGAAAAATAAAATCACACTGCAGGACATCTACAGGCTATGTTTAAACAAAAAGAGACTTGAAAACACATACAAAGGTAAAGGAGGCACCTGTTTAAAAAAGCCATTGAAACCAGGCTACGCAGAGCTCGACACATCGCCTTGCGGACCTAGCTCAATATCAACATTTCTTCAGGCCCATTCCTCTTTGCTGATCTCAAATTAGTCATGTTAAATTTCATAAAATAAATGTCCTTACAAGATTCACAATTCAAATCCTTTGTGTATTCTAACCAAGAAGATGGAATTCAATCTTCGGTGTTGCTTGAATCCTAGTGTCATAAGTAATACATTATCGTCTGTGTTATTGCCCAAAAATATAAAATATTAAAGAACATGACATGAAAAATATGCATTATAACACAATATTGTTAAATAAAAGATGAAGCTATACTTCTATGTTCATCGTCTTGTTGACACACAACCCCTTTTCTTGAGAGGCTCGGTGTCAACCAGGTTCCAATTAAACGATTTGGTCAACATATTTTAGAACTCTGCAATCTCTAACTGAAATCTGCACTACCATTATTAGTCTAAAAAATGCTAGCGAGCAAAGATAGCAAGATAATTTTTGAATTACATACTATTGCCGAGGGGACAAGGGGACAACAATGTATGGCAACTTCTCTCTCCACATGTGAAATAAAAAGAGATACATGTTGTTCGCCATCCATTGGATCCTTTAACGAGCGGTACAGATTTTGCCTCGCATCTCCTCTCCGGAGGTTGATTTAGTAGAGTTGTGGTTAACTGGGCTTATGTTGGGCTGGTAACATTATCTGCCCTGTTCAGCTCGCATCCGCAGCAAAGCGCATTCTCGGAGGATAACTAGTTGACGAGCGCTCCTTCGAGAGGCTCACAACGATCAGCGTCACTTGGCGCGCTTTCAGCCGCCCGCCACGTGTCGTGCTCTGGACGCTCCCTCCGAATTTTGTTTTTTTTTATTTTTCCGCACGCGTTTTCGGCTTTTTAAACGGATTTCTTTCCCTTTCGGTTTTTCACCGGTCTTACTTAGCTTTTGGATCAATTTTTTTTAAAAAAAAAACTTTTTTGCGCCAAAAAACGCGTTTTTTTGCTTCCGCGAGAGGCACGGTTTTGCTTTCGCGAGAGTCACCGGCGTGCCTCTCCGAAACGAAAAAAAATTGTTTTCTATTTTTTTTCTTCTGCGAGAGGCACGGTTTTACTTCCGCGAGAGTCACGGTTGTGCTTTCGCGAGAAAGCACAAACGCATTTTCTATTTTCTTTCCTTCCGCGAGAGGCACGGTTTTGCTTCCGCGAGAATCACGGTTGTGCTATCGCGAGAGACACCGCCGTGCCTCTCGTAAACGTAAAAAAACATGTTTTCTATTTTTTTTTTCTTTCACTAGAGGTACGGTTTGGCTTCTGCGAGAGGCATGGTTGTGCTTTCGCGAGAGGCACGGCCGTGCCTCCTCGGAAATGAAAAAAAAATGTGTTTTCTCTTTTTTTTTTCCTTCCGCGAGAAGCACGATTTTGCTTCCGCGAGAGGCACGGTTGTGATTTCGCGAGAGGCACGGGCGTGCCTTTTTCGGAAAGGGAGAAAACCCGTGTTCCCGGTTCGGTTTTTTCGTCCGGTTTTTTCGTGAAAAATAAGTTTGTCAAAACCTATAAACATGTGATCTAATTTTAAAGATCTCGACGCGAGGAATCCAACGATGAAAACGGTTCAAGATTTAGACGCACGGTTTAAGAGATAAAACATTTTGATTAAATGGATCTACGAAAAAAAGAAAAACTCCCATGTTACGACAAGTGACGCACATACAGCGCGCCACTTGTCGTAATCTGAGAAGGTGAGAGTGATCTTACATTGTAAGGAGTACTTCTCAATTAGTGATTTTGGCATTCTCGCCCTAAAAAAAATGCAAATCGGATTCCTTTGCGGCGGCGGGCGCAAATTGCTCGACAGCAGCGGCGTATGGTGTTGCTCGCGGAGCCGACGAGAGGTGATGGCTTCGCGAGCTGACGGCGGCGGCTCCTGCGTGAGGAGCTCATCGACGACCCCGCCGAGCGACAGTCCGACGCCCCCTCTACCAACTGCAACGGCGGTACGGCAGCCATCGGGGCTCATGTTGATTGGCCCCGCGAAACCGAACGGAGACGGCCGATGGTGGCTGATGTCGCCAAGGCAGACACATCCCCAAAGAGGATGTCGTCCCGAATCGATCGCTTGGTGTCGGGGATGCAAGGTGCAAGCAGGAGCGCGGGAATGGAAGGGTGAGAACGCTTCTCTCTGGTTGTGCTTTGTCTCGGAGCTCGCCGGTGGCGTTATCAATCAATCCACTGCCATCCTCCGTCTCTCCTCCGTGTCGCCTCTGAATCCTTAATGGACACCAAACAGCATAACTGCACACTGCAGTTCCTGCCCTGCTCTCCGTGATCTACCTCCCTGTTCAGGTATCTTATGCATGCTAACTGAACGATTGCCTAATGTTTCTCATGAATCCAGCATTCAGTTTGAAGCCTAACAATGCAGAAGATTAACTGAACATTTTCTGAGTACATTTTGCTGTGAAGCATTAAGTCATACGTGCACCAAACCAATGTTGAAAACTCCACTTCAACTGTCCATTGTTTTTGTTAGGACTTCAGAAACAAGAACCAGCCAGGTCACTCTTGTGCTAAAGATGTCTCCTAATTAAAGAAAGGATATTTCTTTAGAAAATCTGAAGAAATAACGCCTGAAGGAAAATTGCACCATGTCACTTAGAAATATCAAGGTAATCCTTCAGAAATTTTTGTTATGTTTTCCTGTGTTTTTTTTTCTTTCAATAATGTGGTTGCCGAGGAAGGCTTCATATGATCTTCCTCACATTTTTCGAAGCTTTATTTACTAGCGCAATGCTCTGGCAAGAGTTCAAGTATCAGATCATCCTTTCAATCTCATACCATGAATGAATGTTGGAATTTCAAAGGAATTTAATTCGTCCACATTTCTCATATACGTCTAACGTTCGTTCATCAAAATGGATGGTCGTGGCATGGCAATGTGCGCCCAATCTTCGCTTCCACACTACAACCACAAACCCAAATGTATGAATCAAGTTATGCAAATTCAACATTCGTGTTTGGTAACTTCATGTATTTACGGATATTTTAATTAATTCATTACAAAAATGAACGGGCGCGGCAACGCGCGTCAACATGATCTAGTGTACTGTATAACATTTCAGCATTCAAGTAGTTGCTCACAGAAAGCAAACCATCACAATTTGCACAATTCCAACCAGCCATATAAGAACACATACAGATTTGCAGAAAGACTCGTTCAAAGCAGAACATGCAAATTGAACATGGTTTCCTTGAGAAGACAATTCAAAGCAAAACCATCAAACATGGCATCGGCGTACAACATTCAGTGCAGATTGCAAGAGAAAGCCCATAAAGAAAATTGCTGCACTGGAATTGGTTGTTGAAGCAAATTTACTTTGCCATACCTAATACTACACGTTACTGCTAGTATGTATAAACATCAGTAGCATCAGAGATTGCACAAGGGCAGAACTGCACACCATGCTATTTTCATACTCCAACGATTACAAAATAATCTCATATAGAGAATACAGAGAAAATCTATTTTTCACAGAGCCCAATATGACCAGAAACCATATACGATGAGCAAATCATCATTTAGTCGCCATAGAAATTAGTCTGCTACTTCTCTTTGTCGGCTCAACATTACCAATGTTATTATATGCTGTCAGCAGAAAAAAGAACCGAGAGAGATGAAATTCAGTTTGCATCCAAAGCTCTCTCCATTCCCCACGGCCGGAGGTCTTCCCGTCCCCAACACATGCCTCCGCCAGCAGAGCACCCGCTCTCCCCATTCCTCACTGTCGAAGCTCCCCATTCCCGCCACTGGAGTTCCCCGCCAGTCAATGGTCACGGGCTCACGGCGACCCCAACGGGGCAGAGAGAGGGAGGCAGGGAGAGAGGAAAGAGATGTACCTCGACAGCACCGGTGCCCTTGCATAGCCGCTGCCGCCCGGATCCAAATCGCCGCCACCTCCCCGATCCAGGAAGTAGGCCGACCTTCCGAGGCCAGAGTCGCGGTGGCAACGACTACCACGATCGAAGTGCAGCAGGCGTGCCGGAGTGGGGCTCAATGGTGGTGGCCTCGTGTCGAGGAGGCGGCGGAGATGGTGGCGGCACGGGAGATCGGCGGCGCTGGGCTCGCTTGGAGGCGATATGGTGGACGGGACTATGGGAACGGCGCAATTTGGGAAGATGGAAAGGACTGGAACAGAGGAAATAGCGGGATAAACATCTCCACGTTGTGGGCAGGGCCGTGCGGATCGGGGGTGCGAAGCGCTACGACGATAAGCAGACCACGGGCGTCTTTTGGCAGAACATTTCATCCGAGTCGTCGATGTGGCTAACAAATTATTGGTATATTATTGACGGTAGGATATGTTTAAGTTGATTTGATCAGAAGGTCCTGATTATCTTATGTACAGTTTGATGTATGGTTTTAGGAGAACTTATGTTTGCTCTTTTAATAGAGAGCGGACGTTTGGCTCCCGGGAGCCATGGAGGCCTTTTTTTGAAAACAATTCAAAATTCAAACTTTTTGGTTTCAAAAAAATCTGAAAAAAATTGTGCAAGTAAACAAGTATGTTATGTCTATGTGTGTAAAATTTCAGAATGAAAAACGTTGAAATGTGACCTGTACAAAAAAACAAATTCATAGCCTGGGAGGATGAATAGTATCATGTGTTAAAAAGCCCCAGATTTGTCTTTTTTGCACAGCCCTCATGTCAATTTATTTTGCCCTGAAAATTTACACACATGTGTGTTATGCCTTCATGTATATGTGTGTTTTTTTTTTCAGAATTTTTTGAAATGTAGAAAATATGAAATTCGATAAAATTCAAAATTTTCAAAACCGAGCTCCATGGAGCTCGGCCTTCAAAGACAATATCCGCTTTTAATAGTAGTATAGATATAGATCCGTATGTATTTCATATTAAAATATTCAAAACATCTTATATTTGTGAACGAAGTGAGTATAAATTAATTCAGCACCCAAATAATAGCAAACGACTTCTTAAAAAAATTGTTATACACTTAGTCAAACATAGAAGTATTTGACTTTAGAAAAACTAATACATGAAACAGAGGGAGTATATTGAAATAGCTAGTATTATTCTTTCCATACATCTATAAATACGTAATCACATAGTTTACACAATCATGCAGGTGGTATATATGTGTATACACAGGCTTCAAAGGTAGGAGTATATAAGTGCTATGCCGTCGGGTAGGAAGGCTGCATGGCGAGTCCGCAGAGGTCTTGCTCGTCGGCGATGTCCCTCTCCATCCTGACGAAGCCGTTCTCGCCCCATGATGTGCCCCACGAGTTCTTCATCGCCCAGTACTTGGTCCCGTCGCCAGCGACGCCGTACCCGACCGCCGCAATGCCGTGGTCGAGCTCCGTGCCACAATCGCCGGAGAGCACACCGCCCTTGTAGAACCGGAAGAGGTTGTCCCCTCCATCGATGGCCACGGACACGGGCTGCGCGGCCACCGCTTTCTGAAGCGACGCCTCGTCGTTGGCCGGCACGTCCTCGTACCCCTTGATGGACGCTGCGGCGTTGGACTCCTTGTTGGAGTTGCAGCTGCCGTCGGTGCCTGTGTAGGGGTAGTTGCCCTCGGTGGTCAGACCGCCGTTGTCGATGATGAACTCAAAGGCGTTGTCCATGAGCCCGCCCTCGCAGCCCTGGTCTATGCCGTCCACATCGCAGTCCACCAGCTCCTGCTCCGACAGTGAGATCAGTTTCCCGGTCTTCAGCTTCACGATGCCTTCCATGGAGGCCACCGTGGAGAAGGCCCAGCAACACCTTGAAATATTCCATGTTACACAGGTGTTGATAGGTTAGTCACTGGTCATAAAAGGACAAGAATAATTGAATAAGATAGTGTAAACTAGTATGGTCATGTACATTGTTCTCATTTCCAATAAAACTTGAAATTTCAAAATTTCTGTCAGCGGGTATGGAAATATTTTCATTTCTCTTAACAAAAATCAGCCAAACACGAATCTGAGGCAATTCAAATATTGTACGAACTTGTGTCAATTTCTCTAAAAAATTGGTTATATTTCAGCTTACCTCCAGCAGAAACATTGGTCATTTTGGCGAACTACAGCTAAAACGTATGAAACTTCAATAATATCAGCGCTCCCTAGAATATTTCTAGATTCGAATTCTAGAACAGTTGACAATGGTCACGTGTAATTGTCTGAATATGAGCTTACCACATTGGCCTTGGTCTTTGATGGGAGTGACCGCGCCTTTCGTTCTCCAGTCCACAGACGTCGGGAGAGCATCGAGGCTAACGTTCGCTTACTTGAACCCCGTCTTCCTGCCCTTGTTACCACCCACCGTCACCTTATACCCCGTGTGCGTAGCCCTGAATTCATCGTCGGTGATATCCGCAAACTGGTTAGCCTCGAGCAAGAACTTGTCGTTCCCTGCATTCACCAACTCGATGAACGCGACATTGGCCTTGAACACCTCTAGCCGCTGTGCTTTCTCAGCAGTGTCACTGTACACACGGCCATACTTGGCCATCCACTCCTCGTGCCTCGCGACAATGGACCGATCGTCGGTGAGGTCCCGGGCTGCAAGAGCGCTAAGCACGTAGGCGCATGCGAGGATGGCGAAGAGCAAACTTTGTGAGTAGCTAGCCATGGCAGGCCGGAGTAGAAGTTGAAGATCGAGGAGGTTGTGGTGATCTATCTTGTTTGATGATAATTGGGGGTGTAATGTGGATCATATTTATAGGGATCAGATGATTAATGGCTCGGCTGTACTGAACTGCGGGGATTTTAGGTAAGGATGATAGTGATTTGCTGCGTGCCGTGAGAGGACGTACATCAGATTAATTCTTGTTAAACAAAGGAATGAATTAGCTTGGCAGGCGAGCTGAGAACAACAGGGACTAATTCTTGTTAAACAAAGGCCTGGATTATTATTTCGTTCAAGAAAAACGTCTAGTTTGCTCGTTAAACAAACATGTTGATAAGGGGACTAAAATAATTACTTTAATTATCCGTTTCTTACAGTGAGTTTATGATCAGTTGTAAAATACTCAGTTAAGTACTGTTGATTATCATTATTATTTAGAAAACGTAGGATAGTGTAGGATTTATTCTACCTTGCCTTGTACTTCAAGATGATCATGTACTCCTATATATATATGCCCACGAGGCTCAAGCAATACATCAACAATTTCACCAATCCCTCTCTATCCCTTCTAACATAGTATCAGCCTAACCGATCTAACTCTAGTCGCCGCCCGCCGCTTCCGCTCCGCGCCGCCCCCGGGGCGATCGGTCTCCATGACCGCCGCCGGGGGCCGCGCCGCCCGTACCTAGGGTTCGTCCGCCGGTCATGTTGATCGGCTGCGCTAGAGAGTCTTTTTCCCGAGCCCTTGCTCTGGGTTTTTCTCTCTCTCACCGATCGTTTTGATCGGCGTTTCTTTTTGGTTTTCCGATGTAAGATCAGTTTGCGTCGCCCGCCGCCATCGTCGACCCCGTGCGCCTCTACTTCAACACCGGCGCGACCGGCCGGCTCCTTCACCGATCCGGCGGCCTCGCGCGACAGGCGGCCCCTCGCGGCCGTCGTCCGCGTGTCTGCCCGCCCGTAGCCCTGCGCCGGCCGTCACCGCCCTTCTCCGACCTGGACCTCTCCATCGCCACCCGCCTCCGCTGTGTCTGCACGGCGGCCCTGCGGTCTGCCTCGCCGGCCTAGTCCCCGGTTGCGTCAGGCTCGTCGGCGGCCTCGAGCTCAGGCGCCGCTGCTACGTTGGTCGCTCGGGCCTCGCTGCCCGGGCGCCGGTGCTGCTTTGGCAGCCCGGGTGTCGGTGCTGACGTGCTCGTCCGCATGTCGTCCCACGCTGTCCGTCGTCGCCGGCTTCATCTCGGACTCCGCCGCCACACCGCCTCCATCGAGCGGCATCCCCGACCACGCGCGTGATCGGCTTGATCTCCCGTTCGCCGCCGCGATCCGCCTCATCTACGTCGCACGACCGACCTGGCCTGTCGGTTGCGCGTGCCCGCAAGTCCTGTGAAGACCGTCCCGAGTACAGCGCGCGTCTACACCGATCGAGCATTGCGCTGCCGCTGCGTCTCCCCGTTGGGCCGCTGCGCCGTCGCACCGTGATTCTCCTTGCAGCTGCATCGCTCGAGCGTCGCCGCTGCGTCGCCCCTTCGGGTCGTAGTGGTGCGACCTACGGTCCTCGCCGCCGCCCTGAGACCGTCCTCACGGTTGCACCTACCCGCGCTCAGCCGTTGCGCCGCCCCTTCGGGCCATAGCGCCGCGGCCTGCGGTCCCCGTAGCCGCCCCGAGGTCTTCCCGCCGTCGCCCCGACCCGCCTGCTGTAGCCGCATCGCCCCTTCGGGTCGTGGCGCCGCGGCCCGTGGTCCACCGCTGTCCCCGCGCGTCGACTTCCCGTGGTATGCACCGCGCCGCCTCCCTTGGCGCGGAAACGCCATCGTCCGCGCCGGTCTTCGTCATGCTATCGGGTTCCTCGCCTACTTCGAGCATCGCCGCCGTGCTCCTAATAACCTAGCCGCCGACGCCGTTAGGCCGTCGCCGCTGCTCTTCTTCAGCCGCCGCCGCCGCCCATCCACCCCTTCGTCTTTGTCCGGCACCGGCCCATCGCCAGCGTCACCGTCATCTTCTGATACGTCTCCAACATATCTATAATTTTTGTTTGTTCCATGCTATTATATTATCATTCTTGAATGTTTTACAATCATTTTATAGCAACTTTATATCATTTTTTGGGATTAAACTATTGACATAGTGCCCAGTGCCAGTTGTTGTTTTTTGCTTGTTTTTTACTTCGCAAAAAATCAATATCAAACGGAGTCCAAACGCAGTGAAACTTTTTGGAGAATTTTTCTGGTCCAAAAGACACCTGTTGGGCCCAAGAAGTACCAGAGGGGGGCTCCGAGGGGAGCACAACCCATCAGGGCGTGCCTGGGGGCCCAGGCGTGCCCAGGTGGGTTGTGCCCACCTTGGTGGCCTCCCGCACCGCCTCTTCGCCCTATAAATACCCAAATATTCAAAAAACCCTAGGGGAGTCGACAAAACACAATTCCAGCCGCCGCAAGTTCCAGAACCACGAGATCCAATCTAGACACCATCACGGAGGGGTTCATCATCCTCATTGGTGCCTCTCCGATGATGCGTGAGTAGTTCATTGTAGACCTACGGGTCCATAGGCAGTAGCTAGATGGCTTCTTCTCTCTTTTTGATTCTCAATACAATGGTCTCTTGGAGATCTATTTGATGTAACTCTTTTTGCGGTGTGTTTGTTAGGAACCGATGAACTTTGAGTTTATGATCAGATCTATATCCATGAAAGTTATTTGAGTTCTTTGATCTCTTTTATGCATGATTACTTATAACCTCGTATTTCTTCTTTGAATCTTTGGTTTAGTTATGCCAACTAGATCGATTTTTCTTGCCATGGGAAGAGGTGCTTTGTGATGGGTTCTATCGTGCGGTGTTCTTTCCCAGTGACAGAAGGGGTAGCAAGACACGCATATATCGTTGCTATTAAGGATAACAAGATGGGGGCTATTCCTACATGAATAGATCTCGTTTACATCATGTCATCGTTCTTATTGCATTACTCCGTTTCTCCATGAACTTAATACACTAGATGCATGCTGGATAGCGGTCGATGTATGGAGTAATAGTAGTAGATGCAGGCAGGAGTCGGTCTACTAATCTTGGACGTGATGCCTATATAATGATCATTGCCTGGATATCGTCATAATTATTTGATGTTCTATCAATTGCCCAACAGTAATTTGTTTACCCACCGTATGCTATTTTCTTGAGAGAAGCCACTAGTGAAATCTACGGCCCCCAGGTCTATTCTTTATCATATTTGCTTTGAGATATATTTTTATTTGCTTTTATTTCCAGATCTATTATTCCAAAAACCCCAAAATACCTTGCTGCATTTTTTTGCTATTTATTTTATTTTGCGTTTTATCGAGATCTATTTATCCAATCTATCACAATTTTTACCCCGTCCACGTGACAATTTCTGGCACCGTTATCCGTAGAGGGATTAACAACCCCTCCTAATTGTCGGGTTGCAAGTATTTGTTATTTGTGTGCAGGTACCGTTTACGTAATGTTGCTTGGTTCTCCTACTGGATTGATACCTTGGTTTCATAACTGAGTGAAATACCTACCGTAGCTTGATAACCCACAAGTATAGGGGATCGCAACAGTTTTCGATGGTAGAGTATTCAACCCAAATTTATAGATTCGACACAAGGGGAGCCAAAGAATATTTGTAAGTATTAGCAGTTGAGTTGTCAATTCAACCACACCTGGAGATTAATTATCTGCAGCAAAGTGATCAGTAGCAAAGTAGTATGATAGTTTTGATAGTAGTAGCAATAGCAATAGTAACGGTAACAATGATAGCAGTGATTTTGTAGCAAGTGCAACAGTAACAGTAGCAGTAGTAACTTAGCAAGAACAATATGTAGGAAAATCGTAGGCATTGGATCGGCGAATTGTTGGATGATATTCATCATGTGACAGTTATAACCTAGGGCGATACGGCACTAGCTCCAGTTCATAAATATAATGTAGGCATGTATTCCGTAAATAGTCATACGTGCTTATGGAAAGAACTTGCATGACATCTTTTGTCCTACCCTCTCGTGGCAGCGGGGTCATATTGGAAACTAAGGGATATTAAGGCCTCCTTTTAATAGAGAACCAGAAAAAAGCATTAACACACGGTGAATACATGAACTCCTCAAACTACGGTCATCACCGGGAAGTGTCCCGACTATTGTCACTCCGGGGTTGCCGGATCATAACACGTAGTAGGTGACTATAACTTGCAAGATCGGATCTAGAACATACATATAATGGTGATAACATAAATGGTTCAGATCTGAAATCATGGCACCCGGGCCCAAAGTGACAAGCATTAAGCATGGCAAAGTTATAGCAACATCAATCTCAGAACATAATGGATACTAGGGATCAAGCCCTAACAAAACTAACTCGATTACATGATGAATCTCATCCAACTCCTCACCGACCAGCGAGCCTACGAAGGAATTACTCACTCCCGATGGGGACCATCATGGAATTGGCGATGGAGAAGGGTTGGTGATGACGAAGATCGAAGATCCCCCTCTCCGGAGCCCCAAACGGACTTCGGATCTGGCCTCCCGATGAAGAACAGGAGATGGCGGCGGCTCCGTCTCGTGGAACACGATAATTCTTTCTCCCTGATTTTTTTCTGGAAATATGTGATTTTATAATGTCGGTTTCAGGGTCTGCGGGGCCACCAGGTGGGGACAACCCACCTGGGCGCGCCCTAGTGGGTTGTGCCCACCCAGTTGCCCCCCTCCGGTGGTTCTTGGCTCCAGATATTCTCTTTTATTGTATAAAAAATCCTCGCAAAGTTTCGTTCCATTCCGAGAACTTTTATTTCTGCACAAAAACAACACCATGGTAGTTCTGCTGAAAACAGCGTCAGTCCGGGTTAGTTTCATTCAAATCATGCAAATTAGAGTCCAAAACAAGAGGAAAAGTGTTAGGAAAAGTAGATACGACGGAGACGTATCAACTCCCCCATGCTTAAACCTTTGTTTGTCCTCAAGCAATTCAATTGATAAACTGAAAGTGAAAAAGAAAAACTTTTACGAATTCTTTTGCTCTTGTTTGCATAAATAAGCTTAAACAACACCCAGGTTTTCAGCCAATATTATAACTAACCATGTCGACAATAACTCTTAAAAATTATATTAAGTCATATCAATGACATAATCAACTAGCGAGCAATAATAAGATATCTCAAACAGCAACACGTTGTCAAAACAACCATGATATAATATGACAATAGTGGTATCTCGCTAGCCCTTTCTAAGACCGCAAAACATAAATGCAGAGCACCTCCAAAGTTCAAGCAGCGACTAAACATTGTAATTCATGGTAGGAAAGATCCAGTCATGATGCACCCAACATTAGCTACACACAATGCATGAGCATGACAACAGTGCTCTCAGGTTTTGGCGCTTATTTGAGAAGGTGATGACACAACATAAAAATAAATAGATAGTCCCTTCGCAGAGGGAAGCAGTGATTTGCAGAGGTGCCAGGGCTCAAGTTTTTAAAATAGAGGTTAAATAAAATTTTGAGGCATGCACCCTTCTTGTTTACTTCGCGACCATCAGTTATCAGTATCTTCCATGCTAAACACATTAGTGACGATTCCCAAGCGATAAAAGTAAAGATTTACTCCCCCTCCACCAACAAACACACTCCACGGCTAGCCGAATCCACGGGTACCGTCCATACCAACATAAGTCCTGGGGGAGTTTTGTTTAATTATTTGCAATTTTTGAATCCGGGACTGGGAATCCCTATTACCGCCCCTTTCTCGTGCAATGGTTAGTGAATAAACACTCATCCTGAGAATAACCCGCTTAGCATGGAAGATACCGACTACCTCCTATCGCGCTATGAACAATCCAGGCACACAAAAGGATATTTATTTGAAGTTTTTAGAGGTGGCACATGCAAATTTACTTAGGACGGCAGGGTAATACCGCATATAGGTAGGTATGGTGGACTCATCTGGAATAACTTGGGTTCAAGGTTTTTGATGTACAAGCAGAATTCCCACTTAGTACAGGCGAAGGCTAGCAATTAGGTTGAGAAGCGGCCAGCTAGAGAGCAACAACGGTCATGAACATGCATTACGCATAAGTAACATTGGATACTAGCATGAGTAGGATATGAACACCATGAACATAAATATCATAAAGACTATGTTGGTTTTGATTCAACTACATGCATGAACATGTGCCAAGTCAAGCCACTCGAACATTCAGAGGAGGATACCATATCATCATACTACATCACAATCATTTTAACGCAATGTTGACATCCAAGATATATCATTATCCACTCCTAGCTACTTATGCATGGCATGAGAAACTATAATCTCTAATTGTCATTGCAAACCTGTTTAATCATAATGGGCTGAATCATGGATACTCGGTTAAACATATTTACAAAAACAGAACAAGTCGAGTTCATACCCGTTTCTCTCTGCCACGGCCAGTTCATCGAATATCATCATTATTGCCTTTCACTTGCACGACCGAACGATGTGAAAATGATAATAGTGCAAGAGTGCCGTGGACTAAGTTGGAATCTGCAAACATTTTATTCAAAAGGAGAAGACAACGTAAATTGGGCTCTTTGTTAGATTAACAATAATGCATATGAGAGCCACTCAACATTTTCATCGTGGTCTTCTCCTTGGTATGACTCAATAAAAGAAAAGAAGTTCAGAGAAACACACTGAAATATTTTTGGAGTTTTTGGTTTTCTGAAAGAAAGCAAATAAAAGGGGAAAAACAAAAATGAGAAAACTATTTACAAGGGAAAGCTCCCAACAAGCAAAAGAAGAACAAGGAAATCTTTTTGAGTTTTCTTTTTAGTACTACAACAATTTAAACTAGGAAGAAAAATAAAAAAGAAGCAAGAAATATATTTTTGGATTTTCTCAAAGTTTTTCAAACACACAAGAAGAAAGCAAGAAAATAACTCTAACATGGATAATACAATGAAAAAGTGTGGACACCGACAACTGAAATGAAATGTGTAAACATGAATGTAATGTCGGTGGAAATACGTACTCCCCCAAGCTTAGGCTTTTGGCCTAACTTGGTAATCTTCAGTAGCCTACATAATGGTCGGAGTGATAACTCACGGAGGCTCTTGGTGCAGATGCAGCCTGCCGTGCGGCCACCACTGCCGCGTTATGAGCTCGGGTCTCGCTCTCGAGAACATAGTATCTTCCCCTACTGTGAACATTAAAGAGAGCAGGTGCAGGCAAATATGTGTCCACAACAGAATCCTTATTAAACAGCAATTTATAAGTGAAATTATGGGGTTCACCTCTAAGGATTTTATGACGTTTCATAGCTTCAAAGTCTAGGTACTGCGTGGGTAAAATAGGATCATAGACCAAAGGTGAAACCCCCAGCTCTCTTGCTAAGCGTGTGGCATAAATTCCATCATAAAAATATCCACTACCAGCGTTGTGTTGCAACCTACGTGCAACAATCGCTCCAAGATTATAACTTTTGTCACCGGTGAGAGCGGTGCGAATGAGGCTCAAGTCTGGAGCACAAAGTGTACTGCAATCTTGTTTGCCTACAATGCATTTTCCATTGAATAATGCGAAATACTGGATTGCGGGAAAATGAATGCTCTTTATTCTACCTTGTGTCACTCCCCTATTTTCACCATAACAAAGACTAGTCAAGAATATCTCAAACTCAAACCTTGGTGGTTCATCAAGCGAACCCCAAAATGGGATTTTACAGTGGTGAGCAAATCTCTCTAAAGAAATGGTAAATGGATTTTCATATAATTTAAATGACACCCTAGACTCACGGGGATGGAATTTAAATCCTTTGACAAATGATTCAGTGAGAGTGAGGTGTTGGTTGCACTTATCTGAAATGTAAGGACCGAGCTCGGCATTGTGAACATATTGCTCAAATTCTTCCTTAATGCCCACGCTCACCATATAATCATCGCATGGCCATAAGCATGTTTTGGTGGCGGCATCTCGTATAGAACTTTCACTTGGCTCAACATAAGACCGACGAGCGGAGCTGCTACTAGAAGATGCCTCCGAGGACCTCCGCCTCGAAGAACTCCTTCCAAGGAAGTTCATAATATTCGCGTACAATTTTCTGAAAAATTTCGTGTCACAAATTTTTGTCAACAAAACTTTGTAAGATTGAAAACAACTATTCATAGAGATGCGTAGAGGCCATAACAAGCATTCAAACTACTTAGAACTCTAAGAATTCAACATGCAAGCACATCTACAGCAGCACTAAGAGTAGCTAATTATTCACAATATAAACCACTAAAGCAAAAACTAATTGGACAAACGGAGGAGTCACATACCAAGTAACAATCCCCCGAAACAGTTTCGAAAACGGAGCTTCGAGCAAAGAGATCAAAATCCGCGGGTTTGAGAGCAAGAACACGAGAGCAAGAGCAATGGTGAATTTTTTCTGGAGGTAGGTGATGATGTAGGATGAAGAGATAAGTGAGGGGGACCACAACCCACCATGGCGCGCCTAGGGGTCCTGGCGCGCCCAGGTAGGTTGCGCCCACCTGGTACACCTCCCTCTGATATTATTTGCACCAAAAGTTCTTAAATATTCAGAAAGAAATCGTATTAAATTTTCAGAGCATTCTGAGAACTTTTATTTTTGGGTCATTTTTTTATTGCACGGAAAACTCAGAAAACAAACAAAACATGGCATTTTATTTTATTTAGCTAATAAAAACATAAAACAAAAGATTGGGATAGAAGGTAGTGCTTACTAAATTCATCAACTTCATACCTCTCAAAAATGATCCATTAATAAGGTTGATCAGGTCTTATTAACAACCACTTTCAATTAGCATGAAACCGAAGAACTTTCGTAAAACACTAAGTTACCTCAATGGGGATATGAATGTCCCCAACAATAAGCGTTTCATATTTCTTTTTTACAGTAGGTAGAGGTAGTTGAAAACTTCCAATAGTGATTGTCGGAGATTTTTCAATAACATTAATACCATTCACTTGGAATTGTTTCTTCGAAAAGTGCACCGTATGCTCATTACCATTAATATGAAAAGTGACCTTGCTTTTATTGCAATCAATAACAACCCCTGCAGTATTCAAGAAGGGTCTACCAAGGATAATCGACATGTTGTCGTCCTCGGGCATCTCAAGTATAACAAAGTCAGTCAAAATAGTAACATTAGCAACAACAACGGGCACATCCTCATAAATACCGATAGGTATGGCAGTTGATTTGTCAGCCATTTGCAAAGATATTTTAGTAGGTGTGAGTTTATTCAAGTCAAGTCTTTTATATAAAGAGAAAGGCATAACACTAACACCAGCTCCTAAATCACATAAAGCAGTTTTCACATAATTTCTTTTGATGGAGCAAGGTATAGTTGGTATTCCCGGATCTCCAAGTTTTTTAGGTACTCCATCTTTAAAGGTATAATTAGCAAGCATAGTGGAGATTTCAGCTTCCGGTATTTTTCTCTTATTGGTGATGATGTATTTCATGTACTTTGCATAAGGAGGCATTTTAAGGATATCAGTCAAGCGAGTACGCAAAAAGACTGGCCTCAGCATTTCAACAAAGCGTTCAAATTCTTCATCATCTTTCTTTTTAGTTGACTTAGGTGGAAAAGGCATAGGTTTTTGAACCCATGGCTCTCTTTCCTTACAGTGTTTTCTAGCAACGAAGTCTCTTTTATCATATCTTTTATTCTTAGGTTGTGGGTTATCAAGATCAACTGCTGGTTCTATCTCAACATCATTGTCTGGTTCTTTATTATTTGTTTGAGTGTCTTCATGAACCTCATCATTATCTTTTTCATTATCAGAAGGTGAGTGTTCACTACTAGATTGAGTTTCAGCATCAGAGATAGAAACTTCATTGTCATTATCAGGAGGTTTTTCTACTTCAGGTTCACTAGAGGCATGCAAAGTCCTATCATTTTTCTTCTTCTTTTTCTTTTTAGAAGGACTACGTGCATCAGTGTCAACTCTTTGAGAGTCTTGTTCAATTCTTTTTGGGTGTCCCTCGGGATAAAGTGGTTCCTGAGTCATTCTATCTCCTCTAGTCATTACTCTAACAGCATGATCATTGATATTATTGTTCATTTCATCTAACAATTCTCTTTGAGATTTAGCAACTTGTTCTAGCTGAGTTTGAACCATAGAAGCATGCTTCCCTACACCTCTAACATCATTTGAGATTCTAAATAACAAGTCACTTAAGCGAGCAATCATATCAGAATTGTATTTCAATTGTTTCATAACATTTGCATTGAAGTGATCTTGTTTTCTAATATAGTTTTCAAACTCATAAAGGCATTGGCTAGGGTGCATATTGTGAGGATTATCATTGAATTTCATTAGAGAATTTACCTCTACCACCGCAGGTGGTGGTGTTGTATCAAGCCCATGTATTTCTTCAATAGGAGGTAAATTTTTAACATCCTCAGCTTTAATACCCTTTTCCTTCATAGATTTCTTTGCCTCTTGCATATCTTCAGGACTGAGATATAGGATACCCCTCTTCTTCGGAGTGGGTTTAGGCGGTGTTTCAGGAGGAGTCCAATCATCATAATTTTTCAATATGTTATTCAATAGTTCTTCGGCTTGTCCAATAGTTCGTTCCCTGAAAACACAACCAGCACAACTATCTAGGAAGTCCCTAGAAGCATCGGTTAGTCCATTATAGAAGATATCAAGTATTTCATTTTTCTTAAGAGGATGATCAGGCAAAGCATTAAGCAATTGGAGAAGCCTCCCCCAAGCTTGTGGGAGACCCTCTTCTTCAATTTGCGCAAAGTTAAATATTTCCTGTAAGGCAGCTTGTTTCTTATGAGCAGGAAAATATTTTTCAGAGAAGTAATAAATCATATCCTGGGGACTACGCACACAACCAGGAGCAAGAGTATTGTACCAAGCTTTAGCATCACCCTTTAATGAGAACGGAAATAATTTGAGAATATAGTAATAGCGAATTTTCTCATCATGAGCGAAAAGGGTGGCTATGTCGTTTAACTTAGTAAGATGTGCCACAACAGTTTCAATTTCATAACCATGTAAAGGATCAGATTCAACCAAAGTAATTAACTCTGGGTCGACAGAGAATTCATAATCCTTATCATCAATAAAGATAGGTGAAGTAGCAAACTTAGGATCATATTTCATTCTAGCATTCAGAGATTTTTCTTTGTACTTGCATAATAATTTCTCTAGATCATCTCTATCCTTACAAGCAAGAATATCTCTAGTTGCCTCCTCACCCATAACATAGCCTTCCGGTACCTTTGGCAATTCATATCTAGGAGGGCTAGTTCTAGTAGGTGTTTCAAGATTTTTAGTTTCAAGCTCATCATCAGTTTCAACAATATCATGTTGTCTTACTCTAGCAATTTGTTCATCAAGAAATTAACCTAGTGGCACGTCATCATCAAGCAAGGTACTGGCATCATCATAAGCATTCATAGCAGAAGTAGCACATCAATAACTTGCGACATACAAGAATTAATAGCATGTGGTGGTGTTGCAAGTCTACTTATAACAGAAGGTGAATCTAAAGCGGAGCTGGATGGCAGTTCCTTACCTCCCCTCGTCTTAGAGGGAAATATCTTAGTCTTAGCATCCTTCAAATTCTTCATAGTGATAATTTGATAATAATCCCAAGTGACTCAACAAATATAGCTATGCTCCCCGGCAATGGCGCCAGAAAAAGGTCTTGATAACCCACAAGTATAGGGGATCGCAACAGTTTTCGAGGGTAGAGTATTCAACCCAAATTTATAGATTCGACACAAGGGGAGCCAAAGAATATTTGTAAGTATTAGCAGCTCAGTTGTCAATTCAACCACACCTGGAGATTAATTATCTGCAACAAAGTGATCAGTAGCAAAGTAGTATGATAGTTTTGATAGTAGTAGCAACAGCAATAGTAACGGTAACAGTGATAGCAGTGATTTTGTAGCAAGTGAACAGTAACAGTAGCAGTAGTAACTTAGCAAGAACAATATGTAGGAAAATCGTAGGCATTGGATCGGCGAATTGTTGGATGATATTTATCATGTGACAGTTATAACCTAGGGCGATACGCACTAGCTCCAGTTCATAAATATAATATAGGCATGTATTCCGTAAATAGTCATACGTGCTTATGGAAAGAACTTGCATGACATCTTTTGTCCTACCCTCCCGTGGCAGCGGGGTCCTATTGGAAACTAAGGGATATTAAGGCCTCCTTTTAATAGAGAACCGGAACAAAGCATTAACACACGGTGAATACATGAACTCCTCAAACTACGGTCATCACCGGGAAGTGTCCTGACTATTGTCACTCCGGGGTTGCCGGATCATAACACGTAGTAGGTGACTATAACTTGCAAGATCGGATCTAGAACATAGATATAACGGTGATAACATAAATGGTTCAGATCTGAAATCATGGCACCCGGGCCCAAAGTGACAAGCATTAAGCATGGCAAAGTCATAGCAACGTCAATCTCAGAACATAATGGATACTAGGGATCAAGCCCTAACAAAACTAACTCGATTACATGATGAATCTCATCCAACTCCTCACCGACCAGCGAGCCTACGAAGGAATTACTCACTCCTGGTGGGGAGCATCATGGAATTGGCGATGGAGAAGGGTTGGTGATGACGAAGATCGAAGATCCCCCTCTCTGGAGCCCCAAATGGACTCCAGATCTGGCCTCCTGATGAAGAACAGGAGACGGAATAAAATCTTCGCGATGATTTTTCTTGGACCAGAAGACACCCAGGAGACTTGGAGATGAAGTCAGATGAGCCACGAGGCGGCCACAAGGGTGGAGGGCGCGCCCAGGGGGTAGGGCGCGCCGCCCTGCCTTGTGGGCCCCCCGTGACCCTCCTGACCTAATTCTTTCGCCTATATATTCACATATATTCCCAAACCACCAGAGGCATCCCACTTAGTTTTCTTTTGAGCTTTCATAAACTTATAGCTCTAGTGCATCCATTGCATGGCAATCCCTACTCACTCACATTGATATCTATTGATGGGCATCTCCATAGCCCGTTGATATGCCTAGTTGATGTGAGACTATCTCCTTCTTTTTGTCTTTTCCACAACCACCATATTCTATTCCACCTATAGTGCTATGTCCATGACTCAAGCTCATGTATTGCGTGAAAGTTGAAAAAGTTTGAGAACATCAAAAGTATGAAACAATTGCTTGGCTTGTCATCGGGGTTGTGCATGATTTGAATATTTTGAGTGATGAAGATGCAGCATAGCCAGACTATATGATTTTGTAGGGATAAGCTTTTTTTGGCCATGTTATTTTGAGAAGACATAATTGCCTTGTTAGTATGCTTGAAGTATTATTGTTTTTATGTCAATATTAAACTTTTGTTTTGAATCTTATGGATCTGAACATTCATGCCACAATAAAGAAAATTACATGGATAAGTATGTTAGGTAGCATTCCACATCAAAAATTCTGTTTTTATCATTTACCTACTCGAGGACGAGCAAGAATTAAGCTTGGGGATGCTTGATACGTCTCCAACGTATCTATAATTTTTTATTGTTCCATGCTATTATATTATCTGTTTTGGATGTTTTATATGCATTAATATGCTATTTTATATTATTTTTGGGACTAACCTATTAACCTAGAGCCCAGTGCCAGTTTCAATTTTTTCCTTGTTTTTTAGCTTCGTGGAGAAGGAATACCAAACGGAGTCCAAATGGAATAAAATCTTCGCGATGTTTTTTCTTGGACCAGAAGACACCCAGGAGACTTGGAGATGAAGTCGGAGGAGCCACGAGGCGGCCACAAGGGTGGAGGGCGCGCCCAGGGTGGTAGAGCGCGCCCCCTGCCTTGTGGGCCCCCCGTGACCCTCCTGACCTAATTCTTTCGCCTATATATTCCATATATTCCCAAACCACCAGAGGCATCCACGAAAACACTTTTCCACCGCCGCAACCTTCTGTACCCGTGAGATCCCATCTAGGGACCTTTTCCGGCACCCTGCCGGAGGGGGATTCGATCACGGAGGGCTTCTACATCAACCCTATTGCCCTTCCGATGAAGCGTGAGTAGTTTATCTCAGACCTACGGGTCCATAGCTAGTAGCTAGATGGCTTCTTCTCTCTCTTTGATTCTCAATACCATGTTCTCCTCGATGTTTTTGGAGATCTATTCGATGTAATACTTTTTTGCGGTGTATTTGCCGAGATCCGATGAATTGTGGATTGATGATCAGATTATCTATGAATATTCTCTGAATTCTTTTATGCATGATTTGATATCTTTGTAATTCTCTTCGAACTATCGGTTTGGTTTGGCCAACTAGATTGGTTTTTCTTGCAATGGGAGAAGTGCTTAGCTTTGGGTTCAATCTTGCGGTGTCCTTTCCAGTGACAGTAGGGGCAGCAAGGCACGTATTGTATTGTTGCCATCGACGATAAAAAGATGGGGTTTACATCATATTGCTTGAGTTTATTCCTCTACATCATGTCATCTTACTTAATGCGTTACTCTGTTCTTTATGAACTTAATACTCTAGATGCAGGCAGGAGTCGGTCGATGTGTGGAGTAATAGTAATAGATGTAGAATCATTTCGGTCTACCTGACACGGACGTGATGCCTATATTCATGATCATTGCCTTAGATATCGTCATAACTTTGCGCTTTTCTGTCAATTGCTCGGCAGTAATTTGTTCACCCACCGTATTATTTGCTGTATTGAGAGAAGCCTCTAGTGAAACCTATGGCCCCCGGGTCTATTTTCCATCATATAAGTTTCCGATCTACTATTTTCCATCATATAAGTTTCCGATCTACTATTTTGCAATCTTTTACTTTCCGATCTATAAACCAAAAATTACCAAAAATATTTACATTATCTTTCATCTATATCTATCAGATCTCACTTTTTCAAGTAATCGTGAAGGGATTGACAACCCCTTTATCGCATTGGGTGCAAGTTGTTTGATTGTTTGTGCAGGTATTCGGTGATTTGTGCGTTGTCTCCTACTGGATTGATACCTTGGTTCTCAAACTGAGGGAAATACTTATTTCTACTTTGCTGCATCACCCTTTCCTCTTCAAGGGGAAAACCAATGCAAGCTCAAGAAGTAGCAGGAAGAATTTCTGGCGCCGTTGCCGGGGAGATCTACGCCAAGTCAAGACATACCAATTACCCATCATAAACTCTCATCTCTTGCATTACATTATTCGCCATTTGCCTCTCGTTTCCCTCTCCCCCACTTCTAAAATGATTTTCGAAAAGATTTGCCTTTTTATTCGCCCTTCTTCCGTTCGTCTTTTTCGTTTGCTTTTTGTGTGCTCGTGTGTTGGATTGCTTGCTTTGTCACGATGGATCAAGAGAATACCAAATTATGTGATTTTTCCAACACTAATAACAATGATTTTATTAGTACTCCGATTGCTCCCGCCACTAGTGTGGAATCTTATGAAATTAATGCCGCTTTGCTGAATCTTGTTATGAAAGATCAATTTTCCGGCCTTCCTAGTGAAGATGCCGCATCCCATCTAAACAATTTCGTTGATTTGTGTGATATGCAAAATAAAAAAGATGTGGATAATGATATTGTTAAATTGAAGCTATTTCCATTTTCACTTCGAGATCGTGCTAAAACTTGGTTTTCATCTTTGCCTAAAAATAGTATTGATTCATGGAATAAGTGTAAAGAAGCTTTTATTTCCAAGTATTTTCCTCCCGCTAAGATCATCTCCCTTAGGAACGATATTATGAATTTTAAGCAACTTGATCATGAGCATGTTGCACAATCTTGGGAGAGGATGAAATTGATGATACGAAATTGCCCTACTCATGGTTTGAATTTGTGGATGATTATACAATTTTTTTATGCCGGATTGAATTTTACTTCTAGAAATCTTTTAGATTCGGCCGCGGGAGGCACTTTTATGGAAATTACTTTAGGATAAGCTACTAAACTCCTAGACAATATTATGGTTAATTATTCTCAATGGCACACCAAAAGATCTACCACTAGTAAAAAAATGCATGCAATTGAAGAGATTAATGTTTTGAGTGAAAAGATGGATGAACTTATGAAGTTTTTTGCTAGCAAGAGTGCTTCTTTTGATCCTAATGATATGCCTTTGTCTACTTTGATTGAGAATAATAACGAATCTATGGATGTGAATTTTGTTGGTAGGAACAATTTTGGTAATAACGCGTATAGAGGTAATTTTAATCCTAGGCCGTTCCCTAGTAATTCCTCTAATAATAATTATGGTAATTCCTACAACAATTCTTATGGAAATTATAATAAGATGTCCTCTGATTTTGAGAATAGTGTTAAAGAATTTATGATTTTGCAAAAGAGTTTCAATGCTTTGACTGAAGAAAAATTGCTTAAGATTGATGATTTGGCTAGGAACGTGGATAGAATTTCTCTAGATGTTGATTCTTTGAAACTTAGATCTATTCCACCCAAGAATGATATTAATGAAACTCTAAAAGCTATGAGAACCTCTATTGATGAGTGCAAAGAAAGAACCGCTAAGATGCGTGCTAAAAAAGATTGGTTTGTAAGAACATGTCCTTCTAGTTTCTGTGAAAATAATGATGAAGATCTTAAAGTGATTGATGTGACTCCTATTGAATATTTGTTTTCCAATATAAATCTTGAAAAATATGGGACTGGAGATTAGTCAACTTTAGTTAAAAGGCGTCCCAATGATTTGGAGTTTTTAGATCTTGATGCAAAAAATGATAAAAGTGGGATTGGAGAGGTCAAAACTTTAAGTAGCAATGAACCCACTCTTTTGGATTTCAAGGAATTTAATTATGATAATTGTTCTTTAATAGATTGTATTTCCTTGTTGCAATCCGTGTTGAATTCTCCTCATGCTTATAATCAAAACAAAGCTTTTACTAAACATATCGTTGATGCTATGATGCAATCTTTTGAAGAAAAGCTTGAATTGGGAGTTTCTATCCCTAGAAAACTTTATGATGAGTGGGAACCTACTATTAAGATTAAGATTAAAGATTATGAGTGCCATGCTTTGTGTGATTTGGGTGCTAGTGTTTCCATGATTCCAAAAACTTTATGTGATGTGTTAGGTTTCCGTGAATTTGATGATTGTTCCTTAAATTTGCATCTTGCGGATTCCACTATTAAGAAACCTATGGGAAGGATTAATGATGTTCTTATTGTTGCAAATAGGAATTATGTGCCCGTAGATTTCATTGTTCTTGATATAGATTGCAATCCTACATGTCCTGTTATTTTTGGTAGACCTTTCCTTAGAACGATTGGTGCAATTATTGATATAAAAGAAGGAAACATTAGATTTCAATTTCCGTTAAGGAAGGGCATGGAACACTTTCCTAGAAAGAAAATTAAATTGCCATATGAATCTATTATGAGAGCTACTTATGGATTGCATACCAAAGATGACAATACCTAGATCTATTCGTGTTTTTACGCCTAGCTAAGGGCGTTAAACAATAGCGCTTGTTGGGAGGCAACCAAATTTTATTTTTGTTTTTGCTTTTTTTTTGTTCCTGTTTTTCTTTGAATAATTTATCTAGCCTCTGGTTAGATGTGGTTTTGTATTTTAATTAGTGTTTGTTCCAAGTAAGACCTTTGGGATGGCTTACGGTGATAGTTGATTTGATCTTCCTGAAAAACAGAAACTTTTTCGTCCAGTCACCGAATTTTAATAATTCACTTGAGCATTGAAAAATCCTGAATTTTTTATATGATATTTATACACAATTTTCCTATGTTTTCCTAATTTTTCACAATTTTTGGAGTTACATAAGTATTATAACAATTCGGATCTTCGCAGACTGTTCTGTTTTTAACAGATTCTATTTTCTTTGTGTTATTTGCTTATTTTGATGAATCTATGGGTAGTATCGGGGGGTATGAACCATGGAAAAGTTGTAATACAGTATATATTATACCAATATGAATAAATAATTAGTTCACAATAGTATCAAAAGTGTTGATTTATTTTCTTATACTAATGGAGCTTATGAGATTTTTTGTTGAGTTTTGTGTTGTGAAGTTTTCAAGTTTTGGGTAAGGATTTGATGGACTATGGAATAAGGAGTGGCAAGAGCCTAAGCTTGGGGATGCCCAAGGCACCCCAAGGTAATATTCAAGGACAACCAAGAGCCTAAGCTTGGGGATGCCCCGGAAGGCATCCCCTCTTTCGTCTTCGTCTATCGGTAACTTTACTTGAGGCTATATTTTTATTCACCACATGATATGTGTTTTGCTTGGAGCGTCTTGTATGATTTGAGTCTTTGCTTTTTAGTTTGCCACAATCATCCTTGCTGTACACACCTTTTGAGAGGGACACGCATGAATCGTGATTTATTAGAATACTCTATGTGCTTCACTTATATCTTTTGAGCTAGGCAATTTTGCTCTAGTGCTTCACTTATATCTTTTTAGAGCACGGCGGTGGTTTTATTTTATAGAAATTGTTGAACTCTCATGCTTCACTTATATTATTTTGAGAGTCTTTAAACAGCATGGTAATTTGCTTTGGTTATAAATTTAGTCCTAATATGATAGGCATCCAAGAGGGATATAATAAAAACTTTCATATAAAGTGCATCGAATACTATGAGAAGTTTGATTTCTTATGATTGTTTTGAGATATAGAGATGGTAATATTAGAGTCATGCTAGTGAGTAATTGTGAATTTGAGAAATAATTGTGTTAAAGTTTGTGATTCCCGTAGCATGCACGTATGGTGAACCGTTATGTGATGAAGTCGGAGCATGATTTATTTATTGATTGTCTTCCTTATGAGTGGCGGTCGGGGACAAGCGATGGTCTTTCCCTACCAATCTATCCCCCTAGGAGCATGCGCGTAGTACTTCGTTTTGATAACTAATAGATTTTTGCAATAAGTATGTGAGTTCTTTATGACTAATGTTGAGTTCATGGATTATACGCACTCTCACCCTTCCACCATTGCTAGCCTCTCTAGTACCGCGCAACTTTCGCCGGTACCATACACCCACCATATACCTTCCTCAAAACAGCCACCATACCTACCTATTATGGCATTTCCATAGCCATTCCGAGATATATTACCATGCAACTTTCCACCGTTCCGTTTATTATGACACGCTTCATCATTATCATATTGCTTTGCATGATCATGTAGTTGACATCGTATTTGTGGCAAAGCCACCGTTCATAATTATTTCATACATGTCACTCTTGATTCATTGCATATCCCGGTACACCGCCGGAGGCATTCATATAGAGTCATATTTTGTTCTAAGTATCGAGTTGTAATTTTTGAGTTATAAGTAAATAAAAGTGTGATGATCTTCATTATTAGAGCATTATCCCATGTGAGGAAAGGATGATGGAGACTATGATTCCCCCACAAGTCGGGATGAGACTCCAGACGAAAAAAAGAGAGGCCAAATAAAAGAAATGAGAAGGCCCAAATAAAAAAAAGTGAGAGAAAAGAGAGAAGGGACAATGTTACTATCCTTTTACCACACTTGTGCTTCAAAGTAGCACCATGATCTTCATGATAGAGAGTCTCCTATTTTGTCACTTTGATATACTAGTGGGAATTTTTCATTATAGAACTTGGCTTGTATATTCCAATGATGGGCATCCTCAAATTGCCCTAGGTCTTCGTGAGCAAGCGAGTTGGATGCACACCCACTTAGTTTTCTTTTGAGCTTTCATAAACTTATAGCTCTAGTGCATCCGTTGCATGGCAATCCCTACTCACTCACATTGATATCTATTGATGGGCATCTCCATAGCCGTTGATATGCCTAGTTGATGTGAGACTATCTCCTTCTTTTTGTCTTCTCCACAACCACCGTATTCTATTCCACCTATAGTGCTATGTCCATGGCTCAAGCTCATGTATTGCGTGAAAGTTGAAAAAGTTTGAGAACATCAAAAGTATGAAACAATTGCTTGGCTTGTCATCGGGTTTGTGCATGATTTGAATATTTTGTGTGATGAAGATGCAGCATAGCCAGACTATATGATTTTGTAGGGATAAGCTTTTTTTGGCCATGTTATTTTGAGAAGACATAATTGCCTTGTTAGTATGCTTGAAGTATTATTGTTTTTATGTCAATATTAAACTTTTGTTTTGAATCTTATGGATCTGAACATTCATGCCACAATAAAGAAAATTACATGGATAAGTATGTTAGGTAGCATTCCACATCAAAAATTCTGTTTTTATCATTTACCTACTCGAGGACGAGCAAGAATTAAGCTTGGGGATGCTTGATACGTCTCCAACGTATCTATAATTTTTTATTGTTCCATGCTATTATATTATCTGTTTTGGATGTTTTATATGCATTAATATGCTATTTTATATTATTTTTGGGACTAACCTATTAACCTAGAGCCCAGTGCCAGTTTCAGTTTTTTCCTTGTTTTTTAGCTTCGTGGAGAAGGAATACCAAACGGAGTCCAAATGGAATAAAATCTTCGCGATGTTTTTTCTTGGACCAGAAGACACCCAGGAGACTTGGAGATGAAGTCGGAGGAGCCACGAGACGGCCACAAGGGTGGAGGGCGCGCCCAGGGTGGTAGAGCGCGCCCCCTGCCTTGTGGGCCCCCCGTGACCCTCCTGACCTAATTCTTTCGCCTATATATTCCATATATTCCCAAACCACCAGAGGCATCCACGAAAACACTTTTCCACCGCCGCAACCTTCTGTACCCGTGAGATCCCATCTAGGGACCTTTTCCGGCACCCTGCCGGAGGGGGATTCGATCACGGAGGGCTTCTACATCAACCCTATTGCCCTTCCGATGAAGCGTGAGTAGTTTATCTCAAACCTACGGGTCCATAGCTAGTAGCTAGATGGCTTTTTCTATCTCTTTGATTCTCAATACCATGTTCTCCTCGATGTTTTTGGAGATCTATTCGATGTAATACTTTTTTGCGGTGTGTTTGCCGAGATCCGATGAATTGTGGATTTATGATCAGATTATCTATGAATATTATTTGAATATTCTCTGAATTCTTTTATGCATGATTTGATCTCTTTGTAATTCTCTTCGAACTATCGGTTTGGTTTGGCCAACTAGATTGGTTTTTCTTGCAATGGGAGAAGTGCTTAGCTTTGGGTTCTCTTGCGGTGTCCTTTCCCAGTGACAGTAGGGGCAGCAAGGCACGTATTGTATTGTTGCCATCGAGGATAAAAAGATGGGGTTTACATCATATTGCTTGAGTTTATTCCTCTACATCATGTCATCTTACTTAATGCGTTACTCTGTTCTTTATGAACTTAATACTCTAGATGCAGGCAGGAGTCGGTCGATGTGTGGAGTAATAGTAGTAGATGCAGAATCGTTTCAGTCTACTTGACACGGACATGATGCCTATATTCATGATCATTGCCTTAGATATCGTCATAACTTTGCGTTTTTCTATCAATTGCTCGGCAGTAATTTGTTCACCCACCGTATTATTTGCTATCTTGAGAGAAGCCTCTAGTGAAACCTATGGCCTCCAGGTCTATTTTCCATCATATAAGTTTCCGATCTACTATTTTCCATCATATAAGTTTCCGATCTACTATTTTGCAATCTTTTACTTTCCGATCTATAAACCAAAAATATTTACTTTATCTTTCATCTATATCTATCAGATCTCACTTTTGCAAGTAACCGTGAAGGGATTGACAACCCCTTTATCGCGTTGGGTGCAAGTTGTTTGATTGTTTGTGCAGGTATTTGGTGATTTGTGCGTTGTCTCCTACTGGATTGATACCTTGGTTCTCAAACTGAGGGAAATACTTATCTCTACTTTGCTGCATCACCCTTCCCTCTTCAAGGGAAAAACCAAAGCAAGCTCAAGAAGTAGCAGCAAGACACGTATGTATCATTGCTATTAAGGATAACAAGATGGGGGCTATTCCTACATGAATAGATCTCGTCTACATCATGTCATCGTTCTTATTGCATTACTCCGTTTCTCCATGAACTTAATACAGTAGATGCATGCTGGATAGCGGTCGATGTGTGGAGTAATAGTAGTAGATGCAGGCATGAGTCGGTCTACTAATCTTGGACGTGATGCCTATATAATGATCATTGCCTGGATATCGTCATAATTATATGATGTTGTGACGCCCCAGATTCAATCGTACACTAATCATACACGCAAATGTGTACGATCAAGATCAGGGACTCACGGGAAGATATCACAACACAACTCTAGACACAAATTAAAATAAAACAAGCTTTATATTACAAGCCAGGGGCCTCGAGGGCTCGAATACAAACAAGTCAGCGGAAGTAACATTATCTGAGTACAGACATGAGTTAAACAAGTTTGCCTTAAGAAGGCTAGCACAAAAGTAACATGATCGAAAAGGCAAGGCCTCCTGCCTGGGAGCCTCCTAAACTACTCCTGGTTGTTGGCGGTCTCCACGTAGTAGTAGGCTCCGTTGGGGTAGTAGTAGTCGTCGGCGGTAGCAACTGGCTCCTGGGCTCCACCATCTGGTTGCAGCATCCGAGAAGAATGGAAAGAGATGGAAAAAGGGAAGCAAAGCAACCGTGAGTACTCATCCAAAGTAGTCGCAAGACTTACATCAGATCTAAAACTAAGTATGCATCTGTATCAAAGGAATGGGCTGTATCTGTGGACTGAACTGCAGAATGCCAGAAGAGAAGGGGAAAGTCTAGCCTATCGAAGACTAGCATCTTCAAGCAGCTGCAAGCATCTTGCAGCATTCCAAAGATTATAGAATAGCAGTTTATATTTAGCAAACATGTTGTAACATTAGCGCCCAGAGATCCTTCCTCGACTCCCTGCGAGAAAGCAATCCCGAAGCCATCATTTCCATTACATGCCTTAGCATCAAGTTCTAGTTGTATCGATCGGGATACAACTCCGAGCGTTCGTTACCATGGAGACGGCTATTTGAATAGATTAATACTTCCCTGCAGGGGTGCACCAACTTACCCAACACGCTCGATCAACTCCGGCCGGACACACCATCAGGTCATGACCGGCCTCGGCCGATCAACACACTGTAGTCCTACCTAGGCTCAATAGAGAGGCCAGCACGCCGGTCTACATCCTAAGCGCACAGGGATCTTGGGGCCATCGCCCTTTGCACTCCTGCATGTTGCGTGGGCGGCCGGTGAGCAGACCTGGCAACCTCCTTATATAAGGCAGGTGCTTACGCAGTCCAACCCGGCGCGCGCCGCTCCATCGCTGACGTCCGTTGAGCTTTCGGCTGATACATACGACGCAGAGTGCCCATACTTATTCCTGCGTGGTGGTCAGTGCGAAAAGGCCAGAGGCCTACTCGGATCAAATATCCAAACCGTTAGTGTCTTGGTAGTGTGCGGTAACGATCAATGATCCACGATATGTGGTCCCGTCGCCCCGTCTCACGGACTTGCGGCAAGGGCTAACAATGCCCGACCGCGCCGCGTGGAAAACTTGCGGGTATCCTCTAGATCAACTCGACTTCTCATCACTCGCGGGTACCCCTCGGGGCCGACCCGATGTCATCATGGTTCTGTGGTAAGTCAAAGTAACCGTATGTCCGAAACAGCAAGGGGGAAACCCGAGGAATCACCATCAATGGATTCCCACTCGATGTAACCGTCAAGGTGGACTTGGAGGAATCACCCTCGATGATCCACACTTGAGGGGTTGCACGACAGAGTCGTTATCGGGAGTGGTGAAGGAGGAATCACCCTCGATGACCACGACCGAATAGCTACACTACAGGGTTAACATCAGAAGTGCTGACGAGGTATCACCCTCGGCACTCGGTAATAACTCTGCAGAGTCGTACAACTAAGGGGGGGTGATGTGCGATGTCGGGGGCCTGGACATCGATCACGTTGATCGAGTCATCGAACATAAAGCGGGGCAACTGGGACAAGGTGGGGGGTCACTGATGGATCTCTAACCAACCTATACTAAGCAGTTTAGAATAAGCAGGTAAGGTATGAAAGCAGGTAACAAAAACAGGCTATGCATCAGAGTAGGATCATACAAAAAGCTGTAGCAGTTCTAATGCAAGCATAAGAGAGAAGGGAATGGGCGATATCGAAATGATCAATGGGGGTTTGCTTGCCTGGAAGCTCTGCTGAAAAGGAAGAAGTGCCGTCGTCGACGTAGTCGATCACAGGGGCAGCATCGGTCTCGGGGTCTACCGGAGAGAAGAGGGGGAAGAAACAGTAAATATAAGCAAACAGACGCATCACTAAGCATGACATGACGAGATGCAAAGCTAGGGTGTTCTAACGCGGTGCTACACGTTGCAGACGGGGAGGGAAAACATCCGGAGAGGTTTTCCCGGCGTTTGGTATTTTCCGGACAGACGAAAGAGAGGGGACGGTTCCATATTCAGCATTCTAGGGGCATGTGACAGATGAACGAACCGCGTATTCGGATTCGTTGGATTTTTCTGAGCAACTTTCATGTAGAAAACATTTTCATCCGAGTTAGTATGAATTAGTTATGATTTTCCGAGGTTTAAACGATTTTCTGAAATTGCTGAAATTGTTTAATACGAGTTTGACCAAGTCAATTTGACTGGTCAAATTGAGAAGAGGTGGCCTACATATCATAGGCTATGCCTAAACAAATAAATAAATCTAACTTATTAAATGGGTGGGCCTACATGTCATCTACTACTAGACTAATTTAGCACTAATTTAATCCTAAGCTAGACTAAACAAGGGCCGGCTCACACACCTTTGCACACACTGCAAACACACACAGCACACGCCACACTTGGCCATGGCCGTGGCCATGACCAGTAGCAGCAGCAGTCGGCGGTAGCATGCACCAGCAACAGAGCAGCGAGAGCAGCAGCCGCACGCAGTAGCAGCAGCGGCCATTAGCAGGAGAAGCAGCAGTAAGCAGCAGCGGCCAGCGACAGCAGCACGGGGCAATAGTAGCGCGCGAGCAGCATCAGCGGCTACGGACGGCTACGGCAACTACGGGCGAGGCCACGCACGAGCGCGCGCACAGCAGCAGCATCAACTGCACGCACGCACATACGCGTACGCGTAGGTTCGGGCATGACGGTGACGGCGGCCTACAGCGTCCAACTCGAAGGTGGGAAGGGGGATCCGAGGGAGGAGCTCACAATGAGTCCGTTGGCGTGCTCGGGGAGGGTCGGGGTGGACCGGAGCGACGGCATCGACGGCGAGTTGGTGGCGACCAGTTGAAGAAGACGGCGATGGCGTCGGCTACGCAGCTCCTCGGCTCAAGCTGGTCCCGGAACGAACGAAGCCGAGCGCAGAGATCCTCCGGGACGTGTTCTCGAGCGACGGCGGCCGCGGCAAGAGGGCGAGGCAGTGGTGACCGCGGAGCAAATCGAGCTCGAAATCGAGCGGAAGAGAAGGGGGCCGATGGGGGATCGAGGGGGGAATGGAGGAGGGCGGTCTAGGGTTTCGCGAGGGCATGCTTATAGGACCAGAGGGGCGACGTGGAGGCCATCCATGGCCAGGGTGCTATGGATGTGTGCCACGCCTCTGTTATGTGAACAGAGGAAAGGGGAGACAGGGGAGTAGGTGGGCCGGCCTGCCTGGGTCAGCCCCTGTGGGCTAAGGCCCAGGGGGAAACAGGGGCCTTTTCCTTAAAAAAAAGATTTCTGCTTTTCTGTCAAACCTTTTGTCTCAGATTTTTATTTATTTTAGGCACTAAATGATATTAGTTCTACAAGATACTGCACATATAATTCAAATACAATATTTTGGGTGCTACATATAAGGTTTTCATTTTATTTTGGAAAGTTCATACATTTGTTTACTTTGAAAAGGCCATTTTATTTTCTGCTAGACCACTTATTAATTTCCTAGGAATTTATTTGTGAGTCCAATGAAGTTGGTTTAACATGAAGATGATCAAGGGAATTTATAGAATTATTAGAACATTTTAGTTTTACTTTTTAAAGAAATAATTATTTTGACTTTATTTTAAATTTTGAATTTGAACCCGGTTTGGATCAAAGTGAGGTTTAGCAAAATAGCTGCGATGACATGGCACCATTAGGGTGTGATTACAATAGATGAACTACCGGGGTGTTACAGATGTTCTATCAATTGCCCAACAGTAATTTGTTTACCCACCGTATGCTATTTTCTTGAGAGAAGCCACTAGTGAAATCTACGGCCCCGGGGTCTACTATTTATCATATTTGCTTTGAGGTCTATTTTTATTCGCTTTTATTTTCAGATCTATTATTCGAAAAACCCCAAAATACCTTGCTGCATTTTTTTTCTATTTATTTTATTCCGCGTTTTATCGAGATCTATTTATCCAATCTATCACAATTTTTACCCCGTCCACGTGATAATTTCTGGCACCGTTACCCGTAGAGGGATTGACAACCCCTCCTAATCGTCGGGCTGCAAGTATTTATTATTTGTGTGCAGGTACCATTTACATAGTGTTGCTTGGTTCTCCTACTGGATTGATACCTTGGTTTCATAATTAAGGGAAATATCAACCGTAGCTGTGTTGCATCATTCCTTCCTCTTTGGGCAAATACCGACGTAGTTCAAGCGACATCATCTTCCCCGACCACTTCGTCTACTCCGACCATCATTGGCGACATCGGCCCCACGCCGATTGGCGCCACAACCGTCGTCGAGTCTCCGTCTCTGCTGGCCCCTCTGACTCCTCGACATGGCGTATAGCTCATGCAGGTCCCTCGTCTACGCATGTCCGGTGCAGGCAACACCGGATGCGTGCCTTCGTCTACGACGTGTCCCCGGGTCTGACAAGCCTGGTGCGACGCTTCGTCAACATCGTCTTCATCCGTCTACGCATGCCCGGTGCTGGCAACACCGATGCGTGCCTTCGTCCACGACGTGTCCCCGGGTTTGGCAAACCCGACGCGATGCCTCGTCAACACCATCCTCCTTTCGGTGCACCACTACGTCGACACCACTGCGCCCATGACTAACTCGGCGCCTCCTTGCGCCCGTGGCTCCACGGCGACTTCCTCGACACCTGCTACTCGACTCGACATCAACAACGGTCTTCTTCGTACGGCTACACCACCTTATGCTCTCGGCTACATCGACAAACGGCACAAAGGGCTACCGCCTTACTTGAGCAACCTCGTCAGTTTTCACTCCAGTCACGACTTCCGCGATGCATCGACCATTACAACTGTGGGGGTGTGTCTGTCGGCTTACCTTCGGATTCTTCTCCAATCTCACCGTCTGTGTCTCTACCATTGTGACTGCGAGGGAATGTTGAGTATCATTATTATTTAGGAAACGTAGGATAGCGTAGGATTTATTCTACCTTGCCTTGTACTCCAAGATGACCATGTACTCCTATATATATGCCCACGAGGCTCAAGCAATATATCAACGATTCCACCAATCCCTCTCTATCCCTTCTAACAAGTACAATTTGTACGCCTGGACACTTCGGCCCAAGTGGCAACTTGTTTTCTAGTGGTAGACTAGTTCAACCTTGGTTGGACATTATTCATTTACTAAATGCAAATGTTTTTTTGGGGGAAATAAACTTGGTTCGACCCGCAAGCTAAGACTAGCTCAAACACATAGTATTGCCGAAGGAGAATAGGCTTCTAAGTTCCAAAGGAAAATGGAATGAGAACAACAACATGAACAAAATCTGTAAGATACAACATTCAAACATAAAAATTGTAGGTCAAAGAAATGGTATTATAACTTTGTGCTATGGAAACAAAAAATCTAATTGAGTTTGAATTTTGAATCAGTTTGTTGTTTTAATAACACACACTCATAGTCTTAACTCAGTTTTGAATGACATATGAGTTTGAATTTTCAACGCAAGGGGGTTGGGGGGGGGGGGGTTATTGACCGGTCAAACTTTATGTATTGACTTTTAATAATTCATTTGAAATTAATAGATATTATACTATGTTTTATAAAACTAAAGTTCACAATTTTACTTTATATATTAAAATAAGGTACTATTCTTTTGATAAATCTTCCAATACTATAGGTACCCTGCTATAAAACCTTCATAACTTGTAACTCATGCATCCTAATTCCGACTCAAATTTTTCAGTTTTGAATAAAAATGGGCTTATATTTAAAGGGGTAAAAATATGAAGTAGTAACATTTTGTATATATTTTACTTGGACTCAGAATAATCCAGGGAAGCCTCCTAAAGTTGACATTTTTTAAATATTTTTATAACCTCAAATGTTTCAAAACCCATCAATTTAAGTTCGAAAAAGAGAGAGAAGGAAACAGAATGGTCGAACCTCGGGAGCTCCTAAGTGGCGTCTTAAGCGACACTTGAAGGAACGGGCGCTCACGCGCCCCTGCTCGTGGGCCGGCCCATGTAAGGCGAGCGCTCGATCGCTTCGCCGGTTCCCCCCTGGTCGCTCGAGCGCAGTTTGAACGGTCGCGATTAACTAGTCGGTCAACCATTGACTTAAAAAAAAACAAAAAATGGGGAAAAATCATGAACTAAAAAATGTTCATCGGTTTTGAAAAAAGTTCTATGAATTTGAAAGAAGTTCATCGATCTTGAAAAAGTTGATTGAAGTTGAAAAAAGTTCATCGGACTTGAAAAAAGTTCATCGATTTTGAACAAAAAAATCATTGGTTTTGAAAAAAGTGCATTGAATTTAAAAAAGTTCATCGAATTTGAAAAAAAGTTCATCTAATTTGCAGAAACAACTACAACGGGCGCTTAAGGCCCCACATAGGAAAACCCCCCCTGCCTCGGGCGCCCCTATATCTCACATTCGGTGAGACGGGAGGAACCATCGCTAAAGGGTGGGGCTAGTTGTGTTGGACCGGGCGCGCGGAAACAACAACCTCATTTTTTTTTCACGTTTTTGCTTCCTTTTATACTTCGAAATATTGTAAAAAAATACATTACAAAAACCACCCTATATAAACATTTGAAAAAAGTTGACCAAGCATTTGAAAAATGTTAAATGTGTATAGAGAAAATGTTTGTCATGTATACGGGAAATGTATACAAAAAAAATGTGTATGAAACAATTTGATCATGTATTTAAAAAATATTAATCAAGCATTTGAAAAAATGTTGAACAAGTGTCTGAAATTTTTTAATCAAGCATTTGAAGAATGTTAATTGTGTACAGAAAAAAAGTCGACCATGTATTATAAAAAATGGATCATGTATATAAATTTTTTAATCAAGCATTTGAAAAAGTATTGAACAATATTTGAAATTTTTTAATCAAGCATTTGAGATTTTTAAATGTGTACATAAAAAATGTTGACCATTTATTAAAAATTTATGGAATCATGTATATAAAATATTTATCAAGCATTTGAAGAAATGCTGAACAATTATTTGGAAAATGTTAATCAAGCATTTGAAAAATGTATAATGTGTCTAGAAAAAATATTGACCATGTGTTCAATTTAAAAAAAAATATTAATCAAGCATTTGAAAAATATGAAATGTGCATAAAAAAATGTTGACCATGTATTAGAAATTTTTAATCTTGTATTTGAAAACATGTTTAAAACGTATATGAAAATGTTGATATTAAAAGAATGTTAAATTTGTATTGGAAAAACGTGTGTTACAAAAATATTGTTGACATATATAAAGAAAGTAGAAAGAAAACCAAAAGAAACAAAGAAAATCAAAAAAATGAAAACCAAAAAGAAACAAAATAAACCAAAGGAAAAAGGAAAAAGGACAAAAGGAAGAAATAAGTGCAAAAAGAATGAAAAAAATAGAAGGAAAAAGAAAATAAAACAAAAAAGAAATAGATAAATAAAGAAAATCAAAGTCAAACAATAAAAAACCTAATGAAAACGGAGAAAAACTGCTGAAAAAACAAAAGAAAACAAAAAAAACTGAAAAACCCCGAAGAAGAAACAGTGAAAACTTGGCCCGTTTTGACTTAAGTGGTCCTGCCCTACTACATAATGAACCCGAGGCAAGCCAATGGCTAGCCATGCTTGCAATCAATCAGGAGACTAGGGTTCGAAGCCCCCTGCGCTCCCTTTTCTCCTCTCTTTGAATGGACCATGGGCTAGTTATCTTTCTCTTATCATTTATCCGTATGTAGTTCATATTCAAATATCCAAAACATCTTATATTTGTGAGCGATGTGAGTATAAATTAATTCAGCACCCAAATAATAGCAAACAACTTCTTAAAAAAAATGTTATACACTTAGCCAAACATAGAAATATTTGACTTTAGAAAAACTAATACATGAAACAGAGGGAGTATATTGAAATGTCTAGTATTATTATTTCCATACATATATAAATACGTAATCGTATACTGGTTTATACAATCATGCAGGTGGTATATATGTGTATACACAGGCTTCAAAGGTAGGAGTATATAAGCGCTATGTCGTCGGGTAGGAAGGCTGCATGGCGAGTCCGCAGAGGCCTTGGTCGTCGGCGATGTCCCTCTCCATCCTGATGAAGCCGTTCTCGCCCCATGATGTGCCCCACAAGTTCTTCATCACCCAGTACTTGGTCCCGTCGCCGGCGACGCCGTACCCGACCGCCGCAATGCCATGGTCGAGCTCTGTGCCACAATCACCGGAGAGCACGCCGCCCTTATAGAATCGGAAGAGGTTGTCCCCTCCATCGACGGCCACGGACACGGGCTGCGCGGCCACCGCCTTCTGAAGCGACGCCTCGTCGTTGGCCGGCACGTCCTCGTACCCCTTGATGGACGCTGCGGCGTTGGACTCCTTGTTGGAGTTGCAGCTGCCGTCGGTGCCTGTGTAGGGGTAGTTGCCCTCGGTGGTCAGGCCGCCATTGTCAATGATGAACTCGAAAGCGTTGTCCATGAGCCCGCCCTCGCACCCCTGGTCCATGCCGTCCACATCGCAGTCCACCAGCTCCTGCTCCGACAGTGAGATCAGTTTCCCGGTGCTCAGCTTCACGATGCCTTCCATGGAGGCCACCGTGGAGAAGGCCCAGCAACACCCTGAAATATTCCACGTTACACACGTGTTGATAGGTTAGTCATTGTCCATAACAAGACAAGAATAATTGAATAAGATAGTGTAAACTAGTATGGTCAGCAGGTATGGAAATATTTTCATTTATGTCAACAAAAATCAGCCAAACACGAATCTGAGCCAATTCAAATATTATATGAACTTTTGTCAATTTCTCAAAAATTGGTTGGATTTCTGTTTACCTCCAGCGGAAACATTGGCCATTTTGGCGAACTATAGCTAAAAACTATGAAACTTCAGTAATATCAGCGCTCCCTAGAATATTTCTAGAATCGAATTCTAGAACAATTGACAATGGTCACGTGTAATTGTCTGAATATGAGTTTACCACATTGGCCTTGGTCTTTGATGGGAGTGACTGCGCTTTCGTTCTCCAGTCCACAGACGTCGGGAGAGCATCGAGGCTAACGTTCGCATACTTGAACCCCGTCGTCCTGCCCTTGTTACCACCCACCGGCGCCTTATACCCCGTGTGCGTAGCCCTGAATGCATCGTCGGTGATGTCCGTAAACTGGTTAGCCTCGAGCCAGAACTTGTCGTTCCCTGCGTTCACCGACTCGATGAACGCGACATTGGCCTTGAACATCTCTAGCCGCTGCGCTTTCTCAGCAGCATCACTGTACACACGGTCATACTTGGCCATCCACTGCTCGTGCCTCGTGACAATGGACTGATTGTCGGCAAGGTCCCGGGCTGCAAGAGTGCTAAGCACGCAGGCGCATGCAAGGATGACGAAGAGCAAACCTTGTGAGTAGCTAGCCATGGCCGGCCGGGGTAGAAGGTGGAGATCGAGGAGGTTGTGGTGATCTATCTTGTTTGATGATAATTGAGGGTGTAATGTGGATCATATTTATCGGGATCAGATGATTAATTGCTCGGCTGTACTGAACTGCGGGGATTCTAGGTAAGGATGATAGTGATTTGCTGCGTGCCGTGAAAGGACGTACATCAGATTAATTCTTGTTAAACAAAGGAATGAATTAGCTTGGGGGACGAGCTGAGAACAACAGAGACTAATTCTTGTTAAACAAAGGCATGGATTATTATTTGGTTGAAGAATGTTGAATGTCTAGTTTGCTCGTTAAACAAGCATGTGGATGGTAATATATAGTATATTTGACACTCCGGCCAAAGCGGTAACTTATTTTGTAGCGGTTGGACATGTTTTTTAACGCGTTGGATCTTTCTGAAGGAAGTGTGTAGTGTACGTATATAGACTGGAGTTTTACAGATCACAGTCCAACATTACTTCTTTTAAGTTTCGCAATTTTTTTTTACTTCTTTAAAGATGCTGGAGTATCCGCCTTCTAGGGCCATCGGGCGATTTTCTCGGTCTGATTTCGTAAGTGTGGTACACTTTGTCTGCCTGGCGGCTTTGCCGCCGTCCGATCTGGTTAATTCATGTCTCATCTCCTCGACGACTTCTGTGGACCGGGAACGCGCGTAGCGGCGTAGGGCCCCTTGGCGTCGGTTGTTCGACCGGTTGAGTCTCGTCTGCCCAGCTGACGGAGTCAGTGCCATTCATTTGCTGCCAAGCCTACTTGTCCTATCTATCTGACCATTTGCATCTGCCTGGTAGGCCCTGTTCGGTCTTGTTGGGGGTGAGAGGATCGCTTGGGCGGCGTCAGTGTCGTTCCTTTTTCGTCGGGCATGCTCGTTCTGTCTAGCTGGTTGTTTGCCTCCACCCGGTATGTCCTATTCGGTTTTGTTGGGGGGGGGGGGGGGGGGTTGAGAGGATCGGTGGACAGTCAGTCTCGTTCGTTTGTTGCCTAAACATGTATACCTAGTTTGTTTGCCTCCGCCCGTTATGCCCCGTTTGGTCTTGTTGGCGGTGAGAGGATCACTGGGTAGGCAGGCATTCAGTTCATTTGGAATCAACGTGTGCTGGGACCTGTTCATTGTTGGAGGGTGAGAGGATCACTATGCAGGCGGGAAGTCAGTTTGTGTTCAATCGTCGTTTGCAGGGATCTGTTCGTTGTCTTTGGGGCGAGGGGATCGTTGGGAGGCAGACATTCGGCTTGTGTGGAATCGGCGTGTGCCAGACCTTATGCAGAGAGGTTTTATTTAGCCCGCTGGGTAATACCATGTCCTCACCTCGCTTGTTTGCTACCGATGATTGTGATGCTACAACCATGTTATCCTTATGGTCTCACGTGTGTCAGTGGATGTATGGGTTTACTTTCTGGTTGGTTACTCCCAGACGCTTTTGCGGTATGCCGGAAGTGGGCAGTGACACAAAGTTCGAGACATGTTGCGGTACTCGGGGAGTGGTGGTGCCAGGCGGGGGTTAGTACCCCTACTCTAGTGTTATCCTATCAGTATGCTGCACATGATTGTCAGCCAGAGAGACACAAGTATTTTGTTCACGAGCCCCGCCTAGCCTCCTAGCCTCTCACCCCGCCGCCGGCCACCCCGGCCCCGGCGGCCACCTAGCCCTGCCGTCGGCCACTCCGGCCGCGGCAGCCAACCCACGGCCCCTCGCCATCGACCACTATCATCCACAACACTTCAACGTGTCTCTTGCAGATCTTGATTTTGACAAAGGGCACGATTTTGCTGCCAATATCTGGCGCAAGTGGGGTGTCCCAATCAACTATGAAGAAGGCAAAGATCTAGAAGAATTTCTTTTGGTTGCGGAATTCACAAGATCCCAAATCAGGTTGACGGAGGAAACAGTTAGCACGATCTTACTGTCATGTTTTGGAGGCCACGCATCTATGTATAAGGTGAAAGTATTGCAGAATTGGTCATTCAAGTTCTCAGTATCCTCGAAGGAAGTGGGTTCTCTATCATCAAACAAGGTAACATTGCAATGCCTCTGCTCAATATCAATTTCTTACTCTGGGGTAGTGGTGGCCCAAATTCGAGTTGGGAATTGGATCAATATCTGAAAGAAAAAGAAGAGGCATGGACACATGTGTTCAATAGGCACCCAAGGAAATCGTATCGATGCTCTTAGATCACCTGGTATCTTCGTGGATAGATCATCCTCGTAGGCAAGATCCAATCATGTTCATGTACTAAATTCAAATCAGGCACTATCTTCGGGCCATAATGGCAATCATGATCATGCGACCAATGCAGCAGTTACTACTACGAGGGCGGGATCACAGCATTTTCAAAACAGGTCACAAGACCTATTCTGCACCCGATGCCTACTCAAGGGCCATATCAGGCCCAACTGCACCAACCGTATAAAATGCAGAACATGCAAAAATTGGGGGCACATAGCAAGGGATTGTTATTCATCGGCCCAGCCGAGCTACTCATGTGAGCCCACTCCACACCCAAGTCCGGCTTTTGGCATTCCAAGACATGATTCCACTGTTCCCGCGATGGAGATGGCAAGGGCTGTCAATCAGTCGACCAGTCAAAATATTGCCACTTATTCCTCTCTACCGCTTGCCAGAGTTGGTAGCCACCATTACGTAGGCGCTCCGCATTCCATTGCTCAACGCCTTCTAGCTGCAGCCACTCGCCCCCTCCCACTACGCACACCCCCTCGGCAATCACCACCGTGACAAGCCCCACCACAACCTCGCTGCCGGCAATGGCGGCATTCCCCTTTGATTCTACTCCTTTTCTCCCACCTAATCATCTTGGGGTTGTAGTGGAAGGAAGGCCAGCTAGGGTTCGTGTTGTGATGGCGGCGCCACCACCGACGCATGAAGATTGGGTGATTGCCACTATTGTTCCAATGCCTGATCTACCAGTGGATTTCAACACCATCCGTGAGGCACTCTCTGACTTTTTCGTGGATAAGCAGTTGGGGTTTTCAGAGATAGCACCATGCCCATTTGGCCAAGCATATGTCAAGATGAACAGTGTTTTTCGATCGTGATGAGTTGGTTTCCAATAGTCCCCACCTTTACACTGATGTGCATGTCATCTTTGAGAAGCATAACAGAGGACTGAATTGGAGAAGACTAGATCTAAATAGAGAAGTTTGGGTTCTGCTATTTGGTTACCCATTTGACAGAAGAAATATCCAGGAAATTAACAATGCTGTCAGTAAATTTGGAAAATTTGTCATGTGTGATAGGGTCAGAAGTACTAGAGCCAACCAGATGGTCAAAGTGAAAGTTGAGGAATTAAGAGATATTCCAGCCAGCATAGTTTTTGGTGATGCAGATCATACTGACTCCCTCACTGTTCCTGTGGTTATTCTTTAGCACCAGATTCTTGGAGCAGAGGCACCAGATGAGGATCCTATTCATCCTAATGGGAACCCTCACCCAGCTCCACATCAGGCAAATTTTCACCCTAATCAATACAATCACTTCCTGAGGCCTCTTCAACAGCATGAAGCAGTGGGAGTCCAAGCTCAAGCTAATCAACAACAAGCACATCAGGTCAACCTGCAGCTAGCTCTGAATAATGGAATGGATGGAGGGCCAGATAATGTTGATGATCCTAAAGAGCCAGATGAACAGCTTTCTGGGTGGGGCCATTGGGCTATGACACAAAACAACCACAATATTGATCAGGAATTACATCATGGAGAATTTATGCAACTGAATGACCTCATGGCACCTATGGAAGAATTAGAACAGCCAGCTGGCAATGTTGAAGATGATAGCAACATTACTATGTCTTTGGGCTATCCAGATAGTGATAACTCTGTTTCCTCTACAAATGGCCCTTTGGCGCCACTCCATGAGGCTCTACCAGATTTAAATGAGATGATTGGGCTCAATGTAAATGGCCCAGAGAAGGAGGCCCATCAGTAGCTTGGGCCTCTGGAGGACTAGCAGGCTCCAACAGTTAATGGGAATGGCCCAGTTAATGACCATGTTGTAACAGTACAACCAATCATTGACCATAGTTTGGTGATGCTTCTTCAACACACTGACACACACAATTCTAACTTTTCAGCTGACCCCATCCAACTTGAATTACTGGCTAATGCTGCCTACCAGCTAGTGACCAGAGTAAGGAATGTGCCCCACCAGTGGTTGATAGTTGAAAGTGCGTTATATCGACTAGAGGGGGTGAATAGGTGATTTTTACAAATTCGTCACTAAGGAAATACTACTTAAGGAATTTGCTAAGTGACGAAATACAAGCAGCGGATAAAGTACTCAGGTGCACGCATAACATGGCAGTAATAAAGTCATCATGATGATATGAAACAAGCACAAAGCACAAGTAGCGTGTAAACAGAATAAGCAGGCAGAAGACAAGATGACTGAAGAAATAGGATTGAGGAAATTGAGAAAGTCTTCAGTCAAAATCTTCAAACAGTAACAATCAATATCAAGAACAAGTAGACAAGGAAATGAAAGGGTTGAGGAAATAGAACCAGTAGCTTGGTGAAGACAGTGATTTGGTAGACCAGTTCCAACTGCTGTGACAGTTGTACGTCTGGTTGGAGCGGCTTGGTATTTAAACCAAAGGACACACAGTCCTTACCGTATTCTCCTTGAGCTAAGGTCACACTGACCTCGCCCAATCACTCGTGGTAAGTTTTCAAGGTGACTTCCAAACCTTCACAGACTTGGTCACCCGGCGATCCATAATTCCTCTTGGATGCTCTAGACCTTGACGCCTAACCGTCTGGAAGATGCACAGTCTTCAAAGGTAACAAGCGTCGGTTCCACACAGGAACAATCTCTTCAGTGATGCTCAATCACTTTGGGTTTTAGGTGTTGGGGTTTTGGGTTTTTTCTCACTGATGATTTTCTCTCAAAGTCCTCGAAGGATGGGATGCTCTAAATGACAAGTGTCAATCTATCTCTCGGAGCAGCCAACCAGCTAGTGGTTGAGGGGGCGGCTATTTATAGCCGGGGAGCAGCCCGACATGATAAGACATAAATGCCCCTAATGATATGGCCGTTATGTGGATAAGATATTTGGGACAGCTGGCGCGAAGCACATCAACGATCGGAAATTTGAGCCCTCAAATTCCTCAGGGCTATCATGTTCCTCACTGTAGGCAATTCGCACTGGTGAATTCCTAACTCCTCAGTCAGAACAAATTCCTCAGAGACCAGAAGATCTTCATCTCTGTCACTGAAGAAATTGACTGAACTGCAAGAGATTTCCAAAGGCTTCACTCGAAGGGTTGGGTATGTGTAGGCTTTGAGATGAGCATCACTTGGAAATTTTTTCCTTAGTATTACCTCGACCCCCTTTAACAGTACGGTGTTTCCTATGACCAAAAAGAAAGGAAATGAAACTACGAAAACAAAAGTCTTCACGCTTCATAGTCCTCGCATCAATATCTTCAAGGTCACATCAATTTCCTCATTTTCAAAGTCTTCAAGAAAACCAAAGTCTTCAGATGAAGACATTCATTTTTAGGGGTCGAATTTCTTCGGATTTATCAAACTTCTCAGAGACTTATAATACCTGTGTACACTCACAAACACATTAGTCCCTTAACCTATAAGTCTTCAATACACCAAAATCACTAAGGGGCACTAGATGCACTTACAATCTCCCCCTTTTTGGTGATTGATGACAAATAGGTTAAGTTTTCAACGGGGATAAACATATGAAGTGTAAGTACTGATATTGAGGAATTTGATTGCAAGATATAGAAGAACTCCCCCTGAAGATGTGCATATTTGAGGAATTTGCTTTGGACTGCAAATGCACATAGTAGGATAAAATCTTGGAGATCTCCCCCTATATCTTGTAATCCATTCACGCATTTAGCATATAGTATGAGGAATTTGAAATGCATGATGGAAAATGGTGTCTGATGAAATTCAGCATGCGTGCATTAAAGTACTTGAGGAATTAAGCATGCAGAAAGCAGTTCAAAAGTATCAGACCACCATCGGAGTTATGTTTACAACTCATCAAACAAGCACCTCAGAAGAGCGAGAGTTGTAACTTAAAGAAAAAAACAGCCCATATATAGAGACCCGCTTGAAGACTAACTCAAATTTCTCCCCCTTTGTCATCAAATGACCAAAAGGGACGAAAAATGAGGACTAACACCCCTGAAGAATATCAGCTTGAGGTTGGTGGAGGAGCGCCAGCGTTCTCGGGGTCGTTTGTTGGAGTAGGGCCTGCCGAAGTGTCGTCAAGATCCTCAGCTTCATCCGTCTCACGTGATAAAGAATATGAACTTGTGACCAGCTGAGGAACTTTGACCTTCTTGAATTTCTTTGAGGGAGGATGTGACCATTCAAAGTTCTGCTGAAAGTCCATCTGCTTGAGGTCTTCATCATTGTAAAGATGAGAAAGTATAGCCCAAGTGCGATCGAAGATTTCATGCACATAGTAGTGATTCTTTTTCACAGTGTTCTGCATGATAGTCATGTTCTGAAGAATTGAGCTAAATTGACGCTTGACCCACTTGTGATTGCGATCGACTTTCTAGTGAAGACTTAGAAGAAGCTCACGATCAGTCATCACACGCGGGGCAGTGGCTTGAGGATTTTGATCGGTGGCTTTAGCAGCAGAGTCCTGGGTTGCAGAGTCATCATTGATGGAGTAAGATGCAGCCTTATAAAATTGACCATCCAATGGACGAGTGCCTTCATCAATAACATCAGCTTTGCCTTTTTCATCAACTGAGGAAATGGTCCTTTTGAGGACTTCAATAGGAGGCAGAAAGCTGAGGTGATTCTGAAAGTCAGCCTTGTATGGAATTGAAGACTTGGTTCTGATGAATTTCATAATCCAAGGAGCATAGGGCTTCAATTCAAATGGCGAAAGAGCAACATTTGACAAAGTCCTCATGAAGAAATCGTGATAGTTAATGGGAATCCCATGAATGATGTTGAACAGCAGATTCTTCATGATGCCAACAACTTCTTCTTCTTCAGAGTTGTGGCCTTTTATTGGACTGAGGGTTTTGGTCAGAATGCGGTAGATTGTCCTGGGCACATACAACAAATCCTTCACGAGGAAAGTGGTCCTTGGAGCTTGGCCTGGACGCAAAGGCTTCATCAACACTTGCATGAGACGATTTGGGAGTTCAGGTTCCTCATTAATAAGCCTTGCACCTTCTGCTGGAGGGCTGACTGGGATGGCATGAAGCAATTCAGTTGCTGGAGCTTTGTAGTGAGTGTTTTCAGTCATCCAGTCCAGAACCCATAAATTGACATTTGAGACATTGCCAGTGAGGTGCAGAGTTGCATAGAACTAAAGAATAAGCTCTTCATTCCAATCACAAATGTCAGAACAGAAATTGAGGAGTCCAGCTTCGTGAAGAACATTCAGAACTGGTTGAAAGCATGGAATGGACTCCATATCCACATGAGGAATTTGACAGTGTTGGAAGACTTTGTCCTTGCCAAAAAGAACAGAGGCATAGAAATTCATCTGTCTTGTAGTCCAAAACCTCTTGCGCCTTAATCTTGCTGAGTCATAAGGATTTTCAACTGTGAAGAAGTGATGCCCAGCAAAGAAATCATCATTGTTGAATTTTGGCCTCCTTGTGCCAGACTGAGGATTTTGAGGCTTGGGCTGAAGATTTGTAGTAATAGGCCTCACAACCTCTTGAGTCACAACTTCTAGTGCATCAGACTGAGGAATTGAAGCGGTTTCATCAGCAGTCTGTGTCTCCATTTCTTCAGTTGTTGCAGTTGGAATTTCTTCAGGGATGGATTGGAGAGAAGTTGGACGACCTTCAGACCCTGTCAATATTTATTCAGTCTGCACTGGGGACTGAGGAATTTGATGGAGAGGTGTGGCAATTGGTGAATTTGGGTGAAGAGTTTCCCAAAATTCATCATTTAGGACTGGAGTGGTTGAACCAATGTCCACATCCTCATCAATTTCTTCTATGCCAGCCTCTTCAACAGTGAACTGAGGCATAGGCGATGATACCAGTGGTGTTGAAGCATTTGCTTCCACCTCAATTTCTTCGTCCATCTGCTCTGAGGAAGCAGCAGAGTGATTTTTTTCATCATTGTCATCTTCAGGAATGACATATTCTTCACCAAATGGAACTATTTCCTTTGATGGCACAATCGAAATGGGAACAGCATCAATTGGTTCACTGAAAGAGCTCATCAAAGTCCTCACTTTCTTGGGAGCTGAGGATTCTACAAAGGTTGACGCTTTCCTTTTCTTTGCAGCTTCCTTCTCCGCAGCTTTAGTTTTCTTCACTTCTGATGCAGAAGGAAGTGTTGTTTTCTTCACCTTTGAAGATTTTGCAGGAGGAGCAGAGGATGAAGTTGGTGAAGTTTCTTTAGGCACGACTGATGCAGTCGCCCTGGTATTCTCAGTTTCTTCAGGCTCAGCAGATTCTTCAGCTGGCCTGGGTTGTTCTTCAGGCGCAACATTGGTGGTTGCCCTGTCAGTTTCTTCAGGAGCAGGAATTTCTTCAGCTGTCCTGGTAGTTTCTTCCGCAGCCGGAATTTGTTGTTGCGATGGAGCTGCAACACTTGCCTTGAGGTTCTTGGCGATGTTGACAAATCTGATCTTGGCTCCTAGCCAATCAGCATGGTATCGATCAAACTCATCACTGAGGACTTTGATTTCCTTCTGAACTCCGACAAGTTCTTCAGGAGACAAAGTGAGAACATTGTTCCTCAGAAAACACTCTTTCTTGTACTGGTCCTTCTTGACTCGCCTGGCCTTCTCAAACTTCCATTTTTCTTCGCCTATAAAGGCAGTCAGCATGTGACTCTGTCCAGGAGTCAAGTTCAGGTCAAGGAGTGGGGTATTTGGATCCTTATGCCAAATATCAATGAAGCCAAGGATCTTCTTTGGATCCAGCATAAGAGGAATAGAGCTGCCTTTGGCTCTTGCAGCCCTTTCTTGTCTGTCTCTAATGATTTCAGCAAGTTCATCATCATCAGATGGAACCTGGAAAGTCACTTGTTTCTTGTGAGGACTTGGCCTCTTTCCACGCCCAGCAGTGGACTTGACCTTCAGTAGTGTTGGACCACTTGAGGATTGTGGTTGAGCTGAGGAAGTTGCAGATGCCCCTGAGGCAATTGAAAATCCAGCAGTCCGCTGACACGTTGCAAGATGCACATGTGTTGAGGACTTTGTGGCAGCAGCTGGGGATTTTGCAGCAACAGAAGTAGTTGGCGCTGCCCTTGAGAAAGTTGCCCGAGGTATTTGAACAGAGAGATTTGCTGTTGAGGAACTTGGCCATGAGGGCATTGAGCTTGAAGACTTTGGCCTCAAAGCTGGTTTCTTCTGCATGGCCTTCTTTGGTGCGGTTTTACTAGCAGAGGCCTCAGCAGCAGCAGCATCTTGAGTGTCATCATTGAATTTCCTCACTGCTTCAGCTGCAGTTTTCCAAAGCTTTGCTTGGTGCTTGGCTCATTCCTTTGGAAATTCCTCACCACTCTTGACGCTGGTAGGATCAGCTCGTTGGCCAGCAGCTAGAGGTGGTCTTGGGCTTGGAGGATTTACAGCAAATTTCTTCATGTACTTGGGAGTAACATAGCGATATTCCTTCCATTCCTTAGCCCATCTTCTCTCAATTCTCTGAATGCGTACTTTGCGCTGTGTCTTGGTTTCTTTCCCGTGAGTTTCTTCATTTGGTGTGCAATATTCATCATAAATATCCTCAGGGATTTCAAATGTTGTGTTGGTTTTAGGCCTCTTTCCTCCTTTCTGGGGTCTTTTCCCATCTACCATTTTCCTCACTTGAGGATTTTGAACTTTTGAAGATTCTGAGGAGGTATGCAATTTTTCTTCGAGGAACGCTACAAATGAGTTAAGTTGATGAGAACCTAGAGATTCATTAGCAGACATTTTTGTACCTGTGGACAGAGTATAGGTGCAAAGAATTTGGAGAGGTCATATGCGTTCTCAGAATTTTTTTAAAAAGTATCAAGTTGAGGAATTTGACCATAGATGTCTTGAGGAATTTCACTAAGCGTTCTTGACTCAGGTTCCAGAGTTGTACAGATTAGAAAATCTAGACAATTGAGGAATCTTGAGGAAATCATAGCTTAGAGAAATAAATCAAGGAAAGGAAGCATTTTGGTGTTGAAGAATAAACACCTTTTGAGAATTTTGTGAAAATCATAAGAATCAAAGCAGGGCAGTAAAATCAGATTTTAATTACCCTTAATGAAGAACACGACGAACTGGGATTTAGAACTTGGGAGTTCGTCAGTCCAGATCTCTCACGCCCTAACTCGGCGGTGGGAGACAGCTACGGCTGTGGCGGAGTGAAGATTTCTGCGGCCGGCGCTCGTACGACGGCGACGAGGTCGAGGCAGTGAAGCTCTTCCTCACCGGCAACGATGGAGTTCAGCGGCAGCGCTAGGTCAGAGCTCGAGCGAGGAGAGACAAGGTCGAGCGGAGTAAATGAGGTAAGTGGAAAGGAAGGGGTATTTATAGCCGAAGTGAAAAACTGTTTGCCCAAAGATTTTGGACGAACCTAACCCTTGTTATCCTAACGACATGTGTCACCCACGTACTGAGACGTGGAGATCGTGGGTGAGTAAAATAATTCATCATGGAAAGTGGAACGGTTTGGGCGGCAACTGCCAAAAATTCAGATATGAAATTTTTAATGTTTCATCCGCAAATTCTTCAGCTGTCAAGGACACAGTGAAGACATTGAACAGGTTTCAAATAGAACGCACATGAAGAATTTGTGAACAGACTGGGTTGAGTTTAGCATAGATGGGGAACGGGTCCGATCACATTCACTTAGAGGAAAATCAACTTGAAGAAATAACAATAAGTGAATGTTGTTGAGGATATGAAAACTCATATATATATATATATATATATATATATATATATATATATATATATATATATATATATATATATATAGTCAATGAAGAACACCAGTCGAAAAAATTGAGGAAATTGCAAACTTGAGGAATTTGGAAATTTGAAGAATTTGCAAACATGACGAAAAACTCAAATTTGAAGATTTTCAACTTTGGTTGGTGGCGTGACCCACCGTATAAGAATGATGATTTCAGACACCGCGTACAATTGTCGTAGGGCTCTGAGAATCAAATTCTTCATTAATTTCTTCACACTTAGAGGGTTAGTCTTCATTGATTGAAGAAAAACGTTACTTCGTGTGTTGCACATCTAAGTCATCAATTTTGCATAAGTGTTAGGATGTGTGTCCTTTCAAACAACATTCGAAGATTCTAAGATATTTAGCTTACACCGCAACTTGCAAAATCTCTTTTCATCCAAGGGCTTTGTGAAGATATCCGCTAGTTGTTCTTCAGTCTTCACGTGGTCGATGGAGATATCGCCCTTCAACACATGATCTCGAAGAAAATGATGACGAATCTGGATGTGCTTTGTCTTTGAGTGTTGAGCTGGGTTGTGAGCAATCTTGATGGCACTCTTGTTGTCACAGTAGAGAGGCACGTTCTTCTCATTGATGCCATAATCCTTGAGGGTTTGCTTCATCGACAACAATTGAGCACAGCAAGAACCAGCAACAATATACTCATTTTCAGCAGTAGACAGTGATACGCAGTTCTGCCTCTTCGAGGACCAACATACTAAGGATCGTCCAAGGAAATGGCATGTGCCTGATGTTGACTTGCAGTCCACACGATCACCAGCATAGTCAGAGTCAGAATATCCAATGAGATCAAAAGCCGAGCCTTGGGATACCATAATCCAAGTGTTGGAGTGTGAGCTAGATATCGAAGAATATGTTTCATAGCCTTGTGGTGTGATTCCTTCGGTGTAGCTTGAAAACGGGCACACATGCAAAACTAAGCATAATATCTGGCCTAGATGCACATATATAGATACAATAAAGAGCCAATCATGGAGCGGTATACCTTTTGATCGAAGTCTTTACCATCTTCATCGGTGCAGAGTTGGACATTTGTGGGCATAGGTATTTTGACGCCTTTGCACTCTTGCATGCCGAATTTTCTCAGTACATCTTTGAGGTATTTCTCTTGAGATATGAAGATGCCATTGCTTTGTTGACGAATTTGAAGACCTAAGAAGAATTTCAGTTCTCCCATCATAGACATTTGATATTCTACACGCATCATGTATCCAAATTCATCACTGTAACATTCGTCAGTGCAGCCAAAAATAATATCGTCCACATATATTTGGCACACGAATAATTCATCATCATAAGTTTTATGAAAAGAGTAGGGTCAAGTGAACCAGGTTTGAAGCCTTTCTTCACGAGGAATTCCTTCAGTGTGTCATACCACGCCCGAGGGGCCTACTTGAGGCCATAGAGGGCCTTGTTGAGTCTGAAGACTTTGTCAGGATGCTTAGGATCTTCAAAACCTGGGGTTTGAGCGACATATACTTCTTCCTCAAGCTTACCATTGAGGAATGCACTTTTCACATCCATTTGATATAAGATGATATTATGATGGTTAGCATAAGCAAGCAATATGCGAATAGCTTCAAGTCTAGCAACAGGTGCAAAAGTTTCATCAAAATCAATTCCTTCAACCTGTGTGTAGCCCTGAGCTACAAGACGAGCCTTATTCCTCACCACTAGGCCATTTTCATCTTGCTTGTTGCGTTAGATCCACTTGGTACCTATGATGTTGTGCTTGCGAGGATCTGGTCGCTTGACAAGTTCCCACACATTGTTGAGCTCGAATTGATGCAATTCCTCTTGCATAGCTTGAATCCACTCAGGCTCCAGAAATGCCTCATCAACTTTGGTGGGCTCTGTGATAGAGACAAAAGTGAAGTGCCCACAAAAGTTAGACAAATGTGAAGCTTTTGAGCGTGTGAGAGGACCTGGTGCATTGATGTCGTCGAGGATTTTCTCAAGCTGCACTTCATTTGCCACGCGAGGATGAGCAGATTGACAACTTTGATTGGGCTGAGCATTTTCCTTAGCGCCATTTTCCTCACGAGCACCAACATGATTGTCCTCATTATCTGGAATAAGTTCTTCAGCAGGTTCTTCAGTGGGTATGATATCCTCAGTAGCCTTGAGCTTAATGGATTCCTCAGGATGTACTTCATCTAGCATAGGAGGTAGGTGCTCTCTTTGCGAGCCGTTTATTCTCATCGAACCGCACATCTACAGTTTCAACAACCTTGTGGTGATGGGAGTTGAAGACTATGTAGGTGTGCGAGTCCTTTCCGTAACCAAGCATAAAACCTTCATGTGCTTTCGGTGCAAATTTAGAATTGTGATGAGGATCTCTAATCCAACATTTAGCACCGAAGACTTTTAAATAACTCACATTGGGTTTCTTGTCAGTGAGGAGCTCATACGAGGTCTTCTTGAAGAATTTGTGAAGATATACCCTATTGGTGATGTGGCACGCCGTATCAATAGCCTCAGGCCAGAAGCGGTGAGGTGTCTTGTATTCATCAAGCATGGTGCGAGCCATCTCAACAAGAGTCCTGTTCTTGCGCTCCATGACGCCATTCTGCTAAGGAGTGTATGGGGCAGATAACTCATGAGTAATACCAAGTTGATCAAGATAGTCATCAAGGCCAGTGTTCTTGAACTCGGTCCCATTGTCACTCCGTATATGCTTGATCTTCACACCGAAATTCGTCGAGGCCCTTGAGGAAAATCGTTTGAAGACTTCCTGCACTTCAGCTTTGTAAGTGATGATATGCACCCAGGCATAGCGAGAATAATCATCAACAATAACAAAGCCATATAGAGATGCTGCATTTGTTAGTGTGGCATAATGAGTGGGGCCAAAGAGGTCCATGTGAAGCAATTCAAAAGGACGAGTGGTAGTCATGATAGTCTTTGAGGGATGCTTGGATCTGGTCATCTTTCCAGACTCACAAGCTCCACAAAGATGATCTTTGAGGAATTTGACACCCTCGATGCCGATGATGTGCTTCTTCTTCACAAGTGTGTGCAAGTTCCTCATGCTAGCATGGCCAAGTCATCGATGCCATAGCCAGCCTTCTGAAGCTTTTGCAAGTAGACATGTGGCAGGCTGTGGTCCTGCAGAGAAATCAACAATATACAAGTCTCCTCTCCTAAAGCCTTTGAAGACTTTGGATTTGTCAGATTCCATGAGTACTATGCAATGATATTTGCCAAAGATGACAACCATATCAAGATCACAAAGCATTGAGACAGACATGAGGTTGAATCCGAGGGACTCGACAAGCATGTCTTTGTCCATGTGTCGATCCTTTGAGATTGCAACCCTACCTAGACCCAATACCTTGCTTTTTTCCTTTGTCAGCGTAGGTAATATGCTTCAGATGTGATGGAGATAGTGTAGATTCCATCAGTAAGTTCTTGTCACCAGTCATGTGATTTGTACATCCACCGTCGAGGACCCATTTAGTAGCTTTGAGAGATTCATCCTGCAGACGAATTAGTGCATCTTACGAACTCATATACTTCAGAATGAAGAATATGACATCAAATTCGTCAGATAAAATTTCATCAAGCAGTACAATAGATACAACAATATAAGGACGTGAGAAATGAGTAATTCATTTCTTCATGATTAGCTTGTGTCCTTCCAAGCATTCTCCGGTCTCCAGCAAATTCTTCAGACGTTCAAGTTCGTCTGGAGACCTGACCCTGCATAAGAGATTAGTTCTTTTTCTTCACCACCCACATCTGGAGGGGTGGCAAAGAGTTCATCATTCTGTGAGCTCCATATGAGAAAGGTGTCATTGAAGCCAGTGCACTTCGTTTCACAGAGGAGGGGTTAGAGTATGCATATGAGTAAGCAGAGAAATTCTTTGAGGACTTATGAACATAATGATTAGAAGAATAATGCACATATCATGACCCTTAGATTTTCCCTACGAAACAGGTGCATTAGCACGATGATGATCATATGAGGAATTTGATCCATATGGGGACTTTGATACATGTAAGGACTTTGGTCCATATGAGGAATTTGATTTTGGGATCCTGTTCTTCACAGGTGGTGTCATGAGGACATTCACCCGAAGACTTTCAAGGCACCTTTTGGGAACCCAGATTTTCTTCATAGGGGAACCGTTCCTGCAGTTAGTTTCAACATATCTGGCAAATACTTCACCATTCTGGTTTTTGAACAGTTTATAGTTGGAGTCAAATGACTCATCAGATGAATATGAAGATTCACATGTAAAGCCAGATAAAGTAGATGGATCTACGGGAGGTCCTTTTGCAGCAACCCATGAGGTTTTGGGATACTGCTCAGGTTTCCAGTAGGACCCATCAACATTGAGTTTCCTCTCAAAGGCAATACCCTCTTTCCTAGGGTTCCTGTTGAAGATCTTCTTTTTAAGCACATCACAAAGAGCTTGATGCCCTTTGAGGCTTTTGTACATGCCTGTCACATACAATTCCTTCAACCCTGCATTTTCGTCAGTGATACTATTGGTATCCCCAGATGAGGAATTTGTGACCACAGAAATAGTTGAAGAAGTTGCAGTAATAGAAGCATTTGAACTTTCAGGTGAAGAATTAGCAGATTCATGTTCGATGCATTTCAAACACGGTGGAATAAATTTTTCCTGAGCGGAACTGATCTGTTGAGCAAGCAAAGAATCATTTTCCCGTTGAAGATCATCATGACTCACCCTTAGTTTCTCAAGATCTTGCTTTCTTTAAAGAAATTCATAAGAAAGCTTCTCTTGATCGGCTAAGAGAGTTTCATGACGACCTTGAAGGTTATCAAACTTGGACTGAAGTCGTTGAAGATCATCAGTCAGAGTTTGAGTTCGATCCATTTCCTCACCCAACAGGTCATCACTTTTGTCTAGCAAATTCTGAATCCTTTCCAAAGCTTTTTATTGTTTAGTGGAAATATTAGCAAGCTTGGAATAGCTAGGTTTGAGGTTTTCATCAGATTCATCTTCACTAGATTCAGAGGAGGGATACTCGAGTACCTTGGCACCTTTTTCCATGAGGCATGGTGAAGAAGAAGATGATTCAGGTTCGAAAGTCATCGTTTTGAGTGATTCCTTGAACTCGAGGAACCAGGGATCCTGACATGTTCGATGACCTTCATAGACGTCAGAGATTCAGTACCATATAAGCTTCGCATTGCAAAGATGCATAATGCGCCTGAACTCATCTCTGGATAGGTAGGAGCAGATGATGTCCCTCGCCATAGTATCCAGCCGAGTGTACTTGCGAATGTCATCAGCATGCGCCATCTTGCATAGATCGGTAAGACCAATCTTAGTGATGGTCCACAGCTCACTGTTCATCGCCAAGAGGTGCTTCCTCATCATGGCCTTCCACTTGGGATAATCATGACCATCAAAGATGGGGCATGCAGCGGACACTTTCTTCATACCTGCGGTCAACATAACTAAAACTCCAAGTGGTTAAACCAAAATCACACAGAACAAGGGAGTACCTTGCTCTGATACCAATTGAAAGTGCGTTATATCGACTAAAGGGGGGTGAATAGGCGATTTTTACAAATTCGTCACTAAGGAAATACTACTTGAGGAATTTGCTAAGTGACGAAATACAAGCAGCGGATAAAGTACTCAGGTGCAAGCATAACATGGCAGTAATACAGTCATCATGATGATATGAAACAAGCACAGAGCACAAGTAGCGTGTAAACAGGATAAGCAGGAAGAAGACAAGATGACTGAGGAAATAGGATTGAGGAAATTGAGAAAGTCTTCAGTCAAAGTCTTCAAACAATAACAATCAATATCAAGAACAAGTAGAGGAGGAAATGAAAGGGTTGAGGAAATAGAACCAGTAGCTTGGTGAAGACAGTGATTTGGTAGACCAGTTCCAACTGCTGTGATAGTTGTACGTCTGGTTGGAGCGGCTTGGTATTTAAACCAAAGGACACACAGTCCTTACCATATTCTCCTTGAGCTAAGGTCACACTGACCTCGCCCAATCACTCGGGGTAAGTCTTCAAGGTGACTTCCAAACCTTCACAGACTTGGTCACCCGGCGATCCACGATTTCTCTTGGATGCTCTAGACCTTGATGCCTAACCGTCTGGAAGATGCACAATCTTCAAAGGTAACAAGCGTCAGTTCCACACAGGAACAATCTCTTTAGTGATGCTCAATCACTTTGGGTTTTAGGTGTTGGGGTTTTGGGTTTTTCCTCACTGATGATTTTCTCTCAAAGTCCTCGGAGGATGGGATGCTCTAAATGACAAGTGTCAATCTATCTCTCGGAGCAGCTAACCAGCTAGTGGTTGAGGGGGCGGCTATTTATAGCCGGGGAGCAGCCCGACATGATAAGACATAAATGCCCCTAATGATATGACTGTTATGTGGATAAGATATTTGGGATAGCTGGCGCGAAGCACAACAACGGTCAGAAATTTGAGCTCTCAAATTCCTCAGGGCTATCATGTTCCTCACTGTAGGCAATTCGCACTGGCAAATTCCTAACTCCTCAGTCAGAACAAATTTCTCAAAGACCAGAAGATCTTCGTCTCTGTCACTGAAGAAATTGACTAAGCTGCAAGAGATTTCCAAAGGCTTTACTTGAAGGGTTGGGTATGTGTAGGCTTTGAGATGAGCATCACTTGGAAACTTTTCCTTAGTATTACCTCGACCCCCTTTAACAGTGCGGTGTTTCCTATGACCAAAAAGAAAGGAAATGAAACTACGAAAACAAAAGTCTTCACGCTTCATAGTCCTCACATCAATATCTTCAAGGTCACACCAATTTCCTCATTTTCAAAGTTTTCAAGAAAACCAAAGTCTTCAGATGAAGACATTCATTTTTAGGGGTCGACTTTCTTCGGATTTATCAAACTCCTTAGAGACTTATAATACATGTGTACACTCACAAACACATTAGTCCCTTAACCTATAAGTCTTCAATACACCAAAATTACTAAGGGGCACTAGATGCACTTACAATAGTAGTACTACAGCACAGCAAGTTGGAGGTCCAGAACAGGATTTTTCACCGACTCAGACAAATACTGTGGGTAATAGCTTACATGTGGAATCAAATCCAGGTGATCATGCTTCTTCAGATATGTCTGCTCCACCAGGATTTCCCATTCCAGCTTATCTTAATGAAAACCATAAAATCCAAGCAGGGAACTTGTAGAATTACAACCAAGAGGGTCAGCAAATTCCATAGGATAACATGACATAAGAGGAGAATCTACTGGGACAGGAAGGAGCCAGGGTTTGGAGAGAACATTTTGTTCCAACACCAAATAGCAAAGAGGTGATACAAGCACCTATAGATTGGGCTAATTTTCTTTCAGTGGTACTCCTTTCCCCAGAGAAATTAGCATGGGCCAAAAAAATTATTACTTCTCAAGTCTGGGAGATTATTACACATGGCACTACATGTCATATTACTCTACCCTTTGCTATCCCACAAACATGCCCTACTGAGAATGCTCTCTTATGTACTCTCTCTCAGCAGGAGCATGGCAAGATGGACCAGGAGGTCAGCTCACCTTTTCCAGCTGCATCTATGGACTCCATGGCTGCATCTTCCACATCTGCACTCCACAAGAACAGGAAGAGGAAGGATAAGGCCCCACTGGTTGAAACTGAGGTAAGGAGGAGTTGCAGATAGAAACAGTTGAGCAAAGCGTTTAAGAAAAAACATTTGTGCTGATAGAAACTGCTTGTCATGCCATGCATTACCTCCCCTATACCTGCAAAAGTAGTTAAAAATCTTAACACTACTTTTTGCAAGGTCAATGCGAAGGACACCACTAAGGAGCAGCTGTTGAACAAGAACAAGAAAAGTAAGAGCACCAGCTCAGCAAAGGAACCCACCAAGAAATCCACAACAACCAAGGAGAGCTCAAGGCCACCAAGAGCCAGATTCAGTAGAAGGAATAGGACCTGCCTTGTAAAGAATCACAGTTTATCCTTGTGATCCAGTGTTTTGCTAGACTTTGCTATTCTGGCACCATGTTATGTAAGACTTGTGTTGCTGTTTGCTGGCTGGACCAATTTATGGTTTCAATGTTTATGATTCTCAGTGTGTCAGTAAATGGGGATGTAATTGATATATGCAAGTGTTCTGTGAGTAGATTGGATTCACATGGCAAGTCATTGCACAGCACATCTCAATATGGCAAGAGAATGGACCATCCTGAATCGGAACATTAGAGGGATCAATGGTCCCAAAAAATGGACTACCGTTCATAAGAAAATTGAGGAACCACAGTGCACAATCCTATATTTACAGGAAACAAAGAGAGACTCATTTGATAGTTCTTATATCAGGAATTTCTGTCCCAGGAGGTTAAATAAATTTGAAATACTTCCAGTTGTGGGTGCTGTAGGAGGTCTATCAATAGCATGGAATGAATAGATCCTTAAAGGACAAATCTTTCACACCAATGTATATGCACTATCAATATAGTTCACATCATCACACACTAGGGAACAATGGATTTTATCCAATGTCTATGGACCATGTCAGCAAAAGGAAAGAAGCAACTTCATTAACTGGTTCAAGGACTTCCAGATGATGGATGATACGTCTCCAATGTATCTATAATTTTTTATTGTTCCATGCTGTTATATTATCAATCTTGGATGTTTATATACATTTACTAGCAACTTTATATCAGTTTTTGGGACTAACCTATTGACATAGTGCCCAGTGCCAGTTGCTGTTTTTTGCTTGTTTTTTACTTTGCAGAATATCAATACCAAACGAAGTCCAAATGCCACGAAACTTTTTGGAGATTTTTTTCTAGGAGGAAGACACCCAAGAAGCTTCAGAGGACACGAGGGGACGCTCATGGGGCCCACTAGGCACCAGGGCGTGCCAGGGGCCTCCGACTCGCCCTGGTGGGTACTGGGGCCCGGGCACCCCCTTGACCTACCTCCACCTCTATAAATACTCTAAAATACCAAAAATCCTAGGGGAGTCGACAAAATACTTTTTCCGCCGCCGCAAGTTCCAGAACCACGAGATCCAATCTAGAGGCTTTTCTGGCACTCTGCCGGAGGGGGCAACAATCAAGGAGGGGTTCTTCATCATCCTTGTTGCCCCTTCGATGATGCGTGGGTAGTTTACCACAGACCTACGGGTCCGTAGTTAGTAGCTAGATGGCTTCTTCTCTCTTTTTGATCTTCAATACAGTGTTCTCCTCGATGTTCTTGGAGATCTATTTGATGTAACTCTTTTTTGCGGTGTGTTTGTTGGGATCCGATGAATTGTGAGTTTTTGATCAGTTCTATCCATGAATATTATTTGAGTCTTTGCTGAACTATTTTATGCATGATTGTTATAGCCTCGTATTTCTTCTCCGATTTATTGGTTTGGTTTGGCCAACTAGATTGATTTATCTTGCCATGGGAAGAGGTGCTTTGTGATGGGTTTGATCTTGCGGTGCTCAATCTCAGTGACAAAAAGAGACATGACACACATGTATCGTTGTTATTAAGGGTAATAAGATGGGGTTTATTCATACGTGAGTTTATCTTGTCTACATCATGTCATCATTCTTATTGCATTACTCCGTTTTTCCATGAACTTAATACACTAGATGCATGCTGGATAGCGGTCGATGTGTGGAGTAAAAGTAGGAGATGCAGGAAGGAGTAGGTCTACTAATCTTGGACGTGATGCCTATATACATGATCATTGCCTTGAATATCGTCATGATTATTCTCTTTTCTATCAATTGCCCAACAGTAATTTGTTTACCCACCGTATGCTATTTTCTTGAGAGAAGCCTCTAGTGAAAACTACGGCCCTCGGGTCTATTTCCTATCATATATTTAATCCAAAATACCTTGCTGCAATTTTTCTTTATTTTCTTTATTTTTTTAGTTCTATTTATCAAAACCTACACAATTTAATCTATCTCAATACCGTTGAGGGATTGACAACCCTCTTACGCGTTGGGTTGCAAGTTTTTGTTCTTTGTGTGCAGGTGCTGTTTACATAGTGTTGCTTGGTTCTCCTACTGGATCAATAACCTTGGTTTCATAACTGAGGGAAATACTTACCTTCGTTGTGCTGCATCATCCTCTCCTCTTCGGGGAAATACCAACGCAGATTATAAGCAACCAGGAAGAATTTCTGGCGCCGTTGCCGGGGAGACATCATCAACATCTATCAAGTACCTCCGCATAAACTCTCATCTCCTTGCAATTACTTTATTTGCCATTTGCCTCTCGTTTTCATCTCCCCCACTTCTAAAAAAAGTTTTTACAAAAATACAAAAATATTTTTTGTTTGCCTTTTGCTTGTTTGCTATCTTTGCTTGTGTTGCCATGTGCCTTCTATTTGCTTGCATCTTCGCTTGCTAAAAATCTATTGATATGGATCCTCATCTACTTGCTAATCTTTTCAAAAGACCAAATTATGATGAACCAATTGCTAGTGAGTTGAGTGCACTTGATTATCTCTATGAAGTTTTGCTTGAAAATCATGAATCTGAAAATTGTGATGAAGTGTTAGAAGAAGAAATTTATAAGATTCATGATAGCTCCTTGAATAAAAAGCATGATTGCAATAATGTTATTATAAATTCTATTAATGTCAATTGTGCTAATGATATGCAAAGCTACAAGCTTGAGGATGATAATATTGTTATGTCTACTAATCATTGTAATGATCATGATTGGGGTGATGCTTCTTATGATCTTGAAAATTTATTTAAGCCTCATGATGAATTTGTTTGCAATAAAATTGAAAGTGGGTTTTGAAGAGTGTCAACTCTTGGTAAAAATAATCCCACATATTTGGAGAGTGTTCAATCTTATATTTTTTTTGATAAAAGTGGGTTTGGAGAGGTTATGACTTTAGTTGGTGTTAATCCCACTACCCTGGAAGATTGTGAAACTTTTATGCATGTGGATCATGGAGAGAAAATTTTATATGACAGCTATATTGTTGAATTTGATTATGATCCTACATGTAATTATTATGAGAGAGGAAAATATGGTTGTACAAATCTTCATGTTACTAAATTACCTCTCTTCATGTTGAGATTGTTATTGTTTATTTCTTCTTACTTGCATATGCTAGATATTTCATGTCTTGATAATTTGTTTGCTTATAAAATTCCTATGCATAGGAAGTATGTTAGACTTAAATTTGACTTTCACATACTATATGATGCTCTCTTTGTGCTTCAATTCTTGTCTTTCATGCGAGCATCATTAAAATTATCAATGCCTAGCTAAAAGGCTTTAAAGAAAAGCGCTTGTTGGGAGACAACCCAATATTTTTATTTTCTGTTTTTATGTGTTCACACAATTATGCTACTGTTATGATTGTATTTTTATGTTTTAATTAGTGTTTGTGCCAAGTAAAGCCTTTAGGATTATGTTGGATGATAGTTGACTTGATCCTATTGGAAAACATAAGGTTTCACATCCAGTAGCGGAATTGTTAAAATTTGATGGAATGTGAAAAAATTCAGAATTTTTTACACATGATTGATATACAAATTTCCCACATCTTCCTAATTTTTCCGAATTTCTGGAGTTGCATAAGTATGATATTAATTCAGTTTTCTACAGACTGTTCTGTTTTTGACAGATTCTGTTTTCGTTGCATTGTGTGCTTATTTTGACGAATCTATGGATTGTATCTGTTGGGAAACATAGCATACAATTTCAAAAAAAATTCTACGCTCACGCAAGATCTATCTAGGAGATGCATAGCAACAAGAAGGGGAGAGTGTGTCTACGTACCCTCGTAGACCGAAAGCTGAAGCGTTTGACAACACGGTTGATGTAGTCGAACTTCTTCTCGTTCCGACCGATCAAGCACCGAACGTACGGAACCTCTGAGTTCTGCACACGTTCTGCTCGATGACGTCCCTCGAACACTTGATCCAGCAAAGTGTCGAGGGAGTAGATGAGTTCCTTCAGCACGACGGCGTGGTGACGGTGATGGTGAAGTGATCCGCGCAGGGCTTCGCCTAAGCACCGCGAGAATATGACCGAGGGTGTAATCTGTGGAGGGGGGCACCGCACACGACTAACAGATGTTGTTGTGTACTTTTGGGGCGCCCCCTCTCCTCTATTTATATATGTGTAGGGGCTTGGAGTAGAAGGAATAGTACCACATGAACAGTAACCGTGAATAGTACACACGTGGACTTGGACTCCAAGTCCAATCCTATTCCTACTAGGACACCTTCCCTTTTTGCCTTCCCTAGCCACATGGGCTTTTAAGGACTTAGTGCGCCTAGCCCAATAAGGCCAGGGCGCTTCCCCTTAGCCCATGCCAGCCCTTGGGACGTGGTGGACCCACTTGTGGACTTCCGGACCCCTCCGGAATCTTCTGGAAGCTTCATGGTACAATACCGAAAAAACTGCACTTTTTTCCAGAACCCAAAATATGACTTCCCATATATAAATCATTACCTCTCGACCATTCCGAGACTCCTCATCGTGCCTGTGATCTCATCCGGGACTCCGAACAACATTCGGTCACCAAATCACATAACTCATATAATACAATATCGTCATCGAACGTTAAGCGTGCGGACCCTACGGGTTTGAGAACTATGTAGACATGACCAAGACACCTCTCCGGTCAATAACCAATAGCGGAACCTGGATGCTCATATTGGCTCCCACATATTCTACGAAGATCTTTATCGGTCGAACCGTTATGACAACATACGTTATTCCCTTTGTCATCGGTATGTTACTTGCCCGAGATTCGATCGTCGGTATCTTCATACCTAGTTCAATCTTGTTACCGGCAAGTCTCTTTACTCGTTCCATAATACATCATCCCGCAACTAACTCATTAGTCACATTGCTTGCAATGCTTATTATGATGTGTATTACCGAGAGGGCCCAAAGATACCTCTTCAATACTCGGAGTGACAAATCCTAATCTCGATCTATGCCAACCCAACAGACACCTTTGGAGATACCTGTAGAGCATATTTATAATCACCCAGTTACGTTGTGACATTTGATAGCACACAAGGCATTCCTCCGGTATCCGGGAGTTGCATAATCTCATAGTCGAAGGAATATGTATTTGACATGAAGAAAGCAGTAGCAATAAAATTGAACGATCATTATGCTAAGCTAACGGATGGGTCTTGTCCATCACATCATTCTCCTAATGATGTGATCCCGTTATCAAATGACAACTCATGTCCATGGTTAGGAAACTTAACCATCTTTGATTAACGAGCTAGTCTAGTAGAGGCTTACTAGGGACACGATGTTTTGTCTATGTATCCGCACATGTATCAAGTTTCCGGTTAATACAATTCTAGCATGAATAATAAACATTTATCATGATATAAGGAAATATAAAATAACAACTTTATTATTGCCTCTAGGGCATATTTCCTTCAGTCTCCCACTTGCACTAGAGTCAATAATCTAGTTCACATCGCCATGTGATCAACACCCAAAGGGTTTACTAGAGTTAATAATCTAGTTCACATCGCCATGTGATTAACACCAATAGTTCACATCGCCATGTGACCAACATCCAAAGGGTTTACTAGAGTCAATAATCTAGTTCACATCGCCATGTGATTAACACCCAAAGAGTACTAAGGTGTGATCATGTCTTGCTTGTGAGAGAAGTTTAGTCAACGGGTCTGCCACATTCAGATCTGTATGTATTTCACAAATTTCTATGTCTACAATGCTATGTATGGAGCTACTCTAGCTAATTGCTCCCACTTTCAATATGTATCCAGATTGAGACTCAGAGTCATCTGAATCGGTGTCAAAGCTTGCATCGATGTAACTCTTTACGATGAACTCTTTATCACCTCCATAACCGAGAAATATTTCCTTACTCCTCTTAGGTAACTAAGGATAATTTTGACTGCTGTCCAGTGATCTACTAATGGATCACTATTGTACTCCCTTGCCAAACTCATGGCAAGGCACACAATATGTCTGGTACACAGCATGGCATACTTTATAGAACCTATGGCTGAGGCATAGGGAATGACTTTCATTCTCTTTCTATCTTCTGTCGTGGTCGGTCTTTGAGTCTTACTCAACTTCACACCTTGCAACACAGGCAAGAACCCTTTCTTTGACTGATCCATTTTGAACTTCTTCAAAATCTTGTCAAGGCATGTGCTTTGTGAAAGTCCTATTAAGCGTCTCGATCTATCCCTATAGATCTTGATGCCCAATATATAAGTAGCTTCACCGAGGTCTTTCATTGAAAAAATTCTTATTCAAGTATCCTTTTATGCTATCCAGATATTCTATATCATTTCCAATCAATAATATGTCATCCACATATAATATCAGAAATGCTACAGAGCTCCCACTCACTTTCTTGTAAATACAGGCTTCACCATAAGTCTGTATAAAACCATATGCTTTGATCACCTTATCAAAGCATATATTCCAACTCCGAGATGCTTGCACCAGTCCATAGATGGATCGCTGGAGCTCGCACACTTTGTTAGCACCTTTAGGATTGACAAAACCTTCTGGTTGCATCATATACAACTCTTCTTTAAGAAATCCATTAAGGAATGCAGTTTTCACGTCCATTTGCCAGATTTCATAATCATAAAATGCGGCAATTACTAACATGATTCAGACAGACTTAAGCATCGCTACAGGTGAGAAGGTCTCATCATAGTCAACTCCTTGAACTTGTCGAAAACCTTTTGCAACAAGTTGAGCTTTGTAGACAGTAACATTACCATCAGCGTCAGTCTTCTTCTTAAAGATCCATTTATTCTCTATGGCTTGCCGATCATCAGGAAAGTCAACCAAAGTCCACACTTTGTTCTCATACATGGATCCCATCTCAGATTTCATGGCCTCAAGCCATTTCGCGGAATCTGGGCTCATCATCGCTTCCTCATAGTTCGTAGGTTCGTCATGGTCTAGTAACATGACTTCCAGAACAGGATTACCGTACCACTCTGGTGCAGAACGTACTCTGGTTGACCTACGAGGTTCGGTAGTAACTTGATCTGAAGTTTCATGATCATCATCATTAGCTTCCTCACTAATTGGTGTAGGCATCACGGGAACTATTTTCTGTGATGAGCTATTCTCCAATTCGAGAGAAGGTACAATTACCTCATCAAGTTCTACTTTCCTCCCACTCACTTCTTTCGAGAGAAACTCCTTCTCTAGAAAGGATCCATTCTTAGCAACAAAGATCTTGCCTTCGGATCTGTGATAGAAGGTGTACCCAACAGTTTCTTTTGGGTATCCTATGAAGACACACTTCTCCGATTTGGGTTCGAGCTTATCAGGCTGAAGTTTTTTCACATAAGCATCGCAACCCCAAACTTTAAGAAACGACAGCTTAGGTTTCTTGCCAAACCATAGTTCATACGGTGTCATCTGAACGGATTTAGATGGTGCCCTATTTAACGTGAATGCAGCTGTCTCTAATGCATAACCCCAAAACGATAGTGGTAAATCGGTAAAAGACATCATAGATCGCACCATATCTAATAAAGTACGGTTACGACGTTCGGACACACCATTATGCTGTGGTGTTCCAGGTGGCGTGAGTTGTGAAACTATTCCACATTGTTTTAAATGAAGGCCAAACTCGTAACTCAAATATTCCCCTCCGTGATCAGATCATAGAAACTTTATTTTCTTGTTACGATGATTTTCTACTTCACTCTGAAATTCTTTGAACTTTCCAAATGTTTCAGACTTATGTTTCATCAAGTAGATATACCCATATCTGCTCAAATCATCTGTGAAAGTCAGAAAATAACGATACCCGCCGCGAGCCTCAACACTCATCGGACCGCATACATCGGTATGTATTATTTCCAATAAGTCATTGGCTCGCTCCATTGTTCCGGAGAACGGAGTTTTAGTCATCTTGCCCATGAGGCATGGTTCGCAAGTATCAAATGATTCATAATCAAGTGATTCCAAAAGCTCATCTGCATGGAGTTTCTTCATGCGCTTTACACCAATATGACCTAAACAGCAGTGCCACAAATATGTTGCACTATCATTATCAACTTTGGATCTTTTGGCATCAATATTATGAATATGTGTATCACTACGATCGAGATTCAATAAACCATTTATATTGAGTGTATGACCATAGAAGGTTTTATTCATGTAAACAGAACAACAATTATTCTCTGACTTAAATGAATAACCGTATCGCAATAAACATGATCCAATCATATTCATGCTCAACGCAAACACCAAATAACATTTATTTAGGTCCAACACTAATCCCGAAGGTAGAGGGAGTGTGCGATGGTGATCTTATCAACCTTGGAATCACTTCCAACACACATCGTCACCTCGTCATTAACTAGTCTCTCTTCATTTTACAACTCTTGTTTTGAGTTACTAATGTTAGCAACTGAACCGGTATCAAATACCAAGGGGCTACTATGAACACTAGTAAAATACACATCAATAACATGTATATCAAATATACCTTTGTTCACTTTGCCATCCTTCTTATCCGCCAAGTATTTGGGGCAGTTCCGCTTCCAGTGACCATTTCCTTTGCAGTAGAAGCACTCAGTTTCAGGCTTAGGTACATCTTTGGGCTTCTTCATGGGAGTGACAACTTGCTTGCCATTCTTCTTAAAGTTCCCTTTCTTTCCCTTGCCCTTTTTCTTGAAACTAGTGGTCTTGTCAACCATCAACACTTGATGCTATTTCTTGATTTCTACCTTCGCCGATTTCAGCATCGCGAAGAGCTTGGGAATCATTTTCGTCATCCCTTGCATATTATAGTTCATCATGAAGTTCTAGTAACTTGGTGATAGTGACTAGAGAACTCTGTCAATCACTATCTTATCTGGAAGATTAACTCCCACTTGATTCAAGCGATTGTAGTACCCAGACATTCTGAGCACATGCTAACTAGCTGAGCTATTCTCCTCCATCTTGTAGGCAAAGTACTTGTCAGAGGTCTCATACCTCTCGACACGGGCATGAGTCTGAAATACCAATTTCATCTCTTCGGAACATCTCATATGCTCTGTGGCGTTCAAAACGTTTTTGAAGTCCCGGTTCTAAGCCGTAAAGCATGGTGCACTAAACTATCAAGTAGTCATCATATCGAGCTTGCCAAACGTTCATAATGTCTGCATCTCCTCCTGCAATAGGTCTGTCACCTCGCGGTGCATCAAGGACATAATTCTTCTGTGCAGTAACGAGGATATTCCTCAGATCACGGACCCAGTCCGCATCATTGCTACTATCATCTTTCAACTTAGTTTTCTCTAGGAACATATCAAAAATAAAACAGGGGAGCTATACACGAGCTATTGATCTACAACATAATTTGCAAATACTACCAGGACTAAGTTCATGATAAATTAAGTTCAATTAATCAAATTACTTAAGAACTCCCACTTAGATAGACATCCCTCGAGTCATCTAAATGATCACGTGATCCAAATCAACTAAACCATGTCCGATCATCACGTGAGATGGAGTAGTCTTCAATGGTGAACATCTCTATGTTGATCATATCTACTATATGATTCACGTTCGACCTTTCGGTCTCCAGTGTTTCGAGGCCATGTCTGTACATGCTAGGCTCGTCAAGTTTAACCCAAGTATTTTGCAAGTGTAAAACTGTCTTACACCCGTTGTATGTGAATGTAGAGTCTATCACACCCGATCATCACGTGGTGTCTCGAAATGGCGAACTTTCGCAACGGTGCATACTCGGGGAGAACACTTTTACCTTGAAATTTAGTGAAGGGATCATCTTATAATGCTACCGCTGTACTAAGCAAAATAAGATGTATAAAAGATAAACATCACATGCAATCAAAATATGTGACATGATATGGCCATCATCATTTTTGTGCTTTTGATCTCCATCTCCAAAGCATCGTCATGATCTCCATCGTTACCGGCTCGACACCTTGATCTCCATCATTGCGTCGTGGTCATCTCGCCAACTATTGCATCTACAACTATCGCTAACGCATAGTGATAAAGTAAAGTAATTACATGGCGTTTGCATTTCATACAATAAAGCGACAACCATAAGGTTCCTGCCAGTTGCCGATAACTTACAAAACATGATCATCTCATACAATAACGTATATCACATCATGTCTTGACCATATCACATCACAACATGCCCTGCAAAAACAAGTTAGACGTCATCTACTTTGTTGTTGCAAGTTTTACGTGGCTGCTACGGGCTTCTAGCAAGAACCGTTCTTACCTACGGCAAAAACCACAATGGTGATTTGTCAAGTTTGCTGTTTTAACCTTCTTCAAGGACCAGCCGCAGTCAAATTCGATTCAACTAAAGTAGGAGAAACAGACACCCGCCAGCCACCTTTATGCAAAACTAGTTGCATGTCAGTCGGTGGAACCGGTCTCATGTGCGTGGACATGTAAGGTTGGTCTGGGCCGCTTCATCCCACAATACCGCTGAATCAAAATAAGACGTTGGTGGTAAGCAGTATGACTATCACCGCCCACAACTCTTTGTGTTCTACTCGTGCATATCATCTACGCATAGACCTGGCTCATGATGCCACTGTTGGGAAACGTAGCATAAAATTTCAAAAAAAATTCTACGCTCACGTAAGATCTATCTAGGAGATGCATAGCAACGAGAAGGGGAGAGTGTGTCTACGTACCCTCGTAGACCGAAAGCGGAAGCGTTTGACAACGCGGTTGATGTAGTCGAACTTCTTCTCGTTCCGACCGATCAAGCACCGAACGTACGACACCTCTGAGTTCTGCACACGTTTAGCTCAATGACATCCCTCGAACTCTTGATCCAGCAAAGTGTCGAGGGAGTAGATGAGTTCCGTCAGCACGACGGCGTGGTGACAGTGAAGTGATCCGCGCAGGGCTTCGCCTAAGCACCGCGAGAATATGACCAAGGGTGTAATCTGTGGGGGGGGGGGGGGGGGGGGGGCGCCGCACACGGCTAACAGATGTTGTTGTGCCCTTTTGGGGCGCCCCCTCTCCTCTATTTATATATGTGTAGGGGCTTGGAGTAGAAGGAATAGTACCACGTGAACAGTAACCGTGAATAGTACACACGTGGACTTGGACTCCAAGTCCAATCCTATTCCTACTAGGACACCTTCCCTTTTTGCCTTCCCTAGCCACATGGGCTTTTAAGGACTTAGTGCGCCTAGGCCAATAAGGCCAGGGCGCTTCCCCTTAGCCCATGCCAGCCCTTGGGACATGGTGGACCCACTTGTGGACTTCCGGACCCCTTCAGAACCTTCTAGAAGCTTCACAGTACAATACCGAAAAAACTGCACTTTTTTCCGGAACCCAAACTATGACTTCCCATATATAAATCTTTACCTCTCGACCATTCCGAGACTCCTCGTCATGTCCGTGATCTCATCCGGGACTCCGAACAACATTCGGTCACCAAATCACATAACTCATATAATACAATATCGTCATCGAACGTTAAGCGTGCGGACCCTAAGGGTTCGAGAACTATGTAGACATGACCGAGACACCTCTCTGGTCAATAACCAATAGCGGAACCTAGATGCTCATATTGGCTCCCACATATTCTACGAAGATCTTTATTGGTCGAACCGTTATGACAACATACGTTATTCCCTTTGTCATCGGTATGTTACTTGCCCGAGATTCGATCGTCGGTATCTTCATACCTAGTTCAATCTTGTTACCGGCAAGTCTCTTTACTCGTTCCGTAATACATCATCCCGCAACTAACTCATTAGTCACATTGCTTGCAAGGCTTATTATGATGTGTATTACCGAGAGGGCCCAGAGATACCTCTCCGATACTCGGAGTGACAAATCCTAATCTCGATCTATGCCAACCCAACAGACACCTTCGGAGATACCTGTAGAGCATCTTTATAATCACCCAGTTACGTTGTGGCGTTTGATAGCACACAAGGCATTCCTCCGGTATCCGGGAGTTGCATAATCTCATAGTCGAAGGAATATGTATTTGACATGAAGAAAGCAGTAGCAATAAAACTGAATGATCATTATGCTAAGCTAACGGATGGGTCTTGTCCATCACATCATTCTCCTAATGATGTGATCCCGTTATCAAATGACAACTCATGTCCATGGTTAGGAAACTTAACCATCTTTGATTAACGAGCTAGTCTAGTAGAGGCTTACTAGGGACATGGTGTTTTGTCTATGTATCCACACATGTATCAAGTTTCCGGTTAATACAATTCTAGCATGAATAATAAACATTTATCATGATATAAGGAAATATAAAATAACAATTTTATTATTGCCTCTAGGGCATATTTCCTTCAGTATCGGGGGGTATAAGCCAGGGTAAAGTTAGAATACATTGGGTATAATGCAATAACAAAATATGAATGGGTTGAAACAGTACTTAAAGTAGTGAATTGTTTTCTTATACTAACGGATCTCACGAAGGTTTTGTTATGTTTTGTGTGATTGAATTTTTCAAGTTTTGGGTGAGATCACGATGGATGAAGAAATAAGGAGTGAAAATATCCTAAGATTGGGATTCCCATGGCACCCAAGGTAATATTCAAGGAGTACCAAGCAACTAAGCTTGGGGATGCCCCGAAAGGCATCTCCTCTTTCTTCTAACGACCATCGGTAATTTTAGTTGGAGCTATATTTTTATTCGTCACATATCATGAGTTTTGCTTGGAGCATCTTGTACTATATGAGTCTTTGCTTGTTTTGCTTTTTAGTTTTTCACAATCATTCTTGCTGGACACACCTATTTGAGAGAGCCATAATGATGCTATGATTTTTTAGAATTTCTCTATGTGCTTCACTTAAATTTTTTGAGCTACGGAATTGCTCTAGTACTTCACTTATATCTTTTTGAGCAAGGTGGTGGTTTAAATTTTTGAAGAAATGCTCTCATGCTTCACTTAGATTATTCTGAGAGTCAGTAAATTTTGAAGAAATTCTCTCATGCTTCACTTAGATTATTTTGAGAGTTAGTAAATTTTGAAGAAACACTCTCATGCTTCACTTAGATTATTTTGAGAGTTAGTAAATTTTGAAGAAATGCTCTCATGCTTCACTTATATTATTTTGAGAGTTGAAAATTTTGAAGAAATATTTATGCTCTCGTGCTTCACTTAAATTTATTTGAGAGCTTGTTAGTAGCAATGGTAATATATGAATTTAATCCCAAAGTGATAGATATTCAAGAGGGGTATAATAAAAACTTTCATGAAGATCATTGGATATTATAAGCTTGATTCCTTGTAATATCTTTGAGATATCGAGATAGTAATATGTGGGTCATGTAGGTGAGTAATTATGCTTTAGTAAGAATACTGGTGTTAAGGTTTGTCATTCCCTATGCAAGCATGAAAATCAATAGTTATGCAATGAAGTTACATCCTGCTTGTGGTGCATTATTTAGTGTTAGTTATGTTTAATGCTCGTTTATGATCGTTTTCGTTTCTTGGTTGGTCGCTTCTCAATATATTTGCTAGCCTCCATTTGTACTAAGCGGGGATACTGCTTGTGCATCCAAGTCCTTAAACCCAAGTTGTGCCAAATGAGTCCACCATACCTACCTATATGCGGTATTTCCATGCCGTTCCAAGTAAATTTGTATGTGCCAGCTCTAATTTTCAAAATGAATGTCGCTTTTGTGTGCCCGTACCGCTCATGAAGTGGCAGGGGGTGGCCAATATTTTCCATGCTAGGTAGGTTATTCTCAAGATGAGTGTTTATTCACTTGTCATTGCACGAGAGTGTGGCAGGTAATAGGGATGCCCAGTCCCGAAATGAAAAAAGAATTATTTTATGTTGTCAATAATAAATTCCTTGGAATGTGTTGGTATGGAAGGCACTCATGGATACGGCTAGCCATGGATTGTGAAAGAATGGTGGAAAAGGAAATAAACTTTATTTTATGTTTGGGAACCGCCTATGATTTACCTAGCATGGAAGATATTGGGAATTCTCGATCATTTTCGTTGAAAGGAAAAGCATGCCTCTCAAAATAATTTTATCTCAATTTAAGCTAAGAGCTCTGGCACCTCTACAAATCTCTGCTCCCTCTGCGAAGGGCCTATCTATTTACTTTTATGCAAATTTTATTTTTATTGAGTCTCCATCTTCTCTTATAAAGCACCAACTAGGGAACACTATTATCATACTTGTGCATTGGATATAGCTAATATTTGAGTGTGTTTCATGAATGGATCAATGATTGAGTATAATAAGCTAGGGATAGCTTTCTTTAGCGTTGATATTTTGAAAGACATGGTTGCTTGTTGATATGCTTGAGTATTGATGTCCTCATGTCAATTATAGACTATTGCTTTGAATCATCTAAACTCTAAATGTTCATGCTACAAAAGAAAATAATATGTGATGAACATGTTAGGCAGCATTCCACATCAAAAATTATGTTTTTATCATTTACCTACTCAAGAACGAGTAGGAATTAAGCTCGGGGATGCTGATACGTCTCCAACATATCTATAATTTTTTATTGTTCCATGCTGTTATATTATCAATCTTGGATGTTTTATATACATTTACTAGCAACTTTATATCATTTTTGGGATTAACCTATTGACATAGTGCCCAGTGCCAGTTGTTGTTTTTTGCTTGTTTTTTTACTTTGCAGAATATCAATACCAAACGAAGTCCAAATGCCATTTGGAGATTTTTTTTCTGGTAGGAAGACACCCAGGAAGCTTCTAGACGACACGAGGGGATGCTCGTGGGGCCCAGTAGGCACCAGAGCGCGCTAGGGGCCTCCGGCGCGCCCTGGTGGGTAGTGGGGCCCACGGGCACCCCCTTGACCTACCTTCGCCTCTATAAATACTCTAAATCCCAAAAACCCTAGGGGAGTTGACGAAATACTTTTTCCACCGCCGCAAGTTCCAGAACCACGAGATCCAATCTAGAGGCCTTTTTCGGTACTCTACCGGAGGGGGCAATGATACGTCTCCAACGTATCTATAATTTTTGATTGTTCCATGCTATTATATTATCCATCTTGGATGTTTTATATGCATTACTATGCTATTTTATATCATTTTTTGGGACTAACCTATTAACCTAGTGCCCAGTGCCAGTTGCTGTTTTTTCCTTGTTTTTGTCTTCTACAGAAAATCAATACCAAACGGAGTCCAAACGGAACGAAACTTTTTGAGGATTTTTCTTGGACTAGAAGACAACCACGAAGCTTTGGAAGGAGGCCAGAGGATCCATGAGAGGGCCACAAGCTCTAGAGGCGCGCCCCAGGGGGAAGAGGGCGCTCCCCAGGCTTGTGGGCCCCCGGGACTCCCCTAACCCTAATTCCAGCTCCATAAATACCCAAATATTCCCCGTATACCATGGGGCACACAAAAAATACCTTTCCGCTGCCGCAAGCTTCTGTTCTCGTGAGATCCCATCTTGCGGCCTTTTCTGGCACTCTGCCGGAGGGGGATTCGATCACGGAGGGCCTCTACACCAACCTTGATGCCCTTCCGATGATGTGTGAGTAGTTTACCACAGACCTACGGGTCCATAGCTAGTAGCTAGATGGCTTCTTCTCTCTCTTTGATCTTCAATACAATGTTCTCCTCGATGTTCTTGGAGTTCTACCTGATGTAATCTTCTTTTGCGGTGTGTTTGTTGAGATCCGATGAATTGTGGGTTTATGATCAGATTATCTATGAATATTATTTGAGTCTTCTCTGAACTCTTTTATGCATGATTAAGATAGCTTTGTATCTCTCTCCGATCTATTGATTTGGTTTGGCCAACTAGATTGATCTATCTTGCAATGGGAGAGGTGCTTTGTTTTGGGTTCAATCTTACGGTGTCCTCACCCAGTGACAGTAGGGGTAGCGAGGCACGTATTTGTATTGTTGCCATTAAGGATAAAAAGATGGGGTTTTTACCGTATTGCTTGGATCTATCCCTCTACATCATGTCATCCTGCTTAAGGCGTTACTCCGTTCTTGTTAACTTAATACACTAGATGCATGCTGGATAGCGGTCGATGTGTGGAGTAATAGTAGTAGATGCAGGCATGAGTCGGTCTACTTGTCATGGATGTGATGCCTATATTCATGATCATTGCCTTGGATATTGTCATAACTATGCACTTTTCTATCAATTGCTCAATAGTAATTTATTTACCCACCGTATGTGTTCTTTCAAGAGAGAAGCCTCTAGTGAAACCTATGGCCCCCGGGTCTATTTTCCATCATATTATTTTCATATCTATAAAACCAAAAATACAAAAATACCTTGCTGCAATTTATTTATCTTTATTTTATTTAGCACTTTTATTTATCTTTTATATAAATCTCTATTAGATCTCACTCTTGCTAGTGACCGTGAAGGGATCGACAACCCCTTTTTCGCGTTGTGTGCAAGTATTTGTTAGTTTGTGCAGGTGCATCTATTGGGGACTTGTGGTCCTCCTACTGGATTCATACCTTGGTTCTTAACTGAGGGAAATACTTATCTCTACTTTGCTGCATCACCCTTTCCTCTTCAAGGGAAAAATCAACGCAAGCTCAAGAAGTAGCAGGAAGAATTTCTGGCACCGTTGCCAGGGAGGATCTACATCAAGCCTACCACGTACCTATCATAAACTCTCATCTCTTGTACTTACATTATTTTCCATTTTCCTCTTGTTTTCCTCTCCCCCGCTTCTAAAATGCTTTCAGAAAAATACAAAAATATTTGCCTTTTTATTCGCCTTCTTTTTGTTCGTCTTTTCGTTTGCTTTTTGTTTGCTTGTGTGCTAGATTGCTTGTTTTGTCATGATGTCTCAAGAAAATACCAAGTTGTGTGATTTTTTCAACACTAATAATAATGACTTTATTAGTACTCCGATTGTTCCCGCCACTAGTGCGGAATCTTATGAAATTAATGCCGCTTTGTTGAATCTTGTTATGAAACAACAATTTTCTGGTAGTCCTAATGAAGATGCTGCATCCCATCTAAATACTTTCGTTGAGTTGTGTGATATTCAAAAGAAAAAAGATGTGGATAACGATATTGTTAAATTGAAGCTATTTCAGTTCTCACTACGAGATCGTGCTAAAACTTGGTTTTCATCTTTGCCTAAAAATAGTATTGATTCATGGAATAAGTGTAAAGATGCTTTTATTTCCAAGTATTTTCCTTCCGCTAAGATCATCTCCCTTAGGAATGATATAATGAATTTTAAGCAACTTGATCATGAACATGTTGCACAATCTTGGGAGAGGATGAAATTGATGATAAGAAATTGCCCTACTCATGGTTTAAGTTTATGGATGATCATACAATTTTTTTTATGCTGGATTGAATTCTGCATCTAGAAATATTTTAGATTCTGCCGCGGGTGGTAATTTTATGGAAATCACATTAGGAGAAGCTACTAAACTCCTATATAATATTATGGCAAATTACTCTCAATGGCATACCGAAAGATCTTCTACTAGTAAAAAAGTGCATGCGATTGAAGAAATTAATACTTTGAGTGGAAAGATGGATGAACTTATGAAATTGATTGCTAGCAAGGGTGCTCCTATTGATTCTAATGATATGCCTTTGTCCACTTTGATTGAGAATAATAATGAATCTATGGATGTGAATTTTGTTGGTAGGAACAATTTTGGTAATAACGCGTACAAAGGCAATTTTAATCCTAGGCCGTTTCCTAATAATTATGGTAATTCCTACAATAATTCTTATGGAAATTATAATAAGATACCCTCTGATCTTGAGATCAATATTAAAGAATTTATTAATTCTCAAAAGATTTTCAATGCTATGGTAGAAGAAAAATTGCTTAAGATTGATGATTTGGCTAGAAACGTTGATAGAATTTCTCATGAGATTGATTCTTTTAAGATTAGATCTATGCCACCCAAGCTTGATATTAATGAGTCTCTGAAAGCTATTCAAATTTCTATTAATGAAAGTAGGGAGAGAACTGCTATGATGCGTGCTAAGAGAGAATGGTTAGAAAAAGTATGTTCTTCTAGTTTTCGTGAGAATAATGATGAAGATATTAAAGTGATTGGTGTGAATCCTATTGAATCTTTGTTTGCTAATATAAAACTTGATAAAGAAGGGACTGTAGATGAGTCAACTTTAGCTAGAAGGCGTCCCAATAATTTGGAGGGTGAAGGTCTTAATGAAAAAATTGATAAAAGTGGGATTGGCGAGGTCAAAACTTTAAGTAGTGATGAACCCACTCTTTTGGATTTCAAGGACTTTAATTATGATAATTGTTCTTTGATAGATTGTATTTCCTTGTTGCAATCCATGCTCAATTCACCTCATGCTTATAATCAAAATAAAGCTTTTACTAAGCATATTGTTGATGATATGATGAAATCTTTTGAAGAAAACTGAATTGGAAGTTTCAGTCCCTAGAAAGCTTTGTGATGAATGGGAACCTACTATTAAGATTAATATTAAAGATTATGAGTGCTATGCTTTGTGTGATTTGGGTGCTAGTGTTTCAACTATTTCAAAAACTTTATGTGATGTGTTAGGTTTCCATAAACTTGATGATTGTTCTTTGAATTTGCATCTAGCGGATTCTACTATTAAGAAACCTATGGGAAGAATTAATTATGTTCTTATTGTTGCAAATAGGAATTATATGCCCGTAGATTTTATTGTGCTTGATATAGATTGCAATCCTACATGCCCTATTATTCTTGGTAGACCTTTCCTTAGAACGATTCACTACAGGAATCAGCTACTTTGCCATCTGCCACGGCAGACGGCAAAGGCAGGAACGGCGGACGGCAAAGGTCTTTGCCATCTGCCGCGGACGGCAAAAGGCTCCGGCAAAGTAAGGATCGGCAAAGAGCTACTTTGCCGTCTGCTTTCGGCGGCTGACGGCAAAGGGACCTTTGCCATCAGTAGCAGACGGCAAAGAAAGCAGACGGCAATAATTACGCTGTTAGTCCATTAGGTGGCTAACGGCAGCCTTTGCCGTCCGCCGCTGACGGCAAAATTTGTCCGGCCTTTGCCGTCCGCCGAATGATGTCAGCCGGACGTCACTACACGGCAGGCCTTTGCCGTCCACGGCTGTAGGCAAAGTTGTTTACTCTTTGCCGTCAGCCACTGTAGGCAAAGCCTTTGCCGTCCGCCGCTGTAGGCAAACTGGCCAAATGGGTCAGTTCTCAGGAGGCACAGGTGGCAGCCACGTGGCTGCTTTGCCGTCCGCGGCTGTTGGCAAAGTTGCCTTTGCCGTCCGCGGCTGTCGGCAAAGGTGGCTTTGCCATCAGTGGCTGACGGCAAAGATCCTGCTTTGCCTCATTTTTTTCTGTTTTTTTAATGCAACAATTTTGACAGCAAATATATATGACATATATATATATATTTCATAGGGCTATTTAACAGCAAACATATGACATATCCAGCACATAAGTTTCATCGTACGTACATATATAGTTCCATCCATTCATACATAGCAAGTTCCATCAAGTTGCACATACACATTGTTCCATCCATACATATTACAATGCAAAGTTTCATCTAGATAGCAAGTTCCATCATAGCAAGCTAGAAGAATACTTGAAGAGAATGAAAGAAAAAACAAGCACTCCATCATAGCAAGCTAGCTTCCGTGAAGTGAATGAAATCTGCAAAATGGCAAATAAGAAAGTTAGAAAAAGGTGACTAGAAGAAGAAGACTAGAAGAAGAAGACTAGAACAAGAAGAAGACTAGAACAAGAAGACTTAGGTGAAATGGATCATATATGAGCTAACTTAGGTGAAATGGATCGTTTATGAGCTAACTAAGGTGAAATGGATCCTTTATGAGCTAACTTAGGTGAAATGGATCGTTTATGAGCTAACTTAGTTGAAATGGATCATTTATGAGCTAACTTAGTTGAAATGGATCGTTTATGAGCTAACTAAGGTGAAATGGATCGTTTATGAGCTAACTAAGGTGAAATGGATCGTTTATGAGCTAACTAAGGTGAAATGGATCGTTTTTGAGCTAACTTAGGTGAAATGGATCATTTATGAGCTAACTTAGTTGAAATGGATCGTTTATGAGCTAACTTAGGTGAAATGGATCATTTAAGAGCTAATTTAGGTGAAATGGATCGTTTTTTAGCTAACTTAGGTGAAATGGATCGTTTATGAGCTAACTTAGTTGAAATGGATCGTTTATGAGCTAACTTAGTAAAAAGCATCATTTTAGAGCTAACCTAGGTGTGATGGGTCATTTTGGAGCTAACCTAGGTAAGATGGGTCATTTTGGAGCTAACCTAGGTGAAATGGGTCATTTTAAAACTAACGTAGGTAAAATGGATTATTTAGGAGCTAATCTAGGTAAAATGGGTCATTTTAGAACTAACTTGGATAAAATGGATCATTTATAAGCTAACTAAGGTTAAATGGGTCATTTTAGAGCTAACTTAGGTAAAATGGATCGTTTATGAGCTAACTAAGCTAATTATGCAATTTTTGACATAAGTAAGCTAAGTACAGATCGTTTTAGAGCTAACTTAGGTAAAATGGATGGTTTTGGAGGTCAGTAAGCTTATTAAGTCATTTTGGAGGAAAAGAAGCTAACTCTAGGTCATTATGGTAAGCATATTGGAGGAAATAAAGCTAAGTCTAGGTCTTTATGCATTGTTAAGCAAAACACTAGAGAAACTTACCGTGATCATGGAGGTGTAGGAGCGGGCTGGCTCGTGCCGGTAGCTGGAGAAGGATCGTGCGATGCTTGTCTGGAGTTACGCTGCACCAAAGATCATTTCCAATGTCTCGTTAGCATGATGACACTCAAATGTTAAGACTAGCAAGTAATGTCCATTCAAATTAAACTCACCGTGCTCCCAGGAGCAATCACTGGCATCGGCGGAGCGGTCTGACCGGACTTCTCGCACACAGACTGCACATTTGGTTTTGACAACTCAGTCATACTAGTTAGTAATGAGACAAACACTACATGAATGTTTTGGCTAATCTGCAGAAGAAACTTACCACAAGGAGCTCGTACATGGCCCTTGCCTGCATGTCATTCCGTGCCCTCTCCTCCTCCAACATCTTTGTCGTCCTCTCCTCCAACTCCCGCTGCCTCTCCGCCGCCTCCGCCAGAAGTTTCTCCGTTCTATCTCTCTCACTCTGTATAGCAGCCTGCAACACCACTCACATGACCATTTGTAATCATTGATGGAAGCGCACACAATGTAATGGAGAAAGATAGCTGAGTACATATAACTAACCTTGAAGGCGAGTTGGACTGGCCGTTCACGAGGCCTTATCTCAGGAGCGGAGCTCGACTGGCGCGCCTTGATCTCCGGGAGAGTGCTAGGACAACGGATAAGTCCATCTCCCATGGCTATGGAGCCATGGGACCTCCCGCCACCAGATATCATCAGCAGCTCTGTATCAATGGGACCCTGGCTCGGGTTAAAGTCCTCCCCTTTCCTCGCCTTCCCCTGATCTCTATATTTCATGAGCTTGTCGTGGGAGGAGATGTTGGTGAAGTTCTTTGGATCATCGAGGTCAGACGCAGAGAATGCCTTGACTTTCTTGTAAGGGCCAGTGTGGGCCATGGCATACAGGTCTTACACCTCTGGCACCTTATCCGCCTTATTGTAGCGTGCCTGAAAGAGAGAAACAAAGTAAATTAGTAATTAAAGGGCTAAAGCTAGCATGATGAATGAATTGCATGAATCATGAAGCAAACCACATACCCAGTTCCGCCCGAACTAATATAAGTTGGAGCTGCCTTGATGGTGTGGCACACCTTCCATTTGGGCACATTTGTCCTTGGCCTCGTTGTGGAGGGCTAGCCATTCTTTTGAGCACCACTCATTGACCAACACCTCCCAACAATCCATCCGATCCGCACACCATCTCGGAGGGGCCTAAGTTAGCAAATAGAAACTTGAGCGCTACGGCTATGAATTACTAAATGAAGGAAGTAAGTACAAGGCCTTAAGAATTACCTTCATGTACTCCTCCTTACTCAAGAACTTCTCGCGGCACGCCGGCTTGGTCTTCTTGATACCACGCGAGGCGTAGTAGTCTCGAACAGCCTGCACCCGAGCCTCGTGCCGTAAGTTCTGTAGTAGGCGCTTGCAGACGTTATCGATAACATTTGCCGCTTCCTCCTCGTATCCCTCCTCACACCTGTAGAATGTCTGCAATCAAATGAGACAATATTGATTAGTACAATTAATAACTAGCTAGTTGAAGATTTTTAATTGTGTAAAGGAGAAATTACCCAGAACTTTCTGATCACCACGTCTGCCCTCGTCTTGCACAAGACACCGTCGATAATCTCACCCGGCGGGGCCGAGGCAGCCAAGTAGTGCTCCCAACTCAATCCAAGCTCTGGAAGCCAACCCTCACCAGGCAACGTGACAAACCCCGGGAAGTTTTGCCGACAAAGAACTCCAAGGACGGAGTTGGGCCGGCGGACACTATGATGGTGGTCCCAACCCCTGCAGCATGACAAGGCCAACGCATTAGTTATTTGAAGAAACGTGAATGCAGAAGGTACAAAAAGATTAAATGCACTTACCTCTCCCCATCAGGGAAAATCAACCACCTCTGCTCGCGGGTCGCCGGCACGGACGGGAGCCGTGTACAACCACGCTGGTAGACGGTGCCCCCTTCCTCCTCAATATCAGTCGGCTCCCCGCCATCATCAGCATGGCCACTCGGCTCCTCAGGCTGATCCGCCCAGGTACCCCATCCAGACGTGTGCTCCTCCGGGGTCTCGTGGGCCGAAGGCCCGTCGACCCGAGGCTCGTGGGCCGAAGACCCGTGGACCGGAGGCTCGTGGACCGGAGTCCGTGTAGCCTCCTCGGACGAGTCCACCCTAGCAGTCACGTGCTCGGGTGAAACAGCTGGGGGTGGCGGCGAGGAAGGCGCTGTAGCAGGCACCCTACCTCCTCTCCCGCGACCACGTGCTCCAGCTCCTCTCTTCTTCTTACCTCGTCCCCTGCTGGGCACCGCGGTCGACGAACAAGGGCCCGGCGGTGTCGCCATACTGTCCAGCAATGCTCGGCGGAGAGGTGCATGTGGAATGGAAGACCTCACACCACGCGCCGACGAAGAAGGGGCCTCGGCGCGCTCCCGACCAGCGCCCACCATCTTTCAACACCTGCCATGACAAAGAGTAAACGAAATTAGTACAACATAAAAAAAATACCGACATGAATAATAATATGTATATCACTTAAGTGTATCATCATCAAGTACAACATAAAAAAATTGAATACCTGACACTACTAATAATCTCGATCAGTATCATCAATAAATGCATAATCGTCATCATCACTATAATCAATGATGGGCTCATAGGGTTCAGTGGCATCAACATGTGGAAGGCCACCTTGACGTAATCAGTCAAGCATTGACAGGTCATCCGCAGCAGTAACCTCTTCTTGTTCCGGCTCTTCTTGTTCCTCCTCTGGGGTGATGTCGGATTCACTGTCGCTGTCTACTTCAATGTTTTGGGGTGAAGTATAGCGGTTCTTGAAACGCTTTTTGGAAAGACGTGTCTCTTGGAAGAATTCTCCTTCATATGTGTCTGGGTTAATGTGAGGTTCATAATCCTCTTCCTTTGGGGGAGATAGTCTAGCACGTGGCGGCACTTCATAAATGACATCCCAACCTTTCAGATCTGGATTAGTTTGGCAGGCCCACGGTAGATAGAATACTTGGGTCGCCTGTTGAGCCGTAATATAGACATCAGGAACATCTAAATGGGTGCTTTGGTTGATTTCAACTAGCCCTATATGTTCATGAGTCCTTCTAGTCTCCTTCGGCTGAAACCAATAACATTTGAAGACTACGACATTCGGTGGGTTTTCACCATAGAATAGAAGTTCATAAATTGCTTCAACTCTCCCATAATACTCGGTACCTCCTTCGCCGATAGCAGATACACAACAATTTGTAGACTTTCGGTCGGCCATAGATAGCTCTTTGCCATAGGTACGGAAGCGATACCCGTTGATGTCGTATTTGTCAAATGAACGGACCTTATAGTCAAAACCATTAGCGACTTGTCTCAATTCGGCGTCCATAGACTCTGAATTAGCCTACAAGTTTAATATGAAAGGATTGTTGCATTACGCACAAATTAGCGAATGAAATGAAATTGTCTAATAGAAATTACCGTTTGTTTGAACCAAGAGATGAAACCGGGATAGCCGCCTCCTTGCTTTGCGAGAAGCTCATACTCTTCGATGGAATCCTTTTGGATCACCGCTCCATACGAGAATATGGCGACGTATCGACTGTATGAAATATCCAGGAATAAGAGCAGTTCAAAGGAAATAGAAGTTGTGAAACAATGTACCGAGAACTTACTCGATGTACGGCCGCACTTCTATCAGGTTGTTGAAGATATACAACGAAATGGTCCGCCATTCTTCGTTATCCAAAGATACTGGATTTGAAACACTGGCTGGTGCGAGATTCCCTTTGAATAGGCTGAGCTTGGATCCACCCTTTTTAGGGTCGTCAGCATTGTACCGAGGCTTCGGATTATGCAAATGACGATTTTTGGCTTCGTAGTGTGCTGTCACGAAGTTTGCCGCCTCCTCAGTGATGAATGCCTCAGCCATCGATGCTTCAATTCTACGTTTATTTTTACATTTTTCTCGAAGCGTCTTCTGCATCCTCTCAGTTGGGTATCACCAACGATTTTGCACGGGCCCCCCAATCTTGCCTCGTTCGGGAGATGCAAAATCAAATGCTGCATTGGATTAAAGAAGCCCGGTGGAAAGATCTTCTCTAACTTGCAGATCAACTCCGGTGCCAACTCTTCCATTTCTTCTAGCACGCCAGGCGATAGTTCTTTCGCACAAAGAACACGGAAGAAATAGCTGAGTTCTGCCAGTACTAGCCATTCATCCTCAGGGATGAAGCCACGCAACATCACCGGCATTACCCGCTCAATCCATATGTGCCAATCATGACTCTTGAGACCAAATATCTTCAATTTATCAAGATTCGCTCCCCTCTTTAGATTCGCTGCATACCCATTGGGGAACATCAACTGCATTTTCACCCACAAGATAATTTCCCTCATAGCTGGCCTTCCAAGATTGAACCATGCCTTTGGCTTCGTCCAGTTCTGCTTTCCTTTCGGTTCTTTCATGTTTTGTAACGGCCTATCACATAGCGCCTCCAGATCGACTCTAGCCTTAGTATTATCCTTTGACTTCCCATCTATGCCGAACAATGTACCAAAAAGTGCCTCGACGATATTCTTCTCAGTGTGCATCACGTCGATGTTGTGTGGGCAAAGGAGGTCTTTGAAGTAAGGCAGATCCCATAAGCATGTCTTGTGAGTCCAGGCGTGCTTAGAATTATACCCCTTGAAGTACCCTGGACGCTCTGGATCTGGCTTGAGAGCGTTTAACTGATCCAGGGTCTATTGGCCTGTCAACGCAGGTGGTGCAGAGTTTTTGACAACTCTACCTCTGATGAAGTTCTTCTTGTCTTTCCTGAACTTATGGCGAGGATCCAGGAACTGTCTATGCATGTCGAAGCAAGAAAACTTGCGACCGGCCTGAAGCCAACGAAACTCAAGAGCTCCCTTGCATGTGGGGCACGGGAACCTTCCATGCACACACCAGCCAACGAATAGCGCATACGCCGGCAAGTCATGCGTCGAGTACATGTACCAGACACGCATTATGAAGTTCCGTTTGCTATAGGCGTCGTATGTCTTGAACCCATTATCCCAGGCTTCTTGCAATTCATCCTTAAGCGGCTGCATGTACACATTCATATTTTTCCCCGGATAGTTGGGCCCTGGAATTATCAACGTCAGGAAAATGTTCTTTCTTTGCATAATCTGTCCGGGGGGGAGATTGAGTGGAAAGACAAATACGGGCCAACAAATGTATTGGGCTGCCGTCATACCAAACACACTGAACCCATCCGTGCTGATGCCGACTCGAGGATGCCTCGGATCTGCCGCTTTGTAAGCATGTAATTCATCAAACTTTTTCCACGCAACACCATCCGATGTGTGTACCATCATCAGATTCCCATCTGCATCTAGTTCGGTTCTTTTGCCTGTTTTGTGCCATGTCATCTGTCTGGCCATCTCTTCGACCATGAAAAGACGTTGAAGTCTTGGTACGATTGGCATATACCGAAGAACACTAACGGGGATTTTGGTCTGTGTCTTCTCACCCATACCGTTGTCTACCACAACATACCTGGAAGACTTGCAAATGGGACAATAGTTCAAGTCCGCATAGTCAAGCCTAAATAAGGCACATCCTTTCTCACAGGCATGTATCTTCTCATAGGGCATCTTCAGTGCACGGAGGATTTTGTCCGACTGGTACAGGTTTGCAGGCATTACATGGCCTTTGGGTAGAAAGCGTCCAAATACTGTCATCATTGCGTCGTAGCATTCTCTGCCCAAGTTGAACTGAGCCTTCAGAGCCATTACTTGTGAGATGGCATCCAACTGACAAAGCTCAGTGTGCTCGTGGAGCGGACGTTTTGAAGACTCCAACATTTCATTGAAGGCCTTTGCAGATTCCTCCATCTCCTCGTCCGAATCCTGAGCATCATCATAGTCTTGCACCATGTTTTCCATCCCGGTACCATGCTCGTCGGTGCGACGACGATCCACCTCAGCTCGGTCACGTTGGGCAGACTCACCATGATATGTCCACACCGTATAATCGGGCGTAAAACCACTCTTCTGCAGGTGTTTGCCCATTTCAGCCTCTGTCCTCTTTTCCCAATTGCCGCACCGGAAACAGGGGCACCAGGTTTTCCTCTGGCCATTTGCAAATGCGGCTTGCACAAACCCCTTGGTTTTTGTGAACCATTCAGCGCTCCATTTGTTCTGACCAGTGTGACCGGTATACATCCACGCACGATCACTCATCTTGACTTTCAGAGCTACTGGACACACAACAAATATATATATAATTCACCATGTATATATTCATCAGTTGATCTACTTTGTCAATTTTATTACGTCCATGCAACCTACACTCTAATAGGTAATGATAGGTCCTAATCCCACCCGAGTATGTGTAGATTGGGTTCATTTTCCCATGCTATGCTCCGGATCCGACGCAAAATTTCGGCAGCACCTCCCCGCTGTTCTCCTGATACACGTCTCTGCAATAAACAGAGAGGATGTGTACCCGAAGAACAACAGGGGAGGCACTGACGAAATTTATGCGTCGGATCCGGAGCAAAGCATATGGGAAAACGAACCCAATCTACACATACTCGGGCTGTCCATGGATAGCGTTGGACAATTCGAAAGAATCAAGGTTATAAATATGCAAATGCATGCATATTTATAACTATAACACTTTCGAATGGGAGACACATATTGGTTACGCATACTGATGATTCAAGACACATATATAGCTAGCTATCAAGTTTCATCGGCACGAACACCGGAACAGAGCAAATAATTAATGGGGGAGGAGGACATGTCATTTGTGCTCACCCACGAACGAAGGGGCAGAGCTCGTCAAACGCACGGCGAGGTCATCGAACACCAAACCTCGCAGCGATGAAACAACTGCACATTTAAATCTACCCGATCAACACAATTATATATGATGTTTTTCATAACAAAATCGAAAAATATATGACCTAACTAATAATTCACAAATATATGACCCCGTCGGCCTCTGGAAGGCCAAAGAACACCTTTTCGGGAGGTGTCGGGGGTCGGGGTGTCATGTCGGTGTCGGGGTGCCGTGTCGGGGTCGGGTTGTTCGGGGTCGGGGTCGGGGTGTCGGGTCTTGTGTCGGGGTGTCTGGGTCAGGGGGTCGGGTGTCGGTGTCCGGGTCGGAGTGTCGGGGTGTGGTGTCGGAGTCGGGGTGTCGGGGTCAGGGGTGTCAGGGGGTCGGGGTGTCGTGTCGGGGTGGGGTGTCGGGGTGTGGTGTCGGGGTCGGGTGTCGGGTCGGGGGTCGGGGGTCTGTGGTGTCGGGGGTGTGGTGTCGGGGTCGGGGTGTCGGGGTGTGGTGTTTGGGGTCGGGGTGTCGGGGTCAGGGGGGTCAGGGGTCTGGGTGTCGGGGTGTGGTGTCGGGGTCGGGGGTCGGGTGTTTTCCTTCTATCCTTCTCTTCTTTCTTTCTCTTCTTTCTTCTTCTTCTTCTTCTTTTCTTTCTTCTTCTTTCTCTTTTCTTTTCATCTTTTTCTACTTCTTTACTTCTTTTCGTTTCTTCTTTTTTCTTCTTTTCTTCTTCTTCTCTTTTTTCATCTTTTTTCTTTACTTCTTTCTTTCTTTTCTTCTTTTTCTTCTCTTTTCTTTTCTTCTCTTCTCTACTTCTTTTCTTCTTCTTTCTTTTTTCACATCTTTTTTCTACTTCTTTTTCTTTCTTCTTCTTCTACTTCTTCTACTTCTACTTCTTCTACTTCTTTTCTAACACTAACACTAACACATATGTAGCACTAAATCTAACACTAACACATATGTAGCACTAAATCTAAACACACCACTAACACATATCTAGTACTAAATCTAACACTAACAATTAAACAACAAAAAATGAAAAACAAAAAAAAAAAGAAAAAAATAACTCACCGGAGCAATGGGACGGTCGGGGCAGTGGGGCGGTGGGGCCGGCGACGTGGCGGCGCGCCGGGCAGTGGGATGGTCGGGGCAGTGGCCGGGGCGGTGGGCCAGCGACGTGGTGGCGCGCCGAGGCGCCGGGGCGGCGGGATGGTGGAGCGACGGGGCGTCGGCGGGTGGTGGGGGCGCGGGGTGTGGGGCGATGGGCAAGCGGGGGCGGGGCGGTGGCGGGGGGCGGCGCCGGCGGCGGGGCGGCGCCGGGCGGCGGGATGGTGGGGCTACGTGGCGTCGGCGGGTGGTTGGGGGCGCGGTGGTGTGTGGGCGACGTTTTCTGGTGGTGCGCAAGCTGTGTGCTTTCTTCGGGCTGTGTTCGTTTTCGCGGCCGGCGGCTTTTCCGTTGTTCTGGTTTCTGGCTTTGGGGCGGTCTGGTGGTCTGTGGCGGCGTCCGTGGAGGAGAGAGGAGAGAAAGCGATTACCGGGTGGGGGGTGGGGGCTCGACCGGCCGTTAGTTACGTTAGGTTAGTTAGCCTTTGCCGTCCGCCGAGGCTTTGCCGTCCGTTTTTTTTTATCTTTGCCGTCTGCTAGCAGATGGCAAAGAGGGGGGGCGTTAAGTTTTTCTAATCGGCTCGTTACTGGGGGGCACCTCTCTCTTTGCCGTTAGCCAGCTGACGGCAAAGAAGTGACAGATGTCAAAGACCGTTTTTGCCGTCTGCCAGTTGTTTGCCGTCTGCTTTTTGGTAGCTGATGGCAAAGACCTTCTTTGCCGTCTGCTAGCAGACGGCAAAGAACTGGCAGACGGCAAAAATCCCTGATTCCAGTAGTGATTGGAGCAATTATTGATATGAAAGAAGGTTTAGATTTCAATTTCCGTTAAGGAAGGGCATGGAACACTTTCCAAGAAAGAAAATTAAGTTGCCATATGAATCTATTATGAGGGCTACTTATGGATTAAATACCAAAGATGACAATACATAGATCTATGAATTATGCCTAGCTAGGGGCGTTAAACAATAGCGCTTGTTGGGAGGCAACCCAATTTTATTTTGTGTTTTTTGTTTTTGCTTCTGTTCTGGAATAAATATACAATATTAATTACGTAATAATTGTGTTTTAGTGTTTTAATTAGTGTCTGAGACAAGCAAGACCTTTGGAATGCTTTGGTATATTGTTGATTTGATTTTGCTGAAAAACATAAACTTTTGCATCCAGTAGAAGAATTGTTAAAATTCACTAGAGCGTTTAAAAACTCTGAATTTTTTACACAAGGTTTATATATGAATTTTCTCTGTTTTCCTAATTTTTAAGAAGTTTTGGAGTTACATAAGTATGACTATAATTCTGGTCTTTACAGACTGTTCTGTTTTTGACAGATTCTGTTTTTGATGTGTTGTTTGCTTATTTTGATGAATCTATGGGTAGTATCGGGAGGTATGAGCCATGGAGAGGTTAGAATACAGTAGATATAATGCAAATATAAAATTGTAATGAGTTTAGAACAATACCTAAAAGTGGAGATTTGTTTTATCATACTAACGGATCTTACGAGTTTTTTTGTTGAGTTTTGTGTTGTGAAGTTTTCAAGTTTTGGGTGAAGTTTTGATGTACTACGAAATAAGGAGTGGCAAGAGCCTAAGCTTGGGGATGTCCAAGCCACCCCAAGGTAATATTCAAGGACAACTAAGCATCTAAGCTTGGGGATGCCCCGGATGGCATCCCTCTTTTGTCTTCAATCCATCGGTAAAATCACTTGAGGCTATATTTTTATTCACCACATGATATGTGTTTTGCTTGGAGCATCTTGTATTATATGAGTATTTGCTTTTTAGTTTGCCACAATCATTCTTTCTGTACACACCTTTTGAGAAGGACACACATTAATCGTGAATTTATTAGAATACTCTATGTGCTTCACTTATATCTTTTGAGCTAGGTAGTTGCTCTAGTGCTTCACTTATATCTTTTTAGAGCACGACGGTGGTTTTATTTTGAACAAATTTATGAACTCTCATGCTTCACTTATATTATTTTGAGAGTATTAAAAATAGTATGACAATTTGCTTAGGTTATGAATTTGGTCATAATATGATGGGTATTCAATAGGGATATAATAAAAACTTTCATTAAGATCATTGAATATATGAGAAGCTTAATTCCTTGCATTTGTTTTGAGATATGAAGATGGTAATATTAGAGTCATGCTAGTTGGTAATTATGGATTAGTAAAAATACTTGTGTTAAGGTTTGTGATTCCCGAAGTATGTACGTATGGTCTCTTATTATGCGATGAAGTTAGAACATGATTTATTTTTGATTGTCTTCCTTATGAGTGGCGGTCGGGGACGAGCGATAATCTTTTCCTACCAATCTATCCCCCTAGGAGTATGCGTATTAGTACTTTGTTTCGAGGACGAATAAATTTTTGCAATAAGTATGTGAGTTCTTTATTACTAATGTTGAGTCCATGGATTATACGCACTCTCACCCTTCCATCATTGCTAGCCTCTTCGGTACCGTGCATTGCCCTTTCTCATCTTGAGATTTGGTGCAAACTTCGCCGGTGCATCCAAACCCTGTGATATGATACGCTCTTTCACATATAAGACATCTTATATCTTCCTCAAAACAGCCACCATACCTACCTATTATGGCATTTTCATAGCCATTCCGAGATATATTGCCATGCAACTTCCACCGTTCTGTTTGTTATGACACACATCATCATTGTCATATTGCTTTGCATGATCATATAGTTGGCATAATATTTGTGGCTTGGCCACTGTTCATATTTTTTATACATGTCACGCTAGATCATTGCACATCCCGATACACCGTCGGAGGCATTCATATAGAGTCATATTTTTGTTCTAGTATCGAGTTGTAATTCTTTCATCATTATTAGAGCATCGTCCCATGAGAAGAAAGGATCATGAAGGCTATAATTCCCCCACAAGTCGGGATGAGACTTCGACTTCAAATAAAAAAAGCCCAAAGAGCCCAAAAAGAAAAAAAGAAAAAATATAAAAAAGGGAAAAAAAGAAAGAAAAAAAAGAATGAGGTATTTTTTGCAAAATCTTAGTAGATCCTACGGCATCTCGCCTCTCTCGCGTGTGGATCACATAAACACAGGGTCTTTTGCCATAAATAAACAGTCCAGCTAAAACCAACCCTCTGCCAACTCAGTACACCACATATTTCATCTGACGTGGCTTCATTTACCGAAAAATGATTTCCCCCGCTTTGCATTCCAAAGCACCAACACCGATCACAGAGCAAACGCTGGGGCGAGCAGCACATCAAGCCAAAGAAAAATAAGAAGAAACAATGCCAGCACCGACAGCTCGACAAAGCGCGGATGACCCGCTACCGCTGCGCCCTCCGAAATCGACCCACCACGATCCAAGGCTCCGATCCTCCGCATACCAAGCAGCACCTCCAGGAAGGAATGCGACGCCGACGACGCTGCTGCCCGAACGTGTCCTAGGGTTTCCCCCGGCACGCGGAGGGTAGTGGGGGATGAGGACCACTGACACCCTCCAGGGAGGAATGGTGGCACCCGTAGGCGTCACCGCATCGGAGCCGGAAGACCCGGCAAGGATTTCTCCCAACTCCAAACCCCACCGTCCAACCGGATCGGAGCCAACCAGCCAACCCGCCACCCACCAGCATGCGCCACCGCGGTCGCAACGCCACCCATGCTGCCTCACCGAGATCACCAGCACGAGGCCAAGAGAACGAGGAGAGGAGGCGTTGGTCGATGGGAGCAGCAGCGCCGTAGCCGCATGGGAGGGAACCACCTCCACCGCCGTCGTGCAGGAGGCCCGCTCCTCCGGCACCGTCGCGATCGCCGTTCGAACGCAGCAGCAGGGCATACCAGGCCACCCCTGGCCCGGCCAGGTCCGAATCGGGCCCGCTAAGCCCCGCCGGCCACGCTGCAGCAGGGCGGCGCCAGCGCCGCCAGCACCCCAATGCCCATCGCCGCTCCCCCGCCTCCTGGAAGCCACGCCGCCGACCCGCCCCGCCGTCGGCACGCCCAGACCCAGATGGGGCCCGAAGGGCCCAGATCTTGGCCAAGCGGGCGCTGCCCGGCCGCGCCGCCGCGCCACCCCGCCACCAACGGCGACGCCGCCGTCCAGCTGATCTCCCGCGCCGCACCAGGAAGCCCCGCCACCACGCCGGACCGCCGCCGCCTAGGGAGCACCCCCCGGCGCCCTCCGCCCCGCGCCGGAGAGCAACCGAGAGGGGAATGGCCAGGGGCCGCCGCTGTCAGCGTCGCCCGGGCCAGGCCCGGCGGCGAGCGCCGGTGACGGCGGCGGGGAGGGGGAGTGAGGGAGAGCTGGCGGTGGAAGGACCGGAGCGCAGTCGGTCGCCGGCGGGGGCGACGCGGTCGCGAGAGCCCTCGTTTCAGATTTACTCCAGTCCTGATTTCAGGATTGTTGTGGCGCCTCTCCGTGGCTTCATTTCGGGGTCGATTTGAACCAAAAGTGAGCATGTGAGACAGCCGACAGGTTTAGCATTACAAAATTCTAAGTTGCCAGTTTGTGGACTAGAATGTGAGTACGCAGGACAAGTTAATGTACCGCAAGTGCTTTTCACTTGAAACTAAGAACGTTGCTCCTAGAAACTTGTCAATGGACACACATAAACAAGGAGAACACTTCACTTTTCCAAGAAATAGACCCATTTTTGCAAAAAGACAAGTAAAAAAGGGACCCATGTTCCTCTAATATATACGTATTATATAATCTAACATGATTTGTCCAACAGCAATAGTACAACAGTTCCACTTTTTCTAAAAACCCAAAAAGTATAACGCTTTCGTATTACATGAATGGTACTGAGGATACAACGTAAGTCTACATCAAAACTGAGCTGTTAGATTGGTCAACGACATGGACCAAAGAATGACGTATGATACTGTAACACCACACAATATATTTACACCAGAATATAGAGGGTTATTATCATCCTGACCAACCAATATATCATATTCACAAATCCAGTTCTCCTCCGCATGAAACCATCAGTTACTTCCGCTTAGTTTTACCAATGATAAAAGGTTGGATCTGCAGTTGCCGTGAAAACGCTCTATTGAAAAGAACCCGAGTTTGGATAGCCGAGATAATAGGCATCCATGCTAGTACAGCAATTGGAAAAAATAGCAGTGTACCCATTCCATAGTCATAAGCGTGAGCAATGACCTGAATAGGCTCCCATATTGCATAGTATTCTATTTTCGGCCTCAAAACCTGAACAATCTGTGCAGTAAGGAGGGAATTAGGGCAATTGTGGAAAAGAATGTTGAACAATTGGTAGAGTGCACTGTTGATACTTACAAGGAGGAGGCCCCAACCAGTTGGAATGAATGCAAGGCAACAGACGATCAAGTCCATGATGGATAGTTTGCACAGGCAAGATAGAAGGATAAAGGAAGTCACCACTGCCAGGAATGTTAACAACTTTATGAACCTGAAGATGAGTTGGTGCTTTGAGCTTAACTGACGACTAGCACAATTAACAAGCTGCATAAATTTCAGAAAAAAAATCAGTATAATGATGAAGTATCACAGTTGCCGAAAACAAAGACATTCAAGACAAAGCATATACCTTGACAAGCCCAACAATGGCAATTATCACAACCCAAGAAAGCAAGTACACAAGAAAATTCTTGTTATCATGAGATATCTTGAGATGATAGACGAGTCCATACTGATAAACAAAGAACCGTAAACAGAGCAATACTTCAATAATCCTAGAACTCAGCACCGAGTAACGGAGATGTGCATTCTCAGCATTCCACCATGACTCCCAACTTTTTTCTGGTTGCACACCTATTCCCCCTTGGTTCATCATCCATCTATTCCAATCTGACCAGTCGTCAACAATCTTGTGCCAAGCAAAACCAGCTGGATTGAAAAGAAAAGGTGCGAATAGCCAAGTCATTGCCATAAACCATGTTGAATATGTGACCATCACATGAAACTTTCCATCGGATTTCCTAAATAGGTGATAGATTATCAAAAGGAAGATCAGCTCAAATGCTTTGACAAAGTGACTCCGAGAGTACAACTGATAGTTTTCTGTAAAGCTCGCATGAAAAACTACAAATTTACGCCCCGTTGGTCGATATTTAGCGCCACCATGAAGAATGGTACGTCCATAATAGTGAGCTTTCGTTCCAAGAGAGAATGTGAAAAAAACTGAAGCAACCTGCAGTTGCATGAGGATGAAGTCACTCAAAGCTGCTCTGAAACCCTTCTCCAACCCTAACTCCATCACCATAGGTAATCCTGTGAGCAGTCCCAACTGAAGAAAAGATTGAGATGCAAGGGCTGTTTCTAAGGACTTCATATTCTGGTGATGAGCTTTAATCAACAGAGCACTCTGTAATCCACTGAGAACCAAGTATAGTTGTCCATATAGGAAAACATAAACACCTACAACTGATATCTGTACAAGATATGGATCCATTGAAACAATAAGAATCATTGTTGGTGACAAGCTCAAAGATCATATTGACACAAAATATTATATGCAAGGAGTCACTTAAAAATGGGTATGTAAAGAGAAATATAAAGTATTAGTATTCTGATGGGCCACGTGAATCATTGTTACAATTATAAGCATATAAAAGTCATACGATTAACCTACAAAATTTCAACGAGTGACTTTTCTGACCTGTACAGAGGGAGTAATGTTTTTCATTTTAAAAATCTGACATTAGTAAAAAAATATGTAAAGATTTTAGCAAAGTGAATAGTTTAAAATTCAGGTTTGAACCTCCTAATTTACTTCAAGTACAATTTGCCCTATACGACGCTGGATTGGTCCATCAGCATTTGTTTTGAGAAATAGCATGTTTGGTTATCCAATGATATATGTGGCATGAAGCAATTCTGCATCGTGTATTTGTTCCAGGGCTTCCTAGTTCCTAACTGGTGAAACTTTCACACCTGGTTGGAACGAGGATAATCAACATAAAACAGACTATTGGTATATCTCTGGAAAAAGAAAAGCGAAGTTTGGTCTGGCCAATAATGACTAAATCAATCTTGAAAGCAGTTCACTTTAAACTACCAATTTTCCAAAGATCGAGCCGGCAGGACTTAGGAGAAACATTGATTATACTGGAACCCATGAACTTCACTTAGATAAACATCTTTTACATTCTATGTAAGATTTGAACCAAAGATTGTCAGCTAAAAGATAAGGTGTTAAATGGCAGGAAGAAAAATTCTTTTCTCTGCTACTGATGATTTTTTCATCTTTCTTTTCACATTTTTTTGTAGTTTCTCAGGAATTGCCACACATTATGTTCTAACTGCAATGCTTCTGGGCATTATAGTGTACACGTGGAAACAAACATGCAAGCATGCACGTCGAGCAGGGGGAGAGAGAGAGAGCATACTAGGCTGTTGAAGTAAAATCCCACTGTTGTGAAATAGCATGAAAGCATCCTGAAAAAATCGAATCGCCGCGCTAGCCGATAGATATCACGGCTAAGCGTTTGTTCACTATTGCCATTTGCAACTTTAGCTTCAAATTTCGATATCTGATTAAGTCCAACATCACGCCCTTTGCCAACTTGAATGTACTCGTTGTAAGTTATATGCCCACGACGCAAAATGGAATTATACCCTGTAAAGTTAATATTAAATATGAAACTCCTTTGAAAATGGCATGACAAATTTAGTTTTTGAAGGAAAATATTAACTTACCAGCAAATACGTCCTCACTTAAGTTTATAGTTTTAGATGCTTTGCTTATGCCGCCCCTTGTTAAATGAAACATCCGATCAAAAATGTCTGGATGGCCATAGTGAAACCGTACCCTGCAGCCGTGGAAAAGATGATTTGGACAAAAAAATAGACTTTATAGAATGGACATACACAATACACTAAATCCTTTAGAAAAAATACATATATCTAACCTAAATTTTAGCACGGATAAAAAACTTAGCGCATAAGGAATGTGTTCATCGCATCATTGCTAACACTATAAGATCAAATAAGAAGCATGTTCTGACCTAAGGGGGTCAGCAAGGAATCTCTGTCCAATTGTGACGAAGCTTGTCTCTTGGTATGACATGAATCCAGCAAGTGATGAAACACTGCACAAACAATAATCTCATATTATCCAAAAGACATTGTATGTTTGAAAGCCATGTCAGAAAAACTACAGACCTTCCTGTGAAAATATGCTCTCTAAGCCCGAGGATGGTTGGAGTTTGGTCCCTAGGATGCCTAACAAACTCTTGAAGTACATTTCTCATTTTGTAAGCTTCTTCCAAATAATTGTCCTGATAGCACCGAAATAAGTGGAAAGAAAGTATTTTATGGAGACAAACTATAGAAAAAATGTCCAGTTCATTACCTGATTCATGTCAATCGTTTGTAGGGCCTCTCCACGGGTGAATATAATTGCATGGTTTTGATTTTCAGGCTTCCCTTCTCCAATGATGGGTGGACCAGGCAGCTTTATACGGTAAATCTCCTATGTAAATAATCAACAAGCAAGAGCATTTGAGGAACTGGATAAAAATAATCGTATATTTCTATGAGAAAGTATATTAATAGTTATGCACGTTATGCTTAACAAAAGATAGTTGACAGACAAAAAATTGGTAGAAAAAAATAACTGATAAAATTGAAAACATGATTAATACAAAATATTTAGAGGCTTAGATCTAAAACAATACAAAATTTTCTGCTTTGATTCTTAAGCTAAGATTATTACCTGGTCTAAGTTATTTTCTGCTTTTATTAAAACAGAGGAATAAACCTTATGAGGCATATTGTCTACTATAATTTCCTTCTCCTCAATGTAGGCAACACGAAGAGCTGGATACCTTCATTGAGCACGCAAGAAGTAGAAATATCAGCACAATTCTAGAGATAATAATTACTCTACAGGTTTATATTTTTCAAACAATACCTTGCCATCAGATCAATAATATCTTGAGCATGCGCATCACCATTAGATTTCTGTTCCCCAAACTTTTGACATGAGATGACATATGAAAATTTCATATCCGCAAGAGCATCTAATTCAGTTGATAATGATTGGTGAATGTTTCTCTTATTTTGTTCCCGCTCTGTCCCCACGGGTCCTTTATATAACTCTGCTCATTTAAAAGGATTAAGTTTTGGAAGCATACCAGTTTCCAAATAAATATGAAAACGAGAACGGCAAAATCATCACAGTTATCTGATAACAATCTGATCAAACTTCAGATGCTAGCTGATCTAAAATTCCACCCATTTTGGAAATCGAGCATCAAAATTTAATGATGAGAGGTTGGAAAGAGTAAGATATGCTGTAAGTTTCTATGCGCACCTTGGTCATTTGTCCTGTCTAAAAAAGCTTGTAGTCTCAATGCCTTTCTGTAATACATCATTCCCCTAACTAAATAGTACACAATAGAGAGAGTCAGACAGCCTGTAGGCGGGGACTTCAGTGATAGTTTACAAAAAAAAAAATGAGAATAATACTCCTTATTACCGGTTCGACTTAGTGTTTGACCACGGAAAGAAGCCCAGTATCTGATGTCTTCACTTTTTACATTTGTACCAAGCCTTTCCAAGAAATTTGTCCATTCATCTAAAAAATGAGAATGTGGAGTCTTAGTAACAAAATATAACTAACAAAAGCAATTGCAACAAAAAATGGGTGAAAATAGAAATATGGAACATAAGTGACCTGGATATATCTTCTGCATGTAGGAAAGGATGGATGCTTCATCTTGATCTGAATGAAGCTCTTCATCTGAAAACTTTACTTCCTCCATGAAGTAGGGAGTTACTATGCTGAACAAATTACATGATGTCAGGATGCCATCAGATGTTCACTATATTTGCTTTCTTCTGTGATTGATATGGACAAGAATTTCCAAAACAAAGAACAATTACAGTTGACAACATAACTCGCCTATATTGATGTAAATGCTCCTACTGGTAAGTGGTCATGATCTTATTGATGGGATTTACTTGAAAAACATAAAGGCCCAAAAAATTCAGAGCTCACAATATTCTGTGGCTTTTGGTTCTATTTGAATGCTGCACTGAAATTCTCATCTTTTACAAAGGAATTATGGCCAATTGACGGAGACAACAGTATATGATACCGCCAGGCAGCTACTTCTACAGTTGATAAAAGCATCCATGTTTCAGGTATCACATTTCTCTCGAAACAATGTTTGAATATGTTTTCTTGCTTTTTCCACACACAAAAACCTAAACAATTTTACATCTCTATATGCATTGACAGAACAAAAAAGTTATATATGGACATGCCTAAGACTAGGCAATACCTCCACACACTCCACGTTGGTTTAACCCCCTGGTAATAAAGGGTGAGCCCACCGAGCCTGCTGCCGCCCAAGTTTTGTCCTCAGTTTTGCTCAATTACTGATGAGGTGGTCCACATCCATCCACTCGCCATCTCTAAAACATTACCCCTATTTTTTGCAAGTTTAGCTTCTGCATTCATACTCTTTGCCTACTTGTATAGTTGCACAGGACAATTCCCCCCCCCCCCCCCCCCCCCCCCCCCCCCCCGGGGCACGCTCTCTGTGGTCCATTAATTGAACTCAATTCTATACCTCAACGCCTCTTCTCACGTGTTGCTCAAAACAACAACAAAGCCTTTAGTCCCAAACAAGTTGGGGTAGGCTAGAGTGAAACCCATAAGATCTCGCGACCAACTCACGTATTGCTCAATGAGGCCTAAAATGTTTATTTAAATTGTGAAAGCTGAGACCAGTTTCATGCGCCAATCAGTACAACCAAAAGTCCAAACTTAGAAGAAGGTTGGGCAATCCACATATACTTCAACACCTTTTAGTGATGATTTTACAAATACCTTCCCTCAGCCACAAATTATATCATAGAACTCACTCATTGACTAATATTATCAAAATTAACCTGAAATAAGTTTTAACAGAATTTGAAAAGCACAAGTATTACCTAAATGACAACATACTGCGTACTTTGGGAGCAGCTGGCATATCCATGAAAAGAGAGGTAGCAAAAAATGAAATGCGTCGGCGAGCCTCTGAATTTGATGGCACTTCTGCAGCCTTCTCTTTTGTATTAAGTAGTAGGTAGAGACGTTTAACCTGAATATGCCAAATCATCTCATCATTCAGAGAGTTACTACCATTCCTGCACTCTGTCTTAGCTAATGAAGGATTATGTCAGACCTGCTCTTTGAGTGGACCACTGGCAGGAAATGGAAAGCGAATTTTTGATATTGAGCTGATCGACGCAAAGAGCTCTGGTTTGTAGTAACTGAATGCTCCATCGTTATCAGATATCAGTGTCTCAGAAGAATTTATCTGATCCAATACACTGTTGAAAGAGGAGACTGTTATCTAACCACAAAACAAAGGATGTAAAAGCATAGAATGATCACATATATTATGTTATTGTTACCTTTGAGCATTGACAAGCATATCTTGGATCAGGGTATCAACGATATCTTGGAGTAAAATTGTCACCTCATATTGAAGGCTTTGTTTGTTTGAATACTGGGTAACCATTAGGCATAAATTTCACTACATGTGCTGACATAATAGGATTCAAAAATCAAAATATAAGAAGGCCATATACACTCTACCAGAGAAATAGGCTGTCACTCAAATCCCTACAAGCACCCCCTCCAACCCTATGAAAACTAAAATTAGTCTGTCAGCTCCACCCACTGTAATACCTCGTCATCCCCTATGATAGAACTGCTATGTGTTGTATGCTAGTAAGTAACAGGGGATACAAACTGCATGTTGAACGGCAATCAATGTCTTTCAAGAAGAATGATGGTGCGGTTTTAAAGTCTTAAGGACTTTGGTTAGTTCATCTTATTCCAGAAAACAATTTCAGTGCCATACTATTATCTTTCCAAGGAACAAACTTAACATTCAAACAGATAAAGATAAAAACCTACCCCTAGTCTCTGTTTTTCCTTCCTCATGATGTTAGGATTTCGTAGTTTCTGTTGGTCGTTGTAATTATGGCACTATTATTTGGGCTGAGTTTCCTCTAATATAAATGGCATCCACCTGCGTGTTCGAGAAAAAAAACCTACCCCTAATTAACGAAGTTAAGAAATCTCAGCCAGCCCTGGGTTGCTGCTAGCTCTCTGGTGCACCATTTCATGGACCACCAAAGCAATGCACACGGAAACAAGTATAGTTATCCATTTCCTGAACTCTGGGAACAAACTCCTTCCTCATGCCCATCGGTATTCCTGCAAACTAATTCTGAAATTCTAGCCATCTCTGCCATTACCCTTATAACCTTTTAGTCCTCACGAACAACCAGTGTGCCAAAAAGGCGCAATGAAAGTATCCTCTAATTACAGATTACAGTAAAAAAATCGATTTGAGGTTGATGTGTTACAGTAAAACAGTGAAGTATAGAACAAAAAGGGAAAGAGACAAATAATACTAGTGAAGTGATTACCAAAATCTCAGCCAGCCGTTCAAATTTGTCAACCAGCAAAGGCAAGTGATCCATCTTAAAATCTACCAATAAACTTGAGTTCTGAATACTCTTTTTTATTTCGGCAAATATGGCAGCTATTACCCTGAATAGAATCTGTCAAACATCATAATAATATTCACGGGAACATGTACGGCCAAAGCATTGCAAACATGAGAGAAAATGTAGTAAAATAGGTAATGTTGAAGTAAAATGATTACCTCTTCTCCACATCACCAATAACGAGAAATCTGAAAATACTTTTTGTCAATTCATAGAAATCGTTGATCGCACAAAACATGTAGTTATCCTTCTTAATTCTCTGGAAGATCTGTGCACTATTTCCAGTAAAATTTGCTGCCATATCAACTGCTGTTGAAAACTGTCACGGAAGGAAGACAAGCATAACATTATACAAAGTTTTATGACACATTTTATAGATAGACAGAATACAGATGTAAGCCTGAGCGCAGAATAACATATTTTGCACTCCGGCTAGCACGAGTGAGCCAGGCTAGCCAACTAAACCCACCCTCCATGTGCGTTCTTGTTCTAGCCAGGAGAACTAACCCATCCACTGGGAATCCGCTCTTAATTGTGATAGTAAAAACTAAGGAATATGTAGTAAACTAGGAACTTGTAGTAAAAATCAAGCAATATATGGTTAAAAAAATTGTTTGAGTAAAAGTAAAATTCAAACAATACGTAGTAAAAAAATTGTAGTAAAACTCCAGCATTATTTAGTAAAATAATCAATTTGTAGTGAAAATCAAGATATGTAGTCCAAATTTTGATATTAAGCTGTACAAATCTTGTAATCAACACCAGTTAATAATTACTTCGCGATTTTCTATTATTTGATTTTTCTCCTATCCCCAAAACATTACGACATTTCATGGTTGTTTTACTAACTCGCTTCTTCTTGCCCCCCCACCCCTTCCCCCCTCAATCTCCTTTTACAGGGTATGCTATGATTTTACTGTTGGCTCATATGATTTAATATCATACTAGGTTCAGGAGTGTGACATAAAACGTTTTTACTACATATATAATGATTTTACCTTTGGTTCACTATGGTTTTACCATTGAACTTAGGTTCCAGACCGTGAAATAAAGAGTTTTACTAGATAGAAACACTTTTACTATTAGTTCCATGCGATTTACAATCAAATTATGGCTCGGAGTGCACCGTAGAAGACTTTGCCACTTGTACTACATGGCACTAGTCTTTTACGGTCAAGCCTAGAGAAATGCTACGTATTTCCAAAGTAGTGCAGAGTGTATTGCACTGAAATCATGGTCTGTCATGTATAAATAACAGTTCCATATACCTTTTTGGCAACTAAAAACAAGGGCCAGCGAATAGAACCAGAACGATACTCTAGTGACATGGGCATTGTCATCAAATCCATCTCTCTGCAAAACCAATGAAATATGAAGGAGAAAGTAATCTGATGAAGCTTATGTCGCACTGGAATAACCAGAACGTACCTATTGCTTATTAAATCCTCTGAGCGGAAGCTATTTATTATCTGGTTCCAAACCAGAGCGAATTTTGTTGGGTCATGTCTTTCAGATTTACCCAAATCCTGAAAACAATGTAATCTGAGAAATAACAAGAAGAAAAGCTCCTTCAAGGTAAAGTGGACATGAACAGATTCAACCTTAAATAATTTCTTTTCCAAGAAACTAGGCAATATCCCTTTTTTCTCTTTTGGACTTGAGCGAGGAACAAGGCAAGCATTGAACACTTCTGGTAAGGTACAGAACCGACTTCTAACCATTCCCATTGTGCGAATCTAGGAGTAAGTATAAGAAATAAGAATCTGTAAACATCTGAAATAAATAGTCAAGAGTTTAGTGGCGCTTCACCTCACCTCACCGAGATGATGAACGATACCACACATACCACCGAAAATGGTACAGAATACAGAATACCAAATTTGTGTGTCCATGAAATAGACCTGTTGAAAATGCAACGAAATTAATTAGTTCATGAGCCATATGCAAATTAAATGCTTGAGTTCATATGAGTTCTTACAATAATTATAGGGGCCCATACAGCAAGAATTGCGCCAGCATTGCTTTTGACTGGAGCAAAACAGATAGAATCGTCACTCTGTGTTCAGTGTTAATTATCAAACTCAGTACCCTATTGGGTAAAAAGGATGATTAATGGACAAGGTAAGATGAGATATGGGGAAGACCTTGTGGAAAGAATTCATGCCACTCATATATATTCACATTGACCCTCATGATTTCTTTCGTAGGTTCCACAAGAGGCTTAATCTGCTCAAGTTATATTCAGAAAAAAATGTAGTAGGAGGAGCGGTCACACAAAATAAATGTAGAGATAAGAAACTAAGACGTGCTTAAAAGAATAACAAACACTCAAACAGAACTTCTTATGGTGTTACTATGTTCTATCATTAACATAACCTAAGACCATCGTTCGTACATTATAAATTGTAACCGAGTTGGACCTACATACATGCATTTTCACTGATTTGAATTAATCTTGAGTTGCATTGCGTTGCATAATAAAAACAGAAGGTGTGTAGATTCTATATTGATAGATATTCTTACCTCGAAGTAGTAGCTGAATAAAAATTTACTTGATAAAAGAACCGTCCAAAATGATGTATACCTGTTGAAACGCAGAAAGAATATTTAGCTCACATCAAATGGCCGCCAAAGTATGTGAATAATAATACACATATTTTACTTTAGTAAAGGTACTTGGCCTTCATGCATTCCTCTTCCAACATATGACGGGGCCTGCACACATCATTGGCAATATATCAGTACTTCATTAAGGTATAATGCCCATGCACGAGATCTGTAAGTCATGGTGCAGTACAAAGAGCTGATTAACAGCTCTATAGAAGGAAACATATATTTTTTGGAAATTTAGGTTGACTCAAATGTTGGAAAATAAGATAGCATAACAATATTAACTACAGAACGTAAACAAAAACAAGTTCTACTATTGAGCAAGGTAAAAGATCATACCTGGCACCACCAGGACAATATATTGCAAATTCGCCAGGTAGATGTCTCTATATAGCTGCTTACAGCTGGAACAAAAAAGAGTGCCATCCCAATCACGTTGCTTGTCAGGTAAAATGCCACAGCCACCATATACTTTGACAGGCAGAACATTCCCAAAAAGTTTTTAGGACGTCTAGCAGAACAAGCCTTGTAATTTTGAGAACTGGAATAAAATATGGGCAGAATGATCGCCCATGTAACCGCAAGAGAGAGTTTTATGACAAATCTTAGTTTCTGGCTAGATCTCATTGTTCCCCTGGTTCTCCATGAAAATAAAATATCAAGGACCACTGCACAGAAACAATTAGACACATCACTGAAGAATGAAGACAGAACAATAGGAAGAAAGTTACATCAATGTGTTAGTACTAATTCGTCAGAATTTATGGTATAGATATGCACAAGAAAATTCCAAATTAACCTTGAATAACTCGAAGTACTGCATTGGTTATGAAAATACTCAGAATATCCTCAAAAAAGATTGGATCTAGTAATTGAAGAGGGCTTTCCAATCCATGCCATGCTATTATTATCAGAATCTGGAAAGAGAACATATGAGAAAATGGGTCAAAAGATCTGGCAGTGATTAAACAATATATAAATGTATCACTCCCCAACCATTAATGTAAGAACTAAACCTGAAGCCCAAGCACAAGGAGTGTCCACAGCCTATCAAAGCTTCTGAAGATATGCCAAAAGGAACGGACCTCAACAAAATTTGTCTTTCCCAACCACCTCTGCTGAGATGTCACACTTATAGTTTGCTATATGCAATAGCAGGAAAATGGAGAAGAGCACATGTAAACAACTATTCAAAAATGAATGTACTGAAACATGCACATTTCTGTTAGTTGTGAATGTACATGAAACACTTAAATTGCATTATGATAAATATTAATAATGTGGCAAGTTATTATAAAACACAAGCTTAGGGAACATAGCTGTTCAGAATGTGAAGTTAAGTTACATGGCACGTTGTTTCTACATTATTACCACATGAAACTAAAAAACATAGAGTAGATGTTTCGTTTCTGAAGGCAAAATATAAAATAGACTTTAAGCACTGAATTTGGCTACTTCCTTATATTCTCAATACAGATGAATGGGAATACAAAATTGCTTCCCATAAAAAAACTGCAAGATTGCTTTACTCGGAACTGAATACGTAACAAAAAAGTTAGGTATATGATACAAATAGTATACCGTATTGTGGAATGGCCTTGTTCTGATATTTACTACCTGTTGTGATTGGTCAGGTACTTCTGAATCAACATTGTTTTGTGCTGAGGAGGATCCACGAGGCAATTGGGAATTTTGTATCTTAGTTTCATGAGACTTTTTATTCTTAGTCGATGTGAAAAAGAAGTCGTTGTTGAGACGCATGGGCCAGCCAAGTTTGAAGCAGTCTGCAGACCTGCATCTTTACATATTTAGTACTGGATCTGAGTACCAAAGGCAAACCCAACAAAACATGGTATCTGACCAGAAAAATTCGTTGAGGTCATCGTAGTTTCTCCATGTTGAGTGATCAGATACTCCATTTTTGTTCTTTAGAGCTTCCTTCATTACAAAAAAAATACTGCCATCATTATAACTTCCAAAGCTGTGCTAAGTCTAATTGCTGAAAGGTAGGGATGTCCAACCGCATATATTTCGTCGTATATTGGTGCCACTACTTTATTAAGAAATGATTCGTCTTCTCCGCCGTATGCAGGCCTGACCTTTTCTCCAGTAATTAAGCTTACAGCTCCAGAAAGCACTCCATATAGCTCGTATGACATCTGAAGCAACAAGTGGTTATCTTTTGTCGCAAATGTGGACTTAACTTTGTGGCAAAGTCTTCAACACAAAAATACAGAAACTACTTAGAAGCAAGAATTGCTTTTAAGCAAAAATAGTCCTCGAATAGTGACAGTAGATTTGTTTTTCTAATTAAAAACATGCATAACACTTGCTTAAACTCCTTTCTGCAAGAATCTTATCTGGGGAAGCAAAAGCTAACCACAGATTAAGAGTTTGCTAGGGGAACTCGTAATTCAATTCGAAGCAGTACTACATGAAACAACAACCCAACTAAATCTAAAACCTTTTAGATGTGATGGTTAATTATGAAACAGCAAAAGAAAAGGACCACAGAGAGTCTCTGACAGCATGATACCCTGATGAGAGATAGCGGGGAGGAGAGATGTAGAGTAGAGACTTGCCACTGGTAATTCAAGCAGGTAACTCTGGCCATTCTCTCTTATTTAAGGTATTAGGATCTGCTTCAGTACACCACCTCCCCGCCCCCCTTAACGCAATCAACGGTGGAGATTAAAATATACCTTTTCAAGTGAAAGGGTAAGATGGTCTAGTAATTATATAATTAACTTAAGAAAAGAATCCATCCTGCAGTTTTCAAAGAAAAAAAAAATCCATCCGTTGGCTCAAGTTTTTCATGGGCTGCCATCTCATCATCTCCTTCTCATTGTCGAGATGGCATGCATGGCGCTTGGATGCTCCAGCAGGTAGCAGCCTATCATGTACATCCGGCCATCCGTTGGATTGTGCACGGCTTTCATAAGAAGTTAGAGCAGAGAATTGGGTACCAAATCTTAACATAGGCCCGCCCTCCTCTCGCGACCGCGTCGCCCCCCCGCGGGCGACCGGCCGCGCGACCTCTCTCCTCACTCCAGGCCCTCCCTCCCTCCTTCCTTCCCGCCGCCGTCGCCGGCGCCCGCAGCCGGCTTGGCCCCGGGGCTGCTGGTGGCGGCGGCCTCCCTGCCCTTCCCCTCCCGGTCGCTCTCCGGCGCGGGCGGAGCTGCACCGGGGGGTGCACTTAGGCGGCGGCGGTCTGGCGTGGCGGCGGGGTTCCGTGGCGCGACGCAGGCGAGCAGCTGGGCGGCGGCGCCGCCGTTGGCGGCAGGGCAGCGCGGCGGCGTGATCTGGCGACGCCCGCTCGGCCCAGATCTGGGCCCTTCGGGCCCCATCTGGGCCTGGGCGGGCCGGCGGGGATGGTCTCCGGCGTGGCTTCCGGGAGGCGGGGGAGACGCGACGAGCGGCTGGGTGCTGGCGGCGCCGACGCCGGCCTGCTGCATCGTGGCCGGCGGGGCTTAACGGGCCCGCTTCGGGCCTGGCTGGGCCAGGGGTGGCCCGGCATGCCCCGCTGCCGCGTCCGGACGGCGACCGCGACGGTGCCGGAGGCACGGGCCTCCCGCACGACAGTGGTGGAGGTGGTTCCCTCCCGCTCGGCTTCGGTGTTGCTGCTCCCGTCGTGGTGCGCTTCTCTCCGGTCCTCTTGGCCTCGTGGTGGTGTTCGTAGTGAGGCGGCGTGGGTGGCGGCGCAACTGCGTTGGCGCATGGTGGTGGGCGACGGTTTGGCGGGTCGGCTCCATCTGGTTGGGCGGTTGGGTTTGGAGTGCGGGAGAAATCCTTGCCGGCTTCGGCCCCGATGCGGTGACACCTGCGGGTGCCACCATTCCTTCCTGGAGGGTGTCGGTGGTATCCATCCCCCACCTCCCTCCGCGTGCCGGGGGAAACCCTAGGACTCGTCCGGGCAGCAGCGTCGTCGGCGTCGCATTCCTTTTTGGAGGTGCTGCTTGGTACGCGGCGGTTCGGAGCCTCGGACTGTGGTGGTTTGTTTCCGATGGGCGCCGCGGTGGCGGGTCATCCGCGCTTTGCCGAGCTGCCGTGGTTGGCATTTGTTTCTTCTTCTTTTTCTTTTGGCTTGTTGTGCTGCTCGCCACAGCGCTGCTCGCCACAGCGATCTTTGTACTCGGTGTTGGTTGCTTTGGAATACAAAGCGGGGGAAACCCTTTTCGGGTAGAAGTTAGAGCATTGGGTCAAGCAGGACACGGACATCAGTGAAGCCGCTGCAACCACGCCGTTAAGAACACACATACCACTAGCCCTGAATACTTCAGCTGTAGTTGTGGTCCGGACAGCGGAACCAAGTTTGTGTGTGGATCGATCAATGGAGTGCACAAACATGCCTTCAGCCTGCCCGTCCCGAATAGATGCAGGAGCAGCCCCAGCCCGTCATCGCTATCCTGGACGGCCGAACAGCTGCAGCGGCGCTAGCGGAATGAGCAGCGTATTCCTTTTTTTCATAGGCAGAGATGAGCCGACGCAGTTTAATCATGATTAACGCTAATTAATAGTAAAAGAAAAAATTGCCCTTTTATATTTTTGAAAGGGGGATGTACTGATCGTTCTATTTTTGCGAGGAATGTCACTTTAAAATCTTTTGTCCTGCTAATTAAAGCAATAACTTTGGCCATTTTCCACTAAAACAGATAGTATTTCTTTTTTACACAATCTAATGTTCTTTTAGTTAGAATGTATTTACAAGCGTATTTGCAAAAGTTTGCGCTTGAAAGATCACATTGCACCATACAAAAAACACGAGCAAGGTAGCCTTACAATATAAATGCAGTCGATCTTCGATCTTTCCCTTTTTTCCTAAAATGCACATGTGACCATATTTATGCACACAAATTTGCAGGTGCACATGAACCAACATATCCTACTAGGTTGGAATCTGGCTTTCCAACTTAGCAAAGAGAAGAGGCACCCGCAACATACTCTTAAGAGGAAGATGGGTTTGAACCTGTGTTGCTTGGTAGGAAAACCATGCGTCCTACCATTTAGCTAGTCAACTTAAAATACAGTTCAGAAAAGAAAACAAGCACTAAAAACATCCAAACACTTGGCACATGCCTGCTAATTCTATAAGCATGGCTATTGTTATTGTTATTGTTGTTCTCGTCCGTTGTCAACAACAAATGTGTAAGAACTATTCCTAATAACAGTATTATTATAAAAAGATTCTTCTGGCAGAAGCATTTACATGGTAGATTTTACTACCAAGCAATGAAAATTTATATGACTGATATAAACCAATAAACACATATCAAATGTTCAGAGATGATTTCAAGAAAAAACTAAATTTAGTTATAGTTTGAATCATTAATGCAGTGAGAGCAATGGAAAGATGAAGGACAAATAGTTTGCATACATGATGAAAGATGTAGCATAAGCATTCTGGCATAAGTCTTAAATTTGATGCTTCTCCCCATATAAGAAGATAAAGAGATATGTACAGAAGTTTATGCTGCTGAATTTCCTGCTTCACAGAGGGCAACCTGCAGGTGCAATAAAAAGAGGACCAGTACAAGTAAAAAAAAAACACTTCCTTGAAATTCACTCAAGCTGATGTTCAGTTAGATGCAGTCCAATCTAAAGAGATGAAAACTCCATATATTTACCATATGTTGCTTTTTCTCCCCAAAAATTTGCACCAGGTCAGATAATTCTCAAATGTTTTCGCTAATAATTCCTCTACTGCTCTTTCATCAAGCTAAAAACAGGCATATCAAAATGTTATTCTAATATGTCAACCAGAAGATAGATAAGGCAAACAATATTCTTGTATGAATACCATTGGAGCAGAGGATGACTTTGGATTCAACCGAGCATGCATATTTGCAAGCAAAAGAATGAGATGTTCCCTTTGGTTGGCAACATTCCCTTTCTGCGCCACCCAAAAAAAAGCAAGCCCAATTACTGAGCTGAAATGCAAGAGAAAGCCACTGGTACTAAATCTGATATTTGAACAAATAACTAGCCAACCTGGAATCCGAACCAACTTTGCAGCCATCGAAAAATATCTGTCTGACTTTTTTCACCCTTGACATTAGCCAATGGAAGACTGCGTACATTAAACACCGCAGACACTGCAACTTTGATCTGCAAAATAGTATATCATAAGAAATTTTATCTAAACGCAGTATGCAGGCTCAGTATCTAAGTAACACAGTATGCAGGCTCCTGCGATAGGGCATTCGGGTGGCATGCTTTTAGGCTTCAATTTATCTATGTACGAGGTGCTTACCTGGGAAGTTGGTTCCTTCTTCATCGCTGCGAATATTCGTGTTCGCGCTTCCTTAAGGGAGCTAGCGGTCATCCAAGTCTACGGACCTGCGGATCACTCCCGCTCGGCGGAGTTCTTGGGAGAACTCCAAGCCAAGGTGCTCGCGGTCTCCGCAGCCCAGATCCCTGTGATGGTAGGGGGTGACTTCAATTTGATCCGCTCGGGAGCGGACAAAAACAACAATATCATCAACTGGCCTCGGGTGGCTATGTTCAACAACGCAATTGCGTCCTCTTCGGGAAGTGGCTAGGACCGGCGCCAGGTACACCTGGACGAACAAGCAACTCGCCCCGGTGCGTTCAGTGTTGGACCGGGTGTTCATTTCACCCGACTGGGAGGTGCTGTACCCTTTTTGCTCGCTCCTCGCGGAAACGCGCATAGGGTCCGATCACGTACCCTTAATCCTGTCCTCTGGGGAGGACCGGATCCGACGCAGTCCTCGTTTCTTTTTCGAGACGGCCTGGTTTGAGATACCAGAATTTGACACCATTTTTAGGGAAAAATGGTTAAGTAGCGTGCAACAAATAGGCCCACAACGTGGCCCTATGGAGTTCTGGAACGCGGCAGGGGCCGCCTTCGTTCGAGCCTCAAGGGATGGGGCGCGAACCAAGGGCGAGACGACAAGTTACTTAGGGCGAGTCTAGTCGACGAAATCGCGCGGCTCGACGCCCAGGCTGATGAGAGGCCCTTCTCAGAGCAAGAATGGGCGCACCGCTACGCCCTTGAAGGACAAGTCGAAGCGCTGCTTCGTGTCGAGGAGGAATACTGGAGGCGCCGGGGCCGGCCTCAAGTGGACTCTTAAAGGGGACGCCAATACCAAGTACTTCCATGCCTACGCCAATGGAAGACGTCGGAAATGTGCGATCCTGCGGCTGCAATCAGAACAGGGGTTGCTGTTGCGCCAAGCGGATATAATGATACACGGTTACGAGTTTTATATCCAACTGATGGGGACAAGCGAGGGCCAGAGGGCTGGTCTGCGCTCGGACATCTGGATGCCCTCTCAGTTAGTCCTTGACAGTGAGAACGCGGAGTTGGGACTTGCGTTTCTCCCCAAGGAGATCGACGACGCGCTCATGAGCATGAAGTCGGACACTGCACCGGGCCCGGACGGGTGGCCGGTTGCAATGTTCAAACATTTTTGGCCTCTGCTCCGCGGCCCCATTTATGAGGTGTGCAACGGCTTTATGCGGGGTACAGTAGACATCGCTAGGCTAAACTACGGCGTTTTATCGCTCATCCCCAAAGTGGCGGGGGCGGACAACATTCGTCAGTATAGACCCATCGCGCTAATCAACGTGCCATTCAAGATCTGTGCCAAAGCGTGCACTACGCGCCTCGTCCCGATCGCTCAACGCACGATTAGTCGTTCGCAATTTGCTTTCATCCGCGGCCGCCACATCCTGGAGGGCCCTCTGGCTCTACAGGAAATCATTCACGAGCTCAAACGTACGAAAGAACCAGCCATTTTACTGAAACTGGACTTTGAAAAGGCTTACGACCGGGTTAATTGGGATTTCCTGCGTCAAGTTCTCATTAGTCGAGGTTTCTCGGCTGTATGGGTTCATCGAGTGATGCAGCTGGTCTCGGGGGGCCAGACAGCGATCTCGGTCAACGGAGAAGTAGGGCACTTCTTCCGGAACAGGCGCGGACTCCGTCAGGGCGACCCAATGTCCCCGATCGTGTTCAACTTCATAGTCGACGCACTGGCGGCTATGCTGCGGAGAGCCACCGAGGCCGGCCACATCAAAGGAGTGGTTAGCCACCTCATCCCAGGGGGGATCTCCCACTTGCAGTACGCCGACGACACGTTACTGCTGTTCCAGCCGGACCTCCATAGCGTGGCCACGGTCAAAGCCCTCCTCCTTAGCTTCGAGCTCATGTCCGGGCTGAAGATCAACTTCCACAAGTGTGAAGTTTTGTCCATGGGATTGGATGCGGAGGAGGGCAGACGCATCGCGGACTTGCTCAATTGTAAAGTGGGCAAGTTCCCCTTCACGTACTTAGGCCTGCCCTTAGATACCAAACGCCCAACAATCGATGATTGGGCTCCGCTTTGCGCCAAGATTGGGTGAAAGGTGTGTCCTTGGCGTGGCAAATTCCTTTCCTCCGCAGCTAGGCTAGTGCTCACGAACTCGAGCCTGTCCTCCCTGCCAATGTTTGCGATGGGCCTCTTTCTTTTGGCTGAAGGAGTCCACGCCAAAATGGACACACCTCGGTCACGTTTCTTTTGGGAAGGTACGGGCCTGAAGCGCAAGTACCACATGGTGAAGTGGGCTGTGGTCTGCCGTCCCAAGACCTTGGGGGGCCTCGGGATCACCAACACCAGAATCCTAAACATCGCACTCATGTGCAAGTGGATCTGGAAGATATCACAAGGGGCGACAGGCTTGTGGGTCGATCTTCTTCGTGCAAAGTACTTCCCGAATGGGAACTTTTTCGAAGGTGTAGCAAGGGGCTCACCTTTGTGGAACGACATCCAATCCATCAAACCGGCCTTTGCCATGGGGGCAAAATATGCCATAGGAGATGGCAGATCGGCCAGGTTCTGGCTAGACTCTTGGGTGGGTACCCAACCTCTTTGGTCGGAATTCCAGGACTTTTACGCGATTGCGGTAGATCCGAACATGACCGTGGCCTCGGCCTTAGCCTCGTCCCCCCCGGCGGTCCACTTCCGCCGCGAGCTCAATGACCAAGAGCGGGCGAATTAGGCGCTCATCAGCTCGGCCTCGCCGTCTGCAGCAGCTGACTCGGTGACTTAGGCGCTCACCGCGTCCGGCAAGTTTACGGTCAAATTGCTTTACCACAAGCTTTGCCATAGGTCGGCCCAGCCGGTGGTCAAGGGCCTCTGGAAGGCGCGCCTCCCGCTTAAAATCAAAGTGTTTTTGTGGCAACTGTTTCGCAACAGATTGCCCACGTCTGAAAATGTGGCTAAACGGCAGGGGCCGTCGACAGGCACATGCGCGGTCTGCAATGTAGTCGAGGACGCAAACCACGTCTTTTTTCGTTGCCCTTTGGCTAGGTTCGCTTGGAGTGCGGTTCGGACCGCGGCGGGAGTGTCTTGGGACCCGAGGTCCACCAGTGATCTAGTGGCCATTCTAGACTCGGTCCAGGGGAGCGGAAAACGCGTGCTGTGGAGCTGTGTTGGGGCACTGTTCTGGGCGCTCTGGTTGACTAGGAACAAACTAGCTATTGAGGGGATCTTCCCGACCCACCCGGCTAATGTAATCTACAAATGCAATCTGTTTCTGCAGCAGTGGAGTCCGTTGGCGAGGCGCAAGGATGCTGAGAGGATGCAGCACGCTCAAGACCGTCTCCGCCAGGTGTACGTGATGGCTAGGGAGCCAGCTGCCACTTCTTAGAGGAGTGGCCCTTTTGTTCGTTTGCGAGCCTGCGTGCCCAGTGTTTGGCCCTCGAGCCATGTAACTCTTGCTCGTGGTCTTTTGGCCTTGAACCCTATGCTTGAACCCTATGACTTCCCTCGTGCGTGGCCGGAGGCCGTTGATGTGTGTGTAAGGTTTGGTATGTCGGTACGCTGCCTAAGTTGTGGGCTTTATTAATTTAAAGCCGGACGCATCTAGCGTCTTCGTACTAAAAAAAAGTATCTAAGTAACACGTTAAAGGTTATTCATTCCAAAGAAGAATTACTACTCCCTCCGATCCATATTACTTGTCGCTGCTTTAATACAACTTTAAAGCAGCGACAAGTAATATGAATCGTGGGAGTATCATCTTTTGTCCCTATGAGACATAACATTGGAATTAAATATCCATATTTCAGAAATGAGAAAACAGCTTCTTTTATAGCACTAGCCAATTGCTACTATGTTTTGTATCCCATCAAATTTATCCTGCAATGAGGATTGGACATTGTCTTGGCAAATACCATCTGGTAACTCAGTACAAGTCCTGGCAACAAGGATCTAATGCCTTTTGTATCATACCAAACATGAAGATATCACGAGTCATTGGCCCTATTAGAAGGCACACTTCTTTTTTTTTTCTGTAGTGTACTTTAATTATCCTTGTACAAATAGTATACCCAGAAGGTATATTTTTGAGTTTTGAATAGAAATATGTCCAAACCTCTTGAAGAAGCATGATTGGTTGCTGACTTGATCTAGGATGAAGTGGAATAATATTGTATCGGAAGCCTGACTTGTCGCCAAAATCTTCACTAGCAACAAGGCTCTGCAAAGTTATGAAAACTTTTAACTACATGGCATATCATACATCATAATTATTATTTTGTGAAAGGTATCAGAACCTCCAAGCCAGTCCCGATGAGAACAGCCTTCAAAACTTCTCCCAGGACAGGCATTAGTTGATGTGCATTAGCTTGCTTTTTCCTATAAAATGGCAGAAGAGGATGGAAATCACATTTTGGTTGGGGACAGTGGTTTACCTGTGGTTCTTAAGAAAGTAGTCTTTTTTAAGATAATGAAAACTTTGATTGCCCCCGGCCTCCGCATCATAACTTTTAAGTAGTCTACAATACAGGTTTGTATCTGAGAAAAAGATCATACTTACTTCTCATAGAATGATTTAATCTCTCGGGCATCGTTTCTTTCTTTCCTCTTTGAGAAAGTGCTTTTCTCATCCTGTTTGGAAAGTAAATAAAACATAAGCGCATTATTAACCAATAAATAGTGACTTGTTGCATATATCTCAATGTAACAGAAAGAAAATGTGCATTCATGTTCTGAAACAAGGAATATCTGCTAAGATGTGATATACATTTACAGCATGTATAATATGCTCCAATATCCAGGATATTTATTTATTTTGCATTTATGTAATCCGAATGAAGTTAATTTTCATCATGTACATACCTGCTCCAATCTCTGAAGAAGTGTAGTTTTAAATTGCCGAACACCCCTCCCTGTTGAACGAGGATCCAACATATGAGCCTTTTCAAAGGCGTGAAATCGACCTGTAAAATGATAAAAGTCAACTCTTGTAGATAAAGACCCACTTAGGCTTTCCAACATAGTTCAATGATTATAGTACTTTGTTCTGCATTGGAACAAATTTAGTGATTGACCAAGCAAAATTCACAGTGCTGCTTCGGTGATGCAATAAGCTCTTCGGCAGAGCAAATCAAGACGGTAATTGAGATATTTTACATTCTTAGCTGGTGGTTCCCAATAAGCTCTTCGGTGATGCAATATCATGAGTTATGCCACCTTTTATGCGACCTGATGCAAATATTGTACTGCAACCCAAATTAAGGAATGTTTTTCACTTGCCTGCTGATCAAGCTACCTGTAATTTTAAGGCTTCCAACAACCTACTCTGCTAACGAAGGGAAATAAGCAGAAAGGTACTACTAAAGAAGAATGTTCTCTGTGGAAGAATCTTTGGCTGATTCTAGAACAGACCCTCTATCCTTTGGAATATAACCAGTTAACATCTGGTCCTACAACACATTTCTTTTAAATGAAAGTGAAAGACAAGAATATTCAAGATTCAAGAAGGTGTTGTGCTAAGCATGTGAGCTGCCAAGTAGCCCTTCTTTCTTTGAGGAATCTCCAAATTGCCAGATGTAACTAAACCGGCATCTATGCGCAAAAAAAAAAAAAAAAAACTAAACTGGCATCGATGTTGCTTAAGACATGGTGGAAAGCAGCAATGGACGACCAAGCACCCGAGAACTCATGATCACCAACCATGAACTTCCAGCAGCAGAGGATATGACAACACAAAAGATAGAATACTCCTGAACTGAAACGAGTGGCACCAAAACCACCTCGAATCTCTTCAGGCTGGTTTCGTACTCGCGTTACCTGAATACAGTCACGGATAGGATCTCAAATGACACACACTGACACTGCACCACTTAAACACATCGGCGTTCAACGTCCATCTTGCACCCCAGGTCCTCCCTTAGCTGCCGGCATTTCCTCGAGCACGTCGTGGGCACCAGCGAGCCGCAGTCTACCACCGTCATAAGGTGAAAAGTCCTATAGAACACTAAAAGGAGAGTTATCGTGCGGGCGCTTACAGAGGTACGCGACGCGCGGGGACTCGGCCACGATCTGGTTGGCGACGCGCAGGAACGGCCGTATCTCCAGCACGAGCGTCTGGGGGAGCTTCTCGCTGTCGAACTGCAGCGCCGCCGTGACGGCGCTGGCGCTGGCGCTCGCCTCCGCGGCGCTCGCGCCGGAGGACGCCGCCATGGGCGGCGGCGGGAGCGGCGGGGGAGGAGGGGGCGCCCGCCACTGTGGCGCCGGCGCGTACCGCAGCGGCTCGATCTCCACGATCTCCGGCTCCATCGCGTGAGGCGCCCGTGCGGAGGAGGCGAGCACTCGGCACTCACCACCATCGCCGCTACTTATCTAAATCCCGCCTTCGCTTTCGCTTTCGTCGTCGCCTTAGCCGCTAAGCTTTATCGCTTTCCTCCCCCGGGCCGGCGCAGATGTGGCGGCTTTAGCTTTTTTTGGCGATCGCCTCGCCTGCCGCCCGCTTTTGATCTCGGATTTGGTTGGCCCGGCGTCTGTGTGCGTGCACTGGGAGAGGAGCGAGGGAGGGAGAAACGAGTAGTGCGGGAAAAGATGGTATGGGGGAGGGGGGAGGCTTTTTGAACGTTCGGGGGTGGGGTAAGCGTTGCAAGGAAAAGCGTGGCGGTGTCTAGTGGTGGATTGGCCTTTTATATTTCTTCGTTTGCTGTCTTTTGCCAGAGAAAAGAATTACATCTGCCTTTGCTTTGTGGCCTTGACGTCCCTCTCTCGGTGGGTAGAGTGCTTTAGTAGAGAGCATCGGCTAAGCAACGCTGTTTTGGGCCAAGTGATCTACCTTGTCATCCCAAGAAAGAGAAGTGATGTCGAGAAGAGAGTTTTGTGCTGCTTTGTGGATAAAGTCAGTCGACCAAGCGATACAGGGTGTTGAGGTTATCCTCTTGCAAAGCAGATCAACGAAAACTAGGACGAAGCAAGGAGAGGGCGCAAACAATGCACAAGAAATTCATGGCCGGGCACCGCCGGCTTTCATAAGGTGTCTGAAGAAACCGACCAAAAGCGAACTTACGGTCTCCTAGATGAAGGAGTGAAAACAAACAAGACCACCAAATGGCGGTGCCGAAGAAGCATCGCATCATGATCCACGCCTGCCCGCAAACACCGTCGGGACGCTACCAGAACATGAATGCTTCAACGACTCCCTTGAGAGGGTAACGGCACACCGCACCAGCATCGCCGAGTCTGACAAAACTGACATGGGTTTCCACTGGAGAGCCGGCAAGCAAGGAAGGGAAGGGCCACATAGGCACCCCTAGGAGGGAGTCGACACCCGCAGACATCACCGATGTTAGCACCAAAGCTTTGAGATTTCACTTAGTATCTCCCTCGCCTTGCCGAGGAACCAGGTCACTGAGCACACCATGATGGGGATCCCACCGCACCAAGATCTTGGCCTCCACATCTAGACCCAGGCTCAGCCACCACCAACGACAATGCCCTCACAAGGAGTACTCATCGCTGCTCCGCTCCTCATCCACATAGCCGAGAAGAGTTGCCAACACCACTACCACAAGGCTCGCCAAAGAATTGACCGTGCAACCCACCTTTTGGGGTCGCCGCCTCGACATCCAAGACTCGAGCCCCCACGCAACAACAGTCAGCGTGCCCTGAGACCACCGATGGCGTCCTACGACCACAAATCAACCCGAGCCACCTGCCTTTAGGGATCATCAATTTAACTGCATTTTTATGCCTGCGATTCTCAAGGTTGTGACTTCCATTGTGATAGGAGGCGTATCCCTTGAGGGGGGGAATATTCACAAATTAGAGGAAGAAACGAGGAGGGAAACATAGGGATGAACACAAAAACACGAGATAGTAACTAGCATAACTTCCTCGATGGAACACACATCCACTAGTGGACGGGAACCCAAGGCAACACACGCACTTGCAAATGTAGATCCACACCACACAGTTGAAATGGTTTCTCGCAAATACTATAACAGAAGGGAGTCCACAAGTCCTAGGACAAGGGGGCCTTGTACTCCTCGGAGTCTTCACCTCTCAAGGTGGTCTTGGGCTCCACGGGAGTCTTCACCACAAAGAGTGGCCTTGTTCTCCATAAGGAACCATCTCCCAAAGGGAGACCTTGGATCCCACAAGGGGAGGTAGATTGGGCACAAGATACCTATCCAACTCTTAGTCTAACCCTAGAGAAGAAGTGGGAGAGAAGTATATATATGGTCTCCACCATGAATGGGTATGTGGGAAGGGAAAGATACATGGGCCTTGGCCCGGATCTGCGCGCAAGAAGCTACCCGGATAGTTCGTGCCTAGAGCTCTCTCAGGCTTTGGCTTCTCAGCATGCGCAGGAGTATAGTGTTGGACGGTGTCCGGATCCGCTCAAGTTTGACCCAAAACGATTTGGGCCTACGTCCAAGTCCGCTCTGCCTAGCCCCGAATGCTCCGGCCAATCTGCCAGGATGGTTCGGCCTCTGGCTTAGTGCGGGTACCGGCTCCATGGCGGGATTGTCCGGCAATGATGACCTGCAAGACACACTGGGTTGCATAGCACCTTCGTGTAAGTATCTCAATAGTTATCTTTCCAACGAAGACCGATGGAGAGTAATGTGAATGGCATTTCAGTCACACACAAGTTGTCACAGGTCTTGTGCGAAGTAACTGTTTGAAAATATACATATGGTAATATTGTCCCGTGAAACAAATATACCAAAGTGGTGGAAAATTTGATAGTTGCAGCGGGAACAATAATAAAGAGCTTAAAGTAAATACACAGAGTAAAGCGGATAAAAGTAAAAGGTTGTTGTCTGCAATAGAGAGGTTAGGCGCGAAGAAACTTCAGATCATGGTGTACATTAACTGTGTCGGTGCAACTCTAATATTAGTTACCCTTGAGTGGTCGAACTCCTCCATGTCGGAATTGTTCTTCCCTGTAGTCCTGCTTCGACATTGCCATAACAAGGTCATTTCCACAATTAAAGCCATAAGACTAGAACAACGCATTTTTCGTTGATCACCGTTATCTCCTATTGTCTTTGCTCCTCATAGATACCAACACCTGTCATCTGGAGATCACGGATTCACAAAGCAATATGTGGTACCTGTGTAGGTCTTCGGATCATGTTGCTTGGGCCCTTAAATTGAAAAAAACGCATTATGTGCACCACAGATAAACAACTTACTGAACAATCATACAACTATTACCACAAATGACAACCTATAGAATAGGCACAAATGAGTCTCACCAATCCCTACATCTCCCATGCCTAGGGGAGATTACTCACGCATGAGAGGGAAATAATTAAACAACTCGGAGATCAAATAAAGAGAAATCATCCCAGCATATAACATCACAACGACCCGCAATAAGATGAATGATTAAACGAGTCTCGGTCTTGATATGAGTATGAATAGAGTTAAAAACCATAATCTTACAACTTAGAACTCCTCTCCCTATGGTGGTGTTATGATGAATGGAATGGAGATGGGCGGAAAAGAAAGAATGGATCTCTGGCGGTTCTTCTTCTCTGGATCTCTTCTCCCTCTGCTCTGGATGTGGCAACGGCGACCTTGATGTTGTTGCCTTCACAAAAGTTGCTTGTGTAGACGATGTGGTGGCGAAGCCATGTGGTACTGATTGCTTGTATCTGCGTTGGTATTTCCCCGAAGAGGAGAGAATGATGCAGCACATCAATGGTAAGTATTTCCCTCAGTTGTGAAACCAAGGTTATCAATCCAGTAGGAGAACCAAGCAACACTACGTAAACAGCACCTGCACACAAACAACAAATACTTGCAACCCGACGCGTAAGAGGGGTTGTCAATCCCTCCTCGGTATTGAGATAGATTAAATTGTATGAGATTTGATAAATAGATCTAGCAAAACCACAAAATAAAATAAAGAAAGAAAAAGTGCAGTAAGGTATTTTTGGGTTTTAATATGATAGGAAATAGACCCGGGGGCCGTAGATTTCACTAGAGGCTTCTCTCAAGAAAATAGTATACGGTGGGTAAACAAACTACCGTTGGGCAATTGACAAAAGAGCAAATAATTATGACGATATCCAAGGCAATGATCATGTATATAGGCATCACGTCCAAGATTAGTGAAAGTGCGTTATATCGACTAGAGGGGGGTGAATAGGCGATTTTTACAAATTCGTCACTGAAGAAATACTACTTGAGTAATTTGCTAAGTGACAAAATACAAGCAGCGGAACAAACTACTCAGGTGCATGCATAACAAGACAGTAGCATAGTCATCATGATGAAATGAAACATACACAGAGCACAAATAGCGTGTAAATGTTGGAAATATGCCCTAGAGGCAATAATAAAGTGGTTATTATTATATTTCCTTGTTCGTGATAATTGTCTATTGTTCATGCTATAATTGTGTTATCCGGGAATCGTAATACATGTGTGAATACATAGACCACAACATGCCCCTAGTGAGCCTCTAGTTGACTAGCTCGTTGATCAATAGATGGTTACGGTTTCCTGACCATGGACACTGGATGTCGTTGATAACGGGATCACATCATTAGGAGAATGATGTGATGGACAAGACCCAATCCTTAGCATAGCACAAGATCGTGTAGTTCGTCTGCTAAAGCTTTTCTAATGTCAAGTATCATTTCCTTAGACCATGAGATTGTGCAACTCCCGGATACCGTAGGAATGCTTTGGGTGTATCAAACATCACAACGTAACTGGGTGACCATAAAGGTGCACTACAGGTATCTCCGAAAGTGTCTGTTGGGTTGGCACGAATCGAGACTGGGATTTGTCACTCCGTATGACGGAGAGGTATCTCTGGGCCCACTCGGTAATGCATCATCATAATGAGCTCAATGTGACTAAAGAGTTAGCCACGGGACCATGCATTACGGAACGAGTAAAGAGACTTGCCGGTAACGAGATTGAACAAGGTATAGGGATACCGACGATCGAATCTCGGGCAAGTATCATACCGGTAGACAAAGGGAATTGTGTACGGGATTGATTGAATCCCCGACATCGTGGTTCATCCGATGAGATCATCGTGGAACATGTGGGAGCCAACATGGGTATCCAGATCCCGCTGTTGGTTATTGGCCGGAGAGATGTCTCGGTCATGTCTGCATGGTTCCCGAACCCGTAGGGTCTACACACTTAAGGTTCGGTGACGCTAGAGTTGTTATGGGAAATAGTATGTGGTTACCGAATGTTGTTCGGAGTCCCAGATGAGATCCCGGACGTCACGAGGAGTTCCGGAATGGTCCGGAGGTGAAGATTTATATATGGGAAGTCATCATACGGTCACTGGAAGTATTCGGGGGTTTGCCGGTATTGTACCGGGACCACCGAAGGGGTTTCGGGGGTCCACCGGGAGGGTCCACCTGCCCCGGAGGGCCCTATGGGCTGTATGTGGGAGGGAACCAGCCCCTAAGTGGGCTGGGCGCCATCCACCTTAGGGCCCATGCGCCTAGGGTTGGGGGGAAACCCTAAAGGGGGCGCCCCCCTTGGCTTGGGGGGCAAGCCCCCTCCCCTTGGCCGCCGCCCCCCCTCTAGATCTCATCTAGAGGGGCCGGTCCCCTTCCCCCTTCGCCCTATAAATAGAGGGGAGGAGGGAGGGCAGCAGCACCTCATCCAAGGCGCAGCCCTCCCCCTCTCCAACACCCCCTCCTCCTCCGTTGAGCTTGGCGAAGCCCTGCCGGAGAACTGCAAGCTCCACCACCACGCCGTCGTGCTGCTGGAGTTGTCTTCCCCAACCTCTCCCTCCTCCTTGCTGGATCAAGGCACGGGAGACGTCACCGGGCTGCACGTGTGTTGAACGCGGAGGCGCCGTTGTTCGGCGCTTAGATCGGAATCGACCGCGATCTGAATCGCTGCGTGTACGACTCCTCCAACCGCGTTCTTGCAACGCTTCCGCATCGCGATCTTCAAGGGTATGAAGATGCACTCCCCTCTCTCTCGTTGCTAGTCTCTCCATAGATTGATCGTGGTGATGCGTAGAAAATTTTTAATTTCTACATCGATCCCCAACAGTGGTATCAGAGCCAGGTTTATGCGTAGTTTCTATGCATGAGTAGAACACAAGTTGTTGTGGGCGTCGATTTTGTCAATTTACTTGCCATTACTAGTCTTATCTTGATTCGGCGGCATCGTGGGATGAAGCGGCCCGGACCGACCTTACACGTACGCTTACGTGAGACAGGTTCCACCGACTGACATGCACTAGTTGCATAAGGTGGCTAGCGGGTGTCTGTCTCTCCCACTTTAGTCGGATCGGATTCGATGAAAAGGGTCCTTATGAAGGGTAAATAGAAATTGGTATATCACGTTGTGGTTTTGGCGTAGGTAAGAAACGTTCTTGCTAGCAACCTATAGCAGCCACGTAAAAAATTTGCAACAACAATTAGAGGACGTCTAACTTGTTCTTGCAGCATATGCCGTGTGATGTGATATGGCCAAAAGGATGTGATGAATGATATATGTGATGTATGAGATTGATCATGTTCTTGTAATAGGAATCACGACTTGCATGTCGATGAGTATGACAACCAGCAAGAGCCATAGGAGTTGTCTTAATTTATTGTATGACCTGCGTGTCAATGAAAACGCCATGTAATTACTTTACTTTATTGCTAACCGTTAGCCATAGTAGTAGAAGTAATAGTTGGTGAGACAACTTCATGAAGAAACGATGATGGAGATCATGGTGTCATGCCGGTGACGATGATGATCATGGCGCCCCGAAGATGGAGATCAAAAGGAGCAAAATGATATTGGCCATATCATGTCACTATTTGATTGCATGTGATGTTTATCATTTCTTTTACATCTTATTTGCTTAGAACGACGGTAGCATAAATAAGATGATCCCTCGCTAAAATTTCAAGAAAGTGTTTCCCCTAACTGTGCACCGTTGCGAAGGTTCGTTGTTTCGAAGCACCACGTGATGATCGGGTGTGATAGATTCTAACGCTCGAATACAATGGGTGTAAGCCAGATTTACACATGCAAAACACTTAGGTTGACTTGACGAGCCTAGCATGTACAGACATGGCCTCGGAACACGGAAGACCGAAAGGTCGAACATGAGTCGTATAGAAGATACGATCAACATAAGATGTTCACCGTTAACGACTAGTCCGTCTCACGTGATGATCGGACACGACCTAGTCGATTCGGATCATGTGTCACTTAGATGACTAGAGGGATGTCTATCTGAGTGGGAGTTCATTGAATAATTTGATTAGATGAACTTAATTATCATGAACTTAGTCTAAAATCTTTACAATATGTCTTGTAGATCAAATGGCCAACGCTAATGTTGCCCTCAACTTCAACGCGTTCCTAGAGAAAACCAAGCTGAAAGACGATGGTAGCAACTACACGGACTGGGTCCGTAACTTGAGGATCATCCTCATAGCTGCCAAGAAAGCATATGTCCTTGAAGCACCGCTAGGTGACGCACTTGTTTTCCCAGCAACTCAAGACGTTATGAACACTGGTAGTCGCGTAGTGATGATTACTCCCTGGTTCAGTGCGGCATGCTTTACAGCTTAGAACCGGGGCTCCAAAAGCGTTTTGAGCAACACGGAGCATATGAGATGTTCCAAGAGCTGAAAATGGTTTTCCAAGCTCATGCCCGAGTCGAGAGATATGAAGTCTCCGACAAGTTCTACAGTTGTAAGATGGAGGAGAATAGTTCTGTCAGCGAGCACATACTCAAAATGTCTGGGTTGCACAACCGCTTGTCTCAGCTGGGAGTTAATCTCCCGGATGACGCGGTCGTTGACAGAATCCTTCAGTCGCTTCCACCTAGCTACAGGAGCTTTGTGATGAACTTCAATATGCAGGGGATGGAAAAAACCATTCCTAAGGTGTATTCAATGCTGAAATCAGTGGAGGTGGAGATCAAAAAGGAACATCAAGTGTTGATGGTGAATAAAACCACTAAGTTCAAGAAAGGCAAGGGTAAAAAGAACTTCAAGAAGGACGGCAAGGGAGTTGCCGCGCCCAGTAAGCAAGCTGCCGGGAAGAAGCCAAAGAATGGACCCAAGCCTGAGACTGAGTGCTTTTATTGCAAGGGAAACGGTCACTGGAAGCGGAACTGCCCCAAGTACTTAGCGGATAAGAAGGCCGGCAATACCAAAGGTATATGTGATATACATGTTATTGATGTGTACCTTACCAGCGCTCGTAGTAGCTCCTGGGTATTTGATACCGGTGCGGTTGCTCATATTTGTAACTCAAAACAGGAGCTGTGGAATAAGCGGAGACTGGCGAAGGACGAGGTGACGATGCGCGTCGGGAATGGTTCCAAGGTCGATGTGATCGCCGTCGGCACGCTACCTCTACATCTACCTTCGGGATTAGTTTTAAACCTCAATAATTGTTATTTAGTACCAGCTCTGAGCATGAACATTGTATCAGGATCTCGTTTGATGTGAGATGGCTACTCATTTAAATCCGAGAATAATGGTTGTTCTATTTATATGAGAGATATGTTTTATGGTCATGCCCCGCTGGTCAATGGTTTATTTTTATTGAATCTCGAACGTGATGTTACACATATTCATAGTGTGAATGCCAAGAAATGTAAGGTTGATAATGATAGTCCCACATACTTGTGGCACTGCCGCCTTGGTCACATTGGTGTCAAGCGCATGAAGAAACTCCATGCAGATGGACTTTTGGAGTCTCTTGATTATGAATCATTTGACACGTGCGAACCATGCCTCATGGGCAAAATGACCAAGACTCCATTCTCCGAAACAATGGAGCGAGCAACCAACTTGTTGGAAATAATACATACTGATGTATGCGGTCCAATGAGCGTTGAGGCTCGCGGTGGTTATCGTTATGTTCTCACCCTCACTGATGACTTAAGTAGATATGGGTATGTCTACTTAATGAAACACAAGTCTGAGACCTTTGAAAAGTTCAAGGAAATTCAGAGTGAGGTTGAGAATCAACGTGACAGGAAAATAAAGTTCTTACGATCAGATCGTGGAGGGGAATATTTGAGTCACGAATTTGGCACGCACTTAAGGAAATGTGGAATTGTTTCACAACTCACGCCGCCTGGAACACCTCAGCGTAATGGTGTGTCCGAACGTCGTAATCGCACTCTATTAGATATGGTGCGATCTATGATGTCTCTTACCGATCTACCGCTATCATTTTGGGGTTATGCTTTAGAGACTGCCAAATTCACTTTAAATAGGGCTCCGTCGAAATCCGTTGAGACGACACCGTATGAATTATGGTTTGGGAAGAAACCTAAGCTGTCGTTTCTGAAAGTTTGGGGATGCGATGCTTATGTCAAGAAACTTCAACCTGAAAAGCTCGAACCCAAATCGGAAAAATGCGTCTTCATAGGATACCCTAAGGAAACTATTGGGTATACCTTCTACCTCAGATCCGAAGGCAAGATCTTTGTTGCCAAGAATGGATCCTTTCTGGAGAAAGAGTTTCTCTCGAAAGAAATGAGTGGGAGGAAAGTGGAGCTTGATGAGATGACCCTTCTCGAACCGGAGAGTAGCGCAGCGCAGGAAAATGTTACTGTGGTGCCTGCACCGACTAGAGAGGAAGTTAATGATGATGATCATGATCAAGTTACCACTGAACTTCGTAGGTCCACAAGGACATGTTCCGCACCAGAGTGGTACGGCAGCCCTGTCCTGGAAGTCATGTTGTTAGACAACGGTGAACCTTCGAACTATGAAGAAGCGATGGCGGGCCCGGATTCCAACAAATGGCTTGAAGCCATGAAATCCGAGATAGGATCCATGTATGAAAACGAAGTATGGACTTTGACGGACTTGCCCGATGATCGGCAAGCCATAGAGAACAAATGGATCTTTAAGAAGAAGACAGACGCGGATGATAATGTGACCATCTATAAGGCTCGACTTGTCGCTAAGGGTTATCGACAAGTTCAAGGGGTTGACTACGATGAGACCTTCTCACCCGTAGCGAAGCTGAAGTCCGTCCGAATCATGTTAGCAATTGCCGCATTCTATGATTATGAGATATGGCAAATGGATGTCAAAACGGCATTCCTTAATGGTTTCCTTAAGGAAGAATTGTATATGATGCAGCCGGAAGGTTTTGTCGATCCTAATAATGCTGACAAGGTATGCAAGCTCCAGCGCTCAATCTATGGGCTGGTGCAAGCATCTCGGAGTTGGAACATTCGCTTTGATGAGATGATCAAAGCGTTTGGGTTTACACAGACTTATGGAGAAGCCTGTGTTTATAAGAAAGTGAGTGGGAGCTCTGTAGCATTTCTCATATTATATGTGGATGACATACTATTAATGGGAAATGATATAGAATTCTTGGAAAGCATAAAGGCCTACTTGAATAAGTGTTTTTCAATGAAGGACCTTGGAGAAGCTGCTTACATATTAGGCATCAAGATCTATAGAGATAGATCGAGATGCCTCATTGGTCTTTCGCAAAGAACATACCTTGACAAGATATTGAAGAAGTTCAATATGGATCAGTCCAAGAAGGGGTTCTTGCCTGTATTGCAAGGTGTGAGATTGAGCACGGCTCAATGCCCGACCTCGGCAGAAGATAGAGAAAAGATGAGTGTCATCCCCTATGCCTCAGCCATAGGGTCTATTATGTATGCCATGCTGTGTACCAGACCTGATGTGAACCTCGCCGTAAGTTTGGTAGGGAGGTACCAAAGTAATCCCGGCATGGAACACTGGACAGCGGTCAAGAACATCCTAAAGTACCTGAAAAGGACTAAGGATATGTTTCTCGTTTATGGAGGTGACGAAGAGCTCGTCGTAAAGGGTTACGTCGATGCTAGCTTCGACACAGATCTGGATGACTCCAAGTCACAAACCGGATACGTGTATATTTTGAATGGTGGGGCAGTCAGCTGGTGCAGTTGCAAGCAAAGCGTCGTGGCGGGATCTACATGTGAAGCGGAGTACATAGCAGCCTCGGAGGCAGCACAGGAAGCAGTCTGGATGAAGGAGTTCATCACCGACCTAGGAGTTATTCCCAATGCGTCGGGCCCAATGACTCTCTTCTGTGACAACACTGGAGCTATTGCCCTTGCCAAGGAGCCCAGGTTTCACAAGAAGACCAGGCATATCAAGCGTCGCTTCAACTCCATTCGTGAACATGTTCAAGATGGAGACATAGATATTTGTAAAGTGCATACGGATCTGAATGTCGCAGATCCGTTGACTAAACCTCTTCCACGAGCAAAACATGATCAACACCAGAACTCTATGGGTGTTCGATTCATCACAATGTAACTAGATTATTGACTCTAGTGCAAGTGGGAGACTGTTGGAAATATGCCCTAGAGGCAATAATAAAGTGGTTATTATTATATTTCCTTGTTCGTGATAATTGTCTATTGTTCATGCTATAATTGTGTTATCCGGGAATCGTAATACATGTGTGAATACATAGACCACAACATGCCCCTAGTGAGCCTCTAGTTGACTAGCTCGTTGATCAATAGATGGTTACGGTTTCCTGACCATGAACATTGGATGTCGTTGATAACGGGATCACATCATTAGGAGAATGATGTGATGGACAAGACCCAATCCTAAGCATAGCACAAGATAGTGTAGTTCGTCTGCTAAAGCTTTTCTAATGTCAAGTATCATTTCCTTAGACCATGAGATTGTGCAACTCCCGGATACCGTAGGAATGCTTTGGGTGTATCAAACGTCACAACGTAACTGGGTGACCATAAAGGTGCACTACAGGTATCTCCGAAAGTGTCTGTTGGGTTGGCACGAATCGAGACTGGGATTTGTCACTCCGTATGACGGAGAGGTATCTCTGGGCCCACTCGGTAATGCATCATCATAATGAGCTCAATGTGACTAAAGAGTTAGCCACGGGATCATGCGTTACGGAACGAGTAAAGAGACTTGCCGGTAACGATATTGAACAAGGTATAGGGATACCGATGATCGAATCTCGGGCAAGTATCATACCGGTAGACAAAGGGAATTGTGTACGGGATTGATTGAATCCCCGACATCGTGGTTCATCCGATGAGATCATCGTGGAACATGTGGGAGCCAACATGGGTATCCAGATCCCGCTGTTGGTTATTGGCCGGAGAGATGTCTCGGTCATGTCTGCATGGTTCCCGAACCCGTAGGGTCTACACACTTAAGGTTCGGTGACGCTAGAGTTGTTATGGGAAATAGTATGTGGTTACCGAATGTTGTTCAGAGTCTCGGATGAGATCCCGGACGTCACGAGGAGTTTCGGAATGGTCCGGAGGTGAAGATTTATATATGAGAAGTCATCATACGGTCACCGGAAGTATTCGGGGGTTTGCCGGTATTGTACCGGGACCACCGAAGGGGTTCCGGGGGTCCACCGGGAGGGTCCACCTGCCCCGGAGGGCCCTATGGGCTGTATGTGGGAGGGAACCAGCCCCTTAGTGGGCTGGGCGCCATCCACCTTAGGGCCCATGCGCCTAGGGTTGGGAGGAAACCCTAAAGGGGGCGCCCCCCTTGGCTTGGGGGGCAAGCCCCCTCCCCTTGGCCGCCGCCCCCCCTCTAGATATCATCTAGAGGGGCCGGCCCCCTTCCCCCTTCGCCCTATAAATAGAGGGGTGGAGGGAGGGCAGCAGCACCTCATCCAAGGCACAGCCCTCCCCCTCTCCAACACCCCCTCCTCCTCCGTTGAGCTTGGCAAAGCCCTGCCGGAGAACTGCAAGCTCCACCACCACGCCGTCGTGCTGCTGGAGTTGTCTTCCCTAACCTCTCCCTCCTCCTTGCTAGATCAAGGCGCATGAGATGTCACCGGGCTGCACGTGTGTTGAATGCGGAGGCGCCGTTGTTCGGCGCTTAGATCAAAATCGACCGCGATCTGAATCGCTGCGTGTACGACTCCTCCAACCGCATTCTTGCAACGCTTCCGCATCGCGATCTTCAAGGGTATGAAGATGCACTCCCCTCTCTCTCGTTGCTAGTCTCTCCATAGATTGATCTTGGTGATGCGTAGAAAATTTTTAATTTCTACACCGATCCCCAACAGTAAATAGGATGAGCAGGAAGAAGACAAGATGACTGAAGAATTTGGGTTGAGGAAATTGAGAAAGTCTTCAGTCAAAGTCTTCAAACAGTAACGATAAAGTTCAACAACAAGTAAGCAAGGAAATGAAAGGGTTGAGGAAATATAACCAGTAGCTCAGTGAAGACAGTGATTTGGTAGACCAGTTGCAACTGCTGTGATAGTTGTACGTCTGGTTGGAGCGGCTTGGTATTTAAACCAAAGTACACACAATCCTTACCGTATTCTCCTTGAGCTAAGGTCACACAGACCTTGCCCAATCACTCATGGTAAGTCTTCAGGTGACTTCCAAACCTTCACAGACTTGGTCCCTCGGCGATCCACAATTCCTCTTGGATGCTCTAGACCATGACGCCTAACCGTCTGGAAGATGCACAGTCTTCAAAGGTAACAAGCGTCGGTTCCACACAGGAACAATCTCTTCAGTGATGCTCAATCATTTTGGGTTTTAGGTGTTGGGGTTTTGGGTTTTTTCCTCACTGATGATTTTCTCTCAAAGTCCTCGGAGGATGGGATGCTCTAAATGACAAGTGTCAGTTTCTCTTGGAGCAGCCAACCAGCTAGTGGTTGAGGGGGCGGCTATTTATAGTCGGGGAGCAGCCCGACATGATAAGACATAAATGCCCTTAATGATATGACCGTTAGGTGGATAAGATATTTGGGACAGCTGGCGCGTAGCACAGCAACAGTCAGAAATTTGAGCTCTCAAATTCCTCAGGGCTATCATGTTCGTCACTTGTAGGCAATCCGCACTGGCGAATTCCTAACTCCTCAGTCAGAACAAATTCCTCAGAGACCAGAAGATCTTCGTCTCTGTCACTGAAGAAATTGACTGAACTGTATGAGATTTCCAAAGGCTTCACTCGAAGGATTGGGTATGTGTAGGCTTTGAGATGAGCATCACTTGGAAACTTTTCCTTAGTTTTACCTCAACCCCCTTTAACAGTACGGTGTTTCCTATGACTCAAGAAAGGGAAAAAGAAACTACAAAAACAAAAGTTTTCACGCTTCATAATCCTCGCATCAATATCAATGTCTTCAAGGTCACACCGATTTCCTCATTTTCAAAGTCTTCAAGAAAACCAAAGTCTTCAGTTGAAGACATTCATTTTTAGGGATCGACATTCATCGGATTTATCAAACTCCTCAGAGACTTATTAGACATGTGTACACTCACAAACACATTAATCCCTTAACCTATAAGTCTTCAATACGCCAAAATCACTAAGGGGCACTAGATGCACTTACAATCTCCCCCTTTTTGGTGATTGATGACAAATAGGTTAAGTTTTCAATGGGGATAAACATATGAAGTGCAAATACTGATATTGAGGATTTTGATTGCATGATATAGAAGAACTCCCCCTGAAGATGTGCATATTGAGGAATTTGCTTTGGATTGCAAATGCACATTGTAGAATGAAATCATGGAGATCTCCCCCTATATCTTGTAATCCATACATGCATTTAACATATAAAATGAAGAATTTGAAATGCATGATGGAAAATGGTGTCTGACGAAATTCAGCATGTGTGCATTAAGGTACTTGAGGAAATAAGCATGCAGAAAGCAGTTTAAAAGTATCAGACCACCATCGGACTTAAGTTTACAACTCAACCAACAAACACTTCAGAAGAGAGCGAGAGTTGTAACTTAACGAAAAAAAAAGTCCATATATAAGACCCGTTTGAAGACTAACTCAAATTTCCCCCCCTTTGTTATCGAATGACCAAAAGGGACGAAAAATTGAGGACTAACGCCCCTGAAGAATATCATCATGAGGTCGATGGAGGAGCACCAGTGTTGTCGGGGTCATTTGTCGATGTAGGGCCTGCCGCAGTGTCGTCGAGATCCTTAGCTTCATCCGTTTCATGTGATGAAGAATATGAGCTGGTGACCAGCTGAGGAACATTGACCTTCTTGAATTTCTTCGAAGGAGGATGAGCCCAGTCAAAGTTCTGCTGAAAGTCCATCTACTTGAGGTCTTCCGCACTATAGAGATGAGAAAGTATGGCCCAAGTGCGATCGAAGATTTCATGCGCATAATAGTGATTCTTCTTCATAATGTTCTGAGTAACAGTCATGTTCTGAAGAATTGAGCCAAATTGACGCTTGACCCATTTGTGATTGCGATCGACCTTCTGGTGAAGACTTAGAAGAAGCTCACGATCAGTCATCACTCGTGGGGCAGTGGCTTGAGGATTTTGCTCATGGGCTTTAGCAAAATCTTGGGTAGCAGAGTCATCATTGGTGGAATAAGATGCAGCCTTACGAAACTGTCCATCCAATGGACGAGTGCCTTCATCAATAACAGCAGCTTTGCCTTTTTCATCAACTGAAGAAATGGTCCTTTTGAGGACGTCAATAGGAGGCAGAAAGCTGAGGTGATTCTGAAAATCTGCCTTGTAGTGAATTGAAGACCTGATTCTGATGAATTTCATTATCCAAGGAGCATAGGGCTTCAATTCAATCAGCGACAGTGCAACATTAGCCAAAGTCCTCATGAAGAAATCGTGATAGTTAATGGGAATCCCATGTATGATGTTGAACAGCAGATTCTTCATGATGCCAACAACTTCTTCTTCTTCAAAGTTGTGGCCTTTGATCGGACTAAGGGTTTTGGTCAGGATGCGGTATATTGTCCTTGGCACATATAACAAATCCTTCACTAGGAAGGTGGTTCTTGGAGCTTGGCCATGCCGCAAAGGCTTCATCAGTACTTGCATGAGATGATTTTGAAGTTCAGGTTCTTCATAGATCAGCCTTGCGCCTTCAGCAGGAGGACTGACTGGGATGGCATGAAGCAATTCAGAGGCCGGAGCTTTATAGTGAGTGTTTTCAGTCATCCAGTCTAGCACCCATGAATTGACATCAGCCACATTGCCAATGAGATGCAGGGTTGCATAGAACTGAAGAATTAGCTCTTCATTCCAGTCACATATATCAGCACAAAAATTGAGGAGCCCAGCTTCATGAAGAACATTGAGAACTGGTTGGAAGCACAGAATGGACTCCATATCCACATGAGGAATTTGACGGTGCTGAAAAACCTTGTCCTTGTCAAACAGAACAGATGCATAGAAGTTCATCTGGCTAGCAGTCCAAAACCTCTTGCGCCTTACTCTTGCTGAGTCATACGGATTTGCATCAGTGAAGAAATGATGCTCAACGAAGAAATCGTCAGCCTTGAATTTTGGCCTCTTTGTATGAGGACTTTGAGGCTTGGGCTGAAGATTTGTAGTAGCAGGCCTAAGAACTTCTTGTGTCACAACTTCAGGTACAACAGACTGAGAAATTGAAGCAGCAGTTTCATCAGCAGTTCGGTTCTCCATTTCTTCAGCTATGGCAGCTGGAATTTCTTCAGGGATGGACTGGAGAGAAGTTTGACGTCCTTCAGATCCTATTAATATTTCTTCAGTCTGCATAGGGGACTGAGGAATTGGATGCAAAGGTGTGGCAATTGGAGAGTTGGGGTGAAGATTTTCCCAATAGTCATCATTTAGCACAGGGGTTGTAGAGCCAATGTCCACATCTTCTTCAATTTCTTCAATGCCCGCCTCTTCAGCAGTGAACTAAGGCACATGCGATGATACCAACGGTGTGGAAATAACATCTTCCACTTCAATTTCTTCATCCAACTGCACTGAAGAAGCAGCAGAAGGATTATCTTCATCAATGTCATCTGGAATGGCATATTCTTCACCAAACGGAATGAGCTCCTTTGATGGCACTATTGAGATCGGAACAGCATCAATTGGTTCATTGAGAAAGCTTGTCAAAGTCCTTACTTTCTTGGGAGCTGAGGACTCTGCAGAGGTTGATGATTTCCTCTTCTTTGCGGCTTCCTTCTCCGCAGTCTTCGTTTTCTTCACTTCTGATGCAGAAGGAAGTGTGGTTTTCTTCACCTTTGAAGATTTAGCTGGAGGAGCAGATGAAGTTGGTGCATTTTCTTCAGGCACGACTGATGTAGTTGCCCTGGCATTGTCTTCAGGAGCTGGAATTTCTTCAGCCCTGGTAGTTTCTTCAGCAGCCTGATTTTCATCAGCTGCGCTTGCAGTTTCTTCAGCATGCTGAGCAGATGCTTCAGCCTGAGGAATTTGTTGTTGCGATGGTGCTATAATGTCTGCCTAGAGGTTCTTGGCAATCTTGACAGATCTGACTTTGGTACCGAGTCAATCTGCATGATATCTGTCAAATTCATTACTAAGGTCTTTGATCTCCTTCTGAATAGTGACAAGTTCTTCAGGAGCCAGTGTAAGAATGTTGTTCCTCAGGAACCACTCCTTCTTGTACTGGGCCTTCTTGACTTGCCTGGCCTTCTGAAATTTCCATTTTTCTTCACCTATGAAGGCAGTCAACATATGACTTTAACCAGGAGTCAGGTTAAAGTCAGGAAGTGGAGTGTTGGGATCTTTGTGCCATATGTCAATGAAATCTAGGATCTTCTTTGGATCCAACATAAGAGGCACAGATCTTCCTTTGACTCTTGCAGCCCTTTCCAGTCTATCTTTGATGATTTCAGTCAGTTTTTCATCATCAGCTTCCTCATCGTCATCAGACGGAACATGGGATGCCACTTGCTTCTTGTGAGGACTTGGCCTCTTTCCACGTCCAGCAGTGGTCTTGACCTTCAGCAGAGTTGGACCACTTGAGGATTATGGTTGAGCTGAGGAAGATGCAGATGCCCCTGAGGCAATAGAGAATCCAGCAGTCCGCTGACACGTTGCAAGGTGCACGGGTGTTGAGGACTTTGTGGCAGCAGCTGAGGATTTTGTAGCAACTGAGGGGATTGGCACTGCCCTTGAAGAAGTTGCTTGAGGAGTTTGCCCTGAGGGCTTTGCTGTTGAGGAACTTGGCCGTGAGGGCATTGAGCTTGAAGAATTTGGTTTCACAACAGATTTCTTCGGCATAGCCTTCTTTGGCGCAGACTTACTGGCAGAGGCCTCAGCGGCAGCAGCTTGAGAGTCCACATTAAATTTCGTCACTGCTTCTGCATCAACTTTCTGAAGCTTTGCTTGGCGCTTGGCCCATTCCTTCGGAAGTTCCTCACCACGCTTGATGCTGATGGGATCAGCTTGTTGGCCAGCTGCCAAAGGTGGTCTTGGACATGGAGGGTGTACAGCAAATTTCTTCATGTACTTTGGAGTTACATAGCGGTATTCCCTCCATTCCTTAGCCCATCTCCTCTCAATCCTCTGTATGCGCACTTTGCGCTGATTCTTGTTCTCCTTCCCATGAGTTTCTTCATCTGGTGTACATTATTCATCATAGATATCCTCAGGGATCTCAAACGTAGTGTTTGTTTCTGGCCTCTTGCCTCCCTTCTGAGGTCTCTTCCCATCTACCATTTTCCTCACTTGAGGACTTTGAACTTTGGATGTTTCTGAGGAAGTATGCAAATTTTCTTCGAGGAACGCTACAAATGAGTTAAGTTGATGAGAACCTAGTGATTCAGCAGCAGACATTTTGTACCTGTGAACAGAGTATAGGTGCGAAGAATTTGGAGAGGTCATATGCGTTCTCAGAATTTTTTCAAAAAGTATCAAGTTTGTGGAATTTGACCATAGATGTCTTGAGGAATTTCACTAAGCGTTCTTGACTCAGGTTCCAGAGTTGTACATATTTGAAAATCCACACAATTGAGGAATCTTGAGGAAAATCATAGCTTAGAGAAACAAATCAAGGAAAAGAAGCATTCCGGTGTTTATGGAGTGGGAAGTTGAAGAATAAACACCATTTGAGGATTTTGTGAAAATCATAAGAATCAAAGTAGGTAGTAAAATTAGATTTTAATTACCCTTGACGAAGAACATGACGAACTGGGAGTGGAGATGGAGAAGTTCGTCAGTTCAGATCTCCCACGACCTAACTCAGCGGAGGGAGACAGCTACGACGACGGCGGAGTGAAGATTTCTGCAGCTGGCGCGAGTACGACGACGATGAGGTCGAGGCAGTGAAGCTCTTCCTCACTGGCGACGGTGGAGTGTAGCGGCGGTGCTAGGTCAGAGCTTGAGCGAGGGGAGTAGCAGTCGAGCGGAGTAAATGATGTAGGAGGAGGGTAAGGGGTATTTATAGCCGCAGTGAAAAACTGCTCGCCCGAAGATTTTGGATGAACATGCCCCTGACCCTTGCTATCCTAACAACATGTGTCACTCATGTACTGAGAGGTGGAGATCGTGGGGATCGTGGGTGAGTATTTTATTCTGTCGTGGGAAGCGGAACGGTTTGAGCGACAACAGCCAAAAATTCAGATGTGAAATTTTTAAAGTTTCGTTCGCAAATTCTTCAGCTGTCAAGGACACAGTGAAGACTTTGAACGGGTTTCAAATAGAACACACATGAAGAATTTGTGAACAGACTGGGTTGAGTTTAGCATAGAGGGGGAACGGGTCCAATCACATACACTTAGAGGAAAATCAACTTGAAGAAATAGCAATATGTGAATGCTGTTGAGGACATTGAAAACTCATATATATATATATATATATATATATATACTAGAATAATGCCCGTGCATTGCAAAGGGATATAAATATTCTAGTACATTAGCTTGTGATTTACCTGCCCATAATATGCGATTGTGTAAATAAATGTTCATCAAATTTCGTTTGTGATTTACCTTATATTATGATCAGAACTGATTTACCTGTCCATAGTATGCGATTGTGTAAATAAATGTTCATCAAATTCTGACCATGATTTACCTTATATTTTGATCAAAAGTTTGGTAAGTAAATTTAAGTGGAATTGGTTCAGAAGGTAAGTAAATTAACATGTGGAATTGATTATTGTAAGAGGAAGGTTGGACGAAGGGGTGGTGGGAAGAAAGGTGAAACAGGAACCTTACATTCTTTTTAGGTAGGAGAGATATAGTCAATGAAGAACATCAGACGAAAAGTTGAAGACTTTGCAAACTTGAGGAATTTGAAAATTGAAGAATTTGCAAAAATGAAGAAAAACTCAAATTTGAAGATTTTCAACTTTGATTGGTGGCGTGACCCACCGTATAAGAATGATGATTTCAGACACCGCGTACAATTGTCGTAGGGCTCTGAGAATCAAATTCTTCATTAATTTCTTCACACTTAGAGGGTCAGTCTTCATTGATTGAAGAAAAACGTTACTTCGTGTGTTGCACATCTAAGTCATCAATTTTGCATAAGTGTTAGGATGTGTGTCCTTTCAAAGAACATTCGAAGATTCTAAGATATTTAGCTCACACCGCAACTTGCTAAATCTCTTCTCATCCAAGTTCTTTGTGAAGATATCTGCCAGCTGTTCTTCAGTCTTCACGTGGTCGATGGAGATGTCGCCCTTCAGCACATGATCTCAAAGAAAATGATGACGAATCTGGATGTGCTTAGTCTTCGAGTGCTGAACTGGGTTGTGAGCAATCTTGATAGCACTCTCGTTGTCGCAGTAGAGAGGCACATTCTTCACATTGATGCCATAGTCCTTGAGGGTTTGCTTCATCCACAGCAATTGAGCACAGCAAGAACCAGCAGCAATGTACTCAGCTTCAGAAGTAGAGAGTGATACACAGTTCTGCTTCTTAGAGGACCAACATACTAAGGATTGTCCGAGGAAATGGCATGTGCCTAATGTTGACTTGCGATCCACCTGATCACTAGCATAGTCAGAGTTAGAATATCCAATGAGATCAAAAGCCGAGCCCTTGGGATACCATAATCCAAGTGTTGGAGTGTGAGCTAGATATCGAAGAATGTGTTTCACAGCCTTGTGGTGTGATTCCTTCGGTGTAGCTTGAAATCGGGCACACATGCAAAAACTAAGCATAATATCCGGCCTAGATGCACATAGATACAATAAAGAGCCAATCATGGATCAGTATACCTTTTGATTGAAGCCTTTACCATTTTCATCGGTGCAGAGATGGCCATTTGTGGGCATAGGGATTTTGACGCCTTTGCAATCTTGCATGCTGAATTTCCTCAGTACATCTTTGAGGTATTTCTCTTGAGAAATGAACATGCCATTGCGTTGTTGACGAATTTGAAGACCTAAGAAGAATTTCAATTCTCCCATCATAGACGTTTGATATTCTTCACTCATCATATAGGCAAATTCGTCACTGTAATGTGTGTCAGTACAGCCAAAGATAATATCATCCACATAAATTTGGCACACGAATAATTCATCATCATAGGTTTTAGTGAAAAGAGTTGGGTCAAGTGAATCGGGTTTGAAGCCTTTCTTCATGAGGAATTCCTTCAGTGTATCATACCATGCCCGAGGGGCCTGCTTGAGGCCATAGAGGGCCTTGTTGAGTCTGAAGAGTTTGTCAGGATGCTTAGGATCTTCAAAACCTGGGGGTTGAGCAACATATACTTCTTCCTCAAGCTTACCATTGAGGAATGCACTTTTCACATCCATTTGATATAAGATGATGTTATGATGGTTAGCATAAGCAAGCAATATGCGAATAGCTTCAAGTCTAGCAACAGGTGCAAAAGTTTCATCGAAGTCAATTCCTTCAACCTGTGTGTAGCCTTGAGCTACAAGACGAGCCTTATTCCTCACCACTAGGCCATTTTCGTCTTGCTTGTTGCGGTAGATCCACTTGGTACCTATGATATTGTGCTTGCAAGGATCTGGTCGCTTAACAAGTTCCCACACATTGTTGAGCTCGAATTGATGTAATTCCTCTTGCATAGCTTGAATCCACTCAGGCTCCAGAAATGCCTCATCAACTTTGGTGGGATCTATGATAGAGACAAAAGCAAAGTGCCCACAAAAGTTAGACAGATGTGAAGCTTTTGAGCATGTGAGAGGACCTGGTGCGTTGATGTCGTCGATGATTTTCTCAATCTGCACTTCATTTGCAACGCGAGGATGAGCAGGTTGATGACTTTGATTGGGCTGAGCATTTTCTTCAGCACCATTTCCCTCAGGTGCACCAGTATGATTTTCTTCATAGTCTGGAATAACTTCTTCAGCAGATTCTTCAGTGGGTATGACATCCTCAGTAGCCTTGAACTTGATGGATTCTTCAGGAGGTACTTCATCTAGCACAAGAGGTAGGTGCTCTCTTTGCGAGCCGTTAGTCTCATCGAACCGCACATCTACAGTTTCAACAACCTTGTGGTGATAGGTGTTGAAGACTCTGTAGGTGTGCGAGTCCTTTCCGTAACCAAGCATAAAACCCTCATGTGCTTTCGATGCAAATTTAGAATTGTGATGAGGATCTCTAATCCAACATTTAGCATCGAAGACTTTGAAATAACTCACATTGGGTTTCTTGTCAGTGAGGAGTTCATATGAGGTCTTCTTGAAGAATTTGTGAAGATATACCCTGTTGATGATGTGGCACACAGTATCAATAGCCTCAGGCCAGAAGCGACGAGGCATCTTGTATTCATCAAGCGTAGTGCGAGCCATCTCAACAAGAGTCCTGTTCTTGCACTCCACGACGCCATTCTGCTGAGGAGTGTATGGGGCAGATAACTCATGAGTAATACCAAGTTCATCAAGATAATCATCAAGGCTAGTGTTCTTGAACTCGGTCCCATTGTCACTCGGGATATGCTTGATCTTCACACCGAAATTCGTCGAGGCCCTCGAGGAAAATTGTTTGAAGATTTCCTGCACTTCAGTTTTGTAAGTGATGATATGCATCCAGGTGTAACGAGAATAATCATCAACAATAACAAAGCCATATAGAGATGCTGCATTTGTTAGTGTGGCATAATGAGTGGGGCCAAAGAGGTCCATGTGAAACAATTCAAAAGGACGAGTGGTAGTCATGATAGTCTTCGAGGGATGCTTGGATCTGGTCATCTTTCCAGCCTCACAAGCCCCACAAAGATGATCTTTGAGGAATTTGACACCCTCGATGCCAATGACGTGCTTCTTCTTCGCCAGTGTGTGCAAGTTCCTCATGCCAGCATGACCAAGTCGTCGATGCCATAGCCAGCCTTCTGAAGCTTTTGCAAGTATACATGTGGTAGGCTGTGGTCCTACAGAGAAATCAACAATATACAAGTCTCCTCTCCTAAAGCCTTTGAAGACTTTGGAATTGTCATATTCCATGAGAACTATGCAGCGATATTTGCCAAAGACGACAACCATATCAAGATCACAAAGCATTGAGACAGACATCAGGTTGAATCCGAGGGACTCAACAAGCATGACTTTGTCCATGTGTTGATCCTTTGAGATTGCAACCCTACCTAGACCCAATAACTTGCTTTTTCCTTTGTCAGCGTAGGTAATATGCTTCAGATGTGATGGAGATAGAGCAGAGTCCATCAGTAAGTTCTTGTCACCGGTCATGTGATTTGTACATCCACTATCAAGGACCCACTCAGTAGCTTTGAGAGATTCATCCTGCGAATGAATTAGTGCATCTTACGAACTCATATACTTCATTAGTGAAGAATATGACATCAAATTCATCAGATAGAATTTCATCAAGCAGTACAATAGATACATCAGTATAAGGACATGAGAAATGAGCAATTCATTTTTTCATGATTAGCTTGCATCCTTTCAAGCACTCTCAGGTCTCCAGCAAATTCTTCAGACGTTCAAGTTCATCTGGAGACCTGACCCTGCATAAGAGATTAGTTCTTTTTCTTCACCACCCACATCTGGACGGGTGGCAAAGAGTTCATCATTCTGTGAGCTCCATAAGAGAAAGGTGGCATTGAAGCCAGTGCACTTTGTTTCACAGAAGAGGGGTTAGAGTATGCATATGAGTAAGCAGAGAAATTCTTCGAGGACTTATGAATATATTGATTTGAAGAATAATGCACATATTCATGACCCTTAGATTTTCCTTGCGAAACAGATGCATTAGCACGATGATGGTCATATGAGGAATTTGACCCATGTGAGGACTTGGATCCATATGAAGACTTTGGTCCATATGAAGAATTTGATCTAGGGTTCCTGTTCTTCATAGGTGGTGTCACGAGGACATTCACCTAAAGACTTTCAAGGCACCTTTTGGGAACCAAGATTTTCTTCATAGGGGGACCGTTCCTATAGTTAGTTCCAACATATCTAGCAAATACTTCACCATTATGATTTTTGAACAGTTTACAGTTGGAGTCAAATGACTCATCAGATGAACATGAAGATTCACAGGTAAAGCCAGATAAAGTAGATGAGGTCCTTTTGCAGCAACCCATGTGGTTTTGGGATACTGCTCGGGTTTTCAGTAGGACCAATCAGCATTGAGTTTCCTCTCAAAGGCAATACCCTTTTTCCTAGGGTTCCTGTTCAAGATCTGCTTTTTGAGCACATCACAAATAGCTTGATGCCCTTTAAGGCTTTTGTACATGCCTGTCACATACAATTCCTTCAACCCTGCATTTTCATTAGTGATACTTGTGGTATCCTCAGATGAGGAATTTGTAACCACAGAGATAGTTGAAGAATTTGCAGCAATAGAAGCATTTGAACTTTTAGGTGAAGAATTAGCAGATTCACGTTCAATGCATTTCAAACATGGTGGAATGAATTCTTCCTGAGCGGAACTGATCTGTTGAGCAAACAGTGAATCATTCTCCCTTTGAAGATCATCATGACTCACTCTTAGTTTCTCAAGATCTTGCTTTCTTTGAAGAAATTTATAAGAAAGCTTCTCATGATCGACTAAGAGAGTTTCATGACGACCTTGAAGGTTATCAAACTTGGACTGAAGACGTTGAAGATCATCAGTCAGAGTTTGAGTTTGATCCATTTCCTCACCCAACAGGTCATCGCTTTTGTCTAGCAAATTTTGAACCTTTTCCAAAGCCTTTTGTTGTTTCATGGCAATATTAGCAACTTTGGAATAGCTGGGTTTGAGATTTTCATCAGATTCATCCTCACTTGATTCAGAGGAGGGATATTTGAGTACCTTGGCACCTTTTTCCATGAAGCAATAGGTGGGAGCGAAGTCATCATCGCCGTCGTCAGCAGTGTTGGTGTTGCCATTTTCTTCACAGTTGAAGATGGACTTGCTGACAAAAGCAGTAGCGAGAGCTAGGCTCACCACACCAGAGTCTGACTCCTCAGTTTCCTCCTCGTCCTCATTTTCTTCAGATTCAGCTTCAGAATCCATTTCCTTGCCGATAAAAGCCCGAGCCTTTCTGGAGCTGCTCTTCTTGTGAGATGAAGACTTGGAATATTTTGACGATGAGGACTTTGAAAATTTCTTCTTTTTCTTTGAGTCATCAGAACTATCATCCTTGTACTTCTTCTTCTTTGATTCCTTTAGCCCTTGAGGACAATCAGCCATGTAGTGACCTGGCTTCTTGCATTTGTGGCAAGTCCTTTTCTTGTAGTCACGAGATGAAGAATCTGATCTCATGTCATCACCTCTTGTAGATTTTCCAAAGCGACCACGCCTTGAGAACTTCTGGAATTTCCTCACGAGCATTGCTAGCTCCTGACTTAGTTCTTCAGGATCACCAAGGCTGCTATCAGAATCTTCCCCTTCAGATGAGGAAATTGCCTTGGCCTTCAGTGCGCGTGATCTTCCATAGCTTGGCCTGTAGAGGTCTCTCTTCTCAGCTAGTTGGAATTCATGAGTGTTCAGTCTCTCAAGGATATCAGCAGGATCTAGTGACTTGTAGTCTCCTCGTTCTTGAATCATCAGTGCCAGTGTATCGAATGAGGAATCAAGAGATCTCAGCAATTTCTTCACCACCTCATGGTCGGTGATGTCAGTGGCACCAAGTGCTTGAAGCTCGTTTGAGATATCAGTGAGGCGGTCAAAGGTTTGCTGAACATTTTCATTGTCGAGTCTTTTGAAGCGGTTGAAGAGATTGCGAAGAACGTCAACTCGAGAGTCATGTTGGGTAGAGACTCCTTCATTGACCTTGGACAGCCTATCCCAGATAAGCTTTGCAGTCTCCAAAGCACTCACTCTGTCGTACTGTCCTTTGCTCAGATGGCCACATATGATGTTCTTCGCTTGAGAGTCGAGTTGCTTGAATCTCTTCACATCAGCAACATTCACGGAGGGAGTGATGGAGGGAACCCCATTTTCCACAACGTACCAGAGATCGTTGTTAATTGCCTCAAGGTGCATGCGCATCTTGTTCTTCCAGTAGGGGTAGTCCGTCCCATTAAAGGTAGGACACCCAGCCGAGACCTTGAGCATTCCTATAGTCGACATAACTAAAACTCCAGGTGGTTAAACCAAAATCACACAGAACAAGGGAGTACCTTGCTCTGATACCAATTGAAAGTGCGTTATATCGACTAGAGGGGGGTGAAAAGACAATTTTTACAAATTTGTCACTGAGGAAATACTACTTGAGGAATTTGCTAAGTGACGAAATACAAGCAGCGGAACAAAGTACTTAGGTGCATGCATAACAAGACAGTAGCATAGTCATCATGATGAAATGAAACATACACATAGCACAGATAGCGTGTAAACAGCATGAGCAGGAAGAAGACAAGATGACTGAAGAATTTGGGTTGAGGAAATTGAGAAAGTCTTCAGTCAAAGTCTTCAAACAGTAATGATCAAGTTCAACAACAAGTAAGCGAGGAAATGAAAGGGTTTAGGAAATAGAACCAGTAGCTCGGTGAAGATAGTGATTTGGTAGACCAGTTCCAAATGCTGTGACAGTTGTATGTCTGGTTGGAGCGGCTTGGTATTTAAACCAAAGGACACACAGTCCTTACCATATTCTCCTTGAGCTAAGGTCACACAAACCTCGCCCAATCACTTGTGTTAAGTCTTCAGGTGACTTCCAAACCTTCACAGACTTGGTTACTCGGCAATCCACAATTCCTCTTGGATGCTCTAGACCATGACGCCTAACCGTCTGGAAGATGCACAGTCTTCAAAGGTAACAAGCGTCAGTTCCACACAGGAACAATCTCTTCAGTGATGCTCAATCACTTTGGGTTTTAGGTGTTGGGTTTTTGGGTTTTTCCTCACTGATGAATTTCTCTCAAAGTCCTCGGAGGATGGGATGCTCTAAATGACAAGTGTTAGTTTCTCTTGGAGCAGCCAACCAGCTAGTGGTTGAGGGGGCGGCTATTTATAGCCGGGGAGAAGCCCGACATGATAAGACATAAATGTCCTTAATGATATGACCGTTAGGTGGATAAGATATTTGGGACAGCTGGCGCGTAGCACAGCAACGGTCGGAAATTTGAGCTCTCAAATTCCTCAGGGCTATCATGTTCGTCACTTGTAGGCAATCCGCACTGGCGAATTCCTAACTCGTCAGTCAGAACAAATTCCTCAGAGACCAGAAGATCTTCGTCACTGTCACTGAAGAAATTGACTGAACTGTATGAGATTTCCAAAGGCTTCACTCGAAGGATTGGGTATGTGTAGGCTTTGAGATGAGCATCACTTGGAAACTTTTCCTTAGTTTTACCTCGACCCCCTTTAACAGTACGGTGTTTCCTATGACTTAAGAAAGGGAAAAAGAAACTATGAAAACAAAAGTCTTCACGCTTCATAATCCTCGCATCAATATCAATGTCTTCAAGGTTACACCGATTTCCTCAATTTCAAAGTCTTCAAGAAAACCAAAGTCTTCAATTGAAGACATTCATTTTTAGGGGTCGACATTCATCAGATTTATCAAACTCCTCAGAGACTTATTAGACCTGTGTACACTCACAAACACATTAGTCCCTTAACCCATAAGTCTTCAATACACCAAAATCACTAAGGGGCACTAGATGCACTTACAATTAGTAGACCGACTCCTGCCTGCATCTACTACTATTACTCCACACATTGACCGCTATCCAGCATGCATCTAGTGTATTAAGTTCATGGAAAAATGGAGTAATGCAATAAGAATGATGACATAATGTAGACAAGATCTATTCATGTAGGAATAGACCCCAACTTTTTTTCCTTAATGGTAACGATACATGCGTGTCATGTCTCCTTCTATCACTGAGATTGAGCACCACAAGATCAAACCCATCACAAAGCACCTCTTGTCATGGCAAGAAAAATCGATCTAGCTGGCCAAACCAAACCAAAGTTTCGGAGAAGAAATACGAGGCTATAACAATCATCCATAAGAGTTTAGGAAAGACTCAAATAATATTCATGGATTGATTTGATCATAAACTCACAATTCATCGGATCGCAACAAACACACCTCAAAAAGTCATTACATCAAATAGATCTCCAAGAACATCGAGGAGAACATTGTATTGAAGATCGAAAAGAGAGAAGAAGACATCTAGCTACTACCTACGGACCCGTAGGTCTGTGGTAAACTACTCACGCATCATCCGAGGGGCAAGGGTGATGATGAAGAACCCCTCCGTGATCGTTGACCCCTCCGGCAGAGTGCCGGAAAAGGCCTCTATATTGGATCTCATGGTTCTGGAACTTGCGGCGGCTGGAATTGTGTTTCATCGACTCCCCTAGGGTTTTTGGGATTTTAGAGTATGTATAGAGGCGAAGGTCGGTCGAGGGCGCGCCTGGGCCTTCTGGCGCGCCCTACTGCCTAGTGGGCCCCACGGGCCTCCTCCCGTGCACTTCTTTGGCTCCCTGCGTGTCTTCTGTCCAGAAAAAAATCTCCAAAAAGTTTCGTGGCATTTGGACTTTGTTTGGTATTGATATTCTGCAAAGTAAAAAAACAAGCAGAAAATAGCAACTAACACTGGGCACTATGTCAATAGGTTAGTCCCAAAAAATGATATAAATTTGCTAGTAAATGAATATAAAACATCCAAGATTGATAATATAACAGCATGAAACAATCAAAAATTATAGATACGTTGGAGACGTGTTAGCATCCCCAACCTTAATTCCTACTCGTCCTCGAGTAGGTAAATGATAAAAACAGAATTTTTTATGTGGAATGTTGCCTAACATGTTCATCACATATTCTTTTCTTTTTTAGCATGGACATTTGGACTTTTAGATGATTCAAAGCAATAATCTATAATTGACATGAGGACGTCAATACTCAAGCATATCAACAAGCAACCATGTCTTTCAAAATATCAACAATAAAGAAAGCTATCCCTAGCCAATCATGTTCAATCATTGATCCATTCATGAAACACACTCAAATATTAGCTATATCAAATGCACAAGTATGATAATAGTGTTCCCTAGTTGATGCTTTATAAGAGAAGATGGAGACTCAATAAAAATAAAAATTGCATAAAAGTAAATAGATAGGCCCTTCACAGAGGGAAGCAGATATTTGTAGAGGTGCTAGAGCTCATAGTTTAAATTGAGAGATAAAATTTGTTTTGAGAGGCATGTTTTTCCTGTGAATGAAAATGATCGAGAATTCCCAATACTTTCCATGCTAGATAAATCATAGGCGGTTCCCAAACATAAAATAAAGTTTATTCCTTTTTTCACCATTCTTTCACAATCCATAGCTAGCCGTATCCACGGGTGCCTTCCATACCAACACTTTCCAAGGAATTTATTATTTGGCAACATAAATAAATAAAAAATTCATTTCGGGGCTGGGCATCCCTATTACCTTGCCACACTCTCATGCAATGACAAGTGAATAAACACTCATCTTGAGAATAAAAAATCTAGCATGGAAAGTATTGGCCACCCCCTGCCGCTTCATGAGTGGTACGGGCACACAAAAAGGAAATTCATTTTGAAAATTAGAGTTGGCACATACAAATTTACTTGGAACGGCATGGAAGTACCGCATATAGGTAGGTATGGTGGACTCATTTGGCACAACTTGGTTTAAGGAGTTTGGATGCACAAGCAGTATTCTCTCTTAGTACAAATGAAGGCTAGCAAATAGATTGAGAAGCAACCAACCAAGAAATGAAACGATCATAAACAAGCATTAAGCATAACTAACACTGAATAATGCACCACAAGTAGGATATAACTTCATTGCATAACTATTGACTTTCGTGCTTGCATAGGGAATCACAAACCTTAACACCAATATTCTTACTAAGCATAATTACTCACCAACATGACTCACATATTACTATCTCCATATCTCAAAACTATTACAAGGAATCAAGTTTATATTGTCCAATGATCTTCATGAAAGTTTTTATTATATCCCCCTTGAATATCTATCACTTTGGGACTAATTTCATATATTACCATTGCTACTTTTCAAGCTCTCAAATAAATTTAAGTGAAGCATGAGAGCACATATTTCTTCAAAATAATTTTCATCTCTCAAAATAATATAAGTGAAATAGGAGAGGATTTCTTAAAAAAAATACTATCTCTCAAATTGATTTAAGTGAAGCATGAGAGTAATTCTTCAAAATCAAAGCACCACCGTGCTAAAAAATATATAAGTGAAGTACTAGTGCAATTCCATAGCTAATTTTTTTTAAGTGAAGCACATAGAGCAATTATAACAAATTATAGCATCATTATGGCTCTCTAAAATAGGTGTGTCCAGCAAGGATAATTGTGGCAAACTAAAAATCAAAGCAAGAAAATACTCATATAATACAATACGCTCCAAGCAAAACTCATGATATGTGACGAATAAAAATATAGCTCCAAGTAAAATTACCGATGGTGGTTAGAAAGAGGGGATGCCTTTCGGGGTATCCCCAAGCTTAGTTGCTTGATTATCCTTAAATATTACCTTGGGGTGCCATGGGCATCCCCAAGCTTAGGCTCTTTTCACTCCTTATTCCTTCATCCATCGTGATCTCACTCAAAACTTGAAAACTTCAATCACACAAAACTTAACAAAAACCTTCGTGAGATCCGTTAGTATAATAAACCAAATAACCACTCTTAGTACTGTTGCAAACCCACTCATATTTTATTATTGCATTATACCTACTGTATTCTAACTTTACCATGGCTTATACCACCCGATACAATCCATAGATTCATCAAAATAAGCATACAATGCAACGAAAGTAGAATCTATCAAAAACAGAACATTCTGTAGTAATCTGGACTTTAACCATACTTCTGCAACTCTAAAAATTCTGAAAAATTAGGAAGATGTAGAAAATTTGAATATAAATCATGTGTAAAAATTCAGAGCAAAAGAATGTTTCTTTGAATTTTTTAAATTCTAGAACTGGGCGCAAAAGTTTCTGTTTTTCAACAGGATCAACTCAACTATCATCCAACATAACCCTAAAGGCTTTACTTGGCACAAACACTAATTAAAACATAAAAGCACAATCATAATAGTAGCATAATTGTGTAAACACACAAGAACAGAAATAAAAAGAGAAAAACATATTTTATTCATTGGGTTGCCTCCCAACAAGCGCTATTGTTTTATGCCCCTAGCTAGGCGTAATGCATAGACTCAAGTGTTGTCTTATTTAGTTTTTGCTACCTTTGTAAGAGCTTTCTCAAACCCGGGATGCTCTTTACACTTCCCTATACTCTCGGAAAACGGAACCATCTTGAGATCCAGAATATCCAACCGTTTATTACACAAAGTAATCAAAGTATTCATGCGATTGAGGTTTCCACTAATATTTTTGAGAGGCTCATTAGACGTTTGTAACGCAACCAAATTTTCTGTATATCACCCAATTTATCTAATATTTGGATCCCTTCTTGATTAAAAGTAAATCCTTTTTGTGGTGGTGGAACTCCCAATATTCCCTCTATTATTTCATAAGCAACATTAGCATCAATCTCAATGAAATTCCCTTTGGCGGCAAAATCCAAAAGTTATCTATGATGCATGGTTAAACCTATATAAAAATTGCGGAGCAAAAATTTTGCATCTCATTTTATATTGAAAACACGGTAAGTCCATTAACCTATACCAAGAATATTTCAAGTTTTCACCTTGTTTTTGTTTGAAGTATAGAACTTCAAAATCTGGTGACAAAGGAGGGGTAGTCATGCCAGTCATGATGACAAGATGACCAAAACAAAGGGAAACGAAAGAAGGCAAATAAAAGGGCAAATATTTTTATGATTTTCTAAAAACTTTTTAGCAGTGGGGGAGATGAAAACGAGACGCAAATGGAAAATAAAGTAATTGCAAGGAGATGAGAGTTTGTGCGTAGGAACCTAATAGATGTTTATGATGTGTCCCCGGCAACGGCACCAGAAATTCTTCCTGATTTCTTGTATCTGCGTTGGTATTTCCCTGAAGAGGAGAGGATAACGCAGCACAATAACGATAAGTATTTTCCTCAGTTGTGAAACCAAGGTTATCAATCCAGTAGGAGAACCAAGCAACACTATGTAAACAGCACCTGCACACAAACAACAAATACTTGCAACCCAACGCGTAACAGGGGTTGTCAATCCCTCCTTGGTATTGAGATAGATTAAATTGTATGAGATTTGATAAATAGATCTAGAAAAAAAAAACAAAATAAAATAAATAAATAAAAAGTGCAGCAAGGTATTTTTTGGGTTTTAATATGATAGGAAATAGACCCGGGGGCCGTAGATTTCACGAGAGGCTTCTCTCGAGAAAATAGCATACGGTGGGTAAACAAATTATTGTTGGGCAATTGAGAGAAGAGCAAATAATTATGACGATATCCAAGGCAATGATCATGTATATAGGCATCACATCCAAGATTAGTAGATCGACTCCTGCCTGCATCTACTACTCTTACTCCACACATCGACCGCTATCCAGCATGCATCTAGTGTATTAAGTTCATGGAAAAACAGAGTAATGCATTAAGAACGATGACATGATGTAGACAAGATCTATTCATGTAGGAATAGATCCCATCTTTTTATCCTTAATGGCAACGATACATGCATGTCATGTATCCTTCTGTCACTGAGATGAAGCACCGCAAGATTGAACCCATCACAAAGCACCTCTTCCCATCGCAAGAAAAATTGATCTAGTTGGCCAAACCATACCAAAGTTTCGGAGAAGAAATATGAGGCTATAACAATCATGCATAAAGGAGTTCAGCAAAGACTCAAAAAATATTCATGGATAGATCTGATCATAAACTCACAATTCATCGGATCCCAACAAACACACCGCAAAAAGTCATTACATCAAATAGATCTCCAAGAACATCGAGGAGAACATTGTATTGAAGATCAAAAAGAGAGAAGAAGCCATCTAGCAACTACCTACGGACCTGTAGGTCTGTGGTAAACTACTCATGCATCATCGGAGGGGCAAGGGTGATGATGAAGAACCCCTCCATGATCGTTGACCCCTCCGACAGAGTGCCAGAAAAGGCCTCTAGATTGGATCTCGTGGTTCTGGAACTTGTGGCGGCTGGAATTTTGTTTCGTCAACTCCCCTAGGGTTTTTGGGATTTTAGAGTATTTATAGAGGCGAAGGTCGGTGGAGAAGCTTCCCGTGGTGCCCACTACCCACCAGGGCACACCTGGGCCTTCTGGCGCGCCCTGGTGCCTAGTGGGCCCCACGGGCCTCCTCCCGTGCACTCCTTTGGCTCCCTGGGTGTCTTCTATTACTAAAAAATTCTCCAAAAAGTTTCGTGGCATTTGGACTTCGTTTGGTATTGATATTCTACAAAGTAAAAAACAAGCAAAAAACAGCAACTGACACTGGGCACTATGTCAATAGGTTAGTCCCTGATTGCTTGTATCTGCGTTGGTATTTCCCCAAAGAGGAGAGGATGATGCAGCACAGCAACGGTAAGTATTTCCCTCAGTTATGAAACCAAGGTTATCAATCCGGTAGGATAACCAAGCAACACTATGTAAACGGTACCTGCACACAAAGAACAAATAATTGCAACCCAACGCGTAAGAGGGGTTGTTAATCCCTCCACGGTAAAAAGATAGATTAAATTGTATTAGATTTGATAAATAGAACTGACTAAAACACAAAATAAAATAAAGAAAGAAAAAGTGCAGCAAGGTATATTTGTTTTTTTTTTGGAATAATAGGTCTGAAAACAATATGATAAAAGATAGACACGGGGGCCATAGATTTCACTAGTGGCTCCTCTCGAGAAAATATCATACGGTGGGTAAACAAATTACTCTTGGGCAATTGATAGAAGAGAAAATAATTATGACAATGTCCAAGGCAATGATCATGTATATAGGCATCACGTCCAAGATTAGTAGACCGAGTCCTGCCTGCATCTACTACTATTACTCCACACATCGACCGCTATCCAGCATGCATCTAGTGTATTAAGTTCATGGAGAAACGGAGTAATGCAATAAGAATGATGACATGATGTAGACAATATGTATTAATGTAGGAATAGACCATCTTTTTATCCTTAATAGCAACGATACATGTGTGCCCTGCTACCCCTTCTATCACTGGGTGAGGACACCGCAAGATCGAACCCATCACAAAGCACCTCTTTCCATTGCAAGAAAAATCAATCTAGTTGGCCTAACTAAACCAAAGATTCGGAGAAGAAATACGAGGCTATAATAATCATGCATATAAGAGATCAAATAAGACTCAAATAATATTCATAGATAGATCTGATCATAAACTCACAATTCATCGGATCCAAACAAACACACCGCAAAAAGTCATTACATCAAATAGATCTCCAAGAACATCGAGGAGAACATTGTATTGAGAATCAAAAAGAGAGAAGAAGACATCTAGCTACTGCCTATGGACCCGTAGGTCTGTGGTAAACTACTCACGCATCATCGGAGGAGCACCAATGAGGATGATTAACCCCTCCGTGATCGTGTTCCCCTCTGGCAAGGTGCCGAAAAAGGGCTCTAGATTAGATCTCGTGGTTCTGGAACTTGCGACGGCTGGAATTGTGTTTCGTCGACTCCCCTAGGGTTTCTGGAATATTTGGGAATTTATAGAGCTGAGAGGTGATGGAAAGGACTCTCGTGGGCCCCACCACCCACCTGGGCGTGCTAGGTGCCTCTGGCGTGCCCTGGTGGGTTGTGGGCCCCACGGGCCTCCCCTATGGCACTTCCTTGGCTCCCAAGTTGTCTTTTGGGCAGAAAAAAATCTCCAAAAAGTTTTGTGGCATTTGGACTTCGTTTGGTACTGATATTCTGCAAAGTAAAAAAGAAGCAAATAACAGTAACTAGCACTGGGCACTATGTCAATAGGTTAGTCCCAAAAAATGATATAAAGTGCTATAAAATGAATGTAAAACATCCAAGAATGATAATATAATAGCATGGAACAAACAAAATTATAGATACATTGGAGATGTATCAGCATCCCCAAGCTTAATTCCTGCTCGTCCTCGAGTAGGTAAATGATAGAAATGGAATTTTTGATGTGGAATGCTACCTAACATGTTCATCACATATTCTTTTCTTTTGTAGCATGGACATTTGGAAGTTTAGATGGTTCAAAGCAATAGTCTATATTTGACATGAAGACCTCAAAACTCAAGCATATCAACAGGCAACCATGTCTTTCAAAATATCACCACTAAAGAAATTTATCCCTAGCCCATCATGCTCAATCATTGATCCATTCATGAAACACACTCGAATATTAGCTACATCCAATGCACAAGTATGATCATAGTGCTCCCTAGTTGATCCTTTATAAGAGAAGATGGAGACTCAATAAAAATAAAAATTGCATAAAAGTAAATAGATAGGCCCTTCACAAAGGGAAGCAGAGATTTGTAGAGGTGCTAGAGCTCAAAGCTTAAATTGAGAGATAAAAATATTTTGAGAGGCATGCTTTTCCCGTCAACGAAAACGAGCGAGTAATTCCCAATACTTTCCATGCTAGATACATCATAGGCGGTTCCCAAACATAAAATAAAGTTTATTCCTTTTTCCACCATTCTTTCACAATCCATGGCTAGCCATATCCACGGGTGCCTTCCATACCAACACTTTCCAAGGAATTTATTATTTGACAACATAAAGTAAATTTATTTTTCATTCTGGGACTGGGCATCCCTATTACCGCCACACTCTCGTGAAATGACAAGTGAATAAACACTAATCTTGAGAATAAACGCATCTAGCATGGAAAAATATTGGCCACCCCCTGCCGCTTCATGAGCAGTACGGGCACACAAAAAGGAAATTCATTTATAAAATTAGAGTTGGCACATACAAATTTACTTGGAACGGCATGTAAATGCCGCATATAGTTAGGTATGGTGGACTCATATGTCAAAACTTGGTTTAAGGATTTTGGATGCACAAGTAGTGTTCCCACTTAGTACAAATGGAGGCTAGCAAATAGATTGAGAAGAAACCAACCAAGAAACAAAAATTCTCATAAATGAGCATTAAGCATAACTAACACCGAATAATGCACCACAAGTAGGATGTAATTTCATTGCATAACTATTAACTTTTGTGCTTGCATAGGGAATCACAAATCTTAACACCAATATTCTTACTAAAGCATAATTACTCACCAACATGACTCACATATCACTATCATCATATCTCAAAACTACTACAAAGAATCAAGTTTATTTTGTCCAATGATCTTCATGAAAAAATTTATTATATCCCTCTTGAATATCTATCACTTTGGGACTAGTTTCATATATTACCAATGTTTATGACAAGCTCAAATAAATTTAAGTGAAGAACATGAGCATGAACTTATTTTTTCTATCCATCAAAATAATATAAGTGAAGCATGAGAGAATTTCTTCAAAAAATTACTAACTCTCAAATAAATCTAAGTGAAGCATGAGAGTATTTCTTCAAAAATTAAAGCACTATCGTGCGCAAAAAGATATAAGTGAAGCACTAGAGCAATTCCATAGCTCAAAATATTTTAAGTGAAGCACATAGAGCAATTCTAACAAATCATAGCATAATTATGGCTCTCTCAAATAGGTGTGTCCAGCAAGGATAATTGCGACAAACTAAAAAGAAAAACAAGAAAATACTCATATAATACAAGATGCTCCAAGCAAAACTCATGATATGTGACGAATAAAATTCTAGCTCCAAGTAAAATTACCGACGGTTGTTAGAAGAAAGAGGGGATGCCTTTCGGGGCATCCCCAAGCTTAGTTGCTTGGTTCTCCTTGAATATTAACTTGGGGTGCCATGGGAATCCCCAAACTTAGGCTCTTTTCACTCCTTATTCCTTCATCCATCGTGATCTCACCCAAAACTTGAAAACTTCAATCACACAAAACTCAACAAAAACCTTCGTGAGATCCGTTAGTATAATAAAGCAAATCACCACTCTAAGTATTGTTGCAAACCCATTCATATTTTATTATTGCATTATACCTACTGTATTCCAACTTAACCATGGCTTATACCCCCCGATACAATCCATAGATTCATCAAAATAAGCACACAATGCAACGAAAACAGAATCTGTCAAAAACAGAACAGCCTGTAGTAATCTGGACTCTAACCATACTTTTGTAACTCCAAAAATTCTGAAAAATGAGGACAATTTAGGAAATTTGTATATAAATCTTGTGTAAAACATTCAGAATTTTTCGCCCCTTCTGTGGTTTTTAAAAATTCTACCACTGGACGCAAAAGTTTCTATTTTTCGACCAGATCAAATCAACTATCACCCAACATGATCCCAAAGGCTTTACTTGGCACAAACACTAATTAAAACACAAAAACATAGTAATGACAGTAGCATAATTGTGCAAACACTCAAGAACAGAAAGAAAAAAAGGTAAAAATAAATTTATTCGTTGGGTTGCCTCCCAACAAGCGCTATCGTTTTATGCCCCTAGCTAGGCATAATGCATAGATTCAAGTATTGTCATCTTTGGTTTTTGCCACCTTTGTGAGGGCTTTCTTAAACCCGGGAGGCTCTTTATGCTTACCAATATTCTTAGGAAAAGAGGCCATATTGAGATCTAAAATATCCAACCGCTTATTACAAAGGGTATTCAAAGAATTCATGCGGTTGAGATTTCCACTAATATGTTTGAGGGGTTCATTATATTTTTGCAACTCAACCAAATTTTTCTGTAGATCTCCCAATTTGTCTAATATTTGAATCCCTTCTTGTGTAAAAGTAAACCCCTTTTTTGGTGGTGGAAGTCCCAATATTCCCTCTAGTATTTCATAAGCAGCATTAGCATCAATCTCAATAAAATCAAAATCCAAGAGTTGTCTATGATGCAAAGCTAAACCTATATAAAAATTACGAAGCAAAAATTTTGCATCTCCCTTTAAGTTACAAATGCGGTAGGATTCCATTAACCTATACCAAGCAACTTTCAAATTTTCTCCTTGCTTCTGTTTCAAGTATAGAACTTCACAATCTGGTGACTGATGGCTCGTGTCCGCGTTAGTATTTCCCTGAAGAGGAAGGGATGATGCAGCACAGCTACGGTAGGTATTTCCCTTAGTATGAAACCAAGGTTATCAAACCAGTAGGAGAACCAAGGAACACTATGTAAACGGTACCTGCACACAAAGAATAAATACTTGCAACCCGACGCGTAAGAGGGGTTGTCAATCCCTCTCGGGTAAAAGATAGATTGGTTTGTATGATTTTGGATAAATAGATCTCACGATAAAACAAAATAAATAAATAAAAAAAAGTGCAGCAAGGTATTTTTGGGTTTTTAGAATAATAGATTTGAAAACAAAAGCAAATAAAAATAGATCTCAAAGCAAATATGATAAAGAATAGACCCGGGGGGCGTAGATTTTACTAGTGGCTTCTCTCGAGAAAAATAGCATACGGCGGGTAAACAAATTACTGTTGGGCAATTGATAGAACTTCAAATCATTATAATGATATCCAGGCATTGATCATTAAATAGGCATCACGTCCAAGATTAGTAGACCGGGTCCTGCCTGCATCTACTACTATTACTCCACACATCGACCGCTATCCAGCATGCATCTAGTGTATTAAGTTCATGGAGAAACGGAGTAATGCAATAAGAACGATGACATGATGTAGACAAGATCTATTCATGTAGGAATATACCCCATCTTGTTATCCTTAATAGCAACGATACATACGTGTCTTGCTGCCCCTTCTGTCACTAGGAAAGAACACCGCACGATCGAACCCATCACAAAGCACCTCTTCCCATGGCAAGAAAAATCTATCTAGTTGTCCTAACTAAACCAAAGATTCGAAGAAAAATACGAGACTATAAGTAATCATGCATATAAGAGATCAAAGATACTGAAATAACTTTCAAGGATAAATAGATCTGATCATAAACTCAAAGTTCATCGGATCCCAACAAACACACCGCAAAAAGAGTTACATCAAATAGATCTCCAAGAGACCATTGTATTGAGAATCAAAAGAGAGAGAGCAAGCCATCTAGCTACTAACTACGGACCCGTAGGTCTACAATGAACTACTCACGCATCATCGGAGAGGCACCAATGAGGATGATGAACCCCTCCGTGATGGTGTCTAGATTGGATGTGGTGGTTCTGGAACTTGCGGCGGCTGGAATTGAGTTTTGTCGACTCCCCTAGGGTTTTTGGATTTTCGGGGTATTTATAGAGCAAAGACGCGGTCCGGGAGGCGACCGAGGTGGGCACAACCCACCATGGCGCGCCTGGGCCCCCAGACGCGCCCAGGTGGGCTATGCTCCCCTCGGAGCCCCCCTCTAGTACTTCTTTGGCCCAACAAGTGTCTTCTGGTCCAGAAAATTTCTCCAAAAAGTTTCGCTGTGTTTGGACTCCGTTTGATACTGATATTCTGCGAAGTAAAAACAAGCAAAAAACAGCAACTGGCACTGGGCACTATGTCAATAGGTTAGTCCCAAAAATGATATAAAGTTGTTATAAAATGATTATAAAACATCCAAGAATGATAATATAACAACATGGAACAAGCAAAAATTATAGATACATTGAAGCCGTATCAGCATCCCCAAGCTTAATTCCTACTCATCCTCGAATAGATAAATGATAAAAACAGAATTTTTGATGTGGAATGCTGCCTAACATGTTCATCACATATTCTTTTCTTTTGTAGCATGGACATTTGGACTTTTATATGATTCAAAGCAATAGTCCAGTTTTGACATGAAGATTTAAATACTCAAGCATATCAACAAGCAACCATGTCTTTCAAAATATCAACACTAAAGCAAGTTATCCCTAGCCCATCATGCTCAATCATTGATCCATTTATGAAACACACTCCCATATTAGCTATACCCAATGCTCAAGTACGATCATAGTGCCCCTTAGTTGGTGCTTTATAAGAGAAGATGGAGACTCAAATAAAAAATAAAAAATGGCATAAAGTAAATAGAAAGGCCCTTCGCAGAGGGAAGTAGGGATTTGTAGAGGTGCGAGAGCTCAAAGCTTAAATTGAGAGATAATAAATTTTGAGAGGCATACTTTTCCCGTCAACGAAAATGATCGAGTAGTTCCCAATACTTTCCATGCTAGATATATCATAGGCGGTTCCCAAACAGAAAATAAAGTTTATTCCTTTTTCCACCTTACTTTCACATTCCACGGCTAGCCGTATCCACTGGTGCCGTCCATACCAACACTTTCCAAGGAATTTATTATTTGACAACATAAAGTAAATTCATTTTTTTATTTCGGGACTGGGCATCCCTAATAACTTTGCCGTACTCTCGTGCAATGACAAGTGAATAAACACTCATCTTGAGAATAACACATCTAGCATGGAAAAATATCAGCCACCCCCTACCGTTTCATGAGCGGTACGAGCACACAAAAAGGAAATTATTTTGAAAATTGGAGATGGCACATACAAAGTTGCTTAGAATGGCACGGGAATACCGCATATAGGTAGGTATGGTGGACTCATATGGCAAAACTGGGTTTAAGTATTTTGGATGCACAAGTAGTATTCCTACTTAGTACAAGTGAAGGCTAGCAAAAAGATTGAGAAGCATCCAACCAAGAAATGAAAAATCACATAAGCGACCATTAAGCATAACTAACACCGAATAATGCACCACAAGTAGGATGTAATTTCATTGCATAACTATTGACTTTCGTGCTTGCATAGGGAATCACAAACCTTAACACCAATATTCTTACTAAAGCACAATTACTCACCAATATGACTCACATATTATATCATCATATCTCAAAACTATTACAAGGAATCAAGTTTATTTTGTCCAATGATCTTCACGAAAGTTTTTATTATATCCCTCTTGAATATCTATCACTTTGGGACTAGTTTCATATATTACAATTACTTTTGGCAAGCTCAAACAAATTTAAGTGAAGAACATGAGCATAAAAATTTCATCTCTCAAAATAATATAAGTGAAGCATGAGAGAATTTCTTCAAAATTACTAACTCCCAAATAAACCTAAGTGAAGCATGAGAGCATTTCTTCAAAAAAAATTAAAGCACATCGTGCTCAAAAAGATATAAGTGAAGCACTAGAGCAATTCCATAGCTCACAAAAAATTAAGTGAAGCATAAAGAGCAATTCTAACAAATCATAGTATAATTTTAGCTCTCTCAAATAGGTGTGTCCAGCAAGGATACTTGTGACAAACTAAAAAGCAAAACAAACAAAGACTCATATAATACAAGACGCTCCAAGCAAAACTCATGATATGTGACGAATAGAAATATAGCACCAAGTAAAATACCGATGGTCATTAGAAGAAAGAGGGGATGCCACTCGGGGCATCCCCAAGCTTAGTTGCTTGTTAATCCTTGAATATTGCCTTGGGGTGCCATGGGGAATCCCCAAGCTTAGGCTTTTCTTACTCCTTATTCCTTCATCCATCGTGATCTCAGCCAAAACTTGAAAACTTCAATCACACAAAACTTAACAAAACCTTCATGAGATCCGTTAGTATAAGAAAACCAATCTTTACTTTAAGTACTGTAGAAAACCCATTCAAATTTTGTTATTGCATTATATCTACTGTATTCTAACTTTGCCATGGCTTATACCCCCCGATACAATCCATAGAATCATCAAAATAAGCACACAATGCAAAGAAAACAGAATCTGTCAAAAACAGAATAGTCTGTAAAGATGCGAATTGTTCTCATAATTCTGTAACTCCAAAAATTCTGAAAAAGTAGGACAGCATAGGAAATTTGTATATCAATACTGTGTAAAACATTCAAAAAATTTCATCGCTTCTGTGAATTTAGACAACTATTTTACTGGACACAAAAGTTTTTGTTTTTCAACAAGATCAAATCAACTATCACCAAAGCTATCCCAAAGGCTTTACTTGGCACAAACACTAATTAAAACGTAAAAAACACAATCATAACAGAGGCATAATTATGCAAACACTCAAGAACAGAAAGAAAAAGGCAAAAATAAATTTTATTCATTGGGTTGCCTCCCAACAAGCTCTTTCTTTATAGCCATTAAGATAGGCTTGAGATTTCAGTGATGCTCACATGAAAGTTAATAATTGAAACACGAAGAGAGCATAATGTAGCAAGTGAAAAACACATTTAAGTCTAACATACTTCCGATGCATAGGGATTTTATAAGCAAACAAATTATCAAGACAAGAAATATATAGCATATGCAAAGAAGAAGAAAGAAACAATAGCAATCTCAACATAACGAGAGGTAGTTTAGTAACATGAAAATCTCTACAACCATATTTTACTCTCTCATAATAATTGCATGTCGGATCATAATCAAATTCAACAATATAACTATCACATAAAATATTCTCTTCATGATCCACATGCATGCAAAGTTGACACTCTTCCAAAATAGTGGGATTATCATCAAATAAAGTCATGACCTCTCCAAGCCCACTTTCATCAAAAAAATCATAAGATTGAACACTCTCCAAATATGTGGGATTATTTTTACCTAGAGTTGACACTCTTCCAAACCCACTTTCAATATTATTGTAAACATATTCATCATGAGGCTTAAATAAATTTTCAAGATCATAAGAAGCATTATCACCCCAATCATGATCATTGCATTAAGTAGTGGACATAGCAAAATTAGCATCCCCAAGCTTGGGGTTTTGCATATTATTAGCACAATTGACATTAATAGAATTTATAGTAAAATCATTGCAATCATTCTTTTCATTCAAGGAGCTATCATGAATCACTTCATAAATTTCTTCATCACAATTTTCAGATTCACGAATCTCAAGCAAAACTTCATAAAGATAATCTAGTGCACTCAACTCACTAGCAATTGGTTCATCATGCTTGGATCTTTTAAAAATATTAGCAAGTGGATGGGGATCCATATCAATAGATTTTTAGCAAGCGAAGATGCAAGCATATAGAAAGCACATGGCAACACAAGCAAACAAAAGATCAAACAAGAAAAAGGCAAACGAAAAGAAGGCGAATAAAAAGGCAAATTTTTGTGAAGTGGGGGAGATGAAAATCAGAGGCAAATGGGAAATAATGTAAATTGCAAGGAGATGAGATTTGTGATTAGGAACCTGATAGATGTTGATGATGTTTCCCCGACAACGGCGCCAGAAATCCTTTCTTGATGGCTCGTGACCGCGTCAGTATTTCCCCGAAGAGGAAGGGATAATGCAACACAGCTACGGTAGGTATTTCCCTCAGTGTGAAACCAAGTTTATCAAACCAGTAGGAGAACCAAGCAACACTATGTAAATGGTACCTGCACACAAAGAACAAATACTTGCAACCCGACACGTAAGAGGGGTTGGCAATCCCTCTCGGGTAAAAGATAGATTGGTTTGTATGATTTTGGATAAATAGATCTCACAATAAAACAAAATAAAATAAAGAAAGAAAAAGTGCAGCAAGGTATTTTTGGGTTTTTAGAATAATAGATCTGAAAAAAAAGCAAATAAAAATAGATCTCAAAGCAAATATGATAAAGAATAGACCCGGGGGCCGTAGATTTCACTAGTGGCTTCTCTGGAGAAAAATAGCATACGGCGGGTAAACAAATTACTGTTGGGCAATTGATAGAACTTTAAATAATTATGACGATATCCAGGCAATGATCATTATACAGGCATCACGTCCAAGATTAGTAGACCGACTCATGCCTGCATCTACTACTATTACTCCACACATCGACCGCTATCCAGCATGCATCTAGTGTATTAAGTTCATGGAGAAACGGAGTAATGCAATAAGAACGATGACATGATGTAGACAAGATCTATTCATGTAGGAATAGACCCCATCTTGTTATCCTTAATAGCAATGATACATACGTGTCTTGCTGCCCCTTCTATCAATGGGAAAGAACACCACACGATCGAACCCATCACAAAGCACCTCTTCCCATGGCAAGAAAAATCGATCTAGTTGGCCTAACTAAACCAAAGATTTGAAGAAGAAATACGAGGCTATAAGTAATCATGAATATAAGAGATCAAAGAAACTCAAATAACTTTCACGGATAAATAGATCTAATCATAAACTCAAAGTTCATCGGATCCCAACAAACACACCGCAAAAAGAGTTACATCAAATAGATCTCCAAGAGACCATTGTATTGAGAATCAAAAGAGAGAGAGGAAGCCATCTAGCTACTAAATACGGACCCGTAGGTCTACAATGAACTACTCATGCATCATCGGAGAGGCACCAATGAGGATGATGAACCCCTCTATGATGGTGTCTAGATTGGATCTGGTGGTTCTGGAACTTGCGGCGGCTGTAATTGTGTTTTGTCAACTCCCCTAGGGTTTTTGGATTTTGGGGTATTTATAGAGCAAAGAGGCGGTGCGGGAGGCGGCCGAAGTGGGCACAACCCACCAGGGCGCTCCTGGGCCCCCAGGCGCGCCCAAGTGGGTTGTGCTCCCCTCGGAGCCCCCCTCTGGTACTTCTTTGGCCCAACAGGTGTCTTCTGGTCGAGAAAAATTCTCCAAAAAGTTTCGCTGCGTTTGGACTCCGTTTGGTACTGATATTCTACGAAGTAAAAAAACAAGCAAAAAACAACAACTGGCACTGGGCACTATGTCAATAGGTTAGTCCCAAAAAATGATATAAAGTTGCTATAAAATGATTGTAAAACATCCAAGAATGATAATATAACAGCATGGAACAAGCAAAAATTATAGATACGTTGGAGACGTATCAGTGACAAAGGAGGGGTAATCATGCTAGTCATAGCAAAAAGATAGGCAAACAAGAGATCGGACGAGAAAAAGGCAAACGGAAAAGAAGGCGAATAAAGAGGCAATTTTTTTGTGAAGTGGGGGAGATGAAAATGAGAGGCAAATGGCAAAAAATGTAAATTGCAAGGAGATGAGATTTGTGATTAGGAACCTGATAGATGTTGATGATGTCTCCCCGGTAACGGCGCCAGAAATTTTTCCTGATTGCTTGTATATGCGTTGGTATTTCTCCGAAGAGGAGAGGCTGATGCAGCACATCAACGGTAAGTATTTCCCTCAGTTATGAAACCAAGGTTATCAATCCAGTAGGAGAACCAAGCAACACTATGTAAACGGTACCTGCACACAAAGAACAAATACTTGCAACCCAACGCGTAAGAGGGGTTGTCAATCCCTCCATGGTAAAAAGATAGATTAAATTGTATGATATTTGATAAATAGATCTGACTAAAACACAAAATAAAATAAAGAAAGAAAAAGTGCAGCAAGGTATATTAGGGTTTTTGGAATAATAGATCTGAAAACAATATGATAAAAGATAGACCCGGGTGCCGTAGATTTCACTAGTGGCTTCTCTCGAGAAAATAGCATACGGTGGGTAAACAAATTACAGTTGGGCAATTGATAGAAGAGCAAATAATTATGACGATATCCAAGGCGATGATCATGTTGATGTCGCTTGAACTACAACGGTATTTCCCCAAAGAGGAAGGGATGATGCAGCACAGCTACGGTAGGTATTTCCCTCAGTGATGAGACCAAGGTTATCGAACTAGTAGGAGAACCACGCAACACTACGTGAACGGTACCTGCACACAAAGAACAAATACTTGCAACCCGACGTGTTAAAGGGGTTGTCAATCCCTTTCGGGTAAAGGTCCCAGAAATTGTCACGTGGACGGGAGACTAAATGTGATAGATTGGATAAATAGATCTCGCGGGAACGCAAGATAAAATAAATAACAAAAAATTGCAGCAAGATATTTTTGGGTTTTTAGATTAATAGATCTGAAAATAAAAGTTGCAAATAAATAAGAAGGCACATAGCAATATAGATCTGAAAGTATATGATGGAGAAATAGACCCGGGGGTCGTAGATTTCACTAGTGGCTTCTCTCGAGAAAAATAGCATACGGTGGGTAAACAAATTACTGTTGGGCAATTGATAGTACTTCAAATAATTATGACGATATCCAGGCAATGATCATTATATAGGCATCACGTCCAAGATTAGTAGACCGACTCCTGCCTGCATCTACTACTATTACTCCACACATCAACCGCTATCCAGCATGCATCTAGTGTATTAAGTTCATGGAGAAACGGAGTAATGCAATAAGAATGATGACATGATGTAGACAAGATCTATTCATGTAGGAATAGACCCCATCTTGTTATCCTTAATAGCAACGATACATACGTGTCATTTCCCTTTCTGTCACTGGGATTGAGCACCGTAAGATCGAACCCATCACAAAGCACCTCTTCCCATGGCAAGAAAAATCGATCTAGTCGGCCTAACTAAACCAAAGATTCAAAGAAGAAATACGAGGCTATAAGTAATCATGCATATAAGAGATCAAAAGACTCAAATAACTTTCATGGATAAAAACATAGATCTGATCATAAACTCAAAGTTCATCGGATCCCAACAAACACACCGCAAAAAGAGTTACATCAAATAGATCTCCAAGAGACCATTGTATTAAGAATCAAAATAGAGACAGGAAGCCATCTAGTTACTAACTACGGACCCGTAGGTCTACAATGAACTACTCACGCATCATCGGAGAGGCACCAATGAGGATTATGAACCCCTCCGTGATGGTGTCTAGATTGGATTTGTGGTTTATGGAACTTGCGGCGGCCGAAAATGTTTTTCGTTGACTCCCCTAGGGTTTTTGGATGTCCAGGGTATTTATAGAGCAAAGAGGCGGTGCGGGAGGAGGCCGAGGTGGGCACAACCCACCTCGGCGCGCCTGGGCCCCCAGGCGCGCCCTGGTGGGTTGTGCTCCCCTCGGAGCCCCCGCTGGTCCTTCTTTGGACAAACAGGTGTCTTCTGGTCTAGAAAAAATCACCAAAAAATTTCGCTGCGTTTGGACTCCGTTTGGTATTGATTTTATGCGAAGTAAAAAACATGCAAAAAACAGCAACTGGCACTGGGCTCTATGTTCATAGGTTAGTCCCAAAAAATGATATAAAGTTGCTATAAAATGATTGTAAAACATCCAAGAATGATAATATAACAGCACGGAACAATAAAAAATTATAGATACGTTGGAGACGTATCAGCATCCCCAAGCTTAATTCCTGCTCGTCCTCGAGTAGGTAAATGATAAAAACAAAATTTTGATGTGGAATGCTGCCTAACATGTTCATCACATAATCTTTTCTTTGTAGCATGGACATTTGGACTTTTTTATGATTCAAAGCAATAGTCTAGTTTTGACATGAAGATTTCAATACTCAAGCATATCAACAAGCAACCATGTCTTTCAAAATATCAACACTAAAGCAAGTTATCCCTAGCCCATTATGCTCAATCATTGATCCATTCATGAAACACACTCGCATATTAGCTACACCCAATGCTCAAGTATGATCATAGTGCCCCTTAGTTGGTGCTTTATAAGAGAAGATGGAGACTCAAAAATAAAATTTGCATAAAGTAAATAGAAAGGCCCTTCGCAGAGGGAAGTAGGGATTTGTAGAGGTGCCATAGTTCAAAGCGAAAAAAGATAGAGATAAAAAATATTTTGGGTGGCATGCTTTTCCTGTCAACGAAAACAATCGAGTAGTTCCCAATACTTTCCATGCTAGATATATCATAGGCGGTTCCCAAACAAAAAATAAAGTTTATTCCTTTTTCCACCATACTTTCATATTCCACGGCTAACCGAATGCACGGGTGCCGTCCATACCAACACTTTCCAAGGAATTTATTATTTGACAACATAAAGTAAATTCATTTTTCATTTCGGGACTGGCATCCCCAATACCTTTGCCGTACTCTTGTGCAATGACAAGTGAATAAACACTCATCTTGAGAATAACACATCTAGCATGGAAAAATATCAGCCACCCCCTACCGTTTCATGAGCTGTACGAGCACACAAAAGAGAAATTTATTTTGAAAATTGGAGATGGCACATACAAATTTGCTTAGAACGGCACGGAAATACCGCATATAGGTAGGTATAGTGAATCATATGGCAAAACTGGTTTAAGGATTTTGGATGCACAAGTAGTGATCATACTTAGTGCAAATGAAGGCTAGCAAAAGATTCAGAAGCATCCAACCAAGAAACAAAAAATCTCATAAGCGAGCATTAAGCATAACTAACACCGAATAATGCACCACAAGTAGGATATAATTTCATTGCATAACTATTGACTTTCGTGCTTGCATAGGGAATCACAAACCTTAACATCAATATTCTTACTAAACCATAATTACTCACCAACATGACTCGCATATTATATCATCATATCACAAAACTATTACAAGGAATCAAGTTTATTTTGTCCAATGTTCTTCATGAAAGTTTTTATTATATCCCTCTTAAATATGTATCACTTTGGGACTAGTTTAATGTGTTGCTTTTGATAGCTCAAACAAATCTAAGTGAAGAACATGAGCATAAAAAAAATTCTCTCAAAATAATATAAGTGAAGCATGAGAGAATTTCTTCAAAATTACTACTCTCAAATAAATATAAGTGAAGCATGAGAGCATTTCTTCAAAAATATTAAAGCACACCGTGCTCAAAATGATATAAGTGAAGCACTAGAGCAATTCCATAGCTCATAAAGATTTAAGTGAAGCATAGAGAGCAATTCTAACAAATCATAGCATAATTTTGGCTCTCTCAAATAGGTGTGTCCAGCAAAGATACTTGACAGAGAATAAAAAGTAAAACAAGCAAAGACTCAAATCGTACAAGACGCTCCAAGCAAAACTCATGATATGTGACGAATAAAAATATAGCTCCAAGTAAAATACCGATGGTCGTTAGAAGAAAGAGGGGATGCCACTCGGGCATCCCCAAGCTTAGTTGCTTGCTTCTCTTTTAGATAATAGCTTGGGATTACATGGGCATCCCCAAGCTTAAGCTCTTCTTATTCCGTATTCCTTCATCCATCGTGATCTCACCCAAAACTTGAAAACTTCAATCACACAAAACTCAACAAAACCATCGTGAGATCCGTTAGTATAAGAAAACTAATCTTTACTTTAAGTACTGTAGAAAACCCATTCAAATTTTGTTATTGCATTATATCTACTATATTATAACTTTACCATGGCTTATAACCTCCAATACAAACCATAGATTCATCAAAATAAGCACACAATGCAAAGAAAACAGAATCTATCAAAAATAGAACAGTCTGCAAAGATACGAATTGTTCTCATACTTTTGTAACTCCAATTTTTTTGAAAATTTAGGACAACGTAGGAAATTTGTATATCAATCTTGTGTAAAACATTCAGAATTTTTCCTCACTTCTGTGAATTTTAAAAATTATTCTACTGGATGCAAAAGTTTCTGTTTTCCAACAAGATCAAATCAACTATCACCCAACACGATCCCAAAGGTTTTGCTTGGCACTAACACTAATTAAAACATAAAAAACACAATCATAACAGTAGTATAATTGTGCAAACACTCAAGAATAGAAAGAAAAAGACAAAAATAAATTTTATTCATTGGGTTGCCTCCCAAAAAGCGCTATCGTTTTATGCCCCTAGCTAGGCATAATGTAAGGATCTAAGTGTTGTCATACTTATTTCTAGATCCGTAAGATGCCCTCATGATTGATTCATATGGTGGCTTAATTCTTGTTCTAGGGAAGTGTTCCATACCCTTTCTCAAAGGAAATTGGAATTTGATGTTCCCTTCTTTCATATCAATCACGGCACCTATAGTGCGTAAAAACGGTCTACCAAGAATAATTGGGAAAGACGGATTGCAATCAATATCAAGAACAATAAAGTCTATGGGCACATAATTCCTATTTACAAGGATAATAACATCATTAATTCTTCCCATAGGCTTTTTAATAGTAGAATCCGCCAAGTGCAAATTTAAAGAACATTCTTCAATATTGGTAAGACCAAGCACATCACATAAGGATTTCGGAATTGTAGAAACACTAGCACCCAAGTCACATAAAGCAAAACACTCATAATTTTTAATCTTGACTTCGATAGTAGGTTCCCATTAATCATGTAATTTTCTAGGAATTGAAATCTCCAATTCCAACTTTTCTTCCAAAGCTTTCATCATAGCATCAACGATATGTTTAGTAAAAGCTTTATTTTTTTCATAAGCATGGGATGAATTTATCATGGATTGCAACAAAGAAATACAATTAATCAAAGAGCAATTATCATAATTAAAGTCTTTGTAATCCAAAAGAGTAGGCACATCACTAGTTAAAGTTTTGACCTCTCCAAACCCACTTTTATCAATTTTCTCAACAAGATTTTCACCCTCCAAATTATCGGGACGCCTTCTAGCTAATGTGGACTCTTCTTCAGTCCCTTTATCATCAATCTTAATTTTACTACACAAGGAATCAATAGAAGAAACACCAATCACTTTAAGATCTTCATCATTTTTATGAAAGCAATCGCTAGCAAACGCTTTTTCTAAAAATTCTCTATTTGCTCTAAGCATAGCGGTTCTTTTCTTACTTCCATACATAGAAACATATAAAGATTTAATTGATTCCTCAACCTTAGGAACAAAAATTTTCATCTTCAGATTTTCTACATCATGAGAAATTCTATCAATTCTTATAGACATATCATCAATTTTACTCAACTTTTCTTCTATCATAGTATTAAAATTCTTTTGAGCATTGATAAATTCTTTAATATTATGCTCAAGATCGGAGGTGTTCCTATTATTATTATAAGAAGGATTACCATAATTATTAGAGGAATTTCTCAGAAAAGGTCTAGGATTAAAATTACCTCTATAAGCATTGTTATTAAAATTGTTTCGCGAGACAAAGTTCACGTCTACGACATTACTATTTTGCTCAATCAAAGTAGACAAAGGCACATCATTAAGATCAATAGGAGCATTTTTATTGGAAACCAACTTCATAAGAGCATCAACTTTTTCACTCAAAGAATTTATTTCTTCTACCGAATTAACCATTTTACTAGTAGGAGCTCTTTCGGTATGCCATTGTGAATAATTTGCCATAATATTATCAAGCAATTTAGTATCTTCAAGCAAAGTAATCTCCATAAAAGTACCACCCGCGGCGGAATCTAAAAGATTTCTAGAAACAAAATTCAATCCCGCATAAAAAATTTGTATGATCATCCAAAGATTTAAACCATGAGTAGGACAATTTCTTAGCATCAATTTCATTCTTTCCCAAGATTGCGCCACATGTTCATGCTCAAGTTGCTTAAAATTCATGATTTGCGTCCTAAGGGAAATAATTTTCATGGGAGGAAAATACTTAGTAATAAAAGCATCTTTGCACTTATCCCAAGAATTGATACTATTGCGAGGCAAAGAAGAAAACCAAACTTTTGCACGATCTCGTAAAGAAAACGGGAATAATTTCAACTTCACAATATCATTGTCCACATCTTTTTTCTTTTGCATATCGCATAATTCCACGAATGTGTTAAGATGGGACGCGGCATCCTCACTAGGAGTACCGGAAAATTGATCTTTCATAACAAGATTCAGCAAAGCGGCATTAATATCACAAGACTCCGCACTAGTGGCGGGAGGAGTAATCGGAGTGCTAATAAAATCATTGTTGTTGGTGTTAGAGAAATCACACAACTTGGTGTTCTCTTGAGTCATCGTGACTACGCAACAAGATTGCACTCAAAAACAGATCTGACAAGAAAACGGCGAATGAAAAATAGGGCGAATAAAACGGCAAATTTTTGTGAAGTGGGGGAAATGAAAAGGAGAGGCAAATGGCAAATAATGTAAATTGCAAGGAGATAAGATTTGTGATTAGGAACCTGGTAGATGTTGATGATGTCTCCCCGTCAACGGCGCCAGAAATTCCTTTTGATGTCACTTGAACTACGTCGGTATTTCCACAAAGAGGAAGGGATGATGCAGCACAACTACGGTAGGTATTTCCCTCAGTGATGAGACCAAGGTTATCGAACCAGTAGGAGAACCACGCAACACTACGTGAACGGTACGTGCACACAAAGAACAAATACTTGCAACCCAACGTGTTAAATGGGTTGTCAATCCCTTTCGGGTAACGGTGCCAGAAATTGTCACGTGGACGGGAGACTAAATGTGATAGATTGGATAAATAGATCTCGCGGGAACGCGAGATAAAATAAATAACAAAAAATTGCAACAAGATATTTTTGGGTTTTTGGATTAATAGATCTGAAAATAAAAGTTGCAAATAAATAAAAAGGCAAATAGCAATATAGATCTGAAAGTATATGATGGAGAAATAGACCCGGGGGCCGTAGATTTCACTAGTGGCTTCTCTCGAGAAAAATAGCATACGGTGGGTAAACAAATTACTGTTGGGCAATTGATAGAACTTCAAATAATTATGACGATATCCAGGCAATGATCATTATATAGGCATCACATCCAAGATTAGTAGACCGACTCCTGCCTACATCTACTACTATTACTCCACACATCGACAGCTATCCAGCATGCATCTAGTGTAATAAGTTCATGATGAAACGGAGTAATGCAATAAGAATGATGACATGATGTAGACAAGATCTATTCATGTAGGAATAGACCCCATCTTGTTATCCTTAATAGCAACGATACATACGTGTCATTTTCCCTTCTGTCACAGGGATTGAGCATCGTAAGATCGAACCCATCTCAAAGCACCTCTTCCCATGGCAAGAAAAATCGATCTATTCGGCCTAACTAAACCAAAGATTCGAAGAAGAAATACGAGTTTATAAGTAATCATGCATATAAGAGATCAAAAGACTCAAATAACTTTCATGGATAAAAACATAGATCTGATCATAAACTCAAAGTTCATCGGATCCCAACAAACACACCGCAAAAAGAGTTACATCAAATAGATCTCCAATAGACCATTGTATTGAGAATCAAAAGAGAGAGAGGAAGCCATCTAGCTACTAACAACAGACCCGTAGGTTTACAATGAACTACTCACGCATCATCGGTGAGGCACCAATGAGGATGATGAACCCCTCCGTGATGGTGTCTAGATTGGATCTGTGGTTTGTGGAACTTGCGGCGGCTGGAATTGTTTTTCGTCGACTCCCCTAGGGTTTTTGGACGTCCAGGGTATTTATAGAGCAAAGAGGCTGTGCGGGAGGCGGCCGAGGTAGGCACAACACACCTAGGCGCGTCTGGGCCCCCAGGCGTGCCCTGGTGGGTTGTGCTCCCCTCGGAGCCCCCTCTAGTACTTCTTTGGCCCAACAGGTGTCTTCTGGTCCAGAAAAAACCACCAAAAAGTTTCGCTACGTTTGGACTCCGTTTGGTATTGATTTTCTGCGAAGTAAAAAACAAGCAAAAAACAGCAACTGGCACTGGGCACTATGTCCATAGGTTAGTCCCAAAAAATGATATAAAGTTGCTATAAAATGATTGTAAAACATCCAAGAATGATAATATAACAGCACAGAACAATCAAAAATTATAGATACGTTGGAGACGTATCATCATCCCCAAGCTTAATTCTTGCTCGTCCTCGAGTAGGTAAATGATAATAACAGAATTTTTGATGTGGAATGCTGCCTAACATGTTCATCACATAATCTTTTCTTTGTAGCATGGACATCTGGACTTTTTTATGATTTAAAGCAATAGTCTAGTTTTGACATGAAGATTTCAATACTTAAGCATATCAACAAGCAACAATGTCTTTCAAAATATCAACACTAAAGCAAGTTATCCCTAGCCCATTATGCTCAATCATTGATCCATTCATGAAACACACTCGCATATTAGCTACACCCAATGCTCAAGTACGATCATAGTGCCCCTTAGTTGGTGCTTTATAAGAGAAGATGGAGACTCAAAAATTAAAATTGCATAAAGTAAATAGAAAGGCCCTTCGCAGAGGGAAGTAGGAATTTGTAGAGGTGCCAGAGCTCAAAGCGAAAAAAGGTAGAGATAAAAACTATTTTGGGTGGCATGCTTTTCCTGTCAATGAAAATGATCGAGTAGTTCCCAATACTTTCCATGCTAGATATATCATAGGCGGTTCTCAAACAGAAAATAAAGTTTATTCCTTTTTCCACCATACTTTCACATTCCACGGCTAACCGAATCCACGGGTGCCGTCCATACCAACACTTTCCAAGGAATTTATTATTTGACAATATAAAGTAAATTCATTTTTCATTTCAGGAATGGGCATCCCTAATACCTTTGCCGTACTCTCATGCAATGACAAGTGAATAATCACTCATCTTGAGAATAACACATCTAGCATGGAAAAATATCAGTCACCCCTACCGTTTCATGAGTGGTACGAGCACACAAAAGAGAAATTTATTATGAAAATTAGAGATGGCACATACAAATTTGCTTAGAATGGTACGGAAATACCGCATATAGGTAGGTATAGTGGACTCATATGGCAAAACTGGTTTAAGGATTTTGGATGCACAAGTAGTGATCATACTTAGTGCAAATGAAGGCTAGCAAAAGATTGAGAAGCATCCAACTAAGAAACAAAAAATCTCATAAGCGAGCATTAAGCATCACTAAAACCGAATAATGCACCACAAGTAGGATATAATTTCAATGCATAACTATTGTCATTCGTGCTTGCATAGGGAATCACAAACCTTAACACCAATATTCTTACTAAACCATAATTACTCACCAACATGACTCACATATTATATCATCATATCGCAAAACAATTACAAGGAATCAAGTTTATTTTGTCCAATGGTCTTCATGAAAGTTTTTATTATATCCCTCTTGAATATCTATCACTTTGGGACTAGTTTAATGTGTTGCTTTTGATAGCTCAAACAAATCTAAGTGAAGAACATGAGCATAAAAAAATTTCTTCTCGCAAAATAAAATAAGTGAAGCATGAGAGAATTTCTTCAAAATTACTACTCTCAAATAAATATAAGTGAAGCATGAGAGCATTTCTTCAAAAATATTAAAGTACACTGTGCTTAAATTGATATAAGTGAAGCACTAGAGCAATTACATAGCTCATAAAGATTTAAGTGTAGCATAGAGAGCAATTCTAACAAATCATAGCATAATTTTGGCTCTCTCAAATAGGTGTGTCCAGCAAGGATACTTGACTAAGAATAAAAAGTAAAACAAGCAAAGACTCAAATCGTACAAGGTGCTCCAAGCAAAACTCATGATATGTGACGTATAAAAATATAGCTCCAAGTAAAATACCGATGGTCGTTAGAAGAAAGAGGGGATGCCACTCGGGCATCCCCAAGCTTAGTTGCTTGCTTCTCTTTTAGATAATAGCTTGGGATGCCATGGGCATCCCCAAGCTTAGGCTCTTCTTACTCTGTATTCCTTCATCCATCGTGATCTCACCCAAAACTTGAAAACTTCAATCACACAAAACTCAACAAAACCTTTGTGAGATCCGTTAGTATAAGAAAACTAATCTTTACTTTAAGTACTGTAGAAAACCCAGTAAAATTTTGTTATTGCATTATATCTACTGTATTCTAACTTTACCATGGCTTATAACCTCCAATACAAACCATAGATTCATCAAAATAAGCACACAATGCAAAGAAAACAGAATCTGTCAAAAATAGAACAGTCTGCAAAGATACAAATTGTTCTCATACTTCTGTAACTCCAATTTTTTTGAAAAATTAGGACAACGTAGGAAATTTGTATATCAATCTTGTTTAAAACATTCAGAATTTTTCGTCGCTTCTGTGAATTTTTAAAATTATTTTACTGGACACAAAAGTTTCTGTTTTCCAACAAGATCAAATCAACTATCACCCAACATGATCCCAAAGGCTTTGCTTGTCACTAACACTAACTAAAACATATAAAACACAATCATAATAGTAGCATAATTGTGCAAACACTCAAGAACAAAAAGAAAAAGACAAAAATAAATTTTATTCATTGGGTTGCCTCCCAACAAGCGCTATTGTTTTATGCCCCTAGCTAGGCATAATGTAAGGATCTAAGTGTTGTCATCCTTATTTCTATATCCGTAAGATGCCCTCATGATTGATTTATATGGTGGCTTAATTCTTGTTCTAGGGAAGTGTTCCATACCCTTTCTCAAAGGAAATTGGAATTTGATGTTCCCTTCTTTCATATCAATCACGGCACCTATAGTGCGTAAAAACGGTCTACCAAGAATAATTGGGCAAGACGGATTGCAATCAATATCAAGAACAATAAAGCCTATGGGCACATAATTCCTATTTGCAAGGATAAGAACATCATTAATTCTTCCCATAGGCTTTTTAATAGTAGAATCCGCCAAGTGCAAATTTAAAGAATATTCTTCAATATCGGTAAGACCAAGCACATCACATAAGGATTTCGGAATTGTAGAAACACTAGCACCCAAGTCACATAAAGCAAAACACTCATAATTTTTAATATTGACTTTGATAGTAGGTTCCCATTCATCATGTAATTTTCTAGGAATTGAAATCTCTAATTCCAACTTTTATTCCAAAGCTTTCATCATAGCATCAATGATATGTTTAGTAAAAGCTTTATTTTGTTCATAAGCATGGGGTGAATTTATCATGGATTGCAACAAAGAAATACAATTAATCAAAGAGCAGTTATCATAATTAAAGTCTTTGTAATAAAAAGAGTGGGCACATCACTAGTTAAAGTTTTGACCTCTCCAAACCCACTTTTATCAATTTTATCAACAAGATTTTCACCCTCCAAATTATCGGGACGCCTTCTAGCTAAAGTTGACTCTTCTTCAGTCCCTTTATCATCAATCTTAATTTTACTAAACAAGGAATCAATAGAAGAAACACCAATCACTTTAAGATCTTCATCATTTTTATGAAAGCAATCGCTAGAAAACGCTTTTTCTAAAAATTCTCTTTTTGCTCTAAGCATAGCGGTTCTTTTCTTACTTTCATCCATAGAAACATATAAAGCTTTAATTGATTCCTCAACCTTAGGCACAAAAATTTTCATCTTGAGATTTTCTACATCATGAGAAATTCTATCAATTCTTCTAGACATATCATCAATTTTACTCAACTTTTCTTGTATCATAGTATTAAAATTCTTTTGAGCATTGATAAATTCTTTAATATTATGCTCAAGATCAGAGGTGTTCCTATTATTATTATAAGAAGGATTACCATAGGAATTACCATAATTATTAGAGGAATTTCTCGGAAAAGGTCTAGGATTAAAATTACCTCTATAAGCATTGTTATTAAAATTGTTTCGCGAGACAAAGTTCACATCTACGGCATCACTATTTTGCTCAATCAAAGTAGACAAAGGCACATTATTAAGATCAACAGGAACATTTTTATTGGAAACCAACTTCATAAGAGCATCAACTTTTTCACTCAAAGAATTTATTTCTTCTACCGAATTAACCTTTTTACTAGTAGGAGCTCTTTCGGTATGCAATTGTGAATAATTTGCCATAATATTATCAAGCAATTTAGTAGCTTCACCCGAAGTAATCTCCATAAAAGTACCACCCGCGGCGGAATCTAAAAGATTTCTAGAAATAAAATTCAATCCCGCATAAAAAATTTGTATGATCATCCAAAGATTTAAACAATGAGTAGGACAATTTTTTAGCATCAATTTCATTCTTTCCCAAGATTGCGCAACATGTTCATGCTCAAGTTGCTTAAATTTCATGATTTGCGTCCTAAGGGAAATATCTTTTGCGGGAGGAAAATACTTAGTAATAAAAGCATCTTTGCACTTATCCCAAGAATTGATACTATTGCGAGGCAAAGAAGAAAACTAAATTTTTGCATGATCTTGCAAAGAAAACGGGAATAATTTCAACTTCACAATATCATTGTCCACATCTTTTTTATTTTGCATATCGCATAATTCCACGAATATGTTAAGATGGGACGTGGCATCCTCACTAGGAGAACTGGAAAATTGATATTTCATAACAAGATTCAGCAAAGCGGCATTAATATCACAAGACTCCGCACTAGTGGCGGGAGGAGCAATCGGAGTGCTAATAAAATCATTGTTGTTGGTGTTAGAGAAATCACACAACTTGGTGTTCTCTTGAGTCATCGTGACTACGCAACAAGATTGCACTCAAAAACTGATCTGACAAGAAAACGGCGAATGAAAAAGAGGGCGAATAAAACGGCAAATTTTTGTGAAGTGGGGGAGATGAAAAGGAGAGGAAAATGGCAAATAATGTAAATTGCAAGGAGATAATATTTGTGATTAGGAACCTGGTAGATGTTGATGATGTCTCCCCGGCAACGGCGCCAGAAATTCCTTTTGATGTCGCTTGAACTACGTCCGTATTTCCCCAAAGAGGAAGGGATGATGCAGCACAGCTACGGTAGGTATTTCCCTCAGTGATGAGACCAAGGTTATAGAACCAGTAGGAGAACCACGCAACACTACGTGAACGGTACCTGCACATAAAGAAAAAATACTTGCAACCCGACGTGTTAAAGGGGTTGTCAATCCCTTTCGGGTAACGGTGCCAGAAATTGTCACGTGGACAGGAGAATAATGTGATAGATTGGATAAATAGATCTCGCGGGAACGCAATATAAAATAAATAACAAAAAATTGCAGCAAGATATTTTTGGGTTTTTGGATTAATAGATCTGAAAATAAAAGTTGCAAATAAATAAAAAGGCAAATAGCAATATAGATCTGAAAGTATATGATGGAGAAATAGACCCGGGGCCGTAAATTTCACTAGTGGCTTCTCTAGAGAAAAATAGCATACGGTGGGTAAACAAATTACTGTTGGGCAATTGATAGAACTTCAAATAATTATGACGATATCCAGGCAATGATCATTATATAGGCATCACATCCAAGATTAGTAGACCGACTCCTGCCTGCATCTACTACTATTACTCCACACATCAACCGCTATCCAGCATGCATCTAGTGTATTAAGTTCATGGAGAAACGGAGTAATGCAATAAGAACGATGACATGATGTAGACAAGATCTATTCAGGTAGAAATAGAGCCCATCTTGTTATCTTTAATAGCAACGATACATACGTGTCATTTCCCCTTCTGTCACTGGGATTGAGCACCGTAAGATCGAACCCATCACAAAGCACCTCTTCCCATGGCAAGAAAATCAATCTAGTCGGCCTAACTAAACCAAAGATTCGAAGAAGAAATACGAGGCTATAAGTAATCATGCATATAAGAGATCAAAACACTCAAATAACTTTCATGGATAAAAACATAGATCTGATCATAAACTCAAAGTTCATCGGATCCCAACAAACACACCGCAAAAAGAGTTACATCAAATAGATCTCCAAGAGACCATTGTATTGAGAATCAAAAGAGAGAGAAGAAGCCATCTAGCTACTAACTATGGACCCGTAGGTCTACAATGAACTACTCACGCATCATCGAAGAGGCACCAATGAGGATGATGAACCTCTCTGTGATGGTGTCTAGATTGGATCTATGGTTTCTGGAACTTGCGGCGGCTGGAATTGTTTTTCGTCGACTCCCCTAGGGTTTTTGGACGTCCAGGGTATTTATAGAGCAAAGAGGCGGTGCGGGAGGCGGCCGAGGTGGGCACAACCCACCTGGGCGCGCCTGGGCCCCCAGGCATGCCCTGGTGGGTTGTGCTCCCCTCGGAGCCCACGCTGGTACTTCTTTGGCCCAACAAGTGTCTTCTGGTCCAGAAAAAATCACCAAAAAGTTTTGCTTTGTTTGGACTCCGTTTGGTATTGATTTTCTGTGAAGTAAAAAACAAGCAAAAAACAGCAACTGGCACTGGGCACTATGTCAATAGGTTAGTCCCAAAAAATGATATAAAGTTGCTATAAAATGATTGTCAAACATCCAAGAATGATAATATAACAGCATGGAACAATAAAAAATTATAGATACATTGGAGACGTATCACATGTATATAGGCATCACGTCCAAGATTAGTAGACCGACTCCTGCCTGCATCTACTACTATTACTCCACACATCAACCGCTATCCAGCATGCATCTAGTGTATTAAGTTCATGAAGAAACGGAGTAATGCAATAAGAATGATGACATGATGTAGACAAGATCTATTCATGTAGGAATAGACCCCATCTTTTTATCCTTAACAGCAACGATACATGCGTGCCTCGCTACCCCTTCTGTCACTGGGTGAGGACACTGCAAGATCGAACCCATCACAAAGCACCTCTTCCCATTGCAAGAAAAATCAATCTAGTTGGCCTAACTAAACCAAAGATTCGGAGAAGAAATACGAGGCTATAATAATCATGCATATAAGAGATCAAAGAAGACTCAAATAATATTCATAGATAGATTTGATCATAAACTCGCAATTCATCGGATCCCAACAAACACACCGCAAAAAGTCATTACATCAAATAGATCTCCAAGAACATCGAGGAGAGCATTGTATTGAGAATCAAAAAGAGAGAAGAAGCCATCTAGCTACTGCCTACGGACCCGTAGGTCTGTGGTAAACTACTCACGCATCATCGTAGGAGCACCAATGAGGATGATGCACACCTTCGTGATCGTGTTCCCCTCCGGCAAGGTGCCGAAAAAGGGCTCTAGATTGGATCTCGTGGTTCTGGAACTTGCGGCGGCTGGAATTATGTTTCGTCGACTCCCCTAAGGTTTCTGGAAAATTTGGGAATTTATAGAGCTGAGAGTTGGTGGAAAGGACTCCCGGGGGCTCCACCACCCACCTGGGCGCGCTAGGGGCCTCTGACGCGCCCTGGTGGGTTGTGGGCCCCACGGGCCTCCCCTCTGGCACTTCCTTGGCTCCCAAGTTGTCTTCTAGGCAGAAAAAATTCTCTAAAAAGTTTCGTGGCATTTGGACTTCGTTTGGTACTGATATTTTGTGAAGTAAAAAACAAGCAAAAATAGCAACTGACATTGGGCACTATGTCAATAGGTTATTCCCAAAAAATGACATTAAGTTGCTATAAAATGAACGTAAAACATCCAAGAATGATAATATAACAGCATGGAACAATCAAACATTATAGATACGTTGGAGACGTATCACTCCCAAAAAATGATATAAAGTTGCTAGTAAATGAATATAAAACATCCAAGATTGACAATATAACAACATGAAAAAATCAAAAATTATAGATACGTTGGAGACGTATCAGGTACGACCACCGGTACAAGCAGGCACGCTCGTACTATGCACCGTCTTACGCTTTGTTTGCTCTGATTAACTCTCTCCTAAAAGGAAAGTTGTTTCAAATGACTTCATTTGCTGGGATATGATTGGTTTCCTTCCAAATATGTTTATTCCTGCACATCAATAGTATAAACAGATTTTCTTCTTTCTCAAAAATTAGCGTTAGAAAGATGCGAGAAATATTGAAAAACCTTTGAAAACCACACCAAAATTGTGACAGCCCAAGACCAAAGGCCTCCACTATTTTTTATGTATTATTTGACTCGCATGCTTAAGTGGTGTTTGTTTTATTTTGTTTTGCATCATGCATCATCTCCACTCTTGTTGTGATTGTTTCCTTTCAAGAAAATTCATGTGTGTTGCAACTTCTTCTCCCTCCTAGATCCTTTCATTTTCCTTTTGCTCAAATCCCATTAAGCTTCAACCAAGTTTCCATTTTTCCTAAGCCAACTTCAACTTCTTTAATCCATTTCATTTTCAAGTGACATATTTCACTTCTTATTTTAATGTCCAACTTCTGCCCATAAATCATATTGAATATGTGGGTTCACCATTTAAAATCTACGCCCATTTGAAGCACATTTAAATGGGTTTCAAAATTCCAGCAATTTGCATTATATTCAAACTTGCTCCATTTTTATCTTCCAAAAATTCCCCAACCATTTTATGAAATTTCCCATATTTTCCTGAGTCCAGGAAAATATCTATCCTTGGTAAATTCCCTATCTACCTTTGAACACCTTTCCCTCGAAGTTCTATTTCAAAGAAAATGGAAAAAGGAAAAAAATTTGGAGAGAGAGAGAGAAACCAAGCCAAGCCTAGCCGCACAGCCCACCTACCCCCTCCTTTCCATTCTTTTCTCACCGCTCGGCCACCACACCCTTGCAGCAACTCGACCACATGTCCCTATGGGTCACACCCTTCAGCACCGTGCACAACACCCCCGCACCCACCTTTTCGTCCTCCTCCTGCTCGCCATCGCCAGAGCACGGCAACGAGGCCACGCCCACACCTCACGCACCTGGCTCCTCCAATAGCCACCCGAGGTCATGGTGACCCTATCCTCCCACCTCTCCTTTCCCTTGGCCCAAGCTAGCCCCACTTTTCCCTCCTGATCAAGATCTGGAGAGAGCTGAGCAGTAGCCGGACCACAAGCTCGATGCCAGCATGATCACTGACGTCCTCTACCTCCACCCCTATGTCTAGGAGCTTCGCCGAGTCCCTTTGCCGAGCATGATGGAATGGGGGGGTAGATTCCCGTTAGCAAAACACGAGGGGTCGACGATGACAGGGACAAAGAAATCCAGTCGCGCATGTTCTGGCCAAAACTCAGAGCTTGCAACACCTCAAGCAGGTACAACCAATTGACCGAGTCGAAAGCCTTAGATATATCGAGTTTTAAGAAGATCTTGGGGTTCTTCTTTGTGTGCAAAGCTTTGATCAGATTCTAGACATGAAGGAAATTACCGTGAATGCATCATTTCTAGATGAAGGCACTCTATCTCTTTGATACGATGTTGCCAAGCACAAACGCGACTCTTGGCAAGGAGCTTGAAGATGCCATGGATCAGGCTCATCGACCAGTAGTCACCCACATTTTGCGCATCAACGGACTTAGGGGGCAAGTCAATGTTGGCGGAATTGGTGAGGTTTGCATAGTTGCCATTCATGCTAGCAAGGTATCGAATGGTGGCGGTGACATCATCCTTGATAATTTCACGGGAAGACTTGAAAAAAGCTCCGGTGAAGCCGGACTGGGCGCCTTGACATTGGGTAACAAAAACACCACTTCTTTTATCTCTAGCTCATTGAAGGGCCCATCTTGTTCATGATTTGTTTCCATCGGAATGTTTATGATGACAAGCAAATGATAAGTAGTGTAGAGTAGAATAAAATGGACTTGTACATTGTTGGAAATATGAGCAATTTACCATATGATTTTATTGACATAAATAGTAGATAAAACATGACTATTATAGTAGAGATGAAACAAGTCATGAAATCTAGCAGAGTGAAGGCAAATATCATCTGTACATGTGATCTAGAACAAAACATATGTAGAACAGAGGGTAGAACAAGAAAGGCTAGAGGAACAAACTATAGCATGATCTTAAACAGAGAGAACACGAAGACATACGGAGCAGCAGCAGAAGCACCGGTCTTGGGGTCGGTGTCCTCGCCAGCCATGTCATCGAACAGGTTGTCAACGTCGGGGAAGAAGTCATCGTTGGGGAAGAGGTCGTCGATGTACGGAGCGTCCATGATGAACCGGTCAGTAGTCGCGCAGAGCGCTCCCCAAAAACCTTATCACCCTTCTCCCGTACAGGACTCAAAGAGGTGGGGTTTCAGAGGCCTACTGTCCCGACCTGCAGTGCACGCCGCAAGCCGGGATGGGGAAGATCGTAGCAGTAGCTTAGTGCCGAGGAACTCAGTGGCGAGAGGAAGACGATGTTCTGATGTGTCTCTCTGGAGAGGAACGACCTCTCTTTTATAGGCACAAAAGAAGTAGGCGAACGGGTAGCGGCGGGAGGTGAAACAAAGAGAGGGGGATGCGCTGTTCGCATTCAATTTCCACTATAGCAAAATCTTTTCAACTTTCGTGTGACCTTTCGTATACCCGTCATGCGTGGCAAAAATTTAGACATCGACTCGGCTCATTCCGGCAACCCGCGGCGCGTCGTGGCGAGGCGGGCGGCGGAGGAGGAGTGCGCATGAATGTCCCTCTTGTTCTCATGCTCATACATGTGGGGAAACAACCTCCCTTATAAGGAGGTCCAAGTCCCACCAAACTAGCAATGTGGGACTAAACTTTAGTTCCACCCCTTGCCTTGCACGAATGGGCTGCGTGGGCCTCTAGGATTTATTATGAATTCTAAAAACTGCTATTGGGTTGGCCCATAATAGACTAAATTCCAACAATCCCCCACCAGATCCTAGAGGCACACAAAATTTGCCTTTGGTTCCAAAATATTGTTTATATACTGGTACTGCAGTGGAGACTGTTAAGTTGAACTTCCACCTAGAACTCTATGCTACACTAGTAAGCAACTTGAATAGTGGACTGGGCCTTGAACTGCAAGTTTCCTGTGAATCTAGCTTCACACAAAGCCTTCACCGATACTAGGCTACCTTGGGTCTTCCCCGCAGGCGGAGCCTATGTGTCATACTCCGAGACCTTTCATGAGTTTACTAGAGAGCACCCTACTCTCATAGATTGCAACGTTTAACAATCAGACTCAAATAGGTGTGTTCTTCAAAAGATGTTCTGTAGGACAACATCTCTGCTTAAATGAGCCACTTAGAACACATTAAGATATACATCAACCTGCCATGCAGATTAGGAGAGTATTGCATCTTTATGTAGTGGTATTGTGAATAGTAAGGATACTGTCCTCTCAGTTGACCAACAGCTTATCTGTTGGGGAACATTGCATGGAAAACAAAAAAATTCTACACATACGCAAGATCTATCCATGGAGATGTATAACTACGAGGGGGGAGATCATCTACACACCCTTGTAGATCGCTAAGCGGAAGCGTTTATCAACGCGGTTGATGTAGTCGTACACCTTCACGATCCGTCCCGATCAAGTACCAAACGTACGGCACCTTCGTGTTCAGCACACGTTCAGCTCGATGACGTCCTCGCCTTCTCGATCCAGCAAGAGAGGCAAAGTAGTAGATGAGTTCCGGCAGCACGACGGTGTGGTGACGGTGGTGGTGAAACTATTCCGCAGGGCTTTGCCAAGCACAACGGATGTGGATGGAGAAGGAACTAGAACTAGAGGGAGAGGGGGCGCTGGAACACGGCTTGGTGAATCGTGGTGTCCCCCAGGGGCTAGCCCTGCTCCTCTATTTATATGTTGAGCCATGGGGTTGTTTCTTGGAGAAAAAGCCTCCTCAAAGTCGGTTTGGAACACAAGGAAGACTCCTTCTCGGTTTCTAGTACTAGACGCCACGGTCCTCGGCATCTGGCCCAGACGCCATGGGCCTCGGTGTCTGGACCAGGGCCAGACGGCAGGGTCCCTGGCGTCTGGTCCCTGACCTCTGAAAAACTTCCTTTTGCACCGACTTAAAGCCCCGTGGGCCTTACCCCTTGGCACAACCATATCATCCTATATATCAATCTTTACCTGCGGACCATTCCGGAGCTCCTCAACATGTCCGTGATCTCATTTGGGACTCCGAACAATATTCGGTCACCAACATACATAACTCATATAATACTATATATATCGTCAACGAACGTTAAGCGTGCGGACCCTACGGGTTCGAGAATGATGTAGACATGACCAAGACGCTTCTTCGGTCAATAACCAATAGCGGGACCTGGATGCCCATATTGGTTCCTACATATTTGATGTTTGCTTGAACTACGTCGGTATTTCCCCAAAGAGGAAGGGATGATGCAGCACAACAACGGTAGGTATTTCCCTCAGTGATGAGACCAAGGTTATCGAACTAGTAGGAGAACCAAGCAACACTACGTAAACAGCACCTGCACACAAAGACCAAGTACTTGCAACCCGACGTGTTAAAGGGGTTGTCAATCTCTTTCGGGTAACGGCGCCAGAAATTGGCAAACGGATGTGAGGTAAATTGTAGTAGATTGGATAAATAGATCGCGAATAAAATAACGTGAAGCAAAATATTTTTGGGTTTTTAGAAATATAGATCTGAAAATAAAAGTGGCAAATAAATAAAAAGGCAAATAGCAATATAGATCTGAAAGTATATGACGAGAAAATAGACCCGGGGGCCGTAGATTTCACTAGTGGCTTCTCTCGAGAAAAATAGCATACGGTGGGTAAACAAATTACTGTTGGGCAATTGATAGAACTTCAAATAATTATGATGATATCCAGGCAATGATCATTATATAGGCATCACGTCCAAGATTAGTAGACCGACTCCTGCCTGCATCTACTACTATTACTCCACACATCGACCGCTATCCAGCATGCATCTAGTGTATTAAGTTCATGGAGAAACGGAGTAATGCAATAAGAACGATGACATGATGTAGACAAGATCTATTTATGTAGAAATAGACCCCATCTTGTTATCCTTAGTAGCAACGATACATACGTGTCGGTTCCCCTTCTATCACTGGGATCAAGCACCGTAAGATCGAACCCATCACAAAGCACCTTTTCCCATGGCAAGAAAAATTGATCTAGTTGGCCTAACTAAACTAAAGATTCAAAGAAGAAATACGAGGCTATAAGTAATCATGCATATAAGAGATCAAAAGACTCAAATAACTTTCATGGATAAAAACATAGATCTGATCATAAACTCAAAGTTCATCGGATCCCAACAAACACACCGCAAAAAGAGTTACATCAAATAGATCTCCAAGAGACCATTGTATTGAGAATTAAAAGAGAGAGAGAGGAAGCCATCTAGCTACTAACTACGTACCCATAGGTCTACAATGAACTACTCACGCATCATCGGAGAGGCAGCAATGAGGATGATGAACCCCTCCGTGATGGTGTTTAGATTGGATCTGTGGTTTCTGGAACTTGCGGCGGCTGGAATTGATTTTCGTTGACTCCCCTAGGGTTTCTGGAATATTGGGGTATTTATAGAGCAAAGAGGCGGTGCGGGAGGTGGCCGAGGTGACAACAACCCACCTGGGCGCGCCTGGGCCCCCAGGCGCGCCCTGGTGGGTTGTGCTCCCCTCGGAGCCCACCTCAGGTACTTTCTTGGCCCAACTTGTGTCTTCTGGTCCAGAAAAAATCACCAAAAAGTTTTGCTGCGTTTGGACTCCATTTGGTATTGATTTCCTATGAAGTAAAAAACAAGCAAAAAACAGCAACTGGCACTGGGCACTATGTCAATAGGTTAGTCCCAAAAAATGATATAAAGTTGCTATAAAATGATTGTAAAACATCCAAGAATGATAATATAACAGCATGGAACAATCAAAAATTATAGATACGTTGGAGACGTATCAATATTCTACGAAGATCTTTATCGGTCGAACCTTTATGACAACATACGTAGTTCCCTTTGTCTGTCGGTATGTTACTTGCCCGAGATTCGATCGACGGTATCCTCATAACTAGTTCAATCTCATTACCGGCAAGTCTCTTTACTCGTTCCGTAATACATCATCTTGCAACTAACTCCTTAGTCACTTTGCTTGCAAGCTCTTTGTGATGATGTATTACCGAGAGGGCCCAGAGATACCTCTCCGTCATACGGAGTGACAATTCCCAATCTCGATTCACGCCAACTCAACAGACACCTTCGAAGATACCTGTAGAGCATTTTTATGATCACCCAGTAATGTTGTGACGTTTGATAGCACACAAGGTATTCCTCCGGAGTCCGGGAGTTGCATGATCTCATGGTCGAAGGAATATGTATTTGACATTAAGAAAGCAGTAGCAATAAACTGAACGATTATATGCTAAGCTAACGGATGGGTCTTGTCCGTCACATCATTCTCCCAATTATGTGTAACGCGTGGATAATTATGCTACAGTAATCCCATGCTAATGATGCCACATCACCGCGATTACTGTTGTTAACCTCGCGATGATACAATCACGTTCGAATTCTAAATTCAAAGTTAAGTCAAACGGCAAAAGTTTTCAAACATTCAAACTAAGATGTTCTGGGTGTGGCAAATAAATCGTAAGTAATATTGGTGGAGAAATCATCTTTTTTATAAAAGATTTAAATGCTCAAAATAAATTAAAAATAGTAAAAGGAAATTAAACAAAATACAAAAGTAAATAAAAGAAAAACAGAAAAGGGGAGAGGCCCGCCCCTCACTGGGCCTTGGCCCAGGTAACCCCCAGGCCGGCCCACACGCCCCCCCCCTCACCCCCCTGCTTAACCACCACCCCAACTGAACCCTAGCCTACCCCGATCCACTTTCCCCCACTCCCCTCGATCTCCCCCACTCGCCCCACGTAGTTCGCTCTCCTCCCTCGATCCAGATCGGGGGCTCGACCCCACGGCGCTTCTGCCGCCGCCCGCCGCCCGGAGACCCCCCTGCCGGACGCCTCCCCTCCTCCCCGAAGCCCCCTCGCGGCGATGCCCCAGTCGCCGCTGCCTCGACCTCGACGCCAATCGCCCGGCGCCTTCCGTCGCCCCTCGTCGGACACCTTCGTCGGACACGCCGCCTCACCTCTCCCTCGCCGGATGCCATCGAGCCTCACTGCCCTCTTCCCATGACGCCGGTGAGGGCCATGCCCTTCCCTCTCTCCCCGTCCCCGTCAGCGGTCACCACGCGCGCTCCCTTGCCGCCCCGTGCTCGCCTCGCAGTGCCTCGGCGCGCGCTCGCCCACGTGCGGCCGCTCCTCGCCGTAGCCGCCGTCCCGTGTCCCGCGAGCTCTGGCCGAGCTAGCGTCGCCTGCCCCGCGCCGCCCCGTCCCCTCCTCCCCGCTGCGTCTGCTCCAGCTAGCCGTGCTGTGCCCGGAGGCCTCCCCCGCATCCCCCCACGCTCGGCGCCCGCATGCCCCCAGCGCGCGGTAGCCCGCCCCGGTTGGCCTTAGGCCTATGATAGCCGGGCCAAGCCCCTTTTTTTAGAACGAAATGAAAAAAAGATAAATAATAGTAAAATATAATTAAAATAAATAATTTATTAATTAATTAAATGAATTAATTGACTTAATTAATCCGGTTAATTAACCTGCTAATTACATGTTAGTTAAACTGAGACAATGACAAGCGGGCCCACATGCCAGGGTTGACCTGGTCAACCTGTGGACCTGCTGACATCATGTTGATGCCATGCTGACACAGTAATTGCTTTTATCTAATTAATTTAATTCTGTTAATTCCGGAATGTTATTAAAACTTTGAAAATTAATAGAAAAATATTCGTAACTCGGATGAAAAAGTTTTATATATGAAAGTTACTCAGAAAAACGTGATGAATCGGAATACGCTCTCTGTTCATCTGTCACGTGCCCCTAGCATAGAGAACATGCAACCGTCCCCCTCCGTTTCATCTGTCCGAAAATGGACACTTTGGGAAAACTTTTTCGGATGTTTCCCCATCGCCGGTATCGTGTAACACCGCGTTAGAACACCTCTAGATCTGCCTGTTGTCATGTCATGCATCTGTTTGCTCTGTATTTACTGTTTCTTCCGCCTCTTCTCTTCGGTAGACTCCGAGACCACTGTCGATGCCACTGTGATCGTCTACGTCACCGACGACCCTACTTCCCTTTTCAACAGAGCTTCCAGGCAAGCAAACCCCCATTGATCATTCCGATATCGCCCAGTTCTTTCTCTCTCATACTTGCATTAGATTTTGCTACTGTACTTGATTGATCCTATCTGATGCTTAGCCTGCTTTTGTAACCTGCTGTTGTACCTTACCTACTTATCCTAAACTGCTTATCATAGGTTGGATAGTGATCCATCAGTGACCCCCACCTTGTCCTTGTTACCCCTGCTTCATCATCGACGACTCGATCAACGTGATCGACGACCAAAGCCCAACACCTCACATCACATCACGCCCCTTTTGTTGCTCGACTCTGCAAAGCTACTATCGAGTGCCGAGGGTGATACCTCGTAACACACTCCTGATGATAACTCCGTAGTGTAGCTGTTCGGTCATGGTCAACGAGGGTGATTCCTCCTTCACCACTCCCAATATGACTCTGTTGTGCAACACTTCAAGTGTGAACCTCGAGGGTGATTCCTCCTAAATTCACCTTGACGATTACATCAAGTGGATTCCATCGAGGGTGATTCCTCGGATTCCCCCTTGATGTTATGGACACACAGTTACCTGGACTTTACTTGAGACCATTGTTGAAGTTGGGTCGGCTCTAAGGGGTACCCGCAAGTTGATGTGAAAGTCGGGCGGGCCCAGAGAGCACCCGCGAGATAATTACGAGGCACGGCCGGGCAGGCAGGCCGCCCCCGAGTGGGTTGGGCTAGCCCTTGCCGTATTTCCTCAAGACAGGGTGACGGGGTCACATGATCGTGAGTCTCTGCTCGTCTCCGCGAGCTCCTAATACACTAAGGGTTTGGGTATTTGATCTGAGTTGGCCACTGGGCTTTACGCACTAACCACCATGCGGGAACAGTTATGGGCACTCGGCGTCGTAGTATCAGCCGAAGCTTTGTCAGACATCTAGTTCAGCATTATGGTACGGTCAGATCGTGCCATCCACTACATGGGTGGTCCTGGTATCCACCCTGCACACAACGACCCGGAGTGCAACTGGCGATGGGCCCAAGACCCCGGAGTGCTTAGGATGTAGGCCGGCGGGGACCTCACTGCTGAGCCTAGGTAGGGCTGTGACGTGTTGATTTTCCGAGGCCGGGCATTGACCCAGTAAAGTGTGTCCGGCCAGAGTAACCAAGCGTGTTGGGTAATGTGGTGCACCCCTACACGGAAGATTATCTATTCGAATAGCCGTATCCACGGTAATGGACGCTCGGAGTTGTATCCCGATCTATTACAACTAGAACTGGTTACTTGAGACATGAGATGGATATGTTGGTTCCGGGATTGCTTTCTCGCAGGGAGTCGTGGAAGGATCTCTGGGCATTAATGCTACAACATGTTTGTTAATTATAAAATGCTATTCTTTACTCTTCTGAATGCTGCAAGATGCTTGAAGATGCTAGTCTTCGATAGGCTAGGCCTTCCCCTCTATTCTGGCATTCTGTAGTTCAGTCCACAGATACATCTCTTCCTTTGATACCAATGCATACTTAGTATAGATCTGATGCTTGCGAGTACTTTGGATGAGTACTCATGGTTGCTTTGCTACCCCTTTTCCCCCTTCTTTCTTCTTTCCGGTTGTTGCAACCAGATGGTGGACCCCAGGAGCCAGATGCCACCCCATCGACTACTGCTACGTGGAGACCGCCGACGGCCAGGAGTAGCTAGGAGGTCCCAGGCAGGAGGCCTTGCCTCTTCGATCGTTGTTGCTTTTGTGTTTGCCTTCTTAAAGCAGTCTTGTTTAACATTATGTTTGTACTCAGATATTGTTGCTTCCGCTGACGCTTGTGTATTCAAGCTTATGAATCCGAGCCCTCGAGGCCCCTGGCTTATAATATGAAGCTTGTATTATTTTAATTTGTGTCTAGATTTGTGTTGTGATATCTTCCCATGAGTCCCTGATCTTGATCGTACATATTTGCGTGTATGATTAGTGTACGATTGAATCGGGGGCGTCACAAGTTGGTATCAGAGCCGACTGCCTGTAGGAACCCCCTTACCAACTCCTTGGCCGAAGTTGAGTCTAGTCTTTGAAAACTGTTTTACTAACATGGCTGTGTGGCTTACGGGGCCACGTCGCCAATTGGGTGGTATTAGGATCTTTTATTCCTCGTCCTTACTCTAGGACTCTGATCTCTCTTCTATTCGGGTTAAATGATTTTGCTAAATCTAACATTAGGATCTCATGATCACATCCACCTGGAGAATTGTATTACGCCTTTCTTGAATTGAGGGCTAGGATCTGCTTCACATTGTTCACGGGCCGTAGGATCCTTTTATCGAGGGCACCCTGCATCGTCCCCTGTAGATTTCTCGCTCTAGTGGTTTTCTCCGATGTTGATATAGCCTTTGCTATGTCCCGTTGTTGTATCCCTCCATCGCGTGCATGCGTGCCGCCTAGTATGTATAGGATGATTCTCTTGTCCGAACTCATACTAACAACGTGTAATTGGCTCTGTATATGTATCTGTGTGTCTTTAATGACTACTGTTTTGTACATACTACGCCTTTTCTCATTGTTCAAGTTACATCATGAATGACTCCATACACTGCTCCACCCCTTGTTAAACTGCTCCCTGATGTTTTTAGCAGGATGGCTGACGATCCTCCACCTCCACCTTATATTGCCACAATGATGTAGCAGTTTGAGCTAAATCATCAGTTTATGACTGGAGTAATGGCCCATTTTCCAAACTAGAATGCTCATCAACAGCCTGCCCCAATAACACTGCAAGAATTCATGCGCCTTAACCCGTCCATTTTCCGCAACTCCACCAATCCTATGGATGCTGATGATTGGCTTCGTGACATCCTATCTGAGATGGAGTCAGCTAATGTTGCCCCCGCCAGTTACGTCACCTTTGCGACATTCCACTTGAAGGGTCGAGCTGCTCAATGGTGGGAAAGCCACAAGGGTATGTTGTCTACGGAAACTGTAACCACTTGGCAGGAATTTCAGTTAGCCTTCCGTGCACAACACATTCCTCAAGGTCTGATGGACCAGCAGAAGAAGGAGTTCCACAAACTCTCTCAGGGCACCATGAATGTGGATGAATATCAGAGGAAATTCCATGAATTATCCCGCTATGCTGCGGATGATGTCTGCACTGACACTCGCAAGCAGGAGAAATTTTGTGAAGGACTGCGTCCCGATATAAAGCTCGCACTTGTTGCTCATGAATGCGCAAACTTTGTGACGCTTGTCAGCCAAGCTTTTCGAACTGAAACTGGTCTTACTGAGTACCAGGAGTCGCTCAAGCATACTCGAGATGTTGGCCCATCCTCAAGTCAGCCTGCTCAAAAATGTCGAGTCTGGATCCCACACAATGTTCATCACCGACCTGCTCCAACACCAAGGCCGTCTATGTTGCACCTCGTCTGCCTCCGCCGCCGAGACAGAAAACGATTTAGGGTGGAGAGTCCAATACTATAGCTCCTCCCCATGATGATGGCTTATGCCACAAGTGTGGACAGTCAGGACACCTTACCCTCGATTGTCACCAGGGTCAGTCACGGGATGCACCACGTCCTCCTGTTGACCGTAAGAAGGGTTATTGAAATCGTCGATTTAGAAACCGTAATATCTTACCGGTTGTTGTTGTACTTGGCAATGCCAATCATGTTGATGCTGAAAAGGCTCAGAAGGAACCGACTATCATGCTGGGAACTCTCTCTGTTAATTTAGTACCAGCCTCTGTTCTCTTTGATTCAGGAGCATCGCATGCCTTTGTGTCCCAACAATTTGCTCAGTCACATGAGTTATACATGGAAAAATTACCCACTCCTCTAATGGTTCAATCCCCCAGATCCAAGTGGCAAACCACAATGGTAAGCCCTCACAACCACATCGAGATTGGAGGTCCACTCTTTCCGGCTTCTCTCATTATGCTTGGACCTTCCAACATAGACATCATTCTTGGTATGGATTGGTTGACAGCCCATAATGCTAAGATCGACTGTGCCACCAAGACAGTCCAGCTCACTCACCCGTCTGGCCAGTTGATCAACTACTCAACTCAGATGATCCAGGATGCCGAGAACCAGATATATGTTCTGAATGCATTGAATGCTTCACCTCTTGAGGGAATAGAGAACATTCCTGTCATTCGTGATTTCGAAGATATCTTTCCAGAAGAACTTCCAGGGATACCCCCTGCTAGAGCTGTCGAATTCGTCATAGACTTGAAGCCGGGCACTACTGCTATTGCCAAATGGCCATACAAGATGCCGCCACATGAACTCCTTGAGCTTAAGGAGGAAATCGACACTTCACTTCGTCAGGGTTTTATCCGTCCAAGTTCCTATGCTTGGGGAGCACCTTCTCTCTTTGTCAAGAAGAAGGATGGAACTAATCGTTTGGTCCAAGATTACCGACCTATCAACCAGACAACAATTCAGAATAAGTATCCGCTTCCCAGAATCAACGATCTGTATGATCAACTTGCTAGTTCCTCAGTATTCTCTAAACTTGATTTGAGGTTGGGTTACCACCAGACCCATGTTCATGGAGAGGATATTCCCAAGACTGCCTTCGTTACTCGCTATGGTTCATACGAATACACCATCATGTCATTCGGCTTAACCAATGCTCCAGCTACATTCTCTCGTCTGATGAACTATATATTCATAGAATACCTCGACAAGTTCGTCGTGGTTTATCTGGATGATATCCTTGTATACTCCAAGAACAAAGAAGAACATGCTGAACATCTTCAACTTGTTCTGGAAAAACTTCGAGAGCATCAGCTATACGCTAAGTATTCCAAGTGTGAATTCTGGTTACCCGAAGTGACCTACCTTGGTCATGTAATCTCCAAGGATGGTATTGCCGTCAACCCCGAGCGAGTTCAGGCTATTCTCGATTGGACTCCTTCGAAGAATGTCAAACAAGTCAGAAGTTTTCTCGGACTCGCCAGCTATTGCCGTCGATTTGTTAAGAACTTCTCCAAGATCGCCAAGCCCCTGACTGGTCTGCTTCACAAGGGCGTCAAGTTTGAATGGACAGAAAAGTGTCAGGAAAGTTTCCAAGTACTCAAGGACAAGCTGACTTCTGCCCCAGTGCTTGCTCCTCCCGATACTAAGAAGGATTTCGTCATTTACTATGATGCTTCACGACAAGGATTAGGATGTGTCCTAATGCAAGAGCGCAGAGTGATTGCTTATGCCTCTCGTCAGTTGCGCCCTCACGAAGAGAACTACCCAGTTCATGACCTCAAGCTTGTTGCTGTCATATATGCACTGAAACAGTGGAGACATTACTTTCTTGGTAATCGTTGCGAGATATTCACCGACCACCAAAGCTTGAAGTATCTGTTTACTCAGCCAGATTTGAACCTCCGTCAGCAGAGATGGATGGAGACCATAGCAGATTTTGACTTGGGTATTTCCTATACACCAGGCAAGGCTAATGTAATGGCTGATGCCTTGAGCCGCAAGTCTTATTGCAACCACCTCCAGGTTCGCAAGGTTCAGCCCTCGCTTGTTAAAGAATTCAGAAAGCTGAACCTCCATATTGTTCCTCCGGGTGCACTCGCTCCCCCTCCTAAGGAGTTCCGCAAGATGAACCTCCGTGTTGTTTCCCAGGGTTCCCTCAATACCCTGGCAGTCGAACCAGATCTCGTGGGCAGCATCAAGAGACTGCAGAAGTATGACTCTCAAGTTGAGAAGATTAAGCGCTACCTCGCAGAAGGAAGGCCCTCATTCCTCAGTGTTGAAGATGATGACACCTTGTTCTTTAAAGTTTGCCCAGTGATTCCTTCAAAAGACAACCGGCATATGACTCAGGAGGTTATGAAAGAAGCTCATGATACACCTTTGTCTATTCATCCCGGTAGTACCAAGATGTACCAAGATATTCGTCAGAGATTCTGGTGGTCAAATATGAAGCAAGACATTGCTCGTTATGTTGCTGAATGTGATGTTTGCTGTCGTATCAAAGCAGAACATCAAAGGCCTGCTGGAACTCTGCAACCTATCTCTATTCCTGAATGGAAATGGGACCATGTTGAAATGGACTTCGTCACTGGATTTCCCAAATCGCAGAAAGGTAATGATGATATTCTTGTCGTCATTGACCGGCTTTCCAAAGTTGCACATTTTCTGGACGTCAAAGAAACCATAACTGCTAGTCAGCTGGCAACCCTCTATATTTCTAGAATTATTTCACTTCACGGTATTCCGCAGGTTATCAGTTTAGACCGTGGCAGCCTATTCACTTCAAGGTTCTGGGCAAGTTTCCAAGAAGCTATGGGAACACATTTGTCATTCAGCACTGCCTTTCACCCTCAGTCGCAAGGGAAAGTTGAACGCGTCAACCAAGTTCTCGAAGACATGCTTCGAGCTTGCGTCATTTCGTTCGGCAAGAAATGGGAGGAATCTCTCCCGTATGCTGAGTTCTCCTACAACAATAGCTATCAAGCTAGTCTGAAGATGGCTCCCTTCGAAGTGTTATATGGACGAAAGTGCCAAACCCCTCTGAACTAGTCAGAAACTGGGGAACGTCCACTCTTAGGTCCAGATATTATCCAACACGCCGAAGAACAAGTCCAAGTCATTCGCGAGAATCTCAAGACTGCTCAGTCACGTCAGAAAAGTCAGTATGACCGTCATCACAAAGACATGGTCTATCAACCTGGCGAAAAGGCCTATCTTCGAGTCACACCAATGAAGGGTGCTCACCGCTTCGGTATCAAGGGCAAGCTAGCTCCTCGCTATATTGGTCCTTTCACTATTCTCGAAAGGCGTGGAAAAGTGGCATACCAGTTGGAACTACCGTCGAACCTTTCACAGGTTCACGATGTGTTCCACGTGTCACAACTCCGCCGCTGCTTCAAGGACCCAATCCGAGCAGTGGATCATCAAGTGCTCAAGTTGCAACAGGACCTCTCCTATAAAGAGCATCCGGTCCGCATTCTTGGCCAAGCTGAACGCCGCACACGTCATAAGGCGATCAAGTTCCTCAAGGTCCAGTGGTCGGATCACTGTGAAGATGAAGCCACTTGGGAACGTGAGGATCTCCTGCGTGATGAATACCCCGAACTGTTTCCTTCTACCTCCTAAATCTCGGGATGAGATTTCTTGTAGTGGAGGAGAATTGTAACGCCCGGATAATTATGCTACAGTAATCCCATGCTAATGATGCCATGTCACCGCGATTACTATTGTTAACCTCACGATGATACAATCACATTCGAATTCTAAATTCAAAGTTAAGTCAAACGGCAAAAGTTTTCAAACATTCAAACTAAGATGTTCTGGGTGTGGCAAATAAATCGTAAGTAATATTGGTGGAGAAATCATCTTTTTTATAAAAGGTTTAAATGCTCAAAATAAATTAAAAATAGTAAAAGGAAATTAAACAAAAGGCAAAAGTAAATAAAAGAAAAAGAGAAAAGGGGAGAGGCCCCCGACCCTCACTGGGCCTTGGCCCAGGTAACCCCCAGGCCGGCCCACACGGCCCCCCTCACCCCCCTGCGTAACCACCACCCCAACCGAATCCTAGCCTACCCCGATCAACTTCCCCCCCACTCCCCTCGATCTCCCCCACTCTCCCCACATTGTTCGCTCTTCCCCCTCGATCCAGATCGGGGGCTCGACCCCGCGGTGCTTCCGCCGCCGCCCACCGCCCGGAGATCCCCCCTGCCGGACGCCTCCGCCTCCTCCCCTAAGCCCAGTCGCCGTGATGTCCCAAGCGCCGCTGCCTCGACCCTGACGCCAATCGCCCGGCACCTTCCATCGCCCCTCGCCGGACGCCTTCGCCGGACACGCCGCCTCACCTCTCCCTCGCCGGACGACATCGAGCCTCGCCGCCCTCTTCCCATGACGCCAGTGAGGGCCACGCCCTCCTCTCTCTCCCCGTGCCCGTCAGCGGTCACCACGATCGCTCCCTTGCCGCCCGTGCTCGCCTCGCAGTGCCCCGGAGAGCGGTCGCCGCGCGCGGCCGCGCCCTCGCCGTGGTCGCCGTCCCTTGTCCCGCGAGATCCGGCCGAGCTCGCGTCGCCTGCCCCGCGCTGCCCCGTCCCCTCCTCCCCACCGCGTCTGCTCCGGCCAGCTGCGCTGCGGCCGCCGGCCTCCCCCGTGTCCGGGCGGGCTGTGATGTTGGCTTGAACTACGTCGGTATTTCCCCAAAGAGGAAGGGATGATGAAGCACAGCAAAGATAGGTATTTCCCTCAGTGATGAGACCAAGGTTATCGAACCAGTAGGGGAACCAAGCAACACTACGTAAACAGCACCTGCACACAAAGAACAAATACTTGCAACCCGACGTGTTAAAGCGGTTGTCAATCCCTTTCGGGTAATGGCGCCAGAAATTGGCAAACAGACGTGAGATAAATTGTAGTAGATTGGATAAATAGATCACGAATAAAATAAAGTGAAGCAAAATATTTTTGGGTTTTTAGAAATATAGATCTGAAAATAAAAGTGGCAAATAAATAAAAAGGCAAAGTTCATCGGATCCCAACAAACACACCGCAAAAAAGAGTTACATCAAATAGATCTCCAAGAGACCATTGTATTGAGAATCAAAAGAGAGAAAGGAAGCCATCTAGCTACTAACTATGGACCTGTAGGTCTACAATGGACTACTCACGCATCATCGGAGAGGCACCAATGAGGATGATGAACCCCTCCATGATGGTGTCCAGATTGGATCTGTGGTTTATGGAACTTGCGGCGGCTGGAATTGATTTTCGTCGACTTCCCTAGGGTTTCTGGAATATTGTGGTATTTATAGAGAAAAGAGGTGGTGCGGGAGGCCACCGAGGTGGGCACAACCCACCAGGGCGCGCCTGGGCCCAAGGAAGTACCAGAGGGGTGCCCCGAGGGGGGCACAACCCACCTGGGCGCGCCTGGAGGCCCAGGCGCGCCCAGGTGGGTTGTGCCCCCCTCGGAGCACCCCTCTGGTACTTCCTTGGCCCAACTTGTGTCTTCTGGTCCAGAAAAAATCACCAAATTTTTTTGCTGCGTTTGGACTCCATTTGGTATTGATTTCCTGCGAAGTAAAAAACAAGCAAAAAAGATCAACTAGCACTAGGCACTATGTCAATAGGTTAGTCCCAAAAAATGATATAAAGTTGCTATAAAATGATTGTAAAGCATCCAAGAATGATAATATAACAGCATGGAACAATAAAAAATTATAGATACGTTGGAGACGTATCAGCATCCCCAAGCTTAATTCATGCTCGTCCTCGAGTAGGTAAATGATAAAAACATAATTTTTGATGTGGAATGCTGCCTAACATGTTCATCTCATATTCTTTTCTTTGTAGCATGGACATTTGGACTTTTATATGATTCAAAGCAATAGTCTAGTTTTGACATGAAGATTTCAATACTCAAGCATATCAACAAGCAACCATGTCTTTCAAAATATCAACACTAAAGCAAGTTATCCCTAGCCCATTATGCTCAATCATTGATCCATTCATGAAACACACTCGCATATTAGCTACACCCAATGCTCAAGTACGATCATAGTGCCCCTTAGTTAGTGCTTTATAAGAGAAGATGGACACTCAAAATAAAAATTGCATAAAGTAAAAGAAAGGCCCTTCGCAGAGGGAAGTAGGGATTTGTAGAGGTGCCAGAGCTCAAAGCGAAAAAAGTAGAGATAAAACATTTTGGGTGGCATGCTTTTCCTGTCAACGAAAATGATCGAGTAGTTCCCAATACTTTCCATGCTAGATATATCATAGGCGGTTCCCAAACAGAAAATAAAGTTTATTCCTTTTTCCACCATTCTTTCACATTCCACGGCTAGCCGAATCCACGGGTGCCGTCCATACCAACACTTTCCATAGAATTTATTATTTGACAACATAAAGTAAATTCATTTTTCATTTTGGGACTGGGCATCCCTAATACCTTTGTTGTACTCTCGTGCAATGACAAGTGAATAAACACTCATCTTGAGAATAACACATCTAGCATGGAAATATATCAGCCACCCCCTACCGTTCATGAGCGGTACGAGCACACAAAAGAGAAATTTATTTTGAAATTAGAGATGGCACATACAAATTTACTTAGAACGGCACGAAAATACCGCATATAGGTAGGTATAGTGGACTCATCTGGCAAAACTGGCATAAGGATTTTGGATGCACAAATAGTGATCATACTTAGTGCAAATGAAGGCTAGCAAAAGATTGAGAAGCATCCAACTAAGAAACGAAAAATCTCATAAGCGAGCATTAAGCATAACTAACACCGAATAATGCACCACAAGTAGGATGTAATTTCACTGCATAACTATTGACTTTCGTGCTTGCATAGGTAATCACAAACCTTAACACCAATATTCTTACTAAGCCATAAATACTCATTAACATGACTCACATATTATATCATCATATCGCAAAACTATTACAAGGAATCAAGTTTATTTTGTCCAATGATCTTCATGAAAGTTTTTATTATATCCCTCTTGAATATCTATCACTTTGGGACTAATTTCATATGTTGCTTTTGATAGCTCAAACAAATCTTAAGTGAAGGACATGAGCATAAAATTTTCTTCTCTCAAAATAATTTAAGTGAAGCAAGAGAGAATTTCTAAAAAAATTACTAACTCCCAAATAAATCTAAGTGAAGCATGAGAGCATTTCTTCAAAAATACTAAAGCACACCGTGCTCAAAAAGATGTATTTGAAGCACTAGAGCAATTCCATAGCTCATAAAGATTTAAGTGAAGCATAGACAACAATTCTAACAAGTCATAGCATAATTTTGGCTCCCTCAAATAGGTGTGCCCAGCAAGGATTCATGACTTAAAATAAAAAGCAAAACAAGCAAAGACTCATATCATACAAGACGCTCCAAGCAAAACTCATGATATGTGATGAATAAAAATATAGCTCCGAGTAAAATACCGATGGTCGTTAGAAGAAAGAGGGGATGCCACTCGGGCATCCCCAAGTTTGTTGCTTGCTTCTCTTTGGATAATAGCTTGGGGTGCCATGGGGCATCCCCAAGCTTAGGCTCTTCTTCTCCTTATTCCTTCATCCATCGTAATCTCACCCAAAACTTGAAAACTTCAATCACACAAAACTCAACAAAACCTTTGTGAGATCCGTTAGTATAAGAAAACCAATCTTTACTTTAAGTACTGTAGAAAACCCATTAAAGTTTTGTTCTTGCATTATATCTACTGTATTCTAACTTTACCATGGCTTATAACCTCCAATACAAACCATAGATTCATCAAACTAAGCACACAATGCAAAAAAAATAGAATCTGTCAAAAATAGAACAGTCTGTAAAGATATGAATTGTTATCATACTTCTGTAACTCCAAAACATCTGAAAAATTAGGACAACAGATGAAATTTGTATATAACTCTTGTGTAAAAAATCAGAATTTTTCATCGCTTCTGTAATTTAAAAAAAATATTTTACTGGACAAAAAAGTTTCTGTTTTCCAACAAGATCAAATCAACTATCACCAAAGCTATCCCAAAGGCTTTACTTGGCACAAACACTAATTAAAACACAATCATAACAGTAGCATAATTGTGCAAACACTCAAGAATAGAAAGAAAAAGACAAAAATAAATTTTATTCATTGGGTTGCCTCCCAACAAGCGCTATCGTTTTACGCCTTTAGCTAGGCATAATGTGAAGATCTAAGTACTGTCATCTTTGTTTCTAGATCCATAAGATGCCCTCATGATTGATTCATATGGTCGCTTAATTCTTGTTCTAGCGAAGTGTTCCATACCCTTTCTCAAATGTAATTGGAATTTGATGTTTCCTTCTTTCATATTAATCACGGCACCTATAGTGCGCAAAAACGGTCTACCAAGAATAATTGGACAAGATGGATTGCAATCAATATCAAGAACAATAAAATCTATGGGCACATAATTCCTATTTGCAAAAATAATAACATCATTAATTCTTCCCATAGGCTTTTTAATGGTAGAATCCGCAAAGTGCAAATTTAAAGAACATTCTTCAGTATCGGTAAGACCAAGCACATCACATAAAGATTTCGGAATTGTAGAAACACTAGCACCCAAATCACATAAAGCAAAACACTCATAATTTTTTATCTTGACTTTGATAGTAGGTTCCCATTCATCATGTAATTTTCTAGGAATTGAAATCTCTAATTCCAACTTTTCTTCTTTCATCATAGCATCAACAATATGTTTAGTAAAAGCTTTATTTTGCTCATGGGCATGGGGTGAATTTATCATGGATTGCAACAAAGAAATACAATCAATCAAAGAGCAATTATCATAATTAAAGTCTTTGTAATCCAAAAGAGTGGGCACTTCACTAGTTAAAGTTTTGACCTTTCCAAACCCACTTTTATCAATTTTCTCAACAAGATTTTCACTCTCCAAATTATCGGGACGCCTTTTAGCTAAAGTTGACTCTTCTTCAGTCCCTTTTCCATCAATCTTAATTTTACTAAACAAGGAATCAATAGAAGAAACACCAATCACTTTAAGATCTTCATCATTTTTGTGAAAGCAATCACTGGAAAATGCTTTTTCTAAAAATTCTCTTCTAGCTCTAAGCATAGCGGTTCTTTTCTTACTTTCATCCATAGAAACATATAAAGCTTTAATTGATTCTTCAACCTTAGGCACAAAAATTTTCATCTTGAGTTTTTCTACATCATGAGAAATTCTATCAACACTTCTAGACAAATCAACAATCTTACTCAATTTTTCTTCCCTCGTAGTGTTAAAATTCTTTTGAGCATTGATAAATTATTTAATATTATTCTCAAAATCAGAGGTTTTCTATTATTATTATAAGGAGGATTACCATAAGAATTACCATAATTATTATTGGAATTACTAGGAAAAGGCCTAGGATTAAAATTACCTCTATAAGCATTGTTATTGAAATTGTTTCGAGAGATAAAATTCACATCTACGGCATCACTATTTTGCTCAATCAAGGTAGACAAAGGCACGTCATTAAAATCAATAGGAGCACTTTTATTAGCCACCAATTTCATAAGAGCATCAACTTTTTCACTCAAAGAAGAAATTTCTTCAACTGAATTAACCTTTTTACTAGTAGGAGCTCTTTCGGTATGCCATTGTGAATAATTTGCCATAATATTGTCTAGCAATTTAGTAGCTTCACCCAAAGTAATTTCCATAAAAGTACCACCCACGGCGGAATCTAAAAGATTTCTAGAAACAAAATTCAATCCCACATAAAAAATTTGTATGATCATCCAAAGATTTAAACCATGAGTAGGACAATTTCTTAGCATCAATTTCATTCTTTCCCAAGATTGCGCAACATGTTCATGCTCAAGTTGCTTAAAATTCATTATTTGTGTCCTAAGGGAAATAATTTTCGCGGGCGGAAAATACTTAGTAATAAAAGCATCTTTGCACTTATCCCAAGAATTGATACTATTACGAGGCAAAGAAGAAAACCAAATTTTTGCACGATCTCGCAAAGAAAACGGGAATAATTTCAACTTCACAATATCATTGTCCACATCTTTTTTCTTTTGCATATCGCATAATTCCATGAATGTGTTAAGATGAGACGCGGCATCCTCACTAGGAGTACCGGAAAATTGATCTTTCATAAAAAGATTCAACAAAGCGGCATTAATATCACAAGACTCCGCACTTGTGGTGGGAGGAGCAATCGGAGTGCTAATAAAATCAATGTTGTTGGTATTGGAGAAATCACATAACTTGGTGTTCTCTTGAGTCATCGTGACTACGCAACAAGATTGCACTCAAAAACAGATCTGACGAGAAAACGGCGAACGAAAAAGAGTGCGAATAAAACGGTGAATTTTTGTGAAGTGGGGGAGAGGAAAATGAGAGGCAAATAGCAAATAATGTAAATTGCAAGGAGATGAGATTTGTGATTAGGAACCTGGTAGATGTTGATGATGTCTCCCCGGCAATGGCGCCAGAAATTCCTTTTGATGTTGGCTTGAACTACGTCGGTATTTCCCCAAAGAGGAAGGGATGATGCAGCATAGCAACGGTAGGTATTTCCCTCAGTGATGAGACCAAGGTTATCGAACCAGTAGGAGAACCAAGCAACACTACGTAAACAGCACTTGCACACAAAGAACAAATACTTGCAACCCGACGTGTTAAAGGGGTTGTCAATCTCTTTCGGGTAACGGCGCCAGAAATTGGCAAACAGACGTGAGATAAATTGTAGTAGATTGGATAAATAGATCGCGAAAAAAATAAAGTGAAGCAAAATATTTTTGGGTTTTTAGAAATATAGATCTGAAAATAAAAGTGGCAAATAAATAAAAAGGCAAATAGCAATATAGATCTGAAAATATATGATGAGAAAATAGACCCGGGGGCCGTAGATTTCACTAGTGGCTTCTCTCGAGAAAAATAGCATACGGTGGGTAAACAAATTACTGTTGGGCAATTGATAGAACTTCAAATAATTATGATGATATCCAGGCAATGATCATTATATAGGCATCACGTCCAAGATTAGTAGACCGACTCCTGCCTGCATCTACTACTATTACTCCACACATCGACCGCTATCCAGCATGCATCTAGTGTATTAAGTTCATGGAGAAACGGAGTAATGCAATAAGAATGATGACATGATGTAGACAAGATCTATTTATGTAGAAATAGACCCCATCTTGTTATCCTTAATAGCAACGATACATACGTGTCGATTCCCCTTCTGTCACTGGGATCAAGCACCGTAAGATCGAACCCATCACAAAGCACCTCTTCCCATGGCAACAAAAATCGATCTAGTTGGCCTAACTAAACCAAAGATTCAAAGAAGAAATACGAGGCTATAAGTAATCATGCATATAAGACATCAAAAGACTCAAATAACTTTCATGGATAAAAACATAGATCTGATCATACACTCAAAGTTCATCGGATCCCAACAAACACACCGCAAAAAAGAGTTACATCAAATAGATCTCCAAGAGACCATTGTATTGAGAATAAAAAAAGAGAGAGGAAGCCATCTAGCTACTAACTACGGACCCGTAGGTCTACAATGGACTACTCACACATCATCAGAGAGGCACCAATGAGGAAGATGAGCCCCTCCGTGATGGTGTCTAGATTGGATCTGTGGTTTCTGGAACTTGCGGCGGCTGGAATTGATTTTCGATGACTCCCCTAGGGTTTCTGGAATATTTGGGTATTTATAGAGTGAAGAGGCGGTGCGGGAGGCCACCGAGGTGGGCACAACCCACCAGGGCGTGCCTGGGCCTCCAGGCGCGCCTAGGTGGGTTGGGCCCCCCTCGGGGCACCCCTCTGGTACTTCTTTGGCCCAACTTGTGTCTTCTGGTCCAGAAAAAATCACCAAAAAGTTTCGCTGCGTTTGGACTCCGTTTGGTATTGATTTCCTGCGAAGTAAAAAACAAGCAAAAAACAGCAACTGGCACTCGGCACTATGTCAATAGGTTAGTCCCAAAAAATGATATAAAATTGCTATAAAATGATTGTAAAACATCCAAGAATGATAATATAACAGCATGGAACAATCAAAAATTATAGATACGTTGGAGATGTATCAGGCTGCGCCCTGGCTGGCGCCCAGGTGGGCTCGCCCACGCTCGGCGCCCGCACGCCCCCAGTGCCCGGTAGCCCGCCCCGGTTGGCCTCAGGCCTATGACAGCCGGGGCCCAGCCCCTTTTTTTAGAACGAAATAAAAGAAAAAAGATAAAATAATAGTAAATAATAATTAAAATAAATAATTAATCAATTAATTAAATGAATTAATTAACTTAATTAATCCGGTTAATTAACCTGCTAATTACATGTTAGTTAAACTGAGACAATGACAAGCGGGCCCACATGCCAGGGTTGACCTGGTCAACCTGTGGACCTGCAGACATCATGCTGATGTCATGCTGACACAGTAATTGCTTTTATCTAATTGATTTAATTCTATTAATTTTGGAATGTTATTAAAACTTTGAAAATTAATAGAAAAATATCCGTAACTCGGATGAAAAAGTTTTATATATGAAAGTTGCTCAGAATAACGTGATGAATCAGAATACGCTCTCCGTTCATCTGTCACGTGCCCCTAGCATAGCGAACTTGCAACCGCCCCCTCCGTTTCATCTGTCCAAAAATGCAAACTTCGGGAAAACATTTTCGGATGTTTCCCCCTTCGCCGGTATCGTGTAACACCGCGTTAGAAGACCCCTAGCTCTGCCTATTGTCATGTCATGCATCTGTTTGCTCTGTATTTACTGTTTCTTCCCCCTCTTCTCTTCGGTACATCCCGAGACCACTGCCGATGCTGCTGTGATCGTCTACGTCATCGACGATCCTACTTCCCTTTTCAAAAGAGCTTCCAGGCAAGCAAACCCCCCTTGATCATTCTGACATCGCCCAGTTCTTTCTCTCTCATGCTTGCATTAGATTTTGCTACTGTACTTGATTGATCCTATTTGATGCATAGCCTGCTTTTGTAACATGTTGTTGTACCTTACCTGCTTATCCTAAACTGCTTAGCATAGGTTGGACAGTGATCCATAAGTGACCCCCACCTTGTCCTTGTTGCCCCTGCTTCATCATCGATGACTCGATCAACGTGATCGACGACCACAGCCTGACACCTCACATCACATCATGCCCCTTTTGTTGCTCAACTCTGAAGAGCTACTATCGAGTGCCGAGGGTGATACCTCATAATGCATTCCTGATGATAACTCTGTAGTGTAGCTATTCGGTCATGGTCAAGAGGGTGATTCCTCCTTCACCACTCCCAATACGACTCTGTCGTGCAACACCTCAAGTGTGAACCTCGAGGGTGATTCCTCCTAAGTTCACCTTGATGATTACATCAAGTGGATTCCATCGAGGGTGATTCCTCGGATTCCCCCTTGATGTTATGGACACACGGTTACCTGGACTTTACTTGAGACCATTGTTGAAGTCGGGTCGGCCCTGAGGGGTACCCGCGAGTTGATGTGAAAGTCGGGCGGGCCTGGAGAGCACCCGTGAGATAATTATGAGGCACGGCCGGGCAGGCAGGCCACCCCCGAGTGGGTTGGGCTAGCCCTTGCCGTATTTCCTCGAGACGGGGCGACGGTGTCACATGATCGTGACTCTCTGCTTGTCTCCGCGAGCTCCTAATACAGTAAGGGTTTGGGTATTTGATATGAGTTGGCCACTGGCCTTTACGCACTAAACACCTCGCGGGAATAGTTATGGGCACTCGGCGTCGTAGTATCAGCCGAAGCTTTGTCAGATGTCCAGTTCAGCATTGTGGCACGGTCGGATTGTGCCATCCACTACACGGGTGGCGCTGGTATCCACCCTACACACAATGACCCGGAGTGCAACGGGCGATGGGCCCAAGACCCCGGAGTGCTTAGGATGTAGACCGGCGGGGACCTCTTTGCCGAGCCTAGGTAGGGCTGCGACGTGTTGATTTTCCGAGGCCGGGCATTGACCCAGTAAAGTGTGTCCGGCCAGAGTAACCAAGCGTGTTGGGTAATGTGGTGCACCCCTGCACGGAAGATTAACTATTCGAATAGCCGTATCCATGGTAGTGGACGCTCAGAGTTGTATCCACCCTGCACACAATGACCCGGAGTGCAACGGGCGATGGGCCCAAGACCCTGGAGTGCTTAGGATGTAGACCGGCGGGGCCCTCTCTACTGAGCCTAGGTAGGGCTTCGACGTGTTGATTTTCCGAGGCTGGGCATTGACCCAGTAAAGTGTGTCCGGCCAGAGTAATCAAGTGTGTTGGGTAATGTGGTGCACCCCTGTAGGGAAGATTATCTATTTGAATAGCCGTATCCACGGTAGTGGACGCTCAGAGTTGTATCCCGATCTATTACAACTAGAACTGGTTACTTGAGACATGAGATGGATATGTTGGCTCCGGGATTGCTTTCTCGCAGGGAGTCGAGGAAGGATCTCTGGGCGTTAATACTACAACATGTTTGTTAATTATAAAATGCTATTCTTTACTCTTCTGAATGCTGCAAGATGCTTGAAGATGCTAGTCTTCGATAGGCTAGGCCTTCCCCTCTATTCTGGCATTCTGAAGTTCAGTCCACAGATACATCCCTTCCTTTGATACCAATGCATACTTAGTATAGATCTGATGCTTGCGAGTACTTTGGATGAGTACTCACGGTTGCTTTGCTACCCCTTTCCCCCTTCTTTCTTCTTTCCGGTTGTTGCAACCAGATGGTGAACCCCAGGAGCTAGATGCCACCCCATCGACTACTGCTACATGGAGACCGCCGGCGGTCAGGAGTAGTTAGGAGGTCCCAGGCAGGAGGCCTTGCCTCTTCGATCGTTGTTGCTTTTGTGTTTGCCTTCTTAAGGCAGTCTTGTTTAACATTATGTCTGTACTCAGATATTGTTGCTTCCGATGACGCTTGTGTATTCGAGCTTCTGTATTTGAGCCCTCGAGGCCCCTGGCTTGTAATCTGAAGCTTGTATTATTTTAATTTCTGTCTAGAGTTGTGTTGTGATATCTTCCCGTGAGTCCCTGATCTTGATCGTACACATTTGCGTGTATGATTAGTGTATGATTGAATTGGGGGCGTCACATGATGTGACCCCGTTATCAAATGACAACTCATGTCTATGGTCAGGAAACCTTAACAATCTTTTGATCAACGAGCTAGTCTAGTAGAGGCTCACTAGGGACACGCTATTTGTTTATGTATCCACACATGTATTTAAGTTTCCGGTCAATACAATTCTAGCATGAATAATAAACCTTTATCATGATTAAGGAAATATAATAATAACCACTTTATTATTGCCTCTAGGGCATATTTCCAACAGTCTCCCACTTGCACTAGAGTCAATAATCTAGTTCACATCGCCATGTGATTAACACCCAATGAGTTCTAAGGTGTGATCATGTTTTGCTTGTGAGAGAGGTTTTAGTCAATGGGTCTGCAATATTCAGATCCGTGTGTACTTTGCAAATTCCTATGTCTACAATGCTCTGCATGGAGCTACTCTAGCTAATTGCTCCCATGTTCAATACGTATCCAGATTGAGACTCAGAGTCATCCGGATCGGTGTCAAAGCTTGCATCGACGTAACCCTTTACGATGAACTCTTTATCACCTCCATAACCAAGAAACATTTCCTTAGTCCTCTTTAGGTACCTAAGGATAATTTTGACCGCTGTCCAGTGATCCACTCCTGGATCACTATGTACCCCCTTGCCAGACTCATGGCAAGGCACACAACAGGTCTGGTACACAGCATGTCATACTTTATAGAGCCTATGGCTGAGGCATAGGGAATGACTTTCATCATTTCTCTTTCTTCTGCTGTGGTCGAGCTTTGAGTCTTACTCAACTTCACACCTTGCAATACAGGCAAGAACCCTTTCTTTGACTGGTCCATTTTGAACTTCTTCAGAACTTTGTCAAGGTATGTGCTTTGTGAAAGTCCTATTAAGCGTCTCAATCTATCCCTATAGATCTTGATGCCCAATATATAAGCATCTTCACCGAGGTCTTTCATTGAAAAATTCTTATTCAAGTATCCTTTTATGCTATCCAGAAATTCTATATCATTTCCAATCGGTAATATGTCATCCACATATAAGATCAGAAATGCTACAGAGCTCCCACTCACTTTCTTGTAAATACAGGCTTCACCATAAGTCTGTATAAAACCATATGCTTTGATCACCTCATCAAAGCGTATATTCCATCTCCGAGATGCTTGCACCAGTCCATAGATGGATCGCTGGAGCTTGCACACTTTCTTAGCACCTTTAGGATCGACAAAACCTTCTGGTTGCATCATATACAACTCTTCTTTAAGAAACCCGTTAAGGAATGCAGTTTTGACGTCCATTTGCCAGATTTCATAATCATAAAATGCGGCAATTGCTAACATGATTCTGACAGACTTAAGCATCGCTACGGGTGAGAAAGTCTCATCATAGTCAACCCCTTGAACTTGTCGAACACCTTTTGCGACAAGTCAAGCTTTGTAGACAGTGATATTACCATCATCGTCCGTCTTCCTCTTGAAGATCCATTTATTCTCAATGGGCTTGCCGATCATCGGGCAAGTCCACCAAAGTCCACACTTTGTTCTCATACATGGATCTTATCTCAGATTTCATGGCCTCACACTAGTAGGGAAATGCTTATAGGTAGGACATCAGTAGTAGCGCTAGAAAAAAGCAATCACTGCTGCTAATTAGCAGTAGCGCTGGTCCGGGCCAGCGCTACAAGTAATGCTTTAGTAGTAGCGCTGGAAACAGAAAAAGCGCTACTACTAAGTGGGACCCAACGCTCCCACCGACGCTAGCTGTAGTAGCAGTGTTGTCCAGAAAACAACGCTACTACTAAAACTTTACCAGTAGCGCTTTAGTTTACAACACCGCTACTGCTAATGGGCCCCACTTAATAGTAGCGCTCTTCCTGGAAAGCGCTACTACTAAGTATCATAGTAGTAGCGCTTTCTGGGAAGCAGCGCTACTGCTAGTTGCGGCTGGTGCCACCTTTTCACCCACCCCTCCCCCTCCTTCCCCCCTTTGCCCTCTCTCCCCCTCCTTTCCCCTCTCCCCTCTCCACCATTGTTGCCCTTCTTCTCTCTTCCTCCTACCTCTCTTCTCTCCTCATTAATGCCCCCCTCCACCATAACTCTCCTCCATAAATGGCCTTCTCATCTCTCTCTTCCTCCTACCCCTCTTCTCTCCCCATTAATGCCCCCCTCCACCATAACTACTCCCTCTCCATTAGTTAGCTAGAGTCATCTCTCCTCCCCAACAACTAGATCTAGCTAGCTATTTAGCCATCCACACTTTTGATCCCTATAGGTAGCGAAAGGCCTCATCTAACCGTGCTCGGTCTCTCCAGATATATAGGTGAGTAAAAAGTTGTTCATTTCAAGAATGGGAATATGTGTGTGAATGGGAATATGTGTGTTTGGGATATGGAGAGATTTGTGCGAGTGACATGCCCCCGAGTTGCTTATGTTTTGCCAAAATGTCGATTTATTTCCGTTTTGGTGAATTTCGAGCAAACTCGATATGTCCTATTTTTAGGCAAGGTCATGCCAAATTTTTATATGACTTTGATGCATGCATGCATTTTGTTTATAACCCTTTTGCTTGTTATACCGTCCAGTTGGTCATGAAGGTGAGTGGATGGAACGTGGAGCGATACATGTAATCCGCGGTGATGGACATGTATGCAAATAATCGGACTAGGATTAGATGTCCGTGTGCAAGATGCAAAGAAGGAGTCCTTTTGGACCCTTTTGATCGTGGCACTTTGAAGGCGCACCTGCTGATGAATGGTTTCATGGATGGCTATACTCGGTGGATAAGTGAAGAAGATGAGGACGTCCACAAGGCAGGGAATAACGACATGGGGCTAGACGAAGAGATGACCGATCGACACGAAGACGATGGTGCCAGACATGACGGCGGGGAAGAGTCCAGAAATGACGATGGCGGAGAAGATTCCGGACACGGCGAAGAAGAGTCCGGACATGGCAGAGAAGAGGCGGCGGTCACGCCGCAGTCTTCAATGCTACTAAGTGTAGTCGTGCAGGACCCTCATGTTCGAGACCTCCTTCGCAAGAGTATGACTAGCGAGAGAGCTGCTTCTAGAGAGGAGGCCAAGCTGGCGCAACTTGAAGTAGACTCGAAGACTCCATTGTATGACGGTTGCGATCCTGAGGTGACTCGCTTGAGTTTCATGCTCGAACTTCTAAAGATGAAGGCCAAAAACAAATGGACAGACAAAAGCCTCAATGAGCATTTGAAGTATCTACATAATAAAGTTCTTCCCGCGGGGAACCTGTGTCCTACTAGTGTCGAGGAGGCCAAGAAAATCGTTTGCCCTTTTGATTTGCCGCACATTAGGTACCACGCATGCATCAACGATTGCATGATTTATCGGGGGGAGCACGCGGAAAAAACCAGCTGTCCAGTGTGCAATGCTTCTCGATACAAGAAGGCAGGAAAGAAAGCTCCTCAGAAAGTTGTATGGCACTTTCCGATCACTCCCCGTCTGCAGCGGTATTTCGTAGATCGTAAGGAAGCAAAGCTCATGCGCTGGCACATGGAGAGGAAGAAGCCCGACGATGGAGATGATCCGAAGCTGAGACACCTCATAGATGGTAGCCAGTGGAGAGCATTCAACGCCGTATATGGATTTGCTGGAGAAGATCCAAGGAACATCGTGCTTGGTGCGAGTACCGATGGCATGAATCCGTTTGGAAACCAGAACACCAACCACAGCACATGGCCCGTCTTTGTATGGATGTGCAACCTCCCCCCATGAAAGTGCATGAAGACAAAGTACATACACATGAGCATGCTGATTCAAGGGCCGAAACAACCGGGAAATAATATGAACCTATATATGGGGCTTCTGAAAGAGGAGCTAGACACATTATGGAAAACACCGGCATGGACATGGGACGCCAGCAAAGGAGAGTATTTCCATATGAGAGTCACGCTGATGACGACGGTGCACGACTATCTCGGTTACGGGTACACCTCAGGCCAGGTGTGCCACGGATACTGCGGATGCACGAGGTGCATGGATGATACAACATCTCAGCAGCTTACGTCAACGAAAGATGGCGGGTCCGGGAAAATCGTGTACATGGGGCATCGTAGATGGCTCGAGAAGGATGACCCGTGGAGAAAGCGTGGAGATATATTCAATGGGTTGGCTGAGCATCGAGGACCTCCACGTAAGAGGAGCGGCGCCGAAATCAATGAGCTGTTGAAAAACTGGGAACAGTGCCCCGCACCGGGAAAGATGAAAAGGCGCCGGAGCCGCTGCTGAAGGTATGGAAAACGAGGTCTGTTTTCTAGGACTTGGAGTACAGGCCCAATCACGACACGCCTCATTGCCTTGATCAAATGCATATCACGAAGAATGTCCTCGAGAGCTTGCTTGACACACTGATGAACATGCCGGAGAAGACCAAGGATGGGCCGAAGGCAAGGAAAGACTTGGAAGATTTGAAGATCAGGAAAAATCTCCACCGTAAAAAGTCGACGGAGGAGACGGAGACAGAGACGGAGGAGGGGGAAAGGGGCAGAAAAGTCAACAAGAAGGAGGAGAATTATTGCCCCCCTTCTTGCTTCACCTTAAGTGCGAAGGAGATCGATCAATTCATCAAGTGCCTTATGGGAATCAAAGTCAGTTCCGGTTACCGTGGGAAGATAAGCAGATTTCTAGACCCCAAGAAGAAAAGGTTCAGCGGGATGAAGTCTCATGACTGTCACGTGATGATGATGCAGATACTCCCGGTTGCCATTAGAGGGATAATGGAGAAGCACGTCCGTGACACGCTTACTGGTCTCTGCAACTTCTTCGACATTATCTCTCGAAAGTCCATAAGTGTGAAGCAGCTCCGAAGGCTACAGGAAGAGATCGTTGTCATACTATGTGAGCTTGAGATGTACTTCCCGCCCGCGTTCTTTGACGTCATGGTGCATCTGTGTGTCCACATCGTGGACGACATCATCGACCTCGGGCCGACATTCCTTCACAGCATGATGCCGTTCGAGAGGATGAATGGGGTCATCAAAGGATTCATTCGTAACATGTCCCGTCCCGATGGGAGCATCGTCCAGGGGTATGTGACGCATGAGTGCATCTCCTTTTGCAAGAATTATATAGGCGTCGGAGACCTTGTTGTTGGTTTACCTGTCAAGAAGCACGATGGGAGGCTCAAAGGAGAAGGTCACAACAATGGCCGGAGGGAATTGCACGTGGACTACTTGGATCGACGAAACAACTTTGACAGGGCTAACTTACTAGTGCTACAACACCTAGATGTGGTAGATGATTATGTGGCACGGCACAAAGAAAGCATCGCAAAGAAGTACCGTGATAAGGGGATGCTCAAGACGGACGACGAAGTTACTGTAGAGCACAACGCCACTTTCTTGCGTTGGTTCAAAGAGCAAGTTCTTGAAAATCGCCCGAAGAGGGCAGTTCGTACGGATTGCTCATACACGCCTTAGCACATGGCCCCGCGCCCAAACTCGCGACCTATCGGTCATACGATATCAACGGGTACATGTTCTACACGGAGGCCAAAGACATGGACAGCGATTACCAGAACTCCGGGGTGACAGTTGAATGCGTGACCGACGCCAACGACACAACTGAAAGATTCTACGGAAGGGTCGAAGAGATCTGGGAGCTTGACTATGCTGGAATGCACGATGCGATGATGTTCCGTGTCAGATGGGCTAAGGACGTCGTAAGAGAAAACAAGTATTTCACTACCATGTCTATACCCGACGCGAAGAGCACTCCTGTGAACGTTAACGTCATCGCCAAAAATGAGCCATGGGTACACGCTAAGCACGTGACACAATGCTTCTTCATAACCGACCCGGCCAATCCCAGCCGTGTTGTCGTGAGGAGAGGCAAAAGGAGCATCGTAGGAATGGATGGAGTCGCCAACGAGGAAGACTACGACCAATACGGCAACCCGATGAGGGAAGATGACGATTACGATGAAGCATACGTGAAAAGAAGAATCAATACTACATTACCTAAGAAAGATCGTACTCCATGGTTCCGGAAAAGTCACAAGGAGGGGCTCAATTATTCGGCAATGAACAAGAAAGGGAAGAAGCTCAATGTGAAACGTCGTCGACGCAGCTGAGCAAAACCATCATTTATATATATGTATCTATTTTGTGTACGCACTTAAGTAACCGTTATCGGTCAAATGATGTATCCATCGTATCCCCTTCAATTACCACCACATGCATGGTTCCGGTGATATTCGCGTAGTGTGGGAGGGAGACGTTCTCGTTGACTGCGTGCGAGGAAAACAAAAAAACAAAAACAAAAACAAAATGGAGAAAGCAATACAAAAGAAAAAGAAAAGTAAACAGAAAAGGAAAGGAAAATAATAAAAGAAAAGAAAACTAAAAACTAGAAAAGGAAAATAATAAAAAGAAAAGAATAATAGCAGTAGCGCTGGTTTACGACCAAGCGCTATAGCTAACTTAGCTATAGCGCTGGTCCGTAAACAAATGCTACTGCTATATGTATTTTAGAATTAAAAAAACAAAAATTGGAACAGTTAGCAGTAGCGCTGGACTAGGACCTAGCGCTATAGCTAAGTTAGCTATAGCGCTGGGTCCTAGTCCAACGCTACTGCTAGTTTTAGTTAACCCCCGCGCGGGCGCTCAAATTTTCGCCAAGTCTTTTTCCCCCCTCTCTCTCCCACCTCTCTCCCCCACTCTCTGTGGCCGCTGTCGCCCTGCCCGTCCTCGCCGCCATCGACCCTGCCCGCCGTCGACCGCCGTTGACCTTGTCGTCGCGCGGGCCCCCTCCCCCTGCCCTCGACCTCGTCGCCGCCGCCGCCCTCTCCCCTGCCCTCGACCTCGCCGCCGCCACCATCTCCCCCGCCCTTGACCTCGCCGCCGCTCCGTAAGCCTCTCCCTCTCCTCTCCCCTGCCCTCCTCTCTCTCTCTCTCTAGATGAACCCTAGGCAAAAAAAAATTGACCATGGCCCAAGAGCAATTTAGATGAAGTATATGAACCCTAGTGCAATTTAGTTTTTGTAGGTATATAAATTAGCTATAAAAAATAGCAGCAAAAATTTATAAAAAACAGTAGCTAATTAGGGCAGTAGCAAATATAGCTAGGGCCAATTTTTTTAGCAAATTAGCAAATTTAGCTAGGGCAAATTTGTTTAGGGCAGTAGCTAATGCAATAGCTAATTAGGATATATAAAATACCTATAAATAAAAAAAACAGTAGCAATTTTTTGTAGCAAATTAGTAGATTAGTTTAGGGCAAACTAGTAGCAAATTAGTAAATTAGTTTAGTAGCAAATTAGCAAACAGTAGCAAACAGAGAGAGAGAGAGAGAGAGAGAGATCATTTAGGAAAAAAACAGTAGCAAATTAGTTTAGGAAATTTAGCAAATTTGTTTCGGGCAATTTAGTTTAGGGTACATAATATCAATTTAGTTGGTTAGGGCAGTAGCAGAGAGAGAGCATTTAGGAATTTTTGTAGGTATATATAATAGCTATAAATAAAAAAAGTAGCAAATGTTTAGTGAGGTCATTTTGCAAAGGTTTTTAGTTTTTGAAAAGACCACTAGTTTGCAATGTTTAGTGAGGTCATTTCACTCTATGTACTTGCTTGAATGATATATTTTGCAAATGATATATGATTTTGCAATGTTGGTTGAATGTCGAAGAATATCCGAGTGGCCTATGTTTTGCTGGAATGTTGATTCATTTCCGTTCCGGCAAATTTCAGGCGCTCCATATGTCCACTTTGTAGCAAAGGTCATGCCAAAAATTTCCGTGATTTTCGGCATGACTTGTGCTAGAAACTAGGACATATGGAGTGCCCGGGATTTGCCGGAAGGGGAATGAATCAACATTCCGACCAAATATAGGCCTCTTTTTTCTCTTCATTATATCTTTTATTTACAATTGTTGAATAGAAAACATGTCTACCCACGCCCAAGTCGGGGGTTCTGCTCGCCTCGAAGAAGACCCCATCGAGGCAGCAAATCACTATTTCGATTACCTGGACGAACACCAGACGGGGGTGCATGGTGGCGGCAGTGGCACCAACCCCGACACCGACGCCGACACTGGCACCGGCACCGACACCACCCCCGAGACCGGCAATGATGCTGTCGTAGCCGGTAAAGCACCGAAGCAGAAGAGGTCACGAAGACCAAACGAGCTCGACATCGGACAAATTGTGGTCATGGAGATGCACCCCAAGAAGTTAGAGCCAACGGCGTCGGAGGAAGCGCGCTCGTGCTGGGGTAATCAACTAGGATGCATCCTCAGGGAAACCGCCAACATCAACGATGAGAAGTTGAAGAAGATACCTCATATGAAGAACATGCTCCTAAAGAAGTTGCACAATAGGTTCCTGTTCCCTGGCCGGGATGAAAGCAAATTTAAAGATCCGTGGGACGACGACGCCAAGACAAAGATAAACGACAAGGCGGTGGTGACGTTATCCAACGACTTGTCCGCCTGGAAAGTTTGGGTGAAAAAAGCGATTGCGAAGAATGAACCGTGGTCCAAGATTCATGCTGATAATCCGTCAATAACGGAAGAGGACTTTGAAAAATTCAAGGAGACTTGCGCTAAAGAAGAAGTCAAGGCAAGGTCGGAGAAAATGAAGGCGCTCCAGGCCAGGAACACGCCTCCCCACCGCCTCGGAAGCCGTGGTTACGAGGGGAAGAGGCACGTATGGGCCAAGGAGGACGCCGAACGTGAAAGTGACGGAATCCCAGACTCCTTGGCAGAGTTCACCAACCCGCTGGAGCGTGACTGGATCAGGGCCCAGTACAAGTGGGACTGCATCAAAAAGATCTTTTACACGGACCCGAACACGAGGGAGTTCATGAGACTTCTGGTAATTGTTATATTACCACATTATCATATTAGCTTCCAATCAATTCGACTACAAGTTTTGTCACATTAGTAAACCATCCACATTCCTTTTGCAGAAAGAGCAGCACCAAAAGGCAGCCAAAAGCGACGAGTCGCCACAGTCGTTGGCGAGGCCCAAGTGGGACACCCCATTCAACCGGGCCCTAAACATACTGAAAAAGGTCCCGGAGGACAAACCGCCGTCCTATGGACGTGTGCATGGCGTCGGAGATGGCGCCTCGTGGAAGACGTGCTACCGCGAGGAGCCAGAGGAAAGAAGGAAGAGACAGTTGGTCGTCACTCAACAGACCATCGACGAGAAGGTCGCGATTGCGGTCAATAAGACCAAAGCTGAGACCAAAGAAGAGTTGCTCGGGGTAGTCAATGCAGCGGTCAGCGACGTGGTGGCCAGCTTGATTTCGGCAATTTTCGATTGGTCGAAGAGCAATCCAAATAAAGGGCCGGAGGACTTTCCCCTTCCCAGCTTTGTCAGGAGCAATTCGGTGAACATCACAGCAACAACACCTGCTCAAGCAACCGCAAAAGGTCCCGCTCCTGTTCATAGCAGCCCGACCTCCGTCTTTGGCATGCTCGGCGGGCCTTCATCGCTGGCTGAGCTCGATGCCCTCACGGTAATTACGCATCATACCTTTTTCACCAGCATGTCTATAGAATTCCATTTCAGTTGCCTTTCGGATGTTTGACGTCGCAGACATGTCTTCTTCGTAGGCTGACGATACCCCATGCACCCTACTCTACGACATCAAGGGCCAGAAGGTGGCCGTGGGAAAGGCAACGATCGTGAACCCGAAGGACCGCATGTTCCACAACCGAGAGATGCCTGATGGCATCTTCAAGTTTAACGTGGCCAGTGTCTTAGCGGGCTTTGAGGATTTGCCTCCTCCGATACCAGTCGATGACGAGGAGACCCCTAAGCAGATTGGCGCATGCAAGAGCTGGTTCTTGCCTTGGCCGAAGACTCTTCTTCGTCTTGAGGCGCCCAGTATCACACCAACGACAGCTTCTCAAGAAGGTATGAACACCACCCCACCTACCAAATTACTTGCACCTGCCGTGGCGGGTAATAGTGGACGACGCGAGGGAGAGCCTCCATTAGTGCTAGATGACGTCGCCCCCATTGTCGAAGAAGCAAATGCTGATAATGACATGGAGGAGGATGATGATGACCCAGACAAGTATTTCAATACTGCCTATGATGATGGAGGATTGATGGCTCAGGACGATGAAGACTCAGGCTATGAGCGTGGAGATGATGACTTGATGCTGCCTGATTTGCCGGAGCCGGAACGTCCTAAGGCAGAATGCAAAAAGTCTCTCTTCAAGCGATCCTCGCAGGAGACGCCTCCAGATGCCGCCTCTACCCAGCAACAACCCGAGAGCTGTCCACTGATTAGCCTGACGACACTGGGGGTGGTGGTTAGGGAAGGTATGGTGGGCTCACTACCGCCACCCGCCAAGAGGCAAAGGAGGAGACTGGACAGGAAAGGCCCTAAAGGTGCCAGAGCTGCTTCAAGCAGCCAGCCGCCTCTGAAGCCCTGGGTGGTAGACATAATACCTGTCGAAGGTAAGAAGCGTTTCCATGTCGCCGGCGACCCGATCCTACCTGCCAAAGCACTAGAGCACATACTGAACAATGATCTAAGGAGACTCCATGAAGATGTGCTGGCCAGAGAGAAAAGCCTTCTCATCGCGGAAAAACCAGGATACCCGCTTTACGCGGCTCAGGTGCCGGGTGGGAAGTTGTACGTTGAGACCTGGCCCGCAAATCAGTTCATCCTGTGATTTGACTATATCTACGACATGTTCCACATGACCAAGCTGGATTTCCAGTTCATCCGCATGCGCTGTATCTCAACTACTTCATCAGGATCGAGAACATAAAATATATCTACATCACAGACCCGTACTATATGCACGAGAGCTTCTTGGCAGTCTGCAAAGAGCACCATGACTATGCGACCAAGTACATCGGTGACTTCATGATCGCTAATAAGGACAAGGAAGCGATTCTCCTGCCTTACCATCCCACGTAAGTCATCCGCGCATATCCTTTCTAAGTGTTAATCATTCATTTGCAAGCATGGAGGCTAATTTGAGGTGTACTTAATTTGCGCAGCGGGGGGGAGGGGCGCCGTCCTCATCGTTCTGTACCCAGAATACTCCCATGCTATGTACTTGGACTCATCGAAGAACATCAAGAAAAAGGATTACACGCACATAAAGAGTATTCTTGATAGTGCCCTGTTAACCTTCAGCCTGTCTGGTGGATATATCAAGGTGAAAAGGCACAGGAAGAATGGGCTGGTTTTCCGCCATAAGACCGACTTCTGCTGCATCCAGCAACCGCACACCAGTAAGGCTGATGGATTCTACCTCATGCATCACCTGCTCGAGTACAGAAGGGATAATCAACGCCTTCGCATGTCAGCTACTACCAACGATGCCGAGATTGTCAACTGGGCCACAAGCATAGGAAAGACACCGGATCATCGAATTCGAGCTGAGTTTTATCACGTACAGTGTGAACTTACCCAAGTGATCATGAAGCAGGTCCTCGAACCAACAGGGATGTTCTACCATGGGCCAATCACGCGGGATGATGTCCGAGCACTGCTACTCGCTCAGCGTCTGGACCTGAAGCCTTTCAAGAAGCTTGGGTGCTTCCTCCGCGACTATGAAGATTGGACCGCAGACATGGAGGACTGATTGTCGATGACAATGTGTCACTACTGTCTTTCTACTGCAAAACTTTGAATTCATGCACGGCGAAACTATGTGATGTAATTAAACCGCGTGGTCCTGAACTAGCGTAGATCGCTCTAGTTAATTAGTTTGGGTATGAGGAACTTCATCATTTATGTTTACTATATGTTGCTTATATTTTGCTAATTATGCCTCTTTGTTTTCTTAAGTACATTATGTTGCATATTATCGTTAAATTCATCAACTGACGATGCAGGTACATAGATCAGAGATAGCGAAGGACTGCTACGCCGTGTTCGTTGGGAGGGTTCCAGTAGTCTACGACCACTAGCCAGACGCTCAGGCCCAGGTGGACAAGTACTCGGGTGCTAGCCACAGAGGGTTCGATAGCAGAGCCGAAGCGGAAAGTAGTTACTTGAGGTGGACGCTCTGGCAAGAGCGGGGGCGGAACCGCCGGTGCCTCAAGTACTACATAGTCGTGGTCTTGCTCATGCTGATCGCTCTTCTCTTCTACATCATGGTTTAGATAGAAATGATGAAACTTGTGTGTGTGTGCCATGACCATGCAGTTGCACTTATTCGAGACATGACATGACTTGTGTATTGCTATTTTCGAGATGTGATGATATTTGTGTTGAATGATGATGATGATGATGATGATGATGATGATGGTATGACGAGACTACTGTATGTGTATGATATGATGAGAATAGTGTATGTTTAGTATGATCTGATGAAACTACTGTATAGAGCCTGTACAAATACATCACAAATACGTAGAGGGGTTATAAATCTGTGAAAGCAGGAATACTAGTAGTAGCGCTGGAAAGCATCTAGCAGCAGCGCTTTCTTTATTCAAGCGCTACAGATAGTTATCAGTAGCGCTGGTCGTGGCAGTGCTACTGCTAACCATACTTACCAGTAGCGTTGCCCTGACCAGCGCTACTGCTACAACTTAGCTGTAGCGCGTTAGCAGTAGCGCTGGACCCAGCGCTACTGCTATATGTATTTCAAGCGCTACTACTAGGGTTTTCCCTAGTAGTGTCAAGCCATTTATCAGAATCTGGGCTCATCATAGCTTCTTCATAGTTCGTAGGCTCGCCGTTGTCTAACAACATGACTTCCAGGATAGGATTACCGTACCACTCTGGTGCGGTATGCGTTCTGGTCGACCTACGAGGTTCAGTAGTAACTTGATCTGAAGTTTCATGATCATCATCATTAGCTTCCTCTCTAGTTGGTGTAGGCATCACGGGAACGGTTTTCTCTGATGTGCTACTTTCCAATTCGAGAGAAGGTACAATTACCTCATCAAGTTCTACTTTCCTCCCACTCACTTCTTTTGAGAGAAACTCCTTCTCTAGAAATGACCCATTCTTAGCAACAAAGATCTTGCCTTCGGATCTGTGGTAGAAGATATACCCAATAGTTTCTTTAGGGTATCCTATGAAGACGCACTTCTCCACTTTGGGTTCGAGCTTATCAGGTTGAAGCCTTTTGACATAAGCATCGCATCCCCAAACTTTAAGAAACGACAGCTTAGGTTTCTTGCCAAACCATAGTTCATACGGTGTCATCTCAACGGATTTAGACGGTGCCCTATTTAACATGAATGCGGCTGTCTCTAATGCATAACCCCAAAATGATAAAGGCAAATCGGTAAGAGACATCATAGGATGCACCATATCTAATAAAGTACCGTTATGACGTTCGGACACACCATTACGCTGTGGTGTTCTAGGTGGCGTGAGTTGTGAAACAATTCAACATTGTCTTAAATGAAGGCCAAACTCGTAACTCAAATATTCGCCTGCGGTGCATAGATTAGTTCTTCCCTGCAGGGGTGCACCAACTTACCCACCACGCTCGCTTAACTCCGGCCGGACACACTTTTCTGGGTCATGCCCGGCCTCGGCCAAACGATACATCGCAACCCTACCTAGAGCTCAGCAGAGAGGTCCCCGTCGGTCTACATCCTAAGCGCTCGGGGGTCTTGGGCCATCGCCCCTCGCCCTCCGGGTTGTTGCGCACATGGCTCAGATCCAAGCACCACCTCTGTCGTGGATGGCGCCAATCACTCCATGCCACAGTGCTGAACTGGACGTCTGACAAAGCTTTCGGCTGATGCTACGATGCAGAGTGCCCATAACTGTTCCCACGTGATGGTTAGTGCTATCGGGCCAGAGGCCCACTCGGATCAAATATCCAAATCGTTAGTGTTTTGGTAGTGCGGTAACGAGCAGAGACTCACGATAGATGTGACCCCGTCGCCCCGTCTCGAGGACTGGCAACAAGGGTTAAGAATGCCCGGCCACGCCTCATATTTATCTCTCGGGCACCCTCCAGGTCAACCCGTCTCCACATCACTCGCGGGTACCCCTCAGGGTCGACCCGCCTTTACAAGTAACAGTAGTAAAGCCCAAGTAACCGTGTGTCCATAACATCAAGGGAATCCGAGGTATCACCCTCGTTGGATTCCTACTCGATGTATCCGTCAAGGTGAACTCGGAGGAATCACCCTCGATGGGTTCACACTTGAGGTGTTGCACGACAGCATCGTTATCGGAAGTGGTGAAGGAGGAATCACCCTCGATGACCACGACCGAGTAACTACTCCACAGAGTTATCATCGGAAGTGCTTACGAGGTATCACCCTCGGCACTCGATAGTACGCTGCAGTGTCGTACAGATAAAAGGGATGTGATGTGCGGTGCTGGGGCCTGGTCGTCGAGTCTTTCGATGATCCAGCGGGGCAACTGAGACAAGTGGGGTCACTGGGGTCTCTATCCAGTCTATTCTAAGCAGTTTAGGATAAACAGGTAATTATCAAAAGCAGGTTACAAAAGCAGGTCATGCATCAGAATAAGTAAAGTAGTAACAGCAGCAATTCTAATGCAAGCACAAGAGAGAAGAGAATAGGCGATATAGGCATGCTCAAGGGGGGGTGCTTGCCTGGTTGCTCGGCGGCAAAAGCAGAGTCGTCAGGGGCGTAGTCGATCTCCGGAGCTGCGTCGATCTCAGGGACTATGTCGGTATCGGGATCTACCGAGAGAGAAGAGGGGGAAGAAACAGGTAAATACACGGCAAACATATGCCACACAGAGCATGCAATGCTAACATGCAGTGTAGGGTTGCCTAAAAGCATGTCTAAGTCATTTCAGTTATTTTAGGATTTAAGTTGGATTTATTAACCGGTAGTTATGCACTTTTCATCTACCGGAAACGGGCAAAAAGTTGCGGGTTCACCTACTAAGAGGGTTTCGACATGGGAACAGACGACACGATCAGATTCGTCTCGTCGTTCTGAGCAACTTTCATGTATAACGTTTTTCCATCGGAGCTACGGTTTAATTTCTATGAATTTCTAAAGATTTTAGCATTTTCTGGAATTATTTTTATTATTTAAATTAACATTATCTGAAACAGTGCATTGTGACATAAGCAGAACGTCATGATGATGTCAGCAGGTCAACTGACCGGCTGGCCAGGTCAAACCTGACATGTGGGGTCACTGGGACCCACATGTCAGTGACTGTGGCACTAACAGGGGGGTTAGTCTAACCTAATTAAGTTAATTAGTGGGTGGGGCCTACTGTCAGTGGGTGATTAGTGTCTTAACTAACTAATTAACTAATTAAATGACTAACTATTTATTTTAATTCGTTTAATCAGGCGGGACCCACATGTCAGTGGGCCATGGCGCCCAGTCAGCAGTTGACCCAGTCAACTGGGTCAACTAGGGCCCGTGGAGCCCGCGGGCAGTGACTCTGAGGTGGGGCCCACCGGTGCCAGGTCAGCACGGCGGCCGGAGCGACGCCGGCGACCATTTCCAGTGGCGGCGCGGCTCGGGATCCGCCGGAAATCGGCCACAGGCCATCATTTTGGACGCGGGAGGTCGCGTTCGAACGCGCACGAGGTGGCGCATCCAGCGGTGATACTGGTTCGGCCAGAGACGGGCTAGGTCGACGGAGGTGAGCAGCGAGGCGGACGCTGGAGTTCAGCCAAACGCGGGATCGGCGCTGGGGTGCATTTGCGGGCAAACTAAGCGGCTAGGCGAGGCCTACGCGGTGCGGCAAGTGCAACGGTGGCATGCACGGGACCCTATGGTCGCCGTGGCCATGCCGGCGACGAGGCCAGGCGGCGGAGGGCTCGGCCTAACGCCGGAGCAGGGGCTACGGGCGGCTAGAGGGGGTAGGGAAAGGCGCATTTGGCGCAGGAGCTCACCGCGGGGGCGTAGGGACTAGGCAGCGAGCTCAGGGAGGCGCGAGGTAGCCGGAATCCTCGCCGGAGCTGCGGTGGCCGAAGGAGGAAGAAGAGCTCGGGTAGCTTGATGCAGAGGCTCCCGGCTCCAATGGCTTGGACCGGATGACGCGGAGGACGACGGCGGAGCGCTACGTCATCTGGGCGAGGCGAGGGATCGCCGGAGAGTGCGGGATCGAATGGCGCGGCGACGACGGCTTTCGGGTGAGTGGGGAAAAGGGAGAGGTGAGGCGCGGGCGAGCGTCTGAGGGGCTAGGGTTCGCAGGGACGGGCGAGGGGCTCTCGAGCGAGGCCATATAGGCGTCGGGGAGCTGGCGGATGAACGACGCGCGGCGGCTGTCGCCGTGTCGGCGCGCGCGCGCGCGACAGCGCGCGATGAGGAGGGAGATGAGCTAGGTGGGCTGGGCCGGATCCTGTAGCAGCAGGCCTAAGTGCACAGTAGCACTAGGCCCTTTTCTATTTTCCTATTTTTGTTTCTGTTTTCTTTTCTGTTTTAAAATTGTCTGGCACCTAAAGGATTTTTATAAAATATGAGACCTGGTCCAAATATTACAGTGTATTATTACCTATTACCAAAAACTAGTTTGGGTGAAATACTATTTCATATTTAATTTAGATTAATTAAAAGGTTAATAAACGTTGCTTTTTGCCACTGTTTGAGGTTGTTGGAGTCACTTAACTAATTCTATAAATGTTGATTACAATTTTATAATTGCCTCTGGATTATTTTCTACTTAATGAACATTTTTCCAGTAGTTTTTGTGCAACTTAATATTTTCACATGCATTTGAAATTAAATTTGAATTTGGAATTGAAATGAGATATGATGCAAATGATGATCATGCACTGTTGAGCAAGGTGATTTGGCATTATCAAAATGGTAATCACTGTGGCCATTACATAGGGATGTTACAAAAAGCCTCCTCAAAGTCGGTTTGGAACGCAAGGAAGAGTCCTTCTCGGTTTCTAGTACCAGATGCCATGGTCCTCGGCGTCTAGCCCAGACGCCATGGGCCTCGGCGTCTGGCCCAGGGCCAAACGCCAGGGTCCCTGGCGTCTGGTCCCTGACCTCCGAAAAACTTCCTTTTGCACCGACTTAAAGCCCCGTGGGCCTTACCCCTTGGCCCAACCATATCATCATATCTATCAATCTTTACCTCCGGAGCTCCTCGTCATGTCTGTGATCTCATCCGGGACTCCGAACAACATTCGGTCACCAACATACATAACTCATATAATACTATATCATCAAAAAACGTTAAGCGTGCGGACCCTACGGGTTCGAGAATGATGTAGACATGACTGAGATGCTTCTCCGGTCAATAACCAATAGCAGAACCTGGATGCCCATATTGGTTCCTACATATTCTACGAAGATCTTTATCGGTCGAACCTTTATCACAACATACGTAGTTCCCTTTGTCTGTCGGTATGTTACTTGCCCGAGATTCGATCGACGGTATCCTCATATCTAGTTCAATATCGTTACCGGCAAGTCTCTTTACTCATTCCGTAATACATCATCTTGCAACTAACTCCTTAGTCACTTTGCTTGCAAGCTCTTTGTGATGATGTATTACCGAGAGGGCCCAGCGATACCTCTCTGTCATACGGAGTGACAAATCCCAATCTCGATTCACGTCAACTCAACAGACACCTTCGGAGATACCTGTAGAGCATCTTTATGATCACCCAGTTACGTTTTGACGTTTGATAGCACATAAGGTATTCCTTCGGAGTCCGGGAGTTGCATGATCTCATGGTTGAAGGAATATGTATTTGACATTAAGAAAGCATTAGCAATAAACTGAACGATCATATGCTAAGCTAACGGATGGGTCTTGTCCATCACATCATTCTCCTAATGATGTGACCCCGTTATCAAATGACAACTCATGTCTATGGTCAGGAAACCTTAACAATCTTTTGATCAACGAGCTAGTCTAGTAGAGGCTCACTAGGGACACGGTATTTGTTTATGTATCCACACATGTATTTAAGTTTTCGGTCAATACAATTCTAGCATGAATAATAAACATTTATCATGATTAAGGAAATATAATAATAACCACTTTATTATTGCCTCTAGGGCATATTTCCAACATCATCTTCCACATCTAATTAACGGGATCATCACATAGACTAGCTAGGTTACCACTGTGAACAACTCATATGGTGGGTCTCATACCCATCTCCTTTGATGCATTATCTATCACATTACGTGATAGACCCTTAGTAAAAGGATCTGCCAGATTATTAGACGTTTGGATATAATCCAATGCAATAACTCCGGAGTTTCTCATTTTTCTGACAGACTTTAACCTTCTCTGAATATGTCTTGATGACTTCATGTTATCCTTTGAGCTGCTCACTTTCGTGATCATAGTTTGATTGTCGCAGTTCATAAGGATACCTGGTATAGGTTTCTCAACTACTGGCAAGTCATTCAAGAGCCGACGAAGCCAATCTGCTTCGAACGTAGCTGTATCTAGTGCTATGAGTTCTGCTTCCATTGTTGACCTCGTTAAGATGGTCTGCTTGCAAGACTTCCAAGAAACAGTGCCACCTCCATGAGTGAATACATATCCGCTCGTGGCCTTTATCTCATCAGCATCTGAGATCCAATTTGAGTCACTATACCCTTCAAGCACCTTTGGGTACCCACCAGTGTAGTGAATTCCATAATTCGCAGTGCCTTTCAAATAATGCATAACTCTCTCTAGAGCTTTCCAATGCTCATCTCCCGGTTTTGAAACAAATCGGCTCAGTTTGCTAATAGCAAAAGAGATGTCAAGTCTTGTAGCACTGGCTAAATACATAAGAGAGCCAATAATCTGAGAATACTTCAGTTGATCTCTAGCAATTCTTTGATTCTTTCGAAGCAGCATGGTAGCATCATATGGTGTTGGAGAGGGCTTGTAGTCACTATAGCCAAAACGACTCAAGATCTTTTCCACATTGTGAGATTGAAGCAATGTAATCCCACCATCATCGTCTTTCAACAGCTTGATGTTCAGAATAACATCAGCCACTCCTAAATCCTTCATCTCAAAACAACGAGATAGGAAATCCTTGACCTCCTCAATAACATTCAGATTTGTTCCGAAAATCAATATGTCATCAACATACAAGCAAAGGATAACTCCCTCGCCCCCACCATGGCGATAGTACACACATTTATCGGCTTCGTTTACAACAAAGCCTGCAGCTGTTAAAGTTCTTTCAAACTTCTCATGCCACTGCTTGGGTGCTTGCTTAAGTCCATACAAAGACTTCAGCAACTTGCACACTTTTCCTTCCTGACCATCTACTATAAACCCATCTGGTCGTTCCATATAAATTTCCTCGTCCAACTCTCCATTTAGGAAAAGCAGTCTTAACATCCATTTGATGAACAAGAAGACCATGTGAGGCAGCTAGTGAAAGTAGTACTCGAATAGTGGTCAGTCGAGCCATAGGTGAGTAAGTATCAAAGAAGTCTTCACCTTCCTTTTGAGTATAACCCTTAGCCACGAACCATGCCTTGTACTTCTCGATAGTACCATCAGGCCTAAGCTTCTTCTTGAATACCCATTTGCACCCTATAGGTTTGCACCCATAAGGACGATCAGTGATCTCCCAAGTTTCATTGGCCAAAATGGAATCCGTCTCACTATGGACTGCTTCCTTCCAGTAGTCAGCATCTTCAGATGCATAGGCCTCTGAAATAGAACTGGGAGTGTCATCTATGAGATACACAAGAAAATCATTACCAAAGGACTTTGCAGTCCCCTGTCTCTTGTTCCTAGTAGGAACTTCATTGTTCTCCTCCATAGGATTTTCAAAGTGTTCCATCAAAATGGTAGGTTCAGTAATAGTAACTAATTCCTGATTCGATGAACTAGGCATCTCCTGATTTGATGAGCTAGCCATATCCTTCATGGAAAAGATATCTTCAAAGAAAGTCGCATCATTCGACTCCATGATTGTACCGACATGCATGTCAGATACCTCAGATTTTACAACCAAGAATCTATAGCCAATGCTATGAAAAGCATATCCCAGGAAAACACAATCCACAGTTTTTGGTCCAACCTTGCGCTTCTTTGGAATTGGCACATTGACTTTCGCCAAACAACCCCATGTTCGTAAATAAGAGAGTTTTAACCTTTTCTTCTCCCATTCCTCGAATGGAATTATTTTTTTGTTCTTTGTGGGAACTCGGTTTAGGACATGACATGCAGTCAATATCGCCTCCCCCCACCATGCCTTGGAGAGACCCGATGTGTCTAACATGGCGTTAACCAAATCAGTTAGAGTACGGTTCTTTCTTTTGGCTACCCCATTTGACTGAGGTGAATAGGGAGGCGTCCTCTCATGGATTATACCATGTTCCGCACAAAAAGAATCAAATTCATTGGAAAAATACTCTCCACCACGATCGGACCTAAGCCTCTGTAACACCCCTTTTGTAATTGCTACAGTGATCAGCTAATGATACTGCCAGGTCATCTCCATTTGCAGTGCTTAATCACTTTGGCGAAATATTCAATTCAAATGCTATTCTGAAAAATCAACTCAATTTCAAAAGTGAAAATTAAAGTTGTTCCATACTTGTGGGAAAAATGTTCACATTATTGCAAATATTCCAAAACAATTATATATTAAGGAATGCAACATCACTCTTGAGTAAAGATGAGCATTATCAATTAAAACAGCACCAATTCAGCATTCCTAAATGCTATTCTAATTATGTAAAATCCAAACAGATTCGAATAATTTTCAAACCTGTTGTGACAGTGTAGAAAGGTGCTCTGAGATTATTGGACCATGTTCCATAATTTTCCTGAGTAATTTGGAGGCCCCACAATTTCTTTTCCATCTCTGCTAAATTAAATAAAAAGAAAAACAGAAGAAAAGGGAAAAGAGGCGGGCACTTACCTGTGACTGGGCCGAGGCAACAGTGCACAGCCCAGCCCAGCCGGCCCCTCTCTCTCCCCTTCTTCTCCCTCCTCCCCGTGTCGGTGCCGCCATGGATGAGCGCGTCCGCACCGGTCGACGATCGACAGCGCGACGTCGCGGCGCTCTGCGAGGGGATAAGGGCGGACCCGAGCCATTCCCTTGGCCTCCTCGCCACTCCTCTTCTTTTCCCCCGAGCTCGCTCTCGATCTTCTTCTCTGTCCCGAACGCCACCGCCGCCGCGAGCGCTGCTCCCCGCGGCCATCGTCGCCCCCGCGTCTAGCTGAGTTGCTCGGGAGCTCCGCCGGCTTCTTCCTCTTCCACTGGTGCTGATAGACGGAGCCGGAGGGATCTACGTCGCGCGGATCAAGCCGATCCCCTCCTCTGCATCGCCGGCGCCCGCCGCCGATTCCCGTCGTCTCCGAGCTCCTCTGCTGCTCCAAAGCCGTCAAGGGCTTTACTTAGCCACGCGGTGAGCTTCGTCCTCCTTTCGCTTCTCTCCTCGCGTCGTGTTCCTCCCCGCAGCCACCTCGCCGTCTTGTCCGTGTTGTGGTCGCCGCCGGCGAGCTCAGTGCCGTCGCCCTGATGCTCCTCGTGCTGCGTTAACTCCACCGTCGAGCTCCCTGAGCTCCTAGCTACCCAGCGCGCCTCTCCACGCGTCTCACCGAGCCCCGTATCATCGCCCCCGAGCTTGACCGGGATCCGGCGTCCGCCGTGGCCGTTGTCGCCGTCGTTTCCGGCCGTTTTAGCTCGAGCCCGTGCAACCATCAGGTGCGGCTCAACACGCCCGTTCCGTAGGATCAAACCGCACCTCGAACGGTCGCCGGAATCGACCGGGAGATCCTCGCCGGCGTTCGGCCTCGCCGCCGGTGCACTGTAGCTCCCCGCCGGTGCTAACCTCGCTGACGTGTCGTCATTAGCCCGCTAATGACGCTGCTAACCCCCACTGACAACTGGGCCCAGGCCACTAATTAGATTAGTTAGTTTTAACTAAAAACTGTTAGTTAAACCTGAGTCACTGACACGCGGGCCCCGCCGGGCCCGCTGACTGGTCAACCGTGGACCAGTCAACTGCTGAGTCAGCAGTTGACTGGCCCCACTGGTCAGCCTCTGGTGCACACTGGGTGCAGCGCACCGGGTGCACCCAGCATTTCCTGCTACTGTTCAAATTTGATTTTAATAAATCCAAAAATTCCAGAAAATCTAATAAACTTTGAAAATTCATATCTTTTAAACCGTAGCTCCGATCGAAAAACTTTCTATATGAAACTTGCTCAGAACGACGAGACGAGTTTGATCATGTCGTCCGTTTCCAAGTCGGGATCCTCTACGTAGGAGAACCCGCAACTTTTGGCTCATTTCCGGCAGATGAATAGTGCACTTATACCGGTGATTAATTTTAACCTTAATCCTAAAATGATTAAATGGTTTAGATAGCTCTTTTAGGCAACCCTGCACTGCATCCTAGCTTTCACCTACCTCTAATGCTGCGAGCATGCAACCGTCCCTCTCCGGTTCATCTGTCTGACAGACGTCCGGAACCAGGAAAACATTCCCGAATGATCCCCTCCTTCACCGTTGTCGTGTATCACTACGATAGACCACCTCTAGCATCGCGTATCGTATTTTCATGCATATGTCGCTTCGTATTTACTGTTTTCCTCCCCCTCTTTTCCCTCGGTAGATTTCGTTGCCGACGTAGCCTCCGAGATCGACGCAGCTCCGGTGATTGGTTACAGTACTGACGACCTTGCCCTTGCCGCCAAGCAACCAGGCAAGCCCCCCCTTTGATCATCTCGATATCGCCTATTCTAATTCTCCTGCTTGCATTAGAATTATGCTACTGTTACTGTTTTACCTATATCTGCTGCATAGCCTGTTTATTGTAGCCTACTGTTGATAACTGCCTTCTATCCTAAACTGTTTTAGTATAGACTGGGTAGAGCCCCATTAGTGACCCCCACTTTATCCCGACTGCCCCGCTGGAGTTTCAGAAGACCCGATCAACGGGATTGAAGATCAGCCCCGGCACTGCACCTCACTTTCCCCTTAGTTGCTCGACACTACTGGGTTACTATCAAGTGCCGAGGGTGATACCTCGACAGCACTTCTGATGATAACCTTGTAGGTTAGTTAACCGGTCGTGGTAAGCGAGGGTGATACCTCCTACACCACCACTGATACTGACTAAGTCGCGTAACACCTCACGTGTGGACCTCGAGGGTGATGCCTCCTACGTCCATCTTGTTGTTACATCAGGTGGGAGTCCAACGAGGGTGATGCCTCGGATTCCCCTTGATATGGTGACCACACGGATGCCTTACATTACTGTTGGTACTATTACTTAAAAGGCGGGTCGACCCCGAGGGGTACCCGCGAGTGATGGATAGTTACCCGTGAGTTATTCCACGAGGCGCGGCCGGGCATTCTTAGCCCTTGCAGCAAGTCCTCGAGATGGGGCGACGGGGTCACATCTTTCGTGAGTCTCTGCTCGTTACCGCAAGCCACTAGGACACTACGATTTGGATATATGATCTGAGCCGGCCTCTGGTCGGATAGCACTAACCATCACGTGGGCATAGTATGGGCGTTCTGCATCGTAACATCAGCCGAAAGCTCTGTCAGACGTCCAGTTCAGCATTGTGGCACGGTCGGATCGTACCGGCCTTCCGAGGCGGTGCTGGTATCCACCCTGCACACAACGACCCGGAGGGCGAGGGGCGATGGCCCAAGACCCCCTTGCGCTTAGGAGGTAGACCGGCGGGGACCTCTCTGCTGAGCTGTAGGTAGGGTTGCGATGTGTCGTTTGGCCGAGGCCGGGCATGACCCAGGAAAGTGTGTCCGGCCGGAGGTAATTGAGCGTGGTGGGTAAGTTGGTGCACCCCTGCAGGGAAGAACACATCTATCGATAGCCGGTCCTACGGTAAAGGACACTCGGAGTTGTATCCCGATCGGTACAGTTAGAATTGAGATGTTACCTGGATATGTGACTCCGGGATCGCTTTCTCGCAGGGAGTCGAGGAAGGATCTCTGGGCGAGACTGTTGCTTGCTACTACCTCTACTACTTTATACTATGCTGCTCTGTACTCTTCTATATGCTGCAAGACGCTCGAAGATGCTTGAAGATGCTGAAGATGCTAGTCTTCGAAAGGACTAGGCCTTCTCTCTATTCTGGCATTTCTGCAGCCCAGTCCACATATACAGCCATTCCTTGATAATGTTGCATATGTAGTGTAGATCCTTGCTTGCTGAGTACTTCGCAGTACTCACGGTTGCTTTGCTTTCCTTTTTCTCCCTTATCAGTTGTCGCGACCAGATGACGGAGCCCCTGAGATAGCTGTTCCACCATCGACTATTTCTACCACCCCGAGGACGGCTTCTACTTCTAGATGGCTAACGACCAGGAGTAGGTTCGGAGGGTCCTAGGCAGGAGGCCTACGCCTTTCGATCGTAGTGTTTCATTTTGGTTCCGCCTTTCTAAAGGCCTTTCTGTTTTCTTTTATATCTGTACTCAGATATCTGACGCTTCCGCTGATGCTTGTTTGTCATCAAGCTTATTTATTCGAGCCCTCGAGGCCCTGGCTTGTAATATATGCTTGTATGACTTTATGTATATTTTAGAGTTGTGTTGTGATATCTTCAAGTGAGTCCTTAGGCTTGATCGTGTGCATTTGCGTGTATGATTAGTGCACGATTAAGCCGGGGGCGTCACAGCCTCTTGATTTTACGATCAAGTTGGTTTTCCACTTCAGCTTTATAGATCTAGAAAAAGTTCAAAGCCTCATCCTTAGATTTCAGAAGATACACATGGCAGTATCTAGTGGAGTCATCACTTAACGTCATGAAATATTTCTTTTCACCTTTTATCAAAACACCATTCATTTCACATAGATCTGAATGTATGAGCTCTAGTGGTGCAAGATTTCTTGTTTCCGCAGTCGTGTGAGACTTACGAGGTTGCTTAGCTTGCACACAAACTTGACACTTTGATCCCTTGAAAGTGGTGAAACTAGGGATTAAGTTCAACTTGGCTAGTCGTGACATGCAACCAAAGTTAACATGACAGAGCCGTGAATGCCATACATTTGATTCACTATTGTTGCAAACATGATTAACAACTTTATTGCAAACATCTGACAAGGATAAACGGAACAGGCCTCCTGACTCATAGCCTTTACCAACAAAAGTTCCATACTTGGATATTACAAATTTAATCGACTCAAAGACAAGCTTGTAACCATCTCTACACAGAAGAGATCCGCTAACAAGATTTTTATTGACGGAGGGGACATAATGCACGTTCTTCAGCCGCACGATCTTCCCCGAAGTAAACTTCAGATCGACCATGCCAACACCATGAACAGAAGCACTTGAACCGTTGCCCATCAGCATGGTGGAAGTCCCTGCGATCTGATAAGACAAAAACATGGAAATATCACCGCATACATGCACATTAGCACCCGTGTCAATCAACCAATCAGGAGAATGACATACTGAAAGAATAGTGGGAAATATACCATACCCATCATCCTTCATGTCAATGTCACCAATGGCAACATTAGCGATCTTGCCGCCTTTCCCAGGATGACGCTTGTCATAACGATTAGGGCAACTAGGAGCCCAATGGTCAGGATCTCCGCACACATGACAAACACCTTTCTTCTTGTCATTCTTCTTCTTGAAGTTGGTGTGTTGTACAACCTTGTTCTTCCCATCAAACTTTGCTTTACCATCAAACTTGCCCTTGTTCTTGAACTTGTGGGGCTGGAAGTTTTTCTTCTGTACCTCGAGCACGTGTGTTTTTTGCTCTCACCTTTTCTTCCACATCAAGAGTACCAATGAGATCCGGAAGGGAAAACTCCTGTCTCTTGTGTTTCAGAGAGGTAGCAAAGTTCCTCCACGAGGGAGGAAGCTTAGTGATGATGCCTCCGGCAACAAACTTGTCCGATAACATACAATTGAAGTGCTCAAGTTCTCTAGCAAATGGCTATATCTCGTGTGCTTGCTCAACCACGGAGCACTCATCAGTCATCCTGTACTCATAGAATTGTTCCATGATATACAGCTCAGTGCGGCATCCGAGACCCCAAACTTGGCCTCGAGTGCGTCCCACATATCTTTTCCATTATCAATTGACGCATAAGCATCAACTATGTTCTCATCCAGAGCACTCAAGAGAGCAGCCTTAAACAGGGTATCCATTTTCTGAAAAGCTTTGTTCCTATTCAGGATCAAGATCTCCTTCAGGTTTGCCAAGAATGGCTTCATAGCAACTCATGGTTTGAAACCATAATACTGCTCTCACGCGCCACCTCTTATAGTGCACACCCTAAAAAATAGGAGGCCTCATGGATGCAGCAAAACCACTTGAGGTAAATTGCCTATAATAAGATTTTTGGATTGTTGAAAATATGAGCAATTTACCATATGATTTTATTAACAGAAATAGTAGATAAAACATGACTATTATAGTAAATATGAAACAAGTCATGAAATCAAGCAGAGTGAAGGCAAATATCATATGTACATGTGATCTAGAACAAAACATATGTACAGCAGAGGGTAGAACAAGAAAGGCTAGAGGACGAAACTATAGCATGATCTTAAACAGAGAGAACACGAAGACATACGGAGCAGCAACAGAAGCACCGGTCTTGGGGTCGGTGTCCTCGCCAGCCATGTCGTCGAAGAGGTTGTCGACATCGGGGAAGAGGTCGTCGATGTCCGGAGCATCCGTGATGAACTGGTCAGTAGTCACGCAGAGCGCTCCCCAAAAACCTTATCACCCTTCTCCCGTACAGGACTCAAAGAGGTGGGGTTTCGGAGTCCTACTGTCCCGACCTGCGGTGCACGCCGCAAGCCGGGATGGGGAAGATCGTAGCAGTAGCTCAGTGCTGAGGAACTCGGTGGCGACAGGAAGATGATCCTCTGATGTGTCTCTCTGAAGAGGAGCGACCTCTTTTTTATAGGCACGGAAGAAGCAGACGAACGGGCAGCGACGGGAGGTGAAACGAAGAAAGGGAGACAAAGTGAACATCCAGCAACCGAAGGGATGCGCCGTTCGCATTCAATCTTAGTTCCCGCGGTGCGTCAAGGCGTGGCGAGGCGGGCGGCGGAGGAGGAGCGCGCGTGAATGTCCCTCTTGTTCTCATGCTCATACATGTGGGGAAACAACATGCCTTATAAGGAGGTTCAACTCCCACCAAACAAGCAATATGGAACTAATTTTTAGTTTCACCCCTTGCTTTGCACGAATGAGCTGCGTGGGCCTTTAGGATTTATTAGAAATTCTGAAAACTGCTATTGGGTTGGCCCAGAATAAACTAAATTCCAGCAATTTGTGGTGGATAATTGGGGATGCCCAAGATAAACAAACACCATGGTACGTAAAAGGTGCTCATACCATTTGTCTACCCACCCCTAAAAAAGAAACCATTTGTCTACCCACCTCCGAATAGGCAAATGGAGATACGCATGTCTCTTCTTCGTTTCATGGGTCTGAGACAAGCAACGCTAAGATGCAGCTTGCGACATCCACGGCAAAAATACTCTCTATCAATCTAAGGAAAGAATCACACTGTGTTTGCGACCATTTCTTGTCAGCGAGAGATTCTTTGCAAGCCTGAGCTCTTCCATGTTTTCCTCAGCTTCAGTTCACCTCCCCAGGGAATTCTTCGTTTCTTGCAGAGACCCAACGCAACCAAAGCATCTCAAGTCGTACTAATCCCTACTACAAGAACATGTAAACAGAACGAGATAACAATCACGTCCGCCTCTCGTCCTAGTCCCGACGGACCCAACGGCAGCAGCAAGCAATCTGGCCTGCCGGGACCGATGGGCTGCTCCTCGTCGAAGAAGCTCGACGAGGAGGAGGCCGTGAAGACGTGCCACGACCGCCGGAGCTTCGTCAAGAAGGCGATCGCGCAGCGGGACCTCCTGGCCTCCTCCCACGTCGCCTACCTCCAGTCGCTCCGCCGCGTCTCGCTCGCGCTCTTCTACTGCCTCGCCGAGGACGAGCACCTCTACTTCCTGCAGGACACGTCCGCGCAGTGCACCCACCGCCCGTGCTCGCCGGAGAAGAGGGCCGTCCTCCTCGTCGTCAACCGCCTGAGGCAAGGAGGGGCGCCCGTGCACCCGCTGGTGGGGCGGTGGGACGGCGAGGCTGGAGCTGCCGAGGCCGCCGTGGTTGATGGCTTCTTCGGCGTGGATCCTCGGCTCCTCCGTCCTCCTCCGGCGAACGACGTGCCGGTTTCCTCGCCGTCGCACCTGCCGTCGGCATGGGACGTGTTCTGGGTCGACCCCTTCTCTTCGCTGCCGACCGATCGCGTGGGCTATGTGAATCACGGTGTCGAAGAGGTGAGTGCTGATCAAGAAGATGGTGAGATGCCGGAGCTGGAAGAAATAAGCGAGGATGGCAGCAATGGTGCGCGCGAATCAGAGGAGGCGACGCCTGGTCATGAGCAGGCAGAGGCAACGCAGGTGGTAGTGGAGCCAAGGGAACGAAAAGAAAAGAAGAAGGTGGCGGGTGTGAGCAACAAGCTGAGGGTGCGGGCGAGCGCCGAGGTCGAGCAGCAGAGCACCCCCGGCCGATTCACCGTGTTCGTCGACAGGCCGCCAGCGAGCGTAGAGGAGGCCATGAGGGACATCAAGGGCCATTTCTCGAAGATCTCCGAAACCGCCGGCGAGGTCTCGGTGCTGCTGGAGGTCGTCCCCTACCAGAAGAAAGGTACAGTCATGCAAAACCTCTTCCCCTGTCTGAACTTCTGAACTATACCCTGTCATGTCAGTTGCTCTTCTTCATACTACTAGAACAGAGTGAATCATTCAGAACATGCCATAGAGCTGTAGCATTGATCATTGCCATCTTGTACATAGACAGTTCAACCACCTGCTCCCAGGGGGGACGTCGAGGGCGACGACGGGGACGAGCAAGTCGGCGCCCGTGAAGCGTCGCCGGAGCCATTCCAGCTCTTCCAGAGCCACAAGGAGAGCCTCGACAGGCTCTACGCGTGGGAGAAGAAGCTCTACGAGGAAGTCAGGGTACGTTCGACCGATCACACGCGCTTCTCTCGGAATTCAACTCTAATTCTCGTATAATCATCAGAAGTTCAGAACCAGTTAAGATGAAGATGTGATATGAAATGTGTTTCCAGGCAGGGGAGCGCGTACGGCTGTCGTACGAGAAGAAGGTGGCGCAGCTGAGGAGCCAGGACGCCAACGGCGCAGAGCCGTTCGCCATTGAGAGGACCAGGGCCGCCATCAGGGACCTCCGGACCAAGCTCAACATCTCCCTCGCCTCCGTCGACGCCGTGTCCCGGCGGATCGTCGCCGTCCGCGACGACGAGCTGCTGCCGCAGCTCGCGGAGCTCATCCGTGGGTACGTATATTTGTTATGGCGTGCTCGATCGGTTCCCCCGACAATGGTGACGCCGCAAGTGTTTGATTGATGTTCCCCGTCGCTTTGCTGTTCAGGCTGGCAAGGATGTGGCGGGTGATCGGCGACGCGCACCGGGTGATGAAGCGCACCGCGGACGAGGCGAGCGTGCTCCTCTCATCCTCGGCCGCCGGGACAGAGGGAGGCATCAGGGGCCCCCCGCCGCCGCCGGGGCCGACGCGCGCGGCCACCGCTGCGGGCGCGCTGGCGACGGAGCTCCGCGGCTGGCGCGCGGCGCTGGAGGCCTGGGCCGAGTCGCAGCGCGGGTACGCGGCGGCGCTCTGGGGCTGGGCGCGGAGCTGCGTCAAGGACGGCGAGGACATGCCGCGGCTGATCGTGGCCTGGGCCCGCGCGGTCGAGGCCGTGGACGTGGACGCGGCGACACGGGCCGTGGAGGGCGTTGCCGCGGAGGCGGCGGCCATCGCGACGGCCGCGAGGCGCCGCAGCAGCAGCGCCGAGGAGGAGCCGCCGAACGAGGAGGAAGGGAAGCGGAGGGTCTGCGTCGGGCTGGCGGCGGCCCTGGGCGCCATCGCGGAGGCCGGCGGCCTGGCCTCCGCGGCGTACGGCGAGCTGGTGGCCGAGATGGACGAGAGGGAGCGCGAGGCAGAAATGGCGGGGAGGGACGACGAGCCGCCCATCCAAAACAACCCACCGTAGCCTGCAAATGAAATGGCGGGAAGGGAAGTGTACCGTGTGATATCTGTAAATGATGAAGCTTACCACCGACTGACAGATCACAGTTAACTGACATGGTCTCACCATTACATGTACTCTGGGTAGAAAGTTCCATTACATAGCTACTAGGCACGGCGAAGACGCGGAGTTATTACCGACTGACGCGACACGAGAGGACTCTGAAAAACTCAAGTCCATCAAGAGTTTTCATCAGCTCAAACACTTCGATATAGGTAGGTACGCAGACAGGGACGAACGTGCATGGCTTCACTTGGACATGGCGCCGTTGGAGCTGGAGTCCCAGCCCCAGACGTCGACGGCGTCGCCGCCGCCGCCGTGCTGCATCCGGCTGCTGTGCTCGAGGCTCTCGAGGCTGGCCATGCTCTGCATCGGCGAGCTCTGCACCTGCTCGGCCGGGGACAGGCTCCCGAAGCACGCGTCGTCGGCGCCGCCAGGGAGGAAGTCCAGCCCGGCCAGCACGTCCGGGACGCGGCACGGGTTCAGCGCCGCCGGGGACAGCCCCAGGTGGCCCAGCCCGCACGACATCGCGCCGCGCGCCACCATGTCCTCCGCCAGCTTCACCTTGACCCGCAGCGCCTCCACGTCCGACTTGAGGATCCGGTTGTCCGTGACCGCCGTCGTGAACTGCTGGTTCGCGTCCGTCAGCTGCTTGAAAATCGACGCGTTGTCGCCCCGGAGCTGATCCACCTGCAGCCCAGCCATTGATCACAAGTCAGAATGAACTCAGTAAAATTAGTACCAACGTCGTCGTAGCGTGATGGTTTACCTGCGTCTCCAGCTCAACCAAGTGAGCTTGCTTCCTCTTCCTCGACCGCCGCGCCGACTCCCGGTTCGACACCATCCTGTAGTAATCGGCAAACAATCCTTCAGCACACACCTTCAAGCCGGGTTTATGATTTGAGCAGTGAATGAAGAACACAAAGGGAAAATAGAAGGCATTGTTTATTGATGTACGTACCGTCTCATTCTTTTCACGTCCGTTGGGTTCGTGCCGTTGTCACACAAGCCACCGTCGTCGAACATCGACTCACTGTCGGAGTCCGAGCCGCTCGTGCCTCCGAAAGCTTGGCTCTCTTTGATGCTCAGATTGGTCGCTGACGTGGGACTCGCCGCTGCTGCATAGATAGAGAATTCAACAGAGCATGAGCAAGACACACTAGTCATGTGTTGTAACCGAGCCCGGTTTAGACGCGGCAGCACCTACTATGTCTGCCCAAAAATCTGAATATCATGTGATTCAGTGTGCAGTTTAGTACGGAAAACCATGGCACACAAAAGTGAACCATTCTTCTTCTAAACACAATCATATGAACTTACTGAAAACTGTGGAAGAGGAACTATGTTGGATGCATTTACCATAGATTGACGACTGCGACTCGATTGTCGTGGAGACTGCGGGATGCCGCGCGCCGAGGTTCGGGGACTGAGGCCACAAGTGATTCTGAATTGTTCCATTCAGGGTCTGCTTAATTGGGAAAACACGAAAGAAATTCAGTAGAGTGAAACAATCGCCCAAGTGGAGCTCTACAACAGAACTCTCATGCATATCTGTAGGATTCGTTTGCACCTTCTAGTACTACTAAGAAAAACAGCCTCGAGTCCTCGATCGGAGATAAAAGCGAGCTGTTGGAGATTGCATACGGATGAGTTATCCAGACACAAGCTAACTTCACCAGGTAATGTCGGGTTCACCATTTTCACTGAACATTTCGCCGAAATTTTGGCAGTTTCGAGTGTACGTCGGTAAAAAGAAGTTTCGGTGACAGTTGGAATGGAAGATTTAAGCATAATTCAACTGTTTGTCAAATTTTGGTAATTGTTACTAGTTGAATTTCAGCCAGAAGTTTTGGTGACACTTGATTATGGTGGACTCCGGCAGAATTCAGATGTTTGACAAAATTTGATGAGTCTTGCTAAGTCTCAGTCGACTGAGACTTAACGAAGTCTCAGTCGATGCTATATCTGTGAGATCTTATATTAAGATTCGTGCAAAATTTTCTTTTCAGTTCTTTCTTTTTCTCTTTTACATGTTATGTCACTTGACTGAGACTTGATTAAATCTAAGCATGTTAAGCATGTTATCATGGATGTTAAGCATGTTATCCCCGCAAAAAAAAAGTTAAGCATGTTGCTAAGAAGAAAAGGCTGGGCCGAATGGCCCGCATCACATCCACAAGCCGCAGGTGGTTAAATTAATTCTAGTCGGCATACGGCAGGAATCATGCAAGCACCATCTCATGACATCAAGGGGGAAAATCTATGCATGTGTTGCTTATGATCATCAGAAATTCAGAACATGCCATGCCATAACCATCCAAAGATTCTGTGCTATGTACGCGCCACAGTTTCATCAGCTCCTCTGCTGCGCTACGTTACTTCGCACGACACGAGCCAAGAGGAGATCGATCGAGGGCGACGGACTCACCGAGTCGGCGAAGCCGAAGGCGCCGGAGAGGTCGGCGGCGGAGAAGAGGCCGTAGGGCCCGTTGGCGCCCGCGGCGGCGCTGCCGGGCTTCTGCTCAGCGGCGAGCCCCCGCCCGCGGATGAAGGCCTCCAGCTCCAGCTCCGACGCGCACTTCTTCATCGCCGATCGCTCGCTCGCTCGCCGCTGCGTTCGTGCGGGGAGAGTGGGGGAGGGAGCTGAGGTGAGCTGAGCAGGGTTGCGGAGGAGGAGTCTGGTGGGTGCTCCGGTACGTGGCGTCGGCGTTCGGTGCTTTTAGAGGGGAGATGCCGCGGTGAGGCGGAGCGCTGGAGAAAAAGCTCTTTTCGGCGGTCGATCGATCGATCGATCAATCGGATAGAAAAAAACCAAAGGAGAAGAAAGTTGGCTGGCTGGCTGGAAGGAGTGAAGTCGGGCGTGGAAAGCGGTTCGGCTGGTCTCTCGGGCGCGTTCTTGGGGATATCTACGACTCTGCCATTCGACCGGCCGTATCCAGGCCAGACACGCGGGACCACGGTTTTCTTTTTCTGGAGGAGGATCCTCGTCACCGCGAAATTGCTACGCAGCGCAAGAGGAAGTGACGTCTCGTGCATGGGTGTCGAGCTCCGGTGGGTTCCTTGCTTTGAAGGAAACAAAAACATGTTGTAAAAGATTTTAAAACGCTCTAGAGCATCTACAATCAAACTTTACAAATTTTGCCCCTCGTTTCTCGGCCTCCACAGCCGCCCCTCACATCGGAACCTTCGAATCCATGCAACCCGTGCAACGTGATCAAATTGCATTTTTGCGGCGTCGGTGGCAGGCGTCCGTCCCACCGAGGTCAAGGGTCCATGGATGACGTCGCGGAGGAGGTCCTAGCCCGAGCCGGCGGGCGGCAACGGATCTGCAGGACTTGTTGCCGGACATAATGGGTCTGGTCCGCGCCACCCTCTGCCTCGCGCGGCGAGTGCTTGCGCCTATTACTTGGTTCTCGGCGGGGATGAGCACCCAGCGTTGTCCGGGATGAGCAGGGGTTGGAGGTGCCTGGCGCCACTGGCCACTCGTCGCCTCTCCGATGAGGGCGCAGAGCATCAGCTTCCCCTCTGGGCCATCGAGGAGGGCGCAGAGCTCGAGCGCACACCCCATATCCATCTGCAGCCGGCGGAGGGTGATACGTAGGGCGAATTATTCGTCGTTCAGGGCGGAGCTCGAATTCGACATGGCGAGGGCGTCCCAGCCGAATGGGGCCAGCCTAACTGCCGGAGCCGACCATGGTGGTTCGGGAGGGGAATAGACAGGAAGGGGACAAAGCGGAGAGGCATGTTCGAGAGTGAGGCTAGGGTTTGGTCTGGGTGGGATGGGATGGGGGTTTTGTGAGGTCTGGGTGTGCCAGCATGGGCCAGTTCGAGCTGCCACACTGCCAAGGACATGTGGCGCTCGTCCGAGCTGCACATCTACAGGAAGGAACACATGACGTAGCGGACGGGGGCGTGGAATAGGGTGCAGTTCAGCGGCATACCGGAGATGACAACCTAGGACGGCATGCTCAAGTTCTAGTTCACCACACCACCAACGAGCTCTCTTATATGTACCGCACTAGTGGCGACTCGCCGACGTCCCACATTGTCCTGGACGAGACTGGCGTGATGTAGTGCATGGTTTGGAACCGTGGTATGCTCGGATGGAGCATCTTTTTGTCAGCGCGAGGGACTAGCGCGACAAGTATGACATGTGCGGCATCAGCAACGTGGTGAATGCCTGGTGTGCGGCTGCATCAAGGAGGTCCTGCCGAGATCGCCGGCGGAGTGGCGCATGAACGCGTCCGGTGGATGCATACTATGCTGCTGTAGTGCAGGGGCGGTGCGAGCGGCGGGTTGCACGTTGTGCCGACGTGAAGCTACAGGAGACGCCTGGCAGCACGATGGACACTAGAGAATGCTGGCGTAATGCGACTAGAGTTGCATGTCCAATTTCTCCTACACGGAGTATGCCACGTAGGACATCCAGTGGTTTGGCGAGCTGATGGGCACACGCTTCATCGACGGCGAGGAGCGCGTGCCCTTGTAAAGGCGCACGCCCTCGTCCATGTCCGTGGCCTCAACCTGAAAGCTTGACCAACTTTATAGAGAAAATAATATCAACATTCATATTACGAAATTAATACCGCTAGATGCATCATGAAATTAATTTTCATACTGTATAACTTTAATACTGTAGATGTTAATATTTTTAAGTATAAATTTAGTTAAACTTTGCATAGTTTGACTTTAGATAAATCTTGTATGCGGATTAAAAGGAAAACAAAGGGAGTACTGTTAGGAAGTTGTTGACTTCTTTCGGCAAGGCGATGATTGTGGATTATGCCCGGGAAAGCAGTGGTGCGGCATTCGTTGGCCAGAGCTAGTTACAAGGGAAACTTTTTGTGGAGTGACATGATCATCCTCCTGACTTCTTGACCCCCTCTCTTGTAACGGACATGCCTATTGTTCAATAGATGTCTCCGAAGTTAAAAGGGGACTTCAGTGGTTCTGAGATTATTGTTGTTGAAATATATTGTATGATAACAATGTGATAGCAAATAAACGAGTAGAAAGAATAAGGGTCTCTTTGACTCGCAAGATTCTCAAAATGTGAGGATAGAAAAAAAATGCAGGAATATAGTGTAATTAATGTTCTCTTGTACCCTACAAGATTTGAAAGAGTGTTTGACAGGAAAAGCAAAAGAATGCAACAAAGAGGTTTGAGCGGATGAAAGTTTCCTCCAACATGTAATATAAATGAATCCTATGATTAAGAATTTCCATCCTACGAATCAAACGACCATCATAGGGAGAAAAATCATAAGCTTCCAAATCCTTAAAAAATCCTATGGAATTCCTTTGTATCAAAGGAGCCCTAAGCTTCAAGACCGAAACATGGGAAAATTGGCACACTCTACTATCTCATCTCAGAGTATCTCTAGCCAAACTCCTAAAACAGGCACTCACATATACACACGCACACTCATCCCCACAAATATAGGCACACACTAAAAAATGTTGAACTCGTGTCAAGTTTAATTTGAACACGAATGAGATGATTTCACCACAAGAAATCTAATCATCTTAGTTCATAGTCATATGTGAGCACTAACTTTTTGATGCATTTTTGAAAGGAAAAAAAATCATATTTCCTTTGAGCAATAAAAGAATAAAAAATATTCATATAATATATTGTACTCTGTTCTTTCGGCCCACAGGCATGTAGCCTAGCCTGTAAGTATAATCTGTTCACGGGCCTGTAACTTCATATCATATCCCCTGTTCACCACCGGTTCCTCGCTTTAAGCAAGTCGCTAGAAAAATTTCGCTGAAGGCTCCGAGGTAAACATGGATCGATCCCTGGCTGCAAGCCTGCAAGGGATATCAGGCGGCGCTGCTAGCCAGTACGACCGCATTCCATTCGTGGTTAGTACTAGGGGCGTGACCTGCTTTATGCATTTGACTTTGAGCTGGGTTTTTTTTTTCGTTTTCTTTCTCAGTTTTCATAGATTTTCTATTTTCTTTGGTTTTTGTTTCTTCTCCATTTTTCCTCCTTTTTTTTTCTTTTTCCTTCTCTATTTCCATTCTTTTTTCATTTTTCTTTGTTTTTATTTTATTTTGTATTTTGTTTCCTTTTCCGGTTTTGTTTGTCCTTTTGGTTATTATTCTACAATTTGTTGTATATGTCAACAATATTTTGCAAATACACGTCTAACATCTCTTCTCCATTTTTTTCTTATTTGTTTTTGTTTTCAATCTACATTTTCATATATGTCAAAAATATTTTTTTAATAAGCGTAAACATTTTCTGTATACACGTTCAACATTGTCCGAACGCTTATTCAACATTTTTTAGATACTTGTTCAAAATTTTATTACTTATTCAACATTTTTCAAATACATGTTCAACATTTTTTAAATACTCGCTCACCATTTTTAATACTTATTCAACATTCTAAATACCTTTTCAATATTTTTAATACTTATTCAACATTTTAAAATACTTGTTCAACATTTTTTAATTACTAGTTTAACAATTTTTAATACTTATTCAACATTTTTCAAATACTTTTTCAACATTTCAAATACTTATTCAACATGTTCAAATACTTGTTCAACATGTTTCAAATGTGTTTTTGAAGAGTGTATTTTGTATATATATGTGGAGAATATTTTAAAGTATAAAGAAAAGTACAAAAATAAAGCAAAAAAGGGAACAGAAAAACAGAAAAAAAAACTCAAAAAAAGTGGCCGTAGCCTCCCGCGCGGCTGGGCCAGCGGACTCCCCCCGACGCGAGGCTTCCCCAGTGCTCACTTAAAGAAATAGGGCGAGCAACTAGTTGACGAGCGCTTCTTCGAGAGCCTCACAACGATCACTTGAGGGTGGGCTGAGAGCGTGTCACTTGGCGCGCTCTCAACCGCCGCCACGTGTCGTGCTCTCTTCATTTTGTTTTTTATTTTCCGAACGCGTTATCGGCTTTTTGAACGGGTTTTTTTGACTTTTTTTTTTCACTGGTCTTCCTTAGCTTCTGGACATTTTTTTTCGCGTTTTCTTTATTTTTTGCTACCGCGAGAGGACAACCAGGCCTCTCGGAAAAAAAAAACACATTTTCTATTTTTTTTCTTCTACGAGAGGTACAGTTTTGCTTCCGCGAGAGGCATGGTTTTGCTTTCGCGAGAGGCACGACCGTGCCTCTCGGATACGGAAAAAAATACGTTTTCTATTTTTTTTTGCTTTAGCGAGAGGCACGGTTTGGCTTCCACAAAAGGCACGGTTTTGCTTTCGCGAGAGGCACCGTGCCTCTCGAAAATGGAAAAAACATGTTTTCTATTTTTTTCATTTGTGTGAGAGGTACAGTTTTGCTTCCGCGAGAGGCACGGTTTTGCTTTCGCGAGAGGCACGGCCGTGCCTCTCGGATACGGAAAAAATATGTTTTCTATTTTTTTTTTCTTTAGCGAGAGGCACGGTTTGGCTTCCGCGAGAGGCATGGTTTTGCTTTCGCGAGAGGCATGCCTCTCGAAAATGAAAAAAAAAACATGCTTTCTATTTTATTCCCTTCCGCGAGAGGCATGGTTTTGCTTCCGTGAGAGATACGGTTGTACTTTTATGAGAGACACGGCCGTGCCTCTCGGAAACGGAAAAAACACGTTTTTTTCCTTTGGCAAGAAGCACGGTTTTGCTTCCGCGAGAGGCACGGTTATGCTTTCGCTAGAGGCACGACCGTGCCTCTTTCGAAAAGGGAAAAAAATGTGCTTCCAGTTCGGTTTTTCCGTACAATTTTTTCGTGAAAAAACGTTCGTCAAAACCTATCAATAGGGGATCTTGTTTTGAAGATCTCTACGCGAGGAATCCAATGGTAAAGCCGGTTCAATATTTGAATGCACAGTTTAAAAGATAAAGAATAAATAGATGTACGAAAAAAAGAAAACTTATAGGTTATGACGATATGGCAACCTGAGGAGATGGAAGTGATCTTTGGAAGAAGTACTACTTAGTGATTTTGAAAAATAGGGGTGCCCCCTGTTCACGGGCCTGTAACTTTGTAACACTCTGTTCATGGGCCTGTTTTGTCGACGGAGAAAACAAATTAATCGGGCCGAGCGTAGTTCCAGGCTCGTGAACGAACTGAATAGGTCTAACCACTCGTGGCGCGGGTCGGCCACTCGCCGGCGTGCGCCCCCCGCTCGATCAGCCACCGCCTCCCGCCCTCCGCCCGTCTCGTCCTTCCCGCTGCCAAGCTCCTCCGCCGCGCCGTCGCTTCCACCCCGCGAGATGCAGGTACTTCTCTCGAGCTCGTCCCGCTAATCAGACGGTTCACCATCTCGGCCGCTGCCATCCGCGGTTCCGCTCCATCGCGGCGCGGATTGCTGCGATCGTTAGAGGTCACCCTAGGTTACCGACTAAGGCCGAGATCAACAGCTCTGATGTCCAAAAGTTTTGTTACCGTGTTATTTGTTTAGAATTTACCCGTTCTTTCCTTTTTCGTGAATGCGTGGAGAATGGATGAAGTATGAACTGCCAAGGGTAAATTATGGAGGCCAGATGATTCGGTATTGTCGCATTGTGTTAAACTTAGGGTTTGGGAAACTGCTCGACACCCTTAACGGGTGTGGCTATCTCATATATATAAAGGGGTACACAAAAGTGTACAATACAATATATAGGACATATACAGAAGCCATGTATAAATATAGTCTAATACCATCCCTCAATCTTAACTATGTTCTGAGGTACAAAGCAGGTTAAGATTGCGCCTACAACCTATAAACTGAGGCTGTGATAGATGCTTCGTGAAGATGTCAGCAAGTTGATCTTTAGAGGAGATGAATTTGATGTGAAGTAGCTTCTGTGCAACGGGTTCCCTCACAAAGTGATAGTCAACTTCGATGTGCTTCGTTCGAGCATGAAATACTGGATTAGATGACAGGTATGTAGCACCGATGTTGTCACACCAAAGGACATGCGGCTGAGTTTGAGAGACTCCCAACTCTCTCAATAAGGACTGCACCCATATGATGTCAGCTGTAGCATTAGCAACCGCCTTGTACTCAGCTTCAGTGCTACTCCGAGACACTGTAGCTTGTTTGCGAGCATTCCAGGCGATCAAATTAGGACCAAAGAAGACTGCATATCCCCTGTGGATCGCGTCATCAGGACTCCCAGCCCAGTCTGCATCAGAGAATGCCGAGAGCTCAGCAGACGGTGCAGGCTGGAGAAGCAAACCGTACGAGGCAGTAAGGCAAACATAGCGTAGTATGCGCTTCACCCTATCCAATGAGAAGTCCGAGGAGCATGAAGGTACTGACACATACGATTGACGCAATATACTTCATGCTCCAGCCAACTCATTCAAAAGTCTGAACTGATGAAGGAAGGTGGGCAATATACTTCAACACTCCCCCTCACGTCTAGGCTTATTTAGTCCTTGACGTGGGATCGATGTAGGCCGCATTTTTATTTATTTTAATACTGCGTTGGCAGGGTCTTGAACTCAAGACCTCTTGGCTCTGATACCATGTTAAACTTAGGGTTTGAAAAACTGCTCGACACCCTAACAGGTGTGGCTATCTCATATATATAACGGGGTACACAAAAATGTACAATACAATATATAAGACATATACAGAAACCATGTATAAATACAGTCTAATACATTGATGTAGGGAACTAGCGTGATGTGTATGACGATGCTTACGGTAAGTGGAAACCAAACTCTCCTGTAGGTGTGTGCTTACTATCTTTGTACTATTATACTAGTATTTTTTTATTCATATCCTTACTAGCATCGTACGACTACAAGGTAGACACAGATTATTGGTGAAGGAAAAGCGACGATGCCGTTTGTTATGCATGTCTGAAGCTATTCACCATATTTGTGAGGGGGGATACTAGGCCCTCACGGAGTTGATGCTATCTAAGCTTCCATGCTTTTCCCCCCTTCAAATTGTACGCCTTAAGCCTCCCGAAGACCATGACGAAGATCAGAATCATTTTCCCCTTGTCGCTCCATTTCCCGACAAACCCATATGAAGCATCCTTGCAGTGTAGGTCTTGTGTCAGTAGCCTCTTGCAGCTGTAACCCATCGAGAAGCCCACATTTCCATATGCACTGCAACAATCATTCATCAGATCAGCCAGAAGTTCAGTAATGATAATCATGGCAAAACGAACCACGAGGGCCTCTTAAGAATGTAGTGAATTTCAGTGACTTGCCTTACAACTTCAAACAGTATGCTGAAAACATTGAAATTAAGTGGATCTGTGGTCAGTGCTTCTCGCTCAGTGATGCAAATTAGCATGACAAAGATAGCCAAATAAGACAACTGGGATAAGATCCAGCCCTCCAATAGCCCTTTTCTGTTGTATCTCTTCTCATCCTTAGAATACAGATCGTCATAGTTGGGTAAAAGCGAAGTGTAACCAGGGAGGTACCTGATACAAGTTGGTGCAAACATGCGTTAAGAAGCATAGCTTAACAATAGTTCTTCTGAATGATAGCATACATTAGATACTCTGATGTCTCTTACTCTATTATATGAGATATAGCTATTGGTTAAGTACAACATATTTGCATATCATTCTACTTAGTCTGTAAAACCACTATTTGACTAACGTAAGGATGCAGTAAATCCAGGATTTTTTTTACTAATGTAAGTGCTGCAGTAAATCCAGGAAATATTCTTCGTAACGAGCATTATTATTTCCGGGAGAAGGTTAGAGAAGGAACTTACATCATGACGGTGTATAGGACTATTATTGCCGGAGAGATGCTTGACAGATCCACAATAGTTTCACCAGCATGCCTCGCATTGGTTGACTGAAAAAGAGCACCTACTATCTTTTGATAGCTGCTCATTTCCTGCATAGCCTCGGAGCTCCATTCCAAAGAGCAAAACAATATGGTTTGCAGAATGATGAAGCCCACAACAGTTAAAACTAAATAAGCAGACTTTCTTGTACTCATAAGATGCCTGTATCCGGTGGCCTTTGGATGCTCAAGAATGGAACACCATTCTTGTTTGCCGGTAATCTTCTGGAGTGACCACACCATGAATCTCAAGCATGGTGCAAATAATGTATTTCCTACTAGCATCTGGGGAATAATTAGCAATAGCAGACCGGAGTTCTTCTGGAAGACAATCATATTCTCGTTTACTGGAATGAAGCCGCAGTTTGCAACCGAGGATATAGCCGTAAATACAGAAAATAAAAAGAGCCCAATCCCTTTTCTCTTCAGAACTTCTTGTGCATCTGGTACTAGCTTAAGGTAGAGGTAAACAAGTAAGGAGCTCCCTAAGTTTGTTATTAGAAGATAGACTGTCACTGCAGTACCTAAAAGTACAGTTGTCTTGGGATCAACATGCTGTTTGTTTGCCAGGTGGAGTTTGGAAAATGACACTGCATCTCTTGTGCCATGGCTAGTTTTGGGATCAAAGTTTGTAACATTAATAGATTCAATATCAACATGAGATATGTGGTCCCTTGTGTTGAGTGAATTTTCTGTATTGAATTTAGCCCTCATGAAGTGAAGACCAAGTATTGAAGTGAATACCTCACTACCAATCAGCATTAAAATCGCCAAAACCCAGAGTTGTTTGCTTGAGAATTCCTCCATTTCAACAGTAGCCATGCTTGAGACAGTTGATGCAGAGACAGAAGTAAACAACACGTCTAAGTCTTTCAGAGTATTTGACTTATCTTGAGAGTTCAGGACCTTCAGAGCTTCATATCCAGCAAATGAGATCAAGGTGAAATAGGTGACTTGGATAAAGAGTGGGTTAGTTTGGCAGATGAACTGGCAGGAGTATTTCATAGATTGCCATGCAGATTTGGCAAAAGAAGACAATTTGGTGGGTGCAAATGCAGAGAAAGTTCGAAGGCTTTTTAGGCATACTACAGGAGAATTATTCATTCTTTTCTAGTACTTGTGTGGCACTAAAAAGAATGTTTTCTCCTTTTGGAGCGGTTAGGCGGGGAAAGGGGTGAGGGGGTGCTGGTTCCTTACTTGTGTAGTCACACTGAGTACTGTCTATTTATAGTGGAAAAAAATATTCTTCTTTCAACTTTGTACCTATGGTGTTTCGTACAATCTCTGCTGTACAGAGGAATTATAAAGCAGTAATGGATTTATGTGGACAAATATGACCGAAGAATCAAGGCTGCTTCATGGATTCCATCATTCAAGATAGCTTGCCATAGTAGTGGTACATGATTCTGTTCTCTACTGAATTTGTGTCAATAAATAGTCTACAGGCTAGTGAAAATGCAAAATTAAGAATGAGCACTCTTGAGTGCAAAGTTATTTCATTCTGTGCTCTGCATTATGCCTTCTTCATACGATAGATGCTTTTTCGTTCTTTGAGCCTCCCCGAGTTAGATCTTTACGGCATGCAGATCCAGTTGGAACTTGGCAAGATTGAATGTGTTCTCAGCAAGTGGTTTGTGTCCTTTCGGAAGCTAAGGTGCTATTAGGCTTCCTCGTCTTAGGGCAACTCTAACCGATCCCCTAAAAGTTAGTGAAGTATCCGGCCGAGTAAAGTTAGCAGAGTAAATTTATCATCCTCTATAGGTGGCCGCACCCAAAGTGGCCGGACCCTTCCCCGGACCCTGCATAAGCGGGAGCTACATGCACCGGGCTGCCCTTTTTTTTATAGGTGGCTGCACCTAGCCGATCCCCTAAAAGTTAGCGGAGTAAAAAAAATGTATATATTTTTTGTTCTAGCCGCATTAACTTGAAACACTACACAATATATATCATAAAAACATTGAAATTCAAACATGCATAACATAACCGTCATAACATATAGTTTCATCATCACGATTTTCAAATAAAAACATGCATAGTTCACCCAAAAGGCATCACTTCAAACACAATGTTTGATCCAAAATCACCACAAACATAACATGTATATGTTGTGAATCGAGCCAACCAATGGCATGCACGAACTCAAACGATTTGGTCACCGAGGAAATCACCTCCACCACCACCATCCTCTCGGCCACCATCACCACCACCATCCTCTCGGCCGCCGCCGCCACCATCACCACCACCCCCTCGGCCATCACCATAATCACCACCACCACCCCCTCGGCCACCACCACCACTCCGAAGAGAGGCTTCCGCCTGGGTCAGGTTCTCCCCACGAATGAGCTCCTAATACTTTCTTGTGGTTTCATCCATTGTGGTTGGATTCATGAACATAATACCGGAAAAGGGTTCCCCCCCCCTTTGTATTACAAAGCAACCAACACCGATCACATAGCAATTACTGGGGCGAGTAGCACAGCAAGCCCAAAAGAAAAGAGAAAGAACAAAGAAGAAGAAACAAATGCCAACAACGGCAGCTCAACAAAGCGCGGAGGACCCGCCACCGCTGCGCACTCCGGATTCAACCCACCACAGTCCAAGGCTCCGATCCGCCGCGTGCCAAGCAGCACCTCCAAGAAGGAATGAGACGCCGACGACGCTGCTGACCGGACGTGTCCTAGGGTTTTCCCTCGGCACGCGGAGGGGAGTGGGGATGGATACCACCGACACCCTCCAGGAAGGAATGGCGGGACCCGCAGGTGTCACCGCATCACAGCCGAAAGAACCGGCAAGGATTTCTCCCGCACTCCAAACCCCACTGCCCAACCGGGCCGGAGCCAACCAGCCAACTCGCCACCCACCAGCATGCGCCACCGCAGTCTTGACGCCACCCACGCCGCCTCACTTAGATCACCACCACGAGGCCATGAGGACGGAGAAAAGCACCAGGCATCGGTAGCACAGCACCGGAGCCGCGCAGGAGGGTACCACCTCCACCGCCGTCGTGTGGGAGGCCCGTGCCTCCGGCACCGTCGCGGTCACCGTCCAGACGTGGCAGTAGGGCATACCAGGCCACCCTTGGTCCGGCCAGGGCCAAATCGGGCCCACTAAGCCTCACCGACCACGCTGCAGCAGGTCGGTGCCAGCACCCACCCGCCCATCGCCGCTCCCCCACCTCTCGGAAGCCACGCCGTCGAGACTCCTCGCCGCCGGCCCGCCCAGACCCAGATGTTTGGGCCCAGATTTGGGCCGAGCAGGTGCCGCCAGATCGCGCCACCGTGCCATCCCACCGCCCAGCAAATCACTCGCGACCACGACAGAGCACCCCGCCGCCGCGCCGGACCGCCGCCGCCTAGGAGCACCCCACGGCGCCGCTCCTCCCCGCGTCGGCACGACACCGAGAGGGGAAAGGCCAGGGGCCGCCGCCAGCAGCACCGCCTGGGCCAGGCCCGGCGCTGGACGCCAGCAACGGCGGCGGGAAGGCTCGGGGGGAGGTGCCGGGGGCGCAGCCGATCTACCGCGGGGGCGACGCGGTCGCGAGAGAGAGGGGGGGGGGGCAATCACAAGCAAAATTGCAATCCTTTGTTGACTTGTGTAATTATGCTTTATCTTCTGTTCTTTCATCTTTTTACCTCTACAATACATTGTCACAACTTTCAGTTTGAAGCATACAGGGACATGATAAATCTAGTTGTGGATGCTTTTAAATACTTGACTCAGGTATTGGCTGTGTATGTGATGCATGTCTTGTACAGATGCTCATGCACTTTTTAGAGTTGATTGTATTTGTTATGCATGTGTCTTTGAATTGTTTCCATGAACATAATAGCACGTTCTTCGGCCTTCTTGGCATCACAACTCCTCTCCTCGTTAAGTGCAAGCCTACGCTCCTCCGCCTTCGTCTTTCTCTCCTCAGTCGCCAACTTGGCCTTCCATTTCTCATCCTCCAACACCTTGAGCTCATTCCACCTTGCCATCTTCTCTTCCTTGCGTTCGGCCGCCAACACCTTCTTTGCCTCAATCATGGCCACAAGTTCTTCTTTGTATGTGCCACCGAATGCATTTCTCTTCTTTCTTTCTTTTGCAATTTTGTTTCCATCCGGTCTATTGTTGGCCTCTTCGTCAACCTCGTCGTCGTCTTCAACGGATATGGTCAACCTTGATCTCTTTGGCGTTGTCTCCGAAACTCTTTGGATCCACTTCTCGTTCTTGCATAACACTTTGTAGCAATGATGCAACGTGAAGGGCTTGTGGCTGAACTTGGTGTTTCTATGCTTGAATAGTTCTTGGATGTAGGGGCCATACTCCGCCACTTGGACACCGCTCGGTGGTGCATGATTCACTTGGTTGATGCACCCGGACCATCGGTTGCATTGGTCACAAATGGTGCTCCAACGATGCCCAACAGAACCTTGCGTACGGCTTGATGTCACCTCCACGGAGTTGTTGTAGAAGTCCGTAATTCTCTCCCAAAACAGTCTTGGTTTGATCAGTTCCAATCGTTGCATCCATGGAGATGTTCATCCAAACATCGCAAAGTGCAACATCTTCTTTTGCATTGTAGTTGGTGGTGCGTGACCTTGATGGCCGCATGCTTGCTTCGGTCACCTCCACAACCTCCTCTTCATCGCCCACCTCCTCATCGCACACCACCTCATCGCCCTCCTCCTATTCCTCGGCCACCTCTGTTGGAAATATGCCCTAGAGGCAATAATAAAATGATTATTATTATATTTCTTTTTTCATGATAATTGTCTATTGTTCATGCTATAATTGTATTAACCGGAAACCGTAATACATGTGTGAATACATAGACCACACCATGTCCCTAGTGAGCCTCTAGTTGACTAGCTCGTTGATCAATAGATGGTCATGGTTTCCTGACCATGGACATTGGATGTCGTTGATAACGGGATCACATCATTAGGAGAATGATGTGATGGACAAGACCCAATCCTAAGCATAGCACTAGATCGTGTAGTTCGTCTACTAGAGCTTTTCTAATGTCAAGTATCATTTCCTTAGACCATGAGATTGTGCAACTCCCGGATACCGTAGGAATGCTTTGGGTGTATGAAATGTCACAACGTAACTGGGTGACTATAAAGGTGCACTACAGGTATCTCCGAAAGTGTCTGCTGGGTTGGCACGAATCGAGACTGGGATTTGTCACTCTGTGTGATGGAGAGGTATCTCTAGGCCCACTTGGTAATACATCATCATAATGAGCTCAATGTGACTAAGGAGTTAGTCACGGGATCATGTGTTACGGAACGAGTAAAGAGACTTGTCGGTAACGAGATTGAACAAGGTATAGGGATACCGACGATCGAATCTCGGGCAAGTAACATACCGATGGACAAAGGGAATTGTATACGGGATTAATTGGATCCCCGACATCATGGTTCATCCGATGAGATCATCGTGGAACATGTGGGAGCCAATATGGATATCCAGATCCCGCTATTGGTTATTGGTCGGAGAAGTGTCTCGGTCATGTCTGCATGATTCCCGAACCCGTAGGGTCTACACACTTAAGGTTCGGTGACGCTAGAGTTGTAATGGGAATTGTATGTGGTTACCGAAAGTTGTTCGGAGTCTCGGATGAGATCCCAGACGTCACGAGGAGTTCCGGAATGGTTCGGAGGTAAAGATTTATATATGGGAAGTCCTATTTTGGCCACCGGAAAATGTTCGGGATTTTTCGGTATTGTACCGGGAAGGTTCTAGAAGGTTCCGGAGTGGGGCCCACCTGCATGGGGGGACCCACATGAACATGGGTAGTGGGGGCAAGGCCCCACACCCCTGGTCAAGGCGCACCAAGATCCCCCCTTAGAAGGAATAAGATCATATCCCGAAGGGATAAGATCAAGATCCCTAAAAAGGGGGATAACAATCGGTGGGGAAGGGAAAGGATGGGATTTCTTTCCTCCCACCTTTGCCAACGCCCCAATGGACTTGGAGGGCAAGAAACCAGCACCCTCCATCCCTATATATAGTGGGGAGGTGCATGGGAGCTGCACCCCTTGCCCCTGGCGCAGCCCTCCCTCCTCCTACTCCTCCTCCTCCGTAGTGCTTAGCGAAGCTCTGCCGGAGAACCACGAGCTCCACCGCCACCACGCCGTCGTGCTGCCGGAGCTCTCCCTCAACTTCTCCTCCCCCCTTGCTGGATCAAGAAGGAGGAGACGTCCCCGGGCTGTACGTGTGTTGAACGCGGAGGCGCCGTCCGTTCGGCGCTTGGATCGGATCTTCCGTGATTTGAATCGCCGCGAGTATGACTCCATCAACCGCGTTCTTTGCAACGCTTCCGCTTAGCGATCTTCAAGAGTATTAAGATGCACTCCCTCTCTCTCGTTGCTAGCATCTCCTAGATTGATCTTGGTGACACGTAGGAATTTTTTTTGAATTATTACTACGTTCCCCAACAGTGGCATCATGAGCTAGGTCTATGCGTAAATTCTATGCATGAGTAGAACACAAGTAGTTGTGGGCGATGATTTGTTCAATTTGCTTACCGTTACTAGTCCTATCTTGATTCGGAAGCATTGTGGGATGAAGCGGCCCGGACCGACCTTACACGTACGCTTACGTGAGACAGGTTCCACCGACTGACTTGCACTTGTTGCATAAGGTGGCTAGCGGGTGTCTGTCTCTCCCATTTTAGTCGGATCGGATTCGATGAAGAGGGTCCTTATGAAGGTTAAATAGCAATTGGTATATCACCGTTGTGGCTTTTGCGTAGGTAAGAAACGTTCTTGCTAGAAACCCATAGCAGCCACGTAAAACATGCAACAACAATTAGAGGACGTCTAACTTGTTTTTGCAGGGTATGCTATGTGATGTGATATGGCCAAAAGGATGTGATGAATTATATATGTGATGTATGAGATTGATCATCTTCTTGTAATAGGAATCATGACTTGCATGTCTATGAGTATAACAACCGGCAGGAGCCATAGAAGTTGTCTTAATTTATTGTATGACCTGCGTGTCAATGAAAACGCCATGTAATTACTTTACTTTATTGCTAACCGTTAGCCATAGTAGTAGAAGTAATAGTTGGCGAGAAAACTTCATGAAGACACAATGATAGAGATCATGGTGTCATGCCGGTGACGATGGTGATCATGCCGCGCCTCGAAGATGGAGATCAAAAGCGCAAGATGATATTGGCGATATCATGTCACTTTATGATTTGCATGTGATGTTTATCATGTTTACATCTTATTTGCTTAGAACGACGGTAGCATAAATAAGATGATCCCTCACTAAAAAATTTCAAGAAATGTGTTCCCCCTAAGTGTGCACCGTTGCGAAGGTTCGTTGTTTCGAAGCACCACGTGATGATCGGGTGTGATAGATTCTAACGTTCGCATACAATGGGTGTAAGCCAGATTTACACATGCGAAACACTTAGGTTGACTTGACGAGCCTAGCATGTACAGACATGGCCTCGGAACACGAGAGACCGAAAGGTCGAACATGAGTCGTATAGTAGATGCGATCAACATGGAGATGTTCACCGTTGATGACTAGTCCATCTCACGTGATGGTCGGACACGGCCTAGTCGATTCGGATCATGTATCACTTAGATGACTAGAGGGATGTCTATCTGAGTGGGAGTTCATTAAATAATTTGATCAGATGAACTTAATTATCATCAACTTAGTCTAAAATTGTCTTTACAACCTATCTTGTAGATCCAATGGCCCACGCTAATGTTGCCCTCAAATTCAACGCGTTCCTAGAGAAAACCAAGCTGAAAGACGATGGTAGCAACTATACGGACTGGGTCCATAACTTGAGGATCATCCTCATAGCTGCCAAGAAAGCATATGTCCTTGAAGCATCGCTAGGTGACGCACCCATTTTCCCAGCAACTCAAGACGTTATGAACGCCTAGCAGTCGCGTAGTGATGATTACTCCCTGGTTCAGTGCGGCATGGTTTACAGCTTAGAACCGGGGCTCCAAAAGCGTTTTGAGCAACACAGAGCATATGAGATGTTCCAAGAGCTGAAAATGGTTTTCCAAGCTCATGCCCGGGTCGAGAGATATGAAGTCTCCGACAAGTTCTACAGTTGTAAGATGGAGGAAAACAGCTCTGTCAGTGAGCATATACTCAAAATGTCTGGGTTGCACAACCGCTTGTCTCAGCTGGGAGTTAATCTTCCAGATGACTCGATCATTGACAGGATCCTCCAGTCGCTTCCACCTAGCTACAAGAGCTTTGTGATGAACTACAATATGCAAGGGATGGAGAAGTCCATTCCTGAGTTATATTCAATGCTGAAATCAGTGGAGGTGGAGCTCAAAAAGGAACATCAAGTGTTGATGGTGAATAAGACCACTAGTTTCAAGAAAGGCAAGGGTAAGAAGAACTTCAAGAAGGACGGCAAGGGAGTTGCCGCGCCCGGTAAGTCAGTTGCCGGGAAGAAGCCAAAGAATGGACCCAAGCCTGAGACTAAGTGCTTTTATTGCAAGGGAAATGGTCACTGGAAGCGGAACTGCCCCAAGTACTTAGCGGATAAGAAGGCCGGCAACGCCAAAGGTATATATGATATACATGTTATTGATGTGTACCTTACCAGCGCTCGTAGTAGCTCCTGGGTATTTGATACCGGTGCAGTTGCTCACATTTGTAACTCAAAACAGGAGCTGCGGAATAAGCGGAGACTGGCGAAGGACTAGGTGACGATGCGCGTCGGGAATGGTTCCACGGTCGATGTGATCGCCGTCGGCATGCTACCTCTACATTTACCTTCGGGATTAGTTTTAAACCTCAATAATTGTTATTTAGTGCCAGCTTTGAGCATGAACATTGTATCTGGATCTTGTTTAATGTGAGATGGCTACTCATTTAAATCCGAGAATAATGGTTGTTCTATTTGTATGAGAGATATGTTTTAGGGTCATGCCCCGCTGGTCAATGGTTTATTTTTATTGAATCTCGAACGTGATGTTACACATATTCATAGTGTGAATGCCAAAAGATGTAAGGTTGATAATGATAGTCCCACATACTTGTGGCACTGCCGCCTTGGTCACATTGGTGTCAAACGCATGAAGAAACTCCATGCAGATGGACTTTTGGAGTCTCTTGATTATGAATCATTTGACACGTGTGAACCATGCCTCATGGGCAAAATGACCAAGACTCCGTTCTCCGAAACAATGGAGCGAGCAACCAACTTGTTGGAAATAATACATACTGATGTATGCGGTCCAATGAGCGTTGAGGCTCGCGGTGGCTATCGTTATGTTCTCACCCTCACTGATGACTTAAGTAGATATGGGTATGTCTATTTAATGAAACACAAGTCTGAGACCTTTGAAAAGTTCAAGGAATTTCAGAGCGAGGTAGAGAATCAACGTGACAGGAAAATAAAGTTCTTACGATCAGATCGTGGAGGAGAATACTTGAGTCACGAGTTTGGCACGCACTTAAGGAAATGTGGAATTGTTTCACAACTCACGCCGCCTGGAACACCACAGCGTAATGGTGTGTCCGAACGTCGTAATCGCACTCTATTAGATATGGTGCGATCTATGATGTCTCTTACCGATCTACCGCTATCATTTTGGGGTTATGCTTTAGAGACTGCCGCATTCACTTTAAATAGGGCACAGTCTAAATCCGTTGAGACGACACCGTATGAATTATGGTTTGGGAAGAAACCTAAGCTGTCGTTTCTGAAAGTTTAGGGATGCGATGCTTATGTCAAGAAACTTCAACCTGAAAAGCTCGAACCCAAATCGAAAAAATGCGTCTTCATAGGATACCCTAAGGAAACTATTGGGTATACCTTCTACTTCAGATCCGAAGGCAAGATCTTTGTTGCCAAGAATGGATCCTTTCTGGAGAAAGAGTTTCTCTCGAAAGAAGTAAGTGGGAGGAAAGTAGAACTTGACGAGGTACCCCCTCTTGAACCGGAGAGTGGCGCAGCTCAGGAAGATGTTTCTGTGGTGCCTGCACCGACTAGAGAGGAAGTTAATGATGATGATCATGAAACTTCGGGTCAAGTTGCTACTGAACTTCGTAGGTCCACGAGGACACGTTCCGCACCAGAGTGGTATGGCAAACCTGTCCTGAAAATCATGTTGTTAGACAACGGTGAACCTTCGAACTATGAAGAAGCGATGGCGGGCCCGGATTCCAACAAATGGCTTGAAGCCATGAAATCCGAGATAGGATCCATGTACGAAAACAAAGTATGGACTTTGACGGACTTGCCCGATGATCGGCAAGCCATAGAGAATAAGTGGATCTTTAAGAAGAAGACTGACACAAGCTCCAGTGCTCCATCTATGGGCTGGTGCAAGCATCTCGGAGTTGGAACATTCGCTTTGATGAAATGATCAAAGCGTTTGGGTTTATACAGACTTATGGAGAAGCCTGTATTTACAAGAAAGTGAGTGTGAGCTCTGTAGCATTTCTCATATTATATGTGGATGACATACTGTTGATGGGAAATGATATAGAACTTTTGGAAAGCATAAAGGCCTACTTGAATAAGTGTTTTTCAATGAAGGACCTTGGAGAAGCTGCTTACATATTAGGCATCAAGATGTATAGAGATAGATCGAGACGCCTCATTGATCTTTCACAAAGCACATACCTTGACAAGATATTGAAGAAGTTCAATATGGATCAGTCCAAGAAGGGGTTCTTGCCTGTGTTGCAAGGTGTGAGATTGAGCGCAGCTCAACGCCCGACCTCGGCAGAAGAAAGAGAAAAGATGAGTGTCATCCCCTATGCCTCAGCCATAGGCTCTAAGCCATGTTGTGTACCAGACCTGATGTGAACCTTGCCATAAGTTTGGTAGGGAGGTATCAAAGTGATCCCGGAATGGAACACTGGACAGCGGTCAAGAATATCCTGAAGTACCTGAAAAGGACTAAGGATATGTTTCTCGTTTATGGAGGTGCCGAAGAGCTCGTCGTAAAGGGTTACGTCGATACTAGCTTTGACACAGATCTGGATGACTCCAAGTCACAAACCGGATAGATGTATATTTTGAATGGTGGGGCAGTCAGCTGGTGCAGTTGCAAGCAAAGCGTCGTGGCGGGATCTACATGTGAAGCGGAGTACATAGCTGCTTCGGAAGCAGCTCAGGAAGGAGTCTGGATGAAGGAGTTTATCACCGACCTAGGAGTGATTCCCAATGCGTCGGGCCCGATGACTCTCTTCTGTGACAACACTGGAGCTATTGCCATTGCCAAGGAGCCCAGGTTTCACAGGAAGACCAAGCACATCAAGCGCCGCTTCAACTCCATTCGTGAATATATTCAAGATGGAGACGTAGATATTTGTAAAGTACATACGGATCTGAATGTCGCAGATCCGTTGACTAAACCTCTTCCACGAGAAAAACATGATCAGCACCAGAACTCTATGGGTGTTCGATTCATCACAATGTAACTAGATTATTGACTCTAGTGCAAGTGGGAGACTGTTGAAAATATGCCCTAGAGGCAATAATAAAATGGTTATTATTATATTTCCTTGTTCATGATAATTGTCTATTGTTCATGCTATAATTGTATTAACCGGAAACCATAATACATGTGTGAATACATAGACCACACCATGTCCCTAGTGAGCCTCTAGTTGACTAGCTCGTTGATCAATAGATGGTCATGGTTTCCTGACCATGGACATTGGATGTCGTTGATAATGGGATCACATCATTAGGAGAATGATGTGATGGACAAGACCCAATCCTAAGCATAGCACTAGATCGTGTAGTTCGTCTGCTAGAGCTTTTCTAATGTCAAGTATCATTTCCTTAGACCATGAGATTGTGCAACTCCCGGATACCGTAGGAATGCTTTGGGTGTGTCAAATGTCACAACGTAACTGGGTGACTATAAAGGTGCACTACAGGTATCTCCGAAAGTGTCTGTTTGGTTGGCACGAATCGAGACTGGGATTTGTCACTCTGTGTGACGGAGAGGTATCTCTGGGCCCACTCGGTAATACATCATCATAATGAGCTCAATGTGACTAAGGAGTTAGTCACGGGATCATGTGTTACGGAACGAGTAAAGAGACTTGCCGGTAACGAGATTGAACAAGGTATAGGGATACTGACGATCGAATCTCGGGCAAGTAAAACATACCGATGGACAAAGGGAATTGTATACGGGATTAATTGGATCTCCGACATCGTGGTTCATCCGATGAGATCATCGTGGAACATGTGGGAGCCAATATGGGTATCCAGATCCCGCTATTGGTTATTGGTCGGAGAAGTGTCTCGGTCATGTCTGCATGGTTCTCGAACCCGTAGGGTCTACACACTTAAGGTTCGGTGACGCTAGAGTTGTAATGGGAATTGTATGTGGTTATCGAAAGTTGTTCGGAGTCTCGGACGAGATCCCGGATGTCACGAGGAGTTCCGGAATGGTCCGGAGGTAAAGATTTATATATGGGAAGTCCTATTTTGGCCACCGGAAAATGTTCGGGATTTTTCGGTATTGTACCAGGAAGGTTCTAGAAGGTTCCGGAGTGGGGCCCACCTGCATGGGGGGACCCACATGAACGTGGGTAGTGGGGGCAAGGCCCCACACCCCTGGTCAAGGCGCACCAAGATCCCCCTTAGAAGGAATAAGATCATATTTCGAAGGGATAAGATCAAGATCCCTAAAAAGGGGGATAACAATCGGTGGGGAAGGGAAAAGATGGGATTTCTTTCCTCCCACCTTTGCCAACGCCCCAATGGATTTGGAGGGCAAGAAACCAGCCCCCTCCACCCCTATATATAGTGGGGAGGTGCATGGGAGCTGCACCCCTTGCCCCTGGCGCAGCCCTCCCCCCTCCTACTCCTCCTCCTCCGTAGTGCTTAGCGAAGCTCTGCCGGAGAACCACGAGCTCCACCGCCACCACGCCGTCGTGCTGCCGGAGCTCTCCCTCAACTTCTCCTCCCCCCTTGCTGGATCAAGAAGGAGGAGACGTCCCTGGGCTGTACGTGTGTTGAACGCGGAGGCGCCGTCCGTTCGGCGCTTGGATCGGATCTTCCGCGATTTGAATCGCCGCGAGTACGACTCCATCAACCGCGTTCTTTGCAACGCTTCCGCTTACCGATCTTCAAGGGTATGAAGATGCACTCCCTCTCTCTCGTTGCTAGCAGCTCCTAGATTGATCTTGGTGACACGTAGGAATTTTTTTTGAATTATTACTACGTTCCCCAACAACCTCCTCTTCTTGGGCCATTTCCTCTTGCTCCATGTCTTGGGCCGCCTCTGAATGATGCCAAACGGAGTGGTAGTTGAGCTCATGAAGACCCAACGTGGCCGAGGACTCCAAAGACGCTAAGAATTCGGCGTGTTCATCTCCGCACTACAACAACAAAACAATAAAACTACATCACCATCCCCTACGAACAATCACTGATCGACCGAAATGTTGAAGATGTTTTTTTTACCTTGTAGGCATTTCATCAAGCACTTGGCAGCCGTGACCTTTCTTGCCGGCTGACGCCGCCGGACGCGCCGGAGCAGAGCCCGTGGGTGTTGCCGCGGACGGGGCGCTGGAGTTGACTTTTTCTTCTTCTTCTTCGCGGCCTCCTCGGCTAGGGCCGATGCCGCCGCCGTCGGCTTGTGAGCTCTTTTGCCACCGTCGGGAGCGGCGGGAGGGCGCCAGGCCGTCGCCGAAGAGCCGCTCGCCACCCCGGCGGCCTGGAGCCGAAGCTTGAACCTGGTGGGATTTTTTTGTGCCCAAGCTCTTCTTCGACAGGGCGGCAGCGGTGGTCGGCGGGTTGGCGGAATGGTCTAGGCTCTCCATTCCGGCGGGAGGGCCGGTCATTAGCAGCGGCGGCGGGGCGTGGTGTTGGCTGCGGCGGGACATAGGAGGCGGGAGAGAGGAGGTGCCACTTTTCCTCAGCCGAGCGCGCGGTGAGTATATTTAGGGAGATTGCGGGGCTTTTTCGATGGTGGAGGATAATTTATCCTCCCTTATGAGGTTTAGGGGATCGGCTAGGAGCGGTGTAAGGGAGGATAACCGAATTTATCCTCAGCGCCGGATAGGGGATCGGTTAGAGTTGCCCTTGCTGAGTTCCCTATGTACCAGAACTGAACCCTCGACATGTAGAGTTCATTCCGAGGAATATTGACTCAGATCTATCTTGGATTTCAAATTTTGTAACGCTGAGTTAATCAGAGGTTGCAGTCATGAAAAGACAAACTTGCATGTCTCTCTTGGAAACATCATAATGATTGTGCACACTGTACACTTAACGAAAATGTTTTTTTAGCCGGGCATCAGTATGCTCCCCCATACCAGTTACCATGTCTGTTTTCTTGAATTGTGAAAGGAACGAGGGATACATGCGAGGAGCTAGATATCCATTTAATGAATAATAATAGACATCCAAATCTTAGTCGAAGAGGACTCGAGCCTAGTTCAAAGGGCGTATAATCACACCTCCTGCATTACTATAGTCATGTTCTTCTAGACATGTACCCGTTCTTTTCATGCAGTATGTTAAATATGTACTACCTCCGTCCTGGTTTATTGATCTTATTGTATTTTGTGCCAAAATTTGACTATAAATTAAACTCACAAAATGTTCATGCATGTCACCAAAAACTATATCATTGAAGTTTTCAATGATATAATTTTTGGTGACATGCATTAACATTTAGTTAGTTAAATTTTTGATCAAACTTTGACACAAATTACAATGGGAACCAATAAATCAAGACGGAGGTAGTACATCAGTATATATATGACTCTTGTCGTGGCATCAACAATGTTGTTTATTCATATTGGTTTTCTGGAAGAAGTAACATCATGCGTTCTCGTTTCATAAGCAGACACGTGTAATCCACATCTGGTGAATTTGATTTTATTCTTCTCACCAAGGACAAAGCATTTGGTACAACCAAATTAGCTCTTCATTGTTGATACGGAGAAGACCGATGACTAGATTTTATTCTTTAAGCTTTATCATCTGAGTGGATATGGAACAAATTCTTTGGATGCTACATAGTTGCTCTGCACTGGCATATACTACCTATGCGGACTAGGTTAAATATGCTAGTTAAATTGATTGAATGGATTTAGATATCATTTCGTGTTTCATTCTGTAATGGGTGGGCTCTGCTAGTTCCGTGTGGCAGCAAAACACCTTTTCAATAATTATAAGGTTGCATTCAGCTTCTATGGTTCTGTTAATTGACTCGTGGAGCAAGATGACCTCCATAACTTTTCCTGCATGTGCTGTTCACACTAATTCGATTTTTTTCCTCTTTGTTCTTTCTGAGATAGACGCGTTGAACTTTTCCTCACACCATATTTGTTAGTTTGACAGTAACTAATTTGAAGGAAATTCCAAGGTTACGGACATGGAGCATTTGATCCCGAGCTCGTATGCTCCCGCATGAACAGTAAAATCGAAAAAAATAGTAAAAACATTCAAAAAAATCTGAATTATTCTTGTGATGAACATTGACAAATTTTCTAGCTGCGTGCAAAATTTCAGGTCGAAATGACATTCGTGGAGGTCTGGGCGAAAAAAATAAAATCGATAGTCCAAAAAGACTATTGTTGGAAGCATTTTGGAGCATCGATTTTGTTATTTTTGCCCAGACTTCCACGAATGTCATTTCAATCTGAAATTTTGCACGCACTTAGAACATTCATCAATGTTCATCAAAAAAAAATTCAGATTTTTTAAATTTTTTTTACTATTTTTTCGATTTTACTGTTCATGGAGAGCATATGAACTCGGGATCAAAAGAGGACTTTCGCAAGGTTACACACATCTCACTATCATCTAGAAATGTATTACTGTTCATGCAGTATGATATCGGTGGCATCATTATGCGCCTGCGAAGCTTTAGCCATGAACTCATGATCATATCTACAAGATGACAAGAATCAGTGGCTTAATAACTTACTTAAAAGATAATAATACATCTCCCTCAAAATTAGAGATGTTGCTGATTCAGATGAGCCAATGACAAATGAAAATAATATAGCGTCATAGAAACCCATCAAGTATTTTCTCGCTACCCATTAAATCAGCATCATGTAGTTCCATTATCTCGCGTAACATTAGCTAGTTGATTTTCTGTGGCTTAGTGAATATGAGGTGCCTTCTTTTGCGAGAAAAATATGATGTGCCCTTGATTTTTTTTCTTTTTAGAAAAGGAGGAGGACCCCTGGTCTTTGCATCTGGACGATGCATGCAGCCACTTTATTAATTATTCACACAAGACCTTACAAAGTCATACAACAGTAAGACTAAAGCCATCGTCTTGGCAACATTTGTCGCTACTCCTATCCAGTTGATGTAGGGATGCTGATAGTTTGGGCCTAATACCAAACAGACCTCGCAGCCAAACCTAACATTTAAGACCTGAGGTTCCAACCAGGACGCCTGCCGGGTATGGGGCACCCACCAGTCCGGCGCACTCCTCAACCAGGACGCCTGCCGGATATGAGGCCGCCGCAGCCACCTGCCACCAATCCATCTTCAGTGATGTACTGCTGCATCTACCTTGCCCGGTCTAGCTGCCGTCGACGCCACCACGACGCCAGACAACGCCACCATCCTGTGCTCGTCCATCATCACACGCCCACCGGCGAGACCCCGCTGTTCCATGCCGCCGAGACCCGCCGTCGTCGATGCGAGAGAAGGCACGCCACACCACCTCATGCCTCTTCCATCCGGCGCCGCTCCACAAACGATGCCCCCAATAGGGAACACGACACCGCAGCGCCGCCATCGTCCGATCCGGTGATCTTAGGATTTCTCCCGGAGCGACACGAGCAGGTTGACGATGCCTTCATCAAGGTAACGACGTAGACGCCGCCATCGCCCGCCATGACCGGAGTCGGCTCGGATTTCACCGGCGACTATATCTCTCCAACTCGCCGCCGGTGCTAATAGTGGGATCCAAGATCCGTCACTACCAGCCTGGCCAACCGCCTTCGGTGGAGAAGGCAGCCACCGCCACCATGCCCGGGCCAAGAGACCCGGACGTCCTCGTGCCGCGAAGATTACCCAGGAGGCATTTTATTGAAAATAACACATCATTTAGCTAGAGTGTTTGCCTCTCAACTATATCTCTCCGAATCCCATCTTAAAGTATGAACTGGGTTCTGTTGGAGAAGAAATATTCGGATTTGCTCTTGCCAGATGCAGAATATATTTGAAGATGGAGATAGGGATTTTAGTGAGAACATATGTGGCAGCATGCCACCAGGCCCACCCGTGAACATATAGTATGGAGAAATCTATGGGCCTGTCATGATAGTTCCGTGAGTTTACAGTGAATTGGCAAATGTGGACGTCCCTTCTCTTGCAAAATGCTGGGATTACTGATCATGTTAATAAGTCATGGTAATTTTAAGGCCAAATCATGTTATCTCCCAGTGCCAATTATGGGATACTCTGTCCTCTTTAGAGAATACTCCCTCCATTTCTAAATATAAGTCGTTATAGAGATTTCAATACGAACTAGATACGGATGTATATGGACATATTTTAGAATGTAGATTCACTTATTTTGCTCCGTATGTAGTCCGTATTGAAATCTCTAAAAAGACTTATATTTAGGAACAGAGGGAGCCATTTAACATGCTCATTGCGTTACCTCCATAGATTGCTGTTGTATTTAGTCAACATATTCCACTGACAGCAAATGCACACTCATTAACCTCTCTGCTACAGGCGGCGAACTTCAGTATCAATCAGCTGACCTTCCATGGCTGACAGACACGCATGCATGGTGATTGGCGATCTTGTTCAGCCTGCCGAAGAACACGACAAGCGACAGCCATTATGGAGAGCCTCAGTTCATTGCTACATTGCCACTTTCTTTTGAGCAAAAGCTACATATCCCTGAATGGTGGCCTGATTCGACTTTGCGGCTCTCTTGGTATTAGTGGCCTCACCACCTACAATTTGAGCATCTTAGATTCTCTGTTTGTTGTCCGTGCCGTATATATCCTGGGAGCACTTTCAGAGATTTGTTCTCCATTATGTGACCAATGATGCTCAAAATACAACTGAAGCAGGTCTGGGCAGGTTCTGCTCAACTGCATACTGGTCTTCTGCTTGCTGATACGGAGATGGTTATCTTCCTTTGGTTCTGACGCTGCGCGATATGGTAACATCGACGTAGTATGGTATGACCTTCCATGCATGACAGACATGAACGCATGGTGAATGGTGATCTTGTTCAGCCTGCTGAAGAACGCGACAACAGACGGCTATGATGGCGAGCTTCCCTTCATGGCCCCTGAAAGGCGGCCTTATTCTTCCTCGTGGTATTAGTGGCCTTACCACCAGGCACCTATAACTTGTACGTATCCTGGGAGCACTTTCAGATATTTGCTCTCCATTATTTGAATGAAGATGCTCAAGGTACAGCTGAAGCAGGTCCGCGCCAGACTCTGCCGCTGTGAATACTGGGGTTCTTCTTGCTGATAGAGGGAATTGCCTTCCTAGTGGTTGAAACGCGGAGTGGTGGAGCATATGGTAACGCGGAGTGGTGGAGCATTATTCTTCCGCAAGGTACAGTATTATGGTATTGTAATGAATTCTAGTTCACCAGATGGCGAGATGATGTTTTGCAGCTTATGCCCCTCCCATTCAGTAGACTACTCCGTGGCTGTGGGCTCGTTTTCTCCCAGGTCAGTATTTTTCTTTTTGCGAATTTCTCCAAGGTTGATGTGTACATGAATGAATAGTGCCAAGAGAATGTCATCAGGATTGAGTTTTTAAGCTTCCAGTTGTCAAACGTGACATAATATACGTGCCATAATATTGTGCGCAGGCTCTTGGCGTGTACAGCAAGGAGGATATGTCAACCGAAGGAGGAGTAATTAGGCAGGATACTCATGTAATCTTAATCTCCTCTTATCTCTTGTATTCTTCTCCTCCAAGATGTACTCCTAGATTCTCTCCTCAACAACCTGTACGCGTATCTGGGCTCGCACCCCATCTATATAACACGTACCACGTCGGCCAGGATAGGCAAGACGTTTCCCGCATAGTCGCACATGGTATTAGAGCAATCTTCCTCCATCAATCTAGCTAGTCCATCTCCACCAAAAGTGCGCAGCAGCCATGTCTTCCTCCGCCTCCTTCCAACCGACGCTCAGCGGTGGAGTCCCGGAGAAGCTCTCCTGCACCAACTACGTTCTGTGGCGAACGCAGATCACGCCGCAGCTGTGGGGCGCCGGCGTCTTCCACTACGTCGACGGCATGGCAACCGAACCGGTCAAAGTCCTTGTCACCAAGGACGCCGACGGGAAGGAGACCTCTGGGCCGAATCCTCTTCATCCGATCTGGGTGAGGGAGGACCAGCAGGTTCTTGGATACCTGCTCCAAAACCTCTCCAAGGAGGTGCTCGTCACGATGACTACGATCACCACGGCGCGGGAACTCTGGGTGGCGCTGGCGAGCATGTTCTCGTCGCAGTCACTCAGCCGCGTCAACAACATCCTTACAGCGCTGATCAACGCGCAGAAGGGAAATCAATCGGTGGCCTCCTACTTCGCCGCCATGCGAGGTCTCGCCGATGAACTCGCCGCGGCCGGCAAGGCCATCCAGGATGACGAGCTCATGTCCTACATCATCCACGGGCTGGACCAAGATTACCAGCCCCTCGTCTCTGCCTTGGACGCCCGCGCTACTCCGGTAACCCTTGACGAGCTTTTTGCCATGCTTAGTAACTTTGACCAGCGCATGGCACAGTACCATGGCTCCGGTGGCGGCTTCAAGTCGTCGGCCAACTCTGCTTCCAGGGGCCGCGGCGGCGGCCCTCGTTCGCGTGGCTTTCCCCGTGGCAAGGGGAGGTCCGGATCCGGCGGTGGTGGCTACTCCAACAACCCTCGAGGCGGCGGACGCTCCGGCAGCTCCAAAGGACGTCGCGGTGGTGGCTCCAACAGATCCCGTCCGGACATGCCTCGCTGCCAAATCTGCGGCAAGCCTGGTCATACGGCGAAGGACTGCTGGTACCGCTACGAGGAGGATGATGACTCCTCGCAAGATGAAGAAAAGGTTGCCGCGACGGCCAATGGCTCCTATGGAGTTGACACAAATTGGTACTTCGACAGTGGCACCACCAACCACATCACCAACGAGCTCGAGAAGGTCACCATGAAGGAGAAATACCATGGCAAGGATCAAATCCACACAGCCAGTGGTGAAGGTATGGGTATACGTCACATTGGCCATTCAATTTTTAATACCCCTAGTCGAAAAATTCATCTCAAAAGAATCTTGCATGTTCCTAGTGCCCATAAAAATCTTCTTTCCGTTCATAGAATTGCTATTGACAATCATGTTTTTCTCGAGTTTCATCCTTATTTTTTCTTGATCAAGGATCAGGCAACGAAGAAAATTCTCTATCGAGGTAGATGTATTCGAGGGTTCTACCCGTTGATTCCGGAGTTTAGAAGATTCAATAAGCAAGCTTGTGGTGCTATCAAGCTTTCGTCCACACGATGACATGATCGTTTAGGACATGCCTCTTTTTCTTTGGTTGAAAAATTGCTTAGGAAAAATAAGCTCCCGTTTGTTGGTGAGCGCAATGTTGAAACTATTTGTGATTCATGTCAGTGTGCTAAGAGTCATCAATTACCTTATCCCATATCTACTAGTGTCTCTACCAAACCTTTGCAACTGATTTTTTCTGATGTGTGGGGCCCTGCTCCCTCCTCTGTCGGCAGACACACATATTATGTGAGTTTTATCGATGACTACAGCAAATTCGCATGGATCTACCTTCTTAAGAAAAGGTCCGATGTGTTTCAAGTTTTTCAAAACTTTCAAGCACTCGTTGAAAGGAAGTTTGACAGTAAGATCATATCTCACCATGTATCTTGCCCACATGCTCACCAACAAAACGGGTCAGCCGAACGCAAGCATAGGCATATAGTTAAAGTCGGTTTGGCTCTCCTAGCAGGTGCCTCCATGCCTCTCAAATTTTGGGATGAGGCCTTTCTTACAGCCGTTCACATCATCAACATGTTACCTAGCCGTGTCATCAACAATGAAACACCCATAGAGCATCTCCTCCATGTCAAACCAGACTACACATCCCTCCGTGTCTTTGGCTGTGCTTGTTGGCCAAATCTCCGTCCTTATAACAATCGCAAGCTCATGTTTAGATCAAAACAATGTGCTTTCCTTGGGTATAGTGCTCAACACAAAGGTGTCAAGTGTCTTGACATCTCTACTGGTCGGGTATACATCTCTCGCGATGTTGTTTTCGATGAGACCAAGTTCCCTTTTGCGGATCTCCATCCTAACGCCGGTGCCCTCCTACGCAAAGAAATCTTGCTTTTACCATCTCATCTCTCTGGCTATGATCAAGGGGGCATTAATAATTGTGATGATCATATGTTGACTAACCCTCTTAACAGCCTCCATGAGCCTTGTGATGATGCAGAAAACAGCAGTGCAAAAATTGCAGAAAATGGCGAAGAAAATGGTGCAGCAGATCGGTATTTCATGTGCCCTGGCCTGGGGGACAAGTCTTCCTCGAGATCTGGTCAAGAGCTGCAGCGCAGCCGATCTCTTCCGGGATCCGCGCCTAGCAGCGAATCTGTCACGACAGGTGCAGGCGGGCGTGCGGGCGCGACAGCCGCAGGTGGGCGCGCAGATGACTCCGCGCCAGCCACGCGGCAGACCCTCGCGGGCCTCGGCGCCTCTCTTCGCGCGCACGAATCGCCACTCACCAGGTGGCAGGCCGGCGCTGGCTCGAGCCGCGCGCGGCTTGAGGCCCAGCCGCGGTTGTACAAGCGGCGCGCTGCGGTTCGCCAGACAGATGCGGGGCCAGATCCTGCCGATGACGGGCCCAGGCGATCATGGGGCCATGATGACGCGCTCCGGCCCAGATCCTCTGTGGCCCAAACACCCTTCACGCAACAGTCGGCGGCCGCAGAAGATCCAGCCTCGACAGCGAATGCATCAGCCACAGCCGACGCGGATTCTGGCGCGGTGGACGGATCCTCCTCGGGATCGGGAGAGGATCAGCAGGGCTCAGGCTTGGGATCTTCTGTGCCGGCGGTCTCTGCAGAAGCTCCTGTTGCTGCTACTCCGCGTCGTACACGACTACAACAAGGGGTAATTAAACCTGTTGATTACAAACATGTTACAAAATATGGGTTGGTATGTTCGACAGGTGAACCAGGAGAACCCAACACTCTTGAAGAGGCTCTTGGCGATGCAAGTTGGAGAAAGGCAATGCATGATGAATTCATGGCACTTAAGAAAAACAAAACATGGCATCTGGTTCCCCCACAACAAGGTAAAAATCTTATTGACTATAAGTGGGTCTTCAGGATAAAAAGGAAAGCTGATGGAACCATTGATCGCTACAAGGCTAGACTTGTTGCAAAGGGTTTTAAACAACGGTATGGTATTGACTATGAGGACACGTTTAGTCCAGTTGTTAAAGCCGCCACCATCCGTCTTGTTTTGCCTATTGCTGTGTCCAGGGGATGGAGTCTACGACAGCTAGATGTACAGAACGCGTTCCTCCATGGTGTTCTGGAAGAAGAGGTTTACATGAAACAACCTCCTGGGTTTGTGAATGCACGTGCACCTTCTCATGTGTGCAAACTTGACAAAGCCTTGTATGGACTGAAACAGGCTCCAAGAGCATGGTATTCTCGTCTCAGTAGAAAGATGCAAGCACTTGGTTTCGTTCCTTCAAAGTCTGACACTTCGTTATCCATTTATAACAAGTCAAATACATCCATATTTGTTCTCATATATGTTGATGATATTATTGTGACGAGCTCATCTGATGAAGCAATAACAGGACTGTTGAAGGATTTGAGTGCAGAATTTGCTCTCAAGGATCTAGGGGATCTACACTATTTTCTTGGGATTGAGGTCAAGCAGCACAAGGATGGCCTTCACCTCTCTCAAGAAAAGTATGCAACAGATCTAGTAAAAAAGGCTGGTTTGCAAAGTTGTAAGCCTACACCCACTCCTTTATCTAGCACAGAAAAGTTATCTCTTGCTGAAGGAGAACTTCTGGACTCAGAAGATAGTACAAAATACAGAAGCTTAGTAGGTGCACTTCAGTACTTGACACTCACCAGACCAGACATTTCATTTGCTGTTAACAAAGTATGTCAGTTCCTCCATGCACCCACTACAGTTCACTTAACTGCTGCAAAGCGTATAGTAAGATATGTGAAAAATACCTTGAGCATTGGCCTAAATTTCAGCAAGTCATCCTCTACACTTATCAGTGCTTTCTTTGATTCAGACTGGGCAGGATGTCTGGATGACAGACGCTCAACTGGTGGTTTTGCAGTATTCTTTGGACCTAACTTGATATCTTGGTGTGCAAGGAAACAAGCAACTGTTTCCAGGTCCAGCACAGAAGCAGAATACAAGGCATTGGCCAATGCAACAGTAGAGATCATATGGGTACAGTCTATTTTGAGGGAACTAGGCATGAAAAGCACTAAAGCTCCATGCTTATGGTGTGATAATCTAGGTGCTACCTATCTATCAACAAATCCAGTTTTTCATGCTAGAACAAAACATATTGAGATAGATTTTCATTTTGTCCGAGAAAGAGTTGCAAATAAACTCTTAGACATTCGGTTTATTCACTCCAAAGACCAAGTTACAGATGGTTTTACCAAGGCTCTACCCACAAGAAGTTTTGAAGACTTCAAGCATAATCTCAACTTGATGAAGTTGTGATTAAGGGAAGGTGTCAAACGTGACATAATATACGTGACATAATATTGTGCACGGGCTCTTGGCGTGTACAGCAAGGAGGATATGTCAACCGAAGGAGGAGTAGTTAGGCAGGATACTCATGTAATCTTAATCTCCTCTTATCTCTTGTATTCTTCTTCTCCAAGATGTACTCCTAGATTCTCTCCTCAACAACCTGTACGCGTATTGGGGCTCGCACCCCATCTATATAACACGTACCACGTCGGCCAGGATAGGCAAGACGTTTCCCGCATAGTCACACACCAGTGTGTCCTAATAACACCATCAAGATTGTATTTTAAGCTTCCAGTGACCAACTGAAAATCGTGACCACAAGGGAACATCGGTAATGATGGTGGCGCAGGGTACGGGAACAATAATGTGGGTGCATGGTGGAGATTCCAAGTTGAGTTCAGCTACACCTGCGATCTGCATGCACAATCATGGACCATATGGATGTACCAACAGAGTTGGATTTTGCCTCAGGAGACCATGTTCTGCTGTGATTTACCTGAGTTTAGAACTGGAATGCACTGAAATGCCACCTATAAATTCTGCCAAGTGTGTTAAATGGATATTTACCCAAGCCAATTAAGCATTTAACATGCAGCAGATCTCTTCCGGAAACTTCGGGATAGGACGCGACATCAAATTTCATTGCTAAGTGCTCGCATAATTACCCTGCTTGGTACAGAGAAATGCAATCACGCTCAAGCACTGAACATCTTGCGGTGGACATCAAGATGGCAATGGGGCCCCGAAACCCGCGTCCCCGTGGGTTTTTACCCTATTAGGGGATGGGGATGGGCATCTTTTCATCCCCGCGGGGCTGTTGTTGGGCACATTATACAACCCGACACCTTTTGTGGGTTTACACCCGTTTCGGTAGTCTCTGAACCCGAAACCCGGCAATACCCGCGAAATTATATTTTTTTACCAAGCACTAATATTTTTGCAACTCCGGTCAGCACAGTTGCCTCGGAATCAGCATTCAGCACAAGTGGTAGAGTTCTAAGTGACCACCGTAGTCGTCTTACCCCCGAAATCTTAGAGGCCTTGATGTGTTCACAAGATTGGATAAGTAACAAATATAAAGGTGTGTCTTTCTTTACATATCATCATAAAGTTTATCATTATCTTGCTGCAATGTTTCATAAGATGTTCATTACTACTTATGTGATTCTCATAGATGTGGTATCATGCTGTTGAAATACACTCTATATAGCTGTTGAAACATCTACTATTGTTTTTTGTTGAAATTTGCTCAAGTTATGCTGCTGAAATGTGCTTGTTTTGCTGCTGAAATGTTATTCTTTGTCGCCACTATGTTTGTTTAAATATTTTGATTTTCTCGTGGGTTCCCCGAAACCCGATGGGTTCAGGGGACGGGCGGAAAACTAGCCCCGCGCACGGTGATAGGGACAGAGACGGGTTTACGATTTTCTCGTGGGGATGGGTTTGGGAAGGCAAAACCCGATGGGTTTCGTCCCCGTTGCCATCTCGAGGTGGACATGACCCCAAAAACTTTCTTCCTCTCTTTTATTCGAGCCACAGTTCAGAAACCTTTTTTTTTAGTAATTACTCTATGTTTCATTCTCTTAAAAGATCATTTAGATCTCTATGCTCTCTGCTACTACAAACTGAGGAGCAGCTTGATGGCATCACGCAGCTCGGTCGGCTAGGCCGCCGCGACGCTGGGGGAGAAGGACATCGGCGCGGAGCACGGCGAGGCCGAGTAGCTGCTGGCTCTGAGGGCTTCTGATCCACATTTTTCTGCGTGGTCGTCCATGAGCATCTGGTGGCATCGGCACTCGGAGCTGCAGAAGGCTTTCTCCCCCCTACAGTTGCAGGTCAAGAGCCAAAGGGAGGTAATCGAGTGGTTAGTGTACTGTTCCTTGTCACTAAACTCTGAAAGTAGTATAGACTGAATTCACCAGGAGCTATGCTTGCCATTTAAAAAGATGTTTATGCGAGGTGCTATACTGAGATGAGTGATACTACTTATTAAGGTGAAATGTTAGATAAAATTCTACACCTATCACAACTTATCTGTCTTCTGCTTTCTTAAAGGATAGCTGAACTAGGCTGTGCTCCAGGAATACATAATCATGGCACCTTCAACCCAAGGGCTAATGAATGGCTACAGGGCCAAAGAGTGGTTATTGCTACTTTGAACTCATAAGCACATTTGATATCTCTTAATTTCAACTGTAGACCTACCCCTAATTGTTCTCTGAGAAAGGAGGGTGAAAAACACCTAAATAAAACAAGAAATTAAGATGTGATGTACATCAAGCTTTGCTTGGTCCAACAGACATGAAGGCTCACTGTCCACACAACCAAAATAAAAACAAGGACAGGAGATTCCTAAAGGATGGTAGCTAGCTAAGATTCTCACAAACTTCTTAGGAAAAAAATGGTAGGAATGTATTCCACAAATTGATATAATCGTGTGAGATTCCTGAAGGATCATATGCATCTTGTAGCTTTTATTTGTTTCAGTATGGCATCAGTTATTAGCTCCTTGCGATATTGAAGTACTACTCGCTAGTTGTTGGTTGGTTAACCGCTCACCTATACATGTAGATGTCGAGCCCATCAAGCCTCTTGTTGCAGAGGCAGCACCGGCTCAAGAAGTCGGCCGCCCTCGCCGGCGCCTCCTCAGCGGCTTCCACGAACCAGCCATCCCCGCGGTCGCCAAACCCGAAGTACACGCGCTTGCGCATGCTGCCGCCCTCGCCGGCGCCGGCGGCCACGTGAGTGATGACGCACGTGTAGCTCTCGGAGAGCTCGTCCTCCTCGCGTGCCCGGCGGCGTGCGGCAGCGCCGATCGCTATCGGCTGGGCGGCGAGGCACGCGCGGCTCATGGCCGCGACGATGCCGAGCCCGACGACGCCCTCGGCGTCGAAGCTCCGCCTCGGCGGCTTGGGCTCGGACGAGCTGACCCGGAGGAAGATGGAGAGCAGGTTGCCGAAGGACGACGAGGCCTTCTGCTCGGCTGCCGGCTCTAGAGACCTCATCATCATTTTCTCGCAGAAAGAGAGTGGGAGAGAGAGAGAGAGAGAGGGAGAGATTGGCTTCAGTTTTGTATTGCTCTCCACACTCCCATCCCTCTCCTCTTCTTTTCCTTGCTAACCTGTCTACCAATGGAAGGGAGAAGAGGAAGGAGGGAGGGAGAAGATGGCGCTGCTGGTGGGAGGCATTTTAAAGCGAAAATGGTTTGTTGTGCTAGTACAGTTGTACTATAATTTTCCTACTGATCAGTAGGGGGTGCACACGTAAAACCTCTTTACTTGGTGCGCCATATATTTACTCATAATTGGAGAATGTTCCGTAACAATATTAGTTTTCCAAAGAGGATCAACAACTTGCCTCTTTTTTTATTTGCATCTGAGAATAAAATAGTAGTACATCAAAAATAAAATAAAATGATCAGCCTGGGCATGGGAATCGAGAGCTTGTCTTTTTGTGAACCTGAGCACTTTAACTTCAATTTTATGCATTCTTTCCGGTGTAAATTAGTTTGTGCTGCGCAGAAAAGTTTCATGCGTACTGGTAGCTTGTTTGTTGAGCTTTTTGCCATATATAGCCGGCTGTCCATGTTGAGCAAACCTTGCAAACTTGCTTTCCGGCGGTTTCACCCGGGCTCTTGTCCGGCTGCTCCTTTACGGAACGCAATTAGTTCTTCAGCTACCTTCGCCTGCCCCCTCTCACATGCCTTTGTTTTCATTTATTCCGCCGTTGCGCAAAGAGGCTCGTGAACTTTCTGAAAGCACCTGGCGGATTTGGGGAAAGATATCTTCGCGTGATCGATCGATCCAATGCGGACGGGTCTCTCTCTTTTCGCGCGTCGCGATCGTCGTGGAAAGAATGGAGGGGCGAGGTTTATTGCGGTGGCTAATCATCATGCAGAGGGAAATTAGTGGTTAAGTGGTGCCACTTGGTTGTTGTTAATGTTTATAATAGGAACCCAATGCTTAGAGTTGTCATCATCATCAGAGATATGCCAGTAAGCACTTCAAGGCCAAAAAGGCAACGCGTACCCTCAGGCTCGTCGTCCGCGATCGGCGTGAGTTTCGCTGAAATACATGCTAAACTGAGAAATTATGGTGACTATTTGAAATTTCAACTAGACGTGTTTTTGGAAGGCGGGATTTTAAGCGTTTCATGTGAGAAATTGTGTGTTTCAAGTTGGCCTCATGCCCTCATGTCATCTACTCCCTCTGTTTCTAAATATCGACAGTTTTAGCAGCTTAACCAAAACGTCATATATTTAGAAACAGAGGGAGTACAAAAGGTAGGCCTCATGTTTGACATATCCCCACTTGTTTAGGACTCGGTTAGTGTCAGTCTTAAAATTTCTTGGGGTATTTTCCGTTTTATCAATAATGCGGGACAAGAGCCTGTTTTGAGAGAAATTTCTTAGGGTATAGGAAACATTACTAAATAATTATCGTCATGCTTTGAATAATGCATTGTCTTCTCAAATTTAATTGTGAAAATAGGAGACATAGTTGCTTGTTTTACTTTGCAGCAGAAATATGATTGCTTCTTGATACAGTGCTACTACCCTTTAACGATCTCAGGCAGCAATAGCATCCGTCGTTGTCTGCTCCTTCTCATGGCCGGCACACCTAACAAAATAATTTATAGCCCCCATCATGCATGCCCAATATACTTGAGATTTATGGTCCAGAGAGCTTTCCTGTGACCTGGGCTGACGGTGAACCAACCATGAAGGACATCCCTTTCCCTGTTGACCAGACAAGGTACATGACCTTGACATCCATGCATATGTGTTTGCCTGCCTATGGAAAGGCAAACATGGCAGCTTAACCAGAAATCATTGACATATAGTGCTAAACTTGAGTTGGTTGGTGCAGCTACCTTAATATTTTTGTAAAGAAATATATAGAAATGCATTCTGAAATGAAACTTGTCATATGTAAGGCGACTAGTTCTGAGTCTTGTTTTGTTTTACATGTTTTGTTTGTGTTTCATTGGTGCTCAAACTAGACCTGATGAGTTACTGGATGCAACTTTTTCTGAAATAAAATGAGTCATGGAATAATTAAGAAATATTATAAAAGAGAACAAGCAGGACGTTCGGGACATGGGAAATAATTATCCTCAACTTGTCAAAATCACACTTAATTATAGCTGATGTGGTAAGCATTAAGCGTTATTACAGGGTAAACAAAGGAAGTGGAGGACAACCTTTCCATGTGTGGTTGTGTTGTGACTTCTCTTTTGATGGCTGGTAGATTTGTGCCTTGTGAGGGCACGACTCTATTTGTTAGCTGGAGATAAAAAAGAAGGTGTTCTCTTTACCTTCCGTCAAGGCGCCAGACCCGAATTGCCAAGCCCGAATGGCTTCATCGGAGTTTTTTTCGGGTCTTTCTGGGAAATTGTCAAAGATGATCTTACCGTTGCCATTTTGCACCTTGCAAGTATGAATGGTGACTATGCAAACATCATCATTTCCACCAACATAGTACGGCTCCCTAAGTCTGTCGATGCACAAAATGTGGGAGACTACCGCCCAATCAGCCTGTTTCATAGGATCTCCAAGATTTTATCTAAACTCTTTGCCAATAGAGTCGCACCCATGCTTGGCAACATTGTCTCCAAGAGCCAGACTGCCTTCATCCAGAAACGCGACATCCACAATAATTTCCTACATGCCTAGAATCTGATCAAGGCTTTGCACACAAAGAAGACCCCAGCCTCTAACTAAAGCTCAATATATCTAAGGCATTCGACTCGGTCAATTGACCATACATGCTTGAGGTGTTGCAAGCTCTGGGTTTTGGTCAGAACATGTGCGATTGGATTTCCTTGTCACTATCATCCTCTACCTTTCGCATGCTACTAAACGGGATTCCGGGGGCCCTCTTTCCACCACGCTCGGGGCTTCATCAGGGACAACCGCTATCAGCCATGCTGTTCATCCTCGCCATCAACCCACTTCAACATATCCTTAGCATGGCTATTGATTTGGGAGTTCTCAAGCCCATCCAAGATCGAATGACCAGATTGAGAACTTCCCTCCCCGCATACGACACGGGAAATTTTGCCAACCCAAGCAAGGAGGAGCTATCGGTCACCTACCACATGCTGGATGTCTTCGCCGATGCCACATGCTTAAGAATATACCTCATCAAGACTGAAGTCTTTCCCAATCGTTGTGAACACATTGACCATGCCGACACCCTCTTCGTTTTCCTGGCTAAATTGGTTGCCTTCCCCGACAAATACCTCAATCTTCCCCTACACATCCGGCACCATCGGAAGGTGGATTTGCAACCACTCATCGATAAGTTTGGTGCTCGCATTCCTGGTTGGAGGGGCAAAAACCTAACACGGGTTGGACGGATCTATCTGGCAAAGTCTATCCTCACTACTATACCACCTAGCGGTCACCCCGCTCCCCAGATGGAAGCTCAAGAAGATGGACAAGTTTGCCAGGATTTTTTTGGAATGACGCTGACAGTGAGAACGCCAACAGTTGTCTCTCCCTGGTCCATTGGAAGATGGCGTGTGCCCCTAAAGACTTCAGTGGTCTTGCAATGGCTGATCTGGATTGTTTTGGTCGAGCCTTGCGCCTGAGGTGTCTGAGCTATGCGTGGATTGTCCCCGACTGACCATGGGTAGGCGCTAAGCTGCCCTGTAGCAACTCTGACATGGCACTCTTTAGAGCCTCACCTATTATCACCATCAGCGATGGGAAACGTACCAATTTTGGAACGATAAATGGATCTGGGATTCTTCCTGTGCAACCGAGCTCTTGACCTATACAAGATTGCAACAAGGAAAAATAGGACACTATTTTATGACATTGAGGGGATAGATGGATTACTGCCATTTCCCTTTTGAGCATCGTGGACTAGCTTCACGAATTCTTCGACATTTGGCAGCTTTGTCAAGCCTCGACATTGACCCCTCTTGTTCGGATCATCCATTGGAATTGGACGAGCTTTGGGAAATACTCCATCAAATCTGCCTACTTGATGCAGTTCTCTTGTCGTTTGGTGCCTTTTTGCTCTGCTAAAGTTTGGAAAGCTCAAGCCACCCCAAATGCAAACTCTTTGCCTGGTTTGTTCTACATGGGAGAATCCTCACGACGAAGAATTTGGCAATTCATGGATGACCCCATAATCCTACCAGTCACCTTTTCCTTGCATCAAATGAGAAAGTCGTGCATATATTGTCCATTCTCGTACGAGGTTTGGAAGACTGTCAATGCCGCTGAAGGGATGCCTAACCCAAGCTCGCCAGATGCTAAAATTTGCATCAACTTGTGGTGGAAGGGTATCCTTGACAACGCCTCGGGAAGGAGCGTGGTAGCGCATAGTGGTACCATGATATATTCACTTTGAAATATTTGGAAGGAGAGGAACTGCCGTGTGCTACTTGTGAGCTGCGTTGGGATTTCCTCGAAGAGGAGATGATGATGCAGTACAATAGAGATAAGTATTTCCCTCAGTTATGAAACCAAGGTTATAAATCCAGTAGGACAATCAAGCAACACTATGTAAACAACACCTGCACACAAACAACAAATACTTGCAACCCAACGCGTAGAGGTGCTGTCAATCCCTCAACGGTTATTAGTAAGATTAAATTGTATAGTTTTTGATAGATAGATTGAACAAAAATACAAAATAAAATAAATAAAGAAAACTGCAGCAAGGTATTTTTAGTTTTAATATATGATCAAAGATAGACCCGGTTTCACTAGAGGTTTCTCTCAAGAAAATAGCATACGGCGGGTAAACAAATTACTGTTGGGCAATTGATAGAAAAGAAAAATAATTATGGCGATATCCAAGGCAATGATCATACATAGGCATCACGTCCGAGACAAGTAGACCGAAACGGTTCTGCATCTACTACTATTACTCCACACATCGTCCGCTATCCAACATGCATCTAGTGTATTAAGTTCATGGAAAAATGGAGTAACGCCTTAAGCAAGATGACATGATGTATACAAGATAAACTCATGTATGAATAAGCCCCATCTTTTTACGCTTAATAGCAACGATACATACGTGTCATGTTCCTTTCTGTCACTGGAATTGAGCACAGCAAAATTGAACCCATTACAAAGCACTTCTTCCCATGGCAAGATAAATCAATCTAGTTGGCCAAACCAAACCAATAAATCAGAGAAGAAATACGAGGCTATAGTAATCATGCATAAAAGAGTTTGGAGAAAACTCAAATAATATTCATTGATAGATCTGATCATAAACTCACAATTCATCGAATCCCAACAAACACACCGCAAAAGGTCATTACATCAAATAGATCTCCAAGAACACCGAGGATAACATTGTATTGAAGATCAAAAAGAGAGAAGTAGTCATCTAGCTACTAGCTATGGACCCGTAGGTCTGTGGTAAACTACTCATGCATCATCGGAAGGGCAGCAAAGTTGATGTAGAGCCCCTCCGTGATCGATTCCCTCTCCGGCAGAGTACTGGAGAAGGCCTCCAGATGGGATCTCGTGGTTCTGGAACTTGCGGCGGCGAAAAAAGTATTTCGGGTGTCTCTCTGATGTCAGGGGAATATTTGAGTATTTATAGAGGTAGAATTAGGATTTGATGTGCCACGAGGGGCCCACAAGCCTGGGGGCGCGCCCCTAGGGTTTGTCGCTCCCTCGTGGCTCCTCTGGCCTCCTCCCGAACCTTCTAGGGTCTCTTCTGGTCCAGAAAAAATTAATCCAAAGTTTGTTCTCCGTTTGGACTTTGTTTGATAGTGATTTTTTGAAAAGCCAAAAACATGCAAAAAACAGCAACTGGCACTGGGCACTGAGTTAATAGGTTAGTCTCAAAAAATGATATATAATTGCATCTAATGACATATAAAACATCCAAAATTGATACTATAATAGCATGGGACAATCAAAATTATAGATACGTTGGAGATGTATCAAGCATCCCCAAGCTTAATTCCTGCTCGTCCTCGAGTAGGTAAATGATAAAAACAGAATTTTTGATGTGCAATGCTACCTAACATATTCATCATATAATCTTTTCTTTTGTAGCATGGATGTTTATACTTGAGTGATTCAAAGCAATAGTCTATAATTTGACATGAAAACATCAATACTCAAGCATACCAACAAGCAATTATTTCTTTCAAAATATCAACACTAAAGAAAGTTATCCCTAGCCCATTATGCTCAGTCATTGATCCATTCATGAAATACACTCAAATATTAGCTACATCCAATACACAAGTATAACAATAGTGTTCCCTAGTTGGTGCTTTATAAGAGAAGATGGAGACTCAAATACAAAATAAAATTGTATAAAATTAAATAGATAGGCCCTTCACAGAGGGAAGCAGATATTTGCAGAGGTGCCAGAGCTCAAAGCTTAAATTTAGAGATAAAATTATTTTGGGAGGCATGCTTTTCCTGTCAACGAAAACGACCGAGAATTTCCAATATCTTCCATGCTAGACAAATCATAGGCGGTTCCAAAACAGAAAATAAAGTTTATTTTCTTTCTACCATTCTTTCACAATCCATGGCTAGCCGTATCCTTGGGTGCCTTCCATACCAACACTTTCCAAGGAATTTATTATTATCATCATATTAAATTTTTTTATTTCGGGACTGGGCATCCCTATTACTGCCACACTCTCATGCAATGACAAGTGAATAAACACCCATCGTAAGAATAAAATACCTAGCATGGAAAATTTTGGCCACCCCCTGCCGCTTCATGAGCGGTACGGGCACAATAAATGGAAATTCATTTTGAAAATTTAGAGTTGGCACATGCTAATTTAGTTAGAACGACATGGAAATACCGCATATAGGTACGTATGGTGGACTCATTTGGCACAACTTTGGGTTTAAGGATTTGGATGCACAAGCATTATTTCGGCTTAGTACAAGTGGAGGCTACCGAATAGATTGAGAAGCGACCAACCAAAAAAACAAAAATGTCTAAACGAGCATTGAACATAAGTAACACTGAATAATGCAACACAAGTAGGATGTAACTTCGTTGCATAACTATTGACTTTACGTGCATGCATATGGAATCATAAACCTTACCACCAATATTCTTACTAAAGCACAATTACTCACTAGCATAACTCACATATTACTATCTCCATATCGCAAAACTATTGCAAGGAATCAAGCTTATCACATCCAATGATCTATATGAAAGTTTTTATTATATCCCTCTTGGATATTTATCAAATTGGGACCAAATTCATATCTTGTGAAAATTACTGTTACTATTATCAACTCTCAAAAATATATAAGTGAAGCATGAGAGTGCAAATATTTCTTCAAAATTTCATTAACTCTCAAAAAGATATAAGTGAAGCATGAGAGTATATTTCTTCAAAATAAATTTCAACTCTCAAAATAATATAAGTGAAGCATGAGAGTGTATTTCTTTAAAATATAACCACCGTCGTGCTAAAAAAAGTATAAGTGAAGTAGTAGAGCAACTGCCTAGCTCAAAAAGTTTAAGTGAAGCACATATAGTATTCTAACAAATCATGATAAGCGTGTGGCTCTCTCAAACAAGTGTGTTCAGCAAGGATGATTATGACAAACCAAAAAGCAAAACAAGCAAATACTCATATAATACAAGACGCTTCAAGCAAAACTCATGATATGTGACGAATAAAAATATAGCTCCAAGTAAAATTACCGATGGTCGTTAGAAGAAAGAGGGGATGCCTACCGGGGCATCCCCAAGCTTAGTTGCTTGGGAGTACTTGAATATTACCCTGGGGTGCCTCGGGCATCCCCAATCTTAGGCTCTTGCCACTCCTTATTCCTTCATCCATCATGATCTCACCCAAAACTTGAAAACTTCAATCACACAAAACTTAACGAAACCTTCGTGAGATCCGTTAGTATAATAATGCAAATCACCACTTTAAATATTGTTGCAAACCCATTCATATTTTATTATTGCATTATACCTACTGTATTATAACTTTACGATGGCTTATACCCCCCCGATACAATCTATATATTCATCAAAATAAGCACACAACACAACGAAAACAGAATCTGTCAAAAACAGAACAGTCTGTAGTAATCTGAACATTGACCACACTTCTGTAACTCCAAAAATTCTAAAAAATTAGGATAACGTGGATAATTTGTATGTAAATTATGTCTAAAAAAATTCAGATCAAAAGCACGTTTATGTGAATTTACAAAATTCAAGAACTGGGCGCAAAAGTTTCTATTTTTGAACAGAATCAAGTCAACTATCACCCAAACCATCCTAAAGGCTTTACTTGGCACAAACATGAAGGAAATATGCCCTAGAGGCAATAATAAAGTTGTTATTTTATATTTCCTTATTCATGATAAAGGTTTATTATTCATGCTAGAATTGTATTGATAGGAAACTTAAATACATGTGTGAATACATAAACAAATACCGTGTCCCTACTAAGCCTCTACTAGACTAGCTCGTTGATCAAAGATGGTTAAGGTTTCCTAACCATAGACATGTGTTGTAATTTGATAACGGGATCACATCATTAGGAGAATGATGTGATGGACAAGACCCATCCGTTTGCTTAGCATATTGATCGTTCAGTTTATTGCTATTGCTTTCTTGATGACAAATACATATTCCTTCAACTATGAGATTATGCAACTCTCGGATACCGGAGGAATACCTTGTGTGCTATCAAATGTCACAACGTAACTGGGTGATCATAAAGATGCTCTACAGGTATCTCCGAAGGTGTTTGCTGAGTTGTCATAATTCGAGATTAGGATTTGTCATTCCGAGTATCGGAGAGGTATCTCTGGACCCTCTCGGTAATACACATCATAAGAAGCCTTGCAAGCAAAGTGACTAAGGTGTTAGTTGCAAGATGATGTATTATGGAACGAGTAAAGAGACTTGCCGATAATGAGATTGAACTAGGTATGAAGATACCGACGATCGATTCTCAGGCAAGTAACATACCGATGGACAAAGGGAATTACGTATGTTGTCATAAGGTTCGACCGATAAAGATCTTCATAGAATATGTAGGAGCCAATATGGGCATCCAAGTTCCGCTATTGGTTATTGACCAGAGAGGTGTCTCGGTCATGTCTACATAGTTCTTGAACCCGTAGGGTCCGCACGCTTAACGTTCGTTGACGATATAGTGTTATATGAGTTATATGATTTGGTGATCGAATGTTGTTCGGATTCCCGGATGCGATCACGGACATGACGAGGATTCTCGAAATGGTAAAGAGGTAAAGATTGATATATAGGACAATGGTATTCGGACACTTGAAGAGTTTTGGAGTGCACCGGATAGTCATCGGGTCACCGGAAGGGGTTCCGGACACCCCTGGTAAGTGTATGGGCCTAATGGGCCAAAGGGGCGGGGACAGACCTGCCCACTAGGGGGCTGGTGCGCCCCTCTACATGGCCAGCCAACCCTAGGGGAAGGAAAGGGGAGGGGTGGCCCCTCCTGCCTTTCCCTCCTCAGGAGAGAAAGGAAAGGGGGGTGCCACCTCCTCCTTCCTTCCTCCCGTAGTCCAATAAGGAAAGGGGGGCGCCACTTGGGGAGGAGCCCAAGTAGGATTCGGCCTACTTGGGGGCGCCTCTTGGCTGCTCCCTCCTCCCCCCACCTATATATATGTGGGAGGGGGGGGTGCCTGATACGTCCATTTTGCATCATGTTTTCCTACTGTTATTTATGATGTTTTTATGCATAATAATGCTTTTTGGAGTAATTCTAATGCCTTTTCTCTCATAATATGCAAGGTTCACACAAAGAGGGAGAATTCCGACAGCTGGAAATATGGACCTGAAAAAGCTACGTCAGGCTACCTATTCTGCACAACTCCAAATGAGCTGAAACTTCACGAGGAATTTTTATGGAATATATAAGAATTATTGGAGCCAATAAGTATCAGAGGGGGCCCACCAGGTGGGCACAACCCACCTGGGCACACCAGGGAGCCCAGGCCCGCCCTGGTGGGTTGTGCCCTCCTCGGCCCACCTCCGGTGCCCCTCTTCTGGTATATAAGTCATTTTGACCTAGAAAAAAATAAGGAGAGGACTTTCGGGATGAAGCACCGCCGTCTCGAGGCGGAACTTGGGCAGAAGCACTTTTGCCCTCCGGTGGAGCGATTCCACCGGGGGAACTTCCCTCCCGGAGGGGGAAATCATCGTCATCGTCATCACCAACAACTCTCCCATCTTGGGGAGGGCAATCTCCATCAACATCTTCAGCACCACCATCTCCTCTCAAACCCTAGTTCATCTCTTGTGTTCAATCTTTGTATCGGAACTATAGATTGGTACTTGTGGATGACTAGTAGTGTTGATTACACCTTGTAGTTGATTACTATATGGTTTATTTGGTGGAAGATTATATGTTCAGATCCATTATGCTATTTAATACCCCTCTGGTCTTGAGCATGGTTATCATTAGGGAGTAGTTACTTTTGTTCTTGAGGTCACGGGAGAAATCTTGTTGCAAGTAATCATGTGAACTTGATATGTGTTCGATATTTTGATGAAATGTATGTTGTGATTCCCTTAGTGGTGTCATGTGAATGTCGACTACATGGCACTTCACCATATTTTGGGCCTAAGGGAATGCATTGTGGAGTAGTTATTAGATGATGGGTTGCTAGAGTGACAGAAGCTTAAACCCTAGTTTATACGCTATTCCGTAAGGGACTGATTTGGATCCAAAAGTTTAATGCTATGGTTAGATTTATTCTTAATACTTTTCTCGTAATTGCGGATGCTTGCGAGGGGGTTAATCATAAGTAGGAGGTTTGTTCAAGTAAGAACAACACCTAAGCACCGGTCCGCCCACATATCAAATTATCAAAGTAGCGAACACAAATCAAACCAACATGATGAAAGTGACTAGATGAAATTCCCGTGTACCCTCAAGAACGCTTTGCTTATCATAAGAGACCGTTTTGGCCTGTCCTTTGCCTCAAAAGGATTGGGCTACCTTGCTGCACTTTTGTTACCATTACCGTTACTTGCTCGTTACAAATTATCTTGCTACCAAACTACTCGTTACTTATAATTTCAGTGCTTGCAGACATTACCTTGCTGAAAACCGCTTGTCATTTTCTTCTGCTCCTCGTTGGGTTCAACACTCTTACTTATCGAAAGGACTACGATTGATCCCCTATACTTGTGGGCAATCCCTACTCACTCACATTGATATCTATTGATGAGCATCTCCATAGCCCGTTGATACGCCTAGTTGATGTGAGACTATCTGTGACGCCCCCGGCCCGATCGTGCACTAATCATACACGCAAATGCACACGATCAAGCCTAAGGACTCACGGGAAGATATCACAACACAACTCTAAAACATAAATAAAGTCATACAAGCTTTATATTACAAGCCAGGGCCTCGAGGGCTCGAATACATAGCTCAATGGCATACAAGCGTCAGCGGAAGCATCAGATATCTGAGTACAGATATAAAAGAGAAACAGAAAGGCCTTTAGAAAGGCGGGGCAAAATAAAACACTACGATCGAAAGGCGAAGGCCTCCTGCCTGGGACCCTCCGATCCTACTCCTGGTCGTCAGTCAACTCGTAGTAGTATCCATCCTCTGGGTAGTAGTAGTAGGGATCGTCGGGGCATCTGTCTCAGGGGGCTCCGTCCTCTGGTCACGTCAAACTGATATGGGGAGAAAAAGGAAAACAAAGCAACCGTGAGTACTCAGAAGTACTCAGCAAGCAAGGATCTACACTACATATGCAACATTTTCAAAGGGAGGCTGTATATGTGGACTGGGCTGCAGAAATGCCAGAATAGAGAGAAGGCCTAGTCCTATCGAAGACTAGCATCTTCAGCGGTCTTGCAGCAGTAGAAGAGAGTAGAACAATACCATATAATGTAGCAGTAATAATATCAACCTCATCCTGAGATCCTTTCTCGACTCCCTGCGAGAAAGCAATCCCAGAGCCATATATACAGGTCTCATCACAGGTATCCAGTTCTAAATTGTATCAATCAGGATACAACTCCGAGTGTCCTTTACCGTAGGACCGGCTATCGATAGAAATGTTCTTCCCTGCAGGGGTGCACCAACTTACCCAACACGCTCGATTAACTTCGGCCGGACACACTTTCCTGGGTCATGCCCGGCCTCGGCCAAACGACACATCGCACCCCTACCTACAGCTCAGCAGAGAGGTCCCCGCCGGTCTACATCCTAAGCGCAAGGGGGTCTTGGCCATCGCCCCTCGCCCTCCGGGTCGTTGCGTACATGGCCCAGATCCAAGCACCACCGAAATGGCGCCAATCACTCCATGCCGCACTGCTGAACTGGACGTCTGACAGAGCTTTCGGCTGATGCATACGATGCAGAACGCCCATACTATGCCCACGTGATGGTTAGTGCTATCAGGCCAGAGGCCTGCTCGGATCAAATATCCAAATCGTTAGGACTAGGGCTTGCGGTAACGAGCAGAGACTCACGAAAGATGTGACCCCGTCGCCCCGTCTCGAGGACTTGCGGCAAGGGTTAAGAATGCCCGGCCGCGCCTCGTATTCACCACTCAGGCACCACACTGGCAACCCGCCTTCACATCACACGCGGGTACCCCTCAGGGTCGACCCGCCTTTCCAAGTAACATTGTAAAGTCCAAGTATCCGTGTGTCCATAACATCAGGGAATCCAAGGTATCACCCTCATTGAATTCCCACTCGATGTATCCGTCAAGGTGAACTCGGAGGAATCACCCTCATTGAATTCCCACTTAAGGTGTTGTACGACAGCGTCGTTATCGGAAGCGGTGAAGGAGGAATCACCCTCGATGACCACGACCGAATAGCTACTCTACAGAGTTAACATCAGAAGTGCTACAAGAGGTTTCACCCTCGGCACTCGATAGTAACGCTGTAGTGTCGTTACAACTAAGGGGGGTGATGTGCGGTGTCGGGTCCTGGTCTTCAATCCCATTGATCGGGTCTTCTGACGATCCAGCGCGGCAGTCGGGATAAGTGGGGTCACTGATAGGTCTCTACCCAGCCTAGACTAAACAGTTTAGGATATGCAGGTAATTATCAACAGCAGGTTACAATAAACAGGCTATGCATCAGAATAGGTAAAGCAGCAGCAGCAGTAATTCTAATGCAAGCATGAGAAATTAGAATGGGCGATATCGGTATGCTCAAGGGAGGGGCTTGCCTGGTTGCTCGGCGGCAAGGGCAAGGTCGTCTATGGTGTCTTCGGGATCCGGAGCTGCGTCGGTCTCGGGGACGACGTCGGGGTCAGGGTCTACCGAGAGAGAAGAGGGGGAGGAAACAGTATAAATATAGAGCAAACTTGAGCAACACAAGGTACGACATGATAATACGCAGTGCCGGGTGTATCCTAACATATGGTTGCACGTCACCGAGGAAGGAGGAATCCATCCGGGAATGTTTTCCCGGTTCCGGACATTTGTCAGACAGATGACCGGAGAGGGACGGTTGCATGTTCTGATAGTTAGGGACGTGTGACGGACGAACGGACCGCGTATTCAGATTCGTCTCGTCGTTCTGAGCAACTTTCATGTACAAAGTATTTTCATCTGAGCTACGGATTATTTTATATGATTTTCTAAAGTTTTTATTAATTTCTGGAATTTAATTAATTATTTAAATTAACATTATCCGAAACAGTGTCTTGCTGACGTCAGCATGACGTCAGCATGACGTCAGGACCAGTGGGTCCCACCTGTCATAGGCTGTTAGGTTAATTAGTGATTAACTAATTAAATTACTGTTTAATTAACACTAACTACTTAATTAAATTAACCTAATCAGGATTAATTAACTAATTAATTAATTAATTAGTTTTTTTTTTAAACGTTTTACTGGGGCTGGGCCCCAGCAGTCAGTGGGTCAGGGAGCTGGGCCCATCGGTCAGCGGCACAGGGGGCCGACCGGGGGGGTGCGTGCGCGCGGGCGCTGCGGGCGCGGCGCGGCGGGCGAGCAGGGGGCACCAGCGCGGCGCTGGGCAGGGCGCGTGCGCGGGCACCAGACACGGGCGCGGACGGCGATGCGCGAGCGCGCGCAGGGGCGGCGGCGGCGGGGCCGCGGGCAGCGCGCGCGGGGCGCGGCTGCGGCCGGAGGGGAGGCGCGGCCAGGAGCGGTGCAGGGCCCCGGGGCGCGCATGGGGAACGACGGGCGAGCGCGACGCGGTGAGGCCGCGGCTCGCGAGTGCGCGAGCGTCGAGCGGCGTGGTGGAAGAGAGGAGAGGGGGGGCAGCGGCCGGGGCTCACATCGAGGGGGGGAGAGGCTGGCCGCGACGGTGTGGTGGTAGGGTGAGGAGGCGACAGGGTCGACGGAGAGGCGACGGGCGGCGCCGACAGGCGACACGACGACGGCGTCGGGCGCTCGGGGCGCCTTTGTGGCGACGCGGCCCCGATCCACTCCTGGATCGGGAGGGGGGGAACGGGGACGGTGAGGTGGCCTCGACGAGGAGCGCCGCGTGGGCGGCGGGGACAACGGCGGCGTCGGCGGCGGTTAGCGACGACGTCGGCGCGAGGGCGAGGCGGCGACGGGGCCGTCGGGCGACGCGGGCAGCGTGCGGGGCTCCCCCGATCCGGTTCTGGATCGGGCGGGGGGGGGGGGAATGAGCGAGGGGGTGGGGGTAGCGGCTAGGGTTTCAGGTGGGGTGGGATATGGGATGGGGTGGGCCGGCCAGGGGGGAATGGGCCGGCCTGGGGTGGCCTGGTGGCCAGCTGGCCACGGCCCAGTTGGTTCCGGGGGGGGGGGGGCTTTTCCTTTTACTTTCCTTTTCTGTTTTCTCTTTTATTTTATTCCAAAGACTTTTGTAAAATGAGACTGCCTCCATTATACAGGTGCATTATCTGTCACTGCTAGAAATTGGTTGGGGTCCCATACTTTTGGGTGGATTTTATTTAAATTGAAAAAGGATTGAATAGTGCTATGTTGCTGCTGTTTCTAGTTGTTCGAGTCCTTTTACAATTTCAACTAATGTTGCAATCATTTTTACAAATGCTATGGGAATATTTGCAACATGAGGCACATTTTGGTTTTCCAGTTTGAACAACTTTTATTTCCCACTTTAGTTTAAATCTGAATTTTGACTTAGGAGTTGAAATGCAATATGATGCTACTGATGATCATGCACTGTTAAGCTTGCTGACATGTCATTATCAAAAGTGATTACTGTAGTTAACCACCGGGGGTGTTACAAATCTCCTCTACTAACAAGAATTCTCGTCCCGAGAATTAAGAAGTAGCAGGAAAAAGTTCGGGGTATTCCGCACGAAGATTATCCTCGCGTTCCCAAGTGGCTTCATTTTCAGTATGATTTGACCACTGCACTTTGAGGAACTTGGTAACCTTCTGGCGGGTTCGACGTTCAGCTTCATCGAGAATGCGGATCGGATGCTCCTTATAAGATAGATCATCTTGCAATTCAAGCATCTCGTGATCCACAGATCGGTGCGGAGATTCCTTGAAGCATTTACGGAGTTGCGACACATGGAAGACGTCGTGGATATGAGAGAATTGTGGCGGCAATTCCAATTTATATGCCACTTGACCACGTCTTGCAACAATGCGGAAAGGACCAATGTAGCGGGGAGCTAACTTGCCCTTGATTCCAAAACGGTGAGTGCCTTTCATAGGAGTGACACGAAGATAAGCTTGATCATCAGGTTGATAAGTCAAACCCCATCGTTTGCGATCATAGTTGCTCTTCTGGCGGTCCTGAGCCGCCTTGAGATTTTCCCGGACAATTCGGACTTGTTCTTCGGCGTGTTGAATAATATCTGGACCCACGAGCGGTCGTTCCCCAGTTTCTGACCAATTCAGAGGGGTTCGACACTTACGTCCATAGAGAACTTCAAAGGGGGCCATTTTCAAGCTGGCTTGATAGCTGTTGTTATAGGAGAACTCGGCATATGGAAGAGATTCTTCCCACTTCTTGCCGAAAGAAACAACACAAGCTCGTAGCATGTCTTCAAGCACTTGGTTGACTCGCTCGACTTGGCCTTGAGATTGAGGGTGATATGCTGAACTCCAAGTAATATGAGTTCCCATAGCTTTTTGGAAACTTTCCCAGAAATGACCAGTGAATATGCTGCCACGGTCTGAACTGATCTCTTTCGGAATACCATGGAGTGAAACAATTCTGGAGATATATAACTCTGCTAACTGACTAGCAGTGATCGTCTCCTTGACAGGCAGAAAGTGTGCAACTTTGGAGAGTTGGTCGACGACGACAAGAATAGCATCGTGACTCTTCTGTGACCTGGGAAGTCCTGTAATGAAATCCATCTGAACCTTATCCCATTTCCATAAAGGATTAGGTAACGGTTGCAGAATTCCAGCAGGCTTCTGATGTTCTGCTTTAACGCGACGACACACATCACATTCAGCAACATAACGAGCAATGTCTTGCTTCATTCTGGACCACCAGTACCTTTGACGGAGATCACGATACATCTTGGTGCTACCCGGATGAATAGACAACGGGGTATCATGTGCCTCCTTCATGGCTTTGTCAGTCATAAGCTCGAAGCGAGGTACCACAATGCGGTCTTTGAAATACAAGGTTCCATCTTCAGACAGCGAGAAATCCCTGTACTTTACAAGGTGAAGGTCTTTCTTCATCAGATCAATTTCAGCATCTTTAGCTTGCGCATTCTTAACAGCTTTCTCAAGGTCTGGTTCAACAACCAAGGTTTTTAGGTATCCTTGGGGAACTATCTCGAGATTTAGCTTTCGAAGCTCTTCATACAGAAGGGGTTGCTGTAGCTGAACCTCAAGTTCGCAGCAATAGGATTTGCGGCTCAACGCATCAGCCATTACATTAGCCTTGCCAGGGGTATAAGAAATACCCAAGTCATAGTCCGCAATGGTCTCCATCCACCTTTGCTGACGGAGATTCAGAGATGGCTGAGTGAACAAGTACTTCAAACTTTTATGATCCGTGTAGATCTCGCAACGATTACCGAGGAGGTAATGTCGCCACAACTGCAGTGCATAGATCACAGCAGCTAGTTCTAGATCATGTACTGGATAATTCTCTTCATGTGGGCGCAACTGACGAGAGCCATAAGCAATCACTTTACGCTCTTGCATTAGGACACAGCCTAATCCTTCACGGGATGCGTCACAATAGATCACAAAGTCTTTGCGGGTATCTGGAGGAGATAGTACTGGGGTATTGTAACGGATTGACATCTGCCCCAGTGGATAAAGAATGTACTCTGGATGTATCCCTGCTCGAACAGCTGGTAGCTGCTCCGGGTGTGGGAAACAAACGATCCATCTGAAACAGAGGAAACTCATGATTGTCAAAGACAAGGAGAATTATACCGATCTCGAGAGAAAGGTTAAACAAAAACAATGGAAAGGAAATGATTATCAGACTAATCAGATCAATGTCAGGGAAATCGCACAGATATCAGGCTCTTCGAGGCGACGAGAATTACGAGATCCTAAGTGTCGGCGTTAGTAAACTTTAGTTCCCGAAAGGAAGAGAGGTCAGAGTCCCAAGTAAAGATGAGGAATAAAATATACTAATACCACCCAATTGGCGACGTGGGCCCGTAAGCCACACAGCCAAGTTAGTAAAACAGTTTTCGGTTTCTAGACTCAACTTCGGCCAAGGAGTTGGAAAGGGGGTCCTACAGGCAGTCGGCTCTGATACCACTTGTGACGCCCCGGCCCGATCGTGCACTAATCATACACGCAAATGCACACGATCAAGCCTAAGGACTCACGAAGATATCACAACACAACTCTAAAACATAAATAAAGTCATACAGCTTTATATTACAAGCCAGGGCCTCGAGGGCTCGAATACATAGCTCGAGGGCATACAAGCGTCACGGAAGCATCATATTCTGAGTACAAATAGTAGAAAAAAACAGAAAGGCCTTTAGAAAGCGGGGCAAAATAAAACACTCCGATCGAAGCGAAGGCCTCCTGCCTGGGACCCTCCGATCCTACTCCTGGTCGTCAGTCAACTCGTAGTAGTATCCATCCTCTGGGTAGTAGTAGTAGGGATCGTCGGGCATCTGTCTCAGGGGCTCCGTCCTCTGGTCACTCAAACTGATATGGGGAGAAAAAGGAAAACAAAGCAACCGTGAGTACTCAAAGTACTCAGCAAGCAAGGATCTACACTACATATGCACATTTTCAAAGGGAGGCTGTATATGTGGACTGGGCTGCAGAAATGCCAGAATAGAGAGAAGGCCTAGTCCTATCGAAACTAGCTATCTGCGTCTTGCAGCAGTAGAAGAAGAGAACATACCATATAATGTAGCGTAATAATATCAACCTCAGCCAGAGATCCTTTCTCGACTCCCTGCGAGAAAGCATCCCAGAGCCATAAAGTCATCAAACCTCGTCCTGAGATCCTTTCTCGCTCCCTTGGAGAAAGCGATCCCAGCCAATACGTCATCAACCTGTAACGTCTCAAGGGTCCAGTTCTAGTTGTATCGATCGGGATACACTCCGAGTGTCCTTACCGTAGGACCGGCTATCGATAGAATGTTCTTCCCTGCAGGGGTGCCCCAACTTACCCAACACGCTCGATTAACTTCGGCGGACACCTTCCTGGGTCATGCCCGCCTCGGCCAAACGACACATGCAACCCTACTACAATCCCGCAGAGAGGTCCCCGCCGGTCTACATCCTAAGCGCAAGGGGGTCTTGGCCATGCCCCTCGCCCTCCGGGTCGTTGCGTACATGGCCCAGATCCAAGCACCACCGAAATGGCGCCAATCACTCCATGCCGCACTGCTGAACGGTACGTCTGACAGAGCTTTCGGCTGATGCATACGATGGCAGAACGCCCATACTATGCCCACGTGATGGTTAGTGCTATCAGGCCAGAGGCCTGCTCGATCAAATATCCAAATCGTTAGGACTAGGGCTGCGGTAACAAGCAGAGACTCACGAAGATGTGACCCCCGTCGTCCCGTCGAGGACTTGCGGCAAGGGTTAGAATGCCCGGCCGCGCCTCGTATTCACCACTCGGCACCACACTGGCAACCCGCCTTCACATCACACGCGGGTACCCCTCAGGGTCGACCCGCCTTTCAAGTAACATTGTAAAGTCCAAGTATCCGTGTGTCCATAACATCAGGGAATCCAAGGTATCACCCTCATTGAATTCCACTCGATGTACCGTCAAGGTGAACTCGGAGGAATCACCCTCATTGAATTCCCACTAAGGTGTTGTACGACAGCGTCTTGATCGGAAGCGGTGAAGGAGGAATCACCCTCGATGACCACGACCCAATAGCTACTCTACAGAGTTAACATCAGAAGTGCTACAAGAGGTTTCACCCTCGGCACTCGATAGTAGCACGCGTAGTGTCGTTACAACTAAGGGGGGTGATGTGCGGTGTCGGGTCCTGGTCTTCAATCCCATTGATCGGGTCTTCTGACGATCCAGCGCGGCAGTCGGGATAAGTGGGGTCACTGATAGGTCTCTACCCAGCCTAGACTAAACAGTTTAGGATATGCAGGTAATTATCAACAGCAGGTTACAATAAACAGGCTATCATCAGAATAGGTAAAAGCAGCACAGCAGTAATTCTAATGCAAGCATGAGAAATTAGAATGGGCGATATCGGTATGCCAAGGGAGGGGCTTGCCTGGTTGCTCGGCGGCAAGGGCAAGGTCGTCTATGGTGCTTCGGGATCCGGAGCTGCGTCGGTCTCGGGGACGACGTCGGGGTCAGGGTCTACCGAGAGAGAAGAGGGGGAGGAAACAGTATAAATATAGAGCAAACTTGAGCAACACAAGGTACGACATGATAATACGCAGTGCCGGGTGTATCCTAACATATGGTTGCACGTCACCGAGGAAGGAGGAATCCATCCGGGAATGTTTTCCGGTTCGCGGACATTTGTCAGACAGATGACGGGCGGGAAGGGACGTTGCATGTTCTGATAGTTAGGGACGTGTGACGGACGAACGGACCGCGTATTCAGATTCGTTCTGTCGTTCTGAGCAACTTCATGTACAAAGTATTTTCATCTGAGCTACGGATTATTTTATATGATTTTCTAAAGTTTTATTAATTTCTGGAATTTAATTAATTATTTAAATTAACATTATCCGAAACAGTGTCTTGCTGACGTCAGCATGACGTCAGGACAGTGGGTCCCACCTGTCATAGGCTGTTAGGTTAATTAGTGATTAACTAATTAAATTACTGTTTAATTAACACTAATACTTAATTAAATTACCTAATCAGGATTAATTAACTAATTAATTATATTAGTTTAATTATTTTTATTTTTATTTATTTTTTTTAAACGTTTACTGGGGCTGGGCCCCAGCAGTCAGTGGGTCAGGGGGCTGGGCATCGGTCAGCGGCACAGGGGGCCGACCGGGGGGGTGCGTCGCGCGGGCGCTGCGGGCGCGGCGCGGCGGCGCAGGGGGCACCAGCGGGCTGGGCAGGGCGCGTGCGCGGGCAACAACGCGGGCGCGGACAGATGCGCGAGCGCGCGCAGGGCGGCGCGCGGGGCCCGGGCAGCGCGCGCGGGGCGCGCTGCGCCGAGGGGAGGCCGGCCAGGAGCGGTGCAGGGCCCCGGGGCGCGCATGTGGAACACGGGCGAGCGCGACGCGTGAGGCCGCGCTCGCGAGTGCGCGAGCGTCGAGCGGCGTGGTGGAAGAGAGGAGAGGGGGGGGGCGCAGGGCGCGGGGTCACATCGAGGGGGGAGAGGCTGGCCGGCGACGGTGTGGTGGTAGGGTGAGGAGGCGACAGGTCGACGGAGAGGCGACGGGCGGCGCCGCGAGGCGACACGACACGCTCGGGCGCTCGGGCGCGGCGTCTGTGGCGACGCGGCCCCGATCCACTCCTGGATCGGGAGGGGGGGAACGGGGACGGTGAGGTGGCCTCGACGAGGACGCCGGCGTGCGGCGGGGACGAAGGCGCGGCGGCGGCGGCGTTAGCGACGGCGTCGGCGCGAGGCGAGCGGCGGACGGGCGGCGTCGGGGCGACGCGGCGGCGTGCGGGAGCTCCCCGATCCGGTTCTGGATCGGGCGGGGGGGGGATGCGCGAGGGGGTGGGGGTAGCGGCTAGGGTTTCGGGTGGGGTGGGATTGGGGATGGTGGGCCGGCCAGGGGGGAATGGGCCGCCTGGGTGGTGGCCTGGTGGCCGCTGGGCCACGGCCCAGTTGGTCCGGGGGGGGGGGGCTTTTCCTTTTACTTTTTTTTCCTTTTCTGTTTTCTCTTTTATTTTTATTCCAAAAGACTTTTGTAAAATATGAGACTTGCTCCATTATTTACAGTGCATTATCTGTCACTGCTAGAAATTGGTTTGGGGTCCATATCTTTTTGTTTGGATTTTATTTAAATTGAAAAAGGATTGAATAGTGTTATGTTGCTGCTGTTTCTAGTTGTTCGAGTCCTTTTACAATTTCAACTAATGTTGCAATCATTTTTACAAATGCTATGGGAATATTTGCAACATGAGGCACATTTTGGTTTTCCAGTTTGAACAACTTTTATTTCCCACTTTAGTTTAAATCTGAATTTTGACTTAGGAGTTGAAATGCAATATGATGCTAATGATGATCATGCACTGTTAAGCTTGCTGACATGTCATTATCAAAAGTGATTACTGTAGTTAACCACCGGGGGTGTTACACTATCTCCCTCTTTTTGTCTTCTCCACAACCACCTTCTATTCCACCCATAGTGCCATGTCCATGGCTCACGCTCATGTGTTGCGTGAAAGTTGAAAAAGTTTGAGAACATCAAAAGTATGAAACAATTGCTTGGCTTGTCATCGGGGTTGTGCATGATTTGAATATTTTGTGTGATGAAGATGGAGCATAGCCAGACTATATGATTTTGTAGGGATAAGCTTTCTTTGGCCATGTTATTTTGAGAAGACATAATTGCCTTGTAAGTATGCTTGAAGTATTATTGTTTTTATGTCAATATTAAACTTTTGTTTTGAATCTTACGGATTTGAACATTCATGCCACAATAAAGAAAATTACATGGATAAATATGTTAGGTAGCATTCCACATCAAAAATTCTGTTTTTATCATTTACCTACTCGAGGACGAGCAGGAATTAAGCTTGGGGATGCTGGATACGTCTCCAACGTATCTATAATTTTTTATTGTTCCATGCTATTATATTATCTGTTTTGGATGTTTTATATGCATTAATATGCTATTTTATATTATTTTTGGGACTAACCTATTAACCTAGAGCCCAGTGCCAGTTTATGTTTTTTCCTTGTTTTTTACTTTCGCAGAAAAGGAATACCAAACGGAATAAAACTTTCGCGATGATTTTTCTTGGACCAGAAGGAAACCAGGAGACTTGGAGATGAAGTCGGAGGAGCCACGAGGTGGCCACAAGGACGGAGGGCGCACCTAGGGGGGTAGGGCGCGCCCCCCACCCTTGTGGGCCCCTTGTGCACTTCCTGACCTAATTCTTTCGCCTATATATATTCATATATCCCCAAACCAACAGAGGCATCCACGAAAAGACTTTTCCACCGCCGCAACCTTCTGTACCCATGAGATCCCATCTAGGGACCTTTTCGGGCACCCTGCCAGAGGGGGATTCAATCACAGAGGGCTTCTATATCAACACCATTGCCCTTCCGATGAAGCGTGAGTAGTTTACCACAGACCCACGGGTCCATAGCTAGTAACTAGATGGCTTCTTCTCTCTCTTTGATTCTCAATACCATGTTCTCCTCGATGTTCTTGGAGATCTATTCGATGTAATACTTTTTTGCAGTGTGTTTACCGAGATCCGATGAATTGTGGATTTATGATCAGCTTATCTATGAATATTATTTGAATCTTCTCTGAATTCTTATATGCATGATTTGATATCTTTGTAATTCCCTTCGAACTATCGGTTTGGTTTGGCCAACTAGATTGGTTTTTCTTGCAATGGGAGAAGTGCTTAGCTTTGGGTTCAATCTTGCGGTGTCCTTTCCCAGTGACAGTAGGGGCAGCAAGGCACGTATTGTATTGTTGCCATCGAGGATAAAAAGATGGGGTTTTCATCATATTGCTTGAGTTAATTCCTCTACATCATGTCATCTTACTTAATGCATTACTCCGTTCTTTATGAACTTAGTACTCTAGATGCATGCTGGATAGCGGTCGATGTGTGGAGTAATAGTAGTAGATGCAGAATCATTTCGGTCTACTTGACAAGGACGTGATGCCTATATTCATGATCATTGCCTTAGATATCGTCATAACTTTGCGCTTTTCTATCAATTGCTCGGCAGTAATTTGTTCACCCACCGTATTATTTTCTATCTTGAGAGAAGCCTCTAGTGAAACCTATGGCCCCCGGGTCTATTTTCCATCATATAATCTTCTACTTTTCATCATACAAGTTTCTGATCTACTATTTTGCAATCTTTTACTTTCCAATCTATAAAACAAAAATATCAAAAATATTTACTTTATCGTTTATCTATCTCTATCAGATCTCACTTTTGCAAATAACCGTGAAGGGATTGACAACCCCTTTATCGCGTTGGGTGCAAGTTGTTTGATTGTTTGTGCAGGTATTCGGTGAATTGTGTGTTGTCTCCTACTGGATTGATACCTTGGTTCTCAAACTGAGGGAAATACTTATCTCTACTTTGGTGCATCACCCTTTCCTCTTGAAGGAAAAAACCAACGCAAGCTCAAGAAGTAGCAATGAGTCTCATGAGTTTAATTTTTCTAAGTTTAGTAGGAAGCATCATAAGGAAGAATTGCCTAGTAAGGATGAAATAATTGGTCTTGCTTCTATTGCTGTGCCTCCTACCGATCCACTAGAATAATATTTGCTAGACCACGAAAATGATATGCATCTACATGAAAGAAATGAAATAGATAAGATTTTCTTTGAACAACGTCCTCTGCTTAAACACAATTTGCCTATTGAAAATCTAGGAGGCCCTCCTCCACCTAAAGGTGATCCTGTGTTTGAATTAAAACAATTGCCAGACACTTTGAAATATGCTTATCTTGATGAGAAAAGGATTTATCCTGTTATTATTAGTGCTAACCTTTCAGAACATGAAGAAGAAAGATTATTGAAGGTTCTGAAGAAGCACCGAGCTGCCATTGGATATACTCTTGATGATTTAAAGGGCATTAGTCCCACTCTCTGTCAGCATAAAATTAATATGGAGCCTGATGCTAAACCTGTTGTTGATCACCAACGATGTTTAAATCCTAAAATGAAAGAAGTGGTAAGAACAGAGATACTGAAGCTTCTGAAAGCAGGAATAATCTATCCCATAGCGGATAGTAGATGGGTAAGTCCCGTTCATTGTGTCCCTAAAAAAGGAGGTATTAGCGTTGTTCTTAATGATAAGAATGAACTTATTCCACAAAGAATTGTCACTGGCTACAGAATGGTAATTGATTTTAGAAAACTAAATAAAGCTAGTAGAAAAGATCACTACCCTCTGCCTTTTATTGATCAAATGTTAGAAAGACTATCAAAGCACACATATTTTTGCTTTCTTGATGGTTATTCCGGTTTTTCTCAAATACCTGTCTCACAACCTAATCAAGAGAAAACCACCTTTACTTGCCCTTTTGGAACCTATGCTTATAGACGTATGCCTTTATGCAATGCACCTGCTGCCTCTCAAAGATGTATGACTGCTATATTCTCTGACTTTTGTGAAAAGATTGTTGAGGTTTTCATGGATGATTTTTCCGTTTACGGAACTTCTTTTGATGATTGCTTGAGCAACCTTGATCGAGTTTTGCAGAGATGTGAGCAAACTAATCTCGTCTTGAATTGGGAGAAGTGCCACTTTATGGTTAATGAAGGTATTGTCTTGGGACATAAAATTTCTGAACGAGGTATTGAGGTGGATAAAGCTAAAGTTGATGCAATTGAGAAAATGCCATGCCCTAAAAATATCAAAGGTATTCGTAGTTTCCTCGGTCATGCTGGTTTCTATAGGAGGTTTATTAAAGACTTCTCTAAAATTTCTAGGCCTCTTACAAATCTTTTACAAAGGGATGTTCCATTTGTTTTTGATGATGATTGTGTAGAAGCCTTTGAAACACTTACGAAAGCCTTGATTTCTGTACCTATTGTTCAACCACCTGATTGGAACTTGCCTTTTGAAATTATGTGTGATGCTAGTGATTATGTTGTTGGTGCTGTTCTAGGACAAAGAGTCGATAAGAAATTAAATGTTATTCATTATGCTATGAAACTCTGGATAGTGCTCAACGAAATTATGCTACTACTGAAAAAAAATTAGCAGTTGTGTTTGCTTGTGATAAATTTAGATCTTACATTGTTGATTTTAAAGTAACTGTTCACACCGATCATGCTGCTATAAAATATCTTATGGAAAAGAAGGATGCTAAACCTAGACTCATTAGGTGGGTTCTTTTGCTACAAGAATTTGATTTACATATCACTGATAGAAAGGGAGCTGAGAACCCCGTGGCTGATAACTTGTCTAGGTTAGAAAATATTCTTGATGACCCACAACCTATTAATGATAGTTTTCCTGATGAACAATTAGCTGCAATAAATGTCTCTCATAACACTCCTTGGTATGCTGACTATGCCAATTATATTGTTGCTAAATATATACCACCTAGCTTCACATACCAACAAAAGAAAAAAATCTTCTATTATTTAAGACATTACTTTTGGGATGACCCACATCTTTATAAAGAAGGAGTAGATGGTATTATTAGACGTTGTGTACCTGAGCATGAACAGGGACAAATCCGACGGAAATGTCACTTCGAAGCTTATGGAGGACATCATGCGGGAGATAGAACTGCTCACAAGGTATTGCAATCTGGTTTTTATTGGCCTACTCTCTTCAAGGATGCCCGTAAGTTTGTTTTATCTTGTGATGAATGTCAAAGAATTGGTAATATTAGTAAGCGTCAGGAAATGCCTATGAATTATTCTCTTGCTGTTGAACCATTTGATGTTTGGGGATTTGATTACATGGGACCTTTTCCTTCCTCTAATGGGTATACACATATTTTGGTTGCTGTTGATTATGTTACTAAGTGGGTAGAAGTTATTCCAACTAGTAGTGCTGATCACAACACCTCTATTAAAATGCTTAAGGAAGTCATTTTCCCAAGGTTTGGAGTCCCTAGATATTTAATGACTGATGGTGGTTCACATTTTATTCATGGTGCTTTCCGTAAAATGCTTGCTAATTATGATGTTAACCATAGAATTGCATCACCTTATCATCCTCAGTCTAGTGGTCAAGTTGAACTTAGCAATAGAGAAATAAAATTAATATTACAAAAAAACTATCAATAGGTCCCGAAAGAATTGGTCTAAGAAGTTAGATGATGCACTTTGGGCTTATAGAACAGCATATAAAAATCCTATGGGTATGTCTCCGTATAAAATTGTCTATGGAAAAGCCTGTCATTTGCCTCTTGAGTTAGAACATAAAGCATATTGGGCAATTAAAGAACTCAACTATGATTTCAAACTTGCCGGTGAAAAGAGGTTATTTGATATTAGCTCACTAGATGAATGGAGAACCCAAGCCTATGAAAATGCCAAGTTATTTAAAGAAAAAATTAAAAGATGGCATGATAAAAGATTCCAAAAGCGTGAGTTCAAAGTTGGAGAATATGTTCTTTTGTACAACTCTCGTTTCATATTCTTTGCAGGAAAACTCCTCTCCAAATGGGAAGGACCTTATGTTATCGAGGATGTTTATCGATCAGGAGCTATCAAGATAAATAATGCCGAAGGTACTAACCCGAAGGTTGTTAATGGGCAACGAATAAAACATTATATCCCAGGTACACCCATTAATGTTGAAGGCAATATTATCCAAACTATGACACTGGAAGAACACATAAAGAAAACCTTCCGGAACACTCCAGAATAACTGAAAAAGAGGAGGTACGTGATACGGTAAGTAAATGGACTCCGAAAAATCCGCAAAAATAGTTTTTGTCAGTTTTGGAATATAACAAAAATTAGGAAAATAAGAAACAACCAGGAAGGCAACCCTGGTGGGCACAAGACACCAGGCGTGCCCAGGTGGGTTGTGCCCACCTCGGGTACCTTCTGGACTCCATTTTTCTTCCGTTTGCTTGTTTCCCAAGATAAAAAATCTTTATATGCCCCCCGAACCTATTGTCCTTCAAGCTCCTCCAAGGACAAGTTCTTCGAGAACGTCATCAACCCATATTTGCGGGAGGTGATGCAGCACCCTCAAGCTATCCAGATGCATGAGGGGGTGCTACACATCCGCGATGTGCAAGGCCCCAAGGGGACGGGATCCGTGGAGGCTAGGCTTGAAGTTATGGAGCAGGAAGTCTTCCGGTGTAAGGGGATCGTAGAACGTGGACTCAATGCCAATCATCTCATGATCGCGGACTACACCCATGATCTCAAGGTGGATGGCAAGTCCATGAAGGACATCATCTTCACCTTCAACCAGCAAATCAACTTCCTCCAAAGGCAGATCTATGATCTCCAAAACCAAGTCTTTGAATATGAGGCGAGGTTTAAAGGTATGAGTTTGGCTGCCAGTTGCAGGACCCGTGAGACTCACTCCTCCTCTTATGATGGTGAGCCCTTGCCATGGAAACCCGAGGATAAGATTGCCACTACTTCATCACCACCACCTCCTTCTTCATCACCAAAGGAAAATTGAGTATCGGGTATGGGCACTCCCCTTGGCTTGTGCCAAGCTTGGGGGAGGTGCCCGAGTATCGTATCACCTCCACTATCTTTTGCCTTTACTTATCTTAGTTCGATCCATAGTTATCTTTTGCTTTAGATGAATAAAAGTTTAGTTCGATCCTTTCTTTTCGAGTGTTTTCTTAGTGATCTATCTTTGTAATCGTGTGCAAGATATATATAATAAAATTTAGTTTGAGTTTTGTTTTCTTTACTTTCATGTTCAATAAAAAAGGAAATAAATGAAAAAGATCATATGCTAATTTTATGGTAAGTAATGACATCACATAAGGAAGAGTATAAGTAGAAAATTTTATTGGAGATTGACAAACATAGCATTGGTCAATGATGCAATTCATGAAAGAATTAATAAGAGAAGAGAAGATTCACATGCAAATACACTATCCTGGACATCTTTTGTGATTGTGAGCCCCCATCAAAATATTATATGCCAAAATTGTTGACGATGGACAAGGAAGACAACGTAATGATTTATGTTTGTTAATATTCACATAGAAGTTATATTGTCATGGATCCTTTAACATGTGGTGCTTGCCTCCATCTTTGCTAGCCAAAAATTCCGCACTAAGTAGAGATACTACTTGTGCATCCAAGAAACCTTTAAACCCAAATCTTGTTTTGAGAGTCCACCATACCTACCTATGGATTGAGTAAGATCCTTCAAGTAAGTTGTCATCGGTGCAAAAAGGGCAATAAAAATTGCTTCTAAAAGTGTTGGATCATTTAGTGTAAGACAAAATTGAGCGTTGTACGAACTTGTGATCGCAAAGAATAAAAGTGATAGACTGCATAATAAAGGTTGCTATCATAAGGGGCAATATAACGTGACGTTCTTTTGCACTAAGAGATTGAGCATACAAACAAATAAGCGCATGGCAACCTCTGCTTCCCTCTGCGAAGGGCCTATCTTTTACCTTTATGTATTTACTTTTATGCAAGAGTCAAAGTTCTTCTTTCTATTCCTTTTTATTTTCTCTTTTGGCAAGTATCATGTGGTGAGGAAAGATCTAGGCACATATATCCAGTTGGATATGAGTAGCATGAGTTATTATTGTTGACATCACCCTCGAGGTGAGTATGTTGGGAGGCGAAACTTTAAGCCCCTATCTTTCTATGTGTCCGATTGAAACGTTTTGCTCATGTGTATGCTGTGAGTGTTAGCAATCATACAAGACTATATGATGGCTGAGTATGTGGACTTGCCAAAAAGGCTCCGATACGTGACCCTTCCTGAAAAGATGATGAATTGTAGTTGCAAAGTTGACTGAGAACATAGTTTGTTGGTTTTCAATAGAGTTTATGCTTTATACTTCGATGTTGTGATGAATTGTTACTTATTCATGAGAAGTTTATGATAAAAGTTATGTGATAAAGTTCTATGTTAAAGTTGGTTGCTGTTATAATAATATGCATGATGCTTCTATGTCTGTATTTTGTTTTTACCGACACCTCTCTCTCTAAGCATGTGGACATGTTTTTCGATTTCGGTTTTCGCTTGAGGACAAGCGAGGTCTAAGCTTGGGGGAGTTGATACGTCCATTTTGCATCATGTTTTCCTACTGTTATTTATGATGTTTTTATGCATAATAATGCTTTTTGGAGTAATTCTAATGCCTTTTCTCTCATAATATGCAAGGTTCACACAAAGAGGGAGAATTCCGGCAGCTGGAAATCTGGACCTGAAAAAGTTACGTCAGGCTACCTATTCTGCACAACTCCAAATGGGCTGAAACTTCATGAGGAATTTTTATGGAATATATAAGAATTATTGGAGCCAATAAGTACCAGAGGGGGCCCACCAGGTGGGCACAACCCACCTGGGCATGCCAGGGAGCCCAGGCGCGCCCTGGTGGGTTGTGCCCTCCTCGGCCCACCTCCGGTGCCCCTCTTCTGGTATATAAGTCATTTTGACCTAGAAAAAATAAGGAGAGGACTTTCAGGACGAAGCGCCGCCGTCTCGAGGCGGAACTTGGGCAGGAGAACTTTTGCCCTCCGGCGGAGCGATTCCGCCGGGGGAACTTCCCTCCCGGAGGGGGAAATCATCGTCATCGTCATCACCAACAACTCTCCCATCTTGGGGAGGGCAATCTCCATCAACATCTTCAGCAACACCATCTCCTCTCAAACCCTAGTTCATCTCTTGTGTTCAATATTTGTACCGGAACTATAGATTGGTACTTGTGGGTGACTAGTAGTGTTGATTACATCTTGTAGTTGATTACTATATGGTTTATTTGGTGGAAGATTATATGTTCAGATCCATTATGCTATTTAATACCCCTCTGATATTGAGCATGATTATCATTAGTGAGTAGTTACTTTTGTTCTTGAGGTCACAGGAGAAATCTTGTTGCAAGTAATCATGTGAACTTGATATGTGTTCGATATTTTGATGATATGCATGTTGTGATTCCCTTAGTGGTGTCATGTGAACATCGACTACATGTCACTTCACCATATTTTGGGCCTAAGGAATGCATTGTGGAGTAGTTATTAGATGATGGGTTGCTAGAGTGATAGAAGCTTAAACCCTAGTTTATGCGCTATTCCGTAAGGGACTGATTTGGATCCAAAAGTTTAATGCTATGGTTAGATTTATTCTTAATACTTTTCTCGTAGTTGTGGATGCTTGCGAGGGGGTTAATCATAAGTAGGAGGTTTGTTCAAGTAAGAACAACACCTAAGCACCGGTCCACCCACATATCAAATTATCAAAGTAGCGAACACAAATCAAACCAACATGATGAAAGTGACTAGATGAAATTCCCGTGTACCCTCAAGAACGCTTTGCTTATCATAAGAGACCGTTTTGGCCTGTCCTTTGCCTCAAAAGGATTGGGCTACCTTGCTGCACTTTTGTTACCATTGTCGTTACTTGCTCGTTACAAATTATCTTGCTACCAAACTACTCGTTACTTATAATTTTAGTGCTTGCAGACATTACCTTGCTGAAAACCGCTTGTCATTTCCTTCTGCTCCTCGTTGGGTTTGACACTCTTACTTATTGAAAGGACTACGATTGATCCCCTATACTTGTGGGTCATCAGCGCCTAGCACAACTACAACAATTGCTTAGCCGTGTGCGGTGCCCCCCTCCACCGTTTACACCCTCGGTCATATTTTTGTAGTGCTTAGGCAAAGCCCTGCGGAGATAGCTTCACCATCACCGTCACCATGCCGTCATGCTGCCGGAACTCATCCACTACCTTGCCGTCTTGCTGGATCAAAAGGCGGAGGACGTCACTGAGTTGAATGTGTGCTGAACGCGGAGGTGCCGTACGTTCGGTACTCGATCATTTGGAGCGCGAAGAAGTTCGACTACATCAACCGCGTTAACAAACGCTTCCGCTTACGGTCTACGAGGGTACGTAGACACACTCTCCCCTCTCGTTGCTATGCATCTCCATGGATAGATCTTGCGTGTGCGTAGAATGTTTTTTGTTTTCCATGCAACGTTTCCCAACAGTGGTATCAGAGTCAGGTCTATGCGTAGATGATATGCACGAGTAGAACACAAAGAGTTGTGGGCGGTGATAGTCATACTGCTTACCACCAACATCTTATTTTGATTCTGCGGTATTGTGGGATGAAGCGGCCCGGACCAACCTTACATGTCCACGCACATGAGACTGGTTCCACCGACTGACATGCAACTAGTTTTGCATAAAGGTGGCTGGCGTGTGTCTGTTTCTCCTACTTTAGTTGAATCGAATTTGACTACGGCTGGTCCTTGAAGAAGGTTAAAATAGAAAACTTGATGAATCACCGTTGTGGTTTTTGCGTAGGTAAGAACGGTTCTTGCTAGAAGCCCGTAGCAACCACGTAAAACTTGCAACAACAAAGTAGAGGACGTCTAACTTGTTTTTGCAGGGCATGTTGTGATGTGATATGGTCAAGATATGATGTGATATATGTTGATGTATGATATGATCATGTTCTATAATATCGACAACCGGCAGGAGCCTTAGGGTTGTCTCTTTATTGTATGAAATGCAAGCGCCATGTAATTGCTTTACTTTATCGCTATGCGTCAACAATAGTTGTAGAAGCAATAGTTGGCGAGACGACCCTGACGCAACGATGGAGATCAAGGTGTCAAGCCAGTGACGATGGAGATCATGACGATGCTTTGGAGATGGAGATCAAAAGCACAAGATGATGATGGCCATATCATGTCGCATATTTTGATTGCATGTGATGTTTATCCTTTATGCATCTTATTTTGCTTAGAATGGCAGTGGCATTATAAGATGATCCCTTCACTAAATATCAAGATAAAAGTGTTCTCCCCGAGTATGCACTGTTGCCAAAGTTCGTCGTTTCGAAGCACCTTGATACGTCTCCAACGTATCTATAATTTTTTATTGTTCCATGCTATTATATTATCTGTTTTGGATGTTTTATATGCATAAATATGCTATTTTATATTATTTTTGGGACTAATCTATTAACCCAGAGCCTAGTGCCAGTTTCTGTTTTTTCCTTGTTTTTTAGCTTCGTGGAAAAGGAATACCAAACGGAGTCCAAACGGAATAAAATCTTCGCGATGATTTTTCTTGGACCAGAAGACACCCAGGAGACTTGGAGATGAAGTCGGAGGAGCCACGAGGCGGACACAAGGGTGGAGGGCGCGCCCCCCTGCCTTGTGGGCCCCCCGTGACCTTCCTGACCTAATTCTTTCGCCTATATATTCACATATGTTCCCAAACCACCAGAAGCATCCACGAAAACACTTTTCCACCGCCGCATCCTTCTGTACCTGTGAGATCCCATCTAGGGACCTTTTCCGGCACCCTGCCAGAGGGGGATTCGATCACGGAGGGCTTCTACATCAACCCTATTACCCTTCCGATGAAGCGTGAGTAGTTTACCTCAGACCTACGGGTCCATTGCTAGTAGCTAGATGGCTTCTTCTCTCTCTTTGATTCTCAATACCATGTTCTCCTCGATGTTCTTGGAGATCTATTCGATATAATACTTTTTTGCGGTGTGTTTGCCAAGATCCGATGAATTGTGGATTTGTGATCAGATTATCTATGAATATTATTTGAATCTTCTCTGAATTCTTTTATGCATGATTTGATATCTTTGTAATTCTCTTCGAACTATCGGTTTGGTTTGGCCAACTAGATTAGTTTTTCTTGCAATGAGAGAAGTGCTTAGCTTTGGGTTCAATCTTGCGGTGTCCTTCCCCAGTGACAGTAGGGGCAGCAATGCACGTATTGTATTGTTGCCATCAAGGATAAAAAGTTGGGGTTTACATCATATTGCTTGAGTTTATTCCTCTACATCATGTCATCTTACTTAATGCGTTACTCTGTTCTTCATGAACTTAATACTCTAGATGCAGGCAGGAGTCGGTCGATATGTGGAGTAATAGTAGTAGATGCAGAATCGTTTCGGTCTACTTGACACGGACGTGATGCCTATATTCATGATCATTGCCTTAGATATCGTCATAACTTTGCGCTTTTCTATCAATTGCTCAGCAGTAATTTCTTCACCCACCGTATTATTTGTTATCTTGAGAGAAGCCTCTAGTGAAACCTGTGGCCCCTGGGTCTATTTTCCATCATATAAGTTTTCGATCTACTATTTTGCAATCTTTTAATTTCCGATCTATAAAACAAAAATACCAAAAATATTTACTTTATCTTTTATTTAGTTTCATCTATATTTATCAGATCTCACTTTTACAAGTAACCGTGAAGGGATTGACAACCCCTTTATCGCGTTGGGTGCAAGTTGTTTGATTGTTTGTGCAGGTATTCGGTGATTTGTGTGTTGTCTCCAACTGGATTGATACCTCGGTTCTCAAACTAAGGGAAATACTTATCTCTACTTTGCTGCATCACCCTTTCCTCTTCAAGGAAAAAACCAACGCAAGCTCAAGAAGTAGCACACCTCGTGATGATCGGGTGTGATAGACTACGTTCACATACAACGGGTGTAAGAAAGTTTTGCACATGCAGAATACTTGGGTTAAACTTGACGAGCCTAGCATGTACAGACATGGTCTCAGAACACTGGAGACCAAAAGGTCAACGTGAGTCATATAGTAGATATGATCAGCATAGAGATGTTCACCATTGATTACTAACCCATCTCACATGATGATCGGACATGGGTTAGTTGATTTGGATCATGTATCACTTAGATAACTTGAGGGATGTTTATTTAAGTGGGAGTTCATTAGTAATTTGATTAATTGAACTTAATTTATCATGAACTTAGTCTTATAGTTTTGCATATATATGTTGTAGATCAATGGCCCGAGCTACCGTTCCCCTGAATTTTAATGCGTTCCTAGAGAAAGCTAAGTTGAAAGATGATGGTAGCAACTACACGGACTGGGTCCGTAACTTGAGGATTATCCTCATTGCTGCCCAGAAGAATTATGTCCTTGATGCACCGCTAGGTGACAGACCTGCTGCAGGAGCTGAAGCAGATGTTATGAACGTCTGGCAAGCTCGATCTGATGACTACTCGATAGTTCAGAGTGCCATGCTTTACTGCTTAGAACCGGGACTTCAAAGTCATTTTGAACGTCATGGAGCATATGAGATGTTCCAAGAGTTGAAGTTAATATTTCAAGCAAATGCCCGGGTTGAGAGATATGAAGTCTCCAACAAGTTCTATAGCTGCAAGATGGAGGAGAACAGTTCTGTGATTGAACACATACTCAAAATGTCTGGGTATCATAACCACTTGACTCAGCTAGGAGTTGATCTTCCAGTTGATAGTGTTATTGACAGAGTTCTTCAGTCACTGCCACCAAGCTACAAAGGCTTCGTGATGAACTATAATATGCAAGGGATGAATAAAACGATTCCTGAGCTCTTCGCAATGCTTAAGGCCGAGGAGGTAGAAATCAAGAAGGAGCATCAAGTGTTGATGGTTAACAAGACCACTAGTTTCAAGAAAAAGGGCAAGGGAAAGAAAGGGAACTTCAAGAAGAATGGAAAGCAAGTTGCCACTCCCGGGAAGAAGCCCAAAGCTGGACCCAAGCCTGAAACCGAGTGCTTCTATTGCAAAGAGAATGGTCACTGGAAGCGGAACTGCCCCAAATACTTGGCGTATAAGAAGGATGGCAAAGTGAACAAAGGTATATTTGATATACATGTTATTGATGTGTACCTCACTAATGCTCGTAGCAGCGCCTGGGTATTTGATACTGGTTCGGTTGCTCATATTTGTAACTCGAAACAGGAGCTGCGGAATAAACGAAGATTGGCTAAGGACGACGTGACGATGCGCGTCAGGAATGGTTCCAAGGTCGATGTGATCGCCGTCGGCATGCTACCTCTACACCTACCTTCGGGATTAGTTTTAGACCTCAATAATTGTTATTTGGTGCCCGCGTTGAGCATGAACATTATATCTGGATCTTGTTTATTGCGAGACGGTTATTCATTTAAATTGGAGAATAATGGTTGTTCTATTTATATGAGTAATATCTTTTATGGTCATGCACCCTTGGTGAGTGGTCTATTCTTGTTGAATCTCGATCGTAGTGATACACATATTCATAATATTGATGCCAAAAGATGCAAAGTTGATAATGATAGTGCAACATACTTGTGGCACTGCCGTTTAGGTCGTATTGGTGTAAAGCGCATGAAGAAACTCCATACGGATGGACTTTTGGAATCACTTGATTATGAATCATTTGATACTTGTGAACCATGCCTCATGGGCAAGATGACTAAAACTCTGTTCTCCGGAACAATGGAGCGAGCTAATGACTTATTGGAAATAATACATACCGATGTATGTGGTCTGATGAGTGTTGAGGCACGCGGTGGGTATCGTTATTTTTTGACCTTCACAGATGATTTGAGTAGGTACGGGTATGTCTACTTGATGAAACACAAGTCTGAAACATTTGAAAAGTTCAAAGAATTTCATAGTGAAGTGGAGAATCATCGTAACAAGAAAATAAAGTTTCTATGATCTGATCGCGGAGGCGAATATTTGAGTTACGAGTTTGGCCTTCATTTAAAACAATGTGGAATTGTTTCACAACTCACGCCACCTGGAACACCACATCGTGATGGTGTGTCCGAACGTCGTAACCGTACTTTATTGGATATGGTGCATTCTATGATGTCTCTTACCGATTTACCACTATCATTTTGGGGTTATGCATTAGAGACAGCCGCATTCACTATAAATAGGGCACCGTCTAAATCCGTTGAAACGACACCGTATGAACTATGGTTTGGCAAGGAACCTAAGCTGTCGTTTCTTAAAGTTTGGGTTTGCGACACTTATGTCAAAAGGCTTTAGCCTGATAAGCTCGAACCCAAATCGGAGAAGTGCGTCTTCATAGGATACCCAAAGGAAACAATTAGGTACACCTTCTACCACAGATCCGAAGGCAAGATCTTTGTTGCTAAGAATGGATCCTTTCTAGAGAAGGAGTTTCTCTCGAAAGAAGTGAGTGGGAGAAAAGTAGAACTTGATGAGGTAATTGTACCTTCTCTCGAATTGGAGAGTAGCACATCACAGAAAACCGTTCCCGTTATGCCTACACCAACTAGAGAGGAAGCAAATGATAATGATCATGAAACTTCAGATCAAGTTACTACTGAACCTCGTAGGTCGACCAGAGCACGATCCACACCAGAGTGGTACGGTAATCCTGTCCTGGAAGTCATGTTACTAGACCAAGGCGAACCTACGAATTATGAAGAAGCTATGATGAGCCCAGATTCCGATAAATGGCTTGAGGCCATGAAATCTGAGATAGGATCCATGTATGAGAACAAAGTATGGACTTTGGTGGACTTGCCCGATGATCAGCAAGCCATAGAAAATAAATGGATCTTCAAGAAGAAGACTGACACGGATGGTAATGTTACTGTCTACAAAGCTCGACTTGTTGCGAAAGGTTTTCGACAAGTTCAAGGAGTTGACTACAATGAGACTTTCTCACCCGTAGCGATGCTTAAGTCTGTCCGAATCATGTTAGCAATTGCCACATTTTATGATTATGAAATCTGGCAAATGGACGTCAAAACTGCATTCTTTAATGGATTTCTTAAAGAAGAGTTGTATATAATGTAACCAGAAGGTTTTGTCGATCCTAAAGGTGCTAACAAAGTGTGCAAGCTCCAGCGATCCATCTATGAACTGGTGCAAGCATCTCGGAGTTGGAATATGTGCTTTGATGAGGTGATCAAAGCATATGGTTTTATACAGACTTACGGTGAAGCCTGTATTTACAAGAAAGTGAGTGGGAGCTCTGTAGCATTTCTGATATTATATGTGGATGACATATTGTTGATTGGAAATGATACATAATTTCTGGATAGCATAAAAGGATACTTGAATAAGATTTTTTCAATGAAAGACCTCGGTGAAGCTGCTTATATATTGGGCATCAAGATCTATAGAGATAGATCGAAACGCTTAATAGGACTTTCACAAAGCACATACCTTGATAAAGTTTTGAAGAAGTTCAAAATGGATCAGTCAAAGAAAGGGTTCTTGCCTGTGTTACAAGGTGTGAAATTGAGTCAGACTCAAAGCCCGACCACTGCAGAAGATAGAGAGAAAACGAAAGTCATTCCCTATGCCTCGGCCATAGGTTCTATCATGTATGCTATGCTGTGTACTAGACCTGATGTGTGCCTTGCCATAAGTCTGGCAGGGAGGTACCAAAGTAATCCAGGAGTGGATCACTGGACAATGGTCAAGAACATCCTGAAGTACCTGAAAAGGACGAAGGATATGTTTCTCGTTTATGGAGGTGATGAAGAGCTCATCGTAAATGGTTACGTCGATGCTAGCTTCGACACTGATCCGGATGACTCTAAGTCACAAACCGGATACGTATTTATATTGAATGGTGGAGCTGTCAGTTGGTGCAGTTCCAAGCAAAGCGTCGTGGTGGGATCTACGTGTGAAGCGGAGTACATAGTTGATTCGGAAGCAGCACATGAAGGAGTCAGAATGAAGGAGTTCATATCTGATCTGGGTGTAATACCCAGTGCATCGGGTCCAATGAAAATCTTTTGTGACAACACTGGAGCAATTGCCTTGGCGAAGGAATCCAGGTTTCACAAGAGAACCAAACACATCAAGAGACGCTTCAACTCCATTCGTGAAAAGGTCAAGGATGGAGACATAGAGATTTGTAAAATACATACGGATCTGAATGTGGCAGACCCATTGACTAAGCCTCTTCCGCAAGCAAAACATGATCAGCACCAAGACTCCATGGGTGTTAGATTCATTGCAATGTAATCTAGATTATTGACTCTAGTGCAAGTGGGAGACTGAAGGAAATATGCCCTAGAGGCAATAATAAAGTTGTTATTTTATATTTCTTATTCATGATAAAGGTTTATTATTCATGCTAGAATTGTATTGATCGGAAACTTAAATACATGTGTGAATACATAAACAAATACCGTGTCCCTAGTAAGCCTCTACTAGACTAGCTCGTTGATCAAAGATGGTTAAGGTTTCCTAACCATAGACATGTGTTGTCATTTGATAACGGGATCACATCATTAGGAGAATGATGTGATGGACAAGACCCATCTGTTAGCTTAGCATATTGATCGTTCAGTTTATTGCTATTGCTTTCTTGATGACAAATACATATTCCTTCGACTATGAGATTATGCAACTCCTAGATACCGGAGGAATACCTTGTGTGCCATCAAATTTCACAACGTAACTGGGTGATCATAAAGATGCTCTACAGGTATCTCCGAAGGTGTTTGTTGAGTTGGAATAGATCGAGATTAGGATTTGTCATTCCGAGTATCGGAGAGGTATCTCTGGGCCCTCTCGGTAATACACATCATAAGAAGCCTTGCAAGCAAAGTGACTAAGGTGTTAGTTGCAAGATTATGTATTACGGAATGAGTAAAGAGACTTGCCGGTAACGAGATTGAACTAGGTATGAAGATGCCGACGATCGAATCTCGGGCAAGTAACATACCGATGGACAAAGGGAATTACGTATGTTGTCATAAGGTTCGACCGATAAAGATCTTCGTAGAATATGTAGGAGCCAATATGGGCATCCAGGTTCTGCTATTAGTTATTGACCGAAGAGGTGTCTCGGTCATGTCTACATAGTTCTCGAACCCGTAGGGTCCGCACGCTTAACGTTCGTTGACGATATAGTGTTATATGAGTTATACGATTTGGTGAACGAATGTTGTTTGGAGTCCCGGATGAGATCACGGACATGACGAGGAGTCTCGAAATGGTCGAGAGGTAAAGATTGATATATAGGACGATGGTATTCAGACACCGGAAGAGTTTCGGAGTGCACCGGGTAGTCATCGGGTCACCGGAAGGGGTTCCGGACACCCCCGGTAAGTGTATGGGCCTAATGGGCCAAAGGGGGGGACAGACCAGCCCACTAGGGGGCTGGTGCGCCCCTCTACATGGTCGGCCGACCCTAGGGGAAGGAAAGGGGAGGGGTGGCCCCTCCTGCCTTTCCCTCCTCATCAGGAGAGAAAGGAAGGGGGGGGGGGCGCCACCTCCTCCTTCCTTCCTCCCGCACTCCAATAAGGAAAGGGGGGGTACTTGGGGAGGACCCCAAGTAGGATTCAGCCTACTTGGGGGTGCCTCCTGGCTGCTCCCTCCTCCCCCCCCCACCTATATATATGTGGGAGGGAGTGCCTAGCACAACTACAACAATTGCTTAGCCGTGTGCGGCGCCCCCTTCCACCGTTTACACCCTCGGTCATATTTTCGTAGTGCTTAGGCGTAGCCCTGCGGATATAGCTTCACCATCATCGTCACCATGCCGTCATGCTGCCGAAACTCATCCACTACCTCGCCGTCTTGCTGGATCAAGAAGGCGGAGGACGTCACCGAGCTAAACGTGTGCTGAACGCGGAGGTGTCGTACGTTCGGTACTCGATCGGTTGGAGCGCGAAGAAGTTCGATTACATCAACCGCGTTAACAAACGCTTCCGCTTATGGTCTATGAGGGTACGTAGACACACTCTCCCCTCTCGTTGCTATGCATCTCCATGGATAGATCTTGCGTGTGCGTAGAATTTTTTTTTGTTTTCCATGCAACATTTCCCAACAAGACACTAATTAAAACATAAAAAAAACACAATCATAACAGTAGCATAATTGTGTAAACTCATAAAAACAGAATAGAAAATTATTGGGTTGTCTCCCAACAAGCGCTTTTCTTTAAAAACCTTTTAGCTAGGCATTGATAAGTTTAATTATGCTCGCATGAAAGACAAGAATTGAAGCACAAAGAGAGGATCATATAGCATGTGAAAATCACATTTAAGTCTAACATACTTCCTATGCATAGGCATTTTATAAGCAAACAAATTATCAAAACAAGCAAAAACTAGCATATGCAAGGAAGAAGAATAAAACATTGACAATCAAAACATGAAGAGAGGTAATTTAGTAACATGAAAATTTCTACAACCATATTTCCCTCTCTCATAATAATTACATGTGGGATCATATTTAAATTCAATAATATAGCTATCACATAACATATTCTCTACATGATCCACATGCATGCAAAGTTGACACTCTTCCAAAATAGTGGGATTATCATCAAATAAAGTCATGACCTTTCCAAGCACACTTTTATCAAAAAATTCATAGGATTGATAATTCTTCAAAGTAGTGGGATCATTATTACCTAAAGTTGGAACTCTTCCAAACTCACTTTTAATATTATTGCAAACGCTATTATCAATATCATATTCATCATGATGCTTCAATAAATTTTTAAGATCATAAGAAGAATCACCCCAATCATGATCATTGCAATAAGTAATGGACATAGAAAAATTCGCATCCCCAAGCTTGGGGTTTTGCATATTATTAACACAATTGACATTAATAGAATTTATAATAACATCATTGCAATCATGCTTTTCATTCAAGAAGCTATCGTGAACCACTTTATAAATTTCTTCTTTTAGCACTTCATCACAATTTTTAGATTCATGAATTTCAAGCAAAACTTCATAAAGATAATATAGTGCACTCAACTCACTAGCAATTGGTTCATCATAATTGGATCTTTTAAAAATATTAGCAAGTGGATGAGGATCCATAAGCTTTTTGTTTTCTGATTTTTAATAAACACACAATTATGGCAAACAAACAAGCAAGGCGACGAAGTAAAACATTTTTGTGTTTTTTGATAAAACATTTTAGAAGTGGGGGAGATAAAAACGAGAGGCAAAGACAAATAATGTAAATGCAAGGAGATGAAAGTTTATGTGTAGGTACTTGATAGTTGTTGATGATGTCTCCCCGGCAATGGCGCCAGAAATTCTTCCTGCTACTTGTGAGCTGCGTTGGGATTTCCTCGAAGAAGAGAGGATGATGCAGTACAGTAGAGATAAGTATTTCCCTCAGTTATGAAACCAAGGTTATCAATCCAGTAGGAGAACCAAGCAACACTATGTAAACATCACCTGCACACAAACAACAAATACTTGCAACCCAACACGTAGAGAGGTTGTCAATCCCTCAACGGTTATGAGCAAGATTAAATTGTATAGTTTTTGATAGATAGATTGAACAAAAATACAAAATAAAATAAATAAAGAAAAATTGCAGCAAGGTATTTTTAGTTTTAATATATGATAAAAGATAGACCCGGGGGCCATAGTTTTCACTAGAGGCTTCTCTCAAGAAAATAGCATACGGTGGGTAAACAAATTACTGTTGGCAATTGATAGAAAAGAAAATAATTATGACGATAGCCAAGGCAATGGTCATACATAGGCATCACGCCCGAGACAAGTAGACCGAAATGATTATGCATCTACTACTATTACTCCACACATCGACCGCTATCCAGCATGCATCTAGTGTATTAAATTCATGAAAAAATGGAGTAACGCCTTAAGTAAGATGACATGATGTAGACAAGATAAACTCACGTATAAATAAACCTCATCTTTTTACCCTTAATAGTAACGATACATACGTGTCATGTCCCTTTCGGTCACTAGGATTAAGCACCGCAAGATCGAACCCATTACAAAACACCTCTTCCCATGGCAAGATAAATCAATCTAGTTGGCCAAACCAAACCAATAAATTGGAGAGAAAAATATGAGGCTATAGTAATTATACATAAAAGAGTCTAGAGAAAACTCAAATAATATTCATGAATAGATCTGATCATATAAACTCACAATTCATCGAATCCCAACAAACACACCGCAAAAAGTTATTGCATCAAAAAGATCTCCAAGAACACCAAGGAGAACATTGTATCGAAGATCAAAAAGAAAGAAGAAGTCATCTAGCTACTAACTATGAACCCGTGCGTCTGTGGTAAATTACTCACGCATCATTAGAAGGGCAGCAAGGTTGATGTAGAGCCCCTCCGTGATCAATTCCCTCTCCACCAGAGTACCGGAGAAGGCCTCCAGATGGGATCTCGTGGTTCTGAAACTTGCGGCGGCGGAAAAAGTATTTTGGGTGTCTCTTTGATGTCAGGGGAATATTTGAGTATTTATAGTGGAATTAGGGTTTGATGTGCCACGAGGGGCCCACAAGCCTGGGGGCACGCCCCTAGGGCTTGTCGCTTCCTCGTGGCTCCTCTGGCCTCCTCCTGAACCTTCTAGGGTCTCTTCTGCTCCAGAAAAATTAATCCAATTTTTTTTCTCCGTTTGGACTTCATTTGATATTGATTTTCTGAAAAGCCAAAAACATGTAAAAAAACAGCAACTGGCACTGGGCACTGAGTTAATAGGTTAGTCCCAAAAAATAATATATAATTGCATCTAGTGACATATAAAACATCCAAAATTGATACTATAATAGCATGAAATAATAAAAAATTATAGATACGTTGGAGACGTATCACCGTGTTTTCAGCAACAAGAGGATGACCTGCCGTGGAGTGGACGACCTAGCTTTGTTGGATAATCGCTTGCACATATTGTTGACTATTGAACAATTTTCCATTAACTTTAATCCATATAGAGTAGATAAAACATGATGATCATAATAGAGATGGTACTCGAATCATTAACATATAGTGTTAAACTTGACGTGAGAAAAAGAAGAGTTGGTTGGTGCAACTACCTTAATATTTGTAAGAAAAATGTAGAAGTGCATTGTTAAATGAAATTCGTCATATGTAAGGCAACTAGTTTTGAGATTTGTTTACAAGTTCTTTTGTTTGTGTATGTCATTGGTGCTCAAACTATACTTGATGAGTTACTGCATGAGACTTTCTAAAATAAAAAGATTCACGGGATAATTTAAAATATATAAAAGAGAATAAGCACTGCGGAGCGCCGGAGCCTGAAGCCTCGGATTCATCTATTATTATTTTTATTTTTTGCCGCTTTTGGACTTGCATTATTATTTCGGGGACTGTTTTGGACCTGCATTGGTCAGACTAAAACCTTCAAAATTAATGCCCAAGTTAACCTCTGCACAATACACTTTAATGAATGATGGAGTTGTACCCGCTGATCAAAAGATGGGAAATGATTATCCTCGACTTGTCAAAATCACACTTAATTATAGCTGATGCAGAAAGCATTAAATGTTATCACATGGTAAACAAAGTAAGTGGAGGACAACCTTTCCATGTGTGGTTGAGTTGTGACTTGTCTTTTGATGGGTGTTAGATTTGTGCCTTGTGAGGGCACGACTCTATTTGTAAGTTGAGAGCACATATTTGCAACCTGATATATATGTAGTAGTTTTTCTAAACCTAACACAAATCATATCACATAGTGGTTGCTCTTGTAATTACCATAAATAATATGATCATGTGTTACCTTGTGAAAATCACAATATGTAGTTTTTTTTTTAGCCTCAACTGAGAATACAAGCTGTAGAATCTGTTCGGACGCACAGACACACACACCACACACACACACACCACAACTCACACATCCCCGACTATGCGCCTAAACTAGACCTACAACCTATATCTCCAACTGTTTTGAGTTACAAAGATTGCATTGCGACAATTTGTTCTGCTCCTAACTTACAAGTTTTTGGCACATTTCAAAACTTACATATACTATCTTTTGCCAAGGTTACAAAAAAATAGTTTGTATGCCTCAAGGTTCCGAACAGCACTTTCGTGAAGTGTTTCCAAATCTCGGGTTTTTATTCACACCTAAGTGGTTGTTTTCTTGGGCTTAGTTTGTGGTGGCGGCCTTTACTGTGTTATATATACTTACTTTATACTTTGACGCAGTAACAAAAATCACAAAATAAGCAGAGTGGACCAAGCAAACTATAGAACATGCCAAAACAAGTTGGTCAAACAAGATTATGATATTCCTTTCAGTACAGACTTTTGTTAGATTCAGTGACCTATTTTTATTGCCAAACAATTATAGCTGAGCCAGGGCCAACTAGTAGACAATACCTAATGGGTATGTCCCCAGACCGAGTTCGAGTCTCACCTCTGGAGTTTCCCCTAAAAAGCGACGACGAGTGACTTCTAATTCCTCTTCGTTCTCCTTTTTGTTATTGTCAAAATAATTACATACATGTGTCACGGAGACCGGTAAGCATGCGTGCAGTGACATTATATGCGTATACATCATCTGTAGTGAAGGAAAATAAAAAGAATTTGCTATTTCTTAAGCCACCGAGTAATCATTATTTTGGGCTCACCACTAAGAACTATCCTATGTAAGCATGAGATCCATAAGAATACAAAAATGTATAAAAATGTTTTGACCAAACAATTATCAATATCGACTACGAAATAGCTATTAAACTAAATCGTAGACACTTCTAAAAGAAAATATCCACCCGTTACGGCATGACTCAAATTCTAAGGATTCAAATCTGTGTATTCTCTTTCACATGCAAGCGAGGTTTTTCAATTTTGGATGAGTGAAAGTGAATCTACTTTCAAATATGTGTCTCTCGTAACCCCTCGTCTCGCCCCCTCCAGGAAGACCGGGGGGAGGGGGCAACCTAACGAACGCCCGTGATGGAAATGGCAGGGATCTTGGTTGTAGCCCGGCTGTCTGGAGGGACGGGTGGCGCGAGATCGTCCATCCTAGCGGCTCGGCGCTGCTCCGGCGGTTTCGTGGGAAGGGTGGATTGGGAGGGGATGTGGCCGATCAGCGGTGCATGATCTCCTGAGCGGCGGCTCCAGTCATGGCGGTGACGACGTCCCCTCCGCCGGGGATGACGGGCCAGGTGGTGGATTCTTGTGGCGACGCCGATGGTGGTGGATCTCGGGATCCCGTTCCCAGGGACGTCGCAGGACACGCGTGGCGTCCGGAGCTTCCTCCGGCGCCGATGGTGGTGGATCTCGGGATCCCGTTCCCAGGGACGTCGCAGGACACGCGTGGCGGCCCGAGCTTCCTCCAGCGCCGATGGAGCTTGATGCGGGATCGCGACGGCGGTTATCGTCGTATGGGCGACGACAACGGCTGGCGCGACGGTGGGTGCTCCTTGTAGCGCCCGGAATCGGGGCGGCGGCCCCTCTTATTCGACGGCGGCGGACTCCGTGGTCGTGTGGGCAACTCGGAGTTTGGATCTCGAGGTGGTGACGGCCTTTCTGAGGCTAGCGACGGTATGGGACGTCCCCTCCATCAATAGATCGGTTCCATGCGGCCCGGCAGGTGACACATGTACCTCTTTCGGAATCGTCAGGTAGTGCATGTCGCCAATAGGTGAAGCTTTGATGCGCCGCCGGCGGATGCTATGCATGACGTCTCATGCGGAGGCATCAAGTCATGCATGCTACAGGAACGTGTTGCACGGTGGCTCTGCGGAGGTGTCATGTCTAGCTTGTTGCTGCTAGATCGAAGGTGGTGCGACAGTGGCTGGAGGCAGGCTGTCGGGGAACACAGACAGGGGTATATGTTTTCCCCTGACTGTGCACGGACGGCAAGACAACAAGCTCGAAGATAAGATTGCAAGACCAAGATCAAACCAAACAAGGAGGATCAATTCCTTTGAAAGGATCCAAGTGCAAGTCAAGAAGGCCAAGGCGAGCCAGAGGAACGAGGCATCGCTATGGGAAGGGCCTACCTTGCCGGGCAGCCGAGCCTGGCAGGGTTGGGTTTTGCCCCGGAAGCAAGCTCCCAGATCGTCCCGGCAGGCCTGCCAGGGCTGGCGGAGGCAAGCCACTCCACTGCTCCACCTCACAAGCGATGCAAGTCAGTAATCGAAGCGGTGTCAAGCTCCAAGGTGACTAAGTGGCTACTTTTTGCCACATGGCAGCCACTTCCTACAGCAAACACCACCATATGACACCCGTCCTGAGACGTGTCAAGCAAGCAGGCGCGAAGCTGGCAAAACAGCCTGGCAGGGCCTGCCGGGCAAGCTGTGATGTGACATTGAGCGGCACATTTAATGCGCTTTGTCAGCCTGCAAAGTTAGATATGATAGCACTGTTAGCTATCTAATCAGTACACAAAGACTGATTTGCCACTGTGGTGACCCCTTGATCTATAAAAGGAGGCCCATGGCGACCGTAGAAAGGGTTAGATCCTCGCATATCCATACGTGCGTAGCCACTCTCGCCCCCAGGGCAATCTTGCCAGGCGAGTGTGCTACGTTTCACCACCATTATCCACCATCAAACCACCAAAGCAAGAGTAGGGTTTTACGCCTCACGGTGGCCCGAACCTGGGTAAAGACTGCCCGTGTGATCTCTGCCGTGCTGCGCGACGCTTCTCTGCTCTTTGTGCAACGTGTCCATCCCCCCGCCGAACCAAAAGGGGCTGATGGCCCCATAGGTGGCCGTGGTTTCTCACGACACAGGCGGTATGGGACGTCTGTCTTCTGGTGTCTTATCTAGAGGCGTCCGGTTATGGAGGCGTTGGTAGCCGGATAAGGGATGATGTTACATACGGCTTCAACGACGACTTTATGCACTTCGGTGGAAACACAAGATCTCTGATCAGCATGGGCGTGCGTCTGCATGGTGCCCTTGCTGAAGGTAGTGGATTGAAACTTGGCTTCGGGGATGAGAATCCGAAGTTCAACCTTGTGTTGGACTCGTCATCATCGACGCACGTGCAACGATTCCTTTTTGAAGATGTAGCCCAGGAGTTGTGTATTTTTGTTTTGACTTCGTCTTATATCATAGGGTTAGTGACTATCTTGTGGAGTTACTGTCGCGAGGCATGTGACCTCGAGGTTTTTTTTTTCGGGTCGATGTTGTTATGTTGGATTTTACATTTAATAATATATATGGTTATTTGCATCGCTCGATGCAGAAGCCGGGGTTATCCTTCTTTTCAAGAAAAATAGACATGTATTATGATTAGCCACATGGGGAGCATATGTTACTTCTATATAGGAGGGAGTAACATATGTGTGGTGTCATGCAACACTTGGTATGTGTGATGTTACTTATACTATGTTGTAGACTCATCTTATCTTGGTATGTGTGATGTTACTTATACTATGAGTAACTAGCTATGTTACCACATGCCTCGTTTTCTTCATTAATTACTTGTCACATCGTCTATTTTATCTAGATATGTGTGATGTTACCATCTATATTACTTTCATTGTGTGTAGTCTAAGAGGACAGACAAACATAACAGTATGTATGATGAGACGGCTACATTCACTCGTGTGCTAATAACAAAGAAAAGAAAATATGTCAGGCACGATAAACATCCAACTCCTTCGCTCCTGCCCCTGTGCGACTCCCATCTAGGGTTTCCCTGCCTCTCGCCGGCGCCGGCGCTAGTCCGCCTCGTCTCCTATGGTCCTTGGGCCATGAAGGCGCGGTGGATCCCGACCCTTGCCGGTGGAGGGCCCCGTTTTTAGGTGTTTTTCTATGTTTTATTAGGGTTTGTGTCATGAGCAAGAAGACGAGGCGGCGGCGGCTTCTTGAAAAGATGGAATAAGGTCCTCCCCGCCTAGCCCCCATCCCGGTGCTGCTTCAAGCGTCGTCGGAGGGTGTGTGGAGGTGTGTCTCCGGCGGATCTCGTGGGATCTGGTCGGTGTTTGTCTTCGGTGGATCCGTCTGGATTCGGTCTTCGTTCGTCTACGTCTATGTGTCTGCAGGTTGGATGCTTTCGATCAATGCTTCTCTTCGCCGGCGGCGGTTGCTGTTCTGGTGCGCTGGTCCTATGCGGCCTTAGCACGACGACTTCCCGACTGTCTACTACAACAAAGTTTGCCCGACTCCGAGGAGGGAGGGACGATGACGGCGGCGCGCCTTCGGCTCGCTTTAGTGTTTGGAGTCGTCGCTAGGTGGTCTACGGACATATTGTACTACATTCACAATTGATGAATAGGTCGGAAGTTTCCTCCAAAAAAAATTGTCAGAAACTGTCATTTTTCTCCCTATAAGATAGGGTTCCGTTCTCTTTTTATTTCAGTGAAATCGATGTCTAGATCGGTGCCGGAAGCCCGGAACTGAGACACGTATTATTTATATATAAAAAAAAACCTTGAAGAGGGATCTCTGTCAGTCAGGCTGTCGAGATAAAGAAACGGCAGAAGCATTCGTACGGGAACACGCCACGTACGTGTATGGAGGAGCAGGAAGGAACGTGAAAAATGAAGAAAACTGACCTTTTTTCGAAAGTTCAACATAAAATGATCTCGATCTAAAAATATTTCATAAAATGGTCCTCTTTTGCATGACGCCCCGGGCTAGGGCGCCATGCTAAAGAGCATGACGCCCTGGGCTAAGGCGTCATGGTCGTAACATGTAGCATGACGCCTCGGGTTAGGGTGTCATGCTAAATAGCATGACGCCCTAGCCCGATGCGTCATGCTATATAGCATGATGCCCTAGACCCAGGCGTCATGCAAAAGGGCCATTTTGTGAAATATTTTCAGAATGGGGTCATTTTATGTTGAACTTTTGAAAAAGGGCCAGTTTTGTCCATTTTCACGGAAGGAACAGACATCGGGACGCAGAGTTTTTGCACCTGAGCTCAAATGAGCTCGGGTGAACACAAAACAAAATCAAAAAAAGTCAAAAAATTTCAAATTTTTCGGGAGAAACATTGACAAAAGTTTTAAGCGCTTGAAAAAATTCGTCTCGAAATCACATTCTTAGAAGGCGTGGCAACAAAAACAAAATCGGTACTCTGAAAATGCTACTTTGAAAAGCATTTTGAAGCACTGAATTTGTTTTTTACCACGCCTTCTAGGAATGTGATTTCGAGACTAATTTTTTTAAGCACTTAAAACTTTTGTCAGTGTTTCTCTAAAAAAAATTTAAAATTTTTAAAATTTTTTCGATTTAGTTTTGACTTTACTGTTCACCCAAGCTCATTTAAGCTCGGGTGCAGAAAGGTATTTTCGTAGACATCGTCCCTCTGCCTCCACTGATTGCCTTGCCGCGCGTCGTGCTCGTTTACGTGCCTTTCATTGGCCCACGCGCGGGTGCCGGTGCTGTGCAGCTGAATGTCGCTTTCGGGCCACCGCGGAGAGCGACGCGACTCCTCCGATGCTCCTATGTGGGTTGCCCATGTCTGCACCTTGCTGGGGCCCGCGGCCACTCGCTGAAAACGACGGAGCGGATGGTCCTCCTTGCATTAGTAGGGAAATTTTGATTTAAAGTAGTTTTTATTTCAAATTAGATGATTCTCCACGCACTGCTATGATCCAACGGCTCCATTTATCACAAATTAACATGTTTGAACCGTGAGCCGTCCGATTTAAATAATCCAACGGATGTCATTCGTTCTTATTGGTACACTGCATAGGAATATAGATATAGAAATGGTTTGTTTCCATTTCTTACTTTTTAGCACTCTCCATGCATGGGTCTTCGTTCTTAGGGTGGTTTTGCACCTTCGAAGTTTCGAAAAGTAGAAAAAACGGTACTGCTAAAAATCAGTCGACGTGAAGTCTTTGTCAATGCCTCGGTCATCAGATCAACTGCTGCTTTTAGATGCATGCAACCTGCGTTTAGTTGTAAATTGGCCCGTGTAGATAGACGAACTGGGGTGGGCTGCTTTCGTGTCTTGTTTTTTCTGTCTGCTTTAGGCGATGGGCTGGGCAGGGGAGTGGCAGGCTTTGGGCGGTGTGTTTTTTTTTTTTGCCTGTAAATTTTACAATGTGTAAGAGCGATTCCTGACTAGGAAAAGAACTGTATACGTCCTTAAGAAAAAGAAAATGAATTGTATACTGTAGTAGCATCTTTTGTGAGTATTTCTCTTTTTTTTTTGAATCCGCGTGCGTATGTGTGACTGTTGTTGATAGATTAGATCCCTATTGTTATAGCTTTTGGATATAGTTTTTCTAGGGCAGCATCCATGTCTTGTTTTTTGAGAACCAACATTTTGATTTTTGAGATGTGATGGGTTTTGGTATAGAACAAGCATTCATATCATTTTTTTCTAGTTTCTTTTAGCTTTGGCTTTGTGTTAAGTATGTTAGTCTAAAAGAAGTATAGATGGAAATATCTAATTCAAAAAGTATCTATTTTATGTGATTTGCTATTCTCACTCGATCAAGAATTAGTCAAGTCTTACTCGATTCGGTAGCAATCGGATCTCAACTGCAAGTCTTGCCCCATAATGCAACTCCATGTCTTCAAAGCGACCAAGAACTGGTTTTTTTGTTTATTTTGTTTTTTCTCTCATGTCCAATCAGTTTGCTTCCAGTTTCTTTGTTTTTTTAAGCATCCAGTTTCTTTGGTGACCAGCTGTTTTAGGGTGCGTCTGGCTCGCTCTTTCCTTCTTCTTTATTTTATGCATGGGCAGGGTTGTGTGATGGCCTGGCTTTTTCTGGTTTTTATTCATTTTCCAGCCTCTTTTTTTTTATCTTTTTGTAAGTGATTTTTAACAAAAAAATCGGCGTCCTCGTGAGATTGATTTTATTTTGAATTTGTATTTTTACCATTTTTCTTGTTTTCTTGTTTTATTTTCTTATTTTTATTTGCTTTCTAAAACATTTCCTTGTTTCTTATTTATTTATTTATATTTTCTCTGTTTGCTCTTAAAATCTTTTTCTTGTATGCCTGCTATTAGGCGGAATTGTAATTGTCACCATTGACTGTAATTTAAGAGTCTAAGTTGCATGTCTGTCACTAAGCATCCAACTGCAAGTGTCGTCCCCAACTGCAATTGCATGCTCACACACCCGACTGCAACTAACATTTATTTTGTAAGTGGGCGGCGGGAGAGGGAGGGGGGAGTTGCATGTGCGATACCAGGCTTGCAACTCAAGCGTCGCCCTCGACTGCAACTGCATGTCCCCCTCCGAAGTGCAACTAGCCTTGTGTTTTTGTCGGAGAGGGGGGAAATTGCATGTCGACAGTAGTCTTGCAATTGCAAGTGTCGCCCTTGACTGGAACTGCATGCCTACACACCCGACTGCAACCGACATTTTTGATTTGTTAGTGGGTGGCGGTAGAGGGGGAAGTTACATGTCCGATACTAGGCTTGCAACTGGAAGTCTCGCTCTCGACTGGAAGTGCATGTCCCCTATCGACTGCAACTGGCCTTGTGTTTTTGTCGGAGAGGGGATGAATTGCATGTCCGACAATGCGCTTGCAACTACAAGTGTCGCCCTCAACTACAATTGCAAGTCCGACAGTAGGCTTGCAATTTGGATTTCTTTGTTTTCTTCCCCTAGTTTCACGGGTTTCATTTGGGTTTTTTATTTTTATTTTTCCTTCATTTGAACACATATCTACTTTTTTCATACACATTTTACACTTTTTTTTGTACATCATAAACATTTTTTTAAAATGTTTAACATTTTTTGAATACATGATTTTTTTTGAAATATATTTTTGGATGTCAACTTATTTCATACACATTGTACATTTTTGGTATACATGTCAAATATTTTTATACACTTTAAACAATTTTTGAAATACATGATTAACATTGTTTTGAATACCCTCACAAAATAGTTTTTAATAAATGTTCTGATATTTTGTGAGATACATTTTAAATATTTTTCAAATAAACATTATTTTTTGAATGATATGGACTTTTTATATTGATAATTTTTGAAATGACACGAACATATTTTTGGAATGCATGCTTTTTTCTAAATTTTAATATATTTTTTTGAATGGTACGAAACAATGTTTTGAATTGCACGAAATTTTTTTAAACATGTTTAACATATTTTGAATAAATGATTTTTTTGAAATATATCTTTGTACGTCAACTTATTTCATACACATGTACCTTTTCCTATACATCTAAAATATTTTTATACACTTTAAATATTTCTTGAAATACATGATTAATATTTTAAATACCCTCACAAAAAATAGTTTTTAAACTAAATGTTCTGATCATTTTTTGTGAATACATTTTAAATATTTTTCAAATAAACATTGATTTTTTGAATGATAGGGAACTTTTTCATATTGATAATTTTTTAAATGACACAAACATATTTGTGAAATGCATGATTTTTTCTAAATTGTAATTTTTTAATGGTGTGAAACAATGTTTTGAATTGGACGAACATTTTTTAACACGTTTAACATTTTTTGAATAAATGGTTTTTTGGCAATATATCTTTGGATGTCAACTTATTTCTTACACATTGTACATTTTTCGTATACATCTAAAATATTTTCATACACTTTAGACAAGTTTTTGAAGTAAATGATTATCATCTATACCAATATAAAAAGACCCAAAGGGGCAGATCCAACTGATCTCGGCCATTAAACTAAATCAATCCAACGACCTAGATTGCTCCAATGGCGAGCGTTCAACGTGTTTAACGTGCAATTAATATCATACCAAATCTATACCAATATAAAAAGACCCAAAAGGGCAGATCCAACTGATCTCGGCCATCAAACTAAATCAATCCAACGACCTAGATTGCTCCAATGGCGAGCGTTCAACGTGTTTAACATGCAATTAATATCATACCAAATATTGCACTAATCATAGAATTAACGCACGAATAATAGCATACCTAATATCCGCATGCAATTAATATATTGCCTAAATATTAACGTGCGTTGCACGTGCGCATTTACTAGTTTTTTAAATAGCCTCACAAAAACATTTTTCTTAAATAAATGTTCTGATCATTTTTGTGAATGCGCTTTAAATATTTTTCAAATTAACAATGAAACAGTTTTTGAATAATATGAAACTTTTTACATTGATAATTTTCTAAATAACAGAACATATTTGTGAAACACATGATTTTTGAATTGTAATATATTTTTGACTGATACAAAACAATGTTTTGAGCACGAACAATTTTTTTTTACATTTTTAAATGTCACATTTTTTTCTAAAGCAGTGATCTTTTTAAGGACACAAACATTTTTTCGAAAATTACAGTAGCGAAAAGGTTAAACTGCATTTTGGCTCCGGACTAAGAGGAGGTCGAGCACCATCTCACCACGCGCTTCGTTTGTGGCGGTTGCTAAGGGGTTTGGGTGGGGCATGTGTGAGCGCGCGCTCGCGCGCTGGGGGGGGGGGGGGGGGGGGTAGGGTTTTTGTGAGAGGAAAATAGTTCGCGTGGGGCACTAGTAGGTTCTCGTGGGCATCAGGAGCTTGGCGGGGCTTTGGTATCGGTAGATTCATGCCATGAGAGGAAAGGGCTAGAGGTTTTGACGGGTGGGGCAAGGGGGATCCAGAACGAGAACGGGTCTCGGGGGCCCGAAGGCCAGGAGTCATCACGACTAAAGCCCGTTTATGCCTTATGAAAAAAATAGCGGAGAAAGGAGGGCGGACGAAATCAGGAGCAAAAGGCTGGCGTGGCAGGAAAATGAATCTTGCGTACTTTTTAAGTAAGCAGATATATCGAGATTTATTTGTTTACGGACCGTGAATTTATTTCTATTTATTGGATTATCAAGTTGTTTTTCAATCAAAGGGGTTCCCAGCCCCAACTTTTATTAAAAGGATTATCAAAGATGTCTGGTTGGTATTAGAGTTTACCATAAAAAATGATGAAGAGTGGGAGGACGGACAAAAAGGTGGTAGAAAGAATAGTTGGCGCAAGAATTTTTTACATTCTTTTTAAGTAGTAGAGATTTCTGCATTTTACAAATCCAGCGAATCAAAGAGGCCCTCAATTTTTTTACTCTTTTTTTTAGGGCTCTCAATTTTTTTACTCAGGGAATCCTGAGAAGCGAGGTAGAGAAACAGAGAGGAGAAGCCCATGAGACATCGTGAGACGGGGGTGTGTGGCTTCGTGGCCCAGGCCGGTACCCGGCACCCCGAGCCGAGAGGCCGAGACTCCGAGACGTGGTGTGGCGGGCGAAGACAGTCATCCGCAAATGACTGGCTGAGAAGAAGATCAAGGACGAGCCGCCCGCGGCGGAGCCCTTTCACTCCACACTTTTTACAGCGTACGCACGCACACGCTCATCTTCTCGGCTCTCTAGCTCACCTGGCCGACTGGCAGCCACGTACACGGAGCCGCCGCCACCCACCTGCTGCGACATGGCCGTCCTTCCTTTCAGGCTGCGTCTGCGCACGGCGGCCATTTCCGGCCTGAGCTCCTCGACTTCTGTCGTCTGTCCTAGCAGGCAGCAGAGAGACGGCGGCTCCTTTTCCTGCCGTGCCGCGGCGGCAGCCGGGGGACCGATCATCGTCTCCGGGGACCCGCCCACGTTCGTGTCCGCCCCCGGCCGCCGCATTGTCGCTGGTACGTATACTATCGTCTGTTCGCTTTTTCTCTTCTTTTTTTTCTTTCTGAAGAAATAGACGGGCTCTGCGTATCCGTTCTGCATGCATGATTTGTAACTGCATCCTGCCTGATCACACATGTGCTCGATCATCTCTTTGGTTAATTAATTTGGTGGAAAATTTTGCAAATAGAAAAGAAGAAGAGTGGCACGGTCATGAGGAATTTATTATCTTTCACAGCGTCATCGTCTGAACATTGACGGTGGTTTCATGATAGTATGTGAACATGAACTTTGCGTTGCAGTTGGGGACCTCCATGGTGATCTCCACCAAACGAGGGCTGCACTGGTGATGGCCGGTGTCCTGAGCGCGGAATCAGATTGTCATGTATGGACAGGCGGGCAGACGGTACTTCTACGTTTACACCACACATTTCAAGTTTTATTTATTATCCGTTTCTTTTTTAAAATTTCCATTTCTAGGTTCTTCTTAGGGATTGACTAGATAGCGCTTTCTTGTAGAATAATAGCCTTGGTAACCTACTTGCCAAAATGTAGGGCATCTTTGGATTTTACCTTTTTTTTAGTAGACAATGGTCTTGCTGGTCCATTCTGAATCATGAATTGTGGTGCTTGGTTAGACTAAAATCCTTAAGTTTGTAACTTTGTATCTATATTTGATTCTGAACGTTCTACAACCGTTTAACCTGAACTCTAGCCCACTTTTGGTTAATGGTTCTGCATTTTGGGGTTTCCACAGACTGTAACCCACAGACACTATGACTTTTGTGTATGCAGGAAAAATGACAATAGATAAAGATTACTTCTGCATTTTTTATGACACAGATAATCATATTTATTAATGAATCTTTGCAAGTTCTCATTCCATAGCAGTTCTTGCTTTTATTAACACTTTCAAATTTGTCGAAACTTCGGAGGTCCAAAACCACCGTAGCGGATAAGGTTTTGGGGCCTTGTTTGCCTATCAAAGGTTCCAGAAAAATCCTGTTATAGTAATTTCCCATATCAATATGATCATTCTCATTCCATACAAAAAACGCAAGAGATAACTGAATGTCTCCTTTTTCTCACTGGATACAAATATTCATATTTTGGGATGACGTTATGCAGGTTACTGTTTCATTGCATTTTCCAACATGCAGGAAACTTCTAATATTTTTAAAAGGCAAGAAATGCAAAACATTATTGAAAATCGGACAAGGGTTTAAGCGGTTTTGGAAAGTGTATGATCAATATGGACGGTTTCGTAGTCAGGCTTCAAGCCGAACCAAGCACTACTTTAGCATAGTGTGTCTGTGTTCTCTACTGCTCTCAGGTGGAGTGTGTTTAAAAATTGAACCTTTCAGACAAATGTTTGATGTGCTTGTTTTTATTTTATTTTACAAAATGTGTGTGATGTGCTTGTTTTTATTTTATTTTACAAAATGTGTGTGATGTGCTTGTGTACAGGTTCTGGTTCAAGTTGGGGATATCCTTGACCGCGGAGAAGATGAAATCGCAATACTGTCCCTGTTGAGTTCACTCAATGTGCAAGCAAAATCTCAAGGCGGTGCTGTGTTTCAGGTTTGACCATTACATCATGTCCTTCTAGGTACTCTACAACATTGTAATACTTAAGAAAAAATGTTAGGTAAACGGAAATCATGAAACAATGAATGTGGAAGGCGATTTCCGGTACGTCGATCCAGGATCATTTGATGAGTGTATACGCTTCCTGGAGTACTTGGAGGAATTTGATGGCGAGTGGGATGATGCTTTCCTCAACTGGGTCAATGTTTCTCAAAGGTGGAAGGAAGAATATAGGGTGTCGCCTAATGGTGACTGGCTTCCTTTGAACTTTGTCAAGGTAACTAAGCATTGACTGTCAATGAAGAATGACTGAACTCGTTCAGTTAACCACATTCGGATATACAAAGTTCATATTGTAATATGTACATTTCCAATTTTAGTACATCATAAGTACATCCCAAATCCACAACAAAATGAAAATAAAAGAAATAACCAGCAGCATTTCATTAGATGAATAGCCTTCAAAAATTGGGTAATGATGTATTCTCATCTGCTTCTGAGATATTTCCCTCCAAATGCCGATACAGAAAAATAAAGGGTTCGCTGCAAGAGCATCACTTTTTAAGCAAGGTGGACCATTAGCTTGCGAATTGGCACGACATCCTGTTGTCCTGAATGTCAATGATTGGATGTTTTGCCATGGTGGCCTTCTTCCTCATCATGGTGAGTCGCTCAAGAGATTGTGCGTTTTGAGCTCAGCATTTACAATTCTGCTTCTAATATAAAAAACTGCACCTAGTATGTTCCACTTGGTATCACATATTTCTGTAATTGGTCACATATTTCTGTAATTACTCTGTGTCATCTAAGATTCGAAGTCCATTTCCACCCCATAGTTGAATACGGGATCGAACGCATCAACAAGGAAGTATCAAATTGGATGCAATGTTCAAGTGAAGACAGCGATGATACCGATCTCCCCTTCATAGCTACCAGAGGATATGACAGTGTAGTATGGACTCGTTTGTACTCTCAAGATTCAGTCGAAAGGACGTGGCGTTCTTGGGATGTGAGAAGATCCAACCCACTAAACATATGGTTTCATTTTTCACCATGGAAAATGTTTGTTAGTTACAGAACTGTTGTCACATGCTTAACATAATTATCATACAAATATTTTTGTTGGTTTCAGCTATCTTCTATTATTGCTGAACAAACATTGAAATCTGTTGGAGCTAAAGGAATGGTCGTCGGACACACTCCCCAGACTCGTGGAGTGAACTGGTATACATTGTTCCCAATTGGGTAAAGACAAGATATTAATATTTTGTCAAATAAGCTATAGATGACTGTCCCTTTGTTCCCAGCAAATGCGATGGTAAAGTTTGGTGTGTTGATGTGGGCATGTCTTATGGTGTACTGCATTCGAGACCAGAGGTAAATTTATTCCTTTTGGCCTAATTCATGACATCCCTTGTTTTGCCCTAAGTATTGTGCTCTTCTACAAACATTTAGTGTTTTCTACGTTAGGATTAATTTGCTAAATCCATAGTGTGGTTAATTGTTGTATGTCTGCCGCATTATATATGTACTATCTGCAGTAACATCATGATATTTTTCCAGTTTTAATGAAGAAATGACTTGATTTCTCGAAAATTTAAGCCTGCATGACTAGTAAAATTTAGAGTGAAGTGCACTGTAGGTCCTTGAACTATTCCAGGGGTGTCACGTAGGTCCTCGAACTATGAAAATCATCATCCAGATCCTCGAAGTGCAGTAAGTGTGTCATCCAGGTCCAAAATCTCCCTGATAACTGGTCAGCTGGCACAGTAAACAGTAATGGTGAACAGTAAATGTAACAGTGCGTGTCAAAAACAGTCCCGAATTCCTGTTCATCGCGCACTGTTTATCATGCCGGCTGGCCATTTAGAGGGGGTTAGTGAGATTTTGGACCTGGATGGCACACTTACTGTACTTCGAGGACCTGGATGACGATTTTCATAGTTCGAGGACCTATGTGACACCCCTGAAATAGTTTAAGGACCTACAGTGCACTTCACTCTAAAATTTAATATGTTGATACACATAAACATGTTTTCCTTATCTCTAATGATAGGATTTAGGACAAAACATTTTTTGGTGTCTGATGTTCAACTCTAATGGCTAGGTCCTAGAAATAGTCAATGACAGACCAAGAGTTCTAAAGGGCCAGAGGGACTCATATGATGAGATGGAAGTGCTGGACTATTTATGAAACCTCGAAATTTATGTAAGCACTCATAAATTCATCTCTCCTCTTAGTCCCCAAAACTGGGTAAATCATTCTTTGAAGAATCTGCAAAAATAAGAGTTTTTATTATTTGTTGGGACAATAATTTATTACAGGAAACCTACAAATTTCATTTTTATTTATTGCTTGCCATGCCTGAAAAATTCATGAATGAAATAAGAATGCTATTGCAGGTATATAATAGGCAGCATTTTACTGGGAAAGATATTATACAAGACAGTTTTGGGTGGACACCCGGTTGACTAAATTCTTCAGGACATATATACATCAAGAGATACCAACCGGCTTTCCATAACGGTTAGTACATTTTCTGTTGACAAAACTGCATACCTCTTTGAACTTATGTGATTCAATCATCTACTTCACAAACTTGAAATTACTTTTCATTCTATGCCCCTGAAATATAAGGTCTCCAAAAGTAGCCAATTTGAATTCGATGATTGAATCCACCATGTAAAACCTGAGTGTGTAAGTTACAATTAGCAAGAACAACTCCAGAATACATGAAAGTGATCATGCTATATCTTAAAGCAAATGCAGAAAATGGAGTGATATTTAAAGATTGATGTATTCAGCACCCAAGGTTTGGGTTTTTCTGCACCTTCGTATGCACAGAGGGGGGGGGGGGGGGGGGGGGTAGGGAGGGGGTGGACAACAAATATCTGAACATTTTCTTTTTCAGTGCTCTCCAGGACTGTTCACTCAGTCTTACATCACAAAGTATCGGCTTGCTCATGACGCAAGGAACATAATAATAAATTATGAGCAACAACACTGTTATCATCTTCAAGTGTTCATCAAGAAGGCGAAGGACAGCCGGGCACTCATCCATAGGAATTGGAGTAAAGTTGTGTATGCCATACGCATGGAGGAGAGCACACTATGGGCATTTCGCTTCTTCTGCTTCGCCAACAACCCGACGGGCCTTCACCTAGAATGTTACCGTCTATGATGCTGATGATGTTAAAGATTTTAGATGTCAAATGAGTACTGCTACTGTGCCACTTGTATATGTATGCTATGGTGCTATTGTGATATCCATTAATTATGCAATGGTGGTTGAACATTTGTTATGTTTGGGTATGTTTGATTGACATGAATTATGTTGTGGGTCTATGTTCAAATTAAAATTCTGACCAATTTGCTTATTGCATGGATTAAATTATGCAAAAATTACGTTTGACATCCAGAAAAACAAACCATGTGCAATGGACAACCATAACACAAATGATTGAACCAAAGTGCGCAATAGACCAAATAATGCACATGTTCTACCATTAAAACATCGTGTGTGATGAACCAGTACAACACACACAATTGTGCAATGCCAACCATATGCGATGCACGACACTAACACACATGTTTCCTTTGTAATGAATCGTGTGGGATGGATGTACAATCACACATGTTCCGTTGAGCCAATTGTATGCGACTGTTCGCGTCACTGCAAACAATTCCCCCACGGCAAACGTGTGGGACGGCGACCCCATCGCACATGACTGTCCTTCCCTCTGCAATGAACCCCCAATCGCAAACCCACGCAACCACATGGTTAGTGAAATTGTGTGCGATGGGAGGGGGGGTGGGGGGTGTTGAATCGTGTGGGGTGATATGATTTGCACTAGTGGTACCATGTGAGAACTAGCTATTTGATAATGATATACTTAGAATGGTAATGAAAATGCCATGATCTTTTTGTGTAGTGCGACGAAATAACTATATATCTTTGATAAGTGTCCAAATCAGATGAGAGGGAATCAATTTTTTTTGGAAAGGAGGTTGAAACCCTCGGCCTCTGCATCCAAGGATGAACACAATCATCTTTATTAAATTATTCAACAGAGCCTGACAAAATAAATACATGGATCAAGCCAAAGCCACCTTCCCGATGACCTCTGTCGCTACACCTACAAGCTTGACGATGTGCACTGAGCTTGCATCAACACAGACCATATAACTCGGTGGCCTCGCCAAGCCATCCTACGGCGGGCCGAGAGTACCAACCAGTTTAGCAGACCCTCCGCGCGTACCGCACGCTCACGCTCTAGAATCCGCCGCCGCCATCTTCCGTCATCTCATCGTTAGGAGGGATCAACACATTGACCTTGCCAGGCCCAACTGCCGTCAACGCCACCATGACGCCAGATAGCGCCACCACCATGCGCGTCCATCCACACGCGTCCATCGCCGAGACTCCGTTGCGCCACACCGCCGAGACCCGTCATTGTCGACGCGGTAGATGCAAGACCGCACTACCTCTTGTCCCCTCCAGCCAGCACCTGCTCCAATATGATGCCTCTAAGAGGGAAAACGACACCAAAGGTGCCAACATCATCTGATCTGGGACACCTAGATCTAGGGTTTCCCCCAGAGCAGCCCAAGCGACGTGACACAGACTGCAACCGATGGTGCCTCGACAAGGAAACAACGTCAAAGATGCCTCCATTGTCCGCCATGACCGAAGTCGGCTTGATTTTCAGAGGCATTCGCTCCACCACGACTCCACATGTGATTGGATCCGTGCAGAGCCGTGCCATGAAGATGCACGCAACCGCCGGAACGCAAGTAGAGGAGATCCAACCGCCCCTCACCGAGCCGTCCACACGTCGCCGGCTGGCCAAGGGCCACACCGCAACGGATCTGAACGGGGATTAGATCCCCGGCCGCCGCCACCAACCATTTGTAAGAGTATGCCGGAGACCGATCCCCACAGACCCTCCGGCCATGGAGGCGACTGCCGCCGCCACCCAGCCACCACCCAGCCAGAGAGAGAGAGAGAGAGAGAGAGAGAGAGAGAGAGAGAGAGAGAGAGAGAGAGAGAGAGAAGAGGGTGGTGGCGGTTGGCTAGGGTCGCAGGAAGAGGACGGTCACGGGAGGAGGAGTGGCGGCAGCCGCCTAGGGTTGCGGGACAGTCAAGAGGGAATAAGGTAAAATGAAAAATCTTTACTAATATATTCAAACAATGTTCCAGAAAAATTGAACATATAGAACAATGATATTTGAACATACATCACAATGACATAGCAATTGTACACAATTCTTTTTGTAACTATTAGCACAACGACATTATAACATAGCAATTGCTACATGCTTTTGTTTGAAATCATCATCTCAATGGCATTATCACATAGCAAGTGCAACACAATCTTTATATTTAACTCTTAGCATGGTAACAATTTAACACATATACAAATATAGCAATTTGCAACATAAACATATATAGGCATTGTTATACGATGAATAGCATAATTTATATTGCAAACAATATATTCACAATCATACGAAAACACTTGTTTAGACATGAACACAAACGATACGAGTGTACCACAGCTCATCGTGGTGGTTGTTGGAACTGTAGGGTAACGCAACAGAACACAAAAATTTATGTACTAAGTACATGCCCAGGACCACTATGAAGATGCATACAAGGTTTGGTCTGACCATATTACCAACTCAAGGCAGCAACAGAAGAAGAGTTGGTGAAAATCATCTGTGCAGCTTTCCGCATCTAGGATGTTACAACCTTCCAACTGCGAGAATTTTCTCCCTCGAACAAAGATCGAAAGTACGATCTCTCCATCGGGTTGCACGCATACAGTGTCACCGATCCAGTAGCGCTTTGCCGCCTAGAACTAATCTCCACCGGATACTAGGCAACCTTGCGGCACAACAAAACTATTTCGTGGATTAGTTTGAGAGAGAAAGCAGATCATTGCATGCTATTGTTTGAGAGCTCAAGTCCTCAACTTGTGTGTGAATTGTGCTTTCCCTCCTCCTCCATTTATAGATGGAGAGGGGAGGGGTGGGGTGGGGTGTAAGGAGGCACCCAAAGCCCCCCCCCCCACCACCAAAAATGTCCCACAAAAAGGAGAGGGGTTGTCCCCAAAGGACGCACCACATGGAGGAGGCTGCCCCAAAGGAGCCCCCTTCCCAACACTTTCCACAAAAAGGGGAGCTGCCCCCCAAAGGGGGCGCGCCTCCAACACATCCCACCAAAGGAGGAGGGTGGTCCCCCAATGAGGGAACGCTTTCCCAACACTTGCTGCTTTGTATGTGCTGCCCCTTGGCGCCTCCCGAAAAATTTCGGGAGGTCCAGGAACCTTTTTGGAACCCTCCGAAAAATTCTGGACGCACTCCAAAACTTTTCCGGCTTGATGGTTTTTGTGGTTTTCTCTGAAATTTTTCCGGTTACTCTGAAACACTTACGGTTTTCTCTTCGAAACATTTTCGACGCCTCTAAAACTTTTATGGTGACTATCTCTCAAGCTCCTTACCACCTCGTACTCAGCAGATCAATGACCCTTAAGCGTGTGACCCTGTAGGTTCGGTGAAGTATGGACATGACCGAAACTCCTTTCGATAAATGATCAATAGCGGATCTGTGGACATCCATATTGACCCCTATACCCATGCGAATGATATTCAAGTGAACCGGTAGATATCGTGTGCTAATTCCTTTCATTTCATGTTATGTTACAAAAATCCAAAGTGAGATTTATCGGCATCCTCGTGAATCAACAACTTGTTCAGCATGCTAGTTTCCTCGTTGCTAGTTTTGTTCTCTTTTCTCGTTCTCATGTTCCAACATCCCTATGATCAAATCACACTATGTCTGTCCAGATGCTGATGGATACTGTGACACCAAGAGGGCCCAAAGAATATTTCTCCTTCGCCGGAGGAGCAAATCTTAGTCTTGAGCTATCTAGTCTCTTGTCATACGTTTCCAATGAAACCGTAAGCCGCCCTTATGATCATCCTATTATGGTTGATGTTAGACAAACCCCAAAGTGCATAATCTCATACGAAGGAACTTGATACTCTCATGGTCGAAGGAATTATGCAAACGTTAACTTTCTTTGTGTTAATGATCTCATAGTATAACAATCAATTGGGTCTATTCAACACAAGTGTTCTTCCAGCATTGTGTTCTGAAAGTTGGCGGCATTGTCATGCCCATGACCAGGAAAATAGAACCACCATGCAACACTTGATCTTGAGCTAGTCTTAGAGGCGAGACTAGGAATCTATTTTACCGTTTATTATTCTACACGTGCACATGAGTTTCCCTCTGAGCTTTGTGGTTATTGCAAACTCGAGAACCATTGTAGCTATAGCATAGAGCATAAATATTAATTACAAACATGAAAATAAACAATAACATTTATTTTTCCTCTAGGGCATATTTCCAACAGGCTCCCACTTGCACTAGAGTCAATAAACTAGCCAATGCTAAAGCATTTTAGACCTATGGCAGACCGATGTAAAATATGTTTCTCTTGTGGTATAAACTTCGTCCAATGGATCTGACAAGTTCAGGTATGTGTGTATCTTTATATATCCTCACGTTTTCATGCTTTCACAAAATTCATAATTTTGCGGGGTCCTGGCTTTGTATATATTTGAATCACTAGTAGGACCAATGATTCCTCAGACTAAGTTGTGGAGCCACTATCCATGGTAGTGTTCTATTGGCCTAAGCCTTCTTGAAAACATACTAAGTTCATAAATGAACTATATGACCCAACACCCTACTTAGTCACTTATGAAGCAATAACATACTTCACCTTTTGTTATAGAATCTGCCACAGTAACCTGTATGGAAGGATTCTAACTTACTGTGCCACCATTTCGTGTATTACACAAAAAACCTTAATTGAAATCAAAAATCGCTTGGAGCACTAATGAATACTATATCAATGTAACTAATTACAACTAGCCTGCATCGATGTAATTACTTACAGCGATCTCTTCATTATCTCCATTTGCAAGAAATATATCTTCATTCTCGATGTTATCTACAGGGTTGTTGTGGATTACTAACAGGGTGAGATAGTTATCTTCATAACCATGTTTTACTTTTTTTTAGAGAAAAATGATGTTTTACTTTAGTAAGTCTATTTGACTAGTATTCAAGTAGAGGTCACAAAAATCTATAGTGTTTCATCCAATAGGAAGAGAGACATGAAGTTCATAGGAATACGTCAAGAAATCTACCATACTTAAAAAAAACCTAACATTCCATCATTTGTCTTATGTTTCATCCACGTCATTCGTTAGCCTTCTCCATTGGGTTTTCCCCTTAACTCACCCCAACTCCTTTCGTTTCTGAGTTGCAGCAATTGACAGGGTTAAGATGACTAAACCTTTAGCAAGTCGGTCCAAAATGCTAAAATTTACTTTGTTTCTCTGAAATACAAAGCCCATGTAAGGATTTAGGTAGATCAATAACATTTGTTTTCTCTGAAATATGAATATATAGCATGCTCCAAATCAAGACCCATCCAATGCATAAGGTATGAATAGATAGCATGGAACTATTGTTTGAGTTAATCTCAAAACATGCTTATCTACTTTTCATCAAGCTAATATTATTTATTGAGACTTTTAGCTGTGATCTACAAATTGCCAACACATATATTGGTAATAGTCTTTGTAACACCCCTGTGTAATAAGCACTGTGATCATTTGTTAATTATGCCAAGTCATCTTCACTTGCAATGCTTGAACATAATGTTTAAACATTTCCATTCAAATTTCTCTCTGAAAATCAATTCAAATTCAAGTGCAAAATAAAGTGGTTCAAAAATTGCTGGAAAAATGTTCACCTCCTAGCAAATATTCCAAAACAATTTGTTGTTAAGGAAACAACATCACCATCAAGTCAAAGTGGGCCAAAGCATTTAAAACAGTGCCAAAAGAAGCATTTTAAATGCCTTTCCATTTTTGAAAAATTCAAATGGATTTAAAACCTGCCCAAACTTTTTGTGGCACAACAGAATACTCCACTGTATTTTTGTGACCAAGTTTCACATTTTTACAAAATCATTTGGTGGCTCAAAATAATGCAAAACTATCTCTAAAAAAAAAACAGAAAAATGAAACGAGAAAAGGAAAATGCCACTGTGGACTGGGCCTAAGTGCACAGTGCACTCAGCCCAGCCCACCAGGCCCGCCTTCTCCCTCCTTCCCTCTCTCTCCGTCGCGCTGTCGCCACGCCCGTGGCCGCGCCAGAGCGCTCCGGTCGTTCGTCGACACGACGACGCCACCGACGCGGAGGGGATAAGGGCGAGCCCTATCCCTTCCCTCTGGACGCCTCACCACTCTCCCCTCACCTCTCCCGCTCCACCGAACGCGCCTGTCGCCGCTCGCCGTCGCCGCCGCGGCCACCGACCTCGCCTCGCCTCGCCAACCTGTCCAGCAGCTCCGCCGTCGTCGACTGCCTCGTCCCCGTCCATGAGCGCTAGCCGGGGAGCACCGCAAGCCGCGAATCGAGCCGCCCCTCTCGCCTCGATCGCAGGCGATCTCCGTCGTCTCCGGCGAGCTCTGCTGCTCCTAAACCACCAAGGGTCTTTCGTGACCGCTCGGTGAGCTCCACACCTTCCTTCCCCTCCTCTCCGCGCTGCCAGTCGCCGCCCGTAGCCGCCGCGCCATGGTTGCCCGAACGGAGCTCCGCCGCCGTTGGCCTTGCCATCGCTGTGGCCACTGTCGAGCTCGTCTGAGCTCGCAGTCATGCTCACCGTAGCCGTAGGATTCGAACGCAGCCACGCGCACTTCTTCCCGTGCCCTCTAGCACCTAGCCCGATGAGCGCCCGAACGCGCCGCCGCCTGCGCTCATCGCCGGCGTGCCTCCGATGACCAAATGGTCACGGGCCAGCCACCATTGCACTCGCCACCTCGCGTACGTCTCGCCTGGCCTTTTAGTTCGCTTGCTAGCGCTTTGTATCGCCGTTCCCTCTCGCGCCTGATTCTGGCCATCCGCCGCGGTCGTCGCCGCCGTTGCCACCGGCCACCTCCGGCCACGCAACCGCCACCGTTCGACGCGGCTTGCTCCGCTCGTTCGAACGCGCTATCGCGCGCGCCAAATGATCGCCCGTAGACGAATTCTGACGCACGCCCGAGCCCTCCACCGCGTTTCGACGTTGCCGGCGGCGAAACGCCGGCCACTGCCAGCGTGGCTAACCTGGGGCCACCCCCAGGGTCGCTGCCAGCGGGCCCCACGGGCCCCGTTGACTGGGTTGACCCAGTCAACGTGCTGACTGGGCAGCCCAATGTCACTGACATGCGGGCCCCACCGCATATTTAAGTTAATTAAAATGTTTTTATAAATTGAAATAATTAGTTAAATTGTTTAGTCACTGACATGTGGGGCCCTACTACTAATTAACCTCTGGATTAGTTTTAATTTACTCTGTTAAGTCTCTGTCTATGATAGGTGGGACCCACTGGTCAGGTTTGACTGGTCAGCGGGTCTGTTGACCACTGACATCATCTTGACGTCATGCTGACATCATATTCCTTTTCTGGAAATTCCTGTTAATTCAAATAATTTCAGAAAATGTTTAAATCTTTAGAAATTCGTAGAAATTTAAACCGTAGCTCGGATCGAAAAACTTTATACATGAAAGTTGCTCAGAACGACGAGACGAATCAAACCGTGCCATCTGTTTCCATGTCGGGACCCTCTACGGAGGTGAACCCGCAACTTTTAGCCTGTTTCCGGTAGATAAATAGTGCATACATACCGGTTAATAAATCCAACTTTAATCCTAAAATAACTAATATAATTTAGACATGTCTTTAGGCAACACTGCACTGCACGTTAGCACAGCATGCTCTGTGTTGCATATGTTTGCTGTGTATTTATTTGTTTCCTCCCCATCTTCTCTCTCGGTAGACCCCGGTACTGACGCAGTTCCCGAGACCGACGCAGCTCAGGAGCCCGACGACACCGTTGACGACCTTGCCTTTGCCGCCGAGCAACCAGGCAAGCACCCCCCCTTGAGCATGCCTATATCGCCTATTCTCTTCTTTCTTGTGCTTGCATTAGAATTGCTGCTGCTACTGCTTTACCTATTCTGATGCATAGCCTGATTTTGTAACCTGCTTATGATAACTACCTGCTTATCCTAAACTGCTTAGTATAGGCTGGTTAGTGAACCCCAGTGACCCCACTTTGTCCTAGATGCCCCGCTGGATCATCGGAAGACTCGACGACCAGGCCCCAGCACCGCACATCACCCCCCTTAGTTGTACTACACTACAACGTTACCATCGAGTGCCGAGGGTGATACCTCGTTTAGCACTTCTGATGTTAACTCTGTAGAGTAGCTATTCGGTCATGGTCATCGAGGGTGATTCCTCCTACACCACTTCCGATAACGACGCCGTCGTGCAACACCTCAAGTGTGAACCTCGAGGGTGATTCCTCCTAAGTTCACCTTGACAGATACATCGAGTAGGAATCCAACGAGGGTGATACCTCGGATTCCCTGATGTTATGGACACATGGATCGACCCTGAGGGGTACCCGAGCGAGCTTAACATGTGAGTGATGTGGAGACGGGTTGACCTGGAGGGCGCCCGTGAGATAAAATACGAGGCGTGGCCGGGCATTCTTAGCCCTTGCCGTAAGTCCTCGAGACGGGGCGACGGGGTCACATCGATCATGAGTCTCTGCTCGTTACCGTAAACCCCCAATACACTAACGATTTGGATATTTGATCCGAGTAGGCCTCTGGCCCGATAGCACTAACCATCACGTGGGATAAGTTATGGGCACTCTGCGTCGTATGCATCAGCCGAAGCTTAATGGACGTCAGCGACTGAGCGGCACACGCTGGGTTGGACTGGAAACGCAATCGCGCTTGTATTAAGGGGTTGCTAGGTCTGCTCACCGGCGGTGCACGTAACATGCAGGAGTTCCCGGGGCGATGGCCCTAGACCCCTGGGGGCATAGGTTTAGTCCGGCATGCTGACCTCTCTGTTAAGCTTAGGTCGGGTTGCGGCATATCATTTGGCCGAGGCCGGGCATGACCCAGGAAAGTGTGTCCGGCCGAAGTTAATCGAGCGTGGTGGGCAAGTTGGTGCACCCCTGCAGGGAAGAACTAATCTATGCATAGCCGGATCCTCGGTAATGGATGCTCGGAGTTGTATCCCGATCGATACAACTAGAACTGGATAGAAATGGATACTAGGGCTCTGGGATTGCTTTCTCGCAGGGAGTCGAGAAAGGATCTCTGGCCGAGGTTGATACTTAATTCTGCTACTACTTTATACTGTACTATTCTACACTCTTCTAATGCTGCAAGACCGCGGAAGATGCTAGTCTTCGATAGGACTAGGACTTCTCTCTATTCTGGCATTTCTACAGCCCAGTCCACATATACAGCCTTTCTTTGATAATGTTGCATATGTAGTGTAGATCCTTGCTTGCTGAGTACTTCAGATGAGTACTCACGGTTGCTTTGCTCCCTCTTTTTCCCCATATCCGTTTGATGCAACCAGATGACGGAGCCCCTGAGACAGCTGCCCCCGCCGACGACTACTACTACCACCCCGAGGGTGGTTACTACTACGAGCTTGCCGATGACCAGGAGTAGGATCGGAGGGTCCTAGGCAGGAGGCCTGCGCCTTTTCGATTGTAGTGTTTTTCTTTTGCCCCGCTTTCTTAAAGGCTTATCTGTTTTATCTTTTATATCTGTACTCAGATATCTGATGCTTCCGCTGACGCTTGTATGCGAGCTTATGTATTCGAGCCCTCGAGGCCCCTGGCTTGTAATATAAAGCTTGTATGACTTTATTTATGTTTTAGAGTTGTGTTGTGATATCTTCAAGTGAGTCCTTAGGCTGGATCGTGTGCATTTGCGTGTATGGTTAGTGCACGATTAAGCCGGGGCATCACAGGTTGGTATCAGAGCCGACTGCCTGTAGGAATCCCCCTTTCCAACTCCTTGGCCGAAGTTGAGTCTAGTCATCCAAAACTGTTTTACTAACTTGGCTGTGTGGCTTACGGCCCCATGTCGCCAACTGGGTGGTATTACGATCTTTTATTCCTCTTCCTTACTCTGGGACTCGGATCTCTCTTCCTTTCGGGTTAAAATTTTACTAACCCCAACATTAGGTTCTCGTGATCACATCCACCCGGAGTTCTAAAATTACCCCCCCTTTCTTCAAGATTGTGGGCCAGGTTCTGCTTATAGGATCCTTTTATCGAGGACACCCTGTGTTGTCACTTGCACATTCCTCGCTCCAGCAGTTTTCTCCGACATTGATGTAGCCTTTGCTATGTCTCGTTGTGTACTTCCTTACCGCGTGCCTGCGCGCCGCCTATCATGCCTAGCCTTTAAATTTGCGCCGTTATGCTGTCCGCATGTACCCAACTCTGTGTATGGATCTGTACGTCTTAATTGACTACTGTTAAGTATTATTACACTGCTTAATTATTGTCGTGTTACATCATGCTTGTCGCTAAACCCTTGCAATTGCTCTTACTAAACTACCCCTGTTGAAACTTAACAGGATGGTTAGACCAGGTGGTCGTGGTCGTGCCCTTGAACAGCCACCACCGCCAGATTATATGGCAGCTATGATGCAACAATTCGAGCTCAACCGTCAGTTCATGACTGGGATTATGGCTCAGTTCCCACATCAGAACAACCAGGACCAGAATCCTGCTTCAATAACTTTGTTGGAATTTGTGCGTCTTAACCCCACTCAGTTCCGCAACTCTGATAAACCACTGGATGCTGATGACTGGATTCGCGACATCACTCACGATATGGAGTCTGCAAATGTCTCCCCTGCCAACTTTGTCACCTTCGTGTCCTTTTTCTTAAAGGGTCCCGCTGCTCAATGGTGGGACACACACAAGCGTACACTGCCTGCTGGAACAGCCGTTACTTGGCCTGAGTTCCAGGCTGCTTTTCATGCCCGATATATTCCTCAGGGAATCATGGACCGGATGAAAACCCAGTTCCGCAACCTCACTCAGGGCAACAAGACTGTCGAAGCCTATCAGCGGGAATTCCTTGACCTATCCCGCTATGCTGAAGAAGACATCGCCACCGATGCTCGTAGACAAGAGAAGTCCCGTAGTGGCCTCCACCCAGGCATCGAGCTTGCACTTGCTGCTCAAGACTTCACGGACTTTGCTACCCTTGTGAACAAGGCTATTCTGGTTGAGACTGCTCAGATCAAGCACAAGGAGTCACAGAAGCGCTTTCGTGATGTTGGCTCATCTTCGGGCTCGTCTTCACAGAAGCGCCGTATCTGGATTCCCCACAACATGTACCGTCCAACTGCACCTGCACCAAGGCTGTACCATGCTGCACCACGTCATCCCCCTCCACCACCAAGACAGCCTCTGCGAGCTGCACCACCTCGAGCTCCTGCAATCCATCCAGACAGTGGGCTCTGCTTCAAGTGTGGCCATCCGGGTCACCGTGCCAGAGACTGCTCACAGGGTCAGAATCAGCTGGTCCTTCCTTCTGCTGACCGTGGTAATGGCCGTGGAATTATTCAGCAGCGCAACAACAATGTCAGGCCTTCTCATGGTCGTGGACAGTACTACCACGTCAACATGTCTGAAGCTCAGGATCAACCAGAAACTGTGATGGGTACACTCTTTGTTAATTCAGTACCAGCATCTATTTTATTTAATTCAGGAGCATCGCATTCATTCATGTCAGATCATTTCGCATTCATGCATGAAGTTAAGTGTGAAACACTACCCCGTAAATTAAGGGTGAACACTCCCGTGGGTCATTGCCACACTTCCTTGTTCAGTCCCGATGTCGTAGTTAATATTGAAGGGTTGGAGTTCCGAGCATCTCCCATTATTCTGAACTCTTCTAAAATTGATCTTATTCTGGGAATGGATTGGTTGAAGGCTCATTACGCCTCAATCAATTGTGCCACCAAAGTTGTTCATCTTCAGCACCCATCAGATGAGCTAGTACATTATCGTGCTAGTATCACCCAAAATGCTGAGGCTCAAATTTATGCCTTGAATGCGTTGAATGCTTCTCCGCTTGAGGGGATGGAAAACATCCCAGTCGTCTGTGACTTTCAAGACGTCTTTCCGGAAGAACTTCCAGGAATACCCCCTGTTAGAGCTATCGAGTTTATCATCGGCTTGAAGCCAGGCACAACTCCTATTGCGAAGCGTCCTTATAAGCTGCCCCCGCACCACCTTCTCGAGCTTAAGGAGGAAATCGACAAATTCCTCTGCAAAGGCTTTATCCGTCCAAGTTCCTCTGCCTGGGGAGCACCGTCTCTCTTTGTCAAGAAGAAAGATGGTATGAATAGGTTGGTCCAAGATTACCGTCCTATCAACCAGGCAACCATTCAAAATAAATATCCGCTTCCTCGGATCAATGATCTGTATGATCAGCTTGCTGGATCATCAGTGTTCTCTAAACTCGACTTGAGGTTGGGTTATCACCAGATCCGTGTCCGCGAAGAGGATATTCCCAAGACTGCATTTGTTACTCACTATGGCTCTTATGAGTACACTGTCATGTCATTTGGCTTAACAAATGCTCCAACTACGTTCTCCCGCCTGATGAATTACATCTTCATGGATTACCTCAACAAGTTCATCGTGGTATATCTAGATGATATTCTGGTATATTCGAAGAATAAGGAAGAACACACTGAACACCTTCGTCTTCTTCTGGAAAGGCTTCGTGAACACCAGTTGTATGCCAAATACTCCAAATGTGAATTCTGGCTTTCTGAAGTAACCTACCTTGGACATGTGATTTCCATGGATGGAATTGCTGTTAACCCGGAACGAGTTCAGGCTATTCTTGACTGGACTCCTCCGAAGAATGTCAAGCAAGTGAGAAGTTTTCTCGGCCTCGCAAGCTATTACCGTCGATTTGTCGAGAACTTTTCCAAGATTGCTAAGCCTCTGACTAACCTGCTTCACAAAGGCATTAAGTTTGAGATGACAGACAAATGTCAGGAAAGTTTCCAGACTCTCAAAGACAAGCTAACTTCTGCTCCAGTGCTTGCTCCTCCGGATTCCCGCAAGGACTTTGTGATTTATTGCGATGCCTCTCGTCAAGGATTAGGTTGTGTCCTAATGCAAGAACGAAGAGTAATTGCGTATGCTTCACGTCAATTGCGTCCACATGAAGAAAACTATCCAGTGCATGATCTTGAACTTGCTGCAGTGATTTATGCATTGAAGCAGTGGCAACACTACCTTCTTGGTAATCGTTGTGAGATATATACTGATCATTAGAGCTTGAAGTATTTGTTTACTTAGCCGGATCTTAATCTCCGCCAACAGCGATGGTTGGAAACAATTATGAACTATGACTGTGGTATTTCATATACCCCTGGCAAGGCTAATGTCATGGCTGATGCCTTAAGCCGCACGTCCTATTGTAACAACCTCATGGTTAATCAAGCTCAACCTCATCTTTATGAAGAATTGCACAAGATGAATCTGCGTATTGTTCCACAGGGTTCTCTTAGTAACCTTGTGATATAGCCAGATCTTGAGAAAGCTGTTAAGGATGCGCAAGCTAAAGATGCTGAAGTTGATCTGATGAAGAAAGATCTTCACCTGGAAAAGTACAGGGATTTCTCGCTGTCTGAAGATGGAACCTTGTATTTTAGAGACCGCATTGTGGTACCTCGCTTCGAGCTTATGACTGACAAGGTCATGAAGGAGGCACATGATACACCGCTGTCTATCCATCCGGGTAGCACCAAGATGTATCATGATCTCCGTCAAAGGTACTGGTGGTCTAAAATGAAGCAGGATATTGCTCGCTATGTTGCTGAATGTGACATTTGCCGTCGCGTTAAAGCAGAACATCAGAAGCCTGCTGGAATTCTACAACCACTTCCTATTCCTTTGTGGAAATGGGATAAAGTGCAAATGGATTTCATTACTGGCCTTCCCAAGTCACAGAAGGGTCACGATGCTATTCTTGTTGTCGTCGACCAACTCTCTAAGGTTGCACACTTTCTGCCTGTCAAGGAGACTATCACTGCTAGTCAGTTAGCAGAGTTATATATCTCCAGAATTGTATCGCTCCACGGTATTCCGAAGGAGATCAGTTTGGACCGTGGCGGTCTTTTCACCTTAAAGTTTTGGGAAAGTTTCCAAGAAGCTATGGGAACCCATATTACCTGGAGTTCAGCTTATCACCCCCAATCCCAAGGCCAAGTCGAGCGAGTCAATCAGGTTCTCGAAGACATGCTTCGGGCTTGTGTTATATCGTTCGGTAAGAAATGGGAGGAATCTCCCCCGTATGCCGAGTTCTCTTATAACAATAGCTATCAAGCCAGCTTGAAAATGGCCCCCTTTGAAGTACTTTATGGACGAAAGTGTCGAACCCCTTTGAATTGGTCAGAAACTAGGGAACGACCACTTGTGGGTCCAGACATTATCCAACACGCCGAAGAATAAGTTTGTATCGTTTGAGAAAATCTGAAGGCGGCTCAGGACCGTTAGAAGAGCAATTATGATCGCAAGCGATGGGGCTTAACCTATCAACCTGGTGATCAAGTCTATCTTCATGTCACTCCTATGAAGGGCACTCACCGCTTCGGGATTAAGGGCAAGTTAGCTCAACGCTACATTGGTCCTTTCCGCGTTGTTGCAAGACTTGGTCAGGTGGCATATAAACTGGAATTGCCACCGCAATTCTCTCATATCCACGACGTCTTCCATGTGTCGCAACTTCGTCGTTGCTTCAAGGAGTGCCACACCGAGCAGTGGATCACGAGATGCTCGAATTGCAAGATGACCTATCCTATAAGGAGCATCCGATCCGCATCCTCGATGAATCAGAGCGCCGAACTCGTCAGAAGACAACCAAGTTCCTCAAAGTGCAGTGGTATAATCATACTGAAGATGAAGCCACTTGGGAACACGAGGGTCATCTTCGGGAAGAATACCCTGACCTCTTTCCTTCTACCTCCTGAATTCTCGGGACGAGAATTTCTTTTAGAGGAGGAGAATTATAACACCCCTGTGTAATAAGCACTATGATCATCTATTAATTATGCCAAGTCATCTTCACTTGCAATGCTTGAACTTAATGTTTAAACATTTCCATTCAAATTTCTCTCTGAAAATCAATTCAAATTCAAGTGCAAAATAAAGTGGTTCAAAAATTGCTGGAAAAATGTTCACCTCCTAGCAAATATTCCAAAACAATTTTTTGTTAAGGAAAACAACATCACCATCAAGTCAAAGTGGGCCAAAGCATTTAAAACAGTGCCAAAAGAAGCATTTTAAATGCCTTTCCATTTTTGAAAAATTCAAATGGATTCAAAACCTGCCCAAACTTTTTGTGGCACAACAGAATACTCCACTGTATTTTTGTGACCAAGTTTCACATTTTTACAAAATCACTTGGTGGCTCAAAATAATGCAAAACTATCTCTGAAAAAAGAAAAACAGAAAAATTAAACAAGAAAAGGAAAATGCCACTATGGACTGGGCCTAAGTGCATAGTGCACTCAGCCCAGCCCACTAGGCCCACCTTCTCCCTCCTTCCCTCTCTCTCCGTCGCGCTGTCGCCACGCCCGTGGCCGCGCCGGAGCGCTCCGGTCGTTCGTCGACACGACGACGCCACCGACGCGGAGGGGATAAGGGCGAGCCCTATCCCTTCCCCCTGGACGCCTCACCACTCTTCCCTCACCTCTCTCGCCTCTCCCTCGAGCTCTCTCCCGCTCCACCGAACGCGCCCGTCGCCGCTCGCCGTCGCAGCTCGCCGTCGCAGCCGCGGCCACCGACCTCGCCTCGCCAACCTGTCCAGCAGCTCCGCCGTCGTCAACTGCCTCGTCCCCTCCATGAGCGCTAGCCGGGGAGCACCGCAGGCCGCGGATCGAGCCGCCCCTCTCGCCTCGGCCGCCGGCGATCTCCGTCGTCTTCGGCGAGCTCTGCTGCTCCTAAACAACCAAGGGTCTTTCGTGACCGCTCGGTGAGCTCCACACCTTCCTTCCCCACCTCTCTGCGCTGCCGGTCATCGCCCGTAGCCGCCGCGCCATGGTTGCCCGAACGGAGCTCCGCCGCCGTTGGCCTTGCCATCGCTGTGGCTGCTGTCAAGCTCGTATGATCTCGCAGTCATGCTCACCATAGCCGTAGGATTCGAACGCAGCCACGCGCACTTCTTCCCGTGCCCTCTAGCACCTAGCCCGATGAGCGCCCGAACACGCCACCGCCTGCGCTAGTCGCCGGTGTGCCTCCGGTGACCAAATGGTCATGGGCCAGCCACCGTTGCACTCACTACCTCGCGTACGTCTCGCCTGGCCTTTTAGTTCGCTCGCTAGCGCTTTGAATCGCCGTTCCCTCTCGTGCCCGATTCCGGCCAACCACCGCGGTCGTCGCCGCCGTCGCCACCGGCCACCTCCGGCCACGCAACCGCCACCGTTTGACGCGGCTTGCTCCGCTCGTTCGAACGCGCTATCGCGCGCGCCAAATGATCGCCCGTAGACGAATTCCGACGCACGCCCGAGCCCTCCGCCGCGTTTCGACGTCGCCGGCCACTGCCAGCGTGGCTGACCTGGGCCCACCCCCAGGGTCGCTGCCAGCGGGCCCCATGGGCCCCGTTGACTGGGTTGACCCAGTCAACGTGCTGACTGGGCAGCCCAGTGTCACTGACATGTGGGCCCCACCGCATATTAAGTTAATTAAAATGTTTTTATAAATTGAAATAATTAGTTAAATTGTTTAGTCACTGACAAGTGGGGCCCTACTACTAATTAACCTCTAGATTAGTTTTAATTTACTCAGTTAAGTTGCTGTCTATGACAGGTGGGACCCACTGGTCAGGTTTGACTGGTCAGCGGGTCTGTTGACCACTGACGTCATCTTGACATCATGCTGATGTCATATTTCTTTTCTGGAAATTCCTGTTAATTCAAATAATTTCAGAAAATGTTTAAATCTTGGACTTTATAACTGTTACTTGGAAAGTCGGGTCGACCCTGAGGGGTACCCGAGCGAGCTTAAGATGTGAGTGATGTGGAGACGGGTTGACCTGGAGGGTGCCCGTGAGATAAAATACGAGGCGTGGTCGGGCATTCTTAGCCCTTGCCGCAAGTCCTCGAGACGGGGCGACGGGGTCACATTGATCGTGAGTCTCTGCTCGTTACCGCAAACCCCCAATACACTAACGATTTGGATATTTGATCTGAGTGGGCCTCTGGCCCGATAGCACTAACCATCACGTGGGATAAGTTATGGGCACTCTGCGTCGTATGCATCAGCCGAAGCTTAATGGACGTCAGCGACTGAGCGGCACACGCTGGGTTGGACTGGAAACGCAATCGCGCTTGTATTAAGGGGTTGCTAGGTCTACTCACCGGCGGTGCACGTAACGTGCAGGAGTTCCCGGGGCGATGGCCCAAGACCCCTGGGGGCATAGGTTTAGTCCGGCGTGCTGACCTCTCTGTTAAGCTTAGGTCGGGTTGCGGCGTATCATTTGGCCGAGGCCGGGCATGACCCAGAAAAGTGTGTCCGGACGAAGTTAATCGAGAGTGGTGGGTAAGTTGGTGCACCCCTGCAGGGAAGAACTAATCTATGCATAGCCGGATCCTCGGTAATGGACGCTCGGAGTTGTATCCCGATCGATACAACTAGAACTGGATAGAAATGGATACTAGGGCTCTGGGATTGCTTTCTCGCAGGGAGTCGAGAAAGGATCTCTGGCCGAGGTTGATACTTAATTCTGCTACTACTTTATACTGTACTATTCTACACTCTTCTAATGCTGCAAGACCGCTGAAGATGCTAGTCTTCGATAGGACTAGGCCTTCTCTCTATTCTGGCATTTCTGCAGCCCAGTCCACATATACAGCCTTTCTTTGATAATGTTGCATATGTAGTGTAGATCCTTGCTTGCTGAGTACTTCGGATGAGTACTCACGGTTTCTTTGCTTCCTCCTTTTCCCCATATCCGTTTGATGCAATCAGATGACGGAGCCCCTGAGCCAGCTGCCCTCGCCGACGACTACTACTACCACCCCGACGGTGGTTACTACTACGAGCTTGCCGATGACCAGGAGTAGGATCGGAGGGTCCCAGGCAGGAGGCCTGCGCCTTTTCGATCGTAGTGTTTTTCTTTTGGCCCGCCTTCTTAAAGGCTTATATGTTTTATCTTTTATATCTGTACTCAGATATCTGATGCTTCCGCTGACGCTTGTATGCGAGCTTATGTATTCGAGCCCTCGAGGCCCTTGGCTTGTAATATAAAGCTTGTATGACTTTATTTATGTTTTAGAGTTGTGTTGTGATATCTTCAAGTGAGTCCTTAGGCTTGATCGTGTGCATTTGCATGTATGGTTAGTGCACGATTAAGCCGGGGCGTCACAGTCTTTAGGTGTACACATTTGTAGATGACGAGAAAAAACAGAAAAGAAGATAGCTCACGCGAAAGGATTCGATGGCAGATGGCATCGACAGCTAGCAAAAACGCGGCAAGCGGACTCAGTGACGGAAGATTGTGTTGGCATCGGGGCACAGCAACCCCTGGACGTGATGTGACAGGCGGCGGCATAGAATCGGTGGGCGACGGGCCCAGAAACCCTAGGGCGTGGTGGGAAGGGACGGGCGGTGTCGTGCGGCCTGGACCGAGCGGAGAATGGGTGCCATAGTCGTGCAGCCTTACCGAGCGGAGAATTGGCGGGTGGTGGAGAGGAGGACGACTGCCAGGGTCAATAGGGAAAAGGCAACATGTGTGGCGCAGGGCGCTGACATAGAGGTGGATGATGGGGAACGTTGCATGGAAAACAATTTTTTTCCTATGGACACCCAAGATCTATTATATGGAGATTCTAGCAATGAGAGGGGGAGTGTCTACACACCCTTGTAGATCGAAAGTGTTAACGATCTAAAGATCATGGTTGGTGTAGTCGTACTCCCTTCACGATCCAATCTGATCCAGCGCCGAACTGATGGCACCTCCGAGATGTGCACACGTATGGCTCCGTGACGTCTCTGCTTTTTTGATCTAGCAAGGGAGCATGGAGAGGTAGATGTGATCAAGGCCAGCACGATGGCATGGTGGTGGTGGCGGCAGCGGAACACCGACAAAGATTCGCCAAGTGCTACGCGGAGGAGGAGGAGGAGGAGTAATGGGAGGGGGAGGGGGAGGCGCCAAGGGTTTAAGGGGTGCTGCCACCTATGCCTACCCACCTTTATATAGGCGGGGGGAGCTGGTGGCTTTCCCTCCAAGCCCCTAGGTTCATTGGCCAAGGGGGGAGGAAGGAAATCCCTGCTTTCCTTGCCCACTGATCGCTATCCCCCCTTTTAGGGATCTTGATCTTATCCCTTCGGGATATGATCTATTCCTTTTAGGGGGGATCTTGGTGCACCTAGACCAGGGGTGTGGGGCCTTGTCCCACTATCCACGTCCATGTGGGTCCCCCATGCAGGTGGGCCCCACTCCAGAACCTTTCCGGTACAAGACCGAAAAATCTCGAACATTTTTCGGAACCCTGAATATGACTTCCCGTATATAAACCTTTACCTCTAGACCATTCCGGGGCTCCTCTGATGTCCCATATCCCATCTGGGACTCCGACCAATATTCGTTCTTGCCATTATTAATATCCCAATACTACCCTAGCGTTACCGAACGTTAAGTGTGTGACCCTACGGGTTCTATAATCATGTAGACATGATCGAGGCACCTCTTCAATCAATAATCAATAGCGGGACCTGGATGCCCGTATTGATTCCCACATATTCAACGAATATCTTTATCGGTTTTAATCATGATGTCGAGTATTTAATTAATCCCGTATGCAATTCCCTTTATCCGGGGATATGTTACTTGCCCGAGATTCGATCATTTGTATTTTCATACCTAGTTCAATCTCGTCACCGGCAAGTCTCTTTAATCACTTTGTAATACAAGATCCCCATGACTAAACTCATTAGTCACATGCTTGCAAGCTATTCACGATGTTGTATTACCGAGAGTGCGCAGAGATATTTCTCCGTCACATGGAGCGACAAATCCTAGTCTCGATCCATGCAACCCAACAAACACTTTCCGAGATACCTGTAGAGCACCTTTATGGTCACCCAGTTACAAAGTGACGTTTGATAACCCATAAAGTATTCTTCCGGTATTCGGGAGTGGCATGATCTCATGGTCTAAGGAACATATACTTGACATGAAGAAAGCTATGGCAAATTGAACTTAGTGACACGATCAGATGCTAAGCTTATGGTTGGGTCTGTCCATCACATAATTCTCCTAATGATGCAATCCCGTTATTAAATGACAACCAATGTCCATGGTTAGGAAACCTTAACCATCTTTAATCAATGAGTTAGTCTAGTAGAGGCTTACTAGGGACACAGTGTTTGTTTATGTATCCACAAATGTATTTAAGTTTCCAGTCAATACAATTCTAGCATGGATAATAAATAGTTATCATGAACAAGGAAATATGATAAATAACATCTTTATTATTGTCTCTAGGGCATATTTCCAATAGTGGAGCAGTTGTCAGCGACTGCTACTTGTGAGATGCGTTGGGATTTCACCGAAGAGGAGAGGATGATGTAGTACAATAGAGATAAGTATTTCCCTCAGTTAAGAACCAAGGTTATCAATCCAGTAGGAGAACCAAGCAAGACCTCGTTAGTAGTACCTACACACAAAATAACAAATACTTGCACCCAACGCGAACAAGGGGTTGTCAATCCCTCGGTGGTTAATTGCAAGGATCAAATCTCATAGTGATAGATAGATGGATAAAACACAAACTAAAATAAATTAAAGAAAATTGGAGTAAAGTATTTTTGGGATTTTAATATATGATAAAAAGTAGGCTCGGGGGCCATAGTTTTCACTAGAGGCTTCTCTCTTAAAAATAGCATACGGTGGGTAAACAAATTACTGTTGGGCAATTGATAGAAAAGCGAATAATCATGACGATATACAAGGCAATGATCATGTATATAGGCATCACGTCTGAGACAAGTAGACCGACTCCTGCCTGCATCTACTACTATTACTCCACACATCGACCACTATTTATGACCCACAAGTATAGGGGATCAATCTTAGTCCTTTTGATAAGTAAGAGTGTTGAACCCAACGAGGAGCAGAAGGAAATGACAAGTGGTTTTCAGCAAGGTATTTTCTGCAGGCATTGAAATTATCGGTAACAGGTAGTTTGATAGCAAGATAATTTGTAACGAGCAAGTAATAGCAATGGTAACAAAAGTGCAGCAAGGTAGCCCAATCCTTTTTGTAGCAAAGGACATGCTGGAACTGTCTCTTATAATAAGCAAAGCATTCTCGAGGACACACGGGAATTTCATCTAGTCACTTTCATCATGTTTGTTTGATTCGGGTTCGCTACTTTGATAATTTGATATGTGGGTGGACCGGTGCTTGGGTGCTGTTCTTACTTGAACATGCCTCCCACTTATGATTAACCCCTCTTGCAAGCATCCGCAACTACGAAAGAAGAATTAAGATAAAATCTAACCATAGCATTAAACATGTGGATCCAAATCAGCCCCTTGCGGAATAGCGCATAAGCTAGGGTTTAAGCTTCTGTCACTCTAGCAACCCATGATCTAATAACTACTCCACAATTTATTCCTTAGGCCCAAAGATGGTGAAGTGTCATGTAGTCGATGTTCACATAACACCACTACGGGAATCACAACATACACATCATCAAAATATCAAACGAATACAAAATTCACATAATTACTTATGACAAGACTTCTCCCATGTCCTCAAGATCAAAAGCAACTACTCACAAATCATATTCATGCTCAAGATCAGAGGGATAATAAATAGCATAATGGATCTGAACATATAATCTTCCACCAAATAAACCAACTAGCATCAACTACAAGATGTAATTAACACTACTAGTCACCCACAGGTACCAATCTGAGGTTTTGATACAAAGATTGAACACAAGAGATGAACTAGGGTTTTGAGATGAGATGGTGCTGGTGAAGATGTTGGTGAAGATTGGTCCTCCCAAGGTGAGAGGGTTGTTGGTGATGACGATGGCTTCGATTTCTCCCTCCCAGAGGGAAATATCCCTGGCGGAATCGCTCCGTCGGAGAGCAAAAGTGCTCCTGCCCAAGTTCTGCCTCGAGACGGCGGCGCTCCGTCCCGAAAGTCCTCTCTTTATTTTTTCTAGGGAAAATGGGTTTATATACCAGAAGATGGGCACCGAAGGCTGGCCAGGGGCCCCACTGGTAGGCGCGCCCTTCTGCCTAGTGGGCACCTGGGTGGCCCCCTCTGGTATTTATTTCCTCCAATAATTTATATATTCCAAAATATGTCTCCGTAAAATTTCAGCTCATTTGGAGATGTGCAGAATAGGTATCTCTGACATAGCTTTTTCAGGTCCAGAATTCCAGCTGCCGGTAATCTCCCTCTTTGTGTAAACCTTGCATATTATGAGAGAAAAGGCATTCGAATTACTCCACAAAGTATTATATTGAATGAAAACACTATAAATGACAGTAGGAAAACATGATGCAAAATCGACGTATCAACTCCCCCAAGCTTAGACCTCACTTGTCCTCAAGCGAAAGCCGATATCGATAATCATGTCCACATGTTTAGAGAGAGAGGTATTGATAAAACAAAACACAGACATAGTAGCATCATGATCATTATTATAACAACAATAAACTTTATCATAAAACTTCTCATGACCAAGTAACAATTCATCACAATATCAAAGTATAAGGAATAAACTTTCTTGAAAACTAACAAACTATGTTCTCAGTCAATAATGCAATTGCAATTCATCATATTTTCACGAAGGGTCTCGTGTCGGAGCTTTTTTGGCAAGTACACATACTCACCCATCATTTAGTCTTCTATGATTGCTAACACTCACACCATATATATGGAGCAAAAGGTTTCAGCCAGACACATAGAAAGATAGGGGCTTATAATTTTGCCTCCCAACTTATTCACCTCAAGGGTGATGTCAACAATAATAACTCATGATCACTCATATCCAACTGGATATATGTGCCTAGATCTTTCCCCACCACATGATGCTTGCAAAAGAGAAAAGTAAAAGGAATAGAGGAGAATACTATTGACTCTTGCATAAAAGTAAATACATAAAAGTAAAGGATAGGCCCTTCGCAGAGGGAAGCAGAGGTTGTCATGCGCTTTTTATTGTTGGATGCACACGCTCTTAGTGCAAAAGAACATCATGTTATATTGCCCCTTGTGATAGCAACCTTTATTATGCAGTTCGTCGCTTTTATTACTTTGCCATCACAAGTTCGTACAACGCTTATTTTCCCTTACACTAAAAGATCATACATATTTAGAAGAAATTTTATTGCCTTATGCACCGATGACAACTTACTTGAAGGATCTTATTCAATCCATAGGTAGGTATAGTGGACTGTCATAACTTGAAATTGGGTTAAAGGGTTTTGGATGCACAAGTAGTATCTCTACTTGGTGCGGATTTTTGGCTAGCAAAGATATTGGGCAAGCACCACATGTTGGAGAATCTGTGACAATATAACTTCGTGTGAATATGAACAAACAGAAATCATTACATTGTCTTCCTTGTCCAAGGTCAACGATTTGACATAAAATACTTAATAGGGGCTCACAATCATAAAAGATATCCAAGATAGTATATTTGCATGTGAATCTTCTCTTCCCTTATTAATTTCTTTCATGAATTGCATCATTGACCAATGCTATATTTGTCAACTTTCAATAGATTTTACTACTTATACTCTTTCTTATGTAATGTCATTACCTTCCATGAGATTAGCATATGATCTTTTTCATTACTTTCTTTATTTTGATTGAAACATAAAAGTAAAGAAGCAAAAACTCAAACTAAACTTTATTATATAACTCTCACTCGATTACATACATAGATAGATCAAGAAACTAACACTCGAAAATAGATCACACTAAACTTTTATTCTACTAAATCACGAAATAACTAAGGATCGAACTAAGATAGGTAAAGGTAATAAAAGTGATGGTGATACGATACCGAGGCACCTCCCCCAAGCTTGGCACAAGCCAAGGGGAGTGCCCATACCCGTGTACTCAAATCTCCTTCTTTGGTGATGGTGGTGGTGATGAGGTGGTCTTCTTCTCCAACCTATGTTTGAGGATGGAATTTTCCTCCCTCAAATCATCCTTTTCTTGCTCAAGCTTCAATACCCTTTTACATAATGCCTCCTTGCTTTCCTACAGAAAACGGGATGGGATAAATTGGATCTTAGGTGTGTTTACCGTGTTCGGAAGGCTCGACTTCTTGAACTCCACATGAATATCCCCTGGTTGAGGTAGGGGGGCATCGTCTTTATCTGAGCTCGCGTCTTCCGTTTCCTCCAAGTCGGCATCTTGCTCTTCATCTATAGACCATAGATAGGGATATATATCCCCAAAGATCCTTGGATCTTTAACATAGTGGGAGACATAGCTCTCTCCATCTAAGTCCTGGGACGACATGATTGCATATCTAATAGGAAAACAACACGAAACAAGAACATAGGGTATTTCCGTGATGCGGTGGTCAAAACATCCAGGAGTATATATAAAGAATTTTTATCTTGCGAAACAAGTAATCCGGAGGGAAACGGAGTCGGGAAGGTTCCCGAGGGGCCCACTACCCACCAAGGCGGGCCAGGAGGGGCAGGCGCACCCTGGTGCCTAGTGGGCACCTGGGTTGCCTTCTCGGATGTTTTTTTTTATTTTTTCTAATATTCCAAAACTGACAGAAAATATTTTTACGGTATTTTTGGAGTCGGTTTACTTACCATACCATGTACCTCTTCCTTTTCAGAGTTCTGGAGTGTTCTGGAAGGTCTCTTTTATGTACTCCTCCGGTGTCATGGTTTGGATAATGTTACTTTCAACATTAATAGGCGAACCTGAAATATAGTGCTTAATTCTTTATCCATTGACCACCTTTGGATTATTGCCTTCGACATTATTGATCTTAATAGCTCTAGAGCGATAAACTTCTTCAATGATATATGGTCCTTCCCACTTGGAGAGGTGTTTTCCTGCAAAAAATCTAAAACGAGAATTGTACAATAGAACACACTCACCCACTTTGAATTCCCGCTTTTGGTTTCTTTTTTCATGCCATCTTTTAACTTTTTCATTGAACAATTTGGCATTTTCATAGGCTTGGGTTTTCCATTCATCTAATGAGCTAATATCAATTAGCCTCTTTTCACCGGCAAGTTTGAAATCATAGTTGAGTTTTTTAATTGCCCAATAAGCTTTGTGTTCTAACTCAAGAGGCAAATGACAAGCTTTTCCATAAACCATTTTATATGGAGACATACCCATAGGATTTTTATAAGCTGTTCTATAAGCCCATAAAGCATCATCTAATTTCTTAGACCAAGTCTTTCGAAACCTATTGACAGTCTTTTGCAAAATTAACTTTATTTCTCTATTGCTCAGTTCTACTTGACCACTAGATTGGGGGTGATAAGGAGATGCAATTCTATGGTTGACATCATATTTAGTAAGCAATTTACGAAAAACACCATGAATAAAATGTGACCCACCATCAGTCATTAAATATCTAGGGACCCAAACCTTGGGAAAATAACTTCTTTAAGCATTTTAATGGAGGTGTTATGATCATCACTACTAGTTGGAATAGCTTCTACCCACTTAGTGACATAATCAACAACAACCAAAATATGTGTATACCCATTAGAGGAAGGAAAATGTCCCATACAATCAAAGCCCCAAACATCAAATGGTTCGATAACAAGTGAATAATTCATAGGCATTTCCTGACGTCTACCAATATTACCAATTCTTTGGCATTCATCACAAGATAAAACAAACTTACAAGCATCCTTAAAAAGAGTAGGCCAATAAAAACCAGATTTTAATACCTTGTGTGCAGTTCTATCTCCGGCATTGTGTCCTCCATAAGCTTCGGAGTGACATTTCTGAAGGATTTGTTCCTGTTCATGCTCAGGTATACAACATCTAATAATACCATCTACTCCTTTTTTAGAAAGGTGTGGGTCATCCCAAAAGTAATGTCTTAAATCAAAGAAGAATTTTTTCTTTTGTTAGTATGTAAAACTAGGTGGTATAAATTTAGCAAAAATATAATTAGCATAGTCTGCATACCAAGGAGTATTATTAGAGGCATTTAGGACAGCTAATTATTCATCGGGGAAGCTATCGTCAATTGGTAGTGGGTCATCAAGAATATTTTCTAATCTAGACAAGTTATCATCTACGGGGTTCTCAGCTCCCTTCCTATCAGTGATATGCAAATCAAATTCTTGTAACAAAAGAACCCACCTAATGAGTCTAGGTTTAGCATCTTTCTTTTCCATAAGGTATTTAATAGCAGCATGATCGGTGTGAACAATTACTTTAGAATCAACTATGTAGGATCTGAATTTATCACAAGCAAACACAACTGCTAAAAATTCTTTCTCGGTAGTAGCATAATTTCTTTGAGCACTGTCTAGAGTCTTACTAGCATAATGGATAACATTTAATTTCTTATCAACTATTTGTCCTAGAACAGCACCAACAACATAATCACTAGCATCACACATAATTTCAAAAGGCAGGTTCCAATCAGGTGGTTGAACAATAGGTGCAGAAGTTAAGGCTTTCTTAAGTGTTTCAAAGGCTTCTACACAATCATCATAAAAAATGAATGGAATATCTTTTTGCAAGAGATTAGTAAGAGGCCTAGAAATTTTAGAGAAGTCTTTAATAAACGTTCTATGGAAGCCAGCACGACCGAGGAAACTTCTTATACCTTTAATATCTTTAGGGCACGACATTTTCTCAATTCTATCAACTTTAGCTTTATCCACCTCAATACCTCGTTTGGAAATTTTACGACCCAAGACAATACCTTCGTTCACCATAAAGTGGCACTTCTCCCAATTTAAGACAAGATTAGTTTGTTCACATCTCTGCAAAACTCGATCAAGATTGCTTAAGCAATCATCAAATGAAGTTCCGTAAAAGAAAAAATCATCCATGAAAACCTCAACAGTCGTTTCACAAAAATCAGAGAATATTGCGGTCATACATCTTTGAAAGGTAGCAGGTGCATTGCATAAACCAAAGGGCATACACCTATAAGCATAAGTTCCAAAAGGACAAGTAAAGGTGGTTTTCTCTTGATCAGGTTGTGATACAGGTATTTGAGAGAAACCAGAATATCCATCAAGAAAGCAAAAGTATGTGTGCTTAGATAATCTAAAATTTGATCAATAAAAGGCAAAGGGTAATGATCTTTTCTAGTAGCTTTGTTTAATTTTGTGAAATCAATTACCATCCTATAGCCAGTCACAATTCTTTGTGGGATAAGTTCATTTTTGTCATTAGGGACAACAGTGATACCTCCTTTCTTAGGGACACAATGAACATGACTCACCCATCTACTATCAGTTATAGGATAAATTATACCTGCTTCCAGAAGCTTTAATATTTTAGTTCTTACCACTTCCTTCATCTTAGGATTTAATCATCGTTGATGATCAAAAACTGGTTTAGCATTGGGTTCCGTATTAATCTTGTGCTGACAGAGAGTGGGACTGATGCCCTTAAGATCATCAAGAGTATATCCAATAGCAGCATGGTGCTTCCTCAGAGTTTTTAATAATCTCTTTTCTTCATGCTCTGTAAGGTTGGCACTAATAATATCATGATATATCTTCTTCTCATCAAGATAAGCATATTTCAAAGTATCAGGTAATTGTTTTAATTCAAACACAGGATCACCTTTAGGCGAAGGAGGGCTTCCTAGAGTTTCAACAGGCAAATTGTGTTTAAGAATAAGTTGTTGATCAAAGAACATCTTATCTATTTAATTTCTTTCATGCAGGTGCATATCATTTTCATGGTCAAGCAAATATTGTTCTAGCGGATCAGTAGGTGGTACGGCAATAGAAGCAAGACCAATTATTTCATCCGTACTAGGCAATTCTTTATCATGAGGTTGTCTATGAAACTTAGAGAAATTAAACTCATGAGACACATCACCAAAATTAACACTGACAGTTTCTTTATTGCAATCTATCTTAGCATTGACAGTGTTCAAGAAAGGTCTACCAAATATTATGGGACAAAAATCATCTTGTGGAGAACCAAGAACTAGAAAATCAGTAGGGTATTTTATTTTCCCATACAAGACTTCAACATCTCTAACAATCCCAAGTGGTGTGATGGTATCTCTATTAGCAAGCTTAATAGTAATGTCTTCTATTTTAGCAGGTGCAATATCATTCATAATTTCTTGGTATAAATAAAAAGATATAGCACTAACACTAGCACACAAATCACATAAACCATGATAACAATGATCTCCTATTTTAACTGAGACAACAGGCATGCTAACAACGGGCTTATTCTTATCCTTAGTATCCGGTTTGGCAATTCTAGCAGCTTCATCAGAGAAGTAAATAACATGCCCATCTAAATTATCAACCAAGAGATCTTTAACCATAGCAATACTGGGGAAGAGTACCTTATTAAGCAATGGTAAAGGAAGTAAAGCAGATAAGGTTCAGGATAGTGAGACATCCTTGTTGGTCTCCAACAAAGCTGATAAAACAGCTAAGGAAAACTATCATGAAGACAGTGAGACAACCCCAAAGTCCTGTGTTGATGTAGTGTTCGAGTTACTAGCCACTACCGCTGGCATAAGCTCTTCGAACTCACTGTCTGAATCAGTTTGGTTTCTTGAGTCTCAACTACAAGCTAAAAGGCATCAATCAGCTGTGCTGCGGTAAGAAGCCGAAGGACTGAGGAAGTCCCTGGAGAATTCATATGCATACTTTCTGGTGCAACAACAAGCGTTGGAGGATATTAGCGCCAAACAAGAGAAAGCTAATAAGCTTGCTAAGCTTATTGCCAGCATGGTGGATACCCAGGATAATGTTTCTTGAGCTCTTCTAAAGTTGTTTCGGTTATGGAGTTGTTTTGCTGCTGCGTTTATTTGCACTGGTGGCCAATTTAGACGCCCAGTGTATGTAATATGCTGCTTTGTTCCCTATATTTTCACTGGTGGCGAACTTTGATGCCCAGTGGATGTAATATGTGTAATAGCCATAATAGCATAGCGTAAGTTGCTTGCTTATTTATTTCCTTATTGTCTTGTTTATTTGTTTGGTTGTAGTCACTCCAGTTCTTTTTCCGCGGTTTTCTAGTGGCCGCAATAAAATATATTTTTAAACTAGGCCACAATAACCATGGGCAATATATGGACCGTTGTAACCATGGTCCTGCTACCTGCTGTAGTGACCATCGGCCTCCTACGGACCGTAGGGTCCATGGGCCTTCTACAGGTCGTAGGATCAATGGGACTTCTACGAGCCATATGAGCGATTGGCCAAACATGGGGCACACTATTCATGGACCAATAACTGACCGCAATATGGGTCGTAAACGGGCTAGAGTGGAAATCGTCAGTTTATGGCCCGAGCATAATGGGACGTTAATAGGCCGATATGTATAACATGCTTAATTCTATCGACAGGCATAACAGGTCATTAATAGGCCATATTTGATGACGCTATGAAAACAGCCCCACGGATTAACGGGCCACAAACGAGCCGAATGTAACCACGGGCTGAATTTGGCCCACAAGCGGAACAGGCCAGTAATGGACCGTAAGTAATCGAATGCTGGAAATGAGCCCAAGAATAAATGGGCCCTTAGAAGGCTGAAAGATAACACGGGCTAGAAACGACCCAATGGAATAATGGGCCGTTAATGGGTATAAAGCGATACACTGTTCATTATGGGTCAGTTTCACCACGGGTCGTTAATGGGCCCAGAGTTACAAAGGGCCTCATATGGGCCGAAAGACGTCATGGGCCATACATGGGCCAGAAGTTACAATGGGCTGAAATCATATTGGACGGCCCAGATGACGCTACTGGGCCTAATTTGGATAGGCCATAAAGGGTCGTGAGTTAGCGGGCTGTAAATGGGCTATATGCGAACAGGCCGTTAACAGGCTTTCTATGGGCCGACCCGCTTCCTTTTGACCAAGTCAAACAGGCTGGCCTTTTGACCTGAATGGGCCATTGTTGGGCCGAGCCACGTGTCGATGTATCATAGGCGCGTCCCGTCCAATCACTGGATGACATCTGTCCCAACGCGGAGCTGACACGTGGTTCCTCTGGCGAATGAGAATTTTACACGTGGAAAATCCCCATTGGTCTGGGCTGTTAATGGGTTATCGGATCCAAACCGGAACCCGATAGCTTAACGGCGACCCGTTACAGTGGATGCCACGTGTCGGTTACCCTTGATGAAAACACTTCCATGACGCACCATTTATCGTCATGGAAGTGGACACTTCCGTGATGATAATTTTGGTATTGTCATGGAACACTTCTATGACAGCACATGTATGACTATCTTGATTCTGTCATAAAATCATCATGGATGTACATGCATGACAGAAAACGTGACCTACTATGACAAACACGTATCATCACGGAAGTGTTTTTCTTTGTAGTGTATGACTTATGTCTCCTTTCTTTCATCTCGATCATGCGCGCGCACACACACACATCCCATGTATGTATACCTCTCACACATGCACGTTCAAAGGTCTCATATGTCTCCATACGTAGTTAATTACGCTCAACCCTCACCCCACATCGAATCTTTCTCTTCTTGTGTGCACATGACTTCCGTCTGGATGGGTCTCTTCTCTAAAACACACACTCACACTTAACTATCTCCTTCTAGCTACCCCCTCTCTCACTCCTTCCCTCTATCCCAGAAACCAATAATACTATCCCTTCGTTTAATTCCCGCCTGCATGCACCATCGATAGTAGTCTTCCTCCACACCTCCGACAGCCACCTATGACGCAACCTCTTCAGCCGCCAACCCAATGATGCTGAGGTCGACACGGCTACGCCAAAGAGGTTGTACACTTGTCGCGTCACTTATTACTCTACATTCATGTCGATCCATTAGGGCTATTTTGGTTCAAAGGAAAAAGTGAAGGAAAAACATAGCAATAGGAAATTTTCCTACGGTACTCTACCATTCAATTATTCATGCATTTGGTTGAAAGGAATGGAGCAAAACATCCACCTGGACCTACTTTTCAAAATCCTATGCATGAAAACAAGACTAAGTGCATTAGTGGCAGAATAACATTCTAACTTGACACATTTTCATATGGTTTCACTTTAATTTGGCCATGTTTCTTTGCATTCCTCTGTTCTTCCAATTCCTGTGAACCAAACACCCAAGTTGACCGAAATCCTGTGTTTACAAATGCTCTGCTTCCCACGTGCATTCCTATCCTATTCCGGTGTTTTTCCTATCCCTACATTTTTAGAATCCTGCAAGCCAAAGGAGCCCTTACATAATTACTTCAGTTACAGATAGGTGTCGAAGAAATCTTTGTGTGGTTTGTCCTGCTCCTGCCGCGACGTCGTCCACCTCACTTGAGCTGCTCCATCAACAGAAGCATCCACCCTACCAGACATCATGACTCCTAACCATCTTTCGCTGCCTCATATCTCCTTCCTTGCTGTCGGCACCCACCGCAACTGCATCACCATCATCGACTCAACAGATGAACCTGAGGAGTACATGGGTCCGCAAGAGAGGTCGCACTCTTTTGTTTCTGCTTATGTTATGCATTGCTTAATATTACCTGCTACTTTATCATCCTGTTCACCTCTTAGACTCCAAGTCAGGTCCAAATTAATGTTCAATCTTGATTTTTAAAATGCTTGTGGGGCTCATATTGAGGCAGCAATGAATAGTATCTCTGTCTATTATCTTCTTCACCTAGGGTATGTCTATGTTGTTCATATTGGGTGAAAAAATAGTATGTTCATCTTGGGTGGGAAACAAATAGTAAAGCAATCATCATCTGTCTTTTTATTAAATTAAAGCTATCATCAGCCTCCTATCATTGTTTTTGGATCTATCCACTGGTTGTTACCATCACTCTAGATTTCTACATGCTCTCCTTACATAATCTCACTATTTTTTTCGTATGCATGTCAGATATTGTATATAGTCATGCTGAACATGTAGAGAAAAAGAGAAGAGTTTTGCGCGGCAATACAATGTCATGCAGACATCGCTCCATGGTGGGTGCAATGGCAAACCCTCCCCCTCCTCCAGATTGTAATCCAGAGGAAGATATCTGTTCAGAGGTGGATTCAGATGGAGCTGACCACTCCTATTTACCCCCCGAGGTGTTTGCTCTAACTTGGCATGATGATGTTGGTCATATCATGCATATGTCGCCTTGTAGTGCTTATTTTCGACATCATATATGTCATCTGCTTAGTTTAGACATGTTCTGTAATGCCACCTGTTTAGTTTTTATATCATATATTTGAACTATGCAATCTCGTCTTTTTTAGCCAGCCATAATATATGTTTCACACACACACACCCACCCACACACACCCACACCCACAGACACACACACACACACACACACTCTAAGACTCCATTTCACACACACACATGGTCTTGGTGGAGCATTTGTTCCTACCACCCTTCGTCTAACCTTGCCCGTATGATAATCAATCACCTTAATTTACTTATATAACATGGACAAATTCCACTTTATTTTAGTAGTTAGCAAACTTCTCATAATTGTATAATGTAAATCACGAGCAGGAAGTGACATTTTTTTACACAACTACATTAATATGGCCACGTAAATCACAAGCTAAAGTGTAGTACCATTATACTTATATCCCGATGCAAAAGGTGGAGTACATGTCCGAAGAGTAGAGGCGCACACGCACACTCTGTCTCTCAGAATCTCACACACATACCAGTTATGTGACGCCCCCTAAACAGACTCGTATGTGTACAATTTGTGCACGCACGGGTACACGTGATGGAGCGCATTTGTCGGTGTACTAAAGTTTGGGCCCTTTGGTACTTGTGCACGGGCAGTCACAGCCGCACCTACTACGAGGCTTGGCGGGAGCAGTTGGAGGCAAGATACAAGACAACAAAGATGGCGTCCAAGCCAGTAACTTGGGAGCAGAAGACAAGCTGGAGCCCTAGCAAGATCCTTGCCGGGGCGGCTTGCGAGCCCCCGGCAAGATCCTTGCCGGAACGACTTACGAGGCACTAACAAGAACACCACCCTTGAGGTTGAAGAGCTCTGACACCATCGACAGCGTCAAGACCAAGACTCAGGGGCACATGCGTGGTGGCATGCAGATCTTTCATGCAGAATATACACACAAAGCAGGACTAGGGTTTTACGCTTCTCAGCGGCCCGGACCTGGGTAAAAATCCCTCATGTTGATCTCTAGATCTGCTCTTTGCGCACCCCTCTTCCTTGCCAAACCGTAGAAGGGATCCATTGGATCCCATAGGTGTCGTTTCCCCGACATCTTTGGCGCGCTAGGTAGGGGAGAGAGAAGTTGTGCAAAACTGATCTAGAGGTTAGCGCGTCAGTTTCTCGATCACCATGGCTCCCAAGAAGAAGACGATCGCAGCGATCGGTTTATCTGCGACCGATCTGCCTGTGCCAGCACGGACGGGCGATGGTGTAGACACGAATGGCGGCGGGGGTGCACATCACGAGCATCCGCGATGTTCCGGCGAGTGGAGCTAGGGGAGCGGCATCATTCGCAGCCACAACAACGACCCACGCGCCGCTGGGTCCGGGGGCGGGGCCGTGCTGCCGATGGGTGGCGCAGCAACCTCCAAGACACCCCCGCCGGCGCGTGCGCCGCGGTCTTCCCAGGCCGTGCTGCCGATGGGTGGCGCAGCAACCTCCAAGACACCCCCGCCGGCGCGTGCGCCGCGGTCTTCCCAGGCCGTTTGCGACGAGCGGCACCGTAATGATGGGGGCCCCGAGCGTTCCCACGGAAAGGGCCCTCAGCATCATTCTCGAGATGCACAGGGCCGGCATGCACGCCAAGATGCTGGTGGAAACGGCGCACGGCCGCGGAACCGTGATGGGGCTCCTTCTAACGCGGTTAGAAGTCCGAGCACCCCCCATTCTTCGCGCCTGTCGCTGCCACCTACACCAGCCGTAGCGTTGATGAGAGCAGAGCTTCTCCTGGATTTTTCTCCTGCTGCGGAGAAGCAAGACGAATGGAGAGCTGTGATCCAGAGTCTCATCGGTCTCGCCAATAGAGATGGGCCGCAGCTGGCGGAGCCTTCACGGCGGCGGTCCACTGAGCCGGCGCGTGTCGATGACGGGAAGAACGAAGGCGCCACGACCATGGTGCACTCCCCTCCACTACGACGATAGCGGTCGCCAGCTCGATGGGTTGACGCCCGCGATGACGGATCCACGGCGTCATCCGATCAGCGAGCTCGCCGCGACCAACGTCAAGTTCTTCAGGAACGGGTCAAAGAAGACGCTCGAACTACCATCGAGCGGCGGCGGGAAGCGCGCCATCAATCGGATAGGCGCGCAGGGCCCACTGTAGAAAAGCCTGCGCCGGGGGATTCTGGTGACTTACCTTATGAGGTGGGTTGTCCAGCTTTTATCCGTGAGCTGCGGCGATTCTAGTGGCCCAATACACGCACGTTCAAACCAGAGGTCCCGGAGAAATACGATGGCAAGGCTCACCCGTCCGAGTTCCTGAGCATTTACACCATCGCGATGCAAGCTGCCGGGGCTCGCAACGGCAAGGTGCTCGCCAATTACTTCCCGTTGGTGATCAAGCCCAACGTCAGGTCGTGGTTGATGCACCTACCAGTAGATTCCATCTCTTCTTGGTCGGACCTGTGCCACGAGTTTGTTGGCGCCTTTACCGGAGGCCACCAAGCTCCTGGCCAGGCAAGTGACTTACATATCATCCCCCAGAAAGATGGTGAGTGCTTACGCAAATATATACAGAGGTTCAGCCGTGTGCAGTACAACATCCCGGATGTTCATCCTGCCGCTGTTGTCAGCGCATTCCATCAGAATGTGCGCAACCGCAAGATGCACGAAGAGCTGGCGATGAACAAGATTACGGATGTTGCCGAGCTCTATGTTTTGGCCGACAGATGTGCTCGGGCTGAAGAAGGAAGGAAGTACCCCGGCGAAGATGCTGGCGCGGGAACTGACTCCGGAGATGAAGACGCCGCCGCCCCGGCAAAGAAGGGCCGACGGCGTAATAGGAAGCACAAGGGCAAAACCGTGCTTGCCGTTGAGGGATCCGGCAACCCCGGCACCGCCAAGAAGACCAAGGTTGACGACCCCGGCAAGGAGGTTGCCGGGTGCGCCGCCTGCCAGGACTTGGCGGCTGCCGACAAGCCGAAGGGCTCCGACAAGCAATACTGTAAGATGCATCACACCAAGGGCCATGACCTCCGGAACTGCCGGCAGGTTGAGCTGCTCGTCGAGAAGCAGAAGGCCGAATATAAAAGGCGAGACAAGGAGAAGGGCCAGGATGGTGCTGAAGGGTCCAACAAGAAGCGTGGTGGCCGAGGGGGCCGCCGCGGCAAAGACAAACAACAAGAAAGGCCTGCTCGAGGAGTAAGGGGTACCAAAGGGCCCAAACTTTAGTACACCGATGAAGATGACGATGACTCCTGTGAGCATGAGTTTCAAAAAGCTACGGAGGCCATGTGCGTTGATGGTGGCGCCTCGTTGCATTCTTCTCACCGCCAAATTAAACAGTGGGCGCGCGAGATTAATGCGACAGAGCCGTCGATCGATGCCCAGAAGCCACTGAAATGGTCCCGCACGCCTATCATTTTTTACGCCGAGGATCACCCTGATCGCACAACCGCGGTCGGGTGTTTGCCATTGTTGGTTTCCCCAACAATTCGCAACCTCAAGGTGACAAGAATGCTAGTTGATGGTGGGGCCGGTCTGAACTTGATCTCGCCCAATGTGATCAAAAGGTTACAAATTCCCGACGGAGATCTCGAAGAGATGGGCACGTTTCAAGGGATCAATCCGGGAAGAAGCCAACCAAAGGGTAAGATCACACTACCAGTTACGTTTGGTGGTGAGCTAAACTATAGGACAGAGAAGATCGTTTTTTATGTTGCCAAGATCCCGTTGCCGTATAACGGGATCCTTGGCTGGCCAGCATTGGCCAAGTTTATGGCAGCATCACACTATGCTTACAACACGCTGAAGATGCCCGGCCCGTTGAGCATCATCACAGTCAACTGCGACGAGAAAGACGCACTCATCTGCACCGATCAGCTCTACCGGGAGGCAGCTGTAGCACCTGCCGCCAAGGCACCTGCTCCTGCCACTGGAGCTCCCGGGGAGAAGAAGACCGGCAAGACCTCCTGCACCTACTCCGGCAAGCGCACCTCTTCGGAGTGTTGCGTTCCTGTCGAGGAAGTGCCAGAGAGCTCCACCGGCAAGAGCAAGAAATCCAAGGCTGCCCCACCAGAGACCAAGAAGGTGCCCGTCAAGGAGGATGGCATGGGCGGAGCTTTCACCATAAGCTCCACCCTCGACAGCAAATAGGAAAGCACGCTCGTCGCCTTCCTGCGGGCGAATGTCGATGCATTTGCATGGCAAGCATCTGACATCCCCGGTGTTCCCAGGGAGGTGATTGAGCACCATCTTGCCGTCTGTCCTCATGCGCGGCCCGTCAAGCAGAAGGTCAGGAAGCAGGCCTTGGAGCGGCAAGAGTTTATTATTGAAGAGATCAGGAAGTTGGAAGCAGCAGGCTTGGTTAGGGGAGTGCTCCACCCAACGTGGTTGGCCAATCCGGTTGTGGTGCGCAAGGCGAATGGGAAATGGAGGCTGTGCATTGATTATACAAATATCAACAAAGCCTGTCCAAAGGATCCTTTCCCCTTGCCGCGCATCGACCAGATCGTGGACTCCACGGCCGGGTGTGACTTGCTGTCATTTCTTGACGCATACTCCGGATACCACCAAATCTTCATGACAAAGGAAGATGAAGAGAAGACCGCGTTTATCACCCCATGTGGTATGTATTGTTTTATACGAATGCCTTTTGGGTTGAAAATCACTGGTTCAACGTTTGCCAGAGCAGTCCAGATAGGTTTTGAGCCCCAGCTACATAGAAATATGGAAGCTTATATGGATGATATAGTGGTCAAAACCAAGGACAAGGCGACACTGACACAAGATCTGGAAGAAATATTTGCAAATTTGCGCAAGATCAATCTCAAGCTCAATCATGAGAAGTGTGTGTTTGGCATTCTGTCCGGCAAGCTTCTCGGGTTCTTTGTATCTCAGCGTGGGATCGAGGCGAACCCCAACAAGATCAAGGCAATTGAGCAAATTGAAGCACCAAGACGAGTCAATGATGTACGTCGACTTGCTGGCTGTGTTGCTGCTCTAAGCAGGTTCATCTCCAAATCTGCTGAGCGCGCCCTTCCCTTTTTCAAGATCTTGAAAAAGGCAGGTCCAATGAAATGGACTCCGGAAGCGGAGGCAGCGCTGCAAGATTTGAAGAGGTACCTCTCCTCTACGCCAAGACTAGTCGCGCCTAAACCGCAAGAGCCGTTGTTGCTGTATCTAGCGGCAACGAATCAAGTGGTCAGTGCTGCACTAGTGGCGCAGAGAGAAGTTGATGAAAAGGCAACGGCAGTGGCAAGATCGCCGGATGACGAGCCGGAGCTCTCCCTGGCAGGATCTGGTGCCGGCAAGGCAGGTCCCCCGGCAGAGTCTGGTGCCGGCGAGGCAGAATCTGCGCAAACAAACAAAGAGATACAGAAGAAGAAGGTGGTGCAGCACCCGGTTTATTTTGTCAGCTTCCTCTTGCAGGGGCTAGATCAAGATACTCTGGGGTGCAGAAGTTGCTCTTCGGCCTCCTTATGGCCTCGAGGAAGCTGCATCATTACTTTCAGGCACGTGAGATCACCGTCATCACTCGCTTCCCATTGCAACAGATCCTGCACAACCCAGATGCAACTGGAAGGATTGTGGAGTGGGCGTTGGAACTGTCAAGCTTTGGTCTCAGGTTTGAAAGCACTTCAATGATTCAGAGCATAGCCTTGGCGGAGTTCATTGTAGAATGGACCTCAACGCCTGACGAGGAAATTCAAGAGACCACTCTCCCCGGCAAGGAAACAAGTCGCGACTGGATTATGTACTTTGATGGGGCTTTCTCACTGCAAGGTGCCGGTGCTGGTGTGCTACTTGTCGCACCCACCGGAGAGCACCTCAAGTACGTGGTCCAGATGCACTTTCCCCGGGAGAGATCAACAAACAACACTGCGGAGTATGAGGGACTGCTTGCCGGTCTCAGGATCACGGCAGACCTTGGAATTACGAAGCTCATCGTCAGAGGTGATTCGCAGCTTGTCGTCAAGCAGGTTAACAAAGATTATCAGAGCCCGTTGATGGAAGCTTATGTAGATGAAGTCAGGAAGTTGGAAGAGCGTTTCGACGGTCTACAAGTAGAGCATGTTCCTCGAGCAGAGAACAGCATTGATGACGACCTGTCAAAACGTGCTGCCCTCAAGTTACCTGTGGAACCAGGAACTTTTGTGCTCCAACTAAATCAGCCATCCGTTGAACCATCGGCAGGACAGAATAAGCGAAGGAAGTTGAGCCCCGGCAAGTACTTTCCCGCCGAGCTCCCAGGAGCCACCGGCAAGGAGGTTGCCGGGGATGACGCCAAGCTTGCTGGGGGGCCACAGGCTCCGACAGGGCCTCAGGCCCTTGCTGTAGAGACAACTGCTCCCATGGCAGAAGATGCGCCTTTAGTCCTTGCCGTCGAGCCTCAGGCTCCAGCATGGGCACAACACACCATTCGTTTCCTCCAAACAGGGGAACTCCCTGAGGAACAGGAAGAAGCAGAGAAAGTAGCCCGTCGGTCCAGCATGTACCAGTTTGTGAACGATGCCCTATACAGGAAAAGACCGAACGGCGTGAAATTGAAGTGCATCCCTCGGGAGGAAGGACTGGCGCTGTTGGCAGAAATACATGGAGGTGTATGTGGCTCTCACATAGGATCAAGAGCCCTTGCCGGCAAAGCGTTCCGGCAAGGTTTCTTTTGGCCAACTGCTCTCCAGGATGCGACTGCACTAGTAACCAAGTGTGAAGCGTGCCAGCTCCATTCAAAGAAGCTTCATCAGCCAGCTCAAGCTCTTCAGACGATCCCTCTTTCCTGGCCATTTTCGGTCTGGGGGCTCGACATACTGGGCCCTTTTCCCCGTGCTGTCGGGGGCTTTGAGTGCTTGTACGTCGCAATCGACAAGTTCACAAAGTGGCCAGAAGTGGAAGTAGTGAGAAAGGTGATGGCACAGTCAGCCGTCAAGTTCTTCAAGGGACTAGTTTGCCGTTTTGGTGTGCCAAATAGAGTCATCACCGACAACGGCACGCAGTTCATGAGCCGCACCTTCATGCAGTACATCCAGGACCTCGGCAGCAAAATCTGTTTTGCTTTTGTTGCACATCCGCGAAGCAACGACCAGGCAGAAAGGGCAAATGCTGAAGTGCTGCGAGGCCTCAAAACAAGAACTTTTGACAGGCTGCACAAGTGCGGAAGACGCTGGATTGATGAGTTGCCGGCGGTTCTTTGGTCAATCAGGACGACACCGAATTGAGCCACTGGCCAGACACCCTTCTCCATGGTATACGGGGCGGAAGCAGTTCTCCCCACAGAACTCATATACGGGTCACCTCGAGTGCTCGCTTATGATGAGCTTGAGCAAGAGCAGGTGCAACAAGATGATGCTACGCTCCTCGAGGAAGATCATCTTCAGGCTGCTGTACGAGCCGCGCGCTACCAGCAAGCCTTGCGCCGCTACCACAGCCGCAAGGTTCATGCCCGAAGCCTTGAGGAAGGCGACCTTGTTCTTCGGCGCGTTCAATCCGCCAAGAATTCCAACAAGTTGACACCAAAGTGGGAAGGCCCTTATCGGGTAATACGAGTCACCAGGCCTGGCGCAGTCCGCCTGGAGACCGAAGATGGCATCCCAGTGAGCAACTCCTGGAATATCGAACATCTTCGCAAGTTTTACCCGTGAGGCGCGGTTGCCGGGACCCCCGGCAACCCCCTTTTGTACAAGCTTTGCCGGCAAGGCATATAACCCTATGTACAGAGCCAGGCGCAGACCCTGTGCGCAGTTGAATAAATTTAAGTATGTATAGTTCTTGTTGATTTCCATGTTTATTCATATGCATGCCTGTCCAGGATATTATACTGCGTTCACTTCCAGCAAGTACTGATGAACCGCCAAGGTTCCATGTTCCTATTTTCTCTTCTTTATTTTTCTCAAAGGACAGAAGGTTCCCTCGCATACAAGTTTGCCGGGGAGGATAGAGAGTACGGACATCAGCAGGCGACGTTCAAAGTGGCGTCTTGCGGGAAAGAGTACAACAGCAAAAAAGCTAAGTTGTAAAACCTTGAGGAATTTTTCTTTAAATACAAAGTTATTTTCCTCGAACGATTTCAATTCCTCTATGGAAAACCTGCACGCGAAGGAACCTCATCGCGATTAGTTGCGTCCTTGCTCTGTTTCAAGTCCGCTCAGCAGTTCAAGTGGCTGCACTAAGAGCGGCAAGGTGTCTTGCCGGCAGCGACACCCCCAACAGGCTGCTAAGGATCCGTTCCTCAAAGCGCTTGCGACAAGGGTGCGCGTACCAGCAAGCCCATTCCAAAAAAGCGTAGGGTGTATGCCATACAAGGAGGGATCAAACAAGGAAGATAGCATGCATTCAATCCAAAATACAGCAAGTTATATTACATCAATGCTTGCCGCGGTTCTAACTTAAGATAAACTGTCTTGGGCACGAGTTCATAGCGGCAAGGAAAAGCGGCGCAACTAGTCCCGGTGCTGGCCTTCTACCCTTTTGACTTGGTCAACCATGCTGACGATGGGCGCGACACGCTCTTCAAGCGCCCTGCGATCCGCATCCGCCGGCAAGCTGTCTTGGCTCAGGTCGAGGCCGGGGTTCCTGTACACCACCTTGGTGAGCACTTTGAGGAGGATGCCCCGGCAAAACTTGCGGGACTCGCTGACCAGTTGGGTGGCTCGGTTGGAGTGGAGCAGCTTCAGAGCCTCGTTGACGGCCTCGAAGAACATGGTCAGCCTGGCGCTCTCAAAAATCCCTCTGTCATGGGAGAACCTGAAGTTCGGCATCCCCATGATGGACAGCTGCGTGGTGAGCCCCTCCGCAGCGTCGATGAGGCGTGAAGTCCAGAGACTCACGCCCTCTACATAATCATTGTGGGTGGCGGCGGCGCTCTCAAGCAGTAGCTTCTCATTCTTGAGGTCCTTGGCCAGGGTCTTCTCACGAGCCCTGCTGCCATTAAGGGATTCCTCCAGAGTGGTCAACTTCAGCTTCAGATCAGCAATGGAGTCGTTGGCTTCGGAGAGCAGCTTGGTCTTGTCAGAGATGGCGACCTGTAGCTCCGCCAAGATGTGGACAGTTTTGTCTCTGTCGCTCTTTAGCGTCGAGACCTCCTTGCGGTGCTTCTCCAGCTCCGCCTCCAGTTTCTCCACCTTGCCGGCTAGCTCGTCCTTGGCGGCCCCTGCGGCTTCGGTAGCGTCGATGGCCTCCTTCAGCTTGCCGGCAAGATCCAGGACCAGAGCGTCGAGTGCGTCTTTATGCTTCTGCTCCAGCTCCTGGGTCTGCTACACGACAAGCTTCTCAATTTCATTGTCCTTGCCGTGGAGCTTGGCGGCAAGCTCCTTCTCGCGAGCGGCGAGGTCTTCTTCTTGGGCGTCAAGCAGAATATGGTGCTGATTCAGACTGGCCTCCTCCTTGGCGGCCTGTGCAACGGCCTCCTCCTGTGCCTTCTCAATATCAGACTGCTTCAGGAGGAGCTCGTCCCAACGCCGGCCCAACTCCTCCTGGCCAATCCTCAGCTCTTGCTGGGCCTCGGCAAACTAGACCTGCATCTGCTCGACACGCTTTTGGAAATCTACCTCTGCCGCATCGGCAACCGCTGCCCTGGAGTCCAGTTTCTCATTACGGGCACGGTGGAGCGCCTGGAGTCTCTGAAAGTTGTCACTCATGGCCTGGAGGAGCTGGTCTTCTTTGGATCCACTGCTGCTGGCGCTCGGCTCGTCGACGACCCTGAGCCCGGCAGCAGCGATGACTTCTTCGTCGAAAGCCTCCCCCTCGGTTGGCACTCCGGTGCTTGCCGTCCCCGGGATGCTGACGAACAGGTTGTCGCCAATCTTAAGGTATCTGCTTGGGGTGGGGGCTTTGGAAGATGACGGTTGGTCTTCAACCACCATCTCCCCAGGGCTGAGGACCCCGATACCGATGTAGCGCCAGGCGCTCCTGCGGCAGGGATGCCGTCAGTACGGTCGCCGGTCCCCTTGCCGGTCTCCCCAGCAGACCCCTTGCCGGCCTCCCCAGCAGGGCCCTTGGCGGCCTCGTCAGCAGCAATCTCGGCGGCCTCGGCGGTAGCGTCCTTGGCGGTCTCCTCGATGATGGCGTTAACATCCATCTGATCTGCCAAGGAGGGATCTGGAGGCCAAGAAGGAGGAACAAGATGAAACCCAGATTGAAGCTCAAGGCCAGTAAGGAAAAGAGAAAAGAGATCGTACTGAAGAAATGACAAAGGCCAGGAAGCAGGCGGTTTACCTGTGACGAGCGATGGATAGATGGAGATGAGTAACATACACACCCCGGCGCCCGCCAGCGGGAAATGAGTAACAGACTCACGCTGGGGGCTGGGCCGGGGGCTGCGTTGAGGGCTGGAATCCGGGCTGATTGTAATCGTCTTCGGTGCACCTGAGGAGCTTGCCGGGGGCTCGTCGCCCGTTGAGATCTTGGCCTTCTTCGCCATCCTCTGCGCCAACGTTTCTGTGTCTCTGCGGGGACAGGCCAGGGCAGAATTAAGATAAGATGAAGCAAATCAGAGATTCAAGACATAAAGAAAATGGCAAGATACTTACTCATCTCCTTCTTCTGCCCCCTTTTCCCTCCTCGGGCTGAAGGAGGAGAGGTCGAAGTCGACCTCCGATGTGGTGTCCACTTGAGGGGATGGGGAAGGGGACCTGGGCCGCTTGATTGTGGCGGGAGCGGCAGCCTGATGTGATCTCGCCACCCCCGCTGCCTTCTTTGCCGCCGCCCTCGTCTGGCGCCCGGTTTGCTGTCGCACACCTTGCTGCTCCGCAGCCTTGCCGGCCGGCCCCTTGCCGGGAACTTCTTTAGACAAGGAGGCCTGCTGGACTGGCTCGCCGAAGACTGCTCGCCGGAGGACGCGTTTCTTTTTTGACATTGGGGGCCCCACTTCATCAGTCTCTTCAGCTGTTTCTTCGGTGAGTGAGCCCCCGACATCTGCGCTACTATACCCTCCGGCAGGTTCCTCATGCTCGGCGGGCTCCTCCTCTGCATCCGTGTCATCTCCCGTGAAGCCGACGCTGCTGGCCTCCTCGGCAAGGGCCAACTCTTCCGCCCTGCTGGCGATGTACGCCAACTCTTCGTCAGTGGTCTCGCGGATGAGGCGCGGTTCTTCCCGAATGGTTCTCTCCGACAAGTTGTCGAAGAACTCTTGTGCTCGCTCCGCGGATGGCTCGACCCAGGTTTGGTCAAGGCCATGAGCATTGAACACCAGCATCATAGCGATGATCGAGTTCAGTGCCGAGTTGTTGCACAGAGGGACGATGCTTGCCGGCAGCTTGAACACGCCGTCTGGCCTAAACAGCTTGTGACAGAGGGCTCTGTGCTGAAGGACCGTCCAGTTGTTGTTGAGGCCAGGGCGCAGCCTCATGATATCCGCCGCTTTCCGGAAATCCCAGGCTGGCCTCCCCTTGTTCTGCAAAGGGGCGATGCGGCGACGCAAGAAATCGGCGCCCACCATTTCCACGGTGAGCCCGGCAGCCTTGAGGCGATGAATCCTGTTGACGGTGATAGTGAGCTTCTCATCCTGAGGGTCGAGAGCGCTCCAATCGCCGCCACGGGTCGGCTTCGTTTGCCGGAGTGAACAGAACGGGTGCGGCTCCTCCTCTGTGATCCAGCACCACTTGCACCGCCACTCATCCCACTTCTCGTGGTATTCCCCATCCAGATATGTGTCCTTGGTCCCTAACCTAGGGATCCAAGCGATGCAGCCAGAGAGGGCCTCTCCGGCCTAGATGCGAGGGATGAAGAAGTGGCGGAAAATGGCTGTGTTGGGGACCACCCCGGCATAGTTTTCGCAGAGGTGAGCAAAAACAGACATGCAAGTTACGAAATTTGGTGTGAAATCAAGGAGATGGAAGCCAAAGGTAAACATGAGGTCGTTGAAGAAATCAGAGAAAGGGGGGCAGAGCCCGCAATATAAATAGTCAACGAAAAAGGGGAATTTATCCGGGCCACCTTTCGACTTGGCGGCTAGGGTCACGCGAGTGGCGGCGTGTCCATTCATCGCCCTCCCCCACATGAGCATGTACTTGTCCTTCAAGGTATGAGCATCGAGCGTCGGGGGGAAGACAGCGAGCTGCTTCCGCATCTTCACCAACTCACTCTCCAGCACATCCTTGCCCTTGCTCGCTTTGGGCGCCTTGGGCGGCATGGCGACTGGGGAGAGTGAGGGAAGCCGAGGACGGCGGGAGCGCGGAAGGGGCGAGCGGACGAACAAACTATGGTTTGGGCTCGAGGAAGAAGAAGACGACGGCGGTTCCTAGATTGGGAAAGGCAAGGGAGAAGGGTAAATGAGCAGCGCCCCTGCGGATTCCTCTTTTTATGGGGAAGGCGCAGGGCTGCCTCTTTACTTTTCAATATGAAGGCATTTTCACAGGTGTGCTGCGACCGTTCCACGCACAACCCCCACGTCACGCACCCAATGCGGATCATGGGGAAGCGCAATAGACGAGATGATTACAGCAGTTAACCCCTGCCACGTGTGCCCGCGCACTGTTTGGGCCTAGCCCAACAACGCGTTGTGCCCGCGTGTATGGCCCAGGCCCGGGGGCTCCTGTCGGTGTACTAAAGTTTGGGCCCTTTGGTACCCCTTACTTGTGCACGGGCAGTCGCAGCCACACCTGCTGCGAGGCTTGGCAGAGTTGGAGGCAAGATACAAGACAACAAAGACGGCGTCCATGCCAGTAACTTGGGAGCAGAAGACAAGCTGGAGCCCCGGCAAGATCCTTGCCGGGGCGGCTCGCGAGCCCCCGGCAAGATCCTTGCTAGGACGACTTACGAGGCACTGACAAGAACACCACCCTTGAGGTTGAAGAGCTCTGACACCATCGACAGCGCCAAGACCAAGACTCAGGGGCACATGCGTGGTGGCATGCAGATCTTCGTGAAGACCAGAGAGCGGATTCCCCAGCAAGGTTCTTGCTGGGGGCTACCGCGAGGCCCCGGCAAGGCTCACACACGACAAGGCTCCACCACCTTGCCACCGTCCCGGCGCAGCAATAAGCCAGCCAACCTGGCGAGCACCTGCGTGGCGGCATGCAGATCTTCATGAAGATCCCGCTACCACTCCAGCACAGTGGCTGGCCAGCCAGCTTGGCACTCGCATGCCTCGTCATCTTGGGTGCGTGTCAGGACGGAGTGAGGCGGTGATGGATGGGACGGGTTCTGTTTCCGTCCTCGATAAAGTTAGGGGGGCACGTAAGCAGCGCATTTAAGGCATTTGTCCTAAGATGCCAGAGATAAGCACGTGCACTGTAGCACTTTACACCTCCCGTGTGCCACTGTGGCAGCCCCTTGGACGTATAAAAGGAGGCCCAAGGCATACTGTAGAAGGATTCGGACTTTTTGAACTCTTTGGCCCAGCTTGCATGCGTAGCAGCTAGCCGAAGCTCAAGAACACAGAATATACACACAAAGCAGGACTAGGGTTTTACACTTCTCAGCGGCCCGAACCTGGGTAAAAATCCCTCGTGTTGATCTCTAGATCTGCTCTTTGTGCACCCCTCTTCCCTGCCAAACCGTAGAAGGGATCCATTGGATCCCATAGGTGTCGTTTCCCCGACAGCATTTATTTAAGCTGGACGGCAAACCCAAACAGTAGCCGCATTCATTCCCCTCCCGCCGCCTCTTCTCCAGTCGTCGTCGCCCAATAGGCATGGTCTGGCTGAAGGTAACGACATACGTCATGCCCCCGCTGGAGCAGCGCTTTGATCTGCTTCTAGAGATCTAGAGGCGGTGCGAAGCCCGGATCGCAGCCGCCCTGCCTCCGGAATCTAGACTAGCCAGAGCCGGAGGAGGAGGCGGTGGAGGCAGAGCAGCACAAGGAGTCGGAGGAGGAGAACGACGACGAGGGCGAAGCGGAGCCGGAACAGGAGGACGATGATGCGGGCGAAGCAAAGCCGGAGGAGGATGATGACGACGCGAGCGTGGTGGAGCCAGCACCACCGACTGCATGCTTCATGGCAGAGTTGATCCAAGCGGAGGGGGTGGCAGAATAGCAGGCCATCCTCGAGTCCATCCATTCGGAGGCCGAGGTGGAGGCCAACTACCGCTTCCACCACCAGCGGGAGTGGGGGATCAATGAGATGTTCGCCAAACTGGAGGAGGAGCAGGAGGAGCTGGAGTTGCAGCATGCGACCACCTACCCATCTCCGACGACGAGTAGTGTGGTATGAAAGCTTGGCGAGCGCCTTTTGTTTGTTAAAAAAACATAATTATAATACTCCCTCCTTTCTTGTTTAAAGGGCTCATCTAAAAAATAGATTTCCATTATACTTAGACTTAAAGGGCTTTGAGTCTCACGCCACATTTATTTCATAGAGATAAGAGAAAGGAATTTTTAGTGGTCATGCATGCATCTTTTTGTGCTAGTAGTACTATATTAGAGTTGACCGGTCGCTTCACACGGACGTGCCCGGGAAGTGGAAGAGGAAGGAGAAGGGAAGCGGGCTGTGGTGTACGCCAGTTGCAGCACGAGCTCCAAGGAACGTTCGTGCCAAACAATGCATAGTACAGTATAGGTAGGACGTACACCAGCGGAGTATTAATTGGCCTTTAGGTTGCGTGTGGATGACTTGGCTAGAACATGCAGGCTGTAGTTCGACAGCCTACCGCTCTGCCTCACACGGTTTGGTCATGCATGATTTGCATGCACGCATGTCACGCACGTAGTTCTCGAAGTCGTGCTCGAAAAAGGGCGACGAGGTCCGCTAGTCCACGTTGGTCCATGTGCCCGGAAAACAAACTAATCATAGTCATTGTAAATGTCGTGCGTGCTTTAATTCCGGGCTAGTGGATGGACACGAACATGCCGTACAACGAACCGCCCGTCGGCTCCCTAATCTCAAATATAAACTGCACTAGTGAGCGCCTGCAGAACATCCTTTCCGAAGGGAGGAAGCCCTGTAGTTACCATCTCCTCCCGTGTAAACCAGCTCCCCAAGGGATAAGGCAATTCATCGCCATTGCCATGGATTCGCAAGGCGGTGGTGCTTCTCATCCTCGTCGAGGTTGGGAGACCTTGGATGACGATCCTTTGGGAGAAATCGTAAGTCGCTCCGACTTCCTCACATCCGGAAGACTCAGCAGTACTTGCACCAAATATTTTAAGAGGGTGCGTAAATATGCATGGGAGAAGGCCATGATAGTTGGTCTGCCGTGCGTCCTCGAGGACAAGGATGTTTCCTGGGGGTCTCTCCAGTGCGGCGTGGCCGTAGTTGCAAGTTGACGCCCCTTGAGATGCCGACATTGAGGGGCACTCGGATTTTGTCTGATGAGCAGGTAAGTGATGAGTTTGATCACGTAGTAAATGCATTCTAAAGACCACTTCCATGTCCATTTCATAATTCCCCCGCTGCCCACTATTTCACATGTTAGGCTGGGTGCCAATGGAGATTGGCTTGCATATGTACGGGAGGGTACCAACATCAATTTGCACAACATCTACAACGGTGACACCGTTCCCATAGAACCTTTGTCCAACATTGGGACCGGCCATGCAATGGGCTGTCGCCTGAATTGCTACGATGGAACCACGGTGAGATTGAAGAAGATAGCAATCCCGGTAAGGTCGTGCGCCAACAAAAATTATAGTGTCATCGCGGTGTTCGACATCGCGATTGCTTTCACGATCCATCCTGCGCGTGGCGGTCAAAGGTGGACCATGCTATCTGCAGCCAATTTGTTGCCGTACGAGTATGAAGACGCTGTGATCCTTTTTAACCGCATCTTCATGGAGACAAACTAGGGGACTTGTTCTGTATGGGACACATCCTACGGTATACTCCCTCTCTTCTAGTTTATTTGTTTAGTTTTTCTGTTTTATAAGTTTCAAATTCAAATTTAGAGCTCCCCATCACATGTTGAGATTACAATGTGCATTAAATCATTGCATGCATGTAGTAGTTTCTTATTGGTCATTTATATTGGTCACGCATGCATGCATTGCAAATAATGTTTTTTACCACAATTTTTTAGGAACTGGGTGCAATAATTGAGTAGTTTTGCAAACTATCAGTACTACACCTGAAAACGGTACAAAATCAATACCACCACCACGCCTGCTCTGACCGCCCTGGGCCACCCAAACCCCCTCCCTTGCCGGCGCATGCTTCCCACTTGAAACGGTTAGCGCCGCCCCAGAACGTCAGTGCCGCATTAATTCCCGATCAGAGCGGAGGCGACCTCTCACTGGCGCCGGCTTTGAAGCAGCGCGACGGCCGAGAGAGTGCCGCTTCCCGGTGCACGCGACTGCTCCATGTTTAAACAACACCACAACCGGTCGTTCGTCCGTGCGCCGCCCACATTAATGACATGCAGTTGCCGAGGACCTACTCCGGCATCACCCTTCCGTCCACCTGCCACTGCTCATCGCCATTCGCCGGCTATATAAACTTCAGCCCCGGCCATGGCTGCAGTCATCCTCCTACGGTCCCTTTCACCTCTTCGCACCACTCCCACCATGGCCTCCTCGCGCTCCAAAGCTCTTTGGGACGGACTGTCGCCGAAGCAGAAGAAGCGCATTGCCGGCTCCACCCCAGCCGCGCTCCGCCTCCATGATTACGAAGCCGGCACGCCCGCGCGGGCGCCGCCGGCAGCAAGGAAGAGTAGTGTATGGCAGGTCGCCACCGCTCGGGTCCCAAGAAGGCCACCGCTTCTCCCCTCCCATCAAATCTAAGCTCATTGGGCACAACATCGAGGGCCGATTATCCGATTAGTGGCCACGTGGAGGTGGAAATCTTCACTTCCTGGAGCTCTGGAGGAGAATGGTACAGAGGCGGAGCTGGAGAGCGCCGAGTCAGAACAGGAAAAGGCGAAGGCAATAGCCGGAGCTTCAGTTCTCGGGGCTCATGGCCGGACATGGGGGACGTACGCCGACGATCATTTAGAATATGTTTAGAGTAGGTTTTACTCCGGTTTGTATGAAAACTATAATGTATTTCGTCCGGTTTATATGAAAAGTTTTCGAAATGTAATGATTTTTGCCCGGTTTCTATGAATTCCGCCTTGTTTGCATGATTATGCAGGGCAAAGTCATCCCCCGATCAAAATTAGATCGCCGATCGTGGATGTGCATGGGGCATTTGGTCTAACTTGGAACCTTGTAGCTGACGACACCCAGTTGGGACGTACTATCTTAGCAGTCGTTACCCATGGTACCATTGAAGGGCAACAAGGTGCCACGATCTATCACGATCGGACCCTGATCATGTACCTAGGTAATCCATTCTCTCTGATCTAAGAGTAGTAGAGCCAGGAGCTATCATATATCTTATTGCCATGTCATCTTATAACATTTCAGTACATGTCTCTTTATACTCTAGGAGCAGGAGTAGTTCTTTCCTTTTTTTATTGATTGGGATAGTCATCTATGCAATTTTATAATGCCAGTTGTAATAAACTATATAGGACTTAACAATTTCAATTCTGTGTAGTACTAGCTAGGTAGCCATAATCCTATCAAACAAAACTACTCCTACTTTAATTAATATACATGGCCCAGGTAACACTCTCAAATTGTTTGTCGTCGCCCGTGCCCCAGCTGGTCTATACATTGTTTCCCTTCCCTCTCATAGAAATAAGCAATATAAAATATTTTATTTTAATCCGTATCCACTACTTACGTCACCTTATTATACTGCATGGACCATAACCATGCATGTCACCATGTATCCAGTTTGAGATGCCAGGTGTACCAGATGGATGGCGGTGTGTACGACCCCTGTGATGCTACCTAGGTGCGGATGAACACACTTGAAGAGTACTCGATTTTCATTGGGGACAGCTACCCCATAGTGAAAACGATGCCACCTTTTGTGCGTGATGCCGACGACCTGCCATTCATGAAGAACAGGTGCGTTTTCATTGCGCACCGACATCATATCTTGAACGCCCCTGTCGCTGATCTATGTCGCTTCAGTTTGGATGAGTCTCCATCATGGGGAGCCACACTAAGAAGCTGCGATAATATGGACTCCCGTTACCCACCGTTATGGATCGTGCCATCTATGAAGAACACGTGGGACTGGAACTACAAGACGGACATGTACCCAGGGATGTACGAACCTGAGTAATGTAGTGCAGTAAGTGAAGTAGCCAGGCACAAATAGTATGAACCTGCGTGGCATATAAGCATTTCTCTTACTACCACTAAATGTTGTACGTGCAATGCACGGTGATATTATGATGTACTCCTACGTGCCTAAGTACTCTACTATATTAATTGCAGGCACATATTAGGTTGGATATTTGTTTACGTGTATGGTTTGTGACCTTCCAACTAGACACGTCTGTCTCTCTGGGTCGCACTTTGTATCATTACATACTAGTACTACGTGTCGTCTCCGACCTAGAAGTGGAAGAAGTGGAGACGCTCTACCACGCTGTTCATGTCCCACTCCTTTTGCTGACATGTGGGACATTCAGCACGTGCCGTGTTTCGCACTCCTCCGTCGTAAGAGTTGAAATGCTAGCTTTCATCAAAAAGAAAAAATAAATATAAATCAGCAGTGATACTACTATACCACGCAGTTTCCTTGCTCCTCCTCGATATCGGCCCTGTTTGGATCCATGGGTTAGAGTTAGTTTGAGCTAGTTGGGGCTCAAATAGCCCTACAGTATCCAAACATGAGGGCTAGATTGGAGCTAGTTGCATCTAATCCACCCAAAAAACTATCCCACCCAAGAGGTGCTAATTGGAGCTAGTTCTCATGGGGCCCATTGAAAAATCACTTTTCTCTCTCTATCCCGCTAGCCATGAGGTGCTAGTTGGAGCTAGTTCTCGTGGCGCCCATTGAAAAATCACTTTGTTCTCTCCATCAAGTGCATTTATTGTCAATCTAACCCTGTTATCCAGACACCTCTTTGGCTAGAGTTATTTCAGGGTTAATCATGAGCTAGAAACTAACTCTAACCTCTAGCTAAGTTAGAGTATCAAAACAGGGCCATCGGAAAGAATACTTTTGTTCGCCGACATGTGGGACGTCGACCATCCTGGTCAACTACAGTAGTAACTAGTAGATGCTCGTAATTAATTAAACAAACATACGGGTGACACACACACACACTAACTACTAGTACTACTACTTCTCACATGCTGGCCAGACTTAATCATTCTCTTTGTCGTTCTTGTCGGCGGCACCCCACCATGGTTGGATATCTGCACATCTCTCCTCAGCGTCGCGGTAGCTACCGCCGTGATCCTGGCAGGTGGAGGCATCGAGGCATGCTGGCCAGACACCGTCGTTCTCCTTCCCGGCCTTGCTGGCGACACCCCACCGTGCTTGGATCTCCACCGAGCTCTCCTCAGTAGCGCGTGCGTCCTCTTCTTTCTTGCGGCGGCGGGACTTTCTTTTCTTGAGTGCTTTCTGCCTTTTTTGTTCCCTCTGTGCGGCTTTGGCCGCCTCTTGCTCTACCGCCCATTCGGCCTTGGCAGCTTCAAAGTCCACCCACATAGGTGTGAGGTCGCAAGCGGCGATGAACTCGGTACGGCGGGATGCCATCGGTTCCTTAACATTTTGTGTGTGGTCGTGGGCGGCGAGGAATGATACGTCTCCAACGTATCTATAATTTTTTCCTGTTCCATGCTGTTATATTATCATTCTTGAATGTTTTACAATCATTTTATAGCAACTTTATATCATTTTTGGGACTAACCTATTGACATAGTGCCCAGTTCTAGTTGCTGTTTTTTGCTTGTTTTTTACTTCGCAGAATATCAGTACCAAACGGAGTCCAAACGCAGCGAAACTTTTTGGAGAAGTTTTATGGACCAAAAGGAACAACATGGGCCAAAGAAGTACCAAAGGGGTGCCCCGAGGGGGGCACAACCCACCTGGGCGCGCCTAGGGCCCCAGGCGCGCCCTGGTGGGTTGTGCCCACCTTGGTGGCCTCCCGCACCGCCTCTTCGCCCTATAAATTGGAAAATATTCCAATAACCCTCTGGGTAACCCTAGATCAGAAGTTCCGCCGCCGCAAGCCTCTATAGCCACGAAAAACCAATCCAGACCCTGTTCCGGCACCCTGCCGGAGGGGGGAATCATCACCGGAGGCCATATTCATCATCCCGGCGGCCACCATGATGAGGAGGGAGTAGTCCACCCTCGGGGTTGGATTATATGGTGTTTTTCCCTCTCTATCTTGTTGTGATGAATTGAGTTTTCCCTTTGAGATTTCGTTTTATCAGATTGAATACTTTTATGGATTTGAGAGCACTTGATGTATGTCTTGCTATGAATACCCATGGTGACAATGGGGTATCATATTGATTCACTTGATATGTGTTTTCGCACTCAACTCGCGGATTCTCGAGGTGACATTGGGGTAATCTATGCATAGGGGTTGATGCACGTTCTCGTCTTTCTTTCTCCAGTAGAAATCTTGGGGCACTCTTTGAGGTTCTTTGTGTTGGATTGAGTATTATGAATCTGAAATTGTTTGATGCACATCGCATAATGAACTCACGGATACTGGCGGTGACATTGGAGTATCTAGGTGACATTAGAGTTGGTTGATGTTTATCATATGGTGTTATTTTAGTACGAACTCTTGGTTAGATCGATCGAAAAGAATAGCTTGGTGTTATTTTAGTACGAACTCTAGGATAGATTAATCGGAAAGAATAGCTTCGAGGTGGTTTTGTACCCTACAAACAATTTCTTCTTATGTTCTCCGCTAGATAAGAACTTTGGAGTGATTCTTCATCGCACGTTGAGGGATAGTCATATGATCCAATTATATTAGCATTGTTGAGAGATTGCACTAGTGAAAGTACGGACCCTAGGCCTCATTTTCAAGCATTGCAATACCGTTTGTGCTCCGTTTTATCAATTGATACCTTGCTGCTTTTTATTGTTCCTATTACAAAAATCAATATCTACTATCATTACTACACTTATATCACCATCTCTTCGCCGAACTAGTGCACCTATACAATTTACCATTGTATTGGGTGTGTTGGGGATACAAGAGACTTTTTATTATTTGGTTGCAGGGTTGTTTGAGAGAGACCATCTTCATCCTACACCTCCCATGGATTGATAAACCTTAGGTCATCCACTTGAGGGAAAATTGCTACTGCCCTACAAAACTCTACGCTTGGAGGCCCAACATAAGTCTACAAGAACAAGTTGCGTAGTAGACATCAAGCTCTTTTCTGGCGCCGTTGCCGGGGATGTGAGTGCTTGAAGGTATATCTTTAGATCTTGCAATCGAATCTTTTAGTTTCTTGTTTTATCACTACTTTGGTTTATAAAAGAAAACTACAAAAAATGGATTTGTGGTGGTCTCATGTTGTTCATCTTTATAATGTCTTTCTTGAAAATAATGGATCGGAAAATTGTGCTCAATTGATAGAAGAAGAATTCAACAAAATGTTTGGCAAAAATGATGAGCATGATTGCAATGTTATTAGTATGAATTCTTTGAATATCCATGATGCTAATGATATGCAAAGCTACAATCTTGGGGATGCTATATTTGATGAAGATGATATTTTTACTCCCCCAAGTTTTGATGAGAAAATTTATATGATGAAAGCATGCCTCCTATTTATGTTGATTATGTTGATGAAAGTGGGTTTGGAAGAGTGTCAACTCTAGGTACTAATGATCCCACTATTTTGGAGAGTGTTGAATCTTATTACAATATTGATAAAAGTGGATTTGGAGAGGTCATGACTTTATTTAGTGATGAATCCACTATTTTGGAAGAGGTTTCAATTGATTATGAAAACAAAGTTGCTATCTATGATGATTATGGTGATGACATGTATGCTATATTGAATAATGATAACCATGAAACTTGTCATCATGATTTTAATTTTCAATCACATGATAGTTATTTTGTTGAGTTTGCTCCCACTACTATTCATGAGAATAAATTTGCTTATGTGGAGAGTAATAAAATTTCTATGCTTGTGGATCATGAAAAGAATGATTTATGTGATTTTTAGATTGTTGAATTCATTCATGATGCTACTGAAAATTATTATGAGAGAGGAACATATGCTTCTACATATCTCAATAATATCAAGTTTGCTCTCTTTATGCTGAAAGTTTTGATGTCATGCTTGTTTTACCTTCCTATGCTAGTTGATTCTTGCTCCCATAATTTGTTTACTCACAAAATCCCTATGCATAAGAAGTGGGTTAGGCTTAAATGTGCTAGTCATATGCTTCAAGATGCTCTCTTCATGTTTCAATTCTTATCTTTTATGTGAGCATCATTGAAATCATCATGCCTAGCTAAAAGGCATTAAAGAAAAGCGCTTGTTGGGAGACAACCCAACATTTACCCCTACTGTTTTAGTGTGTTCACATGATTAGGCTACTGTAGTAATCATGTTTTATAGCTTTTTTTAATAAAGTACGAAGTAAAGCCTTTGGGATAGTGTGGATGATAGTTGACTTGATTCTGTGCAAAAACAGAAACTTTTGTGCCCAATAACATAATTTTTTAAATTCACTGGACAGTCTAAAAACTCTGAATTTTTTAATAGTTGTTTGGTATACGAATTTTCTACGTTTTCATAATTTTTCAGAATGTTTGAAGTTACATAAGTATGACTAAAATTCATATCTTTATGTACTGTTCTGTTCTTGACAGATTCTGCTTTCAATGCATAGTTTGCATGTTTTATGGTTTCTATGGCTTATATTGCTTAATATAAATTGTGGAAATTATAGAGTACAGTAGAAATTATGCGGAAACAATTATGAATCTTATCTTGACAGTACCAAAGTGAATGATTTGTCTTTATCATACTAACCCATCTCACGAAGTTCCATTAAGTTTTGTGTGATTGAAGTTTTCAAGTTTTGGGTGAGATATCGATATGAGGAGAATAAGGAGTGACAAGACCCTAAGCTTGGGAATTCCCAAGGCACCCCCAAGGTAATATTCAAGTAATATCCAAGCAACTAAGCTTGGGATGCCCCGGAAGGCATCCCCTCTTTCGTCTCCAACATTATCGGTAACCTTACTTGGGGCTATATTTTTATTCGTCACATGATATGTGTTTTGCTTGGAGCATCATTTTATTTTACTAGGATTTGCTTGATGTTATTTAGTATAATATTTTGTATCTTTTACTTCAATAAAAATGCCAAGTATAGCCTTTACCATGCTTATTTTGCAAGTATATGAGTTGCTGTTTCAAAACAGAAAGTTTGTCGCTGTTACAAAAATTCCTGAGAAAAGTCAGAATGTGATAAAATGTTGAAATTTTTTGCAAAATAATCTATGATAAATTTTCTACAGTGTGGTAAAGTTTCAGAATTTTTGAGTTAAATAAGTATGGATACTCCTTCATCTATTACAGACTGTCCTGTTTTGGCAGATTGCTGTTATGTTTGCATTGTTTGCATATGTTTGCTTGTTTAATGATTCTATTTGAGGGTAGGAGTATTAAATATGCAGAGGCATTTAGTATGCAATGTTGAATAATAATTTTAGTGATTTTCTACAGTAGAGAATGATAGGGTTATTGCATTGATTTATACTAACTTATCTCACAAGTTCTTGTTGAGTTTCGTGTGGATGAAGTTTTTAAGATTTAGGGAAACCGTGATAAAAAAGGAATTAAGGAGACACAAAAGCTCAACCTTGGGGATGCCCAAGGCATCCCAAGATAATATTTCAAGAAGTCTCAAGCATCTAAGCTTGGGGATGCCCCGGTAAGCATCCCACCTTTCTTCATCAATAATTATCGGTTAGTATCGGTTGAGCCTAAGTTTTTGCTTCTTCACATGAGTTGTGCTATTCTTGGAATGTCATTTTATTTTGTTTTGCTTGCTGTTTTAATAAGATACTTAGATCTGAAAGTTTTTAAATAAAAGAGAGTCCTCAAATAGCTACCCATTTACATGACTACTCGTTTGATCTTCACTTATATCTTTTTGGAGTAGTTTTTCATTTACTCTAGTGCTTCACCTATATCTTTTTGAGCACGGTGTGCTTTAATGTTTTTGAAGAAATTCTCTCATGCTTCACTTATATTATTTTGAGAGATGAATTTTTTTTTCATGTTCTTCACTTAAATTTATTTGAGCTTGTCAAAAGCAATTGCAATATATGAAACTAGTCCCAAAGTGATAGATATTCAACAGGGATATAATAAAAATTTTCATGAAGATCATTGGAAAAAATAAACTTGATTCTTTGTAATAGTTTTGTGATATGATGATAGTGATATGTGGGTCATGTTGGTGAGTAATTATGCTTTAGTAAGAATATTGGTGTTAAGGTTCGTGGTTCCCTATGCAAGCACGAAAGTCAATAGTTATGCAATGAAATTACATCCTACTTGTGGTGCATTATTCGGTGTTAGTTATGCTCAATCCTCGTTTATGTGAATTTTTGTTTCTTGGTTGGTTGCTTCTCAATCTATTTGCTAGCCTCTATTTGTACTAAGTGGGAATACTACTTGTGCATCCAAAATCCTTAAACCCACTTTTGCCACATGAGTCCACCATACCCACCTATATGCGGTATTTCCGTGCCGTTCTAAGTAAATTTGCATGTGCCATCTCTAATTTTCAAAATGAATTTCCTTTTTGTGTGCTCGTACTGCTCATGAAGCGGTAGGGGGTGGCCAATATTTTCCATGCTAGATGTGTTATTCTCAAGATGAGTGTTTATTCACGTGTCATTGCACGTGAGTATGGCGGTAATAGGGATGCCCAGTCCCGAAATGAAAAAGAAATTTACTTTATGTTGTCAAATAATAAATTCCTTGGAAAGTGTTGGTATGGACGATACCCGTGGATATGGCTAGCCGTGGAGTGTGAAAGTATGGTGGAAAAAGGAATAAACTTTATTTTATGTTTGGGAACCGCCTATGATATATCTAGCATGGAAAGTGTTGGGAATTACTCGGTTGTTTCTGTTGACGGGAAAAGTATGCCTCCCAAAATTTTTTTATCTCTATATTTAAGCTTTGAGCTCTGGCACCTCTACAAATCCCTACTTCCCTCTGCGAAGGGCCTATCTATTTACTTTATGCAATTTTTATTTTTATTTGAATCTCCATCTTCTCTTATAAAACACCAACTAAGGGGCACTATGATCATACTTGAGCATTGGATGTAGCTAATATGCGAATGTGTTTCATGAATGGATCAATGATTAAGCATGATGGGCTAGGGATAACTTTCTTAAGTGTTGATATTTTGAAAGACATAGTTGCTTGTTGATATGCTTGAGTATTGAAATCTTCATGTCAAAACTAGACTATTGCTTTGAACCATATAAAAGTCCATATGTCCATGCTACAAAAGAAAAGAATATGTGATGAACATGTTAGGCAGCATTCCACATCAAAAATTCTGTTTTTATCATTTACCTACTCGAGGACGAGTAGGAATTAAGCTTGGGGATGCTGATACGTCTCCAACGTATCTATAATTTTTGCCTGTTCCATGCTGTTATATTATCATTCTTGGATGTTTTACAATCATTTTATAGCAACTTTATATCATTTTTTGGGACTAACCTATTGAGATAGTGCCCAGTGCCAGTTGTTGTTTTTTGCTTGTTTTTTACTTCGCAGAATATCAGTACCAAATGGAGTCCAAACGCAGCGAAACTTTTTTGAGAATTTTCATGGACCAGAAGGAACAACATGGGCCAAAGATGTACCAGAGGGGTGCCCCGAGGGGCGCACAACCCACCTGGCCGTGCCTGGGGGCTCAGGCGCGCCCTGGTGGGTTGTGCCCACCTCGATGGCCTCTCGCACCGCCTCTTCGCCCTATAAATTGCCAAATATTCCAAAAACCCTCGGGGTAACCCTAGATCAGAAGTTCCGCCGCCGCAAGCCTCTGTAGCCACGAAAAACTAATCCAGACCCCGTTCCGGCACCCTGCCGGAGGGGGGGAATCATCACCGGAGGCCATCTTCATCATCCCGGCGGCCACCATGATGAGGAGGGAGTAGTCCACCCTCGGGGCTGAGGGTTTGTACCAGTAGCTATGTTTTTAATCTCTCTCTCTCTCTCGTGTTCTTGAGATGGCATGATCTTGATGTATCGCGGGCTTTGTTAATATAGTTGGATCATATGGTGTTTTCCCCTCTCCATCTTGTTGTGATGAATTGAGTTTTCCCTTTGAGATTTCATTTTATCGGATTGAATACTTTTATGGATTTGAGAGCACTTGATGTATGTCTTGCTATGAATACCTGTGGTGACAATGGGGTATCATATTGATTCACATGATATGTGTTTTGGCACTCAACTCGCAGATCCCCGAGGTGACATTGGGGTAATCTATGCATAGGGGTTGATGCAAGTTCTCGTCTTTGTTTCTCCGGTAGAAATCTTGGGGCACTCTTTGAGGTTCTTTGTGTTGGATTGAGTATTATGAATCTGAAATTGTTTGATGCACATCGCATAATCAACTCACGGATACTCACGGTGACATTGGAGTATCTAGGTGACATTAGAGTTGGTTAATATTTATCATATGGTGTTATTTTAGTACGAACTCTTGGTTAGATCGATCGAAAAGAATAGCTTGGTGTTATTTTAGTACAAACTATAGGATGGATTGATCAGAAAGAATAGCTTTGAGGTGGTTTCATACCCTACAAACAATTTCTTCTTATGTTCTCCCCTAGATAAGAACTTTGGAGTGATTCTTCATCGCACGTTGAGGGATGGTCATATGATCCAATTATATTAGCATTGTTGAGAGATTGCACTAGTGAAAGTACGGAACCTAGGCCTCATTTTCAAGCATTGCAATACCGTTTGTGCTCCGTTTTATCAATTGATACCTTGCTGTTTTTTATTGTTTCTGTTACAAAAATCAATATCTACTATCATTACTACACTTTTATCACCATCTCTTCGCCGAACTAGTGCACCTATACAATTTACCATTGTATTGGGTGTGTTGGGGACACAAGAGACTTTTTATTATTTGGTCACAGGGTTGTTTGAGAGAGACCATCTTCATCCTACACCTCCCAAGGATTGATAAACCTTAGCTCATCCACTTGAGGAAAAATTGCTACTGTCCTACAAAACTCTGCGCTTGGAGGCCGAACACAAGTCTACAAGAACAAGTTGCGTAGTAGACATCAAGGAACTTGGTGCGGCGGGATGCCATTGCTTCCTTACCGGTTAGTGTGTGGCGCGGTGGCATGCACGACGCTTAGAGAGAGCTCTCGGGAGGAGTGGCTGGACAACTGTATAGTGCATTGGTTTGTTAAGAGCTCAAGGACAGACGACAAAGGAAATTTGGATTCCCCTTCAATCCTGGTCATTTATTATCACACACGGTTAATTTCTGTTGCCTTTGAAAACTGTGTGCGCTGACCCTATTGCGGTTTGCTTTCTGATTGTCCGCCACCCCAGCCACGCGGATCGCGCGCGTGCACTGTGATCGAACGGCATTCCATGTCCCTATCATCACACCCGTGTAGCTGTAGCTGGGATTTGATGTTTCTGCGCTACTACTTCCGTCCTGGTTTATTGGTCCCTTCACATTTTGTGCTAAATTTTGACTTTAGATTTATCTAACAAAATGTTGATGCATGTAACTACAAATAATATCACTAGAAACTATGTTTAAATACGAATCCAGCGATATAGTTTTTGGTGACATGCATTATTATTTTCTTAGTTCAATTTATGGTCAAAGTTTGGCACAAAATACTAAGGGGACGAATAAATAAGGATGGTGGTAGTAAATTTCTACAAAATGCACACAATGGCCTAAATATGCTAAATGAACTCGGAAAAGTGCTAAATTTGAACACGGTGCTTTCTAGGGTGTATGTTGATCATAGAAAAAAAAAGTCATCTGCCACATTTGCAGGGAACAGTTATCCCTCGATCAAAATCAGATCTGCCGTGTTTGGCACTCCTCCCTCATAAGAGTGTAGACGCTTGATTACATAAAAATGGAACAAGTGGAGATGCTCTACCACGCTGTTCATGTCATCGTCAATCCGCAGGAGGCATGGTGAGAAATCTTCAAGTCATCACCTTGTTTCAAAAAATCTTCAAGTCATCAAGTCAATAAACAAAAATCTTCAAGTCATCAAGTCAAGTTAACAAAATATTCAAGTCATCGGACTAAGGAACCATCATGACTTCGTTGAATCCGCTTCTTCAAGAAAACTTACCGCACCATCAATACTGCTACCACACGCGAAGACTGGACATCACTTTAGCACATCATATCACTCAAACCCACTAGGCCAACTAGCCCACCTAAAGCGCGGGAAAGCCCCGCCCTCGTCATTTTGTTCTGGATTTCTATCGATCGATCGCACGAACAAGTGAAAGAAAAGAGTAGAAAATGTTACACTTTGCAAGTTGAAAAGGAAAAGGCAGCATGATATGTCTCCATCGTATCTATAATTTTTTATTGTTTCATGCCAATATTATACAACTTTCACATACTTTTGGCAACATTTTATATGATTTATTGGACTAACATATTGATCCAGTGCCCAGTGCCAGTTCCTGTTTGTTGCATGTTTTTTGTTTCGCAGAATATCCATATCAACCGAAGTCCAAACACGATAAAAATTTACGGAGAATTATTTTGGAATCTATGTGACTTTTAGGAGGTGGAATCAACGCAAACGGAGTCCCACGGCCTCCAACACCCACCAGGGCGCGCCGAGCACCCCCTGGCGTGCCCAGGTATCTTGTGGGCTCCCCGTAAGTTGGTTGGGGCTCTTCTTCCGGTGCAAGAATGGGAAAAAATCGTGTAAAAATTTCAGCGCAGTCAGAGTTACGGATCTCTGGGAATTTAAGAAACGGTGAAGGGCCAAAAAATGGGAACGCAAAACAGAAGAGAACAGAGAGATATATCCAATCTAGGAGGGGCTCCTGCCCCTCCGCCGCCATGGAGGCCATGGACCAGAGGGGGAACTCTTCTCCCATCTAGGGGGAGTCTAAGGAAGAAGAAGAAGGAGGGGGGCTCTCTCCCACTCTCTCCCGGCGGCGCCGGAGCGCCACCGGGGCAATCATCGTGACGACGATCTACTCCAACAACTTTGCCACCGTCAACACCAACTCTCTCCTCCTCTATGCAGCGGTGTAACTTCTCTTCTACCCGATGTAATCTCTACTTAAACATGGTGCTCAACGCTATATATTATTTCCCAATGATCTATGGCTATCTTATGATGTTTGAGTAGATTCGTTTTCTCCTATGGGTTGATTGATGATCGTGATTGGTTTGAGTTGTATGTTTTATTTTGGTGATGTCCTATGGTGCCCTCCATGTCGCGCAAGTGTGTGGGATCCCCGCTGTAGGGTGTTGCAATACATTCATGATTCACTTATGGTGGGTGGCGTGAGAGACAGAAGCACAAACCCGAGTAAGTGGGTTGTTGCGTATGGGAGTAAAGAGGACTTGATACTTAATGCTATGGTTGGGTTTTACCTTAATGATCTTTAGTAGTTGTGGGTGCTTGCTAGAGTTCCAATCATAAATGCATATGATCCAAGTAGAGAAAGTATGTTAGCTCATGCCTCTCCCTCATATAAAATTGCAACAATGATAACCGGTTTAGTTATCGATCACCTAGGGATAAATGACTTTCTTGTGTGACAAAAGCTATCTACTTTTATTATCTTGCAATTTATTCTTAGTTTTATTCTCGCAAAGTACTTCTAGTTTTATTCTTGTTCTAGGTAAAGCAAACGTTAAGTGTGTGTAGAGTTGTATCGGTGGTCGATACAACTTGAGGGAATATTTGTTCTGCCTTTAGCTCCTCGTTGGGTTCGACACTCTTATTTATCAAAAAAGGCTACAAACGATCCCCTATACTTGTGGGTGATCAAGACCTTTTTCTGGCGCCGTTGCCGGGGAATAATAGCGTGGAGTGAATATTCTCGTGTGTGCTTGTTTGCTTTATCACTAAGTAGTTTTTATTTTGTGCTCTTGTTTGCTATCTTTAGTTATGGGTAGGAAACGCAAAATACCAAAAAAAAAAGTTGTACCTACTAAACCAATGGTTGAAGAACCACCCAAAATCTATCATACTGCTGAAGCTTTCTACTTGGATCATCTTTGATCCATTTGTGCTCGTGCTGAAAACCCAACTAACTTAGTTGAGGGAAAATCATTAAATGAGCATGCTTATTATGTGCGACACCGCTTATCTCAAAAAGGGAAACTTTTACTGCATTAAATTAATACTATGCAATGCTATGCTTGGAATTTATGTGAACTATATGATTTTACTTGTTGTTCTGAAGACCCTAAGAAACACCTTCCCTACCAATGTGAGTTTAGTGATAATGGAATCATATCTTCTTATGCTAAGGGTGTTTATAATTACTATGATGTTGAACAAATTGAAGAATTTGTTGCTTTTAAGGGTGCTTATGAAATTGCTTCTTTGATTGAAAAGCATGATGCTACTCTTTACAAATTTGAAAATTTATCTATGCTTGAATATTGCTATAAAAATTATGCCTCTAATGCTTATCTTAAATCATATATTGAGGACTCCTCCGCTATCCAAGAAGAGACTAATATTTTTTAGGAATCTATGGAAGAAGAAATTGATGAAACTATGAGCTCATTAGATGAAAAAGATGATGAGGAGAGTGAAGAACAAAAGGAGGAAGAGCGGATTGATCACCCGTGCCTACCTTCTAATGACAGTAACTCTTCAAATCATACATTGTTTAATTTCTCTTCATGCTTACCGAAGGATGAATGCTATGATGATTGCTATGATCCCGTTGATTCTTTTGAAATATCCCTTTTTGATGAAATTGATGCTTGCTATGCTTGTGGCCATGATGCCAATATGAATTGTACTTATGGAGATGAACTTGCTATAGTTCCTTATATTAAGAATGAAATTGTTGCTATTGCACCCACGAATGATAGTCCTATCATCTTTTTGAATTCTCCCAACTACACTATATCGGGGAAGTTTGCACTTATTATGGATTACATTGATGGGTTGCGTCCTACCATTACACATGATGATTTTGATAATATAATATGCATGTGCTTGCGGCTCCTACTTGCAATTATTATGAGAGAGGAACTACATCTCCGCCTCTCTATGTTTCCAACACGATAAAAATTGCAAGAAACTGCTTATCCTATGTATTGGCCTTTACTTGATGTGCATGAATTGTTCTTTTATGACATGACGATGCATAGGAAGAGAGTTAGACTTCGTCATTGAATGATATGTGTTTCTTTGTGCTCACTACTAAATTATAAATCATTTTTAATTAAAATTGGGTTTGATATACCTTGGGATCCGGGTGGTTCAATTACTTGAGCACTTTATGCCCAGCTTAATGGCTTTAAAGAAAGCGCTGCTAGGGAGACAACCCGAAAGTTTTAGAGAGTCATTTTATTCTGTTGTGTGCTTTTATAAAGTTTAAAAACAAAAAAATATAGAGGGGAACTTAAAACTTTTCAAAAAGAAAAGTGAAAGTAAGAAAGACGAGCACCGTTGAAGTGGGGGAGCTCCTTGACTTTGTTCATGCCCATGGAAACTTTGCAAATCTCGAATTATAGAAACTTTTCAACAAAAATAATTACCCCATTGTACAAATCCATTGTATTATAAAAATAATGTGCCAAGATTTGCCTTTAGGATGATTAGATTGCTTGTTGGTATGTGCGGTGCAAAAACAGAAACTTTGGCTGTAGTGCATGAATTTACATTTTTTACTGGAATGTCAAAAGTTTCCAAAAAATTTACACAGTAATGCTATGCAAATTTTTAATTTTTTCCTAATGTTACAGAATTTTGGAGTTACAGAAGTATGGTAAATGTTCAAATTGCTACAGACTGTCCTGTTTTTGACAGATTCTGTTTTTTATGCATTGTTTTGCTTGTTTTGATGAAACTATCGATTGTATCGGTGGTATAAGCCATGAAGAAGTTATAATACAGTAGCTATAATGCAAAAACAAAATATGAATGGGTTTGAAATAGTACTTAAAGTAGTGATTTGCATTAGTATACTAATGGATCTCACTGAGTTTTCTGTTACGTTTTGTGTGGGTGAAGTGTTCAAAGATCGAGGAGGTCTCGATATGAGGAGAAGGAGCAGAGGCAAGAGTTCAATCTTAGGGATGCCCAAGGCACCCCAAGTAAATATTCAAGGAGACTCAAGCATCTAAGCTTGGGGATGCCCCGAAAGGCATCCCATCTTTCTTCAACAAGTATCGGTATGTTTTGGTTTTCGTTTCGTTCATGTGATATGCGTAAATCTTGGAGCGTGTTTTATGTTTAGTTTTCACTTTTCTTTTATGCACCATGCTGGTATGAGATAGTCCATGGTTGATTTATAGAATGCTCATTGCATTTCACTTATATCTTTTGAGTATGGCTTTATAGAATGCTTCATGTGCTTCACTTATATCATTTGAAGTTTGGATTGCCTGTTTCTCTTGACATAGAAAACCGTTATTTCTAGAATGCTCTTTTGCTTCACTCATATTTATTAGAGCATGGTCTTTTGTAGAAAGAATTAAACTCTCTTGCTTCACTTATATCTATTTAGAGAGTCAATAGGAATTGGTCATTTGCATAGTTAGTCATAAAATCCTACATAAAACTTATGGATCACTGAATATGATATGTTTGATTCCTTGCAATAGTTTTGCGATATAGAGATGATAATATGTGGGAGATACTAGTAAATGGTTGTGGTTAGTAGGAATATTGGTGTTAAGGTTTGTGATTCCCGAAGCATACACGTATAGTATCTCGTTATGCTATGAAGTTGGAGCATGATTTACTATTGATTGTCTTCCTTATGAGTGGTGGTCGGGGACGAGCGATGGTCTTCTCCTACCAATATATCCCCCTAGGGGCATGCGTAATAGTACTTTGCTTCGAGGGCTAATAAACTTTTGCAATAAGTATATGAGTTCTTTATGACTAATGTGAGTCCATGGATTATATGCACTCTTACCTTTACGCAATTTGCTAGCCTCTATGGTACCGTGCATTGCCCTTTCTCACCTCGAGATGTGGTGCAAACTTCGCAGGTGCATCCAAACCCCGTGATATGATACGCTCTATCACACATAAGCCTTATTATATCTTCCTCAAAACAGCCACCATACCTACCTATTATGGCATTTCCATAGCCATTCCGAGATATATTGCCATGCAACTTCCACCGCTTCTGTTTTGATGACTTGAGCATTCATTGTCATATTGCTTTGCATGATCGTAAGATAGCTAGCATGATATTTCCATGGCTTGTTCATTTTTTGATATCGTTGTTACGCTAGATCATTGCACATCCTGGTACACTGCCAGGGGCATTCATATATAGTCATACTTTGTTCTAGGTATCGAGTTGTAATATTGAGTTGTACATAAATAGAAGTGTGATGATCATCATTACTCATTATTAGAGCATGTCCCAGTGAGGAAAGGATGATGGAAACTATGATTCCCCCACAAGTCGGGATGAGGCTCCGGACAAATATAAAAAAAGAAAAAAGGAAAAAGGTGAGGCCAAAAAGAGCCCAAGAAAAAAGAAAAAAAAAAGAAAAAAATGAGAGAAAAGAGAGAAGGGGCATGCTAATTCCACACGTGTGCTTCAAAGTAGCACTATGTTTTTCATATAGAGAGTCTCCTATGTTGTCACTTTCATATACTAGTGGGAATTTTTCATTATAGAGTTAGATGCACACCCACTTAGTTTTCATAGTGCTACTTTGAGGAAAGGATGATGGAAACTATGATTCCCCCACAAGTCGGGATGAGGCTCCGGACAAATATAAAAAAAGAAAAAAGGAAAAAGGTGAGGCCAAAAAGAGCCCAAGAAAAAAGAAAAAAAAAAGAAAAAATGAGAGAAAAGAGAGAAGGGGCATGCTAATTCCACACGTGTGCTTCAAAGTAGCACTATGTTTTTCATAGAGAGAGTCTCCTATGTTGTCACTTTCATATACTAGTGGGAATTTTTCATTATAGAGTTAGATGCACACCCACTTAGTTTTCATGTTGAGCTTTCATACACTTATAGCTCTTAGTGCGTCCGTTGCATGGCAATCCCTACTCCTTGCATTGATATCACTTGATGGGCATCTCCATAGCCCATTGATTAGCCGTGTCGATGTGAGACTTTCTTACTTTTTTTGTCTTCTCTATGTTTACCCCTATCATTATATTCTATTCCACCCATAGTGCTATATCCATGGCTTGCGCTCATGTATTGCGTGGGGGTTGAAAAACCTGAAGCGCGTTAAAAAGTATGAACCAATTGCTCGGCTTGTCATCGGGGTTGTGCATGATAAATAGTTTGTGTTAAGAAGATGGAGCATGATAAGGCTATATGATTTTGTAGGGATAGCTTTCTTTAGCGTTGATATTTTGAAAGACACGATTGTTTGTTGGGATACCTGAGTATTGATGTCTTTATGTCAAATTATAGACTATTGCTTTGAATCACTCATGTCTTAATATTCATGCCATGATTAGATATATGATCAAGATTATGCTAGGTAGCATTCCACATCAAAAATTATCTTTTTTATCATTTACCTACTCGAGGACGAGCAGGAATTAAGCTTGGGGATGCTGATACGTCTCTGTCATATCTATAATTTTTTATTGTTTCATGCCAATATTATACAACTTACACATACTTTTGGCAACATTTTATGTGATTTATTGGACTAACATATTGATCCAGTGCCCAGTGTCAGTTCCTGTTTGTTGCATGTTTTTTTTTTCGCAGAATATCCATATCAAACAAAGTCCAAACGCAATAAAATTTTACGGAGAATTATTTTGGAATATATGTGATTTTGGGGAGGCGGAATCAACGCAAACGGAGGCCCACGGCCTCCAACACCCACTAGGACACGCCGGGCACCCCCTGGCGCGCCCAGGTGTCTTGTGGGCTCCCCGTAAGTCGGTTGGGGCTCTTCTTCGGGCGCAAGAAAGATAATTTATGGAAAAAAACGTGTAAAAATTTCAGCACAATCGGAGTTACGGATCTCCAGGAATTCAAGAAACGGTGAAGGGCCAGAAAGCGGGAACGCGAAACAGAAGAGAACAGAGAGATAGATCCAATCTAGAAGGGGCTCCTGCCCCTCCGCTGCCATGGAGGCCATGGACCATAGGGGGATCTCTCCTCACATCTAGGGGGGAGGCCAACGAAGAAGAAGAAGGAGGGGGCTCTCTCCCCTCTCTCCCGATGGCGCCGGAGCGCTGCCGGGGCAATCATCGTGACGGCGATCTACTCCAACAACTTCGCCACCGTCAACACCAACTCTCTCCCCCTCTATGCAGTGGTGTAACCTCTCTTATACCCGCTGTAATCTCTACTTAAACATGGTGCTCGACGCTATATATTATTTCCCAATGATCTATGGCTATCTTATGATGTTTGAGTAGATTCGTTTTGTCCTATGGGTTGATTGATGATTGTGATTGGTTTGAGTTGTATGTTTTATTTTGGTGCTGTCCTATGGTGCCCTCCCTGTCGTGCAAGCATGTAGGATCCCCGCTATAGGGTGTTGCAATACGTTCATGATTCGCTTACGGTGGGTGGCGTGAGAGACAGAAGCACAGACCCGAGTAAGTGGGTTGTTGCGTATGGGAGTAAAGAGGACTTGATACTTAATGCTATGGTTGGGTTTTACCTTAATTATATTTAGTAGTTGCGGATGCTTGCTAGAGTTCCAATCATAAGTGCCTATGATCCAAGTAGAGAAAGTATATTAGCTCATGCCTCTCCCTCATATAAAATTGCAACAATGATAACCGGTTTAGTTATCGATCACCTAGGGACAAATGACTTTCTTGTGTGACAAAAGCTATCTACTTTTATTATCTTGCAATTTGTTCTTAGTTTTATTCTCGCAAAGTACTTCTAGTTTTATTCTTGTTCTAGGTAAAGCAAACGTTAAGTGTGAGTAGAGTCGTATCGGTGGTCGATAGAACTTGAGGGAATACGTGTTCTGCCTTTAGCTCCTCGTTGGGTTCGACACTCTTATTTATCGAAAAAGGATACAAATGATCCCCTATACTTGTGGGTTATCACATCACACTTAAAGCACACCTGTCGCGATCACGTCGCACCCCCGATAGTCGGTCTGGCATGCCGCTCACCAAAGGGGCACGCGTTGTCTTGCATTTTCACTGACATGTGGGACTGCAATTGAATAAACCGACGATAGCCGAAATCTAATAGCCCGCCGAGCGTCGGCTGAGAAGAGAGAGACGAGGAGGAAGAAGAGATCGGTTGCCTACCACACACGGACTCCAAGAAATATGGATGGATGCGGGAGGTTTGTTGCAGGTTGCCGTTGGAGATGCCCTAATGTGAATGTATCCATGAACCAGCTCTTTAATTTTGATGTGAATGTTGAACTTGGAATGCATCACGTCTGTACATTATTGTATAATTGTGGACTATTGTCTGATCGACCGCTAAGCCAAGTAGTACAACTCCCTCCATTTACTTATACAGGTCACTATGAAATATACATTTTGCATCTATACAAGGCCACAAACAGAAATCGAGGCAAAATTAATGATGTTTCCTCGTAATAGCAACTTGTTTAATACTTGCATGCATGCAGTACTATGAACTACTCCCTCGGTCCGTGAAAAACTGTACATCTAGCATTAGGCTGATCGTAATGGGAGTATCATAACTGGTATCATGCATGCCAACTAGGCAATTTTGATGAGGTGGCGTAGAATTATATGAGGAAAGAGATGGTTGATTATCATATTATGGTACTGTTGGAAATATGCCCTAGACGCAATAATAAAGTGGTTATTATTATATTTCTTAATCATGATAAAAGTTTATTATTCATGCTAGAATTGTATTGATTGGAAACTTAAATACATGTGTGAATACATAAGCAAATACCAAGTCCCTAGTATGCCTCTACTAGACTAGCTCGTTGATCAAAAGATGGTTAAGGTTTCTTGACCATAGACATGAGTTGTCATTTGATAACGGGATCACATCATTAGGAGAATGATGTGATGGACAAGACCCATCCTTTAGCTTAGCATATGATCGTTCAGTTTATTGCTACTGCTTTCTTAAATGTCAAATACATATTCCTTCGACCATGAGATCATGCAACTCCCGGATACCGGGGGAATACCTTGTGTGCTATCAAATGTCACAACATAACTGGGTGATCATCATAAAGAAGCTCTACAGGTATCTCCGAAGGTGTCTGTTGAGTTGGCGTGAATCGAGATTGGGATTTGTCACTCCGTATGACGGAGAGGTATCTCTGGGCCCTCTCAGTAATACAGCATCACAAGAAGCTTGCAAGCAAAGTGACTAAGGAGTTAGTTACAAGATGATGTATTACGGAACAAGTAAAGAGACTTACCGGTAACGAGATTGAACTAGGTATGAAGATACTAACGATCGAATCTCGGGCAAGTAACATACCGACGGACAAAGGGAACTACGTATTTGTCATAAAGGTTCAACCGATAAAGATCTTCGTAGAATATGTAGGAACAAATATGGGCATCCAGGTCCTGCTATTGGTTATTGACCGAAGAAGTGTCTCGGTCATGTCTACATCATTCTCGAACCCGTAGGGTCCACACGCTTAACATTCGTTGATGATATAGTATTATATGAGTCATGTATGTTGGTGACCGAATGTTGTTCGGAATCCCGGATGAGATCACGGACATGACGAGGAGCTCCGGAATGGTCCGGAGGTAAAGATTGATATATATGATGATATGGTTGGGCCAAGGGGTAAGGCCCACGGGGCTTTAGGTCGGTGCAAAAGGAAGTTTTGCGGAGGTTAGGGACCAGACGCTAGGGACCATGGCATCTGGCCCTAGGCCAGACGCCGAGGCCCATGGCGTCTGGTACTGGAAACCGAGAAGGACTCTTCCTTGCGTTCCAAACTGACTTTGAGGAGGCTCTTTCTCCAAGAAACGACCCCAGGGCTCAACATATAAATAGAGGATCAGGGCTAGCCCCTGGGTGACACCACAATTCACCAAGCTGTGTGCCGGTGCCCCCTCTCCCTCTAGTTCGTCCTCCACCTAAATCCGTTGTGCTTGGAGAAGCCCTGCGGAAATAGTTTCACCACCCCTGTCACCACGCCATCGTGCTGCCGGAACTCATCTACTACTTCGCCTCTCTTGCTAGATCGAGAACGCGAGGACGTCATAGAGCTGAACGTGTGCTGAATATGGAGGTGTCATACGTTCGGTACTTGATCGGGATGGATCATGAAGGTGTAGGACTACATCAACCGCGTTGATAAACGCTTCCGCTTAGCGATCTACAAGGGTATGTAGATGCCCTCCCCCTCTCATAGCTATACATCTCCATGGATAGATCTTGCGTGTGCGTAGATTTTTTTTTGTTTTCCATGCAACGTTCCCCAACAGTGGCATCATGAGCCAGGTCTATGCGTAGATGATATGCACAAGTAGAACACAAAGGAGTTGTGGGTGGTGAGGTTCATATTGCTTCCCACCAATGTCTTATTTTGATTCGGAGGTATTGTGGGATGAATCGGCTCGGACCAACCTTACATGTCCACGTAGATGAGACTGGTTCCACCACTAACATGCAACTTGTTTTGCATAAAGGTGGCTGGTGGGTGTTTGTTTCTCCTACTTTAGTTGAATCTAATTTGACTACGGCGGTCCTTGTAGAAGGTTAAAAGGCAACTTGATAATCATCGTTGTGGTTTTACGTAGGTAAGAACAGTTCTTGCTAGTTGCCCGTAGCAGCCACGTAAAACTTGCAACAACAAAGTAGAGGACGTATAACTTATTTTTGCCGGGCACGTTGTGATGTGATATGGTCAAGATGTGATGTGATATATGTTGATATATGAGATGATCATGTTTTGTAATAAGTTCATGACTTGCATGTCGATGAGTACGACAACCGGCAGGAGTCTTAGGGTTGTCTTTAGTTATTGTATGACCTACGTGTCAATCACTTAAGCGCCATGTAATTTCTTTACTTTATCGCTATGCGTTAGCAATAGTTGAAGAAGCAATAGTTGGCGAGACGACCCCGATGCAATGATGGAGATCAAGGTGTCGTGCCGGTGATGATGGAGATCATGCCGATGCTTTGGAGATGGAGATCAAAAGCACAAGATGATGATGACCATATCATGTCACATATTTTGATTGCATGTGATGTTTATACTTTATGCATCTTATTTTGCTTAGAACGACTGTAGCATTATAAGATGATCCCTTCACTTAATTTCAAGATAAAAGTGTTCTCCCCGAGTATGCACCGTTGCTAAAGTTCATCGTTTCGAAGCACCTCGTGATGATCGGGTGTGATAGACTCTACGTTCACATACAACGGTTGTAAGCCAGTTTTGCACATGCATAATACTTGGGTTAAACTTGACGAGCCTAGCATGTACAGACATGGTCTTAGAACACTAGAGACCGAAAGGTCGAACATGAGTCATATAGTAGACATGATCAACATAGGTATGTTCACCATTGAAGATTACCCCATCTCACGTGATGATCGGACATGGGTTAGTTGATTTGGATCATGTATCACTTGGACAACTTGAGGGATGTTGATTTAAGTGGGAGTTCATTAGTAATTTGATTATTTGAACTAAAATTTATCATGAACTTAGTCTTAATAGTTTTTGCATATCTATGTTGTAGATCAATGGCCCGTGCTACCGTTCCCTTGAATTTTAATGCGTTCCTAGAGAAAGCTAAGTTGAAAGATGATGGTAGCAACTACATGGACTGGGTCCGTAACTTGAGGGTTATCCTCATTGCTACACAGAAGAATTATGTCCTTGATACACCGCTAGGTGACAGACCTGCTGCAAGAGCTGATGCAGATGTTATGAACGTCTGGCAGGCTCGATCTGATGACTACTTGATAGTTTAGTGTGCCATGCTTTACAGCTTAGAACCGAAACTTCAAAGACGTTTTGAATGCCATGGAGCATATGAGATGTTCCAAGAGCTGAAGTTGATATTTCAAGCTAATGCCCGGGTTGAGAGATATGAAGTCTCCAACAAGTTCTATAGCTGTAAGATGGAGGAGAACAATTTTGTCAATGAACACATACTAAAAATGTCTGGGTATCATAACCACTTGACTCAGCTAGGAATTGATCTTCCAGTTGAGAGTGTTATTGACATAGTTCTTCAGCCACTGCCACCAAGCCACAAAGGCTTTGTGATGAACTATAATATGCAAGGGATGACCAAAATGATTCCCGAGCTCTTCGCGATGCTGAAATCGGCGGAGGTAGAAATCAAGAAGGAGCATCAAGTGTTGATGGTTAACAAGACCACTTGTTTCAAGAAAAAGGGCAAGGGAAAGAAAGAGAACTTCAAGAAGAATGGCAAGCAAGTTGCCGCTCCCATGAAGAAGCCCAAAGCTGGACCCAAGCATGAAACTGAGTGCTTCTACTGCAAAGGAAATGGTCACTGGAAGCGGAACTGCCCCAAATACTTGGCAGATAAGAAGGATGGCAAAGTGAACAAAGGTATATTTGATATACATGTTATTGATGTGTTCCTTACTAATGCTCGTAGTAGCGCCTGGGTATTTGATACTGGTTGGGTTGCTCATATTTGTAACTCGAAACAGGAGCTGCGAAACAAACGAAGATTGGCTAAGGACGAGGTGACGATGCGCGTCGGGAATGGTTCCAAGGTCGATGTGATCGCCATCGGCATGCTACCTCTACATCTACCTTCGGGATTAGTTTTAGACCTCAATAATTGTTATTTGGTGCCAGCGTTGAGCATGAACATTATATCTGGATCTTGTTTATGTCAAGACGGTTATTCATTTAAATTAGAGAATAGTGGTTGTTCTATTTATATGATTATATCTTTTATGGTCATGCACCTTTGATGAATGGTCTATTCTTGTTGAATCTCGATCCTAGTGATACACATATTCATAATATTGATGCCAAAAGATGCAAAGTTGATAATGATAGTGCAACATACTTGTGGCATTGACGTTTAGGTCATATTGGTGTAAAGCACATGAAGAAACTTCATGCGCCTGGACTTTTGGAATCACTTGATTATGAACCATTTGATACTTGCAAACCATGCCTCATGGGTAAGATGACTAAAACTCCGTTCTCCAGAACAATGGAGCGAGCTAATGACTTACTGGAAATAATACATACCGATGTATGCGGTCCGATAAGTGTTGAGGCACGTGGCGGGTATCGTTATTCTCTAACCTTCATAGATGATTTGAGTAGGTATGGGTATATCTACTTGATGAAACACAAGTCTGAAACATTTGAAAAGTTCAAAGAATTTTAGAGTAAAGTGGAGAATCATCGTAACAAGAAAATAAAGTTTCTACGATCTGATCGCAGAGGGGAATATTTGAGTTATGAGTTTGGCCTTCATTTAAGATAATGTGGAATTGTTTCACAACTCACGCCACCTGGAACACCACAGCGTAATGGTGTGTCCGAATGTCGTAACCATACTTTATTAGATATGGTGCATTCTATGATGTCTCTTACCGATTTGCCTTTATCATTTTGGGGTTATGCATTAGAGACAGCCGCATTCACGTTAAATAGGGCACCGTCTAAATCCGTTGAGACGACACCGTATGAACTATGGTTTGGCAATAAACCTAAGCTGTCGTTTCTTAAAGTTTGGGGATGTGACGCTTATGTCAAAAGGCTTCAGCCTGATAAGCTCGAACCCAAAGCGAAGAAGTGTGTCTTCATAGGATACCCTAAAGAAACAATTGGGTATACCTTCTACCACAGATCCGAAGGCAAGATCTTTGTTGCCAAGAATGGGTCCTTTCTAGAGGAGGAGTTTCTCTCGAAAGAAGTGAGTGGGAGGAAAGTAGAACTTGATGAGGTAGTTGTACCTTCTCTTGAATTGGAAAATAGTACATCAGAGAAAAACATTCCCGTGATGCCTACACCAACCGAAGAGGAAGCTAATGATAATGATCATGAAACTTCGTATCAAGTTACTACTGAACCTCATAGGTCGACCAGAGCACATACCACACCAGAGTTGTATGGTAATCCTGTCCTAGAAGTCATGTTGTTAGACAACGGCGAACCTACGAACTATAAAGAAGCTATGATAAGCCCAGATTCTGACAAATGGCTAGAGGCCATGAAATCTGAGATAGGATCCATGTATGAGAACAGAGTGTGGACTTTTATGGACTTGCCCGATGATCGCCAAGCCATTGATAATAAATGGATCTTCAAGAGGAAGACAAACGCTGATGGTAATATCACTGTCTACAAAGCTCGACTTGTCGTGAAAGGTTTTCGACAAGTTCAAGGGGTTGACTACGATGAGACTTTCTCACCCGTAGCGATGCTTAAGTCTGTCAGAATCATGTTAGCAATTGCCGCATTTTATGATTATGAAATCTGGCAAATGGACGTCAAAATTGCATTCCTTAACGGGTTTCTTAAAGAAGAGTTGCATATGATACAACCAGAAGGTTTTGTCGATCCTAAGGGTGCTAACAAAGTGTGCAAGCTCCGGCGATCCATCTATGGACTGGTGCAAGCATCTCAGATTTGGAATATACGCTTTGATGAGGTGATCAAAGCATATCGTTTTATACAGACTTATGGTGAAGCCTGTATTTACAAGAAAGTGAGTGGGAGCTCTGTAGCATTTCTGATATTATATGTGGATGACATATTGCTGATTGGAAATGATATAGAATTTCTGGATAGCATAAAAGGATACTGGAATACAAATTTTTCATTGAAAGACCTCGGTGAAACTCCTTACATATTGGGCATCAAGATTTATAGGGATAGATCGAGACGCTTAATAGGACTTTCACAAAGCACATACCTTGACAAAGTTCTGAAGAAGTTCAAAATGGACCAGTCGAAGAAAGGGTTCTTGCCTGTGTTGCAAGGTGTGAAATTGAGTCAGACTCAAAGCCCGACCACGACAGAAGATAGAGAGAGAATGAAAGTCATTCCCTATGCCTCAGCCATAGGTTCTATAATGTATGACATGCTATGTACCAGACCTGATGTGTGCCTTGCTATAATTTTGGCAGGGAGGTACCAAAGTAATCTAGGAGTGGATCACTGGACAGCAGTCAAGAATATCCTGAAGTACCTGAAAAGGACCAAGGATATGTTTCTCGTTTATGGAGGTGACGAAGAGCTCGTCATAAAGGGTTACGTCGATGCTAGCTTCGACACAGATCCGGATGACTCCAAGTCACAAACCAGATACGTATTTATATTGAATGGTGGAGCTATCAGTTGGTGCAGTTCTAAGCAAAGCGTCATGGCGGGATCTACATGTGAAGCGGAGTACATAGCTGCTTCGGAAGCAGCGCATGAAGGAGTCTGGATGAAGGAGTTCATATCTGATCTGGGTGTAATACCTAGTGCATCGGGTCCAATGACAATCTTTTGTGACAACACTGGAGCAATTGCCTTAGCAAAGGAATCCAGGTTTCACAAGAGAACCAAACACATCAAGCAACGCTTCAACTCCATTCGTGAAAAGGTCAAGGATGGAGACATAGAAATTTGCAAAGTACATACGGATTTGAATGTGGCAGACCCATTGACTAAACCTATTCCGCGGGGAAAACATGATCAGCACCAAGACTCCATGGGTGTTAGATTCATTAATATGTAATCTATATTATTGACTCCAGTGCAAGTCGGAGACTGTTGGAAATATGCCCTAGAGGCAATAATAAAGTGGTTATTATTATATTTCCTTAATCATCATGAAGGTTAATTATTCATGCTATAATTGTATTGATCGGAAACTTAAATACATGTGTGAATACATAAGCAAACACCAAGTCCCTAGTAAGCCTCTACTAGACTAGCTCGTTGATCAAAAGATGGTAAGGTTTCCTGACCATAGACATGAGTTGTCACTTGATAACAGGATCAAATCATTAGGAGAATGATGTGATGGACAAGACCCATTCGTTAGCTTAGCATATGATCGTTCAGTTTATTACTACTGCTTTCTTAATGTCAAACACATATTCCTTCGACCATGAGACCATGCAACTCCCGGATACCGGAAGAATACCTTGTGTGTATCAAACATCACTTCGTAACTGGGTGATCATAAAGGTGCTCTATAGGTATCTCCGAAGGTGTCTGTTGAGTTGGCGTGAATCGAGATTGGGATTTGTCACTCCGTATGACGGAGAGGTATCTCTGGGCCCTCTCGGTAATACATCATCAAAAAGAAGCTTGCAAGCAAAGTGACTAAGGAGTTAGTTACAAGATGATGTATTACGGAATGATTAAAGAGACTTGCCGATAACGAGATTGAACTAGGTATGGAGATACCGACAATCGAATCTCGGGCAAGTAACATACTGGCAGACAAAGGGAACTACGTATGTTGTCATAAAGGTTCGACCGATAAAGATCTTCGTAGAATATGTAGGAACCAATATGGACATCCAGGCCCCACTATTGGTTATTGACCGGAGAAGCGTCTCGGTCATGTCTACATCATTCTCGAACCTGTAGGGTCCGCACACTTAACGTTCGTTGATGATATAGTACTATATGAGTTATGTATGTTGGTGACCGAATGTTGTTCGGAGTCCCAGATGAGATCACGGACATGACGAGGAGCTTCAGAATGGTCCGGAGGTAAAGATTGATATATAGGATGATAGTATTTGGTCTCCGGAAGAGTTTCAGAATGCACCTGATAATTATCGGATCACCGGAAGGGGTTCCGAAAGGCCACGGGGGGTTGTTGGGCCTAACGGGCCAAAAGGAGGGAGCACACTAGCCCAGAAGGGGGCTGGCGCGCCCACCTCCTGGCCGCCAGCCCTAGGGAAGGAAAGAGGAGGGGCTGGCCCCCTCCTGCCTTTGTCCACGTAAGGGAGAAGGAAGGGGAGGCGCCACAAGGCAGCCGGCCCCCTTTCCTCCCCCCCCCCCCCCCCCCACGCGCCAAGAAGGAAGGGGGTCGCGCCTAGGGCAGGCGCCCTAGGGCGGCCACCGGCCCCCTTGGGGTGCGTCTAGGGCTGCCTCCCCTCCCCCTCCACCTATATATATGTGAGGAGGGGAGGGGGTGCTACACATCACGAATCGCCAAGCCATGTGTCGGCGCCCCCTCTCCCTCTAGTTTGTCCTCCGCTCGAAACCGTTGTGCTTGGCGAAGCCCAATGGAATAGTTTCACCACCACCTTCATCACGCCGTCGTGCTGCCGAAACTCATCTACTACTTCACCTCTCTTGCTGGATCGAGAAGGCGAGGACGTCATCGAGCTAAACGTGTGCTGGACGTGGAGGTCCCATGCGTTCGGTGCTTGATCGGAATGGATCATGAAGTCGTACGACTACATCAACCGCGTTGATAAATGCTTCCGCTTAGCGATCTACAAGGGTATGTAGATGCTCTCCCCCTCTCATAGCTATGCATCTCCATGGATAGATCTTGCGTGTGCGTAGAAATTTTTTGTTTTCCATGCAACGTTCCCCAACAAAAGTTAGTATGTACATCGGACTTGGTACAAACAGGAAAGAAAGGGGGTGAAAGTAGTACAGACTGGCCATGCAACCGGTCTCTTGGTCGAAAAGGGAAATATAGGGGAAACATTGTACACAGTGGTATGACCAGGGCTAGATTTGCTATCCACACATACGAATAGGTGGCTAAAGTGAACAAAAATGGGATCAACCCAGATATGTTGCTTGGATGTTTGTTTCTCGGGGCAACAAACTCTGAATCACCACTTTATGCCCCAGTTTAGGTACATGGTGCTGGACTGCTGGTGCATCCACTGTCCCATGCCCTTATAGCAAATATTTAGCTGTTCTTAATCTAATGCCCCTGGTAAAATGAAGCCATGCCACTGTTATAAGTCATGACAAGTTTATCCAATTGTTTTTGCCAGTAATTGTTTGAGACTCTGACTATTTCCTCTGTAGCTTTTTGTGCAAACAGGGATATCCATTTTACCTCGTTGCTATTGCGACCTTTTGGTGCTCTGCACAAAACACTTCTTAAAAGAAGTGACTTTTGTGTAGTTTAACTGGAATGTCACACCGGAACCGTTGGTTCATTTCGGTGGAACTGCACAAAGGGAGATCTGTGTTCCAATCTTCATCCTCCATATTGGCACCATAACCTTCCTTTAGGCAAGAATAATATTTAATGCATGTGTTCACCTCTATTTTGCAACTGCCATGAGAAAATAATGCTATTGTTTACTAGTACAATTGTACTCCCTCACTGACAAAACCAAATCTGACATAGAAGGCCAATCATGTACTTGGTTTCACCAATTGGTGAGGAGAAAGAGAAATAGAGCAAGAAGAGGAAGACGAAGAAGAAGAAGAAGAAGAAGAAGAAGAAGAAGGAAATGAAGAAGATCACACGCTGGTACCGTCCTATGTTATCCTGACATCTTGCTAGTGGTATTGTATTGTTGTGTTGCTACTAGTATTAATTTACTTGAAGAAATGCACTTGTAGTACATAGCAGAGTAGTACTTTGCTTGACGACACATCATACTAATTAACTAGATTCTCAATGCATGTGTGACCCAGCTCTACACGATCAATAGTGCCAAGGTGATCTGCCTGAAGCCGAGGCCTCGGTTGAGGCCATTCAAGGGCTCCGGCAACGTCTCCCTTACATGTGAGACGATCCTCCAGGAGCCTTCCACTTCTGTTGTCTCTCCTGGAAGGTCACTTAATCAATTAGGAGTAGTTAAGCAGAACTAATTAATCGCTGCCTAATTTTCCTGTCGGAGTTAAACAAATCTTTAGTAGCACCCTATGCTGAATCATGTACATGTGTATGTATGTCTATGGAGGTGGACCATGTGGTGGAGCAGGGAGGGGATCTTGGTAGTGTAATGATATAATAATGCTATTGTTTTGCATGTCAATTTATTGCCACTGGTTCAATGAGGCAATGTTTTGCTGCTGTATTCTCATCATGAATTTGATGCTACTGTTAAAGTAATATGCTAATGTCTTTCTATCCTTTCTCACTAAGCTAATGAAGGTTTCACATTGTTCCTACTTGTGCAAACAGGGATCATGTTGTGCCAATCATAAATTTTAGTGGAACTGCACAAGAGAATACAATGAACTGTATCCCAGCCAGTGCTTGATGTTGCTTGAACTACGTCGGTATTTCCCCAAAGAGGAATGGATGATGCAGCACAATTACGGTAGGTATTTCCCTCAGTTATGAAACAAAGGTATCAATCCAGTAGGAGAACCAAGCAACACTATGTAAACGGTACCTGCACACAAAGAACAAATACTTGCAACCCGACGCTTATGAGGGGTCGTCAATCCCTCTTACGGGTAACGGCGCCATAAATTGTCAAGTTGACGGGATAAAATTTGTGTATATTGGATAAATAGATCTTGATAAATGCAAAACAAAATAAACAATAAAAAAGTGCAGCAAGGTATTTTTGGGTTTTTGGAATAATAGATCTGAAAATAAAAGCGAATAAAAATAGATCTCAAAGCAAATATGATAAAGAATAGACCCGGGGGCCGTAGATTTCACTAGTGGCTTCTCTCGAGAAAATAGCATACAGTGGGTAAACAAATTACTGTTGGGCAATTGATAGAAGATCGAATAATTATGACGATATCCAAGGCAATGATCAATATATAGGCATCACATCCAAGATTAGTAGACCGACTCCTGCCTGCATCTACTACTATTACTCCACACATCGACCGCTATCCAGCATGCATCTAGTGTATTAAGTTCATGGAGAAATGGAGTAATGCAATAAGAACGATGACATGATGTAGACGAGATCTATTCATGTAGGAATAGCCCCCATCTTGTTATCCTTAATAGCAACGATACATGCGTGTCTTGCTGCCCCTTCAGTCACTGGGAAAGAACACCGCATGATCGAACCCATCACAAAGCACCTCTTCCCATGGCAAGAAAAATCGATCTAGTTGGCCTAACTAAACCAAAGATTCGAAGAAGAAATACGAGGCTATAAATAATCATGCATATAAGAGATCAAAGAAGACTCAAATAATATTCATGGATATATATCTGATCATAAACTCAAAGTTCATCGGATCCCAACAAACACACCGTAAAAAGAGTTACATCAAATAGATCTCCAAGAGACCATTGTATTGAGAATCAAAAAGAGAGAAGAAGCCATCTAGCTACTTCCTACAGACCCGTAGGTCTACAATGAACTACTCACGCATCATCGGAGAGGCACCAATGAGGATGATGAACCCCTCCGTGATGGTGTCCAGATTGGATCTCGTGGTTATGGAACTTGCGGCAACTGGAATTGTGTTTCGTCGACTCCCCTAGGGTTTCTAGAATATTTGGGTATTTATAGGGCGAAGAGGCGGTGCGGGAGGCCACCGAGGTGCGCAAAACCCACCAGGGCACGCCTGGGCTCCTGGGCGCGCCCTGGGGGGTTGTGCTCCCCTCGGGCCTCCCCTCTGGTACTTCTTTGGCCCATCTTGTGTCTTCTGGTCCAAAAAAAATCTGCAAAAAGTTTCGCTGCGTTTGGACTCCGTTTGATACTGATATTCTGTGAAGTAAAAACAAGCAAAAATAGCAACTGGCACTGGGCACTATGTCAATAGGTTAGTCCCAAAAAATGATATAAAGTTGCTATAAAATGATTCTAAAACATCCAAGAATGATAATATAACAGCATGGAACAAGCAAAAATTATAGATATGTTGGAGACGTATCAGCATCCCCAAGCTTAATTCCTACTCTTCCTCGACTAGGTAAATGATAAAAACTGAATTTTTGATGTGGAATGCTGCCTAACATGTTCATCACATATTCTTTTCTTTTGTAGCATGGACATATGGACTTTTATATGGTTCAAAGCAATAGTCTAGTTTTGACATGAAGATTTCAATACTCAAGCATATGAACAAGCAACCATGTCTTTTCAAAATATCAACACTAAAGAAAGTTATCCGTATCCCATCATGCTCAATCATTGATCCATTCATGAAACACACTCGCATATTAGCTACATCCAGTGCTCAAGTACGATCATAGTGCCCCTTACTTAGTGCTTTATAAGAGAAGATAGAGACTCAAATAATAAAAATTGCATAAAGTAAATAGATAGGCCCTTCACAGAGGGAAGTAGAGATTTGTAGAGGTGCCAGAGCTCAAAGCTTAAATTGAGAGATAATTTTTTTAGAGGCATACTTTTCTCGTCAACGAAAACGACCGAGTAATTCCCAACACTTCCCATGCTAGATATATCATAGGCGGTTCCCAAACATAAAATAAAGTTTATTCCTTTTTCCACCATTCTTTCACAATCCATGGATAGCCGTATCCACGGGTGCCTTCGATACCAACACTTTCCAAGGAATTTATTATTTGACAATATAAAGTAAATTTCTTTTTCATTTCGGGACTGGGCATCCCTATTACCACCGCACTCTCGTGCAATGACCAGTGAATAAACACTCATCTTGAGAATAACACATCTAGCATGGAAAATATTGGCCACCCCCTGCCGCTTCATGAGCGGTACGGGCACACAAAAAGGAAATTTATTTTGTAAATTAGAGATGGCACATACAAATTTGCTTAGAACGGCACGGGAATACGACATATAGGTAGGTATGGTGGACTCATGTGGCAAAACTGGGTTTAAAGATTTTGGATGCACAAGTAGTATTTCTACTTAGTACAATTGGAGGCTAGCAAAAACATTGAGAAGCAGCCAACCAAGAAACAAAAAATCACATAAGCGAGCATTAAGCATAACTAACACCGAATAATGCACCACAAGTAGGATGTAATTTCATTGCATAACTATTGACTTTCATGCTTGCATAGGGAATCACAAACCTTAACACCAATATTCTTACTAAAGCATAATTACTCACCAACATGACTCACATATCACTATCATCTTATCTCAAAACTATTACAAAGAATCAAGTTTATTTTGTCCAATGATCTTCATGAAAGTTTTTATTATATCCCTCTTGAATATCTATCACTTTGGGACTAGTTTCATTTGTTGCAATTGCTTTTGACAAGCTCAAACAAATCTAAATGAAGAACATCAGCACAAAAAAATTTCGTTTCTCGAAATAATATAAGTGAAGCATGAGAGAATTTCTTCAAAAATTTACTAACTCTCAAATAAATCTAAGTGAAGCATGAGAGCATTTCTTCAAAAATATTAAAGCACACCGTGCTAAAAAAGATATAAGTGAAGCACTAGAGCAATTCCATTGCTCAAAGAAAATTTAAGTGAAGCATAAAGAGCAATTCTAACAAATCATAGCATAATTTTGGCTCTCTCAAATAGGTGTGTCCAGCAAGGGTACTTGTGACAAACTAAAAATCAAAAGAAGCAAAGACTCATATAATACAAGAAGCTCCAAGCAAAACTCATGATATGTGACGAATAAAAATATAGCTCCAAGTAAAACACCGATGGTTGTTAGAAGAAAGAGGGGATGCCTTCCGGAGCATCCCCAAGCTTAGTTGATTGGTTATCCTTGAATATTAACTTGGGGTTCCATGGGGCATACCCAAGCTTAGGCTCTTTTCACTCCTTATTCCTTCATCCATCGTGATCTCACCCAAAACTTGAGAACTTCAATCACACAAAACTTAACAAAACCTTCGTGAGATCTGTTAGTATAAGAAAGCAAATCACCACTCTAAGTACTGTTGCAAACCCATTCATATTTTATTATTGCATTATATCTACTGTATTACAACTTTACCATGGCTTATACCCCCCAATATAGTCCATAGATTCATCAAAATAAGCACACAATGCAACGAAAACAGAATCTGTCGAAAACAGAACAGTCTGTAGTAATCTGAAAACTTCGCATACTTCTGTAACTCCAAAAATTCTAAAAAAAATTAGGATAATGTAGGAAATTTTATATCAATCTTTTTTTAAAAAATCAGAATTTTTCGTCACTTTAGTGATTTTATAAAATTATTTTACTGGACGCAAAAGTTTCTGTTTTTCAACAAGATCAAATCAACTATCACCCAACATGATCCCAAAGGCTTTACTTGGCACAAACACTAATTAAAACATAAAAAAACACAATCATAACAGTAGAATAATTGTGCAAACACTCAAGAATATAAATAAAAAGGCAAAAGTAAATTTTATTCATTGGGTTGCCTCCCAACAAGCGCTATCGTTTTATGCCCCTAGCTAGGCATAATGCATAGATTCAAGTATTGTCATCTTTACTTTTTGATCCATAGGATGCCCTCATGATTGATTCATATGGTGGCTTAATTCTTGTTCTAGGAAAGTGTTCCATTCCCTTTCTTAGTGGAAATTGAAATTTAATATTGCCTTCTTTCATATCAATCACGACACCTATAGTGCGTAAAAACGGTCTACCAAGTATAATTGGACAAGATTGATTGCAATCAATATCAAGAACAATAAAATCTATGGGCACATAATTCCTATTTGCAAGAATAAGAACATCATTAATTCTTCCCAAAGGCTTTTTAATAGTAGAATCCACCAAGTGCAAATTAAGAGAACATTATTCAATATCAGTAAGACCAAGCACATCACATAAAGATTTCGGAATTGTGGAAACACTAGCACCCAAATCACATAAAGCAAAACACTCAAAAATTTTAATCTTGAATTTGATAGTAGGTTCCGATTCATCACGTAATTTTCTAGGAATTGAGGTCTATAATTCCAACTTTTCTTCTAAAGCTTACATCATGGCATCAAGAATATGTTTGGTAAAAGCTTTATTTTGTTCATAAGCATGGGGTGAATTTATCATGGATTGCAACAAAGAAATACAATCAATCAAAGAGCAATTATCATAATTAAAGTCTTTGTAATCCAAAAGAGTGGGCACATCACTAGTTAAAGTTTTGACCTTTCCAAACCCACTTTTATCAAATTTTTTCATCAAGATTTTCACCCTTCGAATTATCGGGACACCTTCTAACTAAAGTTGACTCTTCTTCAGTCCCTTTATCATCAATTTTAATTTTACTAAACAAGGAATAAATAGAAGAAACACCAATCACTTTAAGATCTTTATCATTTTTATCTTCTAAAGAAATTGGCTTAGCGGCCATTTGATTTACTAGGGTAGCTTGTGCATCAGATATTTTGCCTAGTAAATTTTCAGCATAAGCATACTTGGATTGGATATTGCAAACTTCTCTACTAATAACATCAAATTGTTTTGTTATAGCATCTAACACAACAGAGTGTTCCTTAAGTTCTTTGGTAAAATATTTATTGTGCTCAAATTGTGTAGTCATATATTCCTTAGTACTTTTCTCAATTTCAAGCAAAATATTGGGGTAAGGAACATCATAATATTTTCTTTGAGGCATCATGACTACGCAAACAAGATTGCACACAAAACGATAGATCTGACGAGAAAACGGTGAACGAAAAAGAGGACAAATAAAATGGCAATTTTTTTTGTGAAGTGGGGGAGATGAAAACGAGAGGAAAATGACAAATAATGTAAATTGCAAGGAGATGAGATTTGTGATTAGGAACCTGATAGATGTTGATGATGTCTCCCCGGCAACGACGCCAGAAATTCCTTTTGATGTCGCTTGAACTACGTCGGTATTTCCCCAAAGAGGAAGGGATGATGCAGCACAGCTACGGTAGGTATTTCCCTCAGTTATGAAACCAATGTATCAATCCAGTAGGAGAACCAAGCAACACTATGTAAATGGTACCTGCACACAAAGAACAAATAATTGCAACCCGACGCTTATGAGGGGTTGTCAATCCCTCTTACGGGTAACGGCGCCAGAAATTGTCAAGTTAACGGGATACAATTTGTGTAGATTGGATAAATAGATCTCGATAAAATGTGAAATAAAATAAGTAATAAAAAAGTGCAGCAAGGTATTTTTGGGTTTCTGGAATAATAGATCTGAAACTAAAAGCAAAAAAATAGATCTCAAGGCAAATATGATAAAGAATAGACCCGGGGACCGTAGATTTCACTAGTGGCTTCTCTCGAGAAAATAGCACACGGTGGGTAAACAAATTATTGTTGGGCAATTGATAGAAGATCGAATAATTATGATGATATCCAAGGCAATGATCAATATAGAGGCATCACGTCCAAGATTAGTAGACCGACTCCTGCCTGCATCTACTACTATTACTCAACACATCGACCGCTATCCAGCATGCATCCAATGTATTAAGTTCATGGAGAAATGGAGTAATGCAATAAGAATGATGACATGATGTAGACGAGATCTATTCATGTAGGAATAGCCCCCATTTTGTTATCCTTAATAGCAACGATACATGCGTGCCTTGCTGCCCCTTCAGTCACTGGGAAAGAACACCGCACGATCGAACCCATCACAAAGCACCTCTTCCCATGGCAAGAAAAATCGATCTAGTTGGCCTAACTAAACCAAAGATTCGAAGAAGAAATACGAGGCTATAAATATCATGCATATAAAGAAGACTAAAATAATATTCATGGATATATATCTGATCATAAACTCAAAGTTCATCGGATCCCAACAAACACACCGCAAAAAAGAGTTACATCAAATAGATCTCCAAGAGACCATTGTATTGAGAATCAAAAGAGAGAATAAGCCATCTAGCTACTGCCTACGAACCCGTAGGTCTATGATGAACTACTCACGCATCATCGGAGAGGCACCAATGAGGATGATGAACCCCTCTGTGATGGTGTCTAGATTGGATCTCGTCGTTCTGGAACATGCAGCGGCTGGATTGTGTTTTGTCGACTCCCCTAGGGTTTATGGAATATTTGGGTATTTATAGGGTGAAGAGGCGGTGCGGGAGGTCACCGAGGGGGGCACAACCCCCCTGGGCGCGCCCTGGTGGGTTGTGCCCACCTCGGGCCTCCCCTCTGGCACTTCTTTGGGCCATGTGGTGTCTTCTGGTCCAAAAAAAATCTCCAAAAAGTTTCGCTGCGTTTGGTCTCCGTTTGGTACTGATATTCTGCGAAGTAAAAAACAAGCAAAAAACAGCAACTGGCACTGGGCACTATGTCAATAGGTTAGTCCCAAAAAATGATATAAAGTTGCTATAAAATGATTGTAAAACATCCAAGAATGATAATATAACAGCATGGAACAAGCAAAAATTATAGATACGTTAGAGACGTATCAGTGCTTTAACTCTGCTGGAAGTTCTTGATGATCTTTCAATATAATCTCACCACTGGTAAACAAGAGTGATGTCAACCATACATTGGAAGTGCACAAAAATATATACTATTGAATGATTCCAGTCGGGACTGCTTGAATAAGCTTCCTTGCTCAGGTTGGTACCGGCCTAAGGCCTTCATCCATATTAGTGTGTTGTCATGTATATTGGTATCGTGCTACTGTGTTGCTACTGTCATGAGAAACTCCTTTATCTTTGCATGTTAAATTTTTGCAACCTATGATACATGGCAATTCTTTGAGTGTTGAGCTAATTGGCACTGATTAAATAAACTAATACCTCTCTTTAAGCAAGACTACTATGTTGCTAACTTTACCCATTAAGATAATGAGGATGCTTCTATTTGTTAGTGTATGTTTCATCAACTAGTCCCACTATTAAAGTAGTCTCACTTTCTCAATATAGGTGCCAACAGGGATGCTCGATTTTGGTGGAACTGCACAAAAACTTTGGGTGCTTCATTGCCTCGACTGCATCCTTCCTTTCCTTTCAGTCGCTTATCTCGGCTTCCAGTCAAAGGAAATACTAATTGATATGCTTCCTCACACAGGTTGGTACCGGTCTTTATCCTGATTATTGTGCTTGTCATATGTATTGGTAATTTGGTATCGTGCTACTATTGGCCGATTTCATAAAGGAGTAACTTGGAGCCTAAACTCGCAGGCAAATCATTACATTGGGCGATTTCAGTAGAACTACACAAAAAGATCAGATGGACAGATACTTATGCTGGTGCTATGTACTCCAAAGTTCACTCAGACAAGCATCGATGTTGACAAGAACGGCCACAATGAACGCCAACAATATTGCTTGGCGCATAGCCCAGAAAAACACAGTCCAGTCTTTGGTCCCAACTTGTGCCTTTTAATTATCGCCATGTATGCTGGTAGCAAACTGTATGGCATGGAGTCTAAAGATTCCAGACAAGTTGGTTGACGCGTATATTCATCTGGCACTTAATCAGTCTGCACGCCAGGGATGCTCCATTTCAGTTGAACTGCACAAAAAAATTGGGTGGTTCATTTTTTCGATCGCCTCCTAATACGTCTCCAACGTATCTACAATTTTTTATTGTTCCATGCTGTTATATTATCATTCTTGGATGTTTTACAATCATTTTGTAGTCATTTTATATCAGTTTTTGGTACTAACCTATTGACATAGTGCCCAGTGCCAGTTGCTATTTTCTGCATGTTTTTTACATCGCAGGAAATCAATACCAAACGGAGTCCCAACGGAGTGAAACTTTTTGTGGATTTTTTTTGGACCAGATGACATCCAGTGGGCTGGAGAAGCACCTGGGGGGTGCTCTGAGGGGAGCACAACCCACCAAGGTGCGCCTGGAGGCCCAGGCGCGCCCAGGTGGGTTGTGCCCATCTCGGTGGCCTCCCGCACCGCCTCTTTGCTCTATAAATACCCCAATATTCCAGAAACCCTAGGGGAGTCGACGAAATTCAATTCCAGCCGCCGCAAGTTCCAGAAACACCAGATCCAATCTAGACACCATCTCGGGGGGGGGGGTCATCATGTCCATTGGTGCCTCTTCGATGATGCGTGAGTAGTTCTTTGTAGACCTACGGGTCCGTAGTTAGTAGCTAGATGGCTTTCTCTCTCTCGTTTGATTCTCAATACAATGGTCTCTTGGAGATCCATATGATGTAACTTTTTTTTTGCGGTGTGTTTGTTGGGATCCGATGAACTTTGAGTTTATGATCAGATCTATGTTTTTATCCATGAAAGTTATTTGAGTCTTCTTTGATCTCTTATATGCATGATTGCTTATAGCCTCGTATTTCTTCTCCGATATTTGGGTTTTGTTTGGCCAACTTGATCTATTTATCTTGCAATGGGAAGAGGTGCTTTGTAATGAGTTCGATCTTACGGTGCTTGATCCTAGTGACAGAAAGGGAAACGACACGTATGTATCGTTGCTATTAAGGATAACAAGATGGGGTCTATTTCTACATAAATAGATCTTGTCTACATCATGTCATCGTTCTTATTACATTACTCCGTTTCTCCATGAACTTAATACACTAGATGCATGTTGGATAGCGGTCGATGTGTGGAGTAATAGTAGTAGATGCGGGCAGGAGTCGGTCTACTAATCTTGGACGTGATGCCTATATAATGATCATTGTCTGGATATCGTAATGAGTATTTAAAGTTCTATCAATTGCCCAACAGTAATTGTTTTCCCACCGTTTGCTATTTTTCTCGAGAGAAGCCACTAGTGAAACCTATGGCCCCCGGGTCTCTTCTTTAATATATTTGCCTTTGCAATCTATTTTTATTTGCTTTTGTTTTCAGATCTATATTTCCAAAAACCCAAAAATACCTTGCTGCACTTTATTTTATTTTGCATTTATTAGAGATCTATTTATCCAATCTATTACAACTTTCTCCCATCCACTAGCCATTTCTGGCGCCGTTGCCCGAAAGGGATTGACAACCCCTTTAATACGTCGGGTTGCGAGTATTTGTTATTTCTGTGCAGGTGCCATTCACGTAGTGTTGCGTGGTTCTCCTAATGGTTCGATAACCTTGGTCTCATCACTGAGGGAAATACCTACCATCGCTGTGCTGCATCATCCCTTCCTCTTTGGGGAAATACCAACGCAGTTCTAGCAGACATCAAAAGGAATTTCTGGCGCCGTTGCCGGGGAGACATCATCAACATCTACCAGGTTCCTAATCACAAATCTCATATCCTTGCAATTTACATTATTTGCCATTTGCCTCTCATTTTCCTCTCCCCCACTTCACAAAAATTTGCCGTTTTATTCGCCCCTCTTTTTTGTTCACCTTTTTCTCATCAGATATCATGTTTGCTTGTGTTGCCATGTGCCTTCTATTTGCTTGCATCTTCGCTTGCTAAAAAGCTATTTTTATGGATCCTCATCCACTTGCTAATTTTTTTCAAAAGATCCAATTATGATGAACCAATTGCTAGTGAATTGAGTTCACTAGATTATCTTTATGAAGTTTTGCTTGAGATTTATGAATCTGAAAATTGTGATGAAGTGTTAAACGAAGGAATTTATAAAGTGGTTCATGATAGCTCCTTGAATGAAAAGCATGATTGCAATGATGTTGTTCTAAATTCTATTAATGTCAATTGTGCTAATAATATGCAAAATCCCAAGCTTGGGGATGCTAATTTTGATATGTCCACTACTTATTGCAATGATCATGATTGGGGTGATTCTTCTTATGATCTTGAAAATTTATTTAAGCCTCGTGATGAATATGTTATTGATAATAATGTTTGCAATAATATTGAAAGTGGGTTTGGAAGAGTGTCAACTTTAGGTAAAAATAATCCCACATATTTGGAGAGTGTTCAATCTTATGAAATTTTTGACAAAAGTGGGCTTGGAGAGGTCATGACTTTATTTGATGATAATCCCACTATTTTGGAAGAGTGTCAACTTTGCAGGCATGTGGAACATGTAGAGAGTATGTTATGTGATAGCTATATTGTTGAGTTCGAATATGATCCCACATGTAATTATTATGAGAGAGGGAAATATGGTTGTAGAAATTTTCATGTTACTAAATTACCTCTCTTCATGTTGAGATTGCTATTGTTTTCTTCCATGCATATGATAGATCTTGCTTGTCTTGCTAATTTGTTTTCCTATAAAATTCCTATGCATCGGAAATATGTTAGACTTAAATATGTTTGTCACATGTTTTATGATGCTCTCTTTGTGTTTTCATTATTATCTTTCATGTGAGCATCAATAAAATTTATGCCTAGCTAGGGGCATAAAACGATAGCGCTTGTTGGGAGGCAACCCAATGAATAAAATTTATTTTTTGCCTTTTTCTTTCTGTTCTTGAGTGTTAGCATAATAATGCTACTGTTATGATTGAGTTTTTTGTGTTTTAATTAGTGTTTGTGCCAAGTAAAGCCTTTAGGATTATGTTTGGTGATAGTTGATTTGATCTTGTTGGAAAAGAGAAACTTTTGCGTCCAAAAAAATAATTGTTTAGAATTACAGAAGCGACGGAAAATTCTGAATTTTTTACAAAATATTTATATACAAATTGCCTATGTTTTCCTAATTTTTCAGAATTTTTGGAGTTGCAGAAGTATTCTAAATATTCAGATTACTGCAGACTGTTCTGTTTTAGACATATTCTGTTTTCTTTGCGTTGTGTGCTTGTTTTAATGATTCTATGGTTTTCTTTGAAGAGGTTTTGCCATAGAAAAGTTGGAATACAGTAGATATAATGCAAGAATAAAATATGAATTGGTTTGCTACAGTACTTATAGTAGTGATTTGTTTTCTTATACTAACGGATCTCACGAAGGTTTTGTTGAGTTTTGTGTGATTGAAGTTTTCAAGGTTTGGGTGATTTTACGATGGATGAAGAAATAAGGCGTAAGAAGAGCCTAAGCTTGGGGATGCCCATGGCATCCCAAGCTATTATCCAAAGAGAAGCAAGCAACTAAGCTTGGGGATGCCCGAGTGGCATCCCCTCTTTCTTCTAACGACCATCGGTATTTTACTTGGAGCTATATTTTTATTCATCACATACTATGAGTTTCGCTTGGAGCGTCTTGTATGATATGAGTCTTTGCTTGTTTTGATTTTTGTTTTAAGTCTTGAATCCTTGCTGGACACACCTATTTGAGAGACCTAAAATTATTCCATGACTTGTTAGAATTGCTCTCTATGCTTCACTTAAATCTTTATGAGCTATGGAATTGCTCTAGTGCTTCACTTATATCTTTTTGAGCACGGTGTGCTTTATTATTTTTGAAGAAATGCTCTCATGATTCACTTCGATTTATTTGGGAGTTAGTAAATTTTTTAAGAAATTCTCTCTTGCTTCACTTAAATTAATTTGAGAGAAAGAAATATTATGCTCATGATCTTTACTTATATTTGTTTGAGCTTATCAAAAGCAACACATGAAAATTAGTCCCAAAGTGATAGATATCCAAGAAGGATATAATAAAAACTTTCATGAAGATCAATGGACAAAATAAACTTGATTCCTTGTAATAGTTTTGAGATATGATGATGTGATATGTGAGTTATGTTGATGAGTAATTATGCTTTAGTAAGAATATTGGTGTTAAGGTTTGTGATTCCCTATGCATGCACGAAAGTCAATAGTTATGCAATGAAATTATATCCTACTTGTGGTGCATTATTCGGTGTTAATTATGCTTAATGCTCGCTTATGAGATTTTTCGTTTCTTGGTTGGTCGCTTCTCAATCTTTTGCTAGCCTTCATTTTGCACTAAGTATGATCACTACTTGTGCATCCAAAACCCTTTAAACCAGTTTTGCCATATGAGTCCACTATATCTACCTATATGCGGTATTCTTTTGCCATTCTAAGCAAGTTTGCATGTGCCATCTCTAATTTTCAAAATAAATTTATCTTTTGTGTGCTCGTACCGCTCGCGAGGCGGTGAGGGGTGGCCGATATTTTCCATGCTAGATGTGTTATTCTCACGATGAGTGTTTATTCACTTGTCATTGCACGAGAGTAAGGCAAAGATATTAGGGATGCCCAGTCCCAAAATGAATAAATGAATTTACTTTATGTTGCCAAATAATAAATTCCTTGGAAAGTGTTGGTATGGAGGGCACCCGTGGATACGGTTAGCCATGGAAAGTGAAAGTATGGTGGAAAAAGGAATAAACTTTATTTTCTGTTTGGGAACCGCCTATGATATATCTAGCATGGAAAGTGTGGGGAACTCTAAGTTGTTTTCGTTGGTGGGAAAAGTATACCTCCCAAAATGTTTTTATCTCTCAATTTTTGCTTTGAGCTCTGGCACCTCTACAAATCCCTACTTCCCTCCGCAAAGGGCCTTTCTTTTAATTTATGCAATTTTTATTTTGAGTCTCCATCTTCTCTTATAAAGCACCAACTGAGGGGCACTATGATAGTACTTGAGCATTGGGTGTAGCTAATATGCGAGTGTGTTTCATGAATGGATCAATGATTGAGCATAATGGGCTAGGGATAACTTATTTTAGCGTTGATATTTTGAAAGACATGGTTGCTTGTTGATATGCTTGAGTATTTAAGTTATCATGTCAAAACTAGACTATTGCTTTGAACCATATAAAAGTCCAAATGTCCATGCTATAAAGAAAAGAATATGTGATGAACATGTTAGGCAGCATTCCACATCAAAAATTCTGTTTTTACCATTTACCTACTCGAGGACGAGCAGGAATTAAGCTTGGGGATGCTGATATGTCTCCAACGTATCTATAATTTTTTATTGTTCCATGCTGTTATATTATCATTCTTGGATGTTTTACAATAATTTTGTAGTCATTTTTTATCATTTTTTGGTACTAACCTATTGACATAGTGCCCAGTGCCAGTTGCTGTTTTCTGCATGTTTTTTACATCGCAGGAAATCAATACCAAACGGAGCGAAACTTTTTGTGGATTTTTTTTGGACCAGAAGACATCCAGTGGGCCGGAGAAGCACCTGGGGGGTGCTTCGAGGGGAGCACAACCCACCAGGGCGCGCCTGGAGGCCCAGGCGTGCCCAGATGGGTTGTGCCCACCTCGGTGGCCTCCCACACCGCCTCTTTGCTCTATAAATACCTCAATATTCCAGAAACCCTAGGGGAGTCGACGAAAATCAATTTGAGCCGCCGCAAGTTCCAGAAACACCAGATCCAATCTAGACACCATCTCGGGGGGGGGGGGTCATCATGTCCATTGGTGCCTCTCTGATGATGCGTGAGTAGTTCTTTGTAGACCTACAGGTCCGTAGTTAGTAGCTAGATGGCTTTCTCTCTCTCGTTTGATTCTCAATACAATGGTCTCTTGGAGATCCATATGATGTAACTTTTTTTTTTGCGGTGTGTTTGTTGGGATCCGATGAACTTTGAGTTTATGATCAGATCTATGTTTTTATCCATGAAAGTTATTTGAGTCTTCTTTGATCTCTTATATGCATGATTGCTTATAGCCTCGTATTTCTTCTCCGATATTTGGGTTTTGTTTGGCCAACTTGATCTATTTATCTTGCAATGGGAAGAGGTGCTTTGTAATGAGTTCGATCTTACGGTGCTTGATCCTAGTGACAGAAAGGGAAACGACACGTATGTATCGTTGCTATTAAGGATAACAAGATGGGGTCTATTTCTACATAAATAGATCTTGTCTACATCATGTCATCATTCTTATTACATTACTCCGTTTCTCCATGAACTTAATACACTAGATGCATGCTGGATAGCGGTCGATGTGTGGAGTAATAGTAGTAGATGCAGGCAGGAGTCGGTCTACTAAACTTAGACATGATGCCTATATAATGATCATTGCCTGGATATCGTCATGAGTATTTGAAGTTCTATCAATTGCCCAACAGTAATTGTTTTCCCACCGTTTGCTATTTTTCTCGAGAGAAGCCACTAGTGAAACCTATGGCCCCCGGGTCTCTTCTTTAATATATTTGCCATTGCAATCTATTTTTATTTGCTTTTGTTTTCAGATCTATATTTCCAAAAACCCAAAAATACCTTGCTGCACTTTATTTTATTTTGCATTTATTCGAGATCTATTTATCCAATCTATTACAACTTTCTCCTGTCCACTAGCCATTTCTGGCGCCGTTGCCCGAAAGGGATTGACAACCCCTTTAATACGTCGGGTTGCGAGTATTTGTTATTTGTGTGCAGGTGCCGTTCACGTAGTGTTGCGTGGTTCTCCTACTGGTTCGATAACCTTGGTCTCATCACTGAGGGAAATACCTACCGTCGTTGTGCTGCATCATCCCTTCCTCTTTGGGGAAATACCGACGTAGTTCTAGCAGACATCACCTCCTTTCTTGTTTGCAATGTAGAATTTTGGCGAGCTACAGGACCAATATGAGCCAGTAAACTAGTTGGATGAAAGTAGTGGCCAAGTTGCTCAAACCTCTCGCGGCATCGAGGCCACTATCTCCAGGATAAACCTACAAGCAAAGTTCAGATGGTCTGTGCTGCCTCTTATGTACTCGAAAGTTTGCTCATACAAGCATTAATTTTAGCAAGAAGTACCACTGAGTGAACAGCATTTACCAGTCTGTACCCTAGGTAATTAAAGTTTGTCCATGACTGATATTGGTTGTGATCTCTCAATCATTTGGATGCATAAACATGCTGAACTTGTGTATATCTGAATCTTTTTGTGAGTGTTAGCTATGAATATTGTCTTGTGATCTATATCAATCATTTGGATGCATAGACATGCTGAACTTGTGTATATATGAATCTTTGGAGTTGTTGATTGTGAATGTTGGCTATGAATATGAACGTGTCCTATGAACCTGAGTTCGATACGAATGTTTACCTTTTCTGTTGTACTTGTTTGTGAACTTGTTAGAATGTCTACTATAAGATTGTGACGTGTGAGTACCAACGGCACACCTCCTTCCCGAGAAGAATTGCACCTGCTTGTTAGGGTAGCAACGGCACATCAACTCTTTTTTATCTTTTTGCTCTGTCTTCCCCCCTCCCCCTCTCAACCCCTATCGTAATGTTTTCGGCCTCAAAACAAACATAATATTGCGTTGTTTTTGGCCCTTGATGAAAAATCAAGTGCTGCTTTCTGTAGGTTGGCCCGCCCAGCAAATGGGTTGCTGGTCCACCACGGACTTGGAGGCTAGAAATACAAGTTGTATGGTGCAGAGGCAAGTAAAAAAATGCCATCGAGAGCCATCCACTGAAAAAAATCACGTCTGATGTGCTTCTTCAGTCGTGCCGCCGGCCCCCTCTTTAATCCAGTTCGCTCCATTCCCCAACCGTCAGCACGGGACAGAAGTTTATTTCCCCCTCGCGCTGTTGGGGGATTGAAGAAGCGCGGCATCGAATCCAACACCGTCGATGGCTGCTTGTCCAAGTGATTTTCAGATAAGAAACTGCATGTTTCAGAGGCAGAGCATTTAAATCAACACACACTTTTCAAACATGGATAACAGAATATTGGAAATTTTATTCATGGTAAAAAATGGAACTAACAGCAAGTTAACATCATGCTGATCAACATTCATGTGTAGCACATCTTCATATGATGTAAAGTCAAAAAGATATGCTATTTTCAAAATGCCAAGACAATGTTGAGTGTGTGAAAAACTAGGTAAACTAGGGACAAAATTTTGGCAAGTGTTAGATATTTTTCAACTGCACCAGTTGGAATCAAATCCGGGCAGTACAACTTTTGGGTGGGAGGGCTGCAGCCACTGGGCTACCGCGGTATGTTCGAAAGAATGAAGGCGTCTTCCCCAGCACCGGTTCATTCCCATCTGTGTGCGCTTGTGGTAGCGCCGCCGTCTGGCGTTGTCAACATGCTCGATAAACGAGAGGAATCCGAAGAGGACTGTACGTCAAGAGGCTGATAGTGAGGGCCCACCAGGTCCAAGGCCGTATGCAAACAAGTGCCTCATTGAGAAAAAAGCTTCCTCCTAATTGTATACTGACGTTGGGGCCCGGGTTTGTTAACCTAGTCAATAAACGAAATAAATTTCCAACGAAGACTGTCATCGGGGAGCTTTTTTTAGTGGTATCAAGCTGGTATCATTTTTTCAGAGGGCGAACAAGTATCAGCTAGGCCTAGGTTTTATTTTTTAACATGTGTAGCCCACGACATACCAACATAGTGGTTTCAATTTTTTTTAGGTCCATTATGTACGAACCGGCCTATGGGCCTCCCAACGTAGGTTTTACTTTTTCTGAAACATCGGCAGCCCAATATTTTTTTAATAAAACACAGATCTCTGTTCTATTTATCTATATATAAGAATAATAATGCCGTGTCCAATTTATGTTTTCCCTTCTAACCACATTATATATGTTTATATTATTACTATTATCGTATATTTAATAGAAACTTATATATGCATTATAAAAACATCCCACATCTTATTAACTTATAAAAATAAATGTTTAACATAAGTTGGCAAGGAAAATCCTGATTGTTTTTTACTCTCAGGCAAGGAAAATCCTGGTGATTGCGTACAAAAGCTTGCGAAGATTTTAAGGACTAATGTAACAATGACGCGCTCATTTTTCTTTTGAGCAATAACTCGCTAATTTGTTAATTTTATACATAATAAAATGTGTAGCTCCGGTTTATTTTTTGATATTAATTGCTCCTTCTAACCTAACATTAAATATACAACAAGCCCAGCTAATTTGTGTGTTTCAAGAAAGTGCAAATGGGCTGTGATTTCTTAGAAAAAATTAAATGGGCCGCATTGACGCTAAATTATTTGTTCACCCAGCCCAGCAAATGGACTGTAAATTCTAGAAAACATGGGTTAAATATATGCCACATTTTTGCAGGCTGACATGTGGGCCAATAGGTCGAAGCCTACGCAAGGCATTGTCAACTTAGTCAACAAATGATTCTGACATCCACAACCATTGGATTTATATCCAACGACCGGCATTCACCTTCAATCTATCGTCTTCTTCCTCCAGCGCCACCGGGACCGCCTGCTCCGGCCTCCAGCGGCTAGCAGCTCTGCTTAGCACGCATCGCTATGAAGCGCTACCCCACCGCCGGCCAGGCTATCCCTCCACCCCTCCACACCTCCTGTTATTCTCCACCGAGTGTAGCCCCACGCCGCACCAGAACCAGTTATAACCCTCGTACTCCTCTCCGTCTGTGACTCCACTGCCACGTCTTCCCATCTCCGGGTCACTCCCGTCTGGGGCCTCGCCGTCGTCCACCGCCTGGCTGCGCTCGGCGCGGCGTGGTCAACAAACGAGAGTCATCTGAAGAGGACTGTACATGGAGAGGCTGGTAGCTGGGACCCACGAGGTCCATGGTCACATGCAAGGAAAGTTCCTCCTTATTAAGCTGGAAAATAAATGTTTCGTCCCCCTGACGGCTGGGACCCACCAGCTACATCTTCACACGCAAGGAAGTGCCTCCTTATTACGCGGAAAAAATGATTATTCCCCCTGATAGCTGGGACCCAACAGCTATATCTTCGCACGCAAGGAAGTGCGTCCTTATCCTCCCTGACAGATGGGACCCACCCTGTCGAAGCGTACGTAGCGTTGTCTGTCTTGTCGCGAACGTGTACATACGTACTAGTCGATCGGTCTCTCTGCAACGATGAACCATGGCCGAGTAAGTAGCGGCACATGTCATAGTAGAGCCCCCGACGTAGCAGTTTTGGGTATCCCGTCTAAACCGTGTACACGTACATACAACCACATGCCAAAAAATACGGCCATGTACGTACATACGGGCGGGGTCTCAAAATGCGTACTCGCGCATACGGACGGCCAGGGCTCGTGTACATGGAGAGGCAACGGAAGACAGCAACGGAAGACAGCAACGGTGTCCGGTTCATCGGCAGCCAACCGGCTGGGTCGGAACGGAGGAAACAATGTTGTGTTCATCAGGAGGCAACGAACTGGGTAGGAATGCGTCATGTTCAACGGGAGCCAACCGGCTTGGATGGAACAGCCGAAACGGGGTCAGGCGTACCACAGTACGGAGGAAACGGCCTTCTGTTCGACCGCCTACAGTTGAAACGGGATCATGTTCATTGGGAGGGGTCTGGCGTAGCGCAAAATAGAGGAAACGGACTTCTGTTCAAGCTCCTACGGTCGAAACAGGGTCCTGTTGATCGGGAGGGGTGTGGCGTACCGTAAAACGGAGGAAATGGACTTCTGTTGGAGCGCCTACAGTCGAAACTAGGTCCTGTTCATCGGGAGGGGTGTGGCGTACCGCAAAACGGGACTCAATGGGCTACTGTTCATCCACCATCTACTGCCTCGCTCCAGACTCCACGGGCTACTGTTCATCCGCCGTCGGCTTCCTCCTGCCTCCACCTGCTTGTGTTCATCCACCACGGCTTCCTCCTGCCTCCACCAGCTAGTGTTCATCCAGCCTCTACCGGCTACTGTTCAACCAGCCCTCCACGGGGCCCTATTCATCCACCGCCAAACGGCTTGGGTGTGGCGGCCTCCTCGGGGTCCTGTTCATCCAGCGGCAACGGCCTACTACCACGGGGTCATATTCATCCAACCCCCACCGGGAACTGTTCATCCAACCCCAACTAATTGGCTAGACTCACTGTAACACCCCTATGTAACCTAGCACTGTGACTTTCTGTTAAACATGCCAAGTCATCATCTATGCAATGCTTGATCACAGTGTTAGCTCAACTCAATTCAAATTTCACTTTGAAAACAATTCAAATTCAAGTGTAAAATAAAGTGGTTCAAAAATTTCTGGAAAAATGTTCACCTTCTAGCAAATATTCCAAAACCATTTGCTGTTAAGGAATACAACATCATCATCAATTCAGAATGGGCCTAAGCATTTAAAACAGAGCCAAAACCGCACTGTTAATGCCATTTCCATTTTTGAAAAATCCAACAGAATTCCAAAATTTCTCAAACTTTTTGTGGCAGTCCAGAATATTCCACTGTATTTTTGTGACCAAGATTCACATTTTTACAAAATCATTTGGTGGCTCAAAATAATGCAAAACTATCTCTGAAAAAGAAAAACAGAAAACAGAAAAAGAAAAATGAAAAAGGCCACTGTGCACTGGGCCTACTGCTTGTAGGAACCCCCTTTTCCAACTCCTTGGCCGAAGTTGAGTCTAGTCATCCAAAACTGTTTTACTAACTTGGTTGTGTGGCTTATGGGCCCACGTCGCCAATTGGGTGGTTTTAGAATCTTTTATTCCTCTTCCTTACTCTGGGATTCTGATCACTCTTTCTTTCGGGCTAAAATTTTACTAACTCCAACAGTAGGTTCTCGTGATCACATCCACCCGGAGTTCTGATGTTACCCCCCCCCCCCTTTCTTCAAGATTGTGGGCCAGGTTCTGCTTACATGATCCTTTTATCGAGGACACGCTGTGTTGTCACTTGCAGATTCCTCGCTCCAACCGTTTTTCTCTGATGTTGATATAGCCTTTGCTATGTCTCATTGTGTACTTCCTTACCGCGTGCCTGCGCGCCGCCTAGCATGTCTAGCTTTTGAATTTGTGTCGTTATGCTGTCTGCATATACCCGACTCAGTGTATGGATCTGTACGTCTTACTTGACTACTGTTAAGTATCTGTTACACTGCTCAATTATTGTCGAGTTACATCATGCTTGTCGCTAAACACTTGCAATTGCTTTTACTAAACTACCCCTGTTGATACTTAGCAGGATGGTTAGACCAGGTGGTCGTGGTCGTGCCCCCTGAACAACCACCACCGCCAGATTATATGGCAGCTATGATGCAACAATTCGAGCTCAACCGTCAGTTCATGACTGGGATTATGGCTCAGTTCCCGCATCAGAACAACCAGGACTAGAACCCTGCTTCAATAACTCTGTCGGAATTTGTGCGTCTTAACCCCACTCAGTTCCGCAACTCTGATAAGCCACTGGATGCTGATGACTGGTTTCGCGACATCACTCACGAGATGGAGTCTGCAAATGTCTCCACTGCCAACTTTGTCACCTTCGCGTCCTTTTTCTTAAAGGGTCCCACTGCTCAATGGTGGGACACACACAAGCGTACACTGCCTGCTGGAACAGTCATTACTTGGCCTGAGTTCCAGGCTGCTTTTCGTGCCCGATATATTCCTCAGGGAATCATGGACCGGATGAGAACCCAGTTCCGCAACCTCACTCAGGGCAACAAGACTGTCGAAGCCTATCAGCGGGAATTCCTTGACCTATCCCGCTATGCTAAAGGAGACATCGCCACGGATGCTCGTAGACAAGAGAAGTTCCGTAGTGGACTCCACCCAGACATCGAGCTTGCACTTGCTGCTCAAGACTTCACCGACTTTGCTACTCTTGTGAACAAGGCTATTCTGGTTGAGACCGCTCAGACCAAGCACAAGGAGTCACAGAAGCGCTATCGTGATCCTGGCTCATCTTCGGGCTCGTCTTCACAGAAGCGCCGCATATGGATTCCCCACAGCATGTATCGTCCAACTGCACCTGCACCAAGGCTGTACCATGCTGCACCACGTCTGCCTCCTCCACCATCGAGGCAGCTTCTTCGAGCTGCACCACCCCGAGCTCTTGCAATCCGTCCAGACAATGGACTCTGCTTCAAGTGTGGCCATCCGGGTCACCATGCCAGAGACTGCTCACAGGGTCAGAATCAACTGGTCCTTCCTCCTGTTGGCCATGGTAATGGCCGTGGAATTGTTCAGCAGCGCAACAATAATGCCAGGCCTTCTTATGGTCGTGGGCAGGCCTATCACGTCAACATGGCTGAAGCTCAAGATCAACCAGAAACTGTAATGGGTACACTACTTGTTAATTCAGTACCTGCATCTGTTTTATTTGATTCAGGAGCATCGCATTCATTCATGTCGGAAGATTTTGCATTCATGCACGGCATTAAATATGAAAAGATGCACCATCCGTTAGCGGTAAACACTCCCGCGGGCCAGTGCCAAGCCTCCATGTTTAGTCCTGACGTCACTATTGAGATTGAAGAGAGGAAATTTCAGGCATGTCCTATTATCCTGAAGTCTTCCAAAATTGATCTTATTCTGGGAATGGATTGGTTGAAGGCTCATTACGCCTCAATCAATTGTGCCACTAAGGTTGTACACCTCCTGCACCCATCAGATGAGCTACTTAATTACCATGCTCATATCACTCAAAATGCCGAGGCCCTAATATACGCTCTAAATGCGTTAAATGCTTCTCCGCTTGAGGGGATCGAAAACATTCCAGTCATTCGAGACTTCCAGGATGTTTTTTCAGAAGAACTTCCAGGAATACCTCCTGTTAGAGTTGTCGAGTTTGCCATCGACTTGAAGCCAGGCACAACTCCCATTGCGAAGCGTCCTTATAAGATGCCCCCGCACCACCTTCTCGAGCTTAAGGAGGAAATCGACAAATCCCTCCGCAAAGGCTTTATCCGTCCAAGTTCCTCTGCCTGGGGAGCACCGTCTCTCTTTGTCAAGAAGAAAGATGGTATGAATAGGTTGGTCCAAGATTACCGTCCTATCAACCAGGCAACCATTCAAAATAAATATCCGCTTCCCTGGATCAATGACTTGTATGATCAACTTGCTGGATCATCAGTGTTCTCTAAACTCGACTTGAGGTTGGGTTATCACCAGATCCGTGTCCGCGAAGAGGATATTCCCAAGACTGCATTTGTTACTCGCTATGGCTCTTATGAGTACACTGTCATGTCATTTGGCTTAACAAATGCACCAGCTATGTTCTCCCGCCTGATGAATTACATCTTCATGGATTACCTCGACAAGTTCGTCGTGGTATATCTAGATGATATTCTGGTATATTCGAAGAATAAGGAAGAACATGCTGAACACCTTCGACTTGTACTGGAAAGGCTTCGAGAACACCAGCTCTGTGCCAAGTATTCCAAATGCGAGTTCTGGATTTCTGAAGTAACCTACCTTGGACATGTGATTTCCAAGGATGGAATTGCTATTAATCCAGAGCGGGTTCAGGCTATTCTTGACTGGACTCCTCCGAAGAACGTCAAGCAAGTGAGAAGTTTTCTCGGCCTCACGAGCTATTGCCGTCGATTTGTCAAGAACTTTTCCAAGTTTGCTAAGCCTCTGACTAACCTGCTTCACAAAGGCGTTAAGTTTGAGTGGACAGACAAATGTCAGGAATGTTTCCAGACTCTCAAGGACAAGCTAACTTTTGCTCCAGTGCTTGCTCCTCCGGATTCTCGCAAGGACTTTGTGATTTATTGCGACACCTCTCATCAAGGATTAGGTTGTGTCCTAATGCAAGAATGAAGAGTAATTGCATATGCTTCGCGTCAATTGCATCCGTATGAAGAAAACTATCTAGTGCATGATGTTGAACTTGCTGCAGTGATTTATGCATTGAAGCTGTGGCGGCACTACCTTCTGGGTAACCGGTGTGAGGTATATACTGATCATCAAAGCTTGAAGTATTTGTTTACTCAGCCGGATCTTAATCTCCGTCAACAGCGATGGTTGGAAACAATTACGGACTATGACTGTGTTATTTCATATACCCCTGGCAAGGCTAATGTCATGGCTGATGCCTTAAGCCGCAAGTCCTATTGTAACAACCTCATGGTTAAGCAAGCTCAACCTCATCTTTATGAAGAATTGCGCAAGCTAAACCTGCGTATCGTTCCTCAGGGTTCTCTTAGTAACCTTGTGATACAGCCAGATCTTGAGAAAGCTGTTAAGAATGCGCAAGCTAAAGATGTTGAAATTGATCTGATGAAGAAAGATCTTCACCTGGAAAAGTACAGGGATTTCTCGCTGTCTGAAGATGGAACCTTGTATTTTAGAGACCGCATTGTGGTACCTCGCTTCGAGCTTATGACTGACAAGGTCATGAAGGAGGCACATGATACACCGATGTCTATCCATCTGGGTAGCACCAAGATGTATCGTGATCTCCGTCAAAGGTACTGGTGGTCCAAAATGAAGCAGGACATTGCTCGCTATGTTGCTGAATGTGACGTTTGCCGTCGCGTTAAAGCAGAACATCAGAAGCCTGCTGGAATTCTACAACCACTTCCTATTCCTTTATGGAAATGGGATAAAGTGCAAATGGATTTCATTACTGGCCTTCCCAAGTCACAGAAGGGTCACGATGCTATTCTTGTCGTCGTCGACCAACTCTCTAAGGTTGCACACTTTCTGCCTATCAAAGAAACTATCACTGCTAGTCAGTTAGCAGAGTTGTATATCTCCAGAATTGTTTCACTCCACGGTATTCCGAAAGAGATCAGTTCAGACCATGGCGGCCTTTTTACCTCCAAGTTCTGGGAAAGTTTCCAAGAACCTATGGGAACTCATATTACCTGGAGTTCAGCTTATCACCCCCAATCCCAAGGCCAAGTCGAGCAAGTTAATCAAGTGCTTGAAGACATGCTTCGAGCTTGTGTTATATCTTTCGGCAAGAAGTGGGAAGAATCTCTTCCTTATGCGGAATTCTCATATAACAACAGTTATCAAGCCAGCTTGAAAATGGCCCCCTTCGAAGTACTTTATGGACGTAAGTGTCGAACCCCTCTGAATTGGTCAGAAACTTGGGAACAACCACTTGTGGGTCCAGACATTATCCAACATGCCGAAGGACAAGTCTGTATCATTCGAGAAAATCTCAAGGCGGCTCGGGACCGCCAAAAGAGCAACTATGATCGTAAACGATGGGGTTTGACTTATCAACCTGGTGATCAAGCTTATCTGCGTGTCACTCCTATGAAGGGCACTCACCGCTTCGGGATCAAGGGCAAGTTAGCTCCATGCTACATTGGTCCTTTCCGCATTATTGCAAGACGTGGTCAGGTGGCTTATAAGCTGGAGTTGCCACCGCAATTCTCTCATATCCACAATGTCTTCCATGTGTCGCAACTTCGCCGTTGCTTCAAGGAATCTCCGCACCGCGCAGTGGATCACGAGATGCTCGAATTGCAAGATGATCTTTCTTATAAGGAGCATCCGATCCGCATCCTCGATGAATCTGAATGTCGAACCCGTAAGAAGACGACCAAGTTCCTAAAAGTGAAGTGGTCAAATCATACAGAAGATGAAGCCACTTGGGAACGCGAGGATCATCTTCGAACGGAATACCCCGACCTCTTCTCTTCTACCTCCTGAATTCTCGGGACGAGAATTTCTTTTAGAGGAGGATAATTTGTAACACCCCTATGTAACCTAGCACTGTAACTTTCTGTTAAACATGCCAAGTCATCATCTATGCAATGCTTGATCACAGTGTTAACTAAACTCAATTCAAATTTCTCTTTGAAAACAATTCAAATTCAAGTGCAAAATAAAGTGGTTCAAAAATTTTAGGAAAAATTTTCACCTTCTAGCAAATATTCCAAAACCAATTGTTGTTAAGGAATACAACATCATCATCAATTCAGAATGGGCCTAAGCATTTAAAATAGCGCCAAAACCGCACTGTTAATTCCATTTCCATTTTTGAAAAATCCAAAAGAATTCCAAAATTGCTCAAACTTTTTGTGGCAGTCCAGAATATTCCACTATATTTTTGTGACCAAGATTCACATTTTTACAAAATCATTTGGTGGCTCAAAATAATGCAAAACTATCTCTGAAAAAGAAAAACAGAAAACAAAAAAAGGAAAAGGAAAAAGGCCACTGTGCACTGGGCCTAAGTGCACAGTGCCTGAGGCCGACCCATCTCTCCCTCCTCTCTCTCTCTCTCTCTCTCTCTCTCCTGTGCGTGTCAACGCGCGCCTGGCCGCGCCAGCGAGCGCTGCTCGGGCGCCGACACCGCGACGCCACGGGCGTCCGCGAGGGGATAAGGCCGAGCCGTCTTTCCCCCCTGGCCATTCTCATCCATTCCCCCTCGCTCTCCTCCCTCTCCTTTCTCCAGATCCGTCGCCGCCGAACGCCACCGCCGCCATGGCTCCATCCTAGCCGCGGCCACCGTCGTCCATTCGTCACCTTCCCGTGTCCATCAGCTCCGCCGTCGACTGCTGCTTCGACTGGTGTCGCTTGGCGGAACCAGGACCCCCTGCACCGAGCCCCACGACCTCGTCTTCAACCTCGGGCCGCCGGCGATCCCCTTCCTCTCCGGCAACTCCTGCTGCTCCTAAACCTCCAAGGGCCTCTGTGTGAGCCGCTCGGTGAGCCTCCGCCTCCTTCCCCTTTTCTTCCGTCGCCGTTGCGTCGCCTAGCTAGCTCGCCCGCGAAGCCGAGCTCCGCCGTCCGCCATTGCTGCCGCTGTCGTGCTCCCGAGCCGCTACGGCCTTGTCCGACCGCCGTAGCGTGTTCCTCAGGCGCCGTAGACCCCGTGTAGCTAGCTAGGTTGCCCGCTCGCACGCTCAAACGCCGAATCCGACGAGCTCATGCTTCGGACTCCGCCACGGCTCATCGCTGGCGCCGTTTCCGTCCACCCCAGCTCCGGCTACCGCTACCGTTCGATGCGGCGTCGAACGCCCGTTCGAACGAATCCAGCCGCGCGTCGAACGGCACTGTATAGCGTGTTTCCGGTGAGATCCGAGCCATGCCGCCGCCGATGTGGCTGGGCGGGCCCCACCCCTGGCTCGCTGCGAGTGGGCCCTAGGGGCCCCGTTGACTGGGTTGACCCAGTCAACGTGCTGACTGGGCAGCCCAGTGTCACTGACACGCGGGCCCCACCGCCTAATTTAGTTAATTAAAATGTTTTAATAATTAAAACATTAATTAGTTACTAATTAGAGACTGATAGGTGGGGCCTACTGGCTAATTAACTCTGTCTATTTAAATTTAAACTGCTGTTAGTCCCTCTGTCTATGACAGGTGGGACCCACTTGTCAGATTTGACCAGTCAACACCTTGTTGACTGCTGACATCACTGCTGACGCAATAATCCTTTTCTGTTAATTTAAATAATTTCAGAAAAATGTTTAAATCTTTGAAAATTCATAGAAAATAAACCGTAGCTCCGATCAAAAACTTTATACATGAAAGTTGCTCAGAACGACGAGATGAATCCGACCGTGCTATCTGTTTCCGTGTCGGGACCCTCTACGGAGGTGAACCCGCAACTTTTAGCCTGTTTCTGGTAGATGAATAGTGCATATACACCGGTTAATAATTCCAACTTAAATCCTAAAATAACTAAAATGATTTAGACATGTCTTTAGGCAACCCTGCACTGCACGTTAGCATAGCATGCTCTATGTTGCATATGTTTGATGTGTATTTATTTGTTTCCTCCCCCTCTTCTCTCTCGGTAGACCCCGACACCGACGTCGTCCCCGAGGCCGACGCAGCTCCGGAGACCGACTACACCGTTGACGACCTTGCCCTTGCCGCAGAGCAACCAGGCAAGCACCCCCCTTTTGAACATGCCTATATCGCCTATTCTCTTCCCTCTTGTGCTTGCATTAGATTTGCTGCTGTTACTGCTTTACATATTCTGATGCATAGCCTGATTTTGTAACCTGCTTTTGATAATTACCTGCTTATCCTAAACTGCTTAGAATAGGCTGGTTAGTGAACCCCAGTGACCCCACTTGTCTCAGTTGCCCCGCTGGATCATCGGAAGACTCGACGACCAGGCCCCAGCACCGCACATCACCCCCTTAGTTGTACGACACTGCAGCACTACCATCGAGTGCCGAGGGTGATACCTCGTTTAGCACTTCTGATGTTAACTCTGCAGAGTAGCTATTCGGTCATGGTCATCGAGGGTGATTCCTCCTTCACCACTTCCGATAACGACGATGTCGTGCGACACCTCAAGTGTGAACCTCGAGGGTGATTCCTCCTAAGTTCACCTTGACGGATACATCGAGTAGGAATCCAATGAGGGTGATACCTCGGATTCCCCTGATGTTATGGACACACGGATACTTGGACTTTACTACTGTTACTTGGAAAGGCGGGTCGACCCTGAGGGGTACCCACGAGTGTTGAGGAGACGGGTTGACCTGGAGGGTGCCCGGGATATGATTACGAGGCGTGGCCGGGCATGCTTAGCCCTTGCCGCAAGTCCTCAAGATGGGGCGACGGGGTCACATCGATCGTGAGTCTCTACTCGTTACCGCTAACCCCCAATACACTAACGATTTGTATATTTGATCCGAGTGGGCCTTTGGCCCGATAGCACTAACCATCACGTGGGAACAGTTATGGGCACTCTGCGTCGTATGCATCAGCCGAAGCTTAATAGACGTCAGCGACTGAGCGGCGCGCACTGGGTTGGACTGGTAACGCCCTGCACTTGTATAAGGGGGGCTAGGTCTGCTCACCGGCCGTGTTCGCAACGTGCAGGAGCGTCCGGGGCGATGGCCCAAGACCCCTGGGGGCATAGGTTTAGTCCGGCGTGTTGACCTCTCTGTTAAGTTTTTGGTCGGGTTGCGGCGTATCGTTTAGCCGAGGCCGGGCATGACCCAGAAAAGTGTGTCCGGCCGGAGTTAATCGAGCATGGTGGGTAAGTTGGTGCACCCCTGCAGGGAAGAACTAATCTATGCATAGCCGGATCCTCGGTAACGGACGCTCGGAGTTGTATCCCGATCGATACAACTAGAACTTAATGTTGAGATATGGATACTAGGGCTCTGGGATCGCTTTCTCGCAGGGAGTCGAGAAAGGATCTCTGGCCGAGGTTGATACTTAATACTGCTACTACTTTATACTGTGCTAATCTACACTCTTCTAATGCTGCAAGACCGCTGAAGATGCTAGTCTTCAATAGGACTAGGCCTTCCCTCTATTCTGGCATTTCTGCAGCCCAGTCCACATATACAGCCTTTCTTTGATAATGTTGCATATGTAGTGTAGATCCTTGCTTGCTGAGTACTTCGGATGAGTACTCATGGTTGCTTTGCTTCCTCTTTTTCCCCATATCCTTTCGATGCGACCAGATGATGGAGCCCCGGAGCCAGCTGCCCCCGACGACGACTACTACTACCACCCCGAGGGTGGTTACTACTACGAGCTTGCCGACGACCAGGAGTAGGATCGAAGGGTCCTAGGCAGGAGGCCTGCGCCTTTTCGATTGTAGTGTTTTCTTTTGCCCCGCCTTCTAAAGGCCTATCTATTTTATCTTTTATATCTTTACTCAGATATCTGATGCTTCCGCTGACGCTTGTATGTGAGCTTTTGTATTCGAGCCCTCGAGGCCCCTGGCTTGTAATATAAAGCTTGTATGACTTTATTTATATTTTAGAGTTGTGTTGTGATATCTTCAAGTGAGTCCTTAGGCTTGATCGTGTGCATTTGCATGTATGTTTAGTGCACGATTAAGCCGGGGGCGTCACACTCACCACGTCTCGACTCGTTCAACCAACCCCCAATAGTCACTGTTCATCAAGAGGCAGGTTTGATCGGCTTCAATAAGCAGCAGCAGGATCGCTCGGGTTCAGTTAGCGGCAGTAGCGAAGGAATCGCCCGGGTTCAGTCAGCAGCGAAGGAATCGTTCGGGTTCAGTTAACAGCCAGGGATCGATTGCTCAAGTTCAGTAACTTAGCTAATGCAATCGCTCGGGTTCAGTAAGAGAACGCCTCGCTCGGGTTTAGTTAGAGCCCAACGCCTCGCACACATACGCGTACGTATACGAGAGAAACACGTAAACCTCCATGCAACGCTCGGCCCCGACCACCCACCGTAACTGGGATTTCCCCAAAATTTCCTCGCCCTCGCTTCTACCATGATTTTTTCCACCATGAACGGCCCAAAGAATGTCATGCAGGTGCATCCCCGGCCCGTCCAGGATAAAAAGCCCATTTTCTGTCATGATTTTTTGTCATAGAAGTAGGAGCCCACCACATCTATGGTGATACGTGGTTTTGTCACAATTATCGTCATAGAAGTGTGATAAGCATGACAGATATTTTTTTCGTTCGGGCCATAATGTCACGGATGTGTCTTTTTTTTGTAGTGGGCCGTTGCGCCATGCCACCAAGTTTCACCGCCGTTCTTGCGGTAGATGCAACTCCGCTCCTCCGCTTGTCCCCTGCAGCTAGCACCTGCCCCAAAATGCTTCCCCCAAGAGAGTTAACGGACCCAAAGGCACCATCAACGTTTGATCTGGGTGACCCGGGTCGAGGGTTTCCCCCGGAGCATCCGGAATGAGGTGACGACAATTGCAACCGACAATGCCTTCGACAAGGAAAGGACGGCAAAGACACCACCATCATCCACCATGACCGAGGTCGACACGGTTTTCACTGACAATCGAGGCATCCCGCACCAGAAGCATGCCGGATCCGCGCTGACCTATGCCACGATAGCGCGCGTAGCTGACGGTACACTGACAGGGAACCAACAGCCCTCGCCGACCCCTCAACGCGCCGCCGGTCGGCCATATGCAAAACCGACGATGGATCTCGGTGGGATCCAGATCCACAGCCGCCGTCACCGGAGAACCCACGGATTCCCGCCGGCCATGGGGGCGACCACCGTCGTGGCACAACCGGGGACTCCGCCCTGGCTGCTACGCGCATGCTCCCAATTGGCCCTGCCCCGGCCGCTCCATGGGGATCGCCGCCACATCCATCACCTCGGCCCTTCGGCGCCAGGCCCGCTGCCACCGCGGCCTACGCCGGCGGCAGCAGGGAGGGCTGTGATGTTGACTGCTGTTGGCGGCGCTAGGGATCTCCCACTGGGGGCGCCCTAGGGAGGCGTTGCGAGGGGGTTTCGTTTGGGAAGGTAACACCATAGGGGTAGTAGATATACAGCCAGTCCCTAGGATGGTGGCGGCGCGATAGTCCCCCAACCCCTCGCGCGGTGCGCCTCTTCCTCCTAGAGATCCGTCCTCGAGCGGCGTGGTCCCCTCTGGCACGCCCTCCTTCCTGTCGGCCTTGCCTGGCGCGGCTGGTGTTGGGCATGGTGGTGGTGGCATTGTTCCCTCCTCCATGCACTACGCCCTCCCACTCCTCTCCGAGATTGGATCTCATGCGCGCGGCGCCCCCCTACACTGCCCCTCCCCGAGATTGGATCTCGTGCGCGTGGTACCCCCCTTCGGCTGCCCCTCCCATCCTCGGTCCGGCCGGCGCTGCCGCCTGGAAGCTCACCTTTGCAGCCTCATCCCTTCGCGTGGACGCAGCCAGCCTTCCTGCTGGTGTTGCGGCTTGCCAGGGTGTGGATGCGGATGCTGCGGCCGGTCGTGGGCCTGCCTCGTGCAGGTAGCCCTCGTCTCCGGCGGCGCCCACCTCCCTCGCTCTACGATGGTAGCTCCGGCATGCGGTGGAGGCTACGATGGTTGATGTGGTGTTTGTGCAGCGCCTAGCAGTGGGGCATTGCTAGCGCTGCTCCAGCCCCGGAGGCCTCTGGACCTGTGTTCTCCAGTGTCCATGGCTTGCTGGCGCCTCTCATGGTGCAGCTCTGGCCCTGGCCCCCGCGATCTGGTAGTTGTGTCCCTTCCAGCTCTCTCGGCTCGCCGGCATCTTAACGGCTACTACCCCGGCAACTCGGATATGCGCCCTCTCCAGTCCTAGCTTGCTGGCGTCGCTAGTCACCGTCGCTTCCCCTGCGCTGGTTCTCTCTGCCTCACCGCACCCCGACCCTCGTACGCCTCTATGCCTGCCTGCTGCCAAATCCTATGACGTGTGTCCGGTGGCGCCAGGTGCCACCTTCCAGTGGCCAAAACCCCCCCTACAGACTTGGCGGCTTCGGCCAACTGTGGTTTCCGCATCACAGATTTTAGATCCGGCGGCTTTGGGATAGCTTAGTATCAGGCCAGGGAGAAATCTCTACTCGGCTTGCTGGTGCTAGCAACGGCGACGCTCGCAGGTGTCGTTTTCCTTCTTGGAGGCGCTGCCATGGCCTTCATCCGCGCCCCTCTTCAAGCTCAGGGGAAACCCTAGGTCCGGTTCTCCGGATCGGATGGCGGCGGCGTCATGGCGTCGCTTTCCTTCTTGAAGGCGCTATCTTGTTGCTCGTGGTGTCCCCGGTGCTGGCTTTGTCGATGTTGGACGTCTTGTTGGTTCGATCTGCTTCTGTTGTTCGTGGCTTTGTGGGTTTAGCTACGTAGTTTCCTCTGCTTGGCCGAGCATCCCATATCTCTCTGGTTCGGGTGTCATGTACACGCCTCCTTTGTGTTCGTGTTGTGTGATGTACCCCTACCTGTCGTTCTAACTTCTTTTATTAATGAATGATACGCAAGCTTTGCGTATTCGTGAAAAAAAAACATGGAAAAACAAACAAGAATCAATGTGCTCTGTTACACACTACGCCGCATCCTTTTTCCTTCTTGTTCTCTTTAACACCAAATTATGCTAAATGGATTTAATTTACACGTCCAAAATTAGTCATGGATTCCATCAACCACCCCGGCTCAACTGTACATATGTTCTTCATCAGATGGATGGTCAACCCATTTAACTAAGCTCATCACGAACCGTCGATCCCGCCCGTGCCCCAGAGTTCCACCATGCCATGCAATTCAGTGCATGCGATCGATCGATCGTTCCTGGATCGTCTCGGTTGATTTGATATTACGGATCAGCGTGTTGGTTGTTTTGAACTTGTTTGCCCGATCGTAGTTATGATTTCGATTCTCCCTCGCCCGTCAACGTCGACGAGGATTCAGGCTCCGGCTCCCTGATCTCCTCGATGCCCGCGAGGGAAGACTTGAGGTCCAACCTCTTGTCGATGTCGGCCTCGCAGCAGGTGAGCGCCACCTGGAGGAGCTTGAGCATCTCCTCCTCGTTGCCCTTGCCGCCGGACATGTCCTTGTCGAACACCTCGCCGGTGCGCTCCTCCGTGATGACGGAGTTCACCCAGCCGGCGAGGTCGCTGGTGCCCTGCCGCCCCTGCCGACAGGCCGGGAACTTGCCGGTGAGCACCTCGAGGGTGAGGATTCCGAGGCTCCACACGTCGCTCTTCCTGGACGGCTTCCCGTGCGACCCCACGCACTCGGGCGCCTTGTACGCCATCATCACCTGCGCCGCGTGCGTCGCCGTCAGCACCGGGACCAGCGCGTAGTCGGAGAGCGCCGGCTGGAACGTGCCGTCGAGCAGCACGTTGGAGGACTTGAGGTGCCCGTGCGGCACCGACAGCATCGGCAGCTCTTCGTACAGGTGCGACAGCCCACGCGCCGCCCCCTTGACGATCCGAAGCCTCTTCCTCCAGTCCAACATCGATCCACGATTCCCTGTACCAATCATAACAAAATCTCAATCAGCTTCCTCCATTGTTCATGATCTTTATGATGATGATGATGCTGCAGAAAGTGAAGATTTGACTTTGTTGCGTACCGTGGAGGAGCTGAGCGAGGCTGCCATTGATCACGAAATCGGTAATGAGGAGCTTCTCCTCTTTCTTGTAGAGGTAGGCGACGAGGGGGACGAGGTTGGGGTGGGCGAGGCGGCCGAGGCGGCGCATGTGCTCCGAGAAGTCCTCGCGGCCGACGCCGTTCATGTCCTTGAACCGCTTCACCACCACCTCGGGGCCTTCCTGGAGCGTCGCCTTGTACGAGGACCCGAAGTTGCCGCTGCCCAGCACCTCCGCCGACGCCCGGAGCAGGTCCTCGATCTCGAACCTCACGCGGCTCTCCTGGATGAACACCAGCCGCCCGTGCTCGTCGCGCCGCCCCCCGCGCTTTGCCGGGCCGCCCGACGTGGACGCGGCCGCGGGGCCGACGACGGTAGCCTGGCTGATGGAGACGGCCGGCGCGGTGTCCAGGACCGGGTTGGACGGCGTCACCTCGCCATTGGGGAGGGTCACGCAACCGTCAGTCCGCTTCGCGCGTCGCCGCCGACGACGCCGGCGGCCCAGGACGCCCATGGCAATGCCCGCGACAGCGAGCAGCACGCCGAGGATGATGAGCAAAATGACAATGCTCATGAAGGTGGACATGCCGCCGGCGGGCGACAACGCAGGTTCGCAGACCACGTCCGTTGGCTTGCCACACAGGAATTTGTTGCCTGCAGATAAACGCACACTTTTCCCAAATCAATTCACGATCAAGAACGTACTACATGCCACGCAGTTAATAAACAAGAATTATTAAGTCGGGCGCTCCATTTACACGCACGATCGGCACTAGTAACATTGCAAAAAATTCTGATTTGTTTAAATAAATACCTCGGAACATGGTGGCGTTGAAGCGGCTGAGGCCGGCGGGGATGGGGCCGGAGAGGTTGTTGTTGGAGACGTCGACGAACCTGAGCTCCGGTTGGGAGAAGTCCGGGAGCGGGCCTTCGAAGCGGTTGTTGGCGAGGGTCAGCTCCAGCAGCCGCGGCGACGTGATGGAGCTGGGGACGCGGCCGGAGAAGTCGTTCCTGTGGAGGTGCAGCTTCCGGAGCCCCCGCATGGGCAGGAACGTATCGGCCGGGATCTCGCCGGAGAAGCGGTTCCGGGAGAGGTAGAGCATCTTGAGCACGCCCAGCGTCGACACGTTGGGGAAGGGGCCCGTGAGCGCGTTGTCGGCCAGGCTGATGACGCGGAGGCCCGGGAGCACGGCCAGCGAGCCGACGTCCGGCGCGCCGCCGGCCAGGCCGAGGCGCTCCAGCTGCAGGCCCTGCACGCTGCCGTTGCCGTGGCAGGAGACGCCGTACCAGGAGGAGTGGTTGCCATGGCACGGGCCCGGCGTGCCCCACGACCGCAGCGGCCCCGGCGGCGAGCCGTCCGAAGCCCGCAGCTTGTCGCGGAACGCCACCAGCACCTCGCCTTCCGTCTTGTCCCCGACGATCGCCGCGACGAGGACGGCGGCGGGGGCGCAGAGGCCGACACCGACGACGACGGTGACGTAGAAGGCGAGGCGGATGTGTCCGGGCGGCCGTAGCCGCGCCATGGCGCCAGCGGCGATCGACGGGCGTGCGCACGCTTGCCGCACCCGGCTCGTTCGTCCGTTCGTCCGCTCGACGGCCGGGCTTCTTGCGCGCGCGCGCGGGTACGGCGGTGGCGCGGGTCAGGACCGCACGTACGTGTGGCAGGGGAGAAGGGGTCGGGCTGGGCGGCTACGGCGCTTTGCATGCGCATGGCCGAGGGGAGGGAGGAAGGAGGTGGTCGGGAGCAAAGGGGCCCGGTGAGGTCGCGGCGCCTGAGGGCCTAAGAATAGGCGGGAGAAGAGCGATTCTTCCAACTGAAATGATTTGTTGCTGCCATTTGCGGCCTTGCGGGCCTTGTGGGTTGGCCGGGTTGAACTGGAGAGGACACGACGATCCGTTAGTTTGGTGGTTACTTGTAAGCTAGAACAGGATGAAGATGAAACATTAGCTTTCTCTTAAGCTGCGTTTGGATGTCCGTATTGGAGGACTCCGTATTGAATTGGTTTCAATACCAATTCAGTGGGGAAACTGTAATGGACATGAATACGATTTCACTTGTTTGGATACTCATGGTATTGGCCCATGAAATCCCAGTGAGGTTTCAATACCAAATCTTATTTGGATGACAAACTATGGAATTGCATAGTGCCTTGTTCTATATGCATCAAATCATTTGTTTTTACAATATGCGACTATAATGAACGTCCTTGTTGCTCTCGCTGTCAAGTAAGACGGGTAGTCGATGATCATCTTATCTCGCTGGCTCTTGCTGACAGCATGCTACTGATGGCCTCCCTCTCTTCTTCTGAAAATCAATCAGCCAAAGCAGAGACAAAAATTCCACACTGCACACATAATTAAGAATCAATCCATCCGTCAAAAATTAACAATCAATCCTCTTGTTACTAATCTCATTTAGCAATATGCGAAGGGAAACTAAATTTCGCCTGACTGGATGATTATATGAAATAGACAAATTTCCTGCAGTGTCATAAGAGAGCAAGCACCATGAAATCTGTTCATGCAGTAGTGTGCATTCGACTCCCAACTGATGAACTAGCGAACTAGTGATGACTAAAGAGATTGCCGGATTGAAAGGAGGTGAGCAGTACTGCAATCTTTTGGCAACTCGTAACCAGCAGCAAAGAAGAAACAAAGAAGGGATGGGACGGCGAGAGATCGAAAGCTTACCAGTGCGCGCAGGTGGAGATGGAGGCGGCGACGGCGGGATCGGCAGCGCCGCCGCCGGCGTCGGCCATGGCTTGCGAGGCCTGACGGATGGCCACTTCAACTCCACGCCTAGATCTGAGTCGAAGGGGGAGATGAGGCATCCATTAGAGGAGGGGAATGAGCTGAGGTCGCGGGGATTCAGGTGCCGGAGGGCCGCGCGAGGACTGGGGGCCGCCGTCAGGGGGCTTCCCTGGGCGCCGCCGTCGGGGGTCCTTCCCTGGGCGCCGCTCCTCTCAGGTCGCGCGGGGGGCTGCTGTGTACGTTTTGCGGGATGGACGTTTCCAGCCAAATCGGAGGGGCGGAGCTCAGAAACTTGGGAGGGCTCAGCGCGTGTAAGCGATTTCGGCGCTGTATTCATTTTATTTCAGACCGTTGTTTCCGCGTGCATGCCAAACAGCTGAATTGGAAATTTGGGAATACCAAATCCAATTCGGGTCCTCATTACAGACATCCAAACGCAGTGTTAGCGTTTTTGCCTTTCTATAAGTGTGTTTTATTAACTCATAATATAGCATCAAACTGATGCAAAGCATACATCCGGCCTTTGCATAAAAAAGAAACGGTGGCAACAATAAAGTCATATGAGACCAAAATTATGTCTATATCAAGAAGGCTCGTGGTTCTATCCAGTTTGTATGGGTATGGATTTGGGCAGAATGAGGTTGTGCCCGCCCATACCTTGCCCATTGCCATCTCTACCATCTGCTCCAACCGCATACACACCACCATGAATAGTAGTTAATAGGGCAACCCTAGCGCCGTCGCCGCCGCCGCGTTTCCCCCTCCCTCTCCCTTCCCTCAGCCGCTACCTGAGGGGTTCTGTGGCGCGGGTGCGCGGCCCCAATGAAGGTGGCGGCGGGGATCTGGGGCCTCCTCTTGGATGGAGGCCTCGGCTACCTAGGGCGGCGGCCCCGGCCGGTGGGCGCGGTACGGCTTGTGCGGCGCGCTGCGCCAGCGGGCGCTGGTGGGCAGCCTTCCACGGCCGCGCGAGCGGCTTGGAGGTTGCGGGCGAAGGTGTTGCGGCGGTTCCTCGCAGTCCGCCTTTGCTCCATGAAGAAGCTCCACCCTGCTCTGATCTGCCCTGATTCGTGCTGGCGCGGGCCCCTCACGGCTGCTGTCGTCATTCCTCGGTGCCGGTTGGCGGATCTGGCGAGTTGGTGAGGTTCCGAGGGAAATCCCTGGCCGGCGCGGCAGCCTCCCCAAAGTCGACGCCTTTGGCGCCGACCCCCTTCATGGAGGCTTTGTGGTGGACCCTCTCCCTCCCGCCTCCTCCCCGACCTATGGCGAAAGCTGATGTTCCCCCGATCTGGGCGTCGACGACACCCTGGTGTCGTGCTCCTTCTTGAAGGCGGCGGCCGGGAACTGCTCTTGGTGGTGGGGCTACTGGTGGTGTGGTGGCGGTGCATGATGGCCTGGCCTTCCTGATGCATCATGCTCGGCTTCGCCCGATGCAATCTGATGCCCTCTTCGGTCTTCTTCGTGGTGATGCACCTTCGTTCGACAGCTCGCGTCCGGTGCTTCGCTCTGCCACTGCCGGTGACAATTTTCGCTTGGTTGGTCATCCGTGTTCGGGGGTATGCTCCTCCTTCTACTCCTATGGTAGCTTAGTCACCTTGTGTTGGGTTCTTGTGAAAGCCACTTTGCTGGTCGCCGATACGGCACCCATCGAGCCTGGGTGAAAGGGTAGTGGCCCTTTGTAACGGCAGAGACAACTCAAGTGCTGCCCAATTTGGCCTATGGATGCAGCCGGTGCTCGATGCTTACACGGTGGTGCCCCTCCTTCCGGGTCCTTAGTTGGCTAGTTGTTGTAGGCTTAGTGTTGGTCGTCGGCAGTGCTGCTTAGTGCTTTGGCTCTATGGTGCTGCTGTTGTGCTGTTCTACCTTGGGTCATGTATATTTCTTTCTGCTTTGCTCTGCTTTCGATTCTCTGTAATGCGGTGCCCCTGTAATCCTGGCCGGTTGATAGCTTTGTTAATTTAAAGTCGGGCTAGGTTCGAGCTCTTCTCGGGCTCGGTCGATGCTTTTTATTTAAAAAATAGTGGTTAATATTTCATTCGGTGTAGCGTAGACCACGTACAAAACCAATGCATACAGTGATAAATAACGTGCACGGGGAAAAACTTTTGTCATTAAAAACAAAATCATCTCTACATAGATAAAGTGATCATAGTAAGGCAGACACTTCACCCTGGCATACTAAACTTTTTAGTTATTCCGTCAAACTAGTGACCTTATATATTGGCTACACTTGTTGCTAGTAGAATGTCTGACCATATAGAACACACAAACTTACATTGAAAGTAGAGAGGTGTTTGATTGTCTCTCGTGAGCACAAAAACTACACTTCTTACTTCATTGCCAGTTGCAGCGAGCGAAGTGTCCTTTGTGAGCACAACACCTCTTCGAAGATACTACATAAATTTTTTAATTTTTAGTGGTATCTTCAATTTTCAAATTTGATTATTATTGTCCACTAGAATCTCCAAGTGCGAAAGTGCACAATACATGATATGAAGGACCCATTTATAGTCAGATTTCAGTGAAACACATCTATCCTTGTGTCTAGTTAATCAAACCCAAAAAATATAGAAAATGTTGTCATGACACAAGACGGAGTTGGCTAAATTTTGCTTAAAGGATATCTCCTGCCGGGACAAGCTAAGCACCCGCACGAGGATCATTCTTATCTCGTACAATGTGGTACAAGGCTAGGTATTTCATAAGAGTGGTGTTTCCCAGCCACTTATCTTTCTAGAAGTTGATCTCAGAGTCGTCCATTATCGCAAAAGGTCCAAAGGAAGAAAAAAAACTTTGCCGCCATCAGACCTGCCCGAAGATGTGTATCTCCAGGCAATCAACATGCCGAGACACTACTTTTGGGCCTTAATATGTGTTGCGTGAGATGTATTGCTAGACACCATCCACAGTAAGGAGCTTGAACATTCATTTACTAAGTAAGCCATTATTTTTTTACCTGTAGGTACTGAATATCTAAACCTCCATAGTCTTTTGGTCGACAAACCATACTCCATTTGGCTAGCCTATTTTTTTATTTTTTTTCATTATCTTCCTGCCAAAAGAATTTGAATATGTAATAATCCAGCCTTTGCAGGACCCCTTTTTGGTAGTTGACAAATTGAGAGTATATAGAGAACCATGTTTATGAGAACATAATTGACAGTCGTCCTACAACTAAGAGCAACTTGTCCTTTCAACTTCTTAGATGTTTCTCTAAGTGTTCTTCAACATGGTTCCACTCTGCATTAGTGAGGCACCAATAATGAATTGTAATTCCCGAATATATAATTGGAGAATTGACCTTGTGCCCAACGAGACAGATCAACATATTGTGTGGTCGTCTCATTGCTTCTATAAAATAGAATAATTCATTTTTATGGAAGTTAATTTTAAGACTTGTCACCTTCGCAAAAGCTGAAAGATAAAGTTTAAGATTTCTAACCTTGTCAATGTGACACCCCCGGCTTAATCGTGCACTAACCATACACGATCAAGCCTAAGGACTCACTTGAAGATATCACAACACAACTCTAGACACAAAATAAAAATAATACAAGCTTTATATTACAAGCCAGGGGCCTCGAGGGCTCGAATACATAAGCTCGCGAACAAGCGTCAGCGGAAGCATCAGATATCTGAGTACAGATATGAAACGGAAACAGATAAGCCTTTAGAAAGGCGGGACAAAGCAAAAGCTACGATCGAATGTTGGGGAACGTAGTAGTAAATCAAAAAAAATTCCTACGTATCACCAAGATCAATCTAGGAGAAGCTTGTAATGAGAGAGAGGGACTGCATCTTCATACCCTTGAAGATCGCTAAGCGGAAGCGTTACAAGGAACGCGGATGATGGAGTCGTACTCGCGGCGATTCAAATCGCGGAAGATCCGATCTAGCGCCGAACGGACGGCGCCTCCGCGTTCAACACACGTACAGCCCGGGGACGTCTCCTCCTTCTTGATCCAGCAAGGGAAGAGGAGAAGTTGAGGGAGAGCTCCGGCAGCATGACGGCGTGATGGTGAAGGAGCTCATGGTTCTCCGACAGGGCTTCGCCAAGCACTACGGAGGAGGAGGAGGTGTTGGAGAGGGGGAGGGCTGCGCCAGGGAAGGGGTGCTGCTGCCCTCCCACCCCCCCCCCTCTATTTATAGGGTGAAGGGGAGAGGGGGCTGGCCCCCTTAGATCCCATCTAAGGGGGGGGGCGGCGGCCAAGGGGGGGACTTGCCCCCCAAGTTTGGTGGGAGGCGCCCCCACCCCCTAGGGTTTTCAACCCTAGGCGCCTTGGGCCCCTTGGGGGGCGCACCAGCCCACCAGGGGCTGGTCCCTCCCTTGCTCAGCCCACTTGGCCCACCGGGGCAGGTGGCCCCACCCGGTGGACCATCGGACACCTTCCGGTGGTCCCGGTACAATACCGATAACCCCCGAAACCATTCCGGTGACTGAAACTGGAATTCCCATATATAATTCTTCACCTCCGGACCATTCCGGAACTCCTCGTGACGTCCGGGATCTCATCCGGGACTCCGAACAACCTTCGGTAACCACATACAATTTCCCATAACAACTCTAGCGTCACCGAACCTTAAGTGTGTAGACCCTACGGGTTCGGGAACCATGCAGACATGACCGAGACATCTCTCCGGCCAATAACCAACAGCGGGATCTGGATACCCATGTTGGCTCCCACATGTTCCACGATGATCTCATCGGATGAACCACGATGTCGAGGATTCAATCAATCCCGTATACAATTCCCTTTGTCCATCGGTATGTTACTTGCCCGAGATTCGATCGTCGGTATCCCCATACCTCGTTCAATCTCGTTACCGGCAAGTCTCTTTACTCGTTCCGTAACGCATGATCCCGTGGCTAACTCTTTAGTCACATTGAGCTCATTATGATGATGCATTACCGAGTGGGCCCAGAGATACCTCTCCGTCATACGGAGTGACAAATCCCAGTCTCGATTCGTGCCAACCCAACAGACACTTTCGGAGATACCTGTAGTGCACCTTTATGGTCATCCAGTTACGTTGTGACGTTTGATACACCCAAAGCATTCCTACGGTATCCGGGAGTTGCACAATCTCATGGTCTAAGGAAATGATACTTGACATTAGAAAAGCTCTAGCAAACGAACTACACGATCTTGTGCTATGCTTAGGATTGGGTCTTGTCCATCACATCATTCTCCTAATGATGTGATCCCGTTATCAATGACATCCAATGTCCATGGTTAGGAAACCTTAACCATCTATTGATCAACGAGCTAGTCAACTAGAGGCTTACTAGGGACATGCTGTGATCTATGTATTCACACATGTATTACGGTTTCCGGTTAATACAATTATAGCATGAACAATAGACAATTATCATGAACAAGGAAATATAATAATAACCATTTTATTATTGCCTCTAGGGCATATTTCCAACAGTCTCCCACTTGCACTAGAGTCAATAATCTAGTTACATTGTGATGAATCAAACACCCATAGAGTTCTAGTGCTGATCATGTTTTGTCCGAGGAAGAGGTTTAGTCAATGGATCCGCGACATTCAGATCCGTATGTACTTTACAAATATCTATATCTCCATCTTGAATATATTCACGAATGGAGTTGAAGCGGCGCTTGATGTGCTTGGTCTTCTTGTGAAACCTGGGCTCCTTGGCAATGGCAATAGCTCCAGTGTTGTCACAGAAGAGAGTCATCAGGCCCGACGCATTGGGAACCACTCCTAGGTCGGTGATAAACTCCTTCATCCAGACTCCTTCCTGCACTGCTTCCGAAGCAGCTATGTACTCCGCTTCACATGTAGATCCCGCCACGACGCTTTGCTTGCAACCGCACCAGCTGATTGCCCCACCATTCAAAATATACACGTATCCGGTTTGTGACTTGGAGTCATCCAGATCTGTGTCAAAGCTAGCGTCGACGTAACCCTTTACGACGAGCTCTTCGGCACCTCCATAAACGAGAAACATATCCTTAGTCCTTTTCAGGTACTTCAGGATATTCTTGACCGCTGTCCAGTGTTCCATACCGGGATCACTTTGGTACCTCCCTACCAAACTTATGGCAAGGTTCACATCAGGTCTGGTACACAGCATGGCATACATAATAGAGCCTATGGCTGAGGCATAGGGGATGACACTCATCTTTTCTCTTTCTGCTGCCGAGGTCGGGCGTTGAGCTGTGCTCAATCTCACACCTTGCAATACAGGCAAGAACCCCTTCTTGGACTGATCCATATTGAACTTCTTCAATATCTTATCAAGGTATGTGCTTTGTGAAAGACCAATGAGGCGTCTCGATCTATCTCTATAGATCTTGATGCCTAATATGTAAGCAGCTTCTCCAAGGTCCTTCATTGAAAAACACTATTCAAGTAGGCCTTTATGCTTTCCAAAAGTTCTATATCATTTCCCATCAACAATATGTCGTCCACATATAATATGAGAAATGCTACAGAGCTCCCACTCACTTTCTTGTAAATACAGGCTTCTCCATAAGTCTGTATAAACCCAAACGCTTTGATCATTTCATCAAAGCGAATGTTCCAACTCCGAGATGCCTGCACCAGCCCATAGATGGAGCGCTGGAGCTTGCATACCTTGTTAGCATTCTTAGGATCGACAAAACCTTCCAGCTGCATCATATACAATTCTTCCTTAAGGAAACCATTAAGGAATGCCGTTTTGACGTCCATTTGCCAGATTTCATAATCATAAAATGCGGCAATTGCTAACATGATTCGGACGGACTTCAGCTTCGCTACGGGTGAGAAGGTCTCATCGTAGTCAACCCCTTGAACTTGTCGATAACCCTTAGCGACAAGCCGAGCCTTATAGACGGTCACATTACCATCCGCGTCAGTCTTCTTCTTAAAAATCCATTTATTTTCTATGGCTCGCCGATCATCGGGCAAGTCCACCAAAGTCCATATTTTGTTCTGATACATGGATCCTATCTCGGATTTCATGGCTTCAAGCCATTTGTTGGAATCCGGGCCCGCCATCGCTTCTTCATAGTTCGAAGGTTCACCGTTGTCTAACAACATGATTTCCAGGACAGCGTTGCCGTACCACTCTGGTGCGGAACGTGTCCTAGTGGACCTACGAAGTTCAGTAGCAACTTGATCCGAAGTTTCATGATCATCATCATTAACTTCCTCTCTAGTCGGTGCAGGCACCACAGAAACATCTTCCTGAGCTGCGCTACTCTCCGGTTCAAGAGGGGGTACCTCATCAAGTTCTACTTTCCTCCCACTTACTTCTTTCGAGAGAAACTCTTTCTCCAGAAAGGATCCATTCTTGGCAACAAAGATCTTGCCTTCGGATCTAAGGTAGAAGGTATACCCAATAGTTTCCTTAGGGTATACTATGAAGACGCATTTTTCCGATTTGGGTTCGAGCTTTTCAGGTTGAAGTTTCTTGACATAAGCATCGCATCCCCAAACTTTCAGAAACGACAGCTTAGGTTTCTTCCCAAACCATAATTCATACGGTGTCGTCTCAACGGATTTAGACGGTGCCCTATTTAAAGTGAATGCGGCAGTCTCTAAAGCGTAACCCCAAAATGATAGTGGTAGATCGGTAAGAGACATCATAGATCGCACCATATCCAATAGAGTGCGATTACGACGTTCGGACACACCATTTCGCTGAGGTGTTCTAGGCGGCGTGAGTTGTGAAACAATTCCACATTTCCTTAAGTGCGTGCCAAACTCGTGACTCAAATATTCTCCTCCATGATCTGATCATAAGAACTTTATTTTCCTGTCACGTTGATTCTCTACCTCACTCTGAAATTCCTTGAACTTTTCAAAGGTCTCAAACTTGTGTTTCATTAAGTAGACATACCCATATCTACTTAAGTCATCAGTGAGGGTGAGAACATAACGATAGCCACCGCGAGCCTCAACACTCATTGGACCGCATACATCTGTATGTATTATTTCCAACAAGTTGGTTGCTCGCTCCATTGTTCCGGAGAATGGAGTCTTGGTCATTTTGCCCATAAGGCATGGTTCGCACGTGTCAAATGATTCATAATCAAGAGACTCCAAAAGTCCATCTACATGGAGTTTCTTCATGCGTTTGACACCAATGTGACCAAGGCGGCAGTGCCACAAGTATGTGGGACTATCATTACCAACCTTACATTTCTTGGCATTCACACTATGAATATGTGTGACATCACGTTCGAGATTCAATAAAAATAAACCATTGACCAGCGGGGCATGACCATAAAACATATCTCTCATATAAATAGAACAACCATTATTCTCGGATTTAAATGAGTAGCCATCTCGCATCAAACGAGATCCTGATACAATGTTCATGCTCAAAGCTGGTACTAAATAACAATTATTGAGGTTTAAAACTAATCCCGACGGTAGATGTAGAGGTAGCGTGCCGACGGCGATCACATCGACCTTGGAACCATTCCCGACGCGCATCGTCACCTCGTCCTTCGCCAGTCTCCGCTTATTCCGCAGCTCCTGTTTTGAGTTACAAATGTGAGCAACCGCACCGGTATCAAATACCCAGGAGCTACTACGAGCGCTGGTAAGGTACACATCAATAACATGTATATCATATATACCTTTGGTATTGCCGGCCTTCTTATCCGCTAAGTACTTGGGGCAGTTCCGCTTCCAGTGACCATTTCCCTTGCAATAAAAGCACTCAGTCTCAGGCTTGGGTCCATTCTTTGGCTTCTTCCCAGCAACTGGCTTGCCGGGGGCGGCAACTCCCTTGTCGTCCTTCTTGAAGTTCTTCTTACCCTTGCCTTTCTTGAAACTAGTGGTCTTATTCACCATCAACACTTGATGTTCCTTCTTGATTTCCACCTCCGCTGATTTCAGCATTGAATATAACTCGGGAATGGACTTCTCCATCCCTTGCATATTGTAGTTCATCACAAAGCTCTTGTAGCTAGGTGGAAGCAACTGGAGGATCCTGTCAATGACCGAATCATCTGGAAGATTAACTCCCAGCTGAGACAAGCGGTTGTGCAACCCAGAAATTTTGAGTATATGCTCGCTGACAGAACTATTTTCCTCCATCTTACAACTGTAGAACTTGTCAGAGACTTCATATTTCTCGACTCGGGCATGAGCTTGGAAAACCATTTTCAGCTCTTGGAACATCTCATATGCTCCGTGCTGCTCAAAACGCTTTTGGAGCCCCGATTCTAAGCTGTAAAGCATGCCGCACTGAACCAGGGAGTAATCATCACTACACGACTGCCAGGCGTTCATAACATCTTGAGTTGCTGGAAAAATGGGTGTGTCACCTAGCGGTGCTTCAAGGACATATGCTTTCTTGGCAGCTATGAGGATGATCCTCAAGTTACGGACCCAGTCCGTATAGTTGCTACCATCATCTTTCAGCTTGGTTTTCTCTAGGAACGCGTTGAAGTTGAGGGCAACATTAGCGTGGGCCATTTGATCTACAGGATAGATTGTAAAGACAATTTTTAGACTAAGTTCATGATAATCAAGTTCATCTAATCAAATTATTTAATGAACTCCCACTCAGATAGACATCCCTCTAGTCATCCAAGTGATACATGATCCGAATCGACTAGGCCGTGTCCGATCATCACGTGAGACGGACTAGTCATCAACGGTGAACATCTCCATGTTGATCGCATCTACTATACGACTCATGTTCGACCTTTCGGTCTCTCATGTTCCGAGGCCATGTCTGTACATGCTAGGCTCGTCAAGTCAACCTAAGTGTTTCGCATGTGTAAATCTGGCTTACACCCGTTGTATGCGAACGTTAGAACCTATCACACCCGATCATCACGTGGTGCTTCGAAACAATGAACCTTCGCAACGGTGCACAGTTAGGGGGAACACATTTCTTGAAATTTTTAGTGAGGGATCATCTTATTTATGCTACCGTCGTTCTAAGCAAATAAGATGTAAACATGATAAACATCACATGCAAATCATAAAGTGACATGATATGGCCAATATCATCTTGCGCTTTTGATCTCCATCTTCCAGGCGCGGCATGATCACCATCGTCACCGGCATGACACCATGATCTCCATCATTGTGTCTTCATGAAGTTGTCTCGCCAACTATTACTTATACTACTATGGCTACCGGTTAGCAATAAAGTAAAGTAATTACATGGCGTTTTCATTGACACGCAGGTCATAGAATAAATTAAGACAACTCCTATGGCTCCTGCCGGTTGTCATACTCATCGACATGCAAGTCGTGATTCCTATTACAAGAACATGATCAATCTCATACATCACATATATAATTCATCACATCCTTTTGGCCATATCACATCACATAGCATACCCTGCAAAAACAAGTTAGACGTCCTCTAATTGTTGTTGCATGTTTTACGTGGCTGCTATGGGTTTCTAGCAAGAACGTTTCTTACCTACGCAAAAGCCACAACGGTGATATGCCAATTGCTATTTACCCTTCATAAGGACCCTCTTCATCGAATCTGATCCGACTAAAGTGGGAGAGACAGACACCCGCTAGCCACCTTATGCATCAAGTGCATGTCAGTCGGTGGAACCTGTCTCACGTAAGCGTACGTGTAAGGTCGGTCCGGGCCACTTCATCCCACAATGCCGCCGAATCAAGATAGGACTAGTAACGGTAAGCAAATTGAACAAATCATCGCCCACAACTACTTGTGTTCTACTCGTGCAAAGAATCTACGCATAGACCTAGCTCATGATGCCACTGTTAGGGAACGTAGTAGTAAATCAAATTTTTTCCTACGTATCACCAAGATCAATCTAGGAGAAGCTTGCAACGAGAGAGAGGGAGTGCATCTTCATACCCTTGAAGATCGCTAAGCGGAAGCGTTACAAGGAACGCGGATGATGGAGTCGTACTCGCGGCGATTCAAATCGCGGAAGATCCGATCTAGCGCCGAATGGACGGCGCCTCCGCGTTCAACACACGTACAGCCCGGGGACGTCTCCTCCTTCTTAATCCAGCAAGGGAAGAGGAGAAGTTGAGGGAGAGCTCCGGCAGCACGACGACGTGGTGGTGAAGGAGCTCGTGGTTCTCCGACAGGGCTTCGCCAAGTACTACGGAGGAGGAGGAGGTGTTGGAGAGGGGGAGGGCTGCGCCAGGGAAGGGGTGCTGCTGCCCTCCCACCCCCCCTCTATTTATAGGGTGAAGGGGAGAGGGGGCCGGCCCCTTAGATCCCATCTAAGGGGGGGGGGCGGCGGCCAAGGGGGGGACTTGCCCCCCAAGTTTGGTGGGAGGCGCCTTGGGCCCCTTGGGAGGGTGCACCAGCCCACCAGGGGGTGGTTCCCTCCCTTGCTCAGCCCACTTGGCCCACCGGGGCAGGTGGCCCCACCCGGTGGACCCCCGGACACCTTCCGGTGGTCCCGGTACAATACCGATAACCCCCGAAACCATTCCGGTGACTGAAACTGGACTTCCCATATATAATTCTTCACCTCCGGACCATTCCAGAACTCCTCGTGACGTCCGGGATCTCATCCGGGACTCCGAACAACCTTCGGTAACCACATAAAATTTCCCATAACAACTCTAGCGTCACCGAACCTTAAGTGTGTAGACCCTACGGGTTCGGGAACCATGCAGACATGACCGAGACATCTCTCCGGCCAATAACCAACAGCGGGATCTGGATACCCATGTTGGCTCCCACATGTTCCACGATGATCTCATCGGATGAACCACGATGTCGAGGATTCAATCAATCCCGTATACAATTCCCTTTGTCCATCGGTATGTTACTTGCCCGAGATTCGATCGTCGGTATCCCCATACCTCGTTCAATCTCGTTACCGGCAAGTCTCTTTACTCGTTCCGTAACGCATGATCCCGTGGCTAACTCTTTAGTCACATTGAGCTCATTATGATGATGCATTACCGAGTGGGCCCAGAGATACCTCTCCGTCATACGGAGTGACAAATCCCAGTCTCGATTCGTGCCAACCCAACAGACACTTTCGGAGATACCTGTAGTGCACCTTTATGGTCACCCAGTTACGTTGTGACGTTTGATACACCCAAAGCATTCGTATGGTATCCGGGAGTTGCACAATCTCATGGTCTAAGGAAATGATACTTGACATTAGAAAAGCTCTAGCAAACGAACTACACGATCTTGTGCTATGCTTAGGATTGGGTCTTGTCCATCAGATCATTCTCCTAATGATGTGATCCCGTTATCAATGACATCCAATGTCCATGGTTAGGAAACCTTAACCATCTATTGATCAACGAGCTAGTCAACTAGAGGCTTAATAGGGACATGATGTGATCTATGTATTCACGCATGTATTACGGTTTCCGGTTAATACAATTATAGCATGAACAATAGACAATTATCATGAACAAGGAAATATAATAATAACCATTTTATTATTGCCTCTAGGGCATATTTCCAACATCGAAAGGCGCAGGCCTCCTGCCTGGGACCCTCCAAACCTACTCCTGGTCGTCGGCAAGCTCGTAGTAGTAACCACCCTCGAGGTGGTAGTAGTAGTCGTCGGGGGGGGGCAGCTGACTCCGGGGCTCCGTCGTCTGGTTGCATCAAAAGGAAAAGGGGAAAAAGAGGAAGCAAAGCAACCGTGAGTACTCATCCGAAGTACTCAGCAAGCAAGGATCTACACTACATATGCAACATTATCAAAGAAAGGTTGTATATGTGGACTGTGCTGCAGAAATGCCAGAATAGAGAGAAGTCCTAGTCCTATCGAAGACTAGCATCTTCAGCGGTCTTGCAGCATTAGAAGAGTGTAGATTAGTACAGTATAAAGTAGTAGCAGTGATCAGTATCAACCTCGGCCAGAGATCCTTTCTCGACTCCCTGCGAGAAAGCAATCCAAGAGCCATAGTAGTAGTGTTATCAACCTCGCCCAGAGATCCTTTCTCGACTCCCTGCGAGAAAGCACTCCCAGAGCCCTACTATCCATATATCATCACAAGTATCCAGTTCTAGTTGTATCGATCGGGATACAACTCCGAGCGTCCGTTATCGAGGATCCGGCTATGCATAGATTAGTTCTTCCCTGCAGGGGTGCACCAACTTACCCACCACGCTCGATTAACTCCGGCCGGACACACTTTTCTGGGTCATGCCCTACCTTGGTCAAACGATACACCGCAACCCTACCTAGAGCTCAGCAGAGAGGTCCCCGTCGGTCTACATCCTAAGCGCTCGGGGGTCTTGGGCCATCGCCCCTCGCCCTTCGGGTCGTTGCGCACATGGCTCAGATCCAAGCACCACCTCTGTCGTGGATGGAGGCAATCACTCCATGCCGCACTGCTGAACTAGACGTCTGACAGAGCTTTCGGCTGATGCTACGATGCATAGTGCCCATAACTGTTCCCACGTGATGGTTAGTGCTATCGGGCCAGAGGCCCACTCGGATCAAATATCCAAATCGTTAGTGTTTTGGTAGTGTGGTAACGAGCATAGACTCATGATAGATGTGACCCCGTCGCCCCGTCTCGAGGACTTGCGGCAAGGGCTAAGAATGCCCGGCCATGCCTCGTATTTATCTCTCGGGCACCTTCCAGGTCAACCCGTCTCCACATCACTCGCGGGTACCCCTCAGGGTCGACCCGCCTTTCTAAGTAACAGTAGTAAAGTCCAAGTATCCGTGTGTCCATAACATCAGGAGAATCCGAGGTATCACCCTCATTGGATTCCTACTCGATGTATCCGTCAAGGTGAACTCGGAGGAATCACCCTTGATGGGTTCACACTTGAGGGGTTGCACGACAGCGTCGTTACCGGAAGTAGTGAAGGAGGAATCACCCTCGATGACCACGACCGAGTAACTACTCCACAGAGTTAACATCGGAAGTGCTTACGAGGTATCACCCTCGGCACTCGATAGTAACGCTGCAGTGTCGTACAGATAAAAGGGATGTGATATGCGGTGCTGGGGCCTGGTCGTCGAGTCTTCCGATGATCCAGCAGGGCAATCGGGACAAGTGGGGTCACTGGGGTCTCTAACCATCCTATGCTAAGCAGTTTAGGATAAGCAGGTAATCATCAAAAGTAGGTTACAAAAATCAGGCTATGCATCAGAATAGGTAAAGCAGTAGCATCAGCAATTCTAATGCAAGCACAAGAGAAAAGAGAATAGGCGATATAGCCATGCTCAAAGGGGGGTGCTTGACTGGTTGCTCAGCGGCAAAGGCAAGGTCGTCAACGGTGTCGTCGGGCTCCTGAGTTGCGTCGGTCTCGGGAACTGTGTCTGTACCGGGGTCTACCGAGAGAGAAGAGGGGGAGGAAACAGATAAATACACGGCAAACATATGCAACACAGAGCATGCTATGCTAACGTGCAATGCAGGGTTGCCTAAAGACATATCTAAATCATTTTAGTTATTTTAGGATTAAAGTTGGATTTATTAACCGGTATTTATGCACTATTCATCTACCAGAAACAGGCTAAAAGTTGCGGGTTCACCTCCGTAGAGGGTCCCGACACGGAAACAGATGGCACGGTCGGCTTCGTCTCATCTTTCTGATCAACTTTCATGTATAAAGTTTTTTTATCTGAGCTACGGTTTAATTTCTATGATTTTCTAAAGTTTTAAACATTTTCTGGAATTTATTTTATTTATTTAAATCAACATTATCCAGAACAGTGCAGGGTGATGTCAGCACGATGTAATGGTGACATCAGCGGTCAACAGAACGGCTGACCAGGTCAAACCTGACCTGTGGGACCCACCTGTCATAGACAGAGGGCTAACAGTGGATTAACTTAGCAAAACAGAGTTAATTAAAGGGTGGACCCCACATGTCAGTGACTATTTAGGTTAATCTAATTAGGTTTTAATTAAAACTGTTTAATTAGACTAATTACAGAAGGGGGCCCACTAGTCAGTGGTAGGGGGAACAGTACCCCGCGTTGACCATCAAACGGGCACGGGGGCCCACACGTCAGTGACCTTGGGTGGGTCCCACACGGTGCCAACTCAGCGCGGTCGCCAGAGATGGCTCCGTCGAGCCCAACGCGGCGGCGCGACCTGGACCGACGTCGGAAATGCGCTACAGAGGCTCAAATCGCGCGCGGTTTCTTGCTCTCAATCGGCCTCTTCGAGCCGCGTCGATCTACGCATACGGTGAGAACTCCGGTGGTCTGTACTGGTGGCTACGGCGAACGCGGGCGGCGGCCGGAATCGTGGCTACGCGGATCCGAGCAAAGGGGTTCCCTCGCGACCAACTGGAGTGCTCACGCGCTGCCTGGGTAACCCAGGAGCATGTTTGTGCTCTTGGCTCGCTCAAGGGGCGAGCGTAACGGCAATGGCGAGCTCCGCGGTGGAGCAAGGTCCGGCAATGGCGTCGGGGACACGCGCGGCGAACTTAAGGGGGAAAAGAGGCTCGAGGAGGGAATTGGAGAAAGATGGTGGCTCACCGAGCGGCGCAAGGTGGCCCGTGGATGCTTAGGAGCTGCAGCGAGGTCGCCGGAGTTGGTGGGGAACGGCGGCGGTCAGTGAAGAGGGCGATGGGGATCCGGCTCAGTAGGGCCTCCCGGCGTGAGCAAAAGGGCTGGCGAGGACGAGCTCGTCGCCACGGAGCTCCTGGATGGACGGGAACGGCGAGGAAGAGCCGGTGGCCTACGTCAAGGTCACGGCGACGGTGGCGCTCGGCTCCAGTCCAGATCGAGAGGGAGACAAGGCAGGGGGAAAGATGGGGATCTAGGGTTCCAGGGGCGAGGGAAGGCTCGGGGCCGTCCTTATCCTCGTCGGGGAGGACCGGATGGCCGACGCGTGTGCCATCTGCGGCCACGGCGTTCGTGCGGGCGACAACGAGGCGGGAGGAGGGAGATGGCTCTGTTGGGCTGGGCTTCGGCTACAGTGGCGAGCAGGGCGAGTGCACAGGTACGTTAAGACTTTTCCCTTTTCTGTTTCTGCTTTCTTTGTTTATTTCTGTTTTGCAAATGGTTTGACCACTTAATGACTTTTGTAAATTATGTGATCTAGCCACATAAATTCAATGCAATATTTGGCACTGCTAGAAAAAAAAAGTTAGAGGTAAAGGGTTTCATTTGGATTTGATTTGGATGTTAAATGGAAAGAAAAGGTGTTGTTGGTCCACTGTTTTGGTTGCTAGGGTCACTTGGGAATTTACATAATGTTGGCTTTATTTTTATAATTGTCTTAGGATTATTTGCAACAGTATGAACATTTTAGTTCCTGGATTTGAACAACTTTTATTTTCACTTTAAATTTGAATTGCAATTTGAATTGGAATTTGAAATGAGCTATGATCCAATGATGATCAAGCATAGTTAATCATGGTGACTTGGCATGATCAGAGGGTAATCACTGTGGTGTGAGGCTGGGGATGTTACAGTCAAGATCCTGTTCCATAAAATAATCGTATCATTGGCGTGTTGCAGAACTGAGAGGCCCCAATCCACAAGGTGTGGCACCGCTCCTGCAATTTGGCCATCATGTTTAACGCGTTCAATCAGAATAGCCAACATGTCTACAAAAATGTAGAATAGCATTGGAGACAAAGGGTCACCATGACCGTACGTAGTCCCTTTTTCGTTTGGAAGTAATAGCCAACATCATCATTGACTTTACTAGACACACTGCCTCCACTGATGAAATTTTGGATCTACTCCCGCCATTTCTCGGAGAAAACTTTCATTGTACCTAAGGGTTTGTTGGAAAATGACCATTTTCTTTTGTCATATGCTTTTTCAAAGTCAACTTTTAAAACTACCCCACTCATGTTCTTCGGATGCATCTCGTGTACAGTCTCATGAAGAATGACTACCCCATCCAGGATATTTCATCCTTGCATGAAAGCATTTGGGATGGCCGTATAACCATCCAGGATATTGGCTTGTTCATTGTAAGGAGACAAGTTTTATTTTTGAATCTTCTTGACCGAACATTTCTACATGCTTTTGTTGAAAAGGTGTTACAATCACCGGAGTATGGAGGCCTAGGGGTCCTCAACACCAACAAATTTGCTCATGCCTTGCGGCTAAGATGGCCTTGGTATGAGTAGAAGGAGCCTAATAAGCTATGTGTGGGGTTCGGTAACCCATGCACCAAGAAAGACCTTTATTTCTTCTATGCCTGCACCACTATCATCATCGGCAATGGTGCAAAAACATCTTTTCGGGACTCCCCTTGGCTACTTGGGTGCACAAGCCCAAGGATATTGCCCCACTAATTTATGAGGCCTCGAAGAGAAAGAATTGAAAAGTGCATGAAGCTCTCAATGCGAATGCTTGGATGTTAAAGATCAACAACGACACCGTCGTCTCTGGAGACCACATCCAGGAATTTTTTCACTCTTTGGATGCTTGTGCATGACTTCCAACTTGACGAACAAGCCGAAGATGGCATTGTTTGGAAGTACTCCATGGATGGGCTCTACTCGGCAACCACCACATACAAGGTGCAATTCCTTGGATTGACACTATCCCCCATGGATTCCATGGTTTCAGAACTTTGGGCCCCTTCAAAGGCTAAATTCTTCGCATGGTTGGCTTTGCAAGACCGGATTTGGACCATCCATCATTTAGAGCAGCGTGGTTTGGCAAATTGTGACATTTGCCCTCTTTGCAAAAGGGAGCAAGAAATGGGCGTTTACCTCTTTGTCAAGTGCCACTACACTATTAAGCATTTAGAAGTTCGGGCTTCTACACATGGACACCTTCACTTGGCACCTTGAGGGATCCGTCATGGAATGGTGGGATAAGAGAACCAACATGTGAAACCCTAATAGGCGAGCTATGGCCTCCCTTACCATGCTCGTCTCTTGGACAATATGAAGACTCTGTGTTTTCCGCCACAAGAGTGCACGGCCACGAATCCACCTCAAAAGGCTAATCTTTGGGTTACCACAGGTGCTAAGAAACTAGGGCATATTGTTTTGCGCGAGTAGTTTTTATGCCGTGATTGTGGGTCACTTGTAAAACTCTACTCTCTTCTTATTTAATGGAGGATGAGGCAAATCTTATGCCTCTGTATCAAAGAGGGGAAAAAAACTATCTCTTATGGTATCCTAGGACCAATTGAAGAGAAATCACACAGAACAGTAGATAAACTGATCCAGCCAATGTCTCTGTAAGCATCAGGCGGGGGGATGAAACAGATAGTGGCGCCAACGCACATACAGTGTCTGCTAAAGACCTACTCCATTTGATTAGACGCATCCTACATAGCCCTCATATTTAGAGAGAGAGATGGGACACGGAGAGGGACAGAGACGGCCGATCAGGCTGGCATGATTCGACCCTTCAAAGTTCATTCAAAGGAAACCCGCCTACCATCGGTCAGTTCACGCCGACGACGTCGTCGATCCCGTTCTCCTTGATCAGATCGGTGAACTGGTTCAAGTAGCTCACGAGCCCACCTAGTGATTTGATCAGCTCGTCAGCTTTCTGCCGAGTGGTCTCCATCGCATCAGGCGAGACCGCATAGGCAGGAGCATTGTGGTGGCCACCATCTTCATCTGCCTCTCCGCTTAGTATAATATGAATATGCTGCGCGTTCTCGTTTAACTTGTTGGCTAACTCCCATGCATTGGCTTGGCTTTTCTTTGGTTCGTTGTCGGTCTCCATCTCACACCCTTCTAGACAAAAGAGCACAGAGGCATGAAGTTAGCCACAATTAAAATGTAACACGAATAAAGGACATTCAACTTAACTGGTAGTAAATGGTATGGATCAGAGATTTAGGTAATAACTCATTTAAGGAGCAGAATAACTAAAAATGTATCATCATCATGTGTGTTCATAGGATCTGTTTTGGAGATTCATGAATACAAAAGCAGGTCTTTGTGCAAGCTATCAATCTAACAGCAACGGCAATGCCATAAAAAGACGCAATATTGGCAGGAAATGGGCTACGACTAATACAAATCCACCTACATTCCGGTAGGTCATCCAAATCTCCATTGACTAACAATTTCTTAGCACACTATGTATAATAGCTTCTACTAACAATTTCTACCACAAATACTGAATCAAATGCTTCACATGGATAGCTACGAACACAGTAGATTTGGAATCGGTCTAAATAATTACAGCATTTATAACCTAGAACCAACTACGGAATACAGGCTTGCCACTTCTTAATAATGAGATCACATATCATGTTTTATCGAAGCAAACCATCCTCCTTTAGTGAAATAGCACCTCATTCCATCAAAATAATGAGATGATAAGAGAACTGCTTGATATTCGTAAATAAGCAAAACGCAACATTTTTTCTTTCTTTAGGATATGTTAAAATATGATATCTTAACTTCTATAACTATGTTAATGGGTGATGACGAACTGTTCATCATCGGATCACATGGTTACACCTCCCCCTTCCCACCTTCCTCGGTAATTTTGCATAGCCTTTTCGCTCAACATGCCAGCAATACAATTTTATTATTGTGTACCAACACACAGATCTGTACTCCTAGATGTTAATTGGTGGCAGGGATCCATTTTTTTTTCGCCGTTGGATCAGATCTCAATCAAACGGCTTCACACCCTCTGACACTCTTGGCACAGCCTTTTCGCTCGACGTACCGGGTAATATGTGAAAACCTACAGACTTGAAGTAACAAAACAGGATTGTGGATTGTCGTGATGACAAAATCCATGATATGCGAGCCCAGCCAAGCATGAAGAACGGACACTAGAGTGGACACGACGAAAAAGTGAAGCAATTATATAAGCCTCCTCTGTACACCAGGCTGCAGGCATGTGTTCATCAATACTCTGGTGCTGACATTTTTGCATCCATCACCTATAGATCACCTTCACTGCAGCTCTTACATTTGGATGATGGAACCATGTACAGATGCAAAATGCTCCACTGGCCAAATCATGCCTATCAAATATGACATGATCACCTTGCAATAATATATGGCATACGCTGCAAGCTTTATTTACTACTAAACCATCAAGTATCCCCAATATATCATAATCAGAGCACACGATCACCCAACTAAAAACATCTAGCCGATTCATACCCACATGCGAATCAGGTCAGGTGCGTGAACATGTAAAGGAAAATGAGAGAAGAATTGTACCCAAATCATCAGAAGCATTCGCAGCATTTCCATCATCCACCTGCATCTCCTTCTCACTGTCGTCACCATCCGCCTCCTCCGCGGCACTATCCTCCTCCTCTTCTTCAACCCCAGCATCGCCACCCTCTTCCTCTCCAACCTTAGGAGCAGTATCACCATCACCACCATTAGCACTGGCCAAGCCCTCGTCGCCCCCTCCTCCCCCGGCGCCGCCAAGGAGCGCCTCATCGACCCGGATCAGCGCGTCCATGATGCCATACACCTCGGCGTCGAACTCCGCGGGGAGCCCGGCCTTCCTCCTGGCCGCGGCGCTCATGCGCCAGTAACTCCCCCCGGTCCGCCCCTCCCAGCGGCGTACCGCCCCGTACTCCGCCACGAGCGCCTCCCACCTCCGCTTGCACTCGCCGGCCGCCCTCCCCCTGCGCCTCGAGGGCGCCCCACCGGCATCGGAGAAGGCGATGTTCTCCGCGACGATGGCCCACTTCTGGAAGGCGGAGACGGAGCGGGCCCAGCCGTCGTCGTCCACGGCGGCGACCGCGGCGACGAGCGCGAGGGTCTCGGCGGCGGTCCACTCGGGCGCGCGGCCGGAGCGCGTGCGGCGGGGGCTCGGGGGCCTGGAGGATTTGAAGGCGGGCGGCGGCTGGTCTCTGGCCGCGGGCGTGAGGGCCTGGAGTTTGGAAGGGGACGCCGCTAGGGCCTGGACGATGCAGGGCGAGTCGGAGGCGGCGTCGCTGGGATCCATGGAGGGTAGAGCTTGGACTATGCACGGGATGTCGGCGCCGCGGGGATCCATGGAGGCGGAGGCTGTTGGAGCTTGGGGGTGGCGAGAGCTGAGTGACAGATTGAGTCAGTGCGGCACGGAGGCTTCGAGCGAGTCAGCTTATTCATTGACGAGCTTGTACATAAGAAAAGAAAAGAAAAATGCCAAAAACAGTGTACAATGGTGGCATATCCATACAGATGCCCCATGACAAAAAGTAGTTTGAGGTATCTACATTTATTTTTTCTCCCCAATGCAAGCTATCACTGATGGGCCTCATTAAAAAATAGAAAATAAAGACTCTAGTACACATGCATCTCTACTTTTCACTTCAATCTTTTCAGCTTTTGACACCGAATCATATTTTTTCTATCCAAGCACCCGCCTCCTGCAGAGGATCCCGCTTCTCTATCCGAACCTACTTTACCTGATATCCGATCATATATGACGTGCGAGGCATCCGCTAGGGCTATGCATTGTACATGCCCTAAGAGCATCTCTGGCAACCTTTCAAAAAGAGAGAAAAAAAACTCTGGCAAGTCGCGTAATAACTATCAGTACGATGATTTTAGGTCCAAATGTTAATCTAAAACAGTTGCCACATGTACTCCCTTGTAGTGCTCTTATATTTTTTTACGGAGGGAGTATATCGATCGGCATAAATTGCGACGATCGACCATTATGTAGCCGTCATATTTGAAGGCTAGGGAAGCCAATATGGAGCGTCACGACTGGTTTTGAAGCGCGGCGCAGCCAGTACACGCATCTGCATGTCCTGATAAATCATCGGTTAGTGGGCGATGTGACCGGTAACCATCAAGCCATTAACGACAGCCACCGCTACCTAGTTCCCAAGGCGACCATTCGGATGACCTTTCATCCCCTGCTATAAGAGCCTGACCATTTACTCCTCGCCCCCATGCTCCCATCTCCTCCTCGCCGCCACCTCCCCTCCCATCTCCTCCTTCTCAAAAACAATGCCACTGTGTCAGAGCTTAGCCGACTAGCTGAAAGTGTCGGCAGAGCGAAACGTCCCGTCGCAGACACCGCGCAACCGCGGGGCAAACTCTCCCTGCGCCGCACTAGCCGTGGCAACCGTAGGCTCCTCCTCCCGCGGCGGCGGCGGGTCTAGCGGGTGCGTGGGAGACACACCCCTCGTCTGGGTGAAGGAAGAGCTGGGGACGCCAGCCCCGCCAGCCACCTCGTTCCGGGTCAACCACGCCGTCCTCATCTTAGCCCAGCCGGAGCCGGAGGCGGGCCCCCAGGACCCGATCCACGCGGTGATGGAACACACCAACGTCCATGCTCGCAACGAAGCTCAGATCACCCACGAGTACGACTCCGCATGCACCAGCAAGGAGAAGGTGTGACAGTCGCTCTTGAGTCTGTCCCCCTACACCTAGATGGAGGATATCTCCTCGACAAGGAGGAGGAGGAGGAGGGTGATGACTAGACGGTCTCGGCCACCTAGTAGTGTAGTTGTCGACTGCCTAGTAGTGTAGATAGTATAGGTTGAAAATGTTATACAACATTTATAATTGCTAATTATAGTAATTAGATGATACCCCATCCGTCAATATATTTTGATGGGATTCGATCGTGGGAAGTATAAATATTTAGATTAATAACATGTGGATCAAAATTTAAAATACATAAGACTTATTAAAACTGAGTGTATAGTTGTAAAATATTTATTAAATAGAAGTAGAATAATATAATGAAAAATATTTTTCATGCATGGTTGCATGTGGTGTGGGTTTTTCCCATGCATGGTTGTATGTTGAGGTGGGCCTTATCCGATCCATAATTGCATGATGATGTGGCATGCTTGAATGTGAGATAAATAAGTTAGTGGTGATGACTCTCTTAGATACATAGGATGCGATGAATTCTGGCCTCTATTATAGTTTTATGATATGTAAATGCGACGGATTTTGACACTTTTTATTGTTCTGTTATAATTTCTAGTAATTTATCATGTTGGAACTTGCATTTGGTTCAGCTTAATTTGTCTCTGGATTTGTGAAGAAAATAACAAAAAAGATCAAATAAATGAAAAGGTGTGAAGGTCGCCATATGGTGACTCTTTGTTTGCGCACAACCATTGCGGCCTGCATATCAATATGAGCATACTCCATAACCCATACGGTGATCTCCCATATGGCAAATATGCTAGAGTTGCCCTAGGAGCCTACCTAAAACCAATTTTATACGTGGATTGAAGGTTTTAGGTATCAAAAAACTGGATATCTAAATTTCAGCTTCTACTTCTACCTCACGTATTTTGTGCATATGCAATGCTCTAAATAATATGAAACTCATTTCAAAAAATAAATACAGATAGTACATTATATAGTTCATCAATCACAATCCCAAATTCAACACAATTGTTCTTCAAACATAACACAAAGTACATCAAACATACACGGAACATAGAAGTAGAACTAGTTGTCTTGCTGCTCATTCCAATGTCCACCACTTCCCATTGCGATCTTGTTGTAGACTTTCATGAGTATCCACAGCTCGAATTTATTGGTGTACTTGAAGAAAGTTTCATGCGTCATTCCCTCCAACGCGGATGCACCACCCTTTCCATGAAGTCATAGTAGGACTGTAGGAGTAAGCCAGGTCACTCTCATGCTCAATGATCATGTTGTGTAAGATCACGAAGGCATTCATGATGTACCAAAGGATTTCTTGGTCCCAAACCCTAGCTGATCCTCGCATAATAGCAAACTAGGCTTGGAAAATTCCAAATGGTCTCTTCATATCCTTCCTAGCAGCTGCTTCAGCAATATGGAAACCAAGTAGTTTCTTACCTTGGGGGCTTGGAATTGGCTCCACAAAAGTTGCCCACTTTGGATATATCCAAATTTGCACAAAAATAATCAAGCATGAGCTTATTCTGGTCATCTAGCCTTCTTCTAGGAATTAACTCATGGCTGACAACGAAACAACCATGCTTTGGTTGCTTGCTCTTCTCCATGTAGATCAACATGATAACGGCAATGTCATCATCTTCATCCCACTCATATTTTTCTTTAGAGGAGGAATCATTGTACTAGAAGGAATTACACCAACTAATCTACATAATATAACCTGGTCTGTGACCAGACAATCCCTAGCTCACATCAGATGACAAAAAAGCATCTCCATTCTGGTCAGAGTAGCTTGCCGGGGCCAAGACGATCGTCGAATGCATAGCAAAGGCGTCGGGAGGGACCAAAGGGTCAAAGGGGAGCCGGAGAATGTGGCCAAGTGCGTCGCCACCGCGCCAACCGAGCGTCGAGAGCTCGGCACGTAGCCATAGCTAGCGGTGGTTACGGTGGTAGCGTCGGGGCTACCCGGCCGCTAATTGATGTCGGCAGGCGGCGGTGGTGCTGCGACAACCATTTTGGACGGTGGTGGGTGACGGGGAACGGGCGAAATTGGCGGAATCGGTCGACGACATCCCAGGCTTTGGAGGAGGGCGGCGAGGGTCACGGTGGACAGATTGGGCGGCAGAAAAGGGCGACGGGGTGGTGGCGGGGCCCAAGGCGGCCGCAAGTACGACGATGGTGGGGTCCATCGGCCAGAATCGACTAGGACAAAGGCCGGTGAGCCGGCGGTTGGGGCAGGAAAAGGTCATGAGTGCAGCAGTTGGCTTCCGGCGGTCGCATATTTGGTTTTAGACTTTGTGCATTTGGATTGTTATATTTACCAACTAGGTGGCAAAATATACGGTATGGCCTATTTTTTTTTAGCAATTCACGTTTTTTTGCCCATAGAGTCCAAAATTCTAGTTTTTACTAACCAGATCCGTTTTTAGGCTAGCTGTTAGAGATATTATACGCATCATGATTTCTTGCTAAAGGGTTGTCTGGATTAGAGAACTCCGGTTGAGATGAGTCCCCTAGCTTCTTACAACATGCAACTAACATTCGTGATCGAGAGCTTGCTTCTAGCAACTGAGAACTTCTTTCTAAACTACATTCTCACATTCCTTTTTTGATCACATGATTTTTTATGTGATCGAAAAACGAATGAGATCAGAAAGGCCATAATTGCGGCAAACAATGCAATAGCTTCGGTGAGAGCAAAGCCCAAAATGACATAACCAAATAATTGTTTAGCCAATGATGTTTAAACAAAATTGATTTGGCGCCGAGTTTAACATAAAGTCTCAAGATCCAGGTGAGTTAGACCTGCGGCCTTGCTTTGCTCTATCATGTGGTCAATCTTGCAATTCCCAGGATTACCAAAAAAGGCTTCCTCCTCGTTTCATATATAAAGCAACATAGCCATATTGATGCAAGAAAATAAGCAGACCCTCTTACAAAGCAGATAAAAACTAAAAATAGAAATAGATGTGTAGTCGCACCCTACCACAAAACGACTTAGACTGACAAGAAAAAGAACAGGGCCTCCTTGAAAAATCGCCGGACCTCGATTCATCGCTCACATCAAGCTATCGTTGGGGAGGCCCCCCTGCCCTCCTGCTCCGGAGCGTGGATCGCCAATCCTGCCCAGGATTGCCGGTGTACGATTCATATGGAGTGTACTCCTAGTAGTAGTCTTAGACTCAAAGTTTGGGCACTCTTCTTACCAAAACTGAACTCAATGTTTTCATGATTTGCCCAGGTTGTCTATGAGAGGATCATCTGAGCGTCTTTGGTCGAGGAGCAGAAGATTGTGAAGGTGTTGAACATTCGGAAGACCAAGGAAACCAGCAAGAGCTACACAATTGTGTGAGGTAGGCATCTCCGTGATGTCCTTGCAGTGACGTTCTCACTGCCGCCCTTGCAGGATTCCGTCACTGACGTGCCTTCCTCGTCGTTTCGTCCCTGCCGCCGCTTCTACCCTCAGCGGAATCCGCCACTGCCCGGCCGTGCCTATGGTCACCACGAAATTGTCACAGCGATCGTTCATTCACTGGATAGCTTGACGTGTTCTCAAAATACATTAATACTCTCGTCTCAGCCAAACAAAGATTTTCTTTTTCGAAAAGAGGGGAACGCCCTCGGCCTCTGCATCAAGATTATTCTATGATGTCAGACAAAGTCCAATATCAACGTCCAAATTGGATCTACTTCGCAAGAGGATCTCTACAAATCGAAATTGACAAGACAATTTCTAAAGACAAGGTATTCTGTAAGCTAGCTTTAACAAAGACAACTGAGAAAATGGCTTTTCTAAAAATCCTCCTAAAACTGGTTTTGCCAAAAAATTGTTTCGAAGACTAGTTATTCAAACAACTACCAATTGAGATAACACTGCGTTGGATCTGTCTAATCGGGTCCCCAGCAGATGAGGTGCATCACGTTCTCATCCTTCTCCGCTTTCCTCGTCGTCCCTGCTGCCGTCTTCGCCGCCACGGGCGTTTGATCAGCCATCCCACCGGAGAGCCGGGAGCGGCGATGAGGGACTCGCGCCACCGGTGATGGCTTAGACATCGTGGATGCCGGCTGCTCCGCGCGCACGGCGGCCTGCACTACCCTGGCGCACACCCTGCTCAGGTAGCCCAGGCTCATCGCCAACCTCGCCGGTCAGTTCACTTCTTCGACCAGTCGGACCCTGCTTCCTGCCAGAAATTCAGAAATTATCTTGTGAAACGTATAGGCGGTTAATGGAGATACTGCTGATTCCACTGGGTTTGTTTTTCATCCTGTTGGTTAATCAAAAGTCGGACCTCGCTACTTAAGGCATGAGCATGTGCCGTGTCACTACTTGTTGGCCAAGACTATCTCTTCAAAATAAGTACTTATTGGCGAAGAAATAGTTTTATGCGGCAAGTTAAGAGGTGCCAAACGGACCTCCCATTTCTATTCACATTTGTACTTGTTTCCGTTTTGAACCAAATTTAGGTTTTTTTAACATGAACCTCATTTAGTTGTTGCCTCGGTCATGATAAGCCAGGCCCATATACCAATCTAACATGGCGAGGATACACACAATAAACGAGATAAACATGTTTAAAATTTCTAAAAAACAACAACAACAAACGGGATAAACATTTTTAAACGTGCAATTTATATCATTTATATCTATACTAATACCAATATATAAACACCAAAAGGGGTAGATCCAACTATTCTCGACCATTAATTCATGTCAATCTAGCGGCCTAGATTGCTTCAATGACGAGCGCTCAACATGTTTAGCATGCAATAAATATTATACCAAATATCAATATTAGCAATAATCACATAATTATTATATAATTAATATCTTATCTAATATAGCGCGATTAATATTCTATCAAATATCCCTAAAAAATACTCCCTCCATCCAAAATAAGTGTCCGTGATTTAGTACAAAGTTAGTACTCCCTCCGTCCCGAATTACTTGTCGATTTCTTCGACAAGTAATTCGGGACGGAGGGAGTACAACTTTGTATTAAATCAGTGACACTTATTTTTGAACGGAGAGAGTATATTCTACCAAATATGAACATGCATTGCACATATGCATTTACTAGTACTACCTAATATCAACTTCAGTGCTAACCACATAATTATATCATACCTAATATCAATGTGCAATCAATATCTTTCCTAATATTAGCGTGCAATGCAATTGATATCTTTTCTAATACAACATGGTAATCTTCTTTCCCTAATAATAAAGCACGGATTGACACTGTCGGGTTCACCGTCGCGGCGTTTTTACGAAAACGTCCTTCTGTTTTCTGGTAATGAAACCCGCAGTCCCTTTTTAAGTTGATAGCTGAGAAAACGTTTCGTTTTTTCATAAAAGTCCCCGTAGTTTGGTATATTCAACCGACAGTCCATACATCTGGTTTTACGGGTTTGCTATTTCACATCTAGATGTGAAATAGTTATCTCACATCTAAGTCCAGAGTCGTTGGATCATCTATCTTTAATATTCGTGCAAAACATAATTGTCTAGCTGCTACGCTGGCTCGTGACACGTTGTCTCGTGTTGTGCCTGTGCACGGGTCGTTGCTAGCTGTGCTTGTGTCCGAGTCGTTGCTACTACGAAGTTGGTCCGTTGTTGGTTTTGACAATCCTATGCTCCTGAAGGTCGTTGCTAGTGTGAGGTCGATTGACCTTTTCTATTTCTTTTCACAAGTCTATTTCTTTTCACAAGTCTGTGCTACACTCAGTCCTAGTTCCTCTCATTTTTCTGCACTCCTACTTGACTCCCAATATTTGTTTTTTTTTTCATTTCTTTTTTTTTCTATTTCATTATTTATTTTAAATTCATGATTTTTTGTTTTTATTTTCACCTTTTTATATTTTTTTCTTTTATTCTTTATTTATTCGTTTAAAATTCATGAACTTGTTTTCACTCTGTCATATGTTCGCTTTAAATGGTTGTGCAAATCTTGATTGCGGGTTATTTTGTCACGCGCAATATGTATCGCGTCGTGTGTTTGGTGTCTACTTATCGACCTATTCGCGCATGTGTCTTTTGTTGGGCCGTTTTCGTGACGCGATCTGAGATCCCGTTTCAGATTGGTTTGCTAATTATTATCTAAATGAGAGTTAACAATGTTTCATCTAACTCATATACCGTTAGATACACGTGCTTCTGAGTCATGTTCGTTGTCCGTGTGTCGTGTTTTCTGTTTGTCCCTCGTGAAGCAGTGAGACCCGATATGGCATTTTTGAGTGAGCAGTTATTATGTTTTGTGTATTGGTTGTTTTGTGGGCTTAGCTTTTTTATGGAGAGACACGTGTCTTTTTATTCCTTGTTTTTTTTTGGTTTGACCGTGTAGCTAGAGAGGAGTTTAACTAGATTTTTAGTTTTCAGATTTGCTAATTCTAATCTAGATAAGTTTTAGCTCATCTAAGTCTATAATTGTCTGATTTGTTTGATTTAATGTTTGCACAAACTCGATCATGCACGCTCATGTCAGCTTGTTCTTTTTTGTCGCGCGTCCTCTTGTCCCGTTTGTTTTGTGTCGTCATGTTCTCGCATTTTTTTTCACATGTGCCTATATATGTTGCCGTTTTGGGGGCTCGACTATGAAGCTTATCCCCCATCTTCTCACTGACCGATCTTTGACCCTGGTTATTTTTGTATGTGTTTTATCTTTCATCCCAGTTATAGGTTCACCCTTGACATACAACTGGCATGTAGTTTGTTTCATCCTAGTTACAAATCGATCATTGACTCGCAACTGGGCTCGTAGTTTCGTAAGTTGTCCCAGGTGCAAATCCACCATTGACTCGCAACTGGAGCATGTGTTTTTATTTTTCATCCCAGTTGCAGGTCCATCATTGACACGCAACTGGGCATGTAGTTTGTATCATCCTAGTTGCAAGTCGACTCTTGAGTCGCAACTAGGCTCGTAGTTTCGTAGTTGTCCTAGGTGCAAGTCCACCCTCAACTCGCAACTGGACTCGTAATTGTCAGACTTGCAAGCCCACCCTTGACCCGCAACTGGAGCATGTGTTTTTGTTTTTTATCCCAGTTGCAAGTCCACCCTTGACCCGCAACTCGACCCATAGCTTGTTTCATCCCAGTTGCAAGTCGACCCTTGACTCGTAACTGACTCGTAGTTTCATAGTTGTCCCAGGTGCAAGTCCTCCTCGATTCAAAACTGGGCTCGTAGTTGTCCAAGTTGCAAGCCCACCCTTTACTCACAACTAGAGCATGTGTTTTGTTTTTCATCCCAGTTGCAAGTCCGCCTTTGGATTGTAACAAACTTATAGCTTGTTTCATCCCAGATACAAATTGACCCTTAACTCGCAACTGGGTTCATAGTTTCGTAGTTGTCCCAGTTGTAAGTCCACCCTTGACTCGCAATTGGGCTCGTAGTTGTCCGAGGTGCAAGCCCACCCTCCGAGTTGCAAGCCCACCTTTGACCTGCAATTGGGCATGTGTTTTGTCTTTCATCTCATTTGCAAGTCCACCATCGACTCGCAATTGGGAGTGCAGTTTGTTTCATCCCAGTTGCAAGTTGACCCCCGAATTGCAACTCGAGGTATGTAGTTTGTAATCGCCCCAGTTGCAAGTCAACCATGTACTCGCAACTCGGGGATATAGTTTTGTAGTTGCCCTAGTTGCAAGTCCACCCCTCGACTCGCAACTCAAGGGGTGTTTTTTTTTCTTGTTTCATGGTAGTTGCAATTACACCCTCGACCTGCAACTAGGGATTTCTGTTGGCCCAGTTGCAAGTCCACCCTCGACTCGCAACTTGAGGGTGTAGTTTCTATAGTTGCCCTAGTTACAAGTCCACCCTTGACTCGCAACTCGAGGGGTGTTATCTTTTGTTTTTGTTTCATGGTAGTTGTAATTAGATCCTCGATCTGCAACTAGGGGTTTCTGTCGTTCTAGTTGCAAGTCCACCCTCGACTCGCAACTCTGGGGTGTAGTTTTTATAGTTGCCCTAGTTGCAAGTCCACCCTCGACTTGCAACTCGAGGGGTGCTGTCTTTTGTTTTTGTTTCATGGTAGTTGCAATTAGACCCTCGACCTGCAACTAGGGGTTTCTGTCGGCCCAGTTGCAAGTCCACCCTCGACTGGCAACTCAGAGGGTGTTGTTTTGGTTTTCACCCCAGTTGAAAGTCCACCCCGATTTGCAACTCGAGGGATGTAGTTTTGTATTGTCCCAATTGCAAGTCAACGTTGTACTCGCAACTCGGGGATGTAGTTTTGTAGTTTCCCTAGTTGCAAGTCCACCCTCGACTCGCAACTCGAGGGGTGTTGTCTTTTCTCCTTGTTTCACGGTAGTTGCAATCAGACCCTCGACCTGCAACTAGGGGTTTCTGTCGGCCCGATTGCAAGTCCACCCTCGACTCGCAACTCGGAGGAGGGGTGTTGTTTGTTTTCACCCCCAGTTGTAAGTCAACCATGTACTCGCAACTCGGGGATGTAGTTTTCTAATTGCCCCAGTTGCAAGTCCACCGCCGACTCGCAACTCGAGGGATGTAGTTTGTAATCACCCAGTTGCAAGTCCACCACCGACTCACAACTCGAGGGATGTAGTTTGTAATCGCCCCAGTTACAAGTCCACCCTAGACTCGCAACTCGGGGGGTGTTGTTTTGGGTTTCACCTTAGTTGCAAGTCAACCATGTACTCGCAACTCGAGGATATAGTTTTGTAGTCGCCCTAGTTGCAAGTCCACCCTCGACTCGCAACTCGGGGGTGTAGTATTGTAGTTGAGATGCCTGCCTTCATTTTCCTGGGATGGATACATCAAGTTGGAGGCCTTGTTTGATGTTGTGTTGATACTTATTGTGTTTGATGCCTGCCTTCTAAGTTTTAGAGAAGTTTTCATTCTATTTTTTTTGCGGTACACGTGTTTTTGCCGTGTATATAAGCTAGATACCAGAATTAGCCATTTTTTTGCTGAACCTGATGCATATATATGTTTTGCTGCGGAGCCGCGATGTCCAACTGAACTTTGGTATGATTGTCCTACTGAACCTGCATGATGTACTGAAGTGTTATTCGTAATTTTTTTTATTTCCTTTTATATAATTCATGTTTATCATACACGGTTGTCCAAACACTATCATCCATCCATTTGTCACATCGGTATATAGAAGGTTTCGAAATTTTCTAATGAACCGTGAGGTACATGAAAGCTAGCTGGCTATGCATGCATGCACTGATAGCACATGTCTCACTATCTGTTTTGTTTCTTGTATATGCACACATATACAAACTTCATCCGTTCCATGCATCATTACAAAACCTGGAGAAGGGCCGGCCCAGTACTGAGCAAAGAAAGCGATTGCTTCTCTAGATCGTGCGACACACAGGGACAAGGACAAGAAATAAAGAAAAGGAAGGCCCAGCATCAACGACAAACAAGAGCAACAAAAAAAGTAAAACATGCTGGGCCCAACAATAACACAAGGCCCAGCAGCAACGACAAGGTAAACTTGGACTTGTCCATGGGCGGGCCCTAAATAAGATAATAACATGCTGGGCTGAACAACAACAAAAAAGAAGAAGGGAGGAATTGTGATGTCATCTTAGATATGAGATACTATCTCACATCTAGATGAGATATAGACAGATCCTTGATTTTATTAATGATGACTGCTATAAATCAACCGGATGATTTCTTAAAGAAATCAACCGCCTAGCCAGCCGTCTGATCTGCCGCTGATGACCGTTTGATCGCAGAAACCCCACCCCACGTCTTTCTCCACTAATCCCATTCAGCACTCCGCCGTGGCAGATGCGTCCTGCGACCTTGCAACACAAGAGCCATCGGCGAGCGCTGCAACGCAGCTCCAATAGCCGCCGGCGACTGCTGCACCGCGGCCGCGCTCCATTGCAGCCTTGAGCGCCTCTCCAGGAGTACCGATGTGCAGCGCCGGGAGCACCGGCGTGCTGCTCCATGGAAACAACAAGCACGCCAAAAAACTTCAGGCAGAACCAACGCCGTCTCCCGCGAAGCTTCATTGCAGCTCCGGCGTCGCTCCATTGCAGCCCCGGGCGGCGCAGCGCACCATTGGGACTCCGACGATGCCAAAAGCTCCAATGCAGCATCCAGCCCAACCTCCTCCTGTGTGCTGCGCTGCATCACCGGCAGTGAGCGACGCCCAACTCCGGCTTCTTGCTGCATTGCAACTGGCAGCGAACATGCCGACCTCCTCCTGCGTGCTGTGTTGTAGCACCGGCGCCGACGGGCGTTGCAACGCACACACCGGCAGCACCCTCGAGTCACAGCACCGGCAACATCCGAGTCAACGAGATGGCTGCGTTGCATCATCGGCACGCAGGAGCCCGGAGAAGCCTTCCCCGACCTTGCTGCAACCGCGCCATTGCAGCGGCTGGTGGCAGCAGCGCGCGAGCGACTGCGGCTCCGGTGGTCGCCGGCGAATGCTGCGTCACAAAACTGTCACACCCCCGCCCCTGGTATGCAGCATCTCGGTGTCCAGCGGCTGGTGGCAGCAGCGCGCGAGGGGTCACACCCAATCGCCGGCAGTGTCGTTGTTGGGGCAAGCGAACGGGGAGGGAAGATGAGGCGGATGTCGTGCAGGCGAGATCTCAGGCACACGGAGGGAGGGGATGAAGCACGGGAGGGGAAAAATGAGTGGATATGCGTTCCCCACCTCGGATAAGGGAAAAGCAAAAAGCGGTGGTGGCCCTGTACTGGACGCGTGGCACGCATTGAAGGAGGTTTACACCGCGCCGTAATCAGCCGGATGTTTTTAAACATTTTCCTTTATTAATCGGGACCGAGTCAACGCGGTGGCTTCGAGCGGCTGGGGGCGGCAAGGCGGGGGTCGCCGATGATGACGAGGAAGGCCGGAGCGCGGCTTCCCGAGCGGATCCATGGCGGCTCCTGGGAAGAAAGGAGATAGGGAGGTGAGGGAGAGAAGAAGGGAGAAAGGAGGGCCGGTGCCGCGACCTAGACAGGAGATCTCATCGGAGCCGGGCACGGGAGACGGAGGGATCCGGCGCGGCGGCGCGAAGTCCCTGCAGGTGGAGGCGGGGTTAGTTCGGCGCGCAAACGCCCATCTTGGCCGCCTCAGACAACTCATCGCCGCCGCGGAAGTCATGGACTCCGACCATGGGGAGCTCGCACGCCCTGCAGCAGCTGGGACTGGCTGAAAGGTCATCCTGCATCCTCCCCTTCGTACTTTCCCACGCCCTCCTCCCTCCACAACCTCTGGTACACTACTGCTCCTCCCTCCCCTCTCCTTCCAATTCCACCCCGTAATTTCTCTGTTCGCAGTCTCGGCGATCCTGAATCTGGCTTGCTTCCCCGTCATAGCAACTGGGCCTTATGCTGCTCCCAGCTCGAGCTCCACAAGCACGTCTCACGCTACTCCAGGCTTATGTCCTCAAGGTATGGGACTTAGTCTTACACTACCTCTCTGCACCAGTCAATGGCCCTGGACCAGCTGTCCCAATGGCCTTGTCGCCTCCCTCCCTCAGGTTTCTTTCCACGATGTAGCAATTTTTTGATTTGTTGAGAGATAAATGTGCCGCAATGTAAATAGGCTATGCTAGGAGCCTAGGAGTTCAGTTGCCCAGGGAGCGAGAATTTGTCCATGATACTCTGACTGAACCTATTTTCAGCATCACCACTAATTTTTTTAGATGTCACCTTCTTAAGTTGCTTCACTGTTGATGAGTTAATGTTTTATGCAACCCTGCCATCTACAATTTGCCAGTTAGAAGGTGACCTGAAGCTTAAAATAGAGAAAATGGCCATTAACCTCATGATTTCGTGTAATAAGTCACCATGTATTTTCAGTTTGTCTCGAGCAAATAAGAGTTTCATTACTATTTTTGAGCAATTCAGAGTTGTTTTTTCCATATTTGTTGGAGAATCAGATAAAAAAATATTGAGTTTATATCCATTAGGGTATCTTTTACAAACTAATACTATCAGATCTGACACCCTGTTAACCTCCTGATTTCGTGTACTACTTATTTCCTCATGATTTTTAGGTTGCACAATTTGGCTTTTGGAGGCAACTTCAGACCTGCCTTAGTGATAGGATTATCTTTTTCTTGAGTTATTTACCTAAAAACATCACAAGACACGGTCCTAATTATTTCCAGATTTATATCTCTTTTCAATCTGTCTTCACTGAAATCCTGAACATGCCAAGGTGTAAAGCTTGTGGTGTATTTCTTATGGTGAGGGAATAATAAGTCATAGTTCTGCAAAGTTCCACCAGGCGGCTATGGATGTGCAAGTATAACTACATCGACTGGTGCGTATACATGCTGAGTGCAAGGCACACTGGCCCATTTCAGTGAAGCCAGTAGGACCACAAGGATTTGCAGTACTGAGAGACTCAGCCTGCACTGGTAAAAATCACAATGGACTTCGCCCATGATTATTTCTGCTGTGGGTTGCTTTTAGTGGTTTGACATGTGACCTGAATGTGAGCTAGAGCATAGGGATTATCTTCTATGCTATCGGTTGGTCTTATATTCTCATATCTTAATATGTCGTACTCATTTGCTTACAATTTCGTGATCTAGCACAATCTTTCTATTTTCTTCAGATTCTTAAGCAATTGCTCGCATTTGAAGAATGACGGATGGAGCATGCCCTCTTTTTGAAAACTATTGTGGACCATTGGTGTTCGAGAATATATTGTGCTTCGGGCCACTGTGAGACGTCTATCACCATGAATTGCTTACATGATACACGAAATAGGGAAAAAATTGCAAGTCGTTGCGTCTCTCTGTCAGAGGACGATTGCGCATTCATGGTCTAGGATTTTTTTTACTGAGCTCATGGTTGTGAACTATTTATTTCCATTTCTTTGGTAGTGATATTTGGTTAAACTGGAGATCGTAGCTATAGAACATCAACGATGTAAATAAAGTATATGTATTGCTGCTGAGAGGTTCTGTAGATAAATCTTTGCTGTTTTTTTTTCATTTTCATCATGTACGCTTCAATTCTTGCATGCCGAATAAACATAAGTTCATGTTTAATTGTTAGGTTGTCTCATGTTCGCTCTTCATTATTCTATATCAAAGTGATGTCGTTCAATGCGTTTGTCCCTTTCTGATGTAGGCATGCCCTCAAGGTGCAACAATATCATTCTTCCTGGTGTTGCACTAAATATACCTCTTATTTTTGAAAAAAAAATGCTTTCGATTTCGGAGCAATATATTAGATGGACATCTTTTGGTGAAATGCAGATTTGAGCGCAGGGTCGAATTCTTGGTTGATTCTAGAATTTTGTTGTAGATTAGTTGGCAGATTAGAACATCTTTGGCGAGTTCTTTGTTGGTCAGGTCCAGCTCCCTTGGCACTTGACCCAGCAGACGCGCGTGTGTGTGTGCAGATATCCCATGCATCCACTGCACCACCTGCTGTTGGATGGCAGTGGGGTGTCCAAGCGTGTGGAAGGCCTGTCCACCATGGCGGCGCAGCTCAGCTCTGAGGAGAACAGTTCGAAGGCCCGACTAACAGTCTAGCACAACTCCTAGCCCACTCCCAGACTGTAATTAAATTGTTTTATCAATCAATCATAGGCTACAATTAACCAGTGTAATTTGGATGTGCAATACCAGAGACCATTTGATTGAATTGGTGGTATTTTTCTGACCCTAATCAGTTCATAGTAATGCTAGCCTGATACAATTATCAGATCCTTTTGTCCTGTCAGGCAGATGGTCTTTTGTCTGTCATGCAGATGGTCTTTGTCCTGTCAAGCAGATGGTTAATTACTGGACAAGTAGAGCATGGCATTTTATGCGTGCAACAGCCTTGATCCACACTGAAAAGCCTGCAGAGGCTACTTCAAGTCAAGTGGCTTTAGATTTTTTTTTACTATGTGTACTCATGTATTATTTAGATTAGAATAGTATCAGATTTGATTGGTGCCTACAGTTCATAACACACACTGACAGGTTACTTCTTTCTAGCTTTAACTTTGAAGCCAAAATAAGCATCTTTAGCTACTTAATTGTGCCTGCAGTCATTTGTGATTCTCAGTTCATGAATAATATATGTACACAAAACATAAATTTGGAACTTTTGGCACATATGTACTTTAATATTCTTGCACGCTATTCCTTGATTTTTTTTCATTGAAGATGTGTCAAGTTAGTGTATAATTATTATCATCAGAGCTCGTAACATGGCATGGTTTGAAGGATCAACCAATAGCTTCATTCGTTGTGATCCTGGGACCTGGGGATATCCTTCATGCCAATAAGTTTATATAGTGATGACACCTGAATGTGTAACTCATACTATTTCTTTAGTATTTCTTTTTTTTTTGCTTATACTCATGGTTCAGGGTGTGGTGTAGTAACATTGACATGATTGTGATGATAGTTTTGCTGGTATGGATTTTTCAGAAGTCGAGCACACATACTCAGGAACGTTGTGCTGCCTCTTCGTTATCCATCCATACTGCCTAGAAGCCTGACGCTTTTTTTCAATGGTCTTCACAGATGGCTATTGAGCCCATCTGAGATGAATAGCTGGATACCAGGATGTAGCGCCACCATGTATCCCTGACAAAATTGAAGTTTTTTCTTTGGTAGGACAAGGTAGTTCTCTATATTATAATCATAATAATTACTTGCAAGTTCTTAAGAAATATTTGTTTTGCAACTATAAGAAAGATGATCAGGCCTACTTAAGGGTATAGCTTGCAATATGACGCCAGGTCTTGAATTAGTTGTTTCATGCCATTTGAAATGTTTTACATAACACAATGGGCATCATACTTAAATGGTTCGTTTCATTAGTTAGCCTGTCGTAAAATTTAAACACCATTTTTCATACGTAGCTTCTCGGTTCACCTAAGCAAGAAGTTTGTTATTTTCTCATAGATGAAACATCTTGATTTATTATCAACATGATGTTCAATATGTATGAAGATCTTATGTTTGACAAGATATTTGTACCTTCGTTTCGATGCATGAACAATTATACTATACATGGTAACAATAACATTACTTTCACAATGTCACTAGAGATGAGGGTAACTTATCTCTCACACTTGTCAGAGTTCGATATAAGAAGCGGCACGTAGTGAAATGTGGTGCAGGTTTTGCGATTTTTCCCTTCGCAACGCACGTGCATATGTACTAGTTATATCTATACTTATTAATAAAGAACGGTGCATTTTTTCGCCCCTCCATATTATGTATTAGAAAAATATTGTTCGACGATTTTTTGGGGGTACATCGTCCGTATGTGGTCTCTCACGTATGTTTGACCTACCGTACGATCATTGTACTTCGATTCAATACGACTCCAATTCCTGATGCCCGTTCAATTCATCTCCAACTCCTTGCGCCAGATTTTCTTTTCCATTTTAAGCCTTCGATGATATGCTCAGATAAGGGAGAGGGTAAGGATCTTATTCTTGGTTTTAGAGACCTGCACATCATCGTCGTCGCGCCCCTGATTGAAGCCTGGAGGTCTAGATTGGGGAAAATCCTGTACTTGGCGCCCACATTACGGTGGCACACCGTTTGGTTGTTGTCGCGCACGACGCACTCGGCCCAGAGGTCTCATGATGAGAGGGAGGGAGGGTGGGTGGGTGGGTGAGTGCATGAGTGGCCGCAAGGGAGTGCTGGTGGAGAGGTTAGGCCCGTCCCCTTAGGCGGGCGAGCCATCGGTAGAGGCGGTATTTATCGCTGGGATTCACGTCGGGTGACTGTGGATGCATAGTTGTGTCATGCTTGATAGAGTCGCCGCTCGCTGGATGTCGTACGTGTCGATGCCACTACATTGGAAAGAGCCACCGCACGCTACGTGATGGCCTGCAAGTGCACATGTTTAGTTGTAGCTTTTTCGAAGTAAGAGTATCGATCTCATAGGGAGCACATGAATTGAGTTTTGCCTCTTGTAGTGAATTATGGATTTGTGACTACAAGTAAATGTAGACAACAAACAGTGTGAGGGCCGAAGTAAATAGTGATTTTTGTATAGAGCAAATTGAAAGTAAATAACGTAAAAGTAAATAGAAAACAACAGCATGAGTAACAAGTGAAAATGACAAAGGAGAAAGGCGTTCTCACGAGTCTGGAATCCCCATTGGTATGTTTCTAGCGCAACTTATGCATCCACATAATATGGTCTGGATACTTGAGCCACTCTTGACGATTATGCTGAGTGGAGCCGGCTACAGTACACGTTCTACTCTAGGTAGGCTTCGTGCCACACACGCCACTACCGTAGTCTCCCCCTGCGAGTTACAACTAAGGTAATTAAGGGTTACCCCGTGGACACGACCTCTCTAAGGGTTCTCCGTAAACCCCCTATAAATTGCGAAGGCTGGGAGCAAAGGCTTTTACTATCACCTCGAATTACCCTCACATCTTAACCTTTACAACGATAGTGATACACTTCGTGGCCTTTCGACAATAATGTTGAGTGGGGCCCCTTCACAACACGAAGTTTATTAAACTAAGCATTCAACACAGGATCTCATATCCAATATAACGGTTCAGATACTATATGTTGGGGATATAACTACTAGGTATGACCCGCCCAGGAGGGGCGGGGTCATGCCATTGGTGACTTAAAGACGAAGAGGCCCGATAAGGTCCAAGAAGACATGAAGATGGCGGTTCATAGAGCAAGCCTATTGAAGGCCCAAGACCCGGAGGCGACTTGAGGCCCAAAGGGGTGAGCCGCCATATGCTGACTTGTTTTGTAAGGCAAGCTTAGTTAGAAACCGAGCCGGTCACGTTTGTGTGAGCCGGCCGGGACTCTGTAAGCCGCCGGGCATCAACCTGTATATAAAGGGGTGACCCGGCGGCGGGTTAACTCAAGAAACAATCGATCGAGAACTAGGTCAAGCATATTCGCTCCCTGGTAATCGAAACTCAAGCAATACAACCGAAAGCAGGAGTAGGCTTTTACCTCATTGAGAGGGGCCGAACCTGGGTAAACTCTCTGTGTCATTTGTCCCGTTCAACCCCTTTAAGCTAACCAAGTTGCGATGGCTCCACACCTAAGTCCTTTTGCTAGGACATCTGCCGTGTTAAGTCCACGACAGTTGGCGCCCACCATGGGGCTAGCGCACGGTGGTTTTGAGTTCTTGAAGGGCAGCTTCTCAGGGATCAAGGGATATGCCGTGGGCCGGATGACCAAGAGTCGCCGCGGCAAAATCTACATCGACGACGCAGGCTGGGGCCCCGAGTTCGATTCAATCGAATACGGGTACTGGGTCCCCTTCGGCGGAATCCACGTCTTCATCGGCAAGATTGGCGAGTCGGAGCCTGAGCCAGACGCCTGCACTGACATCATCGAGACGGCTCTGCGCGGCGACCCGCCAAGGTCCAAACCGCCGTGAAGCACACTTTTGTTGGTTTTATTCACGGAGCGGATCTTGAGGAAGGATCTGTATCCGGGGGAGAGACGGCCATCTACTCTGATGATGAGTCCTCAACCGGTGAGACCAGTTCAATGTATCAACTGCAAAACGGCAGGCTTGGGGGCTGTTCCGATGGCGACAGTATTCCGGGCCCCTATGAGCCGCCGAACAGAGTCGCGATCTTCATGGCCGGCACGCAACCGGTGCTCAATTCATCAACTGCTGCGGCTATGACTTCCGGTTCAACGGCCGAGGCGACGGCCGGAGCGAGCGGCTCTGTGCGCCCGCCGACTCAGGTTTTGTCCGAACTCTTGGGCGCTTTGGCAACTCTGTTGGAGGCAGAGGTGACCCCGGCGACTCAAGCACAGGATAAGGTGGATGTAGCAAAACTGCGAGATGAGATAGCTCAGGCCAAAGTTGAGCTTAACGCGGAGAATGTTAGGATGGCGACAGAATGAGCCGCCCTGGACGCCGAGTCACAACGGATTCAGGCGGAGAATTTCCGGTTAAGCCTGGATCAGAATGCATCCAACGCCGTTCTACGAAGGAGGCACCAGAGTCGTCTACCTTTGGAGTATAATGCGAGGAATCTTTTCAACACGCTTGGGGCCGGACCAAGTAATCCGCCTGAGGTGACCCGGGCTGTCAAGGCGCCCATGACCGGGGCGACGGCTCAACCACGTATTGCAGACCCGCCTCGTCTGAATGTAACCCCACCTCAGCAGGTGTTAACACCGCCGGGTCATTATTCTAACCCTCTGGATAACATGATTGCCACGGCGTCGCGGCTGGCGGCTCTCCCAGTGCAAGGCGAGTCTCCCGCGGCGGTTGAGGCGCTGAAGGCCATGGAACTTCTTCAAACCGCGGTAGCTCAACAAGCGGCCTACTCATATAGCCGTGAGCGGATTCATTCAACCCCACGCCCTAGCCGAAGTTATAGCCAACGCATCGAGTCGCCGGCAGTTTCGAGCAGTGAGCGGCACCATAACCAGCCCCGTGGGCATGACCCGCCACGTGCTGATAACAATGCTCAGACTTTGGTGGATCAGGCCAGGGCACGTCGGGAGGCGGAGCTAGCGGCTTAGCTGGCGGCTCACCAGCAACCTCAGCATAACCCATCGGTGTCTGTAGAAGTTGGGATGACTTCTAGGACCGTAGGTGTGTCGTGTCTTGTGCCGGCTTTGCGTAACGAGCGTCTGCCAAAGGATTTCAAGGGCCCCCGCAAGGTGCCCAATTACACAGCAGATCAACCCCCGGAGGCTTGGATTGAGAGCTATGAACTGGCCATGGAGATGTTGGATGTCAATGACGCTGTGTGCGCTAAGTATTTCACCATGAAGTTGGATGGGCCGGCCCGCACCTGGCTAAAGGGATTGCCCCCTAACTCCGTTAGTTCATGGGCTGAATTGAAGACGCGCTTTATTCAGAATTTCAAGGACACATGCAAGCATCCTACATCGATTCTTGATTTAGACACTTGTATCCAGAGGGAGGATGAGTCAACCGCCCATTGGGTACGCCGGATCTCTGCCATTATCCACTCATCGAAAAGCATCAACGCCGGCTCAGCTGTCCTAATTTTGGAGAAAAATTGCCGGTTCGTTCCCCTCAAACAGAAGCTGGGGCGACTCAAGCGCCACTTCAACGACATGGGAGATCTCATGGCAGCTCTCATCAAATATGCCGACTCTGATAACACTAAAGACCCTGAGTCTGATGAGGAGAAGCCTGGCAAGGGGAAGAAGAACGGTAAGGGACAGCAGCATAATACGTTGGGTCAGAACCAAGGCAATAATGGTAAACGCAAGCAAGCCGACGGCGGTTTAGATTTTGTGGCTAATACCAACACGCAGAATAACAATCAGCGTCGGAAGGGGAAATCGTCGATGCCCCGGTTTGGTGGGCCAAAGTTCAACCTTGAGGCGATAATGAATCAGCCTTGCCCAAAGCACGGTTCTAAAGATAAGCCGGCTACTCATTTATGGAAAGATTGTTTCATCATGAAGGAGTATAGGAATTCCAGTTTATATCAGGACCATCATGGCCCGAATGGCAGGTCAGGATCCGGCTCTCTTGGGCCCGGCTTTGGAGGTGGCGGCTCAAACTCTGGGTTTTAAGGCCAAGGCAATCAAGGCTGTTTTAATCAGTAGCCCAATCAGGGTAATCAACAGTAGCAGTCCGGCTACCAGAGCAATCCAAAGCAACTTAATAATGGCCAATATCATGTTTTTACCACGAGTTTATGCAAGCGAGACCAGAAGGTTCATAAACGAGCGGTGAGCGCGGTTGAGCCGGCAGTCCCTCTATACTTGTGATGGTCTGAGCAACCCATTGTATGGAGCCATGAGGATCACCCGCCCCGGGTTGACAACCTGGGTCGGTTGGCTTTGGTGGTCGCTCCTCAGGTTGGAGGGTACAAGTTCACAAAGGTGCTTATGGACGGGGGCAGCAGTATCAACATCCTTTATTATGATACCTTTCGCCGTATGAACTTGAACGACAAAGATCTTAAGCCGTCTTCTACCGTCTTTCATTGGGTGGTGCCAGGTAAGTCGGCATATCCGGTGGGTAAGATAGCCTTGGAAGTGGCCTTTGGCAATGAGCATGATTACAGGGCTGAAAAATTGACTTTTGAGGTGGTCAAGATTAAGAGCCATTATCACGCCTTGTTTGGACGGCCGGCTTATGCCAAATTTATGGCACGACCTTGTTATGTTTACTTGCAGCTTAAAATGCCGGGTCGTAAGGGTACCATCATAGTGCATGGTGACAGGAAGATAGCTTTGGAATGTGAGGAAGGCGATGCTGCCTATGCTGAGGCTGTTTGTGCAACAGAGGAGTTGAAGTTTTACAAGGAAAATGTTGACCCGGCGGATATGACCCCTTTGAAGAAGCCGACCACAGAGATGACCCCTTGTTGAAGTTTAAGTCGGCAGATGACACCAAGCAGGTCGATTTTGTCCTTGGCAATTCATCCAAACAGTTCATTATAAGTGCCAACTTGGATCCGAAATAGGAAAGCGCGCTCATCGAGTTCATCCGTGAGAACCGGGACATCTTTGCATGGAAGCCTTCAGACATGCCAGGTGTACCGAGGGAACTCGCTGAGCACACTCTCAATATTGATCCAAAGTTTAAACCGGTCAAGCAATTCCTTCGTCGTTTTAATGAAGAGAGGCGCAAGGCCATTGGTGAAGAGGTGGCCCGGCTCTTGGCGGCCGGGTTTATTGTTGAAGTCTTTCATCCTGAATGGTTGGCTAACCTGGTGCTGGTACTTAAGAAAAATGGCACTTGGCATATGTGTGTGGATTACACGGACCTTAATAAGGCCTGTTCGGCTGATCCTTTTGCTCTCCCTCATATTGATCAGATCATTGATGCTACGGCGGGTTGTGAGCGTTTGAGTTTTTTGGATGCTTATTCTGGTTATCATCAGATCAAGATGGTAGTTAAGGACCAGGAGAAGACAGCTTTCATCACTCCCTTTGGAGCCTTCTGCTACGTGTCTATGCCTTTTGGGCTCAAGAGTGCCCAGGCGACTTATCAGCGTTGTGTTCAGAATTGCCTCCACGGCCAGATTGGGCATAATGTTCATGCTTATGTGGATGATATTGTTGTGAAATCCAGGAAGAAGGAGACCTTGTTAGATGATCTGAAAGAGACCTTTGACAATCTCTGGGTCTACAAGATGATGCTTAACCCGACCAAATGTGTCTTTGGTGTGCCAGCTGGCAAGCTCTTGGGCTTTTTGGTCTCTGAGAGAGGCATTGAAGCTAACCCGGAGAAAATCAAGGCTATCACTTCTTTGGCTAAACCGGCATGTGTTAACGACGTCCAGCGTTTGGCGGGTCGTATTGCGGCTTTAAGCCGGTTTATAAGCCGCCTGGGAGAAAAGGCTATTCCTCTATACCAGATGATGAAGAAAACAGATCATTTTGTCTGGAGTGATGCTGCCAATCAGGCGTTCGAGGCACTTAAAAAACAGTTGGCTGAGCCACCGGTTCTTGCAGCTCCTATTGATAAGGAGCCCTTGCTTTTGTATGTGGCTGCTAACAGCAGAGCCATCAGTGTGGCGGTTGTGGTGGAGAGAAAGGAATCAGGTAAGGAATATCCGGTTCAAAGGCCAGTTTACTATGTCAGTGAGGTATTGATTGAATCTAAGCAAAGGTACCCACATTGGCAGAAGCTAGTTTATGGAGTGTTCATGGCTAGTCGCAAACTGAAGCATTATTTCCATGGTCATCCTATCACTGTGGTCAGTTCTGCTCCTCTAGGGGATATTATTCAGAATAGAGAAGCTACAGGCCAGGTGGCCAAGTGGGACATTGAGCTTGGACTCCATGGGTTAAAGTATATGCCTCGAACAGCCATCAAATCTCAGGCACTGGTGGACTTTATCAATGACTGGACAAAGTTGCAGATGCCTGAGGAGAAGCCTGATAATACGTATTGGACGATTCATTTTGATGGATCTAGGCAGTTGGAAGGCTCGGGGGCTGGAGTTATTTTGACTTCCCCACGAGGTGATAAGTTCTGTTATGTCTTAAGGCTGATGTTTCCTTGTACTAACATTGCAGCTGAATATGAGGCCTTACTCCATGGTCTTCGGATGGCCAAAGAGATGAACCTCAGCCGGGTCAGGTGTTTTGGTGATTCTGATCTGGTGGCTCAGCAAGTCTCAGGAACTTGGGATTCCAAAGACCCACTCATGGCGGCTTATCGCCGGGCGGTTGATGGTATTGCTGGTCATTTCAAGGGATATCAAGTGGAACATGTTGATCACAGGAAAAACGAGGCGGCTGATGCTTTAAGCTGGCTGGGATCTCAGCGTAAGCCTGTACCACCTAATGTCTTTCTTGATATTCTGAATAATCCTTCAGTTAAATTGCCTACGGAAGAGGATCTTGCTATCCCTGACCCGGAGGCGCAGTTGGTGGCGGCTCTTCATGCTATTCCTGATTGGACAGTTCCGTATTTGGCTTATATGACCCGGGGAGAGTTACCTGAGGATGAAACTTTGGCCAGGCAAATAACCCGGCGGTCTAAGTCAATGACCATTGTCAATGGCGAGTTACACCGATGCAGTGTCACAGGGGTGTTTCAGCGTTGTATTTCTCCTAAGGAGGGACGTGAGATTCTAAGAGAGATTCATGAAGGAGATTGTGGCCATCATGCCGGCTCTAAGTCTCTCATGGCCAAGGTTCATCCATATCCCCGAGAACTAGGAGTCTACTCACACATGGAGAAAACAAAAATCATAAGGGTGGTGATGGTAAACATGAATGAATCAGACAAGTAACACACAAGACGATCCACTATGGTTCCCTACTCTCCACAAATAATAATCAGCAGTGTCATCAAGCAAAGAGGCTTACCCCTAGGGTTATACTTTGGTTTCTGTTGGGAAACGTCGTAGAAAACAAAAATCACCCTAGGATCACCCAGGAACACTTTGAAGATGTGGTTTGGATCGGATCGTTACTAAGTCCGAGTTGTAGCGGAAGAAGAATCAGTGTAGATCGTACTTGAAGTCCCTCGAACCGTAGAGGAACAGTCCCTCGAACCGCTTATGAACGATCCCTCGAACGGAAGACCGAAAGCACGGCCTCTCCATAGTTTACAAGTGTACGATCTTCATGATCAGGCAGTGCTTCGCCGTCCAAAGCTAATCACCGCAGGAGAATTAGAGGGAGGAGATTAGAAACACACTGGGCTTCTAATAATGAGGATGAGAGAGGGTTAGATCTAGCTCTAATTGGATCAAGTAGAACTAGAACTAGAGAACTAGAGGAGGCTCTAAAACTTGTATGTCCAAAGGCCAAAATCCTCAAGTATATATAGGTTGGAGGAGGGGATAGGGGGCACCACCTGGGGGGAAGGTTTCCTTCCCCCTTGCTCCGGCCAGGAGGGGGAAACCCCCTCCAATTCGGCCTCCCCCTTCCTTCTCCATGAAGAAAGAGGGCGCCTCCCTATTGGGCCCAAGTGGCCCAATATCCCTTCCACCACTTCGCCTTTTAAGGCCCGTTGATATTTAGTTAAATAAAAAGCCCCCTAACTATAATTCGAGCCTTTTATTAATAATTTAAGATCTCCGGAAACATTTTCCACCTATATATTATTTATTGGTAATACCCGGTATTACCCGATAAACCCCGAAACCCTTCCGGTGGCCTCGAAACGCTTCCGGTTCCTCTCGAAACTATTTCAAATATTAATGAAACTGTTTCATAAATATTTTCTCATTACTCCCATCCTACTAACACTCAACAGATTGTCATTACCTTAAGCTTGTGACCCTGTAGGTTCGGTAAAACATAGACATGAACAAAACCCCTTTCGTTCAATGACCGATAGCGGAACCGTGGACGTCCATATCAATCCCTATGAGTACATGAATAACATTTGAGTGAACCTTTGGTTATCATGTGCTTATTCCCTTTGCTTCATGATACTTTACAAAACCCAAGGTTAGATGTATCGGTATCCTCTTGAGTCATTCTCATGCTCACTATACCGGTCTCCTTGTTACCGCTTTCGTTATTCTTTCTCATTGACATGTTCCGGCATCCCCGTGACATAGTCAGCTGTGTCTGGACAGATGATAACAGACGTCGTCACACCAAGAGGGCCCTAAGAGTATGTCTCCATCACCGGAGGAGCAAATCCAACTCTTGAGCTATCTAGCCCCTTGTCAAACTTTCCGATGAACCTGTAAGTTATTGTTATGATCACCGTATTACATATGACATTTGAGCAATCCCATAGTCCATCATACGACAAAAAGTGAATGCGATACTCTCATGGTCTATCGAACTAAAGCATACCTTAACTCTCCATGTTATAATGATTGACTTGTGACGATAGCATCTCAAAGTATAACAATCAAGTTTGGGCCAATTCAATATGATCGTTCTTCTAACGTCATATTCTCAATGTTGTTTTTAGACTATTGTTACACTTAACGATATCTCAAGATCCAAAAAACGTGATCACAAACAACACTTGAGCTAGTCTTGGAGGCGAGACTAGGAATCGGGTTTTACCATTTATCATTCCACACATGCATACGAGTTTTCCACTGAATCGCATATTCCAGGATCATAGCAGTTATAGCATAGAATATAAACTCTTAGTTATAAACACCAAAATATAATAATACAATATTATTGCCTCTAGGGCATATTTCCAACAGACTCCCACTTCCATAGAGTCAATAATCTAGTTAGCATATTTTCTTTAGCACCAATAGCAATCCGGTGTTTGTCCATGCTCTGCTTGTGGTATAGCCTTCATCCTATCAGAGCATAACAACTTTAGATCCGCGTGTATTATTTCATTTCTATGCATCTATCATGCTTTCACAAGAATTCACAATTTGTGTGAAATTGGCTTTGTATGTATTGAATCACTAGCAGGACTTTTGATTCATTATACTGACTACGAACCACTATTGAGAACAGTGTTCCATCGGCACAATCATCTAGAAACTATACCAAGCTCATAAATGAACATTTTGATTCATCACCTTCCATTGTTGCTTATAAAGCGACAATATACCCAACCTTCTATTATAGAATTCACCAAAGTAACTTTCTTGGACCAATTCCAACTTACTGTGCCACCATAAATCATTTAATTAAATCAAAAATTGCTTGGAGCATCGATGAAGATTTTTGTGGATGTAATACTTACAACGAGCATGTATTGATGTAACTCCTTACAATAATCTCTTCATTTTCTCCGTATGCAAGAAATATGCCGCCAGTACTTAACGACATTTTCATTGTTGTCCTATGATCAACAATTTGACCATTCGGGTAACTTTACTTGGAACTTACTTGGAGTAATGGACATATCTGGTTGTGTACATATCATGGAATATAATTAACACAAGTGTGATTGAAATCATGTATTTCGCTCATCAGTATTTCAGGATACTGATTCTTACTTAAAACTCCTTCCATGTCACTTCGACAAGAAACTCTTCTTGGCATTTTTATACTAAACTTATTTAGTATCTTGTCAATATGCATTTTGGCTAAGCCTAATTAGACACTACTATATCCATAGAATGCCTAATACCAAGGCTATTTGCCTAAGTACTTGTGATGCCCCCACCTCGACCGTGCACTAATCACACATGCAAACATGCACGATCAAGGCCAGAGACTCGCGGGAAGATATCACAACACAACTCTAGACACAAATTCAAACATAAATCTTTAAATTACAAGCCAGGGCCACGAGGACCCGAATACATGAGTCACGAAAGCAACAATATTTGAGTACAGACATAAAAAAGACAAGTTTGCCTTAAGATCTTTAAATTCTAGAAGGCTAGCAAAACAACGATATCTAGATCGAAAAGGCGCAGGCCTCCTGCCTAGGGCCTCCTTACTACTCCTGGTCGTCAGTCTCCACGTAGTAGTAGGCTCCATCGGTGTAGTAGTAATCATCAGCAAGATCAGCTGGTTCCTGGGCTCCGTCATCTGATCGCAACAATCGAGTAAAGGGGAAAAAGGCAGCAAAGCAACCGTGAGTACTCATCCGAAGTACTCGCAAGACTTACATTAGGTCTAAGCTAAGTATGCATCGATATCAATGGGAAGGGGCTATATGTGTGGACTATACTGCAAAATGCCATGGTAGAGGGGTAAGGCCTAGTCTAACGAAGACTAGCCTCTTGCAGCAATAGAAGAGAGTAGAGTAACATATCATATAGTAACAAGTATATAATAGCAACGCCCAGAGATCCTTCCTCGTCTACCCCGTAAGGAAGCGATCCCGAAGCCATAATATCAGTTTAGTGTAACAAGTATCCAGTTCTAGTTGTAGTAGATCGGGATACAACTCCGAGCGTCCGTTACCGTGGACACGTCTATTACTTCCTTGCAGGGGTGCACCAACTTACCCAACCCGCTTGATTAACTCCGGCCGGACACACTTTTCAGGTCATGCCTGACGTTGGCTGATTGACACACCGTAGTCCTACCTAGGCTCAACAGAGAGGCCATCACGCCGGTCTAAATCCTAAGTGCGAAGGGGTCATGGGCCAATCATCCTTTGCACTCCTACGCGTTGTGAACGCGGCCAGGACCAGACCCACCTCCTTATACAAGCGTAGGCGGTTACCGTGGTGCGCGCTACTCAACTGCCGACGTCTGTGAGCTTTCAGAAGAATCGTACGACACCAGTGCCCATAACTTAGCCCGTGTCGTGGTTAGTGCAAAAAGGCCAGAGGCCTACTCAGATCACATAGCCAAACCCGTTAGTGTGTAGGGAGCTCACGGTGATGATCAGTGCTCCTGTCGCAGCGTCTCGCGAAATTACGACAAGGGCTAGGCCTATCCCTCTCCAGGACGGTCTCTGCCTGCCTGGTCGTGCCGCGTTAATAAATCTCGCGGGTACCCTTCGACTTCAATAACTCTCGCGGGTACCCTTGGGGTCAACCCGACTTTAACAAAGGACTGAGGTAATAGTCTAGGTATCCGTGTGTCCATAACATCAACAGAATCTGAGGAATCACCCTCGATGGATTCCTATTCGATGTAAATGTCAAGGTGAACTTGGAGGAATCACCCTCGATTGGTTCATGCTTCAGGAGCTGCATGACTGAGTCATCCTCGGGAGTGGAGAGCGAGGAATCACCCTCTATAACCACAACCGATGTGCTATACTACAGAGATATCATCGGAAGTGAGATACGAGGCATCACCCTCGGCACTCGATAGTTGCTCTACAGAGTCGTGCAACTAAGGGGGGTGCTGGTGGTGTGTTCGGTCTCCGTACGTCGATCTCATCGATCGAGTCAGCTGGAAGCAAAGCATGGCAACACGGACAAGGGTGCGGGGCCACTGATGGATCACTAACTAGTCTATACTAAGCATATAGGACAACAGGTAAATTATCAACAACGGGTTACAAAATTAGGCCATGCATCAGAATAGGAGCTATCGAACAACAGTAGCAAAATCTAATGCAAGCACGAGAGAGAAAGAATGGGCGATATAGAAATGATCAAGGGGGTTTTGCTTGCCTCGAAGCTCTGTGGCAAGTGGCTGAACGTCTGCAGCATAGTTGTTCTTGGTGGCGTTAACGTCAGTCTCGGGGTCTACCGGAGAAGAAGAGGGGGGAAGAAATAGTAAATACAAAGCAAACAAATGCAACACATTGCATGACATGACAGTATGCTATGCTAGGGGTGACCTAATGCAGTGCTAAGTGTTATAGGTGGAGCGGGAAAATATTTTCCCGGCTCCAGGCCTTTGTCGGTCAGACGATCCAGAGGGGAAGGTTCCATGTTTGCTGTGATGGGTTCATGCGGCAGATATGTGGATGGCATATTCGGATTCATCTCATTTTTCAGATCATTTTTCATATATAAATTATTTTCATCTGAGTTACGGATTAATTTATATGGTTTTTCAAAGTTTTAATGATTTTCTGAAATTTTCTAGAAGTGTTTTAATATGAGTTTGACCAAGTCAATTTACTGGTCAAATAGAGAGGGGGTGGCCCACACGTCATAGGCTATACATAAACAAATAAATAAATCTAACTTATTTAATGGGATCCTAAATGTCATCTACTACTAGACTAACTTAGCACTAATCTAATCCTAAGCCAAACTAACCTAAGTACTAATTAACAGCACACACACACACACACACAGCTCACTTGGCCAGGGCCAACCGCAAGCACCAACGCAGCGGCAAGGCAGAGCAGTAGCAAGTAGCAGCTAGCGGCAACTAGCAGCAGCAGTTGGCAGCGGAGCCGCAAGCAACAGAGCATGGCTCCACAGCAGTAGTAGCCAGCAGCAGCTGTAGGCACAGCAGAGCACCGGCAGAGCAGCAAGCAGCAGGAGTAGGCAGCAGCAGCACGCATGCATGGCTGGGGGTGGAGCTTGGCCAGGGCGCGGCCGGACGCGGCCAGGCGCAGGTGAGCGTGCACGCGGACATAGGGCCATGGCAAGCTACGGGGGATGGCAAACGGCGAGCAGATCGACAATGGGGAGAGGGGGCTTCAAAAGAGGAGCTCACAACGGTTCCGACAGAGGCGACGGGGAGGTCGGGGAAGGCTTGATGGACACACAATCGACGGCTGACGTTGATGGCCGTGGCGGACAAGATGAGGTCGATGGCGAGCTTAGCGGCGGCCTGACGACGAACCCGACGGTGGAGAGGACCAGCGCAACACGGTAGTTCTCCTGGACAGCTTCTCTGTGATGGCAATGACGGTAGCTGCGGCAATGGTGACGACGCACGCGGTCGCTGCGCGAGCTTCCGAGCTAATGAGGAGGGCGCTCGATGGGAAACGAGAGGGTATTGGACGAGAGCGGGCTAGGGTTCCGATCGGACAGGTTTGTAGGCCAAGGGGGCACGTGGAGGCCATCCATGGCCATGGCGGCTTGGATGCCCGCCACGCCCCGCTGATTCATCTCCAACGTATCTATCATTTTTTATTGTTGCATGCTATTATAATATCAATCTTGGATGTTTTATATGCATTTACAAGCAATTATATATCATTTTTTGGGACTGACCTATTAACTTAGTGCTCAGTGCCAGTGTTGGAAACATGCACTAAAGGTAATAATAAAGTGGTTATTATTATATTTCCTTGTTCATAATAATTGTTTATTATCCATGCTATAATTGTATTGATTGGAAACTCGAATACATGTGTGGATACATAGACAACAACATGTCCCTAATGAGCCTCTAACGGACTAGCTCGTTGATCAAAGATGGCCATGGTTTCCTAGCCATAGACATGAGTTGTCATTTGATAACGGGATCACATCATTAGGAGAATGATGTGATGGACAAGACCCAAACTATAAGCGTAGCATAAGATCGTATCAAGTTTATTGCTATCGCTTTCTACATGTCAACTATCTATTCCTATGACCATGAGATCAGGCAACTCACTGACACCAGAGGAGTACCTTGTGTGTATCAAACATCGCAACGTAACTAGGTGACTATAAAGATGCTCTACAGGTATCTCCGAGGGTGTTTGTTGAGTTGGCATGAAAAAAGACTGGGATTTGTCACTCCGTATGACGGAGAGGTATCTCGGGGCCCACTCGGTAATACAGCATCAAAATGAGCTTGCAAGCAATGTGACTAAGGAGTTAGTCACGGGATCTTGTATTACAAAACGAGCAAAGAGACTTGCCGGTAACAAGATTGAACTAGGTATAGAGATACCGACGATCGAATCTCGGGCAAGTAACATACAGATGGACAAAGGGAACTACATACGGGATTAGCTGAATCCTTTACATTGAGGTTCGACCGATAAAGATCTTCATAGAATATGTAGGAACCAATATGGGTATCCAGGTCCCGCTATTGGTTATTGACCGTAGAGGTGTCTCGGTCATGTCTGCATAGTTCTCGAACCCGCAGGGTCTACACACTTAAGGTTTGGTGATGATCTAAGTATAGTTGAGTTATTGTGTTGGTGACCGAAGGTTGTTCGGAGTCCCGGATGAGATCTCGGACATCACGAGGAGCTCCCGAATGGTCTGGAGGTAAAGATTCATATATGGAAAGTTATTATCGGGATTCCGGAAAAAGTTTGAGTTTTTTCGGTATTGTACCGGGAAGGTTCTAGAAGGTTCTGGAGTGGGGCCCACCTGCATGGGAGACCCACATGAATGTGGGTAGTGGGGAAAGTCCCCACAACCCTGGTCTAGGCGCACCAAGATCCTCCCTTAAAAGGAATAGTATCATATCCCAAAGGGATAAGATCAGGATCCCTAAAAAAGGGGATAGCGATCGGTGGGGAAGGAAAGGAGGGATTTCCTTCCTCCCCCTTTGGCCAATGACCCTAGGGACTTGGAGGGCAAGCCACCAGCCCCCTCCATGCCTATATAAAGGTGGGGAGGCGTTGGGGCAGCAACCCTTCAACCCTTGCCCGTCTCCATCCCGTTACACCTCCTCCACCTCGCGCAGACGCTTGGCGAAGCCCTGCTGAGATTGCTCCACCATCATCGCTGATGTCTACTATGCAATCTTCTTCTTGTAGACTCATGTTGGGCCTCCAAGTGCAGAGTTTTGTAGGACAGTAACAAATTTCCCTCAAGTGGATGACCTAAGGTTTATCATTCCGTGAGAGGCGTAGGATGAAGATTGTCTCTCTCAAACAACCCTGCAACCAAATAACAAAGAGTCTCTTGTGTCCCCAACACACCCAATACAATGGTAAATTGTATAGGTGCACTAGTTCGGCGAAGAGATGGTGATACAAGTGTAATATGGATAGTAGATATAGGTTTTTGTAATCTGAAAATATAAAAACAGCAAGGTAACTAGTAACAAAAGTGAGCAAAAATGGTATTGCAATGCTTGAAAACAAGGCCTAGGGTTCATACTTTCACTAGTGCAAATTCTCTCAACAATGATAACATAATTGGATCATATAACAATCCCTCAACGTGCAACAAAGAATCACTCCAAAGTTTCTATCGGAGAACGTAGGACGAAAACGTGCATCAACCCCTATGCATGGATTAACCCAATGTCACCTCGGGAATCCGCGAGTTGAGTGCCAAAACATATATCAAGTGAATCAATAGAACATCCCATTGTCACCACAGATATCCCATCACAAGACATACATCAAGTTCTCTCAAATACAATACTCAATCCAACATAATGAAACCTCAAAGAGCAAGACTCAATTCATCACAAGAAGGTAGAGGGGGAGAAACACCATACGATCCAACTATAGTAACAAAGCTCGCGGTACATCAAGATCATGCCAAATCAAGAACATGAGAGAGAGATCAAACACATAGCTACTGGTACATACCCTCATCCCCGAGGGTGAATTCCTCGTCATGGAGACCGCCGGGATGATGAAGATGGCCGTCGGTGATGGTTTCCCCCTCCGGCAGGGTGCTGGAATGGGGTCCCGATTGGTTTTTTGTGGCTACAGAGGCTTGCGGCAGCGGAAGTTCTGATCTAGGGTTCTTTTCGAGGGTTTTGGTATTTATAAGAATTTTTGGCATCGGTCTCACATCAAGGGGGTGCCTGAGGGACCCACAAGCTCGGAGGGCACGCCCTAGGGGGGTGGGCGCGCTCCCTAGGCTTGTGGCTTCCTCGTCCACTTCCTGGCTCAGCTCCGGTGCTTCGTGGGTCTCTTTTGGTCCATAAAACGACGCCACGGTAAATTTTCAGCCTATTCCGAGAACTTTTATTTCTGCACAAAAACCGACACCATGGTAGTTTTGCTGAAAACAGCGTCAGTCCGGGTTAGTTATAATCAAATCATACCAAAATCATATAAAATTGTTGTAAACATGGCATGAATACTTCATAAATTATAGATACGTTGGAGACGTATCAACCGCCACCACGCCGTCGTGCTGCCGGGAACTTGAGCTACTACTTCATCCTTGCTCGCTGGATCGAGGAGGTGAAGGCGTCACCAAGCCGTACGTGTGTTGAACGCGGAGGTGCCGTCCGTTCGGCACTTGATCGGGAGTTCGTGGGACGGATCATGATTGGATCGCGAAGACATTCGACTACATCAACTGCCTTTCTTAACGCTTCCGCTTAGCGATCTACAAGGGTATGTAGATCTAATCTCTCCTCTCGTAGATGGTCATCTCCTAGATTGATCTTGGTGAGCATAGGAATTTTTTTGTTTCCCATGCAACATTCCCCAACAGTGGCATCATGAGCTAGGTCTATGCGTAGATGACATCACGAGTAGAACACAAAGGAGTTTGTGGGCGTTGATATTCAGATTGTTTCCTTCCTTAGTCTTATTTTGATTCAGCGGTATTGTGGGATGAAGCGGCCTGGACCAACTTTACATGTCCACGTACATGAGACCGGTTCCATCGACTGACATGCAACTTGATTGCATAAAGATGGCTAGCGGGTGTCTGTCGCTCCCACCTTAGTTGAATCGGATTCGACAAAGGCGGTCCTTGTAGAAGGTTGAATAGCAACTTGAATATCACCGTTGTGGCTTTGCGTAGGTAAGAAAGGTTCTTACTAGTCACCCATAGCGGCCACGTAAAACATGCAACAACAAAGTAGAGGACGTCTAACTTGTTTTTGCAGGGTATGTTGTGATATGATATGGCCAAAGACATGATGAGATATATTTGATGTATGAGATGATCATGTTTTTTATAGATTATCACGACTTGCATGTCGATGAATACGCCAACCGGCAGGAGCCATAGGGTTGTCTTTAATTATTGTATGACCCGCGTGTCAATCATTAAGCGCAGTGTAATGCTTTACTTTATCGCTAAGCGGTAGCAATAGTTATAGAAGCATGGTTGGCGTGACAACCCCGATGGTGACATGATGATGGGGATCATGGTGTCATGCCGGTGACGATGGAGATCATGCCGGTGCTTTGAAGATGGAGATCAAAAGCACAAGATGATGGCCATATCATGTCACTTATGATTTGCATGTGATGTTAATCCTTTTATGCATCTTATTTTGCTTAGGACGGCGGTAGCATTATAAGGTGATCCCTCACTAAAATTTCAAGATAAAATTGTGTTCTCCCCAAGTGTGCACCATTGCGAAAGTTCGTCGTTTCGAAGCACCACGTGATGATCGGGTGTGATAGACTCTACGTTCACATACAACGGGTGCAAGCCAGTTTTGCACATGCGTAACACTTGGATTAAACTTGACGAGCCTAGCATGTACAGACAACACAAGAGGCCGAAAGGTCGAACATGAGTCATATAGTAGATATGATCAACATGGAGATGTTCACCATTGAAACCACCTCATCTCACGTGATGATCGGACTTGGGTTCGTGGATTTGGATCATGTTACACTCGGACGACCGGAGGGATGTCGATTTGAGTGGGAGTTCTTAGGTAATATGATTAATTAAACTTATTATCTTGAACAATAGTCTAAGTTATCTTTGCAAATTATGTTGTAGATCAATGGCTCGCGCAGTAGCTCCCCTGAATTTCAATGTGTTCCTATAGAAAGCTAAGCTGAAAGATGATGGAAGCAACTTTGTAGACTGGCCCATAATCTGAGGATTATCCTCACGGCTGCCCAAAAGTCTTATATCCTTGATGCACCGCTTGGTGCGCCACCCCCTCCAGCGACTGTGGACGTTGTGAACGTCTGGCAGTCGCGTGTTGATGACTACTCAATAGTTCAGTGCGCCATGTTGTATGGCTTAGAACTGGGACTTTAAAGGCGTTTTGAACGTCATGGAGCATATGAGATGTTCCAGGAGTCGAAGTTTATTTTTGAGAAGAATGCCCGGATCGAGAGGTATGAGACCTCCGATAAGTTCTATGCCTGCAAATGGAGGAGAACGGGTCTGTCAGTGAGCACATACTTAGAATGTCTGGGTATTACAAACGTCTAGCTGAGTTGGGAGTTGAGCTCCCGCCTGAGGCGGTCACTGACAGAGTTCTTCAATCGCTACCACCTAGCTACAAGAGCTTTGTGTTGAACTATAACATGCAAGGGATGAACAAGTCAGTCTCCGAGCTGTTCGCGATGCTGAAAGTCACTGAGTCAAACATCCAGAAGGAGCATCAAGTGTTGATGGTATATAAAACCACTAGTTTCAAGAAGAGCAAGGGAAAGAAGGGAAACTTCAAGAAGGGTGGCAAAGCAGTTGCTCCTCCCGTGAAGAAATCCAAGGCTGGACCCAAGCCAGAAACTGAGTGCTTCTATTGCAAGGGAACTGGCCACTGGAAGCGGAATTGCCCCAAGTATCTGGCCGACGAGAAGGGGGCCAACGTCAACAAAGGTATATATGATATACATGTTATTGATGTGTACCTTACTCATTGTAGTGCCTGGGTATTTGATACCGGTGCGGTTGCTCACATTTGCAACTCTAAACAGGAACAATGGAATAAATGAAGGTTGGCGAAGGATGAAGTGACGATGCGCGTGGGAAATGGTTCCAAGGTTGATGTGATCGCCGTCGGCACGCTCGCTCTTCGACTACCATCGAGATTAGTGATAAACCTAAATAATTGTTATTTAGTGCCTGCGTTGAGCATAAACATTATATCTGGATCTTGTTTAATGCGAGACGGTTACTCATTTAAATCAGAGAATAATGGTTGTTCTATTTATATGGGTAATATCTTTTATGGTCATGCACCCATTGTGAGGGGTTTATTCTTATTGAATCTCGATAGTGATGATACACATGTTCATAACATTGATGCCAAGAGATGTAGAGTTGATAATGATAGTACCACTTTCTTGTGGCACTGCCGCTTAGGTCATATTGGTGTAAAGCGCATGAAGAAACTCCATGCTGATGGACTTTTGGAGTGACTTGATTTTGAATCACTTGACACATGCGAACCATGCCTCATGGGCAAGATGACTAAAACCCCGTTATCCGGAACAATGGAACGGACAAGTGACTTGTTGGAAATCATACATACTGATGTGTGCGGTCCGATGAGCGTTGACGCGCGCGGTGGATATTGTTATTTTCTCACCTTCACCGATGATTTGAGTAGATATGGGTATATTTACTTAATGAAGCATAAGTTTGAAACGTTCAAGCAATTTCGGAGTGAAGTTGAGAATCATCGTAACAAGAAGATTAAATTTCTACGATCTTATCGAGGGGGAGAGTATCTAAGTTATGAGTTTGGCAATCACTTAAGACAATGTGGAATTGTTTCACAATTGACGCCACCTGGAACACCACAGCGTAATGGTGTGTCCGAACTTCCTAATCGTACCTTATTGGATATGGTGCATTCTATGATGTCTCTTGCCGATTTGCCACTATCGTTTTGGGGTTATGCATTAGAGACAGCTGCATTCACTTTAAATAGGGCACCATCTAAGTCCGTAGATATGACACCGTATGAACTATTGTTTGGCAAGAAACCTAAGATGTCGTTTCTTAAGGTTTGGGGCTGTGATGCTTATGTCAAAAGGCTTCAGCCAGAAAATCTCGAACCCAAAGCGGACAAATGCATCTTCATAGGATACCCAAAGGAGACGGTTGGGTATACCTTCTATCTCGGAGCCGAGAGAAAAGTGTTTGTCACTAGGAACGGGTCCTTTCTCAAGAAAGAGTTTCTCTCGAAAGAATTGAGTGGGAGGAAGATAGAACTTTATGAGGTTGTTGAACCTTTACTTCAACCAGAGAGTAGCACAACGCAGAAAGATGTTTCTGTGGCACCTACGTCAGTTGAAGAGGAAGCTAATGATAGTGGTCATGAAGTTTCGGATCAAGTTACTATTGAACCTTGTAGGTCGACAAGGATACGTACTACTCCTGAGTGGTACGGTAACCCTGTCTTAGAGGTCATGTTGTTGGACAACGATGAACCTACGAGCTATGGAGAAGCGATGGTGGGCCCGAATTCTGATAAATGGTTAGAGGACATGAAATCCGAGATGGGATCCATGTATGAAAACAAAGTATGGACTTTGGAAGTATTACCTAAAGGGCGAAAGGCCATTCAGAATAAATGGATCTTCAAGAAGAAGACGGACGCGGACGGTAATGTCACCGTCTATAAAGCTTGACTTGTGGCAAAAGTTTTCACAAGTTCAAGGAGTTGACTACGATGAGACTTTCTCACCCGTAGCGATGCTTAAAGTCCGTCAGAATCATGCTAGCAATAGCTGCATTTTTCGATTATGAAATCTGGCAGATGGATGTCAAAATAGCGTTCCTTAATGGTTTCCTTAAGGAAGAGTTGTATATGATGCAACCGGAAGGTTTTTTCGATCCAGAGAATGCTGACAAAGTGTGCAAACTCCAGCGGTCCATTTATGGACTAGTGCAAGCATCTCAGAGTTGGAATCTTCGCTTTGATGAGGTGATCAAAGCGTTTGGGTTTATACAAGTTTACGGAGAAGCTTGTATTTACAAGAAAGTGAGTGGGAGCTCTATAGCATTTCTAATATTATATGTGGATGGCATATTACTGATTGGAAACAATATAGAACTTTTGGAAAACGTGAAGGAATATTTGAACAAGAGTTTTTCAATGAAGGACCTAGGAGAAGCTGCTTTCATATTAGGCATCAAGATCTATAGAGATAGATCGAGACGCTTAATAGGACTTTCACAAAGCACATACCTTGATAAGATTTTGAAGAAGTTCAAAATGGATCAGTCCAAGAAGGGGTTCTTGCCTGTTTTGCAAGGTGTGAAGTTGAGTAAGACTCAGTGCCCAGCGACTACATAGGATAGAGAAAATATGAGTGTCATCCCCTATGCTTCAGCCATAGGCTCTATCATGTATGCGATGTTGTGCACGAGACCAGATGTCAGCCTTGCCATAAGTATGGCCAGAAGGTTTCAAAGTGATCCAGGAGTGGAACACTGGACAACGGTCAAGAATATCCTTAAGTACCTGAAAAGGACTAAGGAAATGTTTCTCATTTATGAAGGTGATCAAGAGCTCGTCGTAAAGGGTTACGTTGATGCAAGCTTTGACACTGACCCGGATGACTCTAAGTCTCAAACCGGACATGTATATATTCTAAATGGGGGAGCGGTAAGCTGGTGCAGTTCGAAGCAAAGTGTGGTAGCTGATTCTACATGCGAAGCGGAGTACATAGCTGCCTCGGAGGCACCAAAGGAAGGTGTCTGGATGAAGCAGTTCATGATAGATCTTGGAGTTGTGCCCAATGCACTGGACCCAATGACTCTGTTCTATGACAACACTGGTGCCATTGCTCTAGCCAAGGAACCAAGGTTTCACAAGAGGGCCAGACACATAAAGCGATGCTTCAATTCCATCCGCGATGTGATCAAGGAGGAGGACATATACATTTGCAAAATACATACGGATCTGAATGTTGCAGATCCGTTGACTAAACCTCTTCCACAGGCAAAACATGATCAACACCAGGACTCTATGGGTGTTAGATTCATTACCATGCAATACTAGATTATTGACTCTAGTGCAAGTGGGAGACTATTGGAAATATGCCCTAGAGTCAATAATAAAGTGGTCATTATTATATTTCCTTGTTCATGATAATCGTTTATTATCCATGCTATAATTGTATTGATTGGAAACTCAAATACATGTGTGGATACATAGACAACAACATGTGTCCCTAGTGAGCCTCTACCAGACTAGCTCGTTGATCAAAGATGGCCATGGTTTCCTAGCCATAGACATGAGTTGTCATTTGATAACGGGATCACATCATTAGGAGAATGATGTGATGGACAAGACCCAAACTATAAGCGTAGCATATGATCGTATCAAGTTTATTGCTATCACTTTCTACATGTCAAGTATCTGTTCCTATGACATGAGATCATGCAACTCAGTGACACCGGAGGAGTACCTTGTGTGTATCAAATGTCGCAATGTAACTGGGTGACTATAAAGATGCTCTACAGGTATCTCCGAGGGTGTTTGTTGAGTTGGCATGAAACAAGACTGGGATTTGTCACTCCGTATGATGGAGAGGTATCTCGGGGCCCACTCGGTAATACACCATCACAATGAGCTTGCAAGCAATGTGACTAAGGAGTTAGTCACGGGATCTTGTATTACGGAACGAGTAAAGAGACTTGCCGGTAACGAGATTGAACTAGGTATAGAGATACCGACGATCGAATCTCGGGCAAGTAACATACCGATGCACAAAGGGAACTACATACGGGATTAGCTGAATCCTTGACATCGAGGTTCGACTGATAAAGATCTTCGTAGAATATGTAGGAACCAATATGGGCATCCAGGTCCCGCTATTGGTTATTGACCGTAGAGGTGTCTCGGTCATGTCTGCATAGTTCTCGAACCCGCAGGGTCTACACACTTAGGGTTTGGTGAGATTCTAAGTATAGTTGAGTTATTGTGTTGGTGACCGAAGGTTGTTCGGAGTCCCGAATGAGATCCCGGACATCACGAGGAGCTCCGGAATGGTCCGGAGGTAAATATTCGTATATGAAAAGTTGTTATCGGGATTCTGGAAAAAGTTCGAGTTTTTTCGGTATTGTACCGGGAAGGTTCTAGAATGTTCTGGAGTGGGGCCCACCTGCATGGGGGACCCACATGAACGTGTGTAGTGGGGAAATTCCCCACAACCCTGGTCTAGGCGCACCAAGATCCTCCCTTAAAAGGAATAGTATCATATCCCAAAGGGATAAGATCAGGATCCCTAAAAAAGGGGGAGAGCGATCGGTGGAGAAGGAAAGGAGGAATTTCCTTCCTCCCCCTTTGGCCAGCGACCCTAGGGACTTGGAGGGCAAGCCACCAGCTCCCTCCATGCCTATATAAAGGTGGGGAGGCATTGGGTGCATCAACCCTTTGACCCTTGCCCGTCTCCATCCCGTTACACCTCCTCCACCTCGCGCAGATGCTTGGCGAAGCCCTGCTGAGATTGCTCCACCATCACCGCCACCACGCTGTTGTGCTACCGGGAACTCGAGCTACTACTTCATCCTTGCTCGGTAGATCGAGGAGGTGAAGGCGTCACCAAGCCGTACGTGTGTTGAAGGCGAAGGTGCCGCCTGTTCGGCAATTGATCGGGAGTTCGTGGGACGGATCGTGATTGGATCGCGAAGATGTTCGACTACATCAACCATGTTTCTTAACACTTCCGCTTAGTGATCTACAAGGGTATGTAGATCCAATCTCTCCTCTCGTAGATGCTCATCTCCTAGATTGATCTTGGTGAACGTAGAATTTTTTTTGTTTCCCATGCAACGTTCCCCAACAGCCAGTTGCTGTTTTTTTGCCTGTTTTTGGTTTTTTAGAATATCAGTACCAAACGAATTCCAAATGCCACAAAACTTTTTGGAGATTTTTTCTGGACATAAGAGACCCTGGAAGCTTTGGGAGAGGGCCAGAAGATGGAGCAGTGGCCCACGAGGCACTAGGGCGCGCCCAGGGGTGGGCGCGCCCTGGTGGCTCGTGGGGCCCTCGTGGCTCTGTTTGACCTAACTCCGCCTCTATAAATTCTCTAAAATTGGGAAACCAACAGAGAACCAGCCAAAATAGTTTTTCCGCCACCGCAAGTTCCTGTTCTCGCGAGATCCTATCTGGAGGCCTTTTCCGGCACTCTGCCGGAGGGGGATTCGATCACGAAGGGGCTCTACATCAACCTTGCTGCCCTTCCAATGATGTGTGAGTATTTTACCATAGACCTACGGGTCCATAGTTAGTTTCTAGATGGCTCTCTCTCTCTTTGATCTTCAATACAATGTTCTCCTCGATGGTCTTGGAGTTCTATCCGATGTAATGACTTTTTGCGGTGTGTTTGTTGGGATCTGATGAATTGTGAGTTTATGATCAGATTATTGATGACCCACAAGTATAGGGGATCAATCGTAGTCCTTTCAATAAGTAAGAGTGTCTAACCCAACGAGGAGCAGAAGGAAATGAAAAGCGGTTTTCAGCAAGGTAATTTCTGCAAGCACTGAAATTGTCGGTAACAAGTAGTTCGATAGTAAGATAATTTGTAATGGACAAGTAACGGTAATGGTAAATAAAGTGTAGAAAGGTAGCCCAATCCTTTTTGTAGCAAAGGACAGGCTGGAACAGTCTCTTATAATAGGCAAAGCATTCTTGAGGGCACACGGGAATTTCATCTAGTCACTTTCATCATGCTGGTTTGATTCATGTTCGCTACTTTGATAATTTGATATGTGGGTGGACCGGTGCTTGGGTGTTGTTCTTACTTGAACAAGCCTCCCACTTATGATTAACCCCCTCGCAAGCATCTGCAACTATGAAATAAGTATTAAGATAAAATCTAACCATAGCATTAAACATATGGATCCAAACCAGTCCCTTACAGAATAGCGCATAAAGTAGGGTTTAAGCTTCTATCACTCTAGCAATCCATCATCTAATAACTACTCCACAATGCATTCCCTTAGGACCAAAGATGGTGAAGTGTCATGTAGTCGACGTTCACATAACACCTCTAAGGGAATAACAACATACATATCATCAAAATATCAAACACATATCAAATTCACATGATTACTTGCAACATGACTTCTCCCATGGCCTCAAGAACAAAGGCAACTACTCACAAATAATATTCATGCTCAAGATCAGAGGGATATTAAATAGCATAATGTATCTGAACATATAATCTTCCACCAAATAAACCATCTAGCATCAACTACAAGATGTAATCAACACTACAAGATGTAATCAACACAAGAGATGAACTAGGCTTTGAGATGAGATGGTGCTGTTGAAGATGTTGATGAAGATTGGCCTCCCAAAGATGAGAGGGTTGTTGGTGATGCCGATGGCTTTGATTTCCCCCTCCGGGAGGGAAGTTCCCCCGACGGAATCGCTCCGCTGGAGGGCAAAAGTGCTCCTGCCCAAGTTCCGCCTCGAGACAACGGCGCTCCATCCCGAAAGTCCTCTCCTTATTTTTCTACGTCAAAATACATTATATACCGGAAGATGGGCACCAGAGGTGGGCCAGGCTACCCACTACCCACCAGGGGGCGCCTGGATTGGCTGGCGCGCCCTGGTGTCTTGTGGACACCTGGCAGCCCCCCTCTGGTAGTTCTTTTCTCCAATATTTATTATATATTCCAAAATAATTATTTGTAAAATTTCAGCTCATTTGGAGACGTGCAGAATAGGTATCTCTGACATAGCTTTTTCATGTCCAGAATTCCAGTTGCCGGTATTCTCCCTCTTTGTGTAAACCTTGCATATTATGAGACAAAAGGCATTAGAATTACTCCATAAAGTGTTATAAAGTATAAATACATTATAAATAACAGTAGGAAAACATGATGCAAAATGGACGTATCAACACCCCAAGCTTAGACCTCGCTTGTCCTCAAGCCAAAGTCGATATCGAAAATCATGTCCACATGTTTAGAGAGAGAGGTGTCAATAAAAATAAAATACGGACATAGTAGCATCATGCTCATTATGATAACATCAACAAAATTTATCATAAAACTTTATCATATAGCTTCTCATGAATAAGTAACAATTCATCACAACATCGAAGTAGGAAGCATACACTTTATTGAAAATGAACAAACTATGTTCTCAGTCAACTTTGCAACTACAATTCATCATATTTTCAGGAAGGGTCTCGTATCAGAGCCTTTTGGCAAGTCCACATACTCAACCATCATTTAATCTTCTATGACTGCTAACACTCACAACATATATATGAGCAAAAAGTTTCAACCGGACACATAGAAAGATAGGGGCTTATAGTTTCGCCTCCCAGCTTATTCGCCTCAAGGGTGATGCCAACAATAATAACTCATGCTCACTCATATCCAACTAGGTATATGTGCCTAGATCTTTCCCCACCACATGATGCTTGCCAAAGAGAAAATAAAAAGGAATAGGGAAAATACTTTGACTCTTGCATAAAAGTAAATACATAAAAGTAAAAGATAGGCCCTTCGCAGAGGGAAGCAGAGGTTGTCATGCACTTTTTGGTTTTGTATGCACAATCTCTTAATGCAAAAGAATGTCATTTTATATTTCCCCTTATGATAGCAACCTTTATTATGCAGTCCATCGCTTTTATTACTTTGCCATCACAAGTTCGTACAATGCTTATTTTCCCTTACACTAAAGGATCAAACACATTTAGAAGCAATTTTTATTGCCTTTTTGCACTAATGACAACTTACTTGAAGGATCTTACTCAATCAATAGGTAGGTATGGTGGACTCTCAAAACATGAATTTGGGTTTAAGGTTTTTGGATGCACAAGTAGTATCTCTACTTAGTGCGGATTTTTGGCTAGCAAAGATATTGAGCAAGCACCACATGTTGAAGGATCTATGACAATATAACTTCTATGTGAATATGAGCAAACATAAATCATTACATTGTCTTCCTTGTCCGATGTCAACAATTTGGCACAAGATATTTAATGGGGGCTCACAATCACAAAAGATGTCCAAGATAGTGTATTTGCATGTGAATCCTCTCTTCCCTTATTAATTCTTTCATGAATTGCATTATTGACCAATGCTATGTTTGTCAACTTTCAACAAATTTTGCCACTCATACTTTTCCTTATGTGATGTCATTACTTACCATAAGATTAGCATATGATCTTTTTCATTATTTTCTTTTATTTTGATTGAGACATAAAAGTAAAGAAGCAAAAACTCAAGCTAAACTTTATTATATAACTCTCACTTGATTACATAGATAGATAAATCATGAAACTAGCACTGAAAAATAGATCATACTAAACTTTTATTCAGCTAAATCATGAAATAGCTAAGGATCAAACTAAGATAGGAAAAGGTACTAAAAGTGATGGTGATACGATACCAGGGCATCTCCCCCAAGCTTGGCACAAGCCAAGGGGAGTGCCCATACCCATGTACTCAAGTCTCCTTTGGTGATGAAGATGGAGGTGGTGATGAAGAGGTAGGGGCATCACACTTCAGCCTCAGTAGGTACTCCAATCTACGATTGATGTTCCGGAGGGCGATATTTTGCTCTTCTAACAAAATAATTTCATGAGTGAGATATTTATTCTGAACATAAACCGTTTCGAAAGCCTTGAAGGCATCGATTTCAGTGGGGGTGAGATGATCATAGTAAGATTGAAGGATATCCTCCTCTTTCTCGGCCTCCCCTGCGAGCATGGCTTGCCCCCTTCTTGAGCCTGGTTCCCCGCAGCTTCCTTGACCTTGTCCTTCTTAGTGGCTTCTTTTGATTCATCTCTCCTCATCTCCATCTTCAGCAGCCAAGCATCGCCTTCTACATTGTTGGAGGAGGGAGAAGACATGGTGCCCGGCTTGACAGATCTGACAGAAAAACAACACGAAACAAGAACAGAGGATTTCTCCGTGATACGGTAGTCAAATCGTCCGGGGGTATATATAAATATTTTTTTATCTTGGGAAACAAGTATACAAAAGGAAAACGGAGTCGGGAAGGTGCCCGAGGGACCCACTACCCACCAGGGCGCGCCAGGTGGGGCAGGCGCGCCCTGGCGTCTTGTGGGCATCTGGGTTGCCTTCCCGGTTGTTTCTTATTTTCCTATTTTTTTCTAATATTCCAAAACTGACAGAAAATATTTTTGCGGATTTTTTGGAGACTGTTTACTTACCGTATCATGTACCTCTTCCTTTTCAGTGTTCTGGAGTGTTCTGGAAGGTTTCTTTTATGTGTTCCTCCGGTGTCATGGTTTGGATAATGCGAGTTTCAACATTAATAGGCGTACCTGAAATATAGTGCTTAATTCTTTGTCCATTGACCACCTTCGTATTGGTACCTTTGGCATTATTAATCTTGGTAGCTCCAGAGCGATAAACTTCTTCAATGATATATGGTCCTTCCCATTTGGAAAGAAGTTTTCCTGCAAAAAATCTAAAATGAGAATTGTACAATAGAATATATTCACCAACTTTCAATTCCCGCTTTTGGATTCTTTTGTCATGCCATCTTTTAACTTTTTCTTTGAACAGTTTGGCATTTTCATAAGCTTGGGTTCTCCATTCATCTAGTGAGCCCAAGCTTATGAAAACCCTATGGGTATGTCTCCATATAAAATGGTTTATGAGAAAGCTTGTCATTTGCCTCTTGAGTTAGAACATAAAGCATATTAGGCAATTAAAGAACTCACTATGATTTCAAATTTGCCTCTCGTTATGTTGAGGTTGCTATTATTTCTTTCTTCTTCCTTGCATATGCTAGTTTTTACTTGTCTTGATAATTTGTTTGCTTACAAAATGCCTATGCATAGGAAGTATGTTAGACTCAAACTTGTTTTTCACATGCTACATGATGCTCTCTTCGTGTTTCAATTGCTATCTTTCATGTGAGCATCATGAAAATTATCTATGCCTAGCTAAAAGGCTTTAAAGAAAAACGCTTGTTGGGAGATAACCCAATATTTTTCTTTTCTATTTTTATGAAAATACACACTATTACCTCTGTAGTAATTGTGTTTTGGTGTTTTAATTAGTGTTTGAGCCAAGCAAGACCTTTGGGATGGTCTACGGTGATAGTTGATTTGATCTTGCTGAAAAACAGAAACTTTTACGCTTGTTGCCGAAAATTCAATAAATCACAGAAACGTGATTTTGATCTGAATTTTTTACACAAGATTGCTATACAAATTTCCCAGGTTTTCCTAATTTTTCAGAATTTTTGGAGTTACAGAAGTATACGTTCCAGATTACTACAGACTATTCTGTTTTTGACAGATTCTATTTTCTATATGTTGTTTGCTTATTTTGATTAATCTATGGGTAGTATCGGGGGTGTGAACCATGGAAAAGTTGGAACACAGTAGATGTTACACCAATATAAATAAAGAATGAGTTCAAAACAGTACCAAAAGGTGGTAATTTATTTTCTTATACTAACGGATCTCATGAGTTTTCTGTTGAGTTTTGTGTTGTGAAGTTTTCAAGTTTTGGGTAGAGATTTGATGGACTATGGAATAAGGAGTGGCAAGAGCCTAAGCTTGGGGATGACCAAGGCACCCCAAGGTAATATTCAAGGACAACCAAGCATCTAAGCTTGGGTATGCCCCGGATGGCATCCCCTCTTTCGTCTTCGTTCATCGGTAAATTTACTTGAGGCTATATTTTTATTCACCACATGATATGTGTTTTGCTTGGAGCGTCTTGTATGATATGATTCTTTGCTTTTTAGTTTGATACAATCATCCTTGCTGTACACACCTTTTGAGAGGGACACACATGAATCATGATTTATTAGAATACTCTATGTGCTTCACTTATATCTTTTGAGCTAGGCAATTTGCTCTAGTGCTTCACTTATATCTTTTTAGAGCACGGCGATGGCTTTACTTTATAGAAATTGTTGAACTCTCATGCTTCACTTATATTATTTCGAGAGTCTCTAAACAGCATGGTAATTTTCTTAGGTTATGAATTTAGTCCTAATATGATAGGCATCCAAGAGGGATATAATAAAAACTTTCATATAAAGAGCGTTGAATACTATGAGAAGTTTGATTCCTTGCATTTGTTTTCAGATATAAAGATGGTAATATTAGAGTCATGCTAGTGAGTAATTGTGGATTGGTAGAAATACTTGTGTTAAAGTTTGTGATTCCCGTAGCATGCACGTATGGTGAACCGTTATGTGATGAAGTCGGAGCATGATTTATTTATTGATTGTCTTCCTTATGAGTGGCGGTCGGGGACGAGCGATGGTCTTTTCCTACCAATCTATCCCCCTAGGAGCATGCATGTAGTACTTTGTTTCAATAGCTAATAAATTTTTGCAATAAGTATGTGAGTTCTTTATGACTAATGTTGAGTCCATGGATTATACGCACTCTCACCCTTCCACCATTGCTAGCCTCTCCAGTACCGCGCAATTCTCGCCGGTGCATTAAACCCACCATATACCTTCCTGAAAATAGCCACCATACCTACCTATTATGGCATTTCCATAGCCATTCCAAGATATATTTCCATGCAACTTCCACCGTTCCGTTTATTATGACACGCTTCATCATTGTCTTATTGCTTTGCATGATCGTAATATAGCTAGCGTGATGTTTTCATGATATTGTTGCTACGCTAGATCATTGCACATCCCGGTACACCACCAGAGGCATTCATATAGAGTCATATCTTGTTCTAGTATCGAGTTGTAATTCTTGAGTTGTAAGTAAATAAAAGTGTGATGATCATCATTATTAGAGCATTGTCCCATGTGAGGAAAGGATGATGGAAGCTATGATGCCCTCACAAGTTGGGATGAGTCTCCGGACTTTTCAAAAATAAAAGAGGCCAAAAGAAGCCCAAACAAAAAAATGAGAGAAAAGAGAGAAGGGGCAATGCTACTATCCTTTTACCACACTTGTGCTTCAAAGTAGCACCATGATCTTCATGATAGAGAGTCTCCTATGTTGTCACTTTCATATACTAGTGGGAATTTTTTATTATTGAACTTGGCTTTTATATTCCAATGATGGGCTTCCTCAAATTGCCATAGGTCTTCATGAGCAAGCGAGTTGGATGCACACCCACTTAGTTTCTTTTTGAGCTTTCATACACTTATAGCTCTAGTTCATCCGTTACATGGCAATCCCTACTCACTCACATTGATATCTATTGATGGGCATCTCCATAGCCCGTTAATACGCCTAGTTGATGTGAGACTTTCTCCTTCTTTTTGTCTTCTCCACAACCACCATATTCTATTCCACCTATAGTGCTATATCCATGGCTCACGCTCATGTATTGCGTGAAAGTTGAAAAGTTTGAGAACATCAAAAGTGTGAAACAATTGCTTGGCTTGTCATCGGGGTTGTGCATGATTAAATACTTTGTGTGATGAAGATGGAGCATAGCCAGACTAAGATTTTGTAGGGATAACTTTCTTTGGCCATGTTATTTTGAGAAGACATGATTGCTTTATTAGTATGCTTGAAGTAATATTGTTTTCATGTCAATATTAAACTTTTGTTTTGAATCTTATGGATCTGAATATTCATGCCACAATAAAGAAAATTACATGGATAAATATGTTAGGTAGCATTCCACATCAAAAATTCTGTTTTTATCATTTACCTACTCGAGGACGAGTAGGAATTAAGCTTGGGGATGCTTTGATACGTCTCCAACGTATCTATAATTTTTGATTATTCCATGCTATTATATTATCTGTTTTGGATGTTTTATATGCATTAATATGCTATTTTATATTATTTTTGGGACTAACTTATTAACCTAGAGCCCAGTGCCAGTTTCTATTTTTTCCTTGTTTTTGAGTTTTACAGAAAAGGAATATCAAATGGAGTCAAACCGAATAAAACTTTTGTGATGATTTTTCTTGGACCAGAAGACACCCACGCAACTTGGAGAGAGGGCTAGAAGAGTCCCGAGGACTCCACAAGCCCTCAAGGCACGCCCTAGGGGGGGCGCCCCTGGCTTGTGGGCCCCTCGGGAGTCCACCGACCTCCCTCTCAGCTCTATAAATTCCCAAATATTCCTAAACCACCAAAAGCGTCCACCAAAATACTTTTCTGCCGCCGTAACCTTTTGTTCCCGTGAGATCCCATCTTGGAGCCTTTTCCGGCACCTTGCCGGAGGGGTATTCAACCACGGAGGGCTTCTACATCAACTCTATTACCCTTCTGATGAAGCGTGTGTAGTTTACCGCAGACCTACGGGTCCATAGCTAGTAGCTAGATGGCTTCTTCTCTCACTCTTTGATCTTCAACACAATGTTCTCCTTGATGTTCTTGGAGTTCTACCCGATGTAATATTCTTTTGCGGTGTGTTTGTCGAGATCCGATGAATTGTGGATTTATGATAAGATTATCTATGAATATTATTTGAGTCGTCTCTGAATTCTTATATACATGATTTGATATCTTTGTATTTCTCTTCGAATTATAGGTTTGGTTTGGCCAACTAGATTGGTTCTTCTTGCAATGGGAGAGGTGCTTAGTTTTGGGTTCAATCTTGCGGTGTCCTCACCCTGTGACAAAGTAGGGGTAGCGAGGCACGTATTGTATTGTTGCCATCAAGGGTAAAAAGATGGGGTTTTCATCATATTGCTTGAGTTTATCCCTCTACATCATGTCATCTTACTTAAGGCGTTACTCCGTTCTTATGAACTTAATACTCTAGATGCATGCTGGATAGCGGTCGATGTGTGGAGTAATAGTAGTAGATGCAGGTAGGAGTCGGTCTACTTGACACGGACGTGGTGCCTATATTCATAATCATTGCCTTGGATATCATCATAACTTTGCGCTTTTCTATCAATTGCTCGACAGTAATTTGTTCACCCACCGTATGTTTTCTTTCAAGAGAGAAGCCTCTAGTGAAACCTATGGCCCCCGGGTCTATTTTCCATCATATATTTTCAGATCTATAAACCAAAAAACCCAAAAATAGCTTGCTGCAATTTATTTACTTTATTTTGTTTTGCATTTTAGTAATCTTCTATATCTATCTCTATCAGATCTCATCCTTGCAAGTGACCATGAAGGGATTGACTACCCCTTTATCCCATTGGGTGCAAGTGTTTGATTGTTTGTGCAGGTGCATAGATTGGAGAGTTGTGTGTACCTCCTACTAGATTGATACCTTGGTTCTCAAACTGACGGAAATACTTATCTCTAGTTTGCTGCATCACCCTTTCCTCTTCAAGGGAAAAACCAATTCAAGCTCAAGAAGTAGCATCAGCATACCAAGGAGTGTTATGAGAAGCATTTATTACAGCTAGTTGTTCATCATTGAAGCTATCGTCAATAGGTAGTGGGTCATCAAGAATATTTTCTAACCTAGACAAGTTATCAGCTACGGGGTCCTCAGCTCCTTTCCTATCAGTAATATGTAAATCAAATTCTTGTAGCAAGAGAACCCACATAATGAGTCTAGGTTTAGCATCTTTCTTTTCCATAAGATATTTTATAGCGGCATGATCGGTGTGAACAATTACTTTGGAATCAACAATGTAAGATCTGAACTTATCACAAGCAAACACAACTGCCAAAAATTCTTTCTCAGTAGTAGCATAATTTCTTTGGGCACTGTCTAGAGTTTTGCTAGGATAATGGATAACATTTAATTTCTTAACAACTCTTTATCCTAGAACAGCACCAACAACATAATCACTAGCATCACACATAATTTCAAAATGCAAGTTCCAAACAGGTGGTTTAACAATAGGTGCAGAAGTTAAGGCTTTCTTAAGTGTTTCAAAGGCTTCTACACAATCATCATAAAAAAAAATGGAACATCCTTTTGTAAAAGATTAGTAAGAGGCCTAGAAATTTTAGATAAGTCTTTAATAAAACTCCTATAGAAACCAGCATGACCGAGGAAACTATGAATACCTTTAATATCTTTAGGACATGGCATTTTCTCAATTGCATCAACTTTAGCTTTATCTACCTCCATACCTCGTTCAGAAATTTTATGCCCCAAGACAATGCCTTCATTAACCATAAAGTGGCACTTCTCCCAATTCAAGACAAGATTAGTTTGTTCACATCTCTGCAAAACTCGATCAAGGTTGCTTAAGCAATCATCAAAAGAAGTTCCGTAAACGGAAAAATCATCCATGAAAACCTCAACAATCTTTTCACAAAAATCAGAAAATATAGCAGTCATACATCTTTGAAAGGTAGCAGGTGCATTATATAAACCAAAGGGCATATGTCTATAAGCATAAGTTCCAAAAGGGCAAGTAAAGCTAGTTTTCTCTTGATGAAGTTGTGAAACAGGTATTTGAGAGAAACTAGAATATCCATCTAGAAAACAAAAGTGTGTGTGCTTAGATAATCTTTCTAGCATTTGATCAATGAAAGGTAGAGGGTAATGATCTTTTCTAATAGCTTTATTTAATTTTTTAAAATCAATTACCATTCTATAGCCAGTCACTATTCTTTGTGGAATAAGTTCATTTTTATCATTAGGAACAATAGTAATACCTCCTTTCTTAGGGACACAATGAACAGGACTTACCCATCTACTATCAGCTATGGGATAGATTATACCTGCTTCCAGAAGCTTTAATATTTTAGTTCTTACCACTTCTTTCATCTTAGGATTCAAACGTCGTTGGTGATCAACAACGGGTTTAGCATCAGGTTCCATATTAATCTTGTGCCGACAGAGAGTGGGACTAATGCCCTTAAGATCATCCAGAGTATATCCAATAGCAGCACGGTGCTTCCTTAGAATTTTTAATAATCTTTCTTCTTCATGTTTTAAAAGGTTAGAACTAATAATAACATGATATATCTTTTTCTCATCAAGATAAGCATACTTCAGAGTGTCAGGCAATTGTTTTAATTCAAATACATGATCACCTTTAGGTGGAGGAGGACCTCCTAGAGTTTCAATAGGCAATTGTGTTTAAGGATTGGTTGTTGTTCAAAGAATATTTTATCTATTTCATTTCTTTCACACAAGTGCATATCATTTTCATGGTCTAGCAAATATTGTTCTAACGGATCAGTAGGAGGTACGACAATAGAAGCAAGACCAATTATTTCATCTTTACTAGGTGATTCTTTATCATGAGGTTGTCTACGAAACTTAGAGAAATTAAACTCATGAGACACATCACCAAAATTAACACTGACAGTTTCTTTATGGCAATCTATCTTAGCATTGACAGTGTTCAAGAAAGGTCTACCAAAAATTATGGGACAAAAGTCATCTTGTGGGGAACCAAGAACTAGAAAATCAGTAGCGTATTTTATTTTCCCACACAAGACTTCAACATCTCTAACAATCCCAAGTGGTGTGATGGTGTCTCTATTTGCAAGTTTAATAGTAACATCTATGTCTTCTATTTCAGCGGGTGCTATGTCATTCATAATTTCTTGGTATAAGGTAAAAGGAATAGCACTCACACCAGCACCTAAGTCACATAAACCATGGTAGCAATGATCTCCTATTTTAACTGAGACAACAGGCATGCCAACAACAGGTCTATGTTTATCTTTTTCATCGGGCTTGGCAATTCTAGCTGCTTCATCACAGAAGTAAATAACATGCCCATCAATATTATCGACCAAGAGATCTTTAACCATAGCAACACTAGGTTCTAATCTTATTTGTTCAGAGGGTTTAAGTTCTTTAATATTACTTTTGCGAACCACTGTTGATACCTTAGCATCGGGAAAGGTGATTTTTCAATATAAGCAGTTGGAACTACTAGATCAACATTGTAAATGATAGTTTCATCTTTAGCTATGACCGGTTCTTTAATTTTTTCTTTAATAGGGGGATGATATTTAAACCACTTCTCCTTAGGGAGAGAAACATGAGTAGCAAATGATTCACAAAAAGGGCTACTATCTCAGAGTCAAGTCCATATTTAGTGCTAAACTTGTGAAAAGCATCAACATTCATAAAAGATTTAACGCAATCAAACTCAAGCTTAATAACTGACTCTTTACCTTCGTTGAGTTCCCAATCTTCAGAGTTACGTTTAATTATTTCTAAAAGATCCCACCTGAATTCAATAGTGTTCTTCATAAAAGAACCAGCACAAGAAGTATCGAGCATGGATTGATCATTACGACAAAGCTGAGCATAAAAATTCTGAATGATAATTTCTCTTGAGAGCTCATGATTGGGGCATGAATATAACATTGAACTAAGCCTCCCCCAAGCTAGAGCGATAATTTCTCCTTCATGAGGCCAACAATTATATATATAATTCCGATCACATGAGCTAGATGCATAGGATAATTTTTTTGGTGAAATTCCAATTTCAATTGATTCCAGTTCCAAGATCCAATATCATCGCATAGCCTCTACCATGTCAATGCTTTTCCCCCAAAGATAAAGGGAAAACCTTCTTCTTAACTTCATCTCTGGGTAAACTTGCAAGCATAAATAATCCACAAATTTCATCCACATGTATCAAATGCATATCGGGATGCTTCGTTTCATCTCCTGCATAAGGATTAGCTAGCAGTTGCTCTATCATACCCGAAGGAATTTTATAACTAATATTTTTAGTTGGTGCAGTAGGTTGAGGGGCAACCCTTTGTGTTTCCGGTCGAGGTGAAGATAACCCTGACAAACCCCTCAAAGGATTGTTTTCCGTAGTAGCAAGTGACAATAAATTTCAGCACATAAAATAAATTTTTCCTTACCGATTTCCACTTACCAAGAGCGCTTCACTCCCCGGCAACGGTGCCAGAAAAGAGTCTTGATGACCCACAAGTATAGGGGATCAATCCTTGTCCTTTCGATAAGTAAGAGTGTCGAACCCAACGAGGAGCAGAAGGAAATGACAAGCGGTTTTTAGCAAGGTAATTTCTGCAAACACTGAAATTGTTGGTAACAAGTAGTTTGATAGTAAGATAGTTTGTAATGGACAAGTAAGGGTAACAGTAAATAAAGTGCAGAAAGGTAGCCCAATCCTTTTTGTAGCAAAGGACAGGCTGGAACAGTCTCTTATAATAGGCAAAGCGTTCTTGAGGGCACACGGGAATTTCATCTAGTCACTTTCATCATGTTGGTTTGATTCGCGTTCGCTACTTTGATAATTTGATATGTGGGTGGATGATACGTCTCCATCGTATCTATAATTTTTGATTGTTTCATGCCAATAATATACAACTTTCACATATTTTTGGCAACATTTTATATGATTTATTGGACTAACCTATTGATTCAGTGCCCAGTGCCAGTTCTTGTTTGTTGCATGTTTTTTGTTTTGCAGAAAATCCATACCAAACGAAGTCCAAATGTGATAAAAATTTACGGAGAATTATTTTGGAATATATGTGATTTTTGGGACTTGGAATCAATGCAAACGGGTGCCCATAGCCCCCACAAGACACCAGGGCGAGCCCCAGGGGCCAGGCGCGCCCTGGTGGGTTGTGCCCACCTCGGATGTCGGTTGGAACTCTACTTCGGGCGTAAGGAAGCTTATATCCAGAAAAAATCGTGTTAAAATCTTAGCGCAATCGGAGTTACGGATCTCCGGGAATATAAGAAACGGTTTTCGGCCAGATCTGGGGAAGGCAAAACAGAAGAGAACAGAGGGGGGAGATCCAATCTCGGAGGGGCTCTCGCCCCTCCGCCGCCATGGAGGCCATGGACCAGAGGGGGAACTCTCCTCCTATCTAGGGGGAAGGCCAAGGAAGAAGAAGAAGGAGGGGGGGCTCTCTCCCCCTCTCTCCCGGTGGCACCGGAGTGTCGCCGGGGCAAGGATCATGACGGTGATCTACATCAACAATCTTGCTACCGTCAACACCAACTTTCTCCCCCTCTATGCAGCGGTGTAGCACCCCTTCTCCCTGCTGTAATCTCTACTTAAACATGGTGCTCAACTCCATATATTATTTCCCAATGATCTATGGTTATCCTATGATGTTTGAGTAGATCCATTTTGTCCTATGGGTTAATCGTGATCTTGGTTGGTATGATTGTATATTTTATTTATGGTGCTATCCTATGGTGCCCTCCGTCTCACGCAAATGTGAGGTATCCCCGCTGTAGGGTGTTGCAATATGTTCATGATTCGCTTATGGTGGGTTGCGAGAGTGACAGAAGCTTAAACCCGAGTAAGTGGGTTGTTGCGTATGGGATAAAGAGGACTTGATACTTATTGCTATGGTTGGGTTTCACGACCTTAATGATCTTTAGTAGTTGCGGATGCTTGCTAGGGGTCCAATCATAAGTGCATATGATCCAAGTAGAGAAAGTATGTTAGCTCATGCCTCTCCCTCACATAAAATTACAAGAATGATTGCCGGTACTTGTTATCGATTGCCTAGGGACAAATGACTTTCTTGTTGACAAAAGCTATCCACTTTTATTACCTTGCAATTTATTCGTAGTTTTATTCTCGCAAAGTACTCATAATTTTATCCTTGCAAAATAGTCTTATACTTGTTCTAGGTAAAGCAAACATAAAGTGTGCCTAGAGTTGTATCGGTGGTCGATAGAACTTGAGGGAATATTTGTTCGGCCTTTAGCTCCTCGTTGGGTTCAACACTGTTATTTATCGAAGAAGGCTACAAACGATCCCCTATACTTGTGGGTTATCAAGACCTTTTTCTGGCGCCGTTGCCGGGGAGCAATAGCGTGGGGTGAATATTCTCGTGTGTGCTTGTTTGCTTTATCACTAAGTAGTTTTTATTTCCTGTTCTAAGTTGTTCTCTATCTTTAGTTATGGATATGGAACATGAAACACAAAAAAATTTAGTTGTACTTGCTACTCATGGAGATGGGGAACCTCCTGAAACCCTCGATGCTCGTTATGTGAAAAATATTATGCAATACTTTGATAATCCTAAGAAAACCCCGTTCAACTTGATAATGGGAGACACGTTGGATCAACGTGAATACTTTAGGGATTATCGCTTGACACAAAAAGGGAAATTGTTATGGGATCAAATTCATATGTTGAAATGGTATGCTTGGAATCTATGCTCTAGATATGATTATACTTGTTGCTCTAGGATGAATGCTCCACACCTTCCCTTTTCATGCAAATTTAATGACAATGAAACCTTAGCTTCTTATACTAATGGTAGATATGATTACTATGATGTGGAATGAATAGAAGAATTTGTTGCTTTTAAGGGTGCTTTTGAAATTGAATCTTTGTTTGAAAAGTTTGAAGATTTTGATGATACAGTTTATGGACCTAAAATTTTTGCTATCCTTAAATATTGCTATGACAATTATAAATTCAATTATGATATTGATGTATTTATTGAGAAAGTCTCCGCTGTCCAAGAAGAGACTAATATTTTGCAGGAGTCTATGGAAGAAGAAATTGATGAAACTGTGAGCTCATTGGATGAAAAAGATGATGAGGAGAGCGAAGAACAAAAGGAGGAAGAGCGGATTGATCACCCGTGCCCACCTTCTAATGAGAGTAACTCTTCAACCCATACATTGTTTAATGTCCCTTCGTTCTTACCGAAGGATGAATGCTATGATAATTGCTATGATCCCATTGATTCATATGAAATATCCCTTTTTGATGAACTTGATACTTGCTATACTTGTGGCCAAGATGCCAATATGAATTATGCTTATATGAATTATGCTTATGGAGATGAACTTGCTATTGTTCCTTATGTTAAACATGAAATTGTTGCTATTGCACCCACACATGATAGTCCTATTATCTTTTTGAATTCTCCCAACTACACTATATCGGAGAAGTTTGCACTTATTAAGGATTACATTGATGGGTTGCCTTTTATCGTTGCACATGATGATTTTGATGAATATAATATGCATGTGCTTGTTGCTCAAACTTGCAATTATTATGCGAGAGGAACTACATCTCCACCTCTTTATGTTTCCAACACGAATTTTTTTGCAAGAAACTGCTTATGCTATGTATTGGCCTTTACTTGATGTGCATGAATTGTTCTTGTATGACATACCGATGCATAGGAAGAGAGTTAGACTTCGTCATTGAATGATATATGTTTCTTTGTGCTCACTACTAAATGCCAAATCATTGTTAATTAAAATTGGCTTTGATATACCTTGGGATCCGGGTGGATTCATTACTTGAGCACTTTATGCCTAGCTTAATGGCTTTAAAGAAAGCGCTGCCAGGGAGACAACCCGGAAGTTTTAGAGAGTCATTTATTTCTGTTGAGTGCTTTTATAAAGTTTAAAAACAAAAAAAAATAGAGGGGAACTTAAAACTTCACAAAAAGAAAAGTGAAAGTGAGAGGGACGAGCATTGTGAAAGTGGGAGCTAGCCTTGAACTTTGTTCATGCCCATGGAAAATTTGTGAATCTTAATTGCAGAAACTTTTCAACAAAAATAATTATCCCCTTGTACAAATCCATTGTATTATAAAAATAATGTGCCAAGATTTGCCTTTAGGATGATTAGATTGCTTGTTGGTATGTGCGGTGCAAAAACAGAAACTTTGGCTGTACTGCGTGATTTTACATTTTTTATTGGAATGTCGAAAGTTTCTGAAACTTTTTGTACAGTCTTGCTATACAATTTTTTTATTTTTTCCTATTTTTTCAGAATTTTTGGAGTACCATAAGTATGGTAGGTGTTCAGATTGCTACAGACTGTCCTGTTTAAGACAGATTCTGTTTTTGATGCATTGTTTTGCTTGTTTTGATGAAATTATCAATTTTTATCGGTGGTATAAGCCATGGAAAAGTTATAATACTGTAGCTACAATGCAAAAAAAAATATGATTTGGTTTTAAACAGTACTTAGAGTAGTGATTTGCATTATTATACTAACGGATCTTACCGAGGTTTCTGTTGAGTTTTGTGTGGATGAAGTGATCAGAGATCGAGGAGGTCCCGATATGAGAAGAAGGAGGAGAGGCAAGAGCTCAAGCTTGGGGATGCCCAAGGCACCCCAAGTAAATATTCAAGGAGACTCAAGTGTCTAAGCTTGGGGATGCCCTGGAAGGCATCCCATCTTTCTTCAACAAGTATCGGTATGTTTTCGTCTTCGTTTCGTTCATGTGATATGTGCAAATCTTGGAGCGTCTTTTGTTTTTAGTTTTCATTTTTCTTGTGGGTTATCAATGGACCGGCTCTTGGGTGCTGTTCTTACTTGAACAAGCCTCCCACTTATGATTAACCCCCTCGCAAGCATCCGCAACTATGAAAGAAGTATTAAGCTAAAATCTAACCATAGCATTAAACATATGGATCCAAATCAGTCCCTTACGGAATAGCGCATAAACTAGGGTTTAAGCTTCTATCACTCTAGCAACCCATCATCTAATAACTACTCCACAATGCATTCCATGAAGCCCAAAGATGGTGAAGTGTCATGTAGTCGACGTTCACATAACACCACTAAGGGAATCACAACATACATATCATCAAAATATTCAACACATATCAAATTCACATGATTACTTGCAACATGACTTCTCCCGTGGCCTCAAGAACAAAGGCAACTACTCAAAAATAATATTCATGCTCAAGATCAGAGGGATATTAAATAGCATAATGGATTTGAACATGTAATATTCCACCACATAAACCATCTAGCATCAACTACAAGATGTAATCAACACTACTAGTCACCCACAGGTACCAATCTGAGGTTCTGGTACAAAGATTGAACACAAGAGATGCACTAGGGGTTTGAGATGAGATGGTGCTGTTGAAGATGTTGATGAAGATTGGCCTCCCAAAGATGAGAGGGTTGTTGGTGATGTCGATGGCTTCGATTTCCCCCTCCAGGAGGGAAGTTCCTCCTGCGGAATCGCTCCGCTGGAGGGAAAAAGTGCTCCTCCCAAGTTCCGCCTCGAGACGGCGGTGCTCCATCCTGAAAGTCCTCTCCTTATTTCTTCTAGGTCAAAAGACCTTATATACCAGAAGATGGGCACCAGAGGTGGGCCAGGCTGCCCACTATCCACCAGGGCGCGCCTGTATGGGCTCGCGTGCCCTGGTGTCTTGTGGACACTTGGCAGTACCCCTCTAGTAGTTCTTTTCTCCAATATTTATTATATATTCCAAAATAGTTCTCCGTAAAATTTTAGCTCATTTGGAGATGTGCAAAATAGGTATCTTTGACATAGCTTTTTCAGGTCCAGAATTCCAGTTGTCGGTATTCTCCCTCTTTGTGTAAACCTTGCATATTATGAGACAAAAGGCATTAGAATTACTTCATAAAGTGTTATAAAGCATAAAAACATTATAAATAATAGTAGGAAAACATGATGCAAAATGGACGTATCAATTATCCATGAGTATTATTTGAGTTTTCTCTGAACTCTTTTATGCATGATTGTTATAGCTTCTTATTTCTCTCCAATCTATTGATTTGGTTTGGCAAACTAGATTGATTTATCTTGCAATGGGAGAGGTGCTTTGTAATGGGTTCGATCTTGTGGTGCTCAATCCCAGTGACAGAAAGGGACATGGCACGTATTTGTATAGTTGCCATTAAGGATAAAAAGATGAGGTTTATTCATGCGTGAGTTTACTTTGTCTACATCATGCCATCTTGCTTAAGGCATTACCTTGTTCTTTATGAACTTAATACTCTAGATGCATCCTGGATAGCGGTTGATGTGTGGAGTAATAGTAGTAGATGTAGGCAGGAGTCGGTCTACTTGTCTCGTACGTGATGCCTATATACATGATCATTGCCTTGGATATCGTCATGATTATTTGATTTTCTATCAATTTCCCAATAGTAATTTGTTTACCCACCATATGCTATTTTCAAGAGAGAAACCTCTAGTGAAAACTATGGCCCCCGGGTCTTCTTCTATCATATATTAAAAATCCTAAAAGTAGCTTGCTGCACTTTTTCTTTATTTATTTTATTTTTTATTTTTGTTCAATATATGTATGAATTACTACACAATTTAATCTTGCATGTAACCACCGAGGGATTGACAACCCCTTGTTCACGTTGGGTTGCAAGGATTTGTTGTTTGTGTGCAGGTGCTGCTAACGAGGTGTTGCGTGGTTCTCCTATTAGATTGATAACCTTGGTTCTTAACTGAGGGAAATACTTATCTCTACTGTACTGCATCATCCTCTCCTCTTCGGGGCAATCCCAACGCAGTTCACAAGTAGCAGGAAGAATTTCTGGCACCGTTGCCGGGGAGACATCATCAACATCAATCAAGTACCTACGCATAAAATTTCATCTCCTTGCATTTACATTATTTGCTATTTGCCTCTCGTTTTCATCTCCCCCACTTCTAGAACATTTTCACAAAAATACAAAAATATTTTCTCTTTGCCTTTTTGCTTGCTTGCTTGTTTTCTTTGCCTTCTTGTGCACACTTAAAAATAGAAAATGAAACCAAAAAATTAACATGACTATGGATCCACTTAAATTTTTCTACTTAGATTATCTTCGATCCATATGTGCTCGTGCTGAAACCCCAACCAGTTTAGTTGAGGAAAAATCATTAAATGAGCATGCTCATTTTGTGCGTCACCGTTTGTCTCAAAAAGGGATACTCTTATGGAATCAAATAAATTGTTTGCTATGATATGCTTGGAATCTATGTAAAATTTATGATTTTACTTGTTGCTCGGAGAACCCTAAAACCTTCCCTACCTATGTGAGTTTAATGATAATGAAATCTTATCTTCTTATGCCAAAGGTGTTTATAGCTACTATGATGTCAAACAAATCAAAGAATTTGTTGCTTTTAAGGGTGCTTATGAAGTTGCTTCTTTGATTGAAAAGTATGATATTACTCTCTACAAATCTGAAAATTTTGCCATACTTAAAAATTGCTATGAAAACTATGCTCTAATGCCTATGTTAGTGAATTCATTAGGAGAATGTCTGCTGCTTTGGAAGAGAATAATGATATGCATGAATCTATATATAATCTTGATTCCATTGATTTGATTGAAATATCCCTCTTGATGAATATGATGCTATTATTATGGCCTTGATGCCAATATTAATGATGCTTATGGAGACGAACTTGCTATAGTTCCTTATGTTAAACGTGAAATTATTGCTATTGCACCCACTCTTGATAGCCCCTCAAATGAAAAGCATGATTGCAATGATGTTATTACAAACTCTACTAATGACAATTGTGCTAATGATATGCAAAGCTACAAGCTTGGGGATGATAATTTTGTTATGTCTACTACTTATTGCAATGATCATGATTGGGGTGATAATGTTTCTTATGATCTTGAAAATTTATTCAAGCTTCGTGATGAGTATGATATTGATAATAATGTTTGCAATAATATTGAAAGTGGGTTTGGAGGAGCGTCAACTTTAGGTAAAAATAATCCCACATATTTGGAGAGTGTTCAATCTTATGAATTTTTTGATAAAAGTGGGTTTGGAGAGGTCATGAATTTAGTTGATGTTAATCCCACTACCTTGGAAGATTGTAAAACTTTTATGCATGTGGATTATACGTCTCCCACGTATCTATATTTTTTTTATTGTTCCATGCTATTATATTATGAAAGAAAATAATATATGATGAATATGTTAGGTAGCATTCCACATCAAAAATTCTGTTTTTATCATTTACCTACTCGAGGACGAGCAGGAATTAAGCTTGGGGATGCTTGATACGTCTCCAACGTATCTATAATTTTTGATTGTTCCATGCTATTATATTATCAATCTTGGATGTTTTATATACATTTACAAGCAACTTTATATCTTATTTTGGGACTAACCTATTAACTTAGTGCCCGGTGCCAGTTGTTGTTTTTTGCTTGTTTTTGGCTTTCTAGAATATCAGTACCAAACGAAGTCCTAATGCCAAGAAACTTTTTGGAGATTTTTTTCTAGCAATAATTGACCCTGGAAGCTTCTGGAGGAAGATGAAGGAGTGGCCCACTAAGCAGCAGGGCGCGCCCTGGTGGGTAGTGGGGCCCACAAGCCTACGTTTGACCTACCTTCACCTTTATAAGTACCCTAAAATCACAAAACCTACCAGGGAGTCCACGAAATATTTTTCCGCCACCACAAGTTCCAGAACCACGAGATCCCATCTAGAGGCCTTTTCCGACACTCTGCCGGAGGGGGAAAGGATCACAGAGGGGTTCTTGATCATCTTTCTGCCCCTTCGATGATGCGTGAGTAGTTTACCGTGGACCTATGGGTCCATAGTTAGTAGCTAGATGGCTTCTTCTCTCTTTTTGATCTTCAATACAATGTTCTCCTCGGTGTTCTTGGAGATCTATTTGATGTGCTTGTTGGGATCCGATGAATTGTGAGTTTATGATCAGATCTATCCATGAATATTATTTGAGTTTTCTCTGAACTCTTTTATGCATGATTATTGTAGCCTCGTATTTCTTCTCCGATTTATTGGTTTGGTTTGGCCAACTAGATTGATTTATCTTGCCATGGGAAGGGGTGCTTTGTGATGGGTTCGATCTTGCGGTGCTCAATCTCAGTGATAGAAAGAGACATGACACACATGTATCGTTGCTATTAAGGTTAACAAGATGGGATTTATTTCATCCGTGAGTTTATCTTGTCTACATCATGTCATCTTGCTTAAGGCGTTACTCCGTTCTTTCATGAACTTAATACACTAGATGCATGCTGGATAGCGGTCGATGTGTGGAGTAATAGTAGTAGATGCAGAATCATTTCGGTCTACTTGTCTCGGACATGATGCCTATATACATGATCATTGCCTTGGATATCGTCATAATTATTTGCTTTTCTGTCAATTGCCCAACAGTAATTTGTCTACCCACTGTATGCTATTTTCTCGAGAGAAGCCTCTAGGGAAAACTATGGCCCCCGAGTCTATTTTCTATCATATATCAAAACCAAAAATACATTGCTGCAATTTTATTTTGTATTTTTGTCAGATCTATCTATCAAAAACTCTATCTTTTAATCTTGCTCATAACTGTTGAGGGATTGACAACCCCTCTACATGTTGGGTTGCAAGTATTTGTTGTTTGTGTGCAGGTGTTGTTTACATAGTGTTGCTTGGTTCTCCTACTGGATTGATAACCTTGGTTTCATAACTAAGGGGAATACTTATGTCTACTATACTGCATCATCCTGTCGGTACAATAAACTTCACATGTGTTGCCCGGACTGTACATAGGCACGGCAGCAAGGAAGCCAATTTCATCAAGTATCCAAGACAAGGACCAAACCAGAGAGAGAGCCCTTTGAGAAATCAAAGGGCGGATCAAGAAGACCAAGAAACGCCAAGACAACAAGATATCACAAAGGAAAAGCCTCCCTTGCCGGGCAGGCGAGCCCGGTCAGGTCGAGGCCGCCTCGAAGACAAGTCCCAAGACTCCCTCGATAGGCTCACCGGGGCCGCTGGCGGCCTGCATCCCTGCCAAGACTCCACCACTCCACCGCATTGCAACGCAAGTCATCCATCGGTGCGGTGTCGAGCCCCCAGATAACTAAGTGGCTCTCATTTGGCACGTGGTAGCCATTTAGGAGGAAGATCACCTCTATATGACACCCGTCCAGAGGCGTGTCAAGCAGACAGGTGGAAGATGACTAAAGCGGCGCGGCAGGCCTGTCGGGCCGCATCCACAGCGCGACACATGGCAGTGCATTTAATGCACTTTCTCCTAACTTCCAGAGTTAGGTATGATAGCTCTGTTAGCTATCTAATCGCTGGATAATGACCGTTTTGCCATTGTGGTAACCCCTTAGCCTATAAAAGGAGGACCGTGGCAACCTTAGAAAGGATTCGGACCCTCGTGTACTCATACGCGCGTAGCTGCTCTCCCCGAGGCGACCCTGCCGGGCTTGAGCGCCACGCGTTCTTCACGGTCCCTCCATCAATCCACCAAAGCAGGAGTAGGGTTTTACGCTTCTCAGCGGCCCGAACCTGGGTAAAAACCACCAGCATCACCACTGCCGTGCTATCCCATGGCCTCCACTCTTTGTGCAATGCGATCTCCCCCCTGCCGAACCACAAAGGGCCCGATGGTCCCATAGGTGGACGTGTTCTACCACGACACATCCTCTCCTCTTCGGGGAAATCCTAACGCAGCTCACAAGTAGCAGTGGATCATGGAGAGAAAATTTTATATGATAGCTATATAGTTGAATTTCATTATGATCCTACATGAAATTATTATGAGATAGGAAAATATGGTTGTAGAAATTTTCATGTTACTAATTTACCTCTCGTTATGTTGAGATTGCTATTGTTTCTTTATTCTTCCTTACATATGCTAGATATTTCTTGTCTTGATAATTTGTTTGCCTACAAAATGCCTATGCATAGGAAGTATGTTATACATAAATGTGTTTGTCACAAGTTTTATGATGCTCTCTTTGTGCTTCAATTCTTGTCTTTCATGTGAGCATCGTTAAAATTCCAAGCCTATCTTAACAGCTATAAAGAAAGAGCTTGTTGGGATACAACCCAATAATTTTTCTGTTTTCTTGTGTGCACACAATTATGCTACTGTTATGGTTGTTTTTTGTGTTTAAATTAGTGTTTGTGCCAAGTAAAGCCTTTGGGATGATTTGGATGATAGTTGCTTTGATTCTGTGCAAAAGCATAAACTTTTGGTTCCAGTAGCAGAATTGTTAAAATTTGGTGGAGCGTGTTAAAATTCTGAATTTTTTTACACATGGTTGATATACAAATTTCCCGTGTTGTCCTAATGTTTCAGAATGTTTGGCGTTACAGAAGTATAGAAAATGTTTAGATTGCTATAGATTGTTCTGTTTTTGACAGATTCTGTTTTTGATGCATTGTTTTGCTGTTTTTGATGGAACTATGGATTGTATCGGGGGATATAAGCCATGGAGAAGTTGGAATACAGTAGGTATAATGCAAAAATAAAATATGAATGGGTTTGCAATAGTACTTAAAGTACTAATTTCCTTTATTATACTAAAGGATCTCACGAAGGTTTTGTTAAGTTTTGTGCGATTGAAGTTTTCAAGTTTTGGGTGCGATCATGATGGATGATGGAATAAGGAGTGGCAAGAGACTAAGCTTGGGGATGCCCGAGGCACCCCAAGTAATATTCAAGGACTCCCAAGTAGCTAAGCTTGGGGATGCCCCGGAAGGCACCCCCTCTTTCTTCTACCGACCATCGGTAATTTTAATTGGAGCTATATTTTTATTAGTCACATAATATGAGTTTTGCTTGGAGCGTCGTGTATTATATGAGTCTTTGCTTTGTTTGATTTTTAGTTTGTCACAATCATCTCTACTGAACACACCTTTTTGAGAGAGACACACGTTATTCATGATTTGTTAGAATACTCTATGTGCTTCACTTATATCTTTTGAGCTAGGCAGTTGCTCTAGTACTTCACCTGTATCTTTTTGAGCATGACAATGATCATAATTTAAAGAAATAGATGAACTCTCATACTTCACTTATATATTTTTGAGAGTTGATAATAGTAATGGTAATTTTCACAAGATATGAATTTGGTCCCAATGTGATGAATATTTGAATATTCAAGAGGGATATAATAAAACCTTTCATATAGATCATTGGATATGATAAGATTGATTCCTTGCAATAATTTTGCGATATGGAGATGATAATATGTGGGTCATGCTAGTTAGTAATTGTGGTTTAGTAAGAACATTGGTGTTAAGGTTTGTGATTTCCTATGCATGCACGTAAAGTCAATAGTTATGCAACGAAGTTACATCCTACTTATGGTGCATTTTTCAGTGTTAGTTATTCTTAATGCATGTTTATAACCGTTTTCGTTTTTCGGTTGGTTGCTTCTCAATCTATTTGCTAGCCTTCATTTGTACTAAGCGAAAATACTGCTTGTGCATCCAACTTCTTAAACCTAAAGTTGTGCCAAATGAGTCCACCGTATCTACCTATAAGCGGTATTTACATGCCGTCCTAAGTAAATTTGCATGTGCCAAATCTAATCATTCAAAATAATTTTCCGTTTTGTGTGCCCATACCGCTCATGATGCAGCAGGGGGTGGCAAATATCTTCCATGTTAGGTGGGTTATTCTCACGATCAGTGTTTATTCACTTGTCATTGAACGAGAAAATGGCAAGGTAATAGGGATGCCCAGTCCCGAAATGAATCAAAATGAAAAAATATAATAAATTCCTTGGAAAGTTGTTGGTATGGAGGGCACCCATGGATACGGCTAGCCATGGTTTGTGAAAAGATGGTGGAAAGGAAATGAACTTTATTTTTTGTTTGGCAATCGCCTATAATGTGTCTAGCATGGAAGATGTTGGGAACTTTCGGTCGTATCGTTGACAGGAAAAGCATGCCTCTCAAAATAATTTTTATCTCTTTATTTTAAACTTTGAGCTCTGGCACCTCTGCAAATATCCGCTTCCCTCTGCGAAGGGCCTATCTATTTTACTTTTATGCAATTTTTATTTTTATTTTGAGTCTCCCTCTTCTCTTATAAAGTACCAATTGGAGAGCACTATTGTCATACTTGTGCATTGGGTGTAGCTAATATTGAGTGTGTTTCATGAATGGATCAATGACTGAGCATAATGGCCTAGGGATAACTTTCTTTAGCGTTGCTATTTTGAAAGACATGGTTGCTTGTTGGTATACTTGAGTATTTATATTTTCATGTCAAACTATAGACTATTGCTTTGAATCACTCAAGCCTAAATATCCATGCCACAAAGAAGAAAATTATTTGATGAATGTGATAGGTAGCATTCCACATAAAAAATTATGTTTTTATCATTTACCTACTCGAGGACGAGCAGGAATTAAGCTTGGGGATGCTTGATATGTCTCCAACGTATATATAATTTTGACTATTCCATGCTATTATAGTATCAATCTTGGATGTTTTATATGCATTTACAAGCAATTATTTATCATTTTTTGGGACTAACCTATTAACTTAGTGCCCAGTGTAGGTTGCTGTTTTTGCCTGTTTTTGGTTTTTCAGAATATCAGTACCAAACGAAGTCCAAATGCCACGAAACTTTTTGGAGATTTGTTTCTAGACATAAGAGACCCTGGAAGCTTCGGGAGAGTGCCAGAAGATGGAGCGGTGGCCCATGAGGCACCATGGCGCGCCCAGGGGGGTGGCCGTGCCCTAGTGGCTCATGGGGCCCACGTGGCTCCGTTTGACCTAACTCCGCATCTATAAATTATCTAAAATTGGGAAACCAACAGAGAGCTAGCCAAAATACTTTTTCCGCTGCCGCAAGTTCCTGTTCATGCCAGATCCCATCTGTAGGCCTTTTCCGGCACTCTCTCGGAGGGGGATTCGATCATGGAGGGGCTCTACATCAACCTTGCTGCCCTTCCGATGATGTGTGAGTAGTTTACCACAGACCTATGGGTCCATAGTTAGTAGCTAGATGGCTCTCTCTCTCTCTTTCTCTCTTTGATCTTCAATACAATGTTCTCCTATATGTTCTTGGAGTTCTATCCGATGAATTGTGAGTTTATGATCAGATTATCCATGAATATTATTTGGGTTTTCTTTGAACTCTTTTATGCATGATTGTTATAGCTTCGTATTTCTCTCCGATCAATTGATTTGGTTTGGCCAACTAGATTGATTTATCTTGCAATGGGAGAGGTGCTTTGTAAAAGGTTCGATCTTGCGGTGCTCAATTCCAGTGACAGAAAGGGACATGAGACGTATTTGTATCATTGCCGTTAAGGATATAAAGATGTGGTTTATTCATGCGTGAGTTTACTTTGTCTACATCATGTCATCTTGCTTAAGGCGTTACTCCATTCTTTATGAACTTAATACTCTAGATGCATGTTGGATAGTGGTCGATGTGTGGAGTAATAGTAGTAGATGCAGGCAGGAGTCAGTCTACTTGTCTCGGACGTGATGCCTATATACATGATCATTACCTTGGGTATCGTCATGATTATTTGCTTTTCTATCAATTGCCCAACAGTAATGTGTTTACCCACTGTATGCTATTTTCAAGAGAGAAGCCTCTAGTGAAAACTATGGCCCCCTGGTCTACTTCTATCATATAATAAAAATCCTAAAAACACCTTGCTGCAATTTTAATTTATTTATTTTATTTTGTATTTTTGTTCAATCTATCTATCAATTACTACACAATTTAATCTTGCATGTAACCACCGAGGGATTGACAACCCCTTGTTCACGTTGGGTTGCAAGGATTTGTTGTTTGTGTGCAGGTGCTGCCAATGAGGTGTTGCGTGGTTCACCTACTGGATTGATAACCTTGGTTCTTAACTGAGGGAAATACTTATCTCTACTGTATTGCATCATCCTCTCCTCTTCGGGGAAATCCCAACGTAGTTAACAAGTAGCACCTGCCTCTGCCTCTCCTCTGTACCAAGGAAGGAGAAAGGCCGAGGTGGGCTGGGCTTAGGTGCATTGTGGCACTTAGGCCCAGTGGCACAGTAGTTTGCTCCTTTTCTCTTTATTCTTTTTTGTGTCTTATTTTCTCTGTTGTTTTGCATTTTCTTTTAAAACCAAATTATTTTAGTTGTAGATGAAACTTGTTACATAAATATTTGGCAATATTGTGAAGCTGCACAAAAAGTTCCAAAGCATTTGGAATTGTTTAAACATTTTTAGAAATTGAAAAGGTCAAGTATTTTGCTACTGATCCACTTAATTAATTCCCAGAGGCATTTTGGGAATTTTATTGATGTTGTTTTCCATAACATAATTACTTAGGAATTATTTGTAATATTATGAACTATTTTGTTTACAGTTTGAAGAAATAGTATTTTGACTTGTATTTTAAATTTGAATTTAACTTTGATTTTTCTCAAGTGGCAATTTGGCCTAGTCAAACTTGATGACATGGCACCATTAGTGTGAGGTCACTGTACCATGACACTGGGGGTTTTACAGTACTTCACTGAAAAACTATTTTAATGAAGTTCTTATTTTGTGTCAAGAATATTTTCCAATCAACAATATGTCATGCACATATAGTTTTTTAGAAATATTATTATGGTCCCACTTACTTTCTTGTAAATACAAGCATCTTCACTTCTATCGATGAAATCATATTCTTTGACTATTTCATCAAAACAAATATTCCAACCCCATTATGCTTGCTTCAGTCCATTATAGGACTCTAGAAATTTGTACACTTACTAGCATCCTCTAGATGAGAAAATTACCCCACGCCGTATCATATATACAACCTTGGTTCTATTTCCATCTCATGATTGAAAATGAAATATGTAGTAATTTTTAGTTTAACCCGAACTGACTTTAAGTATTTGTTGGGAAATGTAGTAGAAAACAAAAAAATTCGCGCCAACGCACACCCAAGATCAATATGAAGATGCATAACGGGTTGGGATCATGATAGTTACCGTCACTGAGTTGGAGCGGAAGAAGAGCGTGTCAGTGTAGATCGTACTTGGAGTCCTTTGAACCGTCGATGAATGATCCCGCAACCCGCGCATGAATAGTCCCTCGAACCGAAGACCGAAAGCACTGCCTCTCTACTTGGTTGCAAGCATGCAGCCTTTATGATCCGGCAGCGCTTTGCCATCCAGAGCTAATCATCATCGGAGAATTAGAGAGAGGAGATTAGAACCACACTAGGCTTCTAATTATGAGGAAAAGAGGATTAGCATAGCGCTAATTAGTCAACTAGGACCAACTAGAACTAGAACTAGAAGAACTAGAGGAGGCTCCAAAACTTGTACTCCCTCCGTTCGGAATTACTTTTCTCGGAAATGGATGTATCTAGAACTAAAATACGTCTAGATACATCCATTTCTGCGACAAGTAATTCCGAACGGAGGGAGTATGTCAAAAGAGCACAAATCCTCAAGTATATATAGGTTAGAGTGGACAGGGAGGGCTTCCACCAAGGAGGGAAAGTCTCCTTGGGGCATCAGCCAAGGGGGAGGAGGAGTTGGACTCCTCCCTGATACATCTCCATTGTATATAGAATTATTGATTGTTTCATGCCAATATTCTACAACTTTTACATACTTTTGGCAACAATTTATATGATTTTCTTGGACTAACATATTGATCCAGTGCCCAGTGCCATTTCCTATTTGTTGCATGTTTTTTGTTTCGCAGAATATCCATATCAAACAAAGTCCAAACGCGATAAAAATTTACGGAGAATTATTTTGGAATATATGTGATTTTTGGGAAGCAGAATCAACGCGAGACGATACCCGAGGGGCCCACAAACTCAAGGGGTGCGCCCCCTACCCAAGGAGCGCCTGGCAAGCTTGCGGCCACCCTGTAGGTCGGTTGGAGGTGTCCTTTGGCCGCAAGGAAGCTTATATCCAGATAAAATCGTGTTAAAATTTCAGCCCAATCGGAGTTACGGATCTCTGGATATTTAAGAAACGGTGAAAGGCCAGAAAAAGGGGACGCGAAACAGAAAAGAAACAAAGAGATAGATCCAATCTCGGAGGGGCTCCCGCCTCTCCGTCGCCATGGAGGCCATGGACCAGATGGGAAACCCTCCTCCCATCTAGGGGGAGGTCAAGGAAGAAGAATAAGGAGGGGGGCTCTCTCCCCCTCTCTCCCGGTGGCGCCGTAGTGCCGCCAGGGCAAGGATCGTGATGGCGATCTACACCAACAATGTCGCTACCGTCAACACTAACTTCCCCCCCTCTATGCAGCGGTGTAACACCTCTTCTCCCTGCTATAATCTCTACTTAAACATGGTGCTCAATGCTATATATTATTATCCAATGATATGTGGCTATCCTATGATGTTTGAGTAGATCTGTTTTATCCTATGGGTTGATTGATGATTGTGATTGGTTTGAGTTGTATGTTTTATTATTGGTGTTGTCCTATGGTGCTCTACATGTCGCACAAGCATGAGGGATCCCCACTATAGGGTGTTGCAATATGTTCATGATTCACTTATAGTAGGTTGCGTGAGTGACTGAAACACAAACCCGAGTAAGTGGGTTGTTGCGTATGGGAGTAAAGAGGACTTGATACTTAATGTTATGGTTGGGTTTTACCTTAATGATCTTTGGTAGTTGCGGATGCTTGCTAGAGTTCCAATCATAAGTGCATATGATCCAAGTAGAGAAAGTATGTTAGCTCATGCCTCTCCCTCATATAAAATTGCAATAATGATTACCGGTCTAGTTATCAATTGCCTAGGGACAAATAACTTTCTTGTGACAAAAAGCTCTCTACTAAAACTAACTTAATTGTTTCTTTATCTAAACAACCCCTATCTTTTATTTACGTGTTCTTTATTATCTTGCAAACCTATCCCTTTACACCTACAAAGTACTTCTAGTTTCATACTTGTTGTAGGTAAAGCAAACGTAAAGTGTGCGTAAAGTTGTATCGGTGGTCGCTAGAACATGAGGGAATATTTTTTCCACCTTTACCTCCGCGTTGGGTTTGACACTCTTACTTATCGAGAAAGGTTACAATTGATCCCCTATACTTGTGGGTTATCAATACCTTTTTCTGGCGCCGTTGCCGGGGAGCAATAGTGTGGCGTGAATATTCTCGTATGTGCTTGTTTGCTTTATCACTAAGTAGATTTTATTTTCTATTCTAAGTTGTTTTATATCTTTAGTTATGGATATGGAACATGAAATACCAAAAAAATTAGGTGTACTTGCTACTCATGGAGATAGGGGACCTCCTAAAACCCTCGATGCTCATTATGTGAAAAATATTAAACACTATTTTGATAATCCTGAGAAAACCCCATTCAACTTGATAATGGGAGACACGTTGGATCAACATGAATACTTTAGGTATTATTGCTTGACTCAAAAAGGGAAACTCTAATGGGATCAAATTGAAGTGTTGCATTGGTATGCTTGGGATCTATGCTTGAGATATGATTATACTTGTTGCTCTAGGATGAAGGCTCCAGACCTTCACTTTTCATGTGAATTTAATGATAATGAAACCTTGGCTTCTTATGCTAATGGTAGATATGATTACTATGATGTGGAACGAATAGAAGAATTTGTTACTTTTAAGGGTGCTTATGAAATTGAATCTTTGTTTGAAAAGTATGAGGATTGTGATGATGTTGTTTACATATCTAATTTTTTTGCTATACTGAAATATTGCTATGAGAATTATAAATATAATGCCGATATTAATGAGTTTATTGAGAAAGTCTCTGCTATCCAAGAAGAGACTAATATTTTGCAGGAAACTATGGAATAGGAAATTGAGGACACCGGGAGCTCATTAGATGAAAAGAGATGATGAGGAGAGCGAAGAACAAAACAAGGAAGAGCGGATTAGCTACCCATGCCCACCTTCTAATGAGAGTAACTCTTAAACTCATATATTGTTTAATTTCCCTTCGTGCTTATCGAAGGTTGAATGCTATGATCCCTTGGATTCGTTTGAAATATCCATTTTTGATGGAATTGATGCTTGCTATGCTTGTGGCCAAGATGCCAATATGAATTATGCTTATGGAGATGAACTTGCTATAGGTCCTTATGTTAAACATGAAATTGTTGTTATTGCACCCACACACGATAATCCTATTATCTTTTTGAATTCCCCCAACTACACTATATCAGAGAAGTTTGTGCTTATTAAGGATTATATTGATGGGTTGCGTTTTACTATTATACATAATGATTTTAATAAATATAATATGCATGTGCTTGTTGCTCCTACTTGCAATTATTATGAGAGAGGAACCACATCTACACCTCTCTATGTTTACAATACGATGAAATTGCAAGAAACTGTTTATGCTATTTATCGGCCTTTACTATGTGTGAATGAATTGTTCTTTTATGACATGCCTATGCATAGGAAGAGAGTTAGACTTCGTTGTTGCATGATATATGTTGCTTTGTTGTAACATCCCAATTTTCAATTGGGATGTTATTATTTAGATCATTCATATGCATTCATAATTTGTGCATTTTTGAATTTTGTTGTATTGGAATTTGATCCAAGGGGCCTTAAGCAACTCAAGGACCAATTGAGAGAGTTGGAGGTTTTTCCCAAAAAATCCATTTTTGAATTTTCAAAATTTGCAAATTGGATCAAGTTGTTTTATTCAAAATTGTTTTTCCAATTATTTCAAATAAATAAAATAAAGAGAGAAGATAAAAGGACTTCTTCAAAAACAGCAAAGAAATATTGGAAATATAATTTTGAATCAAAATATATTTATTTGATATTACTTGCAAAAATATTTATTTTATGCAAATTTTATTAGTACTAAAATGTTTGTTTTTAATTTAGGAATTTAGGCCCAGAAAAATGTTCATAAGGTCAATAATAAGGCCCTAAGTATATGTGAATTTTTCTGCTATTTTAAGATATATATTTATTATAGTTTTCGTATCCTTCTTATTTCTGGAAAAGGTTTTAAAAAAAATTCGGACCGACCGAACTAGGCCGCGCCCAGCCCAGCCGGCCCAGCGCGCCGCTCCGCTCGTCCCCGAGCTCGGGACGGAGTCCCGAGCGAACATGCCTGGCCGGCCGCCGCCGTGCCCGAGCCGGACTCCGCCTCGCCTTTGCCCCTCCTCCACGCCTCCCACCTTTAAATACCGAGGCCCCGGCCCTGTCTCTCTCTCCCCAATAGCAGCAGTAGTAGCCGCCGCAGCAACACAGCCGCCGCCGCCACCGCACTTCGCCGCCGCCGCTGCGCCTCGCCTCGCGTAGCCGCCGCCGCCCCGCTTAGCCGCCGACGCCGTCGCCTCTCGCCCGAGCCGCCGCCGCACTTCGTCGCCTCGCCTCGCCGCTCACCCCGCCGCCACCGGAGATCCGCTGCCGACGTCGAACCGCCGAAAACCGCCGGTAAAAACCGCCGCCGAACCACCCGGTGTTTCTTTCGGTTTTTTTTGGTTTTTCTTTAAAACCCAATTTATTATTTATTTTAGTGTTTAGCGAACGTTCGTTCGTTTAGGTTCTGTAGCGAACAGATTCGTTAGATTTGGTTCTGTAGCGAACGTTCATTCGGTAGATTTTTCTTTTTATTTTAGTTTTCTGCGAGGGACCTATTCACTAGGTTTATTTTACAGATTAGCCCCTAGTTTTCAAACGATCACAACTTTTTGCTCATTTATCCAAATCCAACGAGACCAACGCCCAATTCTTCATCATGGTCTTTTCTGTCCAGATAACCAACCTAATAATATTTTTTTGAAAATTTTAAAATTTGAATTTGTTCAGATCTGTTTTAAACTTCATTTGGCTATAATTTGAGTTTCGTAACTCCGATTGGAGTGATTCTTTTTGCAAATCGAAGCTCATCACATGTACCTTCTGTTAATATCAAAACCACACAATTTTACTACTATTAAAATTACGTGATATAGAAAAGTTTTATTTGGTTATTTTTGGAGTTTCATAAGTCTTTTCTTCGGTTATCTTTTGATTCTTTGCTTGTGTGCTTATGTATGTTATGGTTTGCTTCGTTAGATTATCCGTTGTGCGAAGCTTGCTACTATGAATCTCTAGGGTTTACCGATCATCAGCAAGGCAAGTTACACTTTGATCATATTCTCTCATACCCAGTTTTTACAATGCATTAGTTTCATCCTCAAAAATTGCATGAGTAGGATTAGGAAGATGTGGTTATGCTATGTAGTCGATGAGGTAGGAACCTATTACCTTTGATCACCCCGGGAATATACGCTATGCTCATAATTGCTTAGCCATGCTCGTAGACGGGGATTGGTATGTGAGATTCATGAAAGTTGCGAGAGTAATAACAACTAAGGGAAACTTAAGGTGGCAACTTTAACACACAACTGGGTGGATTGTTTGGGGCACCTGGAGAAACCAGTGCTTGCCCAAGGGAATCCCAGAGTACCTGTGTGATTACCCTAGGTCCGCCACCCAGGCTCAAAGGGATCATATAATTGTTCATGCCTAGAAACTTCCGTGTGCAGCCACAAGCCATTATGGGCTCTGGCATAGTTGAGCAAGTTGTGTGACCTCTTTCAGTGGTAGACTAGCAGATGTAGGGGAAAGTAGGTGTACCGGTCTACCCAGAGTAAAGAGTTAATGCTACAGAAAGGCTATGTCTCGATCTTCCGATCATGGATGCGGTCGAGTCTTGTGGTGAAAAGTGCGCAAACCTCTGCAGAGTGTACAAACTAATCATGATTAGCTGTGTCCCTGGTTATGGACATCTTGAGTATCTGGTATTTGAATTATTGGTTGATCTCATCACTCTATTAATTAATGAATTGGGTTATTATTATTACTGGGTAATTTTGGGATTGAGTTGGAGGAACCTTCTCAATAATGGCATAAACTTGGTAGTAAATAAAATTTATTCCTTTGTTGTAGGGAAAAAATTAGCTTTATGCAAAAAAAAAATTAAACTTAGAGCTTCCACCAGCCAAATATGCATGTAGTGGTAGATATTGTTCATCATTGCTCTATAGTGCGATTTTGCCAGCATATTCCATGTGCTGACCTACACGGCTGCAACGTCTCATGTTGCAGAGTTTTCAGACGAGGATTAAGGTGCGATAGGTCGTTGTCATGCACTCAGTTTTGCCGTGGAGTTGGATGGACTCATTTATCTTCGAAGCTTCCGCAGTTATTTTATTTAGTTGGCCTTCAGCCATATTTATGTAATAAATACTCTTTATGAGGATCTCGATGTAATAAGTGTGTGATTGAACTCTGTTATAAATCCTCGAGTACTGTGTGTGTCAGCATACCGATCCAGGGATGACACTTAAGCACAGAGACTTCGATCCATTGGGATCGGGTCGCTACATTTGTGCTCAATACTAAAATACAAATCATTGTTAATTAAAATTGGCTTTGATATACCTTGGGATTCAGGTGGATCAATTACTTGAGCACTTTATGCCTAGCTTAATGGCTTTAAAGAAAGCGCTGCCAGGGAGACAACCCGGAAGTTTGAGAGAGTCATTTCATTCTATTGTGTTCTTTAAAAAAAGTTTAAATACAAAAAAATATAGTGGGGAACCTATTTTTTTTTCAAAAAGAGAAGCGATTGGAAGGTTATGCATTGGAGAAGTGAGGGTCGACCTTGAACACTTGTGTGCATGCTCATGGAAACAATGTAGAATTTTTCATGGAATTTTCTCAAAAAAATAATTATCCCCTTGTACAAATCCATTGTATTATAAAAATAATGTGCTAAGATTTACCTTTAGGATGATTAGATTGCTTGTTTGGTATGTGCGGCGCAAAAACATAAACTTTTGCTGTAGTGCGTGAATTTACATTTTTTACTGGAACATGCAAATATTCTGAAATATTTACAAATTACTGCTATGCAAATTGTTTTTGCCCTAATGTTTCAGAATTATTTGAGTTACATAAGTATATCTACCATCTACATCTTTACAGATTGTCTTGTTTTCACAGATTGCTGTTATAGTTTCATTATTTGCGTATGTTTGAAATCTTGTTGAGCACCCATTGACTTGGGGCCATTGAATTGTGATAGCATACAGTGGGTAATGATGGATTATAATTATACAATAATGTTACAGCAGTACATGATGGGATTTGATGTTATATGTACTAACCCCGCTAATAAAAAAGTTCAGTTAAGTTTTGTGTGGATGAATGATAACCCACAAGTATAGGGGATCGTTTGTAGCCTTTTTTGATAAATAAGAGTGTCGAACCCAATGAGGAGCTAAAGGAAGAAAAAATATTCCCTCTAGTTCTATCGACCACCGATACAACTCTACGCACACTTGACGTCCGCTTTACCTAGAACAAGAATAAAACTAGAAGTACTTTGCGAGATAATAAAAGTTAGTTGTTTTGTAGAGAGCTTTTTGTCACACAAGAAAGTTATTTGTCCCTAGGCAATCGATAACTAGACCGGTAATCATTATTGCAATTTTATATGAGGTAGAGGCATGAGCTAAGATACTTTTCGTACTTGGATCATATGCGCTTATGATTGGAACTCTAGCAAGCATCCACAACTACCAAAGATCATTAAGGTAAAACCCAACCATAGCAATAAGTATCGAGTCCTCTTTATCCCATACGCAACAACCCCCTTACTCGGGCGTAAGCTTCTGTCACTCTAGCCACCCACCATAAGGGAATCATGTACATATTGCAACACCCTACAGTGTGGATCCCTCATGTTTGCGCGACACGGAGGGCACCATAGGACAACACCAAAATAAAATATACAACTCAAACCAATCACGATCATCAATCAACCCATAGGACAAAACATATCTACTCAAACATATCATTGGGAAATAATATATAGTGTTGAGCACCATGTTTAAGTAGAGAATCACTACAGGAATCAGGTACTTTGCCGTCTTCCATGGCAGACGGCAAAGGACAGGTTCATGGACGGCAAATGTCTTTGCCGTCTGCTGGCAGACGGCCCCACTTCTAGCATACAGGCCAAGCAGACGGCCATGCGTGTGGACGACATAGAACTGGGGTTAGCCCCGTTAGGTGCCTAATGGCAGGCTTTGCCGTCTGCCTCCTGACGGCAAAGAGACAAGATCCGTTGCCGTCTGCCAGGTGACGTCAGTTGACCTTAGGTGGGGCTAGCAGACTTTGCCGTCCACCACCAACGGCAAAGTCACACCAGCCTTTGCCGTCTGCCACCGACGGCAAAGTGACCAAATGGGTCAGACCCAGTGCTCCTAGGTTGCATAGGTTGCTGCCACGTGTCACCTTTGCTGTTAGTGGCAGACGGTAAAGAGCCCTTTGCCATCGGTGACAGACGGCAAAGTGCCTATATGCCCCTTTTTATTCTGTTTTTTGTTATATCCAAGCATTTTCACAGCAAATATATGATATATATATATATATTTCACAGGGCAAACAATATGTGCATGTCTCATAGCAAGTATATGATATCCAACACATAAGTTTCATCCATACATACATAGTTTCATCCATATTGCAATAGTTTGATCCATAGGTAGCAAGTTCCACATTGTTCATCAATACAAAATCAAAACAGAAAGTAAACACAAGCACTCCATCAATGCAAGCTTCCATGAAGTGAATCAAATCTGCAAAATGGGAAATAAGGAAGTTAGAAGAAGAAAACTAGAAGAAGAAGAAGTATATGTCATTTATGAGGTTACCAAGGTTATGATGCCATTTTTGACCTAAGTAAGCTAATTATGCCATTTTTGACATAAGTAAGCTAAGTATAGGTCATTACTGAGCTAACCTAGGTAACTAAGCATATTAGAGCTAACTTAGCATATTAGAGCTAACTTAGGTCATTTTGGAGGAAACAAAGCTAAGTATAGGTCATTTTAGAGCTAACTTAGGTAAACTAGGTCATTTTGGAGCTAAGTAAGCTTATTATGTCATTTTGGAGGAAAATAAGCTAAGTATATGATATTTATGAGCTAAACAAGGTTATTATGCAATTTTTGACCTAAGTAAGCTAATTATGTCATAATGAACTAAATAAAGCTAAGTATAGGTCATTATGCATTTGTTAAGCAAAACACTAGAGAAAACTTACCGTCATCACGGAGGTGAAGCACCGGGGTTGCTCGTGCCGGTACCACCTAGAGAAGGATCGTGCGATGCTTGTCTGGAGTTACGCTGCACCAAAGATCATTTGCAATGTCTCATTAGAATGATGACACTCAAATGCTAAGACTAGAAACTAATGACCATTAAAATGAAACTCACCGTGGTCCCCGGAGCAATGACTGGCATCGACGGAGGGGTCTGACCGGTCTTCTCGCACACAGACTGCACATTTGGTTTTGACGAGTCAGTCATATTAGTTAGTAATGAAACAAACATTACATGCATTATTGGGCTAATATGCAGAAGAAACTTACCACGAGGAGCTCATACATGGCCCGGTGAGCCGGGTCATTCCGTGCCCTCTCCTCCTCCAACAACGTAGCCGTCCTATCCTCCAACTCCCTTATAAGTCTCCAACATATCTATAATTTTTGCTTGTTCCATGCTGTTATATTATCATTCTTGGATGTTTTACAATCATTTTTATAGCAACTTTATATCATTTTTTGGTACTAACCTATTGGCATAGTGCCCAGTGCTAGTTGCTGTTTTTTGCTTGTTTTTTACTTCGCAGAATATCAGTACCAAATGGAGTCCAAATGCAGCAAAACTTTTTGGAGAATTTTTATGGACCACAAGGAACAACATGGGCCAAAGAAGTACCTGAGGGGTGCCCCGAGGGGGGCACAACCCACTTGGGCGCGCCTGGGGGGCGAGGCGCGCCCTGGTTGGTTGTGCCCACCTCGATGGCCTCCCACACCGCCTCTTCGCCCTATAAATACCCAAATATTCCAAAAACCCTAGAGGAGGCGACGAGACACAATTCCAACCGCCGCAATTTCCAGAACCACGAGAGCCAATCTAGACACCATCACGGAGGGGTTCATCATCCTCATTGGTGCCTCTCCGGTGATGCGTGAGTAGTTCATTGTAGAGCTACGGGTCCGTAGGCAGTATCTAGATGGCTTCTTCTCTCGCCTTTTGATTCTTAATACAATGGTCTCTTGGAGATCTATTTGATGTAACTCTTTTTGCGGTGTGTTTGTTGGGATCCGATGAACTTTGAGTTCTTTTATCTCTTTTATGCATGATTACTTATAGCCTTGTATATCTTCTTCGAATCTTTGGTTTAGTTAGGCCAACTAGATCGATTTTTCTTGCCATGGGAAGAGGTGCTTTGTGATGGGTTCGATCGTGCGGTGTTCTTTCCCAGTGATAGAAGGGGCAGCAAGACACGCATGTATCGTTGCTATTAAGGATAACAAGATGGGGGCTATTCCTACATGAATAGATCTCGTCTATATCAAGTCATCGTTCTTATTGCATTACTCCATTTTTCCATGAACTTAATACACTAGATGCATGCTGGATAGCGGTCGAGGTCTGGAGTAATAGTAGTAGATGCAGGCAGGAGTCGGTCTACTAATCTTGGATGTGATGCCTATATAATGATCATTTGCCTGGATATCATCATAATTATTTGATGTTCTATCAATTGCCCAACAGTAATTTGTTTACCCACCGTATGCTATTTTCTCAAAAGAAGCCACTAGTGAAACCTACGGCCCACGGGTCTATTCTTTATCATATTTGCTTTGAGATCTATTTTTATTTGCTTTTGTTTTCAGATCTATTATTCCAAAACCCAAAAATACCTTGCTGCACTTCTTATTATTATTTATTTTAGTTCGCGTTTTATCGAGATCTATTTATCCAATCTACACAATTTTTATCCCGTCAACTTCACAGCTTTTGGCACCGTTACCCGTAGAGGGATTGACAACCCCTCCTAATCGTCGGGTTGCAAGTATTTGTACTTTGTGTGCAGGTACCGTTTACATAGTGTTGCTTGGTTCTCCTACTGGATTGATACCTTGGTTTCATAACTGAGGGTAATACCTACCGTAGTTGTGCTGCATCATCCCTTCCTCTTTGGGGAAATACCGACGTAGTTCAAGCGATAACAAAAGGAATTTCTGGTGCCGTTGCCGGGGAGACATCATCAACATCTATCAGGTTCCTAGTCACAAATGTCATCTCCTTGCAATTTACATTATTTGCCATTCGCCTCTCGTTTTCATCTCCCCCACCTCACAAAAATTTGCCGTTTTATTCGCCCTCTTTTTCGTTTGCCTTTTTCTCGTCAGATCTATCTTGTGTGTGATCTTGTTTGCCTTCTTTGTCACTATGGCTAGCATGACTACTCCCCCTTTGTAACCAGATTTTGAAGTTTTACACTTCAAGCAGAAACAAGGAGAAAATTTGAAAGATACTTGGTATAGGCTAATGGAATCTTATTGCATTTGCAATCTAAAAGGGGATGCAAAGATTTTTCTTCAAAATTTTTATATAGGGTTAGCTTTGCATCATAGGCAACTTTTGGATTTTGCCGCTGAAGGGAACTTTATTGAACTTGATGCTAATACCGCTTATGAGATCCTAGAGGGACTTTTGGGAATTCCACCAACCAAAAAGGGGATTTCTTTTACTCAAGAAGGGGCTAAAATTTTAGACAAGTTAAGTGATTTGCATAAACATTTGGTTGAGCTACAAAAATATAATGAACCTCTTAAACATATCAGTGGGAACCTCAATCGCATGAATACTTTGATAACTCTTTGCAATAAGCATTTGGATATTTTATATCTCAAGATGGCATATTTACCGAAAAATCTTGGGAAGCGTAAAGATCCTCCCGGGTTTGAAAAGGCCCTTACAAAAGTTGCAAAAAGTAAAGATGACAATACTTGAATCTATGCATTATGCCTAGCTAGGGGCATAAAACGATAGCGCTTGTTGGGAGGCAACCCAATGAATAAAATTTATTTTTTCCTTTTTCTTTCTGTTCTTGAATGTTTGCACAATTATGCCTATGTTATGATTGTGTATTTTATGTTTTAATTAGTGTTTGTGCCAAGTAAAGCCTTTGGGTTAGCTTTGGTGATTGTTGATTTGATCCTGTTGAAAAACAGAAACTTTTGCGTCCAGTAACAGAATTGTTTAAATACACAGAAGCAACGAAAAATTCTGATTTTTTTACAAAAGATTTATATACAAATTTCTTCTGCTGCCCTAAGTTTTCAGAAGTTGTGGAGTTACATAAGTATGAGAACAATTCACATCTTTACCGACTGTTCTGTTTTTGACAGATTCTGTTTTCTTTGCATTGTGTGCTTATTTTGATGAATCTATGGATTGTATCGGGGGGTATAAGCCATGGTAAAGTTAGAATATAGTATATATAATGCAATAAAAAAATTTAATGGGTTTTCGACAGTACTTAAAGTAAAGATTGGTTTTCTTATACTAACAGATCTCACGAAGGTTTTGTTAAGTTTTGTGTGATTGAAGCTTTCAAGTTTTGGGTGAGATCACGATGGATGAAGGAATAAGGAGTAAGAAAAGCCTAAGCTTGGGGATGCCCCATGACATCCCAAGTTAATATTCAAGGAGAACCAAGCAACTAAGCTTGGGGATGCCCCAGAAGGCATCCCCTCTTTCTTCTAACGACCATTGGTATTTTACTTGGAGCTATATTTTTATTCGTCACATATCATGAGTTTTGTTTGGAGCGTCTTGTATTATATGAGTCTTTGCTTGTTTTTATTTTTAGTTTGTCACAAGTATCCTTGCTAAACACACCTATTTGAGAGAGACAAAATTATGCTATGATTTGTTAGAATTGCTCTTTATGCTTCACTTAAAATTTTTGAGCTAAGGAATTGCTCTAGTGCTTCACTTATATCTTTTTTGAGCACGGTGTGCTTTAATATTTTTGAAGAAATGCTCTCATGCTTCACTTAGATTTATTTGAGAGTTAGTAATTTTGAAGAAATTCTGTCATGCTTCACTTATTTTATTTTCAGAGACGAAAAAATTTATGCTCATGTTCTTCACTTAGATTTGTTTGAACTTGTCAAAAGCAATTGCAATATATGAAACTAGTCCCAAAGTGATAGATATTCAAGAGGGATATAATAAAAAAATTCATGAAGATCATTGGACAAAATAAACTTGATTTTTTGTAATAGTTTTGAGATATGATGATAGTCATATGTGAGTCATGTTGGTGAGTGTCGGTGTACTAAGTATTGGGCCACTAGTACCCCGTACTTGTGCACGCGCAGTTGTAGCCATACTCGCGGCAAGGCTTGTCGGGGAACAGTTCGAGGTTGACTCAAGCCATCAGGGAAATTCTCAAGTCAAAGATATGAGGATCAGCAGATAAGAAGAGCTGGAATCCGAAGGTCAACTTCCCCGGCAAGATCTTGCCGGGGTGGCCTGCAGCGCCCGGCAAGGTTCGTCGCCCGGCAAGGTCCGGCGCCCGGCAAGGCTTGGCGCCCGGCAAGATTTTGTTGCTGTGCCGCCGCTCTGGCACAGCAACAAGCCCGACATTCTGGGTCCTTCTTTGGATGCGTGGCAACGCACCAGTGGAGGAGAGCTTAAGCGTTGCTGATGGGATGGCCCCTTTTTCCATGCCCAAGAAAGTGAGGACACCTAAACAGACACCTCACGGTGCATTAAATGCGTTCGTCCTAACCCGTCAGGGGTTAGGTATGATGACCCTGTAGCTACTTTACACCTCAATGTATGTACATTTTGCCACTGTGGTGACCCCTTTGTGGTATAAAAGGAGGCCCAGGGCAACTGCTACAGGGGAGGAAAATCGGCTGGCCCATTCTGCATGCGTAGCTGCTCTTTGAACGTACTGTTCACTGCGAGCGCTCCTGGAGCCTGGGCTCAAGAACATCGATAATAAAACGAGGCAGGAGTAGGGTTTTACGTTGATCAGCGGCCCGAACCTGGGTAAAATCTCCCCGCGTCGATCGTTGGTTCTGCTCTTTGCGCATACCTCTCCCCCCGCCGAATCGTAAAGGGGTCCCTTAGGATCCCATAGGTGTCGCACATCGACAATGAGTAATTATGCTTTAGTAAGAATATCGGTGTTAAGGTTTGTGATTCCCTATGCAAGCACGAAAGTGAATAGTTATGCAATGAAATTACGTCCTACTTGTGGTGCATTATTCGGTGTTAGTTATGCTTAATGCTCGCTTATGTGATTTTTTGTTTCTTGGTTGGTTGCTTCTCAATCTTTTTGCTAGCCTCCACTTGTACTAAGTAGAAATACTACTTGTGCATCCAAAATCATTAAACCCAGTTTTGCCATATGAGTCCACCATACCTACCTATATGCGGTATTTCCATGCCATTCTAAGCAAATTTGTATGTGCCATCTCTAATTTTCAAAATGAATTTCCTTTTTGTGTGCTCGTACCGCTCATGAAGCGGCAGAGGGTAGCCAATATTTTCCATGCTAGATGTGTTATTCTCAAGATGAGTGTTTATTCACTTGTCATTGCATGAGAGTGCGGCGGTAATAGGGATGCCCAGTCCCGAAATGAAAAAAGAACTTTACTTTATGTTGTCAAATAATAAATTCCTTGGAAAGTGTTGGTATGGAGGGCACCCGTGGATACGGCTAGTCATGGATTGTGAAAGAATGGTGGAAAAAGGAATAAACTTTATTTTCTGTTTGGGAACCGCCTATGATATATCTAGCATGGAAAGTGTTGGGAATTACTCGGTCGTTTTCATTGACGGGAAAAGTATGCCTCTCAAAAAAATAATTTATCGCTCAATTTAAGCTTTGAGCTCTGGCACCTCTACAAATCCCTACTTCCCTCTGCGAAGGGCTTATCTATTTACTTTATGCAATTTTTATTTTTATTTGAGTCTCCATCTTCTCTTATAAAGCACCAACTAAGGGGCACTATGATCGTACTTGAGCATTGGATGTAGCTAATATGCGAGTGTGTTTCATGAATGGATCAATGATTGAGCATGATGGGCTAGGGATAGCTTTCTTTAGTGTTGATATTTTGAAAGACATGGTTGCTTGTTGATATGCTTGAGTATTGAAATCTTCATGTCAAAACTAGACTATTGCTTTGAACCATATAAAAGTCCAAATGTCCATGCTACAAAAGAAAAGAATATGTGATGAACATGTTAGGTAGCATTCCACTTCAAAAATTTTGTTTTTATCATTTACCTACTCGAGGATGAGTAGGAGTTAAGCTTGGGGATGCTGATACGTCTCCAATGTATCTATAATTTTTTGCTTGTTCCATGCTGTTATATTATCATTCTTGGATGTTTTACAATCATTTTATAGCAACTTTATATCATTTTTTGGGACTAACCTATTGCGAAAGTGCCAGTTGCTATTTTTTTGCTTGTTTTTTTACTTCACAGAATATCAGTACCAAACGGAGTCAAAACGCAGTGAAACTTTTTGGAGAATTTTTATGGACCTGAAGGAACAACATGGGCCAAAGAAGTACCAGAGGGGTGCCCCGAGGGGGGCACAACCCACCTGGGTGACATGGGCCAAAGAAGTACCAGAGGGGTGCCCCGAGGGGGGCACAACCCACCTGGGCGCGCCCTGGTGGGTTGTGCCCACCTCGGTGGCCTCCCGCACCGCCTCTTCACCCTATAAATACCCAAATATTCCAAAAACCCTAGAGGAGGCGACGAACCACAATTCCAGCCACCGCAAGTTCCAGATTCATGAGATCCAATCTAGACGCCATCACGGAGGGGTTCATCATCCTTATTGGTGCCTCTCCGATGATGCGTGAGTAGTTCATTGTAGACATACGGGTCCGTATGCAGTAGCTAGATGGATTCTTCTCTCTTTTTGTTTCTGAATACAATGGTCTCTTGGAGATCTATTTGATGTAACTCTTTTTGCAGTGTGTTTGTTGGGATCTGATGAACTTTGAGTTTATGATCAGATCTATATCCATGAAAGTTATTTGAGTTCTTTGATCTCTTTTATGCATGATTACTTATAGCCTCGTATTTCTTTTTCAAATCTTTGTTTTAGTTAGGCCAACTAGATCGATTTTTCTTGCCATGGGAAGAGGTGCTTTTTCATGGGTTCGATCGTGCGGTGTTCTTTCCCAGTGACAGAAGTTGCAGCAAGACACGCATGTATCGTTGCTATTAAGGATAACAAGATGGGGGGCTATTCCTACATGAATAGATCTCGTCTACATCATGTCATCGTTCTTATTGCATTACTCCGTTTTTCCATGAACTTAATACACTAGATGCATGCTGGATAGCGGTCGATGTGTGGAGTAATAGTAGTAGATGTAGGCAGGAGTCATTCTACTAATCTTGGACGTGATACCTATATAATGATCATTGCCTGGATATCGTCATAATTATTTGATGTTCTATCAATTGCCCAACAGTAATTTGTTTACCCACCGTATGCTATTTTCTCGAGAGAAGCCACTAGTGAAATCTACGACCCCCGGGTCTATTCTTTATCATATTTGCTTTGAGATCTATTTTTATTTGCTTTTGTTTTCAAATCTATTATTCCAAAAACCGAAAAATACCTTGCTGCACTTTTTTTTATTTCGCGTTTTATCGAGATCTATTTATCCAATCTACACAATTTTTATCCCGTCAACTTCACAGCTTTTGGCACCGTTACTCGTAAAGGGATTGACAACCCCTCCTAATCGTCGGGTTGCAAGTAGTTGTTCTTTGTGTGCAGGTACCATTTACATAGTGTTGCTTGGTTCTCCTACTGGATTGATACCTTGTTTTCATAACTGAGGGAAATACCTATCGTAGTTGTGCTGCATCATCCCTTCCTCTTTGGGGAAATATCAACGTAGTTCAAGCGACATCACTCCCTCTCCTTCTCCGCCGCCTGCCGGTCCCTCTCCTGCAGAAGCGCCTGGGTTGCCTCTCTCTCTTTCTGAAGAGCAGCCTGCAACACCACTCCTCGTTAGCATTGTAATCATTGATGGCCGCACACACAATGTAATGGAGGGAAGATATCTGAGTCCGTATAACTAACCTCAATGGTGAGCTCGACTGGCCCTGGACGAGGCCTTATCTCAAGACAGGAGCTCGTTTGGCGCGCCTTGATCTCCGGGAGAGTGCGAGGACAACATATAAGTCCATCTCCAATGGCTATCGAGCCATGGGGCCTCCCGCCACCAGATATCATCACCAGCTCTAGATCAATGGGACCCCGGCTTGGGTTAAAGTCCTCCCCTTTCCTTGCCTTCCCCTCATCTCTGTACCTCACGAGCTTGTGGTGGGAGTAGATGTTGGTGAAGCTCTCTGGATGATCGAGGTCAGACGCAGAGAATGCCTTGGCCTTCTTGTACGTGGGAGTATGGTCGATGGCATAGAGGTCGTACACCTCTGGCACCTCCACATTATTGTGTCGTGCCTAAAAGAGAGGAATAGAGTATAGTGATTAAAGGGCTCAAGCTAGCATGAAGAATGAATTGCATGAACCATGAAGCAAACCACATACCCAGTTCCGCCCGAATTGATATAAGTTGGCGCTGCCTTGATGGTATGGCACACCAACCATTTTGGCACGCCGGTCCTTGACATTGTTGTGGACGGCTAGCCATTCGTCTGAGCACCACTCATCCACCAACGCCTCCCAAGAATCCATCTTATCCGCACACCATCTCAGGGGCACCTATCTTAGTAAAGAGAAAATTGAGCGCTACGCCTACGAATCAAATCAAGGAAACTAAGTACAAGGCCTTAAGAATAGGTAATTACCTTCATGTACTGCTCCTTCTTCAGAAACTTTGCGCGGCATGACGGCTTGTCCTTCTTAACACCACGCGAGGCGTAGTAGTCTCGAACAGCCTGCGGCCGAGCCTTGTGCCGTAAGTTTTGTAGTAGGCGCTTGCACTCAGCATCGATAACCTGTGCCGCGGCCTCCTCGTATCCCACCTCACAACTGTAGAAGGTCTGTAATGAAATGAGACAACACTGATTAGTACAATAACTAGCTATTGTTGATTTTTAATTGTGTAAAGGAGAAATTACCCAAAACTTTCTGATCACCATGTCGGCCCTCGTGTGGCACAAGACACCGTCGATCATCTCCTCCGGCGTGGCCGGGGCAGCCAAGTAGTGCTCCCAGCTCAATCCTAGTTGTGGAAGTTGACCCTCACCAGGCAACGTGACAAACTCCAAGAAGTTTTGCCTGCAAATCACACCAAGGACTTGGTTGGGCCTGCGGACATCCTTGGCGTGTAGCCAACCCCTACAGTATGACAAGGCCAACGCATTAGATATTTCAAGAAACGTGAAGGCAAAAGGTTAAAAAAGAGTAAATGCACTTACTTCTCCCCATCGGGCCTAATCAACCACCCCTGCTCACGGGTCACCGGCATGGGAGGGAGCCGTGTACTACCACACTGGTAGACGGTGGCCCCCTCAACTACCTCAGCCTCGCTATCAGAAAACTGATCCCCGCCACCATCACCATGGCCACTCGGCCCCTCAGGCGGCAAATCCGGCCAGGTACCCCATCCGGACATCTCCTGGGACGTAGACTAGTCCAGAGTCTCGTGGGCCGAAGGCCCGTCGACCCGAGGCTTGTGGACCGGAGTCCACGTAGCCTCCTCCTTAGACGTGTCCACACTAGCAGTCCTGTGCTCGGGTGAATCAGCTGGGGGTGGCGGCGAGGAAGGCGTAGTAGCCTGCCTACCTCTCCCGCGGCCACGTGCACCTCTACTACCACTCTTCTTCCCTCCCGACCTCCTCTCCCGGTGGGCAATGACGCCGACGAAGAAGCGCCCACCGGTGTCTGCATACTGTCGAGCAACGCTCTCTGGAGAGACTGCGGTGGAATGGAAGTACCCCTCCTGTCGGTGTCAAAACTGGCAGACCTCGGGGTAGGGGGTCCTGAGCTGTGGATCTAGGGTCGATGGGTAACAAGGGACAATGAACACAGTGTTTACCCTGGTTCGGGCCCTCTCGAAGAGGTAATACCCTATGTCCTGCTTGATTATATTGGATGTATGATGTGGTTTACAGAGTAGATCTACCTCGAGATCAGCATGAGTTAACCCTAAGGCTATGAGGTAATGAATGTAGCTCTAACCCTAATGACTACCACCCTCGGTTTATATAGACACAGATAGGGTTAGGGTTACCGAAGATAGATTACGATAAGGGGTTAAAGAGATACTGCGTCTTCTTGACTTGGAGGGCACACCACGGCTTCATAGATCTCCTGTCAATGTACGGCTTCACTAGTCTGGCCCACGTACGATGGGCCGTCGCCCCAAGGACCCCTTAGTCCATGACTCCCTCAGTAGCCCCCGAACTTGCCTCCAACGCCAGGACTTGTATCCAGCATCCACTTGTCCGACCTATATTCGGCTTGTGAGGCGAGTTCTTCCATGTTCGGAACCAGGTGGTGTCCGGAATCTGAAACGGTAGTTTTACTTAACACCGAAGGCAATAAAAACATCGCTCGAGCGCAAATAGTGCCTTTATCTGACAATTTTTTCGCTCTCAACAAAGAGTCACTTCCGGCCATAACACCAAGTAGTTACTATTTCTCGAAGCGTGGCTCGAGGTGATGCCATGTTTGACACGTCCCCTCAAGGTGAAGATCGTGTCCTGTTTTGGGGGGATATGGTTAATGATTTCGATTCCGCTCCCCGCTCATAACGTTGCGGAGATATCGGGAAGTGGAGGAGCCAACGGCATGGAAAAAGGAATCCCTGGCCTGCCCACAGCCTATAAAGGGGGCTGCTATAGTCTGCATCCCACGCCCTCTTCCACCTTCCGCTCTCGCAGACCTTCAGAGCTCCAGCGCCCTTTCTCCCTGCTTCCACATCGAATCCCACTTCACCTCCTTCGACCATGGCCGGATCTGGCGCCAATGGGAAGTGGGAGGCCTCCTCTGTCACCGACGGGGACATTCTAAAGCTGAAGGAGGCCGGCTACTTGCCGGCCAATGTTGCCCATCAGGCCCCTGAAGAGGGCCAGATCATCCCTACGCCCGGGCCGGGCGAAAGGGTAGTTTTCTTCCCCATTTCCTTATGGGGCTCGGATTTCCCCTGCATCCCTTTGTGCGCGGGCTGGTGTTCTTCTATGGGCTGGATTTTCATGATCTAGCCCCGAACTCCCTCCTCCACATCTCGATCTTCATCGTCGTCTGTGAAGCACTCCTCCGGGTCCAGCCGCACTTCGGTTTATGGGTGAAGGTGTTCAATGTAAAGCCCAAGGTGGTCGGCGGTGAGCATGCAGACTGCAGAGGGGCCATGATTAGTAAGCTAACACGGGTCCAATGGCCGGATGGCCACTTCGTCGACACCGTCCGGATGTGGCAGAAGGAGTGGTTTTATATCACCGAGCCGAGGGAGGCCGCATGGGGAGCGGCCCCCGCATTCAGGTCTGGACCCCCTACCCGATTGGCCTCCTCGACCACTAAGAGCCCAGACTGGGGGTGTGTCGCCGACACGAAAATGCTGCAGAAGCGCGTCGATAGCATAATAGAGACCGGCGCGACGCTGGTCGACGTGGTCCAGATCATGCTCCACCGCCGGCTCCTCCCCTGCCAGGAGAGGGCCAAGCCTATGTGGGAGCATGAGCCCAAGGATCCGGCCACCATGCGACACCTCTACGGTATGACTCCTGACAAGATATGGGGCCAATTATTCCAGCCCTAGAAGGAGTGGCCGGTCAAGGGGAAGGACATCAGCCTTGACGCCGCGAACCCCCCAAGGGAGGTGAGCGGTATTCTTTTTCGAGAAGTGTTTGGATATTCACACCATGTTTGATTCAGTCTAACCCTGGTATGTGGATTTTGCAGGGCTAGCTCTCCAAGGCCAAGAAGATCTGTGGCCTGGTGCCTCTACCGGAAGGGCCCCGATCAGAGCAGCTGGAAAAGCTGCTGGTCATGGTGCCTTCTAAGGCACCCGCCAAGAAGGGCAAGAAGAAAGAAGGGCCAGAGGCTAGGGAGGGCCTCCGCTGTAGGGTTTGTCTGGGCAATCGGTCCAGAGACGCTGCGGCCTCATCCGTGTAGGATGGGGGTGAGGATGAGGACGAGGAGGAGAGTGCCTCCTCGCACTCAAGAAGGGGGCGGCGTCCGAGGACGTCGAGGAGGTCCAACCTTCCCCTGCCCCGAAGAGACAATGCCGGCCCAAGCTGGTTCTGTCCAACAGTTTGGACTCTGACAAGGAGTCCGAAGTGTCCGAGAAGGTTCCGGAGAAGGAACTCAGGGTCAAGCCCCCGGCCAGCAGGTTGGCATTTTTAGCAATCTTGTTTTCAGTAATTTGCTTTAGTTGAAGGTTAACCCCTCCGAGTTGCAGTCCCCTACATGAACACCCCACCGAGTAGACTTTGGAGGGGACGTCTCCGCCCGCCGAACTGGCGGACAGTGGGTCTATGGCGCACTCCGTGCCTTCTCTGATCCCTGGAGAGGTTGAGGAGGTGCGGTCCCAAAGGACTCCTCCTCCCCTGAACAGAGAGGAGGAGGCGGACGACATAATGGCTGAGGTTAACACCTTGGTCACCGAAGACTAGGAGGGAGTGACCCTCCTGGCTGACGAAGGAAAGGAGTTAGGACCATCCGGTCCCCATCCATCGACCGCTCCCGAGCCCCCGAGGCCTTCGACGGCATAGGTTCCTCCCAGCAGGGAAGGGGCCGGGGAGCCAACGCTAGCGGCGAACACCTCTACACGGGCGGCGACTGGTTGGCCGGACATGCTGGAGGAGCTGGTGGACAACTCCGCCATCATTGACGGGCACTGCTCTCTTATGAGTGCGGTGATGCAGGGTGTTCGGTCCGTCCAATCTGGACTGAACGATGCTGTCCAAGGCCTTCTAACAGGCTTTGAGGTAAGTCAAGTAATACTCTTTGCTCATAATGCGGTTGTAATTGATAGTTCGGGTAGGCCGTGTACGTACCAGCCCCCGAGACTCTGCAAGGACTTCGAAGAAAACTACAGAGGATCGAATTCGGTAGGCCGACTAATGATGTCGATATTTCTACGGCTAATGCAGGCATCTTCCGTTGCCGCGGCTGCTAATGCCGTGGCACTAGAGGAGATGGATCGGAAGCTCAAGCTTTCCGACAAAGAGCTTGACCTTGTCAACAAACGGCTGGACGAGGTGCAAGGTAAGCCCTGTGAGAAGATGTGTAATTTGCTTGACACTAGATATTGATGATCCGGACTATGTGCTAATCCTTTATCTTGATGATCCTGCAGCTGCTGCCGTCGAGGTCGAGGGCTTGAAGGAGGCCCTGAGGAAAGCCGAGGCCGAGGCGGCCGCGAAGAAGACGGCCGCTGAGAAGGCGGTGGCCGAGCTTGAGAAGGCCAAGGTTGCTGCTGATCAGCACGAGGCTCGGGTGACCGAAGTCCAAGTGGAGCTCCAGGATGCCGCCAAGAAGCTGGAGGCCCTTGGGAAGGGGAAGGAGGAGCAATCCTCCCAGCTATCCAAGGCGGAGAAGGAGCTTCAGGAGGCGAGGAGTGATGCGTGAGGTGTCTGGGAGGAGCTCCGCCAAGCCGCGCAAATTGCAAATGGTAAGAAATACTTACTGCAGAGTGTGTTCGGAGGCAATAGGTTCACCCTGCTCACGTGGGTCTAGCGCTCCGCAGGCGTCTTCGCCGAACTTCCGAAGAATGCGGCGACCGCGGCGAGGCACTATGCCACCCTCGAGGAGGACTCCATGCAACAGCTCTTCTGGTCACAGTTTCCAGACTCCGAGCACCCCCGCCCCCTTCTAAGCGATCAAATGAAGCAGCTGATGGAGATGCATCGGATGTCGGAGCTGGCCATGAAGGACCTCTGTGTCAGCCTGTGGCTAGCCGAGCCCATTCCGGACACCTACTTCGGCCTTGTGCAGAAGCTGTGGGAGGCGCAGCTCCGGATTGATGTCGTAAAGCGGTCAGTGTGCCTTGAGGGGGCGAGGCTCACGTTTGCGAAGACCATGGTGCATTGGCCGAAGATTAATCCAATGGAGATGGCCACTAGTCATCCGCCCAAGGGGAAGGAGCATCGCCGCCCCGAGCAGTACTTCGCGCAGGTGATAACCGGAGCGCGGGCGATAGAAGGCCAGTGTTCGAAAGATGTAATTTTTGAGTGATTGTGTTTAAGTTTGTACCAAATGGACCTTATGCTTTATTATGCATTTGCCTGACTTGTTTTATATTGTCATGATTTAATTTTGACTCCTGTGTGGCCGTATGTTTATTCTGAAAGCTACCAGTCATCAGCTTCAGCCCCCAAGTGAATATCACGAGGGGTGTTTCGTCTCCGCACTGTTACCCTTAGCCAACGTCTTGGTGCCCGGAGGCGGTAGTGCGGGAGCGAAACGAGGCAATCGGGCTATTCGGCTTTATTGCTTTCACTTAGCCGTAGGAGCTTGATGGTGGGGACTAGGGACTAGCCCCTGGTGTATTGTGATGTACTTGGGGATCAAAACCTGCCCTTTCCGATCACATGGCTTGTGTTAAGACGAACCCTTCGTGTGACACGGCGAAATCGCCAACAATTTTTAGAGTCAAACCTCATCATCGGATCGCAGACTCGTTCGCGCTTACTATGACAGTCAGTTTTTGGCTTTTTCCTCCTGAGGTACTTAACCGGGTAAACTAGAAGTACAATCGCAGGGGTTCTCCCTTTGCCCTCTTAGCCGAACGTGCGGAACATAAGATGCAAACACAGGAGCCGGGCAACCCAACTATTGGCCCAAGACATAGTTCGGAACAGATGCGTATAGTGCAATATCCGAGACGCCGAACACCTTGCAGAAAGCGGTGCTGGACTTGAAGATATTGAGCTGATATATAAATCTAACTCTTGACTAGTTAATATATTTTCATGCCGGGCTATTCGAAGAGCGAGGGGAGAATCGGAAAGGGAATAGACAAATCGCAGGATGCGGATATCTGAACACCATAAAGGGTATTTTTATTATTTCTCGTAAGCTCGGGACGTTTATCCGTACAATTCAAACTGCGAAGGCAATATTTGTAAAGGAAAAAGAAAGTTTTACAGAGTAAAGGTTGACGTAGGGCCTTGATGCGTGAATTGAAGCCTTCACTGTGCCCTGCTGCACGTCTGCGCCTTTGCTTCTGATAGGTGGGGGTTGGGACCTTCGATGAGACCTTGATGGGCGAGGACCCTGCACATGGAGCTTTATGCTTGGGGGTATCCGAAATTGGTCCTCGGGTCATCCGAAGACGAAGTAATTCTGAAGTTCGGTTTAACCGAACATGCACTTCAGATTTATTGATATATGCCTCACGGCTGCCCATGGTATTTTGAGTGCGAAGTTGTGCTGACAAGGCACGTAGAGCGTGAAGAATGTGGGCGTGCTGTGGGGCACGTATCCCTCTTTGCGGCGAACGGATGCGGGTTCCCATGATGGGGAACGGGTTCGAACGCGTTTGCTATTGTCGCCGGCCTTTACGGCGGGTCGGCATCCGGGCCTATATGGGCCAGTGTGGTCTTCGGCCGCTAGGGCTGCACTGTGCTCTTCGGTTCGATGTGTGCATTCCGTGTTGCTGTTGATAGTTATGACGCCCGAGGGGCCAGGCATCTTCAACTTGAGGTAGGCGTAATGCAGAACGACATTGAATTTGGCGAACGCTGTTCGGCCGAGGAGGGCGTGATAGCCACTGCAAAAAGGTGCAATATCAAAGGTCAAGTCCTCGCTTCGGAAGTTATCCAGAGATCCGAACACTACTTCAAGCGTCACGGTGCCCGTGCAGCGGGCCTCCACTCCCGGAATGACCCCCTTAAAGGTGGTGTTACTGGGTTTAATCCTTGATGGATCGATCCCCATTTTCCTCACTGTATCTTCGTATATCAAATTGAGGCTACTTCCTCCATCCATTAGGACTCTAGTGAGGTGGAATCCATCGATGATGGGGTCTAGTACTAGGGCTGCGGACCCTCCATGGTGTATGCTGGTGGGATGATCCCTGCCATCGAACGTGATCGGGCAAGCTGACCATGGATTGAACTTCGACGCTACTGGCTCGACTGAGTATATGTCCCGTAGCGCTCGCTTCCTCTCCTTCTTCGGTATGTGGTTTGCGTAGATCATGTTTACTGTCTTGACCTCGGAAGGGAAGGGTTTTTGTCCTCCACTATTCGGCCTACGGGGCTCATCATCGTCCTCGCTTCGTGGGCTTTTTCCCGAGTCTTCGGCTGTGAGTTTGCTGGCCTATTTGATCACCCAACAATTTCGGTTGGAGTGGTTGGCGGGCTTCTCTGATGTGCCGTGAATCTGACAAGGCCTGTCCAAAATTGTGTCTAGTCTGGATGGGCCGTCATGGTTTCCTTTAGGGGCTTTCTTTCAGGGTTCGGACTTCTGGTTTCAGAATCTGGCATTTACTGTCGTATCCTCGCCCTCGCCATCATTATGGCGATGTTTATTCTTGCTGCGTCGGGGCTTTCCATTTCCGTCCCGAACCTCGGAGGTACCGGGTGTGTCTGGGTTGGTGTTCTTGCGAGCAAGCCAACTGTCTTCGCCCGCGCAAAAGTGGGTCATGAGGGAAGTAAGGGCTGCCATAGTTCTTGGTTTGTCCTGGCTGAGCTACCGTATGAGCCATTCATCTTTGACCCTATGCTTGAAGGTAGCGAAGGCTTCGGCACCCGGACAGTCGACGATCTGGTTTTTCTTGGTCAGGAATCGGTTCCAAAATTGTCGGGCAGATTCTCCGGGTTGTTGTGTGATGCAATTTAGGTCGTCAGCATCCAGAGGCCGGACGTAGGTGCCCTGAAAGTTTGCTCAAAAAGCATCCTCAAGCTCTTCCCAGTAGCCTATAGAGTCTTCGGGAAGGCTGTTCAACCAGTGTCGAGCTGGATCTTTAAGCTTTAGTGGCAGATATTTAATGGCGTGCAGGTCATCTCCTCGCGCCATGTGGATGTGGAGGAGGAAATCCTCTATCCATACGGCTGGATCTGTGGTTCCGTCATATGATTTGATGTTCACGGGCTTGAAGCCTTCCAGGAATTGGTGTTGCATCACCCTCTCTATAAAACACAGGGGGTGTGCGGCGCCCCGAATTCGGGCTACATCGCGTCTGAGGTCCTCGGCCCTCCGGGTCTGCTGTTGCTCCCGAATTCTATCATTTCGGTTTAGCCGATCATAGTATCCTTCCCGGTAAGCGGGCGGGTCCTCACTTGGTCCGTAGATGTACCTGGTACGGCCTCCACGAGCGTCTAGGTCATGGTGGAGGTCTTACTCATATGTAGGCCACACTTGATCCTTGCCGTGATGGCGAGGTGGGGCGGCTGGGTGTTCGGCCTCGTCAGCTTCCCTGTCCCGCCCTCTAGGGGGGGCGGTCCAGCTATTCGGTGTTTGTGTACGTCGGGCGTGTTGGCTCTATGGCCTCGTCATCGAACTGGGGCAATAGCCTTCGCTTGGGGTAACTCCTGGTTGGCAGTTCGCGGCCATACCCTTCTTCGGCAGCTAGGACTTTGGTCCATCGGTCGTTGAGGGTGTCTTGTTCGGCTTTGATTTTGTGTTTTTGTTTCTTTAGGCTGCGGGCGGTGGCTAGAAGCCTCCGCTTGAACCGTTCCTCTCCAAAGGGTCTTCGGGGACGATGAAATCGTCCTCCCCCAGACTAGCCTCCTCTTCAGAGAGTGGGAGGTAGTTGCTATCCTCGGAGTCGTCGGGGTTTTCTGAATTGAGCGGGTCCTCCTGCCCCGCAGGGTCATCCTGATGATGTTCGAAGGCTGTGTCTCCAGAGAGGTCATCCGTATTATTTACGGTGCCGTTCTCCGCTGAGTCCATGTTGCTCGCATGGCTTCAACATGGCTTTGATCGACGATGTTGTTTTCGGCGTTTGGGCGACTCATCTCTGGGCTTGCCTCTGTCCTGATTGGGAGTGCCGTCGCCGTCTTTGGGGGTGTCCACCATGTAAATGTCGTAGGTGAAAGTGGCCGACCAGCTGCCGGTGACGGGGGGGGGGGGGGGGGGGGGGGGGGGGGGGGGCAACATCGGCATTAGCCGTGGCTCCGTTCCCCTCATCCATGTATTCGGTATTCTCCGAATTATAGTCTAGCATATCGGTTAAATCATTGATAGTGGCTACCAAGTGAGTGGTGGGTGGGATGCAAAATTCCCTATAGTACGCCTCGACGGGTTGACGATCATGAGCGGGGAAGAGGTCCTCCTGGATAGTCATTTTCTGAATTTGGTCCAACGCCTCGTTTATCATAGCGAGGGTCGCCGAACTCGAGGGCTCTGAGCCAGATCCCGTTGTAACGGGGGCAGTCAATGCCCTAGTTAGTCCTTTTTTCTACAGGCCGAGCTAAGCTCGGGGTGCGGAACCGGATCCTCAATTGGGTCCGGACACTCATCGGAAGTCAAGGACGGATTTTGATCCCTACATGTGGGTTCCACGCCAGGGTTTGAGATTGAGTAGCTTCGGGCCGGGGGTAATTCCTGGCCGTTGGCCGCCACTTTGTCGTGGAAGCTCACGGCTGGGTGGGCATTGTGGAGGAACGGTTTGGCCGAGATTGACTCTTGGCTTCTGCCTCCAGATCCTGCCTCGAAGGTCAGGGATAAGTCCTCCACCAACATGACGGGTTTGGGCGAAGGTGGAGTCTGGCCGCCGCTCGAGGCGGAGCTTTCCTGGCTCGAAGCTATTGGAGCCGATCCGTAGATCGAACCGGAGGGAGACTCCAGGGCGGGCACAACGAGGCCTGCATGAGTGCGGGAAGGGGTAGTGAGTCCGGTGAAGACCAGATCGCCCCGTGAGTCTGCCACATATTCCAAGTTGCTGAATCGAATTCGGTGTTCGGGGGCGAAGTTGTTGATCTGATCCAAATGACCAGTCGGGTCGGCGTGCAGTACGGTGCTGCCGAACGCAAAGAGTTGACCGGGGACGAAGAAGTCCCCGGATCCGATGCCTTCTCCTATGATCAGGCGAGCCATCAATCCTTTGGGGACCCTACAGCGGAACTCTCAATGAAAGCACCAATGTTGGTGTCAAAACCGGCAGACCTCGATGTAGGGGGTCCCGAGCTGTGAATCTAGGGTCGATGGGTAACAAGGGACGATGAACACAGTGTTTACCCAGGTTCGAGCCCTCTCGAAGAGGTAATACCCTACGTCCTGCTTGATTATATTGGATGTATGATGTGGTTTACAGAGTAGATCTACCTCGAGATCAGCATGAGCTAACCCTAAGGCTATGAGGTAATGAATGTAGCTCTAACCCTAGTGACTACCACCCTCGGTTTATATAGACACCGATAGGGTTAGGGTTACCGAAGATAGATTACAACAAGGGTTTAAAGAGATACTGCGTCTTCTTGACTTGGAGGGCACACCACGACTTCATAGATCCCCTGTCAATGTACGGCTTCACCAGTTCGGCCCACGTACGATGGGCCGTCGCCCCACGGACCCCTTAGTCCATGACTCCCTCACCTCCCACCACGCGCCGACGAAGAAGCAGCCTCTGAGCGCTCTGGACCCGCGCCCACCATCTTTCAACACCTGCTATGACAAAGAGTAAACGAAATTAGTACAACATAAAAAAATTGAATACCGACATGAATAATAATATGTATATAATGTAAGTGTATCATCATCATGTACAACATAAAAAATTGAATACCTAACATGAACTAATAATAATCTTGATCGTCTATATATGCTTCGGGATCAATAAATGCATCATCATCATCACTATCATGAATGACGTGCTCATCGGGTTCAGCGGCATCAACAGGTGGAAGGCCTCCTTTATGTAATCGGTCAAGCATTGACAGGTCATCCGCAGCAGTAACCTCTTCTTGTTCCGACTCTTCTTGTTCCGGCTCAGGGGTGAAGTCGGATTCACTGTCGCTGTCTACTTCAATGTTCTGGGGTGAAGTAGAGTGGTTCTTGAAACGTTTTTTGGAAAGACATGTTTCTTGGAAGAGTTCTCCTTCATATGTGTCTGGGTTAATGTGAGGTTCATAATCCTCTTCATTGGGGGGAGGTGGTCTAACACGTGGCGGCACTTCATAAACGACATCCCAACCATTCAGATTTGGATTAGTTTGGCAGGCCCACAGTAGATAGAAAACTTGGGTCACCTGTTGAGCCATAATATAGACATCGGGAACATCTAAATGGGTGCTTTGTTTGATTTTGACTAGCCCTATATGTTCATGAGTCCTTCTAGTCTCCTTCGGCTGGAACCAATAACATTTGAAGACTACGACGTTCGGTGGGTTTTCACCATAGAATAGAAGTTCATAAATTTCTTCAACTCTTCCATAATACTCGGTACCTCCTTCGCCGATAGCAGAGACACAACAATTTGTAGACTTTCGGTCGGCCATAGATAGCTCTTTGCAAAAGGTACGAAAGCGATACCCGTTGATGTCGTATTTGTCAAATGAACGGACCTTATAGTCCAAACCATTAGCGACTTGTCTCAATTCAGCGTCCATAGACTCTGAATTAGCCTACAAGTTTAATACGGATGGATTGTTGCATTAGCCGCAAATTAGACGAAGAAATGAAATGGTCTAATGGAAATTACCGTTTGTTTGAACCAAGAGATGAAACCGGGATAGCCGCCTCCATGCTTTGCCAGAAGCTCATACTCTTCGATGGAATCCTTTTGGATCACCGCTCCATCCAAGAATTTGGCGACGTAATGACTGTATAAAATATCCGGGAATAAGAGGAGTTCAAAGGAATTAGAAGTTGTGAAACAATGTACCGAGAACTTACTCGATGTACGGCCGCACTTCTGTTAGGTCGTTGAAGATATACAACAAAATGGTCCACCATTCTTTGACATCCAACGCTATTGCTTTCGAAGCACCGGCTGGTGCGAGCTTCCCTTTGAATAGGCTGAGGTTGGATCCACCTTTTTTAGGGTTGCCAGCATTGTACCGTGGCTTCGGATTGTGCAAATGATGATTTTTGGCTTTGTAGTGTGCTGTCATGAAGTTTCCCGCCTCCTCAGTAATGAATGCCTCGGCAATCGATGCTTCAATTCTACATTTATTTTTACATTTTTTTGAAGCGTCTTCTGCATCCTCTCAGTTGCGTAGCACCAATGATTTTGCACGCCCCCCCAATCTTGCCTCGTTCGGGAGATGCAAAATCAAATGCTGCATTGGATTAAAGAAGCCCGGTGGAATGATCTTCTCTAACTTGCAGATCAACTCCGGCGCCAACTCTTCCATTTCATCTAGCACGCCAGGCGATAGTTATTTCGCACAAAGAACACGGAAGAAATAGCTCAGCTCTGCCAGTACTAGCCATTCATCCTCAGGGATAAAGCCACGCAACATCACCGGCATTACCCGCTCAAGCCATATGTGCCAATCATGACTCTTGAGACCAAATATTTTCAATTTTTCAAGACTCGCTCCCCTCTTTAGATTCGCTGCATACCCATTGGGGAACATCAAGTGCATTTTCACCCACAAGATAATTTCCCTCATAGTTGGCCTTCCAAGATTGAACCATGCCTTTGGCTTCGTCCAGTTCTGCTTTCCTTTCTGTTGTCGCATGTTTTGTAACGGTCTATCACATAGAGCCTCCTGATCGACTCTAGCCTCAGGATTATCCTTTGACTTCCCCTCTATGCTGAACAATGTACCAAAAAGGGCCTCGGCGATATTCTTTTCAGTTTTCATCATGTCGATGTTGTGTGGGCAAAGGAGGTCTTTGAAGTAAGGCAGATCCCACAAGCATGTCTTGTGAGTCCAGACGTGTTCCGAATTATACCCCTTGAAATACCCTGGATGGTCTGGATCTAGCTTGAGAGCATTTAACTAATCCAGGGTCTGTTGGCCTGTCAATGCAGGTGCTGCAGAGTTTTTGACAACTCTACCTTTGATGAAGTTCTTCTTGTCTTTTCTGAACTTATGGCGAGGATCCAGGAACTGTCTATGCAAGTCGAAGCAAGAAAACTTGCGACCCACCTGCAACCAACGAAACTAAAGAGCTGCCTTGCATGTGGGGCACGGGAACCTTCCATGCACACACCAGCCAACGAATAGCGCATACACCGGCAAGTCATGCATCGAGTACATGTACCAGACACGCATTATGAAGTTTTGTTTGCTAGCGGCATCATATGTCTTGAACCCATTATCCCAAGCTTCTTGCAATTAATCCTTAAGCGGCAGCATGTACACATTCATATTCTTCCCTGGATAGTTGGGCCCTGGAATTATCAACGTCAGGAAAATGTTCTTTCTTTGCATAATCTGTCCAGGGGGAGATTGAGTGGAATGAAAAATACAGGCCAACTATTGTATTGGGTTGCCGTCAGACCAAACACATTGAACCCATCCATGCTGATGGCGACTCGAGGATGCCTTGGATCTGCCGCTTTTTGGTCATGTAATGCATCGAAGTGCTTCCACGCAGAACCATCTGATGTGTGTACCATCATCTGATTCCCATCTGCATCTAGTTCGGTTCTTTTACCCATTTTGTGCCATGTCATCTGTTTGGCCATCTCTTCAACCATGAAAAGACGTTGAAGTCTTGGTACGATTGGCATATATCAAAGAAAATTAATGGGGATTTTGGTCTGCCTCTTCTCGCCCATACCGTTGTCTACCACAACATACCTGGAAGACTTGCAAATGGGACAATAGTTCAAGTCCGCATACTCAAGCCTAAATAAGGCATATCCTTTCTCACATGCATCTATCTTCTCATAGGGAATCTTAAGTGCATGGAGGATTTTGTCCGACTGGTATAGGTTTGTAGGCATTACATGGCCTTTGGGTAGAAAGCGTCCAAATACTGTCATCATCGCGTCGTAGCATTCTCTGCCCCAGTTGAATTGAGCCTTCAGAGCCATTACTTGTGTGATGGCATCCAGCTGACAAAGCTCAGTGTGCTCGTGGAGAGGATGTTTTGAAGACTCCAACATTTCATTGAAGGCCTTTGCAGATTCCTCCATCTCATCGTCCGAATCCCGAGCATCATCAAAGTCTTCCACCATGTCTTCGATCCCGGTACCATGCTCGTCGGTGCAACGACGAACCACCTTAGCTCTGGCACGTTGGGCAGACTCATCATGAAATGTCCATACCATATAATCGGGCGTAAAACCCCACTTCTTCAGGTGTTTACCCATTTCATCCTCTGTCCTCTTCTGAAAGTTGTCGCACCGGAGACAGGGGCACCAGGTTTTTCTCTAGCCATTTGCAAATGCGGCTCTCACAAACCCCTTGGTTTTTGTTAACCATTCATTGGTCATGTCTTTCTGACTAGTGTGACCGGTGTACATCCACGCACGATCACTCATCTTGCCTAGCTACTGGACACACAAGAAATATATATATAATTCAACATATATTCATCAGTTAATCAAGTTTATCAATTTTATTACGTCCATGCAACCTACACGCTAATAGGTAAAGATAGGTCCTAATCCCACCCGAGTATGTGTAGATTGGGTTCATTTTCCCATGCTCTGCTCCAGATCCGACGCAAAATTTCGGCAGCACCTCCTCGCTATTCTCCTGATACACGTCTCGTCAATTAACAGAGAGGATGTGTGCCCGGAGAACAACAGGGAGGCACTGACGAAATTATGCATCGGATCCGGAGCAGATCATATGGGAAAACGAACCCAATCTACACATACTCGGGCTGTCCATGGATAACGTTGGACAATTCGAAAGAATCACAGTTATAAATATGCAAATGCATGCATATTTATACATGTAACCCTTTCGAATGGGAGACGCATACTGGTCACGCATACTGATGATTGAAGACACCTATAGCTAGCAAGTTTCATCGGCACGAAGACCGGAACAGAGCAAATAATGAAGGGGGGAGGAGGAGATGTCATTTGTGCTCACCCACGAACGCAGGGGCAGAGCTCGTCGAACGCATGGGGAGGTCGTTGAACACCAGACCCTCGCAACGACGAAACAACTGCACATTTAAATCCACCCGATCAACACAAATATTCAATCCCGATAAAATATAACTGCACATATAAGTACTATTCTAATTTTTTTTCTTCTTCTCCTCTATTCCTTCTTCTTCTTCCTGTTCTTTTTTCTTCTTCTTCTTCTTCTTCTTCTTCTTCTTCTTCTTCTTTTTCTCCGCTTCATCTTCTCCTCATTTTCTTCTTCTTCTTCTCTTCTTCTTATCCTCATGTTCTTCTTCTCTTCTTCTCCTCTTCTTCTTCTTCTCCTCTTTTTCTTCTCCTCTTCTACTCTTCTTCTTCTTCTTCTTCTTCTTCTTCTTCTTCTTCTTCTTCTTCTTCTTCTTCTTCTTCTTCTTCTTCTTCTTCTTCTCCTCCTTCTTCCTTCTTTTCATTTTTCCTCTTCTTCACCTCCTCTTCCTTCTTCTTCTCTTCTCTTCTTCTTCTTCTTCTTCTTCTTCTTCTTCTTCTTCTTCTTCCTTATTTTCCTTTTTCCTCTCCTTCTTCTTCTTCTTCTTCTAATTTTGACTAACCTAAAATATGTCTAACCTAAAATATACTAACATCCCTAGCACTAACTAAATCTACTAACATCCCTAGCACTAACTAAATCTACTAACCTAAAATATGACTAACCTAAAATCTACTAACATCCCTAGCACTAACCTAAAATCTAATAACAGTACCAACTAAATCAAAAAAATGAAAAAAAAACAGTGCCTCACCAGAGGGGGGCGGCCGGGCGGCGGGGGCGGCTGGCCGGAGGGGCGCCGGGGTGGCGGGCCGCTTGGGCGGAGGGGCAGCGGGCGGCCTGGGCGAAGGGACGCCGAGTCGCCGGGGCGCCTGGGCGGAGGGGCGGCGGGCGGCCTGGGCGAAGGGACGCCGGGTCGCCGGGGAGCCTGGGCAGCGGGGCCGCGGATGGTGGGTCGTCGGGGCGGTAGGGGGGCGGTGGTGGGGCGCGGTGGTTGCGGCGGAGTGAGAGAGAGACAGACAGGGAGAGAGAGAGAGAGAGGTGGGGGCGGGGCAGAGGCCGTTAGAGACGTTAGGCATCTCCGAGCTTTGCCGTCTGCTTTTCCCTATCTTTGCTGTCTGCTTGGCTTTGCCGTCCGCTAGCGGACGACATTCTAGGCGTCCGTTTGACCTAGCCATCCTCGAGCGCTGGTGGGGCCCACCTCTCCTCTTTGCCGTCTGCTTGTTCGCTCTTTGCCGTCTGCTTGTTCGCTTTTTGCCGTCCGCTAGCACACGGCAAAGACGGCACTGACGGCAAATAGCTTCTTTGCCATCAGGCTATTCTTTGCCGTCCGCTTTCCAGAAGCTGACGGCAAAGACCTTCTTTGTCATCAGCTGGCAGACGGCAAAGAACAGGCTGACGGCAAATTCTCTGATTCCAGTAGTGAATTGCAGCGGGAATAGAGAGGTTACACCACTGCATAGAGGGGGAGAAAGTTGGTGTTGACGGTAGCAAGGTTGTTGATGTAGATCGCCGTCACGATCCCTGCCCCGGCGGCACTCCGGCGCCACCGGGAGAGAGGGGTTGAGAGCCCCCCTTCTTCTTCTTCCTTGGCCTCCCTCCTAGATTGGAGGAGGGTTTCCGCTCTGGTGCATGGCCTCCATGGCGGCGGAGGGGTGAGAGCCCCTCCTAGATTGGATCTCTCTTTGTTATCTTCTGTTTCGTGTTCCTGTTTTCGGGCCCTTCACCGTTTCTTAAATTCCTAGAGATCCGTAACTCCGATTGCGCTGAAATTTTTACATGATTTTTCCCATAAATTATCTTTCTTGCACCCGAAGAAAAGCCCCAACCGACTTACGGGGTGTCCACAAGGCACCACCGCGCGCCAGGGGGCATGCGCGCCCTGGTGGTTAGTGGAGGCCGTGGGCCTCCGTTTGCGTTGATTCCACCTCCCAAAAATCACATATATTCCAAAATAATTCTCCGTAAATTTTTATCGCATTTGGACTTCATTTGATATGGATATTCTGCGAAACAAAAAACATAATATTTAGGAACTGGCACTAGGCACTGGATCAATATGTTAGTCCAATAAATCATATAAATTGTTGCCAAAAGTATGTGAAAGTTGCATAATATTGGCATGGAACAATAAAAAATTATAGATATGATGGAGACGTATCAGCATCCCAAGCTTAATTCCTGCTCGTCCTCGAGTAGGCAAATGATAAAAAGGATAATTTTTGATGTGGAATGCTACCTAGCATAATCTTGATCATATATCTAATCATGGCATGAATATTAAGACACGAGTGATTCAAAGCAATAGTCTATAATTTGACATAAAGACATCAATACTCAGGCATCCCAGCAAACAATCATGTCTTTCAAAATATAAATGCTAAAGAACGCTATCCCTACAAAATAATATAGTCTTGTCATGCTCCATCTTCTTAACACAAAGTATTTATCATGCACAACCCCAATGACAAGCTGAGCAATTGGTTCATACTTTTTAACGTGCTTCAGCTTTTTCAACCCCCACACAATACAGGAGCGCAAGCCATGGACATAGCACTATGGGCGGAATAGAATATGACTATATGGGTAAATATTAAGAAGACAAAAAAGTAAGAAAGTCTTACATCGACACGGCTAATCAACGGGCTATGGAGATGCCCATCAATTGATATCAATGCGAGGAGTAGGGATTGGCATGCAACGGATGCACTAAGAGCTATAAGTGTATGAAAGCTCAAACTGAAAACTAAGTGGGTGTGCATCTAACTCTATAATGAAAAATTCCCACTAGTATATGGAAGTGACAACATAGGAGACTCTCTATATGAAAAACATGGTGCTACTTTGAAGCACAAGTGTGGAATTTGCATGCCCCTTCTCTCTTTTTCTCTCTTTTTTTTCTTGTTTTTTCTTGGGCTCTTTTCGGCCTCACTTTTTTCCTTTTTTTTCTTTTTTTTTTATTTTTGTCCGGAGTCTCATCCCGACTTGTGGGGGAATCATTGTCTCCATCATCCTTTCCTCACTGGGACATGCTCTAATAATGAATAATGATGATCATCACACTTCTATTTACTTACAACTAAATATTACAACTCGATACCTAGAAGAAAGTATGACTCTATATGAATGCCTCTGGCAGTGTACCAGGATGTGCAATGATCTAGCATAGCAAGGATATCAAAAAGCGGACAAGCCGTGGAAATATCTTGCTAGCTTTCTTACGATCATGCAAAGCAATATGACAATGAATGCTCAAGTCATCAAAACGGAAGAGGTGGAAGTTGCATGGCAATATATCTCGGAATGGCTATGGAAATGCCATAATAGGTAGGTATGGTGGCTGTTTTGAGGAACAGATAATAAGGCTTATGTGTGATAGAGTGTATCATATCACGGGGTTTGGATGCACCGGCGAAGTTTGCACCGACTCTCGAGGTGAGAAAGGGCAATGCTCGGTACCGAAGAGGCTAGCAAATTGCGGAAGGTAAGAGTGCGTATAATCCATGGACTCACATTAGTCATAAAGAACTCATATACTTATTGCAAAAGTTTATTAGCCCTCAAAGCAAAGTACTACTATGCATGCCCCTAGGGGGATAGATTGGTAGGAAAAGACCATCGCTCGTCCCCGACCGCCACTCATAAGGAAGACAATCAATAATAAATCATGCTCCAACTTCTTAGCATAACGAGAGACTATACGTGCATGCTTCGAGAATCATGAACCTTAACACCAATATTCCTACTAACCACAACCATTTACTAGTACCTCCCACATATTATCATCTCTATATCGCAAAACTATTGCAAGGAATCGAACACATCATATTCAGTGATCCACAAGTTTTATGTAGGATTTCATGACTAACCATGCAAATGACCAATTCCTATTGAATCTCTAAATATATATAAGTGAAGCAAGAGAGTTTAATTCTTTCTACAAAATACCATGCTCTAATAAATATAAGTGAAGAGAAAGATCATTCTACAAATAACGGTTTTCTATATGTAGAGAAACAGGCAATCCAAACTTCAAATGATATAAGTGAAGCACATGAAGCATTCTATAAATCCATACTCAAAAGATATAAGTGAAGTGCAATGAGCATTCTATAAATCAACCATGGACTATCTCATACCATCATGGTGCATAAAATAAAATTGAAAACTAAACACAAATGATGGTCCAAGATTTACGCATAACATACCGATACTTGTTGAAGAAAGATGGGATGCCTTCCAGGGCAATCCCAAACTTAGATGCTTGAGTTTCCTTGAATATTTACTTGGGGTGCCTTGGGAATCCCCAAGATTGAACTCTTGCCTCTCCTCCTTCTCCTCATATCGAGGCCTCCTCGATCTTTGAACACTTCATCCACACAAAACTTAACAGAAAGCTGGATGAGATCCGTTGGTATAATAATGCAAATCACTACTATAAGTACTTATGAAAACTGATTCATATTTTGTTTTTGCATTATCCCTACTGTATCCTAACTTCTCCATGGCTTATACCACCGATACAATCAATAGTTCCATCAAAACAAGCAAAACAATGCATCAAAAATAGAATCAGTCAAAAACAAGATAGTCTGTAGTAATCTGAACATTGAGATACTTATGTAACTCCAATAATTCTGAAAAATTAGGACCAAATAAACAATTTGCATAGAAGTACTGTGTAAAATTTCAGAAACTTGTGACATTCGAGTAAAAAATCTAAATTCATGCACTACAGCTAAAGTTTCTGTTTTTTCACCGCACATACAAACAAGCAATCTAATCATCCTAAAGGAAAATCTTCGCACATTATTTTTATAATACAATGGATTTGTACAAGGGGATAATTATTTTTGTTGAAAAGTTTCTGTAATTCAAGATTTGCAAAGTTTCCATGGGCATGAACAAAGTTCAAGGAGCTCCCCCACTTCAACGGTGCTCGTCTTTCTTACTTTCACTTTTCTTTTTGAAAAGTTTTAAGTTCCCCTCTATATATTTTTTTGTTTTTAAACTTTATAAAAGCACACAACAGAAGTAAATGACTCTCTAAAACTTCCGGGTTGTCTCCCTGGCAGCGCTTTCTTTAAAGCCATTAAGCTAGGCATAAAGTGCTCAAGTAATCGATCCACCCGATCCCAAGGTATATCAAAGCCAATTTTAATTAGCAATGATTTATAATTTAGTAGTGATCACAAAGCAACATTTATCATGCAATGACAAAGTCTAACTCTCTTCCTATGCATCAGGATGTCATAAAAGAACAATTCATGCACATCAAGTAAAGGCCAATACATAGCATAGGCAGTTTCTTGCAATTTTATAGTGTTGGAAACATAGAGAGGCGGAGATGTAGTTTCTCTCTCATAATAATTGCAAGTAGGAGCAGCAAGAACATGCATATTATATTCATCAATATCTTCATGTGTAATGGTAGAACGCAACCCATCAATATAATCCTTAATAAGTGCAAACTTCTCCGATATAGTGTAGTTTGGAGAATTCAAAAAGATAATAGGACTATCATGTTTGGGTGCAATAGCAACAATTTCATTCTTAACATAAGGAACTATAGAAAGTTCATCTCCATAAGCATAATTGGCATCATAGCCACAAGCATAGCAAGCATCAATTTCATCAAAAAGGGATATTTCAAATGAATCAACGGGATCATAGCAATTTTCATAACATTCATCCTTTGGTAAGCACAAAGGGAAATTAAACAATGTATGAGTTGAAGAGTTACTCTCATTAGAAGGTGGGCACGGGTAGCTAATCTGCTCTTCCTCCTTTTGTTCTTTGCTCTCATCATCATCTTTTTCATCCAATATGCTCACAGTTTGATCTATTTCTTCTTCCATAGATTCCTGCAAAATATTAGTCTCTTCTTGGGCAGCGGAGACTTCCTCAATAAATACATCAATATCAGTATTGTACTTATAATTATCATAGATATATTTAAGTATAGCAAAAAATTTAGGTCTATAAACAACATCATCAAAATGTTCATACTTTTCAAATAGAGATTCAATTTCATAAGCACCCTTAAAAGCAAAAAATTCTTCTATTCGTTCCACATCATAGTAATCATATCTACCATTAGCATAAGAAGCCAAGGTTTCATTATCATTAAATTCACATGAAAAGGGAAGGTGTCGAGCCTTCATCCTAGAGCAACAAGTATAATCATATCTCGAGCATAGATTCCAAGCATACCATTGCAACATTTCAATTTGGTCCCATAAGAGTTTTCCTTTTTGAGTCAAGTGATAATCCCTAAAGTATTCACATTGATCCAACGTGTCTCCCATTATCAAGTTGAATGGGGTTTTCTCAGGATTATCAAAATAGTGTTTAATATTTTTCACATAATGAGCATAGAGGGTTTTAGGAGGTTCCCCATCTCCATGAGTAGCAAGTACAACTATTTTTTTGTATTTCATTTTCCATATCCATAACTAAAGATAGAGAACAACTTATAACAGAAAATAAAATCTACTTAGTGATAAAGCAAACAAGCACACACGAGAATATTCACCCCACGCTATTGCTCCCCGGCAACGGCGTGTCGGGGCCGGGACACGATATCCCAGAAATTAACCCCTCGTGTCATCATCAGCCCAGGATTACTGTTACTGGTGGACACGTCCTTGTTACAGAATTGCCAAGCTATTACAAGAATTGGATACTAGACCATAAAGGTCTAATGATACAACAGGGATTCCGGTGGTGGATGTCGGAAATGACTCATGGTACTCCAGCGTCGATGGGGCTCCATTCCCACAGGAACAGCTGACCCGGATAATTCCTATCGGCGTGGCTGCTATCCTAGGCTCCGCACGGTCGTCGTTGTGGTACTCCTCGTGGAACTCCTGACCTGGCCAAGTAAATAGTCAGGGACAAGCCTGTGAGTACATTTGAATGTACTCGCAAACATCATGAACAAGAGATATACCGAATGCAGCAGACAAAATATATGATCATGTTGAACCAAACTATATGCTTATGCTCATGCTGGATCATGCTAAAATGCTCATGCTGACACAAATCTAAATCATGACATGACAATAGCAAAATGATTCGGAAGTAAATATAGCATGTTAGTCATGATCAAACTTGTCAAAAATAACGCAAATGAATGCCACGGGTAGTCTAGCTAGCCCAAGTGACATTCGAAAAATAAAATAAAAGAAATGCCAGTCAGGTGTCAAGTGACGCCACAGTCGGACTTGAAGAGAAATGCCAGTCGGGTGTCAAGTGACGCCACGGTCGGACTTGAAGAGAAAATGCCAATCGGGTGTCCACAAGAGTAGTGGCGGGATAAACCGCCTGTTAACTCGAGAGACGTCACGAGAGGTCTTGAAAATAAAATTTGAGTGCCGGGGTAGTCTAGCCAGCCCCTGAGACACTCAGGAAATACAAAATAAGAGAAACGGGTTAGTCCTCAATAATATGCATAACCATAATAATATTAACATGCATAAAATATTTATGGTAGCATCATTAACACTTATCAATTTAATTATTTTCCTCCAAAGACCGACACTAAGACCGACACTTGACCAACCCAGACTGTAGCCCTTAACCGCAGACACGGCTATTCGAATAGGTTTAAACTCTGCAGAGGGTGTACTCTTTACCCACAAGTAAAGGATTTCTTTAGTCAGCACCGTGACACAAACTAATTCCCATTATGGTCTTTGGGTTGAAAACACACCTGACCAGCACGCACCATATTAACTTTCCGGATGCCAAGAATCACCCAAAGCATCGTTCAAGAAAAACTCTAAGACGGAGAGACCAACGTCCTGCATGGGATCACTATTCATACGCGCGGATTACAAGGGGTGCCCCCCTCTCAGTCACAACTGGAAACACCCATGCCCCCTGACCCGATGACAAGATTTAGTCCGCGGCCGCGGAAACTCTCATCGTGGCCCTCTGTACGGTGTGTGCATGGAAAGGGGTTATCAACTTACTGAACCATACCCTACCTGTGGCAGGGACCTGTGGTAGCACGAATCAAGTATGGGGGTTACCGGAACAAGACTCGATCTACGGTCGACTCAGGAGGTTCAAGTTTTCCTGTAGTGGTTAGCTCAACAAAGTATTCTTTCAATAGTAGCATCCCAATAGGGCTACAACCCTTGCATGCTCCAACATGCCCACACTGATCATTCTCGTCACAACGAGTTTTCAGTCTCATGGTCACTTTTCTCGTGACTGATTTCTTCCTGCAGATTAGTCCGGACCGGCACAGGCATATGTGACATAAGAAAAATATCCTTGCTTACTCTTACTTCATGCCTAAATGAAGGTAAAATATTTCATGGGGTCATGCATGCATAACTATCAATATGCCAACTTTATAGGAACTCAACATAGTCATGATGCAAATATTAACTATGCAATCCACCATATCAAGTGTTCAAGATGCTTGCCTTGAGCATGCAGAAGTGTGAGGTGCACTCCAAATGTTTGAAAATTTTATCTTCCCTCCATTTCCTATTTTCAAAAATATTTAAATCACAACATAGAATTTAAACAGTGCTAAAAAGTTGTCTGGAAAATTTTGAAATAAATACTAAAATAAACAAGATGAAATATAAGGAATTACATAAAAAGAATCAGTTTATTTGGAGTTCATATGATCTACTTAGAGCAATCTTAAGATGGAATAAATGATTAAAAGTATTATTTAATTGATCCAGTGGAGATAAAGCTTAGGAAAAATGTTCACCTAATCTAGATAAGTAGGGCATGATTTATGGAGCATAGAGAAATTGGAATCAATCCATTTGGTTTAGAAATGCACACTAGGGAAATATTTTAATCTCTGGATAAAAGAAGAAGACAAAGGAAATATCCTGATGGGCTGGCAGTGACGTGCACCGGGCGAGGCCCAACTAAGCAACGCCTCTGGGCTAAGCCCAGGGACGCGGTTACGCGGGCGCAACCCTCCCCAGTCACTGACGGTGGGTCCCGGAGACCCACCAGTCAGGTTTGACTGGTCTTCGTCCTCCTCTTCGCGCGCGTCTCGACAGAACAGAGGAGCCCCAGCGATGGCTGTCGGCGCTGTAGAGCATCCCCGGCGATGCTCGGCACATGGATGGATTCAGGGGATGATGCCGCACCCGATGGTGGTGGGTATGGACGCCGGCGAGCTCGGGATGGAGCAGAGTATTGGTGGAGGTGGAGCACGATCTCGGGTGAGAGTGGGGGCGAGGCTATGGTTATCCCCATAGCGAAATAAGGCTCGGGAGATCCTTGTGGTAGTTGTGGAGGTTGAGGGGTGGGGCTAGGTGAGGCGGAGAAGGCTGGGGTGGCTTGAATTTGAGCTGCGGCCGTCGACAGGGCTTCGGCCATGGAGGTGGATGGAGGGCACGGGAGAGAGAGAGGGTTGGTCCAGGGAGAATCCTGGGGGAGTGGAGTAGCTTGCCCTCCAGAACGAGCCCGAGGTGGTCTCTTTTATAGCACGGAAACGTCGGTTCCACGGATCACGGCTTCACCGACTCTGGCGGCGGCTATTTATGGTGTTGAGTGAAGCTGGTGAGGTTGGTGGGGAGGTCGGTGTAACGTGTGCGAGCTTACGGCAGAAGCCACCGTATAGGAGGGTTGCTGGCAGCTCGGGGACGCGCCACGCATCCGGGCAGAGCCGTGGCGGATACGGCGGCGATGAATGGCGGCAGTGGGCGGTGGTGGACGGCACTAGCGGCCAAGGAGAAGTATCGGCGGGCTCTTGGGTCGTCGGGCTGATCCAGAAGAGGATCAAGACGAGCGAAGGAGGCAGTAACAGCACGGCAGCAGCTCGATGCCAGAGACTGCACAACGGGCACTCTGCTCGTGCTCTGGGCATGCACACAGGGTGCTCGATGAAATGCCAGGGGTAGCTATAGGAACCTAAATGGGCTACAAATTAGCTGGGTGGTGCTTATGGGCATGAGAGAGGTGATGGACATGCTGATTTGGGGAGAGGGGCTAGTGTCCAGTGCAATCTAAAAAGATGCCCAAATTCTGTCATGAGCTCAAGGTGCTCGACAGAATGTTAGGTTGACCTAGGTGATTCTGGTAGACATGGAAATTGGCATGTGGAGGTCTCTTTGGAATTTAAAGATAGTGGTGGAGTTAGTTTGGCAAGATGAAAAACTTGCTAGTGCAAGTTTTACCAAAATTCACTTTTGAACAGAAACTACAGGAGATTATTTGGTGGCTTTATAAAATTCATATAGAGCTGAGCTCCTGGAGTTGAGGGTTTAGTAGGAAGGACAGTAAGTGGGAAAAATTTCAGAATTTTTGGGGTAAGGAAAATTGGGGTTGCAGTTATAACCTAGAAAATGGACAGAATTGAAAAGTGGTTATTTCACTCAAAATTTTCAAAACACCAAGTGGGTTTTTGTATAAAAGTGATATATATGCATCACATGATCTCCCATAAATTTTGTGGAATTTTAAAAAGAATTATTTAAAATAGCTGTAGTGCAACAGAGGCATTTAAAGAATTGAAAATGCCTTTTTAAATAATTGTTTTGGGCAATTTTTATTATGAAAATAATGCTTACTGTTATTAAAATATAAATGAAATGATTTAATAAAACTACCAAAGCTACAATATTATCACCAAAAATTTCTATATGGAGGGAAGAATTTTGGAAAACAGAAACAGAAAAGGCTCTAAAAATTATTAAAGGACCTGTTATAAATCAAAATTTTATTTCTGGCCAAAGTTTTACTTAATAAAAATATGATTAAATTTTTGGGGTGTTACACGGTGCCAGAAAAAGGTCTTGATAACCCACAAGTATAGGGGATTGTTTGTACCCTTTTTCGATAAATAAGAGTGTCGAACCCAACGAGGAGCTAAATGTAGAACAAATATTCCCTCAAGTTCTATCAACCACCGATACAACTCTACGCACACTTGACATCTGCTTTACCTAGAACAAGAATAAAATTAGAAGTACATTGCGAGATAATAAAAGTTAGTTGTTTAGTAGAGAGTTTTTTGTCACACAAGAAAGTTATTTGTCCCTAGGTGATCGATAACTAGACCGGTAATCATTATTGCAATTTTCTATAATGGAGAGGCATGAGCTAACATACTTTCTGTACTTGGATCATATGCACTTATGATTGGAACTCTAGCTAGCATCCGCAACTACCAAAGGTCATTAAGGTAAAACCCAACCATAGCATTAAGTATCAAGTCCTCTTTAACCTATACACAACAACCCCCACTACAAAAAAAATACAGTTTCGTGATGATACATGTTTGTCATAGTAGGTCATGTTTTCTGTCATGCATGTACATCCATGACGATTTTATGACAGAATCAAGATAGTCATACCTGTGCTGAGAAGTGTTCCATGACAATACTGAAATTATCATCACGGAAGTGTCCACTTCCATGACGATAAATACCGCGTCATGGAAGTGTTTTCATCAAGGGCAACTGACACGTGGCTTCCACCGTAACGGGTCGCCGTTAAGCTATCGGGTTCCGGTTAGCATCCGATAACCCGTTAACAGCCCAGACCAATGGGGATTTTCCACGTGTAAAATTCTCATTGGCCACAGGAACCACGTGTCAGCTCGTCATTGGGTCAGAGAGGCACCTATGATATGTCGACAAGTGGGACGACCCAACACTGGCCCATTTCGCTTACAAAGGCCGGTCCATTTGACTTGGTTAAAAGCTAGCGGGCCGGCCCATGAAAAGCCTGTTAACGGTCTGTTCGCATATAGCCCATTTTACGGTCCGGTAACTCACGGCCCGTTATGGCGTTCGCAAATTTGGCCCAACAGCGTCATGTGGGCCGTCCAGTATAATACCAGCTCGTTTCACTTTCGGCCCATGTATGGCCCATGACATCTTTCAGCCCATACGAGGCGTTACGTATCTTTGGGCCCTTTAGTGGCCCGCGGTGACTCTGGCCCATAGTAAACAGTAAATTTCTTTATACCCATTAACGGCCCATGATTCACATGGGCCGTTTCCAGCCCGTGTTAGCTTTTGGCCTACTGACGGCCCATACATTCTTGGGCTTCTTTCCGACCCTCGATTACTTCCAGCCCTTTACTGGCCTGTTCTCCTAATGGGCCAAATTCAGCCCGTGGTTAGAATCGGCCCGTATGTGGCCTGTTAACCCGTTGCGCTATTTCCAACCCGTCATGTATTCTGGCCCATTAACGACCCGTTATGCCTATTACAGAATTAAGCTTTGCTGTCTTCCGGCCTGTTAACGGCCCGTTACTGTGATGGCCTGATACCAATTACGCCCGTTGTCGGTGTCAAAACCGGCGGATCTCGGGTAGGGGTCCCGAACTATGCGTCTAAGGTCGATGGTAACAGGAGACGGGGGACATGATGTTTACCCAGGTTCGGGCCCTCTCTATGGAGGTAATACCCTACTTCCTGCTTGATTGATCTTGATGAATATGAGTATTACAAGAGTTGATCTACCACGAGATCGTAATGGCTAAAACACTAGAAGTCTAGCCTGTCTGATTATGATCGCCCCCACGGACTAAAACCCTCCGGTTTATATAGACACCGGAGGGGACTAGGGTTGTACAAAGTACGTTACCGAGAAAGGAATCTTCATATCGAACGCCAAGCTTGCCATCCACGCCAAGGAGAGTCCCATCTGGACACGGGGGAGAGTCTTCTGTCTTGTATCTTCATGGCCCATCAGTTCGGCCCACGTCACGTAGCCCGGACGCCTGAGGACCCCTAAATCCAGGACTCCCTCAGTAGCCCCTGAACCAGGCTTTCAATGACGATGTGTCCGGAGCGCAGATTGTCTTCGGCATTGCAAGGCGGGTTCCTCCTCCGATTACTTCGAAGTACCTGACTTAAGGAGCTGTATTCGGCCTTCCATTTAATGTCGTGCTCATCGGCTTCCACGCCTTCATGACTTCAGTTTCCACGTGTCGAGTGAATATGAGAGGTCTGGGTATCTTTGCACATAACTCCCTGACCATGTAAGAAGGGCGTCTATTCAAAGAGATTGGATCTTCAGATCCATTCCACGCCAAGCGGGAAATCCTCAAAGCTTGCTAGGAGAAACCATTCCAACATGGCTAGTGCTCCCAGTTCTTCCACCCGCCCCCATGGCTCCAAAAAAGGCGACTGGGAAAGATGTTCTGTATCCCATGATCAGCTGGTGAAGCTCCAAACACATGGATTTCTTCCCCCCGCGGATCTGGTCCCTGTTCGAGCAGGTTTGACCTCCTTCTCAGGCGAAGCTTTGGCGGAAAATTTCCCCAATCCAACCAGGGGGGAACGGGTGTGCTTCATTTCTTATTTGCCAAGAGGCATCGGGTTTCCAATCCACCCTTTCCTCCGAGGACTCCTGGAGTATTATGGACTCCAACTGCACAACCTCACGCCGGCCTCTATCTTGCACATCGCGGGTTTTGTTGCCCTTTGCGAGCTCTTCCTAGGTTGTGAAGCCCACTTTGATTTATGGAGAAAACTATTCTGCCTCGTCCCTCGTACCCAAGAGGGATCCATATTCGAGGTGGGCGGCGCCGAAGTATGGCGCATAGCCGGGACCGGATACCTATCCGGCACACCGAAGAAGGCGTCCGAGGAGTGGCCCTCAGAGTGGTTTTATATTGAGGACGTCGCTCTCCCTGACCAATCCGAATGGGTCTCCCTGAATTTTCCAGCGCCGCTTTGAAGAAACGCCACAGCTGGCGCCCTGGGAGCCTCGAGGAGGAAGATAGTGCGGAAATCCATCAATTAATGAGCAAGATAAAGACGCTCACCCAGTCCGGATTATCAATAATCGAGGTAATGGCGACCTCCATAGTGCGGGGTGTCCAGCCACTCCAATTTAGAGGGCTCCCTATGTGGCACTATAATGGGGAAGATGACGCCTCATGCTGTGGCCGGAAAGGTCCGGACACCCCCGCCGCTCTGGCCAAAATATTGGTCGATCTGTACAAAGGGGGGAAAGAGGAATTTATTCGTCTTAAACGCCAAGAGGGATTTTCCATGTACAATCCTCCCAGCTGGGTGAGTTTTAATCCCACCACCACACTCAATCCTTTCCATGAGTCACTTTTGACTGATACTAACGCGTCCATTTGTAACAGGAATGGCGAAAGGTCATCACGGGGATCTACAGCCCCGCTCCATAGCCGGAGGACCATAACCGGGATCTTGACCCCGGATTCGAGGAGGATCCGGACATATTTGTGGAGCTAGAGGAGGGAGTATTTTACCAGGCGAGCTACGATGGCACAGAAGTGGCCATTATAGCAGACTATCCCGGCCTCCTTCCTGCATCACACGTAAGTAATCAGGAGACCTCTCCTCTGAAAGAGCTTCCTCATTCTGCCTCACCCACCGCACTGTCTCATGTTCCAAAGGGGAGGCGCTCGGCGCGCCATGTTACACCAGAGGCGACTCAAAAGAGAGCGGCGCCTACATCGGGCAAGCCTTCGAAGAGGAAGGCAAACTAAGTCACGACCGAGCCGTCGTCTAAAAGGTATGGCTTCGTAAATATGCCCCTTGGCAGTCACATCCAACTGTGACATTGTCTGTTTGTGTTTCATCAGGAAGAGCGTTCGCCGGACTATATCCGGGGGTCCTGCAGGTCACGCTCCCAACAGCCAGGCTCCAGAACCTGCCATAAAGACGAGGGCCGGTATGGGAGTGACGCCGGATTGTCCTTCGGCAGAGGATTCAGATGATGTATCCGTCACAAACTCAGAAGTGGAGAGCGCCATGAATCATCGGCGCCGGAGGGCCGCTCTTCGCGACCCCGGCTTTACAAAAGAGGCATTCAATGCCTTCAGCTCGGCTGATGCATACATCCGAGCTGCTCGAGACGGGCTTACCAGAGCCACATACCAGCATTTGAAAGATATGCGGGTAAGTTCACATCGTACAAACTTGATAATTATATACCAGTAGCCCCCGAGACTTGAAGCAGTTGATACAACTGATTTAAGGATCATTGTATAACCAGGTGCTTACAGAGAAGAACAACCTGCTGTCTCAAGAACTAGAAAGGTGTCGGACTCAGCTAACTGCTGCCACCGCCGAATTGGAGAAATCCAAGAAGGCGTCGCCTGGTAATGCTCCCCTCCATCGAGAAAATATAATCATATACCAGCAATGCTAACAGTGTTGCATATCTCATGGCAGGATCGTCAGATCAGCTGAAGGAGGCACTTGAAATCATGCAAGCGGATAAACAAGAAGCCAAAAGGCTACTGGCTGCGGGCGAACATGTGCTGACACGGGTCAGGGAGTATAAAAACAAGCTGCAGGATTCCAACACCCTGCTGGGCGAAGAACTGAAAGATGTGCGAGCCCAGCTAGCTGACTCCGTGAAGGAAAATAAGAGGCTACGAGGCGGCATATTCAGTATGCTTTTGAACTTACCTCCGTGTAATTTGGCGAGGAAAGGAACTGACAGATTTATGTCTACAGGTATACTGACCGGCCGTCCCAGAGGAAATGTCCGGATCTTCAGGCGATCTGCTACAAGAGCTGTCGCAAATGCACGGGCGAGCTCGACAGGCAATGCGGAGTGTTGCCAAGGCCTTGTGGCCATCTGCCTCCCCTCCAGGAAGTATGGAGGAACTTGTGCAGCTATTCAAAGGAGTGCGGAGGCGTTTCCGATTATGGAAGATATCGGCCTGCCAAGAAGGTGCGCGAGAGGCCTGGGCCATGGTGAAAACACGGTATACCAAGCTTGATCTGAATCATATGGCTCGGGTCGGACCTCGAGGATCAGACGGAAAAGAAGTTCCAGTTAGTTTAGTATATGACCAAGTAAAGGTAGCCGCCGAATTGTCCCAACAGGATTGTAGGCTAGACAGCCTGTTGGACGGCATAGAGGAAGAAGTTTTTGAGTCTAAGTGACTATGTGCTTCGATTGACAAATTTGTCCCTAGCCGGATTGTAAAACGATTGTCATGGCAGACCTTTTCGCTTCGACCTTCGGACCCGAAGGTGCGGAGTGTTTCCGAATACCCGCACGGTAATATAAACTGGGGTATTCGTGGAAACCAGGCGTAGGGGTCATAGTTGCTTGAACAGACAAGTTGTATCCGGCTAGCTATGTTATATTACGTGTGATTGTAAGAAACATCTTCCAGAGAGAATAGTTCCGTTAAGGGTTCCTTTCCCTGGGTGAACATGCATTAATGTTCATGTCCGAACTATGATTAAAAAATCACAGTATACATAGCATCTAGGGGTTCATAGTGTAATGAGTGAAAGAACATCTTTAGTCCGCCGACCGAATATTCCCTTAAGAACGCTAGCTTTCGGCTTCACCCAGTTTGAGGTACACATCCGGATGACCCGGCAGTAACAATCGCAGAGGTGCTCCCTTTATGCCCTAGCCGAACTAACGGGAACGTAGGGCATAAGCACAGGAGCCAGGCAACCCAGCTTGGCCAAAACTTAAGTCATAACGATGCATATAATGGCGAAGAAAAGGTACATATGAGGAAAAGACACATATGTGGTGAGCTTGATGCTCGGAAAATAATAATAATAAGCTTCTGTACAAGAAGCCCCCAGGTATTATGGACGTACATATTTAAGGATGTGTACGTCATAGGTGCGTGGTTTAGCCGCTCAAGAGCTTAAAGCTAGGAAAAAATGAAAGAGAGGAAAAAAGGTAATGGACAAAAAGGGAGAAGAAGACGAACAAAGAGTCCGGCTCTAGGCGTAGAATCTTCGGAGTCTGGCGGCGTTCCATGGGTTTGGCTCCAAGCGATTGTCTGATGCATCACGCAGTCGGTACGCTCCTCCAGTGAGAACTTCATCAATGATGAAGGGACCCTCCCATTTGGGCTTGAGTTTGTCCTTTTTCTACTTTGGCAAGCGTAGAACGAGTTCCCCAACATTATAATACTTGGCCCGCACTTCTCTGCTTTGATATCTACGAGCCTGTTGTTGATACAATGCGGAACGGGCCTTTGCAACGTCGCGCTCCTCCTCCAGGGCGTCTAAGCTGTCCTGCCGATCAAGCTCGGCCTCTCTCTCTTCATACATGCGCTCTCGTGGTGAGTCATGCATAATGTCGCAGGGCAACACGGCCTCTGCGCCATACACCATGAAGAACGGTGTGTATCCAGTAGTGCGGTTGGGCGTGGTCCGCAGCCCCCAGAGTACGGAGTCGAGCTCCTCAACCCAGTGCTTGTCTGATTCTTTCAAAGACCGCACTAGTCTGGGCTTAATGCCGCTCATAATAAGACCATTGGCTCGTTCGACTTGACCATTTGTTTGCGGGTGATAGACGGAGGCATAATCGGGCTTGATGCCCAGGTTAGTGCACCAGGTTTTCACCTCGTCGGCTGTAAAGTTGGAGCCGTTGTCTGTGATAATGCTATGTGGAACACCATAACGGTGTACGACACAGGATATAAAGTCTATCACTGGTCCGGCTTCGGCCGTTTTAACCGGTTTGGCCTCAATCCACTTAGTGAATTTATCTACCATGACCAGCAGATATTTTTTCTTGTGGCTTCCCCCTTTAAGGGGTCCGACCATATCAAGCCCCCAGACCGCGAAAGGCCATGTAATGGGGATTGTTTGTAGCGCAGTAGGCGGCATATGGCTTTGATTAGCGAAAAGCTGGCATCCGACACAACGTTGGACAAGGTCCTGTGCATCTGCTCGGGCTGTAGGCTAAAAGAAACCTGTACGGAAGGCTTTACTCACAAGGGCCCGAGCCGCGGCGTGGTGACCGCCAAGGCCAGCATGGATTTCGGCCAGGAGCTGCCGCCCCTCTTCTTCAGAGATACATCTTTGAAGGACTCCGGTAGCGCTTTTCTTGTAGAGCTCACCGTCATGGACCTTGTAGGCTTTCGAGCGCCGGACAATGCAGCGAGCCTCGTTAGGATCCTCAGGGAGCTCTCGCCTATTAAGGCAGGCCAAGAAGGGCTCGGTCCATGGGGCAATTACTGCCATTATGAGATTGGCCGATGGTGTTGCTTCGGTGGCTGAGCCCCCGATGATATCGGTATTGTGCTCGGACTCAGGGGGTATGATCGGGTCCGGGCTAGTGTTGCCGCTTTCTTCCTGCCACACCATGGATGGCTTGAAGAGCCGCTCCAGAAAGATGTTAGGCGGGACGGGGTCGCGCTTGGCTCCCATGCAAGCAAGGACATCTGCCGCATGATTACTTTCTCGAGCCACATGATGAAACTCGAGTCCCTCAAAGTCTCCATTTATTTGGGATATTGTGAGATTTGAATCCCCGCGCACCTCCAGACATTGTATGCCCATGGAGACGGCCATCCGAAGACCATGCAGTAAGGCCTCGTATTCGGCTGCATTATTGGAGTCTGTATATAAGATTTGGAGTATGTACTGGACTGTGTCTCCCGTTGGGGATGTTAAGACGACGCCCGCTCCCAAACCGGCCAGCATCTTAGAGCCATCGAAGTACATGACCCAGTTGGAATATGTGCCGTACTCTTTAGGGAGTTCGGCCTCTGTCCATTCGGCGATGAAGTCAGCCAACACTTGGGATTTAATGGCTCGGCGCGGTTTATACGTTATGTCGAATGGCAGGAGCTCAATGGCCCATTTGGCAATCCGGCCCATAGCGTCGCGGTTGTTTATTATGTCATTGAGTGGTACTTCGGAAGCCACTGTGATCGAGCATTCTTGGAAGTAGCGTTGTAGCTTCCGGGATGCCATGAAGACCGCGTATGCTATCTTTTGGTAATGAGGGTACCGGGATTTGCATGGTGTGAGGACAGTGGATACATAGTATACCGGTTTCTGAAGCGGGAATTTGTGTCCGTCCTCCTCTCGTTCAACGACGAGCACTGCGCTCACCACCTGGTGAGTCGCAGAGATGTATAACAACATTGGTTCGCCGACGTTTGGCGCGGCCAGGATTGGGTTGCTTGCTAAAAGAGCCTTTACTTCTTCCAGTCCGGCCGTTGCTGCATCCGTCCACTCGAAGTGGTCGGTGCGTCGGAGAAGGCGATAGAGTGGCAATGCTTTTTCTCCAAGTCTGGAGATAAAGCGGCTTAAAGCTGCCACGCATCCGGCTAGTTTTTGGACCTGTTTAAGGTCAGTTGGTGTAGCCAATTGTGACAAAGCTCGAATTTTGGCTGGATTTGCCTCAATTCCTCTACTGGAAACAATGAAGCCCAGCAGCTTTCCAGCGGGAACGCCGAAAATGCACTTTTCCGGATTGAGCTTGATGTCATATGCACGGAGGTTGTCGAATGTGAGACGTAAGTCGTCTATTAATGACTCAACGTGTCTAGTCTTGATGACGACATCATCCACGTATGCTTCAACTGTCTTGCCGATTTGCTTCTCCAGGCATGTTTGAATCATGCGTTGGTAGGTAGCGCCGGCATTTTGAAGCCCAAAGGGCATAGTGTTAAAGCAGAAAGGCCCGTATGGGGTAATGAATGCCGTTGCGGCTTGATCGGACTCCTTCATTTTGATTTGATTATATCCGGAGTATGCGTCGAGGAAACACAGTGAGTCGTGTCCTACAGTAGCATCAATGATCTGATCAATGCGGGGGAGGGGGAAGCGATCCTTGGGGCATGCTTTGTTGAGGTCTTTGAAATCGACGCATAGGCGCCAGGATTTATCCTTCTTTGGTACCATCACCAGGTTTGCTAGCCAGTCCGGATGTTTTATTTCTCTGATGAATCCTGCCTCGATTAACTTGGCCCGCTCCTCTCCCATAGCTTGTCGTTTGGGTTCGGAAAAGCGCCGTAGTGTTTGTTTGACCGGCTTGTATCCCTTCAATATATTGAGGCTGTGTTCAACCAACCTGCGTGGGATTCCTGGCATATCAGAAGGGTGCCAGGCAAATATGTCCCAATTTTCACGTAGGAACGCTCGTAATGCGGCGTCAACCGTTGGGTCCAGCTGTGCCCCGATAGAGGCTTTCTTCTTGGGGTCCGTTGGGTGGACCTGGAAGTTGACGATTTCATCTGCTGGTTTGAAGGAGGTGGATTTGGGTCGCTTGTCCAGGATTATGTTGTCCCTATCCACCGTGGAGCGTAGTGCGGCTAATTCTTCGGCCGCGAGGGCTTCGGACAATGCCTCGAGGGCCATGGATGCGTTTTTGTTTTTGGCGTGGAGTGCTATGTCCGGATCATTGGAAAGAGTGATAATACCATTGGGCCCGGGCATCTTGAGCTTCATGTACCCGTAATGAGGTATAGCTTGGAAGCGTGTAAATGCATCTCGCCCAAATAGGGCGTGATATCCACTGTTGAAAGGGGCCACTTGGAAGGTCATCTCTTCGGACCGATAATTCTCCGGCGTGCCGAATACGACGTCGAATGTGATTTTTCCCGCGCACCGCGCCTCCCGACTGGGAATGATTCCTCGGAAGGTCGTGCTACTTTGCTCGATGCGGCTCCTGTCTATTTCCATTTTGTTGAGCGTGTCCTCATAGATGAGGTTTAGTCCGCTGCCGCCGTCCATGAGTACTTTGGTGAGCCGAAAGCCGTCCACGATTGGACTGAGGACCAAGGCAGCTGGTGCCCAGACTGTCCTGGATTTTGGTTCGTCACTGGCATTGAAAGTTATGGCCGTGTCGTTCCAGGGGTTTATTGCTGCGACGTGGCAGACTTCGGCGAGGTCGCGGAGTGCCCTTTTGCGCCTATTGTTTGAAGCGAAGGTCTCGAAGACCGTTAATACTCTAAGGTCATCGTCTTCCGGGGGGTGTTGTTCTGAGGTGTTTTTGGTGAGGATATCCTTGCCGCTCTTGACCACTTGCCGGAGTATCCAACATGCTCTAAGGCTGTGAGTTGGTACGGTATCCGGTGTTGTGTGTATTTTGCATGGCCTATCGAGCCATCCCTCCAGAACAGTTCCACGCCCTGTAATGGGCTTAGATTTCTTTACTATTGGGTCGGGCACCCCATGGGGGTGCATCCTTTTTGCTCGGACTAGGGGTTGAGTGGAAACCAGTGGTTCCCGACGAGCTGCCTGAGTTTTCCAGGCGCTTTCCATTGCGCAGTACTTCTGTACTATGGTTCCCAAGTCAGCGAAGTGTGATACGCGACGGCGGTTGATGGCATTGAGGATTCCTTCGTCCGTGCAATTGTTGCAGAATGCTGAGATCGCGTCTTCGTCGCGGCAATCTTCAATCTTGTCTTTGGCGAGGAGGAATCTGGCCCAAAAGTGATGGACTGTTTCCTGAGACTGGTGGGTGGGCGGCTTTAAATCCGAACCCTGACCAAGTTTAGGATCCAGAGTTTGAGAAACTTCCGAGCTTAATAATTCGGGCTCCGGGATATCGACTGATTTTTCAGGCCCATCGTCCGATTCTAGGTTCGGAGGATAGGGCGTGCCGTTCCGCAGATAGGTATCCGGCTCTTCGAGCTCGGAAATCCAAACATAGTTCATCCTCAACACAGGGGAAGAGTTGTTGTTTTGCTCTTCTACCACCGCTATCTGATGGGTGATCGGTGGAGATTTGATTTCTCTCTGATCGGGTTTAAGCCCAATCCGATCGTAGTCTGTAACGACCCCCAAGGTAGCGATGTGATCCAGGAGTTCGTTTAAATACGACAACTCCGTCGGATCCATCCGTTTGGAGTATTTAGAGTCAACGCAGAGGCGATTTTCGATGACTCGAGAAGTCATCGTCGGCTTAACGGCCGGACGGGCGGTCATGATAAAGCCGCCCAGCCGGAGGGTTTGGCCTGAGGCCAGGGCTCCTCTTGAGGTGATATTGTCCTTGATAACAAGGTGAGCCATCAACCCTGTCTTCGACGTCACAGCGGAACTCTGAATGAAAGCACCAATGTCGGTGTCAAAACCGGCGGATCTCGGGTAGGGGGTCCCGAACTGTGCGTCTAAGGTCGATGGTAACAGGAGACGGGGGACACGATGTTTACCCAGGTTCAGGCCCTCTCTATGGAGGTAATGCCCTACTTCCTGCTTGATTGATCTTGATGAATATGAGTATTACAAGAGTTGATCTACCACGAGATCGTAATGGCTAAAACCCTAGAAGTCTAGCCTGTCTGATTATGATCGCCCCCACGGACTAAAACCCTCCGGTTTATATAGACACCGGAGGGGACTAGGCTTGTACAAAGTCGGTTACAGAGAAAGGAATCTTCATATCGAACGCCAAGCTTGCCATCCACGCCACGGAGAGTCCCATCTGGACATGGGAGAGAGTCTTCTGTCTTGTATCTTCATGGCCCATCAGTACGGCCCACGTCACGTAGCCCGGACGCCCGAGGACCCCTAAATCCAGGACTCCCTCACCCGTTTACGGCCCATGTCGGCCCATTTATCCGACGGCCCGTAGGAGGCCCACTGATACTACGGCCCGTTGGAGGCCCATTTATCCTACGACCCAGCCCATTGATCCTATGGCTCGTAGGAGGCTCAAGGTTACCACGGTCCGTATCTGGCCCATGGTTGTTCCGGCCACTAGCAAACCAAGGAAAAAGAAGACTAGGGAAATAAATAAGCCAGAAACTAACGCTAGTCTATTAAGGCGATTGCACAGATTACATCCACTGGGCATCAAAGTTCGCCACCAGTGCAAATATAGGGAACACCCTACACTATACAAAAATGGCTTGCTATTTTCTTCAGCAAGTCGCTGCATGTTAAGAACAAATTTTGTATCACAACAAAACAAATTACAACCATAAAACAAAAGGTAGGTTGGCATAAAAGTTAATAGTCCGACAGATAAATGCACCACCAGAACTTCAGAAGCTTAGTTCATTTGACCTGACTGTTACGTTTTCATTCTGTACTATCTGATGGAGCACCATAACCTTCGCCTTCATTTCTCCTAGGCTCCTAAACAACATAGCAAATGTCTGATAATTTGGTTTCAAAACCATGCATATCTTCACGACATCGAACAATGGCCGTCCTCGTTTCACAAAGGGTCTCTGTTAGGGATTGGTCTTGTGTCTGGAGCGCAGATATAACATTGTTTTGAGCTTGCATATCTTGATCGTGAGGCAGTTTGGACGAGATTGCCTGAACAACCAACCCAGTATTACACAAGAATGTGCTTTTGGCACTGTTAGTGGACAGGTACTGACCCACTGCAGCAAGAGGTGACATTGTGGTTATAGTTGCATCGTCACCTTCAGAAGGTGGCGGTTCCACCATTTGTTCCATAGCTTGCTGAAAAGTTGAGTTTGTACATTAGTAGTACCATAACAGAAGATATTAAGGAGGCAACAAAACCAAACAGAATAGCTTTGGTCTATATACATAACTTATTCTGGTGAACCCATGTAAAATATTAGTTGTATTTTACTGGAAAGTACATAATAAAACCAGGTTCAAACATATGACCATGTACCATGGCTAATGTATTGTCTATTTCTTCAAATTGTATTGACAACTAAGGATAAAGAGACAAAGTTTATAATATTGTAAGCATAGTATGACATCATTCATATCACAAAACAACTGAGAACAGACAAACAGGCAAATTGAAATGTTGTGTAGACAAGTCTAGCACGGAACTAGATTACAGATCAAGTTCAAAGGAACATCACTCCTCTCTTTTAAACCTTGTAAGGTGCAATGATACGCTAAGACAATTGTGTATAAAATTGAAAAGAGTAATAGACATTGGCTGCAAACCCTGCAGTTCAATGCACAAGTCAGAGTAAGTAGTAGTTAAAAGGCATGAGGATTAAGGACTTACAACAACGGCTTTGACTAGTGTAGTCATGCCCTTCGTCTTGCTGGTGTGACAGTCCTTGAAGATTTCCACAGCATTTGGTTCATGTACTTTTTGGTCCTTGCGGGCTTTTCTGATAATATGGCACATCAAAAAGAGTGAAACAACAGCTAGTTCCAAGAGCGTCGCAGTGTGCAATATAGCTACGAGATCCCGTCGTCTGTTGGAATTTGACTTCTATACGGTTGGCCTTGTTCTTTGAACAGTTCACCTACAAGAAGATAGATTTGTGAGGCACATGTGTAAATAGGAGTTCAACATGTGATCTAATCACATATATATAACGTACTTGATACTTTAGATCAGACCAGTGTTTAACAAGGCCTCTCCAGTCTTCATCCGATATATTTTCCACTGGAGATGTTTGGGCAAGTTCACTGTTAGCCTTGCCTTCAAAGTGAGTTTTCCTCAAGTTATACCGATACCGTCGTAGAGCAGACTTGAAAACATGGGTGAATGCTTGTCTGGTTGCATCATCTTGGCTATCCAACTTGAACCTCATCTGTTGAAAATTATGGGAGTCTCATTACCAGCAACCTAGAAAGTATGGGACAGAGCAAGACGATATTACTAATTTACATACATAACCATACTTACAGATAAATGGTCAAGGAAGGTGTTAAACTGGGTTTCATCTTTGTCATTCCTGTGCTGAATCCATGTTGGGAGGATATGTGCATGACACCTAACTGCAACGGCTGCCTCTAATACTAACTTGGTTGACTCTGTAGCGTCACGTGGCCTTTTTAAACCTGCCTCAAAATGGATCTCCATTCTTCCTCCTCTAGATTTAGCTAACCTATCGAGCATTATCCCTGAGGTCTATTTTCTCCTGGGCCTAGGTGCTAGTTCAACAACGAACATGGGAAGTGTTAGTATACATCAAACTGTGAGACTACATATAAAGAAGCATGCAACTGTAACTTGACTCGAGCAACTACCTTCTTGCTGTTGAAGCTCACAAGGTTCATCTGATCTTGCCAACTCATCTTGTGTCAAGAGTGCTTCAGAAGTAGTGTCAGGTGGCAAGGGTGCTTGGGAACTTGCCGCTAGCAGAGTTACCGAACAGTAACTCGTGCAGATGTTGGTACTGTGGAAGGAGGTGTTGCAACAACTAGGGTTGTTGTTGCTTGTTTGGTGGCAGCTATTCGTTTGTGTTTGGATTGTTTTGCAGCTGGTGTAGCAGGGGATACCATGTTTGTACAATTTTTCAGTGGACTTCGACCTTCTATTGCACCATCAGTACCAGCAGAATCCGCATAATTCTTCCGCTTCCATTTTCATGCGTCCTAAGTACTAACACCATCCCCTACCATTCTGTGTTCCTTCCTCTTTCTCTTTGCTATGTCAAGTCAAGCCGACAAGAAAAAGGAATAAAAATTTAGTTCTTTAGAACAAATTGATGCGTGATACAGACAAACTGAACTTTGATGTTAGACAACCGCATGATAGGAGGATGTAATATGTACGAAAAAATGGACGGCATGAGATAATCAGAAATATGATGTGTAAACTAAGCAGAAGGCATTTCAATAAATTAGAAGCAATGCAATGGAAGGTAGACACCATATTAAAGATGCTACAAATATCGCTCTGCCAAGTTAACCGTGTCTCGTCATAACTGGCATTTAAACAAATGTGAAGTAGTACAAGAAATAAATCATATGCAAGATGCAAACAACATCACACTATCAAGTTAAAGGTCTCTCATCATTAGTGCCATTGCATATTCATAGCATTGCATATTCACAGCTATGATGTGTAAACTAAGTAGAAGGCATTTCAACAAATTAGAAGCAATGACAGCTAGACACCATATGAAAGATACAATGAATATCACTCTACCAAGTTAAAATTGTCTCGTCATAAGTGCCATTTCAACAAATTAGAAGTAGTACAAGCTAGAAAAGAATGTGAGATGTAACCTATATCACACTCCCAAGTTAAACGTGTCTTATTATAAGTGATTGTTGTAGGTTACACAATATTGGTACTTTGATGTAAGAAGATGGTGTGATACACAGATATTGTATGTTCTAGAAACAGGAACACATGTCTTATTCACAAGTATATTGTGTAAAGTAAGCAGATGGAATTCAACAAAATTAGAAGCAATACAAGCTAGACATTGTACATAACATGCAACCACATATAACAGTGCCATGTTAGAGGGAGCACCTGTGATGGTGGACTAGGGGAGATGTGCTCATCATCAACACATCTATGTTGAGTGTCTATGCATGTGTTGTCTTCCAAATCTTGTTGGGGGGATGGCGGAGTAGAATCTGTAGAGGCCCTCCGTTTCAGTTGGTTGGAAGGAGCACCTTTATCCACTGTGTTGCTAATTTCCTTCCGCTTTATTGATTTTGCATTGTCAAGTAAAACCGACAAGAAAAAGCAATAAAATTCATTCTTCAGAACTCATTCATGCATGATACTGACAATCACTACTTTGATGTAAGGCAAACACATGATACGAGGATGGAATATGTACGAAAAACAGGACGACATGGCATATTCACAACTATTTGTGTAAACTAAGCAGAAGTAATTTAATCAAATTACAAGCAATACAAGCTAGACACCGTATGCAACATGCAAGACAATATCACACTGCCAAGCTAGAGAAAGCACCTGGGATGCCGGTTTCGCCGGAAGACCGCCATCAGTCCCTGCCTTAATTTTTTCCTTCCTCTTACTTAATTTTATTGCCTTGTCAAGTCAAACCAACAAGAAAAATGAATAAAAATTCGCTTTTCAGAACTCATTGATGCAAGATGCTGACGAGCACTACTTTAATGTAAGGCGACCGCATGATAGGATGATTGAATGTGTAAGAAAAAAGGACAGCATTGCATATTCACAGCTATGATGTGTAAACTAAGCAGAAGGCATTTCAACAAATTAGAAGCAATGAAAGCTAGACACCATATGAAAGATGAAGCGAATATCACTCTACCAAGTTAAAATTGTCTCGTCATAAGTGCCATTTCAACAAATTAGAAGTAGTACAAGCTAGAAAAGAATGTGAGATGTAACCTATATCACACTCCCAAGTTAAATGTGTCTTATTATAAGTGATTGTTGCAGGTTACACAATATTAGTACTTTGATGTAAGAACATGGTGTGATAGACAAATATTGTATGTTCTAGAAACAGGAACACGTGTCTTATTCACAAGTATATTGTGTAAAGTAAGCAGATGGAATTCAACAAAATTAGAAGCAATACAAGACATTGTACATAACATGCAACCACATATAACAGTGCCATGTTAGAGGGAGCACCTATGATGGTGGACTAGGGGAGACGTGCTCATCATCAACACAGCTACGTTGAGTGTCTATGCATGTGTTGTCTTCCAAATCTTGTTGGGGGATGGCGGAGTAGAATCTGTAGAGGCCCTCCATTTTAGTTGGTTGGAAGGAGCACCGTTATCCACTGCGTTGCTAATTTCCTTCCGCTTTATTGATTTTGCATTGTCAAGTAAAACCGACAAGAAAAAGCAATAAAATTCACTCTTCAGAACTCATTCATGCATGATACTGATAATCACTACTTTGATGTAAGGCAAACACATGATACGAGGATGAAATATGTACAAAAAACAGGATGGCATGGCATATTCACAACTATTTGTGTAAACTAAGCAGAAGCCATTTCAACAAATTAGAAGCAATGCAAGCTAGACACCACATGAAAGATGCAACCAATATGACTCTACCAAGTTAAAAGCGTCCCATCATAAATGGCGTTTCAACAAATTAGAAGCAGTGCATGCTCTAAATCATATGAAAGATGCAACCAATATCACACTGCATATACTAAAGGTGTCTCGTCATAATTGGTTGATGCGGGATACAAAAAAATAGTAGTTTTATGTAAGGACATGCTTAATAGATAGATGTACTATGTACCCAAAATAGGAAGGCATGTCACATTAACAGGTATAATGTATAAACTAAGCAGAATAGCACATGCAATTTAACCAGATTGGAAGAATTACAATCTAGACACCATATGCAACATGCAACCACATATCACGCTGCCAAGTTAGAGCAAGCACCCGCGATGGTGGTGTAGGGGAAATGCGGTCATCAACTACAAAGCTACGTTCACTATCTTCATCTAGCCTTGCTGTTTCTTGAGAATCATGTGGGGAGGCTGACACTGGATTCTTTAAAAGAGCATCTTTTCTCACAATAATCCATGGGCCTGACTGTCTCATCATAAGTGATTGATGAGGGATACACAAGAACATTAGTTTGATGTAAGAACATGGTTAATAGATAGATGTAGTAGTATGTACCGTAAACAGGAAGGCATGTCATATTCAAAGGTATAATGTGTAAGCTAAGGAGATGCAATTTAACCAAATTGGAAGCAATACAAGCTAGACACCCGGCCGAAGTGGTGAGAATGATCATCGAGGACCTGACAGCCTGGTGGGAGGCGGCCTGCTTCAACACCACCGTGGCTTTTTAGCTGGCTTTTAGGTGATGCATGTCTGTGTTGGGCTTGTCACTGGCTCGGCCAGTGCCATGACTAGCTATTTGGCTTCTGGTGCTCCCGGGATGGTGGTTCATGTAAGAAATATCTTTCCTTATCTTAATAAAGACCGACTTAGGCCTTTCGAATACAGGCTAGACACCATATGCAACATGCAACCACATATGACACCGCGAAGTTAAAGCAAGCACCTGGGATGGTGGTTCATGGCGAGCAAGATCATTAACTCTAGAGCTACGTTTACCATCTTCATCTGCTGACACTGCACCCTTTAAAGTGCCGAAACGTGTCTTGCCTACCCGTGAACAAAGCTGGAGCGACTTCTCTCTTTTCTTTCGTGTTTCTATCAACAGTTTGGCAGAGGCTGAAATACCCATGCATAAAAAAACAATAGTGAGAGTATGGGTGAAGTGTGTGCAGAACTAGTGCACTGTAAAAGTAGCAGATAGCAGGTGGCTGAAAAATAAATGATAGGAGACATATGATAGCTCTACAACATTGCATGGCAAACGAAATTAGATTCTACTCCGTATGATTTTGTAATATATGAGCACAGGGATGGCTGGGAAATGCAGGTACTCCTCCAGCACACCACCACATGTTGTCCTATCAAAATAACAGTCGACTGGAAATAAATAGGCCAGTCAATTTTTTCTGAATCGTCCGATCTACAAGGAACGGGCAGATGGCCTTCGTCTACCTCTCACTAGTCACTGTTGACGATCTTTATCGAACCACCAGCGACCACCAGCCCAGAGCCCTGCCTCCGCCGCCCCGCCCTCCCCTCGACTTCACACCACCGTCGTGCTTGGCAGCGCCCCCAGCCATCCCTTTAAGCCCGGCCGACCTCCAGATCGAAACCAGCAGCTCCTAGGCCGCACACACCCCTAAGATAAACACCGAGGCGCTGCTTCCCCGGCGTAACAGGCGGACTAGTGCCTAGTACGCTGGGGAATGCTTCCTTTAATTGGGAATCAACTGACCAGGAATTGAAATCCAGGGGGCGACGGACCTCTAGCTAAGGTGAAATAGTATATGAGGAGAAACCTTGTGCATCACGAGTTACTAGGAACATCTAGTATCAGGAAGAAGGTGCAGGAAGAAGCGGTCAACCAGTGTCTTCTGTGGGATGAATACCGTGCAAGCAGACACGTAAGATTTGCACGAATAAGGGAAGAGGAGTACCAGTTCCGGTTGCCAGTGCTGTGTCCTCCTAATCTCGAGGCGATGTTCTTCTTTTTACTGGGGGAACCGATGTTGTGGAGGAGGGTGGAGCCTTGGATGAACCCATGGCCAAATTGTTGACTGTGTTGCGGTGGCCGTCTGTCGATAGAGGGGAAGCATATTTGAGGCGGCGAAGGACAGCGTAGTGGGAACAACTCCGGTGTGGTGGACGGTGGCGATGTTGGAGCGGCAGCGGTGAGGCGCAGGACAACGTGGTTGAACTGGCTCGAGTACGGTGCATGTTGGCGTCTTGGAGGCAGCTTGGCCTCGGCTATAACTACTAGCCACGGAGGGTGTTGCGGTTGCGGTGGACGATGACGTCGGGGTATCGGCTCCGGCGTGATGGAGGAGGGCGGCGGTTGATGGGTGGGATGGGGTGGCAGACGGAGGACACCGGGGTTTCGTGGCTGGTGGAGAGGTAGTTTTGGCGCCCACGGAGTACGAATGGGGAATCAGACGGGGGGCGGGGGGAGCTAAGGGGAAACCATGTTTCGGTCTGGGACGCACTTGTTTTTTTGTTGAACAAATGGGGCATGCTTGTTTGAAATTTGGGGAAAGTACAAACTTTGCCCCCCTCTTAAATTTTCGACCTACTGCGGGTCGGGGGTAGGACGGTAATCCCAGGGGTCCCAAATAGTGGGCGGGAGAGATTTCGGCTGAGCGCAAGTGTGTTTAGGCGGCCACGGTGTATGAATGTTTTTCGGAGGCGGTTGCGTGGCGTCTAGATGAAGTTACAAACCTACCCCGGTTTTGACCTTTGGACGTCGGGCTGGAAGGTTTCACGGGTCGGAGTTAGAAAAGTAATTTCCTTCTACCAAACATTGGTCTCACGTGGTTTCGGGTGAGTAGAGGCTCTTTAGGCGCTTCGTTCGAAATTTTGAAACAGAAGCATTCACGTTTAGAGTACTCTTGAACTTTGAGGATTAACATAAATAGACAACGTTAAATTTGACACTGTATGTTTGAAAACCTCATTAAATTATGCTCTTCTTTTTGAAATTTTGACTCTTGAAAATCCTATAACTACGATCATTTTGGAATGGAGGAGGTAAATTTGAATCTATTTTGTACACGACTATATATGCTATTATGTACAAAAGCAGAGCAAAGATTGGTGCCCCCATAATTTAGGTTTGATTTACAAATGCCATGATCTCGAATTCAAATAATTGAATGGACTTCATGTTGAATTCAAATTTTTTAAACCACCTGAAGTTGAATTCAAATGTATGCTAGTTCCTAGCTAGCTATTTAGAATGTTCATTGTCTAACTTTTGTATGTATAATGTGCTTTACACACACAACATGAACTATACTCATGTTTATATTCAAATTGCTAAAGCGATGCATTGTATGGACTTTAAATTACTGACTCTATGGATCAATTATGTCAAATAATAACATAGACATGCTCAAATTTGATAGAATATAGATGTCTGATGGATCAATGACCGTTCCTTCTGCGAATTGCAAATATCATAATCCCATCCTAATATTTGGATACAATTTATATTTTTAATCAATGTATACATCAGTCTTTTACGTGTAGATTCACTCTCCATAGGCCCCTCCTCACACACGCGCTAACTTTCTCTCTCACACATACGCGCAGATGGTGTATATCCATCGGGGGTCTCTCACACATGCTCACACACTCTCTCCCGAGGTGTCTTTCTCGCACACATGCTCTTGATATCACCCTCCCTCCCCCTCGCAACCATTTATGATTGTTTTCACTAACCTTTATCACAAGCATTCTTCCTCTCACACACATACGCATGCAGGATCCCCATCGACCCTTTCTCTATACATAGACCTGCCTACGTGTCTCCCGCACGCACATTATCTTTTGGCCTATCTCGCACGCATTGTCTCCACCTCTCTTCCTAATTGACGAATATGATTCCAGCAGAGCATTCTGTAGGATGCCCCTTAAAGTTTGGTTGGATGAATGGTAATATTAGAGACAAGGGGTTACCTTAGTCCGGGGACCTAGGGTTACAAATCCTAGCCAGCTTTGTCAATGGACACAGAGTCCTTCACGGCTCTCACTACAAAAAAAACCACTTCCATGATGATACGTCTTTGTCACTGTAGGTCACGTTTTCTATCATGCATGTACATCCATGGCGATTTTATGACAGAATCAAGATAGTCATACCTGTGCTGTCGTAGAAGTGTTCCATGACAATACCAAAATTATCATCACGGAAGTGTCCACTTCCATGACGATAAATAGCGCGTCATGGAAGTGCTTTCGTCAAGGGTAACCGACACGTGGTATCTACCGTAACGGGTCGCCGTTAAGCTATCGGGTTCCGGTTTGGATCCGATAACCCATTAACCGCCCGGACCAATGGGGATTTTCCATGTGTAAAATTCTGATTCGCCTTAGTATCCACGTGTCAGCTCCGCGTTGGGACAGGTGTCATCAAGCGACTGGATGGGACGAGCCTATGGTTCATTGACACGTGGCTCGGCCTAACAGTGGCCCGTTTAGGTTAAAAGGCCGGGCCTGTCAAAATAGGCGGGCCGGCCCATTAGCGGCCTACTTGAGTCAGGCCCATTCATAAGCAGGGCCCATACAAGTTACACAGAATCGGCCCATCAAAGGCCCATTCAAGATTTGACAATTTCCAGCCCATCGTCAGTTCCAGCCCGTTAACGGCCCGCTACATCTTTGGGCCCAATTACGGCTCGACCTTCTTTCGGCCTATTACCAGCCCATCGTCAGTTCCAGCCTGTTAACGGCTTGGTACGTCTTTTGGCCTTTTCTCGGCCCATTCTGTAGTTGGGCCAACTTCTAGCCCGTTGTGACTTTCAGCCTTTCCTCGGCACATTAGGTAAATGGGCCAATTCCTAGCCCATTTTGTCTTTCGATCTGTTAACGGCCCGCATAACAGTTGGGCCTTTGACGGTGCAACCTAATTTTGGGTCCATTAGCGGCCCACGTTCCGCAGGGCACAATTTCAGCCCGACGCGACTTTCGGCTTGTTAAAAGCCTAGTTTGCAAATTGGGCCTCTTCTGGCCCAAAACACTTTCGGCCTCTTACTGGCCCGTCAAGTAAAAGGGCAGAGACAAAATTAACATTTATTTTGGCCTGCTAGGGACCACGGGCAATTTCCATTTATACGACCCTATCAAGCTTTCAGACTGTTAATGGCCTGCTAAGAGTCGTTATTACGGTGGGCCACATCGTTTGGGATCCACTAAATATTAAGTTGACCAGCACAATTAAGGCCCGCTTTGACTACACATGTTTGTTCATTCAGATGGCGTCTAGGTAATGTTTGGGCGTGTTAGCCCCCGTTTCAACAATATAGCATATACAAAGAATTATCCTACTCTATACTATCGCCTCTAAAAAATCTACACTATACAATAAAGAGACTAAGGCATAGAAACGAAGAATAATCCTACACTATACAATAAAGAAATTACAGCAGATTATACCCACTGGGCATTATAGTTCGGCACCAGTGATAATGAAGTGTACACAAACAACAAATTACATACACTGGGCAAATAAAGCTCATACATCATGGACACGCATCAACAGAACTTACCATTTGAACTATAATCTCTTCAGAAAATAGGATTGCCGGGATTCAGATAGCACAAATTTCAGTCTGCAAAATCTCCAATTCCTTTGTGGTTACCTCAGTGTCTTGTTTCATTTTTTTGACTCCTGCATCTAATACCTGCAACTCCAGTCTCAACATGTTGATTGCATGTTGAGAAGCATGTACACATTGTCTTGCCACCTCTAGTTGATGCTCAAGAACATCAGCACATTCCAATTCCAATCCATAATCATTTGGTAATGGCCATGCCGCACTGCTCTTAGATCTTTGTGTTGATGTCACTTCATCCTAAAATGTTTCTGTAAGTACACATGACTAGGGAAAAAATATAGTTACAACAATGAAGCGAGCAAGACATACTATTTTGTACATGGCAAAACATGACTAACAATAATGCTACACGCCATGAAGCATAAGCAGGTGATATTTTAAAAATTATAAAAATGGTAGTCTGTGCAGCCCGCATACAAAAATCTCTCTTAGCTCACCAGAGGAGCATGATGTTGGGGCCAAATCCAAAACACAGACATGTTACAAATTTAGACCACACGCAACTACTGAACATTATATATATACTAGCAAGATGCCCGTGCATTGCACGGAACATCAAGATGCATTTGGATGAGTAGTTTATTTTGTGAGAGAAAAGGATGAACGAGGGAAGGCCTTATTTGCAAATGTGGAGAGGGGTGTGGGTATCTTTTTGCAAAATTGCCATAGTTTCCTTCCTATCCGTCAGATATAAATCAGACGGCCTTTATTGCAGGATGGCAGGCACACCATCATCACCAGCTCTATTTTTTTATAAGAGTAGATATATATATATATATATCTTGCGTATAAGTAAGCAAGCAGTTGGCAATTCTGTAGCTCAACTAAAGTCTTAGGGAGCATAATGAACAGTAGAGGGATTCATACAAACCTACTACAGCAAGCAAAACTATGCAATCATTAGCCTCGTATAAACTAGATTGTGAGCCTCATGCAGTAATAGTTGGTTAATAGACTTCAAAGCTTCAAGCACACTTCGCCAGAGTAATTAAATGGTAAGGCCTTTAATTATATCAACTAATAGTTATACAAGTACCCAACATCAGGCATCATTGTTTGGGCATCACATTAACTGAGGACAAATAAAGCAATTGAAAAGAACAATTTAACTATGCCTGAAACAAACAAGCAATTGAACTGTTGAGTTGGCAGCATGCATACATGCATGCCTCAATAACATCTATGTCCTAGCTAAATTTACTATATAAAGGAACAAGTAATGTAATATTGTTTGCCTCCCTATGAAGTATTTTGACTAGTATGTAATCAAGATTCTAGTAATGATAGGGAGGCTAATGATGTGAATATGCGTTTGGTTATGACATTTATGACATCGACAACTCTACCATAGCAGGAAGCAGTTTCACACTGTTCACTACTATAAGATGTTTTAGATATTTAAAAGTAGACTACATCTGTAATGAGTGAACAGACACATTAAAATGTGTTTACATACATCTGATTTACAAAAAAGTTAGAACATCATATAGTAGTGAGCAGAGGAGGTTTTAATCAATGGCCCAATGACTGGGTTACAGGTGAAGAACCCTACGCAAGCACAATGTCAGACAAATAGGATGTCTTGGTAATTGTAATACAGTGACTTACCATAACTGGTTGAACAGGCTCAGCGCTGCTCCTCCTTCTCTTGCAAGGCTCCTTCCTAACATCTTGTACATGGAAATCCTTAATCATATCTTCATTGCACCCCCTCTGCAAGGTGACAAAAACTAGTTACTGGTCTCGTTGGAAGATAAATATGCATACTTTCTAGTCTGTGAACAACACAAAAGGATGAGTTTATAATGAAACAACACCACATAATGAAACATGCCACATCTCTTGCACACAATGAAATGAGTATTTACTATGTGTGCACTATGTAAAAACTAGGCATACCATCGAACTGGGTCTCTAGGTACTCTTGGAGAGCCTACTTTAGTGTACAGCCAAACCTTTATGTCACCTATGAGTTATACAAGCCCCCACTACAGCAACCCTTAGTGTTTAAATCATTGACAAGCTCTGTTAGGTCAAGAACAGCAAGTAATCAAAGCAAACAGTCCTAGTATGGCTGGCTGATACAAACAAGCAATTGAACAGATGTGTGAGCAAATCTTGCACAACACTGAATTACATATCAAGAAAAGAAGCATAGAAGGAGGCTTAAAGACCATCACTTGACTGACCAGATTTAAGGGGTATTTAAACATCATGTGCAACGTATGAACTAACATAAACATTGCATATTTCAGATTCTATAATGAAATGCACATGTATTAGGTTATGCCATGTATGATGCCTAAATGTACACTATAGCAGGCAGGAGTGATTTATCATTGCACGCAAAATTGAATTGCAGGTTAAGGGCCAACTCTATTCCGCCTTTTCAGAGCTTATTGTCAAAATAAGCCATAAAAGATGTAAAGAAGTCATTTTTGAGTTATGGGCTTGGGCTTAACTTATTTCACTTTGGGGGGGGGGGGGGGGGGGGTGCTTTGGGTAGAAGCTCACTAAAAATTGAAGGGAAGGGGAATAGTGAAATGACTCTGTTGTCTGCCTATATTATACTCAAAATGCCACTGCTCACGCTCGCGTCATACCTGACCCTCAAGTAAAAACAAACATGCAAGTGTTCATTACCCTGCCCACTTGCATCTTCTCTCCCCACGTTCAGATAAGGTGCATATCCCTTACCACTAAAGGAAAGGCTCGACGAAGGGGGGGATATTAGCTGGGTAAGGAAAACGCTTTCAGAGATTGAGATGTCGATTTGTTTTTCATCGAAAAGGAAGAAGGCCGAGGGGATAGCAGCCTTCCTTTGGGCTTTGCCTGCCAATGTTCTACTAAAGAATTCCGGCTCAGTCCGGGAAAGCGCTAGCAATAACATAAAGAAAGGGGTCCATGTAGCTGCTGCGCCCGCCCACTGAGCAGCAGGTTTGGCATCTACTACAAAAGAGAGAATCCACTTCAGATAACCACGTCTCTGCTAGGAAGCGTGTGGAATGGCCGAGAGCGGACCAAATGGATATATAATCCAAGCCGAGAGTGGAGTTACGTGAACAGCCATATGATGGAAAACAACTTTCATGTTTGGTTCAGAGAGCACTTTTTTCGTTGAGAATAAGTCCTTCCCTTTTGTGTGAATTCCCCAGCAGCGAATTAACAACTTGTGGGGCCCTATCTATTCAATCTCTCGAGCCCCAAGAAAACCCCCCTCTCCCTTGGACTCAATCTCTCTTTTGACTCTATATATGTGGGCACCTGATATCTATGAGGGTTCACCCACCCCGGTGACAGCATTCCTTTCTATTGTGCCTAAAATCTCCATTTCTGCAAATATGTCACGTGTTTCTATTGTTGCTTCCTATGGGGGTACATTACAACAAATCTTCTTTTTCTGTAGCATTGCCTCTATGATCTTAGGAGCACTGGCCACCATGGCTCAAACGAAAGTCAAAAGACCTCTAGCTCATAGTTCAATTGGACATGTAGGTTATATTCGTACTGGTTTCTCATGTGGAACCATAGAAGGAATTTAGTCACTACTAATTGGTATATTTATTTATGCATCAATGACGATAGATGCATTTTCCATAGTTCCAGCATTACGGCAAACCCGTGTCAAATATATAGTGGATTTGGGCGCTCTAGCCAAAGAGAATCCTATTTCGGCTATGACCTTCTCCATTACAATGTTCTCATACGCAGGAATACCCCCGTTAGCCGGCTTTTGTAGGAAATTCTATTTGCTCTTCGCCGCTTTGGGTTGTGGGGCTTACTTCCTAGCCCCAGTGGGAGTAGTGACTAGCGTTATAGGTTGTTGGGCGGCCGAAAGGTTGCCATGAGTAAGGTTGGGAGACCGAAGGCAATTTTCCATGCACCAGACACGTAGCTTACCGAATCAGTTGCAACACAGATGGGAATGCATGCTATGAAAGACATGGTCGAGTCAGATACATCAACCGTTGACTCCATATCCTTGTACGAGTCCACAATCGCTACACGAGATGAACCTGGGTTTGGTGAATGGAAGTTGGCCTTAGGTGTAATAGGACTCCCAGTTACTATGCGCGATTGTATACTGAGGTGCTCCCCGTCGGTCGTTGGAACTACGCGAGCCGGGCCAGGCCTCGATTCCTTTCAAAAAGATGAAGGGACAGAGGTGACTAATTCCCCATCTCATTTGGGGCAAAAAAATTGACATCTCGATGTGATACAGCCCTTTCCATTTTTGTTGGGAAAGAACGGCGAAGTCCATCCGAACCCTCCAATGACCTCGATCCCCTGCTTGCAGCGCTAGGGTTCCTCCAGCGAGCCATCTCCACTGGTCCCATCTGGCCTGCTCCTCGACGATGCTCTGTCCAGCTAGGCTACATGGACGGCGGGTAGGGCCAAATATCCTCGGCTGCTCCTCCCTCTGACACCGCCCCTCATTCTCATGGTCTCCAGCAGCTGCTCCGCTATGGTCCGTCCAACGCACTACTCCGGTGGTCGCCGCACAACTACGGCTGATGCCCCACTCTGGCAGAAGGCACCTCGTTCCCCCTCCCCTCCTCCCAGGCTGTGGCCTTGAGGTGTTGTTGAAGGATGAGCTTATCCAACAAGGTGAGGATCTCCTCTGATTTTTTGCCAAATTTTCATTCTGATCCGCTATACGATGAATTGCTATGAGCTGCTCCTGCTGCTGCTATACGATGCATTGCTATGAGCTGCTCCTGCTGCTGCTATATGATGAGTTGCTATGAGCTGCTGCTGCTATATGATGAATTGCTATGAGCTACTGCTGCTGCTATATGATGAGTTGCTATAAGCTGCTCCTCCTGATGCTATATGATGAATTGCTATGAGCTGCTCCTCCTGCTGCTATATGATGAATTGCTATGAGCTGCTGCTGGTATATGATCTGCTGCTGCTGTATGATGAGTTGCTATGAGCTGCTGCTACTATATGATGCTTTCAGGTGGTGCTGCTATATGATAATAACCAACCACTTGGACCATCGAATTTCGATAAATAATGGTTCTTCTTTTAAATTTAGGTCATGTGTTCTTCATTTAAATTAGGCAATGGGATCTCTATGGAAGACATTAACCAAAGTAGATTGTGCCAAGTAGATGGTATCTTTGTATTTGCATTTTGAACAAATATTGATGGCCTGTTTTCCTATCAGATTAATTACTGCATTGGGTTCAATTTGTGATGCTTGCAAGTCAAATTAATTTTCATATGGGCAGCAAAATGACAAAATATAATGCAATCTAGACTTTTCACCGATCATACCACAAATAAGCTGAAAAGGCAGGCAATGAAAAGAACTGGTTGGCTTATTATCTGGAGCTTATATTAAAAGGTGCTTATTTTCTTAGGATAACTCGAAATGACTGTCCCTAAGAAACTTGGCCAATAGCACTAACATACAAATAACATGTCATGATGATTGCAATGGAGAGTGACCTACCATAGCACACTATATAGGCTCACCGTTGACTCTTCTTTTTTTTGCGATGTTCCATGAAATTGCCACATACATCTTATACTAAGAAATCTTGTACTTTTTCATTGCGTAACCCTATCTGCAAGTTGACACGGCTAATTTCAGATATCTCTACATGATATTACATTGCATATCCCTTGCGCATATTTAAACCACCAATTAACGATTGTGTGCGTAGCATAATCTAGCCATGACTCTGTGTACTAGACTAGCAGGCACTCTAAGGGAGCCTAATGTAGTGCACTGGAATTCCTACATGCCACCTACGATTTTGTGTAATGTACTACCTCTATTCCTAAATATATGTCTTTGTAGAGATTCCAGTATGGACCACATACAGATGTATATAGATGCATTTTCGAGTGTAGATTCACTCATTTTGCTCTGTATGTAGTCTATAGTGGAATCTCTAGAAAGACTTATATTTAGGAATGGAGGGAGTATCATGTATGACATCTACATCTCTAATTTAGCAGCCAGTAGTGGAAATCGATCATTGTCTGCACAAAGGGATTATTGGTCGAATATCCTAGCAAAGCTCGCTGGCAGGCACACAGCAATACAAGCGAGAGACGCACTTACAAGATCATAGCAATGCCTCAGTCCAGGATCTTGGTTGGCCAAGCTGTTAGATCCAGAAGAAACATCGTCCTTGTAGTTTTTGCCAGCTGCATAACATGTAATAGCGACCTGTTAGTATATTTGAAGTACATCGGGCAGGTGATGCTGGATGGGTTTAAAGGTGGCAATTACCTAGGCCACGGCGGGTTCTTGGCATCTTGCCAGACAGTGGGAATCAGGTTAGAAATGTCAAGGGTGATGATGTTGCGCTGGCTGTCGGGGTCCGGTAAGGAGATCTAGAACCATGGAGTAGGGTGTTTGTGGAGTGGCTCCGGTAGGGTGGACTACGGTGTGGGTGAAGCGGATCTGAGGCCGTGGACGAGGGCATCAGTGAAGTTGCTCCGGTGGTTGGGTTCAGGATGGTGTCGACGATGCGGATCTGTGGCCATGGACGGGGCGTCAGAAGCTGCTCCGGTAGGTTGGACGAGGGTGCGATGAAGCGGATCTGAGGCCGTGGACTTGGGCGTTGGCAAGGCGGCCCCGGTAGGGTTGAGAATGGTATAGGTGAAGCTACTCCGGTAGGGTTGAGGATGGTGTCGGCGAAGCGGCTCCGGTAGGGTTGAGGAAGGTGTCGGCGAAGAGGATCAGAGGCCGTCGACGGGGGCGTCGGTGGGGCGGCTCCGGGGGTGTGGACGAAGTGCCTCCAGTGGGGAGTACGAAGGAGCCGCTGCAGATGTGCTGCGATTGATGAGAGTACCGGCGAAGCAGATCCGGTGCCGTGGACAAGGCTGACACTGAATGGGCTATGGTACAGTGGTGGATGAGCAGTCTACTTGTTTCTAGGGGAGGTGGGAGGGGTAGATGTGGCCGTAGAAGCAGATCCGGCGAGGTGGACGCCGCTAGCAGTGAATGGGCTCTGGTACGCCGGTGGCTGAGCAGTCTAGGGTTTCAAGAGGGGAGGGGTAGAGAGGCCGATGAAGTACGGATGGCGTTATGTAAGATGCTCTGGTGCTGTGGAGTAGTCGTTTTTGCGGGAGGGGGAGAGGAAATGGGGGTGTCGTGTCGTGGGGGGAACCGGAAGTTACCAAAGCAGCCCCGACCTATTATGTAAATGAGGGCCATATTGTAACTATTGTTCTCAGTGCACCAAGGACAAAACGGGAATTTCACATGCTAAAGACTAGGTGGCGGAAATTTTAGAAGGAGGCGGGAGATTTTGCCACCCGCGGGATCGTTCGTATCCAGTTTCAACTAATTTTGGATAGTGCTAGCAGGAAGGTCATGTGAGACTGTGTACACGGGGCACACATCAGCAGTTAATAACTGGTATGAAGTCCACCCTAGAAAAAAAGACAATAACTCGGATTGATGCACCGATAACTTGAACGTTCACACGGGCGCGGCCAATCGTACGGGTGTAGAGGCGCGTTCACAAAAAAGGGATCAAACGCTCAGCCTATGTATTTCTCATGTAAATATATAATTTAGTGCCATTGGTTATTTATTTTAAACATTATGCATTGATGTGTTATTGTAGGGGCGCACAAAAATAAATGGATATTGTAGTCCCACAAAAGAAATGGATATTGTAGTCCGCTACTTAAAAGTGTTACCTCATATGATTACATGGCCTCCATTTCATAAATTGCATACCCGTTGAATTCATATATGAATATTACATATATTACTTCATAATAGAACCTTAAATCATCCAAGACTAATGAATTTGAATGCAAAACTAACAATGGTGCATGTACATGATAGCTACAATGGTTGTCTGAAGAAACATTACTGTAACTTTGGCATGCACAATTGAAAAGGATTATTTGAAAAAAAGTGATATGTGAGTGTCTTTATAGCGTTGAATCGATATTTTATCTTTGGCCACGATACGAAGTAGATATTGATTTATGTTCACGCGATGCACGTCCATGATCGCTAGATAGTGATACGTGAATGAATTGTGCAATCTCTCTCACACGCATACATTTCCCATTTCTCCGTGGGCATCGGAATCTCACACGCGCACTTCATGTATTTCTCTCCCTCCGTCAAGGTTAGAATTCATCTGTCTACCCCGTCCTACAAGTCTCTCACACAGAAACACACATGCTCACTCTGTCGAACATGCCCACCCCTTTAATTCTGCCCACCCACCGCCACTAATGTCTCAAAGTATAACTATGTCTCGCACACATATGCCTAAGGTTAACTCGAGTCCTGGAACCATATGAATACATACAATGGGATTCCATCAGAGCACCTTTTGTTTTGAGATTTCGCTCACACACACACACACGCGCGCGCGGGCGCATACATTGTTTCTCTCTTCATTTTTTTCCGGCACTTGCATGCACACCGCTTGTTTATCTCCATGATGCTTTAAGTATGCCTCGCACACATGCTATCTACCTATCCCTTAATATTGATATGTATCACACAAACTCCTTCTCCCTATATCTAAGTGTCACTGCCCCCCCCACACCCACACACACACTTCCCGACACCGAAGGAGTAGGGTGACACCTCAATCGTGATAATAATCTATCTACTGGCTTCTCTCTCAAACACACACACACACACACACACTACCCGACACCGAAGGAGTAGGGTGACACCTCGATCTTGATAGTAATCTATCTACTGGCTTCTCTCTCAAACACACACACACACACACTCGCTAGTTGTGCCTCTGTGCCTACCGCGCATGTCGGAGTAAATGACCACGGGTAGCCTCATCAGCTCCCCTTGGTATTTCAAGACATAGGGGCAGGCTGCGCCCCTCAAACATCAAAGACAAAGGACCGCCTTCTTGGGGCCGGCTGGTCCAAGCGGCCGGTTGCCAGGAGGCGGCGGAGTCCAGAAGACGGCCATGAAGTAGGCCGACTCCTAGCAGGCGGCTTCCTGGGAAGCCGGGTCCTAGCAGGCGGCCCCTCGCGCCCTCAAAGTTAGCACCCACATAAACACAATGAGACAGGGCGTGGCTATAGTACAAGCCTGCTACCCCCGAATCTAGGGCAGAGCGTGGCCACAGTGCAGCGTACCAAGTGGACATCCCACGACCGACGCGGCACTGTTGCCATGCTGCTCATGACATCACCCATGGCAGAGGAAGCCATGCTCCCACGACGGGCTGTCGGTACGGCCCGCAGGCGGCGGACCCTACCTGTCCATGAGAGGCTAGAAGGCGGCGTGCCCTGACCAGTCGGCTCAGGGGGAGGCCGGCTCCTGGCAGGTGGCCCTTCCCCTTCCTTGAAGTTTGTGCGCCATTAACCAGAAGAGACGGGGAGTGGCTACAGTGAAACGCCCGCCAGGCGGCGGGACTGTAGCCATGCTCTCCCCGACCAAGCATGAATCATCAGAGGCACAGCTGCAGTGCTACGCGGCCAACAGGACCCGTAAGCGGCGGGCCCGGCCTGTCAGCCGAGTACGAGACAGCCGGGGGGACCCACCAGGCAGCTGGCCCCTGCAGTCGGCGGAGAAGCCGGCGATCAGAGACACTGACAGCCGGGTCCTATGCCCGGCCGGATTACCATTGTATCCCTAGGGGGTAGGCCTATATAAACCCCCCAGGTCACCCCATGCAAGGGGTTGGGACCTTGGTGGAGAGGAGAAAGCCTTCTTAGTTCAGCACTCACACACACACATAGAGAGAGGAGTAGAGCTAGCCTTGCCCTCCTTCCTCCTCTAGCAAAACAGCTCAAGGAGCAAGTTTGTAGCTACTTGTTGAGGTAGTGATCATGCGGAGACCCTGCAGAGCAGGACTAGGGGTGTTATCTCCTAGGAGAGCCCCAAACCTGGGTAAGATTCGCAGGCATACGCGGTCTCGCTCACTCCCGCTTCCAGAGCCCGGCGACGTACTTTTGTCCCCATCCATGATAAGCCACCCCCTGGCATATGTCGCACGATATCCCCGACATTTGGTGCCCACCGTGGGGCTGGGTGCACCGTCGTCTGGAAACACGTTCTGGATGGGCACCCTCTTCCTTCCTGGCGAGCGCAGCCAGCCCGGCACGCCTGACGGCATTTGTGCTGGCACGCTGCGCGGCATGGAAGTTGCTTGCGCCGCAAGCAGGCTCGCTGATCTCATCGGCGGGATCCGCCTTTCCGACGAGCCTGCACTCGTCGCGGGCACAGCTAGCCCCGAGAGCTGCCTCGTCGACTCCCTCGGCAAGCTTCACATCGCCAATGAGCCGGTCTCCGACCTAGAGTTCGTTGGCTCCACCGACCTGTTCGTCGACATGGTCATCGACGCCGACGTCGCGCTTTCTGATGCCTTCCCCGGTGACGTGGTGATCTTCGATGACCCGCTCCCTGTTGCAGACAGCAGCGCCAGCACCAGCACCGTCACCGAGGTGCTGGTCATCAGCCACGACGGAGCCTCCGACCAGGCCGGCCGGGACCCATTGCAGGCGGCAATGCGGGACCTGTCCGCACCCGTAGCGCCTGGTGCGAACGGCGAAATGCTGGAAGAGTGCCGTATCACACTCCTCGACAGCGCCAACAAGTTGGCGGCCATGAGACGCCTCACCGAGGCCTACCACCGCGAGATCGACCGTGCCGTCTGCGGCACGCCGGCTGCTGGCGAACCCAGCTACACGGGCACGGTCCGGCAGCATGGCGCAGCCATCGCCAGCATGTTGGGGGCTGACCGCCCAGTCTACGCCATGCCAATAGAGAATTTACGCGCCGCCCAGGCGGCGGCAGACGAGCTGGACCGCCTGGAGGGCGACGAGCATCGCTGCATGACGGAGCGCGTCCAGCAGCTCATCGACGTGGCCGCCGCGCAGCAAGAAGCTGGCCGCCACGTGGTGGAACCCGGCTTACAGGCCGGGAACCTTCCCCCTCGCCGAGAGCACGGCGCGACCTCACGGACGCCAACAGGCGGCGCCCGCGACCAAGGAGACCAAGAACCGGTTGTTAGCTGCAGTCGCACCCGCATCTCCATCGAGCGCAACCAAGACGGACGCCCACGAGCAGTGGAACGGTGGGACAGTCGTCCGCCTCCCCCGCGCAGGGAGAGGCGCGCCTCCCCGCCGCCTGTTGAGCATCCGACTCTCGGAGGCTGGCTGGGCCCCTGTCAAGGAGTCGGAGAGAACGATGTCCGCCACCGGATCGACCGCTTGGCTCGATCCCTGGAGTTAGAAGAAGAAGATGCGATCAGCCCGCCTTGTTTCGGCCCCCGCATTCGCGACGAGCCCTTCCCCAAAGGGTTCTCGCTCCCTCGGGACACCGCCAAGTACAACAGCTCTGTGAAGCCGGAGGACTGGCTGGTGGACTACTCCACGACCGTCGGCATAGCGAACGGCAACAAGCGCGTTGCCGTAAAGTACGTTTAACTCATGCTCCAAGGCATGGCCCGGACATGGCTAAACAGCCTCAAGCCCTACAGCGTCAACAGCTGGCTAGACTTCACCGAAGTTTTCATCCGCAACTTCACCAGCACCTACAAGAGGCCGCCCAAACCTCGCCAGCTCTCTCTGTGCGTCCAAGGCCTGACTGAGTCTACCCGCGACTACTTAGCGTGGTGGGCTGAACTGCGCAACTCCTGCGAAGGGGTGCATGAGGTGCAAGCCATAGAATACTTCACTGCCGGGTGTCGGGAGGGCACCCTACTCAAGCACCGACTCCTCTGCGACGAGCCGGCCACCCTCGACGAGCTGCTAATCATAGCGGTGAAGTACGCCACTGCCGACTCCTCCATGAAGTCGGAGCTCCGAGTGGACGCGTCAGGAAAGATGCTCCCTCCGGCCCCTCAGACGCCGGCTGGTGATTCCAGTCCGTGCCAACAGTCAAACGACAACAAGCGCAAGGCCCAGCAGCCTTCTACCACCAGCCGGCAGGTGGCGACAGTCGAAGACCATTAGCCAGAAGAGCAACCCGGCCCCAAGTGCCAGAAGGGCGGCAAGCCTGCCTGGTTGCCCGCCTTCTCGTTTGAGCAAACCCTTGACGCTCCCTGCAAATTCCACAGCGGCGCGAAGCCATCCAACCACATGACCCGGAAGTGCCACTGGCTCGCCCGCCTCGCCAAGGGCGAAGGACTGCCTCCCCCGCCTGCTGGCCCGCCGCCTCCACCTCCCCAGCAGCCGGCGGTTTGGCCAGTCGACGCGATCCAAGATGAGTTTCCCGAAGAGCACGGAGCTTACGTCGTCTTCACCAGCGTGGCTGACGACAGGCACAGCCGGCGTCAGCAGCACCAAGAGGTGAATGCTGTCGCCTCTGAAGCCCCAGAGTTCATGCACTGGTCCGAGAAGCCGATCAGTTGGAGCCGAGCTGACCACCCGGAGGTGATGCCTTCTCTGGGTTCCTATGCCCTGGTGTTGGATGCCACCTTTGCAACAGAGAGGCGAGCTGCTTGTTTCTCCCGGATTCTGATAGACAGCGGTAGCAGCATCAACATCCTCTACCGCGACACCATGGAGAAGTTGTGCATCAAAGAGAAATAGCTCGAGCCCAGCCGGACTGTCTTCCATGGCATCGTGCCTGGCCTTTCCTGCTCACCAATCGGCAATATCAAGATAGACGTCCTCTTCGGAGACAAGAATCACTTTCGCCGAGAGCCAATCTGGTTCGAGGTGGTTGACCTTGAGAGCCCCTACCACGCGTTGCTTGGCCGGCCTGCACTGGCCAAGTTCATGGCGGTTCCTCACTATGCCTACCTCAAGATGAAGATGCCGGGTACCAAGGGCATTATCACTGTAGCCAGCGACTACCAGAAATCTGCCGAATGTGCCACAGCCAGCAGTCGGCTGGCCGAGTCCCTTGTGATTGCTGCTGAGAAGCGGCTCCTTGATCGGGTTGTGGCCATGGCCGGCAAGCAGCCTGACCTGTCGCCAGATCCCAAGGAGTCAGAAGCTCAGGGCTCTTTCCAGCCGGCCAAAGAAACCAAGAAGATACCCTTGGACCCGGAGCACCCGGAGAAGTTCGCTGTCATAGGAGCTCACCTTGACAGCAAATAGGAAAGCGAGCTCATCGATTTCCTCCGTGAGAATCGGGACATCTTTGCATGGTCTCCAAAGGACATGCCGGGTGTTTCGATGGATTTCGCCGAGCACAAGCTACATGTCAGAGCAGATGCAAAACCAGTCAAGCAACCCCTCCGCCGCCTGTCGGAGGAGAAGAGAAGAATTGTTGGTGAAGAGATAGCCCGGCTTCTAGCAGCCGGCTTCATTATGGAAGTGTTCTTTCCAAAGTGGCTTGCCAACCCAGTCCTTGTACTGAAGAAGAACAACAAATGGCGCATGTGTATTGACTATACCAGCCTCAACAAAGCTTGCCCCAAAGATCCGTTTGCCTTGCCTCGGATTGACCAAGTGATAGACTCCACAGCCGGATACGAGCTGCTGAGTTTTTTGGATGCCTACTCAGGGTACCACCAGATCAAGTTGAGCCCGGCCGACCGCCTAAAGACCGCCTTCATCACACCATTCGGAGCCTTTTGCTACCTGACCATGACATTCGGCTTGAGAAATGCAGGTGCCATGTTCCAGCGTTGCATGCAGAAGTGTGGCACCCCGATAGAGGGCCGATGCACGACAGCCCCAGGATAAGACCTGACGCACGTCAAAGACATGATACAACAATTCCAGGCACAATATGGCTTTATTAATGGAGTATTACAATGTTGTTGCTTACAACAATATTAGATAGCTCCAAGGCTATCTAAAATGGCAGCGAAAGTCTTGGTTCGGCGGCATGAACGTCTCTGGCTGGGCTCCATAACTCACAGGACTGGCTGGGTTACGATCTAGCACGACGGATCTTCTCCTGCAACTGGCCACGTGCAAGGCCAGGTGAGTACTTTGAATGTACTCGCAAGACAACCAAATACATAGCATCCAAACAAGCAGATGACAAAGCAAGCCCTATGCTATGCAAGAATTTATTCCAAACATGGCATGGAATTAACAGGAGAACACGAATCAAGCATGGCCTAGCATACCTATCTAGCATTATTAATCATCATGTCGTAGCAAGATTATCTGGCATGTTTAAACATCTAGCAGCATTGATAATCATGACATAACGGGGTTATCTAGCAAAATAACTACTGAAGCAAAGTACAGTAAAGTAAAGCATGCATCAAGTAAATAATCCATATTCCGAATAATCTCATGATCCAATCTGAACCTGATCCAAATCCAAGTATCTTGGCCATCAGACCATCTCTTCCATAGCCATTCCTTGGCTATCATATCATATTCCTGACAACATCTGATGTCTATGCAGGACCGGTTCTTCCACCATTTTTATCATTATTACGGTTGATCACCTAGAGAGGTCTGGACGGGCTGTCCAATACCGTGGACACGGCTATTCAAATAGATTCTACACTCTGCAGAGGTTGCGCACTTTACCCACACTATGGAGCACTGACCTCGTGATCCCATTCGGGTGGACCAGTATTGCTCCAACGAAACCTGCCTGACCCGTGACTCTCCCATCGTACCACCGGCATTCATCCTCCCCCGGAGTCCAGCCCTGGGTGGCCCCTGTGTCACTCCTGACACCTACCACCGTTGTGGCCAAACAAAACTGTCCCAAACGGGGACGGGTACCCAAACAACTCAACTGGGCTCACAAGGTTATCGCCGCCTACCGGGCCAGGGCAGCGCGCGCGCATAACCCTCCCCGTCGAGCGGTACCGGTGAAAGAGCACGCGATCAGACCAAGTCAAGGCCGTCCCATACCGGCAAATGTGGCTGCACAGATAAGCCCGGACAGGTGACTCTGATCAACCGACTAGGGTTATCATTGTATCCCCATCATCCCACCATTAGCTTAACAGTTATAAGTGTGAACAACCATTTAACAACATCATAGCAGAGTCATAACAACGTTGATAAGCATGGCACGAGATCAAATCATGGCACTAACATAATAACAGTATTCAAAATATAGTTACTAGCATGGCAAGATGCGGCATGACAACCAGTCATGATATTAGATGAGAAGTAATGCTAACATCTAATACAGATGACATAACAGGTATATGCTAGTGCAGACTAACAGGTGATACAGATGTACTACAATGAACACCCAGGGTGCAAGCAAAGTCATCACGCAAGTCCGGAGCTCATGGAAGAGGTTGTCTTGCCTGGGGTAGAGGAATATGCAGGGAGGAAGTGCGATAAGACTCCGGGAAGATTTGCCGGAAACGTTTCCTTCTCGGAGGGGCTGATCGAAGGGCAAGGGAAAATGGTCATTTTCACAGTGTGAAAACATTATGAAAATGACGGCATCAAAACGGGCTCGACGATCTGAAGACGTGGGCATTGGTGTTACCTCGATCGGAGTTATGGTCGCGGATAAACGGCCGTTCGTTCGTTAAGCGATAAAACAGACAAAATCTGTCCATTTCAGTGCTTAACGGACGAACGTTCACTATTTAATGGATTCGGCCGCCGGCTGGAAAAAGAGAAAGCGCCTTTCCAGAAATACGTCTTCGCTAATTGAAAACGTCTTCTGCGAAGTACGTTTCCACTTAACCGGCTGGGCCCGGGTTGACTTCTCTCTCTCTCGATGACGGGCGGGCCCGATCCTGTCTCTCTCTCTCCCTGGACCATCTCCTTCCCTGACGGAGCAGAGGCAGGGGCGAGCCGGTCACCGGCCTGGCCGCCGCCTAGCCGCCCTAGGGGCCTGCCGGAGAGCGCGTGAGCTCCGCCAGAACCGGTGCAGCACACCGCGCTCGGGGGAGGTCGCGGCCTCGCCTGGGGTGGCCTGTAGCGCTCTCGCTACTGGCAGAGCCACGGCGGCCAACATGCAGCAAAGATGCCAGTCCGGTGGTGCTTCCCGGTGAATAACGAGGGTGGCGGCAGCTCAGCAGATCCCAGGGGTGGCCGAGGACAGGGATGGAGAGGAGGGGGAGCGCCATGGCAGGGGTAGCTGAGGGAATCGAGCGGTGGCAGAATGCGGCCATGGGCGAGGAGAGCTCGGGGAGCTCGAATGGGAGGACTAGAAGGGGCTGGGGCTGCTAGTGGAGAGGAGGAGGGGCTCGGGCACTCCTTATATAGTCGCGGGGAGGGGCTACGCGACGGCGGACGGAGTTTCAAGAGTCATGGCGAGGACCGGCGAAGAACCGATGTTGGCAGAGGCACTACGAGCTTTGAGACAAGGGGAAGAGGGCCCTAGAAGACTCACGCACATGGTGGGGAGCTCGTTGGCGCTCCCGAACGAGCTAGAACCGACTGGAGGTGGCCTCCCGAGAGCTCCAATGCACAGGGCGCCCGCTGTACCTGTCTTTGTCGCGGTCACCACGCGGCCATCGCCTTGCCACGTCTTGCTCGATGCCAAACGATGTCTGGAGGTTTCCACATGCATCACTGAGCTGACTTGACCCCTCAACCAAGAACAGGGGGCTCTGGTGTGACTGCACCAAAGTCAAACAACAATTGGCAGCAAGGTGTTTGTGTTGTGGGGTGGCCACCACAGTGCATCTCTTGGCATGATCTTGGGCGGGGGTGAGTCATCCACTAAGATAGTCATGCTGGCAAAATTTGGGCACGAATGGACAATGCTAGCTGGTACTTCCTTTGTAACCTTGCCCACTGACCTGAAATGCAAATGATGATGCTGGGGTCAAATGGCTAGATGGATTTGAATGAGTTTTGGTGTAGAGTGATGTTTTGGTCACAGGAACTGTCTGGAAAAGTTTCAGCTCAAATTGATCATCTATGAGGGTACTTCCTTCATAGAGATGCAATCTGGACAAAAACTTAGATAATTTACTGAGGAAGATTGCCTAGATGGAATGGGCTGATTTTTGGTATCCATGGGTAGTATCTCATAATGAATCACCATTCATAATTTCAGCCCAAGGAGATCAAGGAATCAAGCACTTCCTTTGCAAACTGAAAATCTGAACAGAATTTGCAAAGTGGTGTTGTGCTCAAAATTTAATGGGTGGAACTTGAGATCTTGATGGAAATGGTGAAGATAGGGATAGGATAAGCTCCAAAAATTATTTGGGATTTTTCCTAACTACCAAAATGGTAGTTCCTTTGGAAAGGCCCCAAATTGAAATATTGGCTTAAAATAGGAAAATGCAATTTTCCCTATTTAATTATGGCCAATATTTTTATGAGAGCTCAATATGATTACAAAGAATATCTCCACAAGTTTTCATGAACTTTGGAGATGGATAGATATTTTTCTGGATTTAATTCCTCGGAAAGGCAGAAAAAGGAATTAATTCTAGATGAGAAATATTGCATATGACTTGGCAATATCTTTGCACATCTAGGGTTTATGAGTGAAGGAGGATCTCTGGGAATTTTGGGCGGATCAACTGAGCAAGAAAAATGATAGCTCCTTTGTAAACACAAAGGCAGGATTTCTAATTCTGATATTTTGGAACTAGGGTTTAAATGAGGTTCGGGGTTTACAGACAGAAACTTGACTGGCACAAGAGCATGAAAAATTCATGGAGAGTCTAAGGATTGTCTGGATTCACCTGGTCACTCACCAGATTCCAGAGGAAACATTTGGGAGAGGAAAGCTAGGAAGGAATAACAACACAAAAATCGATAACCCGATTTTTGGGGTGTTACAAAACTTCCCCCCTTAAGAGAATCTCGTCCTCGAGATTCCTAGGTTTAGCTCAGAACAAGAATTACGCCTCCTGGAAAAAATATCTGGGTTGAATTTTAACCCTATGGTTGAAAACAACCGAGTTAAAGGTACCGAAAACTGGTACACCCAGATCGAGATTCGGATATCGCGGGATTTACTCCACGGGTAGGGGCCACTGGGTAGCCTTGACATTTTTAGAAAAAGCAGAATTTCCTTCTTCCAAAAATGCTCGGGACACCACAGTGAATAGTGGCCTCTCTCGCTGGCAGGTGGGCCTAGGGCCCACTGGCAGCCTCTTCTTCTTTCTCCAGCCAACGTCTCTCTCTCTCGCTCCCCTGCTGTCCTGAGTGCGGCTAGGCACTGCGCACACCTAGCTCCTGGGCCTAGAGCACCCTAGGGTGATAGTGCGTGGTGTGCACGGGACCAACGCAGAGAGCACTCCCATCACGGGCCAGCGCCGGTCGGCACTGCTCGCGGATTCGCCTCCTGGACGCCGGTGATCGAGTGACGCGCGGTTCTCCTGGACCTCTCTCACCGTACACCGGGCTTGGCCTATAAAACGACCGCAGTCTTCTTCTTCCTCCACCTCGCATCTTACCTCACCTCTTTTCCTCTTCTCCTTTTCCTTCTGGTTGCAGGAGCATGAGGCAAGGCGTCAATGGCGGACGTGGGTTCGGAGCTGATCACTATCCTCATGGTGAGTCTGCTGGCAGCATTGGTTGGCTTCTCGCTGCTACTGTGTGCGATGATCCTCGATGATCGCCGGGATGCCGCTAACTGAGCGGTGGCTGGTGATCGTCTATGTCGTCTTAGGCCGGCAAAATAAGAGCGGGCTGCGGCGGGGCGAAGGGGGTGGCTGGTCAGCATCACACAAGAGGGTGACAGAGGCGTCGCTGGGTCTGTGGTTAGTGCGGTGTGGTTAGCGGAGCTCTACCAGTGTGAAGGCCACACTGCTGGTTGCTCCTTGCTGAACAACATCCACAATGAGTGAGGGTTGAGGTAGAATCAGGATTTAGATCTTAGACTGGAGGGGTTGTAACGGTTTGTGCTGCAATAAAATTTCTCAGAATTTCTCCGAGATTGCAACCGAGTTCTGGAAAAAGTCTTTGGGACCGGGAAATTACTGGATAGAGCTGGTCTTCCAGAACACTAGGTTCGGGAAAACTGGAAAATGGAGTAAGCATACATGGGTATGGATGGGCGGTTTTGCATTCTACCCGAGTACTGCGGTGGCTGTACTCAGGAGAAAGAACTTGGCGTGCAGACATTGCTCACATGTAATCAATTCAGACTAATATGCAAGCACATGTGGAATGCACATCGTAGCAAAATACAAACAGAGGAAAGAAACATATTGAGCAGATTACACTAAGGTGTTTTAATGCTAGTGGGTGTATGTACTCCTGGTATACATATACCTACACCAGCTCGCATTTTCTTAGGGACTCTGGGCAAGTCCAATGTTATTAGGTGTAAGTGCTCTACTGACTAAAATCTTGTTAAAAATCCACTGCCAGCTTTGTTAAACATTTCTGCTTAACAGAGAGACAGACGAACCACACACACAGAGTAAGCATACATAATATTACAACAGCACACAGACACAAGCAATACAAGCATTGCAACAAAGCACAACCTTACTAAGCAGCTAACAGGAACAACTCACTCCGAACTACAGGATCCTAATCCTAGACGAGGACCAAGAAACAGTCTTCGCAACACACATGCTTGCGGTATCTCCTGGCTTCGCTCACTGCCGGAGCCACAAATGGACCTACTCTTGCTGGGGCTCTCCTGGGGGACGCAGGCTGAGCCAACTTCAATCTTCATCGTCGGACACCACAATGGGTTGGGGCACAACTGCTTGGGTTGCGGCTGGAACTTGATGGAACACATCTCGACGACGAAGACGATGAATAGCTCTAGCAACATAACTTGGGTGGATGATGCCAGGTTGCCATGGGTTCACGGGCTGTGAGGGTAGCACTGGCTGTGAAGGTGGCACTAGTTGCGAAGGTGGCACTGGGTTTGGTAGCAGGGGAAGGGTGGTCTGGGATGCAGCTTGACGGGCATCACGGTATGCTTTCGTAACAACCCGGGTGGTGTCACGGTCAATGGATTGGAACTCTCGGATAATGCCGGCAATTAGCAGTCCCTGGGCATCAATGAACTTAACTAGGCGAGCTACTGTCGGGTCGGCTTCTCCAACTGCGCTGAAGAACTCGCAGCCTACTTCGGACGAAGCGGGAAAATAGCGAAACTCCCTCATCTCCGCTACTTGCGGAAACTGGAAGCAAAGACGGGTGATGGCTTCTGCAGCAGCTGTCTGGACGGCCAAAGCAGTGGTGGGCATGGGTTTGCCCTTAAAAACCAAGGGCTTCCCATACTTTGCTGGACTTGGGCGGAGAAGCACCTTCGCCTCATACCGGCAAAGGTAAGGGACGGGTTCCGATTGGAACACCAAATACACTGGGGTAGTATTACAACCAAGGGCTTGGGTGAGCATATTGGAAAGGATAGGCGGAAATCTGTCATAACCTTTGGCCATGGTTTGGCTATGGATCTTGTGCATTTTGGAAGAACTAGCCATGGCTGCTGGTTTGAGGATACTAGCCTGAGTCTCTTGCGGGGATCTGGCTTACTGGATGGAGAGGGCTACAGCTCACAGGTGAGAGAGGCTTAAATAGGAAGTCGGGCTGGGACATACCAGCATGGCGTGGATCCTTCTCGTGCCGGGTAGAAGATACGCCGGCATGGCCGACAGCGGGGTAGGGTCGCGGTCCAATCCAGGGACGGCTGGGCGGGTGGACAGCTGGGTAGGGATACGTCAATTCCGACTGCGCCGCCTGTTGATCAACAGTGGCCATGTCGGATGCCAGGGATGGGTCAAATCAATTGAGCTCACTATCGGTTGAAAATAGGGGTGGTTTGGTGTTAGGGTAACCTATAGCCAGCCTGGCTCTGATACCAAGTCTTGTGGCACCCCGATAGAGGGCCGACGCACGCCAGCCCCAGGATAAGACCTGACACACGTCAAAGACATGATACAACAATTCCAGGCACAATATGGCTTTATTAAATGGAGTATTACAATATTGTTGCTTACAACAATATTACATAGCTCCAAAGCTATCTAAAATGGCAGCAGAAGTCTTGGTTCGGCGGCATCAACGTCTCTGGCTGGGCTCCATAACTCACAGGACTGGCTGGGTTACGATCTAGCACGACGGATCTTCTCCTGCAACTGGCCACGTGCATGGCCAGGTGAGTACTTTGAATGTACTCGCAAGACAACCAAATACATAGCATCCAAACAAGCAGATGACAATGCAAGCCCTATGCTATGCAAGAATTTATTCTAAACATGGCATGGAATTAACAGGAGAACACGAATCAAGCATGGCATAGCATACCTATCTAGCATTATTAATCATCATGTCGTAGCAAGATTATCTGGCATGTTTAAACATCTAGCAGCATTGATCATCACGACATAACGGGGTTATCTAGCAAAATAACTACTGAAGTAAAGTACAGTAAAGTAAAGCATGCATCAAGTAAATAATCCATATTCCGAATAATATCATGATCCAATCTGAACCTGATCCAAATCCAAGTATCTCGGCCATCAGACCATCTCTTCCATAGCCATTCCCTGGCTATCATATCATATTCCTGACAACATCTGATGTCTATGCAGGACCGGTTCTTCCACCATTTTTATCATTATTACGGTTGATCACCTAGCGAGGTCTGGACGGGCTGTCCAATACCGTGGACGCGGCTGTTCGAATAGATTTTACACTCTGCAAAGGTTGCGCACTTTACCCACACTATGAAGCACTGACCTCATGATCCCATTCGGGTGGACCAGTATTGCTCCAACGAAACATGCCTGACCCGTGACTCTCCCATCGTACCACCGGCATTCATCCTCCCCCGGAGTCCTGCCCTGGGTGGCCCTTGTATCACTCCTGACACCTGCCACCGTCGTGGCTAAACAAAACTGTCCCAAACGGGGACGGGTACCCAAACAACTCAACTGGGCTCACAGGGTTATCGCCGCCTACCGGGTCAGGCAGCTCGCGCGCATAACCCTCCCTGTCGAGCGGTACCGGTGAAAGAGCACGCGATCAGACCAAGTCAAGGCCGTCCCATACCGGCAAATGTGGTTGCACGGATAAGCCTGGACAGGTGACTCTGATCAACCGACTAGGGTTATCATTGTATCTCCATGATCCCACAATTAGCTTAACAGTTATGAGTGTGAACAGCCATTTAACAACATCATAGCAGAGTCATAACAACGTTGACAAGCATGGCACGAGATCAAATCATGGCACTAACATAATAACGGAATTCAAAATATAGTTACTAGCATGGCAAGATGTGGCATGACAACCAGTCATGATATTAGATGAGAAGTAATGCTAACATCTAATAGAGATGACATAACAGGTATATGCTAGTGCAGACTAACAGGTGATACAGATGTACTACAATGAACACACAGGGTGCAAGCAAAGCCATCACGCAAGTCCGGAGCTCATGGAAGAGGTTGGCTTGCCTGGGGTAGAGGAATATGCCAGGAGGAAGTGCGATAAGACTCCGAGAAGATTTGCCGGAAACGTTTCCTTCTCGCAGGGGCTGATCAAAGGGCAAGGGCAAAATGGTCATTTTCATAGTGTGAAAACATTATGAAAATAATGGCATCGGAACAGGCTCGATGATCTGAAGACGTGGACCTTGGTTTTACCTCGATCGGAGTTACGGTCGCGGAGAAACGGCCGTTCGTTCGTTAAGCGATAAAACAGACAAAATCTGTCCATTTCAGTGCTTAACAGATGAACGTTCACTATTTAATGGATTCGGCTGCCGGCTAGAAAAAGAGAAAGCGCCTTTCCAGAAATACGTCTTCGCTAATTGAAAACATCTTCTGCGAAGTACGTTTCCACTTAACCGGCTGGGCCCGGGTTAACTTCTCTCTCTCTCGATGACGTGCGGGCCCGGTCCTCTCTCTCTCTCTCTCTCTCCCTAGACCATCTCCTTCCCCGACGGAGCAGAGGCAGGGGCGAGCCGGTCGCCGGCCTGGCCGCCGTCTCGCCGCCCTAGGGGCCTGCCGGAGAGCACGCGAGCTCCGCCAGAACCGGTGCAGCACACCGCGCTTGGGGGAGGTCGCGGCCTCGCCTGGGGTGGCCTGTAGCGCTCTCGCTACTAGCAGAGCCGCGGCGGCCGACGGGCAGCAGAGATGCCACTCCGGTGGCGCTTCTCGATGAATAACGAGGGCAGCGGCGGCTCAGCAGATCCCAGGGGTGGCCGAGGACAGGGATGGAGAGGAGGGGGAGCGCCATGGCAGGGGTAGCCGAGGGAATCGAGCGGTGGCAGAATGCGGCCATGGGCGAGATGAGCTCGGGGAGCTCGACTGGGAGGACTAGGAGGGGCTGGGGCTGCTCGTGGAGAGGAGGAGGGGCTCGGGCACTCCTTATATAGTCGCGGGGAGGAGCTACGCGACGGCGGACGGAGTTTCCAGAGTCATGGCGAGGACCGGTGAAGAACCGATGTCGGCAGAGGCACTACGAGCTTCGAGACGAGGGGAAGAGGGCCCTGGAAGACTCACGCACGTGGTGGGGAGCTCGTCGGTGCTCCCGAACGAGCTAGAACCCACTGGAGGTGGACTCCCGAGAGCTCCAATGCACAGGGCGCCCGTTGTACCTGTATTTGTGACGGTCACCACGCGGCCATCGCCTTGCCACGTCTTGCTCGATGCCAAATGATGTCTGGAGGTTTCCACACGCATCACTGAGCTGACTTGACCCCTCAACCAAGAACAGGGGGCTCTGGTGTGACTGCACCAAGGTCAAACAACAACTGGCAGCAAGGTGTTTGTGTTGTGGGGTGGCCACCACAGTGCATCTCTTGGCATGATCTTGGGCGGGGGTGAGTCATCCACTAAGGTAGTCATGCTGGCAAAATTTGGGCACGAATGGACAATGCTAGCTGGTACTTCCTTTGTAACCTTTCGCACTGACCAGAAATGCAAATGATGATGCTGGGGTCAAATGGCTAAATGGATTTGAATGAGTTTTGGTGTAGGGTGATGTTTTGGTCATAGGAACTGTCTGGAAAAGTTTCAGCTCAAATTGATCATCTATGAGGGTACTTCCTTCACAGAGATGCAATCTGGACAGAAACTTAGATAATTTACTGAGGAAGATTGGCTAGATGGAATGGGCTGATTTTTGGTATCCATGGGTAGTATCTCATAATGAATCACCATTCATAATTTCAGCCCAAGGAGATCAAGGAATCAAGCACTTCCTTTGCAAACTGAAAATCTAAACAGAATTTGCAAAGTGGTGTTGTGCTCAAAATTTAATGGGTGGAACTTGAGATCTTGATGGAAATGGTGAAGATAGGGATAGGATAAGCTCCAAAAATTATTTGGGGTTTTTCCTAACTACCAAAATGGTAGTTCCTTTGGAAAGGCCCCAAATTGAAATATTGGCTTAAAATAGGAAAATGCAATTTTCCCTATTTAATTATGGCCATTATTTTTATGAGAGCTCAATATGATTACAAATAATATCTCCACAAGTTTCATGAACTTTAGAGATGGATAGATATTTTTCTGGATTTAATTCCTCGGAAAGGCAGAAAAAGGAATTAATTCTAGATGAGAAATATTGCATATGACTTGGCAATATCTTTGCACATCTAGGGTTTATGAGTGAAGGAGGATCTCTGGGAATTTTGGGAGGATCAACTGAGCAAGAAAAATGATAGCTCCTTTGTAAACACAAAGGCAGGATTTCTAATTCCGATATTTTGGAACTAGGGTTTAAATGAGGTTCGGGGTTTACAGACGGAAACTTGACTGGCACAAGAGCATGGAAAATTCATGGAGAAGCTAAGGATTGTCTGGATTCACCTGGTCACTCACCAGATTCTAGAGGAAAAATTTGGGAGAGGAAAGCTAGGAAGGAATAATAGCACAAAAATCGATAACCCGATTTTTGGGATGTTACAAGAAGTGCCTCCTCAAGCAACTCGGCAGAAATGCCCATGTCTATGTAGACGATGTTGTGGTGAAGACGGAGAAGCGTGGTACCCTCCTGGAAGATCTCAAGGAAACTTTTGATAATCTGTGCCATTTTCAAATCAAGCTCAACCCAGAGAAGTGTGTCTTTGGAGTGCCAGCCGGCCAGCTCCTCGGTTTCCTTGTCTCAGAGCGCGCCATAGAGTGCAACCCTGTCAAGATCAAGGCCATTGAGAGGATGGAGAGGCCCACCCAACTGCGAGACATTCAGAAGTTCACCGGCTGCTTGGCATCCATCAACCGCTTCATCAGTCGGCTGGGCGAGAAGGCTCTTCCCCTGTACCAGTTGATGAAGAAAACCACTCATTTCGAGTGGAACGACAAGGCGGACGAGGCTTTCCTCCAGCTCAAGAAGATGTTGACCACACCGCCCGTTCTAGCCGCTCGGGCCACCAAGGAGCCCATGCTTCTTTACATCGCCGCCACCAGCCGGGTGGTTAGCACATTCATGGTGGTAGAGCGCCAAGAAGACGGCAAGGCACAGCCGGTCCAGAGGCCCATTTACTACTTGAGTGAGGTGCTGTCAGCCTCCAAGCAGAACTACCCCCACTACCAAAAGATGTGCTACGGCGTGCACTTTGCCGCCAAGAAGCTCAAGCCATACTTTCAAGAGCACCCCATCACGGTTGTCGGCACAGCCCCACTTGCGGAAATCATAGGCAGCAGAGACGCATCGGGCCGGGTGGCCAAGTGGGCCATCGAGCTGGCCCCCTACACCATCTTATACCAGCCTCGCACCGCCATCAAGTCCCAAGCACTGGCCGACTTCCTCGTCGACTGGGCCGAGACCTAGTACCTGCCGCCAGCTCCAGACTCCACTCATTGGCGGATGCACTTTGATGGCTCGAAGATGCGCACCGGTTTGGGAGCCGGCATCGTCCTCACCTCTCCCAAAGGCGACAAGCTCAGATACACGTTGCAAATCCATTTTGCCGCCTCCAACAACGTGGCCGAGTACGAGGCACTAGTACACGGACTCCGGCTGGCCAAGGAGATTGGCATCCGCTGGATTCTGTGCTATGGCGACTCGGACTTGGTGGTCCAACAGTCATCTTGCGACTGGGACGCCAAGGATGCAAACATGGCGAGCTACCGCTCCCTTGTCCAGCAGATCAGTGGATATTTTGATGGATGCGAGTTCCTTCACGTGCCATGGGCCGACAACGAGCAAGCAGATGCCCTGGCGCGGATCGGCTCCACCCGGCAAGCCATACCAGCCGGCGTGTCCCTTCAGTGCCTCCGCAAGCCGTCTATCAAGCCTTCCCCGGAATCAGAATCCATCTTCGTGCCGGCTGCCCCCGAAGTAGTCGGATCCGACTCGGGGGCTGCAGCAGCCGGCCCGGGGACTTCGGCAGGTGGCACGGGGACTGTAGTAGTCGCACCCGGCCCGGGGACTTCGCAACCCGGCTCGGGGACTGCAGCAGCCGTCCCGGGGACTTCACCAAGCGGCTCGGGGACTGGAGCAGTCGCACCCGGCCCGGGGACTCCACAACCCGGCCCGGTGGCTGCAGCAGTCGGCCTGGGGACTTCAACAACGCAGCAAGATGCGGCCGACTCCACCCCGCCACCTCCCAACCCAACCGCCCTAGTTTCAGTGGCCGTAATGACAGCGGATGAAGTCGAAGCACCATCATGGGCGCAGCCCATCCTCAACTTTCTAGTGAGCGGAGAGCTGCCAGCTGATGAGATCTTGGCCCGGCATGTGCAACGCCGAGCAGGAGCTTACACGATAGTAAACAGAGAGCTTGTCAGGCGCAGTGTGACCGACGTCTTCCAACGCTGCGTCGAACCAGAGAAAGGCAAGGCAATCCTCAGAGACATACACCAAGGCGAGTGCGGCCACCACGCGGCCTCAAGATCCCTTGTCGCCAAAGCATTCCGCCATGGTTTCTTCTGGCCGACTGCTTTGGAGGACGCCAAGGATCTGGTCAAGAAATGCAAGGGGTGCCAGAAATTCAGCTCCAAGCAACATCTGCCGGCTTCTGCACTCAAGACCATCCCCCTTACCTGGCCTTTTGCCGTCTGGGGGCTAGACATGGTGGGCCCATTCAAGACAGCACGCGGCGGCATGACCCATCTGCTCGTCGCCATCGACAAATTCACCAAGTGGATTGAAGCAAAGCCAATCAAGAAACTGAATGGTCCGACTGCTGTGACCTTCATCACAGATATCACCGTCCGGTATGGTGTACCGCACAGCATCATCACCGACAATGGCACTAACTTTGCCAAAGGCGCCTTGGCCTGTTTCTGCGTGCCGCAGGGCATCCGACTGGACTTAGCGTCCGTTGCCCATCCGTAGTCAAACGGCCAAGTCGAGCGAGCAAACGGCCTCATCTTATCCGGCAGCAAGCCCTGACTGGTCGAGCCACTGGAGTGCTCGGCCGGCTGCTGGATCGACGAGCTGCTGGCCATCCTCTGGAGCCTCCGCACCACCCCGAACAAATCAACCGGCTTCACTCCCTTCTTCCTCGTGTACCGGGCCGAGGCCGTCATCCCAACTGACATCAAGTTCGACTCACCTCGCGTCACCATGTACACGGAGGCGGAGGCAAAGGAAGCACGAGAAGACGGCGTCGATCTACTGGAAGAGGGCCGGCTGTTAGCACTCAGCCGATCCGCCATCTACCAGCAGAGCCTGTGCCGCTACCACAGTCGGAAGGTCAAGCCACGATCCTTCCAAGAGGGAGACCTTGTGCTTCGGCTGATCCAGCGAACAGTCGGCCAGCACAAGCTCTCGGCCCCTTGGGAAGGCCCCTTCATCATCAGCAAAGCCTTGGGCAACGACTCCTATTACCTGATCGACGCGTAGAAGCCCAGGGCACGCAAGAGGGACGATTCCGGCAAGGAAACAGAGCGCCCATGGAACGCAAACCTCCTCCAAAGATTTTACAGTTAATGCAGTATGTACCACGCTACCTTTTGTATTAAGCGCAAAGACACCAGGTCCCTCGAGGAGCACTCGGGGGCTACCTTTCTTATCTATATGATAAGTTTCATGCCTATGAACGAGTTACTTCATTCCTCCACCCGGCACCGGGTCCGACCAGTCGGCCCAGGGGCTTGCCGCCTTGTACTATGTCAGTGCTACCTGCAGTCAGACAAGTAGTGTGCCGGCAGCTAAGCCCTCTCTTGCCATAAGCCGCAACTCGCAGAGCGACTGTCTGGCTGGCAAGAGTCAAAGGCAGGAAATGGTGCCTACATGTAAAATGGCTAAGGACGAAAGCACTCACATAGGCCAAGCCGGCTCCTCGCCTAGCCGTCCGGTTGCTGAGCAGCCGGCCGGCCGGCTTCTCACTTAACTTGCTACATTCTAAGCGGCCAAAGTACTTGCCTTCGCAAAATGGCCAAGTACCTGACCCAGCCAACAGACCGAAGAGTGGCTGTCTGGCCGGCAAGGTGGCAGCCAAGGGAAGGTGGCAAAGGAAAAAGCCAAAAGAACAGAAAGCAAGACAAGTCGGAGCTCGGCAAAGCACAACTTGTGCGAAAATTAAATTACATAGCAAGAGGCCCTCGGCCAGCATTCAACAAAGTTTGAATACACCCCCAGTGGGTGGAACTGCGCAAATTTAACAAGTTCATTCTAGAGACAACAAAAGCAGGAAAAGATAAGATAAAGTTGGCAGCCTAGGCTAGAAGAGCAGCAGGCGGGTCCGGCAGGTTGGTGGAGTCAGCGGCGCCGGCTGGTGGAGTGGCCGTCTGGCGAGTCTCAGCTTGGTCGCCATCAGCAGTAGTCGGTGCACTCGCACACGGATCGTTGCTCGAGGCCCGATCGAGCTGAGGCTGGCCGTCCGCCCCGCCCTCCGGCGCGTCGTCTTCACCATCCTCGTCTTCCTCGTCCTCGCCTTCGTCACTGGAGGCGATTTCTTCCGCCGAGTCCTCGCCGTCATCCGGGTTCAGCCCGAACCAGTCCGGCGGCACCTCGGCACCCTCCTCGTCCAGCTCGGGGAGGAAGACACCGGTCTCGGTGTACTCGGCGATCGCCGCCGCAAGTCGAGTGAGCGCAGGCCCCACTGCCACCAACTCTTCCCTGGCCTTCTGCCGAAACATGGCCAACTGGGCTAGGTTCAGCCCAGGATACCATGCCTTGACGAACTCCAAGGCCCTTCGGGCGCCTACCCGAGCGGAGGAGCCCTTCCAAGCCTCGAAGCGGCCGATCGCCACCTCTAACCAGTCGGCGGTCCGACTGGGGGTGCGTGGAGCTTGGATGCTTGGCCAGAGGGCGGAAACCAGCTGGGACCCGGTGCGCTGAAGGCGGCAGAGCAGACGGTGAATCGGCTGCAGGCGCGTCCTGACGGCAAGGAGCTGCTCGTTCATGTTTCGAGGCGCGTCGGGCGGGATCTCCACTCCTTCCCTCCTACGCTGGTCACGCCGCGCCTCGATGGCCTGGCTGACGGTGACGGTGTGTCTAGGAAAGAAGTCTACGAAAAGAAAAAACAAAGATCAGAAGTCGGAAGCCGACTCTCGAGGCAGTCGGCAGCTATTCCAAAGAAAGAAGTTTACCATTGATCATATCCTCAATCTCACCGTAGCCAGCGGCGAGGATCGCCTCCTTCTCGACCCACTTCGAGCGCTCGGTCTCAAACTCGGCCTGGAGGGCGCCTTCCGCCTCCTTTAGTTTCTGGAGCTCTGCCTTGTGCTGGTCCGCCTGGTCCGCCAACTTCTTGGCCAGACGATCGCGCTCCTGGGCCGCCTTGCTGCGCTCCTCCTCCTGGGCGCGCAGCTCGGTCTGGACTTCGCCCAGGCGCTGCTGCAGTGTGGCGTTGGCTCCTACAAAATTGAGAAAGAGAAGACAATCAACAAAGTTGACCAAAAAGAAAAGTAGTTGCCGGAAGATCCGGCCCGACTGCTCAGCAGTCAGCCCGAATCTCGGGGGCTACACCCAGCGGGTGCGCTGACGCGCCCCCACGAGGAAGAAGACGGAATGCTTACTCCGGTTCTCGGTCAGGTCGGCGGATCGCTTAGCCATCTCCTGGACTTGGGAATTGAAGGCGGCTGCGCGGATGTTGTGGTAGCCTTGCAACAAAGACAAAAGATGAGAAAACAAGTTAGCACTTGGAACTTACCTTAAAGTTCTGAGCCGCCTGCTCAGCATCCGGCCCGGAACTCGGGGGCTACACCCAGTGGGTGCGCAGGCGCGCCCCCACGGAAGATTGCAAGAATAAAAAAAACAAAGCAAAGAAGTGTACCCGGACGGCTGCTCGCGTCACCAAGAACGCCTTCGTATACTGCTGGAGGGCGGTGCCTTGGACCTGGAGCTGGGCCTGAACGTCCTGCATGGCCTTTTTCAGCACGCCCGTCCCACCCCCAGGCGTCTATTCTGGTGGGGCGGCACTGGTGGCCTCCGCATCTGGGGCCGACGAGCTTGCGGCCCCGATCTCCTGAGCCCGTGGCGCCGAGGCCGCCTTCGCCGCATGACGGCGCCCCGGAGGACGGACCACAGGGGTCGCCCCCACCACCTGCTCGCCACTCACCGGTGATGCCGGTGGCACGTCAGACCGACTGCCTCGGGCCTCGGCAGTCAGCGCTTGGGGGGGCACCTCCGCCCTCGGGGCGATGGCGTCGCCTCCTCTCCTCTCCACGACTGGCTGATCGTTGCCGGCTCCTCCAGTCGGCGTCGGGTTCTCTGGCGCTGGTGGCACTGCGTGTAGCGGGATGACGAGCTGCGGAGTCCGGCCGCGTGCGGCCTCTTCCGCTTGCACCTTGGCGGCCGTGTCCGCCTGGGCCTTGGCTGCCGCTTCCGCCTGGGCCTGGGCCTGGGCTGCGGCGTCCGCCTGGACCTTGGTTGCAGCGTCGGCTTGGGCCTTGGCCGCCGCATCCGCGTCCACCTGCGCCGCCTTGGCCGCCTCCGCCTTCTGCCGCTCCACCTCCTCCTGCTCCTCGCGCGCCTCCCGCTCGTTCCTCTCCGTCGCCTCCTGGAGGTCGGCGAGCGGGTCCACGCGGCGGTTGTTGGCGGAGCCTTCCACCGCCCCGATCACTGAAGCAGCGGTGGAGCGCTCAAGAGAGAGCGGGGCCCTGTTCAAGAAAGACAAGAGGAAACTCAGAAAGAGTTTGCAAGAAAGAAGAAAAGAAAACGCAAGAGAAAACAAGCACTTATGCGGACACCATCGGGGGCTGCTTCGGGGTCTTCTGGAACTGGGCTGCCTTCACGGCGGCCTACTGCCGCTTGGTCGCGGCGGCCGTGTTCTTGGACTTCTTCGGCCAGCTGCCGAACAACAACAAGCCGGCTCGGCGCTTTGGTGTGCCGCCTGGAGTAGTCGACGCGGCTGAAGAACTTGTGCCCGCCTTGTCGGTGCCGTGCGTGCGGCGCAGCTTGTTCTCCTCCTCTTCGTCATCCAACCAGGACTCGAGGCCGCCTCCTCCTCCGGAGCCGCCTGCTCCACCGCCGCCACCTGTGGCGTCGTCCTCCTCCATGGCGGCCGCCCCCAAGTCGGGGTCATCCACGTCGCCCCTCGTTCGGTTCGGCGTATATTGCTGACCTGGATCCAGAGCGCCGGTGGCCGACTGGGCCGGGAGGACCTGCACCATGGCCGACTGGTCAGACGGCAAAACAAGAACTCGGACCAGCAAAAGAGAAAAAGAATTGCAAGACTCACCGCCGGGGGCGGATGTGCGCGGTCGTACGGCCGCTTGCCGAACCGCCAATCCGTCTCCGATAGCTTGCAGTTGGAGAAGTAGTTGACCAGTCGGGCCACCTCCACGTCCAGCAGCTCCCATGTGCACATCCGGCACGGGTCCCGATGCCCGCTCATGCAGCTGATGATGTGAGGCCGGGCTTGGAGGGGAAGCACTCAGCGCGTCACGAAGGCGGTCAGCAGGTCCGAGCCCTTCAGGCCCTCCGACTCCGTCATCACCTGAAGTCGGGCGAGGGCGGCGGAGGAGGCGGCCGATAGGGAGCTCGATTTGTACTGCTAGTTGGCGCGCGGCTCGGCTGTCGGGCCGGCTATGTAAGCTAGCAAGTTGATGTAGTCGCTCGTCGGGTGGATATTCCTGACGTAGAAATAGGATTTCTGCCACAGCTTGGCCGACTGCAGCAGGGAGATGGGCGGGAAGCGGTTCCCGGTGCCCGGACGCCGCACCGCCACGCAGGCTCCGCATTGAGCCGCCTGGCCCTTGGAGGCGGTGCCGAGTTTGAGATAAAAGCACTCCCCCCAGAGCTCAAGGGTGGGGAGAGTGCCGAGGTACCCTTCACACATGGTGACGAAGGCAGCCAGCAGCACCACCATGTTTGGCGTGAGGTGGTGCGGCTGGACTCGGTAGAAATCGAGGAAGGAGCGGAGGAAGCCGCTCGTCGGAAGGCCGAAGCCGTGAAGAAAATGGGACCAGAAGACGACGCGTTCATCGCCCTCCGGCACCGGCGAGATTTCTGCCTCAGGGGGGACACGTACCCGCACGTTCGTCTCCCGGGGCAGCCGTCGTGTTTGACGAAAGAAAGAGAGGTGATCCTCATGGACGTTGGAACCGTCCCAGTCGCCGGCCCATGAGCGCGCCATGGGCGAAGGAGCTCGTCGTAGGCGTGGCGCGGTGATGAGCGGGCGAAGCCGCAGCGGAGCGAGGAAGCCTCGACGAGAAGAAGCTCGGCGACGGTGGGCTGCGGCAGCGCTTCGGCAAGAGGAAGAGGCGCTGCGGCGGTAGAGAGGAAGAAGAATGGTGAGGGGAGAAGAGGGCACGCGTACGTCTGCCACCTCCGTCTTCCCCGTACTTATAGCCCCAGGCGGCGGAGCCGAGGGGGCGAGAGCGTGGGGGATCATGGGATTAACTGCGCCCACTACCCCACGATCCCACGATGGCGGCGCCAGTAAAGGCGTGTATTAATCACCGCAGAAGCCCAACCGTCTACCTCGGCCGCAGCAGATCCGCGCGTGTGCCGAGGCACTATAGTGGCGGGTCCCGGCCTGCGGCGACGTCCCGTCGCGTGCGTGGGCTGGCAGGCCGGCTTGGCCTACTGACGCCGCGTGGCCGGCATGTTGTAACACCCTGGATTTTGCCCATTTTCTTTTTCTTTTGATTTTGGTCCGGATTCGCTTTTTGTGGCTTAGTAGTCTTGCAACCTGGAGGGATCACCCTTCATTCTTCTTCCCGAGTGGCTTGCCAACCTCAAAACCATCCCAAGACCATGTCATTTCCATCTTGGACCAACTCCCAATATTCTTTTTCTTGGGAATATTCCTTTTTCTATTAAAGGAATAACTCTGTTTGCCCTGAGTTGTGAAGCAACTCATATTTCTATCATTCCCAAAATTCTCAAATAATTCCCATAAATCCTTTGGGACATATCTTATACAGATATGTCAAAATATTCCTTGCCATACCCAAAAATATTTCACAAATATTCCTTTTCTGATTCTGCCCTATCTGTCAGATTGAAAAGCATGTACCCTTTATATTTGCTTGCTTGCTCTCAAACTTTTTGTGAACTCTTTCCTATCCATATCATTGCCACATGACAAAATTCAACTTTATTTGGATATTAAATCTCTCTTGGCTAATTTCCAAAGTTTCTGGGCAACTGGAATCTTTGTGAAGCAAGTGCTAGTTAGGAGTATCCAAATGAGTTGAAATTTTTCAGGCATATTGATATGCTCAAATCCTGACTCTCCACCAAATTTGAGCATCATCCCTTCAACTATGTGAGCATAGCATCAAATCTTTGTTTCTGGTCATTATTCTGGGTTGTGAAGCAACTATGTTTTATGTTGCTCCATAACTCCTAAAATTTTACCAGGACATTAACCTATCTATATAACACCTCTCCACAAAATTTGGGCTCAATTCATCTACCCAATAATTCCCTAGAATTTCCCTAAGATTCTGTCCAGTGGGGTGCTGTGTGAAGGAAGTACCACTTTGGTTTATCCAAATGGTATGAAATTTATACAGTATCCTCATATGATCAAATTATTCATCTCCTCCAAAATTCAGCTCAATCCAAGCAAGTATGTGAGTGCCACTTCATATTTTGCATTTCTGTTCAGTAAAGCCCATTGAACTGCAAGTGCTATTTATCTCCATCCAAATGGTCTGCAAATTTGCAGTGATGATCACCCTAGTGAGTGATCACTCTCAGCCAAATATCTGAGTCTAGTTCCTTCTCAACTTTTCTCAGCTCACATCAAACAGCTTGCTGGTGCATTGTATCCAAGCTCCCTCTAGTCATCTCCTGGCCTCTTGTGATGGGATTTCTCTCCCAAGCTGCCTTGAGGAGCAAGGACTTCCCGCTAGACATCAAATTAGGTAGCAGAGTGCACCGCGTGCGCCAATGCACGCGGTGACCATGCGGCTGGTGTGCAGTACGCGCGCTCTGTGCATTGGGGCCCTCGGCCTCGTCGGTTTCTTCCTCTCTTTCGACACCTAGCTATGTCTAGGGACTTCGTTTCGTCGTCGCCCTCGCGCTGGACCCCTCTCCCCCTCTCCCGTCCCATCCGACGCGGTGCACCGACGGTGCCCGTGCCGCAAACCTCCTCTGCTCCTCCCTATTTCAGTCGCCCGCGAGCTCCCGAGTCTTCCCAACCTCGCCTGAGCCTTCCCCGATCCTCCGTGAAGCTCGTGGATGTCTCTCCCCTCCTCCCCGCGGCTTCCCGAAGGCTCCGACGCGTGGTGGACGTGACGCCGTGGCCGAGCCCGGCCACCCTCGTCACCCCGCCTATAAAAGGGCCCCGAGCCCCTCTCGTCTTCACAACCAACCCCACCTCCCTCCACTGGTCCTTCCCGACCCATTCAACCATCGCCGGAGCTGCTCCTCGCCACCCATCGCCGCCATGGCCGCCGCACGGCCTCGGCTAAATTCGTCCATCCCCAGCCCCCGTAGCTCCACCGAACCACCGTAGCCAACCACCACCATCACCTAGACCCTCCCCGCAGCTCGCCGCCTGTTGGAAATATGCCCTAGAGGCAATAATAAAATGGTTATTATTATATTTCCTTGTTCATGATAATTGTCTGTTATTCATGCTATAATTGTGTTATCCGGAAATCGTAATACATGTGTGAATACATAGACCACAACATGTCCCTAGTAAGCCTCTAGTTGACTAGCTCGTTGATCAATAGATGGTTACGGTTTCCTGACCATGGACATTGGATGTCATTGATAACGGGATCACATCATTAGGAGAATGATGTGATGGACAAGACCCAATCCTAAGCCTAGCACTAGATCGTGTAGTTCGTTTGCTAAAGCTTTTCCAATGTCAAGTAACTTTTCCTTAGACCATGAGATTGTGCAACTCCCGGATACCGTAGGAGTGCTTTGGGTGCACCAAACGTCACAACGTAACTGGGTGGCTATAAAGGTGCACTGCGGGTATCTCCGAAAGTATCTGTTGGGTTGGCACGAATCGAGACTGGGATTTGTCACTCCATGTAACGGAGAGGTACCTCTGGGCCCACTCGGTAGGACATCATCATAATGAGCTCAATGTGATCAAGGAGTTGTTCACGGGATGATGTGTTACGGAAACGAGTAAAGAGACTTGCCGGTAACGAGATTGAACAAGGTATCGAGATACCGACGATCGAATCTCGGGCAAGTATCGTACCGATAGACAAAGGGAATTGCGTACGGGATTGATTGAATCCTCGACATCATGGTTCATCCGATGAGATCATCGAGGAGCATGTGGGAGCCAACATGGGTATCCAGATCCCGCTGTTGGTTATTGACCGGAGAGTTGTCTCGGTCATGTCTACGTGTCTCCCGAACCCGTAGGGTCTACACACTTAAGGTTCGGTGACGCTAGGGTTGTAGGGAAAGTTTGTACGTGGTTACCGAATGTTGTTCGGAGTCCCGGATGAGATCCCGGACGTCACGAGGAGTTCCGGAATGGTCCGGAGGTGAAGATTTATATATGGGAAGTTGTCATACGGTCACCGGAATAGTTTCGGGGGTTATCGGTATTGTACCGGGACCACCGAAAGGTGTCCGGAGGTCCACCGGGTGGGGCTGATTTACCCGGGAGGCCTAATGGGCTGTATATGGGAGGGAACCAGCCCCCTAGTGGGCTGGTGCGCCCCCCCAAGGGCCCATGGCGCCTAGGGTTGGGAAACCCTAGGGGAGGGAGCCTTCCACCTTGCTTGGGGGGCAAGTTTCCCTCCCCTGGCCGCCTCCCCTCCCCTCAGATTGGATCTGAGGGGGACGGCCCCCTCTCTTCTTCCCCCTATAAATAGTGGAGGGGTGGGAGGGAGGCCATACCTCATCCCTGGCGCAGCCCCTCCCCTCTCCAACACCTCCTCCTCCTCCCGCGGTGCTTGGCGAAGCCCTGCAGGAATACCACGCAGCTCCAACTCCACCACGCCGTCGTGCTGCTGCTGGAGCTGTCCTCCCCAACCTCTCCTCCCCCCTTGCTGGATCAAGAAGGAGGAGACGTCTCCGCTCTGTACGTGTGTTGAACACGGAGGTGCCGTCCGTTCGGCGCTCGGTCATCGGTGATTTGGATCACGACGAGTACGACTCCATCAACCCCGTTCTCTTGAACGCTTCCGCTCGCGATCTACAAGGGTATGTAGATGCACTCCCCTCTCTCTCGTTGCTAGATGACTCCATAGATTGATCTTGGTGATGCGTAGAAAATTTTAAAATTCTGCTACGATCCCCAACAGTACTGTTGGAAATATGCCCTAGAGGCAATAATAAAATGGTTATTATTATATTTCCTTGTTCATGATAATTGTCTGTTATTCATGCTATAATTGTGTTATCCGGAAATCGTAATACATGTGTGAATACATAGACCACAACATGTCCCTAGTAAGCCTCTAGTTGACTAGCTCGTTGATCAATAGATGGTTACGGTTTCCTGACCATGGACATTGGATGTCATTGATAACGGGATCACATCATTAGAAGAATGATGTGATGGACAAGACCCAATCCTAAGCCTAGCACTAGATCGTGTAGTTCGCTTGCTAAAGCTTTTCCAATGTCAAGTAACTTTTCCTTAGACCATGAGATTGTGCAACTCCCGGATACCGTAGGAGTGCTTTGGGTGCACCAAACGTCACAACGTAACTGGGTGGCTATAAAGGTGCACTACGGGTATCTCCGAAAGTATCTGTTGGGTTGGCACGAATCGAGACTGGGATTTGTCACTCCATGTAACGGAGAGGTACCTCTGGGCCCACTCGGTATGACATCATCATAATGAGCTCAATGTGATCAAGGAGTTGTTCACGGGATGATGTGTTACGGAAACGAGTAAAGAGACTTGCCGGTAACGAGATTGAACAAGGTATCGAGATACCGACGATCGAATCTCGGGCAAGTATCGTACCGATAGACAAAGGGAATTGCGTACGGGATTGATTGAATCCTCGACATCGTGGTTCATCCGATGAGATCATCGAGGAGCATGTGGGAGCCAACATGGGTATCCAGATCCCGCTGTTGGTTATTGACCGGAGAGTCGTCTCGGTCATGTCTGCGTGTCTCCCGAACCCGTAGGGTCTACACACTTAAGGTTCGGTGACGCTAGGGTTATAGAGATATTAGTATGCGGTAACCCGAAGGTTGTTCGGAGTCTCGGATGAGATCCTGGACGTCACGAGGAGTTCCGGAATGGTCCGGAGGTAAAGATCTATATATGGGAAGTCCTATTTTGGCCACCGGAAAATGTTCGGGATTTTTCGGTATTGTACCGAGAAGGTTCTAGAAGGTTCCGGAGTGGGGCCCACCTGCATGGGGGGACCCACATGAACGTGGGTAGTGGGGGCAAGGCCCCACACCCCTAGTCAAGGCGCACCAAGATTCCCCCTTAGAAGGAATAAGATCATATCCCGAAGGGATAAGATCAAGATCCCTAAAAAAGGGGGATAACAATCGGTGGGGAAGGGAAAGGATGGGATTTCTTTCCTTCCACCTTTGCCAACGCCCCAATGGACGTGGAGGGCAAGAAACCAGCCCCCTCCACCCCTATATATAGTGGGGAGGTGCATGGGAGAAACAGCTCAGCCCCTGGCGCCTCCCTCTCCCTCCCGTGACACCTCTTCCTCCTCCAGTAGCGCTTGGCGAAGCCCTGCTGAAATCCCGCTGCTTCCACCACCACACCGTCGTGCTGCTGGATCTCCATCAACCTCTCCTCCCCCCTTGCTGGATCAAGAAGGAGGAGACGTCTCTGCTCCGTACGTGTGTTGAACGCGGAGGTGCCGTCCGTTCGGCGCTCGGTCATCGGTGATTTGGATCACGACGAGTACGACTCCATCAACCCCGTTCTCTTGAACGCTTCCGCTCGCGATCTACAAGGGTATGTAGATACACTCCCCTCTCACTCATTGCTAGATGACTCCATAGATTGATCTTGGTGATGCGTAGAAAATTTTAAAATTCTGCTACGTTCCCCAACAGTGGCATCAGAGCCAGGTTTATGCGTAGTATCTTGCACGAGTAGAACACAAAGTAGTTGTGGGCGTCGATTTGTCAATCTTCTTGCCGTTACTAGTCTTATCTTGATTCGGCGGCACTGTGGGATGAAGCGGCCCGGACCGACCTTACACGTACGCTTACGTGAGACAGGTTCCACCGACTGACATGCACTAGTTGCATAAGGTGGCTAGCGGGTGTCTGTCTCTCCCACTTTAGTCGGATCAGATTCGATGAACAGGGTCCTTATGAAGGGTAAATAGAAATTGGCATATCACGTTGTGGTTTTGGCGTAGGTAAGAAACGTTCTTGCTAGAAACCTATAGCAGCCACGTAAAAACTTGCAACAACAATTAGAGGACGTCTAACTTGTTTTTGCAGCAAGTGCTTTGTGATGTGATATGGCCAAAGGATGTGATGAATGATATATGTGATGTATGAGATGATCATGTTCTTGTAATAGGAATCACGACTTGCATGTCGATGAGTATGACAACCGGCAGGAGCCATAGGAGTTGTCTTAATTTATTATATGACCTGCGTGTCATTGAAATTCGCCATGTAATTACTTTACTTCATTGCTAACCGTTAGCCGTAGTAGTAGAAGTAATAGTTGGCGAGACAACTTCATGAAGACACGATGATGGAGATCATGATGATGGAGATCATGGTGTCATGCCGGTGACGATGATGATCATGGAGCCCCGAAGATGGAGATCAAAAGGAGCAAAGTGATAATGGCCATATCATGTCACTATTTTGATTGCATGAGATGTTTATCATGTTTTTGCATCTTATTTGCTTAGAACGACGGTAGCATATATAAGATGATCCCTTACTAAAATTTCAAGAAAGTGTTCCCCCTAACTGTGCACCGTTGCGAAGGTTCGTTGTTTCGAAGCACTACGTGTTGATCGGGTGTGATAGATTCTAACGTTCGAATACAACGGGTGAAAGCCAGATTTACACAGCAATACACTTAGGTTGACTTGACGAGCCTAGCATGTACAGACATGGCCTCGGAACACAAGAGACCGAAAGGTCGAGCATGAGTCGTATAGAAGATACGATCAACATGGGGATGTTCACCGTTGATGACTAGTCCGTCTCACGTGATGATCGGACACGGCCTAGTCGATTCGGATCATGTAATCACTTAGATGACGAGAGGGATGTCTATCTGAGTGGGAGTTCATTACATAATTTGATTAGATGAACTTAATTGTCATGAACTTAGTCTAAATGTTACATATCTATCTTGTAGATCAAATGGCCAACGCTAATGTTACCCTCAACTTCAACGCGTTCCTAGAGAAAAACAAGCTGAAAGACGATGGTGGCAACTATGCGGACTGGGTCCGTAACCTGAGGATTATCCTCATAGCTGCCAAGAAATCATATGTCCTTGAAGCACCGTTAGGTGACCCACCTGCTCTCCCAGCACTGCCAGACGATTTGAACGTTTGGCAGACACGCACCTATGATTACTCCTTCGTTCAGTGCGGCATGCTCTTCAGCTTAGAACCGGGGCTCCAAAAGCGTTTTGAGCATCACGGAGCATATGAGATGTTCGAAGAGCTGAAAATGGTTTTCCAAGCTCATGCCCGGATCGAGAGATATGAAGTCTCCGATAAGTTCTACAGCTGTAAGATGGAGGAAAATAGTTCTGTCAGCGAGCACATACTCAAAATGTCTGGGTTGCACAGCCGCTTGTCTCAGCTGGGAGTTAATCTCCCGGATGACGCGGTCGTTGACAGAATCCTTCAGTCGCTTCCACCTAGCTACAAGAGCTTCGTGATGAACTTCAACATGCAGGGGATGGAAAAGACCATTCCTGAGGTATATGCGATGCTGAAGTCAGCGGAGGTAGAGATCAGAAAGGAACATCAAGTGTTGATGGTGAATAAAACCACTAAGTTCAAGAAGGGCAAGGGTAAGAAGAACTTCAAGAAGGACGGCAAGGGAGTTGCCGCGCCCGGTAAGCCAGCTGCCGGGAAGAAGTCGAAGAATGGACCCAAGCCTGAGACTGAGTGCTTTTATTGCAAGGGAAACGGTCACTGGAAGCGAAACTGCCCCAAGTACTTGGCGGACAAGAAGGCCGGCAATACCAAAGGTATATATGATATACATGTAATTGATGTGTACCTTACCAGCACTCGTAGTAGTTCCTGGGTATTTGATACCGGTGCGGTTGCTCATATTTGTAACTCAAAGCAGGAACTGCGGAATCAACGTAGACTGGCAAAGGACGAGGTGACGATGCGCGTCGGGAATGGTTCCAAGGTCGATGTGATCGCCGTCGGCACGCTACCTCTGCATCTACCTACGGGATTAGTTTTAAACCTCAATAATTGTTATTTAGTACCAGCTTTGAGCATGAACATTGTATCTGGATCTCGCTTAATGCGAGATGGCTACTCATTTAAATCTGAGAATAATGGTTGTTCTATTTATATGAGAGATATGTTTTATGGTCATGCCCCGCTGGTGAATGGTTTATTTTTATTGAATCTCGAACGTGATGTTACACATGTTTATAATGTGAATGCCAAGAAATGCAAGGTTGATAACGATAGTCCCACATACTTGTGGCACTGCCGCCTTGGTCATATCGGTGTTAAACGCATGAAGAAACTCCATGCAGATGGACTTTTGGAGTCTCTTGATTATGAATCATTTGACAGATGCGAACCATGCCTCTTGGGCAAGATGACCAAGACTCCGTTCTCCGGAACAATGGAGCGAGCAACCAACTTATTGGAGATCATACATATTGATGTGTGTGGTCCAATGAGTGTTGAGGCTCGCGGTGGCTATCGTTATGTTCTCACCCTCACCGATGATTTGAGTAGATATGGGTATGTCTACTTGATGAAGCACAAGTCTGAGACCTTTGAAAAGTTCAAGGAATTTCAGAGTGAGGTTGAGAATCAACGTGACAAGAAAATAAAGTTCTTACGATCAGATCGTGGAGGAGAATATTTGAGTCATGAATTTGGCACGCACTTAAGGAAATGTGGAATTGTTTCACAACTCACGCCGCCTGGAACACCTCAGCGTAATGGTGTGTCCGAACGTCGTAATCGCACTCTATTGGATATGGTGCGATCTATGATGTCTCTTACCGATTTACCGCTATCCTTTTGGGGTTATGCTTTAGAGACTGCCGCATTCACTTTAAATAGGGCACCGTCAAAATCCGTTGAGACGACACCGTATGAATTATGGTTTGGGAAGAAACCTAAGCTGTCGTTTCCGAAAGTTTGGGGATGCGATGCTTATGTGAAGAAACTTCAACCAGAGAAGCTCGAACCCAAGTCGGAAAAATGCGTATTCATAGGATACCCTAAGGAAACTATTGGGTATACCTTCTACCTAAGATCCGAGGGCAAGATCTTTGTTGCCAGGAATGGATCCTTTCTAGAGAAAGAGTTTCTCTCGAAAGAAGTAAGTGGGAGGAAAGTGGAGCTTGATGAGATGACCCTCGAACCGGAGAGTAGCGCAGCACAGGAAAATGTTTCTGTGGAGCCTACACCGGCTAGAGAGGAAGTTATTGATAATGATCATGATCAAGCTACCACTGAACTTCGAAGGTCCACGAGGACACGTTCCGCACCAGAGTGGTATGGCAATCCTGTCCTGGAAATCATGTTGTTAGACAACAGTGAACCTTCGAACTATGAAGAAGCGATGGCGGGCCCGGATTCCGACAAATGGTTTGAAGCCATGAAATCCGAGATAGGATCCATGTATGAAAACGAAGTATGGACTTTGACTGACTTGCCCGATGATCGGCAAGCCATAGAAAATAAATGGATCTTTAAGAAGAAGACTGACGCGGATGGTAATGTGACCATCTATAAGGCTCGGCTTGTCGCTAAGGGTTATCGACAAGTTCAAGGGGTTGACTACGATGAGACTTTCTCACCCGTAGCGAAGCTGAAATCCGTCAGAATCATGTTAGCAATTGCCGCATACTATGATTATGAGATATGGCAAATGGACGTCAAAACGGCATTCCTTAATGGTTTTCTTAAGGAAGAGTTGTATATGATACAACCGGAAGGTTTTGTCGACCCTGAGAATGCTGACAAGGTATGCAAGCTCCAGCGGTCAATCTATGGGCTGGTGCAAGCATCTCGGAGTTGGAACATTCGCTTTGACGAGATGATCAAAGCGTTTGGGTTCACACAGACTTATGGAGAAGCCTGTGTTTACAAGAAAGTGAGTGGGAGCTCTGTAGCATTTCTCATATTATATGTGGATGACATACTGCTGATGGGAAATGATATAGAATTCTTGGAAAGTATAAAGGCCTACTTGAATAAGTGTTTTTCAATGAAGGACCTTGGAGAAGCTGCTTATATATTAGGCATCAAGATCTATAGAGATAGATCGAGACGCCTCATAGGTCTTTCGCAAAGCACATACCTTGATAAGATATTGAAGAAGTTCAATATGGATCAGTCCAAGAAGGGGTTCTTGCCTGTATTGCAAGGTGTGAAATTGAGCTCGGCTCAATGCCCGACCACGGCAAAAGATATAGAAGAGATGAGTGTCATCCCCTATGCCTCAGCCATAGGGTCTATTATGTATGCCATGCTGTGTACCAGACCTGATGTAAACCTTGCTGTAAGTTTGGTAGGTAGGTACCAAAGTAATCCCGGCAAGGAACACTGGACAGCGGTCAAGAACATCCTGAAGTACCTGAAAAGGACTAAGGATATGTTTCTCGTATATGGAGGTGACGAAGAGCTCGTCGTAAAGGGTACGTCGACGCTAGCTTCGACACAGATCCGGATGACTCCAAGTCACAAACCGGATACGTGTATATTTTGAATGGTGGAGCGGTAAGCTGGTGCAGTTGCAAGCAAAGCGTCGTGGCGGGTTCTACATGCGAAGCGGAGTACATAGCAGCCTCGGAGGCAGCACACGAAGCAGTATGGATGAAGGAGTTCATCACCGACCTAGGAGTCATTCCAAATGTGTCGGGTCCAATGGCTCTCTTCTGTGACAACACTGGAGCTATTGCCCTTGCCAAGGAGCCCAGGTTTCACAAAAGGACCAGGCATATCAAGCGTCGCTTCAACTCCATACGTGAACATGTTCAAGATGGAGACATAGATATTTGTAAAGTGCACACGGATTTGAATGTAGCAGATCCGTTGACTAAACCTCTTTCACGAGCAAAACATGATCAACACCAGTACTCTATGGGTGTTCGATTCATCACAATTTAACTAGATTATTGACTCTAGTGCAAGTGGGAGACTGTTGGAAATATGCCCTAGAGGCAATAATAAAATGGTTATTATTATATTTCCTTGTTCATGATAATTGTCTGTTATTCATGCTATAATTGTGTTATCCGGAAATCGTAATACATGTGTGAATACATAGACCACAACATGTCCCTAGTAAGCCTCTAGTTGACTAGCTCGTTGATCAATAGATGGTTACGGTTTCCTGACCATGGACATTGGATGTCATTGATAACGGGATCACATCATTAGGAGAATGATGTGATGGACAAGACCCAATCCTAAGCCTAGCACTAGATCGTGTAGTTCGTTTGCTAAAGCTTTTCCAATGTCAAGTAACTTTTCCTTAGACCATGAGATTGTGCAACTCCCGGATACCGTAGGAGTGCTTTGGGTGCACCAAACGTCACAACGTAACTGGGTGGCTATAAAGGTGCACTACGGGTATCTTCAAAAGTATCTGTTGGGTTGGCACGAATCGAGACTGGGATTTGTCACTCCATGTAACGGAGAGGTACCTCTGGGCCCACTCGGTAGGACATCATCATAATGAGCTCAATGTGATCAAGGAGTTGTTCACGGGATGATGTGTTACGGAAACGAGTAAAGAGACTTGCCGGTAACGAGATTGAACAAGGTATCGAGATACCGACGATCGAATCTCGGGCAAGTATCGTACCGATAGACAAAGGGAATTGCGTACGGGATTGATTGAATCCTCGACATCGTGGTTCATCCGATGAGATCATCGAGGAGCATGTGGGAGCCAACATGGGTATCCAGATCCCGCTGTTGGTTATTGACCGGAGAGTCGTCTCGGTCATGTCTGCGTGTCTCCCGAACCCGTAGGGTCTACACACTTAAGGTTCGGTGACGCTAGGGTTATAGAGATAGTAGTATGCGGTAACCCGAAGGTTGTTCGGAGTCTCGGATGAGATCCTGGACGTCACGAGGAGTTCCGGAATGGTCCGGAGGTAAAGATTTATATATGGGAAGTCCTATTTTGGCCACCGGAAAATGTTCGGGATTTTTCGGTATTGTACCGAGAAGGTTCTAGAAGGTTCCGGAGTGGGGCCCACCTGCATGGGGGGACCCACATGAACGTGGGTAGTGGGGGCAAGGCCCCACACCCCTAGTCAAGGCGCACCAAGATTCCCCCTTAGAAGGAATAAGATCATATCCCGAAGGGATAAGATCAAGATCCCTAAAAAAGGGGGATAACAATCGGTGGGGAAGGGAAAGGATGGGATTTCTTTCCTTCCACCTTTGCCAACGCCCCAATGGACTTGGAGGGGAAGAAACCAGCCCCCTCCACCCCTATATATAGTGGGGAGGTGCATGGGAGAAACAGCTCAGCCCCTGGCGCCTCCCTCTCCCTCCCGTGACACCTCTTCCTCCTCCAGTAGCGCTTGGCGAAGCCCTGCTGAAATCCCGCTGCTTCCACCACCACACCGTCGTGCTGCTGGATCTCCATCAACCTCTCCTCCCCCCTTGCTGGATCAAGAAGGAGGAGACGTCTCTGCTCCGTACGTGTGTTGAACGCGGAGGTGCCGTCCGTTCGGCGCTCGGTCATCGGTGATTTGGATCACGACGAGTACGACTCCATCAACCCCGTTCTCTTGAACGCTTCCGCTCGCGATCTACAAGGGTATGTAGATACACTCCCCTCTCACTCATTGCTAGATGACTCCATAGATTGATCTTGGTGATGCGTAGAAAATTTTAAAATTCTGCTACGTTCCCCAACACCGCCCTCCTCTCAGTAGCCGCAGCACCATGCCCGAGGTCGCAGTGGCCGCCGCACACCGCGGCCAAGGCCTCGCTGGCCCCGCTGCCTCCCGACGAGGGCAAAGCCCACTGGCGGGTGCGCCTCTCCACGCTGGTCACTCCGGTGGCCTGGGCTCCGCCGGAGGTGGCCGGAGGTGGCCGGAGGCGCCGGGACGAGCGCCGGCGCGTGCGCCTCCTCTGTTCTGCGAGCGAGCGCGAGGAGGGAGATGGTCCTGCCAGCGGGGCCCCCTCGTCAGTGTCTCCTCCCTCCCTCTGTTTTTTTTAAATGGAGCCGCAGCAAGGTGGGCCGGCCCAAGTGGAGCAGTAGCGCCTGCGCGGCTCGGCCGGTGTCCAGGCACTGTTCTCTTTCGGCCCAGTTCAGCTCAGGCGCACAGTGCATTTTAATCTTTTTCCAGAAAAAAACTGTTGAGGACCCAGAAGTAAATATTTATTTTACAGAAAGGTCCTTCTGCAGTCAAACTATCACATCTCTTTGCTCGGGACTCCGATTCAGGTGAAACCAAAGCCCACTTCTTCATCTCGTGGAGCCCGTTCCGTTGGTATCATTTTCACCATGTGTTCACATAGTGGAAATGACTATTTTGCCCTTGTCCATAAACAGCCCCTCCGAGAGAGAACTGTTCTCGGCAACTTCCTTCGCGACCATTCCGCACTCCTTCCCGATGATTCCTTCATCCCCAGGCAAGCCACAACTCTCATCTGCATCATCGCATTGCAATGTCATATTTTGACTATTTACTTTATCGGCAAGTATGAGTAGCTGTGAAATGGATTGGATTATGCAATATTCGAGTTAATTCTCGGATAGGTGACTACCATGTTGAGTACCGGATTATTAGTGACTAGTAGCTTACCCACTTGTTGATATTGTGATGTTGAGATCACTGTCTATGATTATTTTGGAGTTCATCCGGCAGTTCATAGAGATGAATTAGTAGCAGTGGCTTAAGCATATTGGTTATTGGATTGCTATGATATCGGAGTGTCAGCCATGACAGAGATTGTTCGAGGATTAGATATTTCATGGTTGACCTTGAGTCACCTGTCCGGACTTATCCGTGCAGCCACATTTGCCGGTATGGGACGGCCTTGACTTGGTCTGATCGCGTGCTCTTTCACCGGTACCGCCCGATAGGGAAGGTTATGCGTGCGCGCTACCCTGGCCCGGTAGGCGGCGATAACCTTGTGAGCCCAGTTGAGTTTTGTGCCGGCGTCCCCGTTTGGGACAGTATAGTTTGGCCACGACGGTGGCAGGTGTCACGAGGTGACAAGGGGCCACCCAGGGCTTGACTCCGGGGGAGGATGATTGCCGGTGGTACGATGGGAGAGTCACGGGTCAGGCAGGTTTCGTTGGAGCAACGCTGGTCCACCCGAATGGGATCATGAGGTCTGTGCTCCATAGTGTGGGTAAAGTGCGCAACCTCTGCAGAGTGTAAAATCTATTCGAATAGCCGTGTCCACGGTATTGGACAGTCCGTCCAGACCTCACTAGGTGGTCAACCATGGTAGTGATGATAATGATGGAAGAACTCGTCGTATGATCAGAAGTACTCGGTGGTTCATGAGTATTCTGAGGGTTGTGAGACAACCCGGAGGAGAGTAAGTTTGTCAGACTTGTCGTGCAGATGGAATCAGGTATTTGATATGTTAGCCATGGGATGGCTGTGAGTTGAGTGGTCGGATGACCACATGCTTGGGGATTGGACTTGGTACAGGTTCGGATTGGAGCCTGAGATTATTTGAAGTATGGATTTAATACGCTTTTACCTTACTGCAGTCATTTCAGTAGCTACCTTGCTAGATAACCATGCTGGTTAATTTTGGATTGCTATGATGTTGTCTTGCTTTAATGCTGATGTTTGCTGTGAGCTTGCGAGTACATTCAAAGTACTCACCTGGCGTGTCATGCCAGTTTGCAGGTCATGCCGTGATTGCTTGCTTGCCGAGGATCCTGTGCTTGCGATCTAGGATACGCGTTCTAGCCAGAGTCCCTGCGGAGTGGAGTCCATCACCGTCATCGTTTTTCCGCTGCCGAGAGAGTTACTCCGCTGTTAGCATAGAGCTACCCCGGGCAGGCATAGTGTTGCCGTGCCGATGTAATCCTTGTACCGTTGTAACATATCTATTGCAATAAAGAGCTGATTTGTTCTATGCCAACAGTGCCGTATTCCAGAAGACTCGTTCTTGGGCTGGAATACGGGGCATTCCGGTTTACTCTGAGCCGGGGTGCCACACATGCACGGGCGGCGAGCCTATCGTCTGGCTGGCATGCCACCTGACCCCCACCACAGCGTTTCGAAATCGCCAGGCGGCCTGCCTGGTCACGACCGACACCTACCAGTTGGCACTTTGGAAGACGGACGAAGCAGGATACCAGACAACCCGGAGTAGGAAGCTGTTGGGGCTTCTCGACCCCTTCAGCCGCAGCGCCCCACCAGCTTCGGGGACTACTGTCGGAGTAAATGACCACGGGTAGCCTCATCAGCTCCCCTTGGTATTTCAAGACATCGGGGCAGGCTGCGCCCCTCAAACATCAAAGACAAAGGACCACCTTCTTGGGGCCGGCTGGTCCAAGCGGCCGGTTGCCAGGAGGCGGCGGAGTCCAGAAGACGGCCATGAAGTGGGCCGACTCCTAGCAGGCGGCTTCCTGGGAAGCTGGGTCCTAGCAGGCGGCCCCTCGCGCCCTCAAAGTTAGCACCCACATAAACATGACAAGACAGGGCATGGCTACAATACAAGCCTGCCACCCCCGAATCCAGGGCAGAGCGTGGCCACAGTGCAGCGTACCAAGCGGACATCCCATGACCGACGCGGCACTGTTGCCATGCTGCTCATGATATCATCCATGGCAGAGGAAGCCATGCTCCCACGACGGGCTGTCGGTACGGCCCGTAGGCGGCGGGCCCTACCTGTCCATGAGAGGCCAGAAGGCGGCAAGCCCTGACTAGTCGGCTCAGGGGGAGGCCGGCTCCTGGCAGGCGGCCCTCCCCCTTCCTTGAAGTTTGTGCACCATTAACCAGAAGAAACGGGGAGTGGCTACAGTGAAACGCCCGCCAGGCGGCGGGACTGTAGCCATGCTCTCCTCGACCAAGCATGCATCATCAGAGGCACGGCTGCAGTGCTACGCGGCCGACAGGACCCGTAAGCGGCGGGCCTGGCTTGTCGGCCGAGTACGAGACAGCCGAGGGAACCCACCAGGCGGCGGGCCCCTGCAGTCGGCGGAGAAGCCGGCGATCAGAGACACTGACGGTCGGGTCCTATGCCCGGCCGGATTACCATTGTATCCCTGGGGGGTAGGCCTATATAAACCCCCTAGGTCACCCCATGCAAGGGGTTGGGACCTTGGTGGAGAGGAGAAAGCCTTCTTAGTTCAGCACTCACACACACACATAGAGAGAGGAGTAGAGCTAGCCTTGCCCTCCTTCCTCCTCTAGCAAAACAGCTCAAGGAGCAAGTTTGTAGCTACTTGTTGAGGTAGTAATCATGCGGAGACCCCGCAGAGCAGGACTAGGGGTGTTATCTCCTAGGAGAGCCCCGAACCTGGGTAAGATTCGCAGGCATACGCGGTCTCGCTCACTCCCGCTTCTAGAGCCCGGCGACGTACTTTTGTCCCCATCCATGATAAGCCACCCCCTGGCATATGTTGCACGATATCCCCGACAGCGCACACACTCTCGATACGTCTTTCTCTCCCTCCCCCCTCCCCACCCCCCCAACAATGATAGCAGAAGGGTGACAACTCGATCTTGATCTTAATCTATCAATTGGCTTCTCTCTAAACACAACCACCACACACCCAAACAAACAAAAACACACACACACACACACACACACACACACACACACACACACACACACACACGCACGCGTGCGTGCACACCTGCAAGTTGTGTCTCTGTGCCTCGCTCACACACACTCGATACACCTTTCTCTTCATAGCCCCCTTGATATGTAGACTTCTCACGCGCGCACAGCTGTAGTGACGATGATGCTGAACCCAGTGTGCCTTGTTTTTACCGGCCTCATGTGATAGTTTTCACCCTGTTTTTTGTTAATTAACAAGGCAACCTTTTCTTTGTTACTACTAGTGAATTTGAGATCATTAGGGGCAGACATAAAATATATCACTTCAACCCAATTACCGCAATAACTATTTAAAAAGAAACTAGCAAGATGCTCGTGCGTTGCACGAAACATCAAGATGCATTTGTATGAGTAGTTTATCTTGTGAGAGAAAAGGATGAAGGAGGGAAGGCCTTATTTGCAAATGTGGAGAGGTGTGTGGGTATCTTTTTGCAAAATTGCCATAGTTTCCTTCCTATCCGTCAGGTATAAATCGGACAACCTATATTGCAGGATGGCAGGCACACCATCATCACCAACTCTGTTTTTTATAAGAGTAGAGATATATCCCTTGCATCGTCCACAACGAACATCTGCTAGACTGGTTAGCGCCGGATGCTCGCAACGCGATGACCTGAGTTTGAATTTTGTCCTAAACTTTAGATTTTTTTAATATATACTTCTTTCACTACAGTACTAACAGTGGAACCCACAGAGTACTTAGAATACAAGATTAAGGATGGATTTGTTTCTTTTTAACTTTCTATACGAATCTGTAGCCACCCTGCAAGTCATGTACACTATACATGCAATTAACTTTTTATAGAGGGAGAATCATACACGCAATTAACTCAAATGGATTGGATGTGACTATTATTTCTAGCATAAGAGCATCTCCAATGGCAACCGGCAAATTTCCTCCCGCTTCCTTCCGCGGAGGACGACATCCAACGCCAGTGACATACATTTTCACAACTCTAACCAACCAGAGGAAATTCGTGCAAACACGGACTGATTTCATATAAGCATGAAGGATTTCGTATAAAAAAGCCGGATCTTCATATAAACATGATGGATTTTATTACATTTACATGAACTAAGCGATGTTAATCCGGCTCTCATGGTACAATTAATACCTAATCTAAATGGACGCCCGCGGATCCCGTTGTCTTCCTCATGTCCGGCAGACACTTGCGGGATCGACGAAGGTCCTCGCAAGAGACGAAGCAGCCAAGAAACCACCTGTATACGCAGTCGTCGTCTCGGCGGTGGCCTTCATGGGACCCAAGCGGCGGCGGCCTCCCATGTTCTACTTCCCCTCGATGATGGCGGCGGACACGGAGAAGCTGGCCACCGACTCGTCGCTCTCCGCGCACCCGTCTTCTATCTCTGCCTGCATGGCGCTGTCGCAGGCACGGGAGGCACGACCACTGCAGACACGGGAGGCGCCGTTGCAGACACTTGTGGCGTGGTACGAGGTGGCAGCGAAGACGCCTGTGCCGCCGTGCCGGCATGGAGCAACTCACCACTCCTCATCAAGCTGAACTGGAATGGCGAGTTGCTGAACCACGCGCCGGCATGGGGCGGCAACTGGCTCCGTCGGGCCAGGCGAGGTAGGTGAAGCACCGAGCAGCCTCGCTCCTATCCGTAGGGCTCGGTGGGCCACCTAGCCGGGTAGTATGCTGGAGAACGGCTCGTCGGAAGCCATCAGAAGAGTGGAGAAAATGGTGAAGGAGGAGATGGAGGAGCGGCGGAGGGGTGCGATTCTTGCTCGCTGTCTGGCCTCGTTTAAATAGAGGGCAGACGGTAGGAGCTTGGCCGCGTCTGGCCTCATTTAAACTAAGGGCGGACGGGAGGAGCTCGGCCGACATTGCGTTTAATTCCGCCCGCTCATGAACGGACGTGTGGCCGAAGTAGGTTTCTCGGTTTGCATGCGGGTTTAACGGAGGCGTTTGATGGAGGCGAGGAGGCATGTTCAGCCGGGCGTGCAGCGAGCGGCATAGTACTATTCGATTTGACAGCTACTAGTAAACCAGGACAGTTCCCTATATGGCTTTAATGCAGACAAGGGAGAGGGTAGCGGTTCCCGAAATATTGAACGGCCAATGATGCATCCTCCTTCAATTAGCATGCTGATGAATGCCTGAGGCAAGTAATGGGAGGAGGACGGGGAAAAGAGGCAGCACGATGTGAATGCAATGCAATTTGCACTCATATAAAGGCGCCCCTCCATTCCAATGCATCTACCGCATCGTATGCACCTAAGCACCTACACTAAGCGCAAAAGTGCTCACTCCAGACCCATGGTGGCGATGCGCGCGAGAGGCCAGTGGCTGTGCTAGATGGTCCATGATGCCGGCCTGCGGCATGGCACCGAGGATCATCTCCAGAGGGTGTTGGCGTTCGGCTGGTTCATGGCCATCATTGACGCCAGCTATGACTCTCAGTTGGACAAGATGATCCTTGCCACCATCAACAAGTTCACCATCATGAAGAAGCTCACAGACGACATTGCTGTACTCCTCCAGCCTGCGCGCCCAGGCTCCTCATTGCCTGCCACCCTAATCAGGCTCCACGGCGAGAACCTCTTTCAAGCACTGGTGGCCCTGCGACTGCCCGCCGATGCGACAAAGAATGTCCACCTGGAGGTCGCGCTCGCCGCGAGGCGCCTCACCCTGCAAGAATTCATCGACCTACACATCCACGTGTACGAGGAAGTCGTGTACATAGGTATCTACAATGCCGGTGAGGACGCTACAACGTTGGCCTTCGTCAACTGGCTGGAAGCCTTGGACGCCTTTGTTGAGAAGCACCTTGACCTCGCCACAAAAGCCGCCGCTCCTAAGCCGCCGGTCGGTGGCCCGACGCACTGAGTCGAGGAGGAGGAGGTCGTACGTTGATGGATGCATCTTTCTTCTTACCTCCTATAACCACCACTGCGATCGCACCATTGTGGCCTTAATTCTTGTTGTGCTATTGCATTTTTGTTCCAGTCAATACAAACATGTGCAATCCCTTTGCTCACATTTGGAGGCAATTATATGCATCACTGTAACTAGTACTCCATCCGTCAATTTATAAGTTGTGCTTACCTTTTCCATCAACTTCGTAATTTACGTTCGATGCTTGACCCGACCTACGAACTACTCCTAAATTCAAAAACTAAGACCGAACCTATAAATTCAAAACTACTCGTGCAGCACATCTATCACGTTCGCAAGTTCAAAACGAGAAACTGGAACACGTACATGAAGCATGTCCCTTCCCCATCGCATACCACACTATCGTTCCGCCCTCCCGGTCAATGCACATTGGCTAGGCTTTATATCACTACAACATGTGGGATGGCATGTGACCAAACTGACGATGTGCCAACCTAGCTACTACCCTGCTTATCTGGCGGGAAAAGCCCCGCCCTAGCATTTCCAATCATTATTTCTATCTATCGATTGTGCCAACCACATCCCTCCCTCACCTCATCAAAACAGCCTGAGAAATATATTTTGAGTGAAAAGTAATATATTTTTAGTGGTATATATGTATATCAAAACAAGAGTGTTTTCTTTCAAGTTTGTGAACAAGTACTATTCTACTTTGGATCCATTGCAATGCACGGGCACATTGCTAGTAAAAGGAAAAGGACTGCCGCGTTTGTGTCACACCCCCACATGCCCGGGAATCGGGAGTCATCCACGACCCGTCAGGCACGCCACATAGCTAGGGAAGGCGTGTTGCCTAGCATTTTTTACTTTCATGTGGGAGCGCAGTTGAGCAAACCGACTATCAGCAAACCGCACCCCGCCCGCCGCATTGGAAAACAGAAACGAGGAGGGGAAGATCTAGTTGTAGCACATAAGCCAAGAAATTTGGTGTCAGATGGGAGTCGTTGATAGAGTAGAAGCACTCTATACTACTCCTACTACGAAGTTTGTACTACTACTACCACTACCACTATACAACTAGGTACGTGCACGGCACAGCATCGTAGGAAAAAAAAACGGGAAGATCTTGTTTTGAGTGATTTATCTTGTTTTGAGTATGAATAATATGATGTGGGGGGCACCCATGGAGCCACATGGCACGTCTGGAGGTCTTATTTAGAGCTTCTTGTGTGGATCGATCACACTGTCGTGCTGCTCGTTCGAGAAGAACGTCTATGGGTACTTATAGTAGATCTGAATCGCAGCCACCTGGACCATTGGATCAACATCAATCAACGGTTTTATATCGTGTACGTGCAAATACATGCATTGACTTCGGAAAAAATAATGAATATAGAATGTATAATACGTAATACCGCATATTTGGTTTCCCTAAAGTCAAACTTTGTATACTTTCAAGAATTTGTAGGAAAAAGTATTAACATATACACAACCAAATATATATCATTTGATTCATCATTACTTTTATTTCCACATCGTGTAAATTTGTTAGTGTAAATGTTCATATTGTTTTCACCAAATTCGGTCAAGCTTTATAAAATTGGGCTGTCGTCAAAGCTATATATGTGCGGAGTAAATTACAAACGGAGGGAGTGGAATAGATATAGATACAACTATACAAACGAAAAATATAGTAATATAGTCTATAGATATAAATAAGGCTACTACCCTTTTTCTAGGTTAGATCTCGCATTGTTGTGTGCACATTGTTTTGCTTCGCTATAATTTGCATTTGCGGGGTGTGTGTAGGACTACCGCCTTTTGTTCAGTGCCAGCAACCCCACCATTATCCTTAATTAATTCATATTGGCAATTACGATTGCATTATCTTAGTTCTAGCCGATTGTTCGGTTGCTTGGAGGAACTCCATCTCGTTATTCAGGTTGATTTTGTGCATACGACAAGATCATCGTCCATCGAAGATTTGTTTAGTAATGATTGTCGATTTGTATCACCGGGTACGATATAGCTGGATCATCAACGTCAAAATCCACCAACTCGATACTTATCCCCACTCTCATTGAAAGATTGGGTCGCCATCATAAGACTACCACCTAGATAATTCCTTCCCTATAACATACACATGAGCACCCATCTCATTATTCATGTCCATGCCTCCCTCTCTCTCTCGAAACACACACACCTCTCCACACGATGCGCGTTTCTTGGTCTCTCTTCCATCCCATGACAAAAAGGCACACTGCCATTCTCTTTTTCTTGCTATCCCATCTATGTAGTTAGGTCTCCTTGCAACAAACAAGCATTCATCTGTCTCTCTACTATCTCTTTCTACAACACATAACCTTCCACCCCTAGCCAACCGTGCTGCCGAGGTCTATCAAGCTCTCTCACACGCAAACAGACGCTGTCTGTGTGTCCCTTCATCGCACACACACTATGGCTCTCCCATATCCGCAACCTTGTAACCTTGTCGATTCCGATGTTACACGCACCTCCCTCCCTCTCTCTAACACACACACGCACACGCACACACCCTCTCTCTCCCTTTCGGACACTCCTCTCTCTACGACACACAAAGTCTTTCAAACATTCATATGCCCCTCTCTCGTTAGGTATCGCTGCCCCCGCCCCCCCTCTTTGTCACACAAATATTCTCTCTATATCTATCTCTCGCAATAATACATGCATAGTCTAAATTGAAACCAACTACAAAAATGAGCTCCGATTACAAAAATTAAATCCACTCCCAAACAAAATATGAAAATCGGATGAAATCGTGCACACAAATGTTTGTTGCATGCATGAATGTCAATGATATGGATGTACTACTCATACATCACACAGACCCATTTCACACAAATTACGTTAAACCCTTCCCAAAATATGGTGCGCATGGGATGTTTGTTGTACTGCTCCTGCCAGCCTTCCTCCGACACGTTCCAATATATTGTGCTACTTCCGATTCTATTTTTCTCCTGAGACCATGTGAAGCCACAAAAAGGTCAACCCCCCCGCCCCCACTGGTACTATAGCTTGAAGCTCCCACACGGACACAACACCCACCAGAGCAAGCAGCCGTTGCCGAAGTGGACGGCGCCGCGGCCTGAGAAGAGGACGGAGTCTCCGACATCGCCGAGGTGGAGCATGCCCTCTACGCCCATGAGTAGCGCGCGCTGACTGTCCACGCGGAGGACAGTGTGATCTAGCAGCTCGCCCTTGTCGGCCACGAGGGATAGCTGTGCTCCAGCAGCACGCCCTGGTCGGTCACGAGGAGGTGCATCGCGTCCTCGCCGCTCACAATGTGGATGAGTGGGTTCTCCAGTAACATGCCCGCGAGCATCACATCATCGAGAGCACGCCCACGAACATCGCATCGTTGCTGCTCTCGATGTGGACGAGCGTGTGCTCCGGCAGCACTCCTGCGAACATCGCATCCTCGCCGCTCACAATGTGGACGAGCGCATTCTCCAACAGCATGCCCGCGAGCATCGCATCATCGCCGCCTATGAACATCGCATTGTTTCCGCTCTCGATGTGGACGAGCGCGTGCTCTGGCAGCACGCCCGCGAACATCGCATCCTCACCGCTCAGGCGCACGAGCGTGTGCTCCAACAGCACGGCCGCGAGCATGGCATCCTCGCGGCTCACGAGGTGGTTGAGCGCGTGCTCCAGACAGTACCCCAGGAGTCGGGATGCGAGCACCGCGCCCCCGACTACGAGGAGTAATGCATGGTGCCCATAATGGTTTAGGAAAATCCCGTGACTCCGCCGCTCCCTGGAGGAGCGCGAGCTCCAGTGGGCGCTCGAGGAGTCCCGCGCCGATATGCAGGTGGCGGCGGACATGCAAGATTATCCTTCGAGCTCTCCTCCTCTTACGAAGATGCCTCCACCGCCCCCGTCGTACGTCCTCTGCCTCGGCTCCGGCGGACATTTGGAGTTTAGTTTTATGGAACATTAATATTTGGACTAATGCAAAAAACAACCTATGAATAACAGGCATAAATAGATGATGTGGCGGCATTGCATGCTGGAGTATATTGCAATTTATGGATTGCATGCATGACTACCTTATGTGGCTTGGTTGCATGGCTAGGAAAAGCTAGAGAAAAATAAATAGATAATTTGTTTAGAGTGCACTCCACTAAATGGGAGCATGTAAATATTTTTAGAGTGCACTCCACTTTTTTTTCAGACGCTTAGGTGCACCAAATGCCGTGCCACGCTACAAAATGTTAGAAAACAAATCTGCTCGAATGTTTTAAAAATCTATTATTATCTTGAAACCAGCCACACCCGCCCCTCACCTCATCAAAAAAGCCCGAGGAATATGTCTTCAGTGAAGCATAATTTATTTTTGCTGATATATGTATATCAAAACTAGAGTGTTTATATTTCAAGTTTGTGAACAAGTATTATTCTACTACTTTGGATCCATTGCAACGCACAGGCCGGCACATTGGTAGTAGTAAGAAACAAATTCCGGGTTTGGCACGAGTTCATACTGCGGGAGCACCACAAGGCCTGGCGCAGTAGTTACATTTCCCTCTCGGGGCCCACGGGACCGAGCTTCAGCGGCTTAGTGCACCTGCCTTTGAGTCAATGACATGTGGACCCTAAATGCGGATGGCCCGCATGTCATTCTCATAAAAGCAGAGGGGCAGTGGGACCGAGAGGGGTGAGGCGCAGGTCGACGGACGTGTGGTGTCATGGGTTCGAGCGGCGTCATGGGAATTGCGTGGGATGAGGCTTGCCTGCTCCCCTCCCATGCTCCGATCCGTACTCCCGCACCACTAATTTTCATCCAACGGTTATAATAGATTTCCTCGTGTGGGTCATCTATAGCCTCAAAAAAAGGTAAACAAAGGCCGTATTTCCAGGAAATAATTTCCTGCATGAATCTGTACACGCATGCAAGACCCTTTCCTTTCATACTCGTCCTTCTCCGGATCATCAGCTGCGTTGACAATGCCGGTGCCAACGCCAGAGCGTGGCAACAGGTGCCTACCTAACCCATGTAGCACGCTGCACCGCCAGTGAGTAGCACCTCCTCCACACCAACATCGGCGTCTGGGCCATGCACATGCAGCTGCTCCCATAGTATTTTACCCGCATGTTCAACTATAGTACCACACCGATCTTGGACGAGACCATGGAGCTTGTGGCCAAGAAAAGTCTCTGCCCGGCCGAAGCATGTCGAGGTGCTTGTCTGTTGTGACGTGTCGCATGATGTTTACTAGCTCGCGCTCCGGATGAGCGGCAGGATGCTGCTCCCGATCGTTAGTGGTGCGACGGTAACGACGGTCGGGTGGGAAGTCGGGCGGGAGCCATTGATCTACCCGGGGCACATAGCTCGACTTGGGCTCGAGATTCCGACCGCTTACACCGTCCCGAGGATGTACCACTCAGCGGCGAGGCTGGAATGCTGGATACGTATAGGCGTGTGCTCGTGGGCGGGAGCAACCTGCTCAACGGATACTGGTTTGCGAATGTGATGTACTCGACGTAGTTGAGCCAGTGAGCCTGGAGGCGTTCCTGCCGTCGTACGTTGACACGCGGCTCAATGGTGTGCGTCCACGGGCCAGCATAGGTCGTCTACGGGGAAGCGGCATCGGTGTGGTTCAAGATGCCCAGTTGGCCGTTGTCACGGCGGCGTCCGTGACTCACTCGTCCGAGATGAACCGGCCGGTGGTGGCCTGGCCGTGGTGAGGGTGCCACAGCTGGACGTCGGTGAGTTATGAGGCGTAGATGGCCACACCGGTGGGTACTACCTCTATTACAGAAGTACTCCGTAGAAGGCAAAGATGGGCCTATATTTTATTAATTATATTTGTGGCTGAGGAGTGATGCCCGGGATGAAATGTGTCACAGCCGCTGGATGAAAATTGGATGGTGCGGGAGTACGGATCGGAGCACAGGAGTGGAGCAGGCAAGCCGCGTCCAATTGGGTGTGGCTGTGGTAGAAACTTCATGGTCGCCGCAGTTCGGCTGGCCCGCATGTCATGCACACAAAGGCAGAGCAGCAGTGGGGCCGAGAGGCGTGAGGCACACGTCGGGGGACGTGGTGCCGTGGGTTGGAGCGGCGTCGTGGGAATCACGTGTGGCAGTGGTAGAAACGTGATGGTCGTCGTGGTTCAACTTCCATGGACAAGCTATCATGTCTACTGACACATGCATTGCATACCGCTCACTGCAAGGAGTAGTAGTAGAGAAAACTAGGCGGATAAATAGTTCATTATAGTCAAGTGGACCTATATCAATGTACACAGAGTACACTTGTTCCAAAGACATGCACACCAGCGAAATAGTTCATCTATATCAATGTACACAAAGAGGAAATATAATTTTTATAAGAGAGGAAATAGTTCATCCATCTATAATGCCCTGCTGCTCGTGCAGCTTCTTCTTCTTCTTCTTCTTCTTCTTCTTCTTCTTCCTTCCTTTCTTCTTCTTCTGCTTCTTCTTCTTCTTCTTCTCTTCTTCTTCTTCTTCTTCTTCTTCTCTTCTCTCTTCTTCTTCTTTCTTCTCTTCTCTTCTCTTCTTCTTCTTCTTCTTCTTCTTCTTCTTCTTCTCTTCTCTTCTCTTCTCCTTCTTCTTCTTCTTCTTCTTCTCTCTTTCTTCTTCTTCTCTTCTTCTTCTTCTTCTTTCTTCTCCTTCTTCTTCTTCTTCTTCTTCTTCTTCTTCTTCTTCTTCTTCTTCTTCTTCTTCTTCTTCTCATTTTCTATGGGACACGGCTTTGCAACAAGCTCTTTCGACCTTGCAGCTATCTCGAAACTTACACGGGCATCGAGGGTGTCATGGTATCACACGGCCACCTATGGGGCCATCGGCCCCTTGTGGTTCGGCAAGGGGGAAGAGCGCATTGCACAAAGAGTGGAAAGCATAGAGCAGCACGACAATGATGACACGGGCAGTTTTACCCAGGTTCGGGCTGCCGCGAGGCGTAAAACCCTACTCCTGCTTTGGTGGATGGATGAAAGGACCGTGGTGGAGACGCAATGCTCTAGCCCGACAAGGTTGCCTCGGTGCGACAGCAGCTATGCGCGTATGAGCGTACAAGGGTCCGAATCGTTTCTAAGGTAGCCACGGCCCTCCTTTTATAGGTCAAGGGGTCACCACAATGGCAAAACAGTCATTTATCCAACGATTAGATAGCCACAGTGCTGTCATACCTTACTCTGCAGACAGGATAGGGTGCATTAAATGCACCGCTTAGTGTCACATCATAGCGTAGCCCGGCAAGCCTTGCCGTGCCATTCAGCCACCTTTTTGCCTGTCCACGCGACACGTCGCCTAGACGGGTGTCATTGGGGGTGTTCTTCCTCAGAAATGGACTGTCACGTACCAAATAACAGCCACTTAGTCACTTGGGGGCTTGACACCGCACCGATGGGTGACTTGCGTTGCTGTGAGGTGGAGCGGTGGCGCTTTGGCGGGGTGATCCGCCTTTTGCGTCCCCGGCAAGCCTGCCGGGGGAGTCTTGAGGCTTGTCTTGGAGTAACCTCGACCCTGCCAGGCTCGCCTGCCCGGCAAGGGAGGTTTTTCCTTAGTGATATCTTGCTTGTTTGGTTGGTCTTGGTCTTCTTGATCCGCCCTTTGATTTCTCAAAGAGCCATCTCTTCAGCTTGGCCTTGTCTTGAATATTGTAACCTTACTCTTGAGCCTGTGTACAGTCCAGGTAACACACCTGGGGGTTTGTTGCGCCGACATGAGCCCCCGTGCCTGGCCTGAACGCGCTGCCGAGCGTCGTCGGGGTAGGCCCTGTCTGGTACACAGGCGAGTGGGTTGCGGTAGCTCGTCCTTTGAGATCTTCTTTGCTTCTTCATTAACGTGTGCTTGAGTCAGTTTTCGGTTTCTCCATGCATCGTGCAAGACGTTACAGGGGGAATCCATGCCATGATCCGTGGTCTACCCACGTCCCACGTTCACGGGGCGATAACTGCCATTCCACTAGCTTCCCCGCCCCTGGTGCTTCGGCCACGTGTGCTGCATGCACTGCGCAGGGTTGGTGGCGGATGCGGAGGGCGCGGGAATGAGCACCATGGCAGAACACCAGGCATCGTGGATTGGCGCAGAGGGTCGGCCTTGATTCCCCGAGCCGTTGATGGCACGAGGGAGCCGGATTGGAGGAGCGGGGTGCTTGCCTCCAGGGTGAGGAGCCAGCCCCTGCCTCGTTCGCCTATAAAAGGGGGCGTGAGCGGGGTGTTTATCCATAGGCTTCACTCCTTCCCTTCCCTGAGCATTCCTTGCCAACCATGGTGAGAGGGCGAGGACGTGGTGGCTCTCCGGCGGTGGCGACGAGGGCTTCTACTAGGTAGCACCTCCCTCCTCTTGTCGAAAATGCAGGGGCGGAGCCCGCCGCGAGAGGAGGTGGGAGGGGGCGAGGTCGTGGCCATCATGGTGCCCGGGGTCGAGGAGGACGGGGTGGTACTCGGATTGCACCTCCTCCGGCCGCTCATCCCCCAATGGAAGGCCATGTCGGAGATCAACCGCTGGAGTTCATCATTAGACTGCATAGGTCCCCGCACGGCAGCATCCGTCTCCCTACTCCATTCACGAGGGTGATGGAGCTCGAACAGCCGCACGCGTTGAAGCTGCACATGAGGGGTTGCTGCAATGGCAGCATGCGGGTAGATGTGGATTTCCTCGCCCCCATGTTATGCTCTTCCGATGCGGTTGGAAGACCTTTGCTCGTGCCCACAGCTTGTCGGAGGGGCACGTCCTCCATTTTAAATTAATGGAGGCCGATTTGCTCTCCATCAGGGTCTTCGGGTGCTCACTTAGGGTGCTGCGCGGAGAGCTCGACCGACGACGAAAGCTCCTCTTCGAGCGATAGAGACGAGGAGGACAGTGACGGTGATGATGACGGCACTGATGGGGAGGACAACAGCACCATCTCCAGCTGAACGCCAGCCGCACCATCACCGTCAGGTGGCGGCACCATCATCTGCACCTGCATCTCCTTCCTGGCAAGGCGATTTGCCGGGGAATCGGATGCAGGGGAGGGGATGGTGCCTTCGGCTCCTCCAGCAGCCTTCCAGCTGGACCCTGGCAGGCTTCCTTGTGGGCTGCAGCTTCGTTCGCCCTGCCGTGTCCTCCTGGCCCTGGTGGCGGTGGCCAGGGGGATCCTTCCGCCGCCCTCTTCACCATCACCTTCGCCCGTGCCCTCTCGATCTTGTCAGGCTCCTCGCCATGGGGCCTGACGGGGTTAGGCTAGGCTTTTGCCTAGGCGCTCCTTTTGCCTTCTTCACCTCCCACCGTAGTGCCTAGGAGGAGAGGGACAAGAAAGGAATTACGGGGCACTTATCTTTTTTTAGTCTAAAACATGTAGGCAGTTGCCAAACTTTAGTCTAACTTATGCAATCTTCTTTATCCATGTTAGTGTCCTGTAAGATCTGTACTTGCTTATCAGCATATTAATGAAAAAGACAAGCCTTCCCGGGTACTTCTGCATGTATCATGTCCATGCAGAGGTGAGGTGCCTCTATACGTTTAAGTAAACAAGTTTCCTCTGGCAAGCTATCCTGCCGGTACCTTTAGTTTGTTGCCGCGGGGCATGGCCTGCCAGGTATAGAACTATAAAAAAAAGGACCAGACCCTCGTCGAACCCTCTCCATCAAAGGCCACTACGACCACCTTGCCTGAAGCAACGTTTGGGACAAAGGATGGGAGCAACTATGTTTCAAAGGTGACGAGGTTTTCTTATGCACAAGTTTTATCTTTACAGAATAGGTATGGATAAGAAGGAACTTATCTGTTTGGCTTGCCGGGGACTACTATGTAGGCTTGCCTCCATTTCTTCTCTTCGGGACCAAGTCCAAGGCAAGAACCCTGCAACTTAGTGCAGATGAAAATAGTGCTACATGTGACCTCATCTACATGATCATGATATGCTTATGCATGCATGCAATCTTGTCGGGGGCCCCCAAGCACTTCGTTTATTCATCTGTTGCTCAGGGTCTGCATCTAGCTTTGTACAAAGGGTTACATGCAACATTGGCAAGGCTTGTACAAAAGGGTGGCTGCCGGGTAGGGCCCGACAGCCGTGCCTTACGGGTAGAACTTACGGAGATGCTCAATGTTCCATGAGTTTTGCAACTGAATGCCATCTCCGGTCTCCAGACGGACTGCGCTGGGTCTGGTGATTCGTACTACCCGGTAAGGGCCTTCCCACTTTGGAGTCAACTTGTTTGCTCCCTTGGTAGACTGAACACGCTTAAGGACAAGGTCGCCTTCCTCAAGGCTCCATGCATGAATCCTGTGGTTGTGATAGCAATGCAGGGCTTGCTGGTAGCATGCAGCACGCGTAGCAGCCCGGAGACGTTTCTCCTCAAGTAGCATAGTGTCGTCATGCCGGTGTTGTTCTTGCGCTACTTCATCATAGGCAAGCACTCGAGGTGAACCGTATATGAGTTCCGTGGGGATCACTGCTTCTGCCCCATAGACTAGGGAGAAGGGAGTCTGCTCGGTAGCTCGATTTGGTGTCGTACGGAGGGACCAAAGAACCACCAGCAGCTCGTCGATCCATCGCCTGCCGCACTTTTGCAGCCTATCAAATATTCTTGTCTTGAGTCCTCGCAGCACTTCAGCGTTTGCCCTCTCAGCTTGTCCATTGCTTCTAGGATGGGCAACAGAGGCAAATGAGACTTTGCTTCCGAGGGCATGAACGTATTGCATGAAGGCGCGGCTTATGAATTGGGTGCCATTGTTAGTGATGATTCTGGTGGGTACTCCGAAATGGCACACCAATCCTTTCAAGAACTTGATAGCTGACTGTGCGGTCACCTTCCTCACGGGCTCCACCTCTGGCCACTTTGTGAACTTGTCGATAGCGACGAACAAGAACTCAAAGCCCCTGGTAGCACGGGGGAAGGGGCCCAAGATGCCGAGCCCCCAGACCGAGAAGGGCCATGACAAAGGGATCATCTGGAGAGCTTGAGCAGGCTGATGGATATTCTTGGAGTGGAACTGGCAGGCTTCACATTTGGTGACTAGCTCAATTGCATCTTGAGGGCTGTGGGCCAGTAAAAACCTTGCCGGAAGGCTTTTCCAACCAGGGCCCTAGATCCAATGTGGGAGCCACATATACCCTTGTGTATCTCTGCCAACAGTTCCTTTCCTTCTTCCCGGCAAATGCACTTCAATTTCACTCCGTTGGGCCTTCTTCTGTATAGCGTGTCATCAACGAACTGATACATACTAGCCGTCCGGGCTACTCTGTCAGCTTCTTCTTGCTCTTCGGGACTGTTTGGAGGAAATGGACTATGTGCCGCGCCCATGTTGGAGTGTGAGGCTCGGCAACAAGGACTAGCGGCACCTCCTCGTTCACGGGAGCGCATGCCTCGACCACAGGAATAGGTGGTTCAGTGGGAGGGTGCTGCTCACCAGGCTAACCGGAGTTGTTCCCGCCAACCTTTCTGCCGGGGACCTCAGAGGGCTCTGCCGGGAGAGGCCTGCCGGAGTCCAGTTTCCTCCTCTTCCTTACCATTGTTGCCGGAGATACGGAGGGTTGAGTCAGATGGAGAACAAAAGTCCCTGGTTCCACAGGGAGTTTTTGCGCAGTGCACTTTGACAGATGATCAGCAATGATGTTTTCCGCACGTGGTATGTGCTCTGTTTGCAATCCATCAAAGCGCTCCTCCAACTTCCTCACTTCCTCGACGTATGCCTCCATCAATGGGCTTTGATAATCCTTGTTCACTTGCCTCACCACAAGTTGCGAATCTCCACGAATGGTCAACTTCTTGATTTCTAGTCATGTTGCGATCTTGAGCCCGGCAAGGAGTCCTTCATATTCTGCTGTATTGTTGGTAGCCTTCTCCCGAGGGAAATGCATTTGAACCATGTACTTGAGGTGCTCCCCAGAGGGAGCAACAAGAAGCACGCCAGCTCCTGCACCTTGTAGGGAGAAGGCACGATCAAAGTACATGATCCATTCTTGGGGCGCTTCCTTGTCGGGGATAACTGTCTCCAACACGTCTTCGTCAGGGGTAGGCGTCCATTCCGCAATAAACTCCGCTAGTGCTCTGCTCTGAATTGTTGACATGCTCTCGAACTTCAAACCAAAGCTGGATAACTCCAAAGCCCATTCCACTATCCTGCCAGTGGCCTTAGAGTTCCTCAGTATGCGTTGCAAGGGGAAGCGGGTGACAACCGTGATCTCGTGGGCTTGTAAGTAGTGGCGCAGTTTCCTTGAGGCCATGATGAGGCCAAAAATCAACTTTTGCACGCCAGAGTACCTCGACCTAGCCCCCTGCAACAGGGAGCTGACGAAGTACACTGGCCGCTGCACCACTTTCTTCCTTGCCACGACGTTGGAGCTGTCTCCATTACCCCGCTCCTCCTTGTTCTGATCTACCTCTGACCTTGCCAGGGTGAGTTTACTTCCTTCTCTAGAGGGGACGGCAGTTGCAGCTGCTTCTTCATCTACTTCGTGCTGCGCCACTAGCGCTGCGCTAACCACTTGATTGGTTGCTGCTAAGTATAGCAGCAACGGTTCTTGTGGTTTTGGAGCGACTAAGGTGGGGACAGAGGAAAGATAGGTCTTCAGATCCTGCAGCGCAACGTCTGCCTCCGGGGTCCACTCCATGGGCCCAGCCTTCTTCAAGATTTTGAAGAACGTCAGGGCACGTTCAACGGACTTGGAAATGAACCTGCTTATCGCGGCAACACATCCAGTCAAACGCCTCACATCTTTAACTATCTTGGGTGCTTGAATCTGCTCAATTGCCATGATCTTCTCGGGGTTGGCCTCTATCCCACAGTGGGAAACAAAGAAGCCAAGCAGCTTGCCAGAAGGAACGCCAAACACACACTTCTCTGGGTTCAGCTTCAAGTTGATCTTGCGTAGATTTGCAAAGGTCTCTTCCAAGTCCTGAATGAGAGTTGATTTGTCCTTGGTTTTAACCACTATATCGTCCATGTAGGCTTCAATATTCCTGTGCAGTTGAGACTCAAAGCCAATCTATACTGCCCTTGTGAACGTGGACCCAACGCTTTTTAACCCAAAGGGCATACGTACAAAATAGTATGTGCCACAGGGGGTTATAAACATGGTCTTCTCTTCATCTTCCTTGGACATGAAAATCTAGTGGTACCCAGAGTAGGCATATAAGAAGGAAAGCAGGTCAAATCCGGAGGTGGAATCCACGATCTGATCGATGCGCGGCAAGGGGAATGGGTCCTTTGGGCATGCTTTATTCAGATCTGTGAAATCTATGCAAAGCCTCCATTTCCCATTCGCCTTGCGCACCACCACTGGATTCGCCAACCAAGTTGGATGCAACACTCCTCAGACCAAACCAGCACCTTCGAGTTTCTTGATCTCCTCGGCAATAAACTGCTGCCGCTCCAAAGCTTGCTTTTGGACCTTCTGTTTGACGGGTCGGGCATGTGGGTAGACAGCAAGGTGGTGCTCGATTACCACCTTGGGAACACCGGGCATGTCAGATGGTTGCCAAGCAAACACATCGACATTCGCCTGCAGGAAAGCAATGAGCGCGCTTTCCTATTTGTCATCAAGGGTGGAGCTGATAGTAAAAGTACCATCAGCGCCAACCAAACCTGCCGGGACCTTCTTCATAGCAGGCGCAGCAACCTTTGATCTCTTGCTATTGGAACTCTCCGGCAAATCATCAACGGGCGCAGCGCAATCCGAAGAGGTGCGTGTCGTGGGAAATCACGGCCACCTATGGGGCCATCGGCCCCTTTTGGTTCGGCAGGGGGGCTGAGCGCATTGCACAAAGAGCAGAGGACCGTAGCGCAGCATGGCAGAGATCACACGGGCAATTTTACCCAGGTTCGGGCCACCGCAAGGCGTAAAACCCTACTCCTACTTTGGTGGATTGATGGTGGATTGTGGTGGTGGAAACACAGCGCTCTTGCCCGGCAGGGTTGCCTCGGGGCGAGAGCAGCTACGCGCGTATGAGTGTACAAGGTTCCGAACCCTTTTTCTGGTTGCCATGGCCCTCCTTTTATAGATCAAGGGGTTACCACAGTGGTAAATCAGTCATTGTGTGTTGATTAGATAGCAGACAGTACTATCATACCTAACTCTGCAGGCTGAGCAGAGCGCATTAAATGCGCCGCTTAGTGTCACATTGTAGCCTCCCCGGCAAGCCTTGCCGGGCTGTTTGGCCACCTTTTCGCTTGTCTACTTGACACGTCTCTAGACGAGTGTCATTTGGAGGTGGTTTCCTCTGGAAGTAGCTGCCATGTGTCGCATAACTGCCACTTAGTCACTTGGGGGCTTGACACCGCACCGAGCAATGACTTGTGTCGCTGTGAGGTGGAACGGTGAAGCCTTGGCGGGGTAGTTTGCTTTGGTAGTGCCTGGCAGGCCTACCGGGATAGTCTTGAGGCTTGTCTTTGGGGCCACCTCATCCTCGCTAGGCTAGCCTGCCTGGCAAGGGAGGTTTCTCCTTAGCAGTGTCTTGGTCTTGGATGCTGTAACTTAGCCCTTTTAGGACTCTGCACGGTCTGGGCAACAGACACATGGTTTGTTGCACTGACAGGAGCCCCCGGGCCTGGCCCGAACACGCTGCCGGGTGTCGTCGGGCTAGGCCCCTTTCCAGTGCACAGGCAAGAGGGTAGCAGTTGCTTCGTCTTTTGAGATCTTCTTTGCTTCTTTATTAACCTGAGCCCAGGTTAGTTTCCGGTTCTTCCGCCCGTCGCGTAACGCCAATTGTGGTGGGGGAGGATAATGGGCCACGATCCGCGAGGTACCCACATCCCACGTTCACCGGGCGGTAACCGTCATCCCATTATTCTTCCCGCCTCGAGTGCTTCTGCCGCGTGTGTTGCATGCACTTCGCAGGGTTGGTGGCGGATGCGGAGGGTGCGGGAATGAGCACCTGGCAGAAAGCCAGGCGTCGCAGATTGATGCAGGAGTCAGCCTTGATTTCTCGAGCCGTTAGTGGCAAGGAGGAGCCGGACTAGCCGAGCAGGGCGGCCACCTTCACGGAGGAATCCGCCCCCTGCCCTGTTTGCCTATAAAAAGGGGAGCATGGGGTAAAGTGTTTCCCCACACTCCCTTCTCCTTCCGTTCCTGCAGCATTTCTCGCCCGCCATGGAGAGAGGTGGGGGAAGCGGTGCTGCTCCAGTGACGGCGATGAGAACTTCTACTCGAGAGCGCCTCCCTCCCCCTCCGAAAATGCGGGGGCGGAGCCCGCCACAAGAGGAGGTGGGAGGGGGCGAGGTCGAGGTCGTCATGGCGCCCGGGGCCGAGGGGGACGGGGCGGTGCTATGGTTGTACCCCCGTCGTCCGCCCCTCCCCCGGTGGAAGGCCATGTTGGAGATCAACCTCTAGAGTTCATCATCAGACTATACAAGCCTCCGCGTGGCCGTCTTTGTCTCCCCACTCCATTTGCAAGGGCGATGGAGCTTGAGCAACCGCGCTCATTGAAGCTGCACATGAGGGGCTGCGGGAATGGCGGTATGCGGGTAGATGTGGATTTCCCTGCCCCTCACGTCATGCTCTTCCGATGTGGCTTGAAGACCTTTGCACGCGCCCATAGCTTGTCGGAGGGGCATGCCCTCCATTTCAAACTAATGGAGGCCGACCTGCTCTCCGTCAAGGTCTTTGGGTGCTCGCTTAGGGTGCTGCGCGGAGAGCTCAACCGACAACGAAAGCTCCTCCTCGAGCGACAGCGACGAGGAGGACAGTGACGGTGATGACGACTACGCCAATGGGGAGGACGGCGACTCTGACTCCGACTGATCGTCAACCGCACCATCACCGTCAGGCGGTAGCACCACTATCTGCACCTACATCCCATCCCCGGCAAGGATATTCCCCAGGGAGTTGGATGCAGAGGTGGGGGTGGTGCTCCGCGCTCCTCCAGCAGCCTTCCAGTTGGGCCCCGGCAGGCTTCCTCGCAGGCTGCAACTCCATTTGCCCTACCGTGCCCTGCTGGCCCTGGTGGTAGTGGCTGGCGGGTCGTCCCTGCCGCTCTCTTCACCATCACCTTCGCCCGCGCCCTCCTGCTCCTGTTGGGCCCCTTGACAAGGGGCCTGACAGGGTCAGGCTGGGCTTCCGCCCAGGTGCTCCTTTTGCCTTCTTCGCCTTCCACCGTAGTGCCTAGGAGAAGGAGGGCAAGAAAGAGCATCACGGGGCACTTATCTTTTTTCAATCTAAAACATGTAGGCATTTGCCAGACTTTAGTCTAAATAATGTAATCTTCTTTATCCTTGTTAGTGTTCTGTAAGATCTGTACTTGTTCATCTGCATATTAATGAAAAAGACAAGCTTTGCCGGGCACTTGTGCATGTGTCATACTCATGCAGAGGTGAAATGCCTCTATACGTTCAAGTAATCAAGTTAGTTCCGGCAAGCTATCCTGCCGGTACCCCCGAATTGTTACCGTGAAGCCAAGCCTGCCGGGCACAAATTGCAAAGAGGTACCAGCCCCCCGCCAAGCCTTCTCCATCAAAGGCCATTGTGACCATCCTGACCGAAGCAACGTTCGAGTCAAAGGATGGGAGCACCTAAGTTTCGAAGGTGGCGAGGTTTTCATATGCACAAGTTTTTGCTTACAGAACGCGTAAGGATAAGAAGAGAACTTATCTGTTTGGCATGCCGGGGATCGTCACATAGGCTTGTCTTCATTTCTTCTCCCTTGGGACCAAGTCCACGACAAGAACCCTACAATTTAATGCAGATGAAAACAATGCATCATGCGACTTCATCTACATGATCATGCTATGCTCATGACATGCTTATGCACGCATGCAAGTTTTGGGGGCCCCCCGGTGCTTCATTTATTTCTGTTGCTCAGGGTCTGCGCCTGGCTTTGTACAAGGGGTTACATGCAACAGCGGCAAGGCCTGTACAAAAGGGTGGCAGCTAGGCAGGGCCCGACAGCCGCGCCTTACGGGTAGAACTTACGAAGATGCTCAATGTTCCATGAGTTTTGCAATTGAATGCCATCTCCGGTCTCCAGACGGACTACGCTAGGTCTGGTGACTCGTACTACCCGGTAAGGGCCTTCCCACTTCGGTGTCAACTTGTTTGTACCCTTGGCGGACTGAACACGCCTAAGGACAAGGTCACCTTCCTCAAAACCCCGGGCATGAACCCTGCCGCTGTGATAGCAACGCGGGGCTTGCTGGTAGCGTGCAGCACGCGTAGCGGCCCAGAGACGGTTCTCCTCAAGTAGCACAGCGTCATCACGCCGGTGCCATTCGTGCGCTACTTCATCATAGGAAAGCACTCGAGGAGACCCAAATATGAGTTCTGTGGGGATAACTGCTTCTGCCCATAGACTAGGGAGAAGGGAGTTTGCCCGGTAGCTCAATTTGGTGTCGTTCTGAGGGACCAAAGAACCACCTGCAGCTCATCGATCCATCGCCTGCCACACTTCTGCAGTCTATCAAAAGTTTTTGTCTTGAGGTCCCTCAACACTTCAGTGTTCGCCCTCTCTACTTGTCCGTTGCTTCTGGGATGGGCAACAGAGGCGAACGAGATCTTGCTTCCGAGGGCATGATTATATTGCATGAAGGTGCGGCTCGTGAATTGGGTGCCATTGTCAGTGATGATCTGAGCAGGGACTCTGAAGCGGCACACCAATCCTTTCAAGAACTTGATGGCTGACTGAGCGGACACCTTTCTCACGGGCTCCACCTCTGGCCACTTTGTGAACTTGTTGATAGGGACGAACAAGAACTCAAAGCCCCCGGTAGCACGGGGGAAGGGGCCCAAGATATTGAGCCCCCAGACCGAGAAGGGCCATGATAAAGGGATCGTTTGAAGAGCTTGGGCAGGCTGATGAATGTTCTTGGAATGGAACTGACAGGCTTCACATTTGGTGATGAGCTCAACTGCATCTTGGAGGGCCGTGGGCCAATAGAAACCTTGCCGAAAGGCTTTTCCAACTATGGCCCTTGATCCAATGTGTGAGCCGCACATGCCTTTGTGTATCTCTGCCAACAGTTCCTTTCCTTCCTCCCAGCAAATGCACTTCAATTTCACACCGTTGGGCCTCCTTCTGTATAGTGTGTCATCGACAAACTGGTACATACTGGCCCTCCGGGCTACTCTTTCAGCTTCTTCTTGCTCTTCGGGGAGTTCTCCAGTTTGGAGGAAATGGACTATGTGTCGTGCCCAAGTTGGGGCCAGAGGCTCGGCAACAAGGACCAACGGCACCTCCTCATTCGCAGGAGTGCACTTCTTGACCGTAGGGACCGGTGGTCTGGCGGGTTGATGCAGCTTGCTGATCGAAGGGGAGTTGTTCCCGCCAAGCTCTCTGCCGGGAGCCTTGGGAGGTCCTGCCGGGTGAGGCTTGCCGGAGTCCAGTCTCCTTCTCTTTCTGGCCATTGTTGCCAGGGATACGGAGGGCTGAGTCAGATGGAGAACAAAAGTCCCTGGTTCCATAGGGAGCTTTTGTGCAGCGCACTTCGACAGATGATCAGCGATGCTATTTTCCGCACGGGGTACGTGCTTTGTTTGTAATCCGTCAAAGCGCTCCTCCAACTTTCTCACTTCCTCAATATATGCCTCCATCAATGGACTTTGATAATCCTTGTTGACTTGTCTCACCACAAGCTGTGAATTTCCGTGGATGATCAGCTTCTTGATTCCCAGTTCTGTTGCAATTCTGAGGCCGGCAAGGAGCCCTTCATACTCTGCAGTATTGTTAGTAGCCTTTTCATGGGGAAAGTGCATCTGGACGACGTACTTAAGGTGCTCCCCAGTGGGAGCAACAAGAAGCACGCCAGCCCTTGCACCTTGTAGGGAGAAGGCACCATCGAAATACATGATCCAATCTTGGGGCGCTTCCTTGCTAGGAATAACTGTCTCCAATACCTCTTCATCAGGAGTTGGTGTCCACTCTGCAATGAATTCTGCTAGTGCTCTGCTCTGAATGGTTGACGTGCTTTCAAACTTCAAACCAAAGCTAGACAACTCCAAAGCCCATTCCACAATCCTGCCAGTGGCCTCAGGGTTTCGGAGTATGCGTTGCAAGGGGAAACGGGTGACAACTGTGATCTCGTGGGCTTGGAAGTAGTGGTGCTGCTTCCTTGAGGCCATGACGAGGCCAAAAATTAACTTTTGCACGCCAGAGTACCTCGACCTAGCCCCCTGTAACAGGGAGCTGACGAAGTATACTGGGCGCTACACCACTTTCTTCTTTGCTGTGACCAGAGAACTGCTTCCGCTGTTCTGCCTTTCTTCGCTCTGAACTGACTCTAGCCTTGTCGGGATAGGTCCACTTTCTCCTCCAGAGGTAAGAGTGGCTGTAGTTGCCGCGTCATCCACTTCCCGCTGCGCCAGTAATGCTGCGCTAACCACTTGATTGGTTGCTGCCAAGTATAGCAGCAACGGCTCTTGTGGTTTGCGAGCGACCAAGGTGGGCACAGAGGAAAGATAGGTCTTCAAATCTTGCAGTGCAGCATCTGCTTCCGGGGTCCATTTCACGGGCCCTGCCTTCTTCAAGATTTTGAAAAACGGCAGGGCGCGCTCGGCAGACTTGGAAATGAACCTGCTCAGCACGGCCACACATCCTGTCAAACGCCTCACGTCCTTGACTATCTTTGGTGCTTGAATCTGCTCGATAACCTTTGATCTTGTCTGGGTTGGCCTCTATCCCTTGATGAGACACAAAGAAACCAAGTAGCTTACCAGAGGGGACGCCAAGCACACACTTCTCCGGGTTTAGCTTCAAGTTGATTTTTACGCAGATTGGCAAAGGTTTCTTTCAAATTCTGGATGAGGGTTGATCTGTCCTTGGTCTTGACCACAATATCATCCATGTAAGCCTCAATCTTTCTGTGCAGCTGGGGTTCAAAGCCTATCTGTACTGCTCTTGCAAAGGTGGATCCGGCGATCTTCAGCTCGAAGGGCATCCGTACAAAGCAGTATGTGCCGCACGGGGTTATGAACGCGGTTTTCTCCTCGTCTTCCTTGGACATGAAGATCTGGTGGTATCCGGAGTAGGCATCCAGAAAGGAAAGCAGGTCGCACCCGGAAGTTGAATCCACAATCTGGTCGATGCGTGACAAGGGGAACGGGTCCTTCGGGCATGCCTTGTTCAGATCCGTAAAATCTATGCAAAGCCTCCATTTCCCATTCGCCTTGCGCACCACCACTGGATTTGCCAACCATGTGGGGTGCAACACTCCCTTGACCAAACCAGCCGCTTCAAGTTTCTTGATCTCATTGGCAATGAACTGTTGACGCTCCAAAGCTTGCTTTCGTACCTTCTGCTTGACGGGCCGGGCATGAGGGCAGACAGCAAGGTGGTGCTCAATTACCTCCCTGGGAACACCAGGGATATCAGATGGTTGCCAGGCAAACACATCGACATTCGCCCACAGGAAGGTAACAAGCGCGCTTTCCTATTTGTCATCGAGGGTGGCACTGATAGTGAAGGTACCATCAGTGCCAGCCAGCACTGCCGGGACCTTCTTCACAGCAGGCGCAACAGCTTTGGATCTCTTGCTATTGGAACTGTCCGGTAATCAACGACAGGCGCAATGCATTCTGGAGAGGCATGCTTCCCGGATTCCTTGCTGGCATCCTTGCTAGCTCTCTTCATTTTCTTGCTCTCCTTGGTAGGAATACTGGCTTCCACGGCCTCTGCTGCGACTGCTTCCCGATACATCTTGTCCACGCATATGACTGCATCTTTCTGATCTGACGGAATGGAAATGACTCCTATCGGCCCTGGCATCTTCAAGGTGTTGTAGGCATAGTGGGCCGCCGCCATGAACTTGGCCAGAGCTGGGCGACCAAGGATTCCATTGTATGGCAAGGGGAGGTCAACCACGTCAAACACGATCTTCTCAGTCCGGTAGTTTAACTCCCCCCCCCCCCCCGAACGTCACCGGCAGCATGATCTTTCCTTTAGGACGACTCCTACCAGGGCTGATTCCTTGGAACGTACCTGTAACCTTGAGCTCCTCATCTACAATCTGAAGTTTGCTGAGGATCTTTGGAGATATCAGATTCAACCCAGCCCCGCCGTCAACCAACATCTTTGTGACCTTGAGGTTGCGTATCGTTGGTGAGACCAACAACGGCAAGCACCCTACCGCAGTGGTGCGATCAGGGTGATCCTCTTCGTCAAAGATGATGGGCGTGCGGGACCATTTGAGCGGCTTCCGAGAATCTGCCGCTGGCTCCATGGCGTTGACTTCACGCGCCCACTATTTAAGTTGGCGGTGAGAGGAGTGCAGAGATGCACCCCCGTCAACGCACAAGGCGTTAGTGGCTTTCTAGAACTCCTACTCGCTGGTTTCCTCTTCATCTCCCTCATCGGTCTCATCACTGCAATCCTTCTTCTCACGGCCTCTGGCGGGTTTCCCTTGATCCTGATGAGCCTTGCCGGGGCGGCTTACTCTGCCACCACGGCCCTTCCCACCAGCACCATTCTGATTCTTCTCCTTTTCTCGCTTCTCGCACTCAGCCCTCTGCTTCTTGAAGAGCTGCTCAACCTGATGGCACTCTTGAAGGTCGTGGCCCTTGGTCCTATGGATCTTGCAATACGGCCCCTCACCCTTCCTGGCCTTCTCGGCAACCGCAGACGCCCGGCAGTGAGTGCACGCGGCAACCTCCTTGCCGGGTGTTTCGGCCTTGGCCTTCTTGCTGGTAGTAGGTGTGCTTGACCCTTCGACCGCCATCACAACTTTCTCCTTGCGCCTCTTATTGCATTTCTTGTTCTTCTTTTGGCTGGTGGCGTCATCATCATCGTTTGAATTGATGCCGATGTCATCCTCTTCGTTGGGAAGTCGCCTTCCCTCCTCTATGCGAGCACACTTATCCACCAGAGTGTATAACTCATTCATAGTCCGGGGCAACCACATGTTCATTTTGGAACATATACGGCAGTTGCGCACGTTGGACTGGAATGCAACTATCACGGCTGCTAGGTGGATGTCTGGATGTTCCTGTGCACTCAGCTAAACCTTTGCATGTACTTCCGCAGGGTCTCCCCTTCCTTCTACGGGAGGAGTTGCAGATCGCTGGGCCGCCCTGGTTCTTGATGGCCACCCGTGAAGGCGCCAACAAACTCATGGCATAGGTCAGCCCAAGTTGAAATGGAGTTCTCCAGCAGGTGCATCAGCCAAGACCTCATGTTTGGCTTGAGTGCCAAAGGGAAGTAGTTGGCGAACACCTTCTTATCTCTTCCCCTGGCAGCCTGAACATCGATGGTGTAGATGCTCAGGAACTCTACCGGGTTCAATCTTCCGTCGTACTTCTCTGGTATCTCCGGCTTGAATGTGCGGGAAGATGACCAATGGACTTGCCGCTGCTCGCGAGTGAAAGCGGGACACCCAACCTCAAAAGGTAGGTACCCACCCTCACCGAGCGCAGGCTCGTCGACGTTGGGGCCGTTGTGCCGATCAGACTGGCAGCTGGTGTCGCGGCATTGCTCGACGGTGATGCGTGCGCCTTCCCCTCGCCTGTCTTCCTGGGCTTGGCGCTGGTCTCGACGCGCTCGAGGGCCGGACGAAGCCATCGAGACGTTGTCGGGTTCTTGATCGCGTGGCATTGGACGTGGCCTTTGTGCAGGCTGCCGCGAAGGGGACTGTACTGTGGGGGCACTCCCCTCGGCGTGGCCAGCTGCGTGGGCCATTGTCGTCGCATTGGGAGGCAATGGCGGGTCAGCTCGCTGTGATCTCCCCGCTTCGGCAAAACCAATCAGGCTTTGAATGGTGGCTCTCCACTCATCCATCTGATCGGCTGCCGGCGGAAATCTCAACACCAGCAGGGCCCACGCCATAGCCTCCGAAGCGGTGCTCGGCATGGATGATGATGTAGATCGCTGCGTTGCCTGGCTCCTTACGGTGCCAGCAGTAGCTGTGCCATGTCCTTGCCGTCGTGAGCCCACGGCCACGATGGTGGGGTAACAAGGTGGAGGTGCTTGAGGGTTAGCAGCTCCGTTCGGCGCGTCGACTGAGCCAGTCTGCTCCGGGACTGGCGCATGCCCCATGGTCGCGATTCGCCCCAGAGCGAGAGCCGCCGCTGCGGCTGTGCCTTTCGCCCGGGCGGAGAGGTGCGGACATAATGATTTCTCCACCCGTACCTTGGGGAGCGTGGCCATCGGGATGCTGTTGGTGTTGTACTTCCTCGTCGCCTTCTGCTCTTACTTCCACCGCAGGGGAGGCGGTGGCGATGCCGCCTGCACCGGCCACACCCCCTGCCGCGTCCGTGTTCCGGTGCGGCCTCGTGGCCTCCGCGGCATCGGCAGCCGCGTGCAGCGGAGCCTTTGAAGTGGACGGGTGGGCTGCAGCACCGAGCTTCTTTTTGGACGCCATGAATGATGGAGCCGTCGATGAAGATGACGTGCTGTGTACGCTTCTCGGGTTCGCGCAAGCGCTGCCCCCTACCTGGCGCGCCAAAGATGTCGTGGGAAATCATGGCCACCTATGGGGCCATCAGCCCATTTTGGTTCGGCAGGGGGGCTGAGCGCGTTGCACAAAGAGCGAAGGACCGTAGCGCAGTGCGGCAAAGATCACACGGGCAGTTTTACCCAGGTTCGGGCCGCCGCGAGGCGTAAAACCCTACTCCTGCTTTGGTGGTTTGATGGTGGATTGTGGTGGTGGAAACACAATGCTCTTACCCGGCAGGTTTGCCTCGGGGCGAGAGCAGCTACGCGCGTACGAGTGTACAAGGTTCCGAACCCTTTTTCTGGTTGCCATGGCCCTCCTTTTATAGATCAAGGGGTTACCACAGTGGCAAATCAGTCATTGTGTGCTGATTAGATAGCAAACAATGCTATCATACCTAACTCTGCAGGCAGAGCAGAGCGCATTAAATGCGCCGCTTAGTGTCACATCGTAGCCTCTCCGGCAAGCCTTGCTGGGCTATTTGGCCACCTTTTCGCCTGTCTGCTTGACACGTCTCTGGACGGGTGTCATTTGGAGGTGGTTTCCTCTGGAAGTAGCTGCCATGTGTTGCATAACTGCCACTTAGTCACTTGGGGGCTTGACACCACACCGATCGATGACTTGCATCGCTGTGAGGTGGAACGGTGAATCCTTGGCGGGGTAGTTTGCTTCGGTAGTGCCCGGCAGGCCTGCCGGGACGGTCTTGAGGCTTGTCTTCAGGGCCACCTCGTCCTCGCCAGGCTTGCCTGCCCGGCAAGGGAGGTTTCTCCTTAGCAATGTCTTGGTCTTCGATGTTGTAACTTAGCCCTTTTAGGCCTGTGCACGGTCTGGGCAACAGACCCATGGTTTGTTGCACCGATAGCGCGCTTCTCGGATTCTTTGCTGGCGTCCTTGCTAGCTTTATTCCCTTACTTGCTTTCCTTGGCGGTAGCGGTAGCTTCCGCGGCCTCTGCAGCGACTGCTTCCTGGTACATCTTATCGACGCTTATGATTGCGTCCTTCTTGTCTGATGGAATGGAAATGACGCCCATCGGCCCTGGCATCTTCAAACTGTTGTAGGCATAGTGGGATGCTGCCATGAATTTTGCCAGGGCAGGGCGGCCAAGGATTCCATTGTATGGCAGGAGGAGGTCGACCACATCAAACACGATCTTCTCGGTCTGGTAGTTCAGCTCCCCCCCTAAACGTTACCAGCAGTGTGATCTTCCCCTTAGGACGACTCCTGCCGGGGTTGATGCCTTGGAAAGTACCGGTAACCTTGAGCTCTTCATCTGCTATCTGGAGCTTGCTGATGATCTTGGGAGATATCAGATTCAACCCGGCCCCGCCGTTAACCAACATCTTTGTGACTTTGAGGTTGCGAATCGTTGGTGAAACCAACAATGGCAAACATCCTACCGCAGTGGTGCGGTCAGGGTGATCCTCTTCATCAAAGATGATGGGCGTGCGGGACCACTTGAGCGGCATCCAAGAATCAGCCACTGGCTCCACGACATTGACCTCACGAGCCCACTGTTTGAGCTGGCGGTGAGAGGAGTGCAAGGACGCACCTTCGTCAATGCACAGGGCATCAATGGCCTTCTGGAACTCTTGCTCGCTAGTTTCCTCTTCATCTCCTTCATCACTCCCATCATCGCATTCCTTCTTCTCATGGCCTCTGGCCGGTTTCCCTTGATACTGAGGGGCCTTGCCGGTGTGACCTCCTCTGCCATCTCGGCCCTTCCCGCCAGCACCATCTTGGTCTCTCTCTTTGTCACGCTTCTCATACTCAGCTTTCTGCTTCTTGACGAGCTACTCAACTTGATGACACTCTTGAAGATCGTGTTTCTTAGTTCGATGGATCTTGCAGTACGGCCCGTCAGCCTTCCTAGCCTTCTCGTCAGCCGTGGCTTCCCGGTAGTCAGCACACATGGCAACTTCCTTGCCAGGAGCCTCGGTCTTGGCCTTCTTGCCAGTACTAGGAGTGCTCGCTCCTTCAACAACCATCACTGCTTTATCCTTGCGCTTCTTGTTGCGTTTCTTGTTCTTCTGATTGGTGGTGTCGTTGTCATCCTCTGAGTCAACGTCGATGCCATCTTCTTCACCGGGGAGTCGCCTCCCCTCCTCTGTTCGAGCACACTTGTCCGCCAGAGTGTATAGCTCATTCACAGTCTTGGGCAACCAAACGTTCATTTTGGAACGTATCCTGCGGTTGCGCACGTTGGACTGGAACGCAGCTATCACAGCTGCTGGATGGATGTCTGGAATGTTCCTGTGCACCCGGCTGAACCTCTGCATATACTTCCACAAACTCTCTCCTTCCTTCTGTGGGAGGAGCTGCAAGTCGCTGGGCTGCCCTGGTTCTTGATGGCCGCCCGTGAAGGCGCCAATAAACTCATGGCACAGATCAGCCTAGGTCGAGATGGAGTTCTCTGGCAAGTGCATTAGCCACGACCTCACATTTGGCTTGAGTGCCAAAGGGAAGTAGTTGGCGAACACCCTCTCGTCCCTTCCTCTGGCAGCTTGAACAGCTATGGTGTAGATGCTCAAGAACTCTGTCGAGTTCAATCTTCCATCGTACTTTTCTGGTATCTCTGGCTTGAACGTACAGGCAGATGGCCAACAGACTTGCCGCAGCTCATGAGTGAAGGCGGGGCAGTCAACCTCAAAAGGCAGGTACCCACCCCCACCAGGCATGGGTTCGTCGACGTCGAGGCCATTGCACTTATCAGACTGGCGGCGGGTGTCGCGGCGTCGCTCGATGGTGACGCACGCATCTTCCCTCCGCCTGTCTTCCAGGACCCATCTCTGGTCTCGACGTGCTTGAGGATTAGACAAAGCCATTGATACATCGTCGGGTTCTTGGTCGCGTGGCCCTAGCTGCGGCCCCTGCGCTGGCTGTTGTGGAGGGGACTGCACCGTCGGAACGGCTCCCTCAGTGTGGCCAGCGGCTTGGGCCGTTGCCGCCGTTGGTGGAGGCCGTGGTGGGCCTGCCTGCTCTGATCCTCCCGCCGCAGCGAAACCAATCAAGCTCTGGATAGTGGCCCTCCACTCATCCATTTGATTGGCCGCTGGCGGAAATCTCAACAAGAGCTGGGCACGCGCCATGGCCTCCGAAGCGGTGCTTGGCATGGACGACGATGCGGATCGCGACGTTGCCCGACTTCTGATGGTGCCTGTAGTGGTGGCGCCATGTTCTCGCCGCCGCGAGCCAGTCGCCAAGGTGGCGTGATGATGAGGCGGATGCGCTTGGGGGTTGACGACCTCATTTGGCGCATCGTCTCGGCTAGCTTGCCCTGGGGGTGGCGCGGGACCTATAGCCGCACCCGCGACAGGGGCAGCTAGGTGATTACGATCTGCATCAGGGCGAGCGCCACCGCTGCGGCTGTGTCCCTCGGTGAGGTGGGGAGGCGGAGACGGAGTGTTCTCCCCACATGCACCTTGCGAAGCATGGCCGCCGGGTTGTTGTTGGTGTCGCCCTCCTCTGGTGCCTCCTACTCCTGCTTCAGCCGCAGGGGGAACGGTGATGGCGCCGCCTGCGCCAGTCATGTTCCCCGCGGCGTCGGCATTCCCATGTTCCCCCGCAGCCCCCACGGCATTAGCGGCTGCATGCGAGGGGGCCTTCGAGGTGGACGGGTGAGCTGAAGCACCGGATTTCTTTTTGGGTGCCATGGACGATGAAGAAATTGATGAAGAAAACGATGATGAAGATGGCGCGCTGCTTACACTCTCGAGTTCGCGCAAGCACTTCCCCCTACCTGGCGCGCCAAAGATGTCGTGGTATCACACGGCCACCTATGGGGCCATCGGCCCCTTGTGGTTCGGTAAGGGGGAAGAGAGCATTGCACAAAGAGCGGAAAGCATAGAGCAGCACGACAATGATGACACGGGCAGTTTTACCCAGGTTCGGGCCGCCACGTGGCGTAAAACCCTACTCCTGCTTTGGTGGATTGATGAAAGGACCATGGTGGAGACGCAGCACTCTAGCCCGGCAAGGTCGCCTTGGGGTGAGAGCAGCTACGCGCGTACGAGCGTACAAGGGTCCGGATCCTTTCTAAGGTAGCCATGGCTCTCCTTTTATAGGTCAACGGGTCACCACAATGGCAAAACAATCATTTATCCAACGATTAGATAGCCACAGTGCTATCATACCTAACTCTGCAGATAGGATAGGGCGCATTAAATGCACCGCTTAGTGTCACATCGTAGCGTAGCCCGACAAGCCTTGCCGTGCCATTCAGCCACCTTTTTGCCTGTTCGCGCGACACATCGCCTGGACGGGTGTCATTGGGGGCGTTCTTCCTCAGAAATGGCCTGCCACGTACCAAATAACAACCACTTAGTCACTTGGGGGCTCGACACCGCACCGATGGGTGACTTGCGTTGCTATGAGGTGGAGCGGTGGAGCTTTGGCGGGGTGATCCGCCTTCTGGGTCCCCGGCAAGCCTGTCGGGGGAGTCTTGAGGCTTGTCTAGGAGTAACCTCGACCCTGCCAGGCTCGCCTACCCGGCAAGGGAGGTTTTTCCTTAGTGAGATCTTGCTTGTTTGGTTAGTCTTGGTCTTCTTGATCCGCCCTTTGATTTCTCAAAGAGCCATCTCTTCTGCTTGGCCTTGTCTTGAATGCTGTAACCTTGCTCTTGAGCCTGTGTACCGTCCGGGTAACACACCTGTGGGTTTGTTGCACCGACAAAGGGCAGCATATTTTATCCGCTCGTAGGTCAAGGGATAATTCTCACATCCAGACGACCTTAATCCCAGCGTCTCGTCACCCTTCTTAAGATTTGTTCCGAGCACAGAATTTGCTACATCGAATAGGGATGGTGTTTCTTTATCACAATCGTCTACAGGAATTCTGGTTTGTAGGCCAGTGATGTTTTTCAAGTCAAGGTTGTACGGCGCCATCTTCTATTTGTCCCCTTTGATGGCTGCCCTATAGAAGTATATATCCTCCCGAGACATGAAATCGTGGAGCTCACCTAGTATGGAGGGCATGTGTATGATGTGATATGCCAAAACTTCATCTTCGACGCACAGTAGAAGGACGGCGGCGCGTTGGATCTTCCTAGTGGCATGCTCCATGTACTCTGCGTCGAGACCGATGACCTTCATCTCCACCTTTTGGAGGGAGTTGGATACATTGTTGATCCACTCCCGAACGACCCTTGGGTGGTCGATGATTGTGGAAACTATGCTCAACGAGCCTTTGACGAGGACATGTTTGACGCTAAAAACCTACATAGGGATCTCTTTCGCCATTTGGAACCGCTAGACTGGAGGGCTATGGTTTGGAGAATTAGGATTAAGAAGAAGATGGCTAGTCTAACTGAAGAAGAAGATTATTTAAAGGGGCTTCGGAATTACTCCAGGAGGATGTGAATCCAATGGGGTTTGAATGCAAATGAAGGAGATGTGAAGAAGCTGAGGAAAATCGGTTCCTGATGGAGAAGTAAATGGGAGAAGTGGCATGCAGGCAGTTGATTAGACGGCTAGGTAGAGCAACCTACAAAACGAAAAGGCTATGCGTGTAGCCTACTGAGGAGTGGTCCATGTCCGTGCACGTGCCCATCCTTCGATCGCTACATGTGCCACTGGTTAGTTTGAGTTGAGGTCACTCTTTCGAATCACCGTGGCGAAACAATTTATGATTCCTTTTTATTTCTGTACCCCTCCTGACAGGTGGGAACTACGCAAAACCCACTTGGGTGGACGAACAGATATACAAACATATCCATCTCTTTGCACACAAAAAATGTGTCATAGTTGGTTCGGATTGATATTGGCGCGTGCCTGCGAGACACAACCTTTTCTGGTTAAGGAATATGCGGTTATCCTAAAAAAAGAAAAGCCCTTCTTCGCGCTTCCGCATGCACGAGAATTTGGTTCTGCTCGCAATATGGATGTTACCTGGAGGATGAAGTGAACCCAGAGGCATGCTAGCACGGTACTACAGTACTACTCCTTATGTTACTACTAGTAGTAGTACAACTATGGTACACTTGATGGTCAAAATATTATTCATCCGGTCCTCACAATGAAGTGACAAGACCCTGCGCCCGAGGTGACACTAGTCCAGGCCGCGTGTTCGGGTTACCAAAGTCAGCTTCACCTTGTGCAGTGTGTAGTCACTGTCACCGCCGCTGTGTAGCATGCCTCGCCTCGTCTCCCTCTTCCCTAGCACCAGTCCATCTCCATCTCCGTCTCGCCGGAGATCCTGAGGTCACTCTTCATCATCTCACTGTGCCCCCGCGTACCCTCGCCTCGCTCGCCTCCCCCAGTACCACTATTCCCGCGCTAGCCGCTATAGCACCGAGAGCCTTCTCCCCCGTAAATCAAGCCCCCAAAAGCCCCACCTTCCAAACTCCCCCATGGCCGAACGCGAACCGCGCAGCATCCATATGAGCCGCGATTGGAGCAATCTCCCCTGTGACATCCTCGACCTCTGTTGTTCGTGTATGGATATGTTGAGCGCTGTGTGGCTGGCTGCATGCTCGAGGGACATGCACGCGGCCATCATCGAAGCGAGGCCTCAGCTTTTCAAGACACCCTGCTTGTTGCTATCTGGTCTAGCAAGATTTTCTCACCATGATACGGAGGCGTACAAGATGCCCCTCGACTTCAATCCGACCTCCATTAGCCGAAACTTCTTTGCAGGTATGTAGTGGGTCGCCGTACATCATGCCCCTCGACTTCGATCCGATCACCATCGCCCGAAAGTTCTTGGCAGGTATGTACTGGGTCGGCATGAACTCCCACTGGATGGCTACCGTAAGAGAAGATGGGAAAAAGTTCATGCTCGTGAACTTCCACACCTCCCATGAGATTATCCTTCCTCCGTTGGATTATATAGGGTTTTACCGTCGCGGTCCAAGTCATCTAGATTATGTCATCAGTTGGACACACCTTGTTTTGCAAAAGATTGTAATCTACCAAGTGCCCACACAATATGCGGATTACGCAGACTTCAAGCTAATTGCCTTGTTCAACCGCGGACTCGCTTATCTTTCTGCCGGTGCCTTCTTTAGCTGGAGACGACTCACCTTGCAGTGGATCGTCAAAGCTGATACACACTTCTGTGATGCTATTGAACACAATGGCATCATCTACGTGATCGACAAAGCAGATGGCACCACGTATTGCTGGGACGACGCGTGTAAGTTGTTTTCGTCTGATTTTAATGATAACGCCATGACACAGTTTGAACTTTTTGTGATGATTGGCATATCCCTGTTTGAGCAGAATTTGAGTAGAACTATGGCAATGTATTAGAGACACTATAAATCAGCTATATTTGGAATGAGTTAATTCATGCGATTGTGACCATGTCATTACAGCCAATTTGTACCCTTGAATAATCAAACGGTTAGGAAGATATGGATATTCTCCTCACTTTATATTAATCTATATACTACTAAATATGAGTGTGTATCAATAGCCATGTTAGTTTCCTCATTTTCATGATGTAGAAACATGCATCACGCTGTTGGTTTCATCTGACCATACATTAGGGAAGTAAATGTGCATATGGAGAACTCTATATTTGGAAGTAGTGAAATCCTGTAATGCTTACCATGTGTACATACCTATATTCGCCCTTCAGCAATCAATGGCTAGAATAATGTCCTCACAAAAAAAATTCCCACATAACATGAGTATATAACAATGCATGGTCTGTTAGTTTCCTTGAAGAATTTGTTTGTGAGGATAGAACATGATTACATAACATGCATGACATAGTAGTTTCGTGTGAAGAATCGATTGCGAGATAACATGAGTATAACCATGCATGGCACTTCTATATTTTCGAACCCAGTATACATTTCCCTGTATTTTCCTCTCAGTTCCAACAGGGGCAGATCAATCCTGTTTCTTGCATTATCCTACTCATACTCTGAACAATGCTGATTTTACATTAACAATGTCTGTCCTTTTTGATATGATGTAGTGTCCCTACAGTTACTGCCCTTTGTAATCCACCTTTGCCAAAAACAGGGAAGCACAACTGGTTCCTTGCTCAATCAGACGACGGCAAAAGACTGATGATCATTTGCACACATGAGCCAGAAAAGTTATATTGCAAAAACCCCACTGTGTACAAGCACCGTGAAATACGTGAGTATCTGGATAGTGGCTGTTACATCTATGAGCAGGATACCAGCTTGTTGGGGCCTTCAGGATTTTTGAGTTGGAGGCGGGTAAACAGCCTTGGTTCACACTCTTTGTTTCTCGGACTCAATTATCTGATTAACCAGGAGATCACCGTTGGCAAGGACCTTGATGGCAGAGAGGCTCTGTTTTCTAGGGAAAACTATGTCTACACAGCGAGCCCTAGGACTTCGGGAGAAGACTCCCCTGATTATCAATAATACAGCCTGCAGCCAAAAGAATGTGAGAATGACAAAGGCATCTGGATTAACTTTGATCCTTGGATGTCTCAAGTCCGACAGGCGGTGATGTGGTTCAAGCCTTCAGGTTGATTGGTAATTGGGCTGTTGCATCGAAAGGGTGGAGTTCTGGTGTCTCCGAATCACTGATGGCTGAAGCGTTGCTGCAAATTATGATGTTGTTGGATCATCCCTCTTCGAATGACTTGTTGTCTTTGCTGCTTGTTCTGGATGGGTAGTTCTCTCTTTTGTTATGCATATTCCTTGTCATTTGGTCATCCTCGTCTATGTCACTCTTACTATGTAATAGTTGCCTCTATTTAGAATGTCATTCTCGTGTGGATCATGAGAGTCTGAGCGCTGTATGTGGGTGCGTTTTGGTGGTGTAGCAAGACTTCTTATGAACTATCATGTCTTGCTGTTTATGTCAGTAGTAGTCACTAGTCAGTGTTTGAATGTTGTATATATCGTTGTTTCAAACTATTTATTGTCTCGAACTGCTGGTGGGCTAAATGAGGGCATCACCATTCTCCAGTGTTCAGATTAGACCTCCTTTTTTCAAGTTATAATTTGAGCTCAGTGTCTTTTCGACGATGTACACTTGTTTGGGCTAGTGAGGTGTCGTTAAATATGGGTCGAGTAGTAACACAATGCCAAACAGGTCAATTATGACTCTTAGGCCGGGCTCTCAAAAAAAGAAAGAAAAAGGACTCTTAGGGCGACATGTGGGCGCCACCGGTGTTTTCGTGCGCTTGCGCACCGAGAGCATATTGGCGCGTGTTTGAAATTCATGCTACCTTTTCATCCCCAATCTCCCACCCCTCCCCCACCTCTGGAATCTTGATTCCTACTCTAGTTCCCCCAAATCCCCCTCCTGTACTCCCTATACCCAAGCGCACTATCATGTCACCGGTCAACGCGGATCTTCGAGTCGGAGATCCTGAGGTCCGTCCTGCCTTTGGGCGCTGTGTGCTGTCGCTCAACAGTGGCATGGCGGCGCTTGACGACCATTTTGCCGGCAAAGTGCTGATGGTAACTATCAACGGCGACCGTCCTCCCGTCTCGCCGGACGACCTTGTCAAAACTCTTGGCATTGTGCATGGCATCCAAATAAGTGACTTGCCCGTCAAAGTCTATCCGCCACCGGCTGATTTCTTCATCAGGTTCCAGATAACTTTCGACTGCAGTCGTGGGTTCGAATCTTCCCGGCGTTTGTTCTGCAATGGCGCGCTGGTGAGCTTTGATCGGTGGCACCCAGGATGGGGCTCGGTGCCCTCTGAGCTTGAGTTTTTAATAGAGCTTACCTTCCATGGCATGCCTCGACGTGCTTGGAACAACGAGTCCATGAATGAGCTTATCAACGACCTAGGAGGTGAGCTCGTAAGTATGTTTGTTCCTCCAGATAGCTGGGCTCTGACGGTTATGGCATGGATGAAGAAGCCGTCCACCATACCGAAGGTGATTGGTGTTGAGATACCGGTGCAGGAACCAGGGTTGTACTATTCGTCACCACTAAGGCTGCCGCGGACCACGTTAGGGATGTACCTGTATCGAGTGTTCGTGCATGTCGAAGAAGTGGTCAATCCATCAATCGAAGTCCTGCCGCCACCGCTGGTGCCAGGGTCCTTCGACGACGTCCATTACAAGAGTCAATGTCAGACTTTCCCCGTGTTGCTCAGAACGATGGATGGCACATGGCCTACTCCATCGCGCGGCGGAGGCCACTGCTTCTTTGGGAGAAGAGGCAGGGCTGGCTGCCTGGATGTGCTCTAATTTGAGGTAACAACTGAATCTTCTCAGGTACTAGTTAAATCCGAGCTAACAGTGTGAAGCACTGATGTGCCAGTACATTTGATTGTGACCTGTTCTATTTTTGTACATGAACTATTTTTAGAAAGGGGTGTACATCAACTTAATGTGCTAGCAGAACTTATTGTGTTGTCTGTCTGTTTTCTTTGCACAACATTCAAGATATTTCCCCGTCATTGATAAAGACGATGAATGGTTATGTACGAGTTGGTTTGTTTCAACATAGCCCTACCCGTAGCGGTCCACTGCTTCCACCCTTATTGTGCCGCCAGCGTGAAATTTTTGTATGCAAGTTCAGTGTGCTATGATGTTTTATATGATTGTGTCAACTATATAAGTTTTTACTGAGCATCAGCAATGCATATGGCTGAAAGATGTATTTACGAGCATCGACCGATGGGTCTCTCTCTCTCTCTCACGCACACACACACACACATCGACCGTTGAATTATTTCTTCGCTCATGACAGCTTTTAATTAGGTTCCACTGTACTCTAACTTTTTTCTTAAGTTATTAATTGAGCTCAGTGACTTCAAAAAGTAGTACATAAGCCTTGTTTAGGCCTTTTTAGGCGTCCTTGAATGTGGGCTCAGTAGCCATGTAAAGTTGTACTGTACTACACATGCTTTTTTCGTTGAACATCAGCAATGCAACTGGGCCGACAGTTGTACCCAAGATCCTAAAATAAGCGCAGCCTAGCCTATGTTTCTTTTAATAAAATGCACAGCTCAGTTCATTTTTTATATAATAAGATTACCAAGCCCAACTTAACTTTTTAATAATATTCCTATCTCAATATTATTTTTTATACGAAATGCTCAGTCCAGACCATCATTGTTTTTCACCCATCCCAGAAAATGGGTCAATTTCTACTAAAATCAAATGGCTTATAAATTATCAGAAATGATAAATGGGCTGCATGTATGCAATATTATTTTTCACCCAGCCCAGTAAATAGGTGTATTCGAATAAATAATCAAACGCGCTGTAAATTATCAAAATAGTAAATCAGCATTTTTACTGTTACACAGCCCAGGAAATAGATTATTTTTTGAGTCAAAGCCCAGGAAATAGATGTATTGGCAAACAAAATGAAATGGGCTGTAAAACCTAAATAAATGGGCTGCATTCCACCACAGCTTTCGAAGTTGACTTTGTTGGCCCACTAAACGAAGCCTACGCAAGGTGTTGTCCATTTAGTGAACAAAACGATTTAATGGTCTAAAACAAAAAGTCAACAAATTATTCTGACATCTGTAGTCGTTGGATTGACATCCAACGGCGATCCTGCTTCTTTAATCTCTGATCTAGTTGCTCTTGCTCCAGCCGCCAAAACCATCGCCGGCTGGAGCGCCTACATCTGCCTCCCGTGGCCGGCTGTGCTGCCAAGCAGGCCTCGCCACCCCACCCTACTCCCAATGGTGGCCAGGTCATACCTGTACTCTCCCACACCTTCTGTTATTCTCCAGCGAAGGCAGCCTCACCCGGCAGCCGAACCAGTCCCTCGTACTCCCCTCCGCTAGGGACTCCAATGCCCCTTGTTCCATGACTCCAGATCGTTCCCATCTTAGGCCTCATCGTCGTCCACCGTCGTGATCCACTCGATGATCCGTGGTCAACAACGAGAGCCAACATGGAGTACGTCGAGAGTCTGACAGCTGGGAACAACCAGCTACATCTTCGCATGCAAGCTAGTGCCTCCTTATTATGCGGGAATAAATGATTCCTCCCCTGACAGGTTGGACCCACCAGCTACAATCTTCGCACGCAAGGATTTTCATTCTTATTATGTGAAAAAAGTCCCCACCCCCATGACAGCTGGGACCCATGAGCTACATCTTTGCACGGAAAGAAGTGCCTCCTTATTACGTGCAAGAAAAATGATTCCTCCCCCTGCTAGCTCAGACCCACCTGATTCGGAGGCTGACTTATGGGCCTACTAAGTTGACACGTACATAGGGCTTTGTTAACCTAGTCAACAAACGATTTTAGCAGCTGTGACCGTTGGATTAACATCCAACGGCCGTGCTGCTTCTTCAATCTCTGATCTTCTTGCTCCAGCCGCCGAAACCAGCGCCAGCTGGACCGCCTGCTACTGCCTCCCAAGGCCAGTTGTGCTGCCACTGCTGACCATGCCATCCCTCTATTCACCCACACCCCCTTTTATTCTGAGGCGACGACAGCCTTACGCCACAGCCGAACCAGTGAACCCTCGTACTTTCCTCTGCGTCGGCATCTACCTGCCTCATCTTCTCTGGCTCCGCGTTGTTCTCTTCTTAGGCCTCGACGTCGTCCACCGCCTTGATGCTCTCGACGCCTCGTGGTCAACGAGGTCAATGAATGACAGCCATTGGAAGAGGACTTTAGGCCATGAGGCTGACAGCTAGACTCACCAGCTATATCTTCGAACGCAAGGAAGTGCCTCCTTATTACTCGCAAAATAAAAATGATTCCTCCCCCTGATAGCCGGGACCCACCAGCTATATCTTCGGACGCAAGGCAGTGCGTCCTTATCCTCCCTGACAGCTGGGACCCACCCGGTCGAAGCGTATGTAGCGTTATCTGTCTGGTCGCAAACATGTACGTACATACTGGTTGATCAGTCTCTGCAATGATGAACCATGGCCAAGCAAGCAGTGGCATGTGTAGTAGTAGAGCCCCCGACGTAGCAGTTCAGGCAATCCTATCTAAATGGTGTACACGTACATACAACCACATGCCAAAAAAAACGGCCACGTACGTTACTACGGGCGCGGTCTCGAACGCCTACTCGCGCATACGTACGGCCAGGGCTCATGTACATGGAGAGGCAACGGACGGCAGCAACAGTGTCCTATTCATCGGTAGCCAACCGGCTGGGTCAGAACGGAGAAACAGCGTCCTGCTCATCAGGAGGCAACAGACTGGGTCGAAATGCATCCTGTTCAACTGGAGCCAACCGGCCTGGACGGAAGAGCCAAAATGGGGTCTGGCGTACCGCAGTACGGAGGAAACGGCCTTCTGTTCGACTGGCTACGGTCGAAACAGGGTGCTGTTGATTGGCAGGGGTGTGGCGTACCGCAAAACGGAGGAAACGGACTTGTGTTGGAGCGCCTACGGTCGAAATGGTGTCCTGTTCATCAGAAGGGGTGTGGCGTACCGCAAAATGGGACTCCACGAGCTACTGTTCATCCACCGTCTAGTGCCTTGCTCGAGCCTCCACGGGCTACTGTTCATCCATCGTCGACTTCCTCCAGCCACCACCTGCTACTGTTCATCCACCGTCGACTTCCTCCCTCCACCAGCTACTATTCATCCACGGGGGTCCTGTTCATTCCACCCTCCACCGGCTACTATTCAACCAGCCCTCCACGAGGTCCTATTCATCCACCCCCAACCGGCTCTGGTGTTCTCCTCTTGATCGGGGTCCTGTTCATCCACCCCCAACCGGCTCGTGTGTCCTCCTCTTGATCGGGGTCCTGTTCATCCAGCGGCAACGACCTACTACTACCACGGGGTCTTGTTCATCCAACCCCCACCGGGAACTATTCATCAAGAGGCAGGTTCGATCGGCTTCAGTTAGCAGCAGTAGCAAAGGAATCGCTCGGGTTCAGTTAACAGCTAGGGATCGATCGCTCATGTTCAATAACGTAGCTAGTGCAATCGCTCGGGTTCAGTAAGCGAACACCTCGCTCGGGTTCAGTAAGCGAACACCTCGCTCGGGTTCAGTTAGAGCCCAACGCCTCGCACACACGCGCGTACGTGTACGAGAGAAATGCGCAAACCTCCGTGCATTGCTCGGCCCCAACCACCCACCGTAATCGGGAACTCGCCGATATTTTCCTCGCCCTCGCTTCTACCACGCTTTTTCCCATCATGGACGGCCCAAAGAATGTCATGCAGCTGCGTCCCCAGCCCGCCCAGGATGAAAAGCCCATTTTTTGTCATGATTTTTTGTCATAGAAGTAGGAGCCCACCACATCTATGATGATACGTGCTTTTGTCACAATTATCATCATAGAAGTGTCATAAGCATGAGAGGAAAAAAATTCGTTCGGCCCAAAATGTCACGGATGTGTCTTTTTTTTGTAGTGATCTCGTATCTTTGTCTTGTACGACTAGTCCTCCATGGGTCTCCTTGAATGCGTCACAGACCGACCAATGTGGCACAGGACAGAACCGACCCAAGGGCCTCACCTTGGCCCACCGGACCTCACGCGGTGACACACCCTCTGCCCCTAGGTCTCGTTATCTTCTCACACCCACACATACCAACACAGACACCGCACAAACTATTTCTCCTCATGCCTCTATCCCCTCCCCCTTGCATGTACACACTCAAGGGCATCTCTCGCCATGACATCCTATTCGTCTCACTCTAGACTTCTCTCATTTCTCGTGATATCTCTCCCTCGTCGCACCCCCCCCCCCGCCGGCCCCTCTATCCATGCCTCTCTCGAATACGTACACATACCCACTCTAGGTCCTGCCAAATACGTCAACTACACATTCACACATGTTACATCCTATCACATACCCCATTGATCTGAAAAGCCCTCTCTTCACGTTTACTTCGCATACAACAATCCTTTTGAATAAAACCACACAAAGTGTGGCCAAAAATTTATTTTAGAAATTCTACACATATACAACATTACAAAGTTATATGGAGTATGAAAGTTAATTTGCATTGCATGGTGCACCCAATCATATTTATTTCGCACTGTGAATTTTTATATTTTTATACTATATATAAACTTAGTCGTAATAAAGAGAAACGAAGAGCATCTGTCTCTCCATCGCCCTCACCCCCTCTACGTGCCTTTCACGTACGCACACAAACTATCTCTAGGTCCTCTAAAAGTACGCGCCCAGCACATTCACGCATTGTCGGGGTACACAAATAGGGGTGTATGTTTCCCTTGACTTGTGCACAGACAGTAGGCCTCCAACCCGGTAGCACCAAGCATTCAAGGCAGAACCCAGCCAGGAAGATAGCCCTTTAGGAATCAAGGGGCGGATCAAGAAGACCAAGACAAGCCAAGAGAACAAGATATCACTAAGGGAAGGCCTCCCTTACCGGGCAGGTGAGCCTGGTCAGGTCAAGGCCACCCCGAAGACAAGTCCCAAGATTTCCCCGGCAAGCCTACCGGGGCCGCTGGTGGCCTACATCCCCGCCAAGGCTCCACCGCATTGCAACGCAAGTCATCCATCAATGTGGTGTCGAGCCTCCAGATAGCTAAGTGGATGTCATTTGGCATGTGGCAACCATTTAGAAGGAAGATCACCTCTATATGACACCCGTCCAAAGGTGTGTCAAGCAGACAGATGGAAGGTGACTAAGTGGCGCGGCAGGCCTGCCGGGCCATATCCACAGCATGACACCTAGCAGTGCATTTAATGCACTTTGTCCTAACTGCCAGAGTTAGGTATGATAGCACTGTTAGCTATCTAATCATTGGATAATGACCGTTTTTCCATTGTGGTAACCCCTTAGACTATAAAAGGAGGACCGTGGGAGCCTTAGAAAGGATTCGGACCCTCGTGTACTCATACGCGCGTAGCTACTCTCCCCAAGGTGACCTTGTCAGGCTTGAGCACCACGTGTTCGTCACGGTCCCTCCATCAATCCACCAAAGCAGGAGTAGGGTTTTATGCTTCTCAACGGCCCGACCTGGGCAAAAACCACCAGCGTCATCACTGCCATGTTGTCCCATGGCCTCTGCTCTTTGTGCAATGCGACCTCCACCCTGCCAAACCACAAAGGGGCCGATGGCCCCGTAGGTGGCCGTGTTCTACCACGACATCTTTGGCGCGCCAGGTAGGGGGGATGCTTGTGCGAACCCGAGGTCATGAACATCACGTCAAGCTACACCGGCGTCAGCGTCGATGCTCGCATCATCAGTGGTTCCTGAGGAGAGAGGCGACACCGCTCCCTCGCTCCACCTTGCCCGGGCCCTGTCGCCCGTGCCCATCGCAACCGCTACGGTGGTGGAAACGGGAGGTGGTGGTGGTGCGATGGTCCCGAGCCACTCAGGTGGAGTGGCCACCACACTGCCCCTATCCGAAGGAGAAAAGCGAGGCACGCGGCGACGCTGTCCTCCTGGCGGGTTCCCGCCAAGCATGCCAGGTGACTGAGAGAATCACTAAGGAAAGCGGAAAGCATGGTATATGGCCTCCTCCTCCTCCACTTTCAATCATCGATGATCGAGCCGCGCATGGGGCGGCGTATTCGACGTCGATAAGCCCACGCGGAACTCGGTTTAGCATTTATCCTGCCAAGGGAAAATCTTGAGTGAAGCACTGGTGCAAATCCGTTGATTGACGCCCCGACAAGCACGCTCTAGCAGGGCTGTCTGCACCAGCGTGACCTTATGCCTGCAACCGTGATATCATCAACGGCGAAAGGGAGAGGAGAGAGGAGTCGACCCTTTCTTTTTTCACTATGCTTTGTCACCTGCAGGCATTTGATTATCCCCTCCGGCCCTTGCCGGGGGTGGACATGCAGCTAATAAAACTGCCAAGTTTCCCTCTTGCGCACGTTTTCTGTGTTGATTATACAGACTTGAGGCGGATACGCGAATGCTGTCCTCTCGAGGTATGCGGACATGATAAACGACCGCGATTAAGGAAGGAGGGAAGCGTGAACGAAAAGCTAAGTCAACATGCTCACTGACTTTCCCTCCCGAGTTTGCATTTGCTTATCCCTCGGACACCCAAGTTTTCTTTGTCGGATTCAGGGCTCCGCAGACCCAAGAAGGTTCGAACTCTGGGGCGTGTGCGAAGATCTCAACCTCTCAAGCTTAGAGCCCGTCGCCCCATAGCCTAGCCTAGCTGGATTCGCGTGAGCAAGGGAGAAGATGAACACAACAGTTTACCTTGGTTCGGGCCACCTAGTGGTGTAAAACCCTACTCCTGCTTTGTGGTGGATTGGCCTCACGAGGGGCTGAGGATGAACTAGTACAGAGAATGAACAACCTCGCGAGAGCTCGGGGGTGAGAATCAGTCGACCCCCTCTATGGTGGTGGCTAACCTATATTTATAGTGGCCTTGGTCCTCTTCCCTCAAAACTTAGGCGGGAAGGGATACCACAATGACCAATTTGAAAGGGGACAAGTAGTACATCTAATCCTAACGAAAGGTGGTCTTCGCCTGCAAAGCTTCTTGTCATGACGCAGCGGTGGGCTTGGTGATGACCTCCGCCTTGCTGAGCCTGTGGTCTTGGTCTTGTAGCACCGGAATGGAAACCTTTGGGAGATTCCTCGGGAACCCATGCCTGTCCTTTCCTCCTTAGCACCAAAGAGGAAACTGCCTCCTCTACGCCCGCTGGCGCCCGCCTGGCCTTGGTCGTCATGGTTCACATCATCGCAGCCTCGTGAGGCTGGGTACTTGCATAGAAATCTCCGCCTCCTTGGGAGGCCGCCTGGGGAGGCCGCTCTCTCGGGAGGTCTTGGTGTCGTCCTCCTCGTGAGGCCTGGCCCCTCGCGAGGGTCTTATCTTGGTGGTCTTGGAGATGGGCCATACCAGGCCGTCAAGGGAGCCATGCCGTGGGCCGCAGGCAGGCAAGTCTGGGTACCCTGGTTCCTAGAATGCCGATAGTAGCCCCCGGGCCCAAGGCGCGCTCGGGCTGGCTTTGAGGCGAAGCCAAGGGGCAAGGGTGAAGCGCCGCGGGCCCCAATCACCTGCGGCTAGGTTGACGCGTGGCGCTTGACGGGACACGGACGCCTCCGCTTCCCCACGCCACCTCGGCAACTACCCCGACTTGACCATTGCCTGGCGCATGCAGCAGCGCCATCATCGCTCGGAACATGGAAGGGCGCCGGTTAGCCTTCGACCGCCTATAAGAGGGCGAGGGAGGCAGAGCCCCCAGGCCGTCCTCATCCTCTCGTCCACAATCTCCTCTTCAACTATCCCTGTCGCGCCGCCACCTTGCGGAAGCGACCATGGCGCTATCGAAGAGGTTCTCGGCCAAGAGAAGGGGAAGGCCCCTCAAGCCGGGCCAGAGGTGTCACCGCCTAAGAGAGGGCGCGGCCGTCCCCGCAAATCCACAGTCGCACCGGAGATGTATTCATGGGGGCGCGGGCGTCCACCTCTGGCGGTTCGCAACGACTTCAGCAGCCGAGAGACGGCCCACCCCCGCGAGGGTGGCCACAGGGCGCTAGCAGCCATGGCAAGGGGGAAGGCGTGCGTGGCCAGCCGGCCGCCGCACCCGCATGCCCGCTCGAGCGACTCGGCGCGCGAGTTCGTCATGCGGGTGGAGGGCCCTCCCGGCACTTGGCTTCTGCTCCCGAGCTCCTTCGCGGCGGAACTGTCGGCGGCAGGACCCGTTGGGCCGCGGCTACAGCCCGACGGCTGCTGCAACGGGTCCTCGTGGGTGGAGGTCGAGGTCAACTCCATCAGCCTTGTGTTTCTGACCTGCAGATGGCAGTCATTTGCCTGCGCCCGCGGTCTGAAGGGGAGGCGCACCCTCCACTTCATGTACAATGGGGCGGCAACGTTCTTCGTCAAGGTCTTTGGGGAGGACGGCAGCCACCTTGGGTGCTGCCCGAAGGGCGACGACGACGGCGACCAGCCTTCGAACAACGACGGCCGGCGTGGCGGCGGCATCCTCGGTGGTGAACTTGCCCTTGGCTGCCACACCTCCAGCAGCAGTGGTGACGTCTCCTCCGGGGGGAGCTCAAGCGATGACGACTACGGCGAGCAGCCTCGTCGCCACGCCCGGACCCAGGAGGGCGGCAGGCCGCCACACTGTCTTGTTCCCGCTTAGGGGGATGTCGAGCTGCCTCATCACCACGCCCCCTTCAAGCAGGAGGACGACTCCGAGTAAGCATGGGTGGTGACAGAGCCACGCCTCAGGAGCAGCAACCCTCCGGAGGCCGCTTCTTTTGCTTCACCACCTTTTTTTTAATTTCCTGCATCAAGAGCTAGCAAAGAGCCCCGCGGGGCGTGTAATGAACTGTGGTGCTTGCGCCTTCATATTAGTGTTTCATGCTCTTACTCCGACATCATATTACCGTTAATCGAAAGACTGTTGCCTCGCATAATTAGAATAACTTAGCTTAGTGCGTTCGTGATCCTTGGCGGGTCCCCTTGTCGTGGTGGCGCACTCCTTCGAAGCCTCTCCTGGTGATGACCTAGGGAGGCCCCTTGACAAGCTCCTGAGCCTTGAATGGCATGCCCCCACGAGGGTCGCGGGGGTAATTTGCGTAGGCCTCTGGAGCCCCTGGGCGAGGGCCAGCCGTTAATAGCGTGCCAGAGTGTGATGCTTGGCAGGGCAGGGAGGCGAGCACTCCTGAGGCCAAGGGGCCGTAATCGGTGCATGCCTGCTAACTCGCTCGAGAGCGCCGCGCGAGGATCGGACGCCAAGGCCTTGGCGAGGTGTGCGCACGAGCGGCCTAAGCCAACTCAAGCATACCGTGCCCAGCCCCCGCTTGCTTGGCGCGATGGAGTGAGCCATGGGCAACCACCACACCGCTTAAGAACAAAAGTCAAGAGGGGAAGCACTGCGGGAAGCAACGAACAGAAAAAAAGAAGAAACCCCTCCCTTTTTGAATAAAGACGCGAAAATCTCAAATTCATTCCAAGAACAGCAAATTTGGGTACAAGAGAAAAGCAGAAGAATAGCCGCGTCCGGCACCTATGCTAGTCTTCTGGTCTTCCCACCAGCGCGGAGCATGGGGCTTCCACTAGGCGTGGGCATAGTCACTGATTGACCGTGTCGTCTGCCAGCGCGGAGCATGGGTTTCCACTTGGGCATGGGGTGGGAGCCCCATTGAGGCCCAGGGGCGGCACTCAGGAGACTCCGGGGCATGTACAGCCCCACTCATTATTACGTGAGAGTGTCACGAGTAGAACCTCCGGAGGTGCTGGATGTTCCAAGCATTCTGGATGGGGACCCCGTCCTGCATCTCCAAGCGTACGGCGCCAGGCCTGGAGATGCGGGCGACCCTAAACGGGCCCTCCCACATGGGTGAAAGCTTGTGAAGGCCCTCCCTGGAAAGGACCCGCCTCAGGACGAGGTCTCCCACCTCGAGGGTCTGGGAGTGGACGCTGCAGCAGTGGTAACGCCGGAGCGCCTGCTGGTACCTCGCTGCACGGAGCGAGGCTTGGCTGCGGGCTTCCTCCCCAAGCACGAGGTCTATCCCCCGCGAGGCATCGTGACACACCTCGTCGAATGCCAGGACCTGCGGGGAGCGAAGCCTGACCTGGTGAGGGAGGACCGCCTCGGCCCCATAGACGAGGAAGAACAGGGTCTCGCCGGTGGGCTTAGTTGTAGTGGTGCGGATAGACCACAACACAGACTGAAGCTCACCGAGCCAAACCCTACCGCAAACCTCAAGCTTCTTCTTGAAGCTTCTTGCCTTGAGGCCCCTCAAGACCTCTGTGTTGGCGCGCTCGGCCTGGCCATTGTTCCGTGGATGTGCCACCGAAGCGTAGCATATCTGTGTTCCAAGGTTAGAGCAGTACGTCCTGAAGAGATTGCTCGTGAATTGTGAGCCATTTCCAGTAATGATATGATTAGGGACACCGAAACGGCTCATGAGGCCCTTGATGAACTTGACGGCTGAGCCAGCGGGGATGGTGTGTACTGGCTCTACTTCTGCCCACTTGGTGAACTTGTTGATGGCAACGTACAGGTAGCGGTATCCACAAGCCGCCCGAGGGAACGGGCCCAGGATATCCAACCCCTAGACCACGAACGACCACAAGAGTGGGATGGTCTGGAGGCCTTGCGCGGGCTGGTGGATCTGCTTGGCGTGGAACTGGCAGGCCTCACAGGATCGTACCAGCTCGATGGTGTCGTGAGCATCGTCGGCCAGTAGAAGCCGCTACCGAAGACCTTGCCCATGAGGGTGTGCGACGAGGAGTGGTGCTCCCAGTCCCCGTCGTGGATATCAGCCCACAACTCACGCCCTTGTTCGTCGGATATGCACCGCACCGAGACATCGTTGGGGTGTCGCCAGTACAACTCGCCGTCTTGCAAGCAATAAGCAATGGCCTAGCGGACCACACGCTCTGCGTCTTCCTCTTTCTCTGGCAAGATGCAACGGATGAGGTACGCCTTGAACTCCTCGTTCTAGCAGCCTGCCTGAGGTTCCAGCGCCAGGAGTAATCGAGCTCCTGAGGTTGGGCCACAAGCTGGGCCTCCTAAGGTCAGGGCTGGCGGCAGCTCCTCCCTGAGCAACGCCAAACCTGTGGCTGGGGGAGCCGCGGATGGCTTGTTAAGCCTTTCTTCGAAGACGCCAGGCCTCTTGGGCTCGCGGCAGGACACCCTCTTGGCGATGTCCTCGGCTTCCTTGTTCGTGCCTCGCGGGATGTGCTGCAATTCCAAGCCCAAGAAGTGTTTTTCGATTTTACGTACCTCCTCCAAGTAAGCTTCCATGTGTTCGTCCTTCGGCTTGTACTCATTGTTGGAGAAGTTGACGAGTAGTTGGGAGTCGCCCTTGATGGTAAGGCGTTTGCTTCCCAGGCCAGCCACGGCCCTGAGGCCGGCAATCAAGCCCTTGTACTCTACGATGTTGTTGGAGACGTTTGAGGGAGTCCTGGATTAGGGGGTCCTCGGGTGTCCGGACTATTTGATATGGGCCGGACTGATGGGCCGTGAAGATAAAGCAGAAGACTATCCCCCGTGTCCGGGTAGGACTCCCATATGCGTGGGTGGCAAGTTTGGTGTCCGGATGTGTTATTTCCTTCCTCTGCAAACCGACTCTGTACAACCCTAGGCCCCTCTGGTGTGTATATAAACTGGGGGGTTTAGTCTGTAGAGGCTATCAGAATAATCATAGGCTAGACAGCTAGGGTTTAGCCATTACGATCTTGAGGTAGATCAACTCTTGTAACCCCTATACTCATCGAATACAATCAAGTAGGACGTAGGGTTTTACCTCCATTAAGAGGGCCTGAACCTGGGTAAACATCGTGTCCCCATTGTCCATTGTTACCATCGATCCTTAGACACACAACTTGGGACCCCCTACCCGAGATCTGCCGGTTTTGACACCGACATTGGTGCTTTCATTGAGAGTTCCATTGTGTTGTCGACAGAAGGATCGATGGCTCGCCTTGTCATCGACGACGACGTTGTTTCCGGGGAGACTTTTCTTCCTGGTCAACTCTTTGTGTTTGGCGGCTTTGTACTATGTGCCAACTCGACTGGTCACCTTGAGCAGGTCGACAGCTATGCCCCTGGTCACCAGATCAGGTTTGGAACTTTGAACTACATCGCTGATATCCGAGGAGATCTAATCTTCGAGGGGTTCACGGCCTCGGCCGCCGCTCCCCACCCATACAAAGAAGGCCCTTCGGATCCGCTATCAGATCCCGTCCAGGGATCGACTCTCATGCCCGCCCTGGCCTTAGATCCGGAGCGGAACACTTCGACCGAAGACGGGGGGGGTGAACCCCGTCGGACTCTCTCCCATTACTGAGCTTCTAGCCGGAGACCCAGATGCAACCATGCCGTCGGCGGACCCGGAGTCAAACGGGACTCTCCCCGTCATCGGGAAGCCGGATTCGCCTCTGGACGTCAACTCCGAACTCTCGAGGTCTGCGTCTATCGGGCTTGTTCAAGTGGTTATTACCGAACCTAGCTCCGCAGATCCTCAGACGCCTGTCCAGCTTTCACTCTTAAACGAAACATTAGATCTAATGCAATCTCTGGCCATCATGGAAGTATCACCTGCGAACTACGCTTAGCTTGAACTGGGGGCTGAGAGTAGGGAATTTTGCATCCCACCCACCACCCACTTAATAGCCATTGTCGAGGATTTAACCGACATGCTAGATTACGCCTCCGAAGACATCGATGGCATGGATGATGATGTCGGAGTTGAACCAGGCCAAAACCCGTCCATCACTGGGCGTTGGACGGCCGCTTCTACTTATGATGTATACATGGTGGACACGCCTGAAAAGGACAACGATGGCACTCAAGATCCAGATGAGGAGAAGCCCGTCGATGAACCTCCAAAACGCTGGCGTTAGTGGCGCCGCTCACGATCACGTCAGGCAAGGGAAAATAATACCGGCACCGGAGATAATGACACTCCGGACAACGCCGAAGACTCCGACCACCCTGCTGAGCCTGTGTTCGAGTAGGATGAGAGGGAAGAGGGTCAAGTCAACCCTGACGAACTTGCCGATCATGAGGATTCGGAAGATAGTAACTACTTACCTGTCTCTGAAGAGGATATTAGCCTCGGTGACGAAGATTTCATCGTCCCAGAGGAACCCCTCGAACAAGAACGCTTCAAGCAATGACTGATTGCCACTACACGGAGCCTGAAAAGGAAACAACAGCAGATTCAAGCCAAACAGGATACGCTCAACGACAGATGGACTAAGGTCCTGGCCACCGAAGAGGTATACGACTTTGAGCGCCAAACAAAGAGCTATCCTAAGCGCAGGCTACTGCCACAATTTGATGAGGAGGCCTTTGAGCCAATACCGTCAAAATACAATCATGCCGATCAACCAGACCGACCACCACGTGGACGGGACAAAATGGCCAATTATGCCGAACATCAGCCCACGCCCCCTCGCCGTAGAGGCAAGGAGACAGTGGCTCCGGGCTACACTTATGACCTACGTCAGGACTTGACAAATAGAGCCGACCAGACCAGATCAATCTATGGATAAAGAGGATGTGCTCCAGCACAAGATAACGGCCACCAGGCCTGGAACGACAAATATAACCAAATTCAGGGTCAGCCCCAAACACAGATGTCATCCGAACTCCGTCGCGATGTCGCCCGGTATAGAGGTGCCGCGCACCCCATGTGCTTTACCGATGAGCTAATGCAGCACCAGTTTCCGGAAGGGTTTAAACCCATAAACATCAAGCCATGCGATGGAACGACAGATCCCGCTGTATGGATTGAAGATTTTCTTCTCCACATTCACATGGCTCGCGGAGACGGTCTCCACGCCATTAAATACCTCCCTCTAAAGCTGAAAGGACCAGCACGGCACTGGTTGAACAGCCTCCCAGAGAACTCCATTGGAAGCTGGGAAGACTTAGAGGATGCTTTTCGGGGCAACTTTCAGGGCACTTATGTCCGACCACCGGATGCTGATGACCTGAGTCACATAATTCAGCAGCCCGGAGAGTCCTCTCACAAACTTTAGAATTGGTTCTTCATTAAAAAGAACCAAATCATGGACTGTCCGGCATTAGCGGCATTTAAGCCCGGAGAGGCCTTAGCGGCATTTAAGCACAGTGTCCGTGACGAATGGCTCGCCCGACACCTTGGTCAGGAAAAGCCGAAGACCATGGCAGCTCTTACTGCACTCATGACCTGCTTCTGTGCGAGCGAAGTTAGCTGGTTGGCTCATAGATGCAACAGTACTAGCGACCCCAGCACTTCTGAGGCCGGGGATGGCAATGGAAGGCCACGACGCAGCAAAAACAAGCGCCGGAACAACAACAAAGAAACAGAGGATACGGCGGTAAACGCCGGATTCAGTGGCTCTAAACCCGATCAGTGGAAGAAGCCATTCAAAGGTACTAGGGACGGTCCATCCAACTTGGACAAGATACTAGATCGACCCTGCCAGATTCATGGCACCCCTGACAAGCCTGCCAACCACACCAACAGAAACTGCTGGGTTTTCAAACAGGTCGGTAAATTAAACACCGAACATAAGGGGAAAGGACCTCCAAGCGAGGACGATGATGAGCCTGGCCCACCGCGCACCAGGGGACAAAAACAGTTTCCCCCCGAGGTAAAAACGGTGAACATGATCTGCGTCACCCACATCCCCAAGAGGGAGCGCAAACGCGCGTTAAGGGACGTCTACGCCATAGAGCCTGTTGCCCCAAAATTCAACCCATGGTCGGATTGTCCGATCATGTTTGATCGCAGGGACCACCCAACCAGTATCCATCACGGAGGTTCGGCGGCCCTGGTACTTGATCCTATCATTGACGGATACCATCTTACTAGAGTCCTTATGGACGGCGGCAGCAGCCTCAACTTGCTCTACCAGGATACTGTCCGTAAGATGGGTATCGACCCGTCAAGAATCAAACCTAGCAACACTACCTTTAAAGGAGTGATACCTGGTGTGGAGGCCCGTTGCATGGGCTCCTTAACACTGGAAGTCGTATTTGGCTCTCTAGATAACTTCTGAAGCGAAGACTTGATCTTCGACATCGTCCCTTTTCGCAATGGTTATCATGCACTGCTCGGACGAACGTCCTTCGCCCGCTTTAATGCGGTCCCGCACTATGCTTATCTGAAGCTCAAAATGCCTTGACCTCGTGGCGTCATCACAGTAAATGGGAATATGGAGCACTCCCTCCGTACTGAGGAGCATACTGCGGCCCTAGCAGCCGAAGTACAGGGCGGCCTCACCAAGCCTAACAACCCATCGGTCATCAAGACCCACGACTCTGCTAAGCAAGTCCGATCGGCACTACAATGCGATAGCCCGGTGGAGCCAGAGCTTAAATAGTAGTTTAGCCTCCGCCAACCGCCCCATAAGGGTGCGGCATACGTACCGCGTGTACATAACTACGCACTTAAAATACCTTGGGCAGCGCCGGAGGCACACTGCGGAAAAGGTCCATAGTACGGTTTGACCCTATTCGGACCTCAACTATTTTTTCCACTATAGGTTCGTTAAAAAACCTACCTGATCTACGGAGGCTCATTTCTAGGTCCCTCTTTCTTACAGAAGACCATCACCTCCTCCTCTTAAAGGATTTCCCACAAAGGAGAAACGACGCAGACGTGCGGCAGGGTACCATTGGGATCTTCAAACCACTACTTTTAGGACCTGTGTAAACCTTTTCCTTGTGTAAACTTTTGGCATGTAAAATAGCCTCGATATTTATGGCATTATCTGTAATAACACAGCTCGACGTACTCATCAGGGTATAAAGGAAGCAGTTGATCACCACTTTTGGTTGGCACTCATTTATTTTTGTCATCTGTATGCCCTCCCTACTTCAGACTGCCACACATGCTTTAGTCCGGCCTTAACACCGGGGGCTGTATTCGGTCCTGCACATTTCAAAGTCCGAACACCTATAGGGTACTCTTCGGCGTCCCGGATATTGCATTATATGCATCGGCTCTGAATCATGTCATTGGTCTATAGTTGGGTTACCCGGCTCCTGTGCTTACCATCTTACGTTCCGCTTGTTTGGCTAAGGTAGTAAAGGGAGAACTACTGCGATTGTATTTCTGGTTCGTCCGGTCAAGTACCTCAGTAGAGAAAGCCAAGAACTGACTGTCATGATAAGCGCGAGCTGGTCGGCGATTCGGCGACTTAGTATTATACTACAAATCGTTAGTGATTCACTCCGTGTTATACGAGGGGCTGGTCTTCGTCCAGCCGCGTGGAAAAGGCACCGTAGTCTGGATAGCCGCACACGCACCAGGGGGTAGTACTTAGCTCCATAGTCAAACTCCTATGGCTAAGTGAAAGTAATAAAGTTGCATAGTCTGATTGCCTGGTTCACCATGCGGACACCTCCTTTACGGACCAAGACATTGGATAAAGTGTGGTCACCGTTACGCCGAACACCCCTGTAGCATCTACATGGGGGCTGAAGCCGACGACTGGCAACATTCAGAAATAAAACAATAAACGGCTGCACAGGAGGAAAAATTGCTTGAAACAAAAGGCGCAAACATAGATATATAAACAACATGGGTTCATCACATTGTTTGTACAACCCGAACACACTCAATTAAATATTACGTCCTTAGAGCATTGACCCTCTATCACTCGGGCTCCTTCTAGGACGTCATCGAAGTACCTCTCCGGCTTCCGGTGAACTTTGCCTTCGGGCGGGCCTATGGTTGCCACTTCGGTGGCCTTCATCTTTGACCATTGCATCTTGACGTGGGCGAAGTCCATCTGGGCACCCTCTATGCAGGCCGAGCGCTTCAATGCATCAATCCAAGGCCGCGCGTCGACAAGCCGCTTCACCAAACCGAAGTAGCTACTAGGGATTGGCTCGGCCGGCCAGAGCTGGACTATCAGGTCCTTCATGGCCAAACCTGCCACCCTATGTAGCTCCATCAGCTGCTTCAGCTGGTCGTTCAGAGGCGTCGGGTGTTTCGGCGCGAGAAATTGTGACCAGAACAGCCTCTTGGTCGAGTTCCCCTCCTGGGCTCGGAAGAACTGTGCGGCATCGGCGGCACTGCTCGGAAGATCCGCAAACACGCCTGGAGAACTCCATACTCGGGTGAGCAAAGCATACCTCTGACCTCCAAAGATACTCTGCAAAAGAAAGGCCTTACCAGCTGCTATCTGCCTCGCCTGATGAATCTCTTCACGAGCACTCCGGGACTCGATCTGCGCCTCTTTGGCATCATGGAGAGCCTTGGCGAGCTCGGTCGACTGGTCCGAAGTCTTCTGCTCCAAAGTGTCGCATTTGCTGATGGCATCCTTCAGCTCCTGCTCTACTTCGGCCACTCGAGCTTCATGTTGGCGGCGGGCATCTTGCTCGGTCTTCAGTTCAGCAGCCGCCTTGTCAGCGGCTCCCTTATTTGCCTCCGCCTCTTTTTTGGCCTAGGCAAGGGCGCCTTTGAGGGTCTTGACCTCGGCTGCGCCAGCTGTGATTATAATCAAGGCATTCCATGAGTTAATCTCTAAATATACATATCACTTATGATATCAAAATAAACTTTTAACATTATACGCATACCTTGCGTCTCATCGAACCGCTTATTAATGCGGTCGATTTCCTCATCGGCCACCTGAAGCTTCCGATTGAGTTCGGAAACTTCTGCGGCCTGGGTGGTTGCCACCAACAGGGAAGCCTGTTACAATAACAGCACAGCAGGTTAACTCTCCTGAATACTATATGGATCCTCTGTCCGATTTCTTTTAACGGAACAGAGCCTCAGGGGCTACTGTCTATACACAGGTATATTCCTCTATATGAAAAGTTTTTAGAACATTATGTCGCATACCTCAAAGCCTATCAGTAGGCTAGTGAAGGCTTCATTCAGTCCGCTCTTAGCAGACTGAACCTTCTCCACCACTGCACCCATCAGGAGGCGGTGCTCCGCCACGATGGAAGCACGCTGCAGTGCTTCCTCCAGAGTGTTGGGCGCCTCCGGATTAGTGGAGGTCGCCGATGGAGCTGATGCTCCTCACCCCTCTTTCAAAGGGGGCTACTTATCCAATCCTGGAGCCGTGTTGGTCTCTGGAATGGTGTCTGGCTGGGCCCGAATTGTTGGGGGTCCCCACCATCGGTTGTCATAGGGGTCGCCTCCCCTAGGTCTTCGGCGACTGAGGTATTAACCTCGGGCGCTTTCTTGACGGCCTTGTTCGCCCTCCCTCTGCCAGGAGAGGTCCTTCGGGATGACACCTCGGTGTCCTCCATGGTTATAGGCGAGGGGGCTCGTGGCGGCATGTCACTCTCTGCCATTTCGGGTGGCAGAGAGTTCCCCTCCAATAATGGGGTTTGCGGAAGCTCACGGGAAGGGCTGAAAGGTGAATAACAAAAATAACTTATACAATAACAGCAAGTAGACCGAAGATAAATGAGTAAGTTTCTGAATACTTACGATTCGGCCAGGAGATTCACCCTGGGAGGTCTCTTGGGGACTAGTTCGGACTCTGAGTCCGAACTGTCCGGGAGGGTCACCTTCCCTCTCTTGGGCGCCTCGCCCTCTGGGTCTTCGGAGGCTGCCCTCTTCTTCTTCTTCCCCTTATGAGGGGAGTTTCTATCCACCTCCTCCTCCTCTTCTTCCTCATCTTCTTTGTGGGAAGAGAGGGCTTCGGTCTCTCTGGACACTGTGTCCGAAGGACCTTTGTGGCGGGGGCCGCCCTTGGCCTCCTTGCCCTTCTTCTTCTTGGCCTTCTTCTCCGGCACCTGATAGGGCGCCAGGACCAGCATCTCCGTTAGCTGGGGTGTGGCCGGGTTCTCAGGCAGCGGTGCCGGACAATTGATTCGCTCCGCCTTTGCCGTCCAGCCCTGTACGGAAGGCAGGCAAGGTAATCTACATTATATCTGAAGTATTGACGAGATAAGTCTTCGGAAAAGTTATGCTTACCACTGAGGCCGGGTTCTCGATGTCGAGTCCGATGTCCTCGGTCTTCTTCGGCCATGTTTTCTGGGCCTTGAAGAGCTGCTTCCATATGTCTTCGTGCGTGGTACCGAAGAAGCGCTTCAGGGTCCGTGGCTACTCCGGATTGAACTCCCACATGGGGGAGGCCCGGAGTTGGCAGGGAAGAGTGCGGCAGAAGAGCATCACCTGAATCATGTTTGTGAGACCGGTGTTTGCACCTAACATGTTGGAGATGCGCTTTTGTAGCATCTGCACCTCCAGTTTGGACCCCTAATCAAGGCCCTTGGCGGTCCATGAGGTGAGTCTCGTGGGGGGTCCGGATCTGAAGTCAGGCGTGGCTGCCCAGTTGGCGTCGCGGGGTTCGGTGATGTAGAACCACTCCTGTTGCCACACCTTGACTGTCTCCACAAATGCCCCTTTGGGCCAGACGGCATTGGGGAGCTTGCTTACCATGGCCCTACCACAGTCCGCATGCTGTCTGTCAACCACCTTCGGCTTCAGATTGAAGACCTTGAGCCACAGGCCGAAGTGTGGGGGGATGCGGAGAAGAGCCTCACACACAACGATGAACGCCGATATGTGGAGGAAGGAATTTGGGGCTAGATCGTGGAAATCTAACCCGTAGTAGAACATGAGACCTCGGATGAAGGGGTGGAGGGGAAACCCTAGCCCTCAGAGGAAATGGGGGATGAACACGACGCTCTCGCCAGGCTCCGGAGTAGGGATAACCTGATCTTTGTCAGGGAGCCTATGCGTGATATCCGCGGACAGATAGCCCGCGCTCCGGAGATCCTTGATGTCCTTCTCGGTGACGGAGGAGGCCTCCCACTTGCCCTTGGAACCGGACCCGGCCATTGCTGGGGAGGGTGGCAGCTGTGGGAAAGATCGAAGTTGTGGGCGCTAGAGCTTGGAGGTTGGAAGACAGGAGCTAGAAGAAGGCGTGGGGAAAAAGAAGGGATCTTTATCCTCTTATAGACGATGAAAATACCAAACGTTCCCTTCTCAAGCCATAAACCTCGCCTGTTCCCAACGAGATCGTGCGTAAGGCCCGGTTGGGTTACCCAAACCACAGTAATGAGAATCCCGTAATGGACGGGCACGATCTCTATTTTGACGGGACGTGCCAATGAGGGCTAGGCCTCAAAACGCGAAATGGGAGGCGTGAAAACGGTTCGAAATGTTAAAGAGTCAAGTGTGGCGCTTCGCTGAAAAAGTTGTCAGTAAAAGACATTGGTCCTATTTTGACATCTTGCCTTCATGGCTAAGGGTTGTATTAATTGTGCAGAGCCGGATACAGTTCCTCTATGGAGGAAGCTAACTTAAAGTATTCAGGAGAAGGAACCCGCCTTGCAATGCCGAAGATAATCCACGTGCCGAACACATCGTCATCGAAGACTGGTTCAGGGGCTACTGAGGGAGTCCTGGATTAGGGGGTCCTCGGGTGTCTGGAATATTTGATATGGGCCGGGCAGATGGGCCGTGAAGATAAAGCAGAAGACTATCCCCCGTGTCCGGGTAGGACTCCCATATGCGTGGGTGCCAAGTTTTGTGTCCGGATGTGTTATTTCCTTCCTCTGCAAACCGACTATGTACAACCCTAGGCCCCTCCGGTGTGTATATAAACCGAGGGGTTTAGTTTGTAGAGGCTATCAGAATAATCATAGGCTAGACAGCTAGGGTTTAGCCATTACGATCTCGAGGTAGATCAACTCTTTTAACCCCTATACTCATCGAATACAATCAAGCAAGATGTAGGATTTTACCTCCATTAAGAGGGCTCGAACCTGGGTAAGCATCGTGTCCCCATTGTCCATTGTTACCATCGATCCTTAGACACACAGCTTGGGACCCCCTACCCGATATCTATCGGTTTTGACACCGACAATATTCTCGCCGCGCTGGAAGCAGAGTTGCACAGCGTAGTACAGCTTGTCCTTGGTTGGTGAGATAAGCACGACTCTAGCCCCCGCGCCTTGCCGCGCAAAGGCACCATCGAAGTGCATGACCCATCCGTCAGGTGCTTCGTCGCCGGGCGCAAGGGATTGGCCCTCATCCTGTCCCCAATCAGGGGCGTCGGTCCACTCCACCACGAAGTCGGCCAGGGACGCCCCCTTGATGACCCTGGTCATGCTGAACTCGAGCTGGAAGGCCTGCAGCTCGATGTTCCATTCCGCAACCCTCCCGACGATGTTGGGGCTATGCAGCACCTTCTCCAGGGGATACGCTGATACGACCTTGATGGGGTGGCCTTGGAACTAGTGACGCAACTTCCTAGAGGCGACGAGGAGTGCGAGCAGGAGTTTCTGCTGCATGGGGTAGCTCACGCATCATCGTGCTGACAAAGTACACTGGGTGCTCGACGAGTGGTGAGGAGTCGGGGGTGCCTTGCTCGGGGGTCGATGAAGCAGTGGGGTCCTCAGGAGCATCACCCTGGGACAGGGAAGGTTGCGCACCTTCCTACTGACCGCTCTGCTTCGAGCCTGTGCCGGCGGGCCCCTCTCTGACCGCCACGAGCGCCGCACTGGCCAAGTGGGGAGTGGCCGCCAAGTAGAGCACCAAAGGCTCACGCGGGCGGGGCGCCACCATGACAGGTGGGCTCGTGAGGTATCGCTTGAGGTCTTCAAAGGCCGCCTCAGCTTCCGGGGTCCACTCGAGCGGGCCCTTCTTCTTCATCAGCTTGAAGAAAGGGAGGGCGTGCTCACCAAGCTTGGAGATGAAGCGCCTCAAAGAGGTTATGCACCCTGCGAGCTTCTGCATCTCCTTGAGGGTCTAAGGTGGGCTCATCCACTCTATTACCATGACCTTCTGAAAGCACAAGTGCTCCCTGGGTGATTTTGGTAATTAATGTCAACATATCTCTTGTTGGACTAATATTTTCATCTAGTATATTTCAGATGAGTTCAACAGTGGAGTGGCAGGACAGGAGGATGTGGAACCCCTTCCAGATGCTAAGGACACATATTGTCAAAAGCCCAAGACTCTTCATTTTCATTTTAGTGATCCAAGATCACATTGAGTCCATAGGAAAAGCCAATACTATTAAAAGGGGATGAGGTGTTGCTTAATGGCTTGCTTGCTCAAAGTGCTTAGTGATATGCTCCAAAGGCCTCAACCACTTTGTCATTTCCACATATGTCCTAATCCTAAAGTCAAACTCGGCCCCACCGATTTGATTCATCTGGCGCCACCGAGTTCACTTGACATAGCCACTGCCAGAAACCCTAATCAGTTCGGTCTCACCGATGGAATCTCGGTCTCACCGAGATGGCCCTGCAAACTCTCTGTTACCTATTGTAGTTACTTCAGTCTCACCGAGATACGCAGTCGGTACCATCGAGTTTGCTTGACCAAGTCTATGTTTGCTTATTGCTGAAATCGGTCTCACCGAGTTCATGCAATCGGTCTCACCGAGATGAGGTTTCGCCCTAACCCTAGCACATCGGTCTCACCGAGTTGACCTTGTCGGTCCCACCAAAAAGCCTAACGTTCACATTTTGAACCATGTCGGTCTCACCGAGTTTCACTATTCGGTCCCACCGAGTTTGGTAAATTGAGTGTAACGGTTAGATTTTGTGTGGAGGCTATATATACCCCTCCACCCCCTTCTCCATTTGTGAGAAAGCCATCAGAACGTGCCTACACTTCCACTACTCATTTTCTGAGAGAGAACCACCTACTCATGTGTTGAGACCAAGACATTCCAATCCAACCACAAGAATCTTGATCTCTAGCCTTCCCCAAGTTGCTTTACACTCAAATCATCTTTCCACCATATCCAAATCTGTGAGAGAGAGTTGAGTGTTGGGGAGACTATCATTTGAAGCACAAGAGTAAGGAGTTTATCATCAACACACCATCTATTACCTTTTGGAGAGTGGTGTCTCCTAGATTGGTTAGGTGTCACTTGGGAGCCTCCGTCAAGATTGTGGAGTTGAACCAAGGAGTTTGTAAGGGAAGGGAGATCGCCTACTTCGTGAAGATCTACCCAAGTGAGGCAAGTCCTTCATGGGCGATGGCCATGGTGGGATAGACAAGGTTGCTTCTTCACGGACCCTTCGTGGGTGGAGCCCTCCGTGGACTCGCGCAACCGTTACCCTTCGTGGGTTGAAGTCTCCATCAACGTGGATGTACGATAGCACCGCCTATCGGAACCACGCCAAAAATCTCCGTGTCTCCTATTGCGTTTGCACACTCCAATACCATCCCTTTACTTTCTTGCAATTTGCATGCTTTACTTTCCGCTGCTCATATACTCTTGCCATGCTTGCTTGAAATGTATTGTGAATGTTTAAACTTGTGCTAAAACTCCACCTTAACTTGAAGAAATAAAAAACTACTACTTTTCTTTGTTGAGGGTCTAATCACCCCCCCCCCCCCTCTAGATACCTCTTCTTGATCCTTTCACCTTCTCGGGGTTAGCTTTGATCCCTCCATGTGACACCAGGAAACCCAGCAGCTTGCCGGACGGGACCCCGATCACACACTTCTCCGGATTGAGCTTCAGGTTTATGCTGCGCAGGTTAGCGAAGGTTTCTTCCAGGTCTTTGATCAGGGTCCTCGCTTCCTGCGACTTGACCACAATGTCATCGACGTATGCCTCTGCGTTCCTCCCCAACTGTGGCCCGAGCACTATGTGCATTAGTCACTGGAAAGTGGCACCAGTGTTCCGTAGCCCGAAGGCCATGCAAGTGTAGCAGTACACACCGCACGGAGAGATGAAGGTTGTCTTCTCGATGTCCTCTGCTGCCATCTTGATTTGATGATATCCCGAGAAGACATCCAAGAAGCATAGCAAATCGCACTCAGTGGTGGAGTCCACAATTTGGTGGATGCGTGGGAGTGGGAAAGGATCCTGAGGGCGGGCCTTGTTGAGGCTGGTGAAGTCGACACACATGCACTCCTTCCCGCATTTCTTGGGGACGATCACAGGATTCGCCAACAAGTCCGGGTGCCGCACCTCCCGGATGACGCCGGCCTCTTGGAGCTTGTCGACCTCCTAGACGATGAACGCTTGTTTCTCTTGTGCCTAGCATCGCACTTTTTTGCTTCACCGGGCGCGCGCCTGGGCACACCATCAGGTGATGCTCAATTACCTCCCTCGGGACACCGACCAAGTCCGACGCTTCCCATGCAAATACATCTTTGTTGGCCCTCAGGAATGCCACCAGTGCCTCCTCCTGGTCTAGGGGAAGGCCCACACCAATGGTGAAGTTGGGGCCCGAGCCCCCGGTGTCGATAGGCACCTGCTTCGTCTCGGCCCAGTCCTGAGAGAACAACTGCTTTTTCTTCGTGGGTGCGGCTTCCTGAGCCATCGATGCGCCTGCGGTGGCAGGGCGCGTAGCGGTCGCAGCCCTGTAGACAAGCTTGAGGGTCCGGACCGCATCCTTCATATCCCCGACCACCGTGATGATGCTGCTGCTGCCCGGCATCTTGACGACGTTGTAACCCGGATGGGTAGCCGCCATGAACTCGGCGAGGGCCGGATACCCCAGGATGGCGTTGTACGGGAGGCTGATATGGGCGACGTCGAAGTCGATGAGCTCAGTGTGGTAGTTGTCGGGCATGCCGAAGGTGACGGGGAGGCGTATCTACCCCAGGGGAGTGGCCGCGCCCTTGACCACCCCCGAGAAAGGCCTTGTGAGGAGCAGCTGATCATATGGTACTTGAAGCAAATCGAAGGTTTCCACCGAGAGGACGTTTAGGCTGGTGCGTCCATCTATGAGGGTCTTGGTCACCGCGACGTTGCTGATGGTGGGAGTACACAACATGGGGAGAGCACCCGCCGCGGTAGTGGCCTTGGGGTGGTCTCTGGAATCGAAGGTGATGGCGGTCTCAGGTCCGGCGCGGCCTTGCACTGCCACGTGATGTGGTCGAGCGGTACCTTACTGACGGAGAAGCTGCTTGATGTGGCGGCCTGACGCAGACGCCTGCAATCTGCCGATGATGCACGCGACCGCGTGGGGCGCTGGGGCCGCGAAGCATGTGATGAACTGGTCGCAGAGTTCCTCCCAAGAGGAGATCGAGGCACGCAGGGGGCCGCGGAGCCAGGATCGAGGAGCCACCGTGAGGGCGTGGGGGAACCAGTTTGCCATGGCCTTGTCGTCGCTTCCCGCCGCCTTGATGGCCTGCACATATGACTGGAGGAACCCTTCGGGGTCTGCAACACTGTCGTATCGCGGGGGCAGCGCCAGCCTGAACCTCGCCAGCCACCGCACTCCTCGCAGATCGGGGGTGAAGGCCGGTTGACCCGCGGCACTCCCGTATGCCTCGGGCGGCCACGCCTGCAGGGCCGTGCCTGCCATGGGGGCCGCAAGGCGAGGGCGAAGCATGGTCGACGGAGGATCGGACTTCGACACACCCCTACCTAGCACGTTAAATGTCGGATTCAGGGCGCCGCAGACCCAAGAAGGTTCGAACTCTGGGGCGTGTGCGAAGATCTCAACCTCTCAAGCTTAGAGCCCGTCGCCCCACAGCCTAGCCTAGCCGGGAACTTCATGTTGGCCCACAGAGAAATCCCAGCTCTTCATTTTCATTGTTGCGATCTGGGCAGAGAGGCGCTCGGTGATATCTTCCAAATTCTTGATCCAGAGGTCGCGCTGCCCAACTTGGTTCGCCAGCTTGTCCTCTGCATCTTTTCGGTGGATTCTTGTGTTGTCTAGGTCCTTCATCAGTTGCCTCTCATGGGCGTCAGCAGACTCAATCTTGCTTTCCAGAGTGCCAAGCCACGCCTTCATATCAGTAATGGCACCGTTGGCAGTATCGAGGTCCTGGCCCTTGGAAGAAAGCTGCGATTGTACCTCTTTCAGAAGGCTCTCCGCCTTCTATGCTTCCTCCTTGAGAGCCGCAGCTTCCTTGGCACTCCCGGCAAGCTCCTCTGTCAGTTTGGCCACATGTTGGTCGAGATCAGCTTTGGCAGTGAATGCAGCGGCAAGGTCGTCAGCAATCTTCTTCAGCTGGGCAGCAGAGTCAAGGGTGAGTGTGTCAAGGACCGCCTGGTGTCTGTCCTCCAGGTCCTTGGTGCGCTGTTGGACGAGGGCCTCCAGTTCCTCGTCCTTGTTGCGGAGGGTGACCTTGAGGTTCTCTTCCTGGGAAGAGATGTCCTTTTCTTTGGCATTCAGAAGCACCGTGCACTCCGCCAAATGAGCTTCCCGGGCAGCGACGTCCTCTTTCGCCATGATTATCACCTCCTGTTGCCGCAGAAGGGTTTGGAACTGCTTGCCGTGCCACTCGCGCAACTCACTGCCCTTGTCACTCAGTTTCTGATCCATGAGGCTGGCAGAGTTGCGTTGCTCCTTGAGTGCCTGCCACTTCTGGCTGTACCTGTTCTGCATCTCCTTGATGCCTGTTGCCACAAACTCCAGGAAGGACAGGTCCATGACCGCGCTGACCGAATCATCAGCCTCTTCAACTCGCTGGGACAGCGGTGCCATGATGGGCTGGATCTCTTCATCAAGACCTGCGCTTACTGCCGCGGATGAGCCGGGGGCTCCAAGACCGGTTTGGGCGAGGACCAGCGCCAGACTGCTCAAAGATGTCTGCAAGGCCGCGGTCGAGGTACCAAATTGGGGAGGAGGGCTCATGGTCTGAAGGGGAACCTTCTCTTGGACCACTACCTCCAATCCTGGCACACTGCCGGGGGCCTTCTCTAGGACCTCTCGGATATCCCCGGCAGTGTGTTCCTTGCCCTCCACGGCAGCGATCTTGGCGGCCTCTTCAGCAACATCCTTGCCGATGCTGGCCACCTCCTCCAGCAACTCTGGCTCTTCGACCAATGGGACTGCGAGCAAGATCAGCAAGCAATGACAAGGAGATAATATGCGTCAGAAAACCAGAGACTAGAAGCAAAAATAAAACAAGCAACAGAAGGCAAAGAGCGAGCAAATTACCTAGAGATGTTTGCTGTGGGAGGGCATCGGTTTCCCTGGCGACACCCGTTGCTAGGGCATGACTCTCGCCCCCTTCCCCGGTAGTCACGACGTCAGCATGGGCCGATCCTTCCGTGGAGGTCCTTGCCGGGGATTTCTCGGCTTGGGCATCGGGCAGGGTGAGCCCCTCTCAGGGAGCCTCACTCTGGGCAAGCTCTCCCTCTCCCTTTGCAGAAGAAGGGACTCGCTCTCCCATGCCCTCGCTGGCGGGGAGGGCCTGTCCCATACCTTCGTACCGGGGGCTGGGCCGGGGGCTTAGCGCAGGATCATCCATGCTGCCTCCTGCCATGCCCATGCCCTCCAAAGGCCCCGACGACTCCACTTGCTTGGATCACTTGGCCCGGTGGGTGAGGGTTTCTTCCTCATCTCTACCAAAAACAACAAGCAAGACTGGGTCGACAAACCTGCAAGCGCATAATGCTTCGACAAGAAGAGATGATATTTTCCTTACTTTGAATCAATGAGCATGGAGCCTAGTGCGAACTCCATAGGCGGTGGTGTCACTCTGCCCCTCTTCAATGTCAGAGGAGCGGTGCTTCCCGGCAGCTTCGAGCCCTTTGAGGAAGCCGGGGGCTCCAGCGAGGGCGAGCTGCATGAGGTGCTCGAGCTTGATTCGGAGCTGGGGTCGACCCCTATGATTGCTTGCCGCTTGGAGGGAGGGGTCTGGGCCCCAGAAAGGCGAGAAGAATGGCGGCGCACCATGTCCGGCCCATCGCCCTTAGAGATGGTGTCTTCTTCTCCCTCTTGGCGACGGGTGCTGGAACAGGGGCCGCTGTTCCTCGGATGGCCGGCCTGTGAGTGCACTATTCCAAGTCTGGTTTCGGGGCTTGAGGGCCCGCTGCAAGCCACTCCTCATCTGGATGCTCCACTTCTTCGGCCTCGTCCCCCTCTTGGGCCTCTGCTGCCGCGGCATAGAGGGCTTCGACCCCGGTAGGCTCGTCCCCGGCAACCTCTTCCTTGGCATGCCCCTCGCTCTTGCCGTGGGAAGAGCCTTCGTCTTCGGCCTCCTCCTCCTCTTCTTCCTCCCCTATTCTGGGCCTTGCCTTCCCGGCAGCCCGGAGCGCCTTGTCCTCCTCGATCCGCCTCTTGACAAACTCTGCTTCTACCGTGGAGGTGCGCTTGAACATGTTGCCCTCCTCCCTGGAAGCCCTTTCTTCCAAATTGGAAAACCACTCGATCTGCACATCGAGCTCAGGTAGTTGCCAGTCAGCTGCAACTCCATAAGCATTGCAGTCAGGCATCCACTTCAAGATCTGGTCTAGGGCGGAGTTGGTGTTCAGCAGGATGACCCTTGCCGGCAATTTGAACAGCCCAAGGCTGCCAAATAGCTGTTCGCACAGCCAGGCGTGATGGTAAACCGACAAATTGATGGTGAGGCCAGGATACAGGCGCACCCTATACCCTGCATCTCCATACCGCCAGGCGAACCTATCCCTTTTCTGCAGCGACGCAATGCGGCGTTGGAGGAAGTCAGCCCCACCTGTTCGATGGTTAGCCCGGCAGCTTTGAGGCGGGCGATCCTATTCAGCGTTGGGCGAAGCCTGTCATCAGTAAGGCCTGGCTCCCCCCAATCGCTGCCGCGCACGACGCACTCCGTCCGTGCCTGGCAGTACTCTGGAGCATCCGCATCTTGAATCCAGCACCAATCCGCCCTCCATTCTTCCCATTTGCCGCGCTGCTGACCGGGAAGGTAATCCCAAAAATGCCTCTTTCCCCTGGGGATCCAACTTATATTTCCCAAGCGATGGGCCTTGTTTTCGACCCGCGGGACAAAGAAGTGCCTGAACATATCCACGTTGGGGGCAACTCCAACGAAGTTCTCGCACAGATAGGCAGAAATCGCCATGCACGCCACATCATTTGGCGTGAAATCCAAAAGGTGGAATCCATACACTACCATCATCGCCTCAAAGAAATCCAAGAAGGGAGGGCTGAGGCCGTAGAGAAAATACACGCAGAAAAAGCGGTATGAGTTTGGCGGGTCCTCTTTTCCCTCTGCCAAAACCGCGGGTGCGCCATGCCCCTTCGGGACTTCCCTCCCCCACATATACGCATAGCTCATGACCAGGGTGTTGCTATCCAAGCTCGACGGGAAGAACACTACATCTTCCCGCCGCTTCCTATCCAGCTCCACCGCCTTCTTCTTCTTCCCCTCCGCCGCGGCTTCCTTCATGGTGGTCGGCCGCTTCCCCCTTCTGGCGACCTTCTTCCCCATCCTTCGGTGCCATGTGGAAGGTGGGAGACTGGACAAGAAATCGGAGGCGAATGTGGGAGCGGGAGCGGTCGCTTGGCTTGAGGAGGAAGATGATGGAGGGTGGAACGGATGCGAATGAGCAATGCCCTTTCGCGTATTCCCTTTTATGAGGAACAAACGTGGGGGGGGGGGGTGGCTCTTCGCTGCTTTCTCTCAGAAAGTTGCCGTTTTACAATAACTGCTGCAGTCCCACGACCCCACGACCTGTGGTAATTACACGGAGTGGACGTTCATTCGACTGGTCATCATAGCCGCTGCACGCGCAGCATGTAACATCCCAAAATTCTAAATTTTGGAATGTTATATTAAATAAATAGTTTTGATTGATTGTTTGATTGTGGTGTGGTTGCTTGTGTGAAATTGAGTGAAATTTGGAAACTTTTTGAAAGTTGAATGAGAGGGAATAAAATGACTTTCCCAAAACTTTCACCTTGCATTTATGATCTCCATGAATTCATATTCATTTCATCACAAAACCCTAGAGTGAAGATGATATCACTTCTTCCATTTAAATAAATGAAAAGGGTTTTGAAAAGATTTGAATTCCATTTGGAAATATTCCAAATTCGAAAACTTTATGCAACTCAATGATTTTCATGAGAGGAGATAAAATGACTTCTTCAAATTATATGAAATATGAGTTGGAAGTTTAAAACAATCAAATTTAAAGTCCCTTTGAAATTATTTTCAATTTGGAGTTATTTGGTTTTTATTCAAATTATTTTTATCCAAAAATAAAATATATGGAAATTAGGGTAAAATGATTCCCTTCAATATAAAATTAGAGGGAAATAAATTTGAAATCATTTTGGTATTTTTAAAATGATTTTTATTAGGTTTTATTGCAGCAATAGCACTGTTTGCTTTATTTAATTTTTTGTGAAATTTATTTGCCGCTGAAAATATGTTCATCTTTTAGGAAATCTTTTTCTGAAAATTTTGATATATAATATGCCTATGGAAATTTTCCTTATTTTCCGTTTACCTTTTTTTGTTTTTATTCTAAAAAAAAAAACTGTACGAGCGACCGACTGCTATCCTTCGCCAGCGTGCGCAACATAGCTAGCAGGTCGGACTATATTATTTTTCCAGTTGTCCTTTAATTTATTTATTTTCTGTTAAAAAAAAAAAACTCCGCGCACGCACACATGCGCGCACACGCGCAGGCCGGCCGAAGGCCCATGCGGCGTCGTTTCTTTTCTTTGTTTTTCCTATATCTTTCGTCTGCCTTTTGTTTACGTTTAGTCCCACATTGCCTAGCTTTTGACCTCTAAGCCTCCTTTCCACCTATAAATATAGACCCATAGAGCCACCAAAAATCATCCGATTCGGGTTAAATCAATATATTTTGGTTTGACTAGATTCACTAAATAAAAATATTTTTCTTCTCTCCGGCGGGACTTCTGAAAGTTATCTTCTCTCTCGGAAGTCATCTTTTCTCTACCTTATAAAGGTATCTTTCTTCGTATTTTTTTATATACTCCCGTAGCTTATTATTTCTAGACTAGTACGGTAGAATAATTAGATTTATAAATTAGTCCTTGTATTTACATTTTAGGACTAGAATTCTTTTAGCCATAACTCTTTTTCTTCCGTAAAACAGCTTGGCCCTGATTTTTCAAATAGCCATAACTTTTTACTCGTTCATCCAAATTAGACGAAACCAACGCCAATATTTTTGTCTTGATTCCACCTTTCTAATGAATCTATCAAATAAACTTTTTGCAACTTTCAAATTTCGAAATTTGTTCAGATTCATATTCAAACTTGTTTTGGCTATAACTTGAGTTTCGTAACTCCGATTTAATTGATTCTTTTTGCTAATTGAAGCTCTTGACCTAAACTTTCTGATAAGACCAAATCCACCCAATTTTGGTACTGTTAAAAATTGTTTTCTGTTGCAAGAGTTAATTGCTAGTTTTCGAAGTTTTTCGAGATCTTTTCTTCGATTCTTTTGCATGAGTGCTTATGTATGCAATTGCTTGCTCACGTTAGATTGAACGGAGTGTGACGAGTAGAACTATCAGGAATTATGAGTGCGAAGGATCTTCATCAACAGTACAAGGCAAGTTCACACTTTGATCATACTTCCTTATTACCTAGTTTTTATGCATTAGTTACAATCCTCAAACACTACATGATTAGGATGTGATTAACTTGTGGGTATTGGGAAGTAGATGATGAGGTAGAACCTATTGCCTTTTTTTTTTAATATCAAACCCTTGGGAGTTACTTCTACGCTATGCTTATATTGCCATGCTATGCTCGTAGACGTGGATTGGGTTTTGAGTGTATCCATGACAGATGTGAGATTGTTAATTAATGGTTAACTTAAGGTGGCTACTTTAATACACATCTGGGTGGATTGGTTGGGGCACCCTGGGGATATACCAGTGGCTTGCCCGGACACCTGGGGATATACCAGTGTTGTCCTAGGAGATCCCGGGGTTATACCGTGTGATCCTCCTACGGTCCGCCACCCAGGCTCAAAGGGATCATAAGATTATTCATGCTAGAAACTTCCGTGTGCAGCCACAAGCTATTATGGGCTCTAGCATAGTTGAGTATGTTACATGACCTCTTTCAGTGGTAGGCTAGCAGATGTAGGGGAAAGTAGGTGTAACTGTCTACCCAGAGTAAAGAGTAAATGTTTCTGAAAGACTGTGTCTCGGTCATCCGTTTCTCAAACACCATGTAGTGCGAGAAATCCAACGGAGGAGATCGAGTCTTGTGGGGAAAAGTGCACAAACCTCTGCAGAGTGTACAAACTAATCATGATTAGCCGTGTCCCCGGTTATGGACATCTTGAGTATCTGGTTCTTGGATCATCATATTGAATCCCATCACTCTAAATTAATTTGTTGGGATTAATGATTACTTTTAATTGGGATTGAGAGGGGGATTTAGCTTCTCAATGTTCAACAACCACCATGATAGTTAAATAAAATATATTCCTTTGTTGTAGGAAAAAAAAATTAGCTTTTCGCAAAATCATGTTAAACCTAGAGCCTCCACCAGCCAAATATGCATATAGTGATAGCTATTATTCATCATTATCCTATGGTGTGAATTTGCCAGTACATTCAATGTACTGACCTACATGGCTGCAACGTCTCATGTTGCAGGAATTCTTACGACGAGTAAGTGATACGTTAGGGTTACGATTTCTACACTCAACTTTGCCGTTGGTGTTGATGGGAATCCACAACCTTGTTGTTACTTCCGCTATATGGATTGAGGTAATAGTATTTACGTTACTTTATACATGTGATTTACCTCTGTTATAAATCCTCGAGTACTGTGTGTGTCAGCATACCGATCCAGGGATGACACTTAAGCACAGAGACTTTGATCCATTCGGGTCGGGTCGCTACAAGATGGTATCAGAGCACATGTTGACTGTAGTACGTGACCCCTAGAAACTGGCAAGCCCATTGGAAAGATTTTCTCTAAACTTTATTTTCAAAAGAGATCCCTTAAGTCTCATCTTTTCTAAAGCTTTACCAAGTATTTCCTCTCACCTCAAGTAGTTAGACTATACCCCTTTTCCCTTTTGACCACGCGAAGATTCGACTGATGAGACCACTCCAAGAAGTACAAAGTATTGGACAACTAAGACCACTTCGGAATGAAGAGTATTTTATCGAGCATTGGTATAATTGGAACTACAACGGTTGAAGACTCCGAAGACTAGGAGAATTTGAAGGCTATGAAGAATTTCCAGATTTGTATGACCTAGTAAGGCTACTCTTATGGAATTTGTCAGACTATTGAGGCTGTCAATACCCGAGATCAAGGTGTGTCGGAGAAAGACCGGAACATGGAGCGTTAAAACTCAAAGTTTTTGTCAAGAAAACCCTAAGGCAGGAGATATCAACTATGCAATGATAACTCATGGCAATGACAAGGGAGAAACACTGCTATCCATGATGTTATCGCCCGCTTATGTGTAACACCCCTATGTAATAGCCACCATGATCAGCTGTTAATAATGCCAAGTCATATCATATGCAGTGATTAAACATAGTGGTTAACCAAAGTAAATCAACTCCATTTTTAAAATCAACTTAAATTCATAAGTGAAATATAAGGTTGATCAAACTCTGCTGGAGAAATGTTATTTAATTAGCAAATAATCCAGTGGTCATGGCAAAATCATAACCAACATTTTTGGAATATGATTGATGAGTCAAACAAGATGAAACAGCACCCAAAACAGCAATATTAATTCATTTAAAATCATTGCAGATTCAAATGAACTCCAAAACTGTCCAAACCACTTTTTGGTGAGAGCTAATATTGCATTGCAATATTTGGGCCAACTCCCACATTTTTCGAAAGTGCACAAGTGCCCTAAACATTTTGAAACAGAAAAGGATAAAAGAAAATGGAGAAGCTAAAACAGAAAATCAAAAGCGGGACACTGTGCACTGGGCCTTAGTGCACAGTGCCCCGAGTCGCGGCCCAGCAGGCCCACCTCGTCTCCCTCCTCCCCGTGTCGTCCCCGCCGTGGCCGCGCGCGCGCGCGCCAGTCGGCCGGCGACACCGCGGCGCCACCGACGCTACAGGGAGGAGGAGGAGATAAGGCCGGAGCCACTCGACCCCCCTGGCTTCCCCTGGCATTCCCCATCTCTCTCCCTCGCTCGCTCTGCCTCCTTCCTCCTCAGATCCGAGGCGTCCGAGCGCCACCGCCGCCGTTCTCGTTCGTCCCCGCGGCCACCGAGCCCTATCTGCCGCTCTGCCATGTCATGCGCCATCGCCATGGACTGCCACGGCCTTGGGCGCGGTTGATTGGGGCCGAGGAGCTCCACGTTGCGCGGATCGAGCCGCGCCCCTCTTCTGCATCTCCGGCGCGGTTCCGGCGACCTCGACCCCTGCAGCTCCTAATCCTCACACGGGCCACCTTGCGCCGCTCGGTGAGCACTCTCCCTCTCTCTCTGGCCTCTCTGGTAGCCCGTCTGCACGCTGTAGCCGCGGCACCTCGGAGACCCGAAAGTCACCGCCGCCATTGCCGCTGCAGCCAAGCTCCCGAGCTGTTGCTAGCTCGTTTGACTCCTCCGGCGAGCTCCCTGTAAGCCGTAGGCCCCGCACAGCTAGCTAGTTAGGTCGCCCCCGCGCTAGGACGTCGAACCCGACGAGCTCGAGCTTCGGACGTCCGCCTCGCTCAACGCCGGCGACGTTCCGGCCACCTCCGAGCCCGGCTGTTGGCTCAGCTAGATGCGCGAGGACGCCAGCTTTCGAACGCACCCAAGCCCGGCTCGAACCGAGCCCTATAGCTCGATTCCGGCCAACTCCGGCGACGCGCCGCCGCGCGATTTGGTCGCCGGCGACCAGCCGCCGGCCCCGCTGACGTGGCACAGACGGGGCCCACCCCTGGGTCACTGACCCGTGGGTCCCAGGGGCCCGGCCGGCCAGTTGACCAGTCAGCCTTGCTGACTGGACCGGCCCAGCCGCTGACAGGCGGGCCCCACCTTCCTGTTTAATTAGTTAAAACAAATTAGAAATAAAAATAAACTAATTAACCTAATGTCTCACTGACATGTGGGGTCCACCCCCCTAATTAATCCTGGTAATTAAACTAATTCACTGGATAAAGAAACAGAGGCTGACATGTGGGTCCCACTGGACCCACATGTCAGGTTTGACTGGTCAACCGTCCTGTTGACTTGCTGACATCAGCAGCGCGTCATGCTGACGTCATAATTCATTTTCTGTTAAATAAAATAATTCCAGAAATTCAAATAATCTTTAAAAATTAATAACTTTTAAACCGTAGCTCGGATCGAAAAAGTTAAAACATGAAAGTTGCTCAGAACGACGAGACGAGTCTGATCGTGCCGTCTGTTTCTCCATCGGAACCTCCTACGTAGAAGAACTCGTAACTCCGGACCCGAATCCGGCAGATGAATAGTGCACACATGTCGGATATTAAATCCTAGAATAATTCTAAAAATAACTAAAATGACTTAGATGCATATTCAGGCAACCCTGCACTGCATCATAGCATAGCACGCACTGTGTGGCATATGATTGCATATTGTTTACCTGTTTCCTCCCCCTCTTCTCTCTCGATAGACCCCGACGTTGACGTAGCTCCCGAGGCAGACGCCGCACAGGAGTACGACTACGTCCCCGACGATACTGCTGAAGACCTTGCCCTTGCCCCCGAGCAAACAGGCAAGCACCCCCATTTTGAGCATGCCTATATCGCCTATTCTCTTCTCTCTTATGCTTGCATTAAAACTGCTACTGCTACTGTTTTCCTATATCTGCTGCATAGCCTGTTTATTGTAACTTGCCTTGCTACCTTACTGGTTATCCTAGACTGCTTAGTATAAGGTGGGTAGAGACACGACAGAGACCCCCACTTGATCCCGACTGCCCTGCTGGATATCAGAAGACCCGATCATCGGGATTGAAGATCAGTCCAGGGCACCGCACATCACTTTCCCCCCCTTTGTTGCCGACACTGCTGGGATACCGTTGAGTGCCGAGGGTGATACCTCGTTAGCACTTCTGATGTTAACCTTGTAGGTTAGTTACTCGGTCGTGGTAAGCGAGGGTGATTCCTCCTACACCACCCCCGATAACGACATCGTCGCGCAACCTCTCAAGTGTGGACCTCGAGGGTGATTCCTCCTTCGTTCACCTTGATGATAACATCGAGCGGGAATTCCATCGAGGGTGATTCCTCAGGGTTCCCTTCGGTGTCAGACACACAGTTACCTTGGATATTATGACTTGCACTAAACTATGATACTAAAGACGGGTCGGCCCTGAGGGGTACCCGCGCGAGCTTAACGCGAAGTGATGTGGAGTCGGGTTGACCTGGATGGTGCCCGCGAGATAACTACGAGGCGTGGCCGGGCATTATTAGCCCTTGCCGCAAGTCCTCGAGACGGGGCGACGGGGTCACTTCGATCGTGAGTCTCTGCTCGTTTCCGCGCGCTCCTAATCCACTACGGTTTGGATATTTGATCCGAGGGGGCCTCTGGCCCGATAGCACTAACCATCACGTGGGCATAGTATGGGCGTTCTGCGTCATACACATCAGCCGAAGCTTGTTTGACGTCAGTAAGGAGCGGCGCACGCCGAGTTGGACTGGTAACGCAACCGCGCTTGTATAAGGGGTTGCTAGGTCGGCTCTCGGTGGCCCCGTAACATGCAGGAGTTCCCGGGGCGATGGCCCAAGACCCCTGGGGGCATAGGTTTAGTCCGGCGTGCTGACCTCTCTTATAAGCCTAGGTCGGGTTGCGGCGTGTTGCTTAGCCGAGGCTGGGCATGACCCAGAAAAGTATGTCCGGCCAGAGTTAAGTGAGCGTGGTGGGTAAGTTGGTGCACCCCTGCAGGGAAGAAACTTCTATCGATAGCCTGTCCTACGGTAACGGACACTCGGAGTTGTATCCCGATCGTTACAACTAGAACATGTGGTGAGAATTGGATAGTACGGCTCTGGGATTGCTTTCTCGCAGGGAGTCGAGAAAGGATCTCAGGTCGAGGGTGATGATATTACTACTACTACTTTACATTATGTTCATCTGCTCTCTCCTGATGCTGCAAGACTGTCGAAGATTGTTGAAGATGCTAGTCTTCGATAGGACTAGGCTTTCCCCCTCTACTCTGGCATTTCTGCAGCCCAGTCCACATATACAGCCATTCCTTTGACAATGATGCATATGTAGTGTAGATCCTTGCTTGCTGAGTACTTCGGATGAGTACTCACGTTTGCTTTATTTTCTTTTTCCCCCATTTTCCATTTGATGCCACCAGACGACGGAGCCCCTGAGCCAGAAGCCCCAGCCGACGACCAGTACTACTATCCGCCTGGCGAGTACTACTACTACGAGGAGCCGTTCGACGACCAGGAGTAGGATCGGAGGGTCCAGGGCAGGAGGCCTACGCCTTTCGATCGTAGTTTTTATTTTTACCCCGCCTCTGTGAAGGCTTATCTCTCTCTCTGTAATATATCTGTACTCAGATATCTAATGCTTCCGCTGATGCTTGTATGCCATCGAGCTTGTATTCGAGCCCTCGAGGCCCTGGCTTGTATGACTTTATTTTATGTTTTAGAGTTGTGTTGTGATATCTTCAAGTGAGTCCTTAGGCTTGATCGTGCGCATTTGCGTGTATGATTAGTGCACGATTAAGCCGGGGTCGTCACATTATGCTATTGTCGCCGTGCTGAGTTAAGCATGCATTTCGTCGGAAGGATTGGATGACAAAAGGGCTAATGGAGCATCTATCAGCAAAAGATGAAGTTTAACCTTAGCTGGTGTATCGACAGGATCTGGAGTATTACATCGAGAATTTTAAGATGGACCTTCAGGAAGCCGTATTTGACAAGGAAGCATTTCGTGAAGAACTCAGGACCCAGAAGCTGAAAGTAGCCAAGCTGGAGGAGCAAAACCTCGAGATACCAGAGATTCGTCAGGAACTGAAGGACAGTAGGACCATGGTTCATTGCCAAGGATGTTGAAACCCAGAAGTTTGGAACGCAACTCCAGAATATTAAAGGACGTCACGAGAGACTTCGCGTCAACAAAGATGATCTGGCAAAAGAACTTGAGAAGGTCAAGCACGATCGGAAGAAGCCCATCGGATACATGAACAAGACTTGAAGAGTTTGGCGACTTTGAAGATTTATTGACCATTAGAAGACCAAACCCCTGTTATATACTTACGTTAGATACGACGATTGTGAGCTGTCATTTGTTTGATGTTTTTCCGACAGCCACAAAATAAAAATCTGTCTCTTCAAAACCTTTGTTTGTATTGTGTGTATCCCTCTCTATCTCTCTTGTCTCACCCCAAAAAACCCTTGGAACCAATAGAGGATGAGTGGAGATGAACTCATATTTTCTGGAACAATGAGTCAATTGGAGACGGACCGATGGATTCAGAACATGGAAGATCACATGAAGAATAACGCTATAGCCAGAAAGGATATGACCCAGCATGCTCTTCAGTGCTTTGAAAGAGGTGCTGCTACTTGGTGGAGGATGTACCAAACCATCAATGGATGGCAAAGAGTAACCACTTGGAAAGAATTTAAGATGACTCTGCTAAAGTCTCGGCTTGTGTCCCAGAAGTTGAAGCCTTATGGAAATGATATGAAGAAACCTTGTGCATGCAAGTTCTGTGGAGAAATAGGACACAACCATAAAGAACACAAGGATGAATGCCCTCATTGTGAAGGAAATCACCCAACTGAAGAATGCCCAACTAGGCAGATTACTTGTTTCTTGTGTGAAGGGACTACCCACTACCCTGCTCAGTGTCACATTTACCCCATGGTACAAAGAACCATCCAGCAGAAGAAAGAAGCAATGAAAGGAGCCCTCATGGAAATTTTAGAAGAACCTGTGATGAAGGAAGAGGTGGAGGACACACCCGAAGAAGACCTAATTAAACCCTGCACCAAGTCATGTTATTCATGTGGAGAAGAAGGACACATCTCCCAGAATTGTCTGAAGGGGGATCTAGTAGCATTCCCGACAGAGGAAGTAGAGTATGATCCACAGGAAATAGAAGTCCTGATTGACACGGAAAAGTCCAGGAAGAGAAATAGATTGGATTCCAAGAACAACCAAATTTCTACAAAGAAGGACCTGAGTCATATCATATGTTTTAGGTGCAAAGATTCAGGACACTACTTTAGCGAATGCCCAAAAAGGAAGCCGAGGACCCAAGGAGGCTATGTAATCACTAGGAAACCACGAGACTTGTCAGAAGTAATATGTTTCTGCTGTAATGAAGCATGTCACTTTGCCAGAGATTGTCCCAATGAGAAGGAGACTTGTGCTAAATAGTTGTGTCGAAAAAGAAATATAGTAGTAGTAGTGGGAACAATTCTTTTTGAGGTATTGAGTTGAGGCCTGTAATGGAAATGCAGGAGATTGTAAAAATTTGAGAATCAATAAAGTTAGCATTATTGTTGGTACTGATTTGGATTTTATGAGTTGTTACTCTATGAAGAAAGATTTTGACCATTTTCGAGGATATGAGAAATATGGTCTATGGATGAATTTGTGCAGTTCGAGGGTGGTAGTACCCTGTGAGGACACTTGACCTCTGGAAAAGATAATGATATTCCATGGAGTGGACTTCGGACAAAATAAGTACGAGTTTTATCTCGATATGTGGGATACCCCAAGAATATGATGGGATGAAGTACTATTGGATATAAAGGAGGTAGAAGGTTGGCAATATGGAGCAATTGTAACTCCCTGATGAGTCTGTGTAATCCCTTCTTAGTTTGGTACCGATAGAAGGAAGGGAGACAGTACAATGGGATGGATTTAAGAATGCTAGGAAGCTGGATGTTGGAATAATGATCAGTTGCCCCGATGATGAGTTCAAGGTTTACAAGTGATGAGATGGGCCATAACCCACAGGCCCTAGGACCTACCAAGAAGCAAGCACACTCTTGCTGAAGGAAAAACCCTGGAAGAAGATACGACTTTATCAACAGACGATCTTATAGGAGTTAACGCAAAACCTGAGAGAGGTGAAGAAACGATAGATGTTCGTTTGGCTTGCAGAATCAATGGATTTATCCGAACTTAGTTCGTCGACAAGAGAAATTCTGCAATGCTTGTGAGGATGACCGAGTGATAGAATGCGAGATTCGCTATTACAAGTAATGATTTGGGTGCGGGATGGATTGATCACCATACCGACTTACTCTTATTATTCGCCTTGCTATATGGGATGGTAAATCTGAGTGACTTACCCATAGTAGAGCGACGACGATCAAAACCTTGTTTAAACCATAGAATGGTGTGACAATTTTTCCCCTTGTACAAGGCAGTTGTTGCCAACCGTAGGCCATACGGTGAGAATGAAGCCCAGACCCGTTTTCTGCAGGGACCCAGTCAAATTGTTTGATGACCACCATGAGATATCGATAGTTGTTTAGTATTGGCGCCAAACATGTCAGCTAAGAAGACACTGTCTCGGAAGAACCTTAATTACCATGATGCAAGGACACAAGAATTGAAAAAAAAAAGGGTTATGCCACTACCGGAAGAGCGCAGAGAAGGAATTATCCTGAAGATCTGAGAAGATCGACACTGTCAACAATAAAGATGGAGTACATGAGTTTTGATGGAACCATAACCATGCTTCTAAGGGTGGTAGCACCCCAGACCTTCATGACAATCGATGGATTTTGAGGAGACCCACGACCCTAACCTATTTCTTGCTAGCCTCTCCGAATCTCGAGGACGAGATTCATTTTAAGGGTGGTAGGTTTGTAACATCCCAAAATTCTAAATTTTGGAATGTTATATTAAATAAATAGTTTTGATTGATTGTTTGATTGTGGTGTGGTTGCTTGTGTGAAATTGAGTGAAATTTGGAAACTTTTTGAAAGTTGAATGAGAGGGAATAAAATGACTTTCCCAAAACTTTCACCTTGCATTTATGATCTCCATGAATTCATATTCATTTCATCACAAACCCTAGAGTGAAGATAACATGACTTCTTCTATTTTAAAAGGGGTTTTTGAAAAGATTTGAATTCCATTTGGAAATATTTCAAATTCGAAAACTTTATGCAACTCAATGATTTTCATGAGAGGAGATAAAATGACTTCTTCAAATTATATGAAATATGAGTTGGAAGTTTAAAACAATCGAATTTAAAGTCCCTTTGAAATTATTTTCAATTTGGAGTTATTTGGTTTTTATTCAAATTGTTTTTATCCAAAAATAAAATATATGGAAATTAGGGTAAAATGATTCCCTTCAATATAAAATTAGAGGGAAATAAATTTGAAATCATTTTGGTATTTTTAAAATGATTTTTATTAGGTTTTATTGCAGCAGTAGCACTGTTTGCTTTATTTAAATTTTTGTGAAATTTATTTGCCGCTGAAAATATGTTCATCTTTTAGGAAATCTTTTTCTGAAAATTTTGATATATAATATGCCTATGGAAATTTTCTTATTTTCCGTTTACCTTTTTTTGTTTTTATTCTAAAAAAAAAACTGTACGAGCGACCGACTGCTATCCTTCGCCAGCGTGCGCAACATAGCTAGCAGGTCGGACTATATTATTTTTCCAGTTGTCCTTTAATTTATTTATTTTCTGTTAAAAAAAAAAACTCCGCGCACGCACACATGCGCGCACACGCGCAGGCCGGCCGAAGGCCCATGCGGCGTCGTTTCTTTTCTTTGTTTTTCCTATATCTTTCGTCTGCCTTTTGTTTACGTTTAGTCCCACATTGCCTAACTTTTGACCTCTAAGCCTCCTTTCCACCTATAAATATAGACCCATAGAGCCTCCAAAAATCATCCGATTCGGGTTAAATCAATATATTTTGGTTTGACTAGATTCACTAAATAAAAATATTTTTCTTCTCTCCGGCGGGACTTCTGAAAGTTGTCTTCTCTCTCGGAAGTCATCTTTTCTCTACCTTATAAAGGTATCTTTCTTCGTATTTTTTTATATACTCCCGTAGCTTATTATTTCTAGACTAGTACGGTAGAATAATTAGATTTATAAATTAGTCCTTGTATTTACATTTTAGGACTAGAATTCTTTTAGCCATAACTTTTTTCTTCCGTAAAACAGCTTGGCCCTGATTTTTCAAATAGCCATAACTTTTTACTCGTTCATCCAAATTAGACGAAACCAACGCCAATATTTTTGTCTTGATTCCACCTTTCTAGTGAATCTATCAAATAAACTTTTTGCAACTTTCAAATTTCGAAATTTGTTCAGATTCATATTCAAACTTGTTTTGGCTATAACTTGAGTTTCGTAACTCCGATTTAATTGATTCTTTTTGCTAATTGAAGCTCTTGACCTAAACTTTCTGATAAGACCAAATCCACCCAATTTTGGTACTGTTAGAAATTGTTTTCTGTTGCAAGAGTTAATTGCTAGTTTTCAAAGTTTTTCGAGATCTTTTCTTCGATTCTTTTGCATGAGTGCTTATGTATGCAATTGCTTGCTCACGTTAGATTGAACGGAGTGTGACGAGTAGAACTATCAGAAATTATGAGTGCGAAGGATCTTCATCAACAGTACAAGGCAAGTAACACATTGATCATACTTCTTCGTTACCCAGTTTTTATGCATTAGTTTCAATCCTCAAACACTGCATGATTAGGATGTGATTAACTTGTGGGTATTGGGAAGTAGATGATGAGGTAGAACCTATTGCCTTTTTTTTAATATCAAACCCTTGGGAGTTACTTCTACGCTATGCTTATATTGCCATGCTATGCTCGTAGACGTGGATTGGGTTTTGAGTGTATCCATGACAGATGTGAGATTGTTAATTAATGGTTAACTTAAGGTGGCTACTTTAATACACATCTGGGTGGATTGGTTGGGGCACCCTGGGGATATACCAGTGGCTTGCCCGGACACCTGGGGATATACCAGTGTTGTCCTAGGAGATCCCGGGGTTATACCGTGTGATCCTCCTACGGTCCGCCACCCAGGCTCAAAGGGATCATAAGATTATTCATGCTAGAAACTTCCGTGTGCAGCCACAAGCTATTATGGGCTCTAGCATAGTTGAGTATGTTACATGACCTCTTTCAGTGGTAGGCTAGCAGATGTAGGGGAAAGTAGGTGTAACTGTCTACCCAGAGTAAAGAGTAAATGTTTCTGAAAGACTGTGTCTCGGTCATCCGTTTCTCAAACACCATGTAGTGCGAGAAATCCAACGGAGGAGATCGAGTCTTGTGGGGAAAAGTGCACAAACCTCTGCAGAGTGTACAAACTAATCATGATTAGCCGTGTCCCCGGTTATGGACATCTTGAGTATCTGGTTCTTGGATTTTCATATTGAATCCCATCACTCTAAATTAATTTGTTGGGATTAAGGATTACTTTTAATTGGGATTGAGAGGGGGTTTTACCTTCTCAATGTTTCAACCACCATGATAGTTAAATAAAATAAATTCCTTTGTTGTAGGAAAAAAATTAGCTTTTCGCAAAATCATGTTAAACCTAGAGCCTCCACCAGCCAAATATGCATATAGTGATAGCTATTATTCATCATTATCCTATGGTGTGAATTTGCCAGTACATTCAATGTACTGACCTACATGGCTGCAACGTCTCATGTTGCAGGAATTCTTACGACGAGTAAGTGATACGTTAGGGTTACGATTTCTACACTCAACTTTGCCGTTGGTGTTGATGGGAATCCACAACCTTGTTGTTACTTCCGCTATATGGATTGAGGTAATAGTATTTACGTTACTTTATACATGTGATTTACCTCTGTTATAAATCCTCGAGTACTGTGTGTGTCAGCATACCGATCCAGGGATGACACTTAAGCACAGAGACTTTGATCCATTCGGGTCGGGTCGCTACACAGCACTTCCTTGACATGTGTCCGTGCACTATTTGGGGCCTAACCCAACGTGCCCAGCGACACGTATGGCTCAGGCCCGAGGGCTTCTGTCGGGGTACACAAACAGGGGTGTATGTTTCCCCTGACTTGTGCACAGATAGTAGGCCTCCAACCCGGCAGCACCAAGCATTCAAGGCAGAACCCAGCCAGGAAGATAGCCCTTTGAGGAATCAAGGGGCGGATCAAGAAGACCAAGACAAGCCAAGAGAACAAGATATCACTAAGGGAAAGCCTCCCTTACCGGGCAGGCGAGCCTGGTCAGGTCGAGGCCACCCCGAAGACAAGTCCCAAGATTTCCCCGACAAGCCTGCCGGGGCTGCTGGTGGCCTACATCCCCGCCAAGACTCCACCGCTCGACCGCATTGCAACGCAAGTCATCCATCGGTGCGGTGTCGAGCCTCCAGATAGCTAAGTGGCTGTTATTTGGCATGTGGCAGCCATTTAGAAGGAAGATCACCTCTATACGACACCCGTCCAGAGGTGTATCTAGTAGACAGGTGGAAGGTGACTAAGCGGCGCGGCAGGCCTGCCGGGCCGCATCCACAGCGTGACACCTAGCAGTGCATTTAATGCACTTTGTACTAATTGCCAGAGTTAGGTATGATAGCACTGTTAGCTATCTAATCATTTGATAATGAACGTTTTGCCATTGTGGTAACCCCTTAGCCTATAAAAGGAGGACCGTGGCAGCCTTAGAAAGGATTCAGACCCTCGTGTACTCATACGCGTGTAACTGCTTTCCCCAAGGCGACCTTGCCAGGCTTGAGCGCCGTGCGTTCTTCATGGCCCCTCCATCAATCCACCAAAGCAGGAGTAGGGTTTTACACTTCTCAGTGGCCCGAACCTGGGTAAAAACCACCAGCGTCATCACTGCCATGTTGTCCCATGGCCTCTGCTCTTTGTGCAATGTGACCTCCCCCTGCCGAACCACAAAGGGGCCGATGGCCCCATAGGTGGCCGTGTTCTACCACGACACGCATGTTTCATCTTTCTCTCGCGATATATATAGCAATGATGATTGTATTTAAAGCGAAAGCACGATACGTACATTGGACTTCAGAATCCACTCATTACGGTCACCATTTACGTTTTTTGGTTATTATACAATCACGGGCTCACCGTACAGCTTTATATTTGTTCAAGACACGACTAGTTGACTAGTTAAGTGCTCCACGTGGCGCATCTAGTGTTGCATCACATTATCTCACTACCATTGGGCCCACCTGTCGGCGTGTATAAGAATGAAAACAAACGATAAAAAATATTGGACGGCGGGTATTCGAAGTCATGACCGCGGGCACAGCGAACAAGGTGGGCTTGTATTGGTATGCTGAGCCGTCTGTTTTAATACATAGGAGCTAGTGTGGTGATTATACACACACGCGCGCATGCACATGAACTGCATGCATGCAACACTCACACGTACACATGCAGCCACGCAACACTCACATGCACACACCACACGACCAACACACACGCTCACGCTCAAGTGCTCAACCTACACGTGCATGCGCACACATCAGGCCCTGACGGAAACATACACAATCAGGTGGTTCCCGTGCATGGGTTGGAGTCTTGTCGCGCCTGCGTAAATTTTTGTTTATCTTACTTTTTTCCTCTGCGAACTGACAGGTGGAACCCACAAGGAACATGGTCAATTTAACCGGTGAACATAGTGCCACGCTGACTATTTGGCCGGTCAACAGAGTGCAATCCGATGCTGAACGGTAAGCAAGTGACCGTATAATCATCGCAAAACGTATATAGTGACCATAATGAGCGTATTCTGAAGTCCGGTGACCATATTACGCTTTTCGCTTGAAATACACAGACCGCCGGTGCATTTATCTCTTCTCCCGCTCTCTCTATGGAGCCGAGTAGGCCAACGTGCCAGTGCCTAAATTGGCGCACGCCACCGTACTGGTTTCGTAAGAGCGAACAAGCATTCACGTCTACCGTACAAACTGTAGATATGAGTTACAAATGCTATGAAGACGAATACAAATATTTGAATCCACTTTATGCCCAATTTCTCTCTGTAGGCCCTCCAAAAGTAAATCTCTACACGTTCTCGCATGTTAGATCTAACAACTATGCAATACAACACTAGTACACTCTAACACAATAAATCATATGTGTTTTTAGTTTTACTAGATCTTATATTGTTACTTAATTATTCAGTTTGCAATTGCATACATTAAAATTGCCTTTGAAATGTATGGCTAGTATCATCTAGTGATATGAAAGGTCAGACTACACACATACACACACACACACACACACACACAAAAGGGCCCATTACACATTCAAGCATTTCACATCTTTCTCTCGCTCTCTGTGTCAAACCGCCTATGCCAAACTACCGTGCCTACTACGCGGGAAAAATCCCACCCTCGCCTGTTTAATCGGATTTGTATCGATGGATCGTGTGAAAAAGCAAAACTATAGTAGTACTACAGTACAAGTAACAGTTCACTGGGCCGCCGTGTCGTGTACTCCTCCGTCGTAAGAGTGGAGCGCTCGCTTTCATAAATGTTCTAGTCCCTTTCACCGACATGTGGGACATCAAGCAACCGGGTCCACGTGCCATACCGAAATAACAGTGCAGAGAAGCAGGGGTGAAGCACCCCGGTCATGGCACCGGCGTAGTAATGAGCAATGAGGCGTCAAATCACAAAGCTGCACCTTTCCCGCAGTTAAGTTGTTGGGTTGAAGTGATGATAAAAAAAGTTGGAGGGACGAAGCAACCATCATTTCACTCTTTGCTGAATCCGCTTCTCCCTCATCTTCTTCAAGTTAAGCCACGTGTTGCTTTGGTCGTTGTTCTGCCTCATGTGGGACGCATATTGGCTTGGTAAATCACTGACACGTGGGACCGCATGTTAGCAAACCGCCAGGCCAACGTCCTCTAAAAATAAGAAACCTCCCCCGCCTTCCGCATGGCAAAATCACCTCCATTTTACTAATCTTGATATATATTTTTAGATCAATATAATCAAGATTTGTATAGATAGCACCAAGGAGCAAAACCAAGTGGTACGCTTAAGGGCATCCACAATGTGTAGCCAAATGTGAAAATAGCTTTTGGCATCGATGGGAACCATTGTGGAGGGTGCTGCCAAAGCCAAAAAGAGGGAACCGAAGCTCCCTAATTGATTGATTGAAGGAATAGAAAAATGCAACCTCTCTCCTCTTTCTCCCGTGCTTGGACGCATGTATAGAGCATAGAGTCTACTCCCCTGTCCCTTCTATCATAAATCACAAAGCAGTGAGGTGTCAAATCACAAAGCACGGACGAAGCAACCATCATTTCACTCTTCGCTGACTCCGCTTCTCCATCGTATTCTTCGAGAAACCACCTTTACGGCACTAAGCTATACGGTCGACACTATTGTGCTAGTAGTAGTACATTTAGGCCTCCTTTGGTTCAACGGACTTCTTGGATGCAAAGAAGGTGGTTGTCTCTGCTTGCAGGCGACACTTGCGAACTACTTACCGTGGTCTGCCTCAATGGTGTGCTCCGTCGAATGCACTTCGCCAAAGCCACAGCGTTCAAGATATAGTCGACGTCACCGCAATGGGGAAGGAAGTCAAATAGTTACTACCTCCATTTTTTGTATACAAGGCCAGTATCAAAATTACAATTTGCAGAAGACCACTAACACTAATCGAGGCAAAATTGATGGGGTTTGCCTCGTACTAGCAACCAAGGACATTAATATACCCTTGCATGCATGCGGAAGTGAGAAGGTTGGTTTGCATGGCGCTGCATTAATCAAGCAATGAGGAGTGAGATGGTTAGCTCTTTGGGCGTTGGAGAAAAAATACGCATTAATTGACACTTCAAATGAGGATTTGTATCGATTGATCCCACGAAGGAAAACCCCGCCTTTCTTTTTTAACACAGTACGTACTTGTATCCTGTTTGGGTCTAGGCCTTGCATTGCCATACTTTGCCACACACTTTTGCCAAGCTTGCCTAAAGTTTTTCAAAATGAAAAGGAGGTAAACTTGCGCACGCCTGTCGTGGTCGCACTGCACCCTCACACAGTCGCTTCTGCATGCGGCAAACCCAACCAAGGGAACGCACCCTCACTGACACGTGCTACCGCATGTGATCAAACCAAACTCAGCCATCCTACCGCTCACACCTAATTTTCATTCATAAAGTATGTTTATCCAACTGCATGTTCGGGAAGATATGTGTGGCCCGTGCGGTGGTCTATTGGGGAAGAAGAAGAGGTGAAGAAGAAGAAGGGTTAGGGGACGTAGGATATTCATCCAACCGCCTGAAATGGTCGACTGGCCCAAATGATGAAAGTCAGGCGACTTGCATAAATATATGTTTTTACACAGCAAAAGATCCCTAAAAACAACAACATAAATAAAAACTATCACTCCTCGCGGAACGAGCCAGCCTCGTTGTCTTTGGCTGCTGGCGTGAACCAGCCGTAGCTGCCGACGTGTGTCTCCGCATCGTGGTTGTCCTCGGCCTCCAGCTACTCGTTCACGCGGAGCATGCGGGCGCTCTGCACGGACGCGAGCACCGCCTGGTTCACGTCCACGACGTTTGGTTCCGCTTGCAGGAGGGCCTCAATGGCAGCGGCATCTGTGCGCTCCGCGTCTAATTGAGCCTTCGCCACCCAGTTCAAGTCCAGGACGTCCGGTTCCGCCTGCAGGATGGACTCGATGGCAGCGGCATCCGCGCGCTCCGCGTCAAGTTGACCCTCCGCCACCCGATTCACATCCACGACATTCGATTCTGCCTGCAGGAGGGCCTCGATGGCAGCAGCATCCACGCGCTCTGTGTCGATTTGAGTCTCCGCCTCCCGGTGCTCCTTTAGGATCGCCAGGGTGAACCGCTGGTCTGCCTATACCATGGGGACCCGAACGCCGGCACGAAGTCGACGTCCATTGTCTCATACACATCGGGGTCCTTCTGCGCCATGACCTCAACCATGAACACCTCGGAGCTTGACTCCAGAGAACTCGGGGATTGGCCCGTTGCAAAGCGAGCTTGGGAACGGAGGTCCGTGGCGCCGACCGCCACCGTGATTTCTACGCGGCGCTCCGGCGTCAGCATCTTGTAGTACATGATCTTGCGGTGCACCATGGCTTTCCGACGAACTAGGGGACGGCTGATGCGGAGTAGGGGATCGAAAGGTGGGAGAATGGGCTGGAGAGGAGGTGTGGTTTTGGGGCAGTGGTGACCGGCCGGCAAGTAGCTGGCTTAGGCCGAGCAGCGAAGGTTCCGGTGGGAACAGTGGTTCCGGTGACGACCGGTCAATCGGTTTTGAATGTGCAGAGTTTGCAAAGCCGGACAGCTGTAGCCTGGAGAGTTGTGGGGTGGGATGGGACCAAAGTTTCAGAGTTTCACGTGGCAGACGTCTGACCTCCCCACTGTTCTGGTCGACGACGAGGCCATGACTTCATAAATCTCAAGATGCTATGTCGGCTCAGTCTCTCGAAGGTGCTCATAGGGGTAGGGTGTGCGTCTGTGCGTTCATAGGGCTGAGTGTATGAGCGCATGTATGAGTGCTTGCGTCTGTACTGTGTTAAAAAAAAGGAGTACTCAGAAGTATGCAAGTTCATAACGAACGGATGGTGTACATCACTCTTGTCGCGTTCGCGTTGCACCCCGGCACGGTGGATCCTGCACATCGCTCACCGAATGGAACGCGCTTCGTCTTGCGCTTTCGCTCGCTTGTGGGACCGCAGTTGAGAGTGAACCGACGGTAGGCAAACTTTCCCCCTCCTCCCCCCACCCCCCGCAGGGTCGGACGTCCCTCCCCCTCGATCCCCCGCTCGCGTTGGCTTAATTTACTACTCCACTCCACTAGTACTACTACTCCTCCTACTACTATTGGACATGGAGCTTAAAAAAAGTTGTACTATTGGACTAGTTATACGTGGCGAAATCCTAGTAGGAAGAGCATGCGCGAGAACAAGCATTCACGTGTTTGAATACAAATTGGAAACCATTTCTGTTTGAATACAAATCTAGGAGTACGTACGAATCTAACAATATTTATTGGGCGTTGTTGAATGCTGATACTTTTTTCTGTAAGTTTGATCAAACTAGAGATACTTTGACTACACAAAACTTATATGTAAACTAAAAAGGATGGGAGGGAGTATATTGTATGTTCAAAAGTGAAATGAACATTGAATACCCGAAATGTGGGCACGGACCGGGCACACCTCAATTATTCCTTCAAACAGTCGGACACCTAAATTAGCACACCATCCGGCTACTTAATCAAGTTTTATGCTTCACGAGTTGAAAAGGAAAATGGTGGTACTGTACCCAAAACCACCACACTTGGGGCTAGGGTAACAACTTGGTACTGTACCACATTTGAACCAGGGCACAAAAACCACCTGTTCTGCGCCTAATGCGTAACGCGGAGCACTGACGCTCGAATTTGGCCGGGAAAACAGGAAAACCAACATGTGGGGCACACCTGTTGGGATGACGTGGCGCAGACTAGTCCAATGGAGGAGCTGGCCCATGAAATCCTCGCCATCGGCAACCGTCCATGTGGGTCGTGGGGGCTAGCCACGTGGCACAACTCCCGCACTGCCTCTGGACACGGCGACCGCGGTGAGCGACACGCTCATCGTAACTGGACATGCTCGGCTTCAGGGTGCCGAGGGTGGCGCTACTGCTGTGGCACGACCAGTAGATCAACACCCGGCTCGTTGAGCATGCACGAGGCGCCAAAGTGCGCACGCGCCGTGACGCATCTGCGGATTGTTCTAGCGCGGCTAACTGCATCCCCAGGACCTGAGACCATGCCAGGTCGTCTAGCTTTTTCAATGACATGTGGAATCGCATGTGAGCAAAGCGCACCTCCAACGTTGCAACGGCCGAGCTGACTACCCTGGCACACAAAAAAACCCTCGTCCCTCACGCCGTCGCGCGCGTGCATTCCCAGCCGGCGCCAGCTGCCCACATTCATGCCGTCCGTCCGTATGCCGTCATTAAGCAGGCTGGCTACCCGAGGAACCAACTCCGGTGACTTATTGACGCACCCAGACGCTTGGTCTCACCGGAATGTGCTACTTAAAGCGGCAACGCCCAGCTAAACTCCACACCATAGCGCATCCTCCTACCTGGCACCACATCCACCATGATCGCGAGCGGTAACGCTCTCCAGGAGAGCTTGTCTTCGGGGATGAAGCTCGAGGTCGCCGCCCTCGCTCAACTCGCCGCTCGCAACGCAATACTGGCGTAGCCGAACGCAGACGCGATCGCACAAGCGGTGGCCATGCTGGCGGCCAATGATGGGAGCACCGCCAGCCACACGTCCTACTTGCCATCGTCCAACTTTCGGTGGTGCATGTGGCAGATGAAGTGACGGACCGTCCACGTCCATCATCATCGACATCACGTCCACCGACACCTCCGAGGTCGGGGACTCCTTCGAGGATGAGTAGGGCATGGGAGGCGGCACGGCATGGTGTGCCAACTGGTCGGTCCGTCTCCCGTGTTCTACTCTTCCTCGCCGGAGACCGCACCTTAACTTCACGGGTCTTGAACCCCGCAGCCGTTCATGGAGACGGTAGATGGAGGACGTCCTCACCGATGCGGAAGTACAAAGGAAAGTGGATGTCGGTCGCCGCCGTAGAATAGGTTTAGGGTCGGGTTTCTTTTCTTTTTCTGTCCTATAAAAGTTCGAAATGTAATGAAAAACTGCCGTGTTTGCATGAATCTCGTCTAGTGTATATGAAATTTCACAATAATAGTAAGATATATTGTATGAAAATATATTGAATGATGATTCGTTTTTGTGTGTATAAACTTGGTCTAAGTTTAGAAGGTTTGACCCGAGACAAAGCTAACTTGCGAAGTAAATAAACACATAGGGTCTACATACACAATTTATCTTAGGCACTCCAATAGTACGTCCACTACACATTCACGCATTTCACATCTTTCTCTCGCTCTGTCTGTCAAACCAACTAAGCCTTGTCCTAAAAAATAAAGTCCTAAAAAAACCAACTAAGCCAACCTCCGAGCATATCGCGGGGGAAAAGACCCGGCTGTGCTGTTTTAGTCAGGATTACTGGATTACTAGTAGTATCGAAGGATCGCGCGAAGCACCAAGTTTAAAAGGAAAAAGGTGGTACACTCACCACACGCCTGTCGCGGTCGCATTGCACCCCTCACACGGTCGGTCCTGCACATGGCTCACCCAAATGGAACGCGCTTCGTCTTGCCTCTTCACTGACACGTGGGACAGCATTTGGAGAAATAGACCATGCGCCAAACTCCCCCGCCCACCGCGCGAAAATTCCCCCCAAATCCCAAATTCAACTGCCCTTCGGCCAACTAGCCAATAATATTCCCCAAACCCCCTCCCCCCGGCCCCCTCCACTCCATTCGCTCCACCAAAGCCGCCCTCCCCGCCGCGCCGATACGTCGGCGCCATGGTTCATCGAGGGCACGCACGGTGATCCTCTCACTCTCACAGTACGCTCTCGTAGAATGCCGTCCTCCTGCCGCTGGCGACCGCTAGCGACGTTCTTGTGGAGACATGATACGTCTGCATCGTATCTACTTTTCCAAACTCTTTTGCCCTTGTTTTGGACTCTAATTTTCATGATTTGAATGGAACTAACCCGGACTGACGCTGTTTTCAGTAGAATTGCCATGGTGTTATTTTGTGCAGAAATAAAAGTTCTCGGATCAATCTAAAAATTTACGAATAATATTTTTGGAATATATAAAAAATATTGGCGCAAGAATCAACCAGAGGGGGGCCACCCAGAGGCCACAAGCTCTGGGGGCGTGCCCTGCAGGCTTGTGGGCCCCCTGGAGCTCCTCCGACCCTAATTCCAACTCTATAAGTACCTATTCACAAAGAAAAAAAATCAGAGAAGGATTCATCGCATTTTACGATACGGAGCTGCCGCCACCTCCCGTTCTTCATCAGGAGGGCTGAACTGGAGTCCGTTCGGGGCTCCGGAGAGGGGGATCCGTCGCCATCATCATCACCAACCTTCCTCCATCACCAATTTCATGATGCTCACCGCCGTGCGTGAGTAATTCCATCATAGGCTTGCTGGACGGTGATGGGTTTGATGAGATTTATCATGTAATCGAGTTAGTTTTGTTAGGGTTTGAACCCTAGTATCCACTATGTTCTGAGATTGATGTTGCTATGACTTTGCTATGCTTAATGCTTGTCACTAGGGCTCGAGTCCCATGATTTCAGATCTGAACCTATTATGTTTTCATGAATATATTTGTGTTCTTGATCCTATCTTGCAAGTTGTAGACACCTATTACGTGTTATGATCCGCATACCCCAAGGTGACAATAATTGGGATTCTTTCCGGTGATTACCGTAGTTTGAGGAGTTCATGTATTCACTAAGTGCCAATGCTTTGGTCCAGTTCTCTATTAAAAGGAGGCCTTAATATCCCTTAGTTTCCATGAGGACCCCGCTGCCACGGGAGGGTAGGACAAAATATGTCATGCAAGTTCTTTTCCATAAGCATGCATGACTATATACCGAATACATACCTACATTATATTGATGAACTGGAGCTAGTTCTGTGTCACCCTATGTTATAACTGTTGCATGATGAATGCCATCCGACATAATTATCCATCATTGATCTGTTACCTACGAGCTTTTCACATATTGATCTTTGCTAAGTTACTTTCGCATTGCTACTGTTACTATCACTACAAAACTGCTACTTTTACTTTTGTTACCGTTACTTCCATACTACTTTGCTACTAAAAACTTTGCTGTAGATATTAAGTCTTTCAGGTGTGGTTGAATTGACAACTCAGCTGCTAATACTCGTGAATATTCTTTGGCTCCCCTTGTGTCGAATCAATAAATTTGGGTTGAATACTCTACCCTCGAAAACTGTTGCGATCCCCAATACTTGTGGGTTATCAAGACCTTTTTCTGGCGCCGTTGCCGGGGAGCATAGCTCTATTCTCTGAGTCACTTGGGATTTATATCTATTGATCATTATGAGGAATTTGAAAGATAACAAAACCAAGATTTTTCCCTCTACTACGTGGGGAGGTAAGGAACTGCCATCTAGCTCTGCACTTGATTCACCTTCTGTTTTGAGTAAGCTTGCGACACCACCACCTGCTATTAATTCTGATATGTCGCAAGTAATTGATGATGCTACTTCTGCTATGCATGATGCTTATGATGATACTACTACTTTGCTTGATAATACTGTGCCACTGGGTCAATTTCTTGATGAACAAATTGCTAGAGTTAATGCTGAAACTGATGATATTTCTAAAACAGATGAAATTATTGAAACTAAACACTTTGAGACAACTGCTAGACCTAGCTCTCCTAGATATGAATTGCCTGATATACCTGAGGGTTATGTTATGGATGGAGAGGTAGCTAGGGACTTTCTTGCTTGTAAGGATAGAGATGATCTTAAGAAAATACTATGCAAGTGGAAAGAAAAATGTTTGAATGCTAGTATGCAATATGATCCTAAGTTTGCTACTTCACCTATCTTTGTTACCGATAAGGATTATGAATTCTCTGTGATCCTGATTTAATTACTTTGGTTGATTCTGATCCTTTCCATGGTTATGAATCTAAAACTGTTGTGGCACATCTTACTAAATTAAATGATATAGCCACGATATTTGCTCATGAGGAAAAAATTCGCTATTACTATATTCTTAAGTTGTTTCCTTTCTCGTTAAAGGGTGATGCTAAGATATGTTTAATTCTCTTGCTCCTGGTTGTGTGCGTAGTCCCCATGATATGATATATTACTTCTCTGGAAAAAAAATCTTGCTCATAAGAAACAATCTGCTTTACAGGAAATATTTAACTTTGTTCAAATTGAAGAAAGCGTCTCCCACAAGCTTGGGGGAGGCTTCTCCAATTACTTAATGCTTTGCCTGATCATCCTCTCAAGAAAAATGAAATACTTGATATCTTTTATAATGGACTAACCGATGCTTCTAGGGACCACCTAGATAGTTGTGCTGGTTGTGTTTTCAGGGAACAAACTATTGAACAATCTAAAGTACTACTGAATAATATATTGAGTAATGATAATAATTGGACTCTTCCCGAACTACCTCCTAAGCCAACTCCAAAGAAAAGAGGTATTCTATTTCTCAGTCCTGAAGATATGCAAGAGGCAAAGAAATCTATGAAAGAAAAACAAATTAAAGCTGAAGATGTTAAGAATTTACCACCTATTGAAGAAATACATGGTCTTAATATTCCGACACAGGTAGTAGAGGTAAATTCTCTCTATAGATTTGATGAAGGTGATATTCCTTATAATAAGTCTGCTAGTTAATGCTTGGATGAATTTGATAACTTTATTGTTAAACAAGAAAATTTCAATGCATAGGTTAGTGGACAATTGAAACGCAATGCTAATATGCTTGACTGCTTGGGTGACTACATGTGTAGAATTGTTAATGATCTCAAAATTATTAGTAAACATGCTTCCATGGTAAGAACTCCAGTAGAACAAGTTCTCAAGGCACAAAATGACTTGCTTAATGAGATGAATAATAAGAACAATGATAATGCTATTAGAGTTATGACTAGAGGTGGTAAAATAACTCAGGAACCTTTGTATCCTGAGGGCCATCCTAAGAGAATTGAACACGATTCTCATAGAATTAATAATGATGCACCTAGTCCTTCAAAGAGGAAAAAGAAAACTGATAGGACTTTGCATGCTTCTAGTGAACCTGTTGTAGACACACCTAAGAATCCCAATGATATTTCTATTTCTGATGCTGAGACACAATCTGGTGATGAACATGAACCTAGTAATAATGTTAATGATGATGTTCATGTTGATGCTCAACCTAGTAATGATAATGGTGTGGAGATTGAACCTGCTGTTGATCTTGATAACCCACAACCTAAGAATAAAAGGTATGATAAGAGTGACTTTGTTGCTAGGAAGCATGGTAAAGGAAGAGAACCATGGTTTCAGAAACCCATGCCCTTTCCTCCTAAACCATCCAAGAAAAAGGATGATGAGGATTTTGAGCGCTTTGTTGAAATGCTTAGACCTGTCTTTTTGCGTATGCGTTTGACTGATATTCTGAAAATGTCTCCTTATGCTAAGTATATGAAAGATATTGTTATGAATAAAAGAAAGATACCGGAAGTTGAAATTTCCACTATGCTTGCTAATTACACTTTTAAGGGTGGAATACCAAAGAAACTAGGAGATCCAGGAATACCAACTATACCATGCCCCATTAAAAGAAACTATGTTAAAACTGCTTTATGTGATCTTGGAGCCGGTGTTAGTGTTATGCCTTTCTCTTTATATCGTAGACTTGATTTGAATAAGTTGACACCAACTAAAATATCTTTGCAAATGGCTGATAAATCAACTGCTATACCCATCGGTATTTGTGAGGATGTGCCTGTCGTAGTTGCAAATGTTACTATTTTAATGGACTTTGTTATTCTTGATATACCCGAGGACGACAGTATGTCGATCATCCTTGGTAGACCCTTTTTGAATACTGCAGGGGCTGTTATTGATTGCAATAAGGGCAATGTCACTTTTCATGTTAATGGTAATGAGCATACAGTACACTTTCCGAAGAAACAACCTCAAGTTAATAGCATCAATTCTGTTGGAAAATTTTCAACTATTGCTATTGGAGGTTTTGAATTCCCTATTCCTACTGTCAAAAAGAAATATGATATTCTTATTGTTGGGGACATGCATATCCCCGTTGAGGTAACCTAGTGTTATACAAAGATTCTCCGGTTTCATGTCATTCGGAAGAAGTTTGTTAATAAGACTTGATCAACCTTGTTAATGGATTCCTTTTGATGGGCATGAGATGGATGAATTTAGTAAACCCAACTTTCTGTACCCACTTTTTACTTTCTGTTATTTAGAATAATAAAGCAAAAATACTATTATTTGTCTGTTTTCTGAATTATCCATGCAATAAAAAATGTCTCGAAAATAAAAGTTCTCCGAATGCCCTGAAAATTTAGTATGATTTTTTATGGAATATTTAAGAATTTTTGGCACTGAAAACACACCAGGGGGTAGCACCAGTGGGCCACAATACCACAGGGTGCGCCCACCCCTGGGCACGCCTAGGTGGCTTGTGTGTCCCACGTGGGTCCCCCTCACTTATTCCAGCACCCATCCACTTCGTCTTCCTCCAGAAAAAATCCCACCATTGCTCAAACCCGTGTTCTAGCTCATTTTACTGCCATTTTTTATCTCCTTGCTCAAAGTTCCATTCGCAAAACTATTTTGGGGGATTGTTCTTCAGTATGTGGCTCCTCCATTGGTCCAATTAGTTTTTGTTCTAGTGCTTTATATATTGCAAATTTTTGTTGTTGTGGTGACCTTGTTCTTGAGCTTGCATGTCAAATTTATATGGTCCAAAGTAGTTTTGTTGCATGATATAGCCTCTAGACACTTGTGGGAGTAGTTGCTATCAATTTTGTTGAGTTTTGTTCACTTTTATTTTGAGTCACTAAAAATTTCAGAATATTTTCAGAGAAAAGGAAAGAAATGGTGAAGAGATGGTTAAGGGGTTCTTCAAGCCGGAATTCAAATGAAAATGAAAATGAGGAGAAGAAGAAGCGCAAGTACAACCTTCCGCGTGCGGCGGAGGTTCGGCCATGTGAATGGCCAAGGGATGCATTCTTGAGGGCGGCCGGAATTTATGATGATTTCTATTATTTGGCGGAGAATGCAAGCATCACCGACTTCCTCCAAGATAAGTGTGAACAATACCTTTTGCTCACTAACACCTTCGTGCAAAATTTTCACTTCTATTCTAGGAGTCACCACCCACGGTAGAGTTTTATTTATATGATGAGCATAAGGAGATGACGCTTTATGATTTTTGCGAGGTTTGCAAATTACCTTATGAGGGCAGCGTCAATGAACCACGCCCTAGAGACGTGGAAGACTTTATTGCTGAAACCACTGTAGGGGAAGAGAGAGGGGTGTCGGAAGCGAGAGTGGCTAGCTTACATTTCTTCTGTTTTACGCTATTATTCAGTGTTTGCTGGGAGATGTTTGATTGGTTGTGGGGAGAGTGGAGGCCTTAGTGCCCCGGACCTTGCTATTTTGCGCCATGCTTTATATAGTGATAGAACTTTTAGTTTGGGCGCTATTGTTGCTTGTCGGTTAAACACAAACCACACAAAGGGTCCCATCTTTGGAGGTATCTATGCCTCCTGCCTTGCTAGACGCTTTGAGATACCTATTAGGCATGATGAGGAGGAGGAGATGCTGCTACCCACTAGATATTCGAACTATAATAGTATGGTAGAGCACGATTTTATTAAGAAGGATAAGGACAAGAGACTCCTCTATGACTTAGTATTTAGTCAGGGCACTTGTGAGACTATTGCTTTCCCTGTTTCTTCTTTGTTCGATATTCGTTCAGGCAGGTACACTATTATGCCCGAGGACATCTCCAGATTTTGGGGTCTTTCACAACCCCCAACACCTGAGCCAGCAGCAGTTCCTGATCCGTATCAGGAGCATGTTTTTCAGTGGGAGCCACAGGAGCTCGCCAACCAGTGGAACCCTCAAGACCCTCCGGAGTATCGAGGAGAGGGTTATTTCGAGCCGTGGCCCTAGACCAACTTAGGCTAAAAGCCTAAGCTTGAGGAAGTACGTATTTCTCACCGACATTACATTCATGTTCACACACTCATTTCAATTGTCGGTGTTCAAACTTTTTCCATTGTATTATCCACGCTAGTTTATTTTTCTTGCTTTCTTCTCGTGTGTTTGAAAAACTATGAGAAAATCCAAAAAAAATAGTTCTCGCTTCTTTTTAGTTTAATTTAGTTGTAGTATTAAAAGAAAACCCAAAAAGATTTTTCGTTCTTCTTTTACTTGTTGGGAACTTTCCCGTGTAAATAGTTTTTCTCGTTTTCGTTTTACTTTCTTCAGAAAAACAAAAACTCCAAAAATATTTCAGTGTGTTTCTTTGAAATTCTTTTCTTTTTGTTTGGGTCGTACGGAGGAGACCACAATGAAAATGTTGAGTGGCTCTCATATGCATTATTGTTGAACTAACAAGGAGCCCATATTACCTTGTCTTCTCCTTTGAATAAATGTTTGCAGATTCCAGCTTAGTCCAATCCACGTGCACTCTTATTATTATTCACACTGTACGGTCATGCAAGTGAAAGGCAATAATGACGACATATGATGAAATGATTGAGATGGAGAAAACTGGTACGAACTCGACCTATTTTGTTTTTGTAAATATGATTAGCTCATCATTCTTGATTCAGCCCATTATGAATGAAACATGTTTGCAATGACAATTAGAGATTATAGTTACTCATGCCATGCTTAATTAGCTAGGAGTGTATAATGGTTTGTCTTGTGTGCCAACGAGCTTTTAAAATGGTTATGATGTAGTATGATAGGATGGTATCCTCCTTTGAATGATTCGAGTGGCTTGACTTGGCACATGTTCACGCATGTAGTTGTAACAAAAACAACATAGCCTCCACGATATTTATGTTCATGGTGATTTATATCCTACTCATGCTTGCACTCAATGTTGGCTAATCTCAATGCATGTTTATGACCGTTGTCGCTCTCTAGTTGGTCGCTCCTCAATCTTTTGCTAGCCTTCACTTGTACTAAGCGGGAATATTGCTTGTGCATCAACTTCCTTAAACCCAAAGTTGTTCCATATGAGTCCACCATACCTACCTATATGCGGTATCTACCTGCCATTCCAAGTAAATTCGCATGTGCCAAACTCTAAACCTTCAAATAATAATCTGTTTTGTATGCCCGAATCACTCATGTAGTGACTGGGGGCTGTCAGTATCTTCCATGCTAGGTGGGTTATTCTCACGATGAGTGTTTATTCACTTGTCATTCATGAGAAAGTGGATGGTATTCGGGATGCCCAGTTCCATGCTCTAAATCAAATCAAAAATATAAATATCAAACAAAACTCCCCCAGGACTGTTGTTGGTATGGATGGTACCCGTGGATTCGGTTAGCCGTGGAGTCTGATTGTTGGTGGAGGGGGAGTAAAAACTTTACCATTCTGTTTGGGAACCGCCTATAATATGTCTAGCATGGAAGATTCCGAGATCTCTTGGTTGTTATGTTGACAATGAAAGCATACCGCTCAAAATTATATTCATCTCTGTTTTAAAAGCTCGAGCTCTGGCACCTCTGCAAATCCCTGCTTCCCTCTGTGAAGGGACTATCTATTTACTTTTATTGCCGAGTCAACATCCTCTTATAAAAAGCACCAGTTAGAGAGCACCGCTGTCATTTGTATGCTTTGTTATTAATTGATATTGAGTATGAGTGTGATTGGATCTCTTTTGCCATGAATGATAATGTCTAGTCAGTCCTTGATCTTCAGGGGTGCTCTGCATTTATGTTTTGTGGTCTCAGAAAGGGCTAGCGAGATACCATTTTGTCATATCACATCATGATTGTTTTGAAAAAGTGTTAACATCCGAGATTTATTATTATTACTCGCTAGTTGATTATGCCATTGATATGAGTGAATGTGAGACTTAAATGTTATTGTGAATATGGTTAGTTCATAATCTTTGCGGAAAACCTGAATATTGGCTAGACATATTTGCAACAACAAGATCAAACAGAGTTTGTAAAAGTTTTTCTTTGTCACTTTCAGTTTATCAACTGAATTGCTTGAGGACAAGCAACGGGTTAAGCTTGGGGAGTTGATACGTCTCCATTGTATCTACTTTTCCAAACTCTTTTGCCCTTGTTTTGGACTCTAATTTGCATGATTTGAATGAAACTAACCCGGACTGACGCTGTTTTCAGCAGAATCGCCATGGTGTTATTTTTGTGTAGAACTAAAAGTTCTCAGATTGACCTGAAAATTTACAGAGAATATTTTTGGAATATATAAAAAATATTGGCGCAAGAATCAACCAGAGGGGGCCACCCAGAGGCCACAAGCCCTAGGGGCGCGCCCTGCAGGCTTGTGGGCCCCCTAGAGCTCCTCCGACCCTAATTCCAACTCTATAAGTACCTATTCACAGAGAAAAAAAATCAGAGAGAAGGATTCATCGCATTTTACGATACGGAGCCGCCGCCACCTCCCGTTCTTCATCAGGAGGGCTGATCTGGAGTCCGTTCGGGGCTCCGGAGAGGGGGATCTGTCGCCATCATCATCGCCAACCTTCCTCCATCACCAATTTCATGATGCTCACCGCGCGTGCATGAGTAATTCCATCGTAAGCTTGCTGGACGGTGATGGGTTGGATGAGATTTATCATGTAATCGAGTTAGTTTTGTTAGGGTTTGATCCCTAGTATCCACTATGTTCTGAGATTGATGTTGCTATGACTTTGCTATGCTTAATGCTTGTCACTAGGGCCCGAGTGCCATGATTTCAGATCTGAACCTATTATATTTTCATGAATATATTTGTGTTCTTGATCCTATCTTGCAAGTTGTAAACACCTATTACGTGTTATGATCCGCATACCCCAAGGTGATAATAATTGGGATTCTTTCCAGTGATTACCGTAGTTTGAGGAGTTCATGTATTCACTAAGTGCCAATGCTTTGGTCCGGTTCTCTATTAAAAGGAGGCCTTAATATCCCTTAGTTTCCATTAGGACCCCGCTGCCACGGGAGGGTAGGACAAAAGATGTCATGCAAGTTCTTTTCCATAAGCACGTATGACTATATACGGAATACATGCCTACATTATATTGATGAATTGGAGCTAGTTCTGTGTCACCCTAGGTTATAACTGTTGCATGATGAATGCCATTTGACATAATTATCCATCACTGATCCGTTGCCTATGAGCTTTTCACATGTCTATCTTTGCTAAGTTACTTTCGCGTTGCTACTGTTACAATCACTACAAAACTGCTACTGTTACTTTTGTTACCGTTACTGTTACTTCCATACTACTTTGCTACTAAAAACTTTGCTGCAGATATTAAGTCTTTCAGGTGTGGTTGAATTGACAACTCAGCTGCTAATACTCGTGAATATTCTTTGGCTCCCCTTGTGTCGAATCAATAAATTTGGGTTGAATACTCTACCCTCGAAAACTGTTGCGATCCCCTATTCTTGTGGGTTATCAAGATGTATGGCGGTCAGCTTCTCCCATGATACGCGCATTCTAGACTGAGGCCCCGTGCATGTCGAAGTAGCGCTGAATGTTAGTTGATAGACATTGTTAATCTCACTGCTTGCTAAAATAGTTTACAGTCAATATGCTCTGCTTAAGCAGCTTCCTTGCCTTGTTCTGCACTCAATCTGCTTTGCTGAGATGCCATGCCACGCCCGATTAGTTGCTAAAATATCGTACCATATATTAGGACCATGTATGTATTGTGAAGTAGATTGCCATGGTCTAGTAGCCAATCTGTTAGGTGAAATAGCTCGACACCATTTTATACTCAATCTTTGTTGCTGAGATGGCCTTCGATGGTTGTGTGCTCAGCCTCATTGATTGCTGAAATAGCCTGCCATAATTTAGCACTCAATCTGTTTGCTGAATTAGCTTTACCTATATTTCGTTACTTAGATCTGCTTGTCCAAATATCTTGCGATAGCTTTAGACATTGACCTACGTATTTTTTCTAGACTTTATAAAAAAACATATATGTTTTTACTGTAATATCTAGTAGAAGAACTAATTTGTATGTCTAACAGATGGACAGGACTTGGATAGCTTGTACTTGAAGATTCTCCCCTACATATGTCGAGCGGGTTGAAAACTTCATGAACTTTATCAGAGCTGAGTATGATGGTCCAAAATCAGATGTGCTCTGCCCATGTAGCAGTTGTATGAATCCAGTTTCAAGACCCCAGTCAACTGTGCAAAATCATCTACACTTGTATGGGATGTTGGTCACATATACTAGGTGGGTTCATCATGGTGAAGCTGTGAACATCAATGTTACTGACTATGTGGAAGTAGCAGATCACCATCTTGGTCTGCCTAATGCTCAGGAGGAAGAAGAGGAGGAGGTGGTGGCGGCAGAGCCAGTGAGTTTGACCAACATTGAAACAATGCTATGAAATGCTCGCGCATTTCGTGAACTTTCACCTGCACAAGAAAAATGGTGGGACCGCATGTTGGAACAATGCAACGTAGCAGTCACCCCAGGAAATAAGCTGTCAGTATTCTTAGCTATGGTCACCTTTCTTCAGGTGAAGACATCTGAGCGGATAACCAATAAATCATTCGATGCGATGTTGGCTGCTTTTCGCAAATCTTACCCAGATGCGTCTGAGCTGCCACACACCTACAGTAAAATGAAGAATTTCCTTCGTGCAGTTGGAATTGGATATGATATGATCCATGTTTGTAAGAATAATTGTGTTCTGTTCCAGAAGGATAATGCCTACTTAAGTGAATGCCCAAAATGCTAATCATCAAGATGGAAAGATGGCGATGCTGTGAAGAGGATTCCTCATAATGTTCTGAGACATTTTCCAATTATACCAAGATTGCAGAGGTTGTTTCATGATGATGAAACAAGAAAGGATGTACTATGGCATTCTAGGAACCATGAGTACAGAGATCAGAATGTAATGAGCCATCCATCTCATGGTAGTGACTGGATAAGCTTCAATCAGAAACACAAAATGTTTGCTGCTGAGCCGAGAAACATTAGACTTGGCTTAGCTACAAATGGATTCAACCCATTTGGCCACCAAAGCGCCACATGTAGCATGTGGCCAGTGCTTGTTATCCCTTACAACATGCCACCAAATTTCTGCACCAAAGAATCAAACTACATGATGCCTTCCTCATCCCAGGTCCAAAAAGTCCTGGAAAGGATTTTGATTTATTCATGGAGCCTCTTGTGGAGGAACTTCAATAGCTATGGAGGTGTTTTCTCACTCGAGACCTATATAGCAGCCCACCAGCTGATTTCTTTCTGTGTGCTGTTATAATTTGGTACATCCATGATTATCTGGCTTTGGGCACTATGTCAGGGTGAATGACACATGGTTACAATGCATGTGTTCGTTGTGACAAGAATCCGCTGTCATACGCAATACTTAGCAAGATCTGTTACATTGGACACCGCCGTTTCCTTGCCCAGGACAAGCCATGTCCTACAAAATACCAAAGAAATGTGTTCAGTGCAAAGCATGAAAACCGTGATGCGCCAAAGAGGCTCACCGGCGATGAGTTGCAGGAGGAATTAGAGAAGGTCAGGCATATTACACCAGGAAACCATCCTGATAATGGTAGCAGGAAAAGGAAGCGTGGCAGGGCAGAAGAGAGATTATTGTTTACCCGCAGGTCCATTTTGTGGGACTTGGAGTAGTGGAAAGATTTGGATCTGCGGCATAATCTTGATGTGATGCACATCGAGAAAAATATATGTGACAGCATTATCGACACACTTCTTAATATTGAAGGCAAGATGAAAGATACCTTAAAATCTAGGATTGATTTGACACACCTGGGTATTAGATCCAATTTGCAGGTGAAAGATGATGGTGCATCACGGGATATGGCACCCGCTGTGTACGTCTTGGACAAGGTAAAAAGAAAAGAATTCTGCAAGATCCTGTCACGTGTGAGATTCCCACATGGATTTGCTTCCAACCCTGAAAGGAGAGTTAGTGCAGATGGAAACAAGGTACAAGGGTTGAAAACTCATGACTGCCACGTCCTACTTCAAAGGGTTTTACCTGTTATCCTTAGAGGATTGGGTCGCCCTGACTTATACAGAGCAGTTGCAGAGTTGGGACAATTCTTCAGGGAACTCTGTAGTAGAAATATCAGGATAGATGCTTTGGAGCGTCTTAGAGAGAAGATACCAACTATCCTATGCGACCTTGAGAAGATATATCCTCCAACCTTCTTTGATGTGATGGTGCATTTGGCTGTTCATCTACGTGATGAGGCATTACTTAGAGGTCTAGTATAGTATGGCTGGATGTACCCTATTGAAAGGCGGCTAGGCACTTTCAAGGGCTATGTTAGGTACAGAGCTAGACCTGAGGGTTCCATTGCAGAGGCCTACATTGCTACAGAAGCGTTGACATTCTGCTTAAAATACATTGAAACAGCTGATCAGCTTAGCAAAAAAGGTGGGTGAAGACAATCTCGAGCTCAATGTTTTTGATTGTTCTTTTCGAGTTACAGGAAAGAGTCGACAACATGACAAACCTAAAGATTTGGACAAAATGGTTTGGTATGTGTTGAATAACTGTCGTGAGATTCTACCTTATATTGAGTAAGTACTAAGTACTGCAGCTTGTACATCGTAATCTGCTAAACTTGCAGCACATTCTTATATATTTAGATGTTTTACGCGATCACTATGTTGTGCAGCATCTACAAAAAGGAGTTACTGGTGCAAAATCCAAGAAACATTGACAAACTGGTTATGGAAGGATTTGCGAAATGGTTAAAGAGCCGTGTAAGCTTGTGAATTGCACTATCAGTTTTTTTAATATATTGAGTACATAAGATGATCAGCTTGTCTATTTTCTAACCATAGGTTAAGAAGATGCGGGAGGATGGGCAGGCAGTTAATGTTGCCCTTTATGCACCAGCAATGGGTCCTGATACTCGGGCAGGACATTATGAATCTTGCGTTTTTGAAGATGTCCGCTACAACACCCTTGCACGCGATGAAGGCAGGAAGACACAAAACAGTGCCATCATGAGCACGGATACGTATGGCAGAGAGACAACTGAAATGTATGCTAACATAACAGACATTGTTCAGTTGTATTATATCTCCAATTTCGAGGTTCATTGGCGTGTGCTTCTGTTGTGCTGTCATTGGTGTAACCTGTTTTCCAGGATTGCAAAACCCAAAGCTGATGATTATTTCAAATCCATTAATGTCAAGGCGGCGTACCACACCGACGAGCCTTTTATTTTGGCAAATCAAGCAACACAGATATTTTTCTTGGAAGACACGTATGCATGCAGCGATGACTGGAGAGTATTGCAAAGGTTTGAGCAGAGGAATTCGTTTCATGAAGTTGCACAACAAGATGATGCTTACACTGCTCCTGATGTAGAAGATTCCACATATGTTTGTAGTATCTTTGAGAACCATCACATCAATAATGCTAGCGAAAAGATTCCCTGTCGGGCTGTGGACATACGAGAGTTGATGGATAAGAGGCCAATGTTCGAGGACATTTAGGATGAAGAAGAAGATGACACTGGGGGGAATTATGATTCAGACTGATACACATGGCGAAGATGTTGACGCTGCTACTGCGGATGATGGTTAGCTTGCTTTTGTCGTATTTGCCTGTGAGAAGACGACTTTTTATCTACTATGTGAAATTATGTTTTCTATGACAACTGAAACCTGATGAAGTTGTTGTTTAGTATTTTGCTGTGAAAACATCACTTATTATGTATGTTGATTTGTGTTTGGTAATTTATGACGACTAAAACATGATGACATTGTTGTTTAGTTGTACTCATATTTGGCTGTGAAACTTGTATTTGATGACATAGTTTGCTGTTGGACTGCAATTTGCTCTATGTCTTCCAATAGGTTAAAGCTGACCTGACAGGGCCTCTGCTAATTTATTTATTTATTAGCAAAAGGGCCTCTACTATTTATTTATTTATGAGCAAAAGGGGATACCCCCTAATTTCCGTTAATAGAAATCATTAGGTGTATCACACAACAGGTGTGGTCAAGCATTCATGTTGATGAGTATTTGAAATGATGTTTGGAGGAGAAAGAAGAAAAAGGACAAGAAATCATTAGATGTTCACAACACTACGCCCAGCCTGCTAAACAGGTTTCATTCATTACTAGTTTCAGCAAAGTGCTCATGTCATAGCCACTGAATATAGCACGAGTGCTACATACACTGCAAATAAGGAGACAATCATCCTACAGAGCACAACGATCTTGTCCCTTATGTTCACAAGCTCTTTCATCTCCTCATTGCTACCAAGGCCGTTCAGCAGCTATTGCTTGGCCATGATCAGATGAACTACATATTTAACCTTCTGCTCTGCATCTTCCTCTTTTGTCGTTCCTTCGGTTACTTGTCCAACACCCCAACCTGCTGGTATTGGGATTCCTCGGCTAACCAAATAACCAGCGTAGTTCCATTCCCACACATCAGCAACTTCCCAGAAATACAAATCACACGAATATTCCCTTTTCTACACGAATCAAATTGGAAGATCATCAACCAAACTATTAAAAAATCAGCAACTAAAAGTAGGAGAACAACACTTAAACATATTATTACCCCATGATTCGGGCATTTGTAAAAGACTCAGCCAGGGTTGAGGATTGTAGTCGAGACGAAACAAATGACTCTGCGTGATTTGCAGCAGTGGCACCACACCAACGGCAGCGGGTTGCGATGAGCAACCAGCTGTGGTGAGTGTGCCGGCGAGAGTGTCATGAGACCCACAGGTGATGGTACGGGTGGTGACTTGGTGCATATCTGGTTGTTGCCTGCTGAAGAGCAGGTGGACGAGCCGCCAGTGGACATGGTTGCTGCGGCCGGAGCTTCTGATGCTAGGAAGAGTAACTAGAGAAGAGGAGAAGCGAACGTTGGATATGTCAGTTTCATTACTTGCAGAGTAGCATAGCACTATATATAGTCATAGTCTAGGTCTGGATTTGAACCAGCTACAGGAGCACGTCTCTCTTTTTTCTAAAACTCAGCAACGTCTCTTTACTGGTACACTAGCTTGTTATGTACGCCTTCTCAAGTCTTTGATTTTCGGGAATGTTATGTGGCGAACGTTCCCTGGGAGGAGGACGGCAAACGAACGCATTTTCCTGGCAGTTTTAGTTGCGACGCAAGATCAAACGGTGGCAGTTTCGGGAATGTTATCTGGCGATTGAGCCCATTTTTTCTTTTCTTCCTATAAAAAGTATGCTACGTGGTGTCGGCTTAGTCAACAAACGATTGTGCCAACCATGACTATTGGATTGACATTCAACGTCTGTCATGTTTCTTCAGTCTCTTATTCCTCCAGCCGCTAAAGCCAAAGCAGCGCCAGCAGGACCGCCGGCTCCTGCCTCCCACGGCTGGCTGTGCTGCCGCGCACGCATTGCGGCCACATCGCACCCTAAAACTCTGTGCATCTTCCCCGGCTCCTGTTCGTTCCCGTCCGAGGCCTCACCATCGTCCTCCGCCTTGGTTCGCTCGCCGCGGCGCTGCCCTCCGGTGTTGTAAACATGGTCAACAACCGAGAGGAATAAGGAGATGATTGTACTTGGTGATGATGACAGTAGGGACCCACGAGGATCATGGTAGTAGGCAAGCAAGTGCCTCCTTTATTACAAGAAAAAAAATGGTTCCTCCTGATGGTTTCCTGACATCTGGGTCGCACGCCACTGTCAACGTAGTCAATAAGCGAGATAACTACACAAGGAGCGGCTAACACCCGGGACCCAGCAGCTGGCGCATTATTTTTTTTGTTTCCAGGACGGAGTAGGTTATCAAGTGGGTTGTGCGGGAGCTGTGGCCCGTCTAACCAGCCCAGTTTTTTTTCTTTCTGAAAATGGCTAGCCCAGCTATTTTGTTTTTTGCAGAATACCCAACGAAGGCCTACTTGCTTTTCTATGCCCTGCTGGGCCGAAAATCTTTCAAGATGAGGTGGGATGCATTCGGCTTGCCCAGAAAATGGGCTATAAATAATAAGAAATGGGCTGTAAAATGAAAAAATTCAGCAAATAGTTCTTTCGATTTTGATATTTTAAACTTCATTCTTTTTGTGCGGGTAAAATTTCATTGGTTTTTAAATTAAGGTATGTTTAATTTTTAAATTAATTTTAATCTGGCTAGAAATTTCGGGTTGTATGCTGTTTGGGATAGATTTGTGGGTCTACTAGGTTGACGTGTACGCAAGGCTTTGTCAACTTAGTCCACAAACGATTCTAGCAGCAGTGACTGTTGGATGTTAATCCAATGGCCGTGCGCTTCTTCAATATCTGATCTTCTTGCTCCAGCCATCCAAACCAGCGCCGGTGGGACTGCCTGCTCCCGCCTCCCGTGGCCGGCTGTGCTGCCGCGCAGGCCACACCGCCCCACCCTACTCCATCGCTGGCCAGGCCATTCCTCTACTCACCCACACCTCCTGTTATTTTCTGGTGATGGCAGCCGAACCAGTAAACCCTCGTACTCCCACCGCGTGGGCAACCACTGCCGAATCTTCCTCGACTCTGGGTCATTCACTTCCTAGGCCTCACCGTCGTCTACCGCGTTGGTGCTCTCGACACCACATGGTCAACGTAGTCAACAAACAATAGCCATCGAAAGAGGGATGTACATGGAGCGGCTGATAGTAGGGGCCCACATGGTCCATGGCAGCACGCAAGCAAGTGCCTCCTTATTACGCGAAAAAATGATTCCTCCCACTGACTGGTTGGACCCACCAGCTACATCTCCGCACACAAGCAAGTGCCTCCTTATTACGCAGAAAAAAAGTTTCCTCTCCCTGACAGCTGAGGCCCACCAGCTATATCTTCGCACACAAGAAAGTGCCTCCTTATTACACGCAAGAAAAATGATTCCTCCCGCTGCTAGCTGGGACCCACCCGATTTGGAGGCTGACTTGTGGGCCTACTAAGTTGACGCGTATGCATCACTTTGTCAACTTAGTCAACAAACGATTCTACCAGCAGTGACCATTCAATCTTAATCCAACCGCCGTGCTGCTTCTTCAACCTCTGATCTGCTTGCTCCAGCCGCCCAAACCAGCTCCGGCCGTACCGCCTGCTCAAGCCTCCCGTGGCCGGCTGTGCTTCCGTGCAGGCATCACCGCCCCACACTACTCCCACCACTGGCCATGCCATCCCTCTACTCACCCACACCTCCTGTTATTCTCCAGCGACAACAGCCTCACACCGCAGCCGAAGCAGTCAACCCTCGTACTACCCTCCGCGTGGGTATCCACTGCCACGTCTTCCCCGGCTCCACGTCGTTCCCTTCCTAGGCCTCGCCGTCGTCCACCGCCCTGGTGCTCTCGGCGCGGCGTGGTAAACATGGTCAACGAGTAACATCCATCGGAAGAGGACTTTAGGCGGTGAGGCTAACAGCTGGACCCACCAGCTATATCTTCGGACGCAAGGAAGTGCCTCCATATTAGGCATGAAAAAAATGATCCTTCCCCCTGACAGCTAGGACCCACCAGCTATATCTTCAGACGCAAGGAAGTGCCTCCATATTAGGCGCAAAAAAAATGATTCTTTCCCCTGACAGCTGGGACCCACCTGCTATATCTTCACACGCAAGGAAGTGCGTCCTTATCCTCCCTGACAGCAGGGACCCACCTGATCGAAGCGTACATATCGTTGTCTGTCTGGTCGCGAATGTGTATGTACATACTAGTCAATCTGTCTCTCTGCAACGATGAACCATGGCTGAGCAAGCAGCGGGTCATGTAGTAGTAGAGCCCCCGACGTAGCAGTTCAGGCAGTCCAGTCTAAACCATGTACACGTACGTACAACCAAATGCCTAAAAATACGGCCACATACGTACATACGGGCGGGGTCTTGCTACTTCTTGAGCTTGCGTTGATTTTTTCCTTGAAGAGGAAAGGGTGATGCAGCAAAGTAGAGATAAGCATTTCCCTCAGTTAAGAACCAAGGTATCAATCCAGTAGGAGGCACAAGCAAGTCTCCAATCTATGCACCTGCACAAACTAACAAACACTTGCATACAACGCGAAAAGGGGGTTGTCAATCCCTTCACGGTCACGAACAAGAGCGAGATTTAACAGAGATAGGTATAAAAGATAAATAAAAGAGCAAACTAAAGTAAATATAAATAAATTGCAGCAAGGTATTTTTGGGTTTTTTGGTTTACAGATCTTAAAATATATGATGGAAAATAGACCCGAGGGCCATAGGTTTCACTAGAGGCTTCTCTCTTGAAAGAAAACATACGGTGGGTAAACAAATAACGGTTGAGAAATTGATAGAAAAGTGCATAGTTATGACGATATCTAAGGTGATGATCATGAATATAGGCATCACGTCCGTGACAAGCAGACCGAAACGATTCTGCATCTACTACTATTACTCCACACATCGACTGACTCCTGCCTGCATCTGGAGTATTAAGTTCATAAGAATAGAGCAATGCTTTAAGTAAGATGACATGATGTAGAGGGATAAACTCAAGCAATATGACATAAACCCCATCTTTTTATCCTTGATGGCAACAATACTATACATGCCTTGCTACCCCTTCTGTCACTAGATGAGGACACCGCAAGATTGAACCCAAAACTAAGCACCTCTCCCATTGCAAGAAAAACCAATCTAGTTGGCCAAACCAAACCGATAGTTCGAAGAGAAATACAAAGATATAATAATCATGCATAAAAGAGTTCAGAGAAGACTCAAATAATATTCATAGATAATCTGATCATAAATCCACAATTCATCGAATCTCAACAAACACACCGCAAAAGAAGATTACATCGGACAGAACTCCAAGAACATCGAGGAGAACATGGTATTGAAGATCAAAGAGAGAGAAGAAGCCATCTAGCTACTATCTATGAACCCATAGGTCTGCGGTAAACTACTCACGCTTCATTGGAAGGGCAACAAGGTTGATGTAGAGGCCCTACGTGATCGAACCCCCCTCCGGTAGGGTGCCGAAAAAGGCGCCAAGATTGGATCTCATGGGAACAGAGGCTTGCAGCGACGGAAAAGTATTTTGGTGGCTGCTTCTGATGTTTGGGGAATATTTGAGAATTTATAGAGGTGGAACTAGGGTTAGGGGACTCCTGAAGGGCCCACAACCCAGGGGCGCCCCCTTGGGGCGCGCCCTGAGGGCTTGTGGCCTCCTCGGGACTCTTCTGACCCTCTCTCCAAGTCACGTAGGTGTCTTCTGGTCCAAGAAAAATCATCGTAAAGTTTTATTCCGTTTGTACTCCGTTTGATATTCGTTTTCTCTAAAAGTCAAAAACAAGGAAAAACAGAAACTAGCACTAGGCTCTAGGTTAATAGGTTAGTCCCAAAAATAATATAAAATAGCATATTAATGCATATAAAACATCCAAAACAGATAATATAATAGCATGGAACAATAAAAAATTATAGATACGTTGGAGACGTATCAAGCATCTCCAAGCTTAATTCCTGCTCGTCCTCGAGTAGGTAAATGATAAAAACATATTTTTTTGATGTGGAATGCTACCTAACATATTTATCAATGCAATCTTGTTTATTCTGGCCATATTGTTCAGATCCATAAGATTCAAAACAAAAGCTTAATATTGACATAAAAAATATTACTTCAAGCATACTAATAAAGCAATCATGTCTTCTCAAAATAACATGGCCAAAGAAAGTTATCCCTACAAAATCTTATAGTCTGGCTATGCTCCATCTTCATCAGTGTCGGGGTACGACACCTATGGGATCCCGAGAGACCCCTTTACGATTCGGCGGGGGGAGAGGTATACGCAAAGAGCAGAACCAGTGATCGACGCGGGAAGTTTTTACCCAGGTTCGGGCCGCTGATCAGCGTAAAACCCTACTCCTGCTTTCTGTTCTTATTGATGTTCTTGAGCCCAGCCTTCAGGAGCGCTCGCAATGAACCATCCGTTCAAAGAGCAGCTACGCATGCAGAATGGGCCGAAAGTTCTCCTCCTCTGTAGCAGTTGCCTTGGGCCTCCTTTTATATGCTCAAAGGGGTCTCCACAGTGGCAAAATGTACATACATTGAGGTGTAAAGTAGCTACAGGGTATCATACCTAACCCCTGACGGATTAGGACAAGCGCATTTAATGCACCGTGAGGTGTCCGTTTAGGTGTCCTCACTTTCTTGGGGATGGAAAAAGGGGCTATCCCATCAGCACCGCTTAAGCTCTCCTCCACTGGCGTGTTGCCACGCATCCAGGGAAGGACCCAGAATGTCAGACATGTTACTGTGCCGAAGCGGTGGCACAGTGGCAGAATCTCGCCAGGCGCCGAATCTTGCCGGGCGCCAAGCCTTGCCGGACGCCAAGCCTTGCCGGGCGCCAAGTCTTGCCGGGCCCCAAAGGCCATCCCGGCAAGGATCTTGCCGGGGAAGCTGGCCTTCAGATTCCAGCTCTGCTTATCTGCTGATCCTCAGATCTCTGACTTGATGATTTCCTTGATGGCTTGAATCGACCTCGAGCTGATCCCGGCAAGCCTTGCCGCGAGGATGGCTACAACTGCCCGTGCACAAGTACGGGGTACTAGTGGCCCAATACTTAGTACACCGACAGGAGCCCCCGGGCCTAGGCCATACACGAGTGCGAGGCGTTGTTGGGCTAGGCCCAAACAGTGCACGGGCACGCGTGGCAGGGAATTAACTGCTCGTAAATATCTCGTTTTACTGTGCCCCCCACTACGCGCACGGAGCGCGCGACGTGGGAAGCGTGCCAAAAAGGCTGCAACTGCCTCGCGCCTATAGAGGCGCATTCACATTGGGGAATAAAAGAGGCGGCCCCGCTCCTTCCCCATAAAAAGGAGAAGTCGCAGAGGCGCGAACCTATTTATCCCCTTCTTCTCAATCTGGCCATCGCCATCGCCTTCCTCCTCTCGAGCTCAGAGCGAAACCTTCTCTTCTTTCGCCCGCTGCTTCCGCGCTCGCTCCAACCCCAGCTTCCGCTCCCGCCGTCGCCATGGCGCCCAAGGCTAGCAAAGGCAAGGGCAAGGAGGCAAAAGCCGAAGTTCTGGAGAGCGAACTGCTGAAGATGCGGAAGAGGCTCGTCGTCTTCCCTCCAACGCTCGATGCCGAAGCTTTGAAGGGGCGATACCAATGCATGTTGGCGAAGGGAACGCAAGCTCACCCCGCCACACGCGTAATCCCAGGTGCTTGCTCCAAAGGTGGATCGGACAGATACCCTTTCTTCACTGCATATTTCTATTGCGGGCTCTACCCCCCCTTTTCCGACTTCTTCAATGACATCATGTACACATACGGCTTCCGTCTTCTTGATTTCACGCCGAACGCAGTACTTTGCATGTCTATCTTTGCCCATCTCTGTGAGAATTTTGTTGGCGTGACCCCCAATTCTGCCCTTTTTCGCCATTATTTCTTCCCTCGCATCCAAAAAGGAGATGCTCTCTCTGGATCTATTGCCTGGATTCCAAAGGCTTGGAATAAAGAAATATACCCAGAGGGAGTTTACCGCGAAAAGTGGGACGAGTGGCGGGCCGAATGGTGCTGGATCCAGGAAGCAGATCCCCATCCTTTTTGTCATCCCCGACAACAGAAGGTGGTCCGCGGCAAGGATTGGAGCGACCCCGCAGCGGAGGACGAGAGGCTCACAATCGCCACTACCAGGATCCTTCGCCTGAAGGCTGCCGGACTGACGATGGAGATGATCGGCTTCGACTTTTCTCCGCCGCCGCATCGCCCCTCTGCAGAATAGGGGAAGGCCAGCTTGGGAGTACAAGAACGCGGCAGATGTCATGAGACTGCGCCCCGGGCTGAACAACAATCTGACCGCCATGCAACTTGGCGCTCTTCGCCAAAAATTATTCCAGCGCGAAGACAAGCACCGGCTGCCGGCAAGGATTGTCCCCTTGTGCAACAATTCTGCCTTGGGGTCAATCATTGCCTTCATGCCGATGTTCAATGCTCACGGTCTTGACCCGACCTGGGCCGAGCCAAGCGAGGAGGAAGCGCAGAAGTTCTTTGACAACTTGACGGAGAAGCCTGTCCGGCAAGAGTCTGATTTTATCCGAGCCACCACTGATCAGGAAGTAGCTTACATTGCTACTAGAGTGGAGGAGGCTAATCTTGCCGCGGAGGCCGGCAACGTTGGCTTCACAGAGTGGGAAGCCAGCGACGCAGAGGTGGTAGTGGAGGCAAAGCCTGCCGAGGAGGACAAGGTTGTCGGGGAAGAAGGCAGCGCAGCCGCTGAGAGCTCGTCTGGCGAAGACACGGCCGAAGAGGAGACACGAGAAGAGCCCTCGCCCCCGAAGAAGACAAAGCGTGTTCTTCGGAAGGCTGCATCAGGCATCCCGGCAAGCCAGCCTACCTCGAGCGGCGAAGCCCCCGGCAAGAAAGTGGCCGGCAAGACTGGACCGCGGCTGGGGGCTCGTCAACAGCCTGCGCGGCGCGCGAGACCCACACCAGCGACCACTGCTGGGGCGGCAGGAGGGTCTCGTACTACCGCACCGGAAGCTGCCCCGGCGCCTGCCACAGCCAAGCGGCCTAGGACTCCTCCTCCGCCTCCCCACTCAGACACCGCAACGGAGGTCGACTTCGACATCTCCGGCTTTAGTCTAGAGCGAGAGGAAGAAGAGTGAGTACTTGCCACAGCTTTTTACCTTCCAATTTGCATCAATCTTACTGACTTGCTTGTGTTGTTTCTGCAGTGACACAGAAACCTTGCTGGAGAGGATGACGAAGAGGTCTAGGACTTCTACGGGAGACGAGCCCCCGGCAGGCTCCATGAGCGTGCCAGAAACTGTCATTGACAGCCCGGAGTCTAGTCCTCAACACAGCCCCCAGCGCAGCCCCCAGCACAGCCCCCAGCGTAAGTTCATTGTTCCTTTTCTGCTGACTGGTGCTGAGGCTTTCATTCTTGCCGCTGATATTTTTGGGTTCGCATGAGAAGAACGGCAACAAGGAGAAGACATCCCCATTGTGCCTCCTTCATCGACCGCTCCGCCCACAAGCACATCTCCGGCAAGAGATCCTGCCGGCGAGCCCGTCCTAACTGAGGGGGAGCCGGCAAGCACGGACTCCGGCGACACGCCCCCGGCAACCGGAGTTGCCGGGAGAGGTGAAGCCACCTCCCGACAGCCCGACGCAGGTACTCGATCACCTCAGAGTGCTTGTTATTCTTTTTCTCTTATCTCTTTATCTTTAGTCACTTCAACTTCAACCTCGATCTTATTCTGTCTTCCTCCTTCGCCCTTCAGAGTTCCCTGTGATGGAACACATGGACGTCGACGTCGTCATCGAGGAGACCGCCAGGGATGCCGCCGCCGAAGCGGACAGGATCGCTGCCAGCGAGGCCACCAAGGATGACGTTGTCGAGGCTGGTGGTGCTCTTGACGGGGAGGCCGCCAAGACAGCATAAGAGGAAATCGCCGAAGAACCTGCTGAAGAGGGCGACAGGGAGGCTGAGGACCGCACTGATAGCATTCCTGCCGCAGGAGCGCCAGGCGCTGCACCGGCCACAGAGCCCCCTGTCACTGGTGAGGCGGCCACTGAAGACCAGCCATCAACATCTGGAGGCCCCTCATCCAGCAAGTACCTCAAGGTTGGCGAGAACCTGTTCGTCAACTTGCCGGGGACGGCAAGCGCTGGGGCACCAGCCGAAGGAGAAGTTTTCGAAGAAATCATCGCTGCTGCCGGGCTCGAAGTTGTCGACAATCCCAGCACTAGCAGTGGCAAATCTGAAGAGGATCAGCTCCTTCAGGCCATGGGCGAGAACTTCCACAAACTCCAGGCTCTCCATCGTGCCTGAAAAGAGAAGGCGGACTCCAGAATGGCAGTTGTCGAGGCAGCCGAAGCGGATTTTCAAAGGCGCGTCGCACAAATGCAAATCTGGCACGCCGAGGCCCTCCAAGAGCTGGTTGCCGGCCGAGAACAAGTGAGCCAGCAATGGAATGAAATCCTCCTAAAGCAATCAGATATGGAGAAGGCACATGATGAAGCTGTTCAAAGGATTGCTGCCGAAGATGCTCTCCTGACGGGGCGCCGCGTTGCTCTTGATGCTCACGAAGAAGATCTCACCGCACGTGAGCAGGCGCTCGCCACCAAGCTTCGTAGCAAGGATGAAGACATCGAAAATCTTGTCGCGCGGCGGACCCAGGAGCTAGAGCAGAAACATAAGGAGGCGCTCGAAGCTCTGACTGCAGGTCACGCCGGCAAGCTCAAGGAGGCCGTCGATGCTGCCGAAGCTGCAGAGGCCGCCAAGAACGAGCTGAGCGACAAAGTGAAGAGGCTGGAAACAGATCTCGAAGAGCGCGGCAAGGAGCTCTTGACGCTCAAGGGGGACAGGGAAAAAACCCTCCACTCCTTGGCGGAGATGCAAGTTGGCCTGTCCGACAAGACCAAGCAGCTCTCCTCTGCGGCTGATAATATTGCGGTTCTGGAGCTGAAGCTGACCACGCTGCAGAAGTCTCTCGAGGACGGCAAGGCCCATGAGAAGGCTCTACTCAAGGATCTCCAAGGAGAGAGGAACCTGCTCAAGAGCACTGCCGCTGCCCAAAACGAATATGAGAAGGGAGTGGAGATCTGGACTGGACGCCTCATCGCCACCGCGGAGAAGCTTACCGCAGAACTGTCAACCATGGGCCTGTCGAACTTCAGATATTCTTTCGAGGAAAGAATATCTCCAAGTGCCAGGTTGACGATGTTCTTTGAAAGCATCATCAACGCGTTGAGGGCGCTCCAGTCCAGCCGGGCGACCCAACTGGCGAACGAGACTCGCCGGCTTTGCCGGGCCGTCCTCCGCAAGGTGCTCATCAAGGTGGTGCACAGCAATCCCGGCATCGACCTCTCCAACGCGCTCGGCCATCTGCCAAAGGATGCAAATGTTGAGGCGCTTGAAGGGTGCATCGCGCCTATCCTTGAGAAGGTGGACTCCATCAAAAGGATCGAAGGCCAGCGCAGGCATTGAGTGCTTCCCTTTTATTCTTGCCGCCATCATCTCATGTAAAAGACAATTAAGTCTCAAGTTAGAACCGCGGCAACTTATGGATGCAATATAATTTGCCTATGTTTAAGTGCATGCTTGCTATTTTCCTTGTCTGATTCCTTTATGTATGGAGTTCACCCTACGCTTATTGAAAAACTTGCCGGCGCGCAACCTGCCGCGAGCGCTGGGTGCGGGACTTCAGCAGCCTGCTGGAGGCGTAGCGGCCGGCAAGACTCCTTGGCATTCTCAGTGCAGCCACTTAAATCGCTGAGCAGGCTCGAAACAAAATAAGGGCGCGACCGATTACAACAAGGGTTCCTTAGCGTGCAGATTTTCCATACAAAAGCCGGAATCAGCCAAGGAAATAACTTTATAATAAAAGAAAAACTTGCTCTGAGTTTTTAGGACTTAGCTTTCTATCACTGTCCTTCCTCCGGCAAGCATCGATTCCGAACGTCGCCAACTGGTATTCATATCCTCTTCCCCCCCGGCAAATGTGCACGCGAGGAATCCTTCTGTCTTTTAAGAAAAAGAAAGAAGAGAAAATAAAGACATGAAACCTTGGCGGTTTGTTAGAACTTACCGGGATTGGATGCCATACAACATCTTAGACAAACATGCATATATATAAATATGAACATGAGAATCAATAAGGGAATGTACAACACTTAAATTTATTCATCTGTGCTCAGGGTCTGCGCCTGGCTTTGTACAAAGGATCACATGCCTTGTCGGCAAGACTCGTACAAAAGGGTGGTTGCCGGGAGCCCCCGGCAACCGCGGCTTATGGATAGAACTTGCGAAGATGTTCGATATTCCAGGAATTGCTCACTGGAACGCCATCTTCGGTCTTCAGGCGGACAGCGCCGGGCCTGGTGACTCGTACTACCCGATAAGGGCCTTCCCACTTTGGCGTCAACTTGTTTGAATTCTTGGCGGACTGAATCCGTCGAAGAACAAGGTCGCCTTCCTCAAGGCTTCGGGCATGAACTTTGCGGCTATGATAGCGGCGCAAAGCTTGCTGGTAGCGTGCAGCTCGCATAGCAGCCTGAAGACGATTCTCCTCAAGGAGCACAGCGTCATCTTGCCGCAGTTGCTCTTGCTCGAGCTTATCATAGGCGAGCACTCAAGGAGATCCGTATATGAGTTCCGTGGGGAGAACTGCTTCCGCTCCGTAGACCAGAGCGAAGGGCTTCTGGCCGGTGGATCGATTTGGTGTCGTTCTGATTGACCAAAGAACCGCCGGCAACTCATCATTCCAGCGTCTTCCGCACTTTTTCAGCCTATCAAAAGTTCTGGTCCTGAGACCACGCAGCACTTCAGCATTGGCCCTCTCCGCTTGGTCGTTGCTTCTCGGGTGAGCAACAGAGGCAAAACAAATCTTGCTGCCAAGGTCTTGGACGTACTGCATGAAGGTGCGACCTGTGAACTGCGTGTCGTTGTCGGTGATGATCCTGTTAGGCACACCGAAACGGCAAACAATTCCTTTTAAGAACATGACAGCTGATTGCGCTGTCACCTTCCTCACTGCTTCCACTTCCGGCCACTTTGTGAACTTGTCGATAGCAACATACAAGTACTCAAAGCCCCCGGTAGCACGGGGGAAAGGGCCCAGTATGTCGAGCCCCCAGACCAAAAATGGTCAGGAGAGAGGGATTGTCTGGAGAGCTTTAGCTGGCTGATGTAATTTCTTCGAATGAAACTGGGACGCTTCACACTTGGTTACTAGTGCAGTCGCATCCTGGAGGGCGGTAGGCCAAAAGAAACCTTGCCGGAATGCTTTCCCGGCAAGCGCTCTTGACCCTACGTGAGAACCACATATGCCCCCATGTATCTCCGCCAACAGCTTTAGTCCATCTTCCCGAGGAATGCACTTTAATTTCACACCGTTCGGTCTCTTTCTGTACAGGACGTCGTCGACGAACTTGTACATAACAGACCGACGGGCTACTCTCTCTGCTTCTTCCTGCTCCTCAGGGAGTTCACCTGTCTGAAGGAAATGGACAATGTGCTGCGCCCATGCTGGAGCCTGAGGCTCGACAGCTAGGACTAAAGGCATCTCCTCTGCCGGGGGAACGTTTGTCTCGACAGCAAGGGCCTGAGGTCCTGCCGGAGCCTGTTGTTCCCCGGCAGACATGTCGATCCCGGCAACTTCCTTGCCGGCGGCTCCGGGGAGCTCTGCCGGGAAGTACTCGCCAGAGTTCAACTTCCTTCTGCACCCACACCGTCGCCTGTACGCGAAGGTGTAGGCAAAACGGACATGGACGGCTGTGCTGATGCAGCGCTCTTCTTCTTGGGCGGCACGATGATGAAGATGATGAAGAAACTAGGGCGCCGAGCACTAGATCAGGTTCACGCAACCTCCAATCCCCCTACCTGGCGCGCCAAAGATGTCGGGGTACGACACCTATGGGATCCCGAGAGACCCCTTTACGATTCGGCGGGGGGAGAGGTATACACAAAGAGCAGAACCAGTGATCGACGCGGGAAGTTTTTACCCAGGTTCGGGCCGCTGATCAGCGTAAAACCCTACTCCTGCTTTGTGTTCTTATTGATGTTCTTGAGCCCAGCCTTCAGGAGCGCTCGCAATGAACCATCCGTTCAAAGAGCAGCTACGCATGCAGAATGGGCCGGAAGTTCTCCTCCTCTGTAGCAGTTGCCTTGGGCCTCCTTTTATATGCTCAAAGGGGTCTCCACAGTGGCAAAATGTACATACATTGAGGTGTAAAGTAGCTACAGGGTATCATACCTAACCCCTGACGGATTAGGACAAGCGCATTTAATGCACCGTGAGGTGTCCGTTTAGGTGTCCTCACTTTCTTGGGGATGGAAAAAGGGGCCATCCCATCAGCACCGCTTAAGCTCTCCTCCACTGGCGCGTTGCCACGCATCCAGGGAAGGACCCAGAATGTCAGACATGTTACTATGCCGAAGCGGTGGCACAGTGGCAGAATCTCGCCAGGCGCCGAATCTTGCTGGGCGCCAAGCCTTGCCGGACGCCAAGCCTTGCCGGGCGCCAAGGCTTGCCGGGCGCCAAGTCTTGCCGGGCCCCAAAGGCCATCCCGGCAAGGATCTTGCCGGGGAAGCTGGCCTTCGGATTCCAGCTCTGCTTATCTGCTGATCCTCAGATCTCTGACTTGATGATTTCCTTGATGGCTTGAATCGACCTCGAGCTGATCCTGGCAAGCCTTGCCGTGAGGATGGCTACAACTGCCCGTGCACAAGTACGGGGTACTAGTGGCCCATTACTTAGTACACCAACAATCAGACAAGGTATTTCATCATGCACAACCACGATGACAAGCCAAGCAATTGTTTCATTCTTTTGGTGTTCTCAAACTTTTTCAACTTCCATGCAATACATAAGCATGAGCCATGGATATAACACTATAGGTGGAATAGAATATGGTGGTTGTGGAGAAGACAAAAAGAAGGAGAAAGTCTCACATCAACTAGACAAATTAATGGGCTATGGAGATGCCCATCAATTGATATCGATGCAAGTGAGTAGGGATTGCCATGCAACGGATGCACTAGAGCTATAAGTGTATGAAAGCTCAAAAAGAAACTAAGTGGGTGTGCATCCAACTTGCTTGCTCACGAAGACCTAGGGCAATTTGAGGAAGCCCATCATTGGAATATACAAGCCAAGTTATATAATGAAAAATTCCCACTAGTATAGGAAAGTGACAAAATAGGAGACTCTCTATCATGAAGATCATGGTGCTATTTCGAAGCACAAGTGTGGAAAAAGGATAGTAACATTGTCCCTTCTCTCTTTTTCTCTCATTTTTTTGTTTGGGCTTCTTTGGCCTCTTTTTTTATTTGGGCTTCTTTGGCCTCTTTTTTATTTGGGCTTCTTTAGCCTCTTTTATTATTTTTAAAGTCCGGAGACTCATCCCAAGTTGTGAGGGAATCATAGCTTCCATCATCCTTTCCTCACATGGGACGATGCTCTAATAATGATGATCATCACACCTTTATTTACTTACAACTTGATACTTAGAACAAAATATGACTCTATATGAATGCCTCCGACGGTGTACCGGGATGTGCAACGATCAAGAGTGACATGTATAAAAAATATGAATGGCAGCCAAGCCACAAATACTATGCCAACTACATGATCATGCAAAGCAATATGACAATGATGGTGTGTGTCATAATAAAATGGAACGGTGGAAGTTGCATGGCAATATATCTCGGAATGGCTATGGAAATGCCATAATAGGTAGGTATGGTGGCTGTTTTGAGGATGGGTATATGGTGGGTTTAATGCACCGGCGAAAGTTGCGCGGTACTAGAGAGGCTAGCAATGGTGGAAGGGTGAGAGTGTGTATAATCCATGGACTCAACATTAGTCATAAAGAACTCACATACTTATTGCAAAAATTTATTAGGCATCGAAACAAAGTACTACACACATGCTCCTAGGGGGATAGATTGGTAGGAAACGACCATTGCTCATCCCCGACCGACACTCATAAGGAAGACAATAAAAAAAAGCATGCTCCGACTTCATCACATAACGGTTCACAATACGTGCATGATACGGGAATCAAAAACTTTAACTCAAGTGTTATTACCAATCCACAATTACTCACTAGCATGACTCTAATATCGCCATCTTTATATCTCAAAACAAATGCAAGGAATCAAACTTCTCATATATTCAATGCTCTTTATATGAAAGTTTTTATTATATCCCTCTTGGATGCCCATCATATTAGGACCAAATTCATAACCTAAGCCAATTACAATGCTTTTTAAAAACTCTCAAAATAATATAAGTGAATCATGAGAGTTCAACAATTTCTATAAAATAAAGCCACCGCCGTGCTCAAAAAAGATATAAGTGAAGTACTAGAGCAAACTGCCTAGCTCAAAAGATATAAGTGAAGCACATAGAGTATTCGCATAAATTCATGATTAAATCATGTCCCTATCAAAAGGTGTGTACAGAAAGGATGATTGTGGAAAACTAAAAAGAAAATACTCGTATCATACAAGACGCTCCAAGCAAAACACATATCATGTGGTGAATAAAAATATAGCCTCAAGTAAATTTACCAATGGATTGAAGACGAATGAGGGGATGCCATCCGGGGCATCCCCAAGCTTAGATGCTTGTTTGTCCTTGAATATTACCTTGGGGTGCCTTGGGCATCCCCAAGCTTAGGCTCTTGCCACTCCTTATTCCATAGTCCATCAAATCTTTACCCAAAACTTGAAAACTTCACAACACAAAACTCAACAGAAAACTCATAAGATCCGTTAGTATAATAAAATAAATCACCACTTTAGGTACTATTGTGAACTCATTCTAAATTTATATTGGTGTTATATCTACTGTATTCCAACTTCTCCATGGTTCAGACCCCCCGATACTACCCATAGATTCATCAAAATAAGCAAACAACACATAGAAAACAGAATCTGTCAAAAACAGAACAGTCTGTAGTAACCAGAATATTAATCATACTTCTGTAACACCAAAAATTCTGAAGAGGTAGTACAACACAGGAAATTAATATATCAATCTTTTGTAAAAAAATCAGAATTTTTGCATGCTCCAGTGAATTTAAGCAATTCTGTTACTGGACGCAAAAGTTTCTGTTTTTCAGCAAAACCAAATCAACGATGTACCAAAGAATCCCAAAGGTCTTTCTTGGCTCAAACACTAAATTAAAACACCAAAACACAATTACTACAGAGGTAATAATGTGTATTTTCATAAAAACAGAAAAGAAAAAGATTGGGTTATCTCCCAACAAGCGCTTTTCTTTAAAGCCTTTTAGCTAGGCGTTGATAATTTTAATGATGCTCACATAAAAAATAGCAATTGAAACACGAAGAGAGCATCATGTAGCATGTGAACAACAAGTTTAAGTCAAAATACTTGCTATGCATAGGCATTTTATAGGGAAAAGATTTATCAAGACAAGCAAAAAGTAGCATATGCAAGGAAGAAGCAAGAAACAATAGCAATCTCAACATAACGAGAGGTAATTTAGTAACATGAAAATTTCTACAACCATATTTTCCTCTCTCATAATAATTACATGTAGGATCATAATAAAATTCAACAATATAACTATCACATAAAATATTCTCTTCATGATCCACATGCATGCAAAGTTGACACTCTTCCAAAATAGTGGGATTATCATCAAATAAAGTCATGACTTCTCCAAGCCCACTTTTATCAAAAATTTCATAAGATTGATCAAAATCCAAAGTAGTGGGATCATTTTTTTCCTAAAGTTGACACTCTTCCAAACCCACCTTCAATACTATTGCAAACATATTCATCATGAGGCTTAAATAATTTTTCAAGATCATAAGAAGAATCAGCCCAATCATGATCATTACAATAAGCAGTGGACATAGCAAAGTTAGCATCCCGAAGCTTGGGGTTTTGCCTATTATTAGCACAATTGACATTAATATAATTTATAATAACATCATTGCAATCATGCATTTCTTTCAAGGAGCTATCGTGAATCACTTCATAAATTTCTTCTTTTAACACTTCATCACAATTTTCAGATTCATGAATTTCAAGCAAAACATCGTAAAGATAATCTAGTGCACTAAACTCACTAGCAATTGGTTCATCATAATTGGATCTCTTAAAAATATTAGCAAGTGGATGAGGATCCATAAACTTTTTGTTCTTGATTTTCAATAAACACACAATTATACCAAGCGAACGAGCAAACAAATCAAGTAAGACATAAAGGTAAACGAAAAGACGAACGGAATAAGGCGAATTAAAAGGCAAATATTTTTTGTATTTTTCTGAAAACGTTTTAGAAGTGGGGGAGAGGAAAATGAGAGGCAAATGGCAAATAATGTAAGTGCAAGAGATGAGAGTTTGTGATGGGTACTTGGTAGGCTTGATGTAGAACCTCCCCGGCAACGGCGCCAGAAATTCTTCCTGCTACTTCTTGAGCTTGCGTTGATGCAGCAAAGTAGAGATAAGTATTTCCCTCAATTAAGAACCAAGGTATTAATCCAGTAGGAGGCACAAGCAAGTCTCCAATCTATGCACCTGCACAAACTAACAAACAGTTGCACACAACGCGAAAAAGTGGTTGTCAATCCCTTCACGGTCACGAACAAGAGTGAGATCTAATAAAGATAGGTATAAAGGATAAATAAAAGAGGAAACTAAAGTAAATATAAATAAATTGCAACAAGGTATTTTTGGGTTTTTTGGTTTATAGACCCAGGGGCCATAGGTTTCACTAGAGGCTTCTCTCTTGAAAGAAAACATACGGTGGGTGAACAAATTACTGTTGAGCAATTGATAGAAAAGCGCATAGTTATGACGATATCTAAGGCAATGATCATGAATATTGGCATCACGTCCATGACAAGTAGACCGAAATGATTCTACATCTACTACTATTACTCCACACATCGACCGACTCCTGCCTGCATCTAGAGTATTAAGTTCATAAGAACAGAGCAACGCTTTAAGTAAGATGACATGACGTAGAGGGATAAACTCAAGATATATGACATAAACCACATCTTTTTTATCCTTGATGGCAACAATACAATACGTGCCTCGCTACCCCTTCTGTCACTGGGTGAGGACACCACAAGATTAAACCCAAAACTAAGCACCTCTCCCATTGCAAGAAAAACCAATCTAGTTGGCCAAACCAAACTAATAGTTTGAAGAGAAATACAAAGATATCTTAATCATGCATAAAAGAGTTAAGAGAAGACACAAATATTATTCATAGATAATCTGATTATAAATCCACAATTCATCGAATCTCAACAAACACACCGCAAAAGAAGATTACATCGGATAGAACTCCAACAACATCGAGGAGAACATGGTATTGAAGATCAAAGAGAGAGAAGAAGCCATCTAGCTACTAGCTATGGTCCCGTAGATCTGTGGTAAACTACTTACGCTTCATCGGAAGGGTAGCAAGGTTGATGTAGAGGCCCTCCGTGATCGAACCCCCCTCCGATAGGGTGCCGGAAAAGGCCCCAAGATGGTCTCACGGGAACAGAGGCTTGCGGCGGCGGAAAAGTATTTTGGTGGGCACTTTTGATGTTTGGGGAATATTTGAGAATTTATAGAGGTGGAACTAGGGTTAGGGGACTCCCGAGGGGCCCACAAGCCAGGGGTGCGCCCTGAGGGCTTGTGGCCTCCTCGAGACTCTTCTGGCCCTCTCTCCAAGTCGCGTAGGTGTCTTCTGGTCCAAGAAAAATCATCGTAAAGTTTTATTCCGTTTGGACTCCGTTGATATTCCTTTTCTGTAAAAGTCAAAAACAAGGAAAAACATAAACTGGCATTGGGCTCTAGGTTAATAGGTTAGTCCCAAAAATAATATAAAATAGCATATTAATGCATATAAAATATCCAAAACAGATAATATAATAGCATGGAACAATCAAAAAATATAGATACGTTGGAGACGTATCAGGTCTCGAATGCCTACTCACGCATACGTACGGCCAGGGCTCGTGTACATGGAGAGGCAGCGGACGGCAGCAACGGCGTCTTGTTCATTGGCAGCCAACCGGCTGGGTCGGAACAGAGAAACTGCATCGTGTTCATCGGGAGGCAACGGAATGCGTCGTGTTCATCGGGAGCCAACCGGCTTGGACAGAACAGCCGAAACGGGGCCTGGCGTACTGCAGAACAGAGGAAACAACCTTCTGTTCGACTGCCTATGGTCGAAACGGGATCCTGTTCATCGGGAGGGGTCTGGCGTATCGCAAAACGGAGGAAACGGACTTCTGTTCGAGAGCCTACGGTCGAAACGGGGTCATGTTCATCGGGAGGGGTGTGGTGTACCGCAAAACGGAGGAAACAAACTTCTGTTGGAGCGCCTACCATCAGAACGGGGTCCTGTTCATCGGGAGGGGTGTGGCGTACCGCAAAATGAGACTCCACAGGCTACTATTCATCCACCATCAACTGCCTCTCGCTCCAGTCTCCACGAGGTACTGTTCATCCACCATCGTCCTCCAGCCTCCATCGGCTACTGTTCATAGAGCCTCCATGGGGTCCTATTCATCCACTCCCAACCGGCTGGTGTGCGGCAGCCTCCTTGGGGTCGTGTTCATCCAGTGGCAACAGCCTACTACCACGGGGTCCGGTTCATCCAACCCCCACCGGGAAATATTCATCCACAGCCAACCAACCGGCTCGACTCACCACGTCTCGACTCATTCTACGTATCGCGTGCATGGTAGCAACCATCACTGTTCATCGAGAGGCAACCCAACACCGGCTGGCTATGTCTCGCACGGGGCTCAATCGGCTTCAGTAAGTAGCAGCAGTGATCGATCGCTCGGGTTCAGTTAGCAGCAGCAGTGAAGGAATCGCTCGGGTTCAGTTAAAAGCCAAGGGATCGATCGCTTGGGTTCCGTTAGCCAACGCCTCGCACACACGTGCGTACACGAGAGAAATGCGCAAACCACAGTGCATCGCTCGGCCCCAACCACCCATCGTAACCGGGAACTCCCCGATATTTTCCTCGCCCTCGCTTCTACCACAAATTTTTCTGTCATGGACGGCCCAAAGAATGTCATGCAGGTGAATCTCTGGCCCGCCCAGGATGAAAAGCCCATTTTCTATCATGATTTTTTATCATAGAAGTAGGAGCCCACCACATCTATGATGATACGTGTTTTTGTCACAATTATCGTCAAAGAAGTGTCAAAAGCATGACAGGAAAAAAATTCGTTCGGGACAAAATGTCACGGATGTGTCTTTTTTTGTAGTGCCCCTTACCCGGGCGTAAACTTTTTTCACTCTAGCCACCCACCATAAGCGAATCATGAATGTATTGCAACACCCTATAGTGGGGATCCCTCACATTTGCACGACACGGAGGGCACCATAGGACAGCACCAAAAAAAATATACAACTCAAACCAATCACGATCATCAATCAACCCATAGGACAAAACAGATCTACTCAAACATCATAGGATAACCACATATCATTGGGAAATAATATATAGTGTTGAGCACCATGTTTAAGTAGAGAATTGCAGTGGGAATAGAGAGGTTACACCACTTCATAGAGGGGGAGAAAGTTGGTGTTGACGGTAGCAAGGTTGCTGATGTATATCGCCGTCACGATCCTTTCCCTGGCGGCACTCCGGCGCCACCGGGAGAGAGGGGGAGAGAGCCCCCCTCCTTCTTCTTCTTCCTTGGCCTCCCCCCTAGATGGGACGAGGGTTTCCCCTCTGGTCCATGGCCTCCATGGCGGTGGAGGGGCGAGAGCCCCTCCTGATGTGGTCGCCTATTACAGGTAGGGTCAAGGACCCATCATTTGGGACCCACATGGGGCCCATTACCATCATAGGTAGGTCCCTGGACCATCCCGACATTCGGACGCTTACACCAGGAAGTCTGTTCGGGCAGCTCGCCGGCACTCGGACGACCACACATCACTCGGCTGATGGACCACCACTCGGACATAGAAGGCAGGAGGACATCGTGGGAGCTACAACGGTCGAGGAATCCTAAGTCATCCTTTAACAAGAGTCATGACTACCGTTACCTGTAACTGCCGTAGTAGAGGCTCATTATACTAGTAACTAACCCATTCAGTGACATTAAATGCCTCGGCGGCATGGGAGACATGGGGCTGCAGCGCACTCTATATAAGCCGCACCCCACTCCACAGCCAGGCACGGGAAATCTTTGTAACCATACCCATCAAATCAAAACAAGCCTCATGGCACGAGACGTAGGGCTTTTACCTCCGCCGAGAGGGGCCTGAACTAGTTAAATACCGAGTGTTACACCTGTGCTGTAGCTAGGTTTCGCCCCTTCTGCATACCCCTAGTACTCATTGTCAGGATCGTAACCCCGATAGTTGGCGCCCACCGTGGGGCTAGGCGTCTAGCAAAATTTCACGGCGTAGGTGGATTCCTTCATCATCATGTCAGTCGGCAACGAAATATGTTTCGGGGCAATCTCCTTCATCGCCGATGACTCGGCGTGGCTTCGCGAGGCCCCGCTGGATGTGGAAGCGTTGCCTGTCCGCGGCGCGACGCATTTCCACGCATCATCCTACGGAGTCCTTCTCCGGCAGCCCTCGGCTCCGTACCGAGTGGCCACTCGCCCTACCATCGCATGCCACCACAAGTGTTCTGGGTGCTCGCGGCTGCAACACTGGATCAAGCACGCTGTGGCCATCCAGGCCGCGGCTGAACAGGTGGCGGCTCTTGAGTTTGATGAGCCCGCCCTCGACCTCTCTAGTGGGTCATTCGGTGATTCCTCTGAGGAGTCCAAGTGCAAAAGCATCAAGTCAACCATCGAAATTCTTATGGCGGACAACTCAGAGCGCCACGCACCCCCGGGGTTCACAGACACTCTGAGCGGCCGCGTGGGGGCGTCACACGGCAACACTGACGGCAGTGCCATAGGCCACGAACCATATGTGCCTCAAGCTCTCACCCGGGAGCAGCGGGACGAGCTCCGTCGCAGGAATGATCAGCTCCTCAACACCCCCATCACAGGAACGACACCTGAGGCGCTGGCCATGGAGTCGACTCGCCTGGCCACTTTGGCCGAGCGCGATCGCCTCGAACGGCTTCAGAGGGAGCTAGACAAACACGAACACCGTCAGCCCAGTTCCAGTCGGCACAAGCGCTGGCTCTACTCGAGTGACCAGCCTCGTAAGTATCAAGTCCTCAATACTCCATTGCAAAATCTTGTGGCCGCCACTCGGATTGCGGATTCCATCCAGCCCTCTGTCTCTTCAGCAGGAGAAGGGATCCGACAGATCCAGGCGCTCCTCAAGACAGCGCTGTCACAGAATGCAGTAGTGTCCCAGTCTAGAGACCAGATCCACAATGCATACGTGTGTGCGGAGACCGTTCAGTCGGCTCACAGCCCACTCAGCTCAGGCACGCGCCGGGCCACTTCCTTCTCGAGAGATCATCATGAAGATCGGAGGCGCAATCGAGTTGGTTCGCCCGGGCGTAACGACGACTATGATCGCGCCATGATGCCTCCACCACGAGATGGCGCGTACGGGAGCGAGCCCTACGACAACTGGCGGACACACGGCGGTGACTGCAGGCCGAGTCCTTCTCATCCCATGAGAGACACTCGAGACCCGCTGTTCAACGTGAGATCTGTTCTTGCTCAGAACCTGGTTGACAGAGGCCGGGCCCTGCGAGAAGGTCAAGATCACGACGTACTGAGTGGTTCTGTACCATCGGGTCCCGAGTGCTTCAGCCATTACATATGAGCAGCTGAGATTCCCAACAACTTCAGGTTGGCCACGGGAATCAGCAAATTCATTAGCGAGTCCAAGACTAAGATATGGCTGGAAGATTACCGAGTGGCAGTCCAGATCGGCGGCGACAACGACAATGTGGCCATGAAGCATTTGCCGCTGATGCTAGAAGGCTTTGCTCTGGCTTGGCTTACTCAGCTCCCGCCAGGTAGCATATTCTGCTGGGACGATTTGGCGAGAGTATTCGTCAAAACTTTTGAAGGCACTTACAAGAGACCAGGTGGCCTAGCCGAATTGCAGCACTGCTTGCAGACGAAGAATGAGACTCTTCATGAGTTCATTCAGCGGTGGACCACCTTGCACAACACGGTGGAGAACGTCACCATGCACCAGGCAATTTGTGCCTTCAAGGCCGGAGTTAGATACCGGGAGCTGAACATGAAGTTCGGCCGAACTGAGCCCCTGACTCTCAGTCGGGCTATGGAGATAGCCAACCGATACGCCAACGGTGAAGAGGAAGACTAGCTAAGGAGTGGCAAAAGCCGAGCAAGTGATGCTCATCAGTCGGACAGCAAGGGCAAGAAACACAAGCGGAAGGCGGACGCCGGAGGGAGCACCGAGGCTGCGGTTCTGGCCCGCCAAGGAAAAAACAAGGACTCCCAAAAGCAAAAGAAGGACTGGAAGGGGAAGAAGCAAGTCACCATGAAAAGTGACATCCTCAACCAACTTTGCTAGATCCATATGAAGAAAGACGAGGAGGGCAATTTGATTTTTCCCAAGCACACCACTCGGGAATGCCGGCTCCTCAAGCAAGAGATGTGGTAAGATTCCTCCGGGAAAAAGGATGAAGACGAAGACGATGGAGGCAAGGGTATTTCCAGGTACCCCCAATGTCGAGAACGTCTTGATGATCTTTGCCAACATCGAGAGCAAGAGTCGCCTCAAAGTCATTAACCAAGAGGTCAATATGGCAGTTCCGACTGTCACCAAATACCTCGACTGAGCCAAGACGCCAGTGACCTTTGATCAGTCAGATCATCTGGCCCACATACCGACCCCCGGGCGGTAGGCCTTGGTGGTAGACCCGGTCATGGGAGGAGTCCGATTGCGCAAAGTCCTAATGGACGGCGGCAGCGGGCTTAACATTATCTACGCCGACATGCTAGAGGCAATGGGCATTTCGATGACTCGGCTCAGCAAGAGCAACATGCAGTTCCACAGGGTAATCCCTGGGAAGAAGGCCAATTCACTCGAGAAGATCACCGTTGACGTCGTATTCGGCGAGGAGAAGAACTTCCGAAAGGAACGACTGACTTTTGAAGTGGTAGACTTCCGAAGTGCTTACCACGCCATCCGCCTACACATGTTTCATGGCCCGTCCATGTTATGTGTATCTTAAGCTTAAGATGCCAACGCCGAAAGGCGTGATCACTATCACAGGCAATCGGAAGTTGGCCAAGGAATGCCTCCAGAAGGGCTCTCGGATTGCTGATGAACAGATGGCAATGGTCGAGTTGGACGAGTACAAGAAGGCAGTAGATTCAAGTGAGCTGCTGAAGTCCAAGAAGCTGACTATGGAATCCGCTTTCCAGTTAGCAGGAAAGACGAAGCCAGTGCACATCCATCCTGAAGATCCGAATGCTGCCCCGACAAACATCTCCACCACACTTGATAGCAAATAGGAAAGGGAGCTCGTCCAGTTCCTCCGTGAGAACAGGGACATCTTCGCATGGAAACCTTCTGACATGCCGAGTGTTCCCAGGGAGCTGGCCGAGCAAAGACTCTGGGTCGACTCGACGATGAAGCCTGTCCAAGAGCATCTTCGACGATCTTCCACCGAGAAGCGCAAAGCAATTGGCGAGGAGATATCGCGACTCTTGGTCGTCAAATTCATGCGAGAGGTGTGCCACTCCGAGTGGCTCGCCAACGTCGTCATGGTGCCAAAGAAAAATAACTCTCTCCGAATGTGTATCGATATTAAGCACATCAATCGGTCCTACCCGAAAGATCATTTCCCTCTCCCTCGCATAGATCAGATAGTAAATTATACTGCTGGGCGTGAGCGGTTGTAGTTTCAGGATGCGTACTCCGGGTACCACCAGATCTGAATGTATGGTCCTGATGAAATAAAAATAGTGTTCATCACCCCATTCGGGTGTTTTCGCTATATCACTATGCCATTCGGGTTGAAAAACGCTTGGGCCACATTTCAGTGTATGATTCAGAAGTGCCTGCGGAAAAAGATCAGTCGGAACATGGAGGCTTACATGGATGACATCGTGGTCAAGTCCAGGAAAGGTTCTGACCTCTTGGCTGACCTCACCGATACCTTTGCGAATTTGCTCACTTTTGGAATCAAGCTCAACCCAGCTAAGTGTACATTCGGCGTACCCACAGGCAAGTTACTCGGTTTCCTCGTTTTCAAACATGGGATTGATGCCAATCCTGAGAAAATCGAGGCCAGCATCCGAATGAAGCAACCAGAGCATCTCCATGACCTACAGCGCCTCACAGGCTGCCTGGCAGCCATGAGCAGATTCATCTCAAGACTCAGGGAAAAGGCACTGCCGCTCTACCGATTGATGAAGAAGTGTGACAGATTTGAGTGGACTCCCGAAGCGCAGGCTGCGTTCCAGGAACTTAAAGCCCTGCTTTCCACCTAGATGGTGCTAGCTGCTCAGAGCAGCAAAGAGCCTTTGTCCTATACATCGTAGCCACAGGCCGAGTTGTTAGCACGGTTCTCACTATGGAACGGGGCAAAACCTTCAAGCTCCAATGACTAGTATACTACATCTCCGAAGTCTTGACCCCTTCCAAGCAAAGGTATCGGCATTATCAGAAGCTAGTATATGGAATATACCTAACTGCAAAGAAGGTGCGCATTACTTTCAAGAACACTCGGTGATGGTGATAAGTGACACCCCTCTATCTGAGATCATGAACAATAGAGATGCAACTGGCTGAGTGGCTAAGTGGGCTACCGAGCTCCTTCCGCTGGACATCAAGTTTGAAGCCAAGAAATCCATCAAATCACAAGCCCTAGTAGATTTCCTTGCCAAATGGATTGAGCAAGAACAACCCATACCGAGTGTTCCCAAACACTGGACGATGTTCTTTGATGGCTCCAAGATGCTCCATGGCTCCGGGGCTGGAGTGTTCTTGGTGTCTCCTAAAGGTGACCAACTCAGTTATGTGCTTCAGATTCACTTCGACTCCTCCAACAACGAAGCTGAATATGAAGCTCACCTGTATGGGCTACGAATGGCAATTTCTCTGGGAATTCGCCGACTGATGGTATATGGCGACTCGGACCTGTTGGTCAACCAAGTCATGAAAGAGTGGGATATCCGCTGTCCGGCGATGACTGGCTACTGCAACGCCATTAGAAAACTGGAGAAGCACTTTGAAGGGCTGGAACTCCATCACATGCCTGATACGTCTCCATCGTATCTACTTTTCCAAACTCTTTTGCCCTTGTTTTGGACTCTAATTTGCATGATTTGAATGAAACTAACCCGGACTGATGCTGTTCTCAGCAGAATTGCCATGGTGTTATTTTTGTGCAGAAATCAAAGTTCTCGAATTGACCTAAAAATTTACGGAGAATTTTTGTGGAATATATAAAAAATACTAGCGGAAAAAGATACCAGAGGGGGGCCACCCAGAGGCCACAAGCCCTGCGGGCGGGCCTTCCCCCCCCCCCCCAGGGCGCGCCTCCCAGGCTTGTGGGCCCCCTGGACCGTCTTCGACCCTAATTCCAACGCTATATATACCTATTCATGGATAAAAAAAATCAGAGAGATGGATTCACCACGTTTTATGATACAGAGCCGCCGCCACCTCCTGTTCTTCATCAGGAGGGCTGATCTGGAGTCCGTTCGGGCTCCGGAGGGTGGAATCCATCGCCATCATCATCAACAACCTTCCTCCATCACCAATTTTGTGATGCTCACCGTCGGGAGTGAGTAATTCCTTCGTAGGCTTGCTGGACGGTGATGGGTTGGATGAGATTGATCATGTAATCGAGTTAATTTTGTTCGGGTTTGATCCCTAGTATCCACTATGTTCTGAGATTGATGTTGCTATGACTTTGCTATGCTTAATGCTTGTCACTAGGGCCCAAGTGCCATGATTTCAGATCTGAACCTATTATGTTTTCATGAATATATTTGTGTTCTTGATCCTATCTTGCAAGTTGTAGACACCTATTATGTGTTATGATCCGCATACCCCAAGGTGACAATAATTAGGATTCTTTTCGGTGATTACCGTAGTTTGAGGAGTTCATGTATTCACTAAGTGCTAATGCCTTGTTCCGGTTCTCTATTAAAAGGAGACCTTAATATCACTTAGTTTCCTTATGGACCCCGCTGCCACGGGAGGGTAGGACAAAAGATGTCATGCAAGTTCTTTTCCATAAGCACGTATGACTATATACGGAATACATGCCTACATGAATTGGATCTAGTTCTGTGTCACCCTAGGTTATGACTGCTACATGATGAATATTATCCAACACAATTATCCAATGCCTACGAGCTTTTCACATATTGATCTTTGCTAAGTTACTTTCGTTGCTGCTACTATTACAATCACTACAAAACTGCTACTTTTACTTTTGCCACTGTTACCGTTGCTATCATACTACTTTGCTACTAAATACTTTGTTGCAGATATTAAGACTTTCAGGTGTGGTTGAATTGACAACTCAACTGCTAATACTCACGAATATTATTTGGCTCCCCTTGTGTCAAATCAATAAATCTGGGTTGAATACTCTACCATCGAAAACTGTTGCGATCCCCTATACTTGTGGGTTATCAAGACCTTTTTCTGGCTCCATTGCCGGGGAGCATAGCTATATTTGCTGAGTCACTTGGGATTTATATCTGTTGATCACTATGAGGAATCTGAAAGATACTAGAACCAAGATTTTCCCCTCTACTACGAGGGGAGGTAAGGAACTGCCATCTAGCTCTGCACTTGATTCACCTTCCGTATTGAGTAAGCTTGCGACACCTACACCTGCTATTAATTCTGATATGTCGCAAGTAATTGATGATGCTACTTCTGCTATGAATAGTGCTTATGATGATACCAGTACTATGCTTGATAATACTGTGCCACCGGGTGAATTTCTTGATGAACAACTTTCTACAGCTAAAGATATTGAGAATGCTGAAGCTGATGATATTTCTGAAACTGATGAAATTATTGAAACTAAAAACTTTGAAACACCCATTAGACCTAGCACTCCTAGATATGAGTTGCCTGTTATACCTGAGGGTTATGTTATGGACGGAGAGGTAGGTGGGGACCCTCTTGCTTGTAAAGATAGAGATGATCTTAAGAAATTACTAGTCAAGTTGAAAGAAAAATCTTTGTATGCTAGAATGCAATATGATCCTAAGTTTGCTACTTCACCTATCTTTGTTACTGATAAGGATTATGAATTCTCTGTCGATCCTGAATTAATTACTTTGGTTGAATCTGATCCTTTCCATGGTTATGAAACTGAAACTGTTGTGGCACATCTTACTAAATTAAATGATATAGCCACCCTATTTGCTCGTGAGGAAAAAATTCTCTATTACTATATTCTTAAGTTGTTTCCTTTCTCATTAAAGGGTGATACTAAGATATGGTTCAATTCTCTTGCTCCTGGTTGTGTGCGTAGTCCCCAGGATATGATATATTACTTCTCTAAAAAATATTTTCCTGCTCATAAGAAACAAGTTGCTTTATAGGAAATATTTAACATTGTGCAAATTGAAGGAGAGAGTCTCCCACAAGCTTGGGGGAGGCTTCTCCAATTACTTAATGATTTGCCTGATCAGCCTCTCAAGAAAAATGAAATACTTGATATCTTTTATAATTGACTAACCGATGCTTCTAGGGACCACCTAGATAGTTGTGCTGGTTGTGTTTTTAGGGAATGAACTGTTGAACAAGCTAAAGTATTATTGAATAATATATTGAGTAATGATAATGATTGGACTCTTCCCGATCCACCACCTAAGCCAACTCCGAAGAAGAGGGGTATTCTATTTCTCAGTCCTAAAGATATGCAAGAGGCAAAGAAATCCATGAAAGAAAAGGGTATTAAAGCTGAGGATGTTAAGAATTTACCACCTATTAAAGAAATATATGGTCTTAATACCCCGACACAGGTAGTAGAGGTAAATTCTCTCTATAGATTTGATGAAGGTGATATTCCTCACACTAAACCTGCTAGTCAATGCTTGGTTGAATTTGATAACTTTATAGTTAAACAAGAAAATTTCAATGCATATGTTAGTAGAGAATTGAAACGAAATGCTTATATGATTGAATGCTTGGGTGACTATATGTTTAGAACTGTTAATGATCTCAAAGTTGTTAGTAAACATGCTTGCATGGTAAAAACCCAAGTAGAACAAGTTCTCAAGGCACAAAATGATTTGCTTAATGAGATGAACAATAAAATGAATGATCATGCTGTTAAAGTTATGACTTGGGGTGGTAAAATGACTCAGGAACCTTTGTATCCTGAAGGCCATCCTAAGAGAGTTGAACAAGATTCTCAGAGAATTAATACTGATGCACCTAGTCCATCTAGAAATAAAAAGAATGATGATAGGACTTTGCATGCTTCTAGTGAACCTATTATAGACACACCTGAGAATCCAAATCATATTTCTATTTCTGATGCTGAGACACAATCTGGTGATGAACATGAGCCTAGTATTAGTAATAATGATGATGTTCATGATGATGCCCAACCTAGAAATGATAATGATGTGGAGATAGAACCTGCTGTTGATCTTGATAACCCACAACCGAAGAATAAAAGATATGATAAGAGAGACTTCATTGCTAGAAAACATGCTAAAGAAAGAGAACCATGGGTTCAGAAACCCATGCCCTTTCCTCCTAAAGCTTGAAAGAATAAATATGACAAAGAATTTGAGCGCTTTGTTGAAATGCTTAGACCTGTCTTTTTGCGTTTACGTTTGACTGATATTCTGAAAATGTCTCCTTATGCTAAGTATATGAAAGATATTGTCACAAATAAAAGAAAGATACCGAAAGCTGAAATTTCCACCATGCTTGCTAATTATACATTTATAGGTGGAATATCAAAGAAACTAGGATATCCAGGAATACCAACTATACCATGCTCCATTAAAAGAAACTATGTTAAAACTGCTTTATGTGATTTAGGAGCTGGTGTTAGTGTTATGCCCTTCTCTTTATATCGTAGACTTGAATTGAATAAGTTGACACCCACGAAAATCTATTTGCAAATGGCTGATAAATCAACTTCTATACCCATCGGTATTTGTGAGGATGTGCTTGTCGTAGTTGCAAATGTTACTATCTTAACGAACTTTGTTATTCTTGATATACCCGAGGACGACAGTATGTCGATCATCCTTGGTAGACCCTTTTTTTAATACTTCAAGGGCTGTTATTGATTTCAATAAGGGCAATGTCACTTGTCATGTTAATGGTAATGAGCATACGGTACACTTTCCGAAGAAACAACCTCAAGTGAATAGTATCAATTCTATTGGAAAAATTTCAACAATTACTATTGGAGGTTTTGAATTCCCTATTCCTACTGTCAAAAAGAAATATGATATTCTTATTGTGGGGGACATGCATATCCCCGTTGAGGTAACCTAGTGTTATACGAAGATTCTCCGGTTTCATGTCTTTCGGAAGAAGTTTGTTAATGAGACTTGATCAACCTTTTTAATGGATTCCTTTTAACGGGCATAAGATGGATGAATTTAGTAAACACAACTCTCTGTAACCACTCTTTACTTTCTGTTATTTAGAGTTAATAAAGTAGAAATGCTATTATTTTACTGTTTTCTGATTTATACGTGCAATAAAAAATGACCAGAAAAAAAAGTTCTCCAAATGCCCTGAAAATTTAGTATGATTTTTTATGCAATATTTAAGAATTTTTGGAACTGAACACACCCCCGGGGGGGGGGGGGGGTGCACCTGTGAGCCACAGGCCCACAGGGCGCGCCCACCCCACCCCACCCTCCCCCCGGGCACGCCTAGGAGGTTTATGGTGCTCACGTGGGTCCCCTCACTTATTCCAGCCACCCATCCACTTTGTCTTCCTCCAGAAAATTCACACCACTGCTCAAACCCGTGTTCTTGCTCATTTTGCTGCCATTTTCGATCTCCTTGCTTGGAGCCCTGTTTCCAATACTGTTTTGGGGGATTGCTCATCGGTATGTGACTCCTCCAATTGTCCAATTAGTTTTTGCTATAGTGCTTTATATATTGCAAATTTTTGCTGCAGTGGTGACCATGTTCTTGAGCTTGCATGTCAAATTTATATGGTCTAAAGTAGTTTTGTTGCATGATATAGCCTCTAGACACTTGTAGGAGTAGTTGCTATCAATTTTGTTGAGTTTGGTTCACTTTTATTTTGAGTCACTAAAAATTTCAGAAATTTTCAGAGGAAATAAAAACCATGAGGAGGTGGTTAAGAGGCTCGTCAAGCCATAATGCGGGGGAAACTTCGGAGGAAACTCCGGTAGAGAAGCCCAAGTACAATCTTCTGCGTGCGGCGGAGGTTCGGCCGTTTGAATGGCCAAGTGATACATTCTTGGAGGAGGCGGGAATTTATGATGACTTCTATTATTTGGCGGAGAATGCCGACATTATCCCCTTCCTCCGAGGTAAGTGTGACCAATACCTTCGTGCAATTTTTTTGCTTTCATTCTAGGAAGGATCCTCCCATGGTAGAATTTCACTTATAAGATGAGCCTAAGGAAATTACACTATATGATTTTTGCAATTTTTGCAAAATACCTTATGATGGCCGCATCAGTGAGCCACGTCCTAGAGACATGGCAGATTTCATCGCTGACACTACTGTGGGGGAAGAGAGAGGAGTGTCCGAAGCTAGAGTTGCTAGTTTACATTTTTTCTGTTTTATGTTACTATGCATTATTTGCCGGGAGATGTCTGACTGGTCGAGGGGAGAGTGGAACTCTCAGTTCACCTGACCTTGCTATTTTGCACCATGCTTTATATTCGGATAGAACCTTTAGTTTGGGCGCTATAGTTGCTCGGCGATTAAACACAAACCGTACGAATGGTAGTATTTTTGGAGGTGTCTATGCCTCCCGCCTTGCTAAATATTTTGAGATACCTATTAGGCATGATGAGAAGGAGGAGATATTGCTACCTACTAAATATATAGATTATGCTAGCATGGTAGCACACGCTTTTATTAACAATGATAAGCGTAAGCAACTCCAATACAACTTGGTATTCAGTCAGGGTACTTGTGAGATTATTACTTTGCCAGCACCTTCTTTGTTCGATATTCATTCAGGCAGGTACACTATTATGCCCGATGACCTTTATGTGTACTGGAGCTTAACGCAACCCCCAGCACCTAAGCCAGCACCAGTTCCTGACCATATCAGGAGCTTGTTTATCAGTGGGAGCCATAGGAGCTCGCCAACCAGTGGAACCCTCAGGACCCTCCACAGTATCCAGGAGAGTGTTATTTCGAGTCGTGGCCATAAACCAACTTAGGCCAAAAGCCTAAGCTTGGGTGAGTACGGATTTCTCACCGACATTACATTCATGTTCACACATTCATTCCAGTTGTCGGCGTTCATCCTTTTTCATTGTATAATCCATGTTAGTTTATTTTTCATGCTTTCTTCTTGTGTGTTTGAAAAAACTTTGATAAAACTCAAAAAGATTTCTTGTTCTTCTTTTACTTGTTGGGAGCTTTCCTGTGTAAATAGTTTTTTCTCGTTTCCGTTTTTACTTTCCTCAGAAAAACAAAAACTCCAAAAATATTTCAGCATGTTTCTTTGAAATTCTTTTCTTTTCTTTGGGTCGTAAGGAGAAGACCACAATGAAAATGTTGAGTGGCTCTCATATGCATTATTGTTGATCTAACAAAGAGCCCACATTACCTTGTCTTCTCTTTTGAATAAATGTTTGCATATTTCAGCTTAGTCCAATGCACGTGCACTCTTATTATTATTCACATCGTTCGGTCATGCAAGTGAAAGGCAATAATGACGACATTTGATGAAATGATTGAGATGAAGAAAAGCTAGTATGAACTCGACCTATTTTGTTTTTGTAAATATGATTAGCTCATCATTCTTGATTCAGCCCATTATGAATGAAACATGTTTGCAATGACAATTAGAGATTATAGTTACTCATGCCATGCTTAATTAGCTAGGAGTGGATAATGGTTTGTCTTGTGTGTCAAACATGCATTTAAAATGGGTATGATGTAGTATGATATGATGGTATCCTCCTTTGAATGATTCAAGTGCTTGACTTGGCACATGTTCACGCATGTAGTTGAAATCAAAAACAACATAGCCTCCACGATATTTATGTTCATGGTGATTTATATCCTACTCATGCTTGTACCCAATGTTGATTAATCTCAATGCATGTTTATGACTGTTGTCGCTCTCTAGTTGGTCTCTCCTTAATCTTTTTGCTAGCCTTCACTTGTACTAAGAGGGAATACTGCTTGTGCATCCACTTCCTTAAACCCAAAGTTGCTCCATATGAGTCCACCATATCTACCTATATGCGGTATTTACCTACCGTTCCAAGAAAATTTGCATGTGCCAAACTCTAAACCTTCAAATAATAATCTATTTTGTATGCCCGAATCGCTCATGTAGCGACTGGGGGCTGTCAATATCTTCCATGCTATGTGGGTTATTCTCACGATGAGTGTTTATTCACTTCTCATTCACGACAAAGTGGCTGGTAATTGGGATGCCCAGTTCCATGATCAAAATCAAAATCAAAATATAATAATGAAACAAAACTCCCCCAGGACTGTTGTTGGTATGGACGGTACCCGTGAATTCGGCTAGCTGTGGAGTGTGATTGTTGGTGGAGGGGGAGTAAAAACTTTACCATTCTGTTCGGGAACCGCTTATAATGTGTCTAGCATCAAAGATAGTGAGATCTCTTGGTTGTTATGTTGACAATGAAAGCATACCGCTCAAAATTATATTCATCTCTGTTTTAAAAGCTTCGAGCTCTGGCACCTCTGCAAATCCCTGCTTCCCTCTGCGAAGGGCCTATCTATTTACTTTTAATGTTGAGTTTTCATCTTCTTATAAAAGCACCTGCTGGAGAGCACCACTGTCATTTATATGCCTTGTTTTTATTCAGTATTGAGTATGACTGTGACTGGATCTCTTTTGCCATGAATTACAATGTCCAGTCAGTCCTTGATCTTCAGGGGTGCTCTGCATTTATGTTTTGCGGTCTTAGAAAGGGCTAGCGAGACACCATTTTATCATATTATATCATGATTGTTTTTAAAAAGTGTTGTCATCCGAGATATCTTATTATTACTCGCTAGTTTGTTATGCCATTGATACGAGTAATTGTAAGACCTAAGTGTTATTGTGAATATGGTTAGTTCATAATCTTTTCTGAAAACCTGAACATTGGTTAGACATATTTGCAACAACAAGATCAAATATAGTATGTAAAAGTCTTTCTTTGTCACTTTCAGTTTGTCAACTAAATTGCTTGAGGACAAGCAATGGGTTAAGCTTGGGGGAGTTAATATGTCTCCATTGTATCTACTTTTCCAAACTCTTTTGCCCTTATTTTGGACTCTAATTTGCATTATTTGAATGAAACTAACCCGGACTGACGCTGTTTTCAGCAGAATTGCCATGGTGTTATTTTTGTGCAAAAATCAGAGTTCTCTGATTGACCTAAAAATTTACGGAGAATTTTTGTGGAATATATAAAAAATACTGGCGGAAAAAGATACCAGAGGAGGGCCACCCAGAGGCCACAAGCCCTGGGGGCGCGCCTACCCCCCCCCCCCCCAAGGTGCGCCTCCCAGGCTTGTGGGCCCCTGGATTGTCTCGGACACTAATTCCAACGCTATATATACCTATTCACGAAGAGAAAAATCAGAGAGAAGGATTCATCGCGTTTTATGATACGGAGCCGCTGCCACCTCATGTTCTTCATGGGGAGGGCTGATCTGGAGTCCATTCGGGGCTCCGGAGGGTGGAATCCGTCGCCATGATCATCATCAACCTTCCTCCATCACCAATTTCATGATACTCACCACCGGGAGTGAGTAATTCCTTCATAGGCTTGCTGGACGTTGATGGGTTGGATGAGATTTATCATGTAATCGAGTTAGTTTTGTTAGGGTTTGATCCCTAGCATCCACTATGTTCTGAGATTGATGTTGCTATGACTTTGCTATGCTTAATGCTTGTCACTAGGGCCCGAGTGCCATGATTTCAGATCTGAACCTATTGTGTTTTCATAAATATATTTGTGTTCTTGATCCTATCTTGCAAGTTGTAGACACCTATTACGTGTTATGATCCGCATACCCCAAGGTGGCAATAATTGGGATTCTTTCTGGTGATTACCGTAGTTTGAGGAGTTCATGTATTCACTAAGTGCTAATGCTTTGTTCCAGTTCTCTATTAAAAGGAGGCCTTAACATCCCTTAGTTTCCTTATGGACCCTGCTGCCACGGGAGGGTAGGACAAAAGATGTCATGCAAGTTCTTTTCCATAAGCACGTATGACTATATACGGAATACATGCCTACATTATATTGATGAATTGGAGCTAGTTCTGTGTCGCCCTAGGTTATGACTGCTACATGATAAATATTATCCAACACAATTATCCATCGTTGATCCAATGCCACAAGATTTTCACATATTGATATTTGCTAAGTTACTTTCGTTGCTGCTACTGTTACAATCACTACAAAACTGCTACTGTTACTTTTACCACTGTTACCGTTACTATCATACTACTTTGCTACTAAATACTTTGCTACAGATATTAAATCTTTCGGGTGTGGTTGAATTGACAACTCAACTGCTAATACTCACGAATATTCTTTGGCTCCCCTTATGTCGAATCAATAAATTTGGGTTGAATACTCTACCCTCTAAAACTGTTGTGATCCCCTATACTTGTGGGTTATCAGTGCCACGCCTCAAGAACCAAGCGGCTAATGATTTGGCCAAGATGGGTTCGACCCAGAAGACAGTGCCCAAGAATGTGTTCCTAGAGCACCTACACTCGCCCACAATCAAGGAAGATCCTTTTCTGGAAGAGCCCCCGCAACCGGTCGGTCCTTCCAATCCGACTGAAGTAGACATCTCTACGGTAATTGACCTGGTTCAAGAGATCCTTGTTATCACTCCTAAGTGGACTGAGCCATACCTGGCATACCTGCTCAGGCAGGAGCTCCCAGAGGATGAGGCTGAGGCCCGTCAGATCGTCCGTCGATCTAAGGCCTTCATTATCATGGGAGATCAGTTGTACAAGAAGAGCACGACCGGAGTCACTCAGCGATGCATATCACCAGAGAAAGGGCAACAAATCCTGCAGGAGAATCACTCAGGAACATGTGGGCACCACACGTCCTCTTGGACCCTAGTCACCAAAGCATTCAGAGCTGAGTTCTATTGGCCCCGAGCCAATGAGGCCGCTCGCGATATAGTGGACCAATGCGTCGGGTGCCAGTTTTACGCAAACCAATCACACAAGTCGGCGTCCACTCTAAAGGCTATTCCCCTCACTTGGCCATTCACCGTCAGGGGACTCAACATGGTCGGCCCTCTTCGGACCGGGGTGAGTGGCTTCATGCACTTGCTGGTGGCAGTGGAAAAGTTCACCAAGTGGATCGAGGCCAAACTAATAAAGAAGTTGGATTCGACCACTGCCATTCAGTTTATCAAAGAGTTAATCTTCAGATTTGGAGTCCCTCATAGCATCATCACTGACAATGGGTCTAACTTCGATTCGGACGAGTGCTGTGAGTTTTGCTACACCCAAGGTACTCGGGTCGATTACGCCTATGTGGCGCACCCGCAGTTGAATGGACAAGCCGAGCGAGCGAATGGGCTCATCCTCCAAGGATTGAAACCTTGCCTCATGCATGACCTATCTCATGCAGTAGGGGCCTGGGTGACCGAGCTATCATCAGTCCTATGGGGCCTACGGATGACCCCGAATCGGTCCACCAATCGCACCCCGTTCTTTATGGTGTACGGGTCAGAAGCGGTTTTACCGAGTGACTTGCTCCATAATTCTCCCCGAGTGGATCTTTACTCGGAGGCCGAAGCTGAAGAGGCAAGGCAGGATGGCCTCAACCTTCTGGAAGAGGAGCGTGAGCTAGTGATGACCCACAAGTATAGGGGGTCAATCGTAGTCCTTTTGATAAGTAAGAGTCACTAGTACAGCGCAGTGCTATACAAACGGTTTATCGGGGCAACAAACCCTGGTGTATGTTGCCCGGATTGTACACACGCTCAAGGGCAAGGTTATAACATCCAAGACAAGACCAAGTAGAAGAGATAGCTCTTTGAGTAATCAAAGGGCGGATCAAGAAGACCAAGACAATCCAAATGAGCAAGATATCACTAAGGAAAAACCTCCCTTGTCGGGCAGGCGAGCCTGGTAAGGTCGAGGTCACCCCGAAGGCAAGTCTCATGACTTCCCCGACAAGCTTGCCGAGGACGCTGAGGGCGGATCACCCCGCCAAGACGCCACCGCTCCACCTCACAGCAACGCAAGTCACCTATCGGTGCGGTGCCTAGCCTGCAAGTGATTAAGTGACTGTTATTTGGCACGTGGTAGCCATTTCTGAGGAAGATCACCCCCAAATGACACCCGTCCAGAGGCGTGTCATGCAGGCAGGCGAGAAGGTAGATGAATAGCATGGCAAGGCTTGCCGGGCTACCCCGTGATGTGACACTAAGCGGTGCATTTAATGCCCCCTGTCCTGTTTGCAGAGTTAGGTATGATAGCACTGTGTGTCGGTGTTCTGGGAACCAGGGTACCCAGACTTGCCTGCCTGCGGCCCACAGCGTGGCACCTTCGACAGCCTAGTACGGCCCACCTCCAAGACTATCAAGACAAGACCCTCGCGAGGGGCCAAGCCTCGCGAGGGGGACGACACCAAGACCTCCAGAGGGAGCGGCCTCCCTAGGCTGCCTCCTGAGGAGCGGCGATTTCTATGTAGGTACCCAACCTCAGGAGGTTGCGATGACGCAAGCCATGACGACCAAGGCCAGGCGGGCACTAGCGGGCGCAGAGGAGGCAGTTTCCTCTTTGGTGCTAAGAAGGCAAGGACAGACACGGGTTCCCAAAGAGCCAGGCAAAGGTTTCCATTCCAATGCTACAAGACCAAGACCACCAGGATGGCAGGACGGATGTCATCGTCGAGCCCACTGCTGCGCCACGACCAGAGGCTTTGTAGGCGAAGACCACCTTCCGTCAGGAGAAGATGTACTACTTGTCCCCTTTCAAATTGGCCACTGTGGGATCCCTTCCCGCCTACGATTTGGGGGAAGAGGACCGAGGCCACTATAAGTATAGGTTAGCCACCACCGTAAGGGGATCGAATCCGGATCGGATCCATTCCACCCTCACCATCGGAGCCCTCACGAGGTAGCTCATCCTCTATACTAGTTCATCCACAAACCTCCTCGTGAGGCCAATCCACCACAAAAAGGAGTAGGGTTTTACACCGCAAGGTGCCCCGAACCTGGGTAAACTACCGTGTTCATCTTCTTCCTCACCTTCATGCGAGTCCGGCTAGGTTAGGTCATGGAACGACGAGTAGGCAGGCTTGAGAGGTTGGGTTCTTCGCACAGGCCCCAGAGTTCGAACCTTTCTTGGGTCTGCGGAGCACTGAATCCGACATTTGGCGCGCCAGGTAGGGGGCGTGTCGAAGCTCGGCCTCCTCATCAACCACGCTCCACTCGTGACTCACGGTTCACAAGGCCGACGCCGTCCCACCTGTCGGGTCGCCGGGCGCTTCCGGGGGCGCTGCGGGCATTCGGGCCTTTTCCCCCGGCCTCCAGCGGGCGCGGTGGCCACAGAAGTTCAGGCCAACGCTGCCCCCGCGATACGATGGCGCAGCGGACCCCGAGGAGTTCCTCCGACTGTACACGCAGGCTATCTGGGCGGCGGGCGGCGACGATAAAGTCATGGCGAACTGGCTCCCTATGGCTCTCGCGGGCGTACCATGCTCTTGGCTGTTCAACCTGCCGGAGTCCTCGGTGGCCTCATGGGAGGAGCTGCGCGGCCTGTTCGTCGCGCACTTCGCGATGCCGGCACATCACGTGGTTGCATCCATCATCGGCGGGTCGCAGACCCCAGCTTCGAGCCGCCATGTCAAGCAGGTCTTTCGGCAGGTGAGGGCTGCCCAGGCGCGGCAGGGGGCTACTCCAGGCCGGGCGGCGCCAGAGACCGACATCACCTTCGACTCCAGAGATCACCCTAGGGATACGGTCGGCGCCGGCGCGCTCCCCATGCTATGCATGCCCACCATCAGTAATGTCACGGTTACCAGGACCCTCATCGACGGCGGCGCCGGCCTCAACGTCCTCTTCGTGGAAGCCTTGGACCTTCTCTAGGTGCCTTACGACCAGCTCGCCCCCACCAAGCCCTTCTCAGGGGTGGCCGACAGCTCCGTCGTTCCCCTGGGGCAGATCTGCCTCCCCGTCACATTCGGCACGGGCAACAACTACCGCACCGAGCTCATCAACTTCAACGTCGCCCGCATCGGCCTCCTGTACAATGCCATCCTAGGGTATCCAGCCCTCGCAAAGTTCATGGCGGCGACGCACCCCGGCTACAACGTCGTCAATATGCTGGGGAGCAGTGGCATCATCACCATGGTGGGTGACACCAAGGATGCACTCCTGGCCCTCAAGCTCGCTTTCAAGGCCATGGCAGCTGCACGGCCAAATGCTAAGGATGCTCTAGAGACACCGGAGGCCGCCCCCGTGAAGAAGAAGCAACTGCCGGTCCATGACGGAGGATCAGGCCCCACCTTTACCATAGGCGCTAGCCTCCCCCGGGACAAGAAGAGGCGTTGGTCAGTTTCCTCCGCGTGAACAGGGATGTGTTTACATGGGAGGCAACGGACTTAGTCGGCGTCCCGCTGGATGTGATCGAGCACCATTTGATGGTGTGCCCCAGAGCGCGCCCGGTAAAGCAGAAGGCACGGCGGCAAGCTCCGGAGAAGCAATCGTTCATCGTTCAGGAGGTCCGCAAGCTGCAGGGAGCCAGAGTCATTCGAGAGGTGCGACACCCGGATTGGCTGGCCAACCCGGTGATCGTCCCCAAGAAAGGCGGGAAGGAGTGCATGTGCGTCGACTTCACGAGTCTCAACAAGGTGTGCCCTCAGGATCCGTTCCCTCTTCCACGCATCGATCAGATCATTGATTTCACTGCCGAGTGCGACCTGCTGTGCTTCTTGGATGCCTTCTCGGGATACCATCAGATCAAGATGTTGGTGCAGGATGTCGAGAAGACGACCTTCCTCTCCCCATGTGGGGTGTACTACTACACCTGCATGCCCTTTGGATTGCGAAACGCTGCCGCAACCTTCCAGCGACTGATGCACATCGCTCTGGGACAGCAGCTCGGGAGGAACGCCGAGGCGTATGTCGACGACCTAGTGGTCAAATCGCAAGAGGCAAGGACCCTTGTCGAGGACCTGGGGGAAACGTTCGCCAGCCTGCGTAAGGTGAACCAAAGGCTCAACCCGGAGAAGTGCATGTTCGGTGTTCTGTCTGGCAAGTTGTTGGTCTTCCTGGTGTCGCACAGAGGGATCGAGGCCAACCCTGAGAAGATCAAAGCAATAGAAAAGATGATCCCACCATAGACACTCAAGGAGATGCAGAAACTCGCGGGCTGCATGACCTCTTTGGACCTCCCATTCTTCAAGCTGATGAAGAAGAAGAAGAAGGGCACTTTCGAATGGACTCCAGAAGCTGAGGCGACTTTCCAAGACCTCAAGCCGTACCTCACGAGCCCACCAGTGATGGTGGCGCCTCGTCCTCTGGAGCCCTTGGTGCTCTACCTGGTCGCTAGGCCCCACTTGGCTAGCACAGTGCTCGTGGTGGTCAGGGAAGAGCGCACAGGTGCGGGTGCGCGGCGTAGCGCCCCGAGTACAGCCGCGCCATCGCCGCCTCAGGATGGAGCTCCTAAGGCCTCGACTACTCCACCAGACGACAAGGCTCCTGAGGCTTCCTCGTCCCAAGCGGAGCGGGACACCATCAACACCTCTTCCCTCATCAAGCACCCGATGTACTTCGTCAGCACGGTGTTGCGTGACGCACGCGCGCGCTACCCCATGCCGCAGAAGCTCCTGCTTGCGCTCCTCGTTGCCTCCAGGAAGCTGCGCCACTACTTCCAGGGCCACCCCATCAAGGTCGTCTCCGCGTACCCCCTAGAGAAGGTGCTCTGGAGCCCCAACGCCGCGAGGAGGGTTGCTGAGTGGAACATCGAGCTGCAAGCATTCCAGCTAGAGTTCAGCACCACCAAATTCATCAAGGGCGCAGCCCTCGCTGACTTCGTGGCGGAATGGATGGATGCCCCTGACCGGGGAATGGGCGAGGATCGGTCCCTCGCGCCCGGAGATGAGGCGCCCGATGGCTGGGTCATGTACTTTGACGGTGCATTTGTGCGGCAGGGCGCGGGGGCTAGAGCTGTACTCATCTCGCCGACCCAGGAGAAGCTATACTACGCCATGCATCTCTGCTTCCAGCATGGCGAGAAGGTCTCCAACAATGTTCCGGAATACGAGGACCTGATCGCTGACCTCAGGGCCGCGGCGGCCCTGGGGGTCAAGCGTCTCACCATCAAGGGCGATTCTCAGCTCCTCGTCAATTTCTCCAACAAGGAATACAAGCCTAAGGACGAGCACATGGAGGCATACCTAGAAGAGGTACGCAAAATTGAAAAACGATTCTTGGGTTTGGAATTGCAGCACGTCCTGCGTGGCACGAATAAGGAGGCAGACAACATCGCCAAGAGGGCATCCTGACGCGAGCCCTAGAAGCCTGGCGTCTTCGAGTAACGACTCTTCAAGCCATTGGCAGCCCCCCCTGCAGGCCCTGCGTGCTTCGAGAGGAGCCGCCCCTGGCCCCCTCCACAGGCGCCCTGGCCTGCAGTCCGACCTCAGGAGCCTGCCTGCTCCTGGCGCTAAAGCCTCAGGAGGGGTGCTGGACCAAAGAGTTCAAGGCGTACCTACTCTGAGGCACCCTACCGAAGAAGGAGGAAGATGCAGAACACGTGGCCCGTCAGGCCACCGCTTACTGCTTGCAGGACGGCGAGCTCTATCGAAGGCGCCCAAATGACGCCTCGCTATGGTGCATCTCCCACGAGCAAGGGCGCGAGTTGCTAGCTGACATCCACGGCGGGGATTGCGGACACCATTCTTCATCGCGCACCCTCGTGGGCAAGGCGTTCCACAGCGGGTTATAGTGGCCCACGACACTCAACGATGCCATCGAGCTGGTGCGATCCTGTGAGGCCTGCCAGTTCCACGCCAAACAGATCCACTAATCCGCTCAAGGCCTCCATACCATCCCTGGGGGCTGGATATCCTGGGCCCGTTCCCCCGAGCGGCCGGGGGCTACCGCTACCTCTACGTCACCATCCAGAATGTCTGGAACATCCAGCACCTCCAGAAGTTCTATCCATGACCAACGAGCGCCATGCGCCTCTCAAGTCTCTGCTCGTGACACTCTCACATAATAATGAGTGGGGCTGTACATGCCATGGAGTCTACTGAGTGTTGCCCCTGAGCCTCACGGGGGCTCCCACCAACGTCTTAGTGGAAGCCCCATGCTGCACGCTGGCCGGAAGACCAGAAGACTAGTGTAGGTGCCGAACACGGCTGTTCTTTCGCTTGCTTTCTGTAGCTGGTTTTGCCACTTTTTGGAATGAAATTCGAAGTTCTTGCATCTTTATTCAAAAGGGTTGGGAATTTTTTCTCATCGCAACGTTTACTTTTCCAAACCTTGCTTTCGGAGAGCGGCAGCTGCCTGCCGCTCCTCCCCGCTTGTCTCGTGAGCGGGGGCTGGGCACGGTGTGTATGTTTGGGTCCGGCCACGAACACACCTCGCCAAAGCCTTGTTGCCCTAGCCTTTGGCATCTTAATCCTCGTGTGACGCTCGTGAACGAGCCAACGGGCGTGTGCGTTCCCCAGGAGCCCTCATCCCCTGGCCTCGCTGGCAATCGTGACCTGGTGTACCAGTGGCGATCGGTCCTTGCGAGGGCGCGGCGCCCTGTGGAACATCTCTAGAGGGCCTATGGCTTGCTGGAAACCTCGAGGCCACTAGGTGCCTCCCGAGGCCTAAGAACCTTTGAATCCTTCGAATCCTCAAGAAGAAAACTCCTGGCAGGATCTCTCTGGAACGAGGGACGCGCAGGAGGTCCAAGCCTTAGAGAAGCATGCCCTCGCGGCATGAGAGCCTACCGCAAGCACACTAAGCTAAGTTGTCCCAATCACGATCAGCAAGAACCTATCAATTAGTACCAATATGAATGCCAAGATGCAGTATAAAAACATTAATAAAACGGCGCAAGTGCCATGGTTCATTACACGCCCCGGCAGGGCTTTCTACTTCTTGATGCGGGGAAAAGAAAAAAAGAAGAAGCAAAAGTGGCCTCGCGACCACCGCGGCTCCTGAGACCCGGCTCCAGCGGCGCCTGCACTCAGTCGGAGTCCTCCTCCTGCTTCACTGGGGCGCGATCGCGAGGTGGCTCCTCGCCCTTCCTGGTCCGAGCTCGGCGGCGTGGCGGCTCGTCGTAGTCGCCGTCGCTCGTGCTCTCCCCAGAGGAGGAGCCACCGCTGCTGGAGGCGTCTCGACCATCGCCAAGGGCAAGTTCACCACCGAGGATGCTTCCGCCCCTTCGACCGTCGTCGTCGGAGGGGTGGATGTCGTCGCCGTCGCTGTCTCTCTTCGGGCAGCACCCCAGGCTCCTGCCGTCCTCCCCGAAGATCCTGACGTAGAGGGTCGCAGTGCCGTCGTGCCTAAAGTGGAGAGTACACCTCCCCTGCAGGCCACGTGCGCGGGCGAACGGCTGCCACCCGCGGTTCAGGAACACATTGCCGGCGGGGGTGACCTCAACCTCCACCCACGAAGCCTTGCTGCAGCAACCATCGGCCCGCAGCCAGAGGCTGCCAGGCCCCCCAGCCGGCAGCGCGCCTGCGAAGAAGCGCGGGAGCTGGAACCAGACGCCTGCAGGCCTCTCCGCCCACACCACGAACTCCAAGGACGCGTCGGCCGAATGGGATCACGGGTGCGGTGGCCGAATGGTTTCCACATGCCTTCCTCCTTGGCCGCGGCCACCTCGGTCACGGTAGCCTCCGACGCGGGAGGGAGCACTCCCACGACTGTCGGAGGCAGTGCCAGCCTTCGAGGGGGTGCGCCCATGCTCTCAGGGAGCCACCGCCGGCGTCGTGGCGTGCTTGCGGGGACGGCCGCGGCCCCTCTTGGGCGGTGGCGAGCCTGGTCCCTTCTTGGGGGCCTTTCCCTTCTCGGCGGCCGAGAACCTCCTCACTGGCGCCATGGGTGCTCTGGTGAGATGGCGGCGCGGCGAAGAAGAAGAAGGAGCGAGCAGCAAGAAGATGAAGATGGGCTGGGGGCTCTGCCCCCCTTCCCCCATTTATAGCCGGAGGAAGGCTAAACGGCGGCCTCTCATGTTCCGAACCATGATGGCCCAGCTGCATGCGCCAGGCAGTTGCCGAAGCGACATGGGGAAGACCACCTTTTGTCGAGCCCACTGCTGCGTCACGACAAGAGGCTTTGCAGGCGAAGACCACCTTTCGTCAGGATAAGATGTACTAATTGTCCCCTTTCAAATTGGCCACTCGGGGATCCCTTCCCGCCTATGATTTTTTGGGGGAAGCGGACCGAGGCCACTATAAGTGTAGGTTAGCCACCACCGTAAGGGGATTGAATCCGGATCGGATCCATTCCACCCTCACCATCGGAGCCCTCGCGAGGTAGCTCATCCTCGGTACTAGTTCATCCACAAACCTCCTCGTGAGGCCAATCCACCACAAAGCAGCAGTAGGGTCTTACACCGCAAGGTGGCCCGAACCTGGGTAAACTGCCGTGTTCATCTTCTTCCTCACCTTCACACGAGTCCGGCTAGGTTAGGTCGTGGAACGACGAGTAGGTAGGCTTGAGAGGTTGAGTTCTTCACACATGCCCTAGAGTTCGAACCTTTCTTGGGTCTGCTGAACCCTGAATCCGACACTGTGGCTATCTAATCATTGGATAATGACTGTTTTGCCATTGTCATAACCCCTTGACCTATAAAAGGTGGGCCGTGGCAACCTTAGAAAGGATTTGGACCCCTGTACACTCATACACGCGTAGCTGCTCTCGTCCCGAGGTGACCTTGCCGGGCTTGAGCGCTACGTCTCCACCACGGTCCTTTCATCAATCCACCAAAGCAGGAGTAGGGTTTTACGCCTCGCGGCGGCCCGAACCTGGGTAAAAATTGCCCGTGTCATCACTGTTGTGCTGCTCTACAGTCTTTGCTCTTTGTGCAACGCGCCCTTCCCCCTTGCCGAACCACAAGGGGCCGATGGCCCCATAGGTGGCCGTGTTGAACCACGACATCTTTGGCGCGCCAGATAGGGGGGAGCGCTTGTGCGAACCCGAGGGTGTAAGCAGCGCGTCATCTTCATCATATTCTTCTTCATTGACAGCTTCATCATCCATGGCGCCCATGAAAAAGTTCGGCGCTACATCTCACCCATCCACCTCGAAGGCCCTCTTGCATGTAGCCACTGATGCTATGGGGGCTACGGGGACGTGGACGCCGCGGGGGACGTGACCGGCGCAGGCGGCACCATCACCGTTCCCCCTACGGCCGAAGCGGGAGCAGGGGTATGTGCCAGAGGAGGACAGCATCAACAGCATCCTAGCGGCCATGCTCCACAAGATGCGGGTGGGGAGAATATTCCATCTCCACCTCTCCACCTCACTGAAGGACGCAGCTGCAGTGACGACGCTCGCTCTGGTGTGAATCGCAACCTTCTAGCTGCCCCCGCTGCAGGTGCGGTTGTGGGGCACGCACAATCCCCAGGGCAAGCAGGCCAAGACGATGCGCCAAATGGGGTCATTAATCCCCAAGCACATCCACCTCGTTGCCACGCCACCCTGGTGACCGGCTCGCGGTGATGAGAGCACGGCGCCGCCACTACCGGCACCGTCGGAAGACAGGCGACGTCATGATCTACATCATTGTCTATGCCGAGCACCGCTTCGGAAGCCATCGCGCGGGCCCAACTCCTGTTGAGATTTCCGCCAGCGGCCGATCAAATGGATGAGTGGAGAGCCACCATTCAGAGCCTGATTGGCTTCGCTGAGGCGGGAGGATCACAGCGGGCAGGCCCGTCACGGCATCCACAGGCAGCAACAACGGCCCGAGCCGCTGGCCATACCGAAGGGGTCACTCCTACGGTGCAGTCCCCTCCACGGCAGCCAGCGCAGGGGCCGCGGCCAGAGCCACGCAATCAATAACCCGATGAAGTATCAATGGCTTCATCTGATCCTCGAGCCCGTCGTGCCGCATTGGCGGGTCCTGGAAGATAGGCGAGGGGAAGACGCATGCGTCACCATAGAAAGGCGTCGTGAAACCCACCGCCGGTCTGATAGGCGCAATGGTCCCGACATCGACAAGCCCGCGCCCAGTGGAGACGGATACCTGCCTTTCGAGGTTGGGTGTCTTGCCTTCACTCGCGAGCTGCGTCAAGTTTGTTGGCCGTCTGCCCGTACATTCAAGCCAGAGATACCAGAAAAGTACGATGGAAGACTGAACCCGGGAGAGTTCTTGAGCATCTACACCATCGCTGTTTAAGCCGCCGGAGGAAGAGATGAGAAGGTATTCGCCAACTACTTCCCTTTGGCACTCAAGCCAAATGTGAGGTCATGGCTGATGCACTTATCAGAGAACTCCATCTCGACCTGGGCTGACCTGTGCAATGAGTTTGTTGGCGCCTTTACAGGCGGCCATCAAGAACCAGGGCGGCCCAGCGACTTGCAGCTCCTCCCACAGAAGGAAGGAGAGACTTTGTGGAAGTATATGTAGAGATTCAGCCGGGTGCACAGGAACATTCTGGACATCCACCCAGCAGCTATGATAGCCGCGTTCCAGTCCAACGTACGCAACCGCATGATACGTTCCAAGATGAACGTCCGGTTGCCCAAGACTGTGAATGAGCTGTACACTTTGGCGGATAAGTGTGCCTGAACAGAGGAGGGGAGGCGACTCCCCGAAAAAGAAGATGGTGTCGACGTTGACTCAGAGGACGACAATGATGCTGCCAACCAGAAGAAAAAGAACAAGAAACGCAACAAGAAGCGCAAGGAGAAGACAGTTTTGGCTGTCAAAGGGTCTGGCGTTCCTAGTACCGGCAAGAAGGCCAAGACCGAAGTTCCCGGCAAGGAAGTTGCTGCGTGCAATGACTGTCGGGAAGCTGCGACAGCCAAGAAGGCTGGGAAGGCTGACAGGCCGTACTACAAGATCCATCGGACCAAGGGCCATGATCTCCAAGAGTGTCATCAAGTTGAGCAGCTCGTCAAGAAGCAAAAGGCTGAGTACGAGAAGCATAATAAAGAGAGAGACCAAGATGGCGTTGGCGGGAATGGCCAAGGCGGCAGAGGAAGTTGCCCCGGCAAGGTCCCTCAGCATCAAGGGAAGCCTGCCAGAGGCCATGGGAGGAAGGAATGCGATGACGAGAGCGATGAAGGGCATGAAGAGGAAACCAGTGAGCAGGAGTTCCAGAAAGCCACTGATGCCCTGTGCATTGACGGAGGAGCATCCTTGCACTACCCCCACCGCCAGCTTAAACAGTGGGCGTGTGAGGTCAATGCTGTGGGGCCAGCGGCAGATTCTTGGAAACGACCCAAATGGTCCCGCACGCCCATCATCTTTGACGAAGAGGATCACCCTGACCGCACCACCGCGGTAGGGTGCTCGCCGTTGTTGGTTTCACCAACGATCCGCAACCTCAAGGTCACAAAGATGTTGGTTGACGGCGGGGCCTGGTTGAATCTGATTTCTCCCAAGGTCATCAACAGGCTGCAGATAACAGAAGAGGAGCTCAAGGTTACTGTCACCTTTCAAGGGATCAACCCCGACAGGAGTCGACCGAAGGGGAAGATCGCGCTGCCAGTGACATTTGGAGGTGAATTGAACTACCGGACTGAGAAGATTGTGTTCGATGTGGTTGAGCTTCCGTTGCCATACAACGGGATACTTGGACGACCTGCTCTGGCAAAGTTCATGGCGGCATCCCACTATGCCTACAACACCCTGAAGATGCCAGGACTAATGGGCGTTATTTCTATCCCATCATACAAGAAGGATGCAATTATATGAGTGGACAAGATGTACCGGGACGCGGTCGCTGCCGAGGCTGAGGAAGTCGTAGTCCCCACCAAGGAAAACAAGCAAGGGAGAAAAGCTAGCAAGGATACCGGCAAGGAACCCGGGAAGCGCGCCTCTCTGGAGTGTGCTGCACCTGTCGATGGCTTGCCGGAGAGTTCCACTAGCAAGAGATCAAAGGTTGCTGCGCCTGCTATGAATAAGGTCCTGGCAGGGCTGGTTGGCGCTGATGGTACATTTACTATTAGCTCCACACTGGACGACAAATAGGAAAGCGCGCTCGTTGCCTTCCTGTGGGCGAATGTCGATGTGTTTGCTTGGCAACCATCTGACATCCCCGGTGTTCCCAGGGAGGTAATCGAGCACCACCTTGCCGTCTGCCCTCATGCCCGGCCCGTAAAGCAGAAGGTCCGGAAGCAAGCCTTGGAGCAGCAGCAGTTCATTGCCGACGAGATCAAGAAACTTGAAGCTGCTGGTTTGGTCAGAGGAGTATTGCATCCAACATGGTTGGCAAATCCAGTGGTAGTGTGCAAGACGAATGGGAAGTGGACGCTTTGCATAGATTTCACATATCTGAATAAAGCAAGCCCGAAGGACCCATTCCCCTTGCCGCACATTGATTAGATTGTGGATTGCACCTCCGGATGTGACCTGCTTTCGTTCTTGGATGCCTACTCCGGGTACCACCAGATTTTCATGTCCAAGGAAAATGAAGAGAAGACCACGTTCATAACCTCATGCGGCACGTACTACTTTGTACGGATGCCCTTTGGGTTAAAGAGCGCTGGGTCCACTTTTGCAAGAGCAGTGCAAATTGGTTTTGAGTCCCAGCTGTATAGGAATATTGAAGCTTACATGGATGACATAGTGGTCAAAACCAAGCACAAATCAACTCTCATTCAGGACTTGGAAGGGACCTTTCCAAATTTGCGGAAGATCAACTTGAAGCTGAACCCAGAGAAGTGTGTGTTTGGCATTCCTTCTGGCAAGCTACTTGGTTGCTTCGTGTCCCACCGGGTGATAGAGGCCAACCCCGACAAGATCAAGGCGATCGAGCAGATTCAAGCACCCAAGACAGTTAAAGATGTGAGGCATTTGACTGGATGTGTTGCTGCGCTGAGCAGGTTCATTTCCAAGTCTGCCGAGCGCGCCTTGCCGTTCTTCAAAATCTTGAAGAACGCAGGGCCTGTGGAGTGGACCCCTGAGGCGGATGCTACGCTGCAAGATTTGAAGACCTACCTATCCTCTGTTCCCATCCTAGTCGCTCCTAAACCGCAAGAGCCGTTGCTGCTGTACCTAGCGGCAACCAATCAAGTGGTTAGTGCAGCACTGGTGGCCTAGCAGGAGGTAGATGTGGGAGCAGCCGCGATTACCATCCCCTTCGGAGAGGAAAGTGAACTCATCCCAGCAAGATCAGGTGCAGATCAGAAGAAAGAGGAGCGGGGCAACGGAGACAATTCCAGGATCACGGCAAGGAAGAAGGTGGTGCAGCAGTTAGTGTACTTTGTCAGCTCCCTACTGCAGGGGGCTAGATCAAGGTATTATGGCGTGCAAAAGTTGATCTTTGGCCTCATCATAGACTCAAGGAAACTGCGCCACTACTTCCAAGCCCACGAGACCATGGTTGTCACCCGTTTCCCCTTGCAACGCATACTGAGGAACCCTGAGGCCACTGGCAGAATAGTGGAATGGGCTTTGGAGTTATCAAGCTTTGGTTTGAAGTTTGAGATCACATCAACTATTTAGACCAGGGCATTGGCGGAGTTTATTGCAGAATGGACACCAACTCCAGATGAAGAGACGCCGGAGACAGTTATCCCCGGCAAGGAAGTGCCCCAAGAATGGATCATGTACTTTGATGGTGCCTTCTCCCTACAAGGTGCAGGGGCTGGCGTGCTTCTTGTCACACCCACTGGGGAGCACCTCAAGTACGTGGTTCAAATGCATTTCCCCCGGGAGAAGGCTACCAACAACACTGCAGAATATGAAGGACTCCTTGCCGGGCTCAGGATCGCAACAGAACTGGGAATCAAGAAGTTGATCATTTGTGGAGACTCACAGCTTGTGGTGAGGCAAGTGAACAAGGATTATCAGAGTCCATTGATGGAGGCATACGTGGAGGAAGTGAGAAAGCTGGAGGAGCGCTTTGAAGGATTACAAACAGAGCACGTACCCCGTGCGGAAAATAGCATTGCTGATCATCTGTCAAAGTGCGCTGCGCAAAAGCTTCCTGTGGAACCAGGCACTTTTGTTCTCCATGTGACTCAGCCCTCCGTATCCCCGGCAACAATAGCCAGAAAGGGGCGGAAACTGGACTCCGGCAAGCCTCTCCTGGCAGAGCTTCCAGAAGCCCCTGACAGAGAGGTTGGCAGGAACAACTCCACTTCGCTTGGCGGGCAGCACCCTCCCGCCGAACTATCAATCCTCGCGGTTGAGGCGTGTGCTCCCACAAACGAGGAGGTGCCGCTGATCCTTGTTGTCGAGCCTCAGGCTCCAACTTGGGTGCGACACATAGTCCGTTACCTCCAAATAGGAGAACTTCCCGAAGAGCAAGGAGAAGCTGAAAGAGTAGCCCGAAGGGCCAGTATGTATCAGTTCTTCGATGACGCACTGTACAGAAGGAGGCCCAACAGTGTGAAATTGAAGTGTATTTGCCGGCAAGAGGGGAAGCAACTGTTGGCAGAGATACATGGAGGTGTGCGCGGCTCGCATATTGGATCAAGGGCCTTCGTCGGAAAAGCTTTCCGGTAAGGTTTCTACTGGCCCACGGCCCTTCAAGACGCAATCGAGCTAGTCCCCAGATGTGAAGCCTGCCAGTTCCACTCCAAGAATATCCATCAACTTGCTCAAGCTCTCCAGATGATCCCTTTGTCATGGCCATTTTCAGTCTAGGGGCTCGACATCTTGGGCCCCTTCCCCTGTGCTACCGGGGGCTTTGAATTCTTGTACGTTGCAATAGATAAGTTTACAAAGTGGCCGGAAGTGGAGCCCGTGAGGAAGGTGACCGCACAGTCAGCTATCAAGTTCTTGAAAGGATTGGTGTGCCGTTTCGGAGTACCCGCTAGAGTCATCACTGACAATGGCACCCAATTCACAAGCCGCACCTTCATGCAATAGTTCATGCCCTGAGAAGCTAGGTCTCATTTGCCTCTGTTGCTCATCCCAGAAGCAACGGACAAGCTGAGAGGGCGAACGCTGAAGTGCTGCGAGGACTCAAGACAAGAACATTTGATAGGCTGCAGAAATGTGGCAGACGATGGATTGATGAGCTGTCGGTGGTTCTTTGGTCCCACAGAACGACACCAAATCGAGCTACCGGCCAGACTCCCTTCTCCCTAGTCTATGGGGTAGAAGCAGTGATCCCCACGGAACTCATATACGGGTCACCTTGAGTACTTGCCTATGATGAAGTAGCGCAAGAACAGCACCGGCGTGACGACACTGTGCTACTTGAGGAGAACCGTCTCCGGGCTGTTACGCGTGCTGCACGCTACCAGCAAGCCCTGCGTCGCTATCAAAGCTGCAGGGTTCATGCCCGGATCCTTGAGGAAGGCGACGTTGTCCTTAGGCGCATTCAGTCCGCCAAGGGTGCAAACAAGTTGACGCCGAAGTGGGAAGGCCCTTACCGGGTAGTACGAGTCACCAGACCTGGCGCAGTCCGTCTAGAGACCGGAGATGGCATTCAGTTGCAGAACTCATGGAATATTGAGCATCTCCATAAGTTCTACCCATAAGGCGCGGCTGTCGGGCCCTGCCCGGCAGCCACCCTTTTGTACAAGCCTTGCTGATGTTGCATGTAACCATTTGTACAAAGCCAGGTGCAGACCATGAGCAACAGATAAAAAATGAAGCGCTGGGGGCCCCAAAAACTTGCATGCAGGCATTAGCATAACATGAGCATCGCATGATCATGTATATAAGGGCATATGTAGCATTGTTTTCCTCTGCACTAAGCTGCAAGGTTCTTGCCGTGGACCCGGTCCCGAAGAGAATAAAAGAAGACAGGCCTACATATCGGTCCCCGACAAGCCAAACAGATAAGTTCTTTCTTATCCATACTTGTTCTATAAGGTGAAAACATGTCCATATGAAAACCTCGTCACCTTCGAAGCATAGGTGCTCCCATCATGTGTCCCAAATGTTGCTTCGGTCAGGATGGTTGTAGTGGCCTCTGACGGAGGAGGTTCGACGAGGAGCTGGTCCCTTTCCATAGTTTTGTGCCCGGCAGGCCAAGCCCCGCGGCAACAAACGAAAGGCACCGGCAAGATAGCTTGCTGGAGAAAACTTGTTTACTTAAACGTATAGAGGCATCCCACCTCTGCATGGACATGGTACATGCACAAGTACCTGGCAAGGCTTGTCTTTTTTCATTAATATGCGGATAAGCAAGTATAGATTTTATAGGACACAAACATGGATAAAGAAGATTACATATTTTAGACTAAAGTTTGGCAAGTGCCTTAAGTGCCCCGTAATCCCTTTCTTGTCCCTCTCCTCCCAGGAACAACAATGGGAGGTGAAGAGGGCAAAAGGAGCGCCTGGGCAGAAGCCCAGCCTGATCCCGTCAGGCCCCATGACAAGGAGCCTGACAAGATCGGGAGGGCGCGGGCGAAGGTGATGGTGAAGAGAGTGGCGGAGATGACCCCCTGGTCACCGCCACCAGGGCCAGCAGGACGCGGCAGGGCGAACGAAGCCGGAGCCCACAAGGAAGCCTGTCGGGGCCCAGCTGGAAGGCTGCTGGAGGAGCCGGAGACACCATCCACACCTCCACATCCAACTCCCTGGCAAATCGCCTTGCCGGAGAGGAGATGCAGGTGCAGATGGTGGTGCCGCCGTCTGACGGTGATGGTGCGGCTGTTGTTCAGCCGGAGTCGGAGCCGTCGTCCTCCCCGTCGGCGCCGTCGTCATCACCGTCACTGTCCTCCTCGTCACCATCAGGGCCAGCAGGACACGGCAGGGCGAACGAAGCTGCAGTCCACGAGGAAGCCTGTCGGGGTCCAGCTGGAAGGCTGCTGGAGGAGCCGAAGTCACCATCCCCACCCCCGCATCCGATTCCCCGGCAAATCGCCTTGCCGGGAAGGAGATGCAGGTGCAGATGATGGTGCCGCCACCTGACGGTGATGGTGCTGCTGGCGTTCAGCCGAAGTTGGAGCTGTCGTCCTCCCCATCAGCGCCATCGTCATTGTTGTCACTGTCCTCCTCATCGCTGTCGCTCGAGGAGGAGCTTTCGTCATCGGTCAAGCTCTCCGTGCAGCACCCTAAGCATGCGCCCGAGCGTCCGAAGACTTTGACGAAAAGCAGGGTGGCATCCATTAACTTGAAATGGAGGACGTGCCCGACCGCCAAGCTGTGGGCACGAGCAAAGGTCTTCCAACCGCGCCGGAGAAGCATGACATGAGGAGCAACGAACTCCACGTCCGCCTGCATGCTGCCATTATAGTAGCCCCTCATGTGCAGCCTCAGCCCCAGCGGCTGCTCAACTTCCATCACTCTTGCAAATGGAGTGGGGAGTCGAAGCAGGCTGCGCAGAGGCCCTCACAGCTTGACAATAAACTCCAGTGGCTGGTTCCCGACGTGGCCTTCGTTCGGGTCCTGGACGGCTGGAGGAGGTGCGATCAGCGCACCGCACCGTCTTCCTCGACCCCGAGTGCCGCGACGATCGTGTCCCCATCCTCTCCTGCCTCCCCTCACGGCGGGCCCTGCTTGCGCGTCCCCAATGGGAGGAGGGAGGTGCTGTTGAGCAGAAGCCCTCGTCGCCGCTACTGGAGTACTGCTGTGCCCTCTTCCCCTCACCATGATGAAGAAACAATATCAGAAGAAAGAAGGGGGAGATAGGTGTGAGCCAGAACCTCGCCCGCATCCCCTTTTTATAGGCAAATGGGGCCAGGGGCTGGCTCCTCACTCAGGGGAGGCAACCGCCGCGCTCTGCCAATTCGGCTTCCCCGCGCCATCAATGGCTCGTGGAATCAAGGCCGACCCCCTGCGCCAATCCATGGCGTCTGGCTTTCTGCCGTGGCACATATTTTTGCGCCCTCCACGTCCACCACCAACCCTGTGCAATGCATGCAGCATATGTGCCAGAAACGCCAGAAGCGGAGAAGCTAGTGGAATGGCAGTTACCGCCCCGTGAACGTGGGATGTGGGTAGCCCACGGATCGTGGCTCGCAACTACTTCATAGCGTTTTGCACGACGCGTGGAAAAACCGAAAACTGACTCAAGCACAGGTTAATGAAGAAGCAAAGGAAATCTCAAGGATGAGTGACCGCAAATTCTTCACCTGTGTACTGGATAGGGCCTACCCCGACGACGCTCGGCAGCGCGTTCGGGCCAGGCCGGGGGGCTCCTGTCGGTGCAAAAAACCCTGGTGTATGTTGCTCGGACTGTACACAGGCTCAAGGGCAAGGTTACAGCATCCAAGACAAGGCCAAGTAGAAGAGATAGCTCTTTGAGAAATCAAAGGGCAGATCAAGAAGACCAAGACAAGACAAATGAGCAAGATATCACTAAGGAAAAACCTCCCTTGTCGGACAGGCGAGCCTGGTAAGGTCGAGGTCACCCCAAAGGCAAGCCTCAAGACTTCCCCGACAAGCTTGCCGGGGATGCCGAGGGCGGATCACCCCGCCAAGACGCCAACGCTCCACCTCACAGCAACGCAAGTCACCTATCGGTGCAGTGTCGAGCCCCCAAGTGCTTAAGTGGCTGTTATTTGGCACGTGGCAGCCATTTCTGAGGAAGATCACCCCCAAATGACACCCGTCCAGAGGCGTGTCATGCATGCAGGCGAGAAGGTGGATGAATAGCATGGCAAGGCTTGTCGGGCTACCCCACGATGTGACACTAAGCGGTGCATTTGATGCACCCTCTCCTGTCTGCAGAGTTAGGATGATAGCACTGTGGCTACCTAATCACTTGATAATGACTGTTTTGCCATTGTGGTAACCCCTTGACCTATAAACGGAGGGTCATGGTAACCTTAGAAAGGATTCGGACCCCTGTACACTCATACGCGCGTAGCTGCTCTCGTCCCGAGGCGACCTTGCCAGGCTTGAGCGCTGCGTCTCCACCACGGTCCTTTCATCAATCCACCAAAGTAGGAGTAGTGTTTTAGGCCTCGCGGCGGCCTGAACCTGGGTAAAAACTGCTCATGTCATCACTGCCGTGCTGCTCTACGGTCTTCGCGCTTTGTGTAACGCGCCCTTCCCCCTTGCCGAACCACAAGGGGCCGATGGCCCCATAGGTGGCCGTGTTGAACCATGACACGGTTTTTAACCCCTTTCCGCGATGGCATTTTGAACCGTTGCAAAGTGAGTGTGTGTGATAGGGGGGTCCTTCCCACCCGACCCAGAAACCGTCGGGGATAGGGAGCCTTGGTACATACAGTTGTCCCTATAAAACTGTTTCTGATATCTCGAATATCCCAAACGCTCCATCCTTGCTACTCGTTTGTGCTCGCATTGCCATCGCAGTCGGTATTCTGTGGTGCTACGTTTACGATGTGCGGCCCATCATAAATAGTTAATGATTATAGAACGTGTATGATAAGCAGACTATCACACACATTCACTTTTCCCGAACCATATGCGAAAACTAATTATGAAGATTAGCTAATCACCGTACGAGTGTCGGATAGGATTACGAAACCTCGAACCGTCATAACATCGTTGTACAAGATAACTATCGCACACGCTATTCTGTGGTGCAACGTTTACGATGCGTACCACATCAAAAACAGTTCATGATTGCAAATCGTGTACGATAAGGCAACTATCACAAATGTTTAGTTTGCCCGCACTGTTTGTGATATTGTCTGACATCACACAGGCTTTGCAAACGGCAAATGTGTGCATGATCGCACATGTTTCCTCTCTGTGAACCATGTCGAATTATGGTGTATATCACAAATGTTTGTGTTTTACCGACCGTGTGCGCTGTAACGACCTGGAGAGCGTAATTTCACCATAATTTAATTGCTGCTATTTAAAATTGTACTGGATTTGAATTTGAAAGTATGCTATAGCTTTATTCATATCCATCAGGTTCAAAGAACCAGTGCATTATTCGATTCATAGGTACATATGTTCAAGAATTACATAAGCACCAAATAAAGAATGATGAACCACGGTTGTATACTTGTACTATTAAAGACGGTAAAGAAAGAGGCGAAATACATTCTGGTTGCTAAACAAGGTGAAGCGGAATGCCCATATTGTTCCCTCCTCCATGCAGAAGGCACGCACGACTCTAGTCCAACCCCTTGTGATGGCCGACCGCCCATCCTTCACTGCCTTCATGAACACATCTAGATAGTCATCGTGTTCTGGTAGAAATGCTTTAACCTTTGCATGCCCACCAATCATGTAGTTTGAGAGGTAATCTTGAGTAAACTGCTTTGGGAACCACTTCAAAGGAAAAAGATTCAGACATTGTCATCTAACACAACTCATTATCGGCAGTAAAAAGAAGGCTGCAGAGTTCTTACTTACCATCCTGCAGTTTGTTGTTGTCTTGGATAAAGTGTAAACAAATACTTTAATTGCCATCTTTTGACCCATTTTACTAACAATCTTTATCAGCTTCCTCACTTGATGCTGGTTCATCAATATCTCATTGCCCCATACACAGAAAGGGTCGAAGGGCGGATCTTTACCAATGACATATGTACCTAAAAGCACCAAGTTAATATTAGAAGCTAAACAGCAATTGCAAAATGATGTAGTACAACACTCCCTCCATCCCATTATATAATATCTTATAACATCCAATATACTCACTTATTGGATGAATTAACATCTTATATTATGGGCCGGAGGGAGTTTATTGCATTTTTACAAATTATCAGCTGATTAACTGCTGCTGTGTTGTTGTTGTTGCTGCTCTTCTACGTATATCTAGACATCATCAGAACATTAAGGTAAGACTCTTCCTTGTTGCTATGTAGCCTAGGATTGCATATTTAGACATTCAGTACAGTGCATGTTGCTATGTAGCCTCAGATATATTAGATATGGCCCTAGTTAACCTATCGATAAATGGGTTACAGATATATCCAGTTAAAATTCCGATTCACTAATTAGTCCCTTATCAGACCTTGGCCTATACGGTACCAGCTACCGATATCCTGAACAGTGAGTATATATAAGCCATGGGATGAAACTAACCTCGATGGAAAACAGCAGTCGTTCCCAAAATTGTCCTGTGTAAGTACATCGAGAGGCATGTTAAGCACAACAGGCTAAACATCAACCAAATATATCCATGGCAGACAAAATAATCTCCAAACGATAGCTTCAGTGTGCAGGTTTAAGCATGCTAGTTAAGCAAAACAAGAAGTGGAAAGGTGTGTTAACTGCAACAGGCCTAACATTTAACAACAAGCAAATATAGTCATTCAAACTGGTATTGTGCCGGTCTAAGTACACTAGTTATTATTAAATAAAAATGGAAAGGCATGTTAACTACAACATGCTTAACGGCAATCAAATGTAATTGATGAAATTGAACTGCACAGTTCATACTTGCACATGTAGAACATCACGTTGTGAATAACTGGAATAAACAAGGCATACTACGAACAACCAAACATAGCATTTGAAACTGGACATATGCTAACCACAAACAACCGAACAACCAAAAAACTTTAAAAGAGCCATATGCTAGCTATAACATGCTTAACAACAAGCAAATATATGCATTCCTATCGGTATGTTTAAAACAGGTATTGATGAAAATGTACTGTGCACTAAATAGTTGCACATATAGAGCATCAGATTGTGAACAACTGAAATAAACAAGGCATACTGCAAACAACCAAATATAGCAATTAAAACTGGACATATTCTCACGATACTACAAAAGGGACTCGACAAAACAAATCATGGGTTCCCCCCTGTGAAGAGGCATGGCAAAACAAATCATGGGTTTCCTCACTTGTCACATATGGGCTCATTCCCACGGGAAGAGCACGGACCCTGGTTGCGCTCCATGTTGCCACAGATGGCCTCCTTCCCCTTGGAAGAGCATGGCTGTAGGGTGCCCTCCCTGATGTCGCAGATGGGCTCTTTCCCCTCGGAAGAGCCGGAGAGGGTGCCCTCCTCGTGGTTGCCGTCGATGAGGTCTGACTTGGAAGCTGTGGATCCCAAGCCAGCGTCCTTCAGAAATGACAAAAGGGGATCGATGGCGATGTGGGATGGGAAATTCTTGACAGCGAGCCAGAGGAGATCAGCGGCGGGGCCATGGAAGAGATCGACGGCGGTTGAACCCGAGGGGTTGGGGGTGGCCACTTAACCTGTGACATAGCCCGCGTCAGGCCGTCGCTGTCGACGACGTCGATGTCGTAGCCGGTGTCTGCGACATACCCGCATACTCTAGCCCTCTGATTGAGATCCTGCGGCCAGTAATGGTCGCCAGCTTCCTCGGCGGCCACCTCGGCGACGTCGGGCGAAGAGGCCGTGATACACCTCTTTTGGGCCAGTCGCTCCGAGCTCCACGGGAAGCGTAACTGGGCTTAGGCTGTGATGCTCTGGGGTGGGGGATGGGGATGGGGATCTGTGGGAAAGGGGGCATTTGGCAGGCGTCATCTAAGAAACTCAGGGCGGCTAGGGTATGGAGATTGGTGGGTAAGATGCACGGGCAAACCGGCTGATGTTGATAATGGAGGCCTTGCGGCGGCGGCGGTGGCGGCCTTGCTAGGGTTTCGAGTGAGGGAGGGGTTGTGTTGGTGGTGGTGGTGGTGTGTGTGTGTGTGTGTGTGTGTGTGTGTGTTTGTGCGCGTCCGAGGAGTTTTTGGGGTGTGTGTGTGGAGGGGAGGGTGTTTTAGGAAATGACACGGCTACTGAAAATTTTACTATGCGGGAGTCAAACGGGGAGTAAAATGCCAGGACTATTGAAAATTTGGATGATGGTGCATTGCACACGGTCCCAAAATAACAACCGTGTGTTATGAAATAGAAAAACCCTCGAGCCGGGCAGATATTTTCAAGGGATGCAGGTGGGAGCGGGAACAACAAACATCACACACGGTCAAAACATAACAACCGTGTGTTATCAAACAGGAAAACCCTGCAGGCGGGTAGATATTTTTGAGAGGGGAAGCCTCGTGGAGCCCAATGTACTGTGCTGATGTGTGTGACAGGGGCACCGGCGTGGCACACGGTTAGTGTGAGTGAACCGTGTCTGTTGCGTCATCCGACTAGTCTAATGTTCATAAATTTGGCGAAAATGACGCGGGAAAGGGTCAGAGCACAAACACACTTGCATGTGGACCAAATATATGTATGAAGGGTGGTTTGATGTTCAAATACCAAATGCACAACTTCGATGTGGCACCTATCTCACAAAGCGCACGGTATTGCTTGTCCCCCCCCCCTTCGTGTCAGCAGGAGGGGAATACTAAGCGATGAACACATGCCCGCCCCCACGGAGGTTCACCTAGCAAAGTGCGGAGTAGCAGTCCCCCCCCCCATCACACACACACACACTTTCAGTTGGCGGGAGAGGGCATCTCACCAAGATGTATCGTAAAACGGACCAAGAAGAATCCACCTTGGTCGTACAACCTCTCTCTTGTTGTTGGTCAAAGTGATGGACGTCCATGTGACCCCATAGATGGGCTAGCTCGCCAATAATCACGCAAGTAGCTAGTCCCCAAAGACAACCACTGCCTGCATGTGGCCCAAACATATGTATGGATCGTGTTGACGTTTGAATACACAATGGAACAACTTTGTTGTGGCACGGTGCTTTGGAACCAGAAATCCCCACACGGAGCGAGGGTTAGTTGACGACGCATTTTATGCATGTATGTCACACCACACTTCGAGCCGATGACGGGGATTCATGCATGCATTGTATGCGCTCAAACTTAGGTTGGAATCTCACCATGACCTACTACAATAACACAAACCAAAGGAAGAATCCACCATGGTAACCTATCTCATTGTCGGTCAAAGTGATCATGGATGTCCACGTGGGCCCACGAATATATAGGCTTGTCGCTGATAACCACGTGAGGGAGTGTACCATTCGAAGACAACCACTGCATGCATATGTATGTATGGAGGTGATGCGTGCATGTTTGAATACCATGCACATTGATGTGGCGCATGCGTCCAAAATCATACAGTCCCCACACAGAGCGAGATCGGTTCATGACGTGTCATGGTACTGCCCACTTCGACTCGGTGGGAGGGATTCATGCGTACACATGCATGTATGCTCAATCTATATATATCATGTCATCTCAGATCATGACCTATATATATATACCATAATACAAACCAAAAAATAATCCCCTCCTAAGTCAAATTAACCTCTCTCGTTGTCGAGCAAAGTAGTGATGGACCAAGCGGGCCCACAGATGGAAAGCATCAATATCACTGATAACCGCGTGAGTGGGTGCCAGAGGACAACCGCCATCGCTTTGCATGTGGCCAAACATATATATGTATGGAGAGGTGTGTATGGTTGTGATGTTCGAATACCCAAAATGCACAACTTAGATGTGGCACATCCCTCAAAAACCGTAAAGTCCCCACACAGAGCGAGGTTCATGAAGCGTACTACATATGCTGGTCCCCTTTCCCCTCTTCGACGCATACTATATATATGCTCCTACTGTAATACAAACCAAAATGAATCCTCCTTAACAGTGAAATTAATTAACCTCTCCCGATGTAGGTTAAAGTGATGCATGCATGGACGACGACCTCGCGGGCCCACAGATGGAAGCATCACATGTGAGTGTCCTAGGATAACCACCGTCTGCATATATATGCATGTGGCCCAAAGAGGTGTTGTGTGATGTTTGAATAGCCAATGCACAACTTTGATGTGGCACATGCCTCAGAAACCGAAAAGTCTCGACACTGAGTGAGGTGTGTTCACAGATGCGTACGTAGTATATATGCTGGTCCCCTCCCACCTCTTCGACGTGTACTATATACTCCCACCGTAACACAATCTAAAAAGAATCAACCTTGCTAGTCAAATTAACCTCTATGTCGGCTGTTGGTCGAAGTGATGGACGACGACCTCGCGGGCCCACAGAAAGCGTCACACGCGAGTGAGTGTCAGTAGGACAACCACCGACTGCATGTGGCCCAAACATGTATGTATGAAATGGTTGTGTAATGTTTTAAATAACGAATTCATGATTTTGATGTGGGACCTGCCTCACAAAACGGCCAGCCCACACGGTGGCTCACAACTCGTAGTGTACTGCCAGCCCCTTGTCGGTGCAACAAACATTCGCATTTGGTTGCCCAGACTCATACACAGGCGTGCTGGCATTGCATGTCCTACACCAAGCTATAGAAACAAGACCAAGCCAGAAGAACCGCTCTTCGTGAGATCAAGGAGCGAATCAAGAAGATCAAGACAAGCAAGACAGCAAGGCATCACCTTGGGGAGGATTCCCTTGCCGGGCAGGAGAGCCTGGCGGGGTTGAGGGCACCCCAGGGACAAGTCCAAGATTCCCCCAGCAAGCTTGCCGGGTCAGCCAAGGGCGAGAATTCCCGCCAAGGCACCACTGCTCCACCGCACTACCACGCAAATCACTCATCAATGCGGTGTCGAGCCCCCAAGTGATTAAGTGGCTTCTGCTAAGCACGTGGCAGCCCATTAGAAGACAGATTATCCTCGCGTGACACCCGTCCAGAGGCGTGTCAAACAGATAAGCAGAAGATGATTAAGCGGCGCGACAGGCTTGCCGGGTTTCGCCCTCAGCATGACACCTAGCAGTGCATTTATTGCACTTTGTCCTAACTGCTAGAGTTAGGTATGATAGCACTGTTAGCTATCTAATCACTAGATAAAGACTACTTTGCCATTGTGGTCACCCCTTAAGCTATAAAAGGAGGTCCAAGGCTAACTAGCAAAGGATTCGGACCCTTGCACACTTGTACGCGCGTAGCTACTCTCCCCGAGGCCATCTTGCCAGGCTTGAGCGCTGCGTGCTCATCGTGTTCCTCCATCCAATCCACTAAAGCAGGAGTAGGGTTTTACGCTTCCTAGCGGCCCGAACCTGGGTAAAAACCACCAGCATCACCACCGTCGTGTTGTTTCATTGCCTCTGCTCTTTGCACAATGTGATCTTCCCCCTTGCCGAACCACAAGGGGCCGAGGGCCCCATAGGTGATCGTGTCAACCCATGACATCTTTGGCACGCCAGGTAGGGGGAAAGCGCTTGCGCGAACCTGAGGTTGTGAACAGCGCGTCTAGCATCGTCATCATCATCATCATCATCGTTGTCCATGGCGCCCAAGAAGAAACCCGATGCTACCGCGCACCCTTCCACTTCGAAGACCCCCTCTCACGCAGCCACGGATGCCATAGGTGCCACGGCGGCATTGGTAGAGGTGGGTACTGCGGGAGACACGACCGACGCAGGCAGCGCCGTCGTTGTGTCCCCCGTGGACTAAGCAGGAGCGGGAGGCACCGGGGGAGGGCAGCGTCAACAACACCCCAACGGGCATGACCCTCAAGCTGCGGGTGGAGGGGACGTTCAACCTCCACCACCCCGCCGAACTAGCAGGCGCAGCCGCAGCAACGACGCCCGCTCTGGTGCGAGTCGTGACCCTCTAGCCGTGCCTACCACCGACGCAGCCACTAGGCACGCACCTTGCCCGGAGCAAGGCAGACAAGGCAGAGCGCCAAACGGGGGTGTCGACCCCCGAGCGCGGCCCGCTCAACACCAGACTGCCTTGGCGACCGGTTCGCGACGGCATGAATGCGAGAACGCCCCTGCTCCTACCACCAGGAGTTGAGCGACGTCGCGGTCTGCCTCATCAGCTGCACTGAGCACAGCTACGGAAGCCATGGCACGAGCCCAACTCTTACTGAGATTCCTGCCGGCGGCTGACCAAATGGATGAATGGAGGGCCACCATCCAGAGTTTGATTAGTTTCGCTGAAGCTGTAAAGTCACAGCAGGTAGAGCCTTCGCGGCACCCGCAATAGCAATAGCAGCCCGGGAAGATGGCCGTGTCGAGGAGACCGCACTGACAGTGCAGTCTCCTCCGCGACAGCAGACCCAGAGTCGACAGCATCAAGAACAGCGTGTCCGCGAGCCTGACGAAGCATCGATGGCCTCTTCTGAGCTGCGAGCCCACCGGGACCAGCGGCACGTCCTGGAGGATCGGTGGAGGGAAGGTGCACGTGTCACCATAGAGCGACACCGGGAGACTCGCCATCAATCTGACAGGCGAAATGATCCAAACATTGACGAACCCGCACCCAGTGATAGAAGGTACTTGCCTTACGAGGTTGGTTGCCCCGCCTTCACTCGTGAGCTGCGGCAAGTCCGCTGGCCGTCTTCCCGCGTTTTCAAGCCTGAATTACCAGAAAAGTACAATGGAAAGCTAAACCCGGCGGAGTTCTTGAGCATTTATACTATTGTCGTTCAATCTGCCGGGGGCAGGGATGAAAAGGTGTTCGCCAACTACTTCCCTTTGGCGCTCAAGCCAAGCGTGAGGTCATGGCTGATGCACCTGCCAGAGAATTCCATTTCATCATGGGCTGACCTGTGCAACAAATTTGTTCGTGCCTTCACGGGTGGCCACCAAGAGCCAGTACGGCCCAGCGATCTGCAAGTCTTTCCACAGAAGGAAGGGGAAAGCTTGCAGAAGTACATGCAAAGGTTCAGTCAAGTGCAGCGCAACATTCCAGAGATACATCCAGCAATTGTGATTGCCACGTTCCATTCGAACATGCGCAATAGAAGGATACGGTCCAAGATGAATGTCCGGCTGCCCAAGACTGTCAATGAGTTGTACACGTTGGCGGATAAATGTGCTCGGGCAGAGGAGGGAAGGCGACTCCCTGGAGAAGAGGATGGCGTCAAGGTCGATTCAGAGGATGACGACGAGGCCGCCAACCCGAAGAGGAGGAGCCGGAAGCGCAATAAGAAGCGCAAAGATAAATCAGTATTGGCCGTCGAGAGCCCTGGCCACCTCAGCACTGGCAAGAAGGCTAAAATCGAAGCCCCCGGCAAGGAAGCTGCCACGTGCGCTGATTGCTGGGAGGCTGCGGTGGCAGAGAAAGCTGGGAAGTCTGATGGTCCATACTGCAAGATCCACCGCACCAAAGGTCACTATCTCCAAGAATGCCACCAGGTCGAACAGCTTGTCAAGAAGCAGAAGGTAGAATATGAGAAAAGGGATAGGGAAAGGGACCAAGAAGGTGCTGGAGGAAAGGGCCGTGGCAGTAGAGGGGGCTGCCATGGCAAGGCCCCACAGCAAAAGGAGAAACCAGCTAGAGGCCACGAGAAGAAAGAAGGAGATGGCGAAAGTGATGAAGGGGATGAGGATTAAGCCAGCGAGCAAGAATTCCAGAAAGCGACTGAAGCCATGTGTATTGACGTAGGTGCATCTTTGCACTCCTCTCACCGCCAGCTCAAGCAGTGGGCACGGGAGGTCAATGTCATGGAGTCGGCTGCAGATTCCCGGAAACCGCTCAAGTGGTCCCGCACGCCTATCATCTTTGATGAAGAGGATCACCCTGACTGCACTACCGCGGTAGGGTGTTTGCCGTTGTTAGTCTCCCAAATGATCCGCAACCTCAAAGTCACAAAGATGCTAGTTGACGGTGGTGCTGGGTTGAATCTGATCTTCCCCAAAGTGGTCAGCAAGCTGCAGATCCCTGATGAGGAGCTCAAGGTTACTGGTACGTTCCAAGGAATCAACCCCGGCAGGAGCTGTCCTAAGGGTAAGATTACACTGTCGGTAACATTTGGCAGGGAGCTGAACTACCGAACTGAGAGGGTTGTGTTTGACATTATTGAGCTTCCCTTGCCATACAACGGGATCCTTGGTCGTCCAGCTCTGGCGAAATTCATGGCAGCATCCCAATATGCTTACAACACCTTGAAGATGCCGGGGCCGTTGGGCGTCATTACCATTCCATTAGATAAGAAAGATGCAATTATATGTGTGGATCAGATGTATCGAGATGCGGTAGCAGCCGAAGCTGCTGAAGCCACGGCTCCCGCCAAGGAGATGAAGAAGGGAAAGAAAGCTAGCAGTGACACCGGCAAAGACTCCGGGAAGCCCGCCTCTTCAAAGTGTGCTGCACCTGTTGAGGACCTGCCGGAGAGTTCCACTAGCAAAAGGACTAAGGCTACTCCACCTGCTGTGAAAAGGGTCCCGACAAGGCAGGATGGCGCTGACGGTACATTCGCCATCAGCACCACCCTTGATGACAAATAGGAAAGCACGCTTGTTGCCTTCCTGCGGGCGAATGTTGATGTGTTTGCTTGGCAACCATCTGACATCCCCGGTGTTCCCAGGGAGGTAATCGAGCACCACCTTGATGTCTGCCCTCACGCCCGTCCCATCAAGAAAAATATTAGGAAGAAAGCTTTAGAGCGGCAGTAGTTCATTGCCAAGGAAGTCAAGAAATGTGAAGCAGCTGGTTTGGTCAGGGGAGTGCTGCATCCAACATGGTTAGCAAACCTAGTGGTAGTGCTCAAGGCAAATGGGAAATGGAGGCTCTGCATTGACTTCACGGACTTGAACAAGGCATGCCCAAAGGACCCTTTCCCCCTGCCGCACATCGATCAGATCGTAGACTCCACTTCCGGGTGTGATCTGCTTTCCTTTTTGGATGCATACTCCGGATACCATCAGATATTCATGTCCAAAGAAGATGAAGAGAAGACCGCGTTCATAACTCCATGTGGCACGTACTGCTTTGTACACATGCCTTTCAGGATAAAGAGCGATGGGTCCACTTTTGCAAGAGCAGTGCAGATTGGTTTCGAACCATAGTTGCACAGAAACGTGGAAGCCTATATGGATGATATAGTGGTCAAGACCAAGGACAAATCAACAGTCATTCAAGATTTGGAACAGACCTTTGCAAACTTGCGCAAGATCAATTTGAAGTTAAGTGTGTGCTTGGTGTTCCCTCCAGCAAGCTACTTGGTTTCTTTCTGTCTCACCGAGGGATAGAGGACAACCCCGATCGAGTAGATACAAGCACCCACGACTGTCAAGGATGTGAGGCGTTTAACTGGATGCCTTGCCGCGCTGAGCAGGTTCATTTCCAAGTCTGCCGAACGTGCCTTGCCTTTCTTCAAAATTTTGATGAAGTGTCGGAGTAAATGACCATGGGTAGCCCCATCAGCTCCCTTTGGTATTTCAAGACATCAGGGCAGGCTGCGCCCCTCAAACATCAAGGACAAGGGCCGCCTTCTTGAGGCCGGCTGGTCCAAGTAGCCGGTTGCCGGGAGGCGGCGGAGTCCACAAGACGGCCATGAAGCAAGCCGACTCCTGGCAGGCGGCCTCCTGGGATGCCGGGTCCTAGCAGGCGGCCCCTCGCGCCCTCAAAGTCAACACCAACATAAACATGATGAGACAGGGTATGGCTACAGTACAGGCCTGCCACCCCCGAATCCCGAGAGGGGCGTGGCCACGGTACTGCGTACCGGGCAGGAATCCTGCGCCCGACGCAGGACTGTTTCCATGCCACTCATGATGACACCCATGGCAGAGGGAGCCATGCTCCCGTGACAGGCGGCCAGTACGGCCCGCAGGCGGCGGGCCCTACCTGTCCGTGACCAGCCAGAAGGCGGCAGGCCCTCACCAGTCGGCTCAGTGGGAGGCCGGCTCCCAGTAGGCGGCCCTCCTCCTCCCTCGAAGTCCGTGCGCCATTAACCAGATACGACGGGGCATGGCTACAGCGAGTTCCCGCTAGGCGGCGGGACTGTATCCATGTTCTCCCTGACCAAGCATGTGTCATCAGTGGCACGACTACAGTGCTACACAGCTGACAGGACCCGCAAGCGGCGGGCCCAGCTTGTCGGCCGAGGACACGATCGCCGGGGGGACCCACCAGGTGGCGGGCCCCTGCAGTCGGCGGAGAAGCCGGCGACCAGAGATACTGACGGCCGGGTCCTATGCCCGGCCAGATTACCATTGTATCCCTAGGGGGTAGGCCTATATAAATCCCCCAGGTCACCCCATGCAGGGGGTTGGCAGTTGGCTCCTTGGCAGAGGCCTCGTCGAGCACTCACGACACACACACACACACACACACGCAGAGAGAGTGGAGTAAGGGCTAGCCTTGCCCTTCTTCCTCCTCCAGCCAGGAGGCTCAAGGAGCAAGCTTGTAGCCACCTGTTGAGATAGTGATCATGCGGAGACCCCGCAGAGCAGGACTAGGGGTGTTATCTCCTAGGAGAGCCCCGAACCTGGGTAAGATTCGCAAGCGTACGCGGTCTCGCTCACTCCCGCTTCTAGAGCCCGGCGACGTACTTTTGTCCCCATCCATGATAAGCCATCCCCTGGCATATGTTGCACGATACCCCCGATATTTGGCCCCCACCGTGGGGCTAGGTGCACCGTCGTCCGGAAACACGTTCTGGACGGGAACCCTCTTCCTCCCTGGCGATCGCAGCCAGCCCGGCACGCCCGACGGCGTTTGCGCCGACACGCTGCGCGGCGTGGAAGTTTTTTGTGCCGCAAGCAACCTCGCCGATCTCATCGGCGGGATCTGCCTCATCGACGAGCCCGCACTCGACGCGGGCGCAGCCAGCTCCGAGAGCTACCTCGTCGATCTCCTCGGCAAGCTTCACATCGCCGACGAGCCGGTCTCCGACCCGAAGTCCGTCGGCTCCACTGACCTGCTCGTCGACATGGTCGTCGACGCCGACGTCGCGCTTCCTGATGCCTTCCCCGGTGACGTGGTGCTCTTCGACGATCCACTTCCCGCTGCAGGCAGCAGCGCTGGCACCAGCACCGTCATCGAGGTGCTGGTCATCAGCCACGACGGAGCCTCCGACCAGGCCGGCCGGGATCCATTACAGGCGGCAATGCGGGACCTGTCCGCTCCCATAGCGCCCGGTGCGAGCGGTGAAACGCTGGAGGCGTGCCGTATCACACTTCTCGACAGCGCCAACAAGTTGGCGGCCATGAGACGCCTCACCGAGGCTTACCACCACGAGATCGACCGCGCCGTTTGCAGCACGCCGGTTGTTGATGAGCCCAGCCGCGTGGGCACGATCCGGCAGTGCGGCGCCGCCATCGCCAGCATGTTGGGGGCCGACCGCCCGGTCTACGCCACGCCCATGGAGAACTTGCGCGCCGCCCAGGCAGCAGCAGACGAGCTGGACTTCCTGGAGGGCGACGAACGTTGCTGCATGACGGAGCGCGTCCAGCAGCTCATCGATGCGGCCACCGCGTAGCAAGAAGCCGGCCGCCGCGTGGCGGAACCCGGCCTACAGGCTAGGAACCTTCCCCCTCGCCGAGAGCACGGCGCGACCTCCCGGACGCCGACAGCCGGCGCCCGCGACCGAGGAGACCCAGAGCCGGTTGCCAGCCGCAGCCGCACCCGCATCTCCATCGAGCGCGAACAAGACGGCCGCCCACGGGCAGTGGAACGGCAGGACAGTCGTCCGCCTCTCCCGCGCAGGGAGAGGCGCTCCTCCCCGCCGCCTGTTGAGCATCTGACTCTCGGAGGCCGGCTGGGCCCCCGCGAAGGAGTCGGAGAGAACGACGCCCGCAACCGGATCGACCGCTTGGCTCGGTCCCTGGCATTGGAAGAAGAAGATGCAATCGGCCCGCCTTGTTTCGGCCCCCACATTCGAGATGAGCACTTCCCCAAAGGGTTCTCGCTCCCTCGAGACACTCCTAAGTACAACGGCTCTGTGAAGCCGGAAGATTGGCTGGTCGACTACTCCACTGCCGTCAACATAGCGAATGGCAACAAGTGTGTCGCCGTGAAGTATGTTCCGCTCATGCTCCAGGGCACGGCCCGGACATGGCTGAACAGCCTCAAGCCCTACAGCGTCAACAGCTGGCTAGACTTCACCGAAGTTTTCATCCGCAACTTCACCAGCACCTACAAGGGGCCGCCCAAGCCTCGCCAGCTCTCCCTGTGCGTCCAAGGCCCGATCGAGTCCACCCGCGAATACTTGACGCGGTGGGCCGAGCTGCGCAACTCCTGCGATGGGGTTCATGAGGTGCAAGCCATTGAATACTTCACTGCCGGGTGCCGGGAGGGCACCCTACTCAAGCACCGGCTCCTCTGCGATGAGCCGGCCATGCTCGACGAGCTGTTGATCACAGCGGACAAGTACGCCACTGCCGACTCCTCCATGAAGTCGGACCTCCGGGTGGATGCGTCAGGAAAGATGCTCCCTCCGGCTCCTCAGACACCGGCTGGTGATTCCAGTCGGCGCCAACAGTCAAACGACAATAAGCGCAAGGCCCCGCAGCCGGCTACCCCCAGCCGGCAGGTGGCGACAGTCGAAGACTAGCAGCCAGAAGAGCAGCCCGGCCCCAAACGCTAAAGGGGCGGCAAGCCTGCCTGGTTGCCCGCCTTCTCGTTTGAGCAAACCCTCGACGCTCCCTGCAAGTTCCACAGCGGCGCGAAGCCATCCAACCACACCACCCGAAAGTGCCACTGGCTCACCCGCATCGCCAGAGGCGAAGGGCTGCCTCCGCCTCCTGCTGGCCCGCCGCCTCCGCCTCCCCAGCAGCCGGCGGTCCAACTAATCGGTGCGATCCAAGACAAGTTTCCGGAAGAGCATGGAGCTTATGTCGTCTTCACCAGCGTGACTGACGACAGGCACAGCCGGCGTCAACAGCGCCGAGAAGTGAATACTGTCACCTCTGAAGCCCTAGAGTTCATGCACTGGTCGGAGAAGCCGATCAGTTGGAGCCGAGCTGACCACCCGGAGGTGATGCCTTCTCCGGGTTCCTATGCCCTCGTGTTGGATGCCACCTTCGCAACGGAGAGGCGAGCTGCTCGTTTCTCCCGAATTCTGATAGACGGTGGTAGCAGCATCAACATCCTCTACCGCGACACCATGGAGAAGTTGTGCATCAAAGAGAAACAGCTCCAGCCCAGCCGGACTGTCTTCCATGGCATTGTGCCTGGCCTATCCTGCTCACCAATCGGCAAGATCAAGATAGATGTCCTCTTTGGAGACAAGAGTCACTTCCACCGAGAGCCAATCTGGTTCGAGGTTTTTGACCTTGAGAGCCCCTACCACGCGTTGCTCGGCCGACCTTCTCTGACCAAGTTCATGGCGGTCCCCCACTACGCCTACCTCAAGATGAAGATGCCGGGCACCAAGGGCATTATCACCATAGCCGGCGACTACCAGAAGTCTGTCGAGTGTGCTGCAGCCAACAGTCGGCTGGCCGAGTCCCTTGTGATTGCTGCCGAGAAGCGGCTCCTTGACCGGGTTGTGTCCATGGCCGGCAAGCAGCCGGACCTATCGCCAGATCCCAAGGAGTCAGAAGCTCAGGGCTCTTTCCAGCCGGCCAAAGAAACCAAGAAGATACCCTTGGACCTAGAGCACCTAGAGAAGTTCGATGTCATAGGAGCTCACCTTGACAGCAAATAGGAAGGTGAGCTCGTCGATTTCCTCTGTGAGAATCGGGACATCTTTGGGTGGTCTCCAAAGGACATGCCGGGTGTTCCGACGGATTTCGCCGAGCACAAGCTACATGTCAGAGCAGATGCAAAACCAGTCAGACAACCCCTCCGCCGCCTGTCGGAGGAGAAGAGAGGAATTGTTGGTGAAGAGGTAGCCCGGCTTCTAGCAGCCAGCTTCATTATGGAAGTATTCTTCCCAGAGTGGCTAGCCAACCCAGTCCTTGTACTAAAGAAGAATAACAAATGTAGCATGTGTATTGACTACACCAGCCTCAACAAAGCTTGCCCGAAGGATCCGTTTGCCTTGCCTCGGATTGACCAAGTGATAGACTCCACAGCAGGATGCAAGCTGTTGAGTTTCTTGGATGCCTATTCGGGGTACCACCAGATCAAGTTAAGCCCGGCCTACCGCCTGAAGACCGCCTTCATCACACCATTCGGAGCCTTCTGCTACCTGACCATGACATTCGGCTTGAGAAATGCTGGTGCCACGTTCCAGCGTTGCATGTAGAAGTGCCTCCTCAAGCAACTTGGCAGAAATGCCCACGTCTATGTAGACGATGTTGTGGTGAAGACGGAGAAGCGCGGTACCCTCCTGGAAGATCTCAAGGAAACTTTTGATAATCTGCGCCATTTTCAAGTCAAGCTCAACCCAGAGAAGTGTGTCTTTGGAGTACCAGCCGGCCGGCTCCTCGGTTTCCTTGTCTCAGAGCGCGACATAGAGTGCAACCCTGTCAAGATCAAGGCCATCGAGAGGATGGAGAGGCCCGCCCGACTGCGAGACGTCCAAAAGTTCACCGGCTGCTTGGCATCCATCAGCCGCTTCATCAGTCGGCTGGGCGAGAAGGCTCTTCCCCTGTACCAGCTGATGAAGAAGACCATTCATTTCGAGTGGAACGACAAGGCGGACGAGGCGTTCCTCCAGCTCAAGAAGATGTTGACCACGCCGCCCGTCCTGGCCGCCCCGGCTGCCAAGGAGCCTATGCTTCTCTACATCACCGCCACCAGCCGGGTGGTCAGTACAGTTATGGTGGTAGAGCGACAAGAGGAAGGCAAGGCGCTGCCGGTCCAGAGGCCCGTCTACTACTTGAGTGAGGTGCTGTCAGCTTCCAAACAGAACTACCCCCACTACCAAAAGTTGTGCTATGGCGTGCATTTTGCCGCCAAGAAGCTCAAGCCGTACTTTTAAGAGCATCCCATCACGGTCGTCTGCACCGCCCCGCTTGCAGAGATCATAGGCAGCAGAGACACATCGGGCCGAGTGGCCAAGTGGGCCATCGAGCTGGCCCCCTACACCATCTTCTACCAACCTCGCGCCGCCATCAAGTCCCAAGCACTGGCCGACTTCCTCGTCGACTGGGCCGAGACCCAGTACCTGCCGCCAGCCCCAGACTCCACTCATTGGCGGATGCACTTTGATGGCTCGAAGATGCACACCAGTTTGGGAGCCGGCGTCGTCCTCACCTCTCCCAAAGGTGACAAGCTCAGATACACGCTGCAAATCCACTTTGCCGCCTGCAACAACGTGGCCGAGTACGAGGCGCTAGTACACGGACTCCGGCTGGCCAAGGAGGTTGGCATCCGCCGGATTCTATGCTACGGCGACTCGGACTTGGTGGTCCAACAGTCGTTCGGCGACTGGGACGCCAAGGATGCAAATATGGCGAGCTACCGCTTCCTCGTCCAGCAGATCAGCGGATACTTTGATGGGTGCGAGTTCCTTCACATGCCACGGGCCGACAACGAGCAAGCAGATGCCCTGGCACGGATCGGCTCCACCCGGCAAGCCATACCAGCCGGCGTGTCCCTTCAACGCCTCCGCAAGCCGTCCATCAAGCCTTCCCCGGAATCAGAATCCATCTTCATGCCGGCTGCTCCCGAGGCAGTCGAACCCGGCCCGGGGGCTGCAGCACCCGGCCCGGGGAATTCGGCAAGCGGCACGGCGACTGCAGCAGTCGCACCCGGCCCGGTCGCGACCCGGCCAAGTGGCTGCGGCAGCCGGCCCGGGGACTTCGGCAAGAGGCTCGGGGATTGCGGAAGTCGCACCCAGCCCGGGGACTCTACAGCCTGGCCCGGGGGCTGCAGCGGCCATCCCGGGGACTTCAACAACGCGGCAAGACGCAGCCGACTCCACCCCACCACCTCCAGACCCAACCGCCCTGGTTTCAGTAACCGTAATGACGGTGGATGAAGTCAAAGCACCGTCATGGGCGCAGCCCATCCTCAACTTTCTAGTAGGCGGAGAGCTGCCAGTCGATGAGATCTCAGCCCGGCAGGTGCAACGCTGGGCAGGAGATTACACTATAGTAAACAGAGAGCTTGTCAGGCGCAGCGTGACCGACGTTTTCCAATGCTGCGTCGAACCAGAGAAAGGCAAGGCAATCCTCAGAGACATACACCAAGGCGAGTGCGGCCACCACGCGGCATCCAGATCCCTTATCACCAAAGCTTTCCGCCATGGTTTCTTCTGGCCGATTGCTTTGGAGGACGCCAAGGATCTAGTCAAGAAATGCAAGGGGTGCCAAAAATTTAGCTCCAAGCAACATCTGCCGGCTTCTGCACTCAAGACCATCCCCCTTACCTGGCCCTTTGCCGTCTGGGGGCTAGACATGGTGGGCCCATTCAAGACAGCACGCGGTGGCATGACCCATCTGCTGGTCGCCGTGGACAAATTCACCAAGTGGATTGAAGCCAAACCAATCAAGAAACTAAATGGTCCGACTACTGTGACCTTCATCGCGGATCTCACCGTCCGGTACAGTGTGCCACACAGCATCATCACCAACAATGGCACTAACTTTGCCAAAGGCGCCTTGGCCCGTTTCTGCTCGACGCAGGGCATCCGACTGGACTTAGCGTCCGTCGCCCATCCGCAGTCAAACGGCCAGGTAGAGCGAGCAAACGGCGTCATCTTATCCGGCATCAAACCCCGACTGGTCGAGCCGCTGGAGCGCTCGGCCGGCTGCTGGATCGACGAGCTGCCGGCCGTCCTCTGGAGTCTCCGCACCACTCCGAACAGATCAACCGGTTTCACCCCTTTCTTCCTCGTATACGGGGCCGAGGCCATCATCCCAACTGACATCGAGTTCGACTCGCCTCGCATCACCATGTACACGGAGGCGGAGGCGAAGGAAGCACGAGAGGACGGCATCGATCTGCTGGAAGAAGGCCGGCTGTTAGCACTCAGCCGGTCCACCATCTACCAGCAGAGCCTGCGCCGCTACTACAATCGGAAGGTCAAGCCACGATCCTTCCAAGAGGGAGACCTTGTGCTCCGGCTGATCCAGCGAACAGCCGGCCAGCACAAGCTCTCGGCCCCTTGGGAAGGCCCCTTCATCATCAGCAGAGCCTTGGGCAACGACTCCTATTACCTCATCGACGCGCAGAAGCCCAGGGCGCGCAAAAGGGACGACTCCGGCAAGGAAGCGGAGCGCCCATGGAACGCAAATCTTCTCCGAAGATTTTACAGTTAAAAACAGTATGTACCACGCTACCTTTTGTACTAAGGGCAAAGGCACCGGGTCCCTCGAGGAGCACTCGGGGGCTACCTTTCTTGTCTGTATGATAAGTTTCATGCCTGTGAGTATGTTATTTCATTCCTACGCCCGGCACCGGGTCCGACCAGTCGGCCCGGGGGCTTGCCGCCTTGTACTATGTTGGCTCTACCTGCAGTCGGACAAGTAGTGTGCCGGCATCTAAGCCCACCCTTGCCATAAGCCGCAGCTCACAGAGTGACTGTCCGGCCGGCAAGGGTCAAAGGCAATAAATGGTGCTCACATGAAAAATGGCTAAGGACGAAAGCACCCACATAGGCCAAGCCGGCTCATCGCCTAGCCGCCCGGTTGCTGAGCAGCCGGCCGGCCGGCTTCTCACTTAAATTGCTACGTTCTAAGCGGCCAAAGTACTTGTCTTCCCAAAATGGCCAAGTACTTGACCCAGCCAGCAGACCGAGAATGGTTGTCTGGCCGGCAAGGTGGCAGCCAAGGGAAAGCGGCAAAGGAAAAAGCCAAGAAGAACAGAAAGCAAGACAAGTCAGAGCTCGGCGAGGCACATCTTGTGCGAGAATTAAATTACATAGCAAGAGGCCCTCGGCCAGCATTCAACAAAGTTTGAATACACCCAGCGGGTGGAACTGCGCGAATTTAACAAAGTTTGTTCTAAAGATTACCAAGGCAGGAAAAGATAAGATAAGTTGGCAGCCTAGGCCAAACGAGCAACAGGCGGATCCGGCAGGTTGGTGGAGTCGGCGGCGCCAGTTGGTGGAGTGGCCGTCTGGCGACTCTCGGCTTGGTCGCCTTCAGCAGTAGTCGGTGCACTCGCACGCGGCTCGTTGCTCGAGGCCCGATCGAGCTGAAGCTGGGCGTCCACTCCGCCTTCCAGTGCGTCGCCTTCACCATCCTCATCTTCCTCGTCCTCGCCTTCATCGCTTGAGGCGATTTCTTCCGGCGAGTCCTCGCCGTCATCCGGGTTCAGCCCGAACCAGTCCATCGGCACCTCGGCAACTTCCTCGTCCAGCTCGGGGAAGAAGACGCCGGTGTCGGTGTACTCGGTGATCGCCATCGCACGATGGGTGAGCGCGGGCCCCGCTGCCACCAACTCCTCCATGGCCTCCTGTTGGAACGTGGCCAACTGGGCTAGGTCCAGCCCAGGATACCACGCCTTGACAAACTCCAAGGCTCTTCGGGTGCCTGCCTGAGCGGAGGAGCCCCTCTAAGCCTCGAAGCGGCCGATTGCCACCTCCAACCAGTCGGCGGTCCGACTGGGGGTGCGTGGAGCCTGGCCGCCTGGCCAGAGGGCGGAAACCAGCTGAGACCCAGCACGCTGAAGGCGGCGGAGCAAACGGTGAACCGGCTGTAAACGCGTCCTGACGGCCAGGAGCTGCTCGTTCATGTTCCGAGGCGCGTCGGGCGGGATCTCCACTCCTTCCCTCCTACACCGGTCGCGCCGCGCCTTGATGGCCTAGCTGACGGCGACAGCGTGGCTAGGAAAGAAGTCTACACAAAAGAAAGACAGAGATCAGAAGCCGACTCCCGATGCAGTCAGCAGCTATTCCAAAGAAAGAAGCTTACCGTCGATCATGTCCTCAATCTCGCCGTAGCCAGCGGCGAGGATCGCCTCCTTCTCGGCCCACTTTGAGCGTTCGACCTCAAACTCGGCCTGAAGGGTGCTTTCCGCCTCCTTGAGCTTCTAGAGCTCCGCCTTGTGCTGGTCCAACTGGTCCGCCAACTTCTTGGCCAGATGGTCGCGCTCCAGGGCCGCCTTACGGTGCTCCTCCTCCTTGACGCGCAGCTCGGTCTGAACTTCGCCCAGATGCTGCTGCAGTGTGGTGTTGGCTCCTGCAAAAATGAGAAAGAGAGCACAATCAACAAAGATGTCTAAAAAAGAAGGTGGTTGCTGGAAGATCCGGCCCGGCTGCTCAGCAGTCGGCCCGAATCTCGGGGGCTACACCCAGCGGGTGCACTGACGCGCCCCCGCGAGGAAGAAGACAGAATGCTTACGCCGGCTTTCGGTGAGGTCGGCGGTCCGCTTAGCCAACTCCTGGACTTGGGAGTTGAAGGCGGCAGCGCGGATGTTGTGGTAGTCCTGCAACGAAGACAAAAGAAGAGGAAACAAGTTAGCACTCAGAACTTACCTTAAAGTTCTGAGCCGCCTGCTCAGCAGCCGGCCCGGAACTCGAGGGCTACACCCAGTGGGTGCGCTGGCGCGCCCCCACGGAAGACTGCAAGAATCAAAAAACAAGCAAAGAAGCATACCCGAACGGCCGTCCACGTCGCCAAGAACGCCTTCGTACACTGCTGGAGGGCGGCGCATTGGGCCTGGAGCTGGGCCTGCACGTCCTGCGCAGCCTTGTTCAGCACGCCCGTCCCGCCCCCAGGCGTCCATTCCGGTGGGGGGGCGCTGGTGGCCTCTGCATCCAGGGCCGACGAGCTCGCGTCCCCGGCCTCCTGCCCCCGCGGCGCCGAGGCCGCCTTCGCCACACGCCGGTGCACCGAAGGGCGGACCACGGGAGTTGCCCCCACCACCAACTCGACACCGATCGGCGACGCCGGTGGCACGTCAGGCCGATTGCCTCGGGCCTCGGCAGTCGGCGCTTGCGGGGGCATCTCCGCCTCCGAGACGATGGCGTCGCCCCCTCCCCTCTCCACGGCCGGCTGGTCATCGCCGGCTCCTCCAGTCGGCTCCGGGATCTCTGGCACTGGTGGCGCCGCGCGCAACGAAATGACAAGTTGCGGGGCCTGGCCGCGCGAGGTTTCTTCCGCCTGCGCCCTAGCAGCCGCGTCCGCCCGAGCCTTGGCGGCGGCGTCCGCCCACGCTGCCTTGGCCGCCTCCGCCTCCTGCCTCTCCGCCTCTTCCCGCTCCTCGCGCGCCTCCCGTATGTTCCTCTCCGTCACTGCCCGGAGGTCGGCGAGCGGGTCCACACGGCGGTTATTGGCGGAGCCTTCCGCCTCCCCGATCACGGAGGCGGCGGCAGACCGCTCAAGAGTGAGTGGGGCCCTGATTCAAGCAAGACAAGAGAAAAACTTAGAAAAAGTTTGCAAGGAAGAAGAAAGGGAAACATAGCCAAACACTTACGCGGATACCATTGGGGGCTGCTTCGGGGCCCTCTGGAACTGGGCCGCTCTGGCAGCGGCCTCTTGCCGCCTGGTCGCGGCGGCCGCGTTCTTGGACTTCTTCGGCCGGCTGCCGAACAGCAACGAGCCGGCCCGACGCTTTTTTGGGCCGCCTGGTGCGGTCGGCGCGGCTGAGGAGCTCGCGCCCGCCCTGTCGATGCCGTGCGGGCGGCGCGGCTCGTCCTCCTCCTCATCGTCGTCCGGCCAGTCCTCAAGGCCGCCTCCTCCCCCGGAGCCGCCTGCTCCACCGCCACCACCTATGGCGTCGTCCTCCTCCATGGCGGCCGCCCCCAAGTCGGGGTCGTCCACGTCGCTCCTTGTCCGGTCCGGCATGTACTCCTGACCTGGATCCAGAGCGCCGGCGGCCGACTGGGCCGGGAGGACCTGCACCATGGCCGACTGATCAGATGGCGAAACAAGAACTCGGACCAGCAAAAGAGAAAAAGAATTACAAAGACTTACCGCAGGCGGCGGATGCGCGCGGTCGTACGGCCGCTTGCCGAACCACCAGTCCGTCTCCGATAGCTTACAGTCAGAGATGTAGTTGACCAGCCGAACCACCTCCATGTCCGGCAGCTCCCGCGTGCACATCTGGCACGGGTCCCGATGCCCGCTCATGCAACTGATGATGTGAGGCCGGGCTTGGAGGGGGAGAACTCGACGCGTCATGAAGGCGGCCAGCAAGTCCGAGCCCTTCAAGCCCTTCAACTCTGTCATCACATGAAGTCGGGCAAGGGCGGCGGAGGAGGCGGCCGATAGAGAGCTCGGCTTGAACCGCTAGTTGGCACGCGGCTCGGCCGGCGGGCCGGCTGCGTAAGCCGGCAAGTTGACGTAATCGCTAGTCGGATGGATGTTTCTGACATAGAAATAAGATTTCTGCCACAGCTTGGCGGACTGCAGTAGAGAGATGGAAGGGAAGCGGTTCCTGGTGCCTGGGCGCCGCACCGCCACGCAGGCTCCGCACTGAGCCGCCTGGCCCTTGGTGGTGGTGCCGAGTTTGAGGTAGAAGCACTACCCCCAGAGTTCGAGGGTGGGGAGAGTGCCGAGATATCCTTCGCACATGGCGATGAAGGCGGCCAGCAGCACCACCGTGTTTGGCGTGAGGTGGTGCGGCTGGACGTGGTAGAAATCAAAGAAAGAGCGGAGGAAGTTGCTTGCTGGAAGGCCGAAGCCGCGAAGGAAATGAGACCGGAAGACGACGCGTTTGTCGCCCTCCGGCGCCGGCGAGATTTCTGCCTCGGGAGGGACGCGCACCTGCACATTCGCCTCTCGGGGCAGCCGACGCGTTTGGCGGAGGAAGGAGAGGTGGTCTTCGTGGACGTTGGAGCCGTCCCAGTCGCCGGCTCGTGAACGCGCCATGGGCGACGGAGTTCGTCGCCGGCGCGGCACGGTGACGAGTGGACGAGGCTGCAGCGGAGCAAGGAGGCCGCTGCGAGAGGACGCACAGCGACGGCGAGCTGCGGCAGCGCTTCGGCGGGAGGAATGAGCACTGCAGCGGCAGGAAGAATGGAGAACGGCGAAGGGAGAGGAGGGCGCGCGTGCGTCTGCCGCCCCCCTTCTCCCCCTACTTATAGCCCAGGCGGCGAAGCCGAGGGGGCGGGGACGTGGGGGGCCGTGGGGATTAACTGCGCACACTCCCCCACGATTCCCGCGATTATGGCGCCAGTAAAGGCGTGCATTAACTGCCACAGAATACCAACCGACCGCCTCGGCCGCAGCGGATCCGCGCGCGCGCCGAGGCACTGTAGTGGTGGGCCCCGGCCTATGGCGCCGTCCCGTCGCGCACGTGGGCTGGCAGGCCGGCTTGACCTGATGACTCCACGTGGCCGACATGTGCGGGCGGCAAGCCTGACGCCTGGCTAGCGCGCCACCCGGTCCCCGCCATGACGTTTCAAAACCACCAGGCGGCCTGCCTGGTCATGGCCGACACCAACCAGTCGGCTCTTCGGAAGACGATTCAGAGTATGAAGCTGCTGAGGCTTCTCGCCCCTTCAGCCGCAACGCCTCATCAGCTTCGGGGACTACTGTCGGAGTAAATGACCATGGGTAGCCCCATCAGCTCCCTTTGGTATTTCAAGACATCAGGGCAGGCTGCGCCCCTCAAACATCAAGGACAAGGGCCGCCTTCTTGAGGCCGACTGGTCCAAGCAGCCGGTTGCCGGGAGGCGGCGGAGTCCACAAGACGGCCATGAAGCAAGCCGACTCCTGGCAGGCGGCCTCCTGGGATGCCGGGTCCTAGCAGGCGGCCCCTCGCGCCCTCAAAGTCAACACCAACATAAACATGATGAGACAGGGTATGGCTACAGTACAGGCCTGCCACCCCGTAATTCCGGGCGGGGCGTAGCCACGGTACTGCGTACCGAGCAGGAATCCTGCGCCCGACGCAGGACTGTTGCCATGCCACTCATGATGACACCCATGGCAGAGGGAGCCATGCTCCCATGACAGGCGGCCAGTACGGCCCGCAGGCGGCGGGCCCTACCTATCCGTGACCAGCCAGAAGGCGGCAGGCCCTGACCAGTCGGCTCAGTGGGAGGCCAGCTCCCAGCAGGCGGCCCTCCTCCTCCCTCAAAGTCCGTGCGCCATTAACCAGATACGACGGGGCATGGCTACAACGAGTTCCCGCCAGGCGGCGGGACTGTATCCATGTTCTCCCTGACCAAGCATGCGTCATTAGTGGCACGGCTACAGTGCTACACAGCCGACAGGACCCGCAAGTGGCGGGCCCAGCTTGTCGGCCGAGGACACGACCGCCGGGGGGACCCACCAGGCAGCGGGCCCCTGCAGTCGGCGGAGAAGCTGGCGACCAGAGATACTGATGGCCGGGTCCTACGCCCGGCCAGATTACCATTGTATCCCTAGGGGGTAGGCCTATATAAATCCCCCAGGTCACCCCATGCAGGGGGTTGGCAGTTGGCTCCTTGGCAGAGGCCTCGTCGAGCACTCACGACACACACACACACACGCAGAGAGAGTGGAGTAAGGGCTAGCCTTGCCCTTCTTCCTCCTCCATCCAGGAGGCTCAAGGAGCAAGCTTGTAGCCACCTATTGAGCAGGACTAGGGGTGTTATCTCCTAGGAGAGCCCCGAACCTGGGTAAGATTCGCAAGCGTACACGGTCTCGCGCACTCCCGCTTCTAGAGCCCGGCGACGTACTTTTGTCCCCATCCATGATAAGCCATCCCCTGGCATATGTCGCACGATACCCCCGACAAGAAGGCAGGTCCGATGAAGTGGACCCCAAAGGTAGAAACAGCGCTGCAGGACCTTAAAGCCTACTTTTCCTCTGCTCCCACCTTAGTCGCTCCCAAACCACAAGAGCCATTGCTGCTATACTTAGCGGCAACAAATCATATGGTTAGTGCGGCGCTGGTGGCGCAGCGGGAAGTGGATGAGGAAGCAGCTGCCGCAATTGTCCCCTCTAGAGATGAAACTGAATCAATCATGATAGGATTGGACACGAATCAAAAGGGAGCAGAGCAAGTTAGTGAAGGCGATCCCAAGACCGCAGCAAAGAAGAAAGTGGTGCAATGACCAGTGTACTTTGTCAGCTCCCTGTTACAGGGGGCTAGGTCAAGGTACTCTGGAGTGCAAAAGCTAATCTTTGGCCTCATCATGGCCTCGAGGAAACTGCGCCACTACTTCCAAGCCCATGAGATCACAGTTGTCACCCGTTTCCCACTACAGCGCATACTGAGGAACCCTGAAGCTACCGGCAGGATAGTTAAATGGGCATTAGAGCTGTCAAGCTTTGGCTTGAAGTACGAAAGTACTTCGACCATTCAGACCAGAGCGTTGGCAGAGTTCATTGTAGAATGGACGCCCACTTCTGATGAAGAAATACCAGAAACAATTATCCCCGGCAAGGAGGCGCCTCATGAGTGGATCATGTACTTTGATGGTGCTTTCTCGTTGCAGGGCACTGGAGCTGGCGTGCTTCTTGTTGCACCCACCGGAGAGAACCTCAAATACGTGGTTCAAATGCACTTTCCCCGGGAGAAGGCCACAAACAACACTGCTGAATATGAGGGGCTCCTTGCCAGACTCAGAATCACGGTGGAGTTGGGGATCAAAAAGTTGATCATCCTTGGAGACTCGCAGCTTGTGGTGAGACAAGTTAACAAGGATTACCAGAGCCCGTTGATGGAGGCATATGTAGAGGAAGTGAGAAAGTTGAAGGAGCACTTTGATGGATTACAAACAGAGCACGTGCCACATGCGGAAAACAGCATTGCTGATCATTTATCAAAGTGCGCGGCCCAAAAGCTCCCTGTGGAACCAGAAACTTTTGTCCCCCACCTAACTCAACCATCAGTGTCCCCTTCAACGATGGCCAGAAAAAGGAGGAAGTTGGACTCCGGCAAGTATCTCCCGGCAGGGCTTCCCGAAGCCGCTGGTAGAGAGGCTATCGGGAACCACTCCACTTCGGTTGGTGAGCAGCACTCTCCCGTGGAACCATAGGTTCTTGCGGTCGAGGTGAGCGCTCCCATGAACGAGGAGGTGCCATTAGTCCTTGTTGTTGAACCTCGGGCTCCAACTTGGGCACAACACATAGTCCACTACCTTCAAACGGGAGAACTTCCCGAAGAGCAAGAAGAAGCTGAAAGAGTAGCCCGATGGTCCAGTATGTATCAGTTTGCTGATGACACCCTGTACTGAAGAAGTCCAAATGGTGTGAAGTTGAAGTGCATTTACCGGGAAGAGGGGCAGGAACTGCTGGCAGAGATACACAAGGGTGTGTGCGGATCCCATATTGGATCAAAGGCCTTGGTTTGAAAAGCTTTCCGACAAGGTTTCTACTGGCCCACGGCCCTCCAAGATGCGGCTGAGCTAGTCACCAGATGTGAAGCCTGCCAGTTCCACTCCAAGAACATTCATCAACCAGCTCAAGCTCTCCGGACAATCCCTTTATCCTGGCCCTTTTTGGTCTGGGGGCTCGACATCCTGGGCCCCTTCCCCCGTGCTACCAGGGGCTTTGAATTCTTGTACATTGCAATCGACAAGTGTACAAAGTGGCCAGAAGTGGAGCCAGTGAGGAAGGTGACCGTACAGTCAGCTATCAAGTTCTTGAAAGGATTGGTGTGACGTTTTGGAGTCCCCGCCAGAGTGATCACCGATAATGGCACCCAATTCATGAGTCGCGCCTTCATGCAGTACATACAAAACCTTGGAAGCAAGGTCTCTTTTGCCTCCGTTGCCCATCCCCGGAGCAATGGACAAGCTGAAAGGATGAACGCTGAAGTGTTGCGTGGGCTTAAGACGAGGACTTTGACAAGCTGCGGAAGTGCGGCAGACGTTGGATTGATGAGCTGTCGGTGGTTCTTTGGTCCCTCCGTACGACACCGAATCGAGCCACCGGACAGACTCCCTTCTCCCTAGTCTATGGGGCAGAAGCAGTGCTCCCCATGGATCTCATATACGGGTCACCTCGAGTACTTGCCTATGATGAAGTAGAGCAAGAGTAGCTCCAGCATGACGATACCGTGCTCCTCGAGGAAGATCGTCTCCGGGCCGTTGTGCGTGTTGCACACTACCAGCAAGCCTTGTGCCGCTATCATAGCCGCAGGATTCATTCCCGGAGCCTTGAGGAAGGCTACCTTGTCCTTAGGCGTGTTCAATCCGCCAAGGGTTCCAACAAGTTGACGCCAAAGTGGGAAGGCCCTTACCGGGTAGTACGAGTCACCAGACCTAGCGCAGTCCATCTGGAGACCGAAGATGGCATTAAGGTGCAAAACTCATGGAATATTGAGCATCTTCGCAAGTTCTACCCGTAAGGCACGGCTACCGGGCTTAGCCTCGGCAACCACCCTTTTGTACAAGCCTTGCCGATGTGCATGTAACCCTTTGTACAAATCCAAGCGCAGACCATGTGCAAAGATAATAAAATGAAGCGTTGGCGCCTAAAACTTGCATGCATGTTTATTTTAGCATGATTTTGCCATGGTCATTTAGAGAGGGTCATATGCTGCTGTTTTCCCCCTGCGCTAACCAAAGAGCCCCTGCCGTGGATAAATTCCCAAGGAGGAGAAGAGAGAACTAGTTTGCATATCAGCCCCCGCCAACCCAAGGGAGATAAGTTTTCCTTAAGACATCTATAGTGTACCTCTGTGAGGAAAACTTGTGCGTACAAAAACCTTGTCACCATCAAACATTTGTGGTCCCATCTTTTGATTTGAGGATTACTTCAGTCAAATTGGTTGTAGTGGCATTTGTGAAAAAGGGTTGGCAAGGGGCCGTTTCTCTTCCGCGCTCCTAGGCTTGCCAAGTCGAGCCTCGCGGCAGCATTGGAAGGGACCGGCAAGATATCTTGCCGGAAAACCTTGTTTACTTGAAAGTATAAAGGAGTCACTCCTCTGCATGAGTATGATACATGCACAAGTGCCCGGCAAGCATGTCTTTTTTTTCATTAATACGCGGATAGACAAGTACAAGCCTTACAGAGTACAAATATAGCTGAAAAGATTACATGATTTAAGATAAAGTTTGGCAAGTGCCTACATGTTTTAGACTAAAAAAAAGATAAGTGCCCTGTAATGCCTTTCTTGTCCCTCTCCTCCTAGGAGCTATAGTGGGAGGCGAAGAGGGCAAAAGGAGTGCCTGGGCAGAAGCCAAGCCTGACCCCGTCAGGGCCCGCGGGATGTAGTCTGACAAGATCGAGAGGGGCAGGGGCAAAGACAATGGACGGAGAGAGCGGCTAGGAGATGCCCTGGTCACCACCACCAGGACTAGAGGAACACGGAAAGATGGACACCGGTAGGGAAGATGAAGCCGGAGTCCACGAGAAAGCCTGCAGGGGCCCAGCTGGAGGAGGCGGAGACATCCACACCCAACACCCCGGCAAATCGCTCTGCCGGGGGAAGAAGACCCAAGTGCAGATGATGGTGCTGCCGGCGCCTTGCTGACGGTGATGATGCGGCTAGCGCTCAGCTGAAGTTGGAGCCATCGTCCTCTCGCTCGGCGCCGTCGTCATCGCCGTCACTGTCCTCCTCGTCGATGTCGCTCGAGGAGGAGCTTTCGTCGTCAGTCGAGCTCTCCGCGCAGCACCCTAAGCGAGCACCCGAATGCCCGAAGACTTTGATGGAGAGCTGATTGACCTCCATTAGCTTGAAATGGAGAATGTGCCCCGCTGATACGTCTCCAATGTATCTATAATTTTTGATTGTTCCATGCTGTTATATTATCAATCCTGGATGTTTTACAATCATTTTATAGCAACTTTATATCATTTTTTGGGACAAACCTATTGACATAGTGCCCAGTGCCAGTTGCTGTTTTTTGCTTCTTTTACTACGCATAAAGTCAATACCAAACGGAGTCCAAACGCAGCGAAACTTTTTGGTGATTTTTTCTGAACCAGAAGACACAAGTTGGGCCAAGGAAGTACCAGAGGGGTGCCCCGAGGGGGGCATAACCCACCTGGGCGTGCCTGGGGGCCCAGGCGCGCCCTGGTGGGTTGTGCCCACCTCGGTGGCCTCCCGCACCGCCTCTTTGCTCTATAAATACCCCAATATTCCAGAAACCCTAGGGGAGAAGACGAAATACAATTCCAGCCACCGCAAGTTCCAGAAACCATAGATCCAATCTAGACACCATCATGGAGGGGTTCATCATCCTCATTGGTGCCTCTCCGATGATGCGTGAGTAGTCCATTGTAGACCTACGGGTCCGTAGTTAGTAGCTAGATGGCTTCCTCTCTCTCTTTTGATTCTCAATACAATGGTCTCTTGGAGATCATTTTTGATGTAACTCTTTTTGCGGTGTGTTTGTTGGGATCCGATGAACTTTGAGTTTATGATCAGATCTATGTTTTTATCCATGAAAGTTATTTGAGTCTTTTGATCTCTTATATGCATGATTACTTATAGCCTTGTATTTCTTCTTCGAATCTTTGGTTTAGTTAGGCCAACTAGATCGATTTTTCTTGACATGGGAAGAGGTGCTTTGTGATGGGTTCGATCTTACGGTGCTCAATCCCAGTGACAGAAGGGAAATGACACGTATGTATTGTTGCTATTAAGGATAAGAAGATGGGGTCTATTCCTACATGAATAGATCTTGTCTACATCATGTCATCGTTCTTATTGCATTACTCCGTTTCTCCATGAACTTAATACACTAGATGCATGCTGGATAGCGGTCGATGTGTGGAGTAATAGTAGTAGATGCAGGCAGGAGTCGGTCTACTAATCTTGGACATGATGCCTATATAATGATCATTGCCTGGATATCATCATGATTATTTGAAGTTCTATCAATTGCCCAACAGTAATTTGTTTACCCACCTTATGCTATTTTTCTCGAGAGAAGCCACTAGTGAAATCTACGGTCCCCGGGTCTCTTCTTTATCATATTTGCCTTCGAGATCTATTTTTATTTGCTTTTATTTTCAGATCTATTAATCCAAAAACCCAAAAATATCTTGCTGTAATTTATTGTTATTTATTTTATCTTGCATTCTCCCGAGATCTATTTATCCGATCTATTACAAATTTATCTATCTCTTTACCCGGGAGGGATTGACAACCCCTCTTTTACGTTGGGTTGCAAGTATTTGTTCTTTGTGTGTAGGTGCCGTTCACGTAGTGTTGCGTGGTTCTCCTACTGGTTTAATAACCTTGGTCTCATCACTGAGGGAAATACCTACCGTAGCTGTGCTGCATCATCCCTTCCTCTTTGGGGAAATATCGATGTAGTACAAGCGACATCAAATGGAATTTCTGGCGCCGTTGCCGGGGAGGATCAAGTCGATAGTCTCCCGGCCACATGCCAATTTCTGGCGCCGTTGCCGGGGAGACATCATCAACATCTACCAGGTTCCTAATCACAAATCTCATCTCCTTGCAATTTCCATTATTTGCCATTTGCCTCTCATTTTCATCTCCCCCACTTCACAAACATTTGCTGTTTTATTCGCCCTCTTTTTCGTTCGCAGTTTTCTCGCCAGATCTGTTTTTAGTGCAATTTTGTTCATCACTTTTGCCGTTATGGATATTTCTTCCTCTATTGCATGCACCCCCCAAAAATGAGGTTCTTAATTTCAAACAAAGGGGAGGGGAGAATTTAAAGGATTCTTGGTATAGAATTTGCAATGCTCATAATAGATCTATTCGTAAGCAATCTACCGTTGTTCTTCTTCGTTGTTTCTATGTGGGCATCACTACCTGGTATAGATTCGTCCCTGATACGATTACCGGTGGAAATTTCCCTATGTGTCCATCTCTAGATGCTTTTAATGCTTTGGGAAACTTAGTGGGATCACCACCTCTTATGGTTAATGAAACAACTTTAACTCTTGAGCATGTTATGGAAAGGCTAGATGCTATTGAAAAGAAAATGCTTACCGAAGAACACATTGAGAACTTGATAAAAAGATACATAATCTTGCTAGTAAAATTAGGTCAAAAGCGGGAGAAGTTCTTAAGTTGTTAAAAGAAAAGGGGACCATAATTCATGAAAGAATTGAAGAAAGCCCGTCTCGGATCGATAAATTGGAAGAAATATTTAGTAATCTAAGCACAGCTTTTGCTCCCGCTAAAACTATTGAAAAAACTCCCGTACAAATTAGCAAAATTGCTCAAGTTACTAAGAACAAGGGTGCAATTTCTAGTAATAATAATAAAGGAGACTTTAAGAAGATTAGTATTCACCCCGATTTTATTGAAGTGATAAGAGACCCTACCGGCAAGACTGAATTTCTCAAACTGGTTCCTAGAAGTATTGTTGTTGAAAATTTATATGCTAAATCTTTGAAGAATTCTAAGTGTTTGATTGAAGAGTTCGAAACCAAAGATGACAACACTTAGATCTTTGCATTATGCCTAGCTAAGGGCATAAAATGATAGCGCTTGTTGGGAGGCAACCCAATAAATAAAATTTATTTTTGTCTTTTTATTTCTGTTCTTGAGTGTTTCCACAATTATGCTACTATGATGATTATTTTTTTATGTTTTAATTAGTGTTTGTGCCAAGTAAAGTCTTTGGGATAGCTTTGGTGATAGTTGATTTGATCTTGTTGGAAAGGAGAAACTTTTGCGTCCAGTAAAACAATTTTAAAAAATCACAGATGCGACAAAAAATTCTGAATTTTTGACACAAGATTAATATACAAATTGCCTATTTTTTCCTAATATTTAAGAATTTTTGGAGTTACAAAAGTATGATAACAATTCGTATCTTTACAGACTGTTCTGTTTTTGACAGATTCTGTTTTCTTTGCAGTGTGTGCTTATTTTGATGAATCTATGGTTTGTATTGGAGGTTATAAGCCATGATAAAGTTAGAATACAGTAGAAATAATGAAATAACAAAATTTGAATGGGTTTTCTATAGTACTTAAAGTAAGGATTAGTTTTCTTATACTAACGGATCTCACGAAGGTTTTGTTGAGTTTTGTGTGATTGAAATTTTCAAGTTTTGGGTGAGATCACGATGGATGAAGGAATAAGGAGTAAGAAGAGCCTAAGCTTGGGGATGCCCATGGCACCCCAAGCCATTATCCAAAGAGAAGCAAGCAACTAAGCTTGGGGATGCCCGAGTGGCATCCCCTCTTTCTTCTAATGACCATCGGTATTTTACTTGGAGCTGTATTTTTATTCGTCACATATCATGAGTTTTGCTTGGAGCATCTTGTATGATTTGAGTCTTTGCTTGTTTTTATTTTTATTTTTAGTCACGTATCCTTGCTGGACACACCTATTTGAGAGAGCCAAAATTATGCTATGATTTGTTAGAATTGCTCTCTATGCTTCACTTAAATCTTTATGAGTTATGGAATTGCTCTAGTGCTTCACTTATATCTTTTTTAGCATGGTGTGCTTTAATATTTTTGAAGAAATGCTCTCATGCTTCACTTAGATTTATTTGAAAGTAGTAATTTTTAAGAAATTCTCTCATGCTTCACTTAAATTATTTTGGGAGAAGGGAATTTTTATGCTCATGTTCTTCACTTAGATTTGTTTGAGCTATCAAAAGCAACACATTAAACTAGTCCCAAAGTGATAAATATTCAGGAGGGATATAATAAAAACTTTCATGAAGATCATTGGACAAAATAAACTTGATTCCTTGTAATAGTTTTGCGATATGATGATATAATATGTGAGTCATGTTGATGAGTAATTATGCTTTAGTAAGAATACTGATGTTAAGGTTTGTGATTCCCTATGCAAGCACGAAAGTCAATAGTTATGCAATGAAATTATATCCTACTTGTGGTGCATTATTTGGTGTTAGTTATGCTTAATGCTCGCTTATGAGATTTTTCGTTTCTTGGTTGGATGCTTCTCAATCTTTTGCTAGCCTTCATTTGCACTAAGTATGATCACTACTTGTGCATCCAAAATCCTTCAACCAGTTTTGCCATATGAGTCCACTATACCTACCTATATGCGGTATTTCCGTGCCATTCTAATCAAATTTGTATGTACCATCTCTAATTTTCAAAATAAATTTCTCTTTTGTGTGCTCGTACCGCTCATGAAACGGTAGGGGGTGGCTGATATTTTTCCATGCTAGATGTGTTATTCTCAAGATGAGTGTTTATTCACTTGTCATTGCACGAGAGTACGGCAAAGGTATTAGGGATGCCCAGTCCCGAAATGAAAAATGAATTTACTTTATGTTGTCAAATAATAAATTCCTTGGAAAGTGTTGGTATGGACGGCACCCGTGGATTCGGTTAGCCGTGGAATGTGAAAGTATGGTGGAAAAAGGAATAAACTTTATTTTCTGTTTGGGAACCGCCTATGATATATCTAGCATGGAAAGTATTGGGAACTACTCGATCATTTTCGTTGACAAGAAAGGCATGCCACCCAAAATGTTTTATCTCTTAATTTTTCGCTTTGATCTCTGCCACCTCTACAAATCCCTACTTCCCTCTGCGAAGGGCCTTTCTATTTACTTTATGCAATTTTTATTTTGTTTGAGTCTCCATCTTCTCTTATAAAGCACCAACTAAGGGGCACTATGATCGTACTTGAGCATTGGGTGTAGCAAATATGCGAGTGTGTTTCATGAATGGATCAATGATTGAGCATAATGGGCTAGGGATAACTTGCTTTAGTGTTGATATTTTTAAATACATGGTTGCTTGTTGATATGTTGAGTATTGAAATCTTCATGTCAAAACTAGACTATTGCTTTGAATCATATAAAATTCCAAATGTCAATGCTACAAAGAAAAGATTATGTGATGAACATGTTAGGCAGCACTCCACAACAAAAATTCTTTTTTTATCATTTACCTACTCGAGGACGAGAAGGAATTAAGCTTGGGGATGCTGATACGTCTCCAACGTATCTATAATTTTTTATTATTCCATGCTGTTATATTATTAATCTTGGATGTTTTACAATCATTTTATAGCAACTTTATATCATTTTTTGGGACAAACCTATTGACATAGTGCCCAGTGCCAGTTGCTGTTTTTTGCTTGTTTTTTACTTCACAGAAAATCAATACCAAATGGAGTCCAAATGCAGCGAAACTTTTTGCTGATTTTTTCTGGACCAGAAGACACAAGTTGGGCCAAGGAAGTACCAGAGGGGTGCCCTGAGGGGGGCACAACCCACCTCAGTGGCCTCTCGCACCGCCTCTTTGCTCTATAAATACCCCAATATTCCAGAAACCCTAGGGAAGTTGACGAAATACAATTCCAGCCGCCGCAAGTTCCAGAAACCACAGATCCAATCTAGACACCATCATGGAGGGGTTCATCATCCTCATTGGTGCCTCTCCGATGATGTGTGAGTAGTTCATTGTAGACCTACGGGTCCGTAGTTAGTAGCTAGATGGCTTCCTCTCTCTCTTTTGATTCTCAATACAATGGTCTCTTGGAGATCTATTTGATGTAACTCTTTTTGCGGTGTGTTTGTTGGGATCCGATGAACTTTGAGTTTATGATCAGATCTATGTTTTTATCCATGAAAGTTATTTGAGTCTTTTGATCTCTTATATGCATGGTTACTAATAGCCTCGTATTTCTTCTTCGAATCTTTGGTTTAGTTAGGCCGACTAGATCGATTTTTCTGGCCATGGGAAGAGTTGCTTTGTGATGGGTTCGATCTTACGGTGCTCAATCCTAGTGACAGAAGGGGAAATGACATGTATGTATCGTTGCTATTAAGGATAACAAGATGGGGTCAATTCCTACATGAATAGATCTTGTCTACATCATGTCATCGTTCTTATTGCATTACTCCGTTTCTCCATGAACTTAATACACTAGATGCATGCTGGATAGCATTCGATGTTTGGAGTAATAGTAGTAGATGCAGGCAGGAGTCGGTCTACTAATCTTGGACGTGATGCCTATATAATGATCATTGCCTGGATATCGTCATGATTATTTGAAGTTCTATCAATTGCCCAACAGTAATTGTTTTCCCACCGTTCGCTATTTTTCTCGAGAGAAGCCACTAGTGAAATCTACAGCCCCCGGGTCTCTTCTTTATCATATTTGCCTTCGAGATCTATTTTTATTTGCTTTTATTTTCAGATCTATTAATCCAAATACCCAAAAATATCTTGCTGCAATTTATTGTTATTTATTTTATCTCGCGTTCTCGCGAGATCTATTTATCCGATCTACTACAAATTTATCTATCTCTTTACTCGGGAGGGATTGACAACCCCTCTTTTACGTCGGGTTGCAAGTATTTGTTCTTTGTGTGCAGGTGCCATTCACGTAGTGTTGTGTGGTTGTCCTACTGGTTCGATAACCTTGGTCTCATCACTGAGGGAAATACCTACCGTAGCTGTTCTGCATCATCCCTTCCTCTTTGGGGAAATACCGACGTAGTTCAAGCGACATCACCCGCCGCCAAGCTATGGGCACGAGCAAAGGTTTTCCAGCCACACCGGAGAAGCATGACATGAGGTGCAGGGAACTCTACGTTCGCCCGCATGCTGCCGTTACAGCAGCCCCTCATTTGCAGCCTCAATTCGGGCGGCCGTTCCACCTCCATCACCCTTGCGAAGGGAGTGGGAAGCCGAAGACGGCTGCGCGGTGGCCCGCGTAGTTTGACAATGAACTCCAATGGCTGGTCCCCGGCGTGGCCTTCCATTGGGGATGCGGCGACCACGGGAGGAGCTACTAGGGCACCCCCACGTCCTCCTCGGCGCCGAGCACCACGATCACCGCGCCCACGTCCGGCGGCACCGCCTTGTACGCTGGACTCTGCCCCTACGTCCCCAGCAGGAGGAGGGAGGCGTTGCCGAGAAGAGACCCTCGTCGCCACTGCTAGAGGTCGACCACGTCCTCTTCCTCTCACCATAGTGGAAGAAAGGTACCAGAAGAAGAAGGAGGAGATGTGTGTGGGTGAGCCCCTCGACCATGTCCCCTTTTATAGGAAAGCATGGCCGGGGGCTGGCTCCTCACCACCCGGAAGGCAACCGCCCCGCTCCAGCAATCCTGTCACTCAACGTCGCTGACGACGTCCAGAATCAACAACCGCCCTCCTACGCCTATCCACGGTGCCTAGCTTTCTTCAATGGCACTCATTCCCGCGCCCTATGCGTCCGCCAGCAACCATGCGCAATGCATGCAGCATACGTGGCGGAAACAGTAGGTGTAGTGGGTGAGTAAAATGGCAGTTACCTCCCCGTGAACATGGGCAGCCCATGAGCCATTACGTGGGTAACCCCACGTCGTTCCGTACAGCTCGCGGGAAAACCGAAAACGGGTTCAGTCACAGGTTAATGAAGAAGCAAGAAAAATATCAAGAAAGACATGAGTCCCATTGCAGTCTGGTTGAAGTGTACGCTTGTGTACTTGTTGGGGCCTACCCCAACGATGCTAGGCAGCACGTATGGGCCAGGCCCGGGGGCTCCTGTCGGTGCAACAAACATTCATGTTTGGTTGCCCGGACTCATACACAGGCATGCTAGCATTGCATGTCCTACACCAAGCTACAGAAACAAGACCAAGCCAGAAGAACCGCTCTTCATGAGATCAAGGAGCGGATCAAGAAGACCAAGACAAGCAAGACAGCAAGGCATCACCTTGGGGAGGCTTCCCTTGCCAGGCAGGAGAGCCTGGCAAGGTCGAGGCCACCCCAAGGACAAGTCCAAGATTTCCCCGGCAAGCTTGTCGGGTCTGCCAAGGGCGAGAAGTCCTGCCAAGGCACCACCGCTCCACCGCACTACCACGCAGATCACTCATCAATGCGGTGTTGAGCCCCCAAGTGATTAAGTGGCTTCTGCTAAGCACGTGGCAGCCCATTGGAAGACAGATTATCCTCGCGTGACACCCGTCCAGAGGCATGTCAAACAGATAAGCAGAAGATGATTAAGCGGCGCGGCAGGCTTGTCAGGTTTCGCCCTCAGCATGACACCTAGCAGTGCATTTAATGCACTTTGTCCTAACTGCCAGAGTTAGGTATGATAGTACTGTTAGCTATCTAATCACCATATAAAGACTACTTTGCCACTGTGGTCACCCCTTAAGCTATAAAAGGAGGTCCAAGACTAACTAGCAAAGGATTCGGACCCTTGCACACTTGTACGCGCGTAGCTACTCTCCCCGAGGCCATCTTGCCGGGCTTGAGCTTTGTGTGCTCATCGTGTTCCTCCATCCAATCCACCAAAGTAGGAGTAGGGTTTTACGCTTCCCAGCGGCCCGAACCTGGGTAAAAACCACCAGCGTCACCACCGTTGTGTTGTTTCATGGCCTCTGCTCTTTGTGCAATGTGATCTTCCCCCTTGCCAAACCACAAGGGGCCGAGGACCCCATAGGTGATCGTGTCCACCCACGGCACCCCCACCCCAGACACACACACACACACCGCACATCCACCGCAACTATGATGCATGTTAAATTTTCCCACGGTGAACATATGTTACCAAAGGAGGGACGTTTTAATTTTGTAAAAAAATAGAGATCATTAAGACATTTTAGTACATTGACTGATTTTCTAGGGGTATAATGTGCAAAAATCAAATTTGAGCTACATGCACACATGACAGTGCACCTAAAGATTGGAAAAACACATGTGTCTCACTGGGTGCATGTTTACTCCCCGTGCAAGAAATTTCAAACATTGAGAATCTTGATTTTTAAAATCTAGTACATCCAAAACTTATTTTAAATTCATGGAACTTATCGTGTTGTCATATGGACACCAATACACTGTGGTATTGTACTTTTTTGTCAAATTTGAGACAAGTTTTGATGTAATTTTTATCTTCTTACAAACGGGAGATTATTAATTATTGGGAACCAATATCGCAAACGGATTATTTATTCGAACCGTGGGTGTTAGACCAACAATGTATACGTGTCATGCTTCGGTTAAGCAATAAAGCGGCAGCATTAATCATCAAAATAGAAAAACAATATACGTGCCGCCACGCGACCCCTGTGCCGTGCGAGCAGGCGTGAGTTGACAGGACGCATGCGACCAGTTCGCCGCGTAGGCAGACCGGGAGGCATGCGTGCATGTGTGTGAATTGACGGGAGGCGTGCTCGCTGCGAAGTGTCATCAGGAGGCGTGCGAGTAGCTGTGTGAAATGATGGTAGACATGCCAACAATCCGGTGCGCAGGCTCACCGGGAGGCGAGCCAGCGGTTTGACCGCCGCCCGCCTCTCTCCCACTACTCCATATTAATTGCACGCCCGAGCAGTCGGACCCCCCATCTTCGCCGCACACACAATCCTCTCTCTTCGCCTGCCTCCTCGATGCCACTCTCAGTCCTCACCGTCAGCTGTGTATGAGGATGCTGCCGAAGCGCCCCATCGGAGTGAGTGCCAATGCCGGCGCTGCGGAAGCACCGGAGCACGGCGTGAAGATGGAGACAGAGGTTGTCGTCGCCACCGCCAAGGTCTCGCTGCACCTTGACATCTTCGAGGGCATCGTGCTTCCACAGCCGGAGCCGGGGGTCCACACCGACTTCGGCGACGACCCCGGTGACAACTCCACCGATGACTCCGATAACCACCCCGGCGACGACTCCGAGGACGACGGACAACCGGTTAGTCATCTATACTCATTTATGTGTCAAATATATCCTAGGGTTTCTCGGGTTACTCCTGCCTCCCCCTTTTTGAAATAGAAATCCTATCGTTATGTTCTCTCAATCCATGAAATCTGAGTAAGTTTCGTTATATCCGTGTAGTGTATTGATTGTTTGAATGGTCGAAATGAAAAGTGATTAGTTGTTTCATCTATACAAATGATTTCTGCTAATAAACTGACTAGGGTTAGTGTTTCGTGCTAATAATTCCTAGCCAGGGCTTGACAATTGATTTTTGAATGACCTAAATATATGTTTGTGCCATTTTTTCAAGATTGGTTTGTACATAGATAATGGTGCTTAAAAATTGAACAATAATCTTTGGATATGTCTAAAAAATAGCCATAAAATCCATAAATTCCTAATCCTACTTTATAACATGTAAAAATTGATTTGATGCCAAATTTTGGCAACTGCCAAATGTTCGCTAGAGATCAGTTTGTATTCCAAATTTGACGCCACATTTTTTTACTATATGTATAGGTGCTATCTGACGATGTCGACAGCGAGGATGAAGATGTCTAGAGGAGGTACAAGAGGCAAACCCTTAGGGAGCTTTATGCGGGAATTCATAACAAGCGTATTAGGACCTGGGACTGGGGCTTTCGATGCCCATTTTGCAACCAAAAGCTTCATGACGCGTATGAAAGTGTCCTGGCGCATGCAAGAGGACGAGCCGTTGGCTCCTTCAGGCAGAAAAGTATTCTCGCAGGGTGGCGCACGCTGCGTACGCGGAGTACCAGGAGAAGCTTCACGATCATGCCAGTAGATGAGATTGAACTATGTATGGCTATGTAGTTTCTTTATTATAAATGTGCTTGAGTATGCTTAATGACGGTTGAACTATATATGGTTGAACTATGCTTGTGTACGTTTATTATCTATGCCTGAGTATGTTTAATCTATGTTTACTTATGTCTAAATGTGGGATATGGATGCAATCAGTTCGGTTGATGGAATCTACTTCCGTCCTGGTTTATTGGTCCCCTTTGTAATTTGTGTTAAATTTTGACCAGAGATTTAACTGATAAATGTTAGTGCAGGTCAGCAAAAATTATATCGTTGGATGCGTATTTCAACATAGTGTTCAATGATATAATTTTTGGTGACATGCATAAACATTTGTTAGTTAAATCTTTGGTCAAAATTTGGCACAAATTACAAAGGGGACCAATAAACTAGAATGGAGGTAGTACGTCAATCACACACGGTTCCCAAAATTGGAACTGTGTGCAATGATTTTCATTTTCCCTGTTACGTCAATCACACACGGTTGGCTCTAGCAAACCGTTGCCTTCAAAACTCTTTGTGGGACAGAAAACCCTCACCGCCCAATTCAAAAAAGAAAAAAAAACTCTCACCATCCCCACGTCACAAAAATCCTCACCCTGCCCACCACCCCCTTTGGTCCCCATTCACACATGCACAAGCTCCTCCGCGACTCTGCATGGCACCGCCTATCGCCGCGGCAACCACTTAGCTCGACGCCTGTCGCCGCCGCCAGGCTGTCGGCAAACCCCACCGCATTTCGCCACTTCCGCTTGCCGCCGCCTATCGCCATCGACTTTCTCGACGCTGCTCGCGGTCGACCCAGCTCTGCCCGATTGGGGAATCCGCTGTATTGAGGGTTTTTTTCTCATGGACAACAAGGTAACTAATTTAATGAGATATTATCTCATCTCTTATCCTAGTTCATCTGCCTCCTTTAATCACCCGACCGAAATCACCGTGAATTCATTTTTTTTGAGCTGATTGGACGGTTTTCTTTCATTCATAGATTGTACAGTGCGCGGACACATCAGGACTGCGCAGCCTTGGCCAAACATCCAGGGAGTTCCATCTCACCGTACCAGATGACTTGAGGATGCGCGGTATGTTCATTCTCACCCTAAATCGGTTGGCATGGCCTACTTTCCTGAACATATACTATATATTGCTACATTTGGATAAAAGGTGCCACATGCAGCATATACGTCAAAGGGGATTTTTTCCTCTTCTTTCTATATTAGGCAAATTAATGAAGTATTGTTCTTTCGATTACTCTCATATTTCCATGACATCATGGTTACCCTATCTGTTTAATTATATATTTTTGTCCTTTGATTTCAGCTGTTGTACATTTCTTTCAATTTCGCCTATATTTGCATGTTACCATATTCTTTAACAATCCTACCATTTCCTGCAGCGCGTCCCTTGCTATGCAACAGCATCTGTAGTACACAATCTTGCCCTTTACATAAATCAAGACTACAGGGATGTCATATTAAACACAAACCATGGATTTACAATCGTTGCTTCTGTAAGATTTGATGAATGTGGTCACTCCTATTTTGCCACGGGCCTTTGGACAAAAATTTCTAAGTTTTATGTACTGAAAGATGGCACTAAAATTGCACTGCACATAAAAGAGGCTGGTCATGAGATATATGCTAACTTCCCCGACGATATCATCCGTCCAGACTTTATTCGAAGTAAGCGTTCTTTTCAAGTATCTGCATGTTGACTTACCCATCAATATCAAAGGAATTGTGTAGTATTTAACCAACCAATTGTTATTCCATTTTCTTACTCTATTCCTACCTACTAACTTCTAGTTACCAATACACTTTTCTATTGCCCTATTTTAACTAAATATTCCCTATACTCCCACTTCTATCAGAAAGCGCCACTGACGAGGAGACACTGGAGGTGGAGAACGGGGCTGCCAACAAGCGGAGGCGGGTCGAGCAAGAACCGGAAGCGACTCCAGCAGGCCTATACTTCATCAGCAGCCTCCCCGATGATATGTTAATAGTCATCATCTCCCTCCTCCCAATCAAATATGGGGCATGGACAACCATCCTTTCCCGGTGGTGGCACCCCCTATGGCACTCCACCCCTCTCGACCTCATCAACACCCACGACCTCTGCCATGGCTATCGCAAAAGCTTGGATGCATTCTCCCCGATCCTCGGCAGTCACCATGGCCCAACCAGAGGCCTTAGCATGGGAAAATTCCGTTCCAACAGCAAGGACCGAGCCAAGCTTGACGAGTGGTTCCGATCCCCCGCCCTAGATAAGCTCGAGGAGCTCACTTTTGATGATGGGCATATGCGCTCACTGCCAACGTCCGCGCTCCGCCTCGCGCCCACGCTGTGCGTTGCCAAGTTCATGAACTGCCATCCCCCCTTAATGACGCGCCCGCTCTTATTCTACCACGACTAAAGCACCTCGAGCTTGTCGTTGTCTGCTCCCAAACGGTGACATGGAGCGCCTGCTCCGTGGCTATACTGCACTCGAGTACCTTCGTCTTCAGGCGATCAATGGGTTGAGTAGCTTCCACATCACCTCCATGACTCTCCAGACTATTTATGTGTGTTGCTGGTGCTGCAACAAGACATCACAAAATGTGTACCACGGTATGGTCATTGAGGACACACCTTCACTTGAGAGATTACTTGTAGTTGATCAAGAAGGTCCAACAAGAATCAATTTCATTTCTGCGCCGAAATTGATAGTGGTGGGCAACTCGTCTGACAAATACTCCAAACTTGTTATTGGATCCACACCCGTTCAGGTACAATAGCCGCCTTCTACCTCTCCTTCTAGAAATTAACATTATTTCTAATTTTCAAGATGTATGTTCGTCTGTCATCCAGAAAATGATTCCGACAAGCTTGACCCCGAAACTGCGCACAGTGAAGGTCTTGGCACTAGAATCTATCGGCCCCAACATGGACCAAGTTGTCAGTTTCCTGAGAAGCTTTCCGTGCCTAGAGAAGCTATATATCAAGGTGATGTTCCTTTGCTATTAAATGTTAACCATAAGGAAGTTCAATTTTAACACCTTTTTCCCAAGTTTACAATGACAATGTAGTATGATTTCTGAAGGAATTTTGGGGGATTTCAGTACATACATGTCCCCCCCCCCCCTATATTGGTTGCTTGATCCATATGGTTACAATCCATAAGCATTTCTCCTTTGGATTCATCTATGCTAGTTTTCTTAGGGAACTTTTCATCCACTCCAACCACTTGTGAAGAAGGCTACATTTTTATAGATTGTAATCAAATGCCCATGTTAATCATGTCGGATTGAAGATGGCACGTTAGTACATTTTATAAATCCTACAAACCAAATAGACCTGTAGTAGTGTTCAAAACTGCATGTAGGCACTAACCTGCTTTCTTCTATTGCAAATAAGATTAGGCCCAGTGGTGGATAATGTGATACAATATAACAATCACATCGAATGCCTAGATCTACATCTCTTAGAAATTACTTTGAACTCCTATCGAGGGACCTTACCGGAGATTATATTCGCCAGGTTCTTTGTTGTCAGAGAAAGGGTGCTGAAGGTAATGAGGTTTGCCCTACATTTATTTCACAAAAATGAATGGTTTGTTGATCAGCGCCGGCGGCCGCGGCATAATGGACAAGGCTCCGAAAAAGCTGAATTTCATTTTGGAACTTCAGATGACAGAGTAATCAGAAGTCATCGTGTCAACCCCATACATGACTTCTCAGTGGCTGATCCCTTTGCAAAAATGATGAGGTTTCGAAACCATCCTTACAAGTGGTAATATTAGTTTGAACCTCTCTTATATCCATGTTCAGTGGATCAGTGCGGGCGTTTGCAGCTGATGAGCTGAATTTCATTTCTAATATCAGTTTGTGAACCTTGTAATCTTTGAATTTGAGCCATATAACTCTGGAATTTGAACCTTGTAATATTTCGAGCTTTTGTGGTACAATCGTTGAAATGGCATCGTATGAGACTCGTATATTGGTAGCACTATTTTAACCTTAATATGCAATGGACTTAGATTTTATTAACCATTCTCAAATGTTTTTACCTTGTCGATCTCATAGCACATGATCTGTATAGCTAACTCGACTGCGATCTTCGACATTATTGCACACAGTTGGTTTCTTCAACCATGTGCCCTGTAGAGCGCAGAATTAATTATCGCACTTGAGTGTCCATCATCACCCTTCTGTGTAACTTTGACCTCATCACCCACAGGTAAAATTATGACCGAAGTCATTCCACACACTTCATTTTTACAAAGCCTTTTGCCAATAAACGCCCATGATTTGCCCCTCTTCTAGCCGACGCATGGCCAAACTAGTCGGGCAGGAAGCTTGCGCGGTAAACTACGTGGTTGCGCGGGAACAGGCCCACCAACGATACATTTGGCGCCTCTTCGAGCCCATACGTGGTCAAATAAAACGCGTGCGGGGTTCTCAAGGATGCACTGGAATCCTCCGCTATGAACGCGGTGACAAGACGTGACGATTACAGGCCGGCCGACCCCCATTTATTATAGAGGCCATTTAACCCTTGTGTCTCTTCAACCTTTCGGTCACGCCCCACTATTGCAAGAAGCACACCCACCACGACAAATTCTTAGAGGGTATCCTGCACGGCTCCAATGGTGCTCCGAGCGGCTGCCGACGACGAGAAGCAGTTGACCATGCATGCCGTGGTGGACACCGACAGAAGGTTCACAGAGCTCTCGGTGGTGTACACGAACAACCCGGTCTGGGTGGAGCACTCCATCCACATCATGGAGCTGTTGCTTGCTGAGGAGAAGTACAAGGTGGTCGGGTTCGACCTCGAGTACACCTGCTGAAAGGATCAAGAAGAGGGGTCTAGTGGGGGGTGATTAGACCCTCAACAAGTAAAAGTGGCACTTTTTTAAGTTGTTCAAGTTAAGGTGGAGTTTTAGCACAAGTTTAAGCATTCAAAATACATTTTAAGCAAGCATGGCAAGAGTATATGCAGCGGAAAGAGTAAAGCATGCTAATTGCAAGAAAGTAAAGGGATGGGATTGGAGTGTGCAAACGCAATGAAGACACGGAGATTTTTGGCGTGGTTCCGATAGGTAGTGCTATCGTACATCCACATTGATGGAGACTTCAACCCACGAAGGGTAACGGTTGCATGAGTCCATGAAGGGCTCCACCCACGAATGGTCCACGAAGAAGCAACCTTGTCTATCCCACCATGGCCATCGCCCACGAAGGACTTGCCTCACTTGGGTAGATCTTGACGAAGTAGGTGATCTCCTTGCCCTTACAAACTTCTTGGTTCAACTCCACAACTAGATAGAGGCTCCCAAGAGACACCTAACCAATCTAGGAGTCACCACTCTCCAAAAGGTAATAAATGGTGTGTTGATGATGAACTCCTTGCTCTTGTGCTTCAAATGATAGTCTCCCCAGCACACAACTCTCTCTCACAGATTTGGATATGGTTGAAAGATGATTTGAGTGGAAAGCAGCTTGGGGAAGGATAGAAATCAAGATTCTTGTGGTAGGATTGGTATATCTTGATCTCAACACATGAGTAGGTGGTTCTCTCTCAGAAAATGTAAGCTGGAAGTGTAGGCACGTTCTGATGGCTCTCTCACATATGGAGAAGGGGGTGGAGGGGTATATATAGCCTCCACAACCGTTACACACATTTGACCCAACTCGGTCAGACCGAATAGATGAACTCGGTGAGACCGATTTAGTTCTAAATGTGAACGTTAGGAATCTCGGTGGGACCGAGTGGAACAACTCGGTGGGACCGATGTGCTAGGGCTTAGGGCAAACCTCATCTCGGTGGTGCCGATTGCATCAACTCGGTGAGACCGAACTGGAGCAATAGGGCAACCGAGAGTTGGTCAAGCCATCTCGGTGAGACCGATCGCTATTTCGGTGAGACCGAAATAATTGCAACAAGCAACAGAGAGTTGGCAAGGCCATCTCGGTGAGACCAAGATCCGTATCGGTGTGACCGAACTGTTAGGGTTTCTGGCAGTGGCTATGTCATATTAACTCGGTGGCTCCGGATAGGATGAATCGGTAGGGCCGAGTTGAAGTTTGGGGTTTTGACATATTTGGATTGAGAAAGTGGTTGAGGGATTTGGAGCAATATCACTAAGCATTTGAGCAAGCAAGCCATTAAGCAACACCTCATCCCCTTTTAATAGTATTGGCTTTCCTATGGACTCAATGTGATCTTGGATCACTAAAAATGAAATGAAGAGTCTTGAGCTTTTGCAAGTATGTGTCCTTAGCATTTAGAAGGGGTTCCACATCCTCTTGTCCTTTCCACGCCATTGTTGAACTTGTCTGAAATACACTAGATAAAAGCATTAATCCAACAAGAGATATGTTGACATTAATTACCAAAATCACCCAGGGAGCACATGTGCTTTCAATCTCCCCCTTTTTGGTAATTGATGACAACACACATCAAAGCTTTAGGTAAATGATATGAAGGGTAGCAGGTAAAGCTTTGGAGAGACATGTAACATGCATAAGCTCCCCCTACATGTATGCAATCATGTGAAGATAGACTATACTAACATGTGAATGCATAACATGGCAGAGTAAGAAGAGAGTTACATGTATCTTGGCTATATGCATCAAAGAAAATGATATGATTTAGATATGTACCTCCATGTTTATGAATCCCTCTTGCAAACAGTATGTGCACCAGCAAGAGATCATCATGCACATGAGTGTGATGCATATACTTACCTTGTGGTCTTGAGCTGACATTGGAAAGAGTGGACTTGAGAAAACAGGGTTAGATAACGAAAGAACACTCCTAATAAAGCATGTTAAGGAATCACAAGAATACCAAGACTGTGATGACATGTAATGGGTGAGTACTAAGTACTTCAAGTAGATATAGACATGCCCCCAAAGATTTAAAGATGTGCAATGAATTCCAAAGATTTTTCTCCCCTTAGACATGACCTCTTTCTCACCCTAAATCTGACATTGGATAATGAGAGAAGATAGGGTGAGATAAAATCAGAGCAAAATGGGGTAATAGCAACTAAAATCAGAGCAACAAGAATTTTAGCAATAGCTAAGATCAAACATATTGACATGTCTTTCCCCTCTTAAAGACATGTGACTTCTCTCCTCTTTATTAATAAGCATCTGTAGAAGAGCGTAGATGTGCTCATTTGATAGGCTTTGATGTGCTCTCTGCTTTTATGTGCTCTCTCTCCCCCTTTGACATCAATTTCCAAGAAGGGCACTTCTGGAGCATGAGCCAAGTAGGTGTGGTTCTTGAGAGTCACTACAAAGCAGTAGGTGGTTTATGATGCTGATAGAGGAAAGAATCATTGAGTGGAGCTGAAGAGAATGGGCAATAAGAATTGGCAAAAAGGTTTACTCAGGGTTGAAATCGGTGGCGCCGATATGGTTACATCGGTGACTCCAGGATGGCAGAATCACAGATGATGCTTATCAGTCAGACCGAGCTAGTCCGTATCGGTTGTACCGATGAACTATATACAAGGAGATCTTGTATTTCGGGCAAGCCGATAGATTTGGATCGGAGGGACCGAGTTCAATGCAGAGAAAAGATTTTGTCAACTCGGCTCACTTGGCAAATGAAATATCACAAGGATTTGCAAGGAATTAGAAGAAAGATTTGTAATGAATTAAACTCAGATAAGAACAAAAAAATAAGAAGAACTAGATGAAGTTTTTTGTTGTTGTTAGAGGGAGACAAAATAGCAAGAAAAATAAATAACTAAGCAAAAGAACACTAGAGAACTTCATCTAGAAAGGGTTGGCGATAAAGTCACCTATGTTAGAGTATATTGACTTAGGAGTCAAGTGAGATCCCTTGATCATAGGTCATACTCATCGTTTAAGCTCAAAATGGGGTTGCCATTTTTCGTTTAAGCATTTTGATGTATTCACATCTTGTTGAGTTGCTTTAGCTCATTTCTTGGAGTAAAGCTTCTCTAAGATGGAATGACATACCTTGGGTTGTGGTGTTGATCTAAACTTCTGTTGGATGCTCAAGGTTGATGTTGTCTGTCAAGAGTTGGGAGCATCACTAGTAGTTTGAGTTCATCTTCCTACATGGGTTAGTCTTGCAAGGAAGATCGCTTGTGTATCCAAAATGACAATCATGAAACTTGATACCACTTGAAATTTGATATATTGAAATAGTCAAAGGATATGTTGAGTGAGTTCATGCTTCCTTGTATTCAACAACCATATCATAGGGACTCGGTGATGTAGAGATTGCTCAAAATGTGAGTGACTTACAATCTCATAGATTTGGGCTCATCGAAGTACCTACAAGGGTTAGATAACATGCAAGGGTACAAATATAGATCCAAGACATATGATCATCATCATAAGAAAAATATCAAGGATTAGTCATAAAAGGCTCATGCCTTGCATGTAGCCAAATGGAGTTTCTACTTCAAGTTTGAGGCATCAATAATGTTCAATTCACCTCTCAAATAGCAAAATACTTTCTCATCAAGCATTTTGGTGAATATATCCTCCAATTGCTTGTCGGTGCGAACATGCTTAAGATTGATGTCTCCTTTAGCAACATGATCCCGAATGAAATGGTGACGAACTTCAATATGCTTAGTTCGAGAATGTTGCACAGGATTATGAGCAATCTTAATAGCACTTTCATTATCAGATAGCAATGGAACATGTTTCACATGTATCCCATAATCCTTAAGGGTTTGGGTCATCCAAAGTAATTGAGCACAACATGATCCGGCGGCAATGTATTCCGCTTCGGCAGTGGATAAGGATACCGAGTTTTGTTTCTTGGAGGACCAAGACACAAGGGATCTACCAAGAAGTTGACAAGTACCCGAAGTGGACTTTCTATCAACCTTGTCACGGGCATAGTCCGAATCAGAGTAGCCAACAAGATCAAAAGATGACCTCTTAGGATACCAAATGCCAAAGTTTGGTGTATGAATTAGGTATCTCACTATCCTTTTCACGGCCTTGAGATGACACTCTTTAGGGGCCACTTGATATCGTGCACACATGCACACACTTAGCATAATATCGGGACGGGAGGCACATAGATATAACAATGAACCAATCATAGAGCGGTGTCGGGGTATTCTCGCGACAGATGCCAGGGGGTGGCTTATCGTGGATGGGGCCGAAAGGACGTCGTCGGGCCCTGGAAGCGGGAATGGGCACGAGCTCGATCGCACACGAGACGTACCCAGGTTCGGGGCTCTCCAGGGAGATAACAACCCTAGTCCTGCTCTATGGGGTCTCCGCATGATGACTATGATCAAATGGTGGCTACAAGGTTGCTCCTTGAGTGGCGTTGCTAGAGGAGGAAGAAGGGCAGAGCTGCTACCTTGCTCTCCCTAGCTATGGTGTGTGTGAGTGGCGTGTGTGCTGAACCCTTTGCATGGGTGATCCTGGGGGGCTTATATAGGCCTGAACCCCAGGGGTACAATGGTAACACGGCCGGGTGTAGGACCCAGACGTCAGTGTCTAGGGTCGCCGGGTTCTCCGTCGGCTGCTGGGGCCCACCTCCGAAGGGCCCCATCGGCTGCCGAGAATCCAGCCGACAGGTAGGGCCCGCCGCCTATGGGCCACGCTGATTGCCTTTTGCTGTAGCGTTGTACTTGATGACGGAGGCCGCGTCAGGAGTCGTATGGCTACAGTCCCGCCGCTTGGTCAGCGCACACTGTAGCCATGCTCCGTCTCGTCGAAGTGATTGAGCGCGGACTCTGAGGGGAGGGGAGGGCCGGCTGCTGTAGACCAGCCCACCCCCGAAGCCGCCTTCTTGGGGAGTGCCATCTTCTGGGAGCTCACGGACAGGTAGGGCCCGCCGCTTATAGGCCGTACTGATTGCATTTTGCTGTAGCATGACCCTGGCTGACGAGGGCCATGTCGTGGGTCGCATGGCTACAGTCCCACGCCTGGCAGGTGGGTTACAGCTTGGTCAGCTTGCACTGTAGCCACGCTCCCCCGGGATTTGGGGGAGTGGGTGGTCCTGTAGCCATGCCCATCTTGTCATAGTGGTTGAGTGCAGACTCCGAGGGGAGGATGGGCCATCTGCTAGGAGCCAGCCTCCCCTGAAGCCGCCTTCCAAGAGCGTGCCGTCTTCTAGGAGCCGGCTGCTTGGGCTTAGCCGGCCCAAGGAGCCGGCTGAGAGTCCGAAAGATGCGAGGGGCTTTTCTAGCCCCGATGTCTTGAAATTCTAAGGGGTGTGGATGAGGCTACCCGTGGTCAATCCCTCCGATAGTAGTCCTCAAAGCTGGTGAGGCGCCGTGGCTCAAAGCCGGAGTGCCTCAGCAGTTTCCTCGTCCAAGAGATCCTATGCCCTTGCTTTGTCCGACTGGGAGAAGCCGTCTGAGGGAACGCCGGCCGTCTGGTGAATTTGAACCGTCGTGGCGGGCACCGAGCTGACGCCACCGGGTGGCGCGCTTGCTGCCCGTTGCTTGCTTGCCACGGGGCACCAACACGCTAGGCCGGCCTGCCAACCCACGCGCGTGACGGGACATCGCCGCAGGCCCGGGCCCACCACTACAGGGCCTCGGCACGCGCGTGGATCCGCTGCGGCCGAGGTGGGCGGTTCCCCTTCCGGGGCATAATGATCACGCATCTTTAAGGTGCGGGATTTACGAGGTCGTGCGGGGCATGGGCGCAGTTAATCCCCATGTTCCCCATGACCTGCCGCTTTGGCTCCGCCGCCGTTGCCGTATAAGTAGGAGGGAGGGGGTGCGGCCGAACACACGCGCCCCCCTCCGCTCTTCTTCTTCTTCTCGCTCCTTGATGCCGCTGCGTTGCTGCGCCGCCCACCACCGCAGCTCGTCGTCACCTAGCCTCGCCGCGCCACCGCAGACTCGCCGCCACCCGACCTCGCCGCGCCGCCGCCAAGTCGCCACGAACCATGGCGCGAGGCGGGTGGGATGGCTCGAATGTCCATGATGGGCACGTCGAATTCCTCCGTGCGACACGGCGGATGCCCAATGAGGCGTGCGTGGGGACGTGCCTTCTGGACGCGCAGGAGATCTCGCCGGCGCCGCGGGCCAGTGAGTATGTCGTCTTCCTCAGCCATTTCCTCCGTGGCTTTGGCTTTCCGGTGAGCGCCTTCCTCCGCCAGTTCCTCGACTTCTACCGCCTTCAACCTCACCATCTCGCGCCCAACACGGTGGTCCTCCTCTTCGCCTTCGTCACTTTCTGCGAAGGCTACCTTGGCGTCCTGCCCACACTCGAGTTGTGGGGCAGGTTCTTGTACCTTAAGCTTGGCACCGCGGCCAAGGGCGAGCCGGCCCAGTGCGGCACTTGCGTCGCCGTGCGGCGCACCGGCGCCGGGACCCGATTTCCCCCTGTCGTCTTGCACGAGTCGGCGAAGTTGTGGCAGAAGTCATACTTCTACGTCCGCAACGTCCACCTGACCCGTGATTACATCAACCTGCCGGCCTTTGTGCCTGGCCCGCCTGCTGAACCATGGAACAATTGGGGGCAGCAGCCCAAACCGTTGTCGGCTGCCATCACCAATGCCCTCGACCGGCTTCAGGAGATGACAGACTCGAAGGGGCTCCAGCCGGCGGACCTGCTGGCCGCCTTCGTCTACTGTCGAGTGTCGCCCCTCCAATTCCGGCCGCATCTGATCTGCGACATGAGCGGCCGCCGAGACACCTGCCGGATGTCGACGAAGGAGCTGCTGACTGTTGAGGTGGTCCTGCATGTTAATTACTTTTCCAACAGCCAACTGAGCGAGGCTGACTAGAGCTTCGGCAAGCCACCATACAGCCGCGCCAACCCGCCGCCTGCAGTTAGTATCTGGTCCCCTTTCTTTTCTCATGTTGTGCTCTTCATCCGCCCTGACCACCCGAACGCGGCGCAGCACTTCGCTGGCCAGGCAGCAGCCGCTGCGCCAGCTCCTGGCCACCAATGGATGGTGGATCGGGAGGTGAGCGACGTGGGCGACCCCGAGCTGGGGGCGGCCGCGTTGGAGGAAGACGACGCCGTCAGGGGAGGTGGCGTTGGAGCAGGCGGAGCCGCAGGAGGCGGCGCGGGAGGCGACGTCCGGGACTGGCCAGATGATGATGAGGACGGCGACGGGCAACGCTGCCCTGAAGGCGCCGATAGGGCAGGTGCAGGCTCCTCGGTGGCGCGGCCGACAGGAGGGGCGCCGACTGGGGCACCCGGCGCGTCTAAGCGCCGCGCTGACGCGGGGATGTTCGGCAGCAGGCCGACCAAGAAGGCCAAGTCGACGGCCGCCACCAGGCGGCAAGAGGCCGCGAAGACGGCTGCCGTCCAGAGGACCCCAAAGGAACGCCCACTGGTGTCCGCGTGAGTGCTCTTACTGCTCTTGTCTTGATTGTTTTGTCTTGGCTTTTCCTCTCTTGCAAGTTTCTTATCTTTGCTTGCTTTGCCATGTAGGGCTCCCCTTTTCGTGTCACGGGCTTCGTCCGCCTCGCTGATCGGAGCAACAGGCGGCTCTGAGGAGGCCCGCTGCGTGGAACCGGCCGCCGCCCTTCGGGAGGCGACGAAGAGGAACGTGCGAGAAGCGCGGGAGGAGCGGGAGGCCACGGCATGACTGGAGGCCGAGGCGGCTACCACGGCGCATGCGGAGGCCGACGCCACAGCCAAGGCGCAGGCGGATGCGGCGGCCAAGGCGCAGGCAGAGGCCGACGCCAAGGCCGCGGAGGACCCGGCCTGCAGCGTGGTTCCAGAGGCCACCAACTTGCAGCAGTCGGAGCCACCGGTGGTGGAGGATCAGGCGCCGACTGGAGCAGCCAAAACTGATCAGGTGGCCCCGGAGCGGGAGGGGACCGACCCCGTCATCCTAGAGATGGAGGTGGCCAAGCACGCGCCGGATGCTGGCGAGCGAGGTGGAGGCCACCCCGAAGGTGCCGCCAGCCAGCACCGAGCTGGTGACGAGCCGGGCCATGATGACACGCGCCTCCGTGTGCCTGCGCCCATCACGGGCGGCTTCCGCGCCAAGGCCGGCAGAAGCCGGGGCCGTGAGCTCACCGTGAGCCGACACCGAAGCCTCGAGCTCTGATCTGCCTAGTTGGACACCAGGAGCCAGCCCGGCCGCCCTGAACCTCGCGGTGCAGGACGTCCTGGACAAGTTCTCTGCCCACGGCGCCACCCTCCTGAAGGCGAGGAGCGAGATGGTGGCGATGCAGACGTCTGTCCGGGTATCTTCTTAATCTTGCTTTTTATCTTTGCAATTTTTAGTGGGGGCGCGCCAGCGCACCCACTGGGTGTAGCCCCTGAGTTCCAAGCTGGCTGCTGAGCAGACGGGTTGGAACTTTTAAGGCGTGTTTCTGAATGCTGAAGTGTTGCTCTTGCCGCAGGACTACCACAACCTGCCTGTGGCCGCCTTCAATTCACAGAACCAGCAGCTTGCCAACCGGACCGCTGAGTTAACCAAGAGCCGAGGTACGTAGGCCAGCCATCAGTGGGGGCGCGCAAGCGCACCCACTGGGTGTAGCCCCCGAGATTCGGGCGGACTGCTGAGCAGCCGGGCCGGATCTTCCCGGCTACTTCTTGTCTTCATTGACACTGACGATTCTTCCTTGTCTTTACAGAGGCTGCCGCCAATCTGCGGAACCGGGTGCACGAGCTCGAGAGCCAGCTTCAGGCCAAGGAGCTGGAGCACAGCCAGGCGGCTGTGGAGCTCAACCGGCTTGAGAAGGAGCTGGCTGACCAGGCGACCTGGCATGCGGACCAGGTCCGACAGCTGAAAGACGGGGAGGAGCTCCTCAAGGCCGAGTTCGAGACTCAGCGCTCGAACTGGGCCGAGAGGGAGAAGTGCCTGTCGGAAGGCTATGAGGTGATCGAGGGCATGCTCGAAGGTAACTTTTCTTTCTTGCTTGGGGGTGCCGGCTGTTGCTGGAAGCCGGCCTCTTATTCCTTTGTTTTCTTTTCGCGCAGAGTGCTTTCCAGAACACGCCGGCGTCATCAGCCAGGCGATCGATGCACGACGCGAAGAGCGGAGGCGGGTGGGCGAGGAGATTGCGCCGGACAGGCCTCGGACTATGGGCGAGCAGTTCCGGGCCGTCCAGCTATGCCTTGTGCCGGTCCGCCGGCTGCTCCGCCGATTTCAGCGCGCCGGGTCCCAGGTCTTGGAGGGGCTCTGGTCGGGTGTGCAGGTGCCTCGGACTCCCAGTCGGACTGCCGACTGGTTGGAGGTGGCGGCCGAGTGGCTCGATGCTTGGAAGGGTGCTACGGCACGGGCAGGCGCCAGGGCGACGCTGGAATTCGTCAAGGCGTGGTACCCAGGCGTGAGTTTGGCTCAGCTGGCCACTTTTCGCCAGGAGGCAGCGTCGGAGCTGGAGGCGGAGCGCGAGGCGATCGCCGAACATGCGGCAGCCCTTGCTGACTATGCCGACATCAGCGTCTTCGTCCCGGAGCGGGCGAAAGATGACACTGAGGTGCCGCCCTCTTGGTTCGGGCTGAACCCGGACGAGGGGGAGGACACGATGGAGGAGATCGCCTCTAGCGACGAAGGCACAGAGGAGAGCGGGGACGAGGAAGGCGATGACGTCGCACCAGACGACGGAGCAACCAGCTGGACTCAGCCCGACCTGGCCTCAGCCAGCAAACCGCGGGGGACTATGTTAGCCGCAGCCAACGCTGACTAGGCCGAGACCCGCCAGTCGGAAGCCCCACCAGCCGGTGCCTCAGCCACCGCCGACCTGTCCGAGCAACCCGCCGCACCTTCGGCCTAGGCGGCTTTTTTATCTTCTTAAATTCTCAGTCTTGTACTTAACAAGTTAATCGTGCACAGTTCCACCCACTGGGGGTGTATTAAACTCTGATGAATGCTGGCCTTGGGCCTTTTGCAATGTAAATAACTTATTTTCACATGCTTGTCTCTCTGCCGGGCTCTGGCTCAGTTTTACCTTTGCTCTTGTTGGCTTTTTCTTTTGTCGCGTTCCTCTGGCCGCCGCCCTGCCAGCCGGATAGCCGCGCTGCGGTCTGTGGCCGGGTCAGGGACTTGGCCGTTTAGAATAGGCAAGTTACTTCAGCCGCCTAGAGCGTAGCTAGTCGAGCGAGAAGCCAGTCGAATGGGTGAGGCGAGGAGCCGGCTTGGCCTGTATTGGCGTTCTTCCTTAGTCATTTTTTGTGTGGACAGCGTTTCCGGCCTTTAGCTCTTGCCAGCCGAACAGTCGCGCGGCGAGCTGTAGCTGAGGCGAAGAGAGGGCCTTGGCATCGGCACACTACTTAGCCGACTTTGGGTGGTGCCAACTTAGGTCAAGGCGGCGAGCCCCCGGGCCGGTTGACCGGACCCGGACAGGGCGGAAGAATGAAAGAACACATTCATAGGTGAAGCTTATCATATAGATAAAAAGGTAGCCCCCGAGTGTGCCTCGGGTGACCTGTTGTCTTTGCTTAATACAAAAGGTAGCGTGGTACATACACTGCATCAACTGTAAAATGGGCGGAGAAGGTTCGTGTTCCACGGGCGCTCCGACTCTTGGCCGGCATTGTCCCTCTTGCGCGCCCTGGGCTTTTATGCATCGATGAGGTAGTAGGAGTCATTGCCCAGGGCCTTGCTGATGATGAAGGGGCCCTTCCAAGGGGCCGAGAGCTTGTGTTGGCCGGCTGTTCGCTGGATCGGCCGGAGCACAAGGTCGCCCTCGCAGAAGGCACGCGGCTTGATCTTCTTGTTGTGGTAGTGGCGCAGACTCTACTGGTAGATGGCGGATCGGCTGAGTGCTAGCAGCTGGGCCTCTTCGAGAAGGTCGATGCCATCTTCTCGTGCTTCCTTGGCTTCCACCTCCGTGTACATGGTGACGCGAGGCGAGTCGAACTCAATGTCAGTTGGGATGACAGCCTCGGCCCCGTATACGAGGAAGAAGGGTGTGAAGCTGGTTGCTCGATTCGGCGTAGTCCAAAGACTCCAAAGGACGGCCGGCACCTCCTCGATCTAGTAGCTGGCCGAGCGCTCCAGAGGCTCGACCAGCCGGGGCTTGATGCCGGACGGGATGAGGCCGTTTGCTCGCTCCACTTGGTCGTTTGACTGCAGATGGGCAATGGACGTGAGGTCCAGTCGGATGCCCTACGTCGCGCAGAAATGGGCCAAGGCGCCTTTGGCAAAGTTCGTGCCGTTGTCGGTGATGATGCTGCGCGGGATGCTGTATCGGACGGTGATATCCGCGATGAATGTGACAGCAGTCGGACCATTCAGCTTCTTGATTGGCCTCGCCTCAATCCACTTCGTGAACTTGTCCACGGCAACCAGCAGATGGGTCATGCCGCCGCGTGCTGTCTCGAATGGGCCCACCATGTCCAGTCCCCATACGGTAAACGGCCAGGTGAGGGGAATGGTCTTGAGTGCAAAAGCCGGCAGGTGCTGCTTGGAGCTGAAGTGCTGACACCCCTTGCACTTGCGGACAAACTCCTTGGTGTCGTCCAAAGAAGTTGGCCAGAAGAAACCGTGGCGGAAAGCTTTGGCGACGAGGGCTCTAGAGGCGGCATGGTGGCCACATTCGCATTGATGAATATCCCTGAGGATTGCTATGCCCTTCTTCGGCTCTACGCAACGCTGGAAGACACCAGTCACGCTGCGCTTGATGAGCTCTCTGTTGACAATTGTGTATGCGGCCGCCCAGCGTTGCACCTGCCGGGCCAAGATTTCGTCGGCTGGCAGCTCGCGGCTAACCAGAAAGTGGAGGATGGGCTGCGCCCAGGATGGAGCTTCTACCACCGTCATGACGGCAACCAGTACCAAGGCAGCCGGGTTGGGAGGTGGCGGGTCGGAGCCGGCCGCTGCTTGCTGCGTCGCTGAAGTACCCAGGCCGGCTACAGCAGTCCTCGAGCTAGGTTCTAGGGTCCCCGGGCCGGGTGCGGGTGCTGCAGCCCCGGGCCGCCTGTAGAAGTCCCCGGGCCGACTGCTGAAGTCCCCGAGCCGGATCGGACTATTCCAGGGTCAGCCGGCACAAAGATGGATTCTGATTCCGATGAAGGTTTGACAGACGGCTTGCGCAGGCACTCGAGGGAGACGCCAGCTGGTATGGCCTGCCGAGTGGAGCCAATCCATGCCAGGGCGTCGGCTGCTTCGTTGTCGGCCCGTGGCACGTGGAGGAACTCGCACCCGTCGAAGTGTCTGCTCATCTGCTGGACGAGGAAGCGGTAGCTAGCCATGTTGGCGTCCTTGGCGTCCCAGTCGCCAGAAGACTGTTGGACCACCAAGTCCGAGTCACCGTAGCACAGAATGCGGCGGATGCCGATCTCCTTGGCTAGCCGGAGCCCGTGGACGAGCGCCTCGTACTCGGCCACATTGTTGGAGGCGGCAAAGTGGATCTGTAGCGTGTACTTGAGCTTGTCGCCTTTGGGAGAGGTGAGGACGATGCCAGCTCCCAAACCGGTGCGCATCTTCGAGCCGTCGAAGTGTATCCGCCAATGCGTGAAATCCGGCGCTGGCGGCAGGTACTGGGTCTCGGCCCAGTCGACAAGGAAGTTGGCCAGCGCTTGGGACTTGATGGCGGTGCGGGGTTGGTAGAGGATGGTGTGGGGAGCCAGCTTGATGGCCCACTTTGCCACCCATCCTGAGGCGTCTCTGTTGCCCATGATCTCGACAAGGGGGGCGACACAGACGATCGTGATGGTGTGCTCCTAGAAGTACTGCTTCAGCTTCTTGGCGGCAAAGTACACGCCGTAGGACATCTTCTGGTAGTGGGGGTAGTTCTACTTGGAGGCAGACAACACCTCGCTCAGATAGTTGACCGGCCTCTGGACCGGCTATGCTTTGCCGTCTTCTGGGCATTCGACAATGATCATGGTGCTGACGACCCGGCTGGTAGCGGCGATGTAGAGGAACATGGGCTCTTTAGCAGCCGGAGCGGCCAGACCAGAACAGGCGGCGTGGACAGCATCCGCTTGAGCTGGAGGAATGCCTCGTCCGCCTGATCGGTCCACTCGAAGCATGTGGTCTTCTTCATCAGTTGGTATAGAGGGAGGGCCTTCTCGCCCAGCCGACTGATGAACCGGCTGAGAGAGGCTAAGCACCCGGTGAACTTCTGGATGTCCCGCAGCCGGGTCGGCTTCTTCATCAGCTCAATGGCCTTGATCTTCACGGGGTTGCACTCGATCCCGCGCTCAGAAACAAGGAAGCCAAGGAGCTGGCCGGCAGGTACTCCAAAGACACACTTCTCCGGGTTGAGCTTGATCTGGAAGCGGCGCAGGTTGGCGAAGGTCTCCTTGAGATCCTCCAAAAGGGTGCCGCGCTTCTCCGTCTTCACCACAATGTCGTCCACGTAGACGTGGGCGTTCCTACCGAGTTGCTTCAGGAGGCACTTCTGCATGCAGCGCTGAAAGGTGGCTCCGGCATTCCTCAAGCCGAACATCATGATGATGTAGCAGAAGGCGCCGAAAGGGGTGATGAAGGCGGTCTTCAGTCGGTCGGCCGGGTCCAGCTTGATCTGGTGGTAGCCGGAGTAGGCGTCCAAGAAGGATAGTAGCTCGCAGCCGGCCGTGGAGTCGATCACTTGATTTATCCGGGGCAAGGCAAAAGGGTCCTTGGGGCAGGCTTTGTTGAGGCTAGTGTAGTTGATACACATGCACCACTTGTTGTTTTTCTTCAAAACGAGGACTGGGTTGGCAAGCCAGTCCGGGTAGAACACTTCCATGATGAAGCCGGGCGATTTCTTCACCAACGATCCTTCTCTTCTCTTCTGATAGGCGGTGGAGGGGTTGCTTGACCGATTTTGCATCCGATCTCACATGCAGCTTGTGCTCGGCAAAATCCTTCGGAACACCCGGCATGTCCTTGGGGGACCATGCGAAGATATCCCGATTCTCACGGAGGAAGTCGACGAGCTCGCTTTCCTATTTGCTGTCAAGGGCGGACCCTATGACAGGGAACTTCTCCGGGTGCGCCGGGTCCAAGACGATCTTCTTGGTTTCCTTGGACAGCTGGAAGGATGCCCCGGCCTCCGCATCCTTGGGGTCAGATGGTATGGCCGGCTGCTTGCTGGCCATAGCCATAGCCCGATCAAGGAGACGCTTCTCTTCGGCGATGACGAGGGACTTGGCCGGCCGAGAGCTGGCAACGGCGCACATGAGCGACATCTGGTAGTCGCCGGCAATGGTGATGATGCCCTTGGGACCCGGCATCTTCATCTTCAGATAGGCGTAATGCGGCACCGCCATGAATTTGGCCAGTGCAGGCCGGCCCAAGAGCGCATGGTAGGGGCTGTCCAAGTCAACCACCTCGAACCAGATTGGCTCGCGACGGAAGTGGGTCTTGTCGCAGAACAGGACATCAATCTTGATTTTGCCGATTGGAGAGCAGGAAAGCCCGGGGACAATGCCATGGAACACGGTCCGGCTGGGCAGGAGCTGCTTCTCCTTGATGCCCAGCTTCTCCATGGTGTCGCGGTAGAGGATGTTGATGCTGCTACCGCCGTCTATTAGGATCCGGGAGAAGCGGCAGGCCCGCCTCTCCGTTGAGAAGGTGGAGTCCAGCACCATTGCATAAGCACCCGGCAAGGGCATCACGGCCGGGTGGTCATCACGGCTCCAGGAGATGGTCCTCTCGGACCAGTGCATGAATTGGGGGACCTCTGAGGCGACAGCATTCACCTCGCGGTGGTGTTGGCGCCGGCTGTCCTTGTCGTCGGCTTCACTGGTGAAGACGACGTAGGTGGCGTTGGCGTCGGGGAACTCGTCTTGGAGCATGCCGACTGGGCGGGCCGCCGGCTGCTGAGGAGGCAGAGCCGCCGCGCCGGCAGGAGGAGGAGGCAGGCCCTCACCCTTGGTGATTCTGGCGAGCCAGTTGCACTGCGGGGTGGTATGGTTGGACGGCTTCGCGCCGCTGTGGAACTTGCATGGAGCGTCGAGGGTCTGCTCAAAGGAGAAGGCCGGCAGCTAGGCCCCCTTGCCGCCCCGCTGATGCTTGGGGCCGGGTTGGCATGCCGACTGCTCGTCCTCGACGGTCGCCACCTACCGGTTGTTTGAAGCCGGCAGCTGGGCCTTGCACTTGTTGTTGTTCGGCTGTTGACGCCGGTTGGAGTCACCAGCCGGCGTTTGGGGAGCCGGCGGGAGCACCTTCCCGGATGTGTCAACTCGGATCTCTGACTTCATGGAGGAGTCGGCGGTAGCGTACTTGTCCGCCATGACCAGGAGCTCGTCCAATGTAGCCGGCTCGTCGCACAGAAGCTTGTGCTTGAGCAGGGTGCCCTCTCTGCACCCGGCGGTGAAGTACTCGATGGCCTGCACCTCGTGCACCCCTTCGCAGGAGTTGCGCAGCTCGGCCCAGCGCGTCAGGGAGTCACGGGTGGACTCGATCGGGCCCTGAACGCACATGGAGAGCTGGCGTGGCTTGGGGGCCGCTTGTAGGTGCTGGTGAAGTTGCGGACGAAGACGTCGGCGAAGTCCAACCAGCTGTTGACGCTGTAGGGTTTGAGGCTGTTCAGCCACGTCCGGACCGTGCCCTGGAGCATGAGCAGAACATACTTCACGGCAACACGCTTATTACCGTTTGCTATGCTGACTGTCGTAGCGTAGTCGGTCAGCCAGTCCTCCGGCTGCACGAAGCCGGTGTACTTGGGAGTGTCTCGGGGGAGCGAGAACCCTTTGGGGAAGGGCTCGTCGCGGATGCGGGGGCCGAAGCAGGCCGGGCCGACAGTGTCCTCCTCCTCGACTGCCAGGGACCGAGCCAGCCGCTCGATCTGATGGTGGGCATCCTTCTCGCCGACTCCTTCACGGGGGCCTAGCCGGCCCCCGAGAATTGGGTGGTCTACCGGCGCCGGAGAGGCCAGCCTCTCCCTGCGAGGGGGAGGCAGACGCTCAACCTGCTGGCGCCGGTCCTCCACTCTTGGAGGAACTTGCCGGCTGTTGACAACCGTCAGGCGGGTGCACCGGTTGCGGCTAGCAGCCGGCTCCGGGTTTTGCTGGCCGCGGTCGCCGCCGCTTGGGGACCGGGAGGTCGCTCCATGCTCACGGTGGGGGGGGGGATGGTTTTCGGCTTGCTTGCCGGCTTCCACCGCGGGGTTGCACGCGTCTTGCTGCGTATTCGCAGCGTCGAGGAGCTCCTAGAGGCGCACCATCTGGCTGCGTCGCTCGTCGCCCTCCAGGTGCTCCAATTCTTCTGCCGCCACCTGGGCAGCGCACAGGTTCTGTGCGGGGGTGGCGTAGATTGGGCGTCCAACCCCCAGCATGCTGGCTATGGCCGCGCCGCGTTGCCAAACGGTGCCAGCTCGGCTGGGCTCGCTAGTAGCCAGCGTGCCGCCTGCGATGCGGTCGATATTGCGCTGGTTGGCCTCCGCGCGGCGCTTCATGGCCGCCATCTTGTTGGCGCTGTCAAGGAGCATGACACGGAATGCCTCTAGTGTCGCCCCATCAGCGTTGGCAGCAACGGGAGTGGCCAGGCCCTGCATGGCCGCTCACAACGGGTCCTGGGTGGCCCCATCGAAGTCCCCGCTACGGCCAGTGACCAGCACCTCCGCGATGATGCCGGCGTCGACGTCGCTGGCGACAGGAGGGAGCGGATCATCAACGACCACCACATCGGCGGGGAACCCGTTGGTGGAGGCCGCGTCGGAGACGGTGAGCTTCTCGAAAAGCTCGAAGATGGGGTCGACAGAGCGGAGGGCCTCGGCGTTGGAGGCGGGCTCGTCGGAGAGGCTGGCCTTGCCGAAGAGGTCGACAAGGCAGCTCGCGGGGCAGGCTGCCCCGGCGTCGGGCGGTGCGCTGGTGCAAGCGCAAGCGGGTGCGCCGGGCTGGCTGATCAGGCCGGCCGCGATGTGCTCATCGGAGAGGAAGAGGGTTCCCGTCCAGAACGTGTCTCCGGCTGACGCTGCGTTAGGCCCCACGGTGGGCCACAACTGTCGGGGTATTCTCGCGACAGATGCCAGGGGATGGCTTATCATGGATGGGGCCGAAAGGACGTCGTTGGGCCCTGGAAGCGGGAATGGGCGCGAGCTCGATCGCACATGAGACGTACCCAGGTTCGGGGCTCTCTGGGGAGATAACACCCCTAGTCCTGCTATGCGGGGTCTCCGCATGATGACTATGATCAAATGGTGGCTACAAGGTTGCTCCTTGAGCGGCGTTGCTAGAGGAGGAAGAAGGGCAGAGCTGCTACCTTGCTCTCCCTAGCTATGGTGTGTCTGAGTGGCGTGTGTGCTGAACCCTTTGCATGGGTGATCCTGGGGGGCTTATATAGGCCTGCCCCCCAGGGGTACAATGGTAACACGGCCGGGTGTAGGACCCGGACATCAGTGTCTAGGGTCGCCGAGTTCTCTGCCGGCTGCTGGGGCCGCCTCTGGAGGGCCCCGCCGGCTGCCGAGAATCCAGCCGACAGGTAGGGCCCGCTGCCTGCAGGCCACGCTGATTGCCTTTTGCTGTAGCATTGTACTTGATGACGGAGGCCGCGTCAGGAGTCGTATGGCTACAGTCCCGTCGCTTGGTCAGCGCACACTGTAGCCATGCTCCGTCTTGTCGAAGTGATTGAGCGCAGACTCTGAGGGGAGGGGAGGGCCGGTTGCTGGAGGCCGGCCTGCCCCCGAAGCCGCCTTCTTGGGGAGCGCCGTCTTCTGGGAGCTCACGGACAGGTAGGGCCCGCCGCCTATAGGCCGTACTGATTGCCTTTTGCTGTAGCATGACCCTGGCTGACGAGGGCCATGTCGTGGGTCGCATGGCTACAGTCCCACACCTGGCAGGTGGGTGATAGCTTGGTCAGCTTGCACTGTAGCCACGCTCTCCCGCGATTTGGGATAGTGGGTGGCCCTGTAGCCATGCCCATCTTGTCGTAGTGGTTGAGTGCAGACTCCGAGGGGAGGATGGGCCGTCTGCTAGGAGCCGGCCTCCCCTGAAGCCGTCTTCTAAGAGCGCGCCGTCTTCTGGGAGCCGGCTGCTTGGGCCTAGCCGGCCCAAGGAGCCGGCTGAGAGTCCGGAAGGTGCGAGGGGCTTTGCTAGCCCCGATGTCTTGAGATGCTAAGGGGTGTGGATGAGGCTACCCGTGGTCAATCCCTCCGACAAGCGGTAAACCTTTTGGTCAACCAGTTTGCCATCCTTAGTCAAGTCAAGATGTCCACTAGTAGGCATGGGTGTTTTCATACCTTTGCTTTCTTGCATGTTGAACTTCTTGAAAAGATCCTTGGTATACTTTGTTTGAGAGACGAAGGTACCTTCCTTAGTTTGCTTGATTTACAAACCAAGGAAAAACTTGAGTTCACTCATCATAGACATCTCAAACTTCTCCGACATTAGCCTTCCAAACTTTTCACTAAAATGGGGGTTAGTAGAACCAAATATGATATCATCCACATAAATTTGGTACACAAATAATTCACCATTAACCCTTTTAGTAAAAGGTGTAGAATCAATCTTCCCAATTTCAAAGCCTTTTTCAATAAGAAACTTGGTCAAGCATTTATACCATGCTCTAGGAGCTTGTTTAAAACCATAAAGAGCTTTGTGAAGTTTGTAGACATGATTAGGTTTCTTGGGATTGACAAAGCTAGGAGGTTGTTTAACATAAACTTCCTCCTCAATTTCTCCATTTAGAAAAGCACTTTTAATGTCCATTTGGTACAATGTGATATCATGGTGATTGGCATAAGCAAGTAAGATGCGTATGGACTCAAGTCTAGCAACGGGGGCGTATATCTCACCATAGTCCATACCTTCGACTTGAGTGTAGCCTTGAGCGACGAGACAGGCCTTGTTGCGTACAACTTGTCCATCTTCATCTTGCTTATTCCAAAACACCCATTTGGTTCCAATGACATTGTGATTGTCGTCGGGCTTTTCAACCAATGTCCACACTTGATTCCTCTCGAAGTTGTGTAGCTCTTCGTGCGTAGCATTCGCCCAATCTGGATCCTCAAGAGCTTCTTCTACCTTCATAGGCTCAACACTAGAAATGAATGCGTAGTGTTCACAAAGATTAGCCAAATGAGTTTTAGAGCGAGTGATTCTCCCGGTTTGAATGTCATCGAAGATTTGTTCAACGGGATGGTCTCTTGTGACTCTTTCTCTAACTCGTGAGAGCTTTTGTTTGGGTTGACGTGGAACATCCTCTTCATTGTCTTCTTCTTCTTCATTGTTGTTGGCGTTATCATTCTCTTGTGGAGGTGGAGAGGGAGGTTGAGGTGGTTCATCTTGTTGCACATCCTCATTTCCTCCGTCTTGTCATGTTCCACTTGTGGATGCCTCCAAGTCAACTTGTGGTTCACCTTGATGTGAAGTTGAGGCTTCCACTTGAACGGACGAAGTACTCTCCTTCACCTCTGTTGGGCGAATTTTGCCAATGGAGAAATCTTGGATTGCTTCTGAAGGATCTTTGTCTCCTACATCAATTGGCAATTGCTCTACTTGCGAGCTGTTAGATTCATCAAACTTCACATCTACCGTTTCTTCAACCTTTCGGGTGAAATTGTTGTAGACACGGTAAGTGTGAGAGTTTGAGCCATAACCGAGTAGGAGACCTTCATGAGATTTAGGAGCAAATTTTGAGCGACGATGCTTATCAAGAATGTAACACTTTGAGCCAAATACTTGAAAGTATCCAACTTGGGGTTTTTACCGGTGAGAAGCTTGTATGTCGTCTTGCCGAGAAGCTTGTGAAGATATAGTCGATTCGTAGCATGACAAGTTGTCTCAACCGCTTCCGCCCAAAAGTGTCTTGGTGTCTTATATTCATCAAGCATCATTCTTGCCATCTTGATAAGTGTCCGGTTCTTCCTCTCAACAACTCCATTTTGTTGAGGTGTGTACGTAGCCGAGAACTCATGTGAAATCCCTTCTTCGTCAAGAAAGGTATCCACATTTGCGTTCTTGAACTCCGTTCCATTGTCGCTTCGAACCTTCTTGATCTTCACTTCAAATTGGTTTTGGGCCTTCTTGGCGAAGTTCTTGAAGATCTTTTGGACCTGCAATTTGTCATCAAGAAAGAACACCCACGTAAATCTTGAAAAATCGTCAACAATGACCAAACCGAACGAGTTACCACCGAGGCTCTTGTAGGCGTTGGGACCGAAAAGATCCATATGAAGCAGCTCAAGCGGTATTCTCGTGGTCATGATGCTCTTCACGGGATGAGTTCCTCCAACCTGTTTTCCTGCTTGACAAGCACTACAAAGTCTATCCTTGTCAAATATGACATCTTTAACACCAAGGATATGATCACCTTTAATAAGCTTATCAAGATTTCGCATGCCCACATGACCTAATCTTCTATGCCATAACCAACCTTTAGAAGATTTAGCAATTAAGCAAGTATGAGGTTGAGCTCTCTTAGTGAAATCAAAAATGTATAGATCACCTCTACGAATACCGATAGAGACCATATTATGATTATCTCTATGAAACACTTGGCAATCTACTTCAATAAATAGAACATTGAAACCGAAGTCAGCTAGTCTAGATACGGAAAGTAGATTGTAACCAAGAGATTCAACGAGCATAACATTTTGGATAGAGCTATCATTGGAAATGGCCACCTTACCAAGGCCAAGTACCTTACCCTTGGAGTTATCTCCAAAAGTGACATACTTGCGTGGACCATCGTTCTTAGCAAGATCACGAAACATGTCCTTGTCTCCGGTCATATGATCAGTACATCCACTATCGAGAATCCATTCCTTTCCTCCGGCCATGTAACCACGAAGGTTAGCCATAAGACCAAAGTGTCTCATCGACTCATCAAGATCAAAGTCACTATCATCATCCTCATCATAATATTCATGCTCATCATCATCATGCGAATGATCATCACCTAGAGAAAGTGATTCATTAGATTTATGACCATGACAATGTGCATGTTCATGAATTCTAATGGTCTGCGAAATGATGCTACTAATGACTCCTACATTTCCTTTGGCACGCATAAGGTCACGGAGCTCAAATAGACAATAATAAAATTTAGGATCACTAGGATCCATATTTTGAAAAGCAATGGACTTTTGAAGAATCTCATCTAGATTTTTCAAGGAATAGTTTGGAAAGCGCTCCTTAAGATATTTCCATATAGTGTAAGCACATTCAAATGTAGGCAAGCACACAAGCGAATTTCTAGGCAATCCTCTAATGATAAGATCAATGGTTCTAAGATTGTGGGTCATGTCAAGATACTCATCGGGGGTAGGATGCAAAGGATCAATGGGGGGCGCATAAGGGCTAGTAATATACTTGTTCAAATCATATTCATTGAAAATCTCAAGTATCTCATTCTTCCAAGAGCTATAGAACTCTCCGTCAAGCATAGGCACTCTATGTCTAATACTCCCAATTGTAGACTCATCCATCTTCCTCCAATGGTGATTAAACCAAACCAATGGAGACCATTGCTTTGATACCAATTCAAAGGATCGAGAAGAGGGGTCTAGAGGGGGTGATTAGACCCTCAACAAGTAAAAGTGGCAATTTTTTAAGTTGTTCAAGTTAAGGTGCAGTTTTAGCACAAGTTTAAGCATTCACAATACATTTCAAGCAAGCATGTCAAGAGTATATGCAGCAGAAAGAGTAAAGCATGCTAATTGCAAGAAAGTAAAGGGATGGGATTGGAGTGTGCAAACGCAATGAAGATACGGAGATTTTTGGCGTGGTTCCGATAGGTGGTGCTATCGTACATCCACATTGATGGAGACTTCAACCCATGAAGGGTAACGGTTGCGCGAGTCCACGGAGGGCTCCACCCACGAAGGGTCCACGAAGAAGCAACCTTGTCTATCCCACCATGGCCATCGCCCATGAAGGACTTGCCTCACAGGGGTAGATCTTCATGAAGTAGGCGATCTCCTTGCCCTTAAAAACTTCTTGGCTCAACTCCACAACTTGACGGAGGCTCCCAAGCGACACCTAACCAATCTAGGAGACACCACTCTCCAAAAGGTAATAAATGGTGTGTTGATGATGAACTCCTTGCTCTTGTGCTTCAAATGATAGTCTCCCCAACACTCAACTCCCTCTCACAGATTTGGATATGGTGGAAAGATGATTTGAGTGGAACGCAACTTGGGGAAGGCTAGAAATCAAGATTCTTGTGGTAGGATTGGTATATCTTGATCTCACCACATGAGTAGGTGGTTCTCTCTCAGAAAATGTAAGATGGAAGTGTAGGCACGTTCTGATGGCTCTCTCACATATGGAGAAGGGGGGTGGAGGGGTATATATAGCCTCCACACAAAATCCAACCGTTACACACATTTGACCCAACTCGGTCACACCAAATAGATGAACTCGGTGAGACCGATTTAGTTCAAAATGTGAATGTTAGGAATCTCAGTGGGACTGAGTGGAACAACTCGGTGGGACCGATGTCCTAGGGCTTAGGGAAAACTTCATCTCGGTGGTGCTGATTGCATCAACTCGGTGAGACCGAAGTGGAGCAATAGGGCAACAGAGAGTTGGTTAAGCCATCTCAGTGAGACCGATCGCTATTTCGGTGAGACCGAAATAATTGCAACAGGCAACAGAGAGTTGGCAAGGCCATCTCGGTGAGACCGAGATCCGTATCGATGTGACCGAACTGATAGGGTTTCTGGTAGTGGCTATGTCATATGAACTCGGTAGCTCCGGATAGGATGAATTGATGGGGCCGAGTTGGAGTTTGGGGTTTTGACATATTTGGAATGAGAAAGTGGTTGGGGGATTTGGAGCAATATCACTAAGCATTTGAGCAAGCAAGCCATTAAGCAACACCTTGTCCCCTTTTAATAGTATTGGCTTTCCTATGGACTCAATGTGATCTTGGATCACTAAAAATGAAATGAAGAGTCTTGTGCTTTTGCCAGTATGTGTCCTGAGCATTTAGAAGGGGTTCCACATCCTCTTGTCCTTTCCACGGCATTGTTGAACTTGTCTGAAATACACTAGATAAAAGCATTAGTCCAACAAGAGATATGTTGACATTAATTACCAAAATCACCGAGGGAGCACATGTGCTTTCACCCACGCTTGTGTCGGGTCTCGTCCCAAGGTCGCCGTCGCCTAGATGTGCATGCGCAATAACGTCCTCGTCTACCACTACTGCCTGGCCACAAGGCCTTGCGAGCGTTTCGCCAGGTTTGTCAATAGCCCCCACTACATGTTCGCTACGGTGGACATCACCAACAATGTAAAGGTGCTCAAGAATTCGGGCATCGCCTGCCAGAATCTTGTCGACATCCAGGGCCAATACAAGATCTGGGGCAGCAACGAGCATGAGAAGGACCCACTGGTTTACCTCATCGAGGCCATCATCGACCCCTACTACAGAGATATGAAGGATTCCTGCAACAAGGACAAGCATGCCTGGCACTCGGCCTGGATGGAGAAACTCGACAAAGCTCACGTCGTGTATGTGACGACCCCGGCTTAATCGTGCACTAACCATACACGCAAATGCACACGATTAAGCCTAAGGACTCACTTGAAGATATCACAACACAACTCTAAAACATAAAGAAAGTCATACAAGCTTAATATTACAAGCCAGGGCCTCGAGGGCTCGAATACATAGCTCGATGGCATACAAGTGTCAACGGAAGCATTAGATATCTGGGTACAGATATATTACAGGAACAGAGATAAGCCTTTATAAAGGCGGGGCAAAATAAAATACTACGATCGAAAGGCGTAGGCCTCCTGCCTAGGACCCTCCGAATCCTACTCCTGGTCGTCCGTCGGCTCCTCGTAGTAGTACTCGCCGGGAGGGTGGTAGTAGTAGCCGTAGTCGTCGACGGGGGCAGCTAACTCAGGGGCTCCGTCATCTGGTGGCGTCAATTGGATATGGGGAGAAAAGGAAAATAAAGCAAACGTGAGTACTCATCCGAAGTACTCAACAAGCAAGGATCTACACTACATATGCAACATTTTCAAAGGAGGCTGTATATGTGGACTGGGCTGCAGAAGTGCTAGAATAGAGGGGAAAGCCTAGTCCTATCGAAGACTAGCATCTTCAATCATCTTCATCGGTCTTGCAGCATTAGAAGAGTGCAGATTAACATAATGTAAAGTAGTAGTAGTGTTATCAACAACCTCGGCCAGAGATCCTTTCTCGACTCCCTGCGAGAAAGCAATCCCAGAGCCATACTATCCATTTCATCTCAAGTTCTAGTTGTACCGATCGGGATACAACTCCGAGTGTCCGTTACCGTAGGACAGGCTATCGATAGATGTTTTCTTCCCTGCAGGTGTGCACCAACTTACCCACCACGCTTGATTAACTCCGGCCGGACACACTTTTCTGGGTCATGCCCGGCCTCGGCCAAACGATACGCCGCAACCCGACCAAAAACTTAACAGAGAGGTCAGCACGTCGGACTAAACCTATGCCCCCAGGGGTCTTGGGCCTTCGCCCCGGGAACTCCTGCGTGTTGCGTGGGCGGTCGGAAGCAGACCTAGCAACCCCTTAATACAAGCGCGGTTGCGTAACCAGTCCAATCCAGCGCGCGCCGCTCAGTCGCTGATGTCTATTAAGCTTCGGCTGAAGTATACGACGCAGAACGCCCATACTATGCCCAAGTGATGGTTAGTGCTATCAGGCCAGAGGCCCCTTGGATCAAATATCCAAACCGTTAGTGTGTTGGTAGTGCGAAAACAAACAGAGACTCACGAAAGATGTGACCCTGTCGCCCCATCTCGAGGACTTGCGGCAAGGGCTAGGAATGCCCGGCCACGCCTCGTGTTCAACCCTCGGGCACCATCCAGGTCCACCCGATTCCACATCACTCGCTATTAAGCTCGCGCGGGTACCCCTCAGGGCTGACCCATCTTTAGTATCATGGTTCAGTGTTCAGTCATAGTAACCAAAGTATCTGTGTGTCTAACACCAAGGGGAATCCTGAGGAATCACCCTCGATGGAATTCCCTCTGATGTTACCGTCAAGGTGAACGGAGGAGGAATCACCCTCGAGTTCCACACTTGAAGTGTTGCACGACAACGTCGTTATCGGGGGTGGTGTAGGAGGAATCACCCTCGCTTACCACGTCCGATTAACTAACCTACAAGGTTATCATCAGAAGTGCTGACGAGGTATCACCCTCGACACTTGATAGTAACCCAGTAGTGTTGGCAACTAAAGGCGAAGTGACGTGCGGTGTCGGGGCCTGATCTTCAATCCCGTTGTTCGGGTCTTCTGATAATCCAGCGGGGCAGTCGGGATAATGTGGGGTCTCTGATGGTCTCTACCCAACCTATTCTAAGCAGTTTAGGATAACAGATAAGTATCAACAGCAGGTTACAAGTAAACAGGCTATGCAGCAGATATAGGATACAGTAACAGCAGCAGATTCTAATGCAAGCATAAGAGAGAAGAGAATGGGCGATATCGGAATGCTCAAAAAGGGGGTGCTTGCCTGCAAGCTCTGGGGCAAGTGGCTGGTCATCGGGTTCGTAGTCGTACTCCGGAGCGGCGTCTGCCTTAGGAGCTACGTCAATGTCGGGGTCTAATCCAGAGAGAAAAGGGGGAGGAAATAGGTAAACATAATGCAATCAAATGCAACACGGGGCATGCTATGCTACAATGCAGTGCAGGGTTGCCTAAAGATATGTCTAAGTCATTTTGGTTATTTTAGGATTAAAGTTGGATTTATTAACCGGTAGGTATACACTATTCATCTACCGGAATCAGACTAAAAGTTACAGGTTCTCCTACGTAGGGGGTTCCGACATGGAAACAGACGACACGATCAGATTCGTCTTGTCGTTCTGAGCAACTTTCATGTTTTAAGTTTTTCGATCTGAGTTACGGTTTAAAAGTTATTAATTTTCAAAGTTTAAATTGATTTTCTGGAAAAAAAATTATTTACAGAAAATGATATATGACGTCAGCATGACTAGGTGATGACGTCAGCAGTCAACAGTGACGCTGACCTGGTCAAAACTGACATGTGGGTCCAGTGGGACCCACATGTCAATGACTGGACTAGTTAACAGGGGTTATTCTAATTAAACTAACCTAATTAACTAGCTGGTCCCACCTGTCAGTGTCTAACTTAATTAACAGAGCTAACTAATTAGGGTGGGCCCATCGGTCAGTGACTGGACTAGGTCCAGTCAGCGGTGCTAACCCAGTCAACAGCCCCGTGGGGCCCGCTGGCAGCGGCACAGAGGGGCGCCAGGTGGCGGCCAGGTCAGCTCCGGCGATCGGAGTGACGCCGGCGACCCAAACGCACGGCGGCGCATCGCCGGAGTTGGCCGGAAATTTGCTACAGTGGATCGTTTGGCGCATTTCTTGGAGCGTTCGACTGAGGGCTCGATGCCGCATCGTTCTGTGGTGGTGGCGTGCGCTAAAACGGCCGGAGTCGAGCGCTACGTTGACGCCGGCGGCGAGGTCTTCCGGGCGAGCTCCGGAAATGCCAAAACGGAGCACGTGCAGGCGATTTAAAGCGTCGGGCCACTTCACTGGAGTGCCCCGAGCATGAGGAAGTGCTCAGATGGCGACGATAGCGACAGGAGCAGCAACGGCGAGTGGCACGGCGGAGCTGGGCTCGGCCGTCCGTGGTGACGACAATAGGCGCAGCAGAACGAGGAGGAGGCAGAGGGAGGAGGTGCGGTGCTCATCGGGCGGGCTCAAGGAGGCCCCTTGGGTGAACGGGAGCGCAGAGGAAGGCCGGTGTCGGCGGGATTCATCGGTGGCCGACGCGGACAGGGACGAAGCGGATCCGGCGCTGCTGTGCTCCCCGGCGCCCGTTCGATGTCGGAGTCGAAGCAGTCGACGTCGGCGAAGTCGAGGGACACGGCGGTGAGGTGAGTTGAGGCGAGTGGCCGCTAGATTGATGCGGCTGCGGCGGCGATGGCGATCGGCAGAGGGGAAGAAAAGGGTGAGCATGAGCGAGGGAGGGCGAGGAGGAGGGGAGAGTGAGCGGATGAGGACGACGGAGAGGCTGAGTGGTCGGCCTTATCCCCTCCGCGGCCACTGTGGCGTCGCCGTGTCGGCGTTTCACCGGAGAACGCCGGCGCGTCCACGGCCACACCGACACGCACGAGGGGAGAGAAGGAGATGGGCTAGCTGGGCTGGATCGGGGCACTGTGCACTTAAATAATTTTGAATTTAATTTGAATTTGATTTAACTATAAATGGATTAAATAATTTTGTTTTGGTGCTGTTTCAAGTCGTTGGAGCCATTAAACTAATCCAAGTATCCTTGGTTATATTTTTAATAGTGCTTTTGGAATATTTGCTAGTTAGGGAACATTTTCCCAACTGTGTTTGAGCAAATTTATTTTGCACTTTTGAATTGGAGTTGATTTCCAGAGAAATATTTGAATTGCTTGGATTAACCACTATGACTAGGCACTGCAAATGAGATGACTTGGCATTATTAGAAGTTGATCACAGTGGTAATTACACTGGGGTGTTACAGTGTACGCGGCCAAGCAGGCGTAGATGAGCTATGAGATGTACAGGCGGATTGTTGACATGAGGAAGTGCCTCCTTCCCCAAAACGGCCAGGAATCCAGCCGGAAGCAGAGCAATGGCAAGCGTTGTCGCAACAAGAAGTAGATGATTAGATCCTCGTTTCTCCTAGTTTAGTATGCATGTAATTGCTTACTTTGGTGTGTGGAAATGTAATGTGTGTAGTCACTTGTGTAATTGTATGCTTAATTTGGTTATGCAATGTTGTCTTTTTAAGTATGTATGTTGATGCTCTGTAGACAGAGCGTAGATGTTGTGCGGACAGAGCAAATCACATTGCACACGGACTAAACAATGGATCCCGTCGGTGATGTTTTCATCAATCACTCACAATTGTATACCAGCAATCGTTTGCTCACAACACAAACGGCTTGTTAACAGGAATCGTCTGTGCTGTTATCGGTCTTCCCACACATTTCCGATTGCAGACCTGTTTGCCGCTGATAACTCACAAGTATATGGGATCGTTTGTAGCCTTCTTCGATAAATAAGAGTGTCGAACCCAACGAGGAGCTAAATGCAGAACAAATATTCCCTCAAGTTCTATCGACCACCGATACAACTCTATGCACACTTGACGTTTGCTTTACCTTAAACAAGTATGAAACTATTTTGCAAGAATAAAACTACATGTACTTTGAGAGAATAAAACTATGAATAAATTGCAAGGTAATAAAAGTGGATAGCTTCTGTCAACAAGAAAGTCATTTGTCCCTAGGCAATCGATAACAAGTACCGGTAATCATTCTTGCAATTTTACATGAGGGAGAGGCATGAGCTAACATACTTTCTCTACTTGGATCATATGCAGTTCTGATTGGACCCCTAGCAAGCATCCGCAACTACTAAAGATCATTAAGGTCATGAAACCCAACCATAGCATTAAGTATCAAGTCCTCTTTAATCCCATACGCCATAACCCACTTATCCGCGTTTAGGCTGCTGTCACCCCCGCAACACCAACAATAAGAAAACCATGAACATATTGCAACACCCTACAGCGAGGATCCCTCCGTTTGCGCGAGGCGGAGGGCACTGTAGGACAGCACCATAAATAAAATATACAATCATACCAACCAAGATCACGATTAACCCATAGGACAAAACGGATCTACTCAAACATCATAGGATAACCATAGACCATTGGGAAATAATATATGGAGTTGAGCACCATGTTTAAGTAGAGATTACAGCGGGGAGAAGGGGTGTTACACCGCTGCATAGAGGGGGAGAAAGTTGGTGTAGACGGTAGCAAGATTGTTGATGTAGATCGTCGTCACGATCCTAGCCCCGGCGGCACTCCGGCGCCACCGGGAGAGAGGGGGAGAGAGCCCCCCTCCTTCTTCTTCTTCCTTGGCCTCCCCCCTAGATGGGAGGAGAGTTCCCCCTCTGGTCCATGGCCTCCATGGCGGCGGAGGGGCTCCCGCCTCTCCGAGATTGGATCTCCCTCTCTGTTCTCTTCTTTTTCGCGTTCCCCAGATCTGGCCGAAAACCGTTTCTTATATTCCCCGAGATCCGTAACTCCGATTGCGCTGAGATTTTAACATGATTTTTTTTCTGGATATAAGCTTCTGTCCGCCCGAAATAGAGCTCCAACCGATATCCAAGGAGGGCACAACCCACCAGGGCGCGCCTGGCCCCTGGGGCACGCCCTGGTGTCTTGTGGGGGCTGTGGGCCCCCGTTTGCGTTGATTCCAAGTCCCAAAAATCACATATATTCCAAAATAATTCTCCGTAAATTTTTATCGCATTTGGACTTCGTTTGGTATGGATTTTCAGCGAAACAAAAAACATGCAACAAACAGGAACTGTCACTGGGCACTGAATCAATAGGTTAGTCCAATAAATCATATAAAATGTTGCCAAAAATATGTGAAAGTTGTATAATATTGGCAGGAAACAATCAAAAATTATAGATATGACGGAGACATATCAGCATCCCCAAGCTTAATTCCTGCTCGTCGTCGAGTAGGTAAATTATAAAAAAAGATAATTTTTGATGTGGAATGCTACCTAACATAATCTTGATCATATGTCTAATCAGGGCATGAATATTAAGACATAAGTGATTCAAAGCAATAGTCTATAATTTGACATAAAGACATTAATACTCAGGCATCCCAACAAACAAAGTTCAAGGCTAGCTCCCACTTTCACAATGCTCATCCCTCTCACTTTCACTTTTCTTTTTGTGAAGTTTTAAGTTCCCCTCTATATTTTTTTTGTTTTTAAACTTTATAAAAGCACTCAACAGAAATAAATGACTCTCTAAAACTTCCAGGTTGTCTCCCTGGCAGCACTTTCTTTAAAGCCATTAAGCTAGGCATAAAGTGCTCAAGTAATGAATCCACCCGGATCCCAAGGTATATCAAAGCCAATTTTAATTAACAATGATTTGGCATTTAGTAGTGAGCACAAAGCAACATATATCATGCAATGATGAAGTCTAACTCTCTTCCTATGCATCGGCATGTCATACAAGAACAATTCATGCACATCAAGTGAAGGCCAATACATAGCATAAGAAGTTTCTTGCAATTTCATCATGTTGGAAACATAAAGAGGTGGAGACGTAGTTCCTCTATCATAATAATTGCAAGTAGGAGCAGCAAGCACATGCATATTATATTCATCAAAATCATCATGGGAAATGGTAAAAGGCAACCCATCAATGTAATCCTTAATAAGAACAAACCTCTCCGATATAGTGTAGTTTGGAGAATTCAAAAAGATAATAGGACTATCATGTGTGGGTGCAGTAGCAACAATTTCATTCTTAACATAAGGAACTATAGCAAGTTCATCTCCATAAGCATAATTCATATTGGCATCTTTGCCACAAGCATAGCAAGCATTAAGTTCATCAAAAAGGGATATTTCAAAGGAATCAACGGGATCATAGCATTCATCCTTCGGTAAGCATGAAGGGAAATTAAATAATGTAGGAGTTGAAGAGTTACTCTCATTAGAAGGTGGGAACGGGTAGCTAATCCACTCTTCCTCCTTCTGTTCTTCGCTTTCCTCATCATCTTTTTCATCCAATGAGCTCACAGTTTCATCAATTTCTTCTTCCATAGACTCCTGCAAAATATTAGTCTCTTCTTGGAAAGCGCAGACTTTCTCAATAAATATATCAATATCGGAATTGTATTTATAATTTTCATAGCAATATTTAAGGATGGCAAAATTTTCAGGTCTATAAACATCATCATCAAAAGCTTCATAATTTAAAAACAAAGATTCAATTTCATAAGCACCCTTAAAAGCAACAAATTCTTCTATTCATTCCACATCATAATAATCATATCTACCATTGGCATAAGAAGCAAAGGTTTCATTATCACTGAATTCATATGAAAAGGGAAGGTGTCGAGCCTTCGTCCTAGAGCAACAAGTATAATCATATCTCGAGCATAAATTCCAAGCATACCATTGCAACATTTCAATTTGATCCCATAAAAGTTTTCCTTTTTGAGTCAAGCGATAATCCCTAAAGTATTCACGTTGATCCAACGTTACTCCCATTATCAAGTTGAATGGGGTTTTCTCAGGATTATCAAAGTAGTGCATAATATTTTTCACAAAATGAGCATCGAGGGTTTTAGGAGGTTCCCCATCTCCATGAGTAGCAAGTACCACTAATTTTTTTGGTGTTTCGTGTTCCATATCCATAACTAAAGATAGAGAACAACTTAGAACAGAAAATAAAAACTACTTAGTGATAAAGCAAACAAGCACACACGAGAATATTCACCCCATGCTATTGCTCGCCAGCAACGACGCCAGAAAAAGGTCTTGATAACCAAAAAGTATAGGGGATCATTTATAGCCTTCTTCGATAAATAAGAGTGTCAATCCCAACGAGGAGCTAAAGGCAGAACAAATATTCCCTCAAGTTCTATCGACCACCGACTCAACTCTACGCACTCTTGACATTTGCTTTACCTTAAACAATTATGAAACTATTTTGCAAGAATAAAACTATGTGTACTTTGCGAGAATAAAACTACGAATAAACTGCAAGGTAATAAAAGTGGATAGCTTCTGTCAACAAGAAAGTCATTTGTCCCTAGGCAATCGATAACAAGTACCGGTAATCATTCTTGCAATTTTACATGAGGGAGAGGCATGAGCTAACATACTTTCTCTACTTGGATCATCTGCACTTATGATTGGACCCCTAGCAAGCATCCGCAACTACTAAAGATCATTAAGGGCGTGAAACCCAACCATAGCATTAAGTATCAAATCCTCTTTACTCCCATACGCCATAACCCACTTATCCGCGTTTAGGCTGCTGTCACCCCCGCAACACCGACAATAAGCAAACCATGAACATATTGCAATGCCCTACAACGAGGATCCCTCCGTTTGCGCGAGACGGAGGGCACCGTAGGACAACACCGTAAATAAAATATACAATCATACCAACCAAGATCACGATTAACCCATAGGACAAAACGGATCTACTCAAACATCAAAGGATAACCATAGATCATTGGGAAATAATATATGGAGTTGAGCACCATGTTTAAGTAGATATTACAAAGGGGAGAAGAGGTGTTACACCGCTGCATAGAGGGGGAGAAAGTTGGTGTAGACAGTTGCAAGATTGTTGATGTAGATCGCCGTCACGATCCTAGCCCCGGCGGCACTCCGGCGCCACCGGGAGAGAGGGGGAGAGAGCCCCCCTCCATCTTCTTCTTCCTTAGCCTCCCCCCTAGATGGGAGGAGAGTTCCCCCTCTGGTCCATGGCCTCCATGGCGGCGGAGGGGTGGGAGCCCCTTCGAGATTGGACCTCCCTCTCTGTTCTCTTCTGTTTCGCGTTCCCAGATCTGGCCAAAAACCGTTTATCATATTCCCGGAGATCCGTAACTCCGATTGCGCTGAGATTTTAACATGATTTTTTTTCTGAATATAAGCTTCCTTGCGCCCGAAGTAGAGCTCCAACCGACATCCGAGGAGGGCACAACCCACCAGGGCGCGCCTGGCCCCTGGGGCGCACCCTGGTGTCTTGTGGGGGTTGTGGGCCCCCGTTTGCGTTGATTCCAAGTCCCAGAAATCACATATATTCCAAAATAATTCTCCGTAAATTTTTATCGCGTTTGGACTTCGTTTGATATGGATTTTCTGCGAAACAAAAAACATGCAACAAACAAGAACTGGCATTAGGCACTGAATCAATAGGTTAGTCCAATAAATCATATAAAATGTTGCCAAAAATATGTGAAAGTTGTATAATATTGGCATGAAACAATCAAAAATTATAGATACGACGGAGACATATCAGCATCCCCAAGCTTAATTCCTGCTCATCCTCGAGTAGGTAAATTATAAAAAAAGATAATTTTTGATATGGAATGCTACCTAACATAATCTTGATCATATGTCCAATCATGGCATGAATATTAAGACATAAGTGATTCAAAGCAATAGTCTATAATTTGACATAAAGACATTAATACTCAGGCATCCCAACAAACAATAGTATCTTTCAAAATATCAACGGTAAAGAAAGCTATCCCTACAAAATCATATAGTCTTGTCATGCTCTGTCTTCTTAACACAAAGTATTTATCATGCACAACCCCGATGACAAGCCGAGCAATTGGTTCATACTTTTTAACACGCTTCAGCTTTTTCAACCCTCACACAATACATGAGCTCAAGCCATGGATATAGCACTATAGGTGGAATAGAGCATGATGATAGGGGTAAATATTGAGAAGACAAAAAAAGTAAGAAAGTCTCACATCGACACGGCTAACCAATGGGCTATGGAGATGCCCATCAATTGATATCAACGTGAGGAGTAGGGATTGCCATGCAACGAATGCACTAAGAGCTATAAGTGTATGAAAGCTCAACATGAAAACTAAGTGGGTGAGCATCTAATCCTATAATGAAAATTTCCCACTAGTATATGAAAGTGACAACATGAGGCTCTCTATATGAAAAACATGGTGCTACTTTGAAGCACAAGTGTGGAACTAGCATGCCCCTTATCTTTTTTTTACTTTTCTTTTACTTTTTTTTTTCTCTCTCATTGTCCGGAGTCTCATCCCGACTTGTGGAGGAATCATAGTCTCCATCATCCTTTCCTCACTGGGGCAATGCTCTAAAAATTAATAATGATGATCATCACACTTCTATTTACTTATAACTCAAAAGAAATAAAAATTACAACTCAATACCTATAAAAAAGTATGACTCTATATGAATGCCTCTGGCAGTGTACCAGGATGTGCAATGATCTAGCGTAACATGTATGAAAAATGATGAACGGTGGCTGAGCCACAACTGTTATGTCAGCTATGACAATGAATGCTCAAGTCATCAAAACGGAAGCGATGGAAGTTGCATGGCAATATATCTCAGAATGGCTATGGAACGGCCATAATAGGTAGGTATGGTGGCTGTTTTGAGGAAGAAATAATAAGGCTTATGTGTGATAGAGCATATCATATCATGGGGTTTGGATGCACCGGCGAAGTTTGCACCACATCTCGAGGTGAGAAAGGGCAATGCATGGTACCGTAGAGGCTATCAAATTGCGAAAAGGTAAGAGTGCGTATAATCCATGGACTCACATTAGTCATAAAGAACTCATATACTTATTGCAAAAGTTTATTATCCCTCGAAGCAAAGTACTACTATGCATGCCCCTAGGGGGATAGATTGGTAGGAAAAGACCATCGCTCATCCTCGACCGCCACTCATAAGGAAGACAATCAATAATAAATCATGCTCCAACTTCATAGCATAACGAGAGACTATACGTGAATGCTTCGGGAATCACAAACCTTAACACCAATATTCTTACTAACCACAACCATTTACTAGTACCTCCCACATATTACCATCTCCATTTCGCAAAACTATTGCAAGGAATCAAACATATCATATTCAGTGATCCATAAGTTTTATGTAGGATTTTATGACTAGCCATGCAATTGACCAATTCATGTTGACTCTCTAAATTGATATAAGTGAAGCATGAGATTTTAATTCTTTCTACAAAAGACCATGCTCTAAAAAATATAAGTGAAGCAAAACAGCATTCCACAAATAACGGTTTTCTATGTGAAGAGAAACAGGCAATCCAAACTTCAAATGATATAAGTGAAGCACATGAAGCATTCTATAAAGCCACACTCAAAAGATATAAGTGAAGTGCAATGAGCATTCTATAAATCGACCATGGACTATCTCATACCAGCATGGTGCATAAAATAAAAATGAAAAATAAACACAAAAGACGCTCCAAGATTCACACATATCACATGAACGAAACGAAGATGAAAACATACCGATACTTGTTGAAGAAAGATGGGATGCTTCCGGGGCATCCCCAAGCTTAGACGCTTGAGTCTCCTTGAATATTTACTTGGGGTGCCTTGGGCATCCCCAAGCTTGAGCTCTTGCCTCTCCTCCTTCTCATATCGGGACCTCCTCGATCTTTGATCACTTCATCCACACAAAACTCAACAGAAACATCGGTAAGATCCGTTAGTATAATAATGCAAATCACTACTCTAAGTACTGTTGCAAACCAATTCATATTTTATTTTTTCATTGTAGCTACTTTATTATAACTTTTCCATGGCTTATACCACCGATAAAAATTGATAGTTTCATCAAAACAAGCAAAACAATGCATCAAAAACAGAATCTGTCTTAAACAGGACAGTCTGTAGCAATCTGAACACCTACCATACTTCTGGTACTCCAAAAATTCTGAAGAATTAGTAAAAAATAAATAATTGTTATAGAAATACTGTGCAAAATATTTCAGAAACTTTCGACGTTCCAGTAAAAAATGTAAAATCGTGCACTGCAGCCAAAGTTTCTGTTTTTGCACCGCACATACCAACAAGCAATCTAATCATCCTAAAGGCAAATCTTGGCACATTATTTTTATAATACAATGGATTTGTACAAGGGGATAATTATTTTTGTTGAAAAGTTTCTGTAATTAAGATTCACAGAGTTTCCATAGGCATGAACAAAGTTCAAGGCTAGCTCCCACTTTCACAATGCTCGTCCCTCTCACTTTCACTTTTCTTTTTGTGAAGTTTTAAGTTCCCCTCTATATTTTTTTGTTTTTAAACTTTATAAAAGCACTCAACAGAAATAAATGACTCTCTAAAACTTCCAGGTTGTCTCCCTGGCAGCACTTTCTTTAAAGCCATTAAGCTAGGCATAAAGTGCTCAAGTAATGAATCCACCCGGATCCCAAGGTATATCAAAGCCAATTTTAATTAACAATGATTTGGCATTTAGTAGTGAGCACAAAGCAACATATATCTTGCAATGATGAAGTCTAACTCTCTTCCTATGCATCGGCATGTCATACAAGAACAATTCATGCACATCAAGTGAAGGCCAATACATAGCATAAGCAGTTTCTTGCAATTTTATCGTGTTGGAAACATAAAGAGGTGGAGATGTAGTTCCTCTCTCATAATAATTGCAAGTAGGAGCAGCAAGCACATGCATATTATATTCATCAAAAACATCATGGGCAATGGTAAAAGGCAACCCATCAATGTAATCCTTAATAAGAACGAACTTCTCCGATATAGTGTAGTTTGGAGAATTCAAAAAGATAATAGGACTATCATGTGTGGGTGCAGTAGCAACAATTTCATTCTTAACATAAGGAACTATAGCAAGTTCATCTCCATAAGCATAATTGATATTGGCATCTTGGCCACAAGCATAGCAAGCATTAAGTTCATCAAAAAGGGATATTTCAAAAGAATCAACGGGATCATAGCAATTATCATAGCATTCATCCTTCGTAAGCATGAAAGGAAATTAAATAATGTATGAGTTGAAGAGTTACTCTCATTAGAAGGTGGGCACGGGTAGCTAATCCGCTCTTCCTCCTTTTGTTCTTCGCTCTCCTCATCATCTTTTTCATCCAATGAGCTCACAGTTTCATCAATTTCTTCTTCCATAGACTCCTGCAAAATATTAGTCTCTTCTTGGACAGCGGATACTTTCTCAATAAATATATCAATATCGGAATTGTATTTATAATTTTTGTAGCAATATTTAAGGATGGCAAAATTTTCAGGTCTATAAACATCATCATCAAAAGCTTCATACTTTAAAAACAAAGATTCAATTTATAAGCACCCTTAAAAGCAACAAATTCTTTTATTCGTTCCACATCATAATAATCATATCTACCATTGGCATAAGAAGCCAAGGTTTCATTATCACTAAATTCACATGAAAAGGGAAGGTGTCGAGCCTTCATCCTAGAGCAACAAGTATAATCATATCTCGAGCATAAATTCCAAGCATACCATTGCAACATTTCAATTTGATCCCATAAAAGTTTTCCTTTTTGAGTCAAGCGATAATCCCTAAAGTATTCACGGTTATCCAATGTTACTCCCATTATCAAGTTGAATGGGGTTTTCTCAGGATTATCAAATTAGTGCATAATATTTTTCACATAACGAGCATCGAGGGTTTTAGGAGGTTCCCCATCTCCATGAGTAGCAAGTACCACTAATTTTTTTGGTGTTTCGTGTTCCATATCCATAACTAAAGATAGAGAACAACTTAGAACAGAAAATAAAAACTACTTAGTGATAAAGCAAACAAGCACACATGAGAATATTCACCCCACGCTATTGCTCACCGGCAACGGCGCCAGAAAAAGGTCTTGATAACCCACAAGTATAGGGGATCATTTGTAGCCTTCTTCGGTAAATAAGAGTGTCGAACCCAACGAGGAGCTAAAGGCAGAACAAATATTCCCTCAAGTTCTATCGACCACTGATACAACTCTACGCACACTTGATGTTTGCTTTACCTTAAACAAGTATGAAACTATTTTGCAAGAATAAAACCACGTGTACTTTGCGAGAATAAAACTACGAATAACATGCAAGGTAATAAAAGTGGATAGCTTCTGTCAACAAGAAAGTCATTTGTCCCTAGGCAATCGATAACAAGTACCGGTAATCATTCTTGCAATTTTACATGAGGGAGAGGCATGAGCTAACATACTTTCTCTACTTGGATCATATGCACTTAAGATTGGACCCCTAGCAAGCATCCGCAACTACTAAAGATCATTAAGGTTGTGAAACCCAACCATAGCATTAAGTATCAAGTCCTCTTTACTCCCATACGCCATAACCCACTTATCCGCGTTTAGGCTACTGTCACCCCCACAACACCGACAATAAGCAAACCATGAACATATTGCAACACCCTACAACGAGGATCCCTCCGTTTGTGCGAGACGGAGGGCACCGTAGGACAGCACCATAAATAAAATATACATTCATACCAACCAAGATCACGATTAACCCATAGGACAAAACGGATCTACTCAAACATCATAGGATAACCATAGATCATTGGGAAATAATATATGGAGTTGAGCACCATGTTTAAGTAGAGATTACAGCGGGGAGAAGAGGTGTTACACCACTGCATAGAGGGGGAGAAAGTTGGTGTAGACGGTAGCAAGATTGTTGATGTAGATCGCTGTCACGATCCTAGCCCCGGCGGCACTCCGGCGCCACCGGGAGAGAGGGGGAGAGAGCCCCCTCTTTCTTATTCTTCCTTGGCCTCGCTCCTAGATGGGAGGAGAGTTCCCCCTCTGGTCCATGGCCTCCATGGCGGCGGAGGGGCGGGAGCCCCTCCTAGATTGGATCTCCCTCTCTGTTCTCTTCTGTTTCGCGTTCCCCAGATCTGGCCAAAAACCGTTTCTTATATTCCCGGAGATCCATAATTCCGATTGCACTGAGATTTTAACACGATTTTTTTCTCGATATAAGCTTCCTTGTGCCCGAAGTAGAGCTCCAACCGACATCCGAGGAGGGCACAACCCACCAGGGTGCGCTTGGCCCCTAGGGTGTGCCCTCGTGTCTTATGGGGGCTATGGGCCCCCGTTTGCGTTGTTTCCAAGTCCCAAAAATCGCATATATTCCATAATAATTCTCCGTAAATTTTTATTGCGTTTGGACTTCGTTTGATATGGATTTTCTGTGAAACAAAAAACATGCTACAAACAGGAACTGGCACTGGGCTCTGAATGAATAGGTTAGTCCAATAAATCATATAAAATGTTGCTAAAAATATGTGAAAGTTGTATAATATTGGCATGAAACAATCAAAAATTATAGATACGATGGAGACATATCAGCTGCGTATCACACACATCTTGTTAAGTTGAACCGTTTCTGTTCTCTTGGCTCAACGCAAACAGTTCATCCGAGTGAACTATATGCCGTATATCGCACACACATTCATCGGGCTGACCGTTTCTTTTGTGTTGCGTAATCACAAACAGTTCATCCGAGTGAACTGTATGCCGTATATCGCACACACCTTCATCTGGCTGCCCATTTCTGTTGTTCGGCCTCATCACAAACAGTTTATCAGGGTGAACTGTATACAGTATATCGCACACACCTTGATCGGGCTGCCCATTTCTGTTGTTCTGTCTCATCACAAACTATTCGTATGGATCAACCATATGCCCCGCATCGCACACGCTTCTAAAATCGAAACCATGTTTGATGTATCCACCATCGCAAATGTTTTGCATCTTTTTTGCTGGTTTTTTTACATCGCCGTTTGCGATTAATGCATCGCACACAGTTTCGTTGAAGGGTCTATGATTGTAGTGTCGCGTTAGCAGCATCCTGCAGTAGTGAGTGTCAAACCCAACGAGGAGCAGAAGGAAATGACAAGCGGTTTTCAGCAAGGTATTTTCTGCAGGCACTGAAATTATTGGTAATAGATAGTTTCTTAGTAAGATAATTCGTAACAGGTAACAAGTAACAAGTGTAACAAGGGTGCAGCAACGTGGCCCAATCCTTTTTATAGCAAAGGATAAGCCTGGACGAACTCTTATATAAAGAAAAGCGCTCCCGAGGACACATGGGAATTATTGTCAACCTAGTTTATGCTCATATGATTCGCGTTCGTTACTTTGATAATTTGATATGTGGGTGGACCGGTGCTTGGGTGCTGTCCTTACTTGGAAAAGCCTCCCACTTATGATTAACCCCTCTCGCAAGCATCTGCAACTACGAAAGAAGAATTAAGATAAATCTAACCATAGCATGAAACATGTGGATCCAAATCAGCCCCTTACGAAGCAACACATAAACTAGGGTTTAAGCTTCTGTCACTCTAGCAACCCATCATCTACTTTTTACTTCCCAATGCCTTCCCCTAGGCCCAAATCATGGTGAAGTGTCATGTAGTCGATGTTCACATAACACCACTAGAGGAAAGACAACATACATCTCATCAAAATATCGAACAAATACCAAATTCACATGATTACTTACTAGGAAGATTGCCCGTGCGTTGCAACGATAGAACAATATATCTCATACGCACCCATTTTAGACCTTAAATTTAATATTTATTTTTTCCTCCTACAATGGGTTTGTCCATTGACGACTATTTCATTCATCGATCCGTCGAATTCACCAATTAAGTAGAATCATCATTTTTATTCGATCCAAGTCGGCATGTCAAAACAGGTGTACATAATTAAAAAAATTGAGGATGTCTATAATTAATTTACTCTATGTATATTATTTTACTTGTTTCATGTAAATGTATATGAAATATCAAAAAATGGATAGTACACTATACTACTCCCTACGTTCCTAAATACAAGTTTTTTTAGATATTTCAATGTGATTAATTAGAACCATATGTAATATCGACAAAATGGCTTACATATTCTCACAACTGTCTATGTGCTTTCTTGGTCTTTTTTGTTTCTTATCACGTAAAACTTCATAAATAAATAGGTACGGTTTGGAAGAATTTTCTACATTTACACATACACATATACATATGTTGTGGATGGTGATCATGCATTTAATTCATGGAACAAAAGAGATAATGAGATATGATGCATAAAGTGAAAATAATGAGGAGAGGACGCACCTGTCTGAGATGGAGCCAGACGTGGCTTGCATGTTTATGTGCAGCTCTAACTCACCACACACACACACTTCAGCATCATCACCTCACCGCCCATCGTAGTTTTTTTTCGGACAGCCCCTCCCTAGTTTTGTCTCTTCAGGCTATCGGTGCTCTTGCTAGGAAGAAAAATTCCCTGAAGACATTCTCCATGTCACACCAAGCCCTCCCATGAGGAAATTGTCCCTGTTTGCCCAGGTTGCTGCTGATGGTGACATAGTAGACCATTGCACAAGCATATGAAGCCACATACAGATAGAGCATCCGATGGTCCTTGCCTTCGCTTCCCTGTTATATCGCCAACGACGTGTCCAAGGCTCTCCGCTAGTATCTCCGGTGCATGTGTTTCGAGCTAGCAATCAAGCGTGTATTTGCTCCTGTTGCTTGTGGGTCTAGCCGGTGAAATCAATCAGCTAGAGGTCAATCCTGGTGCCTGCTTAGCACTCTGTACGTACACGTCTAGCTAGGAAAAATCAATCGGCTACAAGATAAATCTAATAGTTTAGGTATTTGAGAGTTTACCTGCTTCTGGGTGCCTTGTGCGGCTGACGGCCAGGCAGAACTTCAGGCCGACCTAAGCAACTCACGCTTCGGGTGTGGTGATCCGCATCAAGCAGAAGGACTGCCATTGCCCTAGGTAGAGCGTCCCTAGGCGTCCACCACATCAGGGCTGACATTGAGCAGCACGATGTCCTTCCCGACGTTTCCTCGAATCTAGAAATCAAGAGCAGATGCTCCTTGCTGCAGCTAGCTACACGGATTCCTAATTACGGCGGATACAGCTTCAAGGGATACTTGCTTGAGCCTATGCCAATGGATTCTGGAAAGTAGACAGTGCACGGCGGGCACGGTGTTCCGAACAAACATCCCATCTAGCACGGCCCTCATGAAGTTGTGCCCACATGACATCCTGAAGGCGCCTGTGATGCCCTCGCAGTATTGATCGCCAACTGCATGATTGTATGATGCACATCTCTTCCCTGAATTCATCTTGGTTTACTATTTGCGTGGGGCAAGATCAAATCAAAACTTGATATATGTATGTGCTTGCATGGCGGAGATCACATAGGCGAGGCTGGTTGATGCTTTTCTTTGGTCCAAGATTGGAACGGTCAACAATTGAACTAGTGGTAGGCGGTGGTGGGCTGGTGGCCGTGGTCATCGTCAGAGGACGGTGGCCGGCAATCGGCTGGGGGAGCGACAGGATCTTGGGCATGCGAGGGGAGGAGAACGGCTTTGGTGAGGCGGCATCAGCTTTGGGGACAGAAAATATGGTGGTGATGGAAGACAACTTGTGTTGGGGTCGAAGCTAGATAGATTTTTCTTAAGAATTAGAACCAGATTGATATGATTTGGATCGGAGGTGGAAAGCGAAACAATATGGCCCAAGATGTAAGATGTTACAATGGCCTAGAACCGCGTGGCCACCATGTAGAAAGAAAACTATCACCTGCCAATATTTTAAATCTCAGCCGTCAATCTTTTTGGTCAACATAAAATCAACGGATATAAAGAGATGACGATGGAGAACTATGAAAGTCTCCGCCCTTTATTATTAGGTAAAGATAACAAGACTTCTCCCATGTCCTCAGGAACAAACGTAACTACTCACAAAGCATGTTCATGTTCAAGATCAGAGGGGTATTGAATATCATTAAGGATCTGAACATATGATCTTCCACCAAATAAACCAACTAGCATCAAGTACGAAGAGTAATCAACACTACTAGCAACCCACATGTACCAATCTGAGGTTTTGAGACAAAGATTGAATACAAGAGATGAACTAGTGTTTGAGAGGAGATGGTGCTGGTGAAGATGTTGATGAAGATTGACCCTCCCTCGATGAGAGGATCATTGGTGATGACGATGGCTTCAATTTCCCCCTCCGGGAGGGAATTTTCCCCGGCAGAATCGCTCTGCCGGAGCCCTAGATTGCTCCTGCCAAGGTTCCGCCTCGAGATGGCGGCGCTTCATCCCAAAAGCTTCCTTCTTATTTTTTCTAGGTCAAAACCTTTCATATAGCAGAAGATGGGCACCAGACGATGGCCAGGGGGCCCATAAGCCTTGGGGCGCGCCCTAGGGGGTAGGGCACGCCCCCCAGGCTTGTGGCCACCTCGCGGGTCCCCTTCTGTAGTTTCTTCGCCCAATATTTTTTACTTATTCCAAAATAATTCTCCGTAAAATTTCAGGACTTTTGGAGTTGTGCAGAACAGGTATCTTAGATTTGCTCCTTTCCGGTCTAGAATTCCAGCTGTCGGCATTCTCCCTCTTTCTGTAGACATTGTGAAATAAGAGAGAAAAGGCATAAGTATTGTATCAGCCCATAATGCAATAAATATCAACATAAAAGCATGATGCAAAATGGACGTATCAACTCCCCCAAGCTTAGACCTCGCTTGTCCTCAAGCAAAAAACCAAAATTGATAATCATGACCACATGTTTAGAGATAGAGGTGTCGGTAAAATAAAATACGGACATGAGGGCATCATGATCATCTTGAAAGCAGCAACATATATTGTCATATAACTTCTTATGCTAAAGTGACAATTCGTCCACAAGGTAAAGTATGAATCAAAAACTTTATTGAAAACTAACAAACTATCATCTCGGTCGCTGAAGAAATTAAAATTTATCATAACATCGGAAAGAGTCAATGTAAGAGCTTTTATTCAGCAAGTTCACATACTAAACCATCATTTAATCTTTCATAATTGCTAACACTCATGCGATACTTATGAGATCAAAGCTTTAGTCAGACACATAGGAAGATATGGGCTTATAGATTCGCCTCCCAACCATTTACCTCAAGGATAACATCAACAATAATAATTTATGAACACCTACATCCGAGTGGATATATATGTCTGGATCTTCCCCAACACATAGTGCTTGCCAAAAAGAGAAAATATAAAAGGAAGGGTGAAGATCACCATGACTCTTGTATAAAGGTAAGAAGTAAAATAAAAGATAGGCCCTTCGCAGAGGGAAGCAGAGGTTGTCATGCACATTTGTGGTTGGATGCACGAAATCTTAATGCAATAGAACATCACTTTATATTGCCGCTTGTGATAAAGAACTTTATTATGCAGTCCGTCACTTTTATTTCTTACATATCACAAGTTCGTATAAAGCTTATTTTCCTCACACCAAAAGATCATACATATTTAAAGAGCAATTTTTATTGCTTGCACCGATGACAACTTACTTGAAGGATCTTACTCACTCCATAGGTAGATATGGTGGACTCTCATGGAAAAACTGGGTTAAAGGATTTTGGATGCACAAGTAGTATCTCTACTTGGTGCAGAAGATTTGGCAAGCATAGGATGAGAATCAAACTCAACATGTTGGAGGATCCATGAAAATATAACTTCTATTCGGATATAAGAAAACATAACTCATTATGTTGTCTTCCTTGTCCAACATCAACCTTTTAGCATATAATATTTTGATGAGTGCTCACAATCGCAAAAGATATCCAAGATAGTGTATTTATATGTGACACCTCTCTTTCTTTATTACTTCCTATTAATTGCAACAATGACCAAAACTATGTTTGTCAACCCTCAACAAATTTCATGCGACATACTTCTTATATGTGAAGTCATCACTCTCCATAGGATTATTATATAATCTTTGTTTTTTCATGCGACATACTTCTTATATGTGAAGTCAACACTCTCCATAGGATTATTATATAATCTTTTTTTAATTCTTTTATTCTCTTTCCTTTTCATTATCAAAGCAAGAAAGCTAGGCCCTCATCTCAAAACTAATCTTTATTAGATAACTCTCAGACTCGATTACATAGGTAGATCACAAAGCAAAACTCAAAACTGGATCATACTAAAAACTTTTACTCTACTAGGTAATGATAAAACCAAAAGGATCAAACTAAGAAAAACAATAAAGGTAAACATGTGATGGTGATACGATACCGGGGCACCTCCCCCAAGCTTGGCACAAGCCAAGGGGAGCGCCCATACCCGTGTACTCAGGTCCCTTTTTTTCTCCATGTCGAAATCTTGCTCCTCCTCCGGGTCGGAATCTTGCTCTTCCTCTGTGGACCATAGGTAGGGATAAATTTCCCCAAAGATCTTTGGGTCCGCATTATAATGTGAAACATAGCTCTCTCCATCTGAATCTTGGGAACACATCTTGCTCTAAATCTGCTACATAAATAGCTTGAAACAAGAACAAAGGATATTGACGTGATACGGTGGTCAAAACCTTTGGGAGATTATATAATGAATTTTTACCGTGCAAAACAAGTATTCTAGGATAAAACAGAGTCTGGAGGGCACACGAGGTGGCCACAAGCCTAGGAGGCGCGCCCCCACGGCTTGTCGTCTCCTCGTGCACTTTTCGGACTACTTCTTATTTTCCTAATTTTTTAAATATTCCAAAATAGAGTAAAATTGCTTTTGGGAAAGTTTTAGAGTCGGTTTACTTACCGTATCACATACCTACTCCTTTTCAAGGTACTAGAGCATTCTGGAAGGTTTCCCTTATGTACTCTTCCGGTGTTATGGTATTAATAATATTGGTTTCAATATTTATGGGAGTACCTAAGATATAATGTTTGACTCTTTGCCCATTCACCACCTTCATATTATTGCCCTCGGCATTGTTGATCTTGATGGCATCGGAATGATAAACTTCCTCGATAATGTAAGGCCCTTCCCATTTAGAGAGAAGTTTTCCTGCAAAAAATCTTAAACGAGAATTGTATAGCAAGACATGGTCACCTACATTAAATTCATGCTTTTGTATCCTTTTGTCATGCCATCTTTTAACCTTTTCTTTAAATAATTTGGCATTTTCATAGGCTTGGGTTCTCCATTCATCAAGTGAGCTAATGTCAAATAGCCTCTTCTCACCGGCAAGTTTGAAATCATAGTTGAGCTCCTTAATTTCCCAATAAGCTTTATGTTCTAATTCAAGAGGTAAGTCACATGCTTTTCCATATACCATTTTATATGGAGACATGCCCATAGGATTTTTATAAGCAGTTCTATAAGCCCATAATGCATCATCAAGTTTCTTAGACCAATTCTTCCTGGATCTATTAACAGTCTTTTGCAAGATCAATTTTATTTCTCTACTACTTAATTCTACTTGACCACTAGACTGAGGATGATAGGGAGATGCAATTCTATGGTTAACATTATACTTAGCAAGCAATTTATGGAAAGCAGCATGAATAAAATGTGAACCACCATCAGTCATTAAATATCTAGGGACTCCAAACCTCGGGAAAATAACTTCTTTAAGCATTTTAATGGAGGTGTTATGATCATCACTACTAGTTGGGATAGCTTATACCCACTTAGTAACATAATCAACAGCAACCAAAATATGTGTGTACCCATTGGAAGAAGGAAAAGGTCCCATAGAATCAAATCCCCAAACATCAAATGGTTCAATAACAAGTGAATAATTCATAGTCGTTTCCTGACGTCTACTAATGTTACAAATTCTTTGACATTCATCACAAGACATGACAAACTTACGAGCATCTTTGAAGAGAGTAGGCCAATAAAAACCAGATTGTAATACCTTGTGTGCAGTTCTGTCTCCAGCATGGTGTCCTCCGTAAGCCTCGGAGTGACACTTGTGAAGGATATATTCCTATTCATGCTCAGGTACACAATGTCTAATAACACCATCTAATCCTTCTTTATAAAGATGTGGGTCATCCCAAAAGTAATGTCTCAAATCATAGAAAAACCTTTTCTTTTGTTGGTATGTAAAACTGGGTGGTATAAATTTAGCAACAATATAATTAGTATAGTCTGTATACCATGGAGTACTACGAGAAGTGTTTATAACAGCTAATTGTTCATCAGGAAAGCTATCATCAATAGGTAGTGGGTCATCAAGAATATTTTCTAACCCAGACAAGTTGTCTGCTACGGGGTTCTCAGCTCCCTTTCTATCAATAATACACAAATCAAATTCTTGTAGCAAGAGAACCCACCTAATGAGCCTAGGTTTAACATCTTTCTTTCCCATAAGGTATTTAATAGCAGCATGATCAGTGTGAATAGTTACTTTGGAATCAACAATATAAGATCTGTATTTATCACAAGCAAACACAACTGCTAAAAATTCTTTTTCAGTAGTAGCATAATTTCTTTGAGCACTGTCTAGAGTTTTACTAGCATAATGGATAAAATTTAATTTCTTATCAACTCTTTGTCCTAGAACAGCACCAACAACATAATCACTAGCATCACACATAATTTCAAAGGGTAGCTTCCAATTAGGTGGTTTAACAATAGGTGCAGAGATTAAGGCTTTCTTAAGGATTTCAAATGCTTCTACACAATCATCGTCAAAAACAAATGGAATAACTTTTTTCAAAAGATTAGTGAGAGGCCTAGAAATCTTAGAGAAGTCTTTAATAAATCTCCTATAGAAACCAGCATGACCACGGAAACTTCTTATACCTTTGATATCTTTAGGACACGACATTTTTTCAATAGCATCAACTTTAGCTTTATCAACTTCAATACCTCGTTCGAAGATTTTATGCCCCAAGACAATACCTTCATTGACCATAAAGTGGCATTTCTCCCAATTCAAGACAAGATTAGTTTCTTCACATCTCTGCAAAACTCGATCAAGGTTTCTTAAGCAATGATCAAAAGAAGTTCCGTATACGGAAAAATCATCCATGAAACCTCAACAATCTTTTCACAAAAGTCAAAGAATATAGCAGTCATGCATATTTGAAAGGTAGTAGGTGCATTGCATAAACCAAAAGGCATACGTCTATAAGCAAAAGTACCAAAAGGGCATGTAAAAGTAGTTTTTTCTTGATCCTCTTGTGACAGGTATTTGGGAAAAACCAAAATATCCATCTAGAAAGCAAAAATGTGTATGTTTTGATAATCTTTCTAGCATTTGATCAATGAATGGCAGAGGATAATGATCTTTCCTAGTAGCTTTATTTAATTTTCTAAAATCAATTACCATTCTATAACCTGTGACAATTCTTTGCGGAATCAATTCATTTTTATCATTAGGAACAACAGTAATACCTCCCTTCTTAGGGACACAATGAACAGGGCTTACCCATCTACTATCAGCTATAGGATAGATTATACCTACTTCTAGAAGCTTTAGTATTTCATTTTTTACCACTTCTTTCATCTTAGGATTCAACCGTCGCTGGTGATCAACAACTGGTTTAGCATCAGGTTCCATATTAATTTTATGCTGACATAGAGTGGGACTAATGCCCTTAAGATCGTCAAGAGTATATCCAATAGCGGCATGGTGCTTCCTCAGAATTTTCAATAATTTCTTTTCTTCATGCTCTAAAAGGTTAGTACTAATAATAACAGGATATATCTTCTTTTCATCAAGATAAGCATATTTCAGAGTATCAGGTAATTGTTTAAGATCGAACCCAGGATCACCCTTGGGTGGTAGAGGATCTCCAAGAGTTTCAACAGGCAAGTTGTGTTTCAAAACAGGCATTTGTTTAAAGAATATCTCATCTATTTCGTTTCTTTCATTCATGAACATGTCATTTTCATGGTCTAGCAAATATTGTTCTAAAGGATCAGTAGGAGGAATGGAAATAGAAGCAAGACCAATAATTTCATCTTTACTAGGCCATTCTTTATCATGGCGTTGTCTACGAAATTTGGAGAAATTAAACTCATGAGACACATCACCAAAACTTACACTAACAGTTTGTTTCTCACAATCTATCTTAGCATTAACAGTATTCAAGAAAGGTCTACCAAATATAATGGGACAAAAATCATCTTGTGGGGAACCAAGAACTAGAAAATCAGTGGGGTATTTTATTTTCCCACACAAGACTTCAATATCTCTAACAATCCCAAGTGGTGTGATAGTATCTCTATTAGCAAGCTTAATAGTAACATCAATATCTTCTATTTCAGCAGGTGCAATATCATTCATAATTTCTTGATATAAAGTAAAAGGGATTGCACTCACGCCTAGCACCCAAATCACATAAGCCATGATAACAATGATAACAATGATCTCCTATTTTAACAGAGACAACAGGCATGCCAACAGCAGGTCTATGTTTATCTTTTTCATTGGGTTTAGCAATTCTAGTAGCTTCATTACAGAAGTAAATAACATGCCCATCAATATTTTCACCCAAGAGATCTTTAACCATAGCAACCTTAGGTTCAACTTTAATTTGTTCAAAGGGTGTAGGTGTTCTTGTATAACTCTTACGGACTACAGCTGAAACTTTAGCATGTTCTTTTATCCTAACAGGAAAAGGTGGTTTCTCAATATAAGCAGTAGGAGTAACTGGATCAACATTGTAAGTAATGGTTTCTTCTTCAGCTTTAATGGGTTCTACTATTTTTACTTCAATGGGAGGATTATATTTAAACCACTTCTCCTTAGGTAGATCAACATGATTAGCAAATGATTTACAAAAAGAAGCTACTATCTCAGAGTCAAGTCCATATTTAGTGCTAAATTCATGAAAAACATCGGTATCCATAAAAGATTTAACACAATCAAACTCAAGGTTTATACCTGACTCCTTACCTTCATCGAGCTCCCAATCTACGGAGTTGCATTTAATTCTTTCCAAAAGATCCCATCTGAATTCAGTAGTCTTCTTCATAAAAGAACCAGTACAAGAAGTATCGAGCATGGATTGATCATTACGAGAAAGCCGAGCATAAAAATTCTGAATAATAATATCTCTTGAGAGCTCATGATTGGGGCATGAATATAACATTTACTTAAGCCTACCCCAAGCTTGAGCGATACTTTCTCCTTCACGAGGCCAAAAATTATATATATAATTCCGATCACGATGAACCAGATGCATAGTATAAAACTTCTGATGAAATTCTAATTTCAATCGGTTGTAATTCCAAGCTCCAATATCATCACATAGCCTATACCATGTCAATGCCTTTCCCTTCAAAGATAAAGGGAAGACTTTCTTCCTGACTTCATCTTTGGGCAAACCTGCAAGCTTAAATAATCCACAAACTTCATCCACATAGATTAGGTGCATATCAGGATGTAGTGTTCCATCTCCTGCATAAGGATTAGCTAGCAGTTTCTCTATCATACCCGAAGGAATTTCATAATAAATATTTTCAGTAGGTGCAGTAGGTTGAGGATCAACTCTTTTCTCTTACGGTCGAGGTGAAGATACCCCGAACAAGCCCCTCAAAGGATGACTTTCCATAGTGACAAGTGACAATAAATTTCAGCACGTAATATAAATGTTTCCTTACCAAATTCCACTTACCAAAGGCGCTTCACTCCCTGGCAACGGTGCTGGAAAAGAGTCTTGATGACCCACAAGTATAGGGGATCAATCGTAGTCATTTCAATAAGTAAGAGTGTCGAACCCAATGAGGAGCAGAAGGAAATGACAAGCGGTTTTCAGCAAGGTATTTTCTGCACGCACAGAAATTATCGGTACCAGATAGTTTGGTAGTAAGATAATTCGTAACAGGTAACAAGTAACAAGTGTAACAAGGGTGCAGCAAGGTGGCCCAATCCTTTTTATAGCAAAGGATAAGCCTGGATGAACTCTTATATAAAGCAAAGCGCTCCCGAGGACACATGGAAATTATTGTCAAGCCAGTTTTCATCATGCTCATATGATTCGCGTTCGTTACTTTGATAATTTGATATGTGGGTGGACCAGTGCTTGGGTGCTGTCCTTACTTGGACAAGCATCCAACTTATGATTTGTAGCGACCCGATCCCAATGGTTCGAAGTCTCTGTGCTTAAGTGTCATCCCTGGATCGGTATGCTGACACACAGAGTACTCGAGGATTTATATCATTGTTCAATCACACACTTATTACATCAAGATCCTCATAAAGATTATTTATTACATAAATATGGCTGAAGGCCAACTAAATAAAATAACTGCGGAAGCTTTAAAGATAAATGAGTCCATCCAACTCCACGGCAAAACTGAGTGCATGACAACGACCTATCGCACCTTAATCCTCGTCTGAAAACTCTGCAACATGAGACGTTGCAGCCGTGTAGGTCAGCACATGGAATATGCTGGCAAAATCACACTATAGAGCATTGATGAACAATATCTACCACTACATGCATATTTGGCTGGTGGAAGCTCTAAGTTTAATTTTTTTTTGCATAAAGCTAATTTTTCCCTACAACAAAGGAATAAATTTTATTTACAACCAAGTTTATGCCATTATTGAGAAGGTTCCTCCAACTCAATCCAAAAATTACCCAGTAATAATAATAACCCAATTCATTAATTAATAGAGTGATGAGATCAACCAATAATTCAAATACCAGATACTCAAGATGTCCATAACCGGGGACACGGCTAATCATGATTAGTTTGTACACTCTGCAGAGGTTTGCACACTTTTCCCCACAAGACTCGACCGCATCCATGATCGGAAGATCGAGACATAGCCTTTCTGTAGCATTAACTCTTTACTCTGGGTAGACCAGTACACCTACTTTCCCGTACATCTCCTAGTCTACCACTGAAAGAGGTCACACAACTTACTCAACTATGCCAGAGCCCATAATGGCTTGTGGCTGCACACGGAAGTTTCTAGGCATGAACAATCAAATGATCCCTTTGAGCCTGGGTGGCAGACCTAGGGTAATCACACGGGTACTCCGGGATTCCCTTGGGCAAGCACTGGTTTCTCCAGGTGCCTCAAACAATCCACCCAGTTGTGTGTTAAAGTTGCCACCTTAAGTTTCCCTTAGTTGTTATTACTCTCGCAACTTTCATGAATCTCACATACCAATCCCCGTCTACGAGCATGGCTAAGCAATTATGAGCATAACGTATATTCCCGGGGTGATCAAAGGTAATAGATTCCTACCTCATCGACTACATAGCATAACCACATGTTCCCAATCCTACTCATGCAATTTTTGAGGATGAAACTAATGGATTGTAAAAACTGGGTATGAGAGAATATGATCAAAGTGTAACCAGCCTTGCTGATGATCGGTAAACACTAGAGATTCGTAGTAGCAAGCTTCACACTCCGGATAATCTAACGAAGCAAACCATAACATACATAAGCACACAAGCAAAGAATCAAAAGATAACCGAAGAAAAGACTTATGAAACTCCAAAAATAACCAAATAAAACTTCTGTACAGCACGTAATTTTAACAGTAGTAAAATTGTGTGGTTTTGATATTAATAGAAGGTACATGTGATGAGCTTCGATTTCCAAAAAGAATTACTCCAATCGGAGTTACGAAACTCAAATTATAGCCAAGCGAAGTTTAAAACAGATCTGAACAAATTCAAATTTTAAAATTTTCAAAAAAAATATTATTAGGTTGGTTATCTGGACAGAAGAGACCATGATGAAGAATTGGGCGTTGGTCTCGTTGGATTTGGATAAACGAGCAAAAAGTTGTGATCGTTTGAAAACTAGGGGCTAATCTGTAAAATAAACCTAGCGAATAGGTCCCTGGCAGAAAACTAAAATAAAAAAGAAAAATCTACCGAACGAACGTTCGCTACAGAACCTAATCTAACGAATCTGTTCGCTACAGAACCTAAACGAGCGAATGTTCGCTAAACACTAAAATAAATAATAAATCGGGTTTTAAAGAAAAACCGAAAAAAAACCAAAAGAAAAACCGGGTGGTTCGGCGGCGGTTTTTACCGGTGGTTTTCGGCGGTTCGACGTCGGCGGCGGATCTCCGGCGGCGGCGGGGCGAGCGGCGAGGCGAGGCGACGAAGTGTGGCGGCGGCTCAGGCGAGAGGCGACGGCGCGGCGTCGGCGGCTAAGCGGGGCGGCGGCGGCTACGCGAGGCCAGGCGCGGCGGCGGCGGCGAAGTTCGGCGGCGGCGGCTGTGTTGCTGTGGCGGCTACTGCTGCTACTGTTGGGGAGAGAGGGACGGGGCCGGGGCCTCGGTATTTAAAGGAGGGAGGCGTGGAGGAGGGGCAAAGGCGAGGCGGAGTCCGGCTCGGGCACGGCGGCGGCCGGCGAGGCGTGTTCGCTAGGTACTCCGTCCCGAGCTCGGGGACGAGCGGCGCGGCGCACTGGGCCGGCTGGGCTGGGCGCGGCCCAGTTCGGTCGTTCCGATTTTTTTTTTAAACATTTTCCGGAAATAAGAAGGATACGAAAACTATAATAAATATATATCCTATAATAGCAGAAAAATTCACATATACTTAGGGCCTTATTATTGACCTTGTGAACATTTTTCTAGGCCTAAATGCCTAAATTAAAAACAAACATTTTAGTACGAATAAAATTTGCATAAAATAAATATTTTTGCAAGTAAGATCAAATAAATATATTTTGATTCAAAATTAAATTTCCAATATTTCTTTGCTGTTTTTGAAGAAGTCCTTTTATCTTGTCTCTTTATTTTATTTACTTGAAATAATTGGAAAAACAATTTTGAATAAAACAACTTGATCCAATTTGCAAATTTTGAAAATTCAAAAATGGATTTTTTTGGGAAAAACCTCCAACTCTCTCAATTGGTCCTTGAGTTGCTTAAGGCCCCTTGGATCAAATTCCAATACAACAAAATTCAAAAATGCACAAATTATGAATGCATATGAATGATCTAAATAATAACATCCAAATTGAAAATTGGGATGTTACAAACCTACCCCCCTTAAGATGAATCTCGCCCTCGAGATTCGGGTTGGCTAGCAAAAAGGTGTGGGTGGTCCTTTCGGAGGTCTTCTTCTCGTTCCCAGGTGGCTTCCTCCTCGGTATGGTGACTCCACTGAACCTTGCAAACTTGATGACTTTGCTGCGAGTAACTCGGTTGGCGAACTCGAGAATGTTGACGGGTTTCTCCTCATAAGTCAGGTCACTCTCCAACTGAATTGCCTCCAGGGGCACTGTATCTCTCAGAGGAATATCAGCCATCTCTTCATGGCACTTCTTCAACTGGGAAACATGAAACACATCATGAACTCCTGACAAACCTTCGGGTAATTCCAACTTGTAAGCAACTTCACCCATACGTTCCAAGACTCTGTATGGCCCCACAAATCGTGGCGCTAACTTTCCTTTGACTCCAAATCGTTTAACTCCTCGAAGTGGCGACACACGAAGATATGCTCTGTCTCTGATTCATAGGTTACCTCCTTGCGTTTTGTATCGGCCTAACTCTTTTGCCTGGACTGGGCTACCTTGAGTCTATCACGGATCAACTTGACCTTCTCCTCAGAATCTCTGATTAAATCTGGTCCGAACAATTTTCGATCTCCAACTTTGTCCCACATCAATGGTGTCCTACACCTCCTTCTGTACAAAGCTTCGAAAGGGGCCATCTTCAAACTAGCTTGATAGCTGTTGTTATATGAGAACTCTGCGTAAGGCAGATTATCATCCCAACTAGATCCATAATCTAGCGCACAAGCTCTCAACATGTCCTCCAGAATCTGGTTGACTCTCTCGGTCTGCCCATTTGTCTGCGGATGAAAGGCTGTACTGAACTCTAGCCTGGTACCCAAAGTTTCGTGTAACTGATTCCAAAACTTCAAGGTAAATTGTGTCCCTCTATCTGATACGATGGTCCTCGAAACTCCATGCAGACATACGATCCTGGTCATATATATCTTGGCCAACTTAGCGCTTGTATAAGTGGTTTTCACGGGGATGAAGTGAGCCACCTTGGTCAAGCGGTCAACTACAACCCAGATGGAGTCATAACCTGAACGAGTACTGGGCAATCCGGTGATGAAATCCATGCCAAGCTTATCCCATTTCCATTCGGGTATCGGCAAAGGCTAAAGTAATCCTGCTGGTTTTTGATGCTCTGCCTTAACTCTCTGACATACGTCGCATACTGCTACATACTCGGCAATATCCTTCTTCATACCTGTCCACCAGAAACTTTCCTTCAAGTCCAGATACATCTTGGTGTTGCCTGGGTGGATCGAGTAAGGCGAATCATGAGCCTCCTGAAGTATTAACTTCCTGATCTCTGGGTCTTCGGGCACATAGATGCGATCCTCAAACCATAAAGTTCCGTGCTCATCCTCACGAAAACCTTTAGCCTTTCTGTTACTCATCCTTGCTTTTATCTCTACAATTTCCTTGTCCGTCTTCTAGGCTTCTCGGATCCTTCCCAACAAAGTGGACTGAATTTCCAATGCTGCAACAAAACCTCTCGGAACTATTTCCAAGCGAAGTTCTCGGAGTTCAACGGCTAACTCCTGAGGTAATCCTCCGGTTATGAGAGTATTAACATAACTCTTGCGGCTTAATGCATCTGCCACCACATTGGCCTTTCCTGGGTGATAATGCAGTCTCATGTCATAATCCTTTATGAGCTCCAACCATCTCCTCTGCCTGAGGTTCAACTCCTTCTGTGTGAAGATGTACTTCAAACTCTTATGATCCGTGTAAACATCACAACGATTTCCGATAAGAAAATGCCTCCAGGTCTTGAGCACATGCACTACGGCTGCTAACTCCAAATCATGCGTGGCATAATTCAACTCATGAGGTCGAAGCTGACGTGAGGTATATGAAACAACTCTTCCTTCTTGCATAAGAACGCCTCCAAGTCCCTGACGAGAAGCATCGCAGTATACTTGGAAATCCTTGCGTATGTTCGGAAGAATTAGCACTGGGGCTGTAACCAAACGTTTCTTCAACTCCCGAAAACTGGCCTCACAATCCTCGGTCCAATTAAACTTGGTGTCTTTCTTCAATAACTCTGTCATGGGTTTTGCGATCTTGGAGAAATTCTCAATAAATCTCCGATAATATCCTGCGAGTCCAAGGAAGCTGCGTATCTCTCCAACTAAGGTGGGTGCCATCCATTTGGTGACGGATTCAACCATGGTAGGGTCTACTGCTATTCCTTCTCCTGATATAACATGTCTGAGAAATCCTACTTCCTTCAACCAAAACTCACATTTGCTGAACTTGGCATATAGCTGATGTTCTCTAAGTTTTTCGAGAACCAAACGCAAATGTTCCTGGTGTTCTTCTTCATTCTTCGAATAAATCAATATATCATCAATGAATACCACGATGAACTTGTCCAAGAACTCCATGAATACCTTGTTCATCATACTCATGAAATAGGCAGGGGCATTAGTCAAACCAAACGACATAACGGTATACTCATAAAGCCCTTACCTTGTGGTAAAAGTTGTCTTAGGTATATCCTGCTCTCGGATCTTCAGTTGGTGATATCCTGATCGAAGATCGATCTTCGAGAAAACTTTAGCTCCCTGCAGCTGGTCAAACAAATCATTGATCATAGGCAGAGGGTATTTGTTCTTGATCGTCTCCTCATTCAACGCACGATAATGAACCACCATTCTCAAGGATCCATCCTTCTTCTCAACTAGAAGCACTGGGGCTCCCCATGGTGATGAACTTGGTCGAATATAACCTTTCTCCAATAATTCCTTAATCTGCTTCTTAATTTCCTCCAGATCATTCGCGGGCATCCGATACGGTCTCATGGATATTGGTCCGGTGCCTGGCAACAACTCGATCAAAAACTCTATGTCTCGGTCTGGTGGCATGCCTGGTAGTTCCTTCGGGAATACATCGGGATAATCCCTCACAACTGGCACTTCCTCCTGAACAACTCCCGAAAGGGAATTCACTTGAGTCCTCCTTGGCGCATGCCTAGACACATACTTGATCCGTTTTCCCTCTGGGGTGGTGAGAAGAATCGACTCACTAGCACAATCGATGTTTCCCTCATACTTGGATAGCCAATCCATGCCTAGTATCACATCCAATCCTTGTGATTCCAGGATAATGAGTCTGTGGGAAAAACATGCCTACCTATGGTCAATGGCAACTAAAAACATCCTCGGCTAGCCATATACTCCGCTCCTGGTGAGCTCACTAACATAGGTGACTTAAGGACTATGGTTGGCAACTTAAACTTGTCCACAAATCCCCTTGATATGAATGAATGTGATGCACCAGTGTCAAAAAGAACAAGGGATGTAAATGTATTAATCAAAAACTTACCAACCACTGCGTCGGGCTGCTCGTCAATTTCCTCCACGTTGACGTGATTCACCTGACCTCTAGTGAAAGGATTGGGCTTCTTTCCTGAGCTTCCATTGCCATTACCATCCTTTGCCTCAGGACATTCAGTGGCATAGTGTCCGGTCTTCCCGCACTTGAAACAGGTAATGTGACTCAGATCTTTCTTTGCGGGTGTCGCGGGGTTGGAACGGCTCTGACTGTTGTTACCTCCATTCCCATTACCATTCTTGGGGCCACTATGGTTGTGTTAATTTCCTCCATTGTGAGAACGGCCTCCATGGCTATGTCCTCCATGGTTATGATGAGTGTGTCCTCCCGAGTACGGGGAATAGCGGGGCTTCTGCTGAACTCCAGAGTTGTACTTCCCCTGTCCATACTTCCGCTTGCGGCTCTCTATCTGCTGCTGCTTGCCTTCAATCATTATAGCCTTGTCTACCAGCTCCTGGTAGTTGTTGAAAGTTGCCACCATCAACTGCATACTCAGCTCATCATTGAGTCCCTCAAGAAATTTCTCCTGCTTCGCGGTATCTGTGGCCACATCATCTGGGGCATAGCGAGCTAACTTGCTGAACTCATCAACGTACTGCCCCACAATACGATTCCCCTGGCGTAAGTTGCGGAACTCACGCTTCTTCAAACTCATGGCTCCAGCTGAGACATGTGCGGTGCAGAAGGCCTGCTGAAACTGATCCCATGTAACTGTAGCAATGGGGTAGGTGGTGGTGAAATTCTCCCACCAAGAGGCTGCGGGTCCATCAAGCTGATGTGCGGCAAAACGCACTTTCTCCGCATCTGTACATCCAGCAGTTGTTAGCTCCCTTCCAATCTTGCGGAGCCAATCATCAGCAACAATCGGCTTGGTGCTGCTAGAGAACACCGGCGGATTCAACCTTAGGAAACGGGCTAGGTTGTCAACTTGGGGTGGTGGCGGTGGGTTGTTGTTGTTGTTGCCTTGGTTCTGGATGAGCATCTGCATCAAGGCATTCTACTGCTGGATCAACTGGGTGAGCTCCGGCGGGAAAGTGAATCCGGGGTCACGTCTCGGAGGCATCTGGTGGGTTAGAGGGGTGAGAAAGCAGAATAGAACAAGGTCTAATGAGAGATTTCACTACCCATATGCATATGAGACAAACATATTAAAATCACACCACTCAAATTCAAACAAGATCCACACAATCGATCTAAGCTACTATTACAAAATCTCACGAACGATTCCTAACTACTTGGAAGAATCTCTAATAGTAATATGGTGGTCGACTAGAAGTTTTGATCGGTGGAAGACTCCATAATATCAGCACCAGCTTCGTCTTCATATTCATCACTGTCCTCATCATCATCACTGTCTTCATCTTCATCATCAGTGTCTGTGTCTGTGTCATCTAGTATGATGTAGTCTTCCGAATGAATGTCCACTTCAGGTTCTGGTTTCACCACAGGTATTCCTAGCTTCTTCTTCAGTTCTTCATTCTGCTCCAGTAGCACAGCAATTTCCTCTTCATATCCTTCGCGAGTTGCCTTGAGTTCATCCTCTAGCTCCATATTCCGGGTCATCACCTTCTTGGTCTTCTTCATGATAGCGCACATCTGATTCTCATATCGACGAATGTGTTGATCCATCTCCTCTATGTATGCTGCAATAGATCCATCCTTCCTGGTGCGAATCATCTCCCATTGCTCATCCCGGCGTCCACATATCTGGTAGACGGTGTCTTCAAGATCCTTGTTGTACACCTCGTAAATGCGTCCAAAAGTGATGTGGGCGGCCATGCTCTTTCCTAAGCACCAAGTTGGTGCATCCAAGGTAAACTCGATGGCCTCAGTAGTTGGTGCAAAAGTCCTTCCAGGAACACAAACTTTGATCCTCCAGTGCTCCTCTTCTGGTAAAGTTGCAGTGAAGGTTCCGGTGAAGCTTGGTAGGCCGACGTTCAGGTACTTCGTGACTTCCTTCAAGTGTCGTCCAAAAGGGGTGTCGTCATCAGGCTGAGTGAACTTGTTCCTGGGGTCCGACATCTATAGTGTAGAAATAGAGGAGGATTAGAAATGAATAGAGAAGAGTATCCTGTGGCTTTTCCTAGTGGTCGCGTCCTACAGTCAGCGTGTGCTCTGATACCATCTTGTAGTGACCCGATCCCAATGGTTCGAAGTCTCTGTGCTTAAGTGTCATCCCTGGATCGGTATGCTGACACACACAGTACTCCAGGATTTATAACAGAGTTCAATCACACACTTATTACATCGAGATCCTCATAAAGAGTATTTATTACATAAATATGGCTAAAGGCCAACTAAATAAAATAACTGCGGAAGCTTCGAAGATAAATGAGTCCATCCAACTCCACGGCAAAACTGAGTGCATGACAACGACCTATCGCACCTTAATCCTCGTCTGAAAACTCTGCAACATGAGACGTTGCAGCCGTGTAGGTCAGCACATGGAATATGCTGGCAAAATCACACTATAGAGCAATGATGAACAATATCTACCACTACATGCTATTTGGCTGGTGGAAGCTCTAAGTTTAATTTTTTTTGCATAAAGCTAATTTTTCCCTACAACAAAGGAATAAATTTTATTTACTACCAAGTTTATGCCATTATTGAGAAGGTTCCTCCAACTCAATCCCAAAATTACCCAGTAATAATAAAAACTCAATTCATTAATTAATAGAGTGATGAGATCAACCAATAATTCAAATACCAGATACTCAAGATGTCCATAACCGGGGACACGGCTAATCATGATTAGTTTGTACACTCTGCAGAGGTTTGCGCACTTTTCCCCACAAGACTCGACCACATCCATGATCGAAAGATCAAGACATAGCCTTTCTGTAGCATTAACTCTTTACTCTGGGTAGACCGGTACACCTACTTTCCCCTACATCTGCTAGTCTACCACTGAAAGAGGTCACACAACTTACTCAACTATGCCAGAGCCCATAATGGCTTGTGGCTGCACACGGAAGTTTCTAGGCACGAACAATTATATGATCCCTTTGAGCCTGGGTGGCGGACCTAGGGTAATCACATGGGTACTCCGGGATTCCCTTGGGCAAGCACTGGTTTCTCCATGTGCCCCAAACAATCCACCCAGTTGTGTGTTAAAGTTGCCACCTTAAGTTTCCCTTAGTTGTTATTACTCTCGCAACTTTCATGAATCTCACATACCAATCCCCATCTACGAGCATGGCTAAGCAATTATGAGCAAAACGTATATTCTCGGGGTGATCAAAGGTAATAGGTTCCTACCTCATTGACTACATAGCATAACCTCATGTTCCCAATCCTACTCATGCAATTTTTGATGATGAAACTAATGCATTGTAAAAACTGGGTATGAGAGAATATGATCAAAGTGTAACTTGCCTTGCTGACGATTGGTAAACCCTAGAGATTCGTAGTAGCAAGCTTTGCACTCCGGATAATCTAACAAAGCAAACCATAACATACATAAGCACACAAGCAAAGAATCAAAAGATAACCGAAGAAAAGACTTATGAACCTCCAAAAATAACCAAATAAAACTTCTGCAGAGCACGTAATTTTAACAGTAGTAAAATTGTGTGGTTTTGATATTAACAGAAGGTACATGTGATGAGCTTTGATTTGCAAAAAGAATCACTCCAATCGGAGTTACGAAACTCAAATTTTAGCCAAACGAAGTTTAAAACAGATCTGAACAAATTCAAATTTTAAAATTTTTTAAAAAAATTATTAGGTTGCTTATCTGGACAGAAGACACCATGATGAAGAATTGGGCGTTGGTCTCGTTGGATTTGGATAAACGAGCAAAAAGTTGTGATCGTTTGAAAACTAGGGGCTAATGTGTAAAATAAACCTAGCGAATAGGTCCCTGGCAGAAAACTAAAATAAAAAGAAAAATCTACCGAACGAACGTTCGCTACAGAACCTAATCTAACGAATCTGTTCGCTACAGAACCTAAACGAACGAACGTTCGCTAAACACTAAAATAAATAATAAATCGGGTTTTAAAGATAAATCGAAAAAAACGAAAGAAAAACCGGGTGGTTCGGCGGCGGTTTTTACCGGTGGTTTTCGGCGGTTCGACGTCGGCGGCGGATCTCCGGCGGCGGCGGCGGGGCAAGCGGCGAGGCGAGGCGACGAAGTGCGGCGGCGGCTCAGGCGAGAGGCGACGGCGCGGCGTCGGCGGCTAAGCGGGGCGGTGGCGGCTACGCGAGGTGAGGCGCAGCGGCGGCGGCGAAGTTCGGCGACGGCGGCTGTGTTGCTGCGGCGGCTGCTGCTGCTGCTGTTGGGGAGAGAGGGACGGGACCGGGGCCTCGGTATTTAAAGGAGGGAGGTGTGGAGGAGGGGCAAAGGCGAGGCGGAGTCCGGCTCGGGCTCGGCGGCAGCCGGCGAGGCGTGTTCGCTAGGGACTCCGTCCCGAGCTCGGGGATGAGCGGCGCGGCGTGCTGGGCCGGCTGGGCTGGGCGCGGCCCAGCTCGGTCGGTCCGAATTTTTTTTTAAATATTTTCCAGAAATAAGAAGGATACGAAAACTATAATAAATATATATCCTATAATAGCAGAAAAATTCACATATACTTAGGGCCTTATTATTGACCTTCTGAACATTTTTCTGGGCCTAAATGCCTAAATTAAAAACAAACATTTTAGTACGAATAAAATTTGCATAAAATAAATATTTTTGCAAGTAAGATCAAATAAATATATTTTGATTCAAAATTAAATTTCCAATATTTCTTTGCTGTTTTTGAAGAAGTCCTTTTATCTTCTCTCTTTATTTTATTTATTTGAAATAATTGGAAAAACAATTTTGAATAAAACAACTTGATCCAATTTGCAAATTTTGAAAATTCAAAAATGGATTTTTTGGGAAAAACCTCCAACTCTCTCAATTGGTCCTTGAGTTGCTTAAGGCCCCTTGGATCAAATTCCAATACAACAAAATTCAAAAATGTACAAATTATGAATGCATATGAATGATCTAAATAATAACATCCAAATTGAAAATTGGGATGTTACATGATTAACCCCTCTCGCAAGCATCCACAACTACGAAAGAAGAATTAAGATAAATCTAACCATATCATGAAACATGTGGATCCAAATCAGCCCCTTACGAAGCAACGCATAAACTAGGGTTCAAGCTTCTGTCACTCTAGCAACCCATCATCTACTTATTACTTCCCAATGCCTTCCCCTAAGCCCAAATCATGGTGAAGTGTCATGTAGTCGATGTTCACATAACACCACTAGAGGAAAGACAACATACATCTCATCAAAATATCGAACAAATACCAAATTCACATGATTACTTATAACAAGACTTCTCCCATGTCCTCAGGAACAAACGTAATGTGGCACCCCGCCAGAATACCACTGTAGCCAGATGGTCGCCACGCATACCAGCCCAGGAAATCACTCTGGCATGCGCGTTTACAACAAGTATCAAGAACACAGGCATTTCTATTAATGGATATATAAGTCTTACAGGATATTTTACAAGAGTGATGGCAGCGGAAAAGCTCTATCTAAGGCAGCATGGTCTTGGTGCGGCTCCAATCCACAGGGATCTGACTAGGTTACTCTCCTAGCCCGCGAACGCTCTGGCTCCTCGTCGACGGACGACAGATCCTTATGTGAACCTGGCCACATTGAAGGCCCCTGAGTACTTTTGACTATACTCGCAAGCAAACCAACCTAACATATACACCAAGCAAAGCAGTCCACGGCATTCAAGCATGCATTTGTTATTAGAGCAACATTGATTATCATGGCATGGCATACCTATCTAGCAATATTAATTATCATGCCATAGTAGGGTTATCTACCGAAGTAAATGCAACAAGGTAAATCATATTAAGTAAATATTCCATACTTCGAACATTCTCATGATCCAATCTGATATTGAACCAAATCCAATCCAAGTCTTTCGGTCATCTGACCATCTCTTTCATAGCCATTCCATGGCTATCATATCATATCCCTGACATCATCCGATGTCTATGCATCTCCTTTGTAAGTCTGATAAACTTACTCTCTTACGGGTTGTCCCACAATCCTTGGAATACTCATGATCCACTAGGCACCTCCGATCATAAGACAAGTTCTTCCATCATTATTATCATTATTATGATTGACCACCTAGTGAGATCTGGACGGACTATCCAATACCATGGACGCGGCTATTCGAATAGATTTTTACACTCTGCAGAGGTTGCGCACTTTACCCACACCATGGAGCACCTGACCTCGTGATCACATTCGGGTGGACCAGTGTTGCTCCAATGAAACCTGCCTGACCCGTGACTCCTCCACCGTACCACCGACAATCATACCCTCCCAGGGTCATGTCCTGGGTGGCCCCTGTGTCACCTCGTGACACCTGCCATCGTCGTGGCCAACTAAACTGTCCCAAACGGGGACGCCGGCAAATATCTCAACTGGGCTCACAAGGTTATCATCGCCTACCGGGTCAGGGCAGCGTGCACGCATAACCTTCCCTAGTTGGTGGTACCGATAAAAGAGCACGCATCAGACCAAGTCAAGGCCGTCCCGTACCAGCAAATGTGGTTGCAGACAGGTGACTCAGGATCAACCGACTAGGTTTAGTTTTAGCAAGTACTTAGCAAGCATAGTTGTTTATCACAATAACTAGAGATGGCAGTAGAGCTATGCATGATGAAAACATAACAACCTATCTCGCAACTATCATATATGAGTCACTAGTGTGATAATAAAATGAGCATTGACAAGTAATGTAAACAGTAAGTGCAACTTAGCAGAAGGTCAATCATTTCTATCAAGGCATAATTATTAATTAAACACGCAAGAATAACACAGAGCAATGCTTTAGGGCATATATCAGATGGTCGGCTTTCCTGGGGTCGATGAATACTCCAGGAAGAAGTGCGGTGAAGCCGCGGAAGAATTCACCGGAAAAGATTCCATCTCGATGGGGCTGGATAAAGGATAGGGGCAAAATGGTCATTTTCATAGTGTGAGGGCATTATGCAAATGATACCATCGGAATGGGCTCGACGAACTGAAGACGTGGGCGTTGGATTCACCTGAATAGGAGCTACGCCAGGAACCCATCTGCAAATAAAATATTTACTATCAGGCCCCTAACAGTTTTTCTGCTGAAAAAGATGAAAGTGCACTGTGCTCGCTGGGCTATCTTGGGCCGAATGTACCGCAGTTGCTGCTGCTGTTCCACTAGGCCAGCCCAGCCGGACCGCTACCCTTAAAAAATGGAGGGGAGGGGTGCTGGGCCACTGGCGCGCGGGCCCGCTGGGAGGCCTTCGTCCACCTCCCGCTCGCATGCCCGGCCGAGGCAGCAGTGGGCTCCGACGACAACTGTCGGCGGTAGGAGGCACCATTGGCGACACACTGCCCAAGAGTGTGTGTGCAGGACGGCCAGACGCATCCATCCATGCAACTCACGGAGGCCGAGGAGCTCAGAAGTGGGCGAGACGCCAGCCGCAGCGGACGGCGGCGATGGCGAGATCGGGCCCGGGGCCATGGGCTGTTCCAGGAAGAAATGGAGGTGGGGAGGGCTTGAGGGTGGTGGTGGAGATCGGGTGCGGTGGCTAGGAGGAGAGGAGGGGCCGGAGGTGACCGAATTTTGGCGGGGTCGAAGGCGGCAGTGGCGGACAAAGGGGAGGGAGGAGGAGCTCCGGGGCTCCATTGAGTGGTCCAGAGAGCTAGTGGAGAGGAGGGGAGAGGATTGCCGTGCTTGGAGTGCTCGGGAAGGGCTCGGGGTGGCCAATTTATAGGCACCCGACGGTGACGGATGAGGATGGCCGTTGTGGCGGTCTTAGCCATGTACTGGCGCTCCGCGCGAGGTGGCACGCTTCGGGTGGTGCCAACCTGACGAGGATCAGAGGGAGGGGACGGCTCGGGGAGCTCGAGAGGATTCAAGGAGGAAGAAGACAGCGGAAGGGAGGCAACAGAGAGGATCACGGGGAGTGCAGTGCCGCGGTGGCGCTCGTCGTGGCACGAGGAAGAAGAGAGAGGAGGGGAGAAGGTGCTGGAGAGGGGCAGGTGGACGCCGCAAAGCCACTAGACAGGTCGGGACTCACCGGAACTGGCCGGATCTGGCCTGCCGACGAGAACAGTGCACTGTCCACCATTTTGGCCTGTCCTAAGCATGGTCACCACGGGTGCCACATGCTCTGGAGTTTTCCTCAATACCACATCATGTCCACAGGGTGTCTCATTGCTCATATAGAGGAGATATGTGGCTGGGATCAACTGGAAGGCTCTAAGGTGAGGGAAACTTGCTGAAGAAGTTTCTGACAGCAAGGTGTTTGACAGGTGGTGTGGCCACCACAGTGCTCACCTTGGCCAGATCTTGGGCAAGGGTTAATCATACACTAAGGTGAACATGATTACAAAGTCTCAACACAAATGGACAACTCCAGATGGTACTTCCTTTGTAACCATGCACTCTGGCCAGAAATGAAGATGCTGATGCTGGGGGAAAATGGCTACATGGATTTGTCCCAAATTTGGTGGAGGGAGGTTATTTGAATATATGAAGCCACTGTAAAAGTTTCATACCATTTGGGTACACCAAAATGGTACTTACTTCACAGAGGTTCCAAATGGACAGAAACTTAGGAAAATTGCTGGGGAAGAATGGATAGATGGATTGAGCTGATTTTTGGTTTCCATGACTGATTTATCAATGTTAACCACCATGAAAAATTTCAGCTCAAATAGATCAAGGGTTCAAGCACTTCCTTTGCAAACTGAAAATCTGGACAAAATTTGCAAATGGATGCTGTGCTCAAACTTTGAATTATGGAACTTGGGTTTTGATGGAAATGGTGAATATATGGATAGGATAAGCTCCACAATTTATTTGGGATTTTTCCTGGCTACCAAAATGGTAGTTCCTTTAGAAACTGTCCAAAATGCAATATTGGCATTAAATAGGAAAATGCAATTTCCCTTATTTAATTATGGACAATATTTTTATGGGAGCTCAATATGATCACAAATAATATCTCCACAAGTTTTCATGAACTTTGGAGATGGATATATATTTTCCTGGATTTAATTCCTTTAACTGGTAGGAAAAGGAATTAATTATAAATGAAAAATATTGCAAATGACTTGGCAATATTTTTGCATATCCAGGGTTTAATGATGGAGGATGATCACTGGGAAAAGTTTGGAAGGTAACAGATCAAAGGAAATTGGGGTTCCTTTGTAACGGAAGAAATTAGGGTTTCCCTTCCGGCAACTCGGAAGGTAGCGTTTCGATGGCGAAGTCCTGAGAGTATGTCTTGGGTGGCAAGGGTAGACTAGAGAGAACCTCTGGTTGGATAGGAAAGGCAAGGCTAAATGACCATCTTCATATACCCAAGAGCTAGAGAAATCCAATAATTCCGAGAAAAAAGACGGGAGTCAAATCCCGCGAAGGAAAAAAAATAGGAGCGAAAACCAGGGTGTTACAAACCTACCCCCCTTAAGAAAATCTTGTCCTCGAGATTTCCGGGCTTACTTTTCGGTGAAGGAGGACTTACCTGTGTGCGACTTGGATCCATCAGCGGTCTTGTCTTCGTTGGTTCACTGACCTTTTAACTGCCTCTTCTGATGGACCGGGTGTTGTCTCTGCACACAACTTTCTTGAATCCTTCTCTTTCATGTCAGGTGTACCTTTTTCATTGGTAATGGTGTTGCTGGGTGGCGTAGCGGGTAATACCAACAAATAGCTCAGTTTCCTTGGCCTGTAAGTGACTGCTTCGGTTTCATTGTGATGCTTCGTACTCTGACTGTCATGGGCAAGACATCCTCTATTGGTACAAGGCTTACATGCTCGTATGGCCTTGGGTGACTTTCTTTTTGTCATGTCAGAATACTCAGTCTGGCTGTGGTTTCCATACTAACATTTTCTTCTGTCTTTGGCATTCTGACTCTGTCCTTAGGTGATCCACAATTCATGGAACAACGTGACCGAGCTATTGTTGCTATATTCCTAACTGAAGTGTCAGGCATGATCACAAAGTAATCATAGACAGCGATCTCTTACTCCAATGATGTCATGATGTCTACGAGCTGTCGATGCTAATGTGCTTTGAGCCATTCTATCTGAATGTCTGGTTTCAAACACTGTTGCTCGTGGAAATGGTTCTGTCATATATAGCTTCTGTAGTCCTTGCTATAACCACTGAACTAAACGTAGTATGGCTATCATTCGGTGTATCTTTCGGAGCATAGCCTCTTGTCTTGGTTGATGGCCCGTATTTAGGATGAGTATAACATGTTGGATGCATTGTTGTGGCCGGATATGCAAGAGTCTGACAAGGATTATCCATGTCACTCCGTCCGTGAAGCTGTATCTTGTTGACCGTCACAAAGGTTGTGTTGTCCACAACTTCTTGGTTCTTGATGATTCCTTTGATGGACCTGTAATGACTTGCCAACAAGGCTTCTTGATTGTTTTCCCGGCTTGTTGGGCTTGTTCTCACAGCTTACTCTTGCATACCTCGTAGGGATTGTTGTGCTCATATTCTTCCCTTCAACATGGGGCCGAGGTTTCTCTGAACACAGTCATTCCCGTGTACGAGTGGCTCGCATGAACTGATCCACTGGACTGCATGCTCACAACATATGCAGGGGTAGGATAACTCCTTTCATAACCACTGAGTTCTAAGGCGGATGTGTGTCCAGACTAGTTCGTGCTGCTGACAAACTTGTTGTGGGCACAGGGTGTGTTCAAAAAGGCTGAATTCCTTATGTTTGGAGCTTCTACCAAAGTAGCATGCTGAGGAAGCTGGGGATCGTACCATAAAAGCTTTACTTCATGTGGCTTGCTGCGAAAGGTTGAGTGCCTTATGCCGGAAGGTTTCTGTGATAGCACACTGAAAAGGATTGGAGTGTCGCATCACGGAAGGTTTTCTCACCAAGTGGCGTACCGAGGAAGATTGGCAGTCTGGTGTCATAAGCTCTTCTCGGTAGCTTGCGGGGGAAGGGTGGGTTCCTTATACCAGAAGCCTTTCACAGTGTGCATAGTCGGATCTATGGCCGAGTCTGGCTTCCTTCTGAAGTATCCGGAATTTTACCCATAGCGAAGCCAAACTTGGTATAGGCCATACCTTGTCTGAAGATATTCTGTTGTCATGCACACCGCTTGTCCTTCTGCTGGTCTGATCATTGCTGCTGTAAAGGCTGCACAACTGATGCAGGCTTCATGTTGTTAATGAATTCGGAATACCCTTTGTATTCAAACCAGGTGTTGCCGATAATAAGCAATTGACAGATAATTCCCTTCGATTTAGCTGAGCTTCCAAGCATGTGAAGTTCTCATTGTTTCTGGGTAACCGCGAACTTATCCATATTCCTTGTAAACCTTGTTCACAGTGCCCAAATTTTTTTGTATATACCCCGATGAACCTCAAGATTGCTTTGAAATTTGTACCAACGTACTGGAGTTTTGTTGCTGCTGTTGGCACATTCACATTCTTGAAATATGTCTTCGGCGGGTAATAAATGATTCTTGAGTCCATTGAGAAAAGACTCAAGGTTCACCTTGCTGACTGAAATAATCCTTATATCGTGAACGGCATCATCTATCCTTACTGTGTTCATTCTTGATAACTCATCCGACTGCTCCTTAGGCATGACCCGTTCTGAGGAAAACTCTCGCAGGTATATTTTGGCCTTGTCTGTTGCACATAGATTCTGCTTCTGACCCATTCTTTGTTCTTGACAGATCCAGAGATGATGTTCTGAATATTGGGCAGTTGACTTGGCTTGGCTCTTACTGGATTTGGATTATTGGGTATTATCCATGTTGCATGCTGGTCTTCTTGATGGCACTTGCAGATGGATCCAGTCGGAGTGAAGAAACGGAACCGACAAAAGAAACAAGAACCGCGAAAACCAAAAAAATAAAACTCAAATTTTGTAGACCTTTCACGTGTGGCCGAGGATCCACTAGTATAACTAGTATAGCGCACTCGATGCACCTCTAAGGATTTAGAAGCGAAACCACACAATGCTCCTAGTAGCACTGGTGTCAAGCTCCTACTACTTCCTTAGGGAACATCACACTCTTGATGCAGGACCATAGCCAAAATGGCTTAGTCAACGATCCTACGGTTATCGGGGAGAGATAGAATTTATAAGCGTTTCCCAAAGGAAACTAGAGTTAAGGAGAGTAATGCCATGGCTAGCAAGCAGGGTAAGGATATCTGGTTTACCTAGGGGGTTCAGGGCTCACGGGTCATTGCCAGGTGCGAGCATTTCGTACTGGAGGCAAAGGCCACGAGAGTTGGGGTCTGATGGAGCCAAAAACCTATGGGGTTGCCTTATGATCAATAGTAGCCGTGCCTGCTTGGCAAAGATGGCTGAAATCTATCTGGGCTTTCTACTAAACACAAGACAATGAAGTCTTGCTAGGGTAACCTATAGTCAGCCTGGCTGCTCTGATACCATCCGTTGTGGCACCCCGCCTGAATACCACTGTAGCCAGACGGTCGCCACGCATACCAGCCCAGGAAATCACTCTGGCATGCGCGTTTACAACAAGTATCAAGAACACAGGCATTTCTATTAATGGATATATAAGTCTTACAGGATATTTTACAAGAGTGATGGCAGCGGAAAAGCACTATCTAAGGCAGCATGGTCTTGGTGCGGCTCCAATCCACAGGGATCTGACTGGGTTACTCTCCTAGCCCGCGAACGCTCTGGCTCGTCGTCGATGGACGATAGATCCTTATGTGAACCTGGCCACATTGAAGGCCGCTGAGTACTTTTGAATGTACTCGCAAGCAAACCAAACTAACATATACACCAAGCAAAGCAATCCATGGCATTCAAGCATGCATTTGTTATTAGAGCAACATTGATTATCATGGCATGGCATACCTATCTAGCAATATTAATTATCATGGCATAGCAGGGTTATCTACCGAAGTAAATGCAGCAAGTTAATCATATTAAGTAAATATTCCATACTCCGAACATTCTCATGATCCAATCCGATATTGAACCAAATCCAATCCAAGTCTTTCGGTCATCTGACCATCTCTTTCATAGCCATTCCATGGCTATCATATCATATCCCTGACATCATCCGATGTCTATGCATCTCCTTTGTAAGTCTGATAAACTTACTCTCTTACGGGTTGTCCCACAATCCTCGGAATACTCATGATCCACTGGGCACCTCCGATCATAAGACAAGTTCTTCCATCATTATTATCATTATTACGGTTGACCACCTAGTGAGGTCTGGACGGACTGTCCAATACTGTGGATGCGGCTATTCGAATAGATTTTTATACTCTGCAGAGGTTACGCACTTTACCCACACCATGGAGCACCTGACCTCATGATCCCATTCGGGTGGACCAGTGTTGCTCCAACGAAACCTGCCTGACTCATGACTCCTCCACCGTACCACCGAGAATCATACCCTCCCAGGGTCATGTCCTGGGTGGCCCCTGTGTCACCTCGTGACACCTGCCATCGTCGTGGCCAACTAAACTGTCCCAAACGGGGACGCCAGCAAATATCTCAACTGGGCTCACAAGGTTATCATCGCCTACCGGGCTAGGGCAGCGCGCACGCATAACCTTCCCTAGTTGGTGGTACCAATAAAAGAGCACGCGATCAGACCAAGTCAAGGCCGTCCCATACCGGCAAATATGGTTGCACGGATAAGTCCGGACAGGTGACTCAGGATCAACCGACTAGGTTTAGTTTTAGCAAGTACTTAGCAAGCATAGTTGTTTATCACAATAACTGGAGATGGCGGTAGAGCTATGCATGATAAAAACATAACAACCTATCTCCCAACTGTCATATACGAGTCACTAGTGTGATAATACAATGAGCATTGACAAGTAATGTAAACAGTAAGTGCAACCTAGCAGAAGTTCAATCATTTCTATCACAGGCATAATTATTAATTAAACACGCAAGAATAACACAGAACAATGCTTAAGGGCATATATCAGATGGTCGGCTTGCCTGGGGTCGATGAATACTCCGGGAAGAAGTGCGGTGAAGCCGCGGAAGAATTCGCCGGAAAAGATTCCCTCTCGGAGGGGCTAGATAAAGGACAGGGGCAAAATGGTCATTTTCATAGTGTGAGGGCATTATGAAAATGATACCATCAGAACGGGCTCAACGAACTGAAGACGTGGGCGTTGGATTCACCTGAATCGGAGCTACGAGCAAAAAGTTAGTGGAGTTTGACTGCCAGGGACCCATCTATAAATAAAATATTTACTATCGGGCCCCTAATAGTTTTTCTGCTGAAAAAGATGAAAGTGCATTGTGCTCGCTGGGCTGTCTTGGGACGAATGTACCGCGGCTGCTGCTGCTGTTCCACTGGGCCAGCCCAGCCGGACCGCTGCCCTTAAAAAAATGGAGGCGAGGGGTGCTGGGCCACTGGCGCGCGCGGCCCGTCGGGAGGCCTTCGTCCACCTACCGCTCGCACGCCCGGCCGAGGCAGCAGTGGGCTTCGGCGACGACTGTCGGCGGTAGGAGGCACCATTGGCGACGCTCTGGCCATGAGTGTGTGCAGGACGGCGAGACGCATCCATCCATGCAACTCACGGAGGCCGGGAAGCTCAGAAGCGGGCGGGACGCCAGCCGCAGCGGATGGCAGCGCTGGCGAGATCGGGCCCAGGGCCATGGGCTGTCCCAAGAAGAAATGGAGGTGGGGAGAGCTTGAGGATGGAGGTGGAGGTCGGCTGCGATGGCTAGGAGGAGAGGAGGGGCCGGAGGCGACCGAATTTTGGCGGGGTCGAAGGCGGCAGTGGCGGACAGAGGAGAGGGAGGAGGAGCTCCGGGGCTCCATTGAGTGGTCCAGAGAGCTAGTGGAGAGGAGGGGAGAGGATTGCCGTGCTTGGAGTGCTCGGGAAGGGCTCGGGGTGGCCAATTTATAGGCACCCGACGGTGACGGATGAGGATGGCCGCCGTGGCGGTCTTAGCCGCGCACTGGCACTCCGACGAGGTGGCACGCTTCGGGTGGTGCCGACCTGACGAGGATCAGAGGGAGGGGACGGCTCGGGGAGCTCGAGAGGATTCGGGGAGTAAGAGGACAGCGGAGGGGAGGCGACAGAGAGGATCACGGGGAGTACAGTGCCGCGGCGGCGCTCGTCGTGGCGCGAGGAAGAAGAGAGAGGAGGGGAGAAGGTGCTGGAGAGGGGCAGGTGGACGCCGCGAAGCCACTAGATAGGTCGGGACTCATCGGAACTGGCCGGAGCTGGCCTGCCGATGAGAACAGTGCACTGTCCACCATTTTGGCCTATCCTAAGCGTGGTCACCACGAGTGCCACGTGCTCTGGAGTTTTCCTCAATGCCACATCATGTCCACAGGGTGTCTCACAGCTCATATAGAGGAGAGATGTGCCTGGGATCAACTGGAAGGCTCTAAGGTGAGGGAAACTTGCTGAAGAAGTTTCTGACAGCAAGGTGTTTGACAGGTGGTGTGGCCACCACAGTGCTCACCTTGGCCAGATCATGGGCAAGTGTTAATCATACACTAAGATGAACATGATTACAAAGTCTCAACACAAATGGACAACTCCAGATGGTACTTCCTTTGTAACCATGCACTCTGGCCAGAAATGAAGATGCTGATGCTGGGGGAAAATGGTTACATGGATTTGTCCCAAATTTGGTGGAGGGAGGTTATTTGAATATATGAAGCCACTGTAAAAATTTCATACCATTTGGGTGCACCAAAATGGTACTTGCTTCACAGAGGTTCCAAATGGACAGAAACTTAGGAAAATTGCCGGGGAAGAATGGTAGATGGATTGAGCTGATTTTTGGTTTCCTTGTGTGATTTATCAATGGTAACCACCATGAAAAATTTCAGCTCAAATAGATCAAGGGTTCAAGCACTTCCTTTGCAAACTGAAAATCTAGACAGAATTTGCAAATGGATGTTGTGCTCAAACTTTGAACTATGGAACTTGGGTTTTGATGGAAATGGTGAATATATGGATAGGATAAGCTCCACAATTTATTTGGGATCTTTCCTGGCTACCAAAATGGTAGTTCCTTTAGAAGCTGCCCAAAATGCAATATTGGCATTAAATAGGAAAATGCAATTTCCTTTATTTAATTATGGCCAATATTTTTATGGGAGCTCAATATGATCACAAATAATATCTCCACAAGTTTTCATGAACTTTGGAGATGGATAGATATTTTCCTGGATTTAATTCCTTTAACTCGTAGGAAAAGGAATTAATTATAAATGAAAAATATTGCAAATGACTTGGCAATATTTTTGCATATCCAGGGTTTATAGATGGAGGATGATCACTGGGAAAAGTTTTGAAGGCAACAGATCAAAGGAAATTGGGGTTCCTTTGTAACGGAAGAAATTAGGGTTTCCCTTCCGGCAACTCGGAAGGTAGCGTTTCGATGGCGAAGTCCTGAGAGTATGTCTTGGGTGGCAAGGGTAGACTAGAGAGAATCTCTGGTTGGATAGGAAAGGCAAGGCTAAATGACCATCTTCATATACCCAAGAGCTAGAGAAATCCGATAATACCGAGAAAAAAGACGGGAGTCAAATCCCGCGAAGGAAAAGGAACAGGAGCGAAAACCAGGGTGTTACACGTAACTACTCACAAAGCATGTTCATGTTCAAGATCAGAGGGGTATTGAATATCATTAAGGATATGAACATATGATCTTCCACCAAATAAAACAACTAGCATCAACTAAGAAGAGTAATCAACACTACTAGCAACCCACAGGTACCAATCTGAGGTTTTGAGACAAAGATTGAATACAAGAGATGAACTAGGGTCTGAGAGGAGATGGTGCTGGTGAAGATGTTGATGAAGATTGACCCTCCCTCGATGAGAGGATCGTTGGTGATGACGATGGCTTTGATTTCCCCCTCCGAGAGGGAAGTTTCCCAGGTAGAATTGGTCTGCCGGAGCCCTAGATTGCTCCTGCTCAGGTTCCACCTCGAGACGGCGGCGCTTCGTCCCGAAAGATTCCTTCTTATTTTTTCTAGGTCAAAACCTTTCATATAGCAGAAGATGGGCACCAGACGATGGCCAGGGGGCCCACAAGCCCTGGGGGCGCGCCCTGGGGGGTAAGGCACGCCCCCCAGGCTTGTGGCCACCTGGTGGGTCACTTCTGTAGTTTCTTCGCCCAACATTTTTTATATATTCCAAAATAATTCTTCGTAAAATTTCAGGACTTTTGGAGTTGTGCAGAATAGGTATCTCAGATTTGCTCGTTTCCGGTCCTGAATTCCAGCTGCCGGCATTCTCCCTCTTTGTGTAAACCTTGTGAAATAAGAGAGAAAAGGCATAAGTATTGTACCATAATGTGAAATAACAGCCCATAATGCAATAAATATCAACATAAAAGCATGATGCAAAATGGACGTATCAGCTAGCGATTATAAGATCAACGTTGTACCAACAAGACTTGCGTCGCTACCATGACAGGCACGTCAGAGGGCGTGCCTTCCAGGAAGGAGACCTGGTCCTCCGAGTGGATCAGCAGAAGCCTCACAAGCTAGCACCCCCTTGGGAGGGCCATTCGCCATATCGAAGGTCCTACACAATGGAGCCTACAGACTCTACAACTTCGCCAAAGAATCAGAAGAGCCCAGAGCTTGGAACGCGGATCTGCTCCGCAAGTTTTATACTTAAAATAAAATTTCTCCTTTGTAATAGTTAATTTGAATGAACTTAGACGAATAAAAGTCTTGCTTTTCCCATATATCGTCTAGTTCGACCTACGGTCGCATTTCACCCAGGTGACTAACTGCATTCGGAAACTAACACGCCTCAAGTGGGTGAACAGAGAAGATGGGCTTAGCTGCAAACCGGCTTTTGCCTAAGTTAAAAAACAATCCGAGTGAGGATCTGCTCCACACTCGGGGGCTTAGCTGCGAACCAGCTTTCGCCTAAGTTAAAAAAACAATCCGAGTGAGTATCTACTCCACACTCGGGGGCTTAGCTGCGAACCAGCTTTCGCCTAAGTTAAAAAACAATCCGAGTGAGGATCGGCTCCACACTTGGGGCCTTAGCTGCGAACCAGCTTTCGCCTAAGTTAAAAAACAATCCGAGCAAGGATCTGCTCCACACTTGGGGGCTTAGCTGCGAACCAGCTTTCACCTAAGTTAAAAAACAATCTGAGTGAGGATCTACTCCACAGTCGGGGGCTTAGCTGCGAACCAGCTTTCACCTAATTTAAAAAACAATCCGAGCGAGGATCTGCTCCACACTCGGGGGCTTAGGTGCAAACCAGTTTTCGCCTAAGTTAAAAGAACAATGCGAGTGAGGATCTGCTCCACACTCGAAGCCTTGGCTGCGAACTGGCTTTCGCCTAAGTTAAAATACGTCCCGAGTGAAGATCTACTCCACACTCGGGGGCTTAGCTGCAAACCAGCTTTCGCCTAAGCCAAACAAAACACAAGAAGCAAATAGAGACTTAAAGGTTTCCAAACCAAAGATTCGATCCATCCGAATGTTTCAAAAAGCAAAGCGAGCCCAAGGCTCAACAAAGTATTCAATTACATCATCCACCCGGCATTCCGAGGAAAATTTAACCAAATGTTTAGGCCTCAGGCGGAGGGCTGGCTGGCTCGACAAAGGTCTCCAGGTCGATCCCATCGGTGATGCGTGTGGCGGCTTCAGCGAAGGTCTCCATGAAATCCTCAAACTTGAGGTTATTCTTGTTCATCACTCGGAGGCTCTTCAGCTTCTCCTTGTCTACGTTCTTGCAATGAACATGGACGAGTGACAGCACCACATCCGCACCACTCCGAGCGGCCGACTTCTTCCAAGCCTTTCCCCAGGCGGGGACTTCGTTCAGCCGCGTCATGACCGACTCCAGGTCCATCTGAGTCTCCTCGCCCTGTGGCAACTCCTCGTCAATCCGACTGATAGAACCCCTTGTCCAAGTGATGTAGCCTACAGCATTCTCCAAGCGGTCCTCCAGTTGTAGGATGGCAAGAGTTGCCTTGTCGGCAATGAGCGACCTGAAAAGATCCAGATCCCTCTCAATCCTTTCCATCTCCAGCTCCTTGTTGTAGCAGTGCTCTGATGGCAAGAAAGCAACTCATGAGCAGTTGATAGAGGAAAGTTTACTGTCATATGGATTACACTTGGCTGAAGGGAACTTACCGACGAGCTTCTCACTGAACTCCTTACAAAATTCCTCAATGTGTGCTTCCAGGGCGTTCTTCTTGTCAGTCAGCTGCGTGACCTTCTCCTCTAGCTTTTCCTTCTCCTGAGTGGAGGCACTAATGGTAGCCTTTAGGCCCTTGATCTCCTCCTCTAACTTGCTGACTGAAGCCAGCTTCTTGTCGGCAAGCTTGGCCTTGGTCCTGGCTTCCTTCTGGGCCAACGCCAGATCCTTGTCTTTGTTCTCTAGAGCCTGCTTCATGGTTTCTAAAGAAATAGAAGTCCTGAGCCTCATTATGAGTTAGGTGTTCTCGCTACAAACATCTGTCGGAGCGGAATGACTCGGATCAAAGGGGACACACAGTATGGCACTACCGTACGCGGGGAATAACTTACCTCCCAAGGCCTTCTTTTCCTTCTCCAGTCGGGCGCTCTTGAGCTTCTCGGCTTCCAAATCGAGTCCAAGAGATGTCACCTCCTTCTCCATCTCAGTGTAGTGGGATCCAAACTCACAAGTCCTCTGCAACATGCAAGAAACAATCAGTCGGAATATCAAAATAGAGAAACCAAAGCATCAACTCACTAACATTCGGGCAGACACCACCGAGGGGAACAAGCTGGACCAGTACCAGATCTTGAAGTACCCGCTGACTACCGAGTCAGCCATACACCACCGGGTGGAACAAGCTGGACTAGTACCAGATCTTGAAGTACCCTCTAACTACCGAGCCGACCGCACACTACCGAGTGGAACGAGCTCGATCAGTACCAGATCCTGAAAATTATCTTTCTTGCGCCCGAAGAAGAGCCCCAACCGACTTACGGGGTGCCCACAAGGCACCACCACGCGCCAGGGGGGCAGGCATGCCCTGGTGGGTAGTGGAGGCCGTGGGCCTCCGTTTGCGTTGATTTCACCTCCTAAAAATCACATATATTCCAAAATAATTCTCTATAAATTTTTATCGCGTTTGGACTTCGTTTGATATGGATATTCTGCGAAACAAAAAACATGCAACAAACAAGAACTGGCACTGGGCACTGAATCAATATGTTAGTCCAATAAATCATATAAATTGTTGCCAAAAGTATGTGAAAGTTGTATAATATTGGCATGGAACAATAAAAAATTATAGATATGACGGAGACGTATCAGCAACCCCAAGCTTAATTCCTGCTCGTCCTCGAGTAGGTAAATGATAAAAAGGATAATTTTTGATGTGGAATGCTACCTAGCATAATCTTGATCATATATCTAATCATGGCATGAATATTAAGACACGAGTGATTCAAAGTAATAGTCTATAATTTGGCATAAAGACATCAATACTCAGGCATGAACAATCATGTCTTCAAAATATATATGCTAAAGAATGCTATCCCTACAAAATCATAGTCTTGTCATGCTCCATCTTCTTAACACAAAGTATTTATCATACACACCCCCGATGACAAGCCGATCAATTGGTTCATACTTCTTAACGCACTTTAGCTTTTTCAACCCCCACGCAATACATGTGCACAAGCCGTGGACATAGCACTATGGGTGGAATAGAATATGATGATATGGGTAAATATTAAGAAGACAAAAAAGTAAGAAAGTCTCACATCAACGTGGCTAATCAACGGGCTGTGGAGGTGCCCATCAATTGATGTCAATGCGAGGAGTAGGGATTGCCATGCAACGGATGCACTAAGAGTTATAAGTGTATGAAAGCTCAAACTGAAAACTAAGTGGGTGTGCATCTAACTCTATAATGAAAAATTCCCACTAGTATATGGAAGTGACAACATAGGAGACTCTCTATATGAAAAACATGGTGCTACTTTGAAGCACAAGTGTGGAATTTGCATGCCCCTTCTCTTTTTTTTCTCTCTTTTTTTTCTTTTTTCTTTTTTCTTTTTTTTCTTGGGCTCTTTTTGGCCTCACCTTTTTTCCTTTTTTCTTCTTTTTTTTTGTCCAGAGCCTCATCCCGACTTGTGGGGGAATCATAGTCTCCATCATCCTTTCCTCACTGTTATCGATTGATGGGCATCTCCATAGCCCATTGATCCGCCTAGTTGATGCGAGACTTTCTTCCTTCTCCTATTGATCCCTACCACCGCATTCTATTCCACCCATAGTGCTATATCCAGGGCTCACACTCATGTATTGAGTGAGGATGAAAATGCTGAAGCGCGTTAGAAGTACAATCCAATTGCTTGGTTTGACACCAAGGTGCTCATGATTTATACTTTATGCAGGGAAGACTGTGTGTGTCATGCTTACCACAATTAACTGTATAGAGGTTGTTTCCTTTAGCTCCATAATTATAAAAGGCAATGATGAATTACATGCATGTCATGCATGTCTTGAATTTCACTGGCAGGACCTATGATTCCTTAAACTGAGCTATGGAACCACTATTAAGAACATTGTTCCATTTGCACAATCATCTAGAAATCACACCAAGCTCATAAATGAACTTTTGATTCATCACCCTCTATTGTTACTTCTAAAGTGACAATATATACTCAGCCATCTGTTGTAGAATTCACCGCAATAATCTTATTGGAACAATTCCAACTTATTGGGCCACCATTAATCATTTAATTGAAACTAAAAAATCACTTGGAATATTGATGAAGATTTTATCAATGTACTTACTTACAACGAGCTTGTATTGATGTAGCTCCTTACAACAATCTCTTCGTCTTATCCATATGCGAGAAACATGTCATTAGTACTTAACGACATTCTCACTGTTATCCTATGATCAACAATTTGGTCATTCGGGTAACTTTTCTCACAACTTACTTGGAGTAGTAGACATATCTGGTTGTTTACATACCATAGAACATTTTTATCACAAGAGTGATTGAAATCATGTATTTCTCTCATCAGTGTTTCAGGACACTATTCTTGCTTAAAACTTCTTCCATGTGACTTTGACAAGAAACTCTTCTTGCGTATTTTATACTAAACTGCTTTAGTATTCTATCAATATGTATTTTTGGCTAAGCCCGAGTAGGCACTACTATCTCCATAAATCATTATGCCTAATACCAAGACTATATAGTGCCTAAGTACTTTACTGAAAAACTATTTTCAATAAAGTCTTAATCGGTGTCAAGAAATTTATATAATTTCCAATCAACATTGTGTCATACATATAGTGTTTAGAAATATTATCATGCTCCCACTTACTTTCTTGTAAATACAAGCATCTTCGCTTTCCTTGATGAAATCAAAATTATTTGACCATTTCATCAGTACGAAGATTCCAACTCCACTACGCTTGCTTCAGATCATTTGAAGTTTGCACACTTACTAGCATCCTCTGGATCGACGAAATTACCTTGGACTGTATCAAATATACAACCTTGATTCTATTTCCATCTCATGGGAATCATTTTGACATCCATCTATTATATCTCATAACTAAAATATTTAGTAATTGCTAGTTTAATCTGAACTGACTTTAAGTATTATCATGATGAGACATTCTCGTCATAATCAACTCCTTGATCATATCACATACTATTTGCAACAAGTCAAGCATTATAAAAATATTTTTATCTTTGCCAATCTATATATCCATCACTACATTTTAGATGTTAAGTCTTTTAGAGGGTCTATGAAGTTCTAAACTTGAATTATGTGTATGGATACTATCTCAGATTATTTTGGCGTATACCCAATTCCGGAGTCAGGGACCATCAACGCTTCTCTGTGTATTATAGGTTTATTGTTTGTTTCAACAATATTTTGTCTGCACACCACGCGAGTCTACATGAATTTGCCCAACCTATATAGTTCAGCTACATGTTCGACCGAAGTCTCTATATATCATGTAGAGGCTTCTATATCAGTCGCGGTAAGAAATTTTAGAATCATTTCTAGCATTTCTTTTCTTTGACCTGATCACGAAGATTATGTAATCTCATCGAATTGCACTGTCCTCCCACTCACTCTTTTGCAGAAAACATTTTCTTCAAAATTTCCGCACTCTGTGACAAAACACTTTGCCTTGGCATAGTGATAGAGGAATACCCAACCATTTGGGATAACCTACAAAGTAACATTTATTTCAATAAATTTGATGTCGCTCTTTTCTGTGTAAAAGCCATTGTCTCTAAAGCATCACATTGAAAACGTATATTGGCAAAATAATTAATGTCATCTTTGATCGCACTATGTCATACATATCTTGATTACATCTACTCAAAACACTACTCTTAGTAGTGTTTGTAGGAGGTGCAAGCTATAAAATATTTTTCATAGCTCATCACACATTTGCTAAATTTGTAACTCAAATATTCTTTTCTGCAATCCAGTTGTAGAAACATAATTTTCTTATTACAATAATTTCTACTTCATTCTAAAAATCTTTTGAAACATTTTCAAAAGATCCAGATTTATGTCTCGATCAGTAAATATAAATATCCACTTGAGTCATCCTTGAAGAAAGATAAATCAACTGCTTGCAACAACACTTATTGGACTACATACATCAATATGCATATTTCCAATTATTTTGTTACTCGTTCTTCATGGCCTTTGCACGGTATTTTAGTTTATTTCACTATTTGGATGAAACTTGCAAGTGTCAGATGATTTGTAATCATATGACCCCAAAATCCATCTCTATGGAATTTCTCCATGTCTGTTTATCCAATGTGACTAAATGCAGTGCCACACATGTGTGGTATTCTTTTAGTCTTGCGACATTTAGCGTCAGTGTTATGGATGTTCAATTCTATCATCAATATTCATAACTTACATCCTATTCACAATAGGAGTATGGCCCTTTGTTAGGACCCCGATCCTAAGTCACGACGATCTTGCATGTAACACATCATATCACTTTGTGGCCTCACGCACGGTATCCCCACGGGTGCCACCTTACCTGGCCCAGGACCGTTTGCGCCTTTTAGCTCACGTATATGATAGTGTCGCTAGCATCCATATGACAGAGAACCTGGGCCGACATGACTAGTCGTAAACCCAAGGTGGCACTAACTTATAGGGACAGGCATACATGACCCAGCAATGCACGTGTCGGTCAGCAGCGAGTGAAACCGGGCTGTAGCAAGCTAACAGGACTCTGGTAAGCACCGCGTGACATTTCCCCGAAGGGACAGACACAGGAGCAAAGAAGGACACATGCCGATCATCCCATGTGTTCCGGAGCAGTAGCAAGCTACCATGGCTCAGTGGAAGCACTAGGAGACATTTCCCCATAAGAGAGGCTACCAAGAATAAACAACTAGATTGTCGGATCCCACACATACCAAGCATTTCAAAAGCATACACACAATATGCTCGATATGTGCAAATACAACAAGGCATCACAACAAAACTCTATGACTCAAAGTATTTATTTAGAAGGCTCCGAAGAGCCATACATAGTAGGAATTACAAACAGGGGTCACATGACCCAACATACAGAGCATACAGGCAACAGAAACATAAACATGTCTGGGTACAGACATCTAAAAAGGAAGAAGGCTTTGGAGCCTGACTATCTACAAGACCCTTCCAAGGGTACAAAAGCATAGCTGAGGTAACAAGCTAAACGTCGAAGTCCATGCGGAACTACTAGTGAGATTGAAGTCTCTCTGCAAAAATATAAATTAGGCAAACATGAGTACAAATGTCCCCAGCAAGACTTACATCAGAACTATCTACATATGCATCAGTATCAACAAAGGGGTGGTGGAGTTTAACTGCAGCAAGCCAGCTTTAACTCGGTGGCTATCCTATACTACGACTGCTGGTAACTCTTTTGAGGTGGCGCACACGAGTCCACATATTCACCATATCAATACACCACTATGGATCCGCTCCCGTCTCCCTACGAGAAGGCCATCCATAGCACTCACGCTTATCTTGCGCATTTTAGAGTATCCACTTTCACTTGTCTATGAACAATGTAAGCATTCCAAGTAGTCCATATCCGCGGACGCGGCTATTCGAATAGATCATATATAACCCTATGGGGGTGTACTTCTTCACACATGTTTCCACCACTTAGCGTCTACACACGACATGTGCTCGACAGACTTCAAGCGAAAGCCGACGTGGGTGTAGACCATGACCTGACTAACCACACAAGTCTCTAGTCCAGGTTTATCGCCTATTTGAGTTCCATCCGCAGGGAGTCCGGCCGAGGTTTCCACTTTGGCCCCAAACAATGTATGCAGGGTTCCCGAGCCCACCAAATGGGTGCCCCGGTACACCGTGCCACTTGCCAACCACATCATAGCCCACCCCTAGGGTCAGCGCTACGCACGGCCTCCAGCATACTACAAACACCAGAAACTACTTGCAACTCCTGGATAGAGGACATGGGGGTTAATAAGTCGAGCGGGGTCATATTTCAAGGCGCAACGTGTGGTAGTAGCTGTTCTTGGATCACAAACACGGAACTCAGTTCCTGAGGACGGTTTCAATGAGACAACCCACCATGTACTCCTACATGGCCTCTCATTGCCACATTTACCAAATCATGTTCACACACTTAGCTCTCATCAGTTGGACATGTTCATTTCATCCCAATCCATCCCAGATGAATCAGACCTGACACAACTCTAAGCATAGCAGGCATAACATGCAAGCATGAATGAGTAGGCACATCATGGCTCAAGAAACTCCTACTCATGCTAGTGGGTTTCAACTATTTACTGTGGCAAAGACAGGTCATGCAGAGGAAAGGGGTTCAACTACCGCAACATGTAACAGTTGAATCGTTGTTGTCCTAATGCAGTAAAAGAGAGCAGGAGCAAGAGAGTGGGATTGTATCAGAATGCCCAAAGGGGGTTTGCTTGCCTGGCACTTCTGAAGATAGTAGCTCTTCATCGGTGACATCAATCTCAACACCGAAACAATGTCTACTGAGAGGGGACAAACATCGGCAAACAAGAGGGAACCCAATCAATGCAATGCAACAATATGATGCATGCTCATGTCATGGCAAAAATGAATGTGTTGAGCTAATGCAACTAAAACCAGAAGGGTTTGAGCTTATTTGAACCAAAGGTTCAAATTCAAACTCAACTTATGAATTTCCAAAGTGCATTAACTTGTTTTGATCTATACAGCAAGGTTAAGTTGCTTTGTCATGCATGAAACCAGTACCAATGGATAGATTGGATTTTTTCTGATAATTTTTCATATATAAATTATTTCAATCTGAGCTATTGTTGAATTACTATAAATTTTAGAAGTTTTAATCATTTTTCTGGTTATTTTAGAATTAATTAATCCAGTAAATGATTTACTGTGTTAGCATGACATCATGCTGACATCAGCAGGTCAATAGACGCTGACCAGGTCAAACTGACCAGTGGGTCTCGCGTGTCAGTCTAACAGGGCTAACTAATTAAGTTTAAAACTAAACTAAACTAATTAAGAGGGCGGGCCCCACCTATCATTGCAACAGGGGAGGTTAAACCCCTGGTCAACCTGGGCTAAACCGCCGGCGGCTCGACACCGGCATCAACAGACGCGGCGGAGGGGCTCGGGATCGCTTCCCCGACGCCCAAATGAGCGGCCTAGGGCAGCTATGGGGAGCTGGAGCTCACCCGCATCCAGTGCGGCATGTGGCGGTAGCGGGCGACGGCCGGAGCTCGCCGGAAACGAGCTCGGGGCGGCGCCGGCATTCGGTGAGCGCGGCGATGCGGATGCAGTGGCCGTGGAAGCGCGTGCGTGGCCCCTACAGCGGCTACATGAGGTGGTGAGTGTGTTGGACACGACGCCCGGACCATTTGGTCATCGGGGTCGCGTTGGCGGCGAGAGCAGGCGGCGGCGCCATCGGGTGAGAGAGGCGTGGCGGCTATGGCATGCAAGAGAGAGAACAGAGAGGGGAAGGATGATCAGCAGCTCACGGAGAACACGACGAGCGAGTCGGCGAGCTCGGGAGGGGCTGATGAAGACGGGAGGTTGCCGGCGATCTCGGCGAGCGAAGGACGAAGACGAGGTCGGCGTGGTCGCGTCGAGGCACGCGAATGCTCAGGGCTCGGCGAGACAATGTATCGAACCACGGCGAAGCTCTTGGACACGGCGACATGGCGAGGGGACTGCGATGGCTACGACTACGACGGCGGCAAGCTCATGGCGGCTTCGGCCATGGCGATCAGAGAGCGAGGGATAGAGCAGGGGGGCGAAAGCGAGGTCGGCTCAATCCAGACGGCAGTAGGGGAGGTCGACCGCGGCGTCGACGTGGCCTGGGGAGGCAAGCAGGCAGGTGGCGTGGCGGCACGGCCGTGCGCGCGCACTGGCCACACGCCTGGCCGACTAGCGCCAGGAGGACGATGGCGCTGGTGGGCTGGGCCGACCAGTGGGTCACCAGGTAAGTGGCTGGGCTTCTCTCTCTCTTCTGCTTTCTGTTTTCTGTTTTTTTTATTTTTTTTGTCTTTGTTTTTGATTTAGCAAAAATGCTAAATCATTTAAATAAACCCTGGAAATAATTGTGGGCACTTGTGAAATTATTCCCAACAGCCCTCATTTAGTTTCAGAATTATTTGAGCATTTAAAATATTTATAGCATTTAAATACCCAAATTCAAATACTTTATGATTTAATTCAAAAATCCAGGAATGACCTAGAAATATGTACATCATTTTTGGCAGAGGTTTTCACCTTTATCAGAAACCATGAACATTTTCAAAGGGCATTTTGGGTTCATTGAAAGAGATTTTATTTGAACCTATTTGAATTGCATTTGTGCTAGGGTTTATCAATCCCCATTTCAAATTTCTTGAATTTAAACACGATGACATGAATGCTTTCATGCAATTAGTTACAAGCAATTCTAGGGCTGTGACACCCTTTTTCATTACATCAAACAATTATTGTTCTCTTATGAACAACCTCCTTGCAACTTCTATGCAATGGGTTAGAGTTTATAAAACTATAAAATAAATTATGACAATAAATTCAGAGGTAATATGTTGATGCAAAAGTATCATAACTTTTACAAAATTTTCAACACATATTTTAACCTCATTAATTTGTCGATCATTAGGGCATATATAGTAATTCTTGCATCAATTCGCAACAACATGCAATCGAGTCGGTATCCTTGTGATGGACTTTTAACCACAATTCCCGAAGAATTTAGTGTTTAACAGTTTAATCACAATTCTCAAGAACCACACTTTACTTGACCGACTTTCTCTACATCTTATAACTTGTATGATATTCATACCTCAACTGGACATTCCAGTCTTCTTTTCTTTTCACCTCTAAACTTCTTATAGTTTTACTTCCAATATTTCTCCCACTCAACAGAAGAATCATCTAACTTTTTAACAGTGGCTTGAGCCCTTAACCTAGGCATGTAAGTCTCATTACATCCTTTGGTTTTATTCTTTCTCTTTTGAGTTCTCACCATCAACTCATGACTGGTGTTCTTCCGAATTTTACATATTTTAGTCTCAAACATAGTTGAACACTTCACTAGAACTTGCAAACAAAATAGTTCTTTAGATATCATATATCTTTTAACCTTTGTTTGTTTCTGAAAACAATTTTCAGTTCCAAGAATATCACATAACTATCCCAAACATTTTGAAGTTCGGGTTTCTTGGAAGCAAGCAAACCGTAATTTAATTCTTAGCCTTTTGGATCGATAAACATAAGTCTCGTCATCCATAGCATTACTAGGAGAATACTACAAGCATGCAGTAGGACAAAATCCTTCTTGGCACTCCTAGAGGACAATCCTCTCAATCGTAAAAGATTCAGCCAGATAAATAACAGTCAATCAACAACAAAGGTGGAACCGTGAGCCATAATTCTACAACTATAATGCAAACTACACATAGACATAGTTCATAATTAATTTGCACTTAAATTAATACATCATTGTGCTCCCACTTAAATCAATATCTCTCATAATTGTTTTTAATTGATTCAAGATAATGATCTTATTCACACCCATGGATGGTAGCATCTCATATGATGTGAATTTCAACCGGTAGGCAATCTTCTACCGATCATATCTCCATATGACTATTGTTCATTTTTCGATGCTTTGTGCTGCGAGCTCAAAACTTTTTTGCTGGAACTTCAAGGCAACCGAGTGTCTCTGCTGTGAAGTCCTACCTCACCCGCCTTACAGTACTTCACTTCTCGTTTGTACTCATGATAGCATGTAGTACTCCGAAAGGCCACATGTTATAGACAGTTGCAACACTAGGAAGAGCACCTTTTAACTTGATATTTACTGTGAGAGATCACCCTAATAATTGACTATTGTGCAATCAAAGGGTGCAAACAACAAAGGAATAAACATCTCAGGCAATTCATAAAAGCATGATATGGTATAGCCCTGGGCGTCGGGAATCCTCCATGATCATCTTCAATCTTCTGTTGAAGCATTCTGATGGCCAATATTTTGTTGTCGTGGCAACCATTTCAAAAACGTTGTCGTGGTGGCAATTTTAGAAAATGTTGCCATGGCGACTGTTTCAGAAAACGTTTCCGTGGCACCAAATTTAGAAATTCCGTCATGGCACGAAATTATAGCTCCTCGTCTCGTGCCAAGTATAGCTTCTCCTCGTCGGGGTCCTCCGTGTACGTTTTCCATCGTCACATGTAATGCCATGGCGACTGTTTTAGAAAACTTTTTCGTGGCAACAAATTTAGAAATTCCGTCATGGCACGAAATTATAGCTCCTCGTCTCATGCCAAGTATAGCTTCTCCTCGTCGGGGTCCTCCGTGTACGTTTTCCATCGTCACATGTAATGCGGGGCTTTGCATCTGTATTCGTTGGGCTTTCCTCTGCGGGAGCCCGCGTCCCGGACTTCTTGTGCAATAAACCCCTCCTGTCGAAGACTAGTGATAGGTGGTCCCGTGAAGCTTTCGGAGAAGGGTAGCATGTACGCTATCTCTACGATATTTACATTAACATGGCAATCTCGTGGCTCCAGCCATCTTGTCGGGACGCGCAGGCCACTTAACATTACAACATATGACCATCTCATACATAAACTCATTATCATGACGAAGGCTATACCACATCATATGCATACTCTGCAAAACCAAGTTAGATGTCCTCTAATCGGTTTTAGTAAAATTTTAGTTACGTGGTTTACCAGTTTTGTCGGATTCAGAGCTCCACAGACCCAAGAAGGTTCGAACTCTAGGGCATGTGTGAAGAACTCAACCTAACCAGCCAACCAGCCCGTCGCCCCAAGGCCTAGCTCGATTCACACGAACAAGGAAGAAGATGAACACGGCAGTTTACCCAGGTTTGGGCCACCTTGCGGTGTAAGACCCTACTCCTGCTTTGTGGTGGATTGGCCTCACGAGGAGGTTTGTGGATGAACTAGTAAAGTGGATGAGCTACCTCGCAAGGGCTCTGATGGTGAGGGTGGAATGGATCCGATCCCCCTCTATGGTGGTGGCTAACCTATACTTATAGTGGCCTCGGTCCTCTTCCCCCAAATCGTAGGCGGGAAGGGATCCCACAGTGGCCAATTTGAAAGGGGACAAGTAGTACATCTTATCCTGACGAAAGGTGGTCTTCGCCTGCAAAGCCTCTGGTCGTGATGCAGCAGTGGACTCGGCGATGGCATTCGTCCTGTCGTCCTGGCGGTCTTGGTCTTGTAGCACTGGAATGGAAACCTTTGCCAGGCTCCTTGGGAACCCGCATCTGTCCTTGCCTCCTTAGCACCAAAGAGGAAATTGCCTCCTCTGCGCCCGCTGGTTCCTGCCTGGCCTTGGTTGTGATGGCTCACATCATCGCAACCTCATGAGGTTGGGTACCTGCATAGAAATCTCCGCTCCTCAGGAGGCGGCCTGGGGAGGCCGCTCCCTCGGGAGGTCTTGGCATCGTCTGCCTCGTGAGGCTTGGCCCCTCGCGAGGGTCTTGTCTTGATAGTCTTGGAGGTGGGCCGTGCCAGGTCGTCGATGGTGCCACGCCGTGGGCCGCAGGCAGGCAAGTCTGGGTACCCTGGTTCCCAGAACGCCGACAGTAGCCCCCGGGCACAAGGCGCGCTCGGACTTGGCTTCGAGGCGAAGCCTAAGGGCAAGGGCGAAGCACCGCGGGCCCCAATCGTCTGCGGGCCAGGCTGACGCGTGGCGCTTGATGGGACGTGGGCGTCTCTGCTTCCCACAATGCCTCGGCAACTGCCCAGGCTGACAAAAGGCTGGCGCCTGCTACCAAGCCATCATTGCTCTCCCTTCGTGTCGGCGTTCTGGGAACCAGGGTACCCAGACTTGCCTGCCTGCAGCCCACAGCGTGGCTCCATCAACGGCCTGGTATAGCCCATCTATAAGGCTATCAAGACAAGACCCTCACGAAGGGCCAAGCCTCGCGAGGCGGGCGACGCCAGGACCTCCCGAGGGAGCAGCCTCCCCAGGCTGCCTCCTGAGGAGCGGAGATTTCTATGCAGGTACCCAACCTTAGGAGGTTGCGATGATGCAAGACATGACGACCACGGCCAGGCGGGCGCCAGCGGGCGCAGAGGAGGCAATTTCCCCTTTGGTGCTAAGGAGGCAAGCGCAGACGCGGGTTCCCAAGGAGCCTGGCAAAGGTTTCCATTCCTGTGCTACAAGACCAAGACTGCCAGGACGGCAGGACGAATGTCATTGTCGAGCCCACTGCTGCGTCACGACCAGAGGCTTTGCAGGCAAAGACCACCTTTCATCAAGATAATATGTACTACTTGTCCCCTTTCAAATTGGCCACTGTGGGATCCCTTTCCGCCTACGATTTGGGGGAAGAGGACCAAGGCCACTATAAGTATAGGTTAGCCACCACCGTAGAAGGGATGGATCCCCGATCCGATCCGATCCGGGCTGATCCAATCCGAACCTGGTCGACTCATCCTCATCCCCGAGCACCCACGAGGTTGCTCGTCCACTGTACTAGTTCATCCTCAGCCCCTCGTGAGGCCAATCCACCACAAAGCAGGAGTAGGGTTTTACACCGCAAGGTGGCCCGAACCTGGGTAAACTGCCGTGTTCATCTTCTTCCTTGTTCGAGTGAATTGAGCTAGGCCTGGGGGCGATGAGTAGGCAGGCTTGAGAGTTTGAGTTCTTCGCACACGCCCTAGAGTTCGAACCTTCTTGGGTCTGCGGAGCCCTGAATCCGACACTTCGCCTTGCTCCAGATCCCCTTTCTCCCAGCCGACAACATCTCCAGATCCGGCCGCGCTCCTCCCCCTTCCTTCAAGATCTCACGAATGGCGTCCAGGAAGGCAAAGCCTGCCCCGCCGGCTGCAAGTTCCTCCCCTTCTCCTGTGCCTGCCCTAGGCACGTCCTCCATCACCGAGGAGAAGCACCTCGCTGCCGCGCTTCCGCTAACGGCAACCGACGATAATGAGTGGAACGAGACCATTCTCCTGGCCGGCTCCGCCAAGCAAAGGACCTTGGCGCAGATGTTCTATCCCTTCTTCCTCCACAGTGTCTTCGTGGGGCTCATTCCGCCCTTCTCCGGGTTCTTCACCGCCGTCCTCGACCATTATCAGGTTCAGGCCCTGCATCTCCAACCCAACTCCATCCTCCTTCTATCCATCTTTGCCTTCTACTGCGAGGCATTTGTGGGCGTGAGGCCCTCCGTTCCGCTCCTCTGGCACTTCTTCTACCTGTGACAGCATGATTCGGCCCAGCGCTCCAGCCGCGTGTCCTTCGTCGCGGTCCACAAGAACAACCTGCTCATGAGGGCTGGAAAGAAGGTGGACAACTTCCGGTGCCGGTGGGTCTTCATGGACGCCAAGGGCCTCAACGCGCGGCTGGAACTGCCAACCCAGCTGCCAAAGAAGCTTGACGAGTGGGGTCACGAGAAGTTCTCTGACCCCCGGGCTGCGCCTGTCCTGAGGAAGATGACCGCAGACATGGAGGCCAGGGCGCTGACGCGAGGCATGCTCGTCAAGGAGTTCCTGACGCAGCATCTGGCCCCGCTCTAGGCGCACATGCGCCCCATGTGGGAGTTCCAGGGCACAGAGGACGACATCCGGCTGCGCTCGGGTAGCTTGACAGGCGAGGAGCTGGACAAGCCCATGAACACCCTGCTCGAGGGCGAGCCGGGAGACCTCCCGGAGGCCTACGCACCGCTGTACCATCATGCCGACAGGGAGGCGCTGGTCGCCGCCATGCCCATCTTCAACGACCTGGGGCTCGTGCCGCCTGAGCTCCCCAACTCCCCGGTGCTGGTGTCTTCTGGCGACAACACCGGCGAGGAGGGCAAGGAGGACTCGGAGGCGACCAAGGACGACGTGGCGGAGATCTCTCCCCCGTCCTAGAGCGAGCTCCTCCGCGGCCTCGCAGATGACGACGACGCCATCGAGCCCCCGGCCGTGGAATCCCCATGCTCCACCGGGGTCATCACGAGGTCCGGGGCCACGCCCCGAGCCCTCCGAATGCCAGGCCAGGCGACACTGAAGAAAAGCGGGGCGGCACCCCTCCCTGAGGGCGGCGCCTCTGCCTCGCCAAGCGGCGGTGCCGCGCCGAAGCCGACCGAAGAGCACCCCGCCCACTCCCCAAGCGCGACGAAGGCCGCACCCAGGAAGAGCGGGGGTGCCCCTGCCCCAGCCAGGAAGAGGGCATACATTGCCCCCGACGAGTAAGTACCTTACCTTTTTTTGTTCAGCACATTGTACCGTGCTCACAGTGCTTCCCCCTGGTGACCAGGATGGGCACCATGGCGAAGAAGAGGAAGGAAGGAGCTCAAGCTCCGGAGGCGCCACTTCTTGCTGCAGCCGCTGCGCCTTCGGTACAGGCGGGGGAGACCATCCCCCATCTCCTCGTGATGGAGCGGGCTTCTCAGGACATGATGACGCTGCCTCGGGAGGAGCTGGCCCCTGCGGGCCAGCAGGCCGCAGAGCCGGCTGGGCCCGTTGTGCCAGCGCCAGGCTCTGCGCCCGCGGCGACCCAAGCCGACCTTGCTGTCGGTGTAATAAACAGGGGGGTGTTCACTACCCCTAGACACGCACCGGAAAGCTTTCCAGCAAGCGTGGGTCGTCTTGATTGATTCCTCGTTCTCGTATATCGACCTGCACGCGAAAGGACCTTGCCGCGGTTAGTCCGCGCTCTGGTTTCGCCTCGAGTCCGCTCGGCAAACTTAGCAGCTGCGTTCTGGCCCGGCAAGTCGCCTTGCCGGCGGCGGTGTTTCCAGCAGGCTGCTAAAGACCCGCACCTAGCGCTCGCGGCAAGCGTGCGCACCGGCAGGGTTTCCAGACAGCGTAGGGTACAAGATACGTGCAAGGACGGAATCAATCAAGGGGGAAGCATGCATTCATTTAGCATGAAGGAATATCTCTTGTGCCATAAAGCTTGGCCTAATCAAGGTAAATTGTTTCTTTATGCATGCCATTGCAGCAACAGGGTTGCGACCTCCAGGCAGGAGGAACGGCAGGGAACAGATCTACATGTTGCCAGTGTGCGTTGTTGGGCCTAGCCCGGACAACCACTGTGCACGCCTGTCCGGCCCAGGCCCGGGGGCTCCTGTCGGTGTAATAAACAGGGGGGTGTTCACTACCCCTGGACACGCACCGGCAAGTCGCAGCCTCCAGGCGGGAAGGACATGGCAGAGGAGGAATCCACCCAAGAGTACATTCGAAGCCCGGTTCCCGGCAAGGTCTACTTGCCGGGAATGGGTCCACACAACGCCGGCAAGGCAGAGCTGGCAAGACAAGACTCCAGGCGGATCGACCAGAAGATCAAGTCTACTACTGCCGGCGAGATCAGGGCCGGCAAGCTCAGGACTCGACAAGACTAAAGATAAGGCCCCGGCAAGGTTCTTGCCGGGATGACCAGCTGAACCCGGCAAGGCTTGCCGGGGGACAGCTAGACTGGAGACAAGGCCCCGGCAAGGTTCTTGCCGGGATGAACAGCTGAGCCCGGCAAGGTTCCTGCCCGGCAAGGTTATGCCACTATGCTGCTGCTCCAGTGCGGCCGCCAGCATGGCACTCTGGACCCTTCTCCAGGCATGCGTGGCAGAGCACTGTGCCAAGCGGCGCTGATAGGATGGCCCCTTTTCCCATCCCCAAGAAGCTAAGGGACACCTAGACAGAGCATTTAATGCGCTTGTCCTGACCCGTCAGTGATAAGCATGTAAATGCTGTAGCAGAGTACTTGCCGCGGCAAGGTACTTGCCCCGGCAAGTCATTGGCTGCGACAAGGTATTGGCTGCGGCAAGATAGCAGCTGCGGCAAGGTACTTGCCCCGGCAAGTTACCTTGCGCGGCAAGCTATGGGTTGCGGCAAGCTGTCAGGTGCGGCAAGGTCTTGCCGCGGCAAGCGTTACTGTACCACTGTGCTACTGTGCTGCTCCGGTGCCTCTGCCAGCGTGGCGCTCTGGGTCCTTCCAAGCGTGTGTGGCAGGGCACTGTGTAGACGGCGGTACACTGTAGCTAGCGGTGCAGGAGCAGGTGGGATAGGCTTTTCCCACGCCCAAGACGTCCGGGTACATGTATGTGGACAGCAAAGGCATGGGCATTTAATGCCCTTGTCCCCTGCCGTCAGTGGTAGGTAGGACATGTCATCCTGGTAATAATGGCCTTACTGTAGCAACTTTCCACCTCTACCTTTACTGTTTGCCACCTGTTGGTGACCCCTTTGTGCGTATAAAAGGAGGCCCATAGGCAACGTAAGAGGAAGAGGAACTGGGAGATGGAGAACTCCAGTATTGTACGCAGCTACTCGGTACTGTAGCGCTCCTGGAGCTAGAACAATCATACAGATAATAAACCAAAAAGCAGGAGTAGGGTTTTACGCATCCGTGCACTCCTGCTTTTTGGTTTATTATCTGTATGATTGTTCTAGCTCCAGGAGCGCTACAGTACCGAGTAGCTGCGTACAATACTGGAGTTCTCCATCTCCCAGTTCCTCTTCCTCTTACGTTGCCTATGGGCCTCCTTTTATACGCACAAAGGGGTCACCAACAGGTGGCAAACAGTAAAGGTAGAGGTGGAAAGTTGCTACAGTAAGGCCATTATTACCAGGATGACATGTCCTACCTACCACTGACGGCAGGGGACAAGGGCATTAAATGCCCATGCCTTTGCTGTCCACATACATGTACCCGGACGTCTTGCGCGTGGGACAAGCCTATCCCACCTGCTCCTGCACCGCTAGCTACAGTGTACCGCCGTCTACACAGTGCCCTGCCACACACGCTTGGAAGGACCCAGAGCGCCACGCTGGCAGAGGCACCGGAGCAGCACAGTAGCACAGTGGTACAGTAACGCTTGCCGCGGCAAGACCTTGCCGCACCTGACAGCTTGCCGCAACCCATAGCTTGCCGCGCAAGGTAACTTGCCGGGGCAAGTACCTTGCCGCAGCTACTATCTTGCCGCAGCCAATACCTTGTCGCAGCCAATGACTTGCCGGGGCAAGTACCTTGCCGCGGCAAGTACTCTGCTACAGCATTTACATGCTTATCACTGACGGGTCAGGACAAGCGCATTAGCAACAAGCTTGCCGGAAGCTGGCGTTGAGAACGTCAAGGTTCTCCGCCAGAGTCAAGTGCCTCCCCGGCAACAAGCTTACCGGAAGCTGGCGTTGAGAACGTCAAGGTTCTCCGCCAGAGTCAAGAGCCTTCCCGGCAACCCCTTGCCGGAAGCTGGCATCGAGAACGTCAAAGTTCTCCGCCAGAGTTAAGAGCCTCCCTTGCCGGGGGCTCCGACAACCACTCTTTGAGCAAGAAACAAGCTCGGGGGCTAGCGGCGCCCTAGCAGAAATGCGCGGGGTCACCATACGCAACAACACGTTGGCAGGGTCGAGGTGCGGTCGCCTGGGCGTGGAGATGCTCCTTCTAACACTGTTAGGAGTAAGAGCATCCCACAGTCCTCACGCCACTCGATACCTCCCTCACCAGCAGAAGCGTTGGCGCGTGCGCAGTTGCTCCTGAACTTCCCTCCACCAGCAGATAAGCTTGACGAGTGGAGGGCAACCATTCAGAGCCTTCTCAGCTTTGCTGATGCCGACCCGGTGCGCGCGACCGACAAGAGAACTGGTGACAATGCTGTCACCAACAAGATTCTGTGCTCCTGGTTGTTTTGGGTCCGCCCAACAATGCAGACGCAGCCGCGATTGTTTCTAAGGCGTTAAGCTCCCGAAGAGGCGGCGTTCTCGATAGGCTGCTGAACAGGACCCGATCCTAAGCGCCATCGACCGGAACGTGCGCATTCGGGGAGTATTTCGGCAAGCGTGGGGGGCTCACTGTGCAAAAATGCAGTCGTTTAAGGAGAAGGACTTAGCGAGTTTTATTCTAAGGCTCCTGCGTAAACCCGTATGCTGAGGAGCCTTCCCGGGGCTAGTCGCGCTCCTAGTTGCCTCGAGTCCGCTCGGCAACCTGAGCAGCTGCACCAGAACCGGGAAGGTAAACCTTTCCGGGAGGCGACGTTCCCGGTGAGCTGCTAAGGACCCGATCCCCAAGCGCCGCTGCTTGGAGCGTGCGCACCGGAAAGCTTTCCAGCAAGCGTGGGTCGTCTTGATTGATTCCTCGTTCTCGTATATCGACCTGCATGGGAAAGGACCTTGCCGTGGTTAGTCCGCGCTCTGGTTTCGCCTCGAGTCCGCTCGGCAAACTTAGCAGTTGCGTTCTGGCCCGGCAAGTCGCCTTGCCGGCGGCGGTGTTTCCAGCAGGCTGCTAAAGACCCGCACCTAGCGCTCGCGGCAAGTGCAGCACCCGGTCTACTTTGTGAGCTCTCTTCTGCAGGGAGCTAGGTCAAGGTATTATGGTGTGCAGAAGCTGCTTTTCGGCCTTCTCATGGCCTCGAGAAAGCTGCGCCATTACTTTCAAGCACATGAAGTTACCGTCGTCACTCGCTTCCCGCTGAAAAGGATTTTGCAAAATCCAGAAGCGACAGGCAGGATTGTCGAGTGGACGTTGGAGTTGTCGAGCTTTGGTCTCAAGTTTGAGAGTACATCAACCATACAGAGCCGGGTTTTGGCAGAGTTTGTCGCAGAATGGACACCAACGCCAGACGAAGAAATCCCAGAGACGACTCTCCCCGGCAAGGAGACAAGCAAAGAGTGGCTTATGTACTTTGATGGTGCCTTTTCACTGCAAGGCGCCGGTGCTGGCGTACTGCTTGTCGCACCCACCGGAGAGCACCTCAAGTACGTGGTCCAAATGCACTTTCCCAAGGAACAGGCGACGAACAATACTGCAGAATATGAGGGGTTGCTTGCCGGTCTCAGGATCGCGGCAGACCTTGGGATCAAGAAGCTTATTGTCAGGGGAGATTCGCAGCTTGTCGTCAGGCAAGTGAACAAGAACTACCAATGCCCATTGATGGAAGCTTATGTAGATGAGGTGAGGAAGTTGGAGGAACGCTTTGACGGCCTACAAATGGAGCACGTCCCACGTGCTGAAAATGACATTGCCGATGGTTTGTCAAAGCGCGCCGCACTCAAATTGCCTGTGGAACCAGGCACTTTTGTGCTCCAACTAACTCAGCCATCCGTGACGCCATCAGTAGGGCAAGGCAGGAAGAGGAAGTTGGCTTCTGGCGACTACTTCCCGGCAGAGCTCCCCGAAGCCGCCGGCAAGAAGGCTGCCAAAGCCAGCGCCAAAGATGCAGAGGGGCAACTTGCTCCGACAAGGCCTCATGCTCTTGTCGTTGAAGCGGGTGCTCCTAGGCAAGAGGCAAAGGGGCAACTTGCTCCGACAAGACTTCGGGTCCTTGTCGTTGAAGCAGGCGCTCCTGATCGAAGCGCTGAGGAGCAAGATGCTCCGACGAGGCCTTGGGCTTCCGTCGTTGAAGCAACCGCTCCCGACGAGCTTGTTGAAGGACAGCACGCTCCAGCAGGGCCCCAGGCTCTTGTCGTTGAAGCGGCTGTTCCCGCCAAGCTCGTCGGGGAACGGCCGGCTCTGGTAGAGCGACGAGCTCTTGCCGTAGGGCCTGATGTTCCCGCAGCAGAAGAAATGCCTTTAGTCCTTGTTGTCGAGCCACAGGCTCCAGCGTGGGCGCAGCAGATCGTCTGTTTCCTTCAGACAGGAGAACTTCCCGAAGAGCAGGAAGAAGCGGAGAAAGTAGCCCGACGGTCCAATATGTATCAATTTGTCGATGACATGCTGTGCAGAAAAAGACCAAACGGTGTGAAATTGAAGTGTATTCCCCGGGAAGAAGGACAGGAGCTGTTAGCGGAGATTCATGGAGGCATATGTGGTCACCACATAGGGTCAAGAGCCCTTGCTGGAAAGGCTTTCCGGCAAGGTTTCTTTTGGCCCACCGCCCTCCAGGATGCAACTGCACTAGTAACCAAGTGTGAAGCGTGCCAGTTTCATTCCAAGCAGATTCATCAGCCCGCTCAAGCTCTCCAGACAATCCCTCTCTCCTGGCCATTTTCGGTCTGGGGGCTCGACATCCTCGGCCCCTTTCCCCGTGCCACCGGGGGCTTCGAGTACTTGTATGTGGCCATCGACAAGTTTACGAAGTGGCCAGAAGTGGAAGCAGTGAGGAAGGTGACAGCACAATCAGCCATCAAGTTCTTCAAGGGAATTGTTTGTCGCTTTGGTGTTCCTAACAGGATCATCACCGACAACGGTACCCAGTTCACGAGCCACGCCTTCATGCAGTATGTCGAAGACCTTGGCGCCAAGGTCTGTTTCGCTTCTGTTGCTCACCCCCGAAGCAACGGTCAAGCTGAAAGGGCAAATGCTGAAGTGCTGCGTGGGCTCAAGACGAGAACTTTCGACAGGCTTCCTCAGCGACCGCCAGCAAAAGGTAGTTGAAATACTTACGCTGGGGGCTGCGCTGGGGGCTGCGACGAGGGCTGGGCTCCGAGCTGGTCGGCATGGTCTCAGACGCTCTCCCGGTGGTTGCCGTGGGCTCATCTTCGACGACCACCACGGTCTTGCTCGTCGAGACCTTAGCTCTCTTCCTTGTCCTCTCCGCCAAGGTTTCCTCCCTGCGGAAGCAAGGCCGGAGCGCGACAAGTGAGGACAGAAACAAAACCTTACAAAGATTGAGGGTCGCGGCAAGGGAACTTACTCTTCCTCGTCGTCCTCTTCGCTGAGAGCGGAAAAATCAAAGTCCGCCTCCGTGTGAGGAGGGGGAGGAGGGGGAGCTGGACTCCTTGGCCGCTTGGCGGGGGTAGTAGCAGCGGTCTTTGATGACCCTGCTCCAGTTGCCGGGGCCGCGTGAGACGCTCCCGCAGCACCAGCCCTTGCCGCGGTCGAGCGCGTCGAACGGCGCTCCGGCGGTTGTTGAACCTCTTGCCACTCAGCCACTTTGCCAAGCCTGCGAAAGCGTTTCCTCCTTCGAGGGGCTGGGGACTCTGACTGCGGTGGGCTTTCGGTGCCCTCCTCGGAAGAGGAGCCCTCATCCTCCGAGCTGCCTGACTCGTCGGCAGGCTGGCTTGGCCCGACATCCTTGCCGGGTGCGGCGAGCTCGCCCTTCCCGGCAAGCATCCCCTGCTCGGCAAGGATCTCCTTTTGTGCCTCGTCGAGCTCCGCCAAAGTATAACCAAAATCGCCAGCTTCCCTGGCGAGCCTGTCCTCCTCCACTCTTCGAGCAATGAATTCTATTTCTTGCTCAGTGGTGTTGCGGACGAGCCACTCCTCCTCCCGGACCTGCTTTTCGACCGTGGAGTCAAAGAATCGCCGCACGTCTTCTTCGAGCGGCACGTCCCAAGTTGCTTCAACGCTGTGCGCATTGCAGAGCGACATCATAGCGATGATTGCACTCAATGCGGAGTTGTTGCAAAGGGGCACGATGTGCTTCGGCAGCGTGAACGCCTTGTCGCGCTTCTCTGGATCTATCTCTTGCTTGAACAGTTCTCGCATGAAAAAGTCGTGCTGCAGAACTGTGAAGTTGTTGATCAGTCCAGGGCGCAGCCGCATGATATCGGCTGGGTTCTTCCAATCAGAGGCCGGCCTTCCTCTCTGCTGCAGAGGAGCAATGTGGCGGCGGAGGAAGTCTGCGCCAACCATCCCTATGGTGAGCCCGGCCTCCCTGAGCCGTATGATCCTAGTAGCGGCAATCTCCAGCTTTTTGTCCTGGGGATCCAGATCGCTCCAGTCTGTGCCACGCGCTGCTGGGGTCTTGCGAAGCGCACAGTATGGTGGCGGCTCGTCGTCAATGATCCAACACCATTCAGACCGGATTTCTCCCCATCTTGGGCGGAGATCCCCCTTCAGATAATGCTCCTTGGCGCCCAATCTTGAAACGAACGAGACGCCAACAGTGAGAGGCTCCCCCTTTTCAGCACGGGGAGTGAAGTAATGCTTGAACAGCGCAGTGTTGGGTGCGACGCCGACGAAGTTCTCGCACAGATGCACAAATATTGCCATGGTGGATACGGCATTCGGTGTGAGATCCAGCAGACGGAGGTTGAAGGTGTACATGACGTCGCTAAAGAAATCCGAGTACGGTGGGCAGAGCCCGCACCAAAAGTAGCAAGCAAAGAAGGGGTACTTGCTCACTTCGCTCTCGTTGGTGGCTGGGCGAACGCGGGTGGCCGGATGCGCCTTGGTCCTCGCGGCCCACATGCCTTGGAACTTGGCCTTCAGATCCGCCCCCGTGAGCGTCGGAGCGAAGAGCGCGTACTTCTGCCTCTTCAACTGCGCCTGGGTCTCCGTCCTTGAGGACTTCCCCGTCTTCCCCTTTTCTCCTTTGGGAGGCATGGCGAAGGCGGAGCTGAGGACCGAGGGAGATGCAGACGCGCGTGGTGGCAGAGGATTGGGAAACCGCTTTGTTTTAGAGCGGAGGAAGAAGAAGGCAGAGATTTGGAGATCGAGAATGGTGACAGGGGTGTGTGAGTGCTTCTGCAGGTCCCTCCTTTTATGGGGAAAGATGCGGAACCATCCGCCCCTTCGTCATTCGAGATAGCTGCGCACGCTTCCCACGCTCCGCATTCAACGCGCGACGCATGGGAGAGCGTGCAATTAAACAGCATAGGGACGTTTCGGCTTATCCCAGCCACGCGTGCCCGTGCACTGTTTGGGCCTGGCCCAACAACGCCCGGCACATTGTGTGGCCCAGGCCCGGGGGCTCCTGTCGGTGTACTAGAATAGGGGTACCCTAGTACCCCGTACTTGTGCACGGGCAGTAGTAGCATCCCGCGGCCAGGCTTGCGGGAGGACAGCCAGAGAGAAGCTCAAGATTATTAAGCCATTCAAGAACAAAGTATACAAAGCAAGAGTTAAGGCCCCGGCAAGAGGAGCTTGCCGGGAGGGACAGCTGAGGCCCAGCCTGGGCATTGCTGAAGCAGAGTACTTGCCGCGGCAAGGTACTTGCCCCGGCAAGTCATTGGCTGCGGCAAGGTATTGGCTGCGGCAAGATAGCGGCTGCGGCAAGGTACTTGCCCCGGCAAGTTACCTTGCGCGGCAAACTATGGGTTGCGGCAAGCTGTCAGGTGCGGCAAGGTCTTGCCGCGGCAAGCGTTACTGTACCACTGTGCTACTGTGCTGCTCCGGTGCCTCTGCCAGCGTGGCGCTCTGGGTCCTTCCAAGCGTGCGTGGCAGGGCACTGTGTAGATGGCGGTGCACTATAGCTAGCGGTGCAGGAGCAGGTGGGATAGGCTTTTCCCACGTCCAAGACGTCCGGGTACATGTATGTGGACAGCAAAGGCATGGGCATTTAATTCCCTTGTCCCCTACCGTCAGTGGTAGGTAGGACATGTCATCCTGGTAATAGTGGCCTTACTGTAGCAACTTTCCACCTCTACCTTTACTGTTTGCCACCTGTTGGTGACCCCTTTGTGCGTATAAAAGGAGGCCCATAGGCAACGTGGAAAACAGAAAAAGAGGAACTGGGAGATGGAGAACTCCAGTATTGTACGCAGCTACTCGGTACTGTAGCGCTCCTGGAGCTAGAACAATCATACAGATAATAAACCAAAAAGCAGGAGTAGGGTTTTACGCATCCGTGCGGCCCGAACCTGGGTAAATCTCTCTCGTGCACTGTCGTGTTCTTCGCTAGATTTGCTCTTCGTGCGACCGTCTCTCCCTGCCGAACGTAAAGGGGTCCTTCCCTGGGTCCCATAGGTGATCGCGGATTCGTCCTCGACACTTGCCAGCCCCTCCGAAGCCGCAGAACAGCCCGCTCTGCTTGTGCCACCTTCTTCTCCGATCCTCACGATCGTGAACTGCGGCCCCTTGGTTAGGCCCGGAGCTCTGGACGAGGCCTACGTTGCGCTCGGCCATCTCCGAGCGGACCTTCAAGACGCCGACAGGTGCCTCGCAAGGGAGCACATGGGGCTCCTCTCTGGGTGGCTCCAGGCAGACACGTCTATCAAGACGACCTGGGGTCAGGCCGAGGCTCTTGCCGCTGAGAGCAGGAAGGAGGCCGCCGAAGCCAAGGAGGCTCGTGATGCAGCGTTGGCGAGTGCCATGTCAACCGAAGAGCATCGCGCCGAGGCGGCGGCCAAGCTAAAGGCCCTTCAGGAGGAACAAGCCTCGGGCAGCCAAAGGCTCCAGTAGCAGGAGGAGGACCTGAAGGGCCACGAAGCGAAGCTCGCCAATGGCGATGCCGAGCTGACCCTGGTGGCCACCGACCAAGCCGCGGCGCACGGCCGCCTTGACGCACTGAAGAAGGAGGTGGCCGACGCCTAGGAAGCCCATGACAAGCACGCCTCCGAGGCGACAACCCAGCTGGAGGTCAGGGAGAAAGCCCTCGTTACCGCAGAGAAGAAGGGGGCCACGGACCGCGAAACCTTCCAGGCCCTCGAGCTCGGGTTCTGAACGGCGCTGCGCTCCATCCATGGGGGAGGGTACAAAGAGCCGCTAGTGATTCCTGAAGACGGTCTTGCAGGACTCCTCCCCAAGCTTGCCGAGGTGCTCAAGGGTGCCGCCGCTGTGGTGGACTCCTTCCTGGAGGTGGAGTGTCGCTCGCTCTTCACCGCGGCCGCGACGCGCGACTTCAGCCACCTCTACCTCCAGGACCCCGGCTTTGACCTCAACGCCCTGATCGACCCGGTGGCACTCGAGTCATGCGATGCTGCCGCAGAGGCCGTGAGGGACCAGGTGGATGCACTGCTGGGGAAGTTCCTCTGCATTCCCATCTCTGAGGCTCCAGCAGCAGAAGTCGAAAGCGGTGAGGATGGTGGCAGCGTTGTCGACGAGGGGCTTCCAACGAGCGGGGCAGGTGGCGGCAGTGGCGTTCCTTCTTAGTTTTACCCTGCAACATTTACCGTGCCTCATGGAGGCGTAAGACTTCTGTTTAAGCTTGTGGAACAATCTGTGCTTGTAATAATTATTAGGACTCCGTGGTTTCCTTATTGTGCCAAGTTTCCTTCGTGCTTGATTTTGTGCTCTGCGTCGGCAGGGCACAGCCCCGCGCATACCTCGACCGCCGTTGGGGCGTCCGGATCACTAGGACGACACCAAGGGGTGAGGGGTTGCGTGACTAGTGAGGCCCCTGAGTCGCGATGCTCAGGAGGTCCCCCTTGACGTGCGAGCTACCCTCATGAAGGAAACGTGTACGCCGGGGTGTAGGACTTCATGCTCTGCTTCGGCAGGGCCCAGCCCCGCGCATACCTCGACCGCCGTTGGGGCGTCCGGATCACCAGGACGACACCAAGGGGTGAGGGGCTACATGACTAGTGAGGCCCCTGAGTCGTGATGCTCAGGAGGTCCCCCTTGACGTGCGAGCAGCTCTCATACCTTTGACCACCAGCTTTCGCCTGGGGGGAACGCGAGAAGACCAGGTACCCGGACCTGGTAGGGTAGCATGTGACAGGCGGGGCCTGAGCACAGCCCCCGTGTCCAGCCCCCTCGCGTGATCCTCCTGAGGGGAAAGCTATGGGGTTTTTCCGGGCGTAGAGCCGAGAGGCTATCCTGAGGTTGGTGCGGTCGCGAGGGCGCCCTCAGTTGTTTATTCACCAGCGCGGAGCATGGTTCTTCCACTTTATCGTGGGCATAGTAGTTCCTTGACCGTGTCGTCCGCCAGCGCAGAGCATGGGGCTTCCACTGGTGCATGGGCATAGTCGATCCACGACCGTGTTGTCCGCCAGCACGGAGCATGGGACTTCCACTAGTACGTGGGTGGGAGTTCCCGCTGGGGGAGACTCTGGGGCGCGTACAGCCCCGTTCGTACGCGTGGCTAGCATGGCAGAACTGGAGGAGGTGTATCTGGGCACTCGTGAGCCAGCGCGGGACTCACGAGGCCCTACCTCAAGGCAGGTTGCGCCTAATTTTTGCGGTGCGGGGCACGCGAAAGAAACCTGCGGGGCGATGGGGTGTCCTGCGCCGAATGCCCCTCCGGAGGTTATCGCATGAGAAGGCCAGACACCAATGACCCCAGGAGGTGACGTGAACGGGGCCGACCCGCCAGACAGAGCTCAGCCATTGGTTTTATCGACGCTGCTGGGACGGACCCAAGCACAGACGCCGTGCCAAGTCTTCTCATGGAACGATCCCACGGAAAAACAGCCGGTGCATGGCTCCTGCTGCGGTGAAGTGCCGAACTGTGGTTTTACGAACCGAGCCGTGCGCCCGCACTTGCCCACACACAATTAGCTCATGCGAGAACAAGGCACCAAGGACCACGGGAGGTGACATGCACGGGAGCTGGCCCACGGGACAGAGCTCGGTCGCTTGGGTTTGTCGACGCTGCAGGGACGAACCGGAGCACAGACGCCATGCCAGTCCTTAATCATGAGGTAGTCGTGGGCGGGTTCGCGAGGGCGCAGCGACATCATAGTGACGAAGCACCGGACAGGCAGTTGAGATACTTAGGAAACTCATGAAGGCAAAGCCAGTTCTGATACATGCGCAAAACGATACAGATGCGGGGTCGGGCCCTAGCAGCCAGATGATGATGCGGCCCGAGGGGCGCCCTCAGTTGAACAAACCAAAAAGTCACCTGGCACCATTGTTGTAGAAGCGTTGAAGTAGCTGAAGACGCGCACTGCAGAGATCGCTCCTCACGGGCCGACCGGCTCCTGAGTCCCGGGAGGCTCTGGAGATCCGGGGGGCTCGCGAGGGTCCGTCACCTCCTCGGTCAGGATTGCCTGGCGCCTGGCCTCGTGAGCCGCCAAGGCTCCCTGCATGAGGCACTGGTACGAGGCGGCCACGTTCAGCAGGCCGAACGGCATGCGGACGTAGTTGCAGGGGTAGCCCCCACTCTGGCTGACACGGGACGGCCATAAGAGGCCCTGCGAAGCAGCCCTATTGAGGCCTGGGATGTTGACGCAGACGCGCAGCTCGCCACCCACGTCAGGGACGGCAGCTATACTGGGTGGTGTGGGGCGACGCTCGCCACGCATGGCTCACGCCTCCTGAAGCTCCTCAATTGCCTTGGTGATGAACTCCTGAGCGCCCGGCGCCTCGCGCCTTGCGCCTTGCTCACGGAGGCGCGCATCGAAGCACGCCTCCATGTGGTGCCCGAACGCCTCCCTCGTGGCGCTGGTCAAGTTAGAGGCCCTCCAGATGAGAGCCCCCGAGCCTGTCCTGAGAGGGGCGTCGGGCACGCCTTCCTATGCGAGAGGGAAAGGCGCCCCAGTAGTGGGCGCGGGGCCTGAGGCACGATCATCGAGCGCCCCAGCCTCCCGACGGCCCTTTGGGAGGAGCTTCTTCTTCTTCTTGGGGATGGCCTCAGGAGGCAGGATGGCACCCTCGCCATCTGAGTTCTCGACCGCCGCGGCCTGGTAGGCGCACTCGAGGGAGCCCACCGCATCCTTTTCGTCGTAGGCGACCGTGATGATGCCGCCACTCCCTGGCATCTTGAGGACAATGTAGCCGTGGTGAGTTGCTGCCATGAACTTGGCAAGGGCCGGATACCCGAGGATGGCATTGTACGGGAGGCGGATGTGGGCGACGTCGTAGTCGATGAGCTTGGTGTGGTAGTTGTCGCGCTTGCCGAAGGTGACAGGGAAGCGAATCTGCCCTATGGGAATGGTGGAGCCATCGGTCACCCCTGAGAAAGGCTTGGTAGGCAGAAGCTGGTTGTAGGGCACTTGGAGCATCTCAAATGTCTTGACGGAAAGAACATTAAGCCCCGCGCCGCCATCGATGAGGGTTTTTTTGATGAGGCTGATGGTTGGCGTCCAGAGCATCGGGAGCGCGCCAGCGGCAGCTGAGCACTTGAGTTGGTCCATGGAGTCAAAGGTGATGGCGTGCTTGGAACACCTGAGGGGGCGCGACGCCTCGAGCTTGGGGAGGGCCGCGTTCACCTCACGAGCGAACTGCTTGAAGATGCGATGAGAGGCGGGAGCCTGAGCGCCACCCAGGATGCAGGCGATCGCGCGAGGCTCTTGGAAGCCCCTAGCCCCATCATCTTGGCGATTGTCACCGTTTGTCCTTGGTGGTGGCGGCAGCGGAGAGAGGCCGGCATTGCCCTGGGGGCGGTCCTCATGAGGTTGGTCCCGCCAAGGGCCCTCACGAGGCTGGCCCTGCCAGCGGTCCTCACGGGGTTGGTCGCGCCAGTCCTGGCGGGGGTCACGGTATTCCCAGCGGCCTTCACCACGGCCTCCTCCATGGTCGTAGCTGCGGTCGCTGCGCTCGGGGCAGCGGCCAAGGCGCCCGTCGCGGATGGCCCTGAGCTCCTGGCAGTCGTTGGTGTTGTGGCTGTGGACGTTGTGGAAGACGCAGAACGGGCGGTTGCCCCTGGGAGGCTCATCATGGTCATGGCCACGCTTCATCTCGGGCTCCGCGGCCAGCACGGTGGGGCCCTTACACTTCACTTCCTTAGCCTTGGCCTTCTTGTCTTCAGGATCGACCTCCGGAAGCTCCAGGAGGGAGAGGTGACCTTCCTCGGCCCTCGCGCATCTGGTTGCCATGTAGAACATCTCCAGTGCCGAACACAAGTCCTCGTGGATGGCGAGCTCCTCCTTCATCTTGACGTCCCGGATGCCATCAGAGAACGCCAAGATGATGGCTTCGTCCGACACCTCCGGGATCTTGAGACGAATGTTCGTGAAGCGTTGTATGTACTTGTGCAAGGTCACGCCCGGCTACTGCCTTATGCACCGTAGGTCGCCTGCTGCAGGAGCGCGGTCGCGAGTGCCCTGGAAGTTGGTGATGAAGCGCTCGCGTAGCTTGTCCCAGGAGGAGATCGACCCCACCGGGAGGTTCAGGAGCCAAGAACGCGCGCCATCCTTGAGGGCCATGGGGAACCAGTTCGCCATAACCTTGTCGTTGCCGTTCACCACCTCGATGCTCAGCTCGTAGAGCTGGAGGAACTCAGGGTCGGGGGTGCCGTCATAGCGTGGAGGCAGATCCGGCTTGAACTTGCCGGGCCAAACGACGCGGCGCAGCTCTGGGGTGAAAGCACGGCAGCCTGCCACACTCACAGGCGCCGGTCGCATGGGGGGAGCTTGATCTTGGCGCCCGCGTGCTACCGCCTCCAGCGGCACGCGGTCTTAACGCGGCGGTGCTGGAAGCGCGCACTTCTCCTTGGGGCTGCTGCACCACCTGGCAGCTTTCTTCATCGCGCGCCGGCGCCCTGCATGGCGGGTCGCGTTGGGGTTCCTCTCGCCTGGGCTCGGGGTTCGCGTCATGCAGAGAAGGAGGAGGAGGCCCGCCGTGAACCACATCGCCCACTAGGGACGACGGGGGACGGGGTGAACGGGCTGGTGCAGGGGCCTCACCGGTGGCGTTGACAAGCTCGGCGATGCGGCCGAGCCAGTCGTCGTAGAGGTCGTTGGCCGGGTGGTAACGTAGAAGCTCTCGCGCCATGAGCAGCACAGCCTATGCGTTTGCCGGCCCGCGATGAACATGAGAAGGCAACGCCGTGGCCAGAGTGAGTGATGGAGTTACGGTGCGGCCATCGCGCCGCAAGGACGATGGCAGCGACGAATCCTGCTGTTCGCGAGCAACAGGGCTAGTGGCGGCGTTAGCTGCCGGGGAGGCAGAGCGGCGAGGAGCGCCATTGCCCACAGGTGCCGTCTGGGTGATGCGAGCGGCCTGGCGCTCAGCACAAACACTGCGAGCGTTGGCCATAGGAGCGACAGAACGGCGGAGGAGAGGCTTTGACACGCCCCTACCTGGCGCGCCAAATGTTGGATTCAAGGCTCCGCAGACCCAAGAAGGTTCGAACTCTGGGGCGTGTGCGAAGAACTCAACCTAACCAGCCAACCAGCCTGTGGCCCCAAGGCCTAGCTCGATTCACACGAACAAGGAAGAAGATGAACACAACAGTTTACCCAGGTTCGGGCCACCTTGCGGTGTAAGACCCTACTCCTGCTTTGTGGTGGATTGGCCTCACGAGGAGGTTTGTGGATGAACTAGTACAGTGGATGAGCTACCTCGCGAGGGCTCCGATGGTGAGGGTGGAATGGATCCGATCCCCGTCTACGATGGTGGCTAACCTATACTTATAGTGGCCTCGGTCCTCTTCCCCCAAATCATAGGCGGGAAGGGATCCCACAGTGGCCAATTTGAAAGGGGACAAGTAGTACATCTTATCCTAAGGAAAGGTAGTCTTCGCCTACAAAGCCTCTGGTCGTGACATAGCAGTGGGCTCGACGATGACATCCGTCCTGTCGTCCTGGCGGTCTTGGTCTTGTAGCACTGGAATGGAAACCTTTGCCAGGCTCCTTGGGAACCCGCGTCTGTCATTGCCTCCTTAGCACCAAAGAGGAAACTGCCTCCTCTGCGCCCCCTGGCGCCCGCCTGGCCTTGGTCGTCATGGCTTGCATCATCGCAACCTCATGAGGTTGGGTACCTGCATAGAAATATCCGCTCCTCAGGAGGCGGCCTAGGGAGGCCGCTCCCTCGGGAGGTCTTGGCGTCGTCCGCCTCGCGAGGCTTGGCCCCTCTAGAGGGTCTTGTCTTGATAGTCTTGGAGGTGGGCCGTGCCAGGCCATCGAAGGTGCCACGCCGTGGGCTGCAGGTAGGCAAGTCTGGGTACCCTGGTTCCCAGAACGCCGACAAGTTTTAGCAAATAATACTAGCAACCTACGTCCACGACATAGGCGATGATTCTTGATGCTAGATTAAGTTTCGGGGTGTGTGAAAGAAGAGACTTAATTAAAAGTCTCATCCCCCACACTAAACTTCGTCAAATACGTGTGACCCCTTGAAGATCATCCATCTTCGGTACCCTCTTGTGTATGCGATGGTTCACTATTCTCAACTATGGTGAAGCCCAAGGAACTGTTAGAAGATCGTCGACAGCCAGAGCCGATCGATTGTCAGAACCTTGTAACAAAGAGACACCATGTTGTCGATGAATTGAACCAAAGCAGCACTCGAGGGAAGCATAGAAAAAACATCAACCCTCACAATCATATGTGGTCTAGATCGCAACCAGCATCTACTCATAAAACCTCCCATGATGCCACTGTTGAGAAACATAGTAGAAAACAAAAAATTTCGTGCCTACACCAAGATCAATATGAAGATACATAACGGGTTGGGATCATTATCATTACCGTCACCCAGTTACAGTGCAAGAAGAACATGCCGGTGTAGATCATACTTGGAGTCCCTCAAATCATCGATGAACGATCCCGGGAATCGCCCATGAATAGTCCCTCAAACCGAAGACCGAAAGCACGACCTCTCTACTTGGTTGCAAGCGTGCAGCCTTCATGATCTGGCAGCACTTCACCGTCTGGAGCTAATCATTGCCAGAGAATTAGAGGGAGGATATTAGAACCACATTGGGTTTAGCTCTAATTAGTCAACTAGGACCAACTAGAACTAGAAGAACTAGAGGAGGCTCCAAAACTTGTATGTCAAAAGAGCACAAATCCTCAAGTATATATAGGTTAGAGTGGACAGGGAGGGCTGCCACCAAGGAGGGAAAGCCTCCTTGGGGCGTCGGCCAAGGGGGGGGAGTTGGACTCCTCCACCACTCCTATTCGGCCTCCTTCCTTAGTGAAGGGAGGCGCCTTCCCACTTGGGCCTTTGTGGCCCAAGTTGCCTTCCACCTCTTGGCCTTTTTAGGCCCATTGATATTAAATTAAATATAAAAAAATTCTAAATACTTTAGACCATTTTATATATCATTTGACATCCCCGGAAACATTTTCCACCAATATATATATATATATATATATATATATATATATCGGTAATACCCGGTATTACCCGATATTCACCGAAACCCTTCGGTGACCCCGAAATGCTTTCGGATCCTCTCGGAACTATTCAGAATATTAATGAAACAATTCCAAAAATATATTCTCATCACTCTCACCCTACTAACACTCAATAGATCATGATTGCCTTAAGCTTGTGACTCCATAGGTTCGGTAACTCATAAACATGAACGAAACCGTTCATTCAATGACCGACAGCAGGACCGTGGACGTCCATATCGATCTCTATGAGCACACGAGTGATATTTGAGTGAACCTATGGTTATCATGTGATGTTCCCTTTGCTTCATGATACTTCACAAAACCCGGGATGCATATCCTCCTGAGTCATCACTATGCTCACAATACCAAAATCCTCATTACCGGTTTTGTTCTTCTTTCTCGTTATTGTGTTCCAGCATCCCTGTGACGTGGTCATCCTACTTCTTGAGCTTGCGTTGATTTTTCCCTTGAAGAGGAAAGGGTGATGCATCAAAGTAGATATAAGTATTTCCCTCAGTTAAGAACCAAGGTATCAATCCAGTAGGAGGCACAAGCAAGTCTCCAATCTATGCACCTGCACAAACTAACAAACACTTGCACACAACGCGAAAAAGGGGTTGTCAATCCCTTCAAGGTCACGAACAAGAGTGAGATCTAATAGAGATGGGTATAAAAGATAAATAAAAGAGCAAACCAAAGTAAATATAAATAAATTGTAGCAAGGTATTTTTTTGGTTTATTGGTTTATAGATCTGAAAATATATGATGGAAAATAGACCCGGGGGCCATAGGTTTCACTAGAGGCTTCTCTCTTGAAAGATAACATACGGTGGGTAAACAAATTACTGTTGAGCAATTGATAGAAAAGCGCATAGTTATGACGATATCTAAGGCAATGATCATGAATATAGGCATCACGTCTGTGACAAGTAGACCAAAACGATTCTGCATCTACTACTATTACTCCACACATCGACCGACTCCTGCCTGCATCTAGAGTATTAAGTTCATAAGAACAGAGCAATGCTTTAAGTAAGATGACATGATGTAGAGGGATAAACTCAAGCAATATGACATAAACCCCATCTTTTTATCCTTGATGGCAACAATACAATATGTGCCTCGCTACCCCTTCTGTCACTGGGTGAGGACACCGCAAGATTGAACCCAAAACTAAGCACCTCTCCCATTGCAAGAAAAACCAATCTAGTTGGCCAAACCAAACCAATAGTTCAAAGAGAAATACAAAGATATCTTAATCATGCATAAAAGAGTTCGGAGAAGACTCAAATAATATTCATAGATAATCTGATCATAAATCCACAATTCATCGGATCTCAACAAACACACCGCGAAAGAAGATTACGTTGGATAGAACTCCAAGAGCATCGAGGAGAACATGGTATTGAATATCAAAGAGAGAGGAGAAGCCATCTAGCAACTAGCTATGGACCCGTAGGTCTGTGGTAAACTACACACGCTTCATTGGAAGGGCAGCAAGGTTGATGTAGAGGCCCTCCGTGATCGAATTCCCCTCCGGCAGTGTGCCGGAAAAGGCCCCAAGATGGGATCTCATGGGAACAGAGGCTTGCGGTGGTGGAAAAGTATTTTGGTGGACGCTTCTAATGTTTGGGGAATATTTGAGAATATATAGAGGTGGAATTAGGGTTAGGGGACTCCCGAGGGGCCCACAAGCCCTCAGGGTGCTCCCCCCCCCCCCCCGGGGCGCGCCCTAGAGGCTTGTGGCCTTCTCGGGACTCTTCTGGACCTCTCTCCAAGTCACGTAGGTGTCTTCTGGTCCAAGAAAAATCATCGTAAAGTTTTATTCCGTTTGGACTCTGTTTGATATTTCTTTTCTGTAAAAGTCAAAAAGAAGGAAAAAAAACAAAAACTGGCACTGGACTCTAGGTTAATAGGTTAGTCCCAAAATTAATATAAAATAGCATATTAATGCATATAAAATATCCAAAACAAATAATATAATAGCATGGAACAATCAAAAATTATAGATACGTTGGAGACGTATCAAGCATCCTCAAGATAAAAACAGAATTTTTGATGTGGAATGCTACCTAACATATTTAATAATGCAATCTTCTTTATTGTGGCAAGAACGTTCAGATCCATAAGATTCAAAACAAAAGTTTAATATTGACATAAAAACAATAATACTTCAAGCATACTAATAAAGCAATTATGTCTTCTCAAAACAACATGGCCAAAGAAAGTTATCCCTACAAAATCATATAGTCTGGCTATGCTCCATCTTCATCACACAAAGTATTTCATCATGCACAACCCCGATGACAAGCCAAGCAATTGTTTCATACTTCTAGTGTTCTCAAACTTTTTCAACTTTCACGCAATACATGAGCGTGAGCCATGGATATAGCACTATAGGTGGAATAGAATATGGTGGTTGTGGAGAAGACAAAAAGAAGGAGAAAGTCTCACATCAACTAGGAAAATTAATGGGCTATGAGATTCCCATCAATTGATATTTATGCAAGTGAGTAGGGATTGCCATGCAAGGGATGCACTAGAGCTATAGGTGTATGAAAGCTCAAAAAGAAACTAAGTGGGTGTGCATCCAACTTGCTTGCTCATGAAGACCTATGGCAATTTGAGGAAGCCCATCATTGGAATATACAAGCCAAGTTCTATAATGAAAAATTCCCACTAGTATATGAAAGGGACAAAATAGGAGACTCTCTATCATGAAGATCATGGTGCTATTTCAAAGCACAAGTGTGGAAAAAGGATAGTAACATTGTCCGTTCTCTCTTTTCTCTCATTTTTTTGTTTGGGCTTCTTTGGCCTCTTTTTTTTTATTTGGGCTTCTTTGGCCTCTTTTACTTTTTTTATAAAGTCCGGAGACTCATCCCAACTTTTGAGGGAATCATAGCTTCCATCATCCTTTCCTCACATGGGACAATGCTCTAATAATGATGATCATCACACTTTTATTTACTTACAACTCAAGAACTATAACTCGATACTAGAACAAAATATGACTCTATATGAATGCCTCCGGCGGTGTACCGGGATGTCCAATGATCAAGAGCGACATGTATGAAAAATGTATGAACGGTGGCCAGGCCACAAATACTATGCCAACTACATGATCATGCAAAGCAATATGACAATGATGGTGCGTGTCATAATAAAGCGGAACGGTGGAAGTTGCATTACAATATATCTCGGAATGGCTATGGAAATGCCATAACAGGTAGGTATGGTGGCTGTTTTGCGGAAGGGTATGTGGTGGGTTTAATGCACCGGTGAAAGTTGCGCGGTACTAGAGAGGCTAGCAATGGTGGAAGGGTGAGAGTGCGTATAATCCATGGACTCAACATTAGTCATAAAGAACTCACATACTTATTGCAAAAATTTATTAGCCATCGAAACAAAGTACTACACGCATGCTCCTAGGGGGGTAGATTGGTAGGAAAAGACCATCGCTCGTCCCCGACCGCCACTCATAAGGAAGACAATCAAAAAATAAATCATGCTCCGACTTCATCACATAACGGTTCACCATACGTGCATGCTACGGGAATCACAAACTTTAACACAAGTATTTCTACCAATCCACAATTACTCACTAGCATGACTCTAATATCACCACCTTTATATCTCAAAACAAATGCAAGGAATCAAACTTCTCATCTATTCAATGCTCTTTTATATGAAAGTTTTCATTATATCCCTCTTGGATGCCCATCATATTAGGACTAAATCCATAACCTAAGCAAATTACCATGATGGTTAAGACTCTCAAAATAATATAAGTGAAGCATGAGAGTTCAAAAATTTCTATAAAATGAAGCCACCGTCGTGCTCTAAAAAGATATAACTGAAGTACTAGAGCAAACTTCCTAGCTTAAAAGATATAAGTGAAGCACATAGAGTATTCTAATAAATTCACGATTAAAGTGTGTCCCTCTCAAAAGGTGTGTACATCAAGGATGATTGTGGCAAACTAAAAAGAAAAAATTCATATCATACAAGACGCTCCAAGAAAAACACATATCATGTGATGAATAAAAATATAGCCTCAAGTAAATTTACCAATGGATTGAAGACGAAAGAGGGGATGCCATCCGGGGCATCCCCAAGATTAGATTCTTGGTTGTCCTTGAATATTACCTTGGGGTTCCTTGGGCATCCCCAAGCTTAGGCTCTTGCCACTCCTTATTCCATATTCCATCAAATCTTTACCAAAACTTGAAAACTTCACAACACAAAACTCAACAGAAAACTCATAAGATCCGTTAGTATAATAAAATAAATCACCACTTTAGGTACTATTGTGAACTCATTCTAAATTTATATTGGTGTTATATCTACTATATTCCAACTTCTCCATGGTACATACCCCCTGATGCTATCCATAGATTCATCAAAATAAGCAAACAACACAAAGAAAACAGAATCTGTCAAAAATAGAACAGCCTGGAGTAACCAGAAAATTAATCATACTTATGTAACTCCAAAAATTCTGAAAATTTAGGAAAACAGAGGAAATTAATATATAAATCTTGTGTAAAAAATTCAGAATTTTTCACGCTCCAGTGAATTTAAACAATTCTATTACTGGACGCAAAATTTCTGTTTTTCAGCAAAACCAAATCAACGATATACCAAAGCATCCCAAAGGTCTTGCTTGGCTCAAACACTAATTAAAACACCAAAGCACAATTAATAAAGAGGTAATAATGTGTATTTCATAAAAACAGAAAATAAAAATATTGGGTTGTCTCCCAACAAGCGCTTTTCTTTAAAGCCTTTTAGCTAGGCGTTGATAATTTTAATGATGCTCACATGAAAGATAGCAATTAAAACATGAAGAGAGCATCATGTAGCATGTGAAAAACAATTTTAAGTCTAACATAATTCCTATGCATAGGCATTTTATAGGGAAAATATTTATCAAGACAAGCAAAAACTAGCATATGCAAGGAAGAAGAAAGAAACAATAGCAATCTCAACATAACGAGAGGTAATTTAGCAACATGAAAATTTCTACAACCATATTTCCCTTTCTCATAATAATTACATGTGGGATCATATTCAAATTCAACAATATAGGTATCACATAACATATTCTCTACATGATCCACATGCATGCAAAGTTGACACTCTTCCAAAATAGTGGGATTATCATCAAATAAAGTCATGACCTTTCCAAGCCCACTTTTATCAAAAATTTCATAAGATTGATCAAACTCCAAAGTAGTGGGATCATTATTTTCTAAAGTTGACACTCTTCCAAACCCACTTTCAATATTATGGCAAACATATTCATCATGTGGCTTAAATAAATTTCAAGATCATAAGAAGCATTATCACCCCAATCATGATCATTGCAATAAGTAGTGGACATAACAAAATTAGCATACCCAAGCTTGCAGTTTTGCATATTATTAGCACAATTGATATTAATAGAATTTACAATAACATCATTGCAATCATGCTTTTCATTCAAGGAGCTATCGTGAATCACTTTATAAATTTCTTCTTTTAGCACTTCATCACAATTTTTAGATTCACGAATTTCAAGCAAAACTTCATAAAGATAATCTAGTGCACTCAACTCACTAGCAATTGGTTCATCATAATTGGATCCTTTAAAAAGAATATCAATTGGATGAGGATCCATAAACTTTTTGTTTCCTGATTTTCAATAAACACACAATTATACCAAGCGAACGAGCAAACAAACCAAGTAAGACATAAAGGCAAACGAAAAGACGAACAGAAAGAAGGTGAATAAAAAGGCAAATATTTTTGTGTTTTTCTAAAAATGTTTTAGAAGTGGGGGAGAGGAAAATGAGAGGAAAATGGCAAATAATGTAAGTGCAAGAGATGAGACTTTGTGATGGGTACTTGGTAGGCTTGATGTAGAACCTACCCAGCAACGGCGCTAGAAATTCTTCCTGCTACTTCTTGAGCTTGCGTTGATTTTTCCCTTGAAGAGGAAAGGGTGATGCAGCAAAGTAGAGATAAGTATTTCCCTCAGTTAAGAACCAAGGTATCAATCCAGTAGGAGGCACTAGCAAGTCTCCAGTCTATGCACCTCACAAACTAACAAACACTTGCACACAACGCGAAAAAGGGGTTGTCAATCCCTTCACGGTCACGAACAAGAGTGAGATCTAATAGAGATGGGTATAAAAGATAAATAAAAGAGAAAACTAAAGTAAATATAAATAAATTGTAGCAAGGTATTTTAGGGTTTATAGATCTAAAAATATATGATGGAAAATAGACCCGGGGCCATAGGTTTCCCTAGAGGCTTCTCTCTTGAAAGAAAACATACGGTGGGTAAACAAATTACTGTTGAGCAATTGATAGAAAAGCGCATAATTATGACGATATCTAAGGCAATGATCATGAATATAGGCATCACGTCCGTGACAAGTAGACCGAAATGATTCTGCATCTACTGCTATTACTCCACACATCGACCAACTCCTTCCTGCATCTAGAGTATTAAGTTCATAAGAATAGAGCAACGCTTTAAGTAAGATGACATGATGTAGAGGGATAAACTCAAGCAATATGACATAAACCCCATCTTTTTATCCTTGATGGCAACAATACAATACGTGCCTTGCTACCCCTTCTGTCATTGGGTGAGGACATCGCAGATTGAACCCAAAACTAAGCACCTCACTCATTGCAAGAAAAACAAATCTAGTTGGCCAAACCAAACTGATAGTTCGAAGAGAAATACAAAGATATCTTAATCATGCATAAAAGAGTTCAGAGAACCTCAAATAATATTCATAGATAATCTGATCAAAAATCCACAATTCATTGGATCTCAACAAACACACCACAAAAGAAGATTACATCGGATAGAACTCCAAGAACATCAAGGAGAACATGGTATTGAAGATCAAAGAGAGAGAGAAGAAGCCATCTAGATACTAGCTATGGACCCGTAGGTTTGTGCTAAACTGCTCACGCTTCATCGGAAGGGCAGCAAGGTTGATGTAGAGGCCCTCTGTGATTGAACCCCTCTCCGGTAGGGTGCCGAAAAAGGCCCCAAGATGGGATCTCACAGGAACTGAAGCTTGCAGCGGTGGAAAAGTATTTTGGTAGACGCTTCTGATGTTTGGGGAATATTTCAGAATTTATAGAGGTGGAACTAGGGTTAGGGGACTCCCGAGGGGCCCACAAGCCAGGGGCGCCCCCCTGGGGCGCGCCCTGAGGGCTTGTGGCCTCCTCGGGACTCTTCTGGCCCTCTCTCCAAGTCACGTAGGTGTCTTCTGGTCCAAGAAAAATCATCGTAAAGTTTTATTTCGTTTGGACTCCATTGATATTCCTTTTCTGTAAAAGTCAAAAACAAGGAAAAAACAGAAACTGGCACTGGGCTCTAGGTTAATAGGTTAGTCCCAAAAATAATATAAAATAGCATATTAATGCATAAAAACATCCAAAATAGATAATATAATAGCATGGAACAATCAAAAATTATAGATACGTTGGAGACGTATCAGGTCACCTGTGTCTGGCCAGACGATGATGGATATCGTCACACCGAGAGGGACCTAAGAATATCTCTCCATCGTCGGAGGAGCACATCCCACTCTCGAGCTATCCGGCCACTTGTCAAACTTTCCGATGAACCTGTAAGTTGTCGTTATGATCACCATGTTATAGGTGATGTTTGAGCAACCCCAAAGCCCACCGTACAGTACGAAGTGACCACGATACTCTCATGGTCTAAGGGGAAAAATCACACATTAACACTCCATGTTATTACAATTGATTACAGATGATATTATCTCAATTCATAACAAACAAGTATGGGTCAATTGAATATGATCGTTCTTCGAATGTCATAATCTCAATGTTGTTTTATGACTACAATTACACTTAATGATATCCTAAGATTCAGAAAATGTGATCACCAACAACACTTGAGCTAGTCCTAGAGGCAAGACTAGGAACCTTTTATTTAACCATTTATCATTCCACACATGCATATGAATTTTCCACTGAATCACATATTCAGGATCATAGCAGTTATAGCATAGAATATAAACTCTACAATTATGAATTCAGAAATATAATGATACAAATATTATTGCCTCTAGGGCATATTCCCAACAGTATTGCTATGACGAAACAATTTTGTTATAGTTAACTCCTTGATCTTGTCATAAACTATTAATAACAAGTCAAGCTTTATAAAACATTTTTATCTTTGTCAATTTATAGATCCATTACTATATGTAAGACTCCAAGTCTTCTGAAGGGTTTATCAATTTCTAAACTTGAATTGTGTAAATTGATACTATCTCGGATTACTTTGGCATATAGCCAATTTCTGGAATCAGGGCCCATCAACACTTCTTTCTGTATTATAGGTTCATTGTTTGTTTCAACAATATCTCATCTGCATATGATGAAGGTGTGTGTTGGTGTCAAAACCGGTGGATCTCGGGTAGGGGATCCCGAGCTGTGGATCTTGGATCAATGGGGAACAAGGGACGAAGGAGACGATGTTTACCCAGGTTCGGGCCCTCTCGAAGAGGTAAAACCCTATGTCATGCCTGATTATATTGAAGTGTATAGGATGATTACAGAGTCGATCTACCATGAGATCAGATGAACTAAACCCTAGGTGAGTAGGATGATGGTTCTTCCTCTAGCCTCTACGGACTAAACCCCCTGGTTTATATAGACACCAGGGGTACTAGGGTTACACATAGTCAGTTACAATAAAGAGATAAACATGCCGATTCTCCTATCTTTGACTTGGAGGACACACCAAGGCTTCAAAGGTTTCCAGTCTGGACACGGAGCCGCCTTATAGCTCGGCCTTCTAGCAGTTGCAGAGCAGCCCACCTATCCGGCCCAAGAAAGACACACCGGCAGCCCGAGGACCTCTTAGTCCAGGACTCCCTCAGTAGCCCCCGAACTAGTCTCCAACGTCGGGGTTCACGATTTCTGGTAGCTCTGTACGCCTGAAGTATCCGGCTTGCGAGATGAGTTCCTCACCTGTTTAATGTTCGGAATTCCGTAGTTTGGGTGCCGATGACCTTCCGGTCTGTCGAAACGTTGTGGGGCCCACAACACTAATTCCTCATTTAGGGTTATAATACCCCTTAATTTCAATGCGCTAGAAGGAGGCGGATGGTCTAGTAATATTTTATAGAAATGCCCCTCATAGACAGGGACGAGGCACCTATTAAATAGGCCAGGAGTGTGATGGGTAACCCATTCCATCCCCAAATCAAGAAGCCGAAAAGCCAGAAGACTATGTACAAAATGGTGGGCGATCCAAGCTCCTCGCGCTCCCATGGCCCCCTCCCGGGCGACTGGGCAAGCTGCTCAGTCTCCCACCATCAACTAAGCAGACTCGGGATGCAGGGATATCTTCCTGCTTTAGATCTTGCATCTACTCGCCCCGGATTAACTTCCGCGAATGGTGCAGCCCTTGAAGAGAACTTCCCTGCTCCACGCAAGGAAGAGAGGGTATCTTTCGTGCCCTTCTTCTTACGAGGCTTGGGCTTTCACATTCATCCTTTCCTGAGGGGTCTGCTAGAGTTTTTCGGGATTCAACTCCATCACCTCACCCCCGAATCCATTCTGCATATATCGGGCTACGTTGCCCTTTGCGAGATGTTTCTGGGCTGCGAGGCCCATTTCAAATTATGGAGAAAGTATTTCTGCCTCGTCCCTCGCACCCGAGGAGGGGCAATCTTTGAAGTAGGCGAAGCCGAAGTATGGCGCATAGCCGAGACAGGGTACCCTGTGGGGACCCCAAAGAAGGACTTCGAAGAGTGGACCTCGGACTGGTTTTATATTGAAGACGTTCCCCTGTTCGAGCCAGTTCAGAGGGGTCTGCCCAAATACTCAGGCACTCCTTTAAAGAAGCGGTTTAATTGGCGGCCAAAAAGCCCTTCTCAAGAGGAAAGTGCCGAGGAGCAACGTCTGGCCGCCAATGTGAGGTTGTTGACTCACAACAAGTTAACCATCATTGATGTGATGGCCGCTGCCATTACTCGATGCGTCCAACCTCTCCAACAGAGGATGCACCCCCTGTGGCGTTATAACGGGACAAATGACGCCACCCATTATAAACGGAAGGGGCCTGATAACCAGGCAGCAATGGCAGCCATACTGTCCAATCTTTTCAAGGGAGAAGAGGAAGAGTTTGCCTGTCTAGGGAAGAGGGATGGCTATTCAAGCTATAATCCCATTGAATGGGTAAGTTCAACTTCATTGTCATAGTCCGGACATTATGTCTGTGTTTTCTGATTGGATCTTCATTTTTTCAAACAGAATTGGAGGCGCTGGGTTGAGACAATTAGCTGCCCCCCTCCACAACCGGAGAGCTATTCCTGAGAAGATGATCTAGGATTCCACGATGATCCAGAGACATCAATCGATTTTGAGGACGGGGTCTTTTACCAGGAGAGTCTTGACGGCTCTAAGGTGGCCCTTTTGGCCGATCATCATGGGACCCTCCCCTCTTCCGTTGTAAGTGGCAAGAAGGTCTCTTCCCAAAAGGGGCGCTCGCCTCACGCCATTCCAAGTATGCTGACTTCTACTTCCAAGGGCCGCCGTACCACGCGCCGAACATCGACGAGAGTGGCGCCGACTGCGCCAGCACCAACCAATGGCAGAGCTCCCAAGCGTACGGCAACCACGGGAGCTACATCGGTCGCACCCCCAACCAAGAGGTAACACATTTGAGCTTTATAGTTCGGCCGTTATTATAGCCGATACGAATATTCATAATCTTTACTGAGACCCACAGAAGGTGTGGACCGCCACCATCGTCCGAAGACGTCACAGAGGCGCCAGGGGGTAATCCCGAACAGAGGTCCTCGGTAAGGTTCGGGGTCAATGCAGAGGTTCCTGCTGCAGACCAGCTTCCAGATGATCCTGAGGATGTCTCGGTTACTAATTTCGAAGTCGAAAGTGCGATGAATCACCGACGGCGGAAGGAGTCATTGCGTCATTCCGTATTTTCCAAATAGGAGTTCAATGCACTTAATTTGGTGGACGCATACCTTGGGGCCGCGTGAAATGGACCTGAGGGGATCGCCCATCTTCTATCAACCAACATGCAGGTATGTGGCTGGTTTTGAGAACCAAACGTAAATCCTGACCCAGTAGCCCCGAGCCTTAATTTGGGCGGGATGGCCGAGTTGAGGGTCATAAGGAGTATATATTTGCCACATGGTGCAGGCCTCGAGGGAATAAAACAAAAAATTGGCCAAAGACCTTGAGCTGAACCGAACACAGTTGGCAGCCGCAAAAGCCGAACTGGAGGAGGTCAAGAAATTCACCCGGGAAGCACATGGTGAGTAAAAAGTTTTACCATGCATAAATTGTTTAGGGCGCCTTTTGTGACAAAATATTGCCTTGTAGCAGCCGAGTCCATAGGCCAACTGGAGAAAGACTTGAAAGCGGCCAAAGAAGCCCAAAGGTATGCCGAATCACAGCACGAAGCCGGCTGTCGAGTACTGACCTGAAGCCATGAGGATAAGAACAAGCTTAAAGTGGAAAATCAGCAACAGGCCGAGGAAATAGAGAGATTAAAATCCCAGCTGGCATAAACCCTTGAGGAGAACCAGAAATTGAAAGGTGGCATGGTCGGTAAGTGAAATTTCAACTTGTGATCATGTAAAGCATGAGTATGGTGTGAATGTAAAAAACCTATCACATTTCTTGTCAGGTCTCCTGACCGGGCGTCCCGAAGAAGAGGCTGGCTCGTTCGGAGGGAACCTGCTAAAGGAAATGTCCATTGTGCACGAGCGAGCTCGAAAAGCTATGAGGAGCATGATCAAGGCGCTATGGCCAGATGAGACGCCTCCAGAAGGGATGGTCAAACTGGCCAATCGATTTAAAGAAGCTCGGCGTCACTTCAAGCTTTGGAAGATGTCGGCTTGCCAAGAAGGAGCACAAGAGGCATGGGCAATGCTTAAGACCCGATTTACCAAGCTGGAACCGAATCATTTAGCTTGGGTTGGGCCGGTAGGGCCAGACGGGCGAGAAGTGCCACTTCATTTGGTGTATGACCAAGTGATGCCAGCTACTCTGTTATCTCAAGAAGACTGCGCCCTGGATACTATAATAGATAATCTTGACCAGAAGCAGGGTGTTTGATTCTATGTATCTATGTACTTTACATCAAACAATCTCCATCCGTGTTGTAAACGTTGTCTTAACCGGCCATCGGCTTCGACCTCCCCCGCCATTGGCCGGGGAGTGTTCCGAACTATGTGACCTGTTGTAACAGGAAATCACTTTTGAGAACCAGGCAATCCGGCCATTTGGTACGAACAGACAGAACACACACAGGGAGTTATGTTATATTATTGTTTAACGTAAGAAACATCTTCCAAAGAAAATAGTTCCTCTAAGGGTTCCTTTCTTTGGGTTGTTATGTTGACCATAGGCGTTTTAACAAGACAGCCGTAGTATGCAGGTGATGGTTACTTCGGGAAAACAAATCCGGGTGTTTGGTGATGATCACCGATAATTTTCACTTCCCTCGTGGCCGACTAATTATGTTCTTAAGAACGCTAGCTTTTGGCTTTACCCGTCTAAGGTACGTATCCGGGTAATACGGTCGTAACAATCGTAGAGGTGCTCCATTTACCCTCTAGCCGAACAATCGGGAACTTAGAGGGTAAGCATAGGAGTGAGGCAACCCAGCTTGGCCAAAACTTAAGTCAAATTGATTATATAATGGCTTAAAAACGATATTGGAAGGGTGCAAACATGGCAGAGGAGAACAAATGCACGAAAGATGTATTAATCGGCTTCTTTAGAGAAGCCCCCAGGTATGACCGGGTTGTACATTTAAAGATGTATGCCCAAGTGAGCTTAACATAGTTCGGTTTAGCCGAACACAACCTGGGAGGTGCTATCCACCCTCAAAAAGTAAAAAAGAAAAGAAGAACTCTAACAAAAGAAAGGCTAGTTGGAGTGGTGACACGGGACTAGCCGTAGAAGCGCCGAAACCGAGCTGCGTTCCATGGGTTTGGTTCGAGGCGATTGTCTGCTGGGTTGCGGAGATGATATGCTCCTCCTGCTAGTACTTCATCAATTATGAAGGGACCCTCCCATTTAGGCGAGAGCTTATTCTTCTGCTTCATAGAGAGATGTAGGACGAGCTCGCCTACGTTGTATGCCTTCGCCCGAACTTCCCTACTCCGGTAGCGCCGGGCCTGCTATTGATAGAACATAGAGTGGGCCCGAGCTATGTCACGCTCTCCTTCCAGGACGTCCAGGTCATCCTGCCGATCTAACTTGGCTTCCTTTTCTTCGTACATGCGCACTCTAGGCGCGTCATGAATGAGGTCGCAGGGGAGGACTACTTCTGCGCTGTACACCATGAAGAACGGTGTATATCCCATTGATCGATTGGGGGTGGTACACAGTCCCCATAATATGGAGTCGAGCTCCTCTACCCAGTCACAATCGGATTCTTTCAGGGAACATACCAGGCGAGGCTTTATGCCACTCATGATTAGCCCATTGGCCCGTTCGACCTATCTATTGGTCTGTGGGTGATATACCGAAGCATAATCGAGCTTGATGCCCATGTTGGAGCACCAGTCATTTACCTCCTGGGCTGTGAAATTGGATCCATTGTCCATTATTATACTATGGGGGACACCGTAACGGTGGACCACGCCGGATATAAAGTCGATGACCGGTCCGGACTTAGCTGAAGTTACTGGTTTTGCCTCAATCCACTTAGTGAATTTGTCGACCATGACTAGTAGGTATTTCTTTTTCTTGGTCCCCCATTTAAGTGGTCCGACCATGTCCAGCCCCCAGATCGTGAAAGGCCAGGTAATTGGTATCGTCTGGAGAGCCATGGGGGACATGTGGCTTTGATTTGCAAAGAGCTGGCATCCAATGCAATGTTGGACTAGAGTGTGTGCGTCCGCACGAGCGGTGGGCCAGAAAAACCCAGCTCAAAAGGCCTTGCTGACCAAGGCCCGAGCTACCGCATGGTGATCACCCATGTCAGCGTGTATCTCGGCCAAAAGTTGTTGCCCCTCTTCGGATATGCATCTCTGGAGGACTCCGGTAGTGTTTTTTTGTACAGTTCACCCTCATGGACCTTGTAGGCTTTAGAGCGCCGAATTATGCGTCGTGCCTCGATCTGGTCATTGGGGAGCTCTTGACGAAGAAGATAGGCGAGGAGGGGCTCGGTCCATGGCACGATAACTGCCATGACTTCGTGAGCCGAAGTTGTTTCTTCGAGTGCCAAGCCTCCGATGATTTCTTCGTTTGGTTTGATGACGGGAGGGATGATCTGTTCTGGGCCATTAGCTCCAGCATCCTTGCCCTCATCCTGCCACACCACGGATGGCTTGAAAAGCCGTTCCACAAAGGTGTTCTTAGGGACCGGGTCATGCTTGGTGCCCATGCAAGCGAGGACATTAGCAGCTTGATTGTTGTCTCTGGAGACATGGTGAAATTCTAACCCTTCAAACTGGGCTGATATTTTAAGGACGGCATTCCGGTATGCCGCCATCTTGGGGTCTTTAGCGTCGAATTCACCGTTGACTTAGGAGATGGCGAGGTTAGAGTCTCCCCGCACCTCGAGCCGTTGTACACCCATGGATGTTGCCATCCGAAGCCCATGCAACAGAGCCTCATATTCGGCTGCGTTGTTGGAATTGGTGTACATAATTTGTAGTACATACCGGATATTATCGCCAGTGGGGGATGTAAGGATCACCCCAGCCCCCAGTCCGGCTAGCATTTTGGAGCCGTCGAAGTACATTGTCCAATGTGAGTATGTAATATATTCCCTGGGGAGCTCGGCTTCTGTCCATTCGGCGAGAAAATCGGCCAACACCTAAGATTTAATAGCTCGGCGTGGTTTGTACATGATCTCGAAAGGAATGAGTTCTATAGCCCATTTGGCAAGGCGGCCAGTGGTGTCCCTGTTGTTGATGATGTCGTTCAGTGGTACTTCGGATGCCACCGTGACCGAACACTCTTGAAAGTAGTGTTGGAGTTTTCGGGATGCCATAAAAACTGTATAAGTTATCTTCTGATAATGCGGATACCGAGATTTACACGGGGTAAGCACTTCTGACACATAGTAGACTGGCTTCTGCACTCGGAACTTGTGGCCCTCCACTTCTCGTTCTACCACGAGAACTGCGCTCACCACTTGATTCATGGCCGAGATGTATAACAGCATGGGTTCGCCTATGCCGGGTGCTTCTAGTATAGGATTGCCAGCCAAAAACGTTTTTATTTCTTCCAGTGCGGCAGTTGCTTCATCGGTCCACTCGAAGTTTTTTGGTCCATTTGAGCAATCTGTAGAGCGGGAGTGCCTTTTCACCCAGGCGGGAGATAAAGCGGCTCAAGGCTGCCACACAACCCACCAGTTTTTGGATGTGTTTCAGCTCCGTAGGGATCGCTAGCTGGGACAGAGCTCGGATTTTAGCTAGATTGGCCTCTATTCCTCTATGGGAGAATAAATCCGAGCAGTTTACCGACGGGAACTCCGAAGACACATTTGTCTGGATTGAGCCGTATATCATACGCCCGTGGATTATCAAAGGTTTGGCGGAGGTCGTGCACCAACTGGCTTACGTGTTTGGTTTTAATGACCACGTCGTCTACATATGCTTCCACTATTTTGCCGATTTGATTTACTAGGCATGTCTGAATCATGCACTGGTATGTGGCGCCTGCATTTTCAACCTGGAGGACAATGTCTTGAAGCAGAATGGCCCGTAGGGGGTGATGAATTCGGTTGTGGCTTGGTCAGATTCCTTCATTTTAATTTGATGGTATCCAGAGTAAGCGTCGAGGAAGCATAGTGAGTCGTGTCCGGCGGTGGCGTCAATGATCTGGTCTATGCGAGGTAAAGGGAAGGGATCCTTAGGGCAGGCTTTGTTTAGGTCCTTAAAATTGACACATAGCCACCAAGATTTGTCCTTCTTGGGCACCATGACCAGGTTTGCCAACCACTCAGGGTGTTTGATTTCTCGAATGAATACAGCTTCGAGGAGTTTTGCTAGTTCTTCACCCATAGCTTGACGCTTGGGTTCAGAGAATCGGCGCAGCGCCTGTTTGACTGGCTTAAAGCCCTTGATTATGTTCAGGCTATGCTCCGCTAGTTTTCGTGGGATTCCTGGCATATCTGATGGGTGCCAGGCAAATATGACCTAGCTTTCGCGCAAGAACATGCGCAATGTTGCTTCGATTGCGGGGTCCAGCTGGGCTCCAATGGATGTTGGGGTGCACTTGGATTTTGACGATTTCATCTGTTGGTTTGAAGGATGTGGATTTGGGCCTTTTACTGAGGACTACATCGTCCCTATCCACTATTGAGTGGAGTGTGGTTAATTCCTCGGCTGCGAGAGCCTCGGATAGTGCTTCGAGGGCGAGCGATGTTGTTTTGTTTTCGGCCCGAAGAGCTCTGTCTGGATTGCTTGCAATTGCGATCATGCCATTGGGCCCTGGCATTTTGAGTTTCATGTACCCGTAATGTGGTATAGCCTGAAACGTTGCAAATGAGTCACGCCCTAATAGGGCGTGGTAATAGCTGTGGAAGGGCACAATGTGGAAGAGTAGTTCTTCAGACCTGCAGTTCTCGGGAGTTCTGAATACGTCGAGAACGACTCGTCCGGAGCAGCGCGCCTCTTTTCCGGGGATAATCCCTCGGAAGGTAGTGTGAAATTGTTCGACGCGAGATTTGTCGAATTGCATTTTGTCCAGGGTGTCCTCGTAAATGAGGTTTAAACTGCTAACCCCATCCATTAGCACCTTGTGAAGTCTGAAGCCGTCTACTATGGGATCGAGGACTAGTGCTGCGGGTGCTCGGACGGGGCGGACCCTTGGCTCATCTTCCTCGTCGAAGGTGATTGGTGTATCTGTCCATGAATGTGCTGCTGTCACCTGGTGGATTTGACCGATCTCTCGAAGGGCTCTTTTCCTCTGATTATTTGAGGAAAACGCCTCATAGGTCGTCAAGACCTCATTGTCGTTGTCTGGCGGTGTTGCTGACCGTCTGTTGGAGGGTGTGATTCCGAGGATAGCCTCCCCACTCTTTGCCACCTGCCTAACCACCCAACAAGCTAGAAGGTTGTGGGTTGGGTTTGTATTTAGCAGGACCGAGTGTATGGGGCATCGTTTGTCCAGTAGTTCGTCGAGGATTGTTCTGGGTCCTACGAGAGGTCTATTCTTCTTCTCGGCAGGCTCATTTTCGGCCGACCATCGTGGGTGTATGTGTTTTGCCCGAGCTTTCCTGGGTTCCTCGGCATGGATTGACTCAACGCGCATCTGTTGTGCCTTCCAGGTGCTTTCCATGGAGCAATATTTGCGTACAAGATCTGATAGCTCGGTGAAGTTTTGAACATGCCGACGGGCGAGGGCATTCATGTTTCCTTCGTCTTGGTAGTTGTGCCAAAAGGTCGCTACGATTTGCTGATCGCAGCAGTCCGTCATTCTATCCTTGACCAGGAGGAATCTGGCCCAAAAGTGGTGGACTGTTTCTCCGGGCTGCTGCTTTATGTACATTAGATCCCATATGTCTGGCTTCCCTGAGTTACTTGGAGAGTACTCAACATGGGGGTGGGTGGGAAAAACTTTGCGTCCCAACAAGTTGCAGGTCCGAGGCTTTGGCACTGGTGTCTCGCGCCATCGCGGTATCTGGCACGCCAGGTTTGGAATCCGAACTGTCAACCAGATGCTGTTGTGTGGATTTGAGCTCATGCTTCGAGTCGGGGCTTGATCCCAGGCTCCTTCCCAGGCGAACATCGGATTCTGAGCTAGAGGCCTGGAGCGGATGATCGGAAACCCGGGCATAATCCATTTTTAACTCCGGTCACTGCGAGACCTCCACCAAATCCTTGATGGTGGTGACGAGGTGCATGACAGGCGGGATGTAAATTTCCATGTTATCGGGTTTGAGCCCGATCTGATCATAGACCGAGGATCGGCCATCGGAAATTCCCATGGCTTAGACCTGGTCTAGTAGCTCATTCAATAATGAGAGGTCTGCTGGGTCCATGATCTTGGAGTATTTGGGATTGACCCGCAGTATCACCACTTCGCGGGCGTTCGAAGTCGCGCCCAGATGGTATTCGGCCGGAACTAGTTTGGCCGGAACGACGGGGTCGGGCTTTGAGGCTGGGCCCCGGGTGACATCAGCCCCTATTAGGTTTACCGCTCCTGAAGGTAAAGCGTCGGGATTAGCAAGTTCATCAAGGGGAGCTGAAGATTTTGTCAAAGTAAGATCTCCCCGGGAGTCGGCGATGAACTCTAGGTTCCCGAACCGGATCTCCTGATCGGGGGTAAAACTTCCGACTTGGGCAAGATGGCCGATCGGATCGGCGTGCAGTACTATACTGCCGAACGCAAAAATCTGACCGGGGACGAAGGTGTCACCAATGCAGATGGCGTTGTTGTTGACGAGAAGAGCCACTGATCCTTCGACAATCCAACAGCGGAACTCTCAATGAAAGCACCAATTTCGGTGTCAAAACCGGCGAATCTCGGGTAGGGGGTCCCGAGCTGTGGATCTTGGATCAATGGGGAACAAAGGACGGAGGAGATGAAGTTTACCCAGGTTCGGGCCCTCTTGAAGAGGTACCCTATGTCCTGCTCGATTATATTGAAGTGTATAGGATAATTACAGAGTCGATCTACCACGAGATCAGATGAACTAAACCCTAGGTGAGTAGGATGATGGTTCTTCTTCTAGCCTCTACGGACTAAACCCCCTGGTTTTTATAGACACCAGGGGTACTAGGGTTATGAAGGAAATATGCCCTAGAGGCAATAATAAAGTTGTTATTTTATATTTCCTTATTCATGATAAAGGTTTATTATTCATGCTAGAATTGTATTGATCGGAAACTTAAATACATGTGTGAATACATAAACAAATACCGTGTCCCTAGTGAGCCTCTACTAGACTAGCTCGTTGATCAAAGATGGTTAAGGTTACCTAACCATGGACATGTGTTGTCATTTGATAACAGGATCACATCATTAGGAGAATGAAGTGATGGACAAGACCCATCCATTAGCTTAGCATAATGATCGTTCAGTTTATTGCTATTGCTTTCTTCATGTCAAATACATATTCCTTCGACTATGAGATTATGCAACTCCCGGATACCGGAGGAATACCTTGTGTGCTATCAAACATCACAACGTAACTAGGTTATCATAAAGATGCTCTACAGGTATCTCCGAAGGTGTTTGTTGAGTTGGCATAGATCAAGATTAGGATTTGTCACTCCGAGTTTCGGAGAGGTATCTCTGGGCCCTCTCGGTGATACACATCATAAGAAGCCTTGCAAGCAAAGTGACTAAAGAGTTAGTTGCAAGATGATGTATTACGGAACGAGTAAAGAGACTTGCCGGTAACGAGATTGAACTAGGTATAGAGATACCGACGATCGAATCTCGGGCAAGTAACATACCGACAGACAAAGGGAATTACGTATTTTGTCATCAAGGTTCGACCGATAAAGATCTTCGTAGAATATGTAGGAGCCAATATGGGCATCCAAGTTCCGCTATTGGTTATTGACCAGACAGGTGTCTCAGTCATGTCTACATAGTTCTTGAACACGCAGGGTCCGCACGCTTAATGTTCGTTGATGATATAGTATTATATGAGTTATGTATTTGGTGACCGAATGTTGTTCGGTGTTTCGGATGAGATCACGGACATGGCGAGGAGCTCCGGAATATTCCAGAGGTAAAGATTGATATATGGGATAATAGTGTTTGGTCTCTGGAAAGGTTCCAAAATTCACCGGAAGGGGTTTCGGATGTTTCCCGAAATGTTTGGGCACGAGAACACTTTATTTGGGCCAAGGGGTAAAGCCCACGAGGGTTTTGGAAAGTGCAAAAGGAAGTTTTGCGGAGGCCAGGGGCCAGATGCTAGGAACCCTGGCGTCTGGGGGGTAGACACTGGGAACCCTGGCGTCTAGCCCTGGAGTCCGAGAAGGACTCTTGCCTTTCGGGCAAAACCGACTTTGAGGAGGCTTTTACTCCAAGTTTCGACCCCGGGGCTCAACATATAAATAGAGGGGCAGGGCTAGCACCCAAGACACATCAAGATTCACCAAGCCGTGTGCTGGCAACCCCGTCCCCTATAGTTTATCCTCCGTCTAGTTTCTGTAGTGCTTGGCGAAGCCCTGCGGAGATTGTTCTTCATCACCAACCGTCACCACACCGTCGTGCTGCTGGAACTCATCTACTACTTCGCCCGTCTTGCTGGAAGAAGAAGGCGAGGACGTCATCGAGCTGAACGTGTGCTGAACGCGGAGGTGCCGTACGTTCGGTACTTGATCGGGACGGATCGTGAAGGTCTACGACTACATCAACCGCATTGATAAACGCTTCCGCTTTATGGTCTACGAGGGTATGTAGACACACTCTCCCCTCTCGTTGCTATGCATCTCCTTGATAGATCTCGCGTGGGCGTAGGAGAAATTTTTGTTTTCATGCAGCGTTCCCCATCAGTGGCATCATGAGCCAGGTCTATGCGTAGATGTTATGCACGAGTAGAACACAAAGAAGTTGTGGGCGGTGATGTTCATACTGCTTACCACCAACGCCTTATTTTGATTCGACGGCATTGTGGGATGAAGCGGCCCGGACCAACCTTACATGTCCACGTTCATGAGACCGGTTCCACCAACTGACATGCAACTAGTTTTGCATAAAGGTGGCTGGCGGGTGTCTGTTTCTCCTACTTTAGTTGAATCAAATTTGACTGCGGCTGGTCCTTGAAGAAGGTTAAAACAGCAAACTTGATAATTCACCGTTGTGGTTTTTGCCGTAGGTAAGAACGGTTCTTGCTAGAAGCCCGTAGCAGCCACGCAAAACTTTCAACAACAAAGTAGAGGACGTCTAACTTGTTTTTGCAGGGCATGTTGTGATGTGATATGGTCAAGACATGATGTGATACACATCATTGTATGAGATGATTATGTTTTGTAAGTTATCGGCAACCGGCAGGAGCCTTATGGTTGTCTCTTTATTGTATGAAATGCAAACGCCATGTAATTGCTTTACTTTATCGCTATGCATTAGCAATAGTTGTAGAAGCTATAGTTGGCGAGACGACCACGACGCAACGATAGAGATCAAGGTGTCAAGCTGGTGACGATGGAGATCATGATGATGCTTTGGAGATGGAGATCAAAAGCACAAGATGAAGATGGCCATATCATGTCACATATTTTGATTGCATGTGATGTTCATCTTTTATGCATCTTATTTTGCTTAGAACGATGGTAGCATTATAAGATGATCCCTTCACTAAATTTCAAGATATAAGTGTTCTCCCCGAGTATGCACCATTGCGAAAGTTCGTCGTTTTGAGACACCACGTGATGATCGGGTGTGATAGACTCTACGTTCACATACAACGGGTGTAAGACAGTTTTGCACATGCAGAATAATTGGGTTAAACTTGACGAGCCTAGCATGTACAGACATGGTCTCGGAACACTGGAGACTGAAAGGTTGAACATGAGTCATATAATAGATATGATCAACATAGAGATGTTCACCATAGATGACTACCCCTATCTCACGTGATGATCGGACATGGGTTAGTTGATTTGGATCATGTATCACTTAGATAACTTGAGGGATGTTAATTTAAGTGGGAGTTCATTAGTAATTTGATTAATTGAACTTAATTTATCATGAACTTAGTCCTGATAGTATTTGCAAATTATGTTGTAGATCAATAGCTCGTGTTGTAGCTCCCCTATATTTTTTGATATGTTCCTAGAGAAAAATAAGTTGAAAGATGATAGTAGCAATGATGCGGACTGGGTCCGTGATATGAGGATTATCCTCATTGCTGCACAGAAGAATTATGTCCTTGATGCACCGCTAGGTGACAGACCTATTACAGGAGCAGATGCAGATGTTATGAACGTTTGGCAAGCTCGGTATGATGACTACTTAATAGTTTAGTGCGCCATGCTTTACGTCTTAGAACCGGGACTTCAAAAATTGTTTTGAACGCCATGGAGCATATGAGATGTTCCAAGAGCTGAAATTGGTATTTCAGACTCATGCCCATGTTAAGAGGTATGAGACCTCTGATAAGTACTTTACCTACAAAATGGCGGAGAATAGCTCAGCCAGTGAGCATGTGCTCAGAATGTCTGGGTACTACAATCACTTGAATCAAGTGGGAGTGTCGGCGTACGACACCTATGGGATCCGAAGGACCCCTTTATGGTTCGGCAGGGAGAGATGTATGCATGAAGAGCAAAACCGATGATCAACGCGAGGGGATTTTTACCCAGGTTCGGGCCGCTGATCAGCGTAAAACCCTACTCCTGCTTTGGTTTATTATCAGTGTTTTCATCCCAGTTCTTGGAGCGCTTGCAATGAACAGTGTGTTCGTGCAGCAGCTACACGTGCAGAATGGGCCGAGAGTGCTCTCTCTAGCCTCTTCCTCCCTGTAGCAGTTGCCTTGGGCCTCCTTTTATATGCTCAAAGGGGGACACCACAGTGGCAAACTGTTCATATGCGAGGTGTAAAGTAGCTACAGGGTTATCATACCTAACCACTGACGGTTTAGGACAAATGCATTTAATGCACCGTGAGGTGTCCGTTTAGGTGTCCTTACTTTCTTGGGGATGGAAAAAGGGGCCATCCCATCAGCACCGCTTAAGCTCACCTCCACTAGCGCCTTGCCACGCATCTAGAGATGGGACCAGAATGCCAGGCTGGTTGCTGCGCTGGAGCGGTGGCACAGTGGCGGAACCTTGCCGGGTGCGAATCTTGCCGGGCTCCGCAGGCTACCCCGGAAATATCTTGCCGGGAGCCGAGCCTCTGGTCTCCAGTTCTCCTTATCTTCTGACCCTTGGCTTGAATGTCTCTTTGATAACATTGGATTAATCTTCAGCTGTTCCCCTGACAAGCCTTGCCGCAGGTATGGCTACAACTGCCCGTGCACAAGTATGGGGTACTAAAGGCCCAATATTTAGTACACCGACAGGAGCCCCCGGGCCTAGGCCACACACGAGTGCGAGGCGTTGTTGGGCTAGGCCCAAACAGTGCGCGGGCACGCGTGGCAGGGGTTAACTGCTTGTAATTATTCCGCTTACTGCGCTTCCCCACTACGCGCGTTGAATGCGCGACATGGGAAGCGTGCGCTGAACGGCCGCGGCCGCAGCGCGCTCGTATAGGCGTATTCACATTGGGCAGTAAAAGAGGCAGCCTCGCTCCTTCCCCATAAAAAGGAATCCGCAGAGGCGCTGCCCATTTACCCCCTCTTCTTTCCAATCTGGAACCCTCCATTACCTTCTCTCTCCCGAGCCCAGAGCAGAACTTCTCCTCATCCGCTCACCACCTCCGCACCCGCTCTATCCTCAGCTTCCGCCTTCGCAACCGCCATGCCACCCAAGGCTAGCAAGGGCAAAGGCAAGGGCAAGGAGACGAAAGCTGATGTCCCGGAGAGCAAGCTGGCGAAGATGCAGAAGAAGTACGTCGTCTTCGCTCCGACGCTCGACGCGAAAGCCTTGAAGAACCGGTACCAGTGCATGTGGGCGAGGGAGATGAAGGCTCACCCTGCGACTCGCGTGGCCCCAGGTTCTTCTTCCAAAGGTGGACCAGATAGATATCCCTTCTTCGCCGCTTACTTTTATTGCGGGCTCTGTCCTCCATTCTTCGATTTCCTTATTGACATCATGTACACATACGGCTTCCATCTCCTGGATTTCATGCCGAATGCCGTAACATGAATGTCTATCTTTGCTCATCTTTGCGAAAACTTTGCCGGAGTAGTTCCCAACACTGCCCTCTTCCGCCATTACTTTATTGCTCGCATCCAAAAAGGGGAAGCCCTTTCCGGTTCTATCACCTGGATCCCAAGGGCATAGAACAAGGAGATATATCCAGATGGGGTTTACCGTGAGAAGTGGGAAGAATGGCAGTCCGAGTGGTGCTGGATCAAGGAAGCAGATCCCCATCCATTCTGTTCGCCCCGACAGCAGAAGGCGGTCCGTGGCAAGGACTGGAGTGATTTCGATGCTCAAGATGACAAGCTCACGATCGCCACCACCAGGATCCTCCGTTTGAAAGCTGTCGGGCTCACAATAGAGATGATTGGCTCTGACTTCCTTCGCCGCCGCATCGCCCCTCTGCAGAATAAGGGGAGACCAGCTTGGGAGTTCCGGAACGCGGCAGACATCATGAGGCTGCGCCCCGGACTGAACAATAGCTTGACAATTATGCAGCTTGGCGCTCTCCGCCACAGGCTATTTCAGCGCGAGGACAAGCATAAGTTGCCGACGGGAATTATCCCTTTGTGCAACAACTCCGCCCTGGGGTCAATCATCGCCACAATGCCAATGTTCAACGCCCATGGCCTTGACGCGACTTGGGTTGAGCCATCTATGGAGCAGGCACAAAAGTTCTTCGACGACTTATCGGAGAGGGCCATCCAGGAAGAAACAAACCTCGTCCGCGCCACCACTAATGAAGAAGTGGCGTATATTGCCACTAGGGTGGAAGAGGCGAATCTTGCCGCGGAGGCCGGCAGCGTCGGCTTCACGGAATGGGAAACCAGCGACGCAGAAGTCATATTGGAAGAGGATCCTGCCAGGGAGGATAAGGCTGCAGGGGAACAGAGCGGCGCAGCCGCCGAGAGATCATCTGACGAGGATGCAGCCGAAGAATAGCCACAAGAGGAGCCCCCAGCTCCAAAGAAGGCAAAGCGTGTCCTTCGGAAAGCCGCCTCTGGCGTCCCAGCAAACCAAACTTCTTCGAGCAGCGAGGCTCCCGGCAAGAAGGCGGCCGGCAAGGCTGCACCGCGGCAAGGAGTTCGACAGCAACCCATGCGGCGCACAAGACACACACCTGCGGCAACCACTAGGGCGGAAGGGGCGTCTCACACAACAGCACCGGAGGCTGAGGCGGCAGAGTCACGCCGACCCCCTGCACCTGCTGCAGCCAAGCGACCCAGGACCCCTCCTCCGCCTCCCCATACGGACACTGCAATGGAGGTCAATTTCGACATCTCCGGTTTCAGCCCGGAACAAGAAGAGGAAGAGTAAGTATCCTGTCACAGCCTTTATCTCCCAAATTCTGAATTCGATTGATCTCATTGCCTTGCTTTGTCTTGTCTCTGCAGTGATTCAGAAACTTTGGCGGAAAGGATGGCGAAGAGGTTGAAGACTTCCACGGGCGATGAGCCCCCGACAAGCTCTGCAAGCGTGCCAAAAACTATCATCATCAGCCCGGAGCTTAGCCCTCGACGCAACCCCCAGCGCAGCCCCCAGCGTGAGTCCACTACTAGTTTTCCGCTGGCGGGTGCTGAGGTTTCTACCTTTGCCGCTTATATCTTTGGGCTTGCAGGAGAAGAACAGCAACAGGGAGAGTCATTGGAGGACGCCCCCGTCATGCCGCCTCCATCAACCACGCCGCCCGCAAGCACATCTCCGGCAAGAGCTCCTACCGACGAGCCTACCTTGGAAGAGGTGGAGCCGGCAAACATGGGCACCGGCAACCTTTTCTCGGCAACCAATGTTGCCGGGAGGGGTGAAGCTACCCCTCAACAGCTCGACGCAGGTGACTGCTTGCCTTAGAGCACTTGTTATTCTTTCCTTTATCTTTCTCTCTCTTTGTCTTCTTGAACTTCAATCTTGATCTTATTTTGTTTCCCTCCTTCGTCCTTCAGAATTCCCTGTGATGGAACACATGGAGGTCGACGTTGTCATCGAGGAGACCGCCAGAGATGCTGCCGCCGAAGCTGACAAGATTGCTGCTAGCGAGGCCGCCAAAGATGCCACTGTCGAGGTCAGTGAAGCTGCTGCCGAGGAAGCCGCCAAGGAATCTGCCGAGAGGGCCGGCGAGGAGACTGATGACCATACTGACGGCATTTCTGCCGCAGGAGCGCCAGGCGCTACACCGGCCACAGAGCCCCCAGCCACCGGTAAGACAATTGTCGAGGATCAACCATCGACATCTGAGGCTCCCTCATCGAGCAAATATCTCAAGGTTGGCGACAACCTATTCGTCAACTTGCCGGGGACGGCAAGTATTGGAGCGCCGACCGAAGGGGAAACTTTTGATGAAGAAATCATCACCACTGCCGGGCTCAAGATCGTCGATGAACCAAGCGCCAGCAGTGGCAAATCTGAAGAAGATCAGCTCCTCCAGGCCATGGGCGATAATTTCCGCAAGCTCCAAGCACTCCACCGTGCTCGAAAGGAGAAGGCAGACTCCAAAGCTGCAGTTGTCGAAGCAGCCGAGGCGGATTTCCAGAAGCGTGTTGAGCAAATGCAGATCTGGTACGCCGAGGCCCTTCAGGAGTTGACTGCCAGCCGGGAACAAGTGAGCCAAAGCTGGACGGAGCTCCTCCTGAGGCAATCTGACATAGAGAAGGCGCAAGAGGAAGCTGAGCAAAGGGTTGCCGCTGAGGATGCTCTCTTGACGGAGCGCCGCATTGGGCTTGATGCTCATGAAGAAGATCTTGCCGCGTGCGAGCAGGCACTTGCTGCCAAACTCCACGGCAAGGATGAAGAAATTGAAAAGCTTGTCGCGCAGCGGACCCAGGAGCTGGAGCAGAAGCACAAGGAGGCGCTCAAAACTTTAACTGTAGATCACGCCAGCAAGCTCAAGGAAACCATCGATGCCGCCGAGGCCGCAGAGGCCGCCAAGAATGAGCTGAGCAAGAAAGTGAAGAAGCTGGAGGCGGATCTTGAGGAACACAGCAAGGAGCTCTCGATGCTCAAAGGTGACAGGGAGAAAACTCTCCACAGCCTGGCGGAGATGCAAATTGCTATATCCGACAAGACCAAGCAGCTCTCTTCAGCCAACGATGCCATTGCCGAGCTGAGGCTGAAGCTGACCACACTAGAAAAGTCCCTTGAGGACGGCAGGGCCCGCAAGAAGGCCCTGAGCAAAGATCTCCAGGATGAGAGGAACTTTCTTAAGAGCGCTGCCGCCGCCCAAATTGACTATGAGAAGGGTGTGAAAATCTGGACTGATCGCCTTGTCGACACCGCGGAGAAGCTCACAGCACAACTGTCAACCATGGGCCGGGATGGCCTGCAAAACTTCAGGTATTCCTTTGAAGAAAGGATATCCCCGAGCGCCAGGCTGACCATGTTCTTCGAAAGCATCATTGATGCTTTGAAGCTGCTCTAGTCCAACCGAGCGACCCAACTGGCCAATGAATCCCGCAAGCTTTGCCGGGCCGTCCTCCGCAAGGTACTCATCAAGGTGGTGCATAAGAACCCTGGCGTTGACCTCACCAACGTGCTCGACCGCTTGCCAAAGGATGCAGATCTCAAGGCACTTGAGGAGCTTGTCGCGCCCATCCTTGAGAAGGTAGATTCAATCAAGAGGGTTGAAGGCCAGCGCAGGGACTTGCCGTCTCACTTTTCCTTGCCGCCACCATTCCATGCCAAGGACAATTTAGTCTTAAGTTAGAACTGCGGCAACTATTGATGTAATATAACTTGCTATGATTGAGTACATGCATGCTATTTCCCCTGTCCGATTTCTTTCTGTATGGTATACGCCCTACGCTTACTGGAAACTTGCTGGCGCGCAACCTGCCACGAGCGCTGGGTGCGGGACTTCAGCAGCCTGCTGGAGGTGTAGCAGCCGGCAAGACACCTTAGCGTTATTGGTGCAGCCACTTAGACTGTTGAGCGGACTCAAAACAAAATAAGGGCGCAACCAATTACGACAAGGGTTCCTTCGCGTGCAGGTTTTCCCTACAAGGGCCGAAGTCGTCTAAAGAAAATAGCCTGATAGTAAAAATTGAAAAACTTGCTCAAAGTTTCGCAACTTAGCTTTCTGTCGCTGTACTCCTTCCGGCAAGACATCAATTCTGAACATCGCCCATTGGTATCCATACCTTCCTTTCCCCCTGGCAAACTTGCGCGCGAGGGAACCTTCTATCCCTTGAGAAGAAGAAAGAAGAGAAAACAGAGATATGGAACCTTGGTGGTTCATTAATGCTTACCGGGAGCAAGTTTCATACAATATCTCAGACAAGCATGCATATATATAAACATGGAGATCAACAAGAAATGTACAACACTTAAGCTTATTCAACTGCACACAGGGTCTGCGCCTGGCTTTGTACAAAGGATTATATGCCTTGCCGGCAAGACTCGTACAAAAGGAGGTTGTCGGGGGCCCCCGGCAACCGCACCTTATGGGTAGAACTTGCGAAGATGTTCGATATTCCAAGAGTTGCTCACTGGAACACCATCCTCGGTCTCTAGGCGGACAGCGCCGGGCCTGGTGACTCGTACTACTCGATAAGGGCCTTCCCACTTCGGTGTCAACTTGTTTGAATTCTTGGCGGATTGAATCCGCCGAAGAACAAGGTCGCCTTCCTCAAGACTTCGGGCATGAACTTTGCGGCTATGGTAGCGGCGCAAAGCTTGCTGGTAGCGTGCAGCTCGCACAGCAGCCTGAAGACGATCCTCCTCAAGGAGCACAGCGTCATCTTGCCGCAGTTGCTCTTGCTCAAGCTCATCATAAGCGAGCACTCAAGGTGACCCGTATATGAGTTCCGTGGGGAGAACTGCTTCCGCTCCATAAACCAGAGCGAAGGGTGTCTGGCTAGTGGCTCGATTTGGTGTCGTTTTGATTGACCAAAGAACCGCCGGCAACTCATCAATCCAGCGCCTTCCGCACTTTTTCAGCTTGTCAAAAGTTCTGGTCCTGAGACGAACACTTCAGCATTAGCCCTCTCCGCTTGGTCGTTGCTTCTCGGGTGGGCAACAAAGGCAAAACAAATTTTTCCGCCAAGGTCTTGGATGTATTGCATGAAGGTGTGACTTGTTAACTGTGTGCCGTTGTCGGTGATGATCCTGTTGGGCACACCGAAACGGCAAACTATTCCTTTAAAGAACTTGACGGCTGATTGTGCTGTCACCTTCCTCACCGCCTCCACCTCCGGCCACTTTGTGAACTTGTCGATTGCATCGTACAAGTACTCAAAGCCCCCGGTAGCACAGGGAAAAGGGCCCAGTATGTCGAGCCCCCAGACCGAAAATGGCCAGGAGAGAGGGATTGACTGAAGAGCTTGAGCTGGCTGATGCGATTTCTTTGAATGAAACTGGCACGCTTCACACTTGGTTACTAGTGCAGCTGCATCCTGGAGAGCAGTGGGCCAAAATAAACCTTCTCGGAATGCCTTTCCGACAAGTGCTCTTGATCCTATGTGAGAGCCACATATGCCTCCATGTATCTCTGCCAACAGCTCCAGTCCATCCTCCCAAGGAATACACTTCAATTTCACACCGTTCAGTCTCTTCCTGTACAGAACGCCATCGACGGACTGGTACATGCTAGACTGACGGGCTACTTTTTCCGCTTCTTCCTGCTCCTCAGGGAGTTCTCCTGTCTGAAGAAAATGGACAATGGGCTGTGCCCAAGCTGGAGCCTGGGGCTTGACAACTAGGACTAAAGGCATCTCTTCTGCCGGGGGAACGTTTGTCTCGACGGCAAGGGCCTGAGCCCCTGCTGGAGCCTGTCGTTCCCCGGCAGGCTTGCCGCTGATCCCGGCGACTTCCTTGTCGGCGGCTCCCGGGAGCTCTGCCGGAAAGTACTGACCAGAATTCAACTTCCTTCTCTTTTCTTGCCTCATTTATGGCACTACAGATGGCTGAGTTAAATGGAGCACAAAAGTTCCTGGTTCCACAGGTAACTTGAGGGCAGCGCGCTTTGACAGGTCATCAGCAATACTATTTTCAGCACGAGGAATGTGCTTTGTTTGCAGACCGTCGAAGCACTCTTCCATTTTTCTCACTTTATCCACATAGGCTTGCATCAATGGACTCTAATAATTTTTGTTGACTTTCCTGACAACAAGCTGCGAATTGCCTCTGATGATGAGCTTCTTGATACCAAGGTCTGCCGCGATCCTGAGACCAGCAAGCAGGCCTTCGTACTCCACAGTGTTGTTTGTCGAGCTCTCCCGGGAAAATGCATCTGAATTACATACTTGAGGTGCTCTCTGGTGGGTGCGACAAGCAGCACGCCAGCACCGGCGCCTTGCAGCGAGAAAGCCCCGTCAAAGTACATAATCCATTCTCGATCTGTTTCCTTGCCGGGAAGAGTCGTTTCTTGAATCTCTTCGTCTGGCGTTGGGGTCCATTCCGCAATGAACTCCGCCAAGGCTCTGATCTGAATTGCTGAAGTACTTTCAAACTTGAGACCAAAGCTTGACAGTTCCAACGCCCACTCCACAATCCTGCCGGTTGCCTCTGGATTTCCCAAAATCCGCTGCAACAGGAAGTGAGTGACGACGGTAATCTCATGTGCTTGAAAATAATGGCGCAGCTTCCTCGAGGCCATGAGAAGGCCAAAGAGCAACTTCTGCACACCAGAGTATCTTGACCTAGCTCCCTGTAAAGGGGAGCTGACAAAATAAACTGGACGCCGCACCATCTTCCTCTTTTGCACTGATTCCTCTGACTGCGCAGATCCTGTCTTGCCGGCACCAGACCTTGCCGGGGAAGATCCCGGCGCTTCACTTGATGGTCCTGCCACTGCCGTTGCCTCCTCGTCGACTTCTCTCTGCGCCACTAACGCAGCACTAACCACTTGATTTGTTGCCGCTAGATACAACAGCAACGGCTCTTGTGGCCTAGGTGCGACTAGCATCGGCGGAGAGGAGAGGTACCTCTTCAAATCTTGCAGCACTGCCTCCGCTTCCGGAGTCCATCTCATTGGACCTGCCTTCTTCAAAATTTTGAAAAAGGGCAGGGCGCGCTCAGTGGATTTGGAGATGAACCTGCTTAAGGCAGCAACGCAGCCGGCAAGACGACGTACATCCTTGACGCGTCTTGGCGCTTCAATCTGCGCAATAGCTTTGATCTTGTCGGGGTTCGCTTCGATCCCTCGCTGAGATACAAAGAACCCGAGAAGCTTGCCGGAAGGGACGCCAAACACACACTTCTCAGGATTGAGCTTTAAATTGATCTTGCACAGATTTGTAAATGTTTCTTATAGATCTTGTATGAGCGTCGCTTTATCCTTGGTTTTGACCACTATGTCATCCATGTATGCTTCCATATTTCTATGTAGCTGAGGCTCAAAACCAATTTGGACCGCTCTTGCAAATGTAGAACCAGCACTTTTCAACCCGAAAGGCATTCATATAAAACAATATGTACCACATGGGGTGATAAATGCGGTCTTTTCTTCATCTTCTTTTGCCATGAAGATCTGATGATATCCCGAGTAGGCATCAAGGAACGACAGTAGGTCACAACCAGCAGTGGAGTCCACAATCTGGTCGATGCGTGGCAAGAAAAGGATCTTTTGGACAGGCTTTATTGATGTCTGTATAATCAATACACAGCCTCCATTTCCCATTCGCCTTGCGCACTACAACCGGATTGGCCAACCACGTTGGGTGAAGCACTCCTCTGACCAAGCCTGCCACTTCTAACTTCCTGATTTCTTCGGCAATGAATTCTTGCCACTCCAAGGCTTGCTTCCTCACCCTCTGCTTGATGGGCCGCGCATGAGGACAGACAGCAAGGTGGTGCTCAATTACCTCCCTGGGAACACCGGGGATGTCAGATGGTTGCCATGCAAACACGTCGACATTCGCCCGCGGGAAGGCAATGAGCGCGCTTTCCTATTTGTCATCTAGGGTGGAACTTATGGTGAAAGTTCCTCCCGTTCCGTCCTCCTTGACGAGCACCTTCTTGGTCTCTGGTGGAGCAGCCTTGGACTTCTTGTTCTTGCCGATGGAACTCCTGGTGCGTCCTCAACGGAAGCGCAACACTCCGAGGAGGTGCGCTTGCCGGGGTTTGCGCCAGAGATCTTGCCGGTCTTCTTCTTCTTCCCCCCGGGAGTTCCAGTGGCAGGAGCAGATGCCTTGACGGCAGGTGTTGCGGCTGCCTCCCGATAGAGTTGGTCGGTGCAGATTAGTGCATCCTTCTTGTCGGAGTGGATAGTGATGACACTTATCGGTCCGGGCATCTTCAACACATTATACGCATAGTATGATGCCGCCATGAACTTGGCCAGCGCTGGGCGGCCAAGGATCCCATTGTATGACATGGGGATCTTGGCGACATCGAACACTACCTTCTCTGTCCTGTAGTTGAGCTCGCTACAAAATGTTACCGGTAGCGTAATCTTGCCTTTTGGCTGGGTCCTTCCTGGATTGATCCCTTGAAACATGCACGTTTCCTCGAGATCTTCATCAGGAATTTGCAGCTTCTTGAGCACGTTCGGCGAGATTAAGCTCAGCCCGGCCCCACCGTCAACTAGCATTTTTGTCACCTTGAGGTTGCGGATTATTGGTGAGACCAACAAGGGCAAGCACCCAACCGCAGTTGTGCGATCAGGCTGATCCTCGGCGTCAAAAATGATAGGTGTGTTGGACCACTTTAAAGGTTTCCGTGCATCAAACGATGGCTCCGTTGCATTAACCTCACGCACCAACTGTTTAAGTCGGCGGTGAGAAGAATGCAATGAGGCGCCCCCGTCAATACACATGGCCTCTGTGGCTTTCTGAAACTCGTGCTCACTGGATTCATCGTCTTCGTCATCATCATTGCCTCCCTCGTTCTTGCCGCGGCCTCGGGCGGGCCTCTCCTTCTGTTGCATAGCCTTGCTACGGCGGCCTCCTCGGCCACCATGCTTCTTGCCAGATCCCTCAGCATCGTCCTGGGCCTTCTCCTTGTCTCGTCTTTCATACTCAGCTCTCTGCTTCTCGACAAGCTGCTCAACTTGCCAGCAGTTTTGGAGATCGTGGCCCTTTGGTGCGATGGATCTTGCAATACTGTTTGCCGGAGCCTTCCGGCTTGTCGGCAGCTGCTAAGGCCTAACAGGAAGCGCACACGGCAACTTCCTTGCCGGGGTCGTCAACCTTGGCCTTCTTGGCGGTGCCGGGGTTGCCGGATTCCTCGACAGCAAGCACGGCCTTGCCTTTGCGCTTGTTGTTCCGCCGCCGGCCTTTCTTTGACGGGGTTGCAGCATCTTCATCCTCAGATTCGCCCCCTGCGCTAACACCCTCGCCGGGGAGTTTCCTCCCTTCTTCAGCTCGAGCGCACTTGTTGGCCAAAGCATAAAGCTCGGCAATACTCCTGACCTTGTTCATCGCCAGCTCTTCGCGCATCTTGCGGTTACGCACATTCTGATGAAACGTGCTAACAACAGCGGCAGGATGAACGTCTGGAATATTGTACTGCACCCGGCTAAATCTCTGGATAAACTTGCACAGGGGCTCGCCCTCCTTTTGAGGGAGGAGATGCAAATCACTCTCTTGGCCAGGAGCTTGGTGGCCTCCAACAAAGGCGCCAACAAACTGATGGCACAGATCTGACCAAGAAGAAATGGAATTCTCCGGCAGATGCATCAACCACGACCTGACATTGGGTTTGAGCACCAACGGGAAGTAGTTGGCAAGTATCTTGTCATCTCAGCCCCCGGCAGCCTGCACCGCAATGGTGTAGATGCTCAGGAACTCCGAGGGGTGAGTCTTGCTGTCATATTTCTCCGGGACCTCTGGTTTGAACGTTCGGGAGTTGGGCCACTGGACTCGCCGCAGCTCACGGGTAAACGCTGGACAACCTACCTCATAGGGCAAGTCGCCTGCGTCCCCCGGCACAGGCTTGTCGACAGTAGGCCCTGCACGTTTATCGGACTGATGATGCGCCTCCCATCGCCACTCGATGGTAGTTCGAGCGTCCTCTTTGCTTCGTTCCTGAAGAACTTGATGCTGATCACGGCGCATCCGCGGATCAGACGACACCGTGGAATCGTCATCACGGCCGTCGGTCCGCCGGGTTGACGACCGCTGCTGCTGTCGTGGAGGGGAGTGCATCGTGGTCGCACCGCCTCCAGTCTTCTCACCATCGGCTCGCGCCGGATCGATAGACCGCTGCCGCGAGGGCCCCGCTTGCTGCGGCCCATCCTTGTTGACGAAGCCGATGAGGCTCTGGATAGTAGATCGCCACTCCTCCATCTTCTCCGGAGTAGGAGGAAAATCGAGGAGCAGTTGCACACGTGCCAAAGCTTCTGCTGGCGTAGGCGGCAGCGACAGACGTGAGGTACGTGAGGTGCTCTGACTCCTAACAGTGTTAGAGGGAGCATCGTCACGATCACGCGACCGCGCGCCACTTCCACCGGCAGTTTGGCGTGCATGCTGGGCCTGCGCACCTTGGGATCGATACGCAGAAGTCTTTCCATGGGGACGTTCAGAACCACCAACGCCATGGCGCTGCTCGTCACGTGAGACCTGGGAAGGCCGCAACGCTTGCGCCGGCGTGGGAGTCCTAGAAGGCGTCCTCCGATCTCTGGAGTTCGCTGCGCCGCCCGTAGGCAGCACGGCTCCATCTCTGGATCTAGCGGTGTGCGGGTTGCCGTCGCCGCTGCGAACGACGCCGCTCGCCTGGCTCGGATCACCAGAACGCCGTGGAGGCTCTAAACCTCCACCTCCTGCATCCACGCTGTCACCCGTCCGAGTAGGCATGGGTAAGACGGACGTAGACGGAACAACCGCTGCCGCACCCTTCTTCTTGGGTGTCATGGTGACAAAGATGGTGAAGAAACTGACGCGCTGATCACTGGATCAGGTTCGCGCAACCTCGATCCCCCTACCTGGCGCGCCAAAGATGTCGGCGTACGACACCTATGGGATCCGAAGGACCCCTTTATGGTTCGGCAGGGAGAGAGGTATGCATGAAGAGCAGAACCGATGATCAATGCGAGGGGATTTTTACCCAGGTTCGGGCCGCTGATCAGCGTAAAACCCTACTCCTGCTTTAGTTTATTATCAGTGTTTTCGTCCCAGTTCTTGGAGCGCTTGCAATGAATAGTGTGTTCGTGCAGCAGCTACGCGTGCAGAATGGGCCGAGAGTGCTCTCTCTAGCCTCTTCCTCCCTGTAGCAGTTGCCTTGGGCCTCCTTTTATATGCTCAAAGGGGGGCACCACAGTGGCAAACTGTTCATATGCGAGGTGTAAAGTAGCTACAGGGTTATCATACCTAACCACTAACGGTTTAGGACAAATGCATTTAATGCACCGTGAGGTGTCCGTTTAGGTGTCCTTACTTTCTTGGGGATGGAAAAAGGGGCCATCCCATCAGCACCGCTTAAGCTCGCCTCCACTAGCGCCTTGCCACGCATCCAAAGATGGGACCAGAATGTCAGGCTGGTTGCTGCGCTGGAGCGGTGGCACAGTGGCGGAACCTTGCCGGGCTCCGCAGGCTACCCCGGAAAGATCTTGTCGGGAGCCGAGCCTCTGGTCTCCAGTTCTCCTTATCTTCTGACCCTCGGCTTGAATGTCTCTTTGATAACCTTGGATTAATCTTCAGTTGTTCCCCTGACAAGCCTTGCCACAGCTATGGCTACAACTGCCCGTGCACAAGTATGGGGTACTAAAGGCCCAATATTTAGTACACCGACAGGGAGTTAATCTTCCAGATAAGATAGTGATTGACAGAGTTCTCTAGTCACTATCACCAAGCTACTAGAACTTCGTGATGAACTATAATATGCAAGGGATGACAAAAACGATTCCCAAGCTCTTCGCGATGGTGAAATCAGCGAAGGTAGAAATCAAGAAAGAGCATCATGTGTTGATGGTTAACAAGACCACTAGTTTCAAGAAAAAAGGCAAAGGGAAAGAAAGGGAACTTCAAGAAGAATGGCAAGCAAGTTGCCACTCCCATGTAGAAGCCCAAAGCTGGACCCAAGCCTGAAACTAAGTGCCTCTACTGCAAAGGAAATGGTCACTGGAACTGGAACTGCCCCGAATACTTGGCTGATAAGAAGGATGGCAAAGTGAACAAAGGTATATTTGATATACATGTTATTGAGGTGTACCTTACTAGTGTTCGTAGTAGCCCCTTGGTATTTGATACCGGTTCAGTTGTTAAGATTAGTAACTCGAAACAGGAGTTACAGACTAAACAGAGACTAGTTAAGGGCGAGGTGACGATGTGTGTTAAAAGTGATTCCAAGGTTGATACGATCACCATCGCACACTCCCTCTACCTTCGGGATTAGTGTTGAACCTAAATAAATGTTATTTGGTGTTTGTGTTGAGCATGAATATGATTTGATCATGTTTATTGCAATACGGTTATTCATTTAAGTCAGAGAATAATTGTTGTTCTATTTACATGAATAAAATCTTCCATGGTCATCCACCCAATGTGAATGGTTTATTGAATCTCGATTGTAGTGATACACATATTCATAATATTGATGCCAAAAGATGCAAAGTTGATAATGATAGTGCAACATACTTGTGGCACTGCCGTTTAGGTCATATTGGTGTAAAGCGCATGAAGAAACTCCATGCGGATGGACTTTTGGAATCACTTGATTATGAATCATTTGATACTTGCGAACCATGCCTCATGGGCAAAGATGACTAAAACTCCATTCTTCGGAACAATGGAGCGAGCTAATGGCTTATTGGAAATAATACACACCGATGTATGCGGTCCGATGAGTGTTGAAGCGCGCGGCGGGTATCGTTATTTTCTGACCTTCACAGATGATTTGAGCAGATATGGGTATATCTACTTGATGAAACACAAGTCTGAAACATTTGAAGTTCAAAGAATTTCAGAGTGAAGTGGAGAATCATCGTAACAAGAAAATAAAGTCTCTACGATCTGATCGCGGAGGCGAATATTTGAGTTACGAGTTTGGCCTTCATTTAAAACAATGTGGAATTGTTTCACAACTCACGCCACCTGGATCACCACAGCGTAATGGTGTGTCCGAATGTCGTAACCGTACTTTATTAGATATGGTACGTTCTATGATGTCTCTTACCGATTTACCACTATTGTTTTGGGGTTATGCATTAGAGACAGCTGCATTCACATTAAATAGGGAACCATCTAAATCCGTTGAGACGACACCGTATGAACTATCGTTTGGCAAGAAACCTAAGCTGTCGTTTCTTAAAGTTTGGGGATGCGACACTTATGTCAAAAGGCTTCAGCCTGATAAGCTCGAACCCAAATCGGAGAAGTGCGTCTTCATAGGATACCCTAAGGAAACAATTGGGTACACCTTCTACCATAGATCCGAAGGCAAGATCTTTGTTGCCAAGAATGGAACCTTTCTAGAGAAGGAGTTTCTCTCAGAAGAAGTGAGTGGGAGGAAAGTAGAACTTGATGAGGTAATTTTACCTTCTCTCAAATTGGAAAGTAGCACATCACAGAAAACCGTTCCCATGATGCCTACACCAACTAGAGAGGAAGCTAATGATGATGATCATGAAACTTCAGATCAAGTTACTACTGAACTTTGTAGGTCGACCAGAGCACGATCCGCACCAGAGTGGTACGGTAATTCTGTCCTGGAAGTCATGTTACTAGACCAAGGCGAACCTACAAACTATGAAGAAGCTATGATGAGCCCAGATTCCGACAGATGGCTTGAGACCATGAAATCTGAGATAGGATCCATGTATGAGAACAAAGTATGGACTTTGGTGGACTTGCCCGATGATCGGATAGAAAATAAATGGATCTTCAAGAAGAAGACTGACGCTGATGGTAATGTTACTGTCTACAAAGCTCGACTTGTCACGAAAGGTTTTCGACAAGTTCAAGGAGTTGACTACGATGAGACTTTCTCACCTATAGCGATGCTTAAGTCTGTCCGAATCATGTTAGCAATTGCCACATTTTATGATTATGAAATCTGGCAAATGGATGTCAAAACTGCATTCCTTAATGGATATCTTAAAGAAGAGTTGTATATGATGCAACCAGAAGGTTTTGTCAATCCTAAAGGTGCTAACTAAGTGTGCAAGCTCCAGCGATCCATCTATGGACTGGTGCAAGCATCTCGGAGTTGGAATATACGCTTTGATGAGGTGATCGAAGCATATGGTTTTATACAGACTTACGGTGAAGCCTGTATTTACAAGAAAGTGAGTGGGAGCTCTGTAGCATTTCTAATATTATATGTGGATGACATATTGCTAATTGGAAATGATATAGAATTTCTGGATAGCATGAAAGGATACTTGAATAAGAGTTTTCAATGAAAGACCTCGGTGAAGCTACTTATATATTGGGCATCCAGATCTATAGGGATAGATCAAGACGCTTAATAGGACTTTCACAAAGCACATACCTTGACAAGATTTTGAAGAAGTTCAAAATGGATCAGTCAAAGAAAGGGTTCTTGCCTGTGTTACAAGGAGTGAAGTTGAGTAAGACTCAAAGCCAGGCCACGGCAGAAGATAGAGAGAGAATGAAAGTCATTCCCTATGCCTCAGCCATAGGTTCTATAAAGTATGCCATGCTGTGTACCAGACCTATTGTGTGCCTTGCCATGAGTTTGGCAAGAGGGTACAATAGTGATCCAGGAGTGGATCACTGGACAGCGGTCAAAATTATCCTTATTTACTTAAGAGGACTAAGGAAATGTTTCTCGGTTATGGAGGTGATAAAGAGTTCGTCGTAAAGGGTTACGTCGATGCAAGATTTGACACTAATCCAGATGACTCTAAGTCTCAATCTGGATACATATTGAATGTGGATGCAAATTAGCTAGAGTAGCTCCATGCAGAGCATTGTAGACATAGAAATTTGCAAAATACATACGGATCTAAATATGGCAGACCCGTTGATTAAATTTCTCTCATAAGCAAAACATGATCACACCTTAGTACTCTTTGGGTGTTAATCACATGGCGATGTGAACTAGATTATTGACTCTAGTAAACTCTTTGAGTATTGGTCACATGGCGATGTGAACTATGGGTGTTAATCACATGGCGATATGAACTACATTATTGACTCTAGTGCAAGTGGGAGACTGAAGGAAATATGCCCTAGAGGCAATAATAAAGTTGTTATTTTATATTTCCTTATTCATGATAAAGGTTTATTATTCATGCTAGAATTGAATTGATCGGAAACTTAAATACATGTGTGAATACATAAACAAATACCGTGTCCCTAGTGAGCCTCTACTAGACTAGCTCGTTGATCAAAGATGGTTAAGGTTTCCTAACCATGGACATGTGTTGTCATTTGATAATGGGATCACATCATTAGGAGAATGATGTGATGGACAAGACCCATCCATTAGCTTAGCATAATGATCGTTCAGTTTATTGCTATTGTTTTCTTCATGCCAAATACATATTCCTTTGACTATGAGATTATGCAACTCCCGGATACCGGAGGAATACCTTGTGTGCTATCAAACGTCACAACCTAACTGGGTGATCATAAAGATGCTCTACAGGTATCTCCGAAGGTGTTTGTTGAGTTGGCATAGATCAAGATTAGGATTTGTCACTCCGAGTTTCGGAGAGGTATCTCTAGGCCCTCTCAGTGATACACATCATAAGAAGCCTTGCAAGCAAAGTGACTAAAGAGTTAGTTGCAAGATGATGTATTACGGAACGAGTAAAGAGACTTGCCGGTAATGAGATTGAACTAGGTATAGAGATACCGACGATCGAATCTCGGGCAAGTAACATACCGACAGACAAAGGGAATTACGTATGTTGTCATAAAGGTTCGACAGATAAAGATCTTCGTAGAATATGTAGGAGCCAATATGGGCATCCAGGTTCCGCTATTGGTTATTGACCGGAGAGGTGTCTCGGTCATGTCTACATAGTTCTCGAAACCGTAGGGTCCGCACGCTTAACGTTCGTTGATGATATAGTATTATATGAGTTATGTATGTTGGTGACCAAATGTTGTTCGGTGTTCCGAATGAGATCACGGACATGATGAGGAGCTCCGAAATAGTCCAGAGGTAAAGATTGATATATGGGATAATAGTGTTTGGTCTCCGGAAAGGTTCCGGAATTCACCGGAAGGGGTTTCGGATGTTTCCTGAAATGTTTGGGCACGAGAACACTTTATTTGGGACAAGGGGTAAAGCCCACGAGGGTTTTGAAAAGTGCAAAAGGAAGTTTTGCGGAGGCCAGGGGCCAGACGCCAGGAACCCTGGCGTTTGGGGGGGTAGACGCCGGGAACCCTGGCGTCTAGCCCTGGAGTTCGAGAAGGACTCTTGCCTTTCGGGCAAAACCGACTTTGAGGAGGCTTTTACTCCAAGTTTCAACCCCAGGGCTCAACATATAAATAGAGGGGCAGGGCTGGCACCCAAGACACATCAAGATTCACCAAGTTGTGTGCTGGCAACCCCGTCCCCTCTAGTTTATCCTTCGTCTAGTTTCTGTAATGCTTGGCAATGCCCTGCGGAGATTGTTCTTCATCACCAACCATCACCACGCTGTCGTGCTGCCGGAACTCATCTACTACTTCGCCCATCTTGCTGGATCAAGAAGGCGAGGACGTCATCGAGCTGAACGTGTGCTGAACGCGGAGGTGCCGTACGTTCGGTACTTGATCGGGACGGATCGTGAAGGTGTAGGACTACATCAACCGCGTTGATAAACGCTTCTGCTTTATGGTCTACGAGGGTACGTAGACACACTCTCCCCTCTCGTTGCTATGCATCTCCTTGATAGATCTTGCGTGGGCATAGGAAATTTTTTTGTTTTCATGCAACGTTCCCCAATAGGTTACACATAGTCGGTTACAATAAAGACGTAAACATGTCGATTCTCCTATCTTTGACTTGGAGGACACACCAAGGCTTCAAAGGTTTCCAGTCCGGACACGGAGCTGCCTTATAGCTCGGCCTTCTAGTAGTTGCAGAGCAGCCCACCTGTCCGGCCCAAGAAAGATAGGCCGGCAGCCCGAGGACCCCTTAGTCCAGGACTCCCTCAGTGTGCACGAGTTTTCCCAACCTATATAGTTCAGCTACAAGTTCAAACAAAATTTCTATATCTCATGCAGAGACTTTCGCATCAATTGCAGTAGGAAATCCTGGAACTACTTCCAGTGCTTATTTCATTTGACTTGATTACAAAGATTTTGTAATCTCGTTGATTTGCAGAGTCCTCCCACTCACTATTTTGTAGAAAACAATTTCTTCAAAATTTACCGCACTTTGTGGCAAACATACTTTGCCTCGGCATAGTGATAGAGGAATACCCAAGAACTTGGGATAACCTACAAAGTAGTACTTATCTGACTTGGGACATAAACTCGTAAACACTTTTACTTATGTCTCATATTCCCAAATGTTAAGAAAAGACAAAATGGTTTTGGCATACCATTCCATATCTTATATGGTGTCATTTCAACAGATTTGATGGTGCTCCTTTTTAGTGTAAAAGCCATTGTCTCTAAAGCATTACATTAAAAAGTATTTGGCAAATTGATTAATGTCATTTTTTTATCTCACCATGTCATACATAGTTTGATTACATCTACTCAAAACATTCTATTCTTAGTAATGTTCTAGGAAGTGCAAGCTATAAAATTCTTTACACAGCTCATCAGACATTCGCTAAATTTGTAACTCAAATATTTCTTTCTGCAATCCAATTGTAGAAACACAATTTTTGTTATAGTAAATTCTACTTCATTCTAAAAACCTTTTGAAATATTTCAGAATATCCACATTTATGTCTCATTAATTAAATATTAATATCTACTTGAGTCATCTTTGAAGATAGATAAATCCACTGCTTGCAACACTTATTGGTCTATACACATCAATATGCATCTTTCCAATTAGTTTGTTGCTCGCTTTTTATGGCCCATGAACGGTATGTTAGTTACTTCACAATTTGGATGAATGTTGGAAGTGTTAGATGATTCATAATCATATGACTTCAAAATCCATTACTATGGAATTTCTCCATGCGGGTTTCTCCAATAGGACTAAATGCAGTGCCACACATATGTGGTATTCTTTTAGTCTTGCGACATTTAGCGTCAGTGTTTATAGATGTTTAATTTTATCATCAATATTCATAACATACATGATATTCACAATAGAAGTATGACCTTTTAGTCATTCATAACAACGAAAAAAAATCTTTTATGAACAACCCTTTTGCAATGTGTGTGCAATAGGCTAGTGTATACAAAACTCTAAAATGAATTATGAAAATAAACACAGAAGTAATACACTAATGGGAAGTATTATAACTTTAACAAAGTTTCCATTATGCATTTCAACCTCATAATTGTTGGAGATATGCCCAAGAGGCAATCATGTATGATGATATTTCCTATGTGTTTATGAATAAAGATAGTCCTTGGACATAATCAATGATGTGTATCAGCAAGTACGTGACTTGTTTGTGGGACTATGCATTGTATGATGACTGTCCTAAAAGGTCCCTAGTCGAAAGGGTTGTGTGGACGCACAGCTGACTAGACTAGCATATGACACAGTTGATGGCTTGGTCTCACTAGCCATGGAGCATTGGATGCTAACCGGATAATATGGACTCGAAAGGGTCTGGTCGGATTCGACATAGTCAGATCCGAGTTGAGATAAGGTCCGAGTTGGACAGACCCAACTATGAGACGCAGCGATATGTCATCTGTGAGTCTCTAGTACAACATACATTCTATGTCCTAAGACCTGAGCTGGCGCATGTACTCGGGATGGTGATAGACCTGCTGTGGGCCGACCAAACGCTACTCCGTGACTGGGTAGTTACAAAGGTAGGTTTCGGGCTTGTCCAGACCCATGCTGCGAGACATGGTCGAGCAAGATGGGATTTGCCCCTCCGATCAGGAGAGATATACTCTGGGCCCCCTCGTGTGATCCGACCAAGATAAGCATGGCCATGCGACAAGGATTATGCGATAATCCGGTTTGTGGTCGGCATCACTGGAACGAGAAAGAGGTCGGGCTAGCACAAGGATGACAGACTCGCCTTGATCCCGACAACATATATCGTGTGGCAAAGGGAACAGAAGTGTGACATGTTGTACAGGTTCGCCAACCGGCTTCATTGTCTACTTGGTGGACGGCACGCCTTGCTAGAGGCCGCTACCAGCCGAGCAGGTCGGAGGTGATCCGACCTGCGACCAAGCCGACTTGAACCTAAGGGGTCGCGCGCTTAAGGGAAGGAACCTACGAGGTCGGATCCGAGGACACTGATCGGATGTGATCCGAGCTGGACTTGGATAGTGGCCGAGTAGACTTGTGGGCTTTAGGGTCCGTGTGAGGCCCAAGTGTTGAGCCCGCGATGGACGCCTATATAAAGTGGGGGTGCGGCACACTCATGCGGTTGATCGCTTTGGCGCTGTCACTAGGGTTTGCATGTGTTGCGAATAGCCACCTCCACTTGCCGCCGGCTGTGTGATCAGACCTAGCAGTTCGCCGCATGGTGTTCCTCCTGCACGCGCGGATACCGTTAGAGGCGGTGCACTTGCGCCGCTCCGGCGAACTTGTACGCGGGATCCACAACCGGCTATTCGAGGGAGATCGGACGAGGAGGAGACGACTCTGGACGTGCTACCTCAACTCTACTTCTACTACACGGCACTGCATGTCTAGTGGTAATGATCTATGATCCATCTCCCCTAGCATGTTCTTGGTTGTTCTGCGCGTAGGAAATTTTTAATTTGCAATCGACGCACCCTATCGTAGAACCCAACAATAATTTATTGGTCATTTAGGCCGCGGTAGTTCTTGCATTGATTTGCAACAACATGCAATCAAGTCGGTATCCTTGTGATCAAATTTTCACTACAACACTGAAAAATTAGTGATCAACAATTTAATCATAATTCCCAAGAATTACACTTACTTGACCAACTTCCTCTATATCTTATAACTTGTATGACATTCATACCTGAGCTGGACACTCTAGTATTTTTTCTTTCTGTCTTTTACTTCTTATAGTTTTACTTCAATATTTCAATCATCTGGGCGCACCGTGCTGCCTTGCCGTCTCCTCGTCTGTCGTCTGGACTCCCCCCCCCCCCCCCCCAAGCTTCCAGTGTCTCTCTTGGTCCATAAAAAATTGTCAAAAAGTTTCGCGCATTTGGACTTGTGTTTGGTATGTGTCGTGGTTTTATCACAGCAGATGTCCTTGCGAGAGAACTAAGTGATGATGCCATCGCAACTAGGTGGTGACTTGAATGGGGCTGATCGAAAGCATGGGATGCAAGTTTACCCAGGTTCGGCCCCTCATGGTGGAGGTAAAGACCTACTCCTACTTGATTGGTATTGATGATTATCTCGATTACAAGGATCTGCTTTGGCTACCTAGCTTTCGGGAGTTCTCAACCTATCCTTTGACGTCCCAGGAACCCCCCCTTTATATAATAGGTTGGGCTCCTGGGTTACAGATGATTCCGGGTTGTGCTCATACCCATGTCCTAGTCTAACTCTTACTAACTTTGCTTATCTCCCAAGTCATCTTTGGGTCTTTCTGAGAGCCGGCCCTGCACGGCTCATTCGTAAGCCGGTGGCCATGGGCCAGGTCCCCTTCCTAGGCCCCTGGCCCTTCTTCGTTCGACAAACTCCCTTGAGGCTTGGATTGTGTGTGACTCCTAACGTCGGGTTAGAACAACCTGGCTTACGGCCGAGTCACACCATGCCGGGTCACAGTTACAATTTTTAATTGTTACTTAGCAATTTTAGGCAATATTGCAGAATATGAAAGTGAACCTAACAACTATGAAGATGATTCTAGTGCTAAGCAACTACAACAAGAGTAAGGTAAGCATGAGCAATAAGATGAAAGTAAAGGTAAAGACACAAAGTAACCACAAGTAGGAATCTATGGTTAGTGATAACTGCAACTCCGAGAGATGAGGATGTACTCCCTCCAGTCCTCAATAGTTTGCGTCTTAGAAAAATCCATTTTTCCCTCAATGCTCTGCGTACTGGCATGTTTTGGCAGTTCTTTCCAACTTTGCCCCTACTTTTTGTTCGCTCGCACGCGTGCCCGCAGCTACTCCCATCTCTCTCTCATGCATATCCTTCGCGTCTTCCCAAGGCAGCCAGCCGCATGCAGAGAGAGATGCATGCAAGGAGATAGAGAGGAGAGAGATGCATGCAGTAGATTAGAGGGGAGAGAGAGATGCACATGCAGAGAGATGGAGAGAGAGGAATACGTGGGCACGAGAATATATGGCTACAAGCCAATCGTTCACATGCCCATATTAACTACCCAGCGTCTCCTCCGCTGCTATTCAGGGGCAAGATTGTCCAACTTTTGCTCTGCGCTGGTCTCCTTGGTATCCGAGATGGGGCTTAGACGCAAACTAAAGAGGACCGGAGGGAGTATGTTTATGTTCACTTCCTTGGAGGAAAACTAGTCACTGTTAGAGAGGTGGATGTTACCACGAAGGCACATAAATGCCATGAAGTCTCGCCCCATTCTCCCTTTGAGACAACACTACGAAGGCGTTTCTCAACCACTAGCGGTAGACATTGAGGTGGTCTCCAAACCTTCACAAACTTTCCGAGGGTAATCACAATGCTCGATTCCTCACCGAAGAACTCCTACTGCCTAGGAGTCTCCAACCTCCAAGAGTAATAAGATCAAGGGGAAATGCTCAAGACTTGCTCAAATCACAAATTCTTTTGGTCGAGAGAAGGGGGAGAAGTGGATCACTTGATTGGGAAGCTCTGAAGATCTCGCACAAATCCCTCCAGGATCAAAGATTTGGTGTATGAGGATGTGAGAGAGTGTAGAGTGTGTTCTAGGGTTAGCTCAAAATGAATTGTCAACCTTCTCCCCGAGTGGAAGAAAGCTATTTATAGTGGAAGTGCTAAAATGGCAGTTGGAGTCACTTAACCTGAGATCTTATCGGACGTCCGGAGGCAAAAAAAAAAGCATCGGACGTCTAACTGAGCTACCAGTCGTCCGACTATTGGAACATGCACACACAAGGGTGAAGTGTAAAGATTCCACAGATGGGGTATTGCCGGACGTCCGGTAATTGCCGGTCGTCCGGTGTCTCGAGAGGCATCGGACGTCTGATGAGAACCGGAAATCCGATAATAAGGTTCTGTTGGGAGACAACCAAATTTCTGGATGGAACCGGTCGTCCGTGGAAGGAGGGACCGAACGTCCGGTTGGGAGCGGACATCCGACATTTTGACTATGCAGGGATAGACCAGATTTCCGGCCTAGACCGAAAATCCATCAATTTGGTTCTGTGGTGAGACACCAGATTTCCGGAGGGTACCGGACGTCCGGTAACTACCAGTCATCTGTTAAACCAGAGAAAAAGCAGAACAAACCCTAGGAGACAGTATGATGGAGAGTTTAGGGTAGTATTATGTGTGAAGAATGAGATATATGTGGGTTTTGGAGCAAGTTAATCATGAGTACCGGTGATCCCCTCTTAATAGTGTGGGGTCCCTATACTCAAGAGCCAATAGAAAAAGCCTAAGCTATTTGTCTTGTATCTTCGTTCTTGAGCAATACACACTTGGTAGTCATGATCCACACATCATTCCTTGGGGACTAAACCTGAGATATACTTGACAAACATGATTAGTCCCCTATATGTATATTGTCATCAACATCAAAATATGATTAAGGTCATGATTTTACTTTTAGCCCCAAACTACTATGAGTGCCAGGGGTTCAGCTGTGGGTACTAGGGGCTCTATGAGAAGAGTGTATCGACACAAACACACGCGCGTGCGCACGCACGTACGCACGCACGCACACATGCACATGTACAAAGTAGTACTAGGCCTTATGAAGTTGAATGCTTTTGCTTTGCATTGGTTGTTTATGAAGGAAATATGCCCTAGAGGCAATAATAAAGTTATTATTTTATTTCCTTATGTCATGATAAATGTTTATTATTCATGCTAGAATTGTATTAACTGGAAACTTGATACATGTGTGAATACATAGACAAAATAGAGTGTCACTAGTATGCCTCTACTTGGCTAGCTCATTAATCAAAGATGGTTATGTTTCCTAACCATAGACATGAGTTGTCATTTGATTAACGGGATCACATCATTAGGAGAATGATGTGATTGACTTGACCCATTCCGTTAGCTTAGCACTTGATCGTTTAGTATGTTGCTATTGCTTTCTTCATAACTTATACATGTTCCTATGACTATGAGATTATGCAACTCCCGTTTACCGGAGGAATACTTTGTGTGCTACCAAACGTCACAACGTAACTGGGTGATTATAAAGGTGCTCTATAGGTGTCTCCGAAGGTACTTGTTGAGTTGGCGTATTTCAAGATTAGGATTTGTCACTCCGATTGTCGGAGAGGTATCTCTGGGCCCACTCGGTAATGCACATCACTATAAGCCTTGCAAGCATTGTAACTAATGAGTTAGTTGCGGGATGATGTATTACGGAACGAGTAAAGAGACTTGCCGGTAACGAGATTGAACTAGGTATTGAGATACCGACGATCGAATCTCGGGCAAGTAACATACCGCTGACAAAGGGAACAACGTATGTTGTTATGCGGTTTGACCGATAAAGATCTTCGTAGAATATGTGGGAGCCAATATGAGCATCCAGGTTCCGCTATTGGTTATTGACCGGAGACGTGTCTCGGTCATGTCTACATAGTTCTCGAACCCGTAGGGTCCGCACGCTTAAAGTTCGGTGACGATCGGTATTATGAGTTTATGTGATTTGATGACCGAAGTTTGTTCGGAGTCCCGGATGAGATCGGGGACATGATGAGGAGTCTCGAAATGGTCGAGAGGTAAAGATCGATATATTGGAAGGCTATATTCGGGCATCGGAAAGGTTCCGAGTGATTCGGGTATTTTTCGGAGTACCGAAGAGTTACGGGAATTCGTATTGGGCCTTAATGGGCCATACGGGAAAGGAGAGAAAGGCCTCAAGGGTGGCTGCGCCCCTTCCCCATGGACTGGTTCGAATTGGACTAGGGAAAGGGGGCGCCCCCTTCCTTCCTTCTCCTTCTCCCTTCCCCTTTTCCTATTCCATGTGGGAGGTGGAATCCTACTAGGACTAGGGAGTCCTAGTAGGACTCCACACCTTGGGCGCGCCCTGTGAGGGCCGGCCTCCTCCTCCCTCCATCCTTTATATACGTGGCCAGGGGGCACCCCATAGACACAACAATTGATCATTGATCTCTTAGCCGTGTGCGGTGCCCCCCTCCACCATAATCCACCTCGATCATATCGTAGCGGTGCTTAGGCGAAGCCCTGCGTCGGTAGCATCATCATCACCGTCACCACGCCGTCGTGCTGACGAAACTCTCCTGTGAAGCTTTGCTGGATCGGAGCTCGCGGGACGTCATCGAGTTGAACGTGTGCTGAACTCGGAGGTGCCGTGCATTCGGTACTTGGATCGGTCGGATCGTGAAGACGTACGACTACATCAACCGTGTTGTGCTAACGCTTCCTCTTTCGGTCTACGAGGGTACGTGGACACACTCTCCCCTCTCGTTGCTATGCATCACCATGATCCTGTGTGTGCGTAGGATTTTTTTTTGAAATTACTACATTCCCCAACAGTGGCATCCGAGCCAGGTTTTATGCGTAGATGTTATATGCACGAGTAGAACACAAGTGAGTTGTGGGCGATACAAGTCATACTGCTTACCAGCATGTCACACTTTGGTTCGGCGGTATTGTTGGATGAAGCGGCCCGGACCGACATTACGCGTACGCTTACGCGAGACTGGTTTTACCGCCGTGCTTTGCACACAGGTGACTAGCGGGTGTCAGTTTCTTCAACTTTAGTTGAACCGAGTGTGGCTACGCCCGGTCCTTGTGAAGGTTAAAACAACACTAACTTGACGAACTATCGTTGTGGTTTTGATGCGTAGGTAAGAACGGTTCTTGCTCAGCCCGTAGCAGCCACGTAAAACTTGCAACAACAAAGTAGAGGACGTCTAACTTGTTTTTGCAAGGCATGTTGTGATGTGATATGGTCAAGACATGATGCTATATTTTATTGTATGAGATGATCATGTTTTGTAACTGAGTTATCGGCAACTGGCAGGAGCCATATGGTTGTCGCTTTATTGTATGCAATGCAATCGCCCTGTAATTGCTTTACTTTATCACTAAGCGGTAGCGATAGTCGTAGAAGCAATAGTTGGCGAGACGACAACGATGCTACGATGGAGATCAAGGTGTCGCGCCAGTGACGATGGTGATCATGACGGTGCTTCGGAGATGGAGATCACAAGCACAAGATGATGATGGCCATATCATATCACTTATATTGATTGCATGTGATGTTTATCCTTTATGCATCTTATTTTGCTTTGTTTGACGGTAGCATTATAAGATGATCTCTCACTAAATTTCAAGGTAAAAGTGTTCTCCCTGAGTATGCACCGTTGCCAAAGTTCGTCGTGCCGAGACACCACGTGATGATCGGGTGTGATAAGCTCAATGTTCATCTACAACGGGTGCAAGCCAGTTTTGCACACGCAGAATACTCGGGTTAAACTTGACGAGCCTAGCATATGCAGATATGGCCTCGGAACACTGAGACCGAAAGGTCGAGCGTGAATCATATAGTAGATATGATCAACATAGTGATGTTCACCATTGAAAACTACTCCATTTCACGTGATGATCGGTTATGGTTTAGTTGATTTGGATCACATGATCACTTAGATGATTAGAGAGATGTCTATCTAAGTGGGAGTTCTTGAGTAATATGATTAATTGAACTTTAATTTATCATGAACTTAGTCCTGGTAGTATTTGCAAATTATGTTGTAGATCAATAGCTCGCGTATAGCTCCCCTGTTTTATTTTTGATATGTTCCTAGAGAAAACTAAGTTGAAAGATGATAGTAGCAATGATGCGGACTGGTTCCGTGATATGAGGATTATCCTCATTGCTGCACAGAAGAATTATGTCATTGATGCACCGCTAGGTGACAGACCTATTGCAGGAGCAGATGCAAATGTTATGAACGTTTAGCAAGCTCGATGTGATGACTACTTGATAGTTTATTGCGCCATGATTTACGGCTTAGAATCGGGACTTCAAAAACGTTTTGAACGCCACAGAGCATATGAGATGTTCCAAAGAGATGAAATTGGTATTTCAGACTCATGCCCGTGTCGAGAGGTATGAGACCTCTGACAAGTACTTTGCCTACAAGATGGAGGAGAATAGCTCAATCAGTGAGCATGTGCTCAGAATGTCTGAGTACTAAAGTTGCTTGAATCAAGTGGGAGTTGATCTTCCGGATAAGATAGTAATTGACAGAATTCTCTAGTCACTATCACCAAGTTACTGGAACTTCGTGATGAACTATAATATGCAAGGGATGACAAAAACGATTCCCGAGCTCTTCGTGATGCTGAAATCAACGAAGGTAGAAATCAAGAAAGAGCATCAAGTGTTGATGGTTAACAAGACCACTAGTTTCAAGAAAAGGGCAAAGGAAAGAAGGGGAACTTCAAGAAGAATAGCAAGCAAGTTGCTACTCCCGGGAAGAAGCCCAAGTCTGGACCTAAGCCTGAAACTGAGTGCTTCTACTGCAAAGGGACTGGTCACTGGAAGTGGAACTGCCCCAAGTATTTGGCGGATAAGAAGGATGGCAAAGTGAACAAAAGTATATTTGATATACATGTATTGTGTGTATTTTTAACTAGTGTTCATAGTAGCCCCTGGGTATTTGATACTGGTTCAGTTGCTAACATTAGTAACTCGAAACAGGAGTTGCAAAATGAACAGAGACTAGTTAATGACGAGGTGACGATGTGTGTTGGAAGTGATTCCAAGGTTGATAAGATCACCATCGCACACTCCCTCTATTTTCGGGATTAGTGTTGAACCTAAATAAATGTTATTTGGTGTTTGCATTGAGCATGAATATGATTGGATCATGTTTATTGCAAAATAAATGTTATTTGGTGTTTGCGTTGAGCATGAATATGATTGGATCATGTTTATTGCAATACGGTTATTCATTTAAGTCAGAGAATAATTGTTGTTCTGTTTACATGAATAAAAACCTTCTATGGTCATACACCCAATGTAAATGGTTTATTGAATCTCGATCGTAGTGATACACACATTCATAATATTGAAGCCAAAATATGCAAAGTTAGTAATGATAGTGCAACTTATTTGTGGCACTGCCGTTTAGGTCATATTGGTGTAAAGCGCATGAAGAAACTCCATACTGATGGACTTTTGGAATCACTTGATTATGAATCATTTGATGCTTGCGAACCATGCCTCATGGGCAAGATGACTAAAACTCCGTTCTCCGGAACAATGGAGTGAGCTACGGACTTATTGGAAATAATACATACCGATGTATGCGGTCCGATGAGTATTGAGGCTCGCGGCGGGTATCGTTATTTTCTGACCTTCACAGATGATTTGAGCAGATATGGGTATATCTACTTGATGAAACATAAAGTCTGAAACAATTGAAAAGTTCAAAGAATTTCAGAGTGAAGTGGAAAATCATCGTAACAAGAAAATAAAGTATCTACGATCTGATCGTGGAGGAGAATATTTGAGTTACGAGTTTGGTCTTCATTTGAAACAAAGCGGAATAGTTTCACAACTCACGCCACCTAGAACACCACAGCGTAATGGTGTGTCCGAACATCGTACTTTATTAGATATGGTGCAATCTATGATGTCTCTTACCGATTTACCACTATCGTTTTGGGGTTATGCATTAGAGACAGCTGCATTCACGTTAAAATAGGGCACCATCTAAATCAGTTGAGACGACACCGTATGAACTGTGGTTTGGCAAGAAACCAAAGTTGTCGTTTCTTAAAGTTTGGGGTTGCGATACTTATGTGAAAAAGTTTCATCCTGATAAGCTCAAACCCAAATCGGAGAAATGTATCTTCATAGGATACCCAAAGGAGACAGTTGGGTACACCTTCTATCACAGATCCGAAGGCAAGACATTCGTTGCTAAGAATGGATCCTTTCTAGAGAAGGAGTTTCTCTCGAAAGAAGTGAGTGGGAGGAAAGTAGAACTTGATGAGGTAACTGTACCTGCTCCCTTATTGGAAAGTAAGTTCATCACAGAAATCTGTTCCTGTGACTCCTACACCAATTAGTGAGGAAGCTAATGAGATGATCATGTAACTTAAGATCAAGTTACTACCGAACCTCGTAGGTCAACCAGAGTAAGATCCGCACCAGAGTGGTACGGTAATCCTGTTCTGGAGGTCATGTTACTTGACCATGACGAACCTACGAACTATGAGGAAGCGATGATGAGCCCAGATTCCGCAAAATGGCTTGAGGCCATGAAATCTGAGATGGGATCCATGTATGAGAACAAAGTATGGACTTTGATTGACTTGCCCGATGATTGGTGAGCCATTGAGATTAAATGGATCTTCAAGAGGAAGACGGACGCTGATAGTAGTGTTACTATCTACAAAGCTAGAATTGTCGCAAAAAGGTTTTCGACAAGTTCAAGGTGTTGACTACGATGAGAGTTTCTCACTCGTATCTATGCTTAAGTCTGTCCGAATCATGTTAGCAATTGCCGCATTTTATGAAATCTGGCAAATGGATAAACAAAATTGCATTCCTTAATGGATTTATTAAAGAAGAGTTGTATATGATGCAACAAGAAGGTTTTGTCAATCCTAAAGGTGCTAACAAAATATGCAAGCTCCAGCGATCCATCTATGGACTGGTGCAAGCATCTCGGAGTTGGAATATACGCTTAGATAAATTGATCAAAGCATATAGTTTTATACAGACTTGCGGTGAAGCCTGTATTTACAAGAAAGTGAGTGGGAGCACTACAACATTTCTGATAAGTATATGTGAATGACATATTATTGATCGGAAATAATGTAGAATTATTCTGCAAAGCATAAAGGAGTGTTTGAAAGGAGTTTTTCAAAGAAAGACCTCGGTGAAGCTGCTTACATATTGAGCATCAAGATCTATAGTGATAGATCAAGACGCTTGATAAGTTTTTTCAATGAGTACATACCTTGACAAGATTTTGAAGTAGTTCAAAATGGAACAGTCAAAGAAAGAGTTCTTGACTATGTTACAAGGTGTGAAATTGAGTAAGACTTAAAGCCCGACCACGACAGAAGATAGAAAGAGAATGAAAGTCATTCCGTATGCCTCAGCCATAGGTTCTATAAAGTATGCCATGCTGTGTACCAGATCTATTGTATACCCTACACTGAGTTTGGCAAGGGAGTACAATAGTGATCTAGGAGTAGATCACTGAACAGCGGTCAAAATTATCCTTAGTGGAATAAGGATATGTTTCTCGATTATGGAGGTGACAAAAGGTTCGTCGTAAAGGGTTACGTCGATACAAGTTTTGGCACTGATCCAGATGACTCTAAGTCTTAATCTGGATACATATTGAAAGTGGGAGCAATTAGCTAAAGTAGCTCCGTGCAGAGCATTGTAGACATAGAAATTTGCAAAATACATACGGATCTTAATATGCCAGACCCGTTGACTAAACTTCTCTCACAAGCAAAACATGATCACACCTTAATACTCTTTGGGTGTTAATCACATAGCGATGTGAACTAGATTATTGACTCTAGTAAACCCTTTGGGTGTTGGTCACATGACGATGTGAACTATGGGTGTTAATCACATGGTGATGTGAACTATTGGTGTTAAATCACATGGCGATGTGAACAAGATTATTGACTCTAGTGCAAGTGGGAGACTGAAGGAAATATGCCCTAGAGGCAATAATAAAGTTATTATTTTATTTCCTTATGTCATGATAAATGTTTATTATTCATGCTAGAATTGTATTAACCGGAAACTTGATACATGTGTGAATACATAGACAAAATAGAGTGTCACTAGTATGCCTCTACTTGACTAGCTCGTTAATCAAAGATGGTTATGTTTCCTAACCATAGACATGAGTTGTCATTTGATTAACGGGATCACATCATTAGGAGAATGATGTGATTGACTTGACCCATTCCGTTACCTTAGCACTTGATCGTTTAGTATGTTGCTATTGCTTTCTTCATGACTTATACATGTTCCTATGACTATGAGATTATGCAACTCCCGTTTACCGGAGGAACACTTTGTGTGCTACCAAACGTCACAACGTAACTGGGTGATTATAAAGGTGCTCTACAGGTGTCTCCGAAGGTACTTGTTGAGTTGGCGTATTTCGAGATTAGGATTTGTCACTCCGATTGTCGGAGAGGTGTCTCTGGGCCCACTCGGTAATGCACATCACTATAAGCCTTGCAAGCATTGTAACTAATGAGTTAGTTGCGGGATGATGTATTACGGAACGAGTAAAGAGACTTGCAGGTAACGAGATTGAACTAGGTATTGAGATACCGACGATCGAATCTCGGGCAAGTAACATACCGATGACAAAGGGAACAACGTATGTTGTTATGCGGTTTGACCGATAAAGATCTTCGTAGAATATGTGGGAGCCAATATGAGCATCCAGGTTCCGCTATTGGTTATTGACCGGAGACGTGTCTCGGTCATGTCTACATAGTTCTCGAACCCATAGGGTCTGCACGCTTAAAGTTCGGTGACGATCGGTATTATGAGTTTATGTGATTTGATGACCGAAGTTTGTTCGGAGTCCCGGATGAGATCGGGGACATGACGAGGAATCTCGAAATGGTTGAGAGGTAAAGATCGATATATTGGAAGGCTATATTCGGACATCGGAAAGGTTCCAAGTGATTCGGATATTTTTCGGAGTACCGGAGAGTTACGGGAATTCGTATTGGGCCTTAATGGGCCATACGGGAAAGGAGAGAAAGGCCTCAAGGGTGGTTGCGCCCCTTCCCCATGGACTGGTCCGAATTGGACTAGGGAAAGGGGGCGCCCCCTTCCTTCCTTCTCCTTCTCCCTTCCCCTTTTCCTATTCCATGTGGGAGGTGGAATCCTACTAGGACTAGGGAGTCCTAGTAGGACTCCACACCTTGGGCACGCCCTGTGAGGGCCGGCCTCCTCCTCCCTCCATCCTTTATATACGTGGCCAGGGGGCACCCCATAGACACAACAATTGATCATTGATCTCTTAGCCGTGTGCGGTGCCCCCCTCCACCATAATCCACCTCGATCATATCGTAGCGGTGCTTAGGCGAAGCCCTGCGTCGGTAGCATCATCATCACCGTCACCACGGCGTCGTGCTGACGAAACTCTCCTGTGAAGCTTTGCTGGATCGGAGCTCGCGGGACGTCATCGAGTTGAACGTGTGCTGAACTTGGAGGTGCCGTGCGTTCGGTACTTGGATCGGTCGGATCGTGAAGACGTACGACTACATCAACCGCGTTGTGCTAACGCTTCCGCTTTCGGTCTACGAGGGTACGTGGACACACTCTCCCCTCTCGTTGCTATGCATCACTATGATCCTGTGTGTGCGTAGGATTTTTTTTTTTTTGAAATTACTACGTTCCCCAACAGTTTACTACTTAGGCTACAAGTCCCTTTTATAGGACAAAACAAACCTAATACATGAGGATGACCTCATTTATTACCTATGTACTAATTGACCTGACATGCTCATTAAATGCATGTTATCTTATCATACCATATCCTACCATGAGCAGGTTATCTTATCCTGACATGAGCAGGTTATCTTATCCTATGCTATCCTATCCTACCATGAACAAGTTATCTTATCCTAGTCGGTTGCAGGCTATCCCTTGCATTCCTTTTTGACTTTTGCTACAACTTGTTCACACTAGATGTGAATTTATCTAGATAGAGTTTAATCCCAAAAATCTCCCCTCAACCCTGTCGAAGGGGTTTGACATTGTTGATCCCCATCCTACCGTGCACCTCCTAGAAGCGAACACGACCAAGGGGCTTGGTCAAGATGTTTATGTTCTGCTCGCAGGTCCTGATGAACTCCACGGCCACCGTGCCCTTCTCGATGCAATCACGTATGAAGTGGTAGCGGAGATCGATGTGCTTCCTGCGGTTGTGAAGTATCGGATTCTTGTAGTGTTAGATCACGGACTTGTTGTCGATGTAGGGGATCACAGGGGCGACGTCTTTATTCGGCATCTCGCTAAGAAGTCGAGCCAGCCAGATCCCTTGACATGCTATTGTTGCCGCTGTGATGTACTCTGCCTTGCATGAAGAGGTGGCGACAACATTCTGCTTCAGTGACTGCCAGCTGATTAGACTCTCCCAAGGGGAAAAACATGCTCGAGGTGCTTTTCCTGGAGTCCATGTCGATGTTGTGGTCAGAGTCGCTGTAGCCGACCAACATCTCGCCATCTCTGCGGTGATACACACATTCGTGTGTGAGTGTGTCGGCGATGTAGCGGACCAGGTGTTGGACAGCCGCGAGATCATCGTTGGCTGGAGCCTGCTTAGGAACCCGCTCAGGAACCCGATGATGAACGAGATGTCCGTCTGAGTGTGCACGAGATACATCAGGTTGCCGATGACGCTCCAATAGAAGGTAGCGTCCACCGGCTTCTCCTTGCTGAGCTTGCATTGTGCCTCCATTGGGGAGTGCATGACGTGGCAGTCCGCCATGCTCGCTTGCTCGACCAGCTTGCCTGTTTAGGCCGCTTGAGTGATCGTGGTGCAACCATGCACCTGGTTCACCTCCAGTCCAAGGTAGTACCAGAGCAGCCCAAGATCGCTCTTGTTAAAGATCATTTTTCATATCTTCCTTGAAGTAGCACACCTCGTGCGCCTCGGCTCCGGTGATGAAGAGGTCGTCGACATAGATGCCAATGATGAGCAGCATGTCCCTGATTCCATGTACGTACACACCGTGCTCGGAGGTGCTATGGGTGAAGCCAAGTGATGTCAAGCTTGTGTCCTTCTTGGCGTTCCACGCCCTTGGTGCTTGCGGGAGTCCAGACAGTGCCTTGTGTAACCTGTAAACTCCGTGATTGCATCCATCGGCTATGAAGCCAGACGGCTAGGACACGTAGACCTTCTTCTTGAGGTTACCGTTGAGGAACACCAACTTGACGTACTTGTGATGGACCTCCCAGCCCCAATGTGCCGCCAAGGCAAGGATCAATCGCACGGACTCAAGCCTTGCCAGGGGTGCAAAGACTTCCTCAAAGTCCACCCTCGCATGTTGTATGTACCCTTTTGCTACGAGTTGGGCCTTGTGTTTGATGATGGTGCCGTCCTTGTTCTTCTTCACCTTGAACACCCACTTGAGCCCAATAGCTCCATGCCCTGGAAGCAGTGTGGTGAGTGTCCAAGTGGCGTTGTCGTCAATTGACGACAGCTCATCCAACATCACGCGGTGCCAATAGTCCCCACACTCTCCCTCAATGAATGTGGTTGGCTCCTTGGTGGCCATCAAATGCAACACCTCGTTGTCATCGAGGCTCTCCGCCAACTATGGCAGCTTGGCAAGAAGGTCATCGATGCTTTGGTACTGGTGTGAGGCACCGGTGTTGTCGTCAGCGTCGATCAGGTCCGACCTCGCGATCGGTGGATTTGTGAAGTGAACTAGCTCAACCGCATTTGGTGTGTCCGGGATCGCTGAGCGTGGGTTGTTGTGCCCATTGTGCTCCTAACCATTGGGCTTGGGGTCGCAGTGCTCGGAGTTGCTTTACCCGGGGTTGCTGTTGTGCTCGGGGTTGCTTCCCGAGCACTAACAATTGTGCAAACCATGTACTCCGCAGTGAAAGAGCTGCTCACTGAGGCGCCTCCCAGCTCTAAAGTGCCTCCTCATCAAAGACAACGTTGCCGGAGATGTGCACGCGCTTCGGGACAAGGTCATACATCTTGTATGCCTTGGAGCCCATCTCATAGCCAAAGAACACCATTGGGGTGCTCCGGTCATTGAGCTTATTCAGGTGTGGGTGTGTCGTCTTGACATGCCCAACGCACCCAAAGAATCGGAGGAAGCGCGCGTCTAGGTTCTTCACGTACCACGCCTCGTAAGGCATCTAGCATTCGACACTCCTTGTGAAAGAGCGGTTGAGGATAAAGACTGTCGTGAGCATGACCTCCCCCTAATACGTGCTCGGCACCATGTTGGCCTTGAGCATGCTACGAGCCATCCCGAGCATGTTCTGATTCCATCACTCAAATATCTTTCGTTCTTTCCGAGATCGATGCGGTTGTCAGGTGCGGAGCAACTATGGTCTTCTTGGGCACTTCCCAGACTGATGTTCTTCTACTGGCTAGTCCTCACATTTCGGTGTTGGACTTCATATCATCTTCAATCACGAGGAATGCTGCACCACGGGCCTACTCTCTTTGCCTTCAGGAGCCCAAATGCATTCACCACCTCATTGTCCAGTGCTCAAGGACAATATGGTTTCAGGTTCCTCAACCACTTGGATTGGGGGACATGCTGAGACTGGTGGATAGACATCATCACCTTGACTGGTGGCGTGAAGTGCAAAGAGCTAAATCCCCTCACCATTTCCACGATGAATTGCATTTGGCGGGAATGGAATCAATGCACATTCAAGAACATCTATTCGTCGACCTTCATGGTTACCAGTCGTCTTTGTAATAAATGAAGACTATGGCTTGTGGTGCGGCAACAAAAACATAGGGTAGGGTCTCTAGTAGACGAGCATGAGTAGTCCGAGTGGTTCTCCGGTGGCAATGTGGTGTAGACTAGCGTAGTCACCCCCTAATCACTCTTTTTGGTAACTAATTATGTATTTCTTAATGAACATTGCACAAAGCTCCTGTGTGTCCGGGGAAAGGGTGAACGGATCATATCTACATCTATCAATGCCAACAAAGATCTTGCTTATTCTAGGGAAAAAACAATGAACGAATCTCAATGTAAGTACAAAATGGCGCACCGAGCTCTTACATATTCCGAGAAAAATAATGATGAAACGAACCACGAAATGCAACTACAAGTAAAATGTGTTATTTAGCAAATTCCTACTCAGAAGTTATCCATGCTATGGATGGTTGTGGGCACTCAATGGTAGTCCATCCCTAGATCCTCCGACGGATTCAGATGGGTCTAGCCAATACATAACGGAGTCGATAGATTATGCCTTCTTTCTGAGATCGATGTGGATGTTGGGTGCAGAGAACTATATTCTTCTCGGGCACCTCCTAGATTGAATTTATTTGATGGGTTGTTCCTCAAAAATCGGGGTTGGACTTTAAATGGTCTCCAAACATGGGGTGTATGCCGAACCAATCGACCTGCTAGATTTGCCTTCATAAGCTGAAATATACTAAGCAACTCATGGTCGAGTGTTCTTTCTCACCGATAGTCTATTCTTAGGTTCTTCAACCGCATGGATTGGGAGACATAGCCCACTCCTTCGATGAACTTGGTCAACTGATGGATAGTCGTGGCGCCTCCGCTGGTGGTGTGAAGCATAAACATCTAAATTCTCTCACCATCCTCACCATGAACTTGATTTGGCGGGAATGGAGTCAACACACCTTCAACAACATCACTTCATCGACTTTCATGGTTGTCAAGCACATCTGTAATGAGTGGACACTATGGCATGTGGTGTGGCAATAAACACGTAAGGTAGGGAGTCTAACAGCCAAGTGCGAGTAGCCCGTGTCGGTTTTCGATGGCAATGTGGCGCGGAGTGCGGATGGTCACCCCCAATCACTCTTTCTTGTAACTGATTCTACATTTCTTAATGGTAGAACACATAAAGCTCATGCGTTCTCCAAGGGGAAAAAGATGAACATACCATCAATGCAACTTCAAACACCACAGCCCACGTATTCTAAGAAAGGGTGAACAAACCATCAATGCAACTACAAAACGATGCGTGAAGCTCTTGTGTATTCCAGAAGAAGAAAGAAGAGGAACCTGCCACCAATATATCACCATTCTTGCTCTAGCTTTCGTCATGTCGTATATTGGTGCAAATTTAACTTTTCGCGCCATTGAGCTGAAGAACAAAGGAGGATACTACAATACAAGCATCTCTTAGGGTGCAAAACAGAAAATTCAACATGGACCATCAGATCTCGGACGAAGGCACCAGATTCGGGCGGGAGAGCAGTCGAACGGCTTTGATCGTTTTGTCGAAAGCCGCCTGGCTAACACCTATATTGAAAGCAGGCCCTTCCGGTGGCTCCCACATGACAAATCCAGGCTATCCATCCCAGATCCAACGGCCTACGTTCTTGCAGCAAAGGGGGTGAGGGAAGGACTGAACCAAGAAACCCGGAAGCTCGGGGTGTAAACCACAAACGGCAGCCACACTAACGACTTCCTCCGCCCCCCCCCCCCCCCACCCCCCCCCCCCCCCCTATCATCATCCCACTGGTCGTCTCTGCTCCGGTCTCCGGAGAAAAGCAAAGCCAGCGCCGAGCAGCAAACCCACACGCCAATTCGGAATCCTTCTCCTCCCCTCCACCCCCGCGATCCCGCCCCTCGCCGCCTGCCCGATCGGCCTGCTTCCTGCCGGGGTAAGAAGTTCCGCCTCTCCTCACGCCCAATTCGGTCCCCAATCGCGCGGTTATTGGTTTTTCGGGTGATCGATTGCTGTTTTTTCGCGCGATTTGGAGGCGGATGGGTCGTTTGCGCGTCACCATGTGCTGGGTTGTTGCGCCTGGTTGACGGATTTTGGAGGGATGGGCGATCGAGCTGGGAAGGGTCTGGAGAATTTTTTCTTGTTTTCTAGGTTGAAGGGCTTAAAGTTCGTGTGTAGACGTTTAGTATAGATGTAATTTTGGTATTTACAGAAAATGAGCACAAAAAAATTATGTCTGTCATTTACAGAAAATGTTCTTGGTTGTAAGATAAGCGATTTTGGTATTTTCAGACTAGAATTACATGTTGTGTATGCTTGATAACTCATTTCTGATGTTCAGCTTGCTTTAATTGTAGGTCTAGTGGGTGTACGGAAGAGGGCATTTCTTAGTTGAGGATGTACAGTTAATCTGCAGCAGCTCGAATTGTAGCATTTGGATCTTCTGACATGGCTGAAGGGGCAAGGTTTCATGGCATGGTTGGCGGTGGCGGCAAGGGGATGCAAGAGAACGAGTTCAATGGCTTCTTCAGCATGCCCTACTATCAGAAAATTGGGGAGGGCTCCCACATGTCTGTCGACAGCACTGACAACTACAACCTCGCCGGTGGCTCCGTTACCATGTCAGTGGACAACAGCAGTGTGGGCTCGAACGAGTCCCGTACCGTCATACTTAAGCACCCGGGCCTCCGTGATGCCCCAACCGCAAGCTATTCGGTTGGCAACAGCGTCTTTCGTCCCAACCGTGTGGCTGCGCACACCCTAAATGAAGATGCATTAGTCAGGGTTCTGATGGACCCAAATCATCCAACAGAGATACTTAGCAAGTACCAGCAGTGGGCCATTGATCTGGGGAGGTTGGATATGGGGGTTCCCTTTGCACAGGGAGCCTTTGGGAAGCTGTACCGGGGAACATACATTGGAGAAGATGTTGCCATTAAGCTGCTGGAGAAGCCTGACAATGATATCGAGAGAGCACAATCGTTGGAACAGCAGTTTGTGCAAGAAGTTATGATGTTATCTACCCTAAGGCACCCAAATATAGTAAGATTTATAGGGGCTTGCAGGAAGTCAATTGTGTGGTGCATTATTACTGAGTATGCAAAAGGTGGCTCGGTCAGGCAGTTCCTGGCAAAAAGGCAGAACAAGTCGGTACCTTTGAGGCTGGCTGTCAAACAAGCATTGGATGTAGCGAGGGGAATGGCGTATGTGCATGCTTTGGGATTTATCCACAGGGACCTGAAGTCAGATAATCTTCTAATTGCAGCAGACAGATCCATTAAGATTGCTGACTTTGGAGTTGCTCGAATTGAAGTGAAAACAGAGGGGATGACACCAGAGACAGGAACCTACCGCTGGATGGCACCGTAAGTTCAATTGATGTTTGGTTTCGTATGTAGATAGTTATCTTCAACATTTGAAATCTATGGTGTTTGTCATTTAATTTATTTGCACATGCCGAATCCTGTATCCGCTCATACAGTTGCCAAACCTTCACCGTAGAAAATTCAACTGCTTGTCAATAATCTATTATTTACAAACTGTACATAGAGATTCCCCCCCCCCCCCCCCCCCCCCCACCAACTTACCTGGATGCTCCAATTGTATGAACCGGGTTCTCATATAACTCAAACTGAACATGTTGTTGCCTTGTGTTAGACAGAAGTATCATCTACCTAGTGCCATCTTAATTTTGCATCTGATTAACAGTCTTCTGCTGCACCCCTGAAACGATTGAAGGTTGGACTAACCTTATAATTATTAACGAAGCAAGTCTATTATACCACAGTTCCAAATTTTTTTCCATACAATGCATGGTCCATCGTAATCCGAATTGAAATATTGCAGAGTTGGCAACTATTTTCTCAACAGTAGGGTAGTAGGGTACAGTGGCGGGCTATTATACCAGTAACATAACTAACAGTTTGCATATATTAAATTCTCTTTGCATACATGGAGAAATGGTAGAGAAGTGTTTCACTTTGATTGTCTCATAGTAACAAGCTGCTTCTATTTGTTCCTCTCTCGCCAAAATTTCAGCGTTATGCTGTGTATATAATTGATGATGTAGTGGTTGGTCTTTTTGTGTGTGCAGGGAAATGATCCAGCACAGGCCTTATGATCATAAAGTTGATGTCTATAGCTTTGGGATCGTTTTGTGGGAGCTTATAACTGGCATGCTTCCTTTCACAAACATGACAGCTGTTCAGGCGGCTTTTGCTGTTGTAAATAAGGGTGCTCGTCCAGCAATCCCACATGACTGCCTGCCTTCCCTAACCCACATCATGACGCGCTGTTGGGATGCAAACCCTGAAGTTCGCCCACCATTCACCGAGATCGTCTGCATGCTTGAGAACGCCGAGATGGAGGTCGTGAGCCATGTCCGTAAAGCACGCTTTCGCTGCTGCGTCGCTGAACCCATGACCACCGACTGAAACTAAAGCAGGTTAGGCTATCGCAGCGGGCATTAGGGAAGAAAACAGGTAAGGACGAAGAAAAGAGGCAATGCCAATGTGTTCATCGTTGTCAGTGCGTGGGGTCTGTGTGCCTTTACCAGTGCGCATTCTGTCTTGTGTAAGTTGCACACCTCAAGTAAAAGTAATTGCGTATAGATGTTGCCTTGTATGCTAACAAAGACCTAATGGAGCTTTTCCGTGTTAATAATATCCGCTTGCTCTTGTACTCGTGCAAGTTTATGCTTCGCATTTGCGTGCTCTTGTTCTTCATCATGTTGATTTCTGTGGTGTCGGTTGCCTGGACACTATTTTGCGGTTCATAATATTTTTGCTTTTTTTTTACACCAATTCTTGCTTGGTTGGTAACCTGTCAATTGGATCAATCACTGTCACTTGATCCAAAGTTTATGATAACCATGGTGACACTTCAACATATGAGCAATCCAGCTGGTGATTTCATTTTGAAAATCACAAGATGTTGAGCTGTATATTTTAGTGGCTGTTCTGCCTCAGTATCAGCCACATACTGGCCTGATTCAGGCTGATTTATATTGGACAACCGTGATGGTGACCCGGTTCTACATCTTGTGTGCCCTAACGCGAGCTGTTTTGATTGTTTGCTTTGAGGAGACAAGATCGCTTTCTTTACCTGGAATTATATGATTATAGTCTGTTCTTTGATGTATGTATGTGTGTGCACGTTCTACAGAACAAAATTATAGTTTAAATTGGGGGCAAGTCAAATTAGACTGTTCTCCTCTGCCTGCGCAATGAAAGAAATTAGTGTTATCTGCATAACAAATATGAAATCGTATCGTCCATGATACCCCTATTCTGGTGTACCAAATGGTAAAAAAGAGCGCCGCAAATTAGTAGTGGAGATTACTAGTGCAGTGGCTTGTCAGGGAGAAGAAGAAAATATACAAGTCATCACTTGATGAAACAAATCGTGTCCAGATTCATCAACAATGGTTTCAAAACGAGCCAACAATTGGCAGCAGGGTTGTACAATGGAAAAATAACAAGGTGACCAATGAGTATGTAGGTAACATGAACAGTGAGATTTTCCAGTCTGGTAGTAGTTGACAGGAGCAGTTCTTGCATAAGCTCTTCCTGGCTGCAGATCCAAAATCGTACAGAAGCTCGTGCATCTCGCGCATCAATTCATCCGGTTTACGCCGAAGAAAGTGGATTCATAGCCACTGCTGGCGCCATCCATGGTGAAACGGACGAACTGAGGCGATGGCGCCATGGGCTGTCCTTCGGCACAGGACGCCGACGGAGGGCTCCCTCCATGTGGTGAAGGGCCCCGGCTGTTTTGGCTGGCACCAGTGAATTGGACGAGACAAGATGCTTGCTGTACAGGATCAGGTAATCCACAAGAACTAGCTGACAGAAGAGAGAGGGCACGCTGAAGATCCGGTGCTCCACCTAATTTCGAAGCGGTTACAGATGCGTCCGGACCTACAGGAATTCATCAATCGGTCAATCAAAAGGATTCCCTCACCAAAGTATGGACACTCAAGAACATCCAAGTGTTGGGGGCAGAAATATCTGCAAAGGTGAATGAACATCATGTGGCTCATCATATGCATTCGAGATATATTTCGATCGAAAACAATTGAGCAGTATTGCTGACAAGCAAACTGCAGTATATCTGGTTATATATAACTAATCCTCCATGTTGAATATGAGTATATTGCCCACCTTTCCTCGTCCGCTTAAGCTTTTGGTTTTAACTGTTTTGAGGCATGAAACTCAACAGTCTACTATTCACTATTAAGGACTTTAGTGAAAGGACATACCAAAGTGAATTGGGAGTTCCTAATAAGCTTACTTATGCATATTACCAAAAGTATTGCCATGACACCATTTTTTCACATGGGTCGTGACAAACATTTGAATATACAAGATCAGCTATTTGATATCATTCTGTATGCAATACAGAGCTGTCTAACCACAAGATCACTATTGATTGTAGTTTTAAATATGTGATGTTCGTTGTTATCAAAATTTGGTATCATTATAATTGCTATTTCAGCTATACCTGAAGGCCAATTAATCCAGTGCAATGTAGGTGCAAGCTGTTCCAACGGAAATTCATAGTAGTGATTAACTGATTAATCATGTTGTAAGTAGGACATTTTGATATAACTACATATATCCAAGTGTTGCATACTAACGTTTATATGTAGGTGCAGGAAAACTAGTAATATATGTCAATACTGAAAAACAACTCAAGTCAAATCACCTCAGGCTGAAAAACTACACAAAACATAAATTTTGCCACACAATCTAGCATAAAACCTCCTTTTTCTCTAACAGTTCAGTTCATTTAATCTACAATGATTCTTTTTCCTAATTCCTAAATGCAGAGCCATCATGGCTTTGGAACCAAAGAGCAAAGACTAACAACTACTCCCTCTGTTCACAAATGTAAGACATTTTGGCAGTTTAAACTGCCAAAACGTTTTACATTTGTGAACAGAGTGAGTATATATATCAATGATGACATTTTTTTCATGGGGAAACATTTCCACTTGTTGGGAACTATAAATGCTCGTGAACAGCAGGAGTTCAAAGTGAAAAAAAATTGAATGTTGGCAGGAGAGCTGCCAAATCCATTGATTAGAAAGGGGCCTTACAAAAACACGCCAGAAGGAGGAATGCACCGCATAAAGGCGAGTGCCAAAAAAGAAGAAGTGAAAAAGCAGGCTGCTCGGCTTATCAAGGAAAATCGGGCGAAAACCTAAACAGCGCCTAGCTAGTTCAAAGTAAGCTTTGTAGTGTAAGATTCACATATGTTAGAGATTGAGTGAAGGCCAAAAAAGCATCCCCCTTGGTCTGAGTGGGTGGAGTGGACCACATTTTACAGTGCCGGATTTTCCGAACAGAGAACCAGAGTTTGCTCTCTCCAATTGAAGGATTTTCATAGGAACTTTTATACGTTTGTCATCCTCAAGAATTTTTCCTATGCTGGTTGTTCAATTTGTAGGATTGTAACCCGTAGGAATTTTTTCTACAGGTCTTCTGTACTCCATTCTAAAATAATCAATTGACTCAAACCAGTTGGGATGACTCCTATATTATTATTTTCTGTGTACAACCAAACATCTTTCAATCCTGTGGGATTCAAGATGGCATGGTATTAGTTATAGTCCAACTTTTCCCTGTTCTGATGTTTTTGGAATCGCACGAATCAAAGAGGCCTACATTACAAAGATGTAACATTTTTTGCCCGTAAGAAATGTGCCAGACCACCTAGGAAAGAAGATAGCATGCAGCTTTTTCATCGATGTGAACTGCGGTAGATAGAAAATGACTGACAAATCATACCTTTCATTGGTAGCAGCTCAGCTATGTCATGACTCAGTGCTGGAACAGCATTGGGTAGATGAGATTTATCAAAATGAACTTGTCCATTGATTGATACTTCTCTTATTTCCTTCACTTGCGGGAGCTTGAAGTCAGATGGGCTGTCCCATGGAGAACATGGGAAAGGCCTTGCATGGCTAAGTGGATCTTTGTTCCAGACAAAACTTATTTGCCGTCTATCATCTGTAACATCAATGGCAAAAGCATTTATTATTGGTAAAAGGTATAAGAAAGTTAAAAAAAATTCAAACGACTAGCCATCATCTCATATATCAACTATTGAAGATAATTTCTGACTAATCATGGCATTAGCAAAAGCCAAAACTCATACCTAGCTCAAAAACAATTTATTGAAGAAGTTCAACTCACAATCAGCCAAATAAGCATAAAGAACAGTAGTTTCAGTACGATGTGGTGTGGAGAGCAAGGAAAAATACAAATCCTGCATGATTTACCCACTTAAGTATGGATAAATTACCAAACATCAATGACGACGGGAGCCTCGCCGGTGCAAAGGAGAATGCATCTGGCTGTGGTTTCCGGCGCCGAGCATTGTGATCGGACAGTCGCCTCCGGCAGCTCCTCTTCTTCTGGTCGAACTCCGACAGCGCATGGAACCTTGATCACCAAAAGCCAGGCAATCAGCAAAACCACAGACAGTACTACTTAACTATGTACCAACTAAGATCTAAGAGTATGCATACACAGAAGAGAAATCTTGACACAGTAACTGGATCACAGTAGCAACAGCACAACAGAACTTCAGCCCAAAAGTGCAAACACGCGCAGGACAAGTGCCCTGCCAAAACTGGAAACACGTATTGCACAGCCGTTCAGCCATGCCATGCAGCACGATTCTCCACAGGTCGACAGTACTATAATTGTGGGGAAAAGGCATCTTCGCCTCCCAAATCGGGAAACAAGCCGTACTCGCACAGGATAACCACAGTTTCCGGACACACACAAAAACACAAGGTTCCCGGATTAATCAACTGACGACGAACGGAATTATAGCGCGGCGCGTTTGCACCATGGTCTAAGGAAGTGCGGAATTCGGGGGTCGTTGAATCTCCTGCTTCCCGGAATTCCAAGAACGAAACACACACAGGAAGTAGAGCAAGAGCAATCGCAGAAAGATCAAGCTTGCAGCTTTGCAGAGAGCAATCGCAGAAGTCAAAGAAAAGCACGGCTCGGGCGAGCAAACAGGGTGCAAGAACACAACTCCGGCGAACAATCTGGGAGGGTCAAGAAACACCCACCGGCTGCACTGCTGGCAGAAGCGGCGCTCCTGGCCGGCGACGACGACGCGGGGGAACTTGGTGTGGGCCTCGCAGACCCGGTGCTTCCGGTGGTACTCCTTCGCGTCGCGGAGCTGGACCCCGCAGCCCTCCACCTGGCACCTCACGCCCCCTCCTCCTCCGCCGGCCCCCTCCCCCCTGGCCCGCTTCTCCTTCCCGCGCCTCCCCGCCGCCTCGCCGGAGGAGCCCGGCGCGGCGGCGTCGCCCCAGTCCCAGAGGAGGTTGGGCGGGGAGAGCGGGGTGGACTTCGGGGCCGTCCACTCCATGCGGGGCGGGGGTTTGGTTGGTCAGCTTGGGATTTGGGGATCGAAGAGCAGATGAACAGGGTGGACTGTGCAGGAGAAGAGGAGAAGCAGAGATGGGGGAAGGGAAGAGAGACTTGGAATAGAAAAGGCGAAGTCTTTTTTAGTGTTCGGTCCCCTCTCTCTCTCATTTTTCCCTTTCTTGTTCTTTCCCACCATTTTTCTATGCTTGGCTTGCCATAAGTGGGATTGTGGATAGCTGGAAACAGCTTCTGCGTTTTCACAACTTATTTTGGTGCTCTATCTGATTAACATTAACTTTTAGTTGGGTTTGTCCAGGGCAGATGTGCCCTAATTATTGCACATCTAAGTGGCTCAATCAAACTAGGAAGGAAAAGAAAAAAGAGAAAAGAAAATGTTTGCACAAATCTCCGCGTAAAATCAAGGACATGAGACTTAGATGTGCAATATTTAGCGCACCACATCTAGATGTGCTTTAGCAAAAGTGTAACTTTTATTAAAAGAATCTAATTTACATCAAACTGATTTTAGCCAAAAGGAAAAAAATATCTGGATAAAGTAAAAAAACCCGAATATGATCTCCAAGTTGCTTCAATTTTGTTAAACTTAAATATTTTTCAAAACATTTGGATAAACATCCCCGTTCTCATACACCTCACCCATGTACTCCCTCCATTTCTAAATATAAGTATTTTTTAAAGATTTTAATATGAACTATATACGAATGTATATAGACATAATTTAGAATGTAGTTTCACTCATTTTGTTCTGTGTGTAGTCCATATTGAAATGGAATTTTTTTGTTTCTGCCACTCTAGATTTTGCCATTTTTTTCTTATGCCACTCTAGATTTTGACATTTCACTTTTGCCACTCTTAGTTTTTGACAATTATCACAATTGCCATTCCCATGGCAAAAGTAAAATTTTCAGATTGGCAATTGTGATACATTTCAAAAGTTAAGAGTGGCAAAAATAAAATAAAATTATTTTGCTTTTGCCACGGAATGAAAATTGTGATAATTGTCAAAAGCTAAGAGTGGCAAAAGTGAAATGTCAAAATCTAGAGTGGCATAAGAAAAATTGGCAAAATCTAGAGTGGCAAAAACAAAATTTTCCGTATTGAAATCTCTACAAAGACTTATATTTAGAAAGCTAAGGATCGCAATAATATTTTACAAAACAATATACATTATGGTGACGCTGAATATGTATATTTGCATAGTCATGGACTAATGTGACAACCCCGGCTTAATCGTGCACTAACCATACACGCAAATGCGCACGATCAAGCCTAAGGACTCACTTGAAGATATCACAACACAACTCTAAAACATAAATAAAGTCATACAAGCTTTATATTACAAGCCAGGGCCTCGAGGGCTCGAATACATAGCTCGATGGCATACAAGCGTCAGCGGAAGCATCAGATATCTGAGTACAGATATATTACAGAGAGAGAAATAGGCCTTCACAGAGGCGGGGTAAAAAAAATACTACGATCGAAAGGCGTAGGCCTCCTGTCCTGGACCCTCCGATCCTACTCCCGGTTGTCAGTCGGCTCCTCGTAGTAGTAGTACTCGCCAGACGGGTAGTAGTACTGGTCGTCGGCTGGGGCGTCTGGCTCAGGGGCTCCGTCGTCTGATGGCATCAAATGGAATATGGGGGAAAAAGAAAATAAAGCAAACGTGAGTACTCATCCGAAGTACTCAGCAAGCAAGGATCTACACTACATATGCAACATTGTCAAAGGAATGGCTGTATATGTGGACTGGGCTGCAGAAATGCCAGAATAGAGGGGGAAAAGCCTAGTCCTATCGAAGACTAGCATCTTCAACAATCTTCGACAGTCTTGCAGCAATAGAAGAGAACAGATGAACATAATGTATAGTAGTTGTAGTAGTATCATCAACCTCGACCTGAGATCCTTTCTCGACTCCCTGCGAGAATGCAATCCCAGAGCCGTACTATCCAGTTCTCATCACATGTTCTAGTTGTATCGATCGGGATACAACTCCGAGTGTCCGTTACCGTAGAACAGGCTATCGATAGAAGTTTCTTCCCTGCAGGGGTGCACCAAGTTACCCACCACACTCGCTTAACTCCGGTCGGACACACTTTTCTGGGTCATGCCCGGCCTCGGCTAAGCAACACGCCGCAACCCGACCAAATACTTAACAGAGAGGTCAGCACGCCGGACTAACCTATGCCCCCAGGGGTCTTGGGCCATCGCCCCGGACGCTCCTGCACGTTGCGTACACCGCCGGTGAGCAGACCTAGCAACCCCTTAATACAAGCGCGGTTGCGTTCCCAGTCCAACCCAGCGTGTGCCGCTCAGTTGCTGACGTCTATTAAGCTTCGGCTGAAGTATACGACGCAGAACGCCCATACTATGCCCACGTGATGGTTAGTGCTATCGGGCCAGAGGCCCCTCGGATCAAATATCCAAACCGTAGTGGATTAGGAGCGCGCGGAAACGAGCAGAGACTCACGATCGATGTGACCCCGTCGCCCCGTCTCGAGGACTTGCGGCAAGGGCTAAGAATGCCCGGTCACGCCTCGTGTTATCTCGCGGGCACCATCCAGGTCAACCCGACTCCACATCACTTCGCAATAAGCTCGCGCGGGTACCCCTCAGGGCCGACCCGTCTTTAGTAACATGGTTTAGTGCAAGTCAGATCAGCAACAGTATCTGTGTGTCTGACACCAGGGGAATCCTGAGGAATCACCCTCGATGGAATCCCACCTGATGTTATAGTCAAGGTGAACGAATGAGGAATCACCCTCGAGGTCCACACTTGAGAGATTGCGCGACGGCGTCGGTATCGGGGGTGGTGTAGGAGGAATCACCCTCGCTTACCACGACCGATTAACTAACCTACAAGGTTATCATCAGAGGTGCTGACGAGGTATCACCCTCGGCACTCGATAGTAACCCAGCAGTGTCGGCAACTAAGGGGGAAGTGACGTGCGGTGCCAGGGTCTGGTCTTCAATCCCGATGATCGGGTCTTCTGATATCCAGCAGGGCAGTCGGGATCAAGTGGGGGTCTCTGTCGTGTCTCTACCCAGCCTATACTAAGCAGTCTAGGATAACCAGTAAGGAAGCAAGGCAGGTTACAATAAACAGGCTATACAACAGATATAGGAAACAGTAGCAGTAGCAGTTCTAATGCAAGCATAAGAGAGAAGAGAATAGGCGATATAGGCATGCTCAAAATGGGGGTGCTTGCCTGTTTGCTCTGGGGCAAGGGCAAGGTCGTCGGTGGTGTCGTCGGGGACGTAGTCGTACTCCTGAGCTGCGTCTGCCTCGGGAGCTACGTCAATGTCGGGGTCTACCGAGAGAGAAGAGGGGGAAGAAACAGGTAAACATAATGCAAACAAATGCAATACGGTGCGTGTGATGCTATGATGCAGTGCAGGGTTGCCTAATTATGCATCTAAGTCATTTTAGTTATTTTTAGAATTAATCTGGGATTTAATATCCGACGTGTGTGCACTATTCATCTGCCGGATTCGGGTCCGGAGTTACGAGTTCTTCTACGTAGGGGGTTCCGATGGAGAAACAAACGGCACGATCAGACTCGGCTCGTCGTTCTGAGCAACTTTCATGTTTTAACTTTTTCGATCTGAGCTGCGGTTTAAAAGTTATTAATTTTCAAAAATTATTTGAATTTCTGGAATTTATTTATTTACAGAAAATGAATTATGACGTCAGCATGACGTCACTGTGACGTCAGCGATCAACAGGCGCTGACCAGAGTCAAATATGACATGTGGGTCCAGTGGGACCCACACGTCAGCCTCTGTTTAGGCTAATTAGTGGATTACACTAATTAACAGATTTAATTAGCCAAGTGGGACCCTTCTGTCAGTGTCACATTAACTTAACAAATTAACTTTTATTTTTTAACAGTGCTTAATTAGTCTAATTATCGACTGGGACCCACATGTCAGCTACAGGGGTGAACAGTGTCCGCGTTGACTGTGGTCAACGGGGTCAAACGGGGCCGGGGGACCCACTATCAGTGTCACTGGGTGGGCCCCACGCCCAGCCACGTCGGCGGCCGGCGGCTAGTCGCCGGCGTGCACAAAACACGGCGGAGGGCTCGGGCCTCCGTCGGAAATCGCCCACAGGCGACCGTTTTGCGCGCGCGAGGGCGCGTTCGAACGAGTCGAACGGGCCGCATGCAGTGGTGGCGGTGGTTTCGCCGGAATCGGCCGGAATCCTCGCCGGCGTTGAGCAGCAGCGGCGCCGGAGTTCGGGCCTCGTCGGGTTCTAAGCTACACAGCGCGGGGAGGAGTGCTAGGGGTCTTGCCAGACTCGCACGAGCCCCAGGAGCTCGATGCTGGGTCCGGACGAGCATGACGGCGTCTGTGGCCGCGGAGGCGAAGTGCACAGCGGCGACCCGTGCTCGGCAATGACGGCAGCTAGCTACAGAGCGCTCGGGGATCAACGAGGAGCAGCAGGGGAAGGAGAGGCTCACCGTGCGGCACCCACGTAGGCCCTCGACAGTTTTGTAGCAGCAGTGGGCGTCGAATTCGCCGGCGGGCACCGGGGTTGGGGAAGAAGGGGACGGCGGTGTCCGGCAGCTACAGGGCCTCCTAGCACCAGCTGGGGCCTTCAATCGACGAGGAAGACGACGGCAACCCCTTCGGCACCATGGTGACCCGAGGCGATGGCGGTGGCCGCGGCTGCGACGGAAACGCGGCGGCGACGACGCTCTACTCCGGATCTGGAGAGGGGAGAAGAGGCGAGCGAGCGAGGAGAGGACGGGGAAGTGAACGAGGGAGCCAGAGGGAGTGACGGAGCTCAGCCTTATCCCCTCCCGCGCCCTGTATCGTCGGTGGCTGCCCCGGTGTCGCGCGCTCGCCGACGCGCGCGCGCTCGGCCAGGGGCGCGCCGACACGCATGAGGAGGGAGAAGGAACGGGCCTGCTGGGCCGGGGTTCGGGGCACTGTGCACTAAGGCCCAGTGCACAGTGCCTCGTTTTTATTTTTTTGTTTCTGTTTCTCTTTTTCTTTTAATCTTTTCTGTTTTGAAATAGTTAGGGCATTTCTACACTTTTGTAAAATGTGAGAGTTGTCCCAAATACTACAATGCAATATTAGCTCTCACCAAAAAGTGGCTTGAGCAGATTTGGAAGCCATTTGAATTTGTAATGATTTTAAATGAATTAATATTGCTGTTTTGGGTGCTGTTTCACTTGTTTGAGTCACTTGTCCAACTCCAAATATTTTGATATTGGTTTTGGAAATGTTCCTGGATTATTTGCCATTTAATGAACATTTTCCCAACAGAGTTTAATCAACTTTATATTTTACTTTTGAATTTGAGTTGATTTTCAGATGTGAATTTGAATTGGATCATTAACCCATATGACTTGGCACTGCAAATGATCATGACTTGGCAGTTTTAACAGAGTGTCACAGAGCTTATTACAAGGGGGTGTTACAAGTTCTCCTCCTCTAAAAGAAATTCTCGTCTCGAGAATTCAGGAGGTAGAAGGAAAGAGTCCGGGATATTCTTCCCGAAGATGATCCTCGCGTTCCCAAGTGGCTTCATCTTCAGTGTGATTCGACCACTACACTTTTAGGAACTTGGTCGTCTTCTGACGAGTACGACGTTCAGTTTCGTCGAGGATGCGAATTGGATGCTCCTTATAGGAAAGATCATCTTGTAGCTCGAGCATCTCATGATCCACTGCATGGTGCGGGGATTCCTTGAAGCACTTACAAAGTTGCGACACGTGGAAGACATCATGAATATGGGAGAATTGCGGTGGCAACTCCAATTTATATGCCACCTGTCCACGTCTAGCCACGATGCGGAAAGGACCAATATAGCGAGGAGCTAGCTTGCCCTTGATTCCGAAACGACGGGTGCCCTTCATTGGAGTGACACGAAGATAAGCTTGATCACCAGGTTGATAGATCACACCCCATCGCTTACGATCATAATTACTCTTCTGACGGTCTTGAGCTGCTTTGAGATTCTCCCGGACAATTCGGACTTGTTCTTCGGCATGCTGAATAATGTCCGGTCCAACAAGAGGTCGTTCCCCAGTTTCTGACCAATTCAGAGGGGTTCGACATTTACGACCATAAAGAACCTCAAAGAGGGCCATTTTCAAGCTGGCTTGATAGCTGTTGTTATAAGAGAACTCGGCATACGGGAGAGATTCCTCCCATTTCTTACCGAAGGATATAACACAAGCTCGAAGCATATCTTCAAGCACTTGATTAACGCGCTCAACTTGGCCTTGGGATTGGGGATGATAAGCTGAACTCCAGGTAATATGAGTTCCCATCGCTTTCTGGAAACTTTCCCAGAAATGGCCAGTGAAAATGCTGCCACGGTCTGAACTGATTTTCTTGGGAATACCATGGAGTGAAACAATTCTGGAGATATATAGCTCTGCTAACTGACTAGCAGTAATAGTCTCCTTAACTGGCAGAAAGTGTGCAACCTTGGAGAGTTGGTCGACGACGACAAGAATAGCATCGTGACCCTTCTGAGACTTAGGAAGACCAGTAATGAAGTCCATTTGCACTTTATCCCACTTCCATAGAGGAACAGGGAGCGGTTGCAGAATTCCAGCAGGTTTCTGATGTTCTGCCTTCACGCGACGACAAACGTCACACTCGGCAACATAACGAGCAATATCTTGCTTCATTCTAGACCACCAGTACCTTTGACGAAGATCTCGATACATTTTGGTACTACCCGGATGGATAGATAGCGGTGTATCATGGGCCTCCTTCATGACTTTGTCTGTCATCAGCTCGAAGCGAGGTACTACAATGCGGTCTCGGAAGTACAAGGTTCCATCTTCAGCAATCGAGAAATCCTTGTATTTTTCAAGGTGAAGCTCTTTCTTCATCAGACTAATTTCAGCGTCTTTAGCCTGCGCAATCTTGACAGCTTTCTCAAGATCTGGCTGTATCACAAGGTTATTAAGAGAACCTTGCGGGACGATGCAGAGATTCAGCTTGCGCAATTCTTCATATAGCTGGGGTTAAGCTTGCTTTACCATGAGGTTACTACAATATGACTTGCGGCTCAAGGCATCAGCCATCACATTAGCTTTGCCAGGAGTGTAGGAAATACCACAATCATAATTGGTGATTGTTTCCAACCAACGCTGCTGACGAAGATTAAGTTCCGGTTGAGTGAATAAGTACTTCAAGCTCTGATGATCGGTGTAAATCTCACACCGATTACCAAGGAGGTAATGACGCCACTGCTTTAAAGCATAAATGACAGCAGCAAGTTCAAGGTCATGCACTGGGTAATTCTCTTCATGTGGACGCAGTTGTCGCGAAGCATAAGCAATTACTCTTCGCTCTTGCATTAGGACGCAACCTAGTCCTTGGCGAGATGCGTCGCAGAAGATCACAAAATCTTTGCGAGAGTCTGGAGGGGCAAGAACTGGAGCAGAAGTCAGCTTGTCCTTGAGGGTCTGGAAGCTTTCCTGACATTTGTCTGTCCACTCAAACTTAACGCCTTTGTGGAGCAGATTAGTCAGGGGCTTGGCAATCTTAGAGAAATTCTCGATGAAACGGCGACAATAACCTGCAAGTCCGAGAAAACTTCTGACTTGCTTGACATTCTTCGGAGGGGTCCAGTCAAGAATAGCCTGAACTCGCTCCGGGTTAACTGCGATACCATCCTTGGAGATGACATGTCCAAGGTAGGTTACCTCAGAAAGCCAGAATTCGCACTTAGAGTACTTGGCATATAATTGGTGCTCTCGAAGTCTCTCCAGAACAAGACGAAGGTGCTCAGCATGTTCTTCTTTGTTCTTCGAATAAACCAGAATATCATCCAGATATACCACGACGAATTTGTCGAGGTAATCCATGAATATATAATTCATTAGGCGGGAGAAAGTAGCTGGAGCGTTTGTTAAGCCAAACGACATGACTGTGTACTCGTAAGAGCCATAACGAGTAACGAATGCAGTCTTTGGAATATCCTCTTCGCGGACACGGATCTGGTGATAACCCAACCTCAAGTCGAGTTCAGAAAACACCGAAGATCCAGCGAGTTGGTCATATAAATCGTTGATCCGGGGAAGTGGATATTTATTCTGAATGGTTGCCTGGTTGATAGGACGATAATCTTGGACCAACCTATTCATTCCATCTTTCTTCTTGACGAAAAGAGACGGTGCTCCCCAGGCAGAGGAACTAGGGCGAATGAAACCCTTCCTTAAGGATTTATCAATTTCCTCCTTAAGCTTGATGAGGTGGTGCGAAGGCATCTTGTAGGGACGCTTCGTAATAGGAGTGGTGCCAGGCTTCAAGTCGATGACGAACTCGACAGCTCTAGCAGGGGGTATTCCTGGAAGTTCTTCTGGAAAAACATCCGGGAAGTCACAGACCACTGGGATGTTCTCAATCCCATCAAGTGGAGAAGCATTCAACGCGATTTGAGCCTCAGCGTTCTGGGTGAGATAAGCTTGATAATTCACTATCTCATTCGATGGGTGCAGGAGATGCACGACTTTAGTGGCACAATTGATTGAGGCGTAATGAGCCTTCAACCAATCCATTCCCAAGATAAGATCAATCTTGGAAGATTTCAGAATAATGGGGAAAGCTTGAAAATTTCTCTCTTCAATCATAATATTGACTTCGAGGCTGAATATGGTGGCTTGACACCGACCCGCGGGAGTGTTCACTACTAAAGGGTGGTGTAGTGTTTCGCATTTAACGTCATGCAATAGTGCAAAATGCTCTGACATGAATGAATGCGATGCTCCTGAATCGAATAAAACAGATGCTGGTACTGAATTAACGAGAAGTGTACCCATCACAGTATCTGGTTGATCTGGAGCTTCAGACATGTTGACGTGGTAACTCTGCCCACGACCATAAGGAGGTCTGGCATTATAGTTGCGCTGTTGAGGAATACCACGGCCAATACCACGGCCAGCAGAAGGAAGAGCCAGTTGATTCTGATTCTGAGAACAATCTCTAGCACAGTGACCTGGCTTGCCACACTTGAAGCATAGTCCGCTGTCAGGACGAGGTGCTGGAGCTCGAGGTGCTGGAGCTGGCAAAGGCTGCCTCGGTGGTGGAGGTGGCAGGCGTGGTGCAGCATAAGAGGGCCTGTTTGCAGGAGCTGCTGAACGGAACATGCCTTGGGGAAACCAGATGCGTCGCTTCTGGGAAGACGAGCTCGAAGATGAGCCCGTTTCTCGGGTGCGTCTGGACGCATCTTTATGCTTCTTCAGTCCAGTTTCAACCATAATAGCCTTATTCACCAAGGTGGCGAAATCAGGATAGTCTTGGACAAGTAGCGCCAACTGAATGTCATGGTGCAGTCCTTCACGAAACTTCTCCTGTCTGCGTTCATCAGTAGGAATGTCCTCTTCAGCGTAGCGAGATAAGTCCAGAAACTCGCGCTGATAGACTTCTACGGTCTTGTTTCCTTGAACAAGGCTACGGAACTCAGCCTTCTTCCTAGCTATGACAGCTAGAGGAATGTAGCGGGCTCGGAAAGCAATCTTGAACTCTGTCCAAGTGATGACAGTACCAGGCGGCAGAGTCTATCGGTGAGTGGCCCACCATTGAGCTGCGGGACCCTTCAGAAGATAAGTCGCAAAAGTGACATAGTTAACTTCGGCGACACCAGCAGACTCCATCTCATGAGAGATGTCACGCAACCAGTCATCTGCATCTAGTGGGTTGACTGTGTTGCGGAAAAACGATGGACTGAGCCTCATGAACTCTGGCAAGGTGATGGATGGTGGCTGCTGATTAGCATCAGGACGAGGGAATTGCTGCATAATGCCCGTCATAAACTGGCGGTTGAGTTCAAATTGTTGCATCATCGCTGCCATGTAATCAGGTGGTGGCGGCGGTGGCGGGTTGTTGTCAGCCATCCTGCTATTTCAACAGGGGTATTTCAGCAATAGCTTATGCAAGTGTTTAACAATAAACATGATGTAACTCGACATTATTGAAAGAGTGCAATAGATGCTAAAAGTAGTCATTAAGACATACAGATCCATACACAGTCGGTTACAATCGGGCAGCATAACGGCGCAAATTGAAAAACTAGAGACACACTAGGCGGCACGCAGGCACGCGGTAAGGAAGTACACAACGTGACATAGCAAAGGCTACATCAGCGTCGGAGAAAACCACTGAAACGGGATAACTGCAAGTGCGGACGACGAATGTTCGTCGCGGCAGGATCCTGTGCTCCATGTGCACTCTGATGCAGAACCCGGTCTCGAACTGTAAGAAGAGGTCCACGTGCAGGCGTGTGACCTCCCACTGCAGGCCAATCAATACCTGGCGGCATCTCGGTCCTGCATGGGTAAAGAATATACTACGGATGTATCCCTGCACGAACAGCTGGTAGCAACACGCCGCAACCCGACCAAATACTTAACAGAGAGGTCAGCACGCCGGACTAACCTATGCCCCCAGGGGTCTTGGGCCATCGCCCCGGACGCTCCTGCACGTTGCGTACACCGCCGGTGAGCAGACCTAGTAACCCCTTAATACAAGCGCGGTTGCGTTCCCAGTCCAACCCAGCGTGTGCCGCTCAGTTGCTGACGTCTATTAAGCTTCGGCTGAAGTATACGACGCAGAACGCCCATACTATGCCCACGTGATGGTTAGTGCTATCGGGCCAGAGGCCCCTCGGATCAAATATCCAAACCGTAGTGGATTAGGAGCGCGCGAAAACGAGCAGAGACTCACGATCGATGTGACCCCGTCGCCCCGTCTCGAGGACTTACGGCAAGGGCTAAGAATGCCCGGCCACGCCTCGTGTTATCTCGCGGGCACCATCCAGGTCAACCCGACTCCACATCACTTCGCAATAAGCTCGCGCGGGTACCCCTTAGGGCCGACCCGTCTTTAGTAACATGGTTTAGTGCAAGTCATATCAGCAACAGTATCTGTGTGTATGACACCAGGGGAATCCTGAGGAATCACCCTCGATGGAATCCCACCTGATGTTATAGTCAAGGTGAACAAATGAGGAATCACCCTCGAGGTCCACACTTGAGAGATTGCGCGACGACGTCGGTATCGGGGGTGGTGTAGGAGGAATCACCCTCGCTTACCACGACCGATTAACTAACCTACAAGGTTATCATCAGAGGTGCTGACGAGGTATCACCCTCGGCACTCGATAGTAACCCAGCAGTGTCGGCAACTAAGGGGGAAGTGACGTGCGGTGCCAGGGTCTTGTCTTCAATCCCGATGATCAGGTCTTCTGATATCCAGCAGGGCAGTCAGGATCAAGTGGGGGTCTCTGTCGTGTCTCTACCCAGCCTATTCTAAGTAGTCTAGGATAACTAGTAAGGTAGCAAGGCAGGTTACAATAAATAGGCTATGCAGCAGATATAGGATACAGTAACAATAGCAGTTCTAATGCAAGCATAAGAGAGAAGAGAATAGGCGATATAGGCATGCTCAAAATGAGGGTGCTTGCCTGTTTACTCTGGGGCAAGGGCAAGGTCGCCTGTGATGTCGTCGGAGACGTAGTCGTACTCCTGAGCTGCGTCTGCCTCGGGAGCTACGTCAACGTCGGGGTCTAATCGAGAGAAAAGAGGGGGAAGAAACAGGTAAACATAATGCAAACAAATGCAACACAGTGCGTGCTATGCTATGATGCAGTGCAGGGTTGCCTAAATATGCATCTAAGTCATTTTAGTTATTTTCAGGATTATTCTGGGATTTAATTACCGGTATGTGTGCACTATTCATCTACCGGATTCAGGACCGGAGTTACGAGTTCTTCTATGTAGGAGGTTCCGACGAAGAAACAGACGGCACAATCAGACTCGGCTCGTCGTTCTGAGCAACTTTCATGTTTTAACTTTTTCGATCTGAGCTACGGTTTAAAAGTTATTAATTTTCGAAGTTTAAATGATTTCCTTGGAATTAATTTTATTAACAGAAATGATATATGACGTCAGCATTACGCAGAGGTGACGTCAGCAGTCAACAGCGGCTGACCAGAGTCAAATCTGACATGTGGGTCCAGTGGGACCCACATGGCAGTCTCTGTTAAGACTAACAGTGAATTAATCTAACTATCAGGGTTAATTAGGGGGTGGGCCCCACATGTCAGTGAGTCATTGGTCTAACTAATTTGTTTTTATTTATTTAATCATTTATTAGATTAATTAGTAGAGGGGGTCCCACATGTCATAGGCTAAAGATTAACCTAAACACTAATTAATATAACTAAACATTAATTAACCTATTTAGTACTAACTAATTAGAATTAGGGCCGGCCGTACTGGACAGAGTCCAGCCGGCCGCTCACACACACACTCAGCACACACTCACGCACACACGGCCGCTCGGCCAGCAGCACCGCAAGCAGCACACAGCAGCTAAGCAGTGGGCAGCAGCTTGAGCAACAGCAGTATGCAGCGCAGCAGCAGTACGCAGCACAACAGCGGCGAGCAGCGCCAGCAGTGGGCACGGGCGCTCGCGCAGGGCGCGGCCAGCGCGCGGGCTGGGCGCGGGGAGCGGCGGACGGGCGCGGGCTGGGGCGTGGCAGCGCACGCAGGAGGCTCGCGGGGTGCGGACGGCGCGTGGTGAGCGCGAGCTCCCAGCGAACTCCGGTGCGGCCACGGGATGACGAGGGCGGCGAATACGGCGGTGGTTCGAGGGGAAAACAAGGGGAATCGAAGGAGGGCCTCACAGCGGTTCTTGATGACGAGCTCAGGAGGTCGGGGAGGCACCGGTGGTGGAGATCGACGGCGACGACCGCGGCGGCCGTGGCGCGGAAAGCGGCTCGATGCGGAGCGTACGGGGCGTCCCGGCTCGGGTTCTTCGGTGGAGACGAAGGAGACGTCGACGGGGAGGCTTCTGGACTTCGTCTCACGGCGCGGGGAGGCCGGTGGCCGCGATGACGACAACGGCCATGGCGAGTGCGAGTTCGGGCGCCGCCAAGAATGACAGGGAGAGGGGAACGAGGGGGATATGGAGGGCTAGGGTTGCCAACAACGGCGCGGAGCGTCTTATTCCCCTCCTGGGAGCACTGTAGCGACGCGCGTCGGCCATCCGGCGGTCACGGCCAGCGCGGATGCGCGACACGCACGCGCACGCGCACTGCCCCTATACAGAGGAGGAAGGAGGTGGGCTGGCTACTGTAGCAATGCGCTTCTTAGTGCACAGCGTTGTCTCGGCCTTTTTCATTTCTTTTTTTCTTTATATTTTCTATATCTGTTTTGTACTAAGTTAGGCCACCAAATGAATTTTATTTTGTATGAAATTTGGCACATAATTCTAGCACAATATCTAGGAATGGCGCAAAAAGTTTAGGATTTAACTGAATTCACTTGAATTTTGTTTAAATGGAAAAGAGTTAATTGGGGTTGTTTAGGTACTGTTTTAAATAGGTTAGGGACAATTTTGTAATTCAAATAATGCTAGTTTCTATTTGACAATTACTTAGCGATTATTTGCAAAATTATGAACATTTTTGTTTGCATGTTTGAAGAAATAATAAATTGACTTGCATTTTTTTAAGATTTGAAATTGAGTTGAATTATTTCCTAAATGAAATTTAATGATGATGATCATGATGACAAGGCAGGTTAAGTAGCTTAACCAGAGTGGGGTAACCTAGGGATGTTACAAGTCTCCTCCACTACAAGAAATCTCGTCCCGAGATTTAAGTGGGGAAGAAAGAGTAACTTCGAGAGAACTGATCCTTATAGGATCGATTAGCTGGTGAACAATTCAGGGAATGTGGCAGAAGAATCTCTCGAGTTGAAACTTAGGAAATGTCGAGAGCAAAGTATGAAAGTACGATAAGAATTATCAATCGAATGGACATTCGATCGATACCTGAACAAAGTGTGAACAGGGGTTCAGGGTATCGGGAGTAGATCAACTCTCGAGGGGTGGCTTGGAATAACACACAAAACTAAGAGCAAAAGGATGCTTCAGAATCAAGTATGTTAAAGGAGAGTCAGGTTCCGATCCTGTGGAACTGTGGAGGGGTGTCGATCAAGAGTAGGGAGAACGGTGACATCTTACCGGTCACGACATCAGGGTATGTCAGAGGATAGTCTGTCATTTATGTCGGTAACAAGGTCGGTACCAAGGGCGAGGGACGAAGAGAACCATTTTCCTGCTCGTTGAACGAGGCGGACCAAAAGGCAAAGTTCCCGTCCATCGGTGGTTACCGGAATGTCATCAACAATAGTAACAGGATCTCACGGTCAAAGCTGATGACCGAGGTGTTTTATAAGCAGGGAATTATTTCTGCTTATATCATAGAGAGCACAAGAAAGGTTAAACAAAACAATGGAAAGGAAAATTGTGTTTTCACACAAGTATTGGGAGTATATTCTGTCCTAGGAAAAGCGGAACAGGACATACATGATGGGACATCAAGTTCCAAATCATTTAGATAGAGGGGCGATGGAAGAATCATGGTATTACCCATACAGCGGAAAACAGAAAAGGGAAAAAGGAAAGATGGGCCAATGTGTACAGGCCTAAGTGCACAGTGCCAGGAGCCTAGCCCACCGCGGCCTGTTTCTCCCTCCTCCCTCTCTCTCCGACGCCGTGTCGCCTCGTCCCTGGCCGCGCGCGCTCGCGCCGGTCGCCGCTCGACAGCGCGACGCCGCGGGCGCCGCGAGAGGATAAGGGCGACGCCCGAGCCATCCTCCTGGTCCTCCTCGACCACTCCTCCCTTCTCCCCTCGTTTTCTCCTCCTCTCCCCATCGGCGCCCGACGCGGTCGCTGCCGTGCCTCGCCGTTGCCACGGCCACCGGCCACCCTTCGTCAAGCGGACAAGTCAGCGAGCTCCGCCCCGCTCCTCTCCGTCGCCTGGTGTCCTCAGTTCAAGCCGAGGAGCAGCAAAGGCGGTGAATCGAGCCGTTCCCCTTCAACTCTGCCTCCGGCGATCTTCGTCGACTCCGGCGACCTCCTGCGCTACTAAGCTTTCACAGGGCCACCGTGAGCCTGCTAGGTGAGCGCCGCCTTCTTTTCCTTCTCTTCCCGCCGTCGTTTGAGCTCTCTGGCTCTAGTTTCACCGGCGCCCGAACGCGCCTCCGCATGAGCTTGTCGCCAGCAGCCGTCCGGTGAGCGTTTGGTCACGGGCTCACGCCCGTCGAGCTCGCACACGCACGTAGAGGATTTCTGGCCGTTTAGTTCTTCGCTAGCGCGTCTGCATCGCCGATCTCCACCGCACCCGAACTCCGGCGTCCGCCGCGATGCTCGCCGCCGTCGCTACACGCCGTCTCCGGCCACGCCACCGCCACCACTCGACGCACCGTCGAGTGGCCATTCGAATGCGACCGGCCCTGTCCTTTTTGGTGGCCTGTAGGCAAAATCCGACGAGGCCCGAGGCCACCGCCGCGTTCTGGCGTCGCCGCCGGCGAGCCGCCGACCCTGCTGATGTGGCACAGGTAGGACCCACCTCTGGGTCGCTGCCTGCGGGCCCGTGGGACCCCAGTTGACTGGGTTGACCCAGTCAACTGCTGACTGGGCAACCCAGTGAGGCTGACATGTGGGCCCCGCGTTAGTTAAAAGATTTAAAAGAAAAAGAAAATATTAAATAAGTTAATTAAACTAATCACTCACTGACATGTGGGCCCACACCCCTTTAATTAACCTCTATTAGTCTAAATTAACTCTGATAAGTTAACAGAGGCTGACATGTGGGTCCCACTGGACCCACATGTCAGGTTTGACTGGTCAGCCGTCCTGTTGACTTGCTGATGTCAGCATTGCCTCATGCTGACGTCATAAATTCATTTTCTATAAATAAATAAATCCAGAAAATCAGTTAAACTTTGAAAATTAATAACTTTTAAACCGTAGCTCGGATCAAAAAAGTTAAAACATGAAAGTTGCTCAGAATGACGAGACGAGTCTGATCGTGCCGTCCGTTTCTTTGTCGGAACCCCCTACGTAGAAGAACTCGTAACTCCGGACCCGTATCCGGCAGATGAATAGTGCACACACTTCGGTAAATAAATCCCAGATTAATTCTAAAAATAACTAAAATGACTTAGATGCATATTTAGGCAACCCTGCACTGCATCATAGCATCACACGCACCGTATTGCATTTGATTGCATTATGTTTACCTGTTTCTTCCCCCTCTTCTCTCTCGGTAGACCCCGACGTTGATGTAGCTCCCGAGGCAGACGCAGCTCAGGAGTACGACTACGTCCCCGACGACACCACAGGCGACCTTGCCCTTGCCCCCGAGCAAACAGGCAAGCACCCCCATTTTGAGCATACCTATATCGCCTATTCTCTTCTCTCTTATGCTTGCAGTAGAACTGCTGCTACTGTTTCCTATATCTGTTGCATAGCCTGTTTATTGTAACCTGCCTTGCTACCTTACTGGTTATCCTAGACTGCTTAGTATAGGTTGGGTAGAGACCCGACAGAGACCCCACTTGATCCCGACTGCATCGCTGGATGTCAGAAGACCCGCTCATCGGGATTGAAGACCAGGCCCTGGCACCGCACATCACTTCCCCCTTAGTTGCCGACACTACTGGGTTACCGTCGAGTGCCGAGGGTGATACCTTGTCAGCACTTCTGATGTTAACCTTGTAGGTTAGTTATTCGGGCGTGGTAAGCGAGGGTGATTCCTCCTACACCACCCCCAATAATGACATTGTCGCGCAACTCCTCAAGTGTGGACCTCGAGGGTGCTTCCTCCTTCGTTCACCTTGACTATAACATCAGGTGGGATTCCATCGAGGGTGATTCCTCAGGATTCCCCTGGTGGCAGACACACAGATACTGTTGTTGATTTGACTTGCACTAAGAACCATGTTACTAAAGACGGGTCGGCCCTGAGGGGTACCCGCGCGAGCTTAATGCGAAGTGATGTGGAGTCGGGTTGACCTGGATGGTGCCCGCGAGATATCTACGAGGCGTGGCCGGGCATTCTTAGCCCTTGCCGCAAGTCCTCGAGACGGGACGACGGGGTCACATCGATCGTGAGTCTCTGCTCGTTTCCGCGCGCTCCTAATCCACTACGGTTTGGATATTTGATCCGAGGGGCCTCTGGCCTGATAGCACTAACCATCACGTGGGCATAGTATGGGCGTTCTGCGTCGTATACATCAGCCGAAGCTTGTTTGACGTCAGTATGGAGCGGCGCACGCCGAGTTGGACTGGTAACGCAACCGCGCTTGTATAAGGGGTTGGTAGGTCTGCTCTCGGTGGCCCCGTAATGTGCAGGAGTTCCCGGGGCGATGGCCCAAGACCCCTGGGGGTATAGGTTTAGTCCGGCGTGCTGACCTCTCTTATAAGCCTAGGTCGGGTTGCGGCGTGTTGCTTAGCCGAGGCTAGGCATGACCCAGTAAAGTGTGTCCGGCCGGAGTTAAGCGACCGTGGTGGGTAACTTGGTGCAACCCTGCAGGGAAGAAACTTCTATCGATAGCCTGTCCTACGGTAACGGACACTGGGAGTTGTATCCCGATCGGTACAACTAGAACATGTGATGAGAACTAGATAGTACGGCTCTGGGATTGCTTTCTTGCAGGGAGTCGAGAAAGGATCTCAGGTCAAGGTTGATGATACTACTACTACTACTTTACATTATGTTCATCTGTTCTCTTCTATTGCTGCAAGACTGTCGAAGATTGTTGAAGATGCTAGTCTTCGATAGGACTAGGCTTCCCCCTCTATTCTGGCATTTCTGCAGCCCAGTCCACATATACAGCCATTCCTTTGAAAATGTTGCATATGTAGTGTAGATCCTTGCTTGCTGAGTACTTCGGATGAGTACTCACGTTTGCTTTACTTTCTTTTTTCCCCATATTCCATTTGATGCCACCAGACGACGGAGCCCCTGAGCCAGACGCCCCAGCCGACGACCAGTACTACTACCCGCCTGGCGAGTACTACTACTACGAGGAGCCGTTTGACAACCAGGAGTAGGATCGAAGGGTCCAGGGCAGGAGGCCTACGCCTTTCGATCGTAGTATTTTATTTTACCCCGCCTCTGTGAAGGCTTATCTCTCTCTCTCTTGTAATATATCTGTACTCAGATATCTGATGCTTCCGCTGACGCTTGTATGCCATCGAGCTATGTATTCGAGCCCTCGAGGCCCTGGCTTGTAATATAAAGCTTGTATGACTTTATTTATGTTTTAGAGTTGTGTTGTGATATCTTCAAGTGAGTCCTTAGGCTTGATCGTGCGCATTTGCATGTATGGTTAGTGCACGATTAAGCCGAGGTCGTCACAACTAAGTAAGAGTTACAAAGAATTTTGGCGACTGTCAATTCGTGATAAGTAAGAAAAATCTCATTAAAGTTCTGCAAATTGAACAACCAACATAAAAAGTTACAAGAATTATGATGATATGAAGATTTATGAAAGTCATTCAGATCAGAAGGCTCTTATTCCACAACCTTCTCCCAAATGGCAGGATTCCTGCATTCATTAAGAAGAAAAAAGTTGCTCAGTTAATTAGGAAAAATCGAGCGAAAACTAGGTTGTCCAGTTAATTTTGAAAAACCGGACAAAAAACCATCACAAGCGTTGAGCGGCACACGTAAGATACCCCATGCACACCACTCCGAAGAGGGACTCACCGTGACAGCACGCAGATATCACCGTCATCACTCCTCCCCTAGAGGCGTCATCGCCTACGATGGCGGCAACCTTTTCATTGTCAGGGAATAAATAAAAAATAAACACAAGTAGACTTTGACCTATGATAACCCGTTATCGTATATAAGTCATTCGAACCAAAAGGCTCTTATTCTCTGGTGATCTTGTCATCGTCTACGATGGTGGCAAACATTTGTTTCATTGGCGCGCACGAGAACTCGATAGGAGCATGGCAAAGTAAGATCATCTTCAATATGTGTCTTATAATAGGGCATTTTTACATCATGAGGGCACGAGGGGGCAAAAATGGTGCACCAAATAGGTGCCCTATATGCAAAAAAGTATTACTCTAAATTTAACACCTGCAAAATACATCACCAAGTGTTGCAAATTAGCAACACTTGGGCGCCTGGCGCAAAACAAATAGCGTCACGCTTAAGTAGCCAACCATCGTGCTGAAAGTTCCTGCGCCACGCCCACATCCCCGCCTCCCAACGCCCCCCCCCCCCCCCCCCCCCCCCCCCCCCCCCCCCCCCCCCCCCCCCCGCCTGACCGCCGTCGGAGCCCCATGGACGGATCCTTCGACCCCCATGGCTGTCGACGCCGCTCGACGCTCCTCGTTGTGGCCACATCCTCCTCTCCCGGTGCTCCCACCGTCGTCGCCACCATGCCCCACTGCTCGGTGCAGCATATTAGTGTCGCCACGACCCATCCTCGGCGACGGAATGGATCCGCTGCCACAGAAGAAGAAGGCCGTCACGACCAATCAACGAGGCGGTGTCCGCCGCACGAATCCTCTGCGACTTTGTCCCGGGCGAAGAAACCGAAGACCATCACTGACATGCCCTCCTATTTCGTCGCTTAGTTATGGGACTTCGTCGGCGGCTATTGTTGCTTCCGTGCCTCCTCCCCCGCCACCTCCGTCCATGGAGGACGAGCCGTCGACGCCTGCCGCCGTCGTCCGCAACATGGTAGACGAAATGGCAGAAAGGTTAAAAGAAATGTCACATTCTTTTCAAAAAAAAAAATTGTCATGTTGAGATGAATGCAATGATGAGATGATGTGTGCTTATATTCAATTTTGCATGTGCATTTGTAGTGTTGATGACGATTCATTCTTGCAATTCACATATATTGCAAATGAAGATTTTGTCTCTCAAGATTTTCCCTCCCAAGAATATGAAACACAATATGACGAGGATAATCTTGACATGGACAATGAGAATTTTCTTGACGCTCCACGGGGAAGTGACGCAAAGTATGACAACACCGAAGACATGTTGATATGTATGGCTTGAAAGAAAATCTCATATTGATGCCACAACAATCAGTCATAGTTTATATTTTGTTAAATACATGTGCATTTGGAGATAAAAAATTATGGTGTGGCAACTGTTTTTACTCCTATTTTAGGGCATCTATTGGATCACTAATGCTCTATTTTAGAACATCTATTGGAGCACCTTATATTTATTTATTTTACGTTTTTTGGTGTTGTATGTTGCAAATTTTGCTCCAATCATAATTTGGTGCCCTATTATAGGGCACCTATTGGAGATGCTCTTAGATAGCATACTATCAAGAAATAATATTTTGTACGGGGTAATTGCCATCAATTATTATGTGTATAGATGCCGGCCAACATGGGTTGTGAGTTCTTAATTGAATAGCATTATGATGAATGAAATGACATTTTGTGCGTAGAATTGTTATGTGCAACGGGTGTGTGGACAGGAATGCGCTAGGAAAGAGGGGGGAAAGGTGCAATATCATCCAGAAGGGTAGTGATTAATCCTCATTTGGCCCCAAGAAAAATGATTCGTGACCATCACCAACCAATGTAGTGTGAATAGAATATTTCTTGACGTTTGGTCGATGCATACATACTAGATTACTAGTAGTAGTCTATTGCCGACATACCATACCGTACTTTTATTAATCGCATGGAATTTTGAAAGTTCAACACTTCACTAGTTCTCTTCTGTTCACCTGGTCAAAGTCATTGGTGAACAGTGACGGCTTTAGCTGTAGCATTTTCCAATTGGGTGTTCAGAGATGGAAAAGGCTAGCTAGTACAAGGTACAGAAATTCACCACGGCCAAAAGGTTTACAAACTGTAGTTACTTGAGTCAACATGTGAAATTATCTGGAGAAGTCAATATGTAATATTTACAGTCTAGTATGACAGCATTTCAAAGTCATACCATTTTCTTCTCTCAACAGGCCATGCCCTCTTTCGAACAAGAAAAAAGCAGTCATCACAGGAAAAATATCACTGTATTTTGTCTATGTGGGGTAAAATATCCAAGGGAAAAATACTAGAATGGAAACATCCAACGGTAATCACTGGATTGACTGGCTGTGCTAAATAATTCAAGAATTATTTCAGATATATTAACTATTAAGTCGATTGTGTGACTACTAGGTTAGCAGGGTGCAAACTGCAAAGAGCTCACCAGTTAGGCTTAAGTACCTTCTTGGGGGCATAAATCTTTTTATGAGACTAGTTTATCAACATACATGACTAAGAGCATCTCTAGCAGATCCCTTAAAAGCTCACCGACCAGTTAAATTCCGGCGGATAAACAGGACGCGTGAAAAAACCGGCCCGTTGAGATACTGAAAAAACGCCACGGCCCGTAATTTTTTTACGGCCGGCCCCTAAACCACCCACGTTTTCGCTATATATACCGGAGCGGCCGCGATTTAGGGTTCCCATCTGCTATTTTCCCTTCCTCCTCCGCCGCAAATCGTTAGCTCCGGCGAGAAATCCTCCTTTCACTGGCCGCAGTTTGCCGCGCGCGCAGGCACCCAAAGCTTGCCCCGGTGTCGAGCGCTGGTCGCGGGAGGGGTGGCAGAGGGGGCCGCGGCGGCTCGCCGACACGCAAGCGCCGCCATGACGACGAGGCGGGAAGCTCCTCCCTCCGCCCGTCGGTGGAGGAGTGGCGCAAAGTGTAGGCGGGGGAGCGGTGGCTCGCGGGTGTGGCACAACTTCGACCGCCTCGACAAGATATTTTGGCCCAAACTCAAGTGCCTCCGGGAGGCGGAGCGCGCGTGGTACGAGGCGAAGGAGGCGGCCACCGCCAGAGAAGAAGGTGCCACGGCGCGGGTGGAGGCGGCGAAGAAGGAGCACGACCTGGCGTTCGTCCTCTCCAACTCCTTGATGGAGTGCCATTTCCACGTCAAGAAGGATGATTTTTTTTTTTTGCGGAGAACGTCAAGAAGGATGATGATGAGTAGATTTAGGTTTTTATTAAGCTTGTATGTTTTAAGTTTGTCTTATGAACTCTGTTGAATTCCGGCGATGTATGTTGCGCGAATTAGTAGTTTAAATTATGCGGTATGTGCTTACCGGATCTAATATTCCGTGCCGTCCGTGATACCGCAAATTCGATTTACAGTATCCCGTAAATGAAATTTGCGGTACCGCGGTTTACGGGATTTAGCTAAAGATGCTCTAATAGAGTTACTCACTTATGCAACGAATTTGGAGTGCATCTGGCCCATGTTGAGAGACCTGTACACCCATGCTCATTTTGGGGCCTGTCCCTGTTAGTTAAGAACAAAAGAAAAAATGGAGTAAATCCTCTTTTGTAAAAATTACCTAGAGTTCGTATGTTCCTAGATTACGAAAGTACATAAAAAGATACCCCCTCTAATCCACTTTGTACTAAATCGGCGATAATTAATATGAATCGAGGGAGTACAAAACTTCCGAACAAAAGTACACATATAAATGTTCGTGTCTACTCTGAGCTTGAAAGCTTTTGTAAACAGAAGAACAGTTTTATGCCCACAGAGGAAAAGTAAATTCCACTGCTCTAAAAATGTGCAAATTTTGGCTTCTTACAAAGGGTGCAAATTTTTTCCACTCTCCAAGAAAATATACATGATTCAGATATTTACATACCGAATATGTTTTAGAATTTTGTGTCATAACGAAAATTACTGTTTGCACCCGTGTGCACCTTTTGATTTCAGCTACAAGAAATAACTCAACAACTATGCAATTTGTGAGGGCCCAAGTGAAAGAAGAGCATGCAGTTATGCATAATACATTCCACTCTAGCCTACATAATCTTCCAACAAAGAAAACTCTATGTGAATCACACAATGTGCAATTATCTATGCACAGTTGAGAGAGGCTGGTGAGTGTGAGTGCTAGCTGCATCTCCTTCTGCATAAAGAATGGAGGTCAGAGGTTGTTTTCCTGCCTCACTCGTCTCTATTTTTTCTTCTCCTACATCATTTTTTTCTTCTCCTCTCGGTTGATGGAAAAGGAGAGATGGATGGATAATAACGTGTGTGATGCCATATGGAGGTTTCTGTGACTCGGATTGGACTCGGATCTGGCCCAGTTTTATTCACAAGAGTCATTGCCTTATCTTGTAATACATGTTTTTTTCACTTGAAATTTATGAAAGGTCAATGTGAGATTTTGATTTCTGGTTAATGATATGCAGCCAGATGAGTTGTTGAGTATCATGATTATTTAGGTAGTATAGAATAACGTAGGATTTGTTCTACCTCGCCTTATACTCCAAGAAGGTCATGTACTCACTATATATACGCCTACGAGCCTCAAGCAATAAACAACGATTCCACCAATCCCTCTCTATCCCTTATCAGCCTTACCTCGATCCTAAACCCTAGCCGCCGCCGCTTCCGCACCGTGCCGCCCCTGGGGCGGTCGATCTCCATGATCGCCATGGTGGGCCGCGCCACCCGTTCCTAGCGCTCGTCCGCCGGTCGTGTTGATCGGCTGCCCTAGAGAGTCTTTTCCCCGGTCGCTTGATCCGTGTTTTTTTCTCTCTTTCGTCGGCCGCATTGATCGGTGTTTTCTTTTTGGTTTTCCGATCTAAGATCGGTTTGCGTCGCCCGCCGCCGCTCGTCGTCCTCGTGTTCGTGTGCCTCTACTCCAACACCGGCACGTCTACCCGGCCTCTTCATCGACAAGGCGGCCTCGCGCGGCACGTCGCCCTGACGGCCGTCGTATCAGAGCCAACATATGTGTATGCGCTGGTTGATGTGTGCTGATTTCCAGGTTGCTGCGGCCATCATCCGCGGCAGCCACGTGACCTTCAGCCTCATGCACCGATGTGGCGCGGCCCTGGATCGCTCCTGTGTTCGCACGCGGATGTTGGACTGCTCCTACTGCTTCGCTGATTTGCGGTCATCTACCGTCGTCTGCACCTCCTCCGACCTCGCGAGCGGTCAGATTGATCACCTATCCGGCGCTCCGCTTCATCTACGCCGTGTGATCGATCTGGCCCGTCGGTTGCGCGCGCCTCCGCAGGTCACGTGAAGACTGTCCCGAGTACAGCGTGCCCCTCCACCGATCGAGCATTGGGCTGTCGTTGGGTCGCCCTGTTGGGCTGCGACGCCGCCGCCCCGTGGTTCTCCCGGTGGCTGCACTGGCTCGCGCACCGCCGCTGTGTCGCCCCTTCGGGCTGTAGCACCGCGGCACGCGCTCCTCGCCGCCGCCCAAGGCCGTCCCCGCGGCTGCACCGACCCATGCGTTGCCCCTTCGGGTCGTAGCGCCGCTGCATGCGGTACACGCCGCCGCCTCGAGGTCTTCCCACCATCGCCCCGACCCGCACGTTGCCGCTACGTCGCCCCTTCGGGCCGTAGCGCCGTGGCGCCCGGTCCACTCTGCCGTCCCCGCGCGTCGAGTTCCACGTGGTATGCGTCGCGCCTCCCTTGGCACGGGAACGCCACCGTGCGCGCTGGTCTTTGTCATGCTGTTGAGTTCTCCTCGCCTACTTCGAGCATCGCCGCCGCACTCCTAACCCAGTCGCCGCCTCCGTGAGGCCGCCGCCGCCGCTGTTCTTCGGCGCTGCTACCGCTCGCTCACCCGAGCCGCACCGCTAGTCCACCCCCTTCATCTTCGTCCAGCACCAGCTCATCGCCAGCGTCGCTGTCATCTTCCCCGACCACTTCGTCTACTCCGACCATCATTGGTGACATCGGCCCAATGCCGATTAGCGCCACAACCATCGTCGAGTCTCCTTCTCTACTGGCCCTTCCGACTCCTCGACATGGCATACATCTCGTGCAGGTCCCTCATCTATGCATGCCCAGTGTTGGCAACGCCGATGGGTGCCTTCGTCCGCAACGTGTCCCCGGGCCTGGCAAGCCTGGTGCGGCGCTTCGTCAACTTCGTCTTCGTCCGTCTATGCATGATTGTTGCTGGCAACACCGACGCGTGCCTTCGTCTATGACATGTCCCCGGGTTTGGCAAACCCAGCGCGATACCTCGTCAACAACATCTTCCTGGCGCACCACTACTTCGACACCACTCGCCAATGACTAACTCGACGCCTCCTGGCGCCCGCGTTCCACGGCAACTTCCTCGACACCGGCTACCCGGACTCGACATCGACCACGGTATTCTTCGCACGGCTACCTCGACCCCGGCTACACCACCCTACGCTCTTGGCTACCTCGACATCGGCACAAAGGGCTACCGCCTTGCTTGAGCAACCTCATCGGCTTCCACTCCAGTCACGACTTCCGTGATGCATCGACCGTTACAACTGTGGGATGGGGGGTGTCCGTCGGCTTACCTTCAGATTCTTCTCCAGTCTCACCACCTGCGTCGTTGTCGTTATGACTGCGGGGGGATGTTCAGTATCATGATTATTTAGGTAGTATAGGATAACGTAGGATTTGTTCTACCTTGCCTTGTACTCCAAGAAGGTCATGTACTCACTATATATACGCCTACGAGGCTCAAGCAATAAACAACGATTCCATCAATCCCTCTCTATCCCTTCTAACATGAGTGTGCAACTTCTCGGGAGATGGAAAGTGATATGCTCGAATGTATTCACCAAAAAAGGATCCCTCTTATAGATAAAGCGTCGACCAACATACAACTCAACACCACATCCCACACACACTCAAGGTAAGATACATGGTGTTATAAACAGCTAGTGAAGTCGTACCCAATGAACGGAGTGCTCCAAGTGAAAGGGATCGAGAAGAGGTATCTAGAGGGGGGGGGGTGATTAGACACTCAACTAGCAAAAGTAGTAGTTTTTAAGTTCTTCAAGTTGAGGTAGAGTTTTAGCACAAGTTTAAGCATTCACAATACATTTCAAGCAAGCATGATAAGAGTATATGAGCAGCTGAAAGTAAAGCATGCAATTTGCAAGAAAGTAAAGAGATGGGATTGGAGTGTGCAAACGCAATTGGAGACATAGAGATTTTTGGCGTGGTTCCGATAGGTGGTGCTATCGTACATCCATGTTGATGGAGACTTCAACCCACGAAGGGTAATGGTTGTGCGAGTCCACGGAGGGCCCCACCCACAAAGGGTCCACGAAGAAGCAACATTGTCTATCCCACCATGGCCATCGCCCACGAAGGACTTGCCTCACTCGGGTAGATCTTCACGAAGTAGGCGATCTCCTTGCCCTTACAAACTCCTTGGTTCAACTCCACAATCTTGTCGGAGGCTCCCAAGTGACACCTAACCAATCTAGGAGACACCACTCTCCAAAAGGTAATAAATGGTGTGTTGATGATGAACTCCTTGCTCTTGTGCTTCAAATGATAGTCTCCCCAACACTCAACTCTCTCTCGTAGATTTGGCTATGGTGGAAAGATGATTTGAGTGGAAAGCAACTTGGGGAAGGCTAGAGATCAAGATTCTTGTGGTTGGATTGGAATGTCTTGGTCTCAACACATGAGTAGGTGGTTCTCTCTCAGAAAATGAGTAGCGGAAGTGTAAGCACGTTCTGATGGCTTTCTCTTGAATAGAGAAGGGGGTGGAGGGGTATATATAGCCTCCACACAAAATCTAACCGTTACACACATTTGACTCAACTCGGTTAGACCGAATGGAAGAACTCGGTGAGATCGATTCAATTCAAAATGTGAACGTTTGGATTTTCGGTGGGACCGATAAGATCAACTCGATGTGACCGATGTGCTAGGGTTAGGGCAAAACCTCATCTCGGTGTGACCGATTGCATGAACTCAATGAGACCGATTTCAGCAATGAGCAAACAGAGAATTGGTCAGGCAAACTCGGTGTGACCGGTTGCACCTTTCGGTGAGACCGAAATAGTTGCAACAGGCAACAGAGAGTTTGCAAGGCGAACTCGGTGAGACCGATTGCTCGTTTCGGTGAGATCGAAATGTTACGAAGGGAAACAGAGAGTTTGCATTGCCATCTTGGTGAGACCGAGATACCTGTCGGTGAGACCGAACTGATTAGGGTTTCTGGCAGTGGCTATGTCAAAGGAACTCGGTGGCGCCGGATAGATCAAATCAGTGTGGCCGAGTTTGACTTTAGGTTTAGGACATATCTGGAATTGAGAGAGTGGTTGAGGGCTTTGGAGCATATCACTAAGCACTTTGAGCAAGTAGACCATTAAGCAACACCTCATCCCCTTTTAATAGTATTGGCTTTTCCTATGGACTCAATGTGATCTTGGATCACTAAAATAGAAATGTAGAGTCTTGAGCTTGTGCCAATCTTTGTCCTTAGCATTTTGAAGGGGTTCCACATCCTCTTGTCCAGGCCACGCCATCGTTGAACTATCTGAAATATACTAGATGAAAGTATTAGTCCAACAAGAGATATGTTGACATTAATTACCAAAATCACCCAGGGAGCACTTGTGCTTTCACAGGGAGCACTTGTGCTTTCAATCTCCCCCTTTTTGGTAATTGATGACAACATACATCAAAGCTTTAGATAAGGATATGAAAGGTAACAAGTAAAGCTTTGGAAGGTCATGTAAACATGCATAGGCTCCCCCTACATGTATGCAATCATTCAAAGATAGAATATGAGAGCATGTGAATGCATAAGCATGTTAGAGCAAGCAATGAGTTACATGTATCTTGGCTATATGCATCAGAGCAGATGATGTAGATACAGGAAGTGTACCTTCATGTTCATGGGTCCTTCTTGCAAACAATATGTACATCAGCAAGAGATCATCATGCACATGAGTGTGATGCATATACTTACCTTGTGGTTTTGAGCTGGCTTTGGAAGAAATGACTCTGAGAAAACAGGGTTAGATAACACAGAAACACTACTAAACAAAGCAAGTTCAGAAAACCACAAGAGTACCAAGACTGGGATGACATGTAGTAAGTGAATACTTAGTACTCTATTTGGGTATAGACATGTCCCCAAAGATTAAAGATATGCAATGAATTCCAAAGATTTTCTTCCCTTGGATATGAACTCCCTCTCCCCCTGAATCTGATATTGGATAATGGGAGAAGGTAGGGAAAGAGAAAATCAGAGCAAGAAAAAATCAGAGCGAAAATAAACATACATTAACATGTCTTTCCCCTCTTAAAGACATGTGACTTCTCTCCTCTATTGTTAATAAGCATCTGGAGATGTGCTTTTCTCTCCCATGTGATAAGCTTTGATGTGCTCTCTCTCCCCCTTTGACATCAATTTCCAAGAAGGGTCTTCTGGAGCATGAGTCAAATAGGATTGGTCCTTGAGTCACATTATAAAGCAGCATGTACTTTAAAATGCGAGTAGAGGATAAGAATCATTGAGTGGAGCTGGAGAAGAAATGACGTTTGTGATGGCAATTTTTTTTCTCAGTAGTGAAATCGGGAACGCCGAGTCATTTTCATCGGTGAAACCGAGTTGGCAGTGTCATAGATGATGCAAATCGGTCAGACCGGGTTAGTCCTTGTCGGTTGCACCGATGAACTATCTACAAGGTGTTCTTGTAGTTCGGTCTAGCCGATTGGCGTGAATCGGTGAGGCCGAGTTTAGTACAGAGGAAAATTTTGTCACCTCAGCTCACTTGGCAAATAAGATCTCACAAAGATTTGCAAGGAATTATCTAAAGGATTTGCAGTGAATTAGATGCAGAAAATGCAGAGAAAAATAAAAGAAAGGATCCAGATGAAGTTTTTTTTTTGAAAAGGGGAACAAATAAGCAAGAAACATATGCAAGAACACAAAGAAACAATAGAGAACTTCATCTAGAAGGTGTCGGCGACAAAGTCACCTATGTTAGAGTATATTGACTGAGGAGTCAAGTGATAACACTTGATCGTAGGTCATACTCATCGTCTGAGCTCAAAATGGGGTTACCATTTTTCGTTTAAGCATTTTGATGTATTCTCATCTTGTTGAGTTGCTTTGACCCATGACTTGTGGTAAAGCTTCTCTAAGATGGAATAACATACCTTGGGTGGTGGTGTTGATCTTGATCATGTAGTCGAACTTGTATTGGATGCTCAAGGTTGATGTAGTTCATCAAGAGTTGGGAGCACCACTTCTAGTTTGAGTTCATCTTCCTACATGGGTTAGTCTTGCAAGGAAGAGCACTTGTGTATCCAAAATGACAATCATGAAACTTGATACCAAATGAAATTTGATATATAGAAATTGTCAAAGGATATGTCGAGTGAATTCAAGCTTCCTTGTCTTGAACCACCATATTGTAGAGACTTGGTGATGTAGAGATCGCTCTAGATGTGAGTGGCTTGCAATCTCATAGATTTGGGCTTATCCAAGTACCTACAAGGGTTAGATAACATGCAAGGGTACAAGTATAGATCCAAGACATATGATCATCATCGTAAGAGAAATATCAAGGATTAGTCAAAGGCTCATGCCTTGCATCTATCCACATGGAGTTTCTACTCCAAGTTTGAGGCATCAATGATGTTCAATTCACCTCTTAAATGACAAAATACTTTCTCATCAAGCGGTTTGGTGAATATATCCGCTAATTGCTTATCGGTACGAACATGCTTAAGATTGATGTCTCCTTTAGCAACATGATCTCGAATGAAATGATGACGAACTTCAATATGCTTAGTTTGAGAATGTTGCACGGGATTGTGAGCAATCTTAATAGCACTTTCGTTATCACAAAGCAATGGAACATGTTTCACATATATCCCATAATCTTTAAGAGTTTGGGTCATCCAAAGTAATTGAGCACAACATGAGCCGGCGGCAATGTATTCCGCTTCTGCGGTGGATAAGGATACCGAGTTTTGTTTCTTGGAGGACCGAGACACAAGAGATCTACCAAGAAATTGACAAGTTCCCGAAGTGGACTTTCTATCAACCTTGTCACCGGCATAGTCCGAATAGGAGTAGCCAACAAGATCAAAAGAAGACCTCTTAGGATACCAAATGCCAAAGTTTGGTGTATGAATTAAGTATCTCACTATTCTTTTCACAGCCTTAAGATGACATTCTTTAGGGGCCGCTTGATATCGTGCACACATGCACACACTTAGCATAATATCGGGATGGGAGGCACATAGATATAACAATGAACCAATCATAGAGCGGTAAACCTTTTGGTCAACCGGTTTGCCATCCTTTGTCAAGTCAAGATGTCCACTAGTAGGCATGGGTGTTTTCATACCTTTGCTCTCTTGCATATTGAACTTCTTGAATAAGTCCTTGGTATACTTTGTTTGGGAAACAAAGGTACCCTCCTTAGTTTGCTTGATTTGCAAACCAAGAAAGAATTTAAGTTCACTCATCATAGACATCTCAAACTTCTTCGACATTAGCCTTCCGAACTTTTCACTAAAATGAGGGTTAGTCAAACCAAATATGATATCATCCACATAAATTTGGCACACAAATAATTCACCATTAACCCTTTTAGTAAAAAGTGTAGAATAAATCTTTCCAATCTCAAAGCCTTTTTCAATAAGAAACTTAGTCAAGCATTTATACCATGCTGTAGGAGCTTGTTTAAGACCATAAAGAGCTTTGTGAAGTTTGTAAACATGATTAGGTTTCTTGGGATTAACAAAGCCGGGAGGTTGTTTAACATAAACTTCCTCCTCAATTTCTCCATTTAGAAAGGCACTTTTAATGTCCATTTGGTATAATGTGATATCATGATGATTGGCATAAGCAAGTAAGATGCGTATGGACTCAAGTCTAGCAACGGGGGCATATGTCTCACCATAGTCCATACCTTCGACTTGAGTGTAACCTTGGGCGACGAGACGGGCCTTGTTGCGTACAACTTGTCCATCTTCATCTTACTTATTCCGAAACACCCATTTGGTTCCAGTGACATTATGCTTTTCATCGGGTTGTTCAACAAGCGTCCATACTTGATTCCTCTCAAAATTGTGTAGCTCTTCATGCATAGCGTTCACCCAATCCGGATCATCAAGAGCTTCTTAAACCTTCATAGGTTCAATGTTAGAAATGAATGAATAATGTTCACAAAAGTTAGCTAAACGAGACTTAGAGCGAGTAATTCTCCCGGTTTGAATATCATCGAAGATTTGTTCAACGGGATGATCTCTTGAAACTCTTGCTCTAACTCGCGAGAGCTTTTGTTTGGGTTGGGGTGGAACATCCTCTTCATCATCTTGTTCTTCCTCTTGTCTTTCTTCATTGTTGTTGGCGTTGATGTTCTCTTGTGGAGGTGGAGAAGGAGGTCGATGAGGTTCATCTTGGTGTACTTCCTCGTTTCCTTCATCTTGACGTGTTCCACTTGTGGATGCCTCCAAGTCAACTTGTGGTTCACCTTGGCGTGAAGTTGAGGCTTCCACTTGAACGGACGAGGTACTCTCCTTCACCTCCGTTGGGCGAATCTTGCCAATAGACAAGTCTTGTATTGCTTCCGAGGGATCTTTATCACCTACATCAATTGGCAATTGCTCTACTTGCGAGCCGTTAGATTCATCAAACTTCACATCTACCGTCTCTTCAACCTTTTGGGTGAAATTGTTGTAGACACGGTAAGTGTGAGAGTTTGAGCCATAACCGAGTAGGAAACCTTCAAGAGATTTAGGAGCAAATTTCGAACGATGATGCTTATCAAGAATGTAGCACTTTGAGCCAAATACTCGAAAGTATCCAACTTGGGGTTTGTTACCGGTGAGAAGCTCGTATGCCGTCTTGCCGAGTAGCTTGTGAAGATATAGTCGGTTTGTTGCATGACAAGCTGTCTCAACCGCTTCCGCCCAAAAGTGTTTTGGCGTCTTGTATTCATCAAGCATCATTCTTGCCATCTCAATGAGTGTCCGGTTCTTCCTCTCAACAACTCCATTTTGTTGAGGTGTGTACGTAGCCGAGAACTCATGTGAAATCCCTTCTTCGTCAAGAAAGGTATCCACATTTGCGTTCTTGAACTCCGTTCCGTTGTCGCTGCGAACCTTCTTGATCTTCACTTCAAATTGATTTTGGGCCTTCCTAGCGAAGTTCTTGAAGATCTTTTGGACCTGTGATTTATCATCAAGAAAGAACACCCACGTAAATCTGGAAAAATCGTCAACAATGACTAAACCAAACGAGTTACCATTGAGACTCTTGTATGCATTGGGACCAAAAAGATCCATATGAAGTAGCTCAAGTGGTCTTCTCGTGGTCATGATGTTTTTCACGGGATGACTTCCTCCAACTTGTTTTCCTGCTTGACAAGCACTGCAAAGTCTATCCTTGTCAAATATAACATCTTTAACACCAAGGATATGATCACCTTTAATAAGCTTATCAAGATTTCGCATGCCCACATGACCTAACCTTCTATGCCACAACCACCCTTTAGAAGATTTAGCAATTAAGCAGGTTCTAGGTTGAGCCTTTTTAGTGAAGTCAACAATGTATAGATCACCTCTACGTATACCGGTAAAGACCATATTATGATTATCTCTTCGAAACACTTGGCAATCTACTTTAGTGAATAGAACTTTGAGACCGAAATCGGCTAGTCTAGATACGGAAAGTAAATTGTAGCCAAGAGATTCAACGAGCATAACATTTTGTATGGAGCTGTCATGTGAGATGGCCACCTTACCAAGGCCAACACCTTACCCTTTGAGTTATCACCAAAAGTGACATACTTTCGAGGGCCGTCGTTTTCAGCAAGCTCACGAAACATATCCTTGTCTCCGGTCATGTGATCTGTACATCCATTATCAAGAACCCATTCCTTTCCTCCGGCCATGTAACCACGAAGGTTAGCCATAAGACCAAAGTGCCTCATAGACTCTTCAAGATCAAAGTCACTATCATCATCCTCGTCATAATATCCATGTTCAACATCATCATCATATGAATGATCATTACCTAGAGAAGGTAACTCATTAGATTTAAGACCATGACAATGTTCATATTTATGAATTCTAATAACTTGAGAGATAATGTCACTAATGATTCCAACATCTCCTTTGGCTTGCATGAGGTCATGAAGCTCAAATAAACAATCACCAAACTTAGGGTCACTAGAATTCATCTTATTTAAAGCAATGGACTTTTGAAGAATCTCATCTAGATTTTTCAAGGAATAGTTTGGAAAGCGTTTCTCGAGATATCTCCATATAGTGTAAGCACATTCAAGTGTAGGCAAGCACACAATCAAGTTTCTAGGAAATCCTCTAATGATAAGATTAACAGTTCTAAGATTGTGGATCATGTCAAGAGACTCATCGGGGGTAGGATGCAAAGGATCAATAGGAGGTGCACAAGGGCAAGTAATATACTTGTTCAAATTTATTCATTGAAAATCACAAGCATCTCATTTTTTCAATCATGATAGAACTCTCCATCAAGTAAAGGTACTCTACGTCTAATACTCCCAATCGTAGACTCATCCATCTTCCTCCAATGGTGATTAAACCAAAGCAATGGAGACCAATGCTCTGATACCAATTAAAAGGGATCGAGAAGAGGTGTCTAGAGGGGGGGTGATTAGACACTCAGCTAGCAAAAGTAGTAGTTTTAAGTTCTTCAAGTTGAGGTAGAGTTTTAGCACAAGTTTAAGCATTCACAATACATTTCAAGCAAGCATGATAAGAGTATATGAGCTACGGAAAGTAAAGCATGCAATTTGCAAGAAAGTAAAGAGATGGGATTGGAGTGTGCAAACGCAATTGGAGACACGGAGATTTTTGGTGTGGTTCCGATAGGTGGTGCTATCGTACATCCATGTTGATGGAGACTTCAAACCACGAAGGGTAACGGTTGCGCGAGTCCACGGAGGCTCCACCCACGAAGGGTCCACAAATAAGCAACGTTGTCTATCCCACCATGGCCATCGCCCACGAAGGACTTGCCTCACTTGCATATATCTTCACGAAGTAGGCGATCTCCTTGCCCTTACAAACTCCTTGGTTCAACTCCACAATCTTGTCGGAGGCTCCCAAGTGACACCTAACCAATCTAGGAGACACCACTCTCCAAAAGGTAATAAATGGTGTGTTGATGATGAACTCCTTTCTCTTGTGCTTCAAATGATAGTCTCCCCAACACTCAACTCTCTCTCATAGATTTGGCTATGGTGGAAAGATGATTTGAGTGGAAAGCAACTTGGGGAAGGCTAGAGATCAAGATTCTTGTGGTTGGATTGGAATGTCCTGGTCTCAACACATGAGTAGGTGGTTCTCTCTCAGAAAATGAGTAGTGGAAGTGTAGGCACGTTCTGATGGCTCTCTCTTGAATAGAGAAGGGGGTGGAGGGGTATATATAGCCTCCACACAAAATCTAACCATTACACACATTTGACTCAACTCGGTCAGACCGAATGGAAGAACTCGGTGAGACCGATTCAATTCAAAATGTGAAAGTTAGGATTTTCGGTGGGACCGATAAGATCAACTCGGTGGGACCGATGTGCTAGGGTTAGGGCAAAACCTCATCTCGGTGTGACCAATTGCATGAACTCGGTGAGACCGATTTTAGCAATGAGCAAACAGAGAACTGGTCAGGCAAACTCGGTGTGACCGGTTGCACATTTCGGTGAGACCAAAATAGTTGCAACAGGCAACAGAGAGTTTGCAAGGCGAACTTGGTGAGACTTATCGCTCGTTTCGATGAGACCGAAATGTTACGAAGGGAAACAGAGAGTTTGCATTGCCATCTCGGTGAGACCGAGATACCTGTCGGTGAGACCAAACTGATTAGGGTTTCTGGCAGTGGCTATGTCAAAGGAACTCGGTGGCGCCGGATAGATCAAATCGGTGAGGCCGAGTTTGACTTTAGGTTTAGGACATATCTGGAATTGAGAGAGTGGTTGAGGGATTTGGAGCATATCACTAAGCACTTTGAGCAAGTAGACCATTAAGCAACACCTCATCCCCTTTTAATAGTATTGGCTTTTCCTATGGACTCAATGTGATCTTGGATCACTAAAATAGAAATGTAGAGTCTTGAGCTTGTGCCAATCTTTGTCCTTAGCATTTTGAAGGGGTTCCACATCCTCTTGTCCAGGCCACGCCATCGTTGAACTATCTGAAATATACTAGATGAAAGTATTAGTCCAACAAGAGATATATTGACATTAATTACCAAAATCACCCAGGGAGCACTTGTGCTTTCACAGGGAGCACTTGTGCTTTCACCAAGGCAGTGCCTTCAAGAAGGGCATGATACCAGAGCACCGCCACCACCCGATCCAGGGATAAAGATTTCCCCCAGAGCAACATGGAGGACGAAGAGGAACCACGGCGACACCTTCAAGAAGGAGACGACCCCCATAGGCGCCTCCACCATCAGCCTGGCATAGACAGAGAGGGTTTTCACCCCTGTAAACCCACTTTGCCTCCAAGGCATAGTACATCAAGCCACGAGACGCCCGCCGAACCACCGCCTCCAACCGTCGTGCATTTGCCACCACGCCTCCCGCACGACCATAGTAACCACCCAACACCTGAGCCATGAGCACCATGGCTTCCACCTCTAGGGTCACCGCACCGGCAACTAAGGCCCCAACTTCAACCCCGCCTGGGTTTGTAGCCACGACGACCAAAGAGACGGGCAGGAAGGCACCTCCTTCCCCATGCCCTGGACGACCCCCAGGTTCGTCCGCCTCAACCCGCGTCGAAGACCCTGCACAAGGAGACGAGATAGTCCGGGTGCCGTCGCCTACCAGGCTTCGCCTGGCGAGCCCTCTGGCTACGATGAGGGAAAGGAAAAGGAAGGAGGGGGACTCTGATGGCGGCGACGCTAGGCTTTCCTCCCATGATGCGCTTGCAGGGCATCCCCATGGACACTACTCCAACTCCCCAATCACCAAGTGGTCCTATGACAAGAGCTCGTGCACATGCCATTGAACATGAGGTGAACTCACTTCTAGGTGATTCCCCTTTCCTTTCAAGTGAGACATGGTTGCCACCTAAACCGAAGATGCTTTGTGTGCTTAGGTACCAAGAAAACAGCCATGCAGACGCTAGGAGCAATGGACAAGACGACGGGGAAGCAGAGCAAGCAACGCAAGTGAAGGAGCTGCTGAACTGCATCAGCCACCGGACATCCGGTGGAACCTCTGGACATCTGGTGCAACGTGAAGGGCAACGACCAGGAGAACCAGCTGAAGACAAAGTCTACAGCGACCGGACATCCAACAAGTCATGAGTGACCGGACATCCGACAAGTCATGAGTGACCGGACATCCGGTCCTTATCAGAAATCTGATGCCACTATCCGGAAGAGAATCGCCTAAAAAATACCAGACTTTCATTTCTTACAGGACGTCCGACACCTCCTGAGCCACCGGAAATCCGGTACCGCACGAGCCACCAGACATCCAGTAACCACCATCGTCCAGTAACTACCTACGCACAACCACTAGGGTTTTGTCCCATGTGTCCTCTCTTAGCCCCTAGTTTATATATACCCCTTGGATGAATTAGGGTTAGGAAAGCATAGATGAAGAACTGGAGAGAGCTTTGCTCATATCTACCACTCTCCTTTGGAAATGAAGACCTCCTTTGTAGATCAATACCTCCTTTGGAGAAGAATCCCTAGTGGGTCATCAAGACCTCCTCTTGTGGAGAAGAATCCCCATCATAGGATTGTCAATCCTGATGAGTGTATTTTTATGTTTATCACACCATTGTTTAAAATGGTTTATTTCATAAAATCCAAGATATTCCCTCTGATATTTCCATAATGACTAATGAATGCAAGAGATTGCAAAATTCCACGAGACATGGGCTATATATGGTGAAAATCAATCCTATACTTGGAAATAAGCAAAATGGAGATAGAAGAAATTAAGTGGGAGGCACACTAGCACCAACAGAACACAAGATGGCGTCTAGTACGAGCGTGTGCACTCGTACCAGCCATCCACGACACCGTGGCGTCCAGCCCAACAACTTTTATAAAGTGAATCGTGCCTCACTCGCGAAGAGCAGACGCCAGAACCTCCATCTCCGCATCAGAAGCCATTCACAAACCCTAGCTGCCGCCATTTCTCATCTTATATCCATAGCCATCACCATCTTCACCAGCACATAAATCCATCTCCAAGTTAGCCATACTTTTAATCATGTATTGCATCCGGCAACCATTTTAAGACATATTATCAATAAAGCTTCCACCCTGATATCTTCTTCAATGATTTCTTCGTGCGATCCGATCGCCATGTGTGATTAATTCGGTAAGGCAATGGGTTAAGGTATAGCCTTGCAACCCGATGTGTTTGTATGAGGGGTCGATGGAATGACTTTGAATAAACGTCACGTATGTGTGAAATAAAATTGCATCATAGTTGTCTCTTGTCTCTCACGCATTCTTAGACACTGCAGGTACCCAAGATCATGGAGTTCGAGCCATGAGGAGGTTAGTAGCAGGGAGGACATGAAGTGCTATTCTGAACACTAGTAACAGAAAGGTTTAGTATGGTAGCGTGAAGCCAATCCTTGAGGATACATGAGGTGTAGTCATTAGATTCCTAATGATTTTGTCTGATTTATCTTAATTGATGGGGAACGTTGCATGGAAAACAAAAAAAATTCTACGCACACGCAAGATCTATCCATGGAGATGCATAGCAATGAGGGGGAGAGTGTGTCTACGTACCCTCGTAGACCGTAAGCGGAAGCGTTTAACAACGCGGTTGATGTAGTCGAACTTCTTCGCGCTCCAACCGATCAAGTACCGATACGACACCTCCGCGTTCTGCACACATTCAGCTCGGTGACGTCCTCCGCCTTCTTGATCCAGCAAGATGGCGAGGTAGTAGATGAGTTCTGGAAGCATGACGGCATGGTGACGGTGATGGTGAAGTGATCTCCGCAGGGCTTCGCCTAAGCACTAAGAAAATATGACCGGGGGTGTAAACGGTCGAGGGGGGCGCCGCACACGGCTAGGCAATTGTTTGTTGTGTGCTAGGCACCCCCCTCCCACATATATATAGGTGAGAGGGAGGGAGGAGCAGCCAAAGGAGGCGCCCAAGTAGGAGGAATCCTACTTGGGGTCCCTCCCAAGCCGCGCCCCCCTTTCCTTATTTGGAGTGCGGGGAAAGGCATGGGAGGGTGGCGCCTCCCCTTTTCCTTTCTCCCATGAGAGGGAAAGGCAGGAGGGGCTAGCCCTCCCCCTTTTCCTTCCCTAGGGCTGGCCAAACAAGGGAGGAGGCGCACCAGCCCCCTTGTGGGCTGGTCTGTCCCCTCCTTTGGCCCATAAGGCCCATGACTTGCCGGGGGGTGCCCGGAACCCCTTCCGGTGACCCGATTCCTTCCCGGTACGTCCCGAAACACTTTCGGTGTCCAAATACCATCATCCTATATATCAATCTTTACCTCTCGACCATTTCAGGACTCCACGTCATGTTCGTGATCTCATCCGGGACTCTGAACAACATTCGGTCACCAAAACATACAACTCATATAACACTATATCGTCAACGAACGTTAAGCGTGCGGACCCTACGGGTTCGAGAACTATGTAGAAATGACCGAGACACCTCTCCGGTCAATAACCAATAGCGGAACCTAGATGCCCATATTGGCTCCTACATATTCTACGAAGATCTTTATCGGTCGAACCGTTATGACAACATACGTAATTCCCTTTGTCCATCGGTATGTTACTTGCCCGAGATTTGATCGTCGGTATCTTCATACCTAGTTCAATCTCGTTACCGGCAAGTCTCTTTACTCATTCGGTAATACATCACCTTGTGACTAACTCCTTAGTTATTTGCTTGCAAGCTTATGATGTGTATTACCGAGAGGGCCCAGAGATACATCTCCGATACTCGGAGTGACAAATCCTAATCTCGATCTATGCCAACTCAACAAACACCTTCGGAGATACCTGTAGAGCATCTTTATGATCACCCAGTTATGTTGTGACGTTTGATAGCACACAAGGTATTCCTCCGGTATCCGGGAGTTGCATAATCTCATAGTCGAAGGAATATGTATTTGACATGAAGAAAGCAATAGCAATAAACTGAACGATCAGTATGCTAAGCTAATGGATGGGTCTTGTCCATCACATCATTCTCCTAATGATGTAATCCCGTTATCAAATGACAACACATGTCTATGGTTAGGAAACCTTAATCATCTTTGATCAACGAGCTAGTCTAGTAGAGGCTTACTAGGGACACGGTATTTGTTTATGTATTCACACATGTATTTAAGTTTCCGATCAATACAATTCTAGCATGAATGATAAACCTTTATCATGAATAAGGAAATATAATATAAAATAACAACTTTATTATTGCCTCTAGGGCATATTTCCTTCAGTCTCCCACTTGCACTAGAGTCAATAATCTAGTTCACATCACCATGTGATTTAACACCCATAGTTCACATCGCCATGTGACCAACACCCAAAGAATTTACTAGAGTCAATAATCTAGTTCACATCGCCATGTGATTAACACCCAAAGAGTATTAAGGAGTGATCATGTTTTGCTTGTGAGAGAAGTTTAGTCAACGGGTCTGCCACATTCAGATCCATATGTATTTTGCAAATCTCTATGTCTACAATGCTCTGCATGGAGCTACTCTAGCTAATTGCTCCCAGGTTCAGTATGTATCCAGAATGATACTTAGAGTCATCTAGAGCAGTGTCAAAGCTTGCATCGATGTAACTCTTTACGACGAACTCTTTATCACCTCCATAATCGAGAAACATTTCCTTAGTCCTCTTTAAGGCACCTAAGGATAATTTTGACCGCTGTCCAGTGGTTCACTCTTGGATCACTCTTGTACCCTCTTTGCCAGATAAGTGGCAAGACACACATCAGGTGTGGTACACAACATGACATATCGTATAGAACCTATGGCTGAGGCATAGGGAATGACTTTCATTCTCTCTCTATCTTCTGTCGTGGTCGGGCTTTGAGTCTTACTCAAATTCACACCTTGTAATATAGGCAAGGACCCCTTCTTGGACTAAACCATTTTGAACTTCTTCAAATCTTATCAAGGTATGTGTTTTGTGAAAGTTCTATTAAGCGTCTTGATCTATCCCTATAGATCTTGATGCTCAATATGTAAGTAGCTTCACCGAGGTCTTTCATTGAAAAATTCTTATTCAAGTATCCTTTTATGCTATCCAGAAATTCTATATCATTTCCAATCAATAATATGTCATCCACTTATAATATCAGAAATGCTACAGAGCTCCTACTCACTTTCTTGTAAATACAGGCTTCACCGTAAGTCTGTATAAAACCATATGCTTTGATCACCTCATCAAAGCGTATATTCCAACTCCGAGATGCTTGCACCAGTCCATAGATGGATCGCTGGAGCTTGCATGCTTTGTTAGCACCTTTAGGATCGACAAAACCTTATGGTTGCATCATATACAACTCTTCTTTAAGATATCCATTAAGGTATGCAGTTTTGACGTCCATTTGCCAGATTTCATAATCATAAAATGTGGCAATTGCTAACATGATTCGGACAGACTTAAGCATTGCCACGGGTGAGAAAGTCTCATCGTAGTCAACTCGAACTTGTCGAAAACCTTTTGCGACAAGTCGAGCTTTGTAGATAGTGACATTACTATCTGCGTCAGTCTTCTTCTTGAAGATCCATTTATTCTCAATGGCTTGCCGATCATCGGGCAAGTCCACCAAAGTTCACACTTTGTTCTCATACATGGATCCTATCTTAGATCTCATGGTCTCAAGCCATCTGTCGGAATCTGGGCTCATCATAGCTTCTTCATAGTTCATAGGTTCGCCGTGGTCTAATAACATGACTTCCAGGACAGGATTACCGTACCACTCTGGTGCAGAACATGTTTTGGTCGACCTACGAAGTTCTGTAGTAACTTGATCCAAAGTTTCATGATCATCATCATTAGCTTCCTCTCTAGTTGGTGTAGGCATCACGGGAACGGTTTTCTCTGATGTGCTACTTTCCAATTTGCAAGAAGGTACAACTACCTCATCAAGTTCTACTTTCCTCCCACTCACTTATTTCGAGAGAAAACTCCTTCTCTAGAAAGGACCCATTCTTAGCAACAAAGATCTTGCCTTCGGATCTGTGGTAGAAGGTGTACCCAATGTTTTCCTTAGGGTATCCTATGAAGACGCACTTCTTCGCTTTGGGTTCGAGCTTATTAGGCTGAAGCCTTTTGACATAAGCGTCGCATCCCCAAACTTTTAAGAAATGACAGCTTAGGTTTCTTGCCAAACCACAGTTCATACGGTGTCATCTCAACGGATTTAGACGGTGCCTTATTTAACGTGAATGCGGTTGTCTCTAATGCATAACCCCAAAACAATAGTGGCAAATCGGTAAGAGACATCATAGAACGCACCATATCTAATAAAGTACGGTTACGACGTTCGGACACACCATTACACTGTGGTGTTCCAGGTGGCGTGAGTTGTGAAACTATTCCACATTGTTTTAAATGAAGGCCAAACTCGTACCTCAAATATTCGCCTCCGCGATCAGATTGTAGAAACTTTATTTTTTTGTTACGATGATTTTCCACTTCACTCTGAAATTCTTTGAACTTTTCAAACGTTTTAGACTTGTGTTTCATCAAGTAGATATACCCATACCTACTCAAATCATTTGTGAAGTTTGAGAAAATAACGATACCCGCCATGTGCTTCAACACTCATCGGACCGCATACATCGGTATGTATTATTTCCAATAAGTCATTAGCTCGCTCCATTGTTCCGGAGAATGGAGTTTTAGTCATCTTGCCCATGAGGCATGGTTCGCAAGTATCAAATGATTCATAATCAAGTGATTCCAAAAGTCCATCCGCATGGAGTTTCTTCATGGGCTTTACACCAATATGACCTAAACGGCAGTGCCACAAGTATGTTGCACTATCATTATCAACTTTGCATGTTTTGGCATCAATATTATGAATATGTGTATCACTACGATCGAGATTCAATAAACCATTCACATTGGGTGTATGACCATAGAAGGTTTTATTCATGTAAATAGAACAACAATTATTCTTTGACTTAAATGAATAACCGTATTGCAGTAAACATGATCAAATCATATTCATGCTCAACGCAAACACCAAATAACATTTATTTAGGTTCAACACTAATCCCGAAGGTAGAGGGAGTGTGCGATGGTGATCGTATCAACCTTGGAATCACTTCCAACACACATCGTCACCTCGCCCTTAACTAGTCTCTGTTTATTCTGCAACTCCTGTTTCGAGTTACTAATCTTAGCAACTGAACCGGTATCAAATACCCAGCGGCTACTACGAATACTAGTAAGGTACACATCAATAACATATATATCAAATATACCTTTGTTCACTTTGCCATCCTTCTTATCCACCAAGTATTTGGGGCAATATCGCTTTTAGTGACCATTCCCTTTGTAGTAGAAGCACTCAGTTTCTGGCTTAGGTCCAGCTTTGGGCTTCTTTACGGGAGTGGCAACTTGCTTGCCATTCTTCTTGAAGTTCCCTTTCTTTCCCTATGCCCTTTTTCTTGAAACTAGTGGCCTTGTTAACCATCAACACTTGATGCTCTTTCTTGATTTCTACCTTCGCTGATTTCAGCATCGCGAAGAGCTCGGGAACCGTTTTCATCATCCCTTGCATATTATAGTTTATCACGAAGTTCTAGTAGCTTGGTGATAGTGACTAGAGAACTCTATCAATCACTATCTTATCTGGAAGATTAACTCCCACTTGATTCAAGCGATTGTAGTACCCAGACATTCTGAGCACATGCTCACTGGTTGAGCTATTCTCCTCCATCTTGTAGGCAAAGTACTTGTCAGAGGTCTCATACCTCTCGACACGGGCATGAGTCTGAAATACCAATTCAGCTCTTGGAACATCTCATATGCTCCGTGGCGTTCAAAACATTTTTGAAGTCCCGGTTCTAAGCCGTAAAGCATGGCGCACTATACTATTAAGTAGTCATCATATCGAGCTTGCCAAACGTTCATAGCGTCTGCTTCTGCTCCTGCAATAGGTCTGTCACCTAGCGGTGCATCAAGGACATAATTCTTCTGTGCAGCAATGAGGATAATCCTCAGATCACGGACCCAGTCCGCATCATTGCTACTATCATCTTTCAACTTACTTTCTCTAGGAACATATCAAAAATAGGGGAGCTATATTGCGAGCTATTGATCTATAACATAGATATGCAAAAACTATTAAGACTAAGTTCATGATAAATTTAAGTTCAATTAATCAAATTACTAATGAACTCCCACTTAAATTAACATCCCTCAAGTTATTTAAGTGATACATGATCCAAATCAACTAACCCTTGTCCGATCATCACGTGAGATGGGGTAGTCATCAATGGTGAACATCTCTATGTTGATCATATCTACTATATGACTCATGTTCGACCTTTCGGTCTCCAGTGTTCCGAGACCATGTCTGTACATGCTAGGCTCGTCAAGTTTAACCCAAGTATTCTGCATGTGTAAAACTGTCTTCCACCCGTTGTATATGAACATAGAGTCTATCACACCCGATCATCACATGGTGTCTCGAAACAACGAACTATAGCAACGGTGCATACTCAGGGAGAACACTTTTATCTTGAAATTAAGTGAAGGGATCATCTTATAATGCTACCGCCGTACTAAGCAAAATAAGATGCATAAAAGATAAACATCACATGCAATCAAAATATGTGACATGATATGTCCATCATCATCTCGTGCTTTTGATCTCCATCTCCAAAGCATCGTCATGATCTCCATCGTCACCGGCTCGACACCTTGATCTCCATCGTTGCGTCGTGGTCGTCTCGCCAACTATTGCTTCTACAACTATTTCTAACGCATAGCGATAAAGTAAAGCAATTACATGGCGTTTGCATTTCATACAATAAAGAGACAACCATAAGGCTCCTGCCGGTTGCCGATAACTTACAAAACATGATCATCTCATACAATAACGTATATCACATCATGTCTTGACCATATCACATCACAACATACCCTGCAAAAACAAGTTAGACGTCCTCTACTTTATTGTTGCAAGTTTTACGTGGCTGCTACGGGTTTCTAGCAAGAACCATTCTTACCTATGAAAAAACCACAACGGTGATTCATCAAGTTTGCTGTTTTAACCTTCTTCAAGGACCGGCCGTAGTCAAATTCGATTCAACTAAAGTAGGAGAAACAGACACCCGCCAGCCACCTTTATGCTAAACTAGTTGCATGTTAGTCGGTGGAACCGGTCTCATGTGCATGGACATGTAAGGTTGGTCCGGGCCGCTTCATCCCACAATACCGCCGAATCAAAATAAGACGTTGGTGGTAAGCAGTATGACTATCACCGCCCACAACTCTTTGTGTTCTACTCGTGTAAATCATCTACGCATAGACCTGGCTCATGATGCCACTGATGGGGAACGTTGCATGGAAAACAAAAAAAATTCTACGCACACGCAAGATCTATCCATGGAGATGCATAGCAACGAGGGGGAGAGTGTGTCTACGTACCCTCGTAGACCGTAAGCGGAAGCATTTAACAACGCGGTTGATGTAGTCGAACTTCTTCGCGCTCTAACCAATCAAGTACCGAACGTACGGCACCTCCGCGTTCTGCACACGTTCAGCTCGGTGACGTCCTCCGCCTTCTTGATCCAGAAAGACTGCGAGGTAGTAGATGAGTTCCGGTAGCACGATGGCGTGGTGACGGTGATGGTGAAGTGATCTCCGCAGGGCTTCACCTAAGCACTACGAAAATATGACCGGGGGTGTAAACAGTGGAGGGGGGCGCCGCCAACGGCTAGGCAATTGTTTGTTGTGTGCTAGGCGCCCCCCTCCCACATATATATAGGTGGGAGGGAGGGAGGAGCAGCCAAAGGAGGCGTCCAAGTAGGAGGAATCCTACTTGGGATCCCTCCCAAGCCGCGCCCCCCCCTTTCCTTATTTGGAGTGCGGGGAAAGGCAGGGGAGGGTGGCGCCTCCCCTTTTCCTTTCTCCCATGAGAGGGAAAGGCAGGAGGGGCTAGCCCTCCCCCTTTTCCTTCCCTAGGGCTGGCCAAACAAGGGAGGAGGCGCGCCAGCCCCCTTGTGGGCTGGTCTGTCCCCTCCTTTGGCCCATATGGCCCATAACTTGCCGGGGGGTGCCCGGAACCCCTTCCGGTGACCCGATTCCTTCCCAATACGTCCCGAAACACTTCCGGTGTCCAAATACCATCGTCCTATATATCAATCTTTACCTCTCGACCATTTCGAGACTCCTCGCCATGTTCGTGATCTCATCCGGGACTCCAAACAACATTCGGTCACCAAAACATACAACTCATATAACACTATATCGTCAACGAACGTTAAGCGTGCGGACCCTATGGGTTCGAGAACTATGTAGAAATGACCAAGACACCTCTCCGGTCAATAACCAATAGCGGAACCTGGATGCCCATATTGGCTCCTACATATTCTACGAAGATCTTTATCGGTTGAACCGTTATGACAACATACGTAATTCCCTTTGTCCATCGGTATGTTACTTGCCCGAGATTTGATCGTCGGTATCTTCATACCTAGTTCAATCTCGTTACCGGCAAGTCTCTTTACTCGTTCCATAATACATCACCTTGTGACTAACTCCTTAGTCATTTGCTTGCAAGCTTATGATGTGTATTACCGAGAGGGCCCAGAGATACATCTCCGATACTCGGAGTGACAAATCCTAATCTCGATCTATGCCAACTCAACAAACACCTTCAGAGATACCTGTAGAGCATCTTTATGATCACCCAGTTACGTTGTGACGTTTGATAGCACACAAGGCATTCCTCCGGTATCTGGGAGTTGCATAATCTCATAGTCGAAGGAATATGTATTTGACATGAAGAAAGCAATAGCAATAAACTGAACGATCATTATGCTAAGCTAACGGATGGGTCTTGTCCATCACATCATTCTCCTAATGATGTGATCCCGTTATCAAATGACAGCACATGTCTATGGTTAGGAAACCTTAACCATCTTTGATCAACGAGCTAGTCTAGTAGAGGCTTACTAGGGACATGGTATTTGTTTATGTATTCACACATGTATTTAAGTTTCCGATCAATACAATTCTAGCATGAATGATAAACCTTTATCATGAATAAGGAAATATAATATAAAATAACAACTTTATTATTACCTGTAGGGCATATTTCCTTCATTAATTACCAAGGTAACCCCATGACAGTGTCCTGGACTAGGGGGTGCACGCCGTGTCGGCCTACTGTTCATAGGCCGGGCCCACGACCACCAGTAACTGAAGAATGGCCCCACGTGCTCTGGTCCTTGGCGTAATCAAGATGGTGACCTCCAAAGACTTGGCGTACACTTCAAGGCGAGTTTGAATGATCATGTTTATCCCCATATTGTAGCCGACCATGTGTAACGCTAGATACCCTTGGTGCCTATATAAACCGTGGGGTTTAGTCCATAGAGGCAAGTCTATCGAGATTATAAGAGGTTAGAGCCTGTTCATACGATCTCGACGTAGATATACTATACTGTGTACCCCATCTACAATCAATATAATAAGAGCAGGACGTAGGGTTTGACCTCCTCGAGAGGGCCCGAACCTGGGTAAAATACCGTGTCCCTATTGTTCCTATTACCATTGTTCCTAGATCACCAACTCGAGACCCCCTACCCGAGGTCCACCGGTTTTAGCACCGACACCCTGCGCGACAATTAGGGCCTACAGTTGGACAACTGACTCTTGATACAGCGTGTGTTCCGTTCTAGACGTAATTTGGACACAAACCCCACTTTGAGTCATTACAAGCACATCTTAATGGGTAGATCTTCCAAAGCACAAATTTAGATCATGATGATCCCAATCGCAAAAATATGGTTGTAAGAATGAAGTCCTCATACCCATGCATGTGTTTTATTATAAGTGTTAAGGTAACAACAATGATTACGATCCGTTCTAATAACTGGAAATTAATACTCTTGCAAAAGCTTGGTAGAAACCCTTGTTATAAGTGCACGCCCTTGTTATAAATGCTAATTTTGGAAATTTTGACGAAGGTTATGGGGATCCGCCTCGATCTCGTCGGAACTTCAGACAGCCGCGTCAGAGATTTTAGGGTAATGGTCGCGGGGGGCGCAACCGCGATCCGCCTCCTCGCCGCGACCCGCCGCTGCCCAATGGGAACGGTGTTGCTGCCGTGAACTCTCAGGTCCCTCCTACAGTTGCAGATGCGACCACGCCGGCTGTTGCGGCCACGCCGGTGATTCCTTTGGCTGTTGCGGTGGTGCAGCCGGCGATTACTTTGGCTGGTGCAGTGGTGCAGCCGGCGGTAGCTACCTCCGCGTCGGTTGGGCCCTCATCGTCTACCTTGCCGGCCGGGGAAGTCCTGCGTACTACGACTGTTGCTTCACATTCCAGTCTGGCTGGGGACGGTGCTGATGGTCCTCCCAAGCTTTCCAAGAAGAGAGAGAAGGCGGCTTGCTACACTTGTGGCTTATTTGGGCACCACATGGCTGATTGCAAGGAGGTCCTATGTGATTACTGTAGGCAACCTGGGCATCCTTCAAATGCTTGTCCTCTGCTCTCTATGCCGAAGCTGATGATTACGACATATGGTGTATGTAGTCACCATCTCATGTTCTTTGAATCTAAGAGATCATCCAGTATTCGGCCTCGGTTTGTGAATGCTAAAACTGGTTTGGTTCGAGTAACTGATGGCACGATGACTGTGGATCAAGTGGTTGCTCAGTTATGTCGTCTAGTTCCGGAGGAGTTTCAGTGGGAGGCATCTGATCTAGGTGATGGGTCTTTTAAGGTTGTTTTCCCTAATAAAGCTGAATTACAACAGTTGATTGTTTTCGGTACATTTAAGGTGCCTAACAGTCCTTGCTCTCTCCAGTTTGCCGAGTGGGTCAACCGGGATGTGGTTGGTTGGCGTTTGGAGGATGTTTGGGTCAGATTTCATGGTATTCCGTCCAGAGCCTTTGATGATTTCTTAGCTATTTGGGATGTTGGTCATCTTATTAGCAAAACGAAGGAGCTTGATATGCCTTATTCTCATCTACATGGGGTGCTGAGAGCTCGTGTAGGAGTATTCAATGTGGATAAAATTCCAGATGACACTGATTGGTTTTATGATGATGAAGGTTTTTGTTAAAGATTATAGTTGAAGGCCATGAACAGATCCATGAGGATGATGTGCATGATAATCCTGATGACAATAATAAAGATAAACCTGAGGATGAACGTCGTGATGGTGATGATGACCGTAACAAGCGTGCAAAACCTTCTGACTCGACGACATCCATCGCTAAATCTTTGGGTACCTCGGCTGGGAACATCGACAACACCAAGCAAGCTGTGGGTACACAACACTCGACTCTCAGTTCGGCTGTGGCAACTAAGCAGGAGGAAGATATCAACGTGGCGAGGTCTAGCTCGCTGTCTGCTCCTCCGATGTTGGCTAAGTTCAAGACTTCGCATTCCCGGTCGTCCGATGTGCTCCCACCTCGTACTCATGTTGAGCCATCTTCGTCACAGCTCGTCTCACTATCAGCGTGTCCAGTGCCCATGGGTGTGTCGACACCTTCGCTGGTCTCGTTTGTGGGACGGCTACAGGGCGCTCCATTGCCAGCAGTGTGCTCGTCGTTGCTTGCCGGTGAGGCTGGAACACAAATTGAAGCATGCAAGCTAGCTTCATCATTGAAGAGGGAGCCTCTAGTTTTTTCCACACCGTTGTCAGCTCATGGATCCATTCCATTGGGGCATCCACCTAGTCTGCTGCGCTCATCTCCGTCACGTGCTAGCTCTGCTTCCGGATAGGGAAGGCCCCGGGCTGCGCGTTCGCTTCAGCTTGAGACGAAGGAAGTGTTGGCTCCTATGTGCCAGACCAGTGGAGGGGTCCCTGATAAGGCTGTATTTGTGCAGCAGCCGAAGAAGGGTGCAGTCAGGTGTGCACAACACACTGGGATTGCCGCTTGCATGCCTGCACAATTGCCAGAGCTTTCTACTACTGTGAGCGCACAACCGGACGCGCTTGCTTCCGCCACGAGTGCACACCGACCTACCCCTACTACTGTTGCTCAGCAGCTGAAGCTAGCTGATAATGTGTACGTACAGCCGGCCGGCCATGCATCGGCTGTGTGTGCACCATGATCAGGCCAGGATGGTCTTGCTCCTTACTCACAACGATCGGCTGGGTTGATACCTTCTGGGAGTTACGCTGTTGGTGGTGTTACCAATGGTCTTGCGGGGCAGAATATTCTGGTTCTCCTTCAATGATACCATTGTCATTTGTCGGGTTGCCGCAGGTGGCGGTATCTCCGTTGCCTTCTGATGGGGAGGTTGCGGCTTTTGGTGGCATCCCCGGACCTTCTTCGGTTGGCCGCTCGAGTGCTAGGATTCAAGCGCAACCGAATGCGGGTGACCTCCAGATGGGTCGAGCTATGCGAGATGCCAAGCTTCGTGACATTGAGACTTCTTCAGGTATGAATTTCAATAAAAAATATTCAGTTCTTTCATTTTTCGAAGATGATATTATCCACAAAGCTTCTAGACTCGGGGTTTCTTTGGGTAGCAATGGTCATGAAGTTGCCTGTTCAGTGAATGAGTTGTTGGATTTCGAGACGGATAGAGTTGTCGTGATGTTAAAGAAAAAAGCCGATGAAACTCCCATTGAGGATGATGATCCTCACGGGCTTTCGATTCCTTTTATTCAAAATTTGTGCGAGGACATGATCCCAGAGAAGGCATGTTTTCCGGAAAATCATATGGATTTTTTGGCAAAGCCTGTCGAGATCGAGGTTCGTCATAAGCGTACCAAGAGGGAATTTGACCTCTCTACGGTGCGTCATAGTGCGCGTCTAAAATTTAAAAAGAAATTTCATGACGAATGAGAGGAATTTTCTGGAATAGCAAAGGTCTTGGTGACTTGGCTAAAAGGCAATTTCTTTCGGACACATCCAGAGAGCAAAATTTAGATTTCATCGCTCTTATGGAGACTGGTCGGCCAACCTTTTCGACACCGTTTCTAAGCTTTCTATGTGGGGGCTTAGATTTTTCTTGGTACTGCCTACCGCCCAAGGGGAGGTCTGGCGGTATCTTGCTTGGGGTGAACAATTCTAGTATCAAGATTCTTAATATGGACGTAGGTGATTTTGCGGTTAAGTTTCATGTGCGCTCGAGAAGTGATGGCTTCTCATGGGCACTGGTGGCGGTTTATGGAGCTGCGCAACCGGAGCTTAAGCCCGATTTTCTATCGGAATTAGTGAGAATATGTGGGTCCGAGTCTCTACCGATGTTGGTGGGTGGGGATTTTAATATCATTAGGCGTCAAGACGAGAAAAACAATAATAACGTTGATGCAAGATGGCCTTTTATGTTTAATGCGATTATTGAAAACTTAGACTTGAGAGAGATTGCTTTGTCAGGTCGACAGTTTACCTGGGCTAATAATCTTGAGGTTCCCACCTACGAAAAGCTCGATCGTGTTTTGATGAGCGTTGAATGGGAGCAAAAGTTTCCTTTGGTGACCGTTAGAGCGCTCCAGAGAAGTATTTCTGATCATACACCTCTTCTTTTGGACTCCGGTGAGGCTGCTCATTTGGGGAACAAAGCGGCGTTCTCTTTTGAAACATATTGGTTTGAGAGGGAAGATTTCCATGATTTAGTAGCTCGAGAATGGTCTAAGGAAACGAGAGGTGCAACAAATATTGAACGTTGGCAGTTCAAGATGCGTCATCTTAGACAGTTTCTTCGGGGTTGGGCGAAGAATTTGAGTGGTGAATATAAAAAAGAAAAAGAACGTCTGATGGATATTGTTAACGCTTTAGATATCAAGGCTGAATCTTCACCACTCTGCATGGCAGATCGTGCTGCCAAGCGGGAGGCGGATGAGTTTCTGGCCAAGCTTATGCGGGAGGAAGAGTTAAAATGGTCCCGTTGTGCTAAAGTAAAATCTGTTCGTGAAGGGGACAATAATACTAAGTTTTTCCATTTGATTGCAAATGGAAAGCGTAGGAAAAAGAAAATTCATCAACTAGAACAAGATGAAGGAACTATTGTCGGTCAAGATATGCTAAAGGCGTATATTACCAATTATTATAAACGTTTGTTTGGGCACCCGGACTCCAATTTCGTCATGATGGACGAGGATATGTCTGAGGATATACCCCAACTTTCTCGGGAGGAAAATGCTATTTTGACAGCACCTTTCTCGGAGAAGGAATTTTTTGACGCTATTTCACAGATGGAAAGGAATAAAGCTCCGGGACCGGATGGGTTCCCTGCTGAATTCTACCAGAAGTGTTGGGAGACTATCAAAGGTGACCTGCTCCCTATGTTTGACGATCTTTTTAACGAAGATTTATCTTTGTTTCGCCTCAATTTTGGGATTATCACTTTACTTCCTAAGAAAGAAGAGGCCATTCGGATCGAGCAATTCAGACCTATTTGTTTGTTGAATGTCAGCTTTAAAATATTCACCAAAGTGGGTACTAATAGGCTCTCCATGATTGCTCAATCGGTTGTCTGCCCTACTCAAACTGCTTTCATGCCTGGACGAAACATCTTGGAGTGTGTAGTCGTTCTACACTAAAGTATCCATGAGCTTCACAAAAAGAAACTTGATGGAGTTGTCTTTAAGGTTGATTTTGAAAAGGCGTATGATAAAGTCAAATGGCCTTTTCTTCAACAAGCTCTGCGGATGAAAGGGTTTGCAGCCGAATTGCGTCAACAGGTGCAATCTTTTGTCCAGGGTGGGAGTGTCGGGGTCAAGGTAAATGATGATATTGATCATTATTTCCAAACCCTGAAAGGTTTAAGACAAGATGATCCTATGTCTCCTATCCTTTTTAACATTGTAGCCGATATGTTAGCCATCCTCATAGCACGGGCTAAGGAGGATGGCTAGATTGGTGGGCTCATCCCGCACTTGGTGTAGGGAGGCGTCTCTATTCTTCAATATGCTGACGATACAGTTATCTTTATGGAGAATGATTTGCAGAAGGCGGCAAATATGAAACTGATACTATGTATTTTTGAGCAACTTTCTGGCCTCAAGATAAACTTTCATAAGAGTGAGCTTTTTTGCTTTGGTAGAGCCAAAGAAAATGAAGACCAATATAGACAGTTATTCGGGTGTGAGGTCGGCACACTACCGTTTACTTATCTTGGTATACCCATTCATCATCGAAAGCTCACTAACAAAGAATGGAAAATTACAGAAGATCATTTTGAAAAAAAAACTAAGTTCTTGGAAGGGTAAACTCATGTCACATGGGGCACAATTAACTCTAATCAACGCAGTTCTCACAAGTTTGCCAATGTTTATGTCGTCTTTCTTTGAAATACCCAAAGGGGTATTAAAGAGACTTGATTTCTATCGGTCTAGGTTCTTCTGGCAGTGTGATGAGCACACACGGAAGTATCGATTGGCAAAATGGGATATCTTGTGTAGACCTAAGGACCAAGGCGGATTGGGCATTGACAACTTGGAAATCAAAAATAGGTGCTTGCTTAGCAAATGGCTATTCAAGTTACAAAATGAGGAAGGGATCTGGCAAGAGCTCCTCCACAATAAATACTTATATTCGAAGACCTTATCCCAGGTGGAAGCCAAACCAACTGACTCTCCATTTTGGAAGGGCTTGATGAAGGTCAAGTCTTCTTTCTTTATGAGAGGTTCATTTCAAGTTGGTGACGGTCAATCCACTAGTTTCTGGGAAGATACCTGGCTAGGGGACAATCCGCTTGCGGTTCAGTACTCATCTTTGTATAATATTGTGCGTAAGAAAGACGATACAATTCAATCAGTCCTTGGTTCAACACCTCTGAACATCCAATTCAGGAGGGCCTTGATTGGCGATAAATGGATGGCGTGGCTCCATTTAGTTCGTAGGTTGATGTTGGTCAACCTATCTCATGCGTCTGACGTCTTTAGATGGACACTAAATACCAATGGGGTGTTTACTGTCAAGTCTATGTATGAAGATCTTATTAATATGGGGCCTATGTTCCATAGAAAGCATATATGGAAAATCAAAGTACCTTTAAAGATTAAAAAATTTATGTGGTTTGTTCAGAGGGAGGTGATCCTCACCAAAGATAATTTGGCTAGACAAAACTGGAATGGATGTAAGAAGTGTTGTTTTTGTGATAAGGATGAAACAATTCAGCATCTTTTTATTTCCTGCCCTTTCGCGGCTCTGATTTGGCGCACGGTTCATGTTGCATATAATTTGCCACCACCAACAAGTATCCCAAATTTGTTTGGAAACTGGTTGGTTGGTATCAACAAAATACTTAAGGGTCATATCCGTGTAGGGGTTTGTGCCTTACTTTGGGCAATTTGGAATTGCCGGAATGACTGTGTTTTTAACAGGTCTCGCTCTATTAACTTTTTGCAGGTTATCTTCAGAGCCACCGCATCGATCTGTATTTGGTCATCACTTCAGCGTGGGGACGCTGGGGGGCTCATGGCCTTTGGGTGCAACCGTCTGGAGATGGTTTCACAGGTGTTATTCAACCGGTTTGGCTGGCATGTCACTAATAGATTATGTGGTTAAGTCATGTAATCTTTCATTTGTACCCACCTTTTGTGGTGTTTTCTTTTTCTTTTTGTCGTTTTAGTTGATACTATGTACGTTTCAGACCTATTTATTTCCTTTTAATAAAAATGGCTGTGTGCATCATGATGATGCAGAGGCCGGGGTCTTTCCCCTTTTCGAAAAAAAACACCTTGGGGAAAGAGGTTGGGAACCTTTCTGCTATTCATTACCGGATCACCAAAGGGAGTCATCAAAGCCCTCATCTCCCCTTGGATTTGAGGTGAACCTTACCTTTGTTCCTATTTTCCTTGGATTGTTTCTGTATGCTTGTGGATCTCATGTGTTGCGTATCTAGTTGGTGTGTGTTTGGACTTGTCTTTGGGTTTTTTTCCTTGTGAATTGTGTGTTTCTCTTGATTTCCCCTCCAAGTTGTGAAAGATTAGGCCATCTAGGGTTCTACCCTACATCAAGGGGGGAAGAGACTGACTGCGTGAGAACAAAGACGATGACCGCCTCAGCGAACTTATCTCTCTACCACGGGAGCCCTCACTGGTTGCCCCGGCCCGGTTCTCCTTACCGGCCGAGAGCTGCACAGGGAGGTCCCTCTCCTTGGCCAGTGACTCTTCATCCCCGTCCTTCTCCTCCTGCAACCGCTTGTGGTTGTTGCCCTGGGCGTGCCGTAAGTCCAGGAATGGAATGACTTATGTGGGGTTCTCAATGGTGTTAGAATTACCCAAGGTTGAGATGTCGTCTCTTGGAGACTAGAGGCGTCGAGCGTTTTCTCTACGGGTTCTTTGTATAAGGAGATTTTCAGGGGTCTTGTACCTTGTGACCTTAGCAGCATCTCGTTGGCGCGGATTCCGGAAAGGTTGCTAGGAACTGGATTCCAGGGGGACCAAGTGGTGAAGAGAAACGGTCCGGGACACGATACTTGCGTGTGGTGTGGTCTTGACGAAATTTCCAATCATGTCCTCTTTAGGTGCATTGTCGCGAGATTTGCCTGGAGTGTGTTGCGGGAGGCCACTGGATGTGGGTGGAACCCGTCCGGCTTTGCGGACTTCTACTGCTTCATACAAGCCACGAGTGGATCGGCTCATAGATTAGCTTGGGTGGGAATTGCTGAAGCACTGACTGAAAAAAATTGTTCCGATATCCGACTGACTTGATCTATAAACTTGTGATACTTTTGCAGCTAGCGATTCGACGTGTGCCAGTCAACATCTGTCGTTCCAATGTTGTCGGGGTGCGTCGCTTGGCTTGGCCTTTATGGCCGTGTATCAAATCTCTTTTATTTCTTGTTGGTGCTCGTTTGCATTCACTCAGACATCTTGTATTCGTTATGTGTCGAACTTGTAAGAGTCTCAGTTTAAAGCCGAGCATATGCCTCTTTTTCTAGAAAAAAAAGCTTGGAATTCGATAGCATTTCAAGGAAACTAAATAGGCAACCAACGAGTTGTCCATAAGCAATCATAGCCGTGAATGGATTTAATTGGATCATGACCAGAGGAGAAAGAGCCAACGCAAACTGGCCCAGCTACCTCCTGTCAAAATAAACAAATAAAATGGACCACCTACTTCTGTCGACGTTTGGTGTTGGGCCACATCTCATAACAGCAGTAAGAACTTTGTTATTAATCGCATAATGACAAAACTCCAAAGGGAAAAAGAAAGGACAACTCCAAAGAGGACTCATCAAAAAGAAAAAGCGAAAAATAATAGAGGGGCAACACAAGAAGGACAGAAGACGCATCTATGTATACCAAAGTTTTAAATATTTTATGGTACTAGGAAAATTGCCCGTGCGTTGCAACGGGAGATGCAGGATTAAAAGACTATCACGACGATGAAAAGGGACAAAGAACAAAAAACATTGAAATTTTAACACATCTACCTATATATGCACATTGAGCTTTTTCAGAGAATTTTTTTAGTTTTTCACACATTCACACTACTGCATACACATTAACACATCTAGATATATACATCAGCGACAATAGCATGACATTTACATGTATATTACATCTATACATTAGTGGCAGTAGGATGACCTAGCAGCTAGCTACTACAAAATTGCAGTAGCATTGTGCCACTAATTTGTTTTGTTCATGTATTCGTAGATGGCAATGTCCTTGTTAGTTAACTATGGAGAAAGCAAAAGTGCCAAACTATGAATTGAATTACAACAATTAAAAGCTGAAAGAACTCAGTCATGTAGTACTATTTTGTGAAAGAACTTGCATTATTTTCTCTAAGGAGAGGATGCTTTTGCCATGCTCCCCGCGGCTCTTTTTGGGGCTTCAGAGTGTTGTACAACAAGCATAAGCACATTCTGGTGTCGATGCCATCCCTGAAGCTGTGTCTGCTGTTCACTTGTCCATGGACGTTGTGCTCCGGCTCTCTAGATGATTAGATGGGATCAGGACCTCGTGTGCGGACATTGCTTGGAGTTGGAGCGAGGATCACATGTTGTTGTGGGAGGCCGCAACAGGGCTTTTCGGATAGCTTCTCCCTGGCAAGCCCGCCCACGCAACATGGTGAGCAGCTTGCGAGTGGAGGCGGTGACCACTTGACCAGCGAGCTCCCGTCCACCAGGAGCAAGCACACGTAGAAGGATGTGGTGGCGCCCCCCTCGGTTGGCGAGAAGACGATGATCTTGGGGTGGCGCGCGAAGGCTACTCTGCTAACATGGGCGGTGACAAAGTGGTCGGAGATAAGCATTGTGTTCCACGCCAAGCAAAGATCTCGGACATGCACAACGGCAGTGACTGGCAGGAGCATGCGGATCTCATCGACGCGCAGGTCGTCGTTCAACATCGGCTCGCCGGGCGACAACCAGATCTTGAAATTTGCCGTTGAATTGCCATCGTTCGCACGGCCAGATCGGGTCAATGTGTTGACGAACATACTATGTCGATGGATTCACACCGTGCGTACCTAATATACATAGAAAGCGTAGGGAGCTTCTTAGAGCTCCGATTTGAATATTTGATTCAGTTTTGTAGACGGATATCAGGTAGTCCAAACACAAAAAATAGAGACGTGTATCCATCTCTGTCACGCTACGGGAGACCTGAGAGACAGAAATCATGCAACCAAAACCAAAAAGCGTACAGAAACCAGAAATTATACGCTTGGTAAACAATAGCTAGCGTGAATATTTGTTGGGAGGAAAAGACGCTGGATGCAAATCAGACTCATATATAACTCGGTCCGGGGTATAATGAACATTTTTTCCCAACTCAAACAAGTACCGCGGATTTATTACAAAAAACTTAAGGGGTGTTCTGCAAAACGCCACGACGTACTGAGAATACCTATTTCTTTTATTAGTAGGTATAGATGAACTCCGCCTATGTCTTCTAGGCATAGTCGGTCCCAAGCCCGGGTAAAGGAGAAGGGTTGTGATAGGTTTGGCGAGCCAACGTAAAAACTAGCCAGTCCTATGGGTATGAAACCCATTTGAGCGAGAGTAGTACTAGGATGGGTGACCTCCTGGGAAGTCTTCGTGAAAGGGTTTCATATTTAAGGGTTGTGATAGGCTTGACGAGCCAACGTAAAAACTAGCCAGTCCTTCGGGTATGAAACCCATTTGGGCGAGAGTAGTAATAGGATGGGTGACCTCCTGAGAAGTCCTCATGAAAGGGTTTCATATCTAGCCTACCCCAGCTTGTTTGGGACAAAAAGCTTACTAAGTAAGTAAGTAGTAGGTATAGATGATCAAATGAGTGGTTTTCACATTGCAAACTGTTCTTGCAGACATCAAACTCGTTGGTTACCTGAATTACACAAATGGATTCCAGCCCAAATTTGAGTTCAGTCTTGACCCCAGATGCTTAAAGACAAAGTGCTACTACATCTACATGTGGTTCATTTACAGGGTAATTATCTTGAGAACATGACCTCGTTGGATGGCCAGATCACTGGCATAAGTAGATGAAGCACTGAATAACGCTCACGTGGGTGTACTTGGCATTAACTCGGCAGTTTTATGTTTTGCAGTGCAGGGCATGCAGCAAGAGGGCAGGCATCCTCGTTTGGTTGAAGAGACGCGCCACCTTCCAGTTCTTTGTTGCATTCAGGTTTACCAGCTGGCAGCCGAAAATAGCAGTAGTCCATCCACTCAGACATGACAAGTTTGAAACTTCACCCTAATACTAGAGGCTAACGCACGCTTCGCCGTCTGTTCTTTACTCATTGGATTAACTCTTTCATCTCTAGCAGGATACTGTAGTCGGTTTGTTTCGTGTTGATTTTATCCATGTTGGTTTGAGTTTTAATTATGTTGTGGCGGTGTTTTTTCATTCCTATATCGTGTTAGGCTGTTGTTGGAGACTGTAATTATTTCGAGAGGAGAGTGAAGTTGTTCGGTGCATGGTTGTGGCTTCCTTACACGTTTCAAAATCGATGTCATCCGGTAGTGGTTGTGTGAACCCCTCGAGAGCTCTTATTCCACTCTGAAACCATGGAATTGCTGCTATAACACTCACATGGCCGGCCAATGAAACTCCCGCTCGCTCAGCTCGGCTACTAGCTTCACTCGCTTGCTTAGATTTTTTTTCTGGCTCGCTCCACTGCTAGCTAACCAGCTATCGTATTTTCTTTGAAAAAGTTCGTTGAATAAAAATATGTTCATGTATTTTAAAATGTTTCAAATGTCAAAACTACGAATTTTTAAAATATTCACGAACTTCAAAGAATGTTCACGAATTTGAAAAAGTTTCTTCAATATTAAAGTTTAGACTATAATTTTTTTCATGAACTTTAGAAATATTCATTAATTATTTTTTATCATGAAATTTAAAAATATTCATGAATTATTTTTATCATGACATTTAAAAATATTCATATTTTCTACAATATTCAAGAATTAAATATAAATGAATAGAAAGAAAATAAACAAACAGAAAAAACATAAAAATGTTTAAAAAATCGAATAACACAGAAAAGAAAGAAAAATACAAACCAGGCAATACCGTCTCAAAACCGGGAAAATGGGTCGGCCCATTTAATGACTAGGTGTGCCTTACTCTCAATCAGCGAGCAGCACCAGTAGATGTGGGGTCGATAGCGACCCCCCAGCCGCCGGACACACAAGCAGTCTCCAAATCTAGAAAGCTTATCATGAATTAAAATGGGATAAATTAAATAAAAAAATAAAAAGAGAAGCAAAAAATAAAAAATGAATAATAATAATAGAAAACTACATAAAAATAGAGAAACATAAAAAGAAAGTCAATACCTTCTCAAAATGGGAAAAGATATGCACATTTATTTTAAACGTTCACTGATCTTAATAAATATTCATGAATAAAATATGGAAAAAAATAAAAAATAAACATGAAAAGAAAAAAGAAAAGAAAACCAATAGGAATACTATCGAACATAGAGAAAAGAAAATACGAAACCATGCAATATCTTTTTAAAACTGGGAAAACTGGCCGGCCCATTACGGCTAGGTGTGCCTTACTCTCAACCGGCGACATACTCCCTAATGACGGGCTCCATAGTAAACCCCACAACCCCCAATGCACCAGGAGACTCTGAATTTAAAAGGCTAATTCATGAATTAAAATTTGAAAAGAATAAAAAGAGAAGAGAAAACAAACACAAAAAAAATAAAAAACTAATTAAAAATAGAAAAACATAAAAGGAAGAAAAACAAAAACAAGTCCATACCTTCTCATAACCAGGAAAACCAACGTTGCTAGGTATGTGTTACTCTCAACCAGCGACACACACCCTTACAGCTGGGGTCCGTAGCAACCCCCACAAACCTGACGCACCAAGACGCTTCAAATATAGGGATCGAAACAGGAAAAAGGAAGCCTCCATTTCCAGACGAAGCAAACCAACATTATCGCTCTACGCATGTACGCTTGTGAACAAAAAGGAAATCAATACAACAAAAAAATGTAGTCAACTTTTTGTTTTGGGAACACAATAATGAACGCGTCGGTCCCTCTAGTGCGTGACATGTTTTTCTATTTTTGGTTATTGTTGATTTATGGAATTTTTAAGTTTTTTTTTGCGAATAGATTTTTAAGTTTATTTACTTTTTAAGTTTTTGTACGACAAAAACCCTAGACCAGCTCAGGGTGTGGCCTCCCCTAGAGGTACTCGATATACGTTTTGATTCTCAAAGAAGACATATGCGCGCCCTTGTATGCTTACTATTGTAGACTAAAAGTAATCAAATGGAAAAGTTCTAAAAAAAGGGAACGATCTGCTTTGATGTAAAAAAAAATTCATAATCTTGTTGTTCATATTTTTAGTTGTGCTAACTGCCATATTGTTCATTTGTGGTTTGTTGTGTGACAAACTAAGGCTTGGACTCTAACCATTCTACCTTTCTAGGCCCAATTGCGTACACCTGGAATTATTATTAGGCGATGAAAAAATATTTTTTACCCTCAAATCTATTCAAGTGGAGCCATAACTCCCTAAAGTGAAATTTTTGGCTAATCTACACCACCAAAACTATTCCAGCGGAGCAATAACGCCCTATAGTGAAATTTGGTCTAATTTAAACCCTCGAATATACAATGTCATTTAAAACAACACCTTAGGCATTGAGGTGAACTTGGCCCATAAACACTGAAAACTTTTGCACATGTCGATCTAAGAGGCTAGCTCTAAGAGGATGCATTGCCCCAAGGATGGGGCGCAGTTGGGCTGAATTACTAAATTCGATTCAAAAATTTTGTTGGAGAAAAAATATCATATTTTGACATTGTTGTTTGTTAAAGTTGCTAAAACATGTAAATAAGATGTTTGTTATTTTATTTGAATATTATTTCTTTCACTTAATTTTCTGTATCTACATCTAAACAAGATTTATTTATTTAATTTATTCTACCTATTATTTTTATTTTGTTTTACCACCTTATTTTCTTAATTTATGTTTCTTTTATCCATGGTAAATACGTAAAAAACTAAGTATGTGATGTTTTCTTGACAAGTCATGAATATTTATGTCCATACATATGAACATTTGTACTATAAGGAACAAATATCTATTTTGATATATTTTAGCCATAGCGTTTATTTTGGAATGCACGAATATTTTAAAATTGTAACACATAACATTTTCCACATAGCAGAAAATATTTTACATTTACCTGACTTATGGAATCTTTTTGCTATTGGTGTGAAAATTTCATTTAATACATATACACAAATCATACAGCATGTGTGAAATGAGCTATATCACTACCTGGATGCAAGCTATAGACTTAACATGGATGCTCATATTTTGTTTGGATTTTTTTTAAAGATTTCTAGGACCATTCTTTTAGTGGGAGGTGAGGTGCCCATAAACTAGAAGGGCATATGGTGACTTCGTCACGTCAATCTCCAGTTTAGGCGACTCGATCTCTTAGGGGTATTCATAGCGGTGAATATAGACATTCTTTTACCTGAGTTGGTGCGCACTAAAAAGCTTACAAACAACATGTAAAAAATAAAAACAGAAAAAATTCTATTGAAATAAGTTAGATACATGTTAAAGTGATTACTAAAAATAATTTTAGTTTCTGAAGACATGGAAATCATTTTTATTTGAAAATAAGAAAAACACATGTGCTAATGGGCTGCGCCAACTGCCAGCCCATTTAGCTTGAGAGTGAGGCGAAGCTAGTTTTTCCACCAGGTAGCCCACCTACATGGGCTCGGAGTTGAGAATTTGGCTAAAGCCTGAAGGTAAGTGCGGCGACTATATCTCGCTTTAAGCGAGTTAGAAGAATCTCCCGCTGAAGGATTTTTCTGTCTCACGTAGCAACTGGGCAGGCCCATTAGCACAGACTTAATAAGAGAAATAGTGGAGAAAAAGGGAGCTAAAGCGGGAATCAAACCAAGATATCCTGGAGAGTTGCTACCGATTCTAGCCACTGGGTCTGTGTCGCGTTCGTGGTACATACTTGAGGGAAAATAGCATGTTTTCTCCACCAATTTTCTATTTTTTTTGTTTTTACGTCGGTTTCTTTCTCTCTTTTTATTTTTTTTCTCTATTTTATCTTTGGCTTTCTTTGTTTCTTTTTCTGTTTTCATTGGCTTTTTTCTTTTCTTTCTTTTTCCTTCAGTTTTTTGTTTCTTTCTCATTTCTCATTGCGTTTTTTTCTCTCGGTTTTCACTGTTTTTATACACATTTGCAGTATATATCTAGTACATTTTTCTAATACATGTTTAACATTTCCAGATACAATATGAATTTTTTTGAATGCCTGGTCAACATTTCTCTATATACATTCAACCTTTTTCAAATGTTTGATTAAAAAAATTCAAATACAAGGTCAACCTTTTTTAAATAAATGTTAAACATTTTTTCGATAAACATTTAACAAATTTCAGATGCCTAATTAACATTTTTTATACACATTTAACATTTTCCAAATGCTTGAGCAACATTTTTCAAATACTTGTTGAATTTTTTTTCAAATGCTTGATTATCATTTTAATATGCACCTATGTTAATATAATAACACCAAAATGTGCTGCACATGTTCAAGTTGAAATAAGGCTGAAGGGCAAAGAAGGTGTTGCTTTGGACCCCAAACTATTCCATGACGCCCTTCTTCTTATAGCATGTGTAAGTGATCAAGTTAAGTAAACTACTGGTTGCATTGTGGACTGGGATCACCTTTGCAAGTCGAAGTAATTTTTGGAAAGACACAGAGGAGCTCTCATGCGTGGACCAGCAGTGATCAAATTTTTTCTTCATTTTTTAATACATGTTCACCATTTTTGCTATACACATTTAACATTTTCCAAATGCTTGATTAACATATTTGAAATACCTATTCAACATTTTTTCAAGTGCTTGATTAAAAATTTTATATACATGATCAAATGTTTTCATCATTTTTTTAATACATGGTCAACATATTTTGTATACACATTTCACAATTTTCAAATTCTTGATTAAACTTTTTCAAATACTTGTTCAACATTTTTTCAAATGCCTGTTTAATTTTTTTTAAATACATGATCAATTTTGCTCATACATATTGTTTTTTTATACATTTTTTGTATACGTGATAAACATTTTTTCTATAAGCATTTTTTAAAGCTTGGTCAACATATTTAAATGTTTTTGTAGAGTTTTTTTTTGTAATATAGAATATCTGCGAATGTAAATAAGTAAAAGAAAACAAAAAAGTCAAAAATAAAAATAAAAAAGAGAATATGGCATGTGCCTGTGGTCAGCGGCGCGATGGGCCCGGCCAAATATGGAGCTCGCCGTCAGCGAGACTTCTTCTGGTCTCGCTGGCGGCGAGACATATCAGCGCCGGCAAATTTGGACCATTAGCAACACTACAAGACCAGAAAAAAGAAATTCCGCCCCTCAAAAAAAAAAGAAGAGAAAAGAACTTCCCTTCCTCAAAAAAGAAAAAGAAAAAGAAAAAAGAACTTCCCGTTTGCTTATAGAGAAAAAGGAAAAACGATTTTCTCCTGAAAAAAAAAGGAATGAAAACCCAACGAGAAAAGATTCAGAAAGGAAAGGAGAATGTTTCGCCAAAGCATGAGAGCAACAGAGGTTAACCCCGTCCTAAATGAAAAACACCAAAGCAGCTAGAGTCAAAGAAAGCATGGTCTCGCATGCACACTCAAGTTTCAGCCAGGCAGCAGAAAGTGCATACGCGTGGCCACTTTGGGAAGAGATCAGCATTTCTTTTCAACCATGGAGAGCGCCACCACAATATGTGATTGAGTCACACCACCTCGACATGAGATGAACTGACTCTTCGGACGCCGAAAATCTCACCGTCGTGAGCCGTCACACAGGCGATTTTGGTAGCCCGGCCTGGTGAAAAAGTAGAAAGGTGAGGGAGAGAAGACAACGACCGCCTTGACCGGAGACCAGAACTCCGGCGGGCCGGCCGACCGGATCGCCCCGAGTTCAACGCATGTGTTTACACGTTGTCCTGATGTGTGTGAGCTCCGGAACTGGATAGTTTCAGTAGTGCATATAAGGATATTGCATTGAACTGGATAGTTCGATGTTAATCTGATGACTTCAGAAATAATTTTTCACCTGTATAAAAATAAGACCTGCCGCTACTGATCTTTAACTAAAGCAAAGCTCAAAACCTCAAGTTAGCAGTTCCAAATCCATCCATGCCTGTAGGTGTAGCTAGTTGATCAGTCGATCAGCCTGTTAGGAAATCTACAGCGCAAGCTACTCTAGGTTATATTAAATCCTGTCAGGATTTAATATAACCAAGCTCGGAACCATTGCAGTCCATAGGAGTCAATCAGAAGGGAAGCAAATGGAAAAACACACTTGGTCAATCCTGAAAGCGCTGAAGACCAAATAAAGGATCTCCACATCCCAAGCCACCTCCTGGGTGCCCCAGGCCTGTCTCCGTCATCCCTAATTGAATTGAGAGGATATAGCCGCATCACTCACTAATGTTTTTGCTTTTTGTCATCCATGCATGTAGACCAAGTTTCCTTTTTCTTTTGAGGGAATGTAGAGCCCAAGATCACTCTCGCATGATCCGTGCTTTGCCAAAGACACAAAATAACCACCGGGAGAGGACCCTCGCGAACCCTTGATTAGTCGCTGGTAATCTCATCATTGTTCAAAGATGATACAAAGGCGAAAAGCGAAAGCCAAGGATCGACATATTAGACACTTCCATAGATTTTCTCCGCGGAAAAAGCTTTGGGAGCGTGTGTGATTTCACCACTAGTGTATTAGGAGCCATTGACAAAGAGATCGTCCATGTTCACACGCTAACGTGGATCGGCTTATGTATAATGTGCATACCTTTGGAGGATTTAATAGTCCACATAATCATGATTATAAGTTATACAGTTCGGAACTGATATATGCTACATGTAAGGCTGGAAGACAAAGCTTTAGCATGTTCATACTTCATACATGCATGACCTTTAATCATGTCAGGCCAGAGACGAGCCTTCTATGCTAATATGTAGTGACCAGTTTGTACTTTGTAGTGATAATCTTGGTTTTTATCAAACATGCATGAAAGAACACGCAAATAACTACAAGGTTCCATACATGAAAACTATGTAATTATATATGTAGCTCTATGTATATCTAGAGAGACAATGCCCTCATGGAAGATGAAGCGAGAAAAAAATCCTCCAGATCGGACTTGGCTTCGCCTCTCCCTCCCCCTCGTGTCGCCCCCGTGGGCGACCAGGGGGAAACCCTAGCCACGGCAGCCCGTACTCACCGTCTCCCCTTCATCCTCGCCGCCTCCAGCAGCGCCGCCGGGCGAAGCTTGGCCGGCAGGGGCGGCGGCGGGGCTCCTTTCCCCTTCGCACAACTAGGCTGGCACGAGACAGCCGTTCATGAGGAGGCGCCGGACTAGCGCGGGGTGCGGTGGCGCTACGTATGGATCCTGGTCGCAGCGTGCGCAGCGCGTCGGCTGCTGGGGTTCGTGCTTGCGGTGTGGTGCGGCGGCTGCAAGAGAGGCATGGCCTGGTGGTTGTGTGCGTCGCCGGGTTCGGTCAGATCTTTCTGGATCCAGCACCTGGACGCCGTCGGCCAGCGCAGGATGGTGGTAATCGTCGCTGACCAGGTCGGATCTCCCTTGATCCCGCGCCTGGATGGATCTACGCTGGAAGCTCACCTCGATCTGTTGGTGGGTTGAGCCCTATGGTACTTTCTTCCTCTCTGTAGGTTTCGTGTCTCGGGCTCTCGGCTCCCTGCCAGATCCGGAGCAGATAGAGATTGGTGGTACAGGATGAGGACCGGAGAAAACTTTGGTCGGCTAGCTCGGCCCGGCATCGACGACGGCTTTGACGTTGTTACACTTCTTGGAGGCGAAGTCAAGGTCCTTCCTATCCACCTCCGACCCCCTCGCGGACGGAAGTCCAAAATCTGTCTTGGATTAGGCGGCGGCGGCGCCCTGCGCGTCGTACCGAGGCGCCGTCTTGGGAGGCTTGGGTGTTCGGGGGAGAGTTGCTGTGGGTGATGGGCTCCGCGTGTCAGATCCCGGCAACGGTGTCGAGGTTGGCAGGAGGAGTGGCGTTCTATCTACCGTGTCGACGACGGCGGGTCTTGGCGGCATGGTGCAGCTGAGTCTCGATGACAGATGCATCTGGATGGACGAGCGCAGGGTGGTGGCTCCGTTGGGCGTCGTGGTGGCGTCGATGGATGGCCGGACTGGCAAGGATTTTGCGAATCTCTTTCTTGAAGATGGGTCAGCGGTTCAATGGTGGTGGCGGCTTCTAAAACGTGTGCATGCGGTGCACACTTTAGGTTTGCTGCTTCGGCTATAGGTTCCTGTGACGACCCCGGCTTAATCGTGCACTAACCATACACGCAAATGCACACGATCAAGCCTAAGGACTCACTTAAAGATATCACAACACAACTCTAAAACATAAATAAATTCATACAAGCTTAATATTACAAGCCAGGGCCTCGAGGGCTCGAATACATAGCTCGATGGCATACAAGTGTCAGCGGAAGCGTCAGATATCTGGGTACAGATATATATTACAAGACAGAGGAATAAGCCTTCACAGAGGCGGGGTAAAATAAAATCTACGATCGAAAAGGCGTGGGCCTCCTGCCCTGGACCCTCCGATCCTACTCCTGGTCGTCAGACGGCTCCTCGTAGTAGTAGTACTCTCCAGGCTGGTAGTAGTAGTGGTCATCGATGGGGACATCTGGCTCCGGGGCTCCGTCGTCTGGTTGCGACAAAGGGGTAAAGGGGGAAAAAGGAAAACAAAGCAAACGTGAGTACTCATCCGAAGTACTCAGCAAGCAAGGATCTACACTACATATGCAACATTTTCAAAGGGGGCTGTATATGTGGATTGGGCTGCAGAAATACCAGAATAGAGGGGGAAAGCCTAGTCCTATCGAAGACTAGCATCTTCAGCATCTTCAACAGTCTCGCAGCATTAGAAAAGAGCAGAATAACATAATGTAAATTATAGCAGTAATGTTATCAACCTCGGCCGGGGATTCTTTCTCGACTCCCTGCGAGAAAGCAATCCCAGAGCCGTACTATCCATTTCATCTCAAGTCATGTTCTAGTTGTACCGATCGGGATACAACTCCGAGTGTCCGTTACCGTAGGACAGGCTATCGATAGAAGTTTCTTCCCTGCAGGGGTGCACCAACTTACCCACCACTCTCGCTTAACTCCGGCCGGACACACTTTTCTGGGTCATGCCCGGCCTCGGCTAAGCAACACGCCGCAACCCGACCAAATACTTAACAGAAAGGTCAGCACGCCGGACTAACCTATACCCCCAGGGGTCTTGGGCCATCGCCCCGGACGCTCCTGCATGTTACGTACACCGCCGGTGAGCAGACCTAGCAACCCCTTATACAAGCGCGGTTGCGTTCCCAGTCCAACCCAGCGTGTGCCGCTCAGTTGCTGACGTCTATTAAGCTTCGGCTGAAGTATACGACGCAGAACACCCATACTATGCCCACGTGATGGTTAGTGCTATCGGGCCAGAGGCCCCTCGGATCAAATATCCAAACCGTAGTGGATTAGGAGCGCGCGGAAATGAGCAGAGACTCACGATCGATGTGACCCCGTCGCCCCGTCTCGAGGACTTGCGGCAAGGGCTAAGAATGCCCGGCCACGCCTCGTGTTATCTCGCGGGCAACATCCAGGTCAACCCGACTCCACATCACTTCGCATAAAGCTCGCGCGGGTACCCCTCAGGGCCGACCCGTCTTTAGTATCGTGGTTTAGTGCAAGTCAAATCATCAACGGTATCTGTGTGTCTGACACCAAGGGAACCCCGAGGAATCACCCTCGATGGAGTTTCCGCTGATGTTACCGTCAAGGTGAACGAAGGAGGCATCACCCTCGAGGTCCACACTTGAGAAGTTGCACGACGACGTCGTTATCGGGGGTGGTGTAGGAGGAATCACCCTCGCTTACCACGACCGAGTAACTAACCTACAAGGTTAACATCAGAAGTGCTGACGAGGTATCACCCTCGGCACTCGACGGTAACCCAGTAGTGTCGGCAACTAAGGGGGAAGTGATGTGCGGTGCCAGGGTCTGGTCTTCAATCCCGTTGATCGGGTCTTTTGTTATCCAGCGGGGCAGTCGGAATCAATTGGGGTTCTCTGTCGGGTCTCTACCCAGCCTATTCTAAACAGTCTAGGATAACCAGCAAGGTAGCAAGGTAGGTTACAATAATCAGGCTATGCAGCAGATATAGGAAAACAGTAGCAGTAGCAGTTCTAATGCAAGCATAAGAGAGAAGAGAATAGGCGATATAGACATGCTCAAAATGGGGGTGCTTGCCTGGTTGCTTGGCAGATGAGAAAGGAACTCCGACGGTGTAGTAGTTGATCTCCAAGGCATCGTCAGCGGTCTCGGGGTCTACCGGGAAGAAAAGGGGGAGAAGAAACAATATAAATACATGGCAACAAAAGCAATCACTTAGTTAGGTATGGCGATACGCGGTGTTAAGGGTGGCCTAGCGCTATGCTAAGTGCTGCGGTCAGAGCGGGAACTTACCGGGAAAGTTTTCCCGGTTCCGGACGTCTGTCAGACAGATGAACCGGAGGGGATGGTTCCATGTTCAGGTAGTTAGAGGCATGTGACAGATAAACGGAGAGCGCATTCGGATTCGTCTCGAAATTCTGAGCAACTTTCATGTTTTAAGTTTTTCCATCCGAGTTACGGTTTATTTATTATGAATTTCTAAAGATTATTCAATATTCTGAAATTATTTAGATTTACAGATTTTCCAGAAAAGGCATATGACGTCAGTACGACGCAAGCATGGCGTCAGCGGTCGGCTGACCAGTTGACCAGTCAACTGGGGCCCACCAGTCAGTGTCTAGGGCTGCCCAGTCAGCCATTGACCTGGTCAACTGGGTCAACTGGGCCCAGCTGCCAGTGACTCAGGGTGTGCCACGTGGCGGCCAGGTCAGCGGACGGCGCCGGCGTTGTTCCGGCGGCCGTTTTCACGGCGGTTTCACGCCGGAGATGGGCGGGTTTGCGCTACAGGCCTCCAAATCGCACGCTGCGACCATCATTCGAACGAGGAATGTGTGCCGCGTCGATCTGGGCCATCAGCAACGTTGGAGGTGGCCGGAAACGGCAGCAGCTACGATGGCCGAGCGGCGGCGCAGTTCAGGCTCGAACGGATCGAGCGCTACAGGTCACGGGAGCACGAGCTGGGGGTCGCGTTCGGACACTGGGGAGGTGCTGAGCTCGACGCGGTGCACAGGCGGGGTTTGCAGAGGCTATGGCCGCGGTGGCGATGACAACTGACAGCGGCAACGGGCGGCGCTGCGACAAACCAGAGCTAGGGAGCACGGGAGAAAGGGAAAAAGGGTCGGGGAGGTGCGTGTGATCACAGAGGTCCTGTAGGGAAAGGCAGTGGGCTCGGGGAAGCGATGGTCGCAGCAAATCGACGGCAACAGCGTCGACGGCCGTGGATGAAGAGCGGGTCGATGCCGTCGATGTGGCACTCCCCAGCTCGAACGAGAGGCACTGGAGGTCGTGGCAGTCGACGTAGAAGCGTAGGGACTCGACGGCGAGGTGGAAGAAGCTCGGTGGCCGCGTCTGCGAGCGGCGAACGGCGACGAGCGCGCTCAGTCGAGCGAAACAGAGAGGGAGAGCGAGGAGAAAGAGAGGAGGAAGTGAGTGAGGGAGAGAGCGGGAGGCTGGCGAGTGGATGAGGACGATGACGGGGGCCGAGGGCGTCGCCCTTATCCCCTCGGCGGCCCCTGTAGTGCCGCGGTGTCGGCCAGCGACCGGCGAGCGCGCGCTTGTCCACGGAGACGACGACACGAGGAGGGGAGCAAGTGAGTTGGGCTGGGCCACGCGGCCCAGTGCCAGGTAAGTCTTCGCCCCCCTTTTTCTTTTCTGTTTTCCCTTTTTATTTAAAACAGAGACAGCAAAAGTATTTTGTGGGCCACCAGATCAATTTGAAAAAATGTGGGAGTGAGTCATAATATTTCCCAGTATTACTTGGCACTGCCTCAAGAAGTTAGGGAGCAAAAGGAAAGGGTTAGGTATTTTTAGAAATTGAAAAGACAAATTTAAATGTTGCTGGACTACTGTTGTAAATGTCCAGGGGCATTTTGGAAATTTATATGAAGTTGGTTTCAATTTTATAAATGCCTTGGGATTATTTCCATCATGGTGAACTATTTTGTTTTACTACTTGAAGAATTAATTATTTGACTTGAGTTTGGAATTTGAATCTGAGTTTGGATTATTTCTTAATTACTTTATTAGGATTTAATGATGATGACTTGGCATGATTAGTGGGAGATTACCGTGGCATGATTCTCGGGGTGTTACAGTTCCGATACGGTATTCGGATGGATCGGAGACGACAACGGTTGTAGATATGGGGAGTGAGAGCACTCCTTATTACTAAGATTGTAGGTGTGAGTGGTGGCTTCGGATGGCTTGATGTATGTTCTTTGTCAGACCTTTATTAAATAATGAATAAAGATGGTTGTATGCATCGATTGATGCAGAGGCCGGGGGTTTAACCTCCTTTTAAAAAAAACTAAAAGGGGAGGCTGGTTTTTCTACACCCCACGGCAGGCACCCCTTTATTTTGGTAGTCCAGCTTTGCATCAAGATCTGTGCTAGTAGTTGACTATCCTCACTCTAATGGAAAAATCTCTCTTTTTTCTCCCAAAAAGACACAGATAACCTTGAAACTTTGCAGGTCAACAATAATATTTGGAATAGTAATGTGTGTGTGTGTGTGTGACATGAGAATATTTTTCAAATATATAAATCATTATGTTGCACAAAAAAAATCTCAAACATTTTTTTGCATGTTGTAGTTTTAATGTTTAGTTGAACCACAAAAAATTGAAGCTTATATATTGTTTCATTTACAGAAAAAAGGTAATTTCTACACATGAATCTCAAAATAAAAATAGATGGCCTAGATAGAGGCACATGTCTTCTACTTTAGCCACATCCTGAATAGGTGATTAAAACCCTCGGCCTCTGCATTAATGTGATGCACACAAACATCTTTATTAAAGTTGATGCAAAACAACGATGCCAAAGTCATCAACAAACCAAATAAAAACATAGACCGACAATACCATTACAAGATATAAAATTAACACATATGACTAAACCAGACTTCTTTCGCATCAACGCACTCAGAAAGAGATACACGCCCTCATGCCGCCATCTCCATGTCCAACCTGAGATGGCAAGGACAAAGACACCTTTCCCATAAATAGCCCAACTTCTTAGATTTTGTTTACTTCCCGACTAACTTACTATAGCCAGAATCTTAGATCAGTTGCATGATGCACGAGTAAAGAAGAACCTCACAAATAATTAAGCGAAGTGTCGTCCTTGTCGTCCTAGCTAAGGGGCATCTCCAAATGTCTGCTTGAAATGTAAGCCAACTTAGTCTAGTGGATGTGTTTTTCAGCTTAATTAACTAATCGTTGAGCTAAAGGTTAAATACCGACTTTACTTAGCGTACTATGACCTTTTCTTATACAATAACTTCACCTTTGCATGTGATCTTCCATGCATATCAAATTTGGGAGCCATGTACTATTCTAGTGACTGTATTTTTGATACATGAGTTAGTGATGGTTAGTATTAAACCATTATTAGAGCTGTGAAAGAAAAATATAACATCAACATAATATACATCTTAGCATCACAAACTTCCAAATATAAATTTGGTCCACAAATCAAGGAACAAAAAAAATTAAATTCACCATAAATAGTACCTCATTTGAAATCTCTATGAATAGTAAACCGAGCTGACGTTTATACCATGATTTTTCTTTACCATTTCTCGATTTGTAGGTCGAATTTTGATTTGAGAATTTTAGATAAATATAACATAATTGATGTTAAAATATAATGTTTTTACTTGACCTTGTATTAGCCTTACCGTGCATTAGTAGCAAGGCAGCATCTAAATGGATAGTAACACTAGATACTCTTGTATCAACGTACTGTTTCCTCAATCCTTCATAGAGTAGCAACCTGATTGTATTACTTATCTATCCACATAGTATGGAATTAAGTTAGTTGGTAAATTATTCTGGTTGTAATTGGCCAATGCAAGGCTAAGATTCTTCAAAACTACACGGAAATTTATCTGAAACGTCACCAAAATTTCAGGTCTGAGAGCATCTCTAGCAGACCCCGTATAATGCCGACCCGCATAACGCATTTACAGTTCGAGGAAGAACTGTTTTGCGGGGCGAAATCATGCGTTGTAGAATAGACCCCGTATACGAAACTGCATAATTTGAAAAAAACTTTCGCGCGAGAAATTGCAACCACACTGATAATTCATAGTTCATCACATACTACATGATCATACATACTCCCTCCGTCCCAAAATTCTTGTCTTAAATTTGTCTAGATACATATGTATCAAGTCACGTTTTAGTATTAGATACATCCGTATCTAGACAAATCTAAGACAAGAATTTTGGGACGGAGGGAGTACATTCTACTACTACTACTAGAGGGGGGTGGGGGATCTGCGGGCTCGAGGCGGCTACCAAAATGGATGAGCTCGCGGCGGCGAGGCCGGCGCGGTGGAGGAGCTCAGTCCTCCTCGTCGGAGCTGACGAGGTCGACGTACTTCTCCCTCTGCTCCTCGCGGATGCGCCGCCACTCGTCGTCCTTGTCCTTCGCGGCGAGGTTGGCCGCGACCGCCTGCTTGAAAAGGAGGTCTTTGAGCTCCTCATCGTGGCGGCGGCGCTCCACCTCTCACAAGCTCCGTTCGGCAATGGCGGCCGCGACCGTGTCGACATCGCCACGAAATCTTCGGGCCCGACGACGCCTCAGCGCGCTATCTCCTCCGGCTCCTGCTTGACGGCGACGAGCTCGCCCTCCTCCGGCTCCTGCTTGATGGCGACGAGCTTCGCCCACTCCCTCTTCACGGGGAGAAGCGCCGCGCCGGAAGAGGAAGAGCCTGCGGTGGAGGTGAGCCACGTGACAGAGGAAGATCCCGCGGCCGAGGAGGGCGTCCACCCGTGCCGGCGGTCGTACTCCGTTGTCTCGCGACGGAGGAGCCTTGCCGGCGGCTTGAGGCCTTGATTGGTCCACTTCCTGGCCGCGCGCTTCCTCGTGCTGTCCGCGCGGACACACCGCTCGCGCTCAGGGTCGCCTCCCCCGCCGGAGCTGCGGCCGGAGCTGCACATACGGCCCCACATGGCGGCTGGAGGTAGAAGTGGGATCACCGGCGGCGAGAAATGCGAGGGAGGGAGTGGGGAATTGCAGCGAAACGCGGCGGCGGGGGGATAGAGTTTCGACCCGTATCTGCCCCGCAAACCCGTAGTTATACGACTTCAGGGGTGAGGTTTGCAGGCCGCGGTAAAAAAAATTTACGGGCCGGGCGAGTATACGGGCTCTGTTCTGATCAAAAAATTGGGCCGAGCCCGTATACTCGCCGGAATTATGCGGGTTCGCGTGTTATACGGGGTCTGCTAGAGATGCTCTGAGATCCTTAAGTAGATTAGTTGACTTTGGTATATCAGTGCTGTCTTTTCGCTTAGCATCCATGATAAAGACAAAACAAGGTTATTTGGCAGCAAGGATAAGGACTGTTTGCCACTAACTTTTACATCAACTGAAATTGATCGTATATGCTCAAATAAGGCTGCTTATTTCATTGCACTGTTCTTGCGAATATTATCTTTATTCTTCCACTCACATGCAGAAAATAACGCAATTACCAGCGATCATGAGAAAGTCACGTGTATTTAGACCATGACGTAGGTACGTCAAGATGTTTTCGTTTCATTATCGTTCTAACAACGGAAGTTGGACTCTATGAGATTTAAGAACAGTGGCGGATGCAGTACAAAATCAATGGTAGAATAATATAGACAAAATTATTACAACCATGACTGAAACAAATTGGCTTGAAACTCGTGGCAAGGAACACTAATAGCCAAGCTTGGGTCCTTCCAGACCACCATAGTGAGTTTTAAATACAACACATGATCTCCTTCAGGTTAAAACTCGCCCACAATTAAACACTAGTATTTATATACTGCTACACATTCTTTTTGTGGGTGTTAGAAGGGATAGAGAGAGATTGTTGCGGAATATGATGGATGTATTATTGAGCCTCGAGGACAAGTATATATTGAGTACAAGACTTGGAGGGTAAGAAGGCTCTCCTGGAGAAAAGGTAGGAGACGGATTACAAATCCTAGACTACCAAACACATGTAGCCCAAGTATATCTCTAACACCCCCCCGCAGTCGTAGCGGTAGCGTCGCAGACAACAGGAGCGTCGCGGACGGTCAGACTGGAGAGAATAGCAGCCGACGGGCTGACATCCCCCCGCAGTTGTAGCGAGAGCGTCGTGGACGGTGTTGCGTCGCGGACACGTTGACTGTAGAGGAAGCCGACGAGTTGCTCAAGCGGATGATAGCCCTTTGTGCCGATGTCGAGGTAGCCGAGAGCGTAGGGTGGTGTAGCCGTGGTCGAGGTAGTCGTGCGAAGAACGCCGTGGTCGATGTCGAGTCGGGGTGGACGGTGTCGAGGAAGTCACCGTGGAGCCACGGGCACAAGGAGGCGCCGAGTTAGTCATGGGCGCAGTAGTGTCGAAGTAGTGGTGCGCCGGGGAGAAGATGTTGTTGACGACGCGTCGCGGCGGGGTTGCCAAGCCTGGGGACACATCGTAGACGAAGGCACGCACCGGTGTTGCCAACACCGGGCATGCGTAGACGGATGAATACGAAGTTGACGAAGCGCCGCACCAGACTTGCCAGGCCTGGGGACATATCGTGGACGAAGGCACGCTTCGGTGTTGCCAGCACCGGGCATGCGTAGACTGGGACCTGCACGAGCTATACGCCATGTCGGAGAAGTCGGAGAGGCCAGCAGAGAAGGACTCGACGACGGTTGCGGCGCCAATCGGCGCGGGGCCGATGTCGCCCGCGGTTGTCGGAGTAGACGAAGTGGTCGGGGTAGATGACGGCGACGCTGGCGACGGGCTGGTGCTGGACGAAGACGAAGGAGGTGGACGGGCGGCGGCGGCCTGACGGCGGCGGCTGCTAGGTTGGGAGCGCAGCGGCGATGCTCGAAGTAGGCGAGGAACCCGACAGCGTGACGAAGACCGGCGCGGATGGTGGCGTTCCCGCACCAAAGGGAGATGGCGTGGCGCATACCACGGGAGGTCGACGCGTGGTGATGGCGGAGGGGACCGCGGGCCGCGGCGCTACAGCCCGAAGGGGCGATGCAGTGGCGGCGGGCAGGTCGGGGCGACGGCGGGGACCGCGTGCCGTGGCGCTACAGTCCGAAGGGGTGGCGCAACGACGGAGTGCGGGTCGGTGCAACCACGGGGACGGCCTCGGGGCACTACTGCCTGAAGGGGCGACGCAGCGGCGACGCGCGAGTCAATGCAGCCGTGAGAAGAACCACGGGGCAGCGGCGCTGCGGCCCGACGGGGCGACGCAGCGGTAGCCCGATGCTCGATCGGTGGAGAGGCGTGCTGTACTCGGGACGGTCTTCACGGGACCTGCGGAGGCGCGCGCCACCGACGGCCAGGTCGGTCGCGCGGCGTAGATGAGGCGGATCACGGCGGCGAGCGGGTGATCAAGCCGATCGCACGCGAGGTCGGAGACGCCGCTTGGTGGAGGCGGGGTGGCGGCGGAGTCCGAGATGACGCCGGCGACGACGGACGGCGTGGGACATCGTGCGAACGAGCGCGTCAGCACCAGCACTCGGGCTGCCAAAGCAGCGCCGGCGCCCGGGCAGCGAGGCCCGAGCGACCACCGTAGCAGCGGCGCCCGAGCGGAGGCAGCCGTCGAGCCTGATGCAGCCGGGGACGAGACCGACGAGGCAGTCCACAGGGCCGGCTTGCAGACGCGGCGAAGGCGGGTGGCGTGGATCGATGGGCAGGCCGGCGCGCAAACGGCGGCTATGATGGGCCGCCGCATGGCGCGAGGCCGCCGGGTCGGGGCGATGCAGGTGTCCCGGTCGGAGCAGGGCGATGACGGCCGGCGTAGATCGACGGGCGGGCCGACGCGCAGACGACGGCCGTAAGGGGCCGCCTGTCGTGCAAGGCCGCCGGGTCGGTGAAGAAGCCAGCCGGTCGCGCCGGTGTCGGAGTAGAGGTGCACAGGGGTCGACGGCGGCGGCGGGCGACGCAAACCGATCAAGCATAGATCGGAAAACTAAAAAGAAAAACGCCGATCAAGGTGACCGGCGGGAGAGAGAAAAACCTGGAGCAAGGGCTCGGGAAAAGACTCTCTAGGGCAGCCGGTCAACATGACCGGCGGACGAACCCTAGGTATGGGCGGCGTGGCCCCCAACGGCGGTCATGGACCGCCCCAGAGGCGGCGCGCGGGTGCGGAAGCGGCGGCGGCTAGGGTTTAGGATCGAAATAAGGCTAATACCATGTTAGAAGGGATAGAGAGAGATTGTTGCGGAATATGATGGATGTATTATTGAGTCTCGAGGGCGAGTATATATTGAGTACAAGATTTGGAGGGCAAGAAGTCTCTCCTGAAGATAAGATAGAAGACGGATTACAAATACTAGACTACCAAACACATGTAGCCCAAATATATCTCTAACAATTGGGAATATAGTTAACACCTCATGCAATCTAAGTTATGACGCCCTACTCGGCATTTTCAATACACGTACAAATCAACTACTCCCTCCGTTAATATAAGAACGTTTTTGAAACTAGCGTAAAAAACGCTTTTATATTATAAAACGAATGGAGTAGATCACTTAATAATCTAATTCATTATCCTAAGCTTTATCTGGGGTTTGTTCCCAAAGGTAGGTTGTAAGCCATTGTGTTTTGCCACGATGCATTGTATCCTTATAACATAAGTATGGATGTAGAAGCCGGAATGTTTTGCCTTACTTTTCAAGGAACATGTATCATCTGAATACATATATCTCTTCCTTGCAAAAACTATAATGCACTTTCTTGTGTGGAGAGGTGATCTTGTCCACACCCCCTCTTGTAAAATTCATCAGTTTTTGTTCCACCCTGGGTAGATTTTCTGATGGAAAAAAAAAATAGCAACGCTAGTTGGGGATTGAGTACAGACCATTAGTCCGTAAGTAAGGAATATCCTGTCTGTTGCAAAATATATTGTCTATTTGGTTTCACCGCCGCCACACAGCAGCGCCGCCGCCCACTGCTTCCTCCCTTCCTCTCCCCTTCGTCGTCCCCCCCCCCCCCCCCCCCCCCCCCCGCCCCCGCGCGGGCGGCCGAGGGGCCCCAATCTTAGTCGCCGGTCACTCCCCCTCCCATCCCTTCCCTCCGCCGCCGCTGGAGGAAGCCGCCGGGCTAAGCCTGGGCGGCTGACGGCGGTGGCGGAGGAGCCTCTCCTCGTGCGCGAGGGTGGTGCGGGGCACCCGGGCGAGCAGAAGTGCGCCCCCGGATCCAAGCCTCCGTGGCGGTGGCTCGCTCCCGGCAGCGAGCATCGGCGGATGAGTGCTGGAGCTGCTGCACCTGGCCGTGGCGCTGCGATACCTCGGATCGACTGTGGCATGGGGGGCTTTGGTGGTCTGGTCGGCTGCGGGCGTGGCTGGCCCTCCAGTTAGATCTGATCTGGCCAGAGTGGATTGCTCGCTTCGCAGCGGCGGAGATCGGTGGTGGTCCGTGCGTGAGATGGATGTTCGTCGAGTGGATCCGGGTGAAAACCTCGTTCTCGGCTTGTTGCCAAGACCGGCGATGGCGGCGCTGTTTTGTGTCGTTACCTTCTTGAAGGCATCGCTGTGGAAAAGCTCCAGACCTCTATCCGCTACCTCCGGGGGAAACCCTAGAGCAGTAGACCGGATGACGACGACACTCTGGTGCCGTTTCCCCCTTGAGGGCGTCATTCTTGGAGGTGTACAGGGGCTCGAGGGACTAGTGAATGACTTCTTTGGTGGAGCGGTGCTTCATCTTACTCATTGATGGCGGCGGATCTCGCTGGCGTGGCGCAGTGGAGACTCGGCGTCCGGTGCGCAGAGATGGACTCGCGTAGGAGGAGGACGCTGTCTGGCGTCATGGTGGTGTCGATGGCAGAGAGGCCTGGCAAGGTCGGTGCATTAGTTTCTACTCTGAAGATAGATTGGTGGAAGACGGCGGCAATGACACATGACAGTGCGTCGGACCGGTTTGTACCCCAAACCCAGTATGTGGCTCGGTAGGGGCCTCCGCCTTTAGATGTTAAGCTTTGGTGCGATATCTGGTTGGTATTAGGCTTGGACTATCGGCACCCCTTCATCAAGTGGATAGGAGTAGCGACAGTTGTTGCTAAGATGATGGCTTCAGACTACCTGATGTACTACTTTGTAAGGTCTTTGTGAATAATTAATAAAATGACTGCATGCATCGTTCAGATGGAGAGGGCTCGGGTAATCCTCCTTTAAAAATAAAATGGTTTCATTAGGACATGCCTTTGACCAATAATTACTCTGTCAGTATGTAATTATTGTGATACTAAATCCTCACATCTAAGTATTTTGGAATACAAATCTAATAACATTAATTTTATATCACATAAATAAATATAAGATAATAACCATTAATCGAAAGTTTATCCTAACTAACCTTATATGCAATATATTTATAATTAGAGGGAGTGCATGTTAGTCCACTTGATTTCAGTTTAACCTCCGCCGGTCAATCCCACCCCATAAACCAAGCTCCCGGGGCTGATGCCTCTTTTTATCTCCGGGTCCCGATTAACTCTACCGCAGCAGCGGCGCAGCCTACCAAAAATATCTAATTTTCTCTACACCAAGCATCGTGGCACGCCCACACAATTTTTCAACGGATGTCTTATTGCTTAAGGAAAGCCACTAGATAGTTACACAGTTCAAATAACAACACATTTGGGGAATGTTTGAGAAGAATCTTTGCTTAATTGTCAAAGAAGGAAGCATCTATTCCCTTGCGGATAAAGAAAATGGCAGGGAGGGCAGCGCACGGGCACTTTACAATGTTCTTACTCATCCTGTCTCCTTTCCCTTCCCAAATGGGACCCCTCGGAGGGTTGATGACAAGCCCTAGTTAGTTTTGACACCTACTTAGTACATAAACTCTCCACATTTTTGTATGGATTTTGGGTTGGGGGCTGGTGACGTAAGCATGCATGCATATTGGTAGAGGGGACAGTCTTCTGTCCTACTAAAGAGCTAGCTACTGAGATATTGCATGAAGAACTTGTGCTCTTTTGATTCTCTGCAGCATATCAACATCCATTGGAAAACCGTTTTGCTTATCTTCCTCACAAGTGCATAGAAGGAAGCCCAAACACGGAGAAAATACATCAATTTCTCCTTTAATTCAAAGGAATTTCATAGGATTTTTTTAGAGGATTTAAATCCTTAGAAGTTTTCCCTATGTATGTATTTTTTTTCCTAGTCCATCTAGGAGTATCCTTTTGTGTATGCAATGAAATGGCTGAAAGCATGTTTTCCATGGTACGAGCATCATTGCGCGTACATGAGCAATCAAACTAATGTCGGCTCATTATAATTTTCGAAAGAAAAAAAAAACCATGCGTGCAAGCTATGCAAGAATCATTTTTGATAAATAAAGTAGGTGACAATATAAGTTAAGTGAGGGGATTTGTGGCACACAGAGGCAAGGGCACACGACCCCATTTTTCTTTTGGCTTTCGATTTTCAATCTTTTATATCTTTTGAACCAAAAGTCTAAATTAGTTACGTATGCATATTCGTGTTTCATGTGACTACGGCTTTCAAATAAGATCTAGTTTGAATACGTTTTGATGAATTTTAAAAACTTTGTTAAATTTCAATTGTTGAAAGTTGTTACGAGCGGAAGACGAAAACTTAAAAGTTGGTACAATTCGGAACCTAAAACTTAAGACTTGGTGTGCCCAGTGCGGAATCCAACAACTTTATGAATCGTGAGGCAATCGTGAGGGCAATTGTGTCTCCCGGCACGTGTGTGCCTCTACGAGTTTCCGTGGAAGTTAAGTGGTTCCTCCTACCCAAAGGGCACTTAAGACATTTCATACATGAATAGTCAAGGGGCCCGGTCATCTGACATGCACCACAAGTCCCGGTCAGCAATGTAAAGAAGAGAAAGGAACAAGCCAAAGACGCATGACTTCCAAGTATCCCCACAATGGCATGATGAGTGGCTACCTACAGCTCCAATGGAGGCTTTGATTACATTTTTTTTGTGTGTCCAAACTACCGATGCTCTCGGGGCTCAATGTATACCAAACTCCCAGCGAGAACTACGACCAATCATCCACAAATGATCATAGGGTAATTATTAAGTGCATGTACTTGTCTTCATAATAAAAAAGGAAAACTAGATGCGGTTATATGTCTTGGAGCAAGCTTTGGCAATCCATGGAACATAGTTTGGTGGCACTTTTCATCATGATCCATAGTTCCATACCTATATTTTAACTGCCAATTAAATATATATGCTTCTTCTTTCCCTCAAAAAATTGGCTTATACTTAGCACACAATTCTGAGAGTTAATTTTTACACATCACACAAGAGTACATATTTGCTCTCAAAAAAGCAACTCTCAGAATTGTGTGCAGAGTATAAGTCTTTCTAGAGATTCCAATAAGTTAATTACCCTAGTTTGGTTAACTCTCAAAAACTGATCTAAAAAAAGGAGTGTATATTCAAATATGCTAATTTATTCAGCCAGGTACTAGTTAGGTTAGTTACCATGTACTAATATAATTTTTGGTAACCCACTAGCTAGCTACTCCCTCAGTTCCCAAATATAAGTCTTTCTAGAGATTCCAATAAGTGACTACATACGGAGCAAAATGAGTGAATCTACACTCTAAAATATGTCTACATACATCCGTATGTTGTAGTTCATTTGAAATGTCTAAAAAGACTTATATTCAGGAACAGAGGGAGTAGATCTTGTAGAGGAACAGGAGTACACGAATTGTATTTGCTTCTCTTAGCGTACTATAGTATTAGTAGTCCCATGCATGCATATTGCTTGCTGGTCAAAAAGGAATGGAGCCATTTCACGCAGCAAAAACTAAAAATGGAATGGAGCATGCACACACACCGAGTACAAACTAAAGGTGGATAAGTAAGTTTTTTTTTAACATCAGTACAGACGCAAGCGCTCATATATACACGCATATACTCACCCCTATGAATGCACACACGCACACCCTACCCCTATGAGCACCTCCGAAAGACTGAGCCGGCATATCATCTTGAAATTTACGAAGTCACCGTAGGCACTTCGTCGTTGACGGGAACGTCGCCTCCCACTGAATACGCATCGCCGGAAATCCTGAAATAAATTCAGGAATAAATGCGAGCACCAGGACTTGAACTCTGGTAGGCTGGGGATACCACAGTACCATAGGTTGATTCGCGGTGGATAAGTAAGTTAACACAAAAAAAGCTGGATAAGTTTGTCTCTAGTGCATGTCAAAGGAAAAGGAAGAACCAGAGCGCTGATCTAGGCATCTCTAGCCCATTCCTAATCAAATTTAGTCAAAAATTTGTGTTGTGGGGAATTAAGCCCCTTCTAGCCCATTCCTCATATCATTAAATTCCAAAAAAAAAAACTTTTCAATCCCCATATCTCAGCCCTCTAGCCCATATTTGCTCCAGCAACATCACATGTCAGTAAATTTGGGCTAGCGGCCGACCTTCCTGTTTGCGCCGACCCACCGCGTGTAGACTCTGGTTGTTGTGGGCCCCATCGCTGCTGTACCCCCCCTCCCCCCCAAACGGTGGAACCAGTCCATGCCATCCTCCCGCACCTTCTCTTCAATCGCCGGCGCTGAAATTGTTGTTGCCGTGGCTGCCATCGCATAGCGCCACCATGTTGACGCCGAGGTTTGCTTTCACTAAGAATCGAGTCACCCGACCGAGAGATGGCGTAAGATGTTCACTCGCGAGCCCTAGCTGGCCGACGGCATCGGAACCGGGCAAGGTAACGTCGGCCCTACATCCCGGCCGCTTGAGTCGCATCCACGCCCAGGAACCGCCTCTTTGGCTTGCTAGGAATCACCGCTAGTCCCTCCATCGCTATTCTGCCCTAGCCGAAGCTTCGTCGCCGAACACCGCCACTCCGAGCATCGCCGCCCAAAAGATATTTAAAAAATCGCCCCAATCACTACTACAGATCGGAATAGCACTGATCTCTCATCACTTACCGGTCATTGACCATGCCTCAGTGATGAGCATTATAACTGACAGGCCACTCAAGGGGTGTCAGTGATACCGAAATTTGGCCTCGGCTGAATGGTTGTCACACACCGTTCTAAATTTGACCCGTCGTGATAGCTTGTCTCGATGATCCAGTTGGACCAATTGTACCGCTGACCGGCTGCTATAGTTGAACCGTATGTGTATCCATCTCAATTCCAACACTTCGGTTTTCCCGCCGGTCAGTATTGTGATGTACACAACCCGTTATAGTCCATCATCCACTACAATTCTCCATTCCCTACCTTTACTATCACCGTTGAGTCCCTCCCCCCGTCATCCACCCTCTTATCCCTCCCCTACCTCCGACCGATGATCTGTGACGGCCTCTCCAACATCTACGAGGCCATCCATCACGGCCCCACCGTCCCCACACAGCCACTCACATGCCTTCCCGATGTCGCAGCGGCGTTCTCCTGTCAGGATATTGTCGCCCTATCATGGGACGCCAGGTCTCCCGCGTCTAGGCATGATGTAGTAGACCCGACCGTCGTAGTTGTGGTGGTGTTTGGGTTGCTCTATCCCGAGATCAGCCATTTTTCCTGGCGTATCTCCGGCTCCTTGTTCTTCGGTCTCGGTGGCGGCCACGATGGTAAGCTCCATTCCTTTATAATAATGTTGCTATTTTAGTTAAGCTATGCATGTCATGGATGATTCACTTACAGTTGTAGTAGAGCCATATAGTTTATTTTGTTGCTCGTAATGTTTGTGTTACAATTTTGTGATGTATGTAATTATATATTATGGATGTTATATGGGAAAATTTAGTTATGAATATGCAACAAAATATATATCCTACTTGTTTTAGAACATATTCTAATTATATATTATGCATGTTATATGTGACAATTTTATATCCTACTTATTTTAGAGCATCCTGAGAGTAGTTCCCATGTAATGTACTGCAAGATTTAAGAGCACTTTTTCCTCGCCGATGATGATAAAAAAATGGTATATATATCCTACTTTTTTATGACTCGGTTTTTTACTTAATAGCTTAGTCCAATGATGTTGTTCAAATGCGTCTGTCAGTTTCTGACTTCGTAAATGCAACCAACTGCCTCATTAGGCATTCTTTGTGATTACAAGATCTGAGGGGAGATGGGTGCAATATTGTTCAAGTAAACGACATACTTGGTTTACACTATTGTTTCTTGAACGAAGGTGAATAAATAAGTAGCATGTGGTCCATTTGTGTAATAGTTGAGGCAACATATAACTTGAAATGAGTTACACTTGTCTATGGATCAATGATGGGACTTCAGATCTAATTCACATATTAAAAGTATGGTGACCTTTCGATGAACAAGTTGACGAATAACTTATACTTCTTATGCATCGAAGTAAGCATACATTTTTTTCTATGTTCATAAGGTCCATTATGTTTTCTGAGATCATGATATATCACTCTACTTTCTTTCGTTGTCTAGATTTATCTGAGTTGTAACCTTGGGTATGTTTGAATTGTTCATTCAAATTTACATTTATGAACAGGGGAAGATTTCTATAGCACTGTACCAATATGTATAGGAGATCGCTAGATGAACATGGACTCAGTCCATTGATCAAGACAGTCTACATACTTGTCTTTAGTTCTGAACTTGACCCTGTTTAAGCTAGATAACAAGTATTCTTATTTGAATCAGATACTTATTTTAGTTGCATTGCACAAAAGAAGATCGGCTCAGGATCCCAACCAACCTAGTGGAATTTTGTGTATGAATCATGAACAAGGCGAAGTAGGCGCATGACAAGTCATTTTAGTTGTACTGCACAAAAGAAGATCACAACAGGGTTCCACAGAAGAATGGAGGCCTACTACAAGGACGGTGGAGTCTATAGTATTCTTATACATGATGCTGTTGGAAATATGCCCTAGAGACAATAATAAAGTGGTTATTATTATATTTCCTTGTTCGTGATAATTGTCTATTGTTCATGCTATAATTGTGTTATCCGGAAATCATAATACATGTGTGAATACATAGACCACAACATGCCCCTAGTGAGCCTCTAGTTGACTAGCTCGTTGATCAATAGATGGTTACGGTTTCCTGACCATGGACATTGGATGTCGTTGATAACGGGATCACATCATTAGGAGAATGATGTGATGGACAAGACCCAATCCTAAGCATAGCACAAGATCGTGTAGTTCGTCTGCTAAAGCTTTTCTAATGTCAAGTATCATTTCCTTAGACCATGAGATTGTGCAACTCCCGGATACCGTAGGAATGCTTTGGGTGTATCAAACATCACAACGTAACTGGGTGACCATAAAGGTGCACTACAGGTATCTCCGAAAGTGTCTGTTGGGTTGGCACGAATCGAGACTGGGATTTGTCACTCCGTATGACGGAAAGCTATCTCTGGGCCCACTCGGTAATGCATCATCATAATGAGCTCAATGTGACTAAAGAGTTAGCCACGGGATCATGCGTTACGGAACGAGTAAAGAGACTTGCCGGTAATGAGATTGAACAAGGTATAGAGATACCGACGATCGAATCTCGGGCAAGTATCATACCGGTAGACAAAGGGAATTGTGTACGGGATTGATTGAATCCCCGACATCGTGGTTCATCCGATGAGATCATCGTGGAACATGTGGGAGCCAACATGGGTATCCAGATCCCGCTGTTGGTTATTGGCCGGAGAGATGTCTCGGTCATGTCTGCATGGTTCCCGAACCCGTAGGGTCTACACACTTAAGGTTCGGTGACGCTAGAGTTGTTATGGGAAATAGTATGTGGTTACCGAATGTTGTTCGGAGTCCCGGATGAGATCCCGGACGTCACGAGGAGTTCCGGAATGGTCCGGAGGTGAAGATTTATATATGGGAAGTCATCATACGGTCACCGGAAGTATTCGGGGGTTTGCCGGTATTGTACCGGGACCACCGAAGGGGTTCCGGGGGTCCACCGGGAGGGTCCACCTGCCCCGGAGGGCCCTATGGGATGTATGTGGAAGGGAACCAGCCCCTAAGTGGGCTGGGCGCCATCCCCCTTAGGGCCCATGCGCCTAGGGTTGGGGGGAAACCCTAAAGGGGCGCCCCCTTGGCTTGGGGGGCAAGCCCCCTTCCCTTGGCCGTCGCCCCCCCTCTAGATCTCATCTAGAGGGGCCGGCCCCCTTCCCCCTTCACCCTATAAATAGAGGGGAGGAGGGAGGGCAGCAGGGCCTCATCCAAGGCGCAGCCCTCCCCCTCTCCAACACCCCCTCCTCCTCCGTTGAGCTTGGCGAAGCCCTGCCGGAGAACTGCAAGCTCCACCACCACGCCGTCGTGCTGCTGGAGTTGTCTTCCCCAACCTCTCCCTTCACCTTGCTGGATCAAGGCGCGGGAGACGTCACCGGGCTGCACGTGTGTTGAACGCGGAGGCGCCGTTGTTCGACGCTTAGATCGGAATCGACCGCGATCTGAATCGCTGCGTGTACGACTCCTCCAACCGCGTTCTTGCAACGCTTCCGCATCGCGATCTTCAAGGGTATGAAGATGCACTCCCCTCTCTCTCGTTGCTAGTCTCTCCATAGATTGATCTTGGTGATGCGTAGAATTTTTTTTTAATTTCTACACCGATCCCCAACAGTGGCATCATGAGCTAGGTCTATGCGTAGTTTCTATGCACGAGTAGAACACAAGTTGTTGTGGGCGTCGATTTTGTCAATTTACTTGCCGTTACTAGTCTTATCTTGATTCGGCGGCATCGTGGGATGAAGCGGCCTGGACCGACCTTACACGTACGCTTACGTGAGACAGGTTCCACCGACTGACATGCACTAGTTGCATAAGGTGGCTAGCGGGTGTCTGTCTCTCCCACTTTAGTCGGATCGGATTCGATGAAAAGGGTCCTTATGAAGGGTAAATAGAAATTGGCATACCACGTTGTGGTTTTGGCGTAGGTAAGAAACGTTCTTGCTAGTAACCTATAGCAGCCACGTAAAAAATTTGCAACAACAATTAGAGGACGTCTAACTTGTTCTTGCAGCATATGCTGTGTGATGTGATATGGCCAAAAGGATGTGATGAATGATATATGTGATGTATGAGATTGATCATGTTCTTGTAATAGGAATCACGACTTGCATGTCGATGAGTATGACAACCGGCAGGAGCCATAGGAGTTGTCTTAATTTATTGTATGACCTGCGTGTCAATGAAAACGCCATGTAATTACTTTACTTTATTGCTAACCGTTAGCCATAGTAGTAGAAGTAATAGTTGGCAAGACAACTTCATGAAGACACGATGATGGAGATCATGATGATGGAGATCATGGTGTCATGCCGGTGACGATGATGATCATGGCGCCCCGAAGATGGAGATCAAAAGGAGCAAAATGATATTGGCCGTATCATGTCACTATTTGATTGCATGTGATGTTTATCATTTTTTTTACATCTTATTTGCTTAGAACGACAGTAGCATAAATAAGATGATCACTCGCTAAAATTTCAAGAAAGTGTTTCCCCTAATTGTGCACCGTTGCGAAGGTTCGTTGTTTCGAAGCACCACGTGATGATCGGGTGTGATAGATTCTAACGTTCGAATACAACGGGTGTAAGCCAGATTTACACATGCAAAACACTTAGGTTGACTTGACGAGCCTAGCATGTACAGACATGGCCTCGGAACACGGAAGACCGAAAGGTCGAACATGAGTCGTATAGAAGATACGATCAACATAGAGATGTTCACCGTTAATGACTAGTCCGTCTCACGTGATGATCGGACACGGCCTAGTCGATTCGGATCATGTGTCACTTAGATGACTAGAGGGATGTCTATCTGAGTGGGAGTTCATTGAATAATTTGATTAGATGAACTTAATTATCATGAACTTAGTCTAAAATCTTTACAATATGTCTTGTAGATCAAATGGCCCACGCTAATGTTGCCCTCAACTTCAATGCGTTCCTAGAGAAAACCAAGCTGAAAGACGATGGTAGCAACTACACAGACTGGGTCCGTAACTTGAGGATCATCCTCATAGCTACCAAGAAAGCATATGTCCGTGAAGCACCGCTAGGTGACGCACCTGTTTTCCCAGCAACTCAAGACGTTATGAACGCCTAGCAGTCGCATAGTGATGATTACTCCCTGGTTCAGTGCGGCATGCTTTACAGCTTAGAACCGGGGCTCCAAAAGCGTTTTGAGCAACACGGAGCATATGAGATGTTCCAAGAGCTGAAAATGGTTTTCCAAGCTCATGCCCGAGTCGAGAGATATGAAGTCTCCGACAAGTTCTACAGTTGTAAGATGGAGGACAATAGTTCTGTCAGCGAGCACATACTCAAAATGTCTGGGTTGCACAACCGCTTGTCTCAGCTGGGAGTTAATCTCCCGGATGACGCGGTCGTTGACAGAATCCTTCAGTCGCTTCCACCTAGCTACAAGAGCTTTGTGATGAACTTCAATATGCAGGGGATGGAAAAAAACCATTCCTGAGGTATATTCAATGCTGAAATCAGCGGAGGTGGAGATCAAAAAGGAACATCAAGTGTTGATGGTGAATAAAACCACTAAGTTCAAGAAAGGCAAGGGTAAAAAGAACTTCAAGAAGGACGGCAAAGGAGTTGCCGCGACCGGTAAGCAAGCTGCCGGGAAGAAGCCAAAGAATAGACCCAAGCCTGAGACTGAATGCTTTTATTGCAAGGGAAACGGTCACTGGAAGCGGAACTGCCCCAAGTACTTAGCGGATAAGAAGGCCGGCAATACCAAAGGTATATGTGACATACATGTTATTGATGTGTACCTTACCAGCGCTCGTAGTAGCTCCTGGGTATTTGATACCGGTGCGGTTGCTCATATTTGTAACTCAAAACAGGAGCTGCGGAATAAGCGGAGACTGGCGAAGGACGAGGTGACGATGCGCGTCGGGAATGGTTCCAAGGTCGATGTGATCGCCGTCGGCACGCTACCTCTACATCTGCCTACGGGATTAGTTTTGAACCTCAATAATTGTTATTTAGTGCCAGCTTTGAGCATGAACATTGTATCTGGATCTCGCTTAATGCAAGATGGCTACTCATTTAAATCTGAGAATAATGGTTGTTCTATTTATATGAGAGATATGTTTTATGGTCATGCCCCGCTGGTCAATGGTTTATTCTTATTGAATCTCGAACGTGATGTGACACATATTCATAGTGTGAATGCCAAAAGATGTAAGGTTGATAATGATAGTCCCACGTACTTGTGGCACTGCCGCCTTGGTCACATTGGTGTCAAACGCATGAAGAAACTCCATGCAGATGGACTTTTGGAGTCTCTTGATTATGAATCATTTGACACATGCGAACCATGCCTCATGGGCAAAATGACCAAGACTCCGTTCTCCGGAACAATGGAGCGAGCAACCAACTTATTGGAAATCATACATACTGATGTGTGCGGTCCAATGAGCGTTGAGGCTCGCGGTGGTTATCGTTATGTTCTCACCCTCACTGATGACTTAAGTAGATATGGGTATGTCTACTTAATGAAACACAAGTCTGAGACCTTTGAAAAGTTCAAGGAATTTCAGAGTGAGGTTGAGAATCAACGTGACAGGAAAATAAAGTTCTTACGATCAGATCGTGGAGGGGAATATTTGAGTCACGAGTTTGGCACGCACTTAAGGAAATGTGGAATTGTTTCACAACTCACGCTGCCTGGAACACCTCAGTGTAATGGTGTGTCCGAACGTCGTAATCGCACTCTATTAGATATGGTGCGATCTATGATGTCTCTTACCGATCTACCGCTATCATTTTGGGGTTATGCTTTAGAGACTGCCGCATTCACTTTAAATAGGGCTCCGTCGAAATCCGTTGAGATGACACCGTATGAATTATGGTTTGGGAAGAAACCTAAGCTGTCGTTTCTGAAAGTTTGGGGATGCGATGCTTATGTCAAGAAACTTCAACCTGAAAAGCTCGAACCCAAATCGGAAAAATGCGTCTTCATAGGATACCCTAAGGAAACTATTGGGTATACCTTCTACCTCAGATCCGAAGGCAAGATCTTTGTTGCCAAGAATGGATCCTTTCTGGAGAAAGAGTTTCGCTCGAAAGAAATGAGTGGGAGGAAAGTGGAGCTTGATGAGATGACCCTTCTCGAACCGGAGAGTAGCGCAGCGCAGGAAAATGTTTCTGTGGTGCCTGCACCGACTAGAGAGGAAGTTAATGATGAAGATCATGATCAAGTTACCACTGAACTTCGTAGGTCCACAAGGACACGTTCCGCACCAGAGTGGTACGGCAACCCTGTCCTGGAAGTCATGTTGTTAGACAACAGTGAACCTTCGAACTATGAAGAAGCGATGGCGGGCCCGGATTCCAACAAATGGCTTGAAGCCATGAAATCCGAGATAGGATCCATGTATGAAAATGAAGTATGGACTTTGACAGACTTGCCCGATGATCGGCAAGCCATAGAGAACAAATGGATCTTTAAGAAGAAGACAGACGCGGATGATAATGTGACCATCTATAAGGCTCGACTTGTCGCTAAGGGTTATCGACAAGTTCAAGGGGTTGACTACGATGAGACCTTCTCACCCGTAGCGAAGCTGAAGTCCGTCCGAATCATGTTAGCAATTGCCGCATTCTATGATTATGAGATATGGCAAATGGATGTCAAAACGGCATTCCTTAATGGTTTCCTTAAGGAAGAATTGTATATGATGCAGCCGGAAGGTTTTGTCGATCCTAATAATGCTGACAAGGTATGCAAGCTCCAGCGCTCAATCTATGGGCTGGTGCAAGCATCTCGGAGTTGGAACATTCGCTTTGATGAGATGATCAAAGCGTTTGGGTTTACACAGACTTATGGAGAAGCCTGTGTTTACAAGAAAATGAGTGGGAACTCTGTAGCATTTCTCATATTATATGTGGATGACATACTATTAATGGGAAATGATATAGAATTCTTGGAAAGCATAAAGGCCTACTTGAATAAGTGTTTTTCAATGAAGGACCTTGGAGAAGCTGCTTACATATTAGGCATCAAGATCTATAGAGATAGATCGAGACGCCTCATTGGTCTTTCGCAAAGCACATACCTTGACAAGATATTGAAGAAGTTCAATATGGATCAGTCCAAGAAGGGGTTCTTGCCTGTATTGCAAGGTGTGAGATTGAGCACGGCTCAATGCCCGACCTCGGCAGAAGATAGAGAAAAGATGAGTGTCATCCCCTATGCCTCAGCCATAGGGTCTATTATGTATGCTATGCTGTGTACCAGACCTGATGTGAACCTCGCCGTAAGTTTGGTAGGGAGGTACCAAAGTAATCCCGGCATGGAACACTGGACAGCGGTCAAGAACATCCTGAAGTACCTGAAAAGGACTAAGGATATGTTTCTCATTTATGGAGGTGACGAATAGCTCGTCGTAAAGGGTTACGTCGATGCTAGCTTCGACACAGATCTGGATGACTCCAAGTCACAAACCGGATACGTGTATATTTTGAATGGTGGGGCAGTCAGCTGGTGCAGTTGCAAGCAAAGCGTCGCGGCGGGATCAACATGTGAAGGGAGTACATAGCAGCCTCGGAGGCAGCACAGGAAGCAGTCTGGATGAAGGAGTTCATCACCGACCTAGGAGTTATTCCCAATGCATCGGGCCCAATGACTCTCTTCTGTGACAACACTGGAGCTATTGCCCTTGCCAAGGAGCCCAGGTTTCACAAGAAGACCAGTCATATCAAGCGTCACTTCAACTCCATTTGTGAACATGTTCAAGATGGAGACATAGATATTTGTAAAGTGCATACGGATCTGAATGTCGCAGATCCATTGACTAAACCTCTTCCACGATCAAAACATGATCAACACCAGAACTCTATGGGTGTTCGATTCATCACAATGTAACTAGATTATTGAGTCTAGTGCAAGTGGGAGACTGTTGGAAATATGCCCTAGAGGCAATAATAAAGTGGTTATTATTATATTTCCTTGTTCGTGATAATTGTCTATTGTTCATGCTATAATTGTGTTATCCGGAAATCATAATACATGTGTGAATACATAGACCACAACATGCCCCTAGTGAGCCTCTAGTTGACTAGCTCGTTGATCAATAGATGGTTACGGTTTCCTGACCATGGACATTGGATGTCGTTGATAACGGGATCACATCATTAGGAGAATGATGTGATGGACAAGACCCAATCCTAAGCATAGCACAAGATCGTGTAGTTCGTCTGCTAAAGCTTTTCTAATGTCAAGTATCATTTCCTTAGACCATGAGATTGTGCAACTCCCAGATACCGTAGGAATGCTTTGGGTGTATCAAACATCACAACGTAACTGGGTGACCATAAAGGTGCACTACAGGTATCTCCGAAAGTGTCTGTTGGGTTGGCACGAATCGAGACTGGGATTTGTCACTCCGTATGACGGAGAGGTATCTCTGGGCCCACTCGGTAATGCATCATCATAATGAGCTCAATGTGACTAAAGAGTTAGCCACGGGATCATGCGTTATGGAACGAGTAAAGAGACTTGCCGGTAACGAGATTGAACAAGGTATAGGGATACCGACGATCGAATCTCGGGCAAGTATCATACCGGTAGACAAAGGGAATTGTGTACGGGATTGATTGAATCCCCGACATCGTGATTCATCCGATGAGATCATCGTGGAACATGTGGGAGCCAACATGGGTATCCAGATCCCGCTGTTGGTTATTGGCCGGAGCGATGTCTCGGTCATGTCTGCATGGTTCCCGAACCCGTAGGGTCTACACACTTAAGGTTCGGTGACGCTAGAGTTGTTATGGGAAATAGTATGTGGTTATCGAATGTTGTTCGGAGTCCCGGATGAGATCCCAGACGTCACGAGGAGTTCCGGAATGGTCCGGAGGTGAAGATTTATATATGGGAAGTCATCATACGGTCATCGGAAGTATTCGGGGGTTTGCAGGTATTGTACCGGGACCACCGAAGGGGTTCCGGGGGTCCACCGGGAGGGTCCACCTGCCCCGGAGGGCCCTATCGGCTGTATGTGGAAGGGAACCAGCCCCTAAGTGGGCTGGGCGCCATCCCCCTTAGGGCCCATGCGCCTAGGGTTGGGGGGAAACCCTAAAGGGGGCGCCCCCCTTGGCTTGGGGGGCAAGCCCCCTCCCCTTGGCCGCCGCCCCCTCCTCTAGATCTCATCTAGAGGGGCCGGCCCCCTTCCCCCTTCGCCCTATAAATAGAGGGGAGGAGGGAGGGCAGCAGGGCCTCATCCAAGGCGCAGCCCTCCCCCTCTCCAACACCCCCTCCTCCTCCGTTGAGCTTGGCGAAGCCCTGCCGGAGAACTGCAAGCTCCACCACCACGCCGTCGTGCTGCTGGAGTTGTCTTCCCCAACCTCTCCCTCCTCCTTGCTGGATCAAGGCGCGGGAGACGTCACCGGGCTGCACGTGTGTTGAACGCGGAGGCGCCGTTGTTCGGCGCTTAGATCAGAATCGACCACGATCTGAATCGCTGCGTGTACGACTCCTCCAACCGCGTTCTTGCAACGCTTCCGCATCGCGATCTTCAAGGGTATGAAGATGCACTCCCCTCTTTCTCGTTGCTAGTCTCTCCATAGATTGATCTTGGTGATGCGTAGATTTTTTTTTAATTTCTACACCGATCCCCAACAGATGCACCATCTGTAAGTTGTCAATATGTTAAGTTGCAATTCCTTAGATACTACATCCTGATAAAAAACATGTGTATTATAGGTTTGATATAAAGTCACGGCCTTTTCCTCGAATCTAAGATGGGGTCATATTTGGAATCTTGGACGCTAATCAGAGAATGGATACCATTCCCAAGAATTGATGGACTAGACACTATTCTCTCTAGTAGTGCTCATAAGAGGATATCATGACCAAGAGGTTCTATGTTTTTGTAGCTTTAACACTAAGTCAATGTTAGATGTGCACATCTATTATATATGTGAATCAAATTGTATTGACAAAGGATATTGTAAGAGGTGTACATATGTCTTTATGTATGTGATGTCATATGAAAATGCAATTTTTATATATGATGCTTGTGTATTGCATGTCTAATTTGGGTCATGTTGTGCAATACTTGTGATACCTAGGTAGTGGATGGTCAATGGTATACCTATTTCTCAATCCATGTTGATAGTTATCACTTGCAGGTCAGTGGTGTAACACATCACTGACCGGTCAAGCAACTCGTCAGTGATGAAAAAGTCATCACTGACCCAGAGGCAGTGACACGCCACAGGCGCGTCAGTGATGATATAAATTGGCCAGCCAGTGCTATATAGATGTGTAGTATTGAATTGTTTATTTTCACTTTTTTCCATTTTTCATCGAATAGGGTCTCAAATTGATCATAGAATACTCCAATGTGTAGATGAAGAGGTTGTGGAAGATGTACTTAGATGATTCTTCGTCGGAGGATGAAGAAGATGATGATGTGATTTCGAGTTGGCAGCCACCGCGATCATTCAAGAAGAGAATTTTAGGAGACCGAGGCGTGGTTCTTAGATTGGTCGCATACGGGTTCTTCAAGATAGGGCCCAGGGCCATGATGATCTCGTGTGGGATTACTTCACGCCGGATGCAGTATATCCCCCCAACTATTTTTGGGACCAATTTTGGATGCACCAGGATCTTTTCGATGTCATTGCAAGAGTTGTAGAGAAGCACAATCCTTGGTTTCAATCGAGAATGAATTTCATGGGGAGAACCAAGTGCGAGTCCATTGTTGAAGATTACAACGTCGTGCGAGTGCTTGCATATGGATGTACGATCGGGATCATCGATGACTATGTGCGCATTGGGGACGATCTCATCCTCGAGTATGTGAACAAATTCACCAAAGTCGTGATCAAGATCTTTGGATCTGAATACTTGAGAGCTCCTACTGATGAAGATGCTGAGAGGCTCATGGCAGAGAGTGAAGAGAGAGGTTTACCAGGGATGCTTGGGTCCATTGACTCTATGCATTGGACATGGAAGAATTATCCTGTGGCATGGGAATTGTAGGTACGAAGGGTATTGTAATGATCCAACCATCATTTCTGAGGCAATTGCATCACCTGACCTGTGGATTTTGCACTCATACTTTGGGGTGCCTGGCTCTCACAATGACCTCACTGTCCTATAACGATCTCCTCCTTTTGTAAGTCTTGTTGCCGATGATGATCTGACTTGCAACTATGTTGTCAATGGCCATGAGTACAAAACATGGGGTATTACCTTGCTGCTGGTATGTATCCTCCATGGGCCACATTTGCGAATAAAATCACTACAAAATTTGGTCTATTTAGTGACAAAGACCCTGGTGATAAAACAGGAAACGTCGCCTAAAATCATTTTTTGTGTCAGTCCACCGTCACAAGGTGTTTTCCTCTCAGGGCAGCGCCCTCGGCAACTTTGACGACGTTTTGACCTGATTTTTGGTGATGCTATTGGGCGTCAGTAGGCGTGCCCATTTTCTGGGACGATTGGTAGTGTCACATAAAATGTTGAGCGGGGCAATGTCTTGAAATATAATAAGAAAAATAACTAATTCTTTTTTACGCTGACTAATGTAGTTGTTAAAGTCTATGTAGATATCCTAAAAAAAGGTCTATGTAAATATTTTTTTAAATTAGTCAATCTCCTTTCTGACAGTGTTCCTGAAATTTTTGGCGAACCCTACACTATATTTAAAACGGGCAAAAAAATGTGTGCTTCCTGTGGCTCGAACGCCGGAAGTCGAGTAAGCAGTACACACTACATTGCTAGTACGGGACTCATAAGTTATGGATCAAAATGCTGGTACTTGTTTACTTAGCAGAGTATACAGGTCCGCGTGGCTCACCTCGTCGCCTAACGAAGGCAGACGCCACGTTTTAGTGCTGCAGCATGCCGATTAATGGTGGCCGGCGTGTGCCAACTACCATTGGCCATTGACGCCAATTTTCCCCTCCTCCCACCAACTTTTGTCGCAATTTTTTCCCTCCAGGTGCTCGCCACCCGTGGCTATAAGAAGACCTTCGCCATGACCAAATAGCTCATCCTCTATCCTCACAGCCTCCACATCCCTCCACATTGACTTGGCCGAATAGATGACCTCCTCCATGACCAGTTAGCTCATTCTCTTTTAGCCTCCTTCAACCGACTCCATTGTCATATCTGAATAATTCACCTTGGCCTTGATGCTTAGCATCCATGAGAGGCCGGTCCTGGCGCTAGTCTCAAAGGATGATGCTTTCGCCATCTTGCCGTTTTACCATGATAGAGCTGGCACTCATTGCTCTTTTTGGGCACCACCAGCTCGCCTGTTGCACTGCGTAATGGAGCCAAATGAGGTCGAGGGAGCGCGTCATTTGGATCCATTACACGAAGCAACATGTGCACTTCATGCATAGACGAGGAGGCAGCTCGTCAAATGTGCATGCCTGATGTGCAGCGTTCACCATCGCCGTGGTGACAAGCACAACCACTAGTATAGTCACTTCTTCAGGTTGGCAGACGGGCGTTGTTACATCTTCGATGGGACAAGAAAACTAGTGCAGTCTTTCCAGCGATGTTCATTTGATGGAAGGACATATTAATGTATAGTACGAAGTCTATGTGTGTATGCATGAGAGTCTGCATCTATGATGTCTTTAAAAAAACCAGGGCTGTCAGTGTGCTTAGTAAAAAATTGAAGCAAAGTTTGTACGTGCATTTCTTTTTAGAAGTAAAGGGACCATGTACCTGGTTCCATTCATATAAATGAAACCAAGCATTCACTAACAGAAAAACAAGCGCAGGAAAACAAATTACAGTCTTATGGCAGAATGCCTAATAGCTCTCTGGCCTCAGCCCGGAAGCAAATAGTCTAAAAAGGGGGAAAACTTATTACATCATTTTCACTAACAGTACCCAGTGAAGGGGGAGGTTGGCTTTTTGCATCAACAGCAAACATGTAGAGGGCATAGAGGGCTCTCCTGGCCTTCATCGGGGGTGTTGTTGCAGGCTGTGGAGACCATCTTGGTTCAGTACAGAGGTTGGGTTGTCCACCACGGTTCGTGCAGCAAGCTTGCCAGGAGTAGTGGGGGAGCCAAAGCCTCCTTTCTCAGCACCTGTGATCTTCAGCTTGTCCCGGTTCATCCACTTTTGATGTATTAGAAAACCTTTGTACATACAAACATATCGCACTTAAGTTAATCTACATATACAAATACTAATGTTCTCTGGGATTAAGAAATGTAAGGAAGGGAATTGGTAGGCGAATGTGAGAAAAGATATGATGCAATTCAGATTATTGTTTGCTTGCAGTTGATTTATCACTATTGCTGATTTGTTATATTAATGTTGATTGCTTTTCACATGATTTCTTTCCGCAGAAACGAGGATGTGGAGGTTGGTACACACAATTGCATACATATTGGAAATGTGTTTCTCCACAGTTGCATACATTTTGGAACAAGAATTACATATTTTTAAATACTTCTTTAACCAAACAAGCAGCACATTTCAAAGATGTTTATAATATGTAATTTGAAACATATGATTTCCTTATCCTCATTATTCAATGATTTGCCTGGTGCATGGCCTCTTCCCATAGTGGTGGGAGAGCTCCTTCTCCGCTGCCTCGCATTTGGCGAGGTGCTCATCCGCGCGTTGCGTACGCGCTAACGCAAAACAACTGGTCAAATAATCCAGCGCCCATAGGTACTCTTCCTTGCTGGCAACGTACACCCGATCTTTGTACTTCCACGCGTAGATGAGTCGCCTGGACCCTTTGGCATTCAGGGCCATCCATTTGGTGTCTTCCTCCACCCTCTCGGCCTTGGCACGAGCTTCCCGCCAAAGCTCCATTTCAATTTCTCTATCGGCGGCAACATGGGCCTCCCAGGCTGCCAAACATGCAGCTCGCCCCTCCTCCTCGGCGTTCATGGTTGCCTATCTCTCTCTCTCTCTCTCTCTCTCTCAGCGCGCACAACTGGCAGCAACGACTCCCACACTGCGACCTCCATTAGTTTCCATAGCTCCTCCTCCGTCGGGGCGAGCGCTCGGGGAAGCGAGGCATTGACCTCTACTATGTGCGCCGGCGCGTCCTGCTTGGCTAGGCATTCAGACGCATCCTCCTCTGAGCGAGGCGGCCAACCGCACGTGGCAGTGATCGACAGCGCCATGGCGGAAACATGGGTTTGTAAAGGAGGATGAGGGCGAGCGCGAGGAATAGTACGAGATGAATGTGACTGCTTTGCCCATCGCTGTGGCGGGCGCTATATTTATAGTCGGCCGGAATCTGGATGGCCGCGAGAGTGCTGAGGAGACGGTTCTGGGAGATGATTCGCTTACTGGGAATTTAGTATCTACTCCTTTTTTGGTTTCCCACTGCATGCAACTTTTTTCACGTCTACTATTTACATTGTACTATTAAACTTCCTACTCGGAAGTCCCGATTTCCTAAACAACTTATGGATTTTTAGTACTTTTTTGAAGAACCAAAACATGCGTTGATCATCTTAAAAATAATTCATGAATCGACATGTCCTGATTCAAATCAATTTTTAGACCAATGTATGACATACCAGTTGATGATAATTCAGCAAAAACGATATGTGAGATAACCAGACTTGTTTGTCAAAGAAACATAACAATACTTCATGACACAATGATATATGGTTTGTTTAATAATATCTATTTAAATTGTTAAAGCGGATTGCATAAGGCAGATGATTGAGCACGTTGACTGATAACCTGTTAGACCGTTCAGAACCATCTGATTTGAGACCATGATGCGGTGCATGTGTACGGTGACAACCGTGGTCCAGAGCGCGACCACGGCTCGCTAAGCTCATGGCAGGCAGAACAACATGAGATAAAGATAGATAGGTTGTGTGCGACTTTACTTGGGTGAAGTACGTAGGGTGCAGCTTGCAAGAGCATCCCATCACGACAAGGCAGCTCAAAAGTGGCGACGGTCTTGTTTGGTAGCAACCCGGCCATGCTCGGTCTGCTGCGGTCAACCAATGCTGATAAGGGGCAAAGGTGAGCGATGGGACAACTGAGGAGGTCTCCATGGCGACACATGAAAAGCTGAAACAAGACATTGCACATTGGAGTAAGAGAGAGTGAAGAACAATGCACTGTAGGCCATTGTTGTTCGTGTCTGTCGTCTGATAAAAAGACATAATGTAACAAGAAAGAAGATGTCTCTCTTGTACACACCTGTGTCATGGAGATACTGCTGAAATTTGCTATCATTTGAAGCTGCACCGTAGAAATGGGAAAAGAAAGCGAGTGCATTGCATGTTTATGGAGGTAAATACTACTTATAAGGAACACATAAATGTGGCACAACACATGACTAGGTTGGGATGGTAGTCTTATATGGTGTTTCATAATTGGTGCTAGTATGGTGAGCATTAGACGGGATTGAGACTTCGCTAGTTCAAATGTGAGGTCCATATACCATTGATCACCAATGTTGTAAGATATGATCCATGTCCCTTACTGTCCATGTGACATGGACAACATGGTCGATCAAACTTTTATGACGATCGTACATATTAGGTGTTATTTTTGTGAGCATTGGTCAAGATCGGGCTTGGCAAGTAGAAATGTGAGGTTCATAATCTTTATATGAGCAAGGCTACTAGACATGATCCATGTCCATTATTGTACATGTCACATCCACAACGAAAAATGTTTGTGCAGCATAAACCTGTCCATTTTAATCGTGCGTAACACACACAAGATGAGTGATCAAACTTTTTGAAAGCACACATCAAGCAAACAGTTGAGACTCGTAGTGAGACATTTTGACCTTACGGTCACAATAAGATCCAACAACTAATTCCACTTTTTTGTACCAACCTTTGTGTTGCATACATCACGAAGAACCGATGCACGCACAAAGTTTGGATGGTAAACACGTTAGGTGTTGCATAAATTTCGTGAGTTGGCAAGTTGAAATGCGAGGTTCATAAACTTGAGATGACCAACACACTAGTAAGAAATGAACCATGGCAGGATTACAATGGAAAAAATGATCAAGTTGAAATGATCCATGACATGCTCGACAAATTCCACATTATTAGATCAGTGTTTGTGTTGGATTCATTTTTTGAAGGTGAGCGAACAGACTCAAATTTTTGGGTTCCCTCCCATATTTCTTTTCCCCCGCCCCCACCCACCCCGCCCCCAATTTTTCCCCTTCCCACCTTATTTTCTAATTGCCCCGCTAAATTTCCCCACCCCGCCCTCTAAATATCTCGTTACTTGTTCACAGCAACCCCCGCTCATAACTCCACACTTTCCCCTCGTCTCTATCATCTCCTCCAGATCTAGATCCCTTCCGATGGTAGGTTTCCCTCCCCGGTGCCAGCGTACAACATGCTGAAAGGAGATCACCGCCTTGCAATTTCCTACAAGGAACCGCTGCCAAGAACCGCAAGGCTTTTTCGTAAATGTAACAAATATTTCCTCCTCATTCAATACCCAAGGTCATCTAGATTGCTATGGTTCACTCATGTTGCTAGTTTTATTGTTATATATTCATGAATTCCTTGTTTAATTCAATACAAAAATAATTTTTGGGTTTTTATCAGGTTGTTTGCTGCGTGTGTTATAGATCTGATCGCATGTTGTTATTCTAATTATGTTAAAGACCTAAACCAGGCTTTCCCCTCCATCAGAGGGTACGAAGGAGTTTTATTTTTAATTGCTCACAAGGAAAGCAGTCACACCCGTGTTCGCGCCGCCCCTCTCGCGCCCACCTCCCCTCCCACCACATCATATCCTCCCACGCCCAAACCCATCCCCTCCTAGGCCCTCCCACCTCCGGCGAAGCTTCCAATCGGCCGGAGCCGCCCCAAATGGCGGGATCTAACCCTCCTAGAAAGCCGCCAGTGACTCGTACATTGGATTCACGAGACGACACATAGTCGAGCCACCGCCGATGCACCGACGACCCCCCATCGTGCTCCTTCGACACCGACCTGCCGATGCTCCCGCTGCCGAAAAAGAAGTACCATGGCATGCGGCAGCGGACGTGGGAGATGTGGGTGTCGAAAATCAGAGACACTGACACACGCGTCCTGTACTGGCTGGGCTCCAACCAATCGCTGGAGCTCGCGGCAAAGGCGTATGACATCAAGGCAGTGGTGCTGTACGACTGCAAAGCAAAGATCAACCTCCCAATCAGCACAGCCAACGTGCCGACGCCCGTCGAAATCAACCACCGAGTGGTATCCAGACGCGAGGCACGGGAGAACCGGGAGGCGTTTGAGCAGCTTGAGGTGGCGCGCGCAGATGAAGAGTAGATGCCCGACATCTGTCGGATCCATCCGGATATCGTCACCGAGGAGCACTGGGTGCTGGAGCTGTGCCAGAAGGGGGTTCACGATGCTGACGAGGCTAGACCGTCCGGGAGAAGGGGGACCGAGGTTGAAGTGATCAACCTTTCCTTGGACTAGTCTAATTTCGTAATCTGCAATGAAGTTTGAACTAAATTATGCTATCTATATCTGTGTTTGCAATGTAGTTTGAACTAAACTAAGCTATGAATGTTGAAATATTTGTCTATATAAGTGATAAGGGTTCATATAAGTTCCCTACATTTCAAGAGATTGGCCAGAGATGCACTAATTTACTCTAGTTTTCATGCTCATTTGAAATTACGGTTATACTTTGATTCCCGACTAACAAGAAGTTCTATTTACATTAATAAAGGCAATCCACTTATTTGTTATTGTACTGCATGCACAAGGTTGTATATTTGTTGATCCTTTCATCTTTCTAATTGTATTAAAGCAAATTGATGGAGTATGAGAAGCTTAGAAAACGAACTATCAAGGATAATGCAGCTCTGAGTTCGCAAAGATTGCAAGAAAAAGGCCTAGAACCTGCTGATTTAGAGCATATCCATTCTAAAGCATGGGTATTCACATGTGGGACAAATGCAGTTTCACAGGAAAATGGGGTACCTCTTCAGATGATGAAGCTGAAGATACGGACAGTGCCGATAGCTCAGAAACTAGAGTTGTTGCTACTAAGATTGCATCATCTGTTGAGGACCCAAAATCTAAAACTATGGTACATTTTATTTTAAAATTAATTACTGCATGTGTGACTTGTTGTATACGAACGTATGTCTTGTGAACTAAAATGTGCGAAGAATGCACTTGTATACATGTAGGCAGTACGTGAAGCTCTAAAGAAGACTCTGCCTCACATTCTGGATGAAATTGAGAGTCTGAATATTTCCGTGGTTGCGCTTCATTAACTGATTCAGTCTATCAAGACTGCACTTAAAATCTTAGGCAAAGAACATGACGTCGTCCACAAAGTCAACGAAGAGAAACAAATTTTCTCTTGAGGAGACTCTTCGAGATCTTGAGGGACCTCTGTGCTACATCACCAGGATTCTGTCACAATAATTCATTGCGCATAGCTGAATAACACCGCCATCGTACTGGTGCATTGTTTGTAGGTAATGAAACTGTGGCCAAGTGTCTAATTTTTTTCGCGACTCTGTGGTATGGTTGCCTATTGTAAAATCTCTGTCTGAGAGACAATTGTTATGTTTGCGATGTAGTCACTGGGCTGAATTTACATTGCAATTCAAATTTTGCACAAATTCATATTGAAATTCTTGAAAATAACATCAGTTTTGTATCAAATATGCCCGCCATTTGCAATACATAAAACAAATTGGCCGCACCTCCACACCGTGACGAAGGTTACGGACGCCGTCACCGTCAGCAGAACAATGGGCCCACATGTCAGAATCGTTGAGCGGTTAGAAGACACATCTTCACCAATAATAGATTACCTGGTCCCACATGTAGGAAGCCACGTTAGCATCTTTTGGGCCCATATGTCAGCAACTTTGACCGGTCAAAACTAACGACCAGTTGTTACTAATGGGACCGTCGGCGATAAAACCCATGGGGGACCCACATGGAAGCAGCCACGCCAGCAACTGCTGCCCCACATGTCAGAATTTTTGACCGGTCAAACCCACCGACCGATCACCGGTGACGGGATTATTGTCGCAAAAAAGATCTTAGGCAACAAATTGGGCTATCGTAGGTGACGTTATGGGCCGCCAACGAAAACGGCAATCGGTGACATTATTTGGCTTGTCGCCTGAAATGCGATCTTTCGAGATGAAAAAAGTGGTACCGTCAAGATTTTATTTTCCATGACGACACTTCGATGACGGTGGGAGCTACGACCGTAAAACGTCACAGTGGTATTTACGGCGATGAAAAAGGGTTATACGTGACACAAGTGAAATGTCGCAAAGTAGAGCAAATTCTGTAGTGAATCCAACATCCTCAGGGTAACCAGAAATCTCACTTTGCAATGCCAAGAATCTGCTAGGAAGGATGTTGAGAGAACTTTTGGTGTGCTTCAAAACGTTTTATAGTTTTCCATGGCCCTGCTTAGTATTGGAAGCCTCGGAGCCTTTGGCAGGTCATGACAACATGTGTTATCTTGCAAAAACATGATCATAGAGGACGAGAAAGATGACCTAGAGAAGTTGTGGTTCATCTACGTAGGTGTCATGGTGGAGCCAAAACGTCACCCAAATAGGATCCAAGCATTCCTCCAAACACAGCGAAGGATCAAGAAACGAGAAGTTCACAATCAACTCCACCACAAAATTTGCTCTATTTTGCGAGTTTCACTTTGAAAGGATCGGTATGGTTGACTAGAGGGGGGGGGGGGGTGAATAGGCAACTACCAATTTTTTGCTTTTCTTAACAAATTAGGATTATAAACAAAAGGTTGTCTAGATATGCAACTAGATGAACAACCTATATGATGCTAGCAACAACAACAACAAGAGCAACCAAGATACACAACACAAGTAAAGCTTGCACAAAGTAAAGGTAAGAGATAACCACAAGTGGAGCCGGTGGAGACGAGGATGTGTTACTGAAGTTCCTTCCCTTTGAGAGGAAGTATGTCTCCGTTGGAGCGGTGTGGAGGCACAATGATCCCCAAGAAGCCACTAGGGCCATCGTATTCTCCTCATGCCCTCACACAATGCAAGATGCCGTGATTCCACTAGTGGTGCCCTTGAAGGCGGCGACCGAACCTTTACAAACAAGGTTGGGGCAATCTCCACAACCGAATTGGAGGATCCCAACACCACCACAGAGCTTCACCACAATGGAATGTGGCTCTGAGGTGACCTCAACCATCTAGGGTGCTCAAACACCCAAGAGTAACAAGATCCGCAAGGGATTAGTGGGGGAAATCAAATTTCTCTTGGTGGAAGTGTAGATCGGGGCCTTCTCAACCAATCCCTAGAAAATCAACAAGTTTGATTGGCTAGGGAGAGAGATCGGGCAAAAATGAGCTTTGGAGCAACAATTGAGTTAGGGTAGGAAGAGGTGAGTCTTCTAAGGAAGAAGAACCCCCCTTTTATAGTGGGGAACAAATCCAACCGCTACCTTGTTTCCAGCCCGCACCGAGCGGTACTACTGCTCCTCAGAGCAGTACTACACAGCGGTAGTACCCCTGGTGCATTTCCTCGAGCCGGTAGTGCCGTCGGAGCAGTATTATCGCTCGCCCCAGTGGTACTACCGCTGGGGTTGCAGCACAGGCCACTTAAGCAGCAGAGCCGGACAGATGAATGAGAGGTAGTCCCACACAGCGGTAGTACCCCTGGGGCCAGCGGTACTTCCGCCCATCACTGCCGCTCTACAACCGCTGGGAAACTAGGGGAGGGCTCGGAGAGCAGAGCCGCGAGCGGAAGTGGCAGCGGTGGTAGGCATGGTACTACCGCTTATAAGCGGTACTACCACTCCTACTGCCACTGCTATTGCCGCTTGTCCAACTGTGTCAAAATGGGGTTAGCGGTAGTAAGCTAGAGGTAAAACTGCTGGACTACCGCTGAACCCGACACAAAAAATCGTGACCCGAGTAGAGGAAGTAGTACAGGCGGTACTGGGGGTGGTACTACCGCCGACAAGCGGTACTACCGCTCCCAACCATGGTACTACCACCGGCAGCTTTCCAAGATACCCCCAAGCAACGGAGGGGGAAACTCCAATGAAGCGGAAAGATATCGAGGGTGCAAATGGAGATGTGTACATGTTGATTCCACCCAAACTTTTCCGAAGCGGACCCCCTCTTGATAGTACGGTATTTCCTACGACTCAAGTCCACCGAAAAAGAACCGAAGGAAAATAAACCGTCTTCACTCTAAAACTTTGAGGGGCTCCAATCGTCATGTGCCATAAGATAGAATATCTGAAATGCTCAATGCACACGATTAGTGTGCAAAGATATTGTCATCAATCACCAAAACCACTGAGGGAGAAATATTCCCTAACAATCTTCCCCTTTTTGGTGGATTGATGACAACAAGGGATTTGCACAAGAATGAGATATGAAGATATGCAAACCCAACTTCTACAAAATATAGACGGGCTCCCCCTAGATGTGTGCACTACTTAAGTATGCTTTTGGAATGCAAAGCACACACACTAGGATCAACACTCCCCCTATATTTTATAGACCGGCAACACTTGCATCACAAAATAAGATAGATAAACATGGATGCAAGGAAAAGCATATGAGCATAATGATAGGGCACAAGATAAGCATAATAACTCATAAGCTGACAGAGTACTAGACATAAAGATAGATAAGGTAGCATATGTCTCACACCATATGACACGTTCTCCAGGTCTCGCAAACACAAACCAAAGCAAATGAACGACAAAAGAGTTCACGAGAGAGAAACACAAGCAAATAAGATGCACTCGTGACTCGGCAAATCCCTAAACTCTCTCCCCCTTTGGCATGGAGCCACCAAAGGGGCAGAAAGCACTAGAACGACCACATGTGATAGCAATGCCAGAGACCCTCATCATCACCACTCTCCGTGCTCACTGGAGTCCTCATCTGCAGCCGCCGCAGTAGCCTGATCAACCTCTTAATCTGACCACTTGCAATGCTGGGAGGTCCAAGTCTCCTCATCAGCGATCCTCCCCTCTGACACACTGGTAACCTCCAGCCCAAGCTGCCTCATGATGAGCTTATCGCGACCGCGGGCCTTCTTCTCTGCCACATGAGTCATGTACTGCCCATGAGCCTCCATGCCGAATAACTTCTTCATCTTTGACTTGAGCTTCATAGCCCAAGATGGCTCCACTCCAGATGGCTCATAGTCAGGCTCATCATCATCCTTAACTTCATCTTCATCCATAGGAGCCTCCGTCGTAGGAACGGGGGTACCCCAGTTATCCTTCTCTCTCAGACGAACCATCTCATGAGAGGTCAAGTCACCAAGCACCAACCTCTCATCAGGATAAGTGAAAGCCCATGCCTTCTCAATGAGAAGCATCAGATAAGGTGCATAAATGGGACACTTATGCTCCATGATGGCCGAGAGAAGCTCCGACCACATAATATGAGAGACATCCAAAGATTGCCCTGTGGGCGCCTCCTTTTCCTTCTGACAGAAGAGCAGCAAATCCACAAGATAGGAGCAAACCTGATCCAAGTTCCCAATGCGGGTGAACAACGTGTGCCTGAAGATGCGATGCATGATGTCTAGGAAAGGGCACATCTCATAAGACTTCTTCTTTATGATAGGAGAAACTTTCAAAGTGTTATAGGGCCAAAGAGAGGACTTGTGAGTAGCAGCGGCCTCCTTGTGAGGGCGCATCCCGACAGGGTTATCACGCCCCTTATCCTCATATCCTAGAAGCTCCATGAATGCCTTCCACTTGACCGAAAGCACCCTCCCATTGGTCATCCACATCAAGGTCCTCTCTGCATCATTCCCAAGGTAAACTGTGGCATAGAATTGAGCCACGACCTCTGGATCAAAGTCCTTGTTGAATTGCATCATTCTGACAATGTCCAGACTCTCACATAAGTCCAGAGCTTCTCCAAAGTACTTCAGATTCTTCTGCATATGAGTAATGTCAATGGTCCTGGTCTTCACAAATAGGTTCTTCTTTGCCTTGAGCACATCAAAGAATATAGAGTGTTACTGCTTGGTCCAGAAGGGACAGTTGAGAAGAGCCGGATCTTTCTTGTTGCGATATGGATTGATACGGTGGAAGATACAGAACTCCTGGCTATTCATATCAGACACAGGCTTGACCTTCGGCATGGGCTTGCTGGCAACCTGCTTGGATCGCTGCATGGGCTGAGCATTAGCAGAGGCACTGGCATCCTCAGAAGTGCGATAGCGCTTTGAACCACCCAGACGCTCTGGATTCTTGTGACGGGCCTAAAACCCATCACTGCTATCACCTGGAACCCACAAAGGAGAGCGAGGGAAAAGCAGGTGTAAACAATTGCAAAGCAGATGAAACAAAAAGGGTTGAAATTTGATACGAGAGAAGTGGGATGTGACACCCCCAAGTGGTAGTACCGGGTGGCCTAAGCGGCATTACCACCCGCAAGCGGTAGTACCGCTCCCGTGGGAGCGGTAGTACTAACCGAGGCGGAGGTCAGCGGACTGACCAGAGCCGCGGCGAGATCCGGTACTACCGGGGGTGCCAAATACAAATTCCCTCCAACCAAAGTTCAATCCACCAAGTATAGCAGTCTTCTACATCCTACTCAAGCCTCGATTTAACCAAAAGTTGAATAATGCATCACATATTTCCCTAGAACCTAGATTCAAAAAATAGAACCATAGGAGAAGAAAATGGGGGCAATACCGGCATCCATGGCAAGAGGATAAGGTGGGGATTGATCCCACCGGACGAAATCACGGAAGACGACACAAAATCGGTGGCCCGGCGGCGGCCCCCGGTGCTTGTTCGTCACCTATGAGAGGAGAGGGAGTGGGAGAGAGAGATTAATGGGTATGGGGGAGTTAGAACTCCCCCCGCCCGACTCATAACCCCCACGCCCCGTCATAGAGCGGTAGTACCGCCCTGGTACTACTCCGCGGTAGGAGGCCGGGTAGTACCGCTCGAGCGGTAGTACCGGGGTGCACGGAGGTAGTACCACGTAGGCGACAGCAAGCAAGATCAAGTTGACACAAGGATGGCTTGTGCAAATTATAGAGAGGATGTAGAGGAGATGGCTTGGGATGAAGACTCCAAAACACCAGCAAAAGGGAGGAGGCACTCCAAGTTCAAAACGATAAGGAAGGAAAGAGCTGATACGTCTCCAACGTATCTATAATTTTTGAATGTTCCATGCTGTTATATTATCATTCTTGGATGTTTTACAATCATTTTACAGTCATTTTATATCATTTTTTGGTACTAACCTATTGACATAGTGCCCAATGCCAGTTGCTGTTTTCTGCATGTTTTTTTACACCGCAGGAAATCAATACCAAACAGAGTCCAAACGGAGCGAAACTTTTTGTGGATTTTTTTTGGACCAGAAGACATCCAGTGGGCCGGAGAAGCACCTAGGGGTGCTCCGAGGAGGGCACAACCCACCAGGGCACGCCTGGAGGCCCAGGCGCGCCCAGGTGGGTTGTGCCCACCTCGGTGGCCTCCCGCACCGCCTCTTTACTCTATAAATACCCCAATATTCCATGAACCCTAGAAGAGTCGACGAAAATCAATTCCAGCCGCCGCAAGTTCCAGAAACACCAGATCCAATCTAGACACCATCTCAGAGGGTTTCATCATGTCCATTGGTGCCTCTCCGATGATGCGTGAGTAGTTCTTTGTAGACCTACGGGTCCGTAGTTAGTAGCTAGATGGCTTTCTCTTTCTTGTTTGATTCTCAATACAATGGTCTCTTGGAGATCCATATGATGTAACTCTTTTTTGCGGTGTGTTTGTTGGGATCCGATGAACTTTGAGTTTATGATCAGATCTATGTTTTTATCCATGAAAGTTATTTGAGTCTTCTTTGATCTCTTATATGCATGATTGCTTATAGCCTCGTATTTCTTCTCCAATATTTGGGTTTTGTTTGGCCAACTTGATCTATTTATCTTGCAATGGGAAGAGGTGCTTTGTAATGGGTTCGATCTTACGATGCTTGATCCCAGTGACAGAAAGGGAAACGACACGTATGTATCGTTGCTATTAAGGATAACAAGATGGGGTCTATTTCTACATAAATAGATCTTGTCTACATCATGTCATCGTTCTTATTGCATTACTTCGTTTCTCCATGAACTTAATACACTAGATGCATGCTGGATAGCGGTCGATGTGTGGAGTAATAGTAGTAGATGCAGGCAGGAGTCGGTCTACTAATCTTGGACGTGATGCGTATATAATGATCATTGCCTGGATATCGTCATGAGTATTTGAAGTTCTATCAATTGCCCAACAGTAATTGTTTTCCCACCATTTGCTATTTTTCTCGAGAGAAGCAACTAGTGAAACCTACGGCCCCCAGGTCTCTTCTTTAATATATTTGCCTTTGCGATCTATTTTTATTTTCTTTTGTTTTCAGATCTATATTTCCAAAAACCAAAAAATACCTTGCTGCACTTTATTTTATTTTGCATTTATTCGAGATCTATTTATCCAATCTATTACAACTTTCTCCCGTCCACTAGCCATTTCTGGCGCCGTTGCCCGAAAGGGATTGACAACCCCTTTAATACGTCAGGTTGCGAGTATTTGTTATTTGTGTGCAGGTGCCGTTCACGTAGTGTTGCGTGGTTCTCCTACTGGTTCGATAACCTTGGTCTCATCACTGAGGGAAATACCTACTGTCGCTGTGCTGCATCATCCCTTCCTCTTTGGGGAAATACCGACGTAGTTCTAGCAGACATCAAAAGGAATTTCTGGCGCCGTTGCCGGGGAGACATCATCAACATCTACCAGGTTCCTAATCACAAATCTCATCTCCTTGAAATTTACATTATTTGCCATTTGCCTCTCATTTTCCTCTCCCCCACTTCACAAAAATTTGCCGTTTTATTCGCCCCTCTTTTTTGTTCAGCTTTTTCTCGTCAGATCTCATGTTTGCTTGTGTTGGCATGTGCCTTCTATTTGCTTGCATCTTCGCTTGCTAAAAAGCTATTGTTATGGATCCTCATCCACTTGCTAATCTTTTCAAAAGATCCAATTATGATGAACCAATTGCTAGTGAATTGAGTTCACTAGATTATCTTTATGAAGTTTTGCTTGAGATTTATGAATCTGAAAATTGTGATGAAGTGTTAAACGAAGGAATTTATAAAGTGGTTCATGATAGCTCCTTGAATGAAAAGCATGATTGTAATGATGTTATTATAAATTCTATTAATGTCTATTGTGCTAATAATATGCAAAATCCCAAGCTTGGGGATGCTAATTTTGATATGTCCACTACTTATTGCAATGATCATGATTGGGGTGATTCTTCTTATGATCTTGAAAATTTATTTAAGCCTCATGATGAATATGTTATTGATAATAATGTTTGCAATAATATTGAAAGTGGGTTTGGAAGAGTGTCAACTTTAGGTAAAAATAATCCCACATATTTGGAGAGTGTTCAATCTTATGAAATTTTTGATAAAAGTGGGCTTGGAGAGGTCATGACTTTATTTGATGATAATCCCACTATTTTGGAAGAGTGTCAACTTTGCAGGCATGTGGATCATGTAGAGAGTATGTTATGTGATAGCTATATTGTTGAGTTCAAATATGATCCCACATGTAATTATTATGAGAGAGGGGAAATATGGTTGTAGAAATTTTCATGTTACTAAATTACCTCTCTTCATGTTGAAATTGCTATTGTTTTCTTCCATGCATATGCTAGATCTTGCTTGTCTTGCTAATTTGTTTTCCTATAAAATTCCTATGCATCAGAAATATGTTAGACTTAACTATGTTTGTCACATGTTTTATGATGCTCTCTTTGTGTTTTCATTATTATCTTTCATGTGAGCATCAATAAAATTTATGCCTAGCTAGGGGCGTAAAACGATAGCGCTCATTGGGAGGCAACCCAACTTGTATCTTTTTACTTTTTGGTTTTCTTGCTGTTTTCAATAAATACCCAATTATGCCTCTGATTAGATGTGTTTTTGTGGTTTAAATTAGTGTTTGTGCCAAGCAAAGCCTTTGGGTTGATTTGGGTGATAGTTGATTTGATCTTGTTGGAAAACAGAAACTTTTGCGTCCAGAAAAATAATTGTTGAGAATTACATGAGAGACGAAAAATTCTGAATTTTTTACACAAGATTCATATACAAATTTTCTCTGTTGTCCTAATGTTTCAGAATTTTTGAAGTTAAATAAGTATTCGAAATATTCATATTGCTACAGACTGTTCTGTTTTAGACAGATTCTGTTTTCTTTGCGTTGTGTGCTTGTTTTAATGATTCTATGGTTTTCTTTGAAGAGTTTTTGCCATAGAAACGTTGGAATACAGTAAATATAATGCAAGAATAAAATATGAATTTGTTTTCTACAGTACTTATAGTAGTGATTTGTTTTCTTATACTAACGGATCTCACGAAGGTTTTGTTGAGTTTTGTGTGATTGAAGTTTTCAAGTTTTGGGTGATTTTACGATGGATGCAGGAATAAGGAGTAAGAAGAGTCTAAGCTTGGGGATGCCCATGGCATCCCAAGCTATTATCCAAATAGAAGCAAGCAACTAAGCTTGGGGATGCCCGAGTGGCATCCCCTCTTACTTCTAACGACCATCGGTATTTTACTTGGAGCTATATTTTGATTCGTCACATACTATGAGTTTTGCTTGGAGCGTCTTGTATGATATGAGTCTTTGCTTGTTTTGCTTTTTGTTTTAAGTCTTGAATCCTTGCTGGACACACCTATTTGAAAGAGCCAAAATTATTCCATGACTTGTTAGAATTGCTCTCTATGCTTCACTTAAATCTTTATGAGCTATGGAATTGCTCTAGTGCTTCACTTATATCTTTTTGAGCATAGTGTGCTTTATTATTTTTGAAGAAATGCTCTCATGCTTCACTTAGATTTATTTGGGAGTTAGTATTTTTTTAATAAATTCTCTCTTGCTTCAGTTAAATTAATTTGAGAGAAAGAAATATTATGCTCATGATCTTTACTTATATTTGTTTGAGCTTATCAAAAGCAACACATGAAAATTAGTCCCAAAGTGATAGATATCCAAGAAGGATATAATAAAAACTTTCATGAAGATCATTGGACAAAATAAACTTGATTCCTTGTAATAGTTTTGTGATATGATGATGTGATATGTGAGTTATGTTGATGAGTAATTATGCTTTAGTAAGAATATTGGTGTTAAGGTTTGTGATTCCCTATGCATGCACGAAAGGTAATAGTTATGCAATGAAATTATATCCTACTTGTGGTGCATTATTCGGTATTAATTATGCTAAATCCTTGCTTATGAGATTTTTCGTTTCTTGGTTGGTCGCTTCTCAATCTTTTGCTAGCCTTCATTTTGCACTAAGTATGATCACTACTTGTGCATCCAAAACCCTTTAAACCAGTTTTGCCATATGAGTCCACTATATCTACCTATATGCGGTATTATTTTGCCGTTCTAAGCAAATTTGCATGTGCCATCTCTAATTTTCAAAATAAATTTCTCTTTTGTGTGCTCATACTGCTCGCGAGGCGGTGAGGGGTGGCCGATATTTTCCATGCTAGATGTGTTATTCTCACGATGAGTGTTTATTCACTTGTCATTGCACGAGAGTAAGGCAAAGGTATTAGGGATGCCTAGTCCCAAAATGAATAAATGAATTTACTTTATGTTGTCAAATAATAAATTCCTTGGAAAGTGTTGGTATGGAGGGCACCCGTGGATACGGTTAGCCATGGAAAGTGAAAGTATGGTGGAAAAAGAAATAAACTTTATTTTCTGTTTGGGAACCGTCTATGATATACCTAGCATGGAAAGTGTGGGGAACTCTAAGTCGTTTTCGTTGGTGGGAAAAGTATACCTCCCAAAATGTTTTTATCTCTCAATTTTCGCTTTGAGCTCTGGCACCTCTACAAATCCCTACTTCCCTCCGCGAAGGGCCTTTCTTTTACTTTATGCAATTTTTATTTTGAGTCTCCATCTTCTCTTATAAAGCACCAACTAAGGGGCACTATGATCGTACTTGAGCATTGGGTGTAGCTAATATGCGAGTGTGTTTCATGAATGGATCAATGATTGAGCATAATGGGCTAGGGATAACTTATTTTAGCGTTGATATTTTGAAAGACATGGTTGCTTGTTGATATGCTTGAGTATTTAAGTTATCATGTCAAAACTAGACTATTTCTTTGAACCATATAAAAGTCCAAATGTCCATGCTATAAAGAAAAGAATATGTGATGAACATGTTAGGCAGCATTCCACATCAAATTTTTTTTTTTATCATTTACCTACTCGAGGACGAGCAGGAATTAAGCTTGGGGATGCTGATACGTCTCCAACGTATCTATAATTTTTGATTGTTCCATGCTGTTATATTATCATTCTTGGATGTTTTACAATCATTTATAGTCATTTTATATTATTTTTTGGTACTAACCTATTGACATAGTGCCCAGTGCCAGTTGCTGTTTTCTGCAAGTTTTTTTACATCGCAGGAAATCAATACCAAACGAAGTCCAAACGGAGCGAAACTTTTTGTGGATTTTTTTGGACCAGAAGACATCCAGTGGGCCGGAGAAGCACCTAGGGGGTGCCCCGAGGGGGGCACAACCCACTAGGGCACGCCTGGAGGCCCAGGCGCGCCCAGGTGGGTTGTGCCCACCTCGGTGGCCTCCCGCACCGCCTCTTTGCTCTATAAATACCCCAATATTCCAGAAACCCTAGAAGAGTCGACGAAAATCAATTCCAGCCGTCGCAAGTTCCAGAAACACCAGATCCAATCTAGACACCATCTCGGAGGGGTTCATCATGTCCATTGGTGCCTCTCCGATGATGCGTGAGTAGTTCTTTGTAGACCTACGGGTCCGTAGTTAGTAGCTAGATGGCTTTGTCTCGTTCGATTCTCAATACAATGGTCTCTTGGAGATCCATATGCTGTAACTCTTTTTTGCGGTGTGTTTGTTGGGATCCGATGAACTTTGAGTTTATGATCAGATCTATGTTTTTATCCATGAAAGTTATTTGAGTCTTCTTTGATCTCTTATATGCATGATTGCTTATAGCCTCGTATTTCTTCTCTGATATTTGGGTTTTGTTTGGCCAACTTGATCTATTTATCTTGCAATGGGAAGAGGTGCTTTGTAATGGGTTCGATCTTACGGTGCTTGATCCTAGTGACAGAAAGGGAAACGACACGTATGTATCGTTGCTATTAAGGATAACAAGATGGGGTCTATTTCTACATAAATAGATCTTGTCTACATCATGTCATCGTTCTTATTGCATTACTCCGTTTCTCCATGAACTTAATACACTAGATGCATGCTGGATAGTGGTCGATGTGTGGAGTAATAGTAGTAGATGCAGGTAGGAGTCGGTCTAATAATCTTGGACGTGATGCCTATATAATGATCATTGCCTGGATATCGTCATGAGTATTTGAAGTTCTATCAATTGCCCAACAGTAATTTTTTCCCACCGTTTGCTATTTTTCTCGAGAGAAGCCACTAGTGAAACCTACGGCCCCCGGGTCTCTTCTTTAATATATTTGCCTTTGCGATCTATTTTTATTTGCTTTTGTTTTCAAATCTATATTTCCAAATACCGAAAAATACCTTGCTGCACTTTATTTTATTTTGCATTTATTCGAGATCTATTTATCCAATCTATTCGAGATCTTGCTTCATCCAAAGGCTTCGTGAAAATATCTGCTAGTTTATCTTGAGTGTTGATGTAAATAATCTCAATCTCCCCATGCTTGATGTGACCCCGTATGAAAAGATGGCGAATCTCAATATGCTTCGTCTTGCTATGTTGCACCGGATTGTAGGATATCTTGATTGCACTTTCATTGTCTCATAGAAGAGGCACTTTGTCATAAGTGACACTGTAATCCTTTAAAGTTTGCCTCATCCATAGCAATTGTGCACAACAACTTGTGTCGGCTACACACTCGGCCTCGGTGGAGGAGAGAGACACACAATTTTGCTTCTTCGAAGACCAACTCACCAAAGAATGACCAAGGAATTGGCACCCTTCGGAAGTTGACTTCCTCTCCACAATGTCTCCCGTCCAATCCGAGTCCGAATATCCCATGAGATCAAAGCTTGCTCCTTTTGGGTACCATAGGCCAAAGTTTGGGATATGAGCTAAATGTCGAAAGATTCATTTGACCGCCACATAGTGACTTTCCTTAGGTGCGGCTTGGAACCTTTCACACATTCCCGCACTCAACATAATATCTGGTCTAGATGCACAAAGGTAAAGCAAGGATCCAATCATGGAGCGATATACCTTTTGATCCACCGCTTTACCATTGGGATCAATGTCAAGCTCGCATTTGGTTGGCATTCGAGTCTTAGCCAGCTTGACATCATCTAGCTTAAATCTTTTGAGCATGTCTTGGGTGTATTTGACTTGATTGATGAACGTTCCTTCTCTTCTTTTCTTAACTTCGAACCCGAGAAAGAACTTCAGTTCTCCCATCATAGACATCTCAAACTTCTCGGTCATGAGTGCGGCAAACTCATCATTGAAAGCTTTGTTAGGAGAACCAAAAATAATATCATCAACATATAGTTGGCATATGAACAAGTCCCCTTTAACCCTCTTAGTAAAAAGAGTGGGATCAATTTTCCCATTTTCAAACCCACGGTCTTGCAACAACTCGATAAGGTGCTCATACCACTCATGTGGGGCTTGTTTAAGGCCATAGAGTGCATTATCAAGCTTGTATACATGATTGGGGAACTTGGGATCCTTGAACCCCGGGGGTTGCTTGACATATACCAACTCATTAAGAGGACCATTAAGAAATGCACTTTTCACATCCATTTGTTGTAATTTGAAATCATGATGAGATGCATATGCAAGCAACATGCGAATAGATTCAAGATAAGCAATGGGAGCAAAGGTTTCACCGTAGTCTATACCCTCGACTTGGGAGTAGCCTTGTGCTACCAATCTTGCCTTGTTATGAGTGACAACACCGTTCACATCTTGCTTGTTCTTGAAGATCCATTTGGTCCCAATGACATTATGATCCTCCTTTGGCCTTAGCACCAATTGCCACACCTTTTTGGGCTCGAAGTTGTTGAGTTCATCATGCATGGCTTCAAGCCAATCCGGATCCTCGAGCGCCTCATGTACCTTTTGGGGTTCAATACAAGAAACAAACGCGTGATGCTCACAAAAGTTTGTTAATTGTCTATGAGTGGTTACCCCTTTTCTTAAGCTTCCAAGAACATTTTCCATGACATGTTGTTGATGCTTGAGCTTGGAAGCCACTTTGGCGGCTCAGTGCTCCAATAGCTCCTCAATAGGAATTTGAGGATCATCATCTTGATCATCTTGAGAACCGTCTTGATCTTGCTCTTGATCTTGAGCATCCTCTTGATCTTGAGCTTGCTCGGAGGCATGAACTTGATCTTGGGCATCACTTGGTGGATCACTGTCATCATGGGGTTGATATTTCCCTTGATCTTGTTCACTTGGTTGAGGGCCTTCACTATGTTCTTCAGAAGCGTGTGGGTCAAGCGTCAGTGATGGCTCCACATGAGTAGAGCATTGTCCTTCTCCTTTGGCCACAAGGGGTTCCTCAATGGGGAATATTTGACCAATCCTCATTCTTCTTATGGCTTGAGGAGTAATTTCATCACCTACATCACAAAGATCACTTTGCTCCACTTGGGAGCCATTATTTTCATCAAACTCCACGTTACACATCTCCTCAATGAGTCCGATGGACTTGTTGAGCACACGTTAAGCATGAGAGTTTGTAGCATAACCAACAAATATGCCCTCTTGAGCTCTAGGTTCAAATTTAGATAAACGAACACCTTTCTTGAGAATGAAACACTTACAATCGAACACCCAAAAGTACTTGAGGTTGGGCTTGTTACCGGTAAGTATATCATAAGGAGTATTGTTCAAGCCTTTGCGGAGGTAGAGCCGATTGGATGTATGACATGCGGTGTTGATGGCTTCGGCCCAAAAGTTGTACGAAGATTTGAATTCCGCCATCATGGTCCTTGCCGCGTGCATCAATGTCCGGTTCTTCCTTTCCGCAACTCCATTTTGTTGAGGGGTATATGGTGCGGAGTATTGATGCTTGATCCCCTCATCACTAAGAAACCCATCCAAGGTATAGTTCTTGAACTCGGTGCCGTTGTCACTTCGGATCATCAAAATCTTTGCTTCATATTGACATTGAGCTTCATTTGCAAAGTCGATGACGGTTTGTTGAGTCTCACTCTTCTTCTTGAATAAGAATACCCATGTATATCTTGAGTAATTATCCACAATCACCAAGCAATATTTTCTTCCCCCAAGACTATAGTAAGATGGAGGACCAAAGAGATCCATGTGGAGGAGCTCCAAGGTCTTCTTTGAGTAGATGATAGTTGAGGGTCGGTGAGACGTCTCATGCAACTTTCCTTCGATACACGCACTGCAAGCACGATCTTTGGCAAAACTCACATTTGTTAGTCCACGAACGTGGTCCCCTTTTAGGAGACTTTGCAAAGATCTCATATTGACATGGGCTAGTCGGTGATGCCAAAGCCATCCCACATCAACTTTAGCCATTAGGCAAGTCGCAGTCTTAGTGGGTCGCTCCGAGAAGTTAACCACATAGAGACCATTCTCGACATGCCCAACAAAGGCTACTTTAAAAGTCTTGCTCCATAAAAGGGCCACGGTATCAAGATCAAAGAATGTTGCAAAGCCCATGAGTGCAAGTTGACGAACGGAAAGTAAATTGTATGCAAGGGACTCAACAAGCATGACCTTCTCAATAGATAAATCTTGAGAGATGACCACCTTGCCAATACCCAATACCTTAGATGTTGAAGCATCACCAAATTGGACATGGGTGGGCATAGATGGAATTGGATGCACATCCACCACCAAGTCCTTGCTCCCGGTCATATGATTTGTTGTCCCACTATCGAGCAACCATGACACACTACCGGAAGCAAACTCCTATAAGAGATCAATGCTTGGATTTAGGTACCCATTTTTGAATGGGTCCTTTGAGGTTAGCAACATGGGTCTTAGGAACCCAAATAGACCATTCAATGTACTCATAAGAAGAACCAACAAATTTAGCATAGACATGCCCATCACTAGCTTGACACAAGACATAGGAAGGATTAAAGTCGCTAGCTTTGTTTGACGGGGTGGTCTTGCCCTTCTTGGCATTACCACTCGTACCCATGTTCTTCTTCTTCTCATGAGCACCCTCTCCCGCTTTTACGAAGACTTCTTTGAGTGGGAGAGGTTGCTTAGTCTTGTTCTTGTTCTTCTTCTTTGACTTGGGTACAAACCCAAGCCCTTCCTTTGCCACAACTTCCTTTTGATTGCTCAAAAGGTCATTGAGGTTCTTCTCACCTTGTATGCATGTCACAAGGCCTTTCTCAAGTTGCTCTTTCAACTTGGCATTCTCCTCCACAAGATGCACATGCTCACAACAAGGGTTATAAGCATTTGCATTATCAATTAAAACAAAAGGGCGACAAGTCGCTATCTCCTTGGTTAGCTTCACTTGAAGTTGATCATGAGACTCCTTGAGGGAAGTGTGAGCCCCCTTCAAGGCCTTGTGAGCCTTGTCGAGTATGTCAAACTCCTCTTTGAGTCTATCATGGCTAACCCCAAGTGCAACTTTCTTAGATTTAAGCACACGAGAAAGAACACTAGCATGGTCAAGATCTTTTTGCAATTTACCACAATCAACATTGTGTGACTCCTCAAGAGTCATACGAAGACCCCGCTCTTCGTCAAGAGCAATAGAAAGATCCGCAATCTCATCGGCATAATCACGACTATGCCCCTCTAACTTGGAGATCGTATCCTCATGAGACTCAATGATATCATTGGCCTCACCAAGTTGTTCCAAGAGAGCAACAAAGTGCTTCTTGGTCTCACCCTTGAGATTACTCAAGAACTTGTCAAATTCATTCTCATCAACCTTTACCACCTCACTATCATCCACACAATTCAACAAAGAAGGAGTAGTAGTGATGGTGGTTTTGATGTTGGGGGTTACCTTGTTGATACCTTTGGCCATGAGGCAATTGGTGATGAGGTTCTCATTGGGGGCGCCGAAGAGAGACACCTTCATCAAGGAAGAGGTGGCAATGGCCATGGTTGCTGATACGTCTCCAACGTATCTATAATTTATGAAGTATTCATGCAATGTTTACAACAATTTTATATGGTTTTGGTATGATTTGATTAGAGCTAACCTGGACTGACGCTGTTTTCAGCAGAACTACCGTGGTGTCGTTTTTTTTGTGCAGAAATAAAAGTTTTCAGAATGGGCTAAAACTTTACGGTGATTTTTTATGGACCAAAAGAGACCCTCGAAGCACCGGAGCTGGGCTAGGAAGTGGCCGAGGGAGCCACAAGCCTGGTGGTGCGCCCACCGAGCTTGTGGGCCCCTCGGGCACCTCCTGGCGTGGGATAGACGCCAAAAATTCCTATAAATACCCCATACATCGAAAAGAACCCTAGATGAGAAGTTCCGCTGCCGCAAGCCTCTGTAGCCACGAAAACTCAATTGGGACCCCGTTCCGGCACCCTGCCGGAGGGGGAAATCATCACCGGAGGCCATCTTCATCATCCCGGCAGTCTCCATGACGAGGAGGGAGTAGTTCACCCTCGGGGCTGAGGGTATGTACCAGTAGCTATGTGTTTGATCTCTCTCTCTCTCTCGTGTTCTTGATTTGGCACGATCTTGATGTACCGCAAGCTTTGTTAATATATTTGGATCTTATGGTGTTCTTCCCTCTTTACCTTATTGTGATGAATTGAATCTTTTCCTTTGAGGTTTTGTTATGTCGAATTGAATCTTTTGGATATGAGAGCACTTGATGTATGTCTTGTGATGGGATATCCATGGTGACAATGGGATGTTCTATTGATTCACTTGATGTATGTTTCGGTTATGAACTTACGGATTCCTGTGGTGACATTGGGGTAATCTATGCATAGGGGTTGATACGCGTTTTCATATTCCTTTCTCTGATAGAAATCTTGGGGTACTCTTTGAAGTTCTTTATATTGGATTGAATATTATGAATCTGAAGTTGTTTGATGCATATCATATAATCAACTCAGGGATACTTGTGGTGACATTGGAGTATCTAGGTGACATTAGAGTTGGTTGAAGTGTATCATATGGTGTTATTTTAGTACGAACTCTAGGCCTGCTTGTGACACTTATAGGAATAGCTCAATAGATTGATCGGAAAGAATAACTTTGAGGTGGTTTCATACCCTACAAACAATTTCATCTTATGTTCTCCGCGATAGGAACTTTGGAGTGATTCTTTGTTGCACGTTAAGGGATTGTTATATGATCCAATTATGTTATCATTGTTGGGAGATTTTGCACTAGTGAAAGTATGAACCCTAGGCCTTGTTTTCAAGCATTGCAATACCATTTTTCTCACTTTTGTTACTAGTTACCTTGCTGTTTTTATATTTTGAGATTACAAAAACCTATATCTATTATCCATATTACACTTGTATCACCATCTCTTTGCCGAACTAGTGCACCTATACAATTTACCATTGTATTGGGTGTGTTGGGGACACAAGATACTCTTTGTTATTTGGTTGCAGGGTTGTTTGAGAGAGACCATCTTCGTCCTACACCTCCCATGGATTGATAAACCTTAGGTCATCCACTTGAGGGGAATTTGCTACTGTCCTACAAAACCCTGCGCTTGGAGGCCCAACATGAGTCTACAAGAACAAGTTGTGTAGTAGACATCAAGCTCTTTTCTGGCGCCGTTGCCGGGGAGGTGAGTGCTTGAAGGTATATCTTTAGATCTTGCAATTGAATCTTTTAGTTTCTTGTTTATCACTAGTTTGGTTTTATAAAAGAAAACTACAAAAAAATGGAATTGAGGTTGCCTGATATTATTCATCTTTATATTGTCTTCCTTGAAAATGATGGATCGGAAAATTGTGCTCAATTAATAGAAGAAGAATTCAATAAAATGTTTGGCATAAAATCTTTGAATGAAGAGCATGATTCCAATGTTGCTAGTATAAATTCTTTGAATATCCATGATGCTAGTGATATGCAAAGCCATATGCTTGGGGATGCTATGTTTGATGAAGATGATATTTTTAGTCCCCCAAGTTTTGATGAGAAAATTTATTATGATGAAAGCATGCCTCCTATTTATGATGATTATATTGATGAAAGTGGGTTTGGAAGAGTGTCAACTTTACATAGTAATGATCCCATTATTTTGGAGGGTGTTGAATCTTATTGTAATAATTATGAAAGTGGGTTTGGAAGAGTGTCAACTTTACATAGTAATGATCCCACTATTTGGAGAGGTCATGACTTTATTTAATGATGAATCCACTATTTTGGAAGAGGTTTCAATTGACTATGACAACAAAGTTGCTATCTATGATGATTATGGTGATGACATGTATGCTATAAAGAATAATGATAACCATGAAACTTGTCATCATGATTTTAATTTTCAATTTGATTATGTCAACAAGTATCTCATGATAGTTATTTTGTTGAGTTTCCTCCCACTATTATTAATGAGAAGAAATTTGCTTATGTGGAGAGTAATAAAAATTCTATGCTTGTGGATTATGAAAAGAATGTTGTATGTGAACATTATATTGTTGAATTCATTCATGATGCTACTGAAAATTACTACGAGAGAGGAACATATGTTTTTACGTATCTCGATAATATCAAGTTTCCTCTCTTTGTGTTGAAAGTTTTGAAGTCATGCTTGTTTTGCCTTCCTATGCTAGTTGATTCTTGCTCCGATAAATTGTTTGCTCAAAAAATCCCTATGCATAAGAAGTGTGTTAGGCTTAAATGTGCTTGCCATATGTTTCATGATGCTCTCATTATGTTTCATTCTTTACTTTTATGCGAGCATCATTGAAATCATCATGCCTAACTAAAAAGGCATTAAATAAAAGCACTTGTTGGGAGACAACCCAATATTTCTACCTAATGTTTTTGTGTGTTCACATGATTATGATACTGTAGTAATCATTTTTATAGCTTTTGTTTCAATAAAGTGCCAAGTAAAGCCTTTGGGATAGTGTGGATGATAGTTGACTTGATTCTGTGCAAAAACAGAAACTTTTGCACCCAGTTCTGGAATTTTGTAAATTGAGAAACATGCTTTTGCTCTGAATTTTTTACACATGATTGATATACAAATTACCTACGTTGTCCTAATTTTTCAGAATTTTTAGAGTTGCATAAGTATGGTCTTTATTCAGATCATTACAGACTGCTTTGTTTTTGACAGATTTTGTTTCCAATGCATAGTTTGCTTGTTTTCTAGTTTCTAAAGCTTATATTGAAAAATATAAATTGTAGAAATGATAGGGTATAGTAGGCATTGTGTGGAAACAATTATGAATCTTGTCTTGACAGTACCCAAGTGAATGATTTGTTTTATTATACTAACGCATCTCACGAAGTTCCATTAAGTTTTGTGTGATTGAAGTTTTCAAGTTTGGGGGTGAGATATCGATATGAGGAGAATAATGAGTGACAAGATGCTAAGATTGGGAATGACCAAGGCACCCCAAGGTAATATTCAAGGAATAGCCAAGCAACTAAGCTTGGGGATGCCCCGGAAGGCATCCCCTCTTTCATCTCCAACATTATCGGTAACCTTACTTGGAGCTATATTTTTATTCGTCACATGATATATGTTTTGCTTGGAGAGTCATTTTATTTTGTTGAGATTTGCTTGCTGTTATTTATAATAAGGTTTTGTATCCTTTCTTTCAATAAAACTGTCAAGGATAACCTTCACCATGCTTAGTTTGCAAGTATATGAGTTGCTGTTTTAAAATAGAAAGTTGCATGCTATTGCGTAAATTCTCCAAAAAAGTCAGAATGTGATAAAATGTTGAAATTTTGACACAATGATCTATGATAAATTTTCTGCAGTGTGGTAAATTTTCAGAATTTTTGAGTTAAATAAGTATGGATCTTCCTTAATCCTTTAAACACTGTTCTGTTTAGGCAGATTGCTGTTATGATTGCATTGTTTGCATATGTTTGCTTGTTTAATGATTCTATTTGAGGATAGGAGTATTAAATATGCAGAGGCATTTAGCATGAAATGTCAAATTATAATTTTAGTGATTTTCTATAGTAGAGAATGATAAGGTTTTGCATTGATTTATACTAACTTATCTCACGAGTTCTTGTTGAGTTTTGTGTGGATGAAGTTTTTAAGAATTAGGGAAACTGTGATATGAGAGGAATTAAGGAGACACAAGAGCTCAAGCTTGGGGATGCGCAAGGCATTCCAAGTTTATATTTCAAGAAGTCTCAAGCATCTAAGCTTGGGGATGCCCCGGTTGGCATCCCACCTTTCTTCTTCAACAATGATTGGTCAGTTTTGGTTGAGCCTAAGTTTTTGCTTCTTAACATGATATGTGCTATCCTTGGAATGTCATTTTATTTTGTTTTGCTTGCTGTTTGAATAAAACACTTAAGATCTCAATTTTTTATGAGAGAGAGTCTTCACATAGCTACTTAATTATTTGACTACTCATTGATCTTCACTTATATCTTTTTGGAGTAGTTTGTCATTTACTCTCGTGCTTCACTTATTTTCTATGAGTAAATGGTTGAATGAGTTGAATATCATAAATCTGAAATTATATATGTTTCATATGCTTATCCCATGTGGAGTAATGATTTCACATATAAGAAGTATATGTGGTAAAATTTATTGAAAGTTAGCAAACACAGCATTGGTCACTTGAGCAATTCATGAAAGAATATTGAAGGAAGAGAGATTTCACATATAAATATAATATCTTGGACATATTCTATGATTGTGAGCCCCATTAATTATTTTCAAACTTGAGAAAATTAGTTGAAGTTGGACAAGGAAGACAACGTAATGAGACATGTTTGGGTATATTTGTATGGAAGTTATATTGCTATGGATCCTCCAACATGTGTTGCTTGCTTAGGATCTTTTGCTAGCCAAAAATTCTTACTAAGTAGAGATACTACATGTGCATCCAAAAACCCTTAAACCCAGTTTCTTGCCATAAGTGTCCACCATATCTACCTATGGATTGAATAAGATCCTTCAAGTAAGTTGTCATCGGTGCAAAAAGCAATAAAAATGCTCCTAAATATGTATGATCTTTTATTGTAAGGGAAAATAAGCGTTGTAAGAACTTGTGATGGTAAAGAAATAAAAGCGACGGACTGCATAATAAAGGTTGCCATCACAAAGGGCAATATAACGTGACGTTCCTTTGCATTAAGGGTTTGCACATCCAAAAAATAAAAAGCGCATGACAACCTCTGCTTCCCTCTGCGAAGGGCCTATCTTTTACTTTTATGTATTTACTTTTATGCAAGGGTCAATAGTATTCTTTCTCATTTCAACTTCAATTATTCTCTAGTTGGCAAGTATCATGTGGTGGGGAAAGATCCAAGCATATATGGCCATACAAATATATTTGATCATGAATTATTATTGTTGATAATTATCTATATGATAAATAAGTTGGGAGGCGAAACATTAAGCCCATATCTTTCTTTGTGTTCGATGGGTGCTATTTCTTATAAAAATATGCTTTGAGTGTTAGCAATCATGGAAGACTATACAATAGTTGAGTATGTGGAATTTGCTAAATCCAAGCTCTTACATAGACCCTTCCTGAAAATATGATGAATTGCAATTGTTTGATGACTGAGAACATAGTTTGTTAGTTTTCAAGAAAGTTTATGGTCTATACTTTAACATGTGAATAGCTCGTTACTTGATCATGAGAAGTTTTATGAGATGAGCTATTGTTTATGATATATAATGATGCTAGAAAAAGTGTTTTGAACTATCATTGATCAAATTTATGCACTATGCTAGCATTCACACTCCATAAATGATTTCTTTTATCATTTACCTACTCGAGGACGAGCAGGAATTAAGCTTGGGGATGCTGATATGTCTCCAACGTATATATAATTTATGAAATATTCATGCCATGTTTACAACAATTTTATATGGTTTTGGTATGATTTGATTAGAACTAACCCGGACTGACGCTGTTTTCAGCAGAAGTACCGTGGTGTTGTTTTTTGGTGGAGAAATAAAAGTTCTCGGAATGGACTGAAAATTTATGGTGATTTTTTATGGACCAAAAGAGACCCCCCGCACCGGAGCTGGGCCAGGAAGTGGACGAGGGAGCCACAAGCCTGGGGGCGCACCCACCCCCATAGGGCGCGCCCCCCGAGCTTGTGAGCCCCTCTGGCAACCCCCTGGCGTGAGACCGATGCCAAAAATTCCTAAAAATACCCCAAACATCGAAAAGAACCCTAGATGAGAAGTTCCGCTGCCGCAAGCCTCTGTAGCCATGAAAACTCAATTAGCACCCCGTTCCGGCACCCTGCCGGAGGGGGAAATCATCACCGGAGGCCATCTTCATCATCCCGGCGGTCTCCATGACGAGGAGGGAGTAGTTCACCCTCGGGGCTGAGGGTATGTACCAATAGCTATGTTTGATCCCTCTCTCTCTCTCTGTCTCTCTCGTGTTCTTGATTTGGCACGATCTTGACGTACGAGAGCTTTGCTAATATATTTGGATCTTATGGTGTTCTTCCCTCTCTACCATCTTTTGATGAATTGAATCTTTTCCTTTGGGGTTTTGTTATGTCGGATTGAATCTTTTGGATATGAGGGCACTTGATGTATGTCTTGTGATGGGATATCCGTGGTGACAATGGGATGTTCTATTGATTCACTTGATGTATGTTTAGGTTATCAACTTGCGGATTCCCTTGGTGACATTGGGGTAATCTATGCATAGGGGTTGATACGCGTTTTCATATTCCTTTCTCCGATAGAAATCTTGGGGGTACTCTTTGAAGTTCTTTGTATTGGATTGAATATTATGAATTCGAAGTTGTTCGATGCATATCGTATAGTCAACTCACGGATACTTATGTGACATTAGAGTTTCTAGGTGACATTAGAGTTGGTTGATGTCTATCATATGTTGTTATTTTAGTACGAACTCTTGGGCTGTTTGTGACATTTATAGGAATACCTCAATGGATTGATCGGAAAGAATAACTTTGAGGTGGTTTCGTAGCCTACAAACAATTTCATCTTATGTCCTCTGCGATAGGAACTTTGGAGTGATTCTTTATTGCACGTTGAGGTATTGTTATATGATCCAATTATGTTATCATTGTTGGGAGATTTTGCACTAGTGAAAGTAGGAACCCTATGCCTTGTTTTCAAGCATTGCAATACCGTTTTTGCTCACTTTTGTTACTAGTTACCTTGCTGTTTTTATATTTTCAGATTACAAAAACCTATATCTATTATCCATATTACACTTGTATCACCATCTCTTCACCAAACTAGTGCACCTATACAATTTACCATTGTATTAGGTGTGTTGGGGACACAAGGGACTCTTTGTTATTTGGTTGGAGGGTTGTTTGAGAGAGACCATCTTCATCCTACTCCCACAGATTGATAAGCCTTATGTCATCCACTTGAGGGAAATTTGCTACTGTCCTACAAAACTCTGCGCTTGGAAGCCCAACACGAGTCTACAAGAACAAGTTGTGTAGTAGACATCAGTTGCCGTTGCCATTCCTTCACCACTTGTATCTTCATCGTCATCATCGGAGATGTACTCTTATTGTGCCACCAAGCCCTTTTCAGGTATCTTCTTGGTGAAGTTGTTCTTGTTTGGGAAGGACTTGGCTTTGTCTTTGCGAATGAGTTTGCCACCATTGTCCTCCCTCTTCACATACGGACAGTCCACCACAAAGTGACTCACGTTGCCGAAACTTTAGCAAGTCCTCACTCGTTGTTTGTTCTTTGGGCCACTTGAGTTGTTCTTGGAGAAGTTGGGCCTTGAGTTTCTATTGTTGCCCCAAAATTGCCTTGACACAAGAGCCATGTGCTCTTGGTAAGCATATTTGGTGTCTCCGAGGCAACTCTCTTCTTCTTCTTCCTCCTCTTCTTCATCCGGAATGGCCTTGGCCTTCAAGGCAAGGTTGGGAGAGGCTTTCTTTGATCGGACATGAGCTAGCGCATTGTCGGCGGCCTTATTCATGATGTTCATAGCAATAAACTCATCCAACACTTCACTTGAAGACAAGGTGTGGAAGTCCGGCCTTTGACGAATCATGGAGGACATGGCCTTGTTGAATGGCATGATGGCCTTGAGAAACTTGCGTTTGATCCAATTGTCATTTGTATCCTTGCTTCCATGATCTTGAAGAGCTACCGCAAGAGTTGTCAATCTCCGGTAGAGATCACGAGGATCCTCATCTTCAATCATCACAAATTCATCGGCCTCATCAAGAACCACCTCAAAGTTGGACCGTTAAATGCTTGAGCTCCCCTTGTACAAAGATATGATGTGTTCCCAACAATCCTTGGCACGGGAGAAAGGACGCAAGTGAGATAGATCTTCAGGAGGCACCGCGGATCGAAGGATGAACAGCGCGGAGTGATTGTATTGATTGTCCGCTTCTTCTCTTGGAGTAAGGTTGTTTGGATCATGTGGGTAGAAACCTTGCTCGATGATTCTCCAAAGGTTTGTTGAGATGTGATTCAAATGAGACTTGATACAAAAAACCCAATTAGCGAAATCACCCTTAACAAGCTTAGGAGGAGGACCAAGGTTGTTAATATGCGGTGTAGGGACCGGTCCTCCATAGAACGGGGGAGGGGGAACCGAGGCAAAGGTTCCCGTCCCATTCTTGTTTTGAGGGGAGGAGGTTTGAGTACCTTTAGCCGCTTCCTTGCCGGAATTGGCCTCCGACTCCGATGCGGTGGGATTAACCACAAGCAACGGATCGGGAGTAGTTTTCAACCCCTCAAGTAATTCTTTAAGCATGGACTTGACCTCGATCGTCATAGATGTCTTAAGGGAAGCCATAGCTTCATTTAAGTCATCTCGGGTGATCGAGTTCAACTCCACGGCCTCGGGCACAACCTCCTCTCTGTCAACCATACTCTTCGGGTGGTGAAACCCTTAATAAAGAGACGTGGCTCTGATACCAATTGAAAGGATCGACATGGTTGACTAGAGGGGGGTGAATAGGCAACTACCAATTTTTTGCTTTTCTTAACAAATTAGGATTAGCAACAAATAGGCTGTCTAGATATGCAACTAGATGAACAACCTATATGATGCTAGCAACAACAACAACAAGAGCAACCAAGATACACAACACAAGTAAAGCTTGCACAAAGTAAAGGTAAGAGATAACCACAAGTGGAGCCGGTGGAGACGAGGATGTGTTACTGAAGTTCCTTCCCTTTGAGAGGAAGTATGTCTCCATTGGAGCGGTGTGGAGGCACAATGCTCCCCAAGAAGCCACTAGGGCCACCGTATTCTCCTCACGCCCTCACACAATGCGAGATGCCATGATTCCACTAGTGATGCCCTTGAAGGCGGCGACCGAACCTTTACAAACAAGGTTGGGGCAATCTCCACAACCGAATTGGAGGCTCCCAACACCACCACGGAGCTTCACCACAATGGAATGTGGCTCCGAGGTGACCTCAACCGTCTAGGGTGCTCAAACACCCAAGAGTAACAAGATCCACAAGGGATTAATGGGGGGAATCAAATTCTCTTGGTGGAAGTGTAGACCGGGGCCTTCTCAACCAACCCCCCTCCCCCTTTTATAATGGGGAACAAATCCAACCGTTACCTTGTTTCCAGCCCGCACCGAGCGGTACTACTGCTCCTCAGAGCGCTACTACCGTCCGGCCGGTAGTGCACAAGGTGCAGTGCAAAGGTGCATTTCCTTGAGCCGGTAGTGCCTCCGGAGCGGTACTACCGCTCGCCCCAGCGGTACTACCGCTGGGTTTGCATCACAGGCCACTTAAGCAGCAGAGCCGGACAGATGAATGAGAGGCAGTACTACACAGCGGTACTACCACTGGGGCCAGTGGTACTGCCGCCCACCACTGCTGTCGCTCAACATCTGCTGGGAAAACAGGGAAGGGCTCGGAGAGTAGAGCCGCGAGCGGCAGTGGCAGCGGTGGTAGGCGTGGTACTATCGCTTATAAGCGGTACTACCGCTCCTACTATCGCTGCTACTGTCGCTTGCCCAACTGGGTCAAAATGGGATCAATAGTAGTAAGCCAGAGGGAAAACCGCTGGACTACCGCTGAACCCGACACGAAAAATCGTGACCCGAGTTGAGGCGGTAGTACATGCGGTACTGGAGGCGGTACTACCGCCGACAAGTGGTACTATCACTCCCAGCCGTGGTACTACCGCTGGCAGATTTCCAAGATACTCCAAAGCAATGGAGGGGGAAACTCCAATGAAGCGGAAAGATATGGATGGTGCAAATGGAGATGTGTACGTGTTGATTCCACCCAAACCTTTCCGAAGCAGACCCCCTCTTGATAGTACGGTATTTTCTATGACTCAAGTCCACCGATAAAGAACCGAAGGAAAATAAACGTATTCACTCTAAGACTTTGAGGGGCTCCAATCGTCTTGTGCCATAAGGTAGAATATCTAAAATGCTCAATGCACATGATTAGTCCACAAAGATATTGTCATCAATCACCAAAACCACTGAGGGAGAAATATGCCCTAACACACTTGTGTCACGTAAAACCCTTTTTCATCACGAAAAATAGCCCCGTGATATTTTCCGGCCATCACCCCCACCGTCACCTAAGAGGCGTCATGGAAAATAAAATTTTGATGGTACTACTTTTTACGTCATGCAAGATCGCATTTTAGGTGATGAACCAAATAATGTTACCGATGGGCGTTTTCGGTGACGGCCCAGAATGTCACCTATACCCAATTTGTCGGGTAAGACCATTTTTTCGACGATAATCTATCACTGGTGATCGGTCCGGGGGGTTGACCAGTCAAAGATTTAGGCAGGTGGGGCCAGCAGTTGCTCACATGGCTTCTTCCATGTGGGTCCGCCGTGGGTTTTATCTCCGACGGTCCCATCAGTAATAACTCGGCGTCAGCTTTGACCAGTCAACGGCATTAACATGTGGGCCCAGAAGATGCTGACATGGCTGCTTACATGTGGGACGAGACGGTGCTGATGTGGCTGCTTACATGTGGGTCCAGACGGTGCTGACGTGGCTGCTTACAAGTGAGGAAACGACTGTGGTGACGGTTACAATTTTCATCACCAGTACCGTCACATGTATTATTATAGCGTAAAAAATGTGCACGGTTGATTTTGCATGCCAATTTCAATTTGAATTAGAGAAAATTTGAAATTTAACATCGCCATCACAACTTATTATAATAACAATGGGACTTGACATCAGTGATCCACATATTAAAATGAGCATCCAGATGATATATTATCAAGCATTAGAAATAAGACACTGGAGACGGCATCATGACGAACAATAGCGCACCATCAGTTATTGATGGGTTGAGACACAGTCTCCTGTGAAGACTGCGATGACTTCCTTAAGAGATGACTAAGAATTCTCTCCATTTCTTGTTGCTTTTTTCGAAGCCTCTGATTTTTCTCTCCTGGTCCATCTTGATAACTTATATTTCTAGTTGTTGTTTCCTTTTGAGCTCTTCAATTTCCTGCATCCATGCACTGATGACCCACAAGTATAGGGGATCAATCGTAGTCCTTTCGATAAGTAAGAGTGTCGAACCCAACGAGGAGCAGAAGGAAACGACAAGCGGTTTTCAGCAAGGTAATGTCTGCAAGCACTAAAATTGTCGGTAACGAGTAGTTTGATAAGAAGATAATTTGTAATGAGCAAGCAACGGTAATGATAAATAAAGTACAGCAAGGTAGCCTAATACTTTTTGTAGCAAAGGACAGGCCAAAACAGTCTCTTATAAGAAGCAAAGCGTTCATGAGGGCACACGGGAATTTCATCTAGCCACTTTCATCATGTTGGTTTGATTCGCGTTCGCTACTTTGATAATTTGATATGTGGGTGGACTGGTGCTTGGGTGCTGTTCTTACTTGAACAAACCTCCCACTTATGATTAACCCCCTCGCAAGCATCCGCAACTACGAGAAAAGTATTAAGATTAAGATAAAATCTAACCATAGCATTAAACATATGGATACAAATCAGCCCCTTACGAAGTAGCGCATAAACTAGGGTTTAAGCTTCTGTCACTCTAGGAACCCATCATCTAATAACTACTCCACAATGCATTCCCTTAGGCCCAAAGATGGTGAAGTGCCATGTAGTCGATGTTCACAGGACACCACTAAGGGAATCACAACATACATATCATCAAAATATCGAACACATATCAAATTCACATGATTACTTGCAACATGACTTCTTCCGTGACCTCAAGAACAAAAGTAACTACTCACAAATGATATTCATGCTCAAGATCAGAGGGGTATTAAATAGCATAGTGGATCTGAACATATAATCTTCGACCAAATAAACCATATAGTAATCAACTACAAGATGTAATCAACACTACTAGTCACCCACATGTACCAAAATGAGGTTCCGGTACAAAGATTGAACACAAGAGATGAACTAGGGTTTGAGAGGAGATGGTGTTGTTGAAGATATTGATGGAGATTGGCCTCCCAAATATGAGAGGGTTGTTGGTGATAACGATGGCTTAGATTTCCCCCTCCGGGAGGGAAGTTCCCCCGGCGGCGCTCCGTCCAGAAAGTCCTCTCCTAATTATTTCTAGGTCAAAAGACCTTATGTACCAGAAGATGGGCACCAGAGGTGGGCTAGCCTGGCCACAACCCACCAGGGCACGCCTTGGTGTCTTGTGGTCACCAGGTGGTCGCCCTCCGGTAGTTATTTGCTTCAATATTTTTTATATATTCCAAAATAATTCTCCGTAAATTTTCAGCTCATTTGGAGATGTGTAGAATAGGTATCTCTGACGTAGCTTTTTCAGGTCTAGAATTCCAGCTGCCGGTATTCTCCCTCTTTGTGTAAACCTTGCATATTATGAGAGAAAAGGCATTAGAATTACTCCATAAAGCAATATTAAGCATCAAAACATTATAAATAACAGTAGGAAAACATGATGCAAAATGGACGTATCAACTCCCCCAAGCTTAGAGCTCGCTTGTCCTGGAGCGAAAGCCGATATCGAGAATCATGTCCATGTGTTTAGAGAGAGAGAGGTGTCGATAAAAACAAAATAATAACATAGTAGCATCATGCTTATTATTATAACAGCAACAACTTTATCATAAAGCTTTATCATATAACTTCTTATGAACAAGTAACAATTCATCACAACGTCGAAGTAGAAAGCATAAACTTTATTGAAAACCAACAAACTGTGTTTTCAGTCAACTTTGCAACTACAATTCATCATATTTTCAGGAAGGGTCTCATATCGTAGCCTCTTGGCAAGTCCACATACTCAACCATCATTTAATCTTCTATGATTGCTAACACTCACAACATACATACGAACAAAGAGTTTCAACCAGATACATAGGAAGATAGGGGCTTATAGTTTCGCCTCCCAACTTATTCACCTCAAGGGTGATGTCAACAATAATAACTCATGATCACTCACATTCAACTGGATATATGTGCCTAGATCTTTCCTCGCCACATAATGCTTGCAAAAGAGAAAAATAAAAAGGAATAGGGAAGCATACTTTGACTCTTGCATAAAAGTAAATACATAAAGGTAAAAGATAGGCCCTTTGCAGAGTGAAGCAGAGGTTGTCATGCGCTTTTTGGTTTGTATGCCAAATCCCTTAATGCAAAAGAATGTCACATTATATTGCCCCTTAAGATAGCAATCTTTATTATGCAGTCCGTCGCTTTTATTACTTTGCCATCACAAGTTCGGACAACGCTCAATTATCTCTTACACTAAATGATCAAACACATTTAGAAGCAATTTTTATTGCCTTATTGCACTGATGACAACTTACTTGAAGGATCTTACTCAATCCATAGGTAGGTATGATGGACTTTCAAAACATGGATTCGGGTTTAAGGTTTTTGAATGCACAAGTAGTATCTCTACTTAGTGCGGAATTTTTGGCTAGCAAAGATATTGAGAAAGCACCACATGTTGAAGGATCTATAACAATATAACTTCTATGTGAATATGAACAACCATAAATCATTACATTGTCTTCCTTGTCCAACGTCAACAATTTTGGCATATAATATTTAATTGGGGCTCACAATCATAAAAGATGTCCAAGATAGTGTATTTGTATGTGAATCTTATCTTCCCTTGTTAATTCTTTCATGAGTTACATCATTGACCAATGCTATGTTTGTCAACTTTCAATAAATTTTACCACTTATACTTTCTTTATGTGATTTCATTACTTACCACAAGATTAGCATATGATATTTTTCATTATTTATTTTTATTTGAATGCAACATAAAAGTAAAGAAGCAAAACTCAAACTAAACTTTATTATATAACTCTCACTCGATTACATAGATAGATCATGAAACTAACACTTGAAAATAGATCATACTAAACTTTTATTCAACCAGATCATGAAATAACTAAGGATCGAACTAAAATAGGTAAAGGTAATAAAAGTGATGGTGATACGATACCGGGGCATCTCCCCCAAGCTTGGCACAAGCCAAGGGGAGTGCCCATACCCGTGTACTCAAGTCTCCTTTGGTGGGGAAGATGATGAATGTGATGGTGATGAGGTAGTAGCATCCTTCTTCCTCAACTTACGCTTGAGGATGAAATTTTCCTCCTTTAAGCCATCGATCTCCTGCTCAAGGTTTCATATCTTTTCGCATAGTGCCTGCTTGTTTTCCTGCAGAAGATGAAAAGGGATAAACTGGATCTTATGTTTCTTTAGTTTATTAGGGAGACTTGACTTCTTGAATTCCATGGGCATGTCCCCAGGTTGAGGTAGTGGGACTTCGTCTTCATCAGAGCTTGTCTCTTCCGTTCCCTCAAGTCATAATCTTCTTCTTCCTCCGTGGTCCAGCCGTGACGCTCCACATCCCCATAGGCTTTGGGGTCTGCGACATAACTCTCTCCATCTGAATCTTGAGAGGACATATTTTCAGATCTGTCAGAAAAACAACAGGAAACAAGAACAGAGGATTTTTCTACGGTGTGGTTGTCAATTCGTCCGGGGGTATATATAAAGATTTTTTTTATCTTGGGAAATGATACGTCTCCAACGTATCTATAATTTTTGATTGTTCCATGCTGTTATATTATCATTCTTGGATGTTTTACAATCATTTTGTAGTTATTTTATATCATTTTTTGGTACTAACCTATTGACATAGTGCCCAGTGCCAGTTGCTGTTTTCTGCATGTTTTTTACAACACAGGGAATCAATACCAAACGGAGTCCAAATGGAGCGAAACTTTTTGTGGATTTTTTTGGACCAGAAGACATCCAGTGGGCCGAAGAAGCTCCTGGGGGTGCCCCGAGGGGGGCACAACCCACCAGGGCACGCCTGGAGGCCCAGGCGCGCCCAGGTGGGTTGTGCCCACCTCGGTGGCCTCCCGCACTGCCTCTTTGCTCTATAAATACGCCAATATTCCAGAAACCCTAGGGGAGTCGACGAAAATCAATTCCAGCCGCCGCAAGTTCCAGAAACACCAGATCCAATCTAGACACCATCTCGGAGGGGTTCATCATGTCCATTGGTGCCTCTCCGATGATGCATGACTAGTTCTTTGTAGACCTACGGGTCCGTAGTTAGTAGCTAGATGGCTTTCTCTCTCTCGTTTGAATCTCAATACAATGGTCTCTTGGAGATCCATATGATGTAACTCTTTTTTGCGGTGTGTTTGTTGGGATCCGATGAACTTTGAGTTTATGATCAGATCTATGTTTTTATCCATGAAAGTTATTTGAGTCTTCTTTGATCTCTTATATGCATGATTGCTTATAGCCTCGTATTTCTTCTCCGATATTTGGGTTTTGTTTGGCCAACTTGATCTATTTATCTTGCAATGGGAAGAGGTGCTTTGTAATGGGTTCGATCTTACGGTGCTTGATCCCAGTGACAGAAAGGGAAACGACACGTATGTATCGTTGCTATTAAGGATAACAAGATGGGGTCTATTTCTACATAAATAGATCTTGTCTACATCATGTCATCGTTCTTATTGCATTACTCCGTTTCTCCATGAAGTTAATACACTAGATGCATGCTGGATAGCGGTCGATGTGTGGAGTAATAGTAGTAGATGCAGGCAGGAGTCGGTCTACTAATCTTGGACGTGATGCCTATATAATGATCATTGCCTGGATATCATCATGAGTATTTGAAGTTCTATCAATTGCCAAACAGTAATTGTTTTCCCACCATTTGCTATTTTTCTCGAGAGAAGCCACTAGTGAAACCTACAGCCCCCGGGTCTCTTCTTTAATATATTTGCCTTTGCGATCTATTTTTATTTGCTTTTGTTTTCAGATCTATATTTCCAAAAAACCAAAAAATACCTTGCTGCACTTTATTTTATTTTGCATTTATTCGAGATCTATTTATCCAATCTATTACAACTTTCTCCCGTCCACTAGCCATTTCTGGCGCCGTTGCCCGAAAGGGATTGACAACCCCTTTAATATGTCGGGTTGCGAGTATTTGTTATTTGTGTGCAGGTGCCGTTCACGTAGTGTTGCGTGGTTCTCCTACTGGTTCGATAACCTTGGTCTCATCACTGAGGGAAATACCTACCGTCGCTGTGCTGCATCATCCCTTCCTCTTTGGGGAAATATCGACGTAGTTCTAGCAGACATCAAAAGCAATTTATGGCGCCGTTGCCGGGGAGACATCATCAACATCTACCAGGTTCCTAATCACAAATATTATCTCCTTGCAATTTCATTATTTGCCATTTGCCTCTCTTTTTCCTCTCCCCCACTTCACGAAAATTTGCCGTTTTATTCGCCCCTCTTTTTTGTTCACCTTTTTCTCGTCAGATCTCATGTTTGCTTGTGTTCTTTAATTGCCAAATATGCTTTATGTTCTAACTCAAGAGGAAAATAACAATCTTTTCCATATACCATTTTATATGGAGACATACCCATAGGATTTTTATAAGCTGTTCTGTAAGCACAAAGTGCATCATCTAATTTCTTAGACCAATTCTTTCATGACCTACTGACAGTTTTTTGTAATATTAGTTTTATTTCTCTATTTCTAACTTCCACTTGACCACTAGATTGAGGATGATAGGGTGATGCAATTCTATGGTTAACATCATATTTAGCAAGCATTTTACGGAAAGCACCATGGATAAAGTGTGAACCACCATCAGTCATTAAATATCTAGGGACTCCAAACCTTGGGAAAATAACTTCTTTAAGCATTTTAATGGAAGCGTTGTGATCGGCACTACTAGTTGGAATAGCTTCTACCTACTTAGTAACATAATCAACAACAACCAAAATATGTGTGTGCCCATTAGAGGAAGGGAAAGGTCCCATATAATCAAAACCCCAAACATCATATGGTTCAACAACAAGTGAATAATTCATAGGCATTTCCTGACGCTTACCGATATTACCAACTCTTTGACATTCATGACAAGACAAGACAAACTTACGGGCATCCTTGAAAAGAGTAGGCCAATAAAAACCAGATTACAATACCTTGTGAGTAGTCCTATCTCCTGCATGATGTCCTCCATAGGCTTTGGAGTGACATTTCTGTAGGATTTATTCATGTTGATGCTCAGGTACACAAAGTCTAATAATATCGTCTACTCCCTCTTTATAAAGATGTGGGTCATCCCAAAAGTAATGTCTTAAATCATAGAAGAATTTTTTGTTTTGTTGGTATGTGAAACTTGCTGGGATATATTTAGCAACAATGTAATTAGCATAGTCACCATACCAAGGAGTGTTATGAGAACCATTTATTACAGCTAGCTATTCATCAGGAAAGCTATCATCAATAGGTAGTGGGTCATCAAGAATATTTTCTAACCTAGACAAGTTATCAGCTACGTGGTTCTCAGCTCCTTTCCTATCAGTGATATGTAAATCAAATTCCTGTAGCAAGAGAACCCACCTAATGAGTCTAGGTTTAGCATTGTTCTTTTCCATAAGATATTTTATAGCAGCATGATCAGTGTGAACAATTACCTTTGAATCAACGATCTAAGATCTGAATTTATCACAAGCAAACACAACTGCTAAAAATTCTTTTTTCAGTAGTAGCATAATTTCTTTGAGCACTGTCTAGGGTTTTGCTAGCATAATGGATAACATTTCATTTCTTATCAACTCTTTGTCCTAGAACAACACCAATAGCATAATCACTAGCATCACACATAATTTCAAAAGGCAAGTTCCAATCAGGTGGTTGAACAATAGGTGCAGAAGTTAAGGCTTTCTTAAGTGTTTCAAAGGCTTCTACACAATCAATATCAAATACAAATGGAACATCCTTTTGTAAAAGATTAGTAAGAGGCCTAGAAATTTTAGAGAAGTCTTTAATAAACCTCCTATAGAAATCAACATGACCAAGGAAACTACGAATACCTTTAATATCTTTAGGACATGGAATTTTCTCAATTGCATTAACTTTACCTTTATCCACCTCAATACCTCGTTCAGAAATTTTATGCCCCAAGACAATGCCTTCATTAACCATAAAGTGGCACTTTTCCTAATTTAAGACAAGATTAGTTTGTTCACATCTCTGCAAAACTCGGTCAAGGTTGCTTAAGCAATCATCAAAAGAAGTTCTGTAAACGGAAAAATCATCCATGAAAACCTCAACAATCTTTTCACAAAAATCAGAGAATATAGTAGTCATACATCTTTGAAAGGTAGCAGGTGCATTACCTAAACCAAAGGGCATACGTCTATAAGCATAGGTTCCAAACGGACAAGTAAAGGTGGTTTTTTCTTGATCAGGTTGTGATACATGTATTTGAGAGAAACCAAAATATGCATCAAGAAAACAAAAGTGTGTGTGCTTAGATAATCTTTCTAGCATTTGATCAATAAAAGGCAAAGGGTAATGATCTTTTCTAGTAACTTTCACTATTGCAGGATGCTGCTAACGCGACACTACGATCAGAGACCCTTTGACGAAATTGTGTGCGATGCAATAATCGCAAACGGTGATGTAAAAAAACCATCAAAAAATATGCAAAACATTTGCGATGGCGGGTACATCAAACACGGTTCAGATTTTACTTGCGTGTGCGATGCTGGGCATACGGTTTATCTAGACGAACTGTTTGCGATTATACAAAACAACAGAAATGGGCAGCCACATCAATGTGTGTGCAATATATGGCATACAGTTTGCTCCGATGAACTGTTTGCTATTAGGGAAAGCAACAGAAACGGTCAGCCAGATTAAGGTGTGTGTGATATACGGCATACGGTTCACTCGAATGAACTATTTTCGATTAGGGAAGAGAACATAAATGGTTCAACTTAACAAGATGTGTGTGATACGGGGCAAACAGGCCCGGAGGTTAATTTGAGAACAAGTACACAGAGGTTAATTTGACATACATGACTTATAAGTTTCACAGAAATCATATCACTTTTTTTGGAAAACATTTGATTGCGTTGAATGTATATAGTGCTCCGTCCTATTAGTTGAATTAACCTCGAGGTCCATGTTTTGGAAACATGCCGTAAAGTAACGGGATAAACCTTCATTCAAGCCAATCAACATGTGTTCAAAAAACAAAAATTATCAAAAAGTAACGAGATAGACCTTCTTCAACCCAATCAACATGTGTTCAAAAAACAAAAAATGTCAAAAATTAAAAAACAAGGACCTCGAGGTTAATTCAACTAATATGATGGAGCACTATATACATTCAACGCAATTAAATGTTTACAGTGACCCATCAAATCAGTTAATTTAACCTCGAGGCCACTTCCCATCCGGTCACCCATCCGATGACTACTCCAGCCTCAGCACAGTTAACTTGGGAGTTCTATTGGAAGAGCTATCGGCAGGGAAGCTGGTCCTTGCTACTGTAGGATCCCTCTTTGCATCCTTTATTGCGCACCCAAATGACCGACTGTTGCTGCCCAATGGTCAATGCCACGTCCCCCGCGAATGTAGAAGCTTCCCTCCATTGGATGAGTGGCAAACGGTTAATCAAGAAGAACTGTTTGCGATGATGCAGAACAACAGAAACGGGCAGCCAGATGAGGGTGTGTGCGATATATGGCATACAGTTCACTAGGATGAACTGTGTGTGATTAGGCAACACAATAGAAAAGGTTCAACTTAACAAGATGTGTGTGATATGCCGTAGAGAGTGGCCGTGTGCTACTACCGCCGTCTTGGTCTATTAGTCCCCTTTATATATTCTGTGCCATATTTTGACCTTAAATTTAACCAACAAAATGTTAATGCATGTTACAAAAATTATATAACTGGAAACTATGTTCAAATACGAATTCAACGATATAATCTTTGGCGACAAGCATTCGTATTTTATTAGTTAAATCCTACTTATAAACCAGGACGGGGGTATAGTAGGTAATTAAATCACAAATGTTTTTTTTATTAACCGTATGTGTACGTGTCCTTTCGTCCTCCTCTAGAACGTCTTGTCACCCCGCTGCCGCAGACGGCTTCGAGCGTAAGCTTGAGCAGCGCGCGGGGGCGTTCTTTTGGCCAAACGGTGGTGAGCCCATTCCCGCGCAAGCTTCTCGACCGACTCAGTGAAATCCCCCAAAATCCCAATGCTTACCAGCCTACTATATATACCTTCACGGCCGGCGAGTACTGCGTCACATTTTCCCCTACCTCCCTGTACTTATCTCATCTACTTCTCCCACAATCGTCAATGGCACCGGTCCGTCATCGTCGCTCAGCCACTCCACCGTCATCAGAGGACAGCTCCAGCTGGGAGGCTACACTGCGGTAGTGGCGCAGTCCCCGGCGTAGTGTAGTGCGTGTGGTGTCCCTGTTGGGTGTGCGCGGAACACCCACCACACGCTCCGCCGCCGCTGCCCGTCGGTCGCTGTTGCCGCCATACCATCGTTGAAAGCCAGGGCCATCGTCTGCTCCGCTGCCGCGGCCCGAAGGCGGGAGGTGGCCGTCATGGCCGCCACCCCACTACCGGCCACCGTGGCCATCACCCGCTCCGCCACCGCGGCCCGAAGGCGGGAGGTGGTGGTCATGGCCGCCACCCCATCGTCGGCCGGGGTGGCCGCCAGCCCACCGTCGACCGCCGGGATCATCACCCGCTCCACCACCGCCGCCCGAAGGAGGGAGGCGGAGGTGGAGGCCCGCACGTGCGTCAGCGACCTTGCGCGCTACATCGAGTTCTTGCGGGAGGAGGAGGAGCGCCTCATCGAGCACGCAAAGAGCCTTACTGCAACCGTGGCCGCAGCACACGCCGACACAGAGGCGAGGAATCAGGAGATCTACGAGCAGTCCGGCCGCTTCGAGAGGGTTCCTCTGGAGCGGCAGAGGGCGTTCGAGGTGAGTGTCGCTGAAGGTGCAGCAGCGGCAGGCACCGTATTGGAGTTGTCCAGCTCGTCGGTAGGATCCTCCTCCTCTTCCTCTTACTGAGCGCGCTCGGCAGAGGAGAGGCTGCCGGAAGTAGTACAAAGCCCCTCCATAGTAGTAGTAGTATTTAGGGGCTATTTTGTTCAGTTCATCTGACTATAGATGTGGTGGAACTGTACAACTTACTTAAAATTAGCTAGTATATATAGTTGAACTAGCTATTTCTGTACGTGGTTGGCAACAATTGGGGAAAAGTTTAGTCAGTTCAGCTGTCGAGTTGAACTGTTTGTATAAAGAACGATTGCTTAATCTATGAATGAAATCTATGCTTAATTACTGAATTTTAGTTGCAAAAATTAGATAGTGCTAGTGATTTTTAGGTGCATATTTTGACAAATTGCAGTGTTACAAGGATTGATAAATGGCAATGTTACTAGATCAACAAATGACAATCTTTCCAGTTTGACAAACGGCAATATACCCAATATGACAGATGCAAATCTTACCAAATTGTCTGTAAGTGGTTGCACACGGGTCATCCAAAAAACCTGTTTGCGTTGAAGGGAGGTATGAATCCTGCTTGCCAAATTTTCTCTTGGCTTAGCGCCGAAGTCTCGCTTTGCATACCTTATTCAATCTGAACCGTTTGCGTTGAAGAGATGCACAAATCCTGCGCGGCGAATTTTCCCTTGGCTTACCATAGCTCTCACTTTGCATACAGGTGTTCTATCTAAAACGTTTGCGATGAAGAGCTGCACAAATCCTGCTCGGCACATTTTCCCTTGGCTTACTGGGGAAGCTATCGGTTTACATACGGGTGTTCTATCTAAAATGTTTGCGATGTTAGAGTGGCAACTATTTGTTTCAAAATGCCTTTGTTGGCTGTTATTCGAGTGCGCCTTCTCTCAAAATGGGCACAAAAAATACCACAGCATGTCGGGTGCCATTCCATGATAGCATGCCAAGTTTCATGAATTTCAAACGAGTTTTGGATTTACTAGAATTTAAAAACAAAGTATCTCAACGTTTTGCCGGTAATCAATAGTGCCCTGGTCTTTGAAATTCATTCCCATTTCTCGCATGGGACCTAAGCATGCACCCAAGGACACATATTTGATTTTTCAACCAATTTATATGCACTGGAGCATGTGCATGTAGTTCAAATTTGAATTATGCACATAAAATGCCAAGAAAACCCAGTTAATGTATAAAATTGTCCAAACGAACCCCGAAAAATTCCAAAATTTAACACAACACTCCTGTTGTTCTATGTTGACACTAGAAAATTTTTGAAAGCAATAAGAGGCAACGGATATCGCTTCGTCCAGAAAGGTGAAACGTTCCCTACCGAAACCATCAGGCTTGTTGTGAGAAGCACTAGTTTGTGAGAAGTTTATACCCAAACCAGCCCCAAATGGGAAATTTTTTACCACGGCATGTTGATGCCTTTCCATGCTAGCATGCCAAGTTTCATGAATTTCAGACGAGTTTTGGATTTACTAGAATTTAAAAACAAGGTATCTCAATGTTTGCGGCTGAGTGACGGTGGCAAGGTGTTTGACATTCATTCCACTTTCTTGCATGGGACCTAAGCATGCAACCAAGGACACAGATTTGAATTTTCAACCAATTTATATGCATTAGAGCATGTGCCTGCAGTTCAAATTTGAATTATGCACATAAATGCATTGAAAATTCAATTAATGTATAAAAATATCCAAACGAACCCCGAAAAATCCCAAAATTTCACACAACACTCCTGTCGTTCTATGTTGACACTAGAGAAAAAATTGAAATCAAGAAGAGGCAACAGATATCGTTTCGTCCAGAAAGGTGAAACGTTCCCTACCGAAACCATCAGGCTTGTTGTGAGAAGCTCTGGTTTGTGAGAAGCTTATACCCAAACCTACCCCAAATGGGACAAAATTTTTACCACGGCATATTGATGCCGCTCCATGATAGCATGCCAAGTTTCATGAATTTCAGACGAGTTTTGGATTTACTAGAATTTAAAAACCAGGTATCTCAATGTTTGCGGCCGAGTGACGGTGGCATGGTGTTTGAAATTCATTCCCATTTCTTGCATGGGACCTAAGCATGCACCCAAGGACACATATTTGATTTTTCAACCAATTTATATTCACTAGGGCATGTGCATGTAGTTCAAATTTTAATTATGCACATAAAATGCCTAGAAAACCCAGTTAATGTATAAAAATGTCCAAACGAACCCCAAAAAATTCCAAAATTTAACACAACACTCCTGTTGTTCTATGTTGACACTAGAATTTTTTTGAAAGCAATAATAGGCAACGGATATCGTTTCATCTAGAAAGGTGAAACGTTCCCTACCGAAACCATCAGGCTTGTTGTGAGAAGCTCTAGCTTGTGAGAAGCTTATACCCAAAACCTGCCCCAAATGGGACAATTTTTTTATCACGGCATGTTGATGCCGCTCCAGGATAGCATGCCAAGTTTCATGAATTTTAGACGAGTTTTGGATTTACTAGAATTTAAAAACCAGGTATCTCAATGTTTGCAGCCGAGTGACGGTGGCAGGGTGTTTGACATTCAATCCCATTTCTTGCATGGGACCTAAGCATGCAACCAAGGACACATATTTGAATTTTCAACCAATTTATATGCATTAGAGCATGTGCCTGTAGTTCAAATTTTAATTATGCACCTAAATGCATTGAAAACTCCATTAATGTATAAAAATGTCCAAACAAACCCCGAAAAATCTCAAAATTTCACACAACACTCCTGTTGTTCTATGTTGACACTAGAGAAAAAATTGAAATCAAGAAGAGGCAACGGATATCGTTTCGTCTAGAAAGGTGAAACGTTCCCTACCGAAACCATCAGGCTTGTTGTGAGAAGCTCTGGTTTGTGAGAAGCTTATACCCAAACCTGCCCCAAATGAGACAAAAAATTTACCACGGCATGTTGATGCCGCTCCATGATAGCATGCCAAGTTTCATGAATTTCAGACGAGTTTTGGATTTACTAGAATTTAAAAACCAGGTATCTCAATGTTTGCGGCCGAGTGACAGTAGCATGGTGTTTGACATTCATTCCCATTTCTTGCATGGGACCTAAGCATGCAACCAAGGACACGTATTTGAATTTTCAACCAATTTATATGCATTAGAGCATGTGCCTGTAGTTCAAATTTGAATTATGCACATAAATGCATTGAAATCTCAATTAATGTATAAAAATGTCCAAACAAACCCCGAAAAATCCCATAATTTCACACAACACTCCTGTTGTTCTATGTTGACACTAGAGAAAAAATTGAAATCAAGAAGAGGCAATGGATATCGTTTCGTCTAGAAAGGTGAAACGTTCCCTACCGAAACCATCAGGCTTGTTGTGAGAAGCTCTGGTTTATGAGAAGCTTATACCCAAACCTGCCCCAAATGAGACAAAAAATTTACCACGGCATGTTGATGCCGCTCCATGATAGCATGCCAAGTTTCATGAATTTCAGACGAGTTTTGGATTTACTAGAATTTAAAAAACCAGGTATCTCAATGTTTGCGGCTGAGTGACAGTAGCATGGTGTTTGACATTCATTCCCATTTCTTGCATGGGACCTAAGCATGCAACCAAGGACACATATTTGAATTTTCAACCAATTTATATGCATTAGAGCATGTGCCTGTAGTTCAAATTTGAATTATGCACATAAATGCATTGAAATCTCAATTAATGTATAAAAATGTCCAAACGAACCCCGAAAAATCCCATAATTTCACACAATACTGCTGTTGTTCTATGTTGACACTAGAGAAAAAATTGAAATCAAGAAGAGGCAACGGATATTGTTTCGTCCAGAAAGGTGAAACGATCCCTACCGAAACCATCAGGCTTGTTGTGAGAAGCTCTGGTTTGTGAGAAGCTTATACCCAAATCTGCCACAAATGGGACAAAATTTTTACCACGGCATGTTGATACCGCTCCATGATAGCATGCCAAGTTTCATGAATTTCAGACGAGTTTTGGATTTACTGGAATTTAAAAACCAGGTATCTCAATGTTTGTGGCCGGGTGACGGTGGCAGGGTGTTTAACATTCATTCCCATTTCTTGCATGGGACCTAAGCATGCAACCAAGGACACATATTTGAATTTTCATCCACTTTATATGCATTAGAGCATGTGCCTGTAGTTCAAATTTGAATTATGCACATAAATGCATTGAAAACTCAATTAATGTACCAAAATTTCCAAATGAACCCCAAAAAATCCCAAAATTTCACACAACACTACTGTTGTTCTATGTTGACACTAGAAAAAAATTTGAAATCAAGAAGAGGCAACGGATATCATTTCATCCAGAAAGGTGAAGCGTTCCCTACCAAAACCATCAGGCTTGTTGTGAGAAGCTCTGGTTGGTGAGAAGTTTATACCCAAACCTGCCCCAAATGGGACAAAAAATTTACCATGGCATGTTGATGCTGCTCCATGATAGCATACCAAGTTTCATGAATTTCAGACGAGTTTGGGATTTACTAGAATTTAAAAACCAGGTATCTCAATGTTTGCAGCCGAGTGATGGTGGCACGGTGTTTGACATTCATTCCCATTTCTTGCATGGGACCTAAGCATGCAACCAAGGACACAGATTTGAATTTTCAACCAATTTATATGCATTAGAGCATGTGCCTGTAGTTCAAATTTGAATTATGCACATAAATGCATTGAAAACTCAATTAATGTATAAAAATGTCCAAACAAACCCCGAAAAATCCCAAAATTTCACACAACACTACTGTTGTTCTATGTTGGCACTAGAGAGAAAATTGAAATCAAGATGAGGCAACGGATATCGTTTCGTCCAGAAAGGTGAAATATTCCCTACCGAAACCATCAGGCTTGTGGTGAGAAGCTCTGGTTTGTGAGAAGCTTATACCCAAACCTGCCCCAAATGGGACAAAAAATTTACCACGGCATGTTGATGCCGCCCCATGATAGCATGCCAAGTTTCATGAATTTCAGACGAGTTTGGATTTACTAGAATTTAAAAACCAGGTATCTCAATGTTTGTGGCCGAGTGACTGTGGCAGGGTGTTTGACACTCATTCCCATTTCTTGCATGGGACCTAAGCATGCAACCAAGGACACAGATTTGAATTTTCAACCAATTTATATGCATTAGAGCATGTGCCTGTAGTTCAAATTTGAATTATGCACATAAATGCATTGAAAACTCAATTAATGTATAAAAATGTCCAAACGAACCCCGAAAAATCCCAAAATTTCACACAACACTGCTGTTGTTCTATGTTGACACTAGAGAAAAAATTGAAATCAAGAAGAGGCAACGGATATCGTTTCGTCCAGAAAGGTGAAATGTTCCCTACCGAAACCATCAGGCTTGTTGTGAGAAGCTCTGGTTTGTGAGAAGCTTATACCCAAACCTGCCCCAAATGGGACAAAAAATTTACCACGGCATGTTATGCCGCTCCATGATAGCATGCCAAGTTTCATGAATTTTAGACGAGTTTTGGATTTACTAGACTTTAAAAACCAGGTATCTAAATGTTTGCGGCCGAGTGACGGTGGCAGGGTGTTTGACATTCATTCCCATTTCTTGCATGGGACCTAAGCATGCAACCAAGGACACATATTTGAATTTTCAACCAATTTATATGCATTAGAGCATGTGCCTATAGTTCAAATTTGAATTATGCACATAAATGCATTGAAAACTCAATTAATGTATAAAAATGTCCAAACGAACCCCAAAAATCCCTAAATTTCACACAACACTCCTGTTGTTCTATGTTAACACTAGGGAAAAAAATGAAATCAAGAAGAGGCAATGGATATCGTTTCATCCAGAAAGGTGCATCGGCTATAGTCCACAGCCGGATGACCACTGTAACCAGGGAAATTTGAACCAAAATTTTTGACGTTCAAACTCATCACACACGGGTTAAGCTATCTGAATCGTTTGTGATGTTCACATATCGTACACAGTTCTGAATAAGGGACTGTGTCTGATGACACTTTGTGCGCCAGTTTTTTCGCTGAACCGATTCAAAAATTTTGGCTTCCACGGAAATATCTACCTCCCCGCCCCGTCCCCCTTACCAAAAGCCACATTTCCCCTGTTTCCGCCTTCCTTTCCAAGTTGAATCCTTCACTCCTTGCTTGCAGCGCCGCCTCCTCGCCGGCGACCCTCCTTCACGCTGCTCGGCCTCGTCTATCCAGGCAGGTAATCCACACCCGACCCCCATCCTCTTCCTCTTTCCACATCCCACATGCCCCGACCACCGGCGCGACACCTTCCACCCAAATCACCGACCCCTCCACCAAATAAGCGCCACCCTAAGCCATGGTGCATGCAGTATAGCCAGGAGCTCAAGGAGCATTTGGCGGCGGAGAAGCAAATCGCGGCCTCACGCGCGGATGAGGTCGCGATGGCTGCCATTCGTGCCGACCCCCAGATCTTGGAGGAGCACCTCACCGTCGAGGCCACCGTCAATGCCTCGCGCGCCGACGCCACGACACGGTTGGCTGCTTTAAACGACAGTTTGTGGCGTTTTCTCGAGGCCACCCTCGGTGCCTTCGACGAAGACTGTGAGGTGTTTTCTCAGCGTGCACATGCTTACCTTAACTCGAGAGCCAGCAGGTTGGTGCCCGGAGCGGCTCAGGCAACTCACCACTACGACGAGGGCACCTCGCCCTCTTCCATGTCGAAGGAGCCAATCATCATCGATATCTCTGACAATGAGGAGTAGCTTGTCTTATTAGCTCACTATAAGGACACATGTTCAGTTTGCTGGCTACTGCCTTTCCTTAAAAAATTCTAGTGAATTGTGCTATCTACTTTTACCATGCAATCTATTGCTCTAGTGTATATGTTCTATATGTCGTGCAATGTGGTGCTCACTTATTAATTGTTTGGTTAATTAATTATCGTGTTCAGTTAACTGTTTGGTTCAATTCTGCAAATGTGATGTTCAATTCTTCAGGGTGCAATTTTGTATTGTCTTCCATGTGAGAAATAAATCGAATTTTTCTTTACGAAATACATTAGAAACAAATACAATTGCTATATTTCCAAGTTGTCAAGCATGCTTGGTTTGGTTAAATGTCTGATCTTCTAGTATGTTATACATTGTGCAATGTGGTGCTCAGTTAACGTTTGGTTCATTTGTTGTGGTGTTTAGTTAACTGTTTGGTTCAATTCTGCAATGCAATGTTCAATTGTTGTGGGTGCATTCTATTATTGTATACCATGTGAGAAATAAATCGAATTTGGCTGTACTAAATACATGAGAAACAAATACAATTGCTATATTTTCAAGTTGTTAAGCATGCTTGGTTTGGTTAACTGTCTGATCTTCTATTAGGAGCATGTTATATTGTGCAATGTGGTGCTCAGTTAATGTTTGGTTCATTTGTTGTGGTGTTTAGTTATCTGCTTGGTTCAATTCTGCAATGCGATGTCCAATTGTCGTGGGTAGAATTTTGTATTGTTGTGCATGTGAGGAATAACCGAATTTGGCTGCACTTAATACATGAGAAACATATACAATTGCTATATTTCCTAGTTCTTAATCATGCTTGGTTTGGATAAATGGGTTTTCCATGTGGCTTGAATTAATCTGATGAATTTGCAATGTGCTTATTTTTCATCAACATATTTTACTAATAGCATGCGAACCCTCACTTAACCTGATCACTAACTACCTTATATTTGTTATAGGGAAACAATGGGAAGCACTGAGGTTTACAATTGAGGTTTGCACTTGCATGGTCCTTTGTCTAATAGCACATTATTGTGCAATTGCAGGAACCATTCTAATATTTAGGTTTTTAACAATTTGGTCTTGCACATGTAGGTCCTGCTGTCAGAGGTTTTGACCCACTGTTTGACCCTTTTTGCATATGGGGAAATGAGTTGTCCATGAATATCAGTCAAGTCAAGAAACTCAGAAAGATTGTTAGGATAAAGAAATTAGCGACAAAAAACAACAAGATCTTTGTCTGCACAATGAAGAAGGCATCAGTTCACTACAGGATGGTACTAACTATTATGCCTTGCCTTTTTTATTCCTTTGCCCCATTTCCAATATGGAGAAGATATTTATGCACATCCTTGTTTTCAGGCCTTTCCAAAGCAGTTCACTGATGATTACCTCTCAAACCACCTGTATGGTCAGGAGGTGAGGAAGGTATTCATACAACACCCACGGTTCAATATTGAAGTGTTCCTGAAGAGGACGAAGGATGGATGGTCAATCATCCACAGGCACTGGCCTAAAGTTGCAACGACCTTCAACATCAATGAAGGCTCAATATTCGCCTTCTGCTTCAGCAGTTTTCCAGATGAGATACATCTGTCTATGTACCGTCTACAATGCTAATTTCGAAAGGTTATAGATTTTGCATGTGAAACTTTGTGCTGGTGCAGTTGTGTAATGGGGTAGCTGAGTGCTGAAGCTATATGATGTTGTACTCTGATGTATTTCAATTATGAAAATGAAATATATTATGTGCTTAATATGAAATGTCAATTAGATTAATAAATGGATTATTAATAATAGGATAATTAGCCTGCTAATTGGGTTTTTCTATTGCAAACGGTTATTGAGAAAACACCATGGGCAATGACCTCAGGCAACGCACACAGTTTCTAGGAATAAACCGTGTTGGATTAATGAACAATCACACACGACATCCTCTTGAAAACTGTTTGTGTTAGGCCACCTGGCGCAAACGTTTACCACATAAAAACTGTGTGTGATGGACAGCCTTTGCCACACAGTTTCTTCTACGCACCATGTGTGATGCATTCAAAAACGCAAACGATAAAATTGTTAATACCGTGTGCATTGGAAACGCTATCACAAATGATTTAACGGGGAAAATTGTGTGTGATGTACCTGCGAACAGAAACATTTTCCTTGGAGCGACTGTGTGGGATGTATAAACGAATGGAAACATTTAGCATGGACTGACTGTGTGGGATGAACTTACGACCGGAAACGATTTCGCCTGTATAATTGAATTTTTTTTAGCACTACTGTACGTATAACCGTATTTGATCGCTCGCCGGTCGCACACGACCTTATTTTGCCGAGCGTGTGTGCCAGGAGGGCATATCCCCGACAGTTTCTGGGTCGTGTGGGAAGGACCCCCCTATCGCAGTCACTCACTAGGCGACAGTTCCAAATGCCGTCACGGAAAGGGGTTAAAAACCGTTTGTATAGCACCTCGCTGTACTAGTGTTTATTTAATTTTCGAAAATCAATTACCATTCTGTAGCTAGTAGTAATTCTTTCTGGAATAAGTTCATTTTTATCATTAGGAACAACAGTAATACCTCCCTTCTTATCGACACAATGAAAAGAACTTACTCATCTACTATCAGCTATGGGATAGATTATACCTGCTTCCAGAAGCTTTAATATTTCAGTTCTTACCACTTCTTTCATCTTAGGATTCAATCATCATTGGTGATCAACAACGGGTTTAGCATCAGGTTCCATATTAATCTTGTGCTGACAAAGAGTGGAACTAATGCCCTTAAGATCATCAAGAGTATATCCAATAGCAGCACGGTGCTTCCTCAGAATTTTTAATAATCTTTCTTCTTCATGTTCTGAAAGTTTAGCACTAATAATAACAGGACATATCTTTTTCTCATCAAGATAAGCATATTTCAAAGTGTTAGGCAATTGCTTTAATTCAAACACAAGATCACCTTTAGGTGGAGGAGGACCTCCAAGAGTTTCAATAGGCAAATTGTGTGTTACGAGAGGTTGTTGTTCAAAGAATATTTGGTCTATCTCATTTCTTTCACGCTGGTGCATATCATTTTCATGGTCGAGCAAATATTGTTCTAGTGGATCAGTAGGAGGCATGGCAATAGAAGCAAGACCAATTATTTTATCCTTACTAGGTAATTCTTTATCCCGAGGTTGTCTACGGAATTTAGAGAAATTAAACTCATGAGACACATCAATAAAACTAACACTGACAATTTGTTTTTCACAATCTATCTTAGCCTTGACAGTGTTCAAGAAAGGTTTACCAAAGATAATGGGACAAAAGTCATCTTGTGGGGAACCGATAACTAGACAATCAGTAGGATATTTTATTTTCCCACACAAGACTTCAACATCTCTAACAATCCCAAGAGGTGTGATGGTATCTCTATTAACAAGTTTAATAGTAACATCTATGTCTTCTATTTCAGCGGGTGCTATGTCATTCCTAATTTCTTGGTATAAGGTAAAAGGAATAGCACTCACACTAGCACCTAAGTCACATAAACCATGATAGCAATGATCTCCTATTTTAACTGAGACAACAGGCATGCCAACCACAGGTCTATGTTTATCTTTTTCATCGGGTTTGGCGATGCTAGCAGCTTCATCACAGAAGTAAATAACATGCCCATCAATATTTTCGACCAAGAGATCTTTAACCATAGCAACACTAGGTTCTACTTTAATTTGCTCAGGGGGTTTAGGTGCTTTAATATTACTTTTGTGAACCACGGCTGATACCTTAGCATGTTCCTTTATCCTAACAGGGAAAGGTGGTTTTTCAATATAAGCAGTAGGCACAACTGGATCAACATTGTAAATGATAGTTTCATCTTTTGCTACAGCCAATTCTTTAATTTCTTCTTTAATAGGGGGATGATATTTTAACCACTTCCCCTTAGGGAGATCAACATGAGTAGCAAATGATTCACAGAAAGAGGCTACTATCTCAGAGTCAAGTCCATATTTAGTGCTAAACTTGTGAAAAGCATCGGTATTCATAAAAGATTTAACACCATCAAACTCAAGCTTAATACCTGACCCTTTACCTTCGTCGAGTTCCCAATATTTAGAGTTTCGTTTAATTCTTTCTAAAAGATCCCACCTGAATTCAGTAGTCTTCTTCATAAAAGAACCAGTACAAGAAGTATCGACCATGGATTGATCATCATGAGAAAGCAGAGCATAAAAATTTTGAATGATAATTTATCTCGAGAGCCCATGATTGGGGCATGAATATAATGGACTTAAGCCCCCCAAGCTAGAGTGATACTTTCTCCTTCACGAGGCCAAAAATTATATATATAATTCCGATCACGATGAACTAGATGCATTGGATAATTTTTTTGGTGAAATTCCAATTTCAATCGATTCCAGTTCCAAGATCCAATATCATCGCATAGCCTATACCATGTCAATGCTTTTCCCTTCAAAGATAAAGGGAAAACCTTCTTCTTAACTTCATCTCTGGGTATACCTGCAAGCTTAAATAATCCACAAATTTCATCCACATGTATTAGATGCATATAGGGATGGTCAGTTCCGTCTCCTACATAAGGATTAGCTAGCAGTTGTTCTATCATACCCGAAGAAATTTCGTAACCAATATTTTCAGTAGGTGTGGTAGGTTGAGGGGCAACTAATTGTGCTTCCGGTCGAGGTGAAGATACCCCGAACAAACCCCTTAAAGGATTGTTTTCCATAGTGACAAGTAACAATAAATTTTAGCACGTAATATAAATTTTTCCTTACCGGTTTCCACTTACCAAGAGCGCTTCACTCCCTGGCAATGGCGCCAGAAAAGAGTCTTGATGACCCACAAGTATAGGGGATCAATCGTAGTCCTTTCGATAAGTAAGAGTGTCAAACCCAACGAGGAGAAGAAGGAAATGACAAGCGGTTTTCAGCAAGGTAATGTCTGCAAGCACTGAAATTGTCGGTAATGAGTAGTTTGATAATAAGATAATTTGTAACGAGCAAGTAATGGTAACGATAAATAAAGTGCAGCAAGGTAGCCCAATCCTTTTTGTAGCAAAGGGCAGGCCAAAACGGTCTCTTAATAAGCAAAGCGTTCTTGAGGGCACACATGAATTTCATCTAGCCACTTTCATCATGTTGGTTTGATTCACGTTCGCTAGTTTGATAATTTTGAGATGTGGGTGGATCGGTGCTTGGGTGCTGTTCTTACTTGAACAAACCTCCCACTTATGATTAACCCCCTTGCAAGCATCCGCAACTACAAGAAAAGTATTAAGATAAAATCTAACCATAGCATTAAACATATGGACCCAAATCAGTCCCTTACGAAGTAGCGCATAAACTAGGGTTTAAGCTTCTGTCACTCTAGCAACCCATCATCTAATAACTACTCCACAATGCATTCCCTTAGGCCCAAAGATGGTGAAGTGCCATGTAGTCGATGTTCACATGACACACTAAGGGAATCACAACATACATATCATCAAAATATCGGACACATATCAAATTCACATGATTACTTGCAACATGACTTCTCCCGTGACCTCAAGAACAAAAGTAACTACTCAAAAATGATATTCATGCTCAAGATCAGAGGGGTATTAAATAGCATAATGGATCTGAACATATAATCTTCCACAAAATAAACCATATAGTAATCAACTACAAGATGTAATCAACACTACTAGTCACCCACAGGTACCAATCTGAAGTTCCGGTACAAAGATTGAACACAAGAGATGAACTAGGGTTTGAGAGGAGATGGTGTTGTTGAAGATGTTGATGGAGATTAGCCTCCCAAAGATGAGAGGGTTGTTGGTGATGATGATGGCTTCGATCTCCCCCTCCGGGAGGGAAGTTCCCCCGGCGGAATTGCTCTGCCGGAGGGCAAAAGTGCTCCTGCCCAAGTTCCGCCTAGAGATGATGGCGCTCCATCCTGAAAGTCCTCTCCTAATTTTTTTTCTAGGTCAAAAGACCTTATGTACCAGAAGATGGGCACCGGAGGTGGGCTGGGCTGGCCACAACCCACCAGGGCGCGCCTGGGGGGCCTGGCGCGCCCTGGTGGCTTGTGGTCACCAGGTGGTCCCCCTCCGGTAGTTATTTGCTCCCGTATTTTTTATACATTCCAAAATAATTCTTCGTAAATTTTCAACTCATTTGGAGATGTGCAGAATAGATATCTCTGATGTAGCTTTTTCAGGTCCAGAATTCCAGCTGCTGGCATTCTCCCTCTTTGTGTAAACCTTGCATATTATGAGAGAAAAGGCATTAGAATTACTCCATAAAGCATTATTAAGCATAAAAACATTATAAATAACAATAGGAAAACATGATGCAGAATGGACATATCATGCACTAAGTAGGACATTCAGATTTTCTGCAAATGTGGCATTTGCTTGTTTTGTGTCTCTCGCTTGTGATGTAATCTTTGCTTCTAGCTCACGGATGCATTGTTCAGACGATGAATTATGTGATGAGACACCAAATCTTGAAAGTATCATTGCGGAGGAGTTCTTTTCCTCAATAATCTGCACGTCAGGTACTTGCTGCAGAACTACTTGTAAACATGCCAACTTTGTGGTCTTCATCATGATTGAAAGCGTAGTTCATGCACTGTTAGTACATTACACTATGTGGCCCACACAATAGTTTTTAAGCCAAAACATTATAAATTACTTAAGGGGGCTTCTATTGCAATCTGTCTCATACTGGAATCCTTCTCGATGTTGTGGGAGTTTCAAGAAAACTTCGAACTGGATGCTCTCTTCTTGTTTTTTTTGCCTTATGGAATAAGGACACTCGCGTCATACTGCATATCATGTAATAATCAACAATATACATGATTTCAGTAACTTATTTAAATTCTTACCATAGAGCTATGAGGGGTATCATATTCTGAACTGCAAGTCGTATCACTTACCAGCACAACATGTACTTTTACTTTTCCCTTGTCAGAAAATTGCTACGACATGAAGCAAAAACTTAGTATGAAAGGGAGTGCATAACTCTAAAATCTCAAGAGGAAGCCGAAGTATTATGTATGGTTTCTGACCTTGTTAGAACATTTGGCCATGAAGTTATATTTACGCGGTTGAGCACTTTTTTGCAAAATGCCAGTGCAAATTTCTTCCGCAAATGCATCCATCAAGTCAATTCCGAGTTGTCCCTGAAGAAACCTTGTGCCCATGAAAATTAGAACACATGCAGTGCACGGTTTAATGAATGTGTTATAGGAGAATTGCATAATACAGATGCATGACAAATCAACAAAGGAAGTTTACCTTGTAAATAGATGGGATCCATTTATTCTTGTTTGAAACTGAAGATGAAGGTACATATACATCCATGTCAACATCGTAGACATCAACTTCCTCCTCTGAATTGTTTTCTAAAACATCATCTGTTTACGTGCTAGGATTTGATGTCGCTTGAACTACGTCGGTATTTCCCCAAAGAGGAAGGGATGATGCAGCACAGCTACGGTAGGTATTTCCCTCAGTTATGAAACCAAGGTATCAATCCAGTAGGAGAACCAAGCAACACTATGTAAACGGTACCTACACACAAAGAACAAATACTTGCAACCCGATGCTTATGAGGGGTTATCAATCCCTCTACGGGTAACGGCGCCAGAAATTGTCAAGTTGACGGGATAAAAATTGTGTAGATTGGATAAATAGATCTTGATAAAACACGAAATAAAATAAGTAACAAAAAAAGTGCAGCAAGGTATTTTTGGGTTTTTGGAATAATAAATCTGAAAATAAAAGTGAATAAAAATATATCTCAAAGCAAATATGATAAGAATAGACCCGGGGGCCGTAGATTTCACTAGTGGCTTCTCTCAAGAAAATAGCACACGGTGGGTAAACAAATTAATGTTGGGCAATTGATAGAAGATCGAATAATTATGATGATATCCAAGGCAATGATCAATATATAGGCATCACATTCAAGATTAGTAGACCGACTCCTGCCTGCATCTACTACTATTACTCCACACATCGACCGCTATCCAGCATGCATCTAGTGTATTAAGTTCATGGAAAAACGGAGTAATGCAATAAGAATGATGACTTGATGTTGACGAGATCTATTCATGTAGGAATAGCCCCCATCTTTTTATCCTTAATAGCAATGATACATGTGTGTCTTGTTGCCCCTTCTGTCACTGGGAAAGAACACCGCACGATCAAACCCATCACAAAGCACCTCTTACCATGGTAAGAAAAAATCGATCTAGTTGGCCTAACTAAACCAAAGATTTGAAGAAGAAATACGAGGCTATAAATAATCATGCATATAAGAGATCAAAAGAAGACTCAAATAATATTCATGGATATAGATCTGATCATAAACTCAAAGTTCATCGGATCCCAACAAACACACCGCAAAAAAGAGTTACATCAAATAGATCTCCAAGAGACCATTGTATTGAGAATCAAAAGAGAGAGAGGAAGCCATCTAGCTACTGCCTTCGGACCCGTAGGTCTATGATGAATTACTCATGCATCATCAGAGAGGCACCAATGAGGATGATGAACCCCTCCGTGATGGTGTCTAGATTGGATCTCGTGGTTCTGGAACTTGCGGCGGCTGGAACTGTTTTTTGTCGACTCCCCTAGGGTTTCTGGAATATTTGAGAATTTATAGGGCGAAGAGGCGGTGCGGGAGGTCACCGAGGGGGGAACAACCCCTCTGGGCGCGCCTGGGCCTCCTGACGCGCCCTGGTGGGTTGTGCCCACCTCGGGCCTCCCCTCTGGTATTTGTTTGGCCCACTGGGTGTCTTCTGGTCCAGAAAAAATCTCCAAAAATATTCGCTACATTTGGACTCCGTTTGCTACTCATATTCTGCGAACTAAAAACAAGCAAAAAACAGCAACTGGCACTGGGCACTATGTCAATAGGTTAGTCCCAAAAAATGATATAAAGTTGCTATAAAATGATTGTGAAACATCCAAGAATGATAATATAACAGCATGGAACAAGCAAAAATTATAGATACGTTGGAGACGTATAAGGATTCACAAAATAATGTGCTATACAAGCGAAATCTGGTGGACCAATGGTACCAACATAGTGTTTCCTCAAGCGTGCAGATATTCTAGCAACATTGTCTTTCATTGTTTTCGCCAGTACCTGCTCATATACTCCTATTGATTTGCTGGTAGGAGTTGGGAATCAAAGATGAATTATTCACATCCATGTTCATCATTGATGCGATTACTTATGTTTCAATTATCAATTAATCTTAAAATACACAAGTATCAACAAATAATCAGGATCTGCCAAATAAGACCATGCGAAGTGAACTAGATCCCTAGATTGGATGAACTGCAGTGTGGACCATCATACATACAACAAAATTGAGTTGATCTGCAAGAATCGAAATGTGCAAGTACATCAAGAGGCCAAAATGAAGCACATGAATAAATACACATGGGTGTCGCAAACATAGATAGGGTTGTGGGGTTGGGATGGCGAGAGAGGAACTACTCACTTGGTTGTGTATGATAAGGTTTTGGGGTAGACGGTGGAGATTTGTGTACTCTCCACAGAGTGTCCCGGCCATCGCATTGGCCGGAGATGAGCCATAGGTCACCAGGAGGGCAGCGGATCTGAGGGAGAAGAGAGGGATGAGGGAGTAGTGAGAATTAAGTTGTGGGTATTTAGGAGTGTTGAAAATTGAGTGCGTCATTGAAAATTGGTGGAGAGAACGAAAACACTGGTGGGGGCAAAAATTAGGAGGGAAAGACAAAAAAAATTAGTCATGTAGGCAAAGACAATCTAGGGCTGGTCCTAAGTATTCAAGTTGTTGTACCAAATAGAAGTGACAACCATTTGGGTTTTCTATCCATTTTCCACTCAAAAAATGATCCAGCGGAATTGTTGGTTAACAAAAATGTACACTTCATCAAATTGTATTATTGTGGCCCTATTGGTGAGGTCAAAAAGCCTCTGAATGAATTGCAAATGTTTGGTTTGGCATCTGCTTATGAATAGGTTTGATCTACCACAATGTGATGCACGATTCAACAGGAGAGGTTCGCAATGAACGGACCATTACATTTTCCATGTGACAAGAACAATATTGAGCACGGATCATGTCTTTCATTCCATTTATGATCACAAGTTTGACCTCACATTCGAACTTGCCACATGACGATGTGGACTCGGGGTTTACAAAGACATGATCATTTTGAATCACATTGTGAGAATAGCAGTTTAAAAGTTGTGCAGACAAGCTCTCCATAATGCACAAACCACATTGTATATGTATTGCCCACCCTCTCATGTCTCATATATCATTTGTTTGTACTTGGTCACCATGGGGGCTATACTTTCCATCTCATGAGTTGACGGGAGAGTTTTGCGATGGGCCGACCTTTAAATTTTCCATGTGACATGGACAATATTGATCACAGATCATGTCTGATTCCAGTGAAGATCACAAGTTTGACCTCACATTTGAACTTGCGACGTGACCAAGTGGACTCGGGGTTTACCAAGACATGATCATTTTGAATCACCTTGCAAGAATAGCAGTTTAAAAGTCGTGCACACAAGGTCTCCATGATGTAGGAACCACATTGTACATGTATTGCGCAAGCGCTCACGTTGCATATCTCATTTGCTTGTACTTTGTCACACCATTGGGGTATTCTTTCCATTTCATGATTTGACGGGAGAGGTTGGCGATGATCGGACCTTTACATTTTGCATGTGACATGAACAATATTGAGCATGGATCATGTCTGATTCCATTGATGGTCACAAGTTCGACCTCACATTTCAACTTGCCACATGATGATGTGGACTCGGGGTTTACCAAGACATGATCATTTTGAATCTCGTTGCCAGAATAACTCTTTAAAAGTCATGCACACAATTGGTTTTCTCTTCATTTTTCATTACAAAATAAATAAATAAATAAATAAATAAATAAATAAAAGAACGTAGTTTGATTTGCGGTCGTTGGATGCATGATGTATGGCCTATGTGCTGCTTCCTCCTCACCTTCCTTGGAACAATATGTACCGCCAGATGGAGGATCGACGGCTCCTAATTCGCCAGCCTTCTCCTTTGCCTTCTCACATAAGCTTTGACCGCATTGAGAAGGAATGCACAGAATAGTTACCACCGCTCCTCCCACTTCCCTGTCCCATCAGAAAACAGCCCCTCGATTTCTCATCTAGTTTCCCCATTCTCTCTCTTGTTCTTGACTTCTTGAAGCACACAGAGCATCATCCGATCTTTAAGAATCCGAATCTGCATGATGGATTCCAGCAGGACCCTCTGTGAAGCTGTGAAGGCGAAGGTTAGGCTGTTTGCACTGCTTGCTAGCTAGTTTTTAATTTGTTTGGATGAATCAAACGCCCAAATCTGAACATTTCTGCAATTTCTTTATCATCTGTTTGACATGCATGTCAGGGAAAAAGGCATGCACGGGCGTGAAAACCCACAAGTATAGCGGATCACAACAGTTTTCGAGGGTAGAGTATTCAACCCAAATTTATAGATTCGACACAAGGGGAGCCAAAGAATATTTGCAAGTATTAGCAGCTGAGTTGTCAATTCAACCACACCTGGAGATTAATTATCTGCAGCAATATGATCAGTAGCAAAGTAATATGATAGTTTTGATAGTAGTAGTAACAGTAGCGGTAACGGTAACAGTGATAGCAATAATTTTGTAGCAAGTGTAACATCAGCAATAGCAGTAGTAACTTAGCAGAAACAATATTTGGAAAATTCGTAGGCATTGGATAGATGAATTTGTTTGATGATATTCATCATATAATAGTCATAACCTAGGGTGATATAAAACTAGCTCCAGTTCATAAATATAATGTAGGCATGTATTCCGTAAATAGTCATACGTGCTTATGGAAAGAACTTGCATGACATCTTTTGTCCTACCCTCCCGTGGCAGCGGGGTCCATAAGGAAACTAAGGGATATTAAGGCCTCCTTTTAATAGAGAACTGGAACAAAGCATTAGCACATTGTGAATACATGAACTCCTCAAACTACGGTCATCACCGGAAAGTATCCCGAATACTGCCACTCCGGGGTTTACGGATCATAACACGTAATAGGTGACTATAACTTGCAAGATCGGATCTAGAACATAGATATAATGGTGATAACATAAATGGTTCAGATCTGAAATCATGGCACCCGGGCCCAAAGTGACAAGCATTAAGCATGGCAAAGTCATAGCAACATCAATCTCAGAACATAATGGATACTAGGGATCAAGCCCTAACAAAACTAACTTGATTACAAGATGAATCTCATCCAACTCCCTCACCAACCAACGAACCTACGAAGGAATTACTCACTCCCAGTGGGGAGCATCATGGAATTGGTGATGGAGAAGTGTTGGTGATGACGAAGATCAAAGATTCCCCTCTCCGGAGCTCCAAACGGGCTCCAGATCTGGCCTCCCGATGAAGAACAGGAGGTGGCGGCGGCTCCATATCATGAAATGCGATAATTCTTTCTCCTTGATTTTTTTCCCCGAAAATGTGATTTTATAGCGTTGGAGATAGGGTTTGCGGGGCCACCAGGTGGGGACAACCCACCTGGGCGCGCCAGGAGGGGCGGCGCCCTGGTGGGTTATGCTCACCCAGGACCCCCTCCGGTGGTTCTTGGCTCCAGTATTTTTCTTTTATTCCATAAAAATTCTCCAAAAAGTTTCGTTCTATTCCGAGAACTTTTATTTTTGCACAAAAAACAACACCATGGTAGTTCTGCTGAAAACAGCGTCAGTCCGGGTTTGTTTCATTCAAATCATGCAAATTACAGTCCAAAACAAGAGCAAAAGCATTAGGAAAAGTAGATACGACGGAGACGTATCAACTCCCCCAAGCTTAAACCTTTGCTTGTCCTCAAGCAATTCAGTTGATAAACTAAAAGTGAAAAAGAAAAACTTTTACGAACTCTTTTGCTCTTGTTTACATAAATAAGCTTAAGTAGCACCCAGGTTTTCAGCAAAGATTATGACTAACCATGTCGACAATAACTCTTAAAAATTATATTAACTCATGTCAATGGCATAATCAACTAGCGAGCAATAATAAGATATCTCAAATGACAACACTTTGTCAAAACAACCATGCTATAATATGACAACAGTGGTATCTCGCTAGCCCTTTCTGAGACCGCAAAACATAAATGCAGAGCACCTCCAAAGTTCAAGCAACGACTAAACATTGTAATTCATGGTAGAGAAGATCCAGTCATGATGCATTCAACATTAACTATACACAATGCATGAGGATGACAATAGTGCTCTCAGATCTGGCGCTTATTTGAGAAGGTGATGACTCAACATAAAAGTAAATAGATAGTCCCTTCGCAGAGGGAAGCAGGGATTTGCAGCGGTGCCAGAGCTCGAAGCTTTAAAACAAAGATAAATGAAATTTTGGGAAATGCACCCTTCCTATTTACTTCACGACCAAAAGTTATCAATATCTTCCATGCTAAACACATTAGTGGCGGTTCCCAAGCGATAAAAGTAAAGGTTCACTCCCCGTCCACCAACAAACACACTCCACGGTTAGCCGAATCCACGAGTACCGTCCATACCAACATCAGTCCTGGGGGAGTTTTGTTTAATTATTTGCAATTTTTGATTTCGGGACTAGGAATCCCTATTACCGCCCCTCTCGTGCAAGGACGAGTGAATAAACACTCATCATGATAATAACCCACTTAGTATGGAAGATACTGACTACCCCCTGTCGCTCTATAAACAATCCAGGCACACAAAAAACAGATGTTCATTTGAAGTTTTTGAGGTGGCACATGCAAATTTACTTGGAACGGCAGGGTAATACCGCATATAGGTAGGTATGGTGGACTCATCTGGAATAACTTGGGTTTTAGGATTTTGATGCACAAGCAGCATTTCCGCTTAGTACAGGCGAAGGCTAGCAAATAGGTTGAGAAGCGGCCAGCTAGAGAGCGAAAACGGTCATGAACATGCATTATGCATAATAAACATTGAATACTAGCACGAGTAGGATATGAACACCATGAACATAAATATCATAGAGGCTATGCTGGTTTTGATTCAACTACATGCATGAACATGGGCCAAGTCAAGCCACTCGAAGCATTCAGAGGAGGATACCATATCATCATACCACATCACAATCATTTTAATGCATGTTGACATCCAAGATAAATCATTATCCACTCCTAGCTACTTAAGCATGGCATGAGAAACTATAATCTCTAATTGTCATTGCAAACATGTTTGATCATAATATGCCAAATCATGGATACTAGGTTAAACATATTTACAAAAACAGAACAAGTTGAGTTCATACCCGTTTCTGTCTGCCACAGCGAGTTCATCAAATATCATCATTATTGCCTTTCACTTGCACGACCGAATGATATGAAAATAATAATAGTGCAAGAGTGTCGTGGACTAAGCTGGAATCTGCAAACATTTTATTCAAGAGGAGAAGACAAGGTTATATGGGCTCTTTGTTAGATCAATATCAATGCATATGAGAGCCACTCAACATTTTCATCGTGGTCTTCTCCTCGGTATGACTCGGTAAAAAGAAAAGAATTTCAGAGAAACACACTGAAATATTTTTGGAGTTTTTAGTTTTTCTAGAAGAAAGCAAGTTAAAGAAAAAAAGGAAAACAAAAACAAGAAAAACTATTTACACGGGAGAACTCCAACAAGCAAAAGAAGAACAAGGAAATATTTTTGTATTTTCTTTTTAATACTACACCTAGCTAAACTAGAAGGAAAAACCGAAAAGAAGCAAGGATTTTTTTTTGTGATTTTCTCAAAGTTTTTCAAACACACAAGAAGAAAGTGAGGAAATAAATCTAGCATGGATAATACAATGAAAAAGTGAGGACACCGACAATTGGAATGAAATGTGTGAACATGAATGTAATGTCGGTGGAAATACGTACTCTCCCAAGCTTAGGATTTTGGCCTAGCTTGGTAATCACCGTCTGCAGCCTGCGTAATAATCGGAGTGATAGCTCACGGAGGCTCTTGGTGCAGCCTCCTCAGCCCGCCGAGCAGCCACAACCTCTACGTTGTGTGCACGGGCCTCGCTCTCAAGAACATAATACCTTCTTTTGCTGTGATAATCAAAGAGAGCAGGCGCAGGCAAAAAGGTGTGCACAACGGCAACTTTATTGAACAATAGGTTATATGTATAATCAGTGATCTCGCCCTTAAGGAACTTATGGCGCTTCATGGCATCAAAGTCTAAGTACTGAGTAGGTAAGATGGGGTCATCAGGCCAAAGTGATACACCAAACTTCTTTGCTAAACGTGAAGCATAAATCCCACCATAAAAATATCCACTACCAGCGTTGTGTTGCAATCTGCGTGCAACAATCGCTCCAAGGTTATAACATTTAACATCGGTGAGAGCAGTGTGTATGGGGCTCAAGTCAGGAGCACATAGTGTACTACAGTCTTGTTTGCCTACGATGCATTTTCCATTAAACAGTGCAAAGTATTGAATTGATGGGAAATGAATACTTTTTATTCTACCTTGTGTCACCCCTCTATTCTCACCGTAGCAAAGACTGGTCAAAAATAACTCAAACTCAGACCTTGGTGGTTCGTCCAACGAACCCCAAAATGGAATTTTACACACACCACTAAACACATCTAGAGGCATGGTAATTGGACTGTCATAAAGTTTAAACGAAACTCTAGACTCACGAGGATGAAATTTAAACTCTTTAGTAAATGATTCTGTGAGACTGAGTTGCTGGTTGCACTTATCTTCAATGTAGGGACCGAGCTCGGCATTGTGAACATATTGCTCAAATTCTTCTTTAATACCTGCCATCATCATGAAATCGTCGCACGGCCATAAGCATGATTTGGTGGCGGCATCCCGTATTGAACTTGCACTTGGTTCAACCTAAGACTGACGGGTTGAGCCACTACTAGAAGATGCCTCCGAGGACCTCGGCCTCAAAGAACTCCTTCCAAAGAGGTTCATCATATTTGCGTGCAATTTTCTGAAGAAAAAAATTGGGTCACAAATTTTTGTCAACAAAACTTCACAAGATTGATAGCAACTACTCATATGGATGCATAGAGGCCCTATTAAGCATTCAAACTACTTAGAACTCTAAGAATTCAACATGCAAGCTCATCTACAGAAGCACCAAGAGGAGCTAATTATTCAAAATATAATCCACTAAAGCAAAATCTAATTGGAGCAATGGAGGAGTCACATACCAAGTAGCAATCCCCCAAAACAGTTTCGGAAACAGAGCTTCGAGCAAAGAGATCGAAATCTGTGGGTTTGAGAGCAAGAACACGAGAGAGAGAGAGAGCAATGGTGATTTTTTTCTGGAGGTAGGTGATGACATGGGCTAAAGAGATAAGTGAGGGGGCCCACAACCCACCAGGGCGCGCCTGGGGCTGCTAGCGCGCCCAGGTGGGTTGTGCCCACCTGGTGCACCCCCCTCTGATGTTATTTGCACTATAAATTCTTAAATATTTAGAAAAAAAATTGTATTAGATTTTCAGGACATCCTGAGAACTTTTATTTTTTGGGTCATTTTTTTTATTGCACGGGAAATTCAGAAAACAGACAAAACATGGCATTTTATTTTATTTAACTAAGAAAAACAGAAAATAAAAGTTGGGAGCAGAAGGTTGTGCGTACTAAATTCATCAACTTCATACCTCTAAAAAATGATCCATTAATAAGGTTGATCAAGTCTTATTACAACCACCTTCGATTAGCATGAAATCGAAGAACTTTCGTAAAACACTAAGTTACCTCAACGGGGATATGCAAGTCCCCAACAATAAGCATTTCATATTTCTTTTTAGCAGTAGGTAGAGGTAGTTGAAAACTTCCAATAGTGAGTGTCGGAGATTTTTCAATAACATTAATACCATTCACTTGGAATTATTTCTTCGGAAAGTGCACTGTATGCTCATTACCATTGATATGAAAAGTGACCTTGCTCTTATTGCAATCAATAACAGCCCCTGCAGTATTTAAGAAGGGTCTACCAAGGATAATTGACATGTTGTCGTCCTCGGGCATCTCAAGTATAACAAAGTCAGTTAAAATAGTAACATTTGCAAAAACAACGGGCACATCCTCACAAATACCGATAGGTATGACAGTTGATTTGTCACCCATTTGCAAAGATATTTTAGTAGGTGTGAGTTTATTCAAATCAAGTCTTTTATATAAGGAGAAAGGCATAACACTAACACTAGCTCCTAAATCACACAAAACGGTTTTAACATAATTTCTTTTGATGGAGCAAGGTATAGTTGGTATTCCCGGATCTCCAAGTTTTTTAGGGACTCCATCCTTAAAAGAATAATTAGCAAGCATGGTGGAGATTTTAGCTTCAAGTATCTTTCTTTTATTATAGATGATGTCTTTCATATATTTTGAATAAGGGGCCATCTTTAAAATATCGGTCAAGCGAGTACGGCAAAAGACTGGCCTAAGCGTTTCAGCAAAATGTTCAAATTCTTCATCATCCTTTTTCTTAGTTGATTTAGGTGGAAAGGGCATGGGTTTTTGAACCCATGTTTCTGTTGCTCTTCCATGTTTTCTTGCAAAAAAGTCACTTTTATCATATCTTTTATTTTTAGATTGTGGGTTATCAATATCAACAGCTGGTTCTATTTCAACATCATTATCTGGTTGTTTATCATTGTCTAGTTGAGTGTCTTCATGAACATCATCATTATCTTTTTCATTATCACTAGGTGAATGTTCATTAGCAGATTGAGTTTCAGCATCAGAAATAGAAACATCATTATTATTTTCAGGAGGTTTTTCTATCTCAGGTTCACTAGAGGCATGCAAAGTCCTATCATTTTTCCTTTCTTCTTCTTTTTAGATGGACTAGGTGCATCAGTGTTGATTCTTTGAGAGTCTTGTTCAATTCTTTTAGGGTGTCCCTCAGGATAAAGTGGTTCCTGAGTCATTCTACCTCCTCTAGTCATTACTCTAACTGCATGATCATTCATATTATTATTCATTTCATCAAGCAGTTCTCTTTGAGATTTAGCAACTTGTTCTAACTGAGTATGAACCATAGAGGCATGTTTTCCTACACCTCTAACATCATTGGAGATTCTAAATAACAAGTCACTCAAGCGAGCAATCATATCAGAGCTGTATTTCAATTGTTTCATAACATTTTTATTGAAGCGATCTTGCTTTCTAATGTAATTGTCAAACTCATAAAGGCATTGACTAGGATGTTTATTGTAAGGGATGTCACTTTCATCAAATTTCATTAAAGAATTTTCCTCGACCACCTTTGGTGGTGGTGTGTCAAGTCCATGTATTTCTTCAATAGGGGGTAAATTTTTAACATCCTCTGCTTTAATACCTTTTTCCTTCATACATTTCTTTGCCTCTTGCATATCTTCTGGACTGAGATATAAGATACCCCTCTTCTTTGGAGTGGGCTTAAGCGGTGGTTCAGGAAGAGTCCAATCATCATAATTTTTCAATATATTATTCAATAGTTCCTCAGCTTGTCCAACGTTCGTTCCCTGAAAACACAACCAGCACAACTATGTAGGAAGTCCCTAGAAGCATCGGTTAGTCCATTATAGAAGATATCAAGTATTTCATTTTCTTAAGTGGATGATCAGGCAAAGCATTAAGCAATTGGAGAAGCCTCCCCCAAGCTTGTGGGAGACTCTCTTCTTCAATTTGCACAAAGTTAAATATTTCCTGTAAGGCAGCTTGTTTCTTATGAGCAAGAAAATATTTTTCAGAGAAGTAATAAATCATATCCTGCGGACTACGCACACAACCAGGAGCAAGAGTATTGTACCATATCTTAGCATCACCCTTTAATGAGAACGGAAATAATTTGAGGATATAGTAGTAGTGAATCTTCTCATCATGAGCAAATAGGGTGGCTATATCATTTAATTTAGTAAGGTGTGCCCCAACGGTTTCAGTTTCATAACCATGGAAAGGATCAGATTCAACCAAAGTAATTAACTCTGGGTCGATAGAGAATTCATAATCCTTATCATCAACAAAGATAGGTGAAGTAGGAAACTTAGGATCACATTTCATTCTAGCATTCAAAATTTTCTCTTTCAGTTTGCATAATAATTTCTTAAGATCATCTATATCATTGCAAGCAAGAAAATCTCTAGCTGTCTCCTCATCCATAACATAATCTTCAGGTATCTTAGGCAATTCATATCTAGGAGAGCTAGGTCTAATAGGTGTTTCAAGATTTTGAGTTTCAAGCATTTCATCAGTTTCAATAATTTCATCGGTTTCAGCATTCTCAATATCTTTAGCTCTAGCAATTTGTTCATCAAGAAAATCACCTAGTGGCACACCATCATCAAGCAAGGTACTAGCATCATCATGAGTAGCATTCATAGAATTAGCATCATCAATAACTTGTCACATATCAGGATTAATAGCATGTGGTGGTGTTGCAAGCATACTCAAAATAGAAGGTGAATCAAGTGCAGAGTGTGATGGCAGTTCCTTACCTCCACTCGTCCTAGAGGGAACGATCTTGATTTTTGTATCCTTTAGATTCTTCATAGTGATAAATAGATAATAATCCCAAGTGACTCAACAAATATAGCTATGCTCCCCGTCAACGGCGCCAGAAAAAGGTCTTGATAACCCACAAGTATAGGGGGTCGCAACAGTTTTCGAGGGTAGAGTATTCAACCCAAATTTATAGATTCGACACAAGGGGAGCCAAAGAATATTTGCAAGTATTAGCAGCTGAGTTGTCAATTCAACCACACCTAGAGATTAATTATCTACAGCAATATGATCAGTAGGAAAGTAATATGATAGTTTTGATAGTAGTAGTAACAGTAGCGGTAACGGTAACAGTGATAGCAATAATTTTGTAGCAAGTGTAACAACAGCAATAGCAGTAGTAACTTAGCAGATACAATTTGTGGAAAATTCGTAGGCATTGGATCGGTGAATTCGTTGGATGATATTCATCATATAACAGTCATAACCTAGGGAGATACAAAACTAGCTCCAGTTCATAAATATAATGTAGGCATGTATTCCGTAAATAGTCATACATGCTTATGGAAAGAACTTGCATGACATCTTTTGTCCTACCCTCCCGTGGCAGCAGGGTCCATAAGGAAACTAAGGGATATTAAGGCCTCCTTTTAATAGAGAACCGGAACAAAGCATTAGCACATAGTGAATACATGAACTCCGCAAACTACGGTCATCACCGGAAAGTATCCCAAATATTGTCACTACGGGGTTTACGGATCATAACACGTAATAGGTGACTATAACTTGCAAGATCGGATCTAGAACATAGATATAATGGTGATAACATTAATGGTTCAGATCTGAAATCATGGCACCCGGGCCCAAAGTGACAAGCATTAAGCATGGCAAAGTCATAGCAACATCAATCTCAGAACATAATGGATACTAGGGATCAAGCCCTAACAAAACTAACTCGATTACATGATGAATCTAATCCAACTCCCTCACCGACCAGCGAGCCTTCGAAGGAATTACTCACTCCCGGTGGGGAGCATCATGGAATTGGCGATGGAGAAGGGTTGGTGATGACGAAGATCAAAGCTTCCCCTCTCCGGAGCCCCAAACGGGCTTCAGATCTGGCCTCCCGATGAAGAACAGGAGGTGGCGGCGGCTCCGTATCATGGAACGCGATAATTCTTTCTCCTTGATTTTTTTCTCCGAAAATGTGATTTTATAGCATCGGAGATAGGGTCTGCGGGGCCACCAGGTGGGGACAACCCACCTGGGCGCGCAAGGAGGGGGGCCTGGTGGGTTGTGCTCACCCAGGGGCACCCCTCCGGTGGTTCTTGGCTCTGGCATTTTTCTTCTATTCCATAAAAGATCTCCAAAAAGTTTCGTTCCATTCCGAGAACTTTTATTTCTACACAAAAAACAACACCATGGTAGTTCTGCTGAAAACAGCGTCAGTCCGAGTTAGTTTCATTCAAATCATGCAAATTAGAGTCCAAAACAAGAGCAAAAGCGTTAGGAAAAGTAGATACGATGGAGACGTATCAGGGCGGTTGATGAAGTTGGAGAATACGAAATCAATCGTCGTCGGTTCTTGGATCCTGAGGTACATTTATGCCCTAATCTTTCAGGATTTCTTCCTAGTGTTGTGCTGCGTATCCCATAATTCCAGCCATGGGCAACATGGATGGTGATTAGATTCCTCTGATTAGAAATAGAATGTACTGAATCTGAACTTCTATGTGATTTTCAATATAATGTTATTTATTTGCATTTCAGTTGTATGATCGTTCCCCTGAAGTTCTTTGAATTGTGTACGCCATGAATGTTCAATTGGATCTGGAATATGGTCCTCCTGACGATGTAGCCATGTTCACTGTCAAGAGCGGCCTATTTTCAGCTGCATTTGCTATTGCATATGCTCTCCATCAGACTTTTGGAATTTCAATATAGTTGATCATGAAATCAAGGATGTTGTTCTGGTGAAATTCAAGTACCAAACAGATGTTTCCTTGATTCATGCCTACAACCTGAAGTTAGCAGAAGGCACCGAAGCTGAAGCACTAATGATGCCAACCAAAGTTTCCCAGTTGATGCCACGTACCCTAGAATTGTATGGCATCACCAGGACTATCATAATGCCTGTCCCTCGTAATGCTTTTGAGGACGAAGATGAGGAAGATGTTGAAGGTGATGTTGTAGGTGCTGTTGCAGGGGCTGCTGTAGGGGCTGGCGATGCTGGAGGCTATGGTGTTGGGGGTGCCATTGCAGCTTCCTGAACCCTAGTAATTTGTCGGCATTCTGGGATCGGGGGTACCCAAATCTGCCTGCCTGTGGCCCAGCGCGTGGGCCCATCGATGGCCTTATACGGCCCAGCTACAACACCCCTTAGACAAGACCCTCATGAGGGCCCTAGCCTCGCGAGACGAACGACACCAAGACCCCCAGAGGAGCTGCCTCCCCATGCTGCCTCCCGAGGGGCGGAGATCTCTATGCAAGCCTCCCGCCTCATGAGGTTGTGACGACGTGAGCTATGATGACCATGGCCAGGCGGGCGCCAGCGGGCGCAAAGGGGACAGTTTCCTCTTTGGTGCTAAGGGAGCAAGGGTAGGCGCAGGTTCCCGAGGACAGCCCCAAAGCTTTCCTTTCTGGTGCAATGAGACCAAGACCACAAGCTCGGCAAGATGGATGTCATCGCCGAGCCCACCGCTGCATCATGGCCAGAAGCTTTGCAGGCAAAGACCACCTTTCGTCAAGATAAGATGTACTCGTCCCCCTTCAAATTTGGCCATTATGGAATCCCTTCCCGCCTAAGCTATGAGGGAAGAGGACCAAGGCCACTATAAATATGGGCTAGCCATCACCATAGAAGAGATGGGGGATCGAACCCTTGACCAATCCTCCCTCACCAGTCGAGCCCTCACGAGGCAGCTCATCCACTATACTAGTTCATCCTCCACCTCCTCATGAGGCCAATCCACCAAAAGCAGGAGTAGGGTTTTACACCACAAGGTGGCCCGAACCTGGGTTAATCTCTATGTTGTTCCCTTCCGCACAATCCAGCGCACTCGTCGAGATCAGGTCATGGGCATGGCGAGCTAGCATTGTTGTGGAGCGAGATCGTTCGTTCACGCCCCTGAGTTCAAACCTTCTTGGGTCTGCGGAGCCCTGAATCTGACATTTGGCGCGCCGGGTAGGGGCGTGTCGACGCTCCGCCTCTTCATCAACTGCGTTCCGTTCTCGCTCCGTCGTGCCGATGGCTGATGCTCACCGAGTCCGTGCCAAGCGTCGGGCCGCCCGCGTCGCTCAAATGGCGCCTGTTGGCTGTGGCGTCCCGCGCCGCTCTGCCTCTCCCGTGGATAACGCTGCCATCGACCCCGCTGCTCATGAGTAGCAGAACTCGTTGCTGCCACCCTCCGTGCGGCGCGATGGCCGCACTGCCACTCCTTCTCTCACTCCCGCCATGGCGTCGTACTCCCACGCTCATCGTGGGTTGGCGAACTCGCAGGCTGCGCTGCTCATGGCGCGCGAGCTGCTGCGTTACCGTCCCACCGACGAGGGCTACGACGCCTGGCTCGGCCGCATCACCGAGCTCATCAACGCCGCTGGCGAGGCCCCGACACTCTCCCACTCGCTTCGTCCCCCGCCATCCCAGGCAGGCGACATGGCCCATGACGCGCCTCCTCCTCCTCCTCTGTGCGGCGCCGACCCTGAGCCCAGGCGCGACGCGCCCCAGCGTGACCCACCGCATGGAGCACTGGCGCCGGCACGGGATGAGGCAAGCTGTCAGGTGGTGCAGCGGCCATAGGGTGACGCCCGTGCGCTCCCCGCACCACCGCGCCAGCATCAGGACCACACGCCGCTGGAGGCAGCGGCGCGCGGACGTCAAGACCGAACCCCTCTCGCGCGTGCCACGCCCGTGAGTTTGACAAACTGCCGCGTGTTCACGCCTGAGCTGCGCCGCGTCGTCTGGCCCAGCAAATTCAAGCCGGATCTGCCCCCACTCTAAGATGGCACTCCCGACCCTGCAGAGTTCCTCCAGCTCTACTCGCTGAGCATCGAGGCGGCGAATGGTGACGACAAGGTCATGGCGAACTAGTTCCCCATGGCTCTCAAGGATGGTGCACGCTCCTGGCTCCTTCACCTCCCGGAGGGATCAATTTCCTCCTGGGACGAGCTTCATGAGCACTTCATCGCCAACTTCCAAGGCACTCATGACCACGCCCCTGTAGTGAATGATCTGCGGCGCGTGAAGCAGCAGCCAAGCGAAACTCTGCACAAGTACATATAGCGCTTCACGAATGTTCGCCTCAAGATCCCGAAGGCGTCGGACGAGGCCATCATCTCGGCGTTCACCGATGGCGTCAGGGATGTCAAGAGGAAAGAGGAGCTTGCCATCCACGACGACTTGTGCTTGGCCCTGGAGATGTTTAACCTGGCGAACATGTGTGCGAGGGCCGAAGAGGGCCGCCTCTTCCTCCTCGAGCTTCCAGAGGCCGACCTTGAAGACAAGAAGGCCAACGCTAAGGAGGCAAAGCGCATGGGCCCCGCCGTGCTGGCAGCGGAGCCCGAGATGAAGCACGGCCGTGACCATGATGAGCCTCCCAGGGGCAACCGCCCGTTCTGCGTCTTCCACAATGTACACAGCCACAACACCAACGACTGTCAGGAGCTCAGAGCACTCCGTGACGGGCGCCTCGACCGCCACCCCTAGCGCGGTGACCGTGGGTACGGTCGTGGAGGAGGCCACGATGGAGGCCGCTGGGACAATCGTGACCCTCGCCAGGACTGACGCGACTAGCCTTGCGAGGACCGCTGGTGGGATCAGCCTCGCGACGGCCCATGGATGACCAGCCTCATGAGGACCGTCCCCAGGGTAATGCCGGCTCTCCGCTACCGCCGCCGCCAAGGAGAAATGACGACAACCGACATGATGATGGGGCTGGGGGCTTCCAGGAACCCCGTGTGATCGCTTGCATCCTGGGTGGTGCCCAGGCCCCTGCTTCGAACCGCATCTTCAAGCAGTTCTCTCGTGAGGTGAACGCGGCCCTCCCGAAGCTTGAGGCCGCGCGTCCCCTCAGGTGGTCGCAGTACACGATTAATTTTGATTCCAAGGACCACCTCAAGTGTTCGGCCGCTGCAGGCGCGCTTCCCATGCTCTGCATGCCCACCATCAGCAACGTCCTCGTCACCAAGACCCTCATCGACGGTGGCGCTAGACTCAATGTCCTCTCTGTGGAAACATTCGACATGCTCCAAGTGCCTTATGACTAGCTCCTGCCCACCAAGACCTTCTCAGGAGTGACTGATGGCTCCACCACACCCCTGGGGCAGGTGCGCCTTCCCGTCACCTTCGGCAAGCGTGCCAACTACCACACCGAGCTCATTGACTTCGACGTCACCCACATTGGCCTCCCGTACAACACCATCCTCGGACACCCTGCCCTCACCAAGTTCATGGCGGCGACCCACCATGGCTACAACGTCCTCAAAATGCCAGGGTGCAGTAGCGTCATCACGGTCGCCTGCGATGAGAAGGATGCCGTCTGTTCCCTTGAGCATGCCTACCATGCCGCTGCGGCCGAGAACTCTGATGATGAGGGTGGCATCCTGCCTCCTAAGGCCACCCCCGCGAAGAAGTAACTCCTCCCCAAGGGTCCTCCGGAGACCAAGAAGCCCTCTGACAGTGCCTCAGGCACCGCGCCTGCTATCGGGACACCTGTTCCTCCCGCATAGGAAGGCGCGCCCGACGCTTCCCTCGAGACGGGCTCGGGGACTTCCATTTGGAGAGCTTCCGACCTGACTAGTGCAACGAGGGAGGTGCTCGGGCACCACTTGGAGGCATGCCTCGATGCACGCCCCCACAAGCAAGGAGCGAGGCGCAAGGCGCCAGGGGCGCGAGAATTCATCACCAAGGCGATCGAGGAGCTTCAGGAGGCGCAGACCATGCGTGGCGAGCGTCGCCCCGCACCACCAAGTGCAGCTGCAGCCCCCGATGCGGGTGGCGAGCTGCGCATCTGCGTTAACATCCTGGGCCTCAACAAGGCCGCTTCACAGGATCTCTTCTGGCCGTCACGTGTCGGCCGGAGTGGGGGCTACCCCTGCAACTACGTCCGCATTCCATTCGACCTATTGAACATGGGCACCTTGTACCAGTGCTTGGTGCAGCGTGCTATGGCATCTCACGAGGCCAGGCGCTCGGCGGTCACGTCTCAGGAGGTCGTGGATCCTCATGAGCCCCCTGGGCCTCGCGGGCCTCCCTGGTCTCCGGAGCCACCCAGCTCAAGAGGAGCAATCTTCACGGCATGCATCCTCAGCTACCTTGACGCTTCTTCAACACTGGTGCCGAGTGACTTTTTGGTTTGTTCAGTTGAGGGCGCCCCTCGGGCTGCATTATCCTCAAGCTGTCAGGGGCCGCCCCTGCAGCTGTATTGTTTTGCGCATGTATCAGAACTGGCTTTGCCTTTTATGAATTCCCTAAGTATTCCAACCTGCGTGCCTGGTGCTTCACCACCATGAATGTCGTTGCGCCCTCACAACCCCGCCCTCGACCGCCTCATGATTAAGGGCTGGCACGGTGTCTGTGCTCAGGTCCGTCCCTGCAGCGTCGATAAATCCAAGCGACCGAGCTCTGTCTCGCGGGCCAGCCTTCGTGCACGTCACCTCCCTGGGTCCTTGGTGCCTTGTCCTCGCATGAGCTAATCGAGAGTAGGTGAGTCAGGGCGCGCGGCTCGGTTCGTTCAACCGTTGTTCGGTGCTTCGCCGTCGCGGGAGCCGTGCACCGGATGTCTTTCCTTGGGGTTGTTGCATGAGAAGACTGGGCACGGCATCTGTGCTCGGGTCCATCCCTGCAGCGTTGATAAACCCAAGCGACTGAGCTCTGTCTGGTGGGCCGGTCCCGTTCACGTTACCTCCTGGGGTCCTTGGTGTTCGGCCTTCTCATGCGATGGCCTCTAGAGGTTCGTTCGGCGCAGGTCACCCCACCACACATGTTTTGTAAGCGCGCTCTGCGCCCGAAGATTCAGGCGCAACCCGCCTTGAGGTAGGGCCTTGTGAGTCCCACGCTGGCTCACGGGTGCCCAGATACACCTCCTCCAGTTCTACCGTGCCAGTCATGCATATGAAACAAAATAGGGTTGTACACGCCTGGAGACTCTAACACAGAGCTCCCATCCCATGCCAAGTGGAAGCCCCATGCTCCGCGCTGGCGGACGACATGGTCGAGCAATGACTATGCCCACGCCCAAGTGGAAGCCCCATGCTCCGCGCTGGCGGACGACACAGTCGAGCAGCAACTATGCCCACGCCCAAGTGGAATCCCCATGCTCCGCGCTGGTGGATAAACAACTGAGGGCACCCTAGTGGCCACACCAACATCGGGATAGCCTTTCGGCTCTTCACACGGTCCTATCATGCAGCAATCCCCCGGGAGGCATGCGCGAGGGGGCTGGACACAAGGGCTATGCTCAGGGATCGCCAGCGGCTCCTCGAATCCTCCCCTGCAGATGGAATGTAACGCCTGACGAGACCTAAGCTCGAGAGAGGGGAAGGCGTCGTGCTCTGCGGCCGCCTTCTTCTCGGCGGCGATGAGGGTCTTCTCCCGGGCATCCAGCTGGGCTGTCGCCTCGGAGACACGCTAGGCGTGGGACGTCTGGGCTTCGAACACCTCCTCCTTCAGCTTGGCTAGGCGCTCACGTTCTGCGGCCTGATCGACGATCACCTGGGTCAGCTCGGAGTCGCGATCGGTGAGCTACGCCTCGCGGGCCTTGAGGTCTTCCTCCCGCTGGTGGAGCAGCTGCGCGTGCGTGGCCTGCTCCTCCTGAAGGGCCTTCAAATTGGCCTCCGCCTCGTCATGACGCTTCTTAGCAGATGCTGCGCTAGCTAACACCGCGCCGCTAGCCTCCTTGGCTTCAGCAGCCTCCTTCCTGCTCTCCGCAGTGGCAGCCTCTGCCCGGCCCCAGGCCGTCCTAGTGGCTGTGTTGGCCTGGAGCCACCCCGAGACGAGGCCAAGGTGCTCCCTCACGAGGCACCTGTCGGCATCTTCAAGATCTGCCCGGATCCGGCCAAGCGCGGTGTAAGCTTCATCCAAGGCTTTGGGCTAGATCAGGGGGCCGTAGTTGGTGAGCGCGAGGGCCTGGCGAGGGGACGACGCTGGCACGCCGACTGGCGTTGTGGCCAAGGAAGTAGTGGCATGGCTGGCTTGGGGCGCCGGAGGCTCCAGGCCCTCCTTGGGCACGACGAGGGCGGACGACTTTGCAGCCTGCTGGCCCACGGGGGCTGGCTCCTCCTGAGGCTGCATTGCTGCGTCCTCGGGGGCGGATCCCGCCAAAAGAGGGCAAGGGGTCACCCCCTTCACCAGCGTCGGGGTTGCCGCGGCCTTGACAAGAAGTTTTGCATCATGGACCCCCGCGTCCTCGGCGGTCGGTCCCCCAACCAGCACTGGTGAAGCGCCGAGAGCAGGCGGTACGCCCGTGGGCTCGGGCGTGACGCCGCCTGAGCGCCCAAGGACCGTGTCGGGCTGGCGTGGCGCACCCCCGCGCCCGCTACGGCTGCCACCGAAAGCTGACGCCGCCCTCGGGACAGGGGGGCTCCTTCGGTTCGGCGCTCGCCTTCTTCCTCTTAGTCACGTCGCCGCTCCTGGTCATCAAGAGGGGAGTGTCGTGAGCTCAGCTGCAATCTATGCTTAACCAAAGGCAAGGTAGGTTACTTACTTTTCAGGCGCGATCCACTTCCTCTTCTTCTCCTTCTCGGCGGTGGCAGGGACGCCCCCGCTCCTCTTTGGCGTGGCCTTGGCCGCATCTAGGGGACAAGCGGGGCGCTCCTCGATAGGCCCCGGCACGGCGCTGCCACTTGGAGAGGTGGGGAGGTCGCCCTGAGGGGTCGCGGCCGGTGGAGCCACGTCCGCCCCGGTAGTGGCCGCCTCGTCCCCTGTTCACGGTTTAGGCGGGGACGGGACCGACATCTGGATCATCCCACTAGAGCTTGTGGAGCCCTCCTGAAGAGGCGCAGCCACGCCTTTCTTCGGGGTCGCCCGGCCAGATGCTTGCGTGGTCCGTGGGGTGGGCCCTGACCTCCTGAGGACCCTGGTGGAGCGCGGGGAGTCCGCGACCGGGAGCTCATTGGTGCCGTCATCGTCTTCAAGGTTGCGAAGGAGCTCGCTCTGTGACGGAGGAGACACTTCCTCCAGGTCATCGTCCTCAGTCTCCTCCGAGCCCTCTTCGCCGCCGTTGTCACCGGAGGACACCGGCACGGGGGAGTTGGGGTGCTCGGACGGCAGGAGCCCCAGCTCATTGAAGGCGGGCATGGTGGCGACCAGTTCCCCCTTGTCGTCACGGTGATACAGCAGGGCGTAGGCCCCGGGGAGGTCCCCTGGATCGTCATTGAGCATGGTGGCTAGGGCCTTGTCTAGCTCCTCGTCCGTCAGGCTGACGTGGTGAAGCCTTATGCCGCCCTTCGTGCCCTGGAATTCCCACATGGGCTTCATGTGTGACTGGAGCAGCGCCAGGCGCTGCATCAACAACTCCTTTATGAGCATTCCCCCCGTCAGCCGCTTAGCCTCCATATCCGAGGTTATCCTCTTCAAGACGGGCTCTGCCCGGGGGTCGGTAAGCTTTGCATGGCCCCGCCTCTTGAGCCGCTCAGGCAGCTCTGTCGGCAGCTCCAGCTGCGGGTTGAGACCCTTGGTGTCCAAGAAGACCCAGCGGTGCCGGAAGCCCTCCACCTTCTTCCCGGCCTTCAAGAGAACATTCCCCTTGTGGACCGCGACGAAGGAAGCGCAAGTAGAGCATTGCGTCCGGTCATGCAACCGCAAGCTAAAGAAATGACGGAGGAGCGCCACGGAGGGTCTCACGCCCACGAAGGCCTCACAGTAGAAGGCGAAGATGGACAGGAGGAGGATGGAGTTGGGCTAAAGATGGAGGGTGTGGATTCTGTAGTGGTCGAGGATGGCACAGAAGAACTCAGAGAAGGGCAGGACGAGCCCCGCAAAGATGCTATGGAGGAAGAAGGGATAAACCGTCCACGCCAAAGTTCTCCGCTCCACAGAGTCGGCCCAGATCACGGTCTCGCCCCATTCGTTGTCTTCGCTCGCCGTCAGCAGGAGCACGGGGCTAAGATGCCCCTCCTCGGCGATGGAGGACGTGTCGAGCGCAGGCAAGGGAGAGAAGGAGGTTGTGGCCTGCGCCGTGAGCTTTGACTTCCTGGGCGCCATTCGCGAGGTCGCTGGCATCAGAGAAAGAGAAGGAAGGGGGCGGATTTGCGATTGGATCTGGAGGATTTTTCGGCCGGAGAAGGGGATCAGGTGCAAGGCGTGGGTGAGCAATGATGACTCTGCGGTGTGCGCTAGACTTTTGTCAACCAGGGCAGTTGCCGAGGCGACATGGGGAAGTGGAGGCATCCACGTCCCGTAGTGCGCCACGCCACGCGTCGAGCCTAGCCCGCAGGCAATTGGGGCCCGCGGTGCTTCACCCTTCGCTCCTTGCCTTCGCCTTGAAGCCAGGCCGAGCGCACCTTGGGTCCGGGGGCTACTGTTGGCGTTCTAGGATCGGGGGTACCCAGATCTGCCTGCCTGCGGCCCAGCGCGTGGGCCCATCGACGGCCTTGTATGGCCCAGCTACAACACCCCCAACACAAGACCCTTGCAAGGGCCCTGGCCTCGCGAGAAAAATGACACCAAGACCCCCAGAGGAGCGGCCTCCCCAGGCTGCCTCCCGAGGGGCGGAGATCTCTATGCAAGCCTCCCGCCTCGTGAGGCTGCGATGATGTGAGATATGATGACCATGGCCAGGCAGGCGCCAGCGGGCACAGAGGGGGAAGTTTCCTCTTTGGTGCTAAGGGAGCAAGGGCAGGCGCAGGTTCCCGAGGAAGGCCCCAAAGCTTTCCTTTCTGGTGCAACGAGACCAAGACCACAAGCTCGGCAGGACGGATGTCATCGCCGAGCCCACCGCTGCGTCATGGCCAGAAGCTTTGCAGGCGAAGACCACCTTTCGTCAGGATAAGATGTACTCCTTGTCCCCCTTCAAATTTGGCCGTTGTGGAATCCCTTCCCGACAAGGCTATGAGGGAAGAGGACCAAGGCCACTATAAATATGGGCTAGCCATCACCGTAGAAGAGATGGGAGATCAGACCCTTAACCAATCCTCCGTCACCACTCGAGCCCTCGTGAGGCAGCTCAACCACTGTACTAGTTCATCCTCCACCTCCTTGTGAGGCCAATCCACCAAAAGCTGGAGTAGGGTTTTACACCGCAAGGTGGCCCGAACCTGGGTAAATCTCTGTGTTGTTCCCTTTCGCACGATCCAGCGCACTCGTCGAGATCAGGTCATGGGCATGGCGAGCTAGCGTTGTTGTGGAGCGACATCCTTCGTTCACACCCCTGAGTTTGAACCTTCTTGGGTTTGCGAAGCCCTGAATCTGACATAATTATGCCTGCTCTTTTATGGAACTAGTGATGTACAAGACTATGTTTATGTATGTTTGTTGTCTGTCATGTCTGAAGTATCAAGATATGTGATACGTCTCCAACGTATCTATAATTTTTGATTGTTCCATGCTGTTATATTATCATTCTTGGATGTTTTACAATCATTTTATAGTCATTTTATATCATTTTTTGGTACTAACCTATTGACAAAGTGCCAAGTGCCAGTTGCTATTTTTTGCATTTTTTTACATCGCAGGAAATCAATACCAAACGGAGTCCAAACGCAGCGAAACTTTTTGTGGATTTTTTTTGGACCAGAAGACATCCAGTGGGCCGGAGAAGCGCCTGGGGGGTGCTCCGAGGGGAGCACAACCCACCAGGGCGCGCCTGGAGGCCCAGGCGTGCCCTGGTGGGTTGTGCCCACCTCGGGTACCCCCCAAACCAACTCTTTGCTCTATAAATACCCTAATATTCCAGAAACCCTAGGAGAGTCGACGAAAATCAATTCCAGCTGCCGCAGAGTCCAGAACCACCAGATCCAATCCAGACACCGTCATGGAGGGGTTCACCACTTCCATTGGTGCCTCTCCGATGATGCGTGAGTAGTTCTTTGTAGACCTACGGGTCCGTAGTTAGTATCTAGATGGCTTTCTCTCTCTCGTTTGATTCTCAATACAATGGTCTCTTGGAGATCCATATGATGTAACTCTTTTGTGCGGCGTGTTTGTTGGGATCCGATGAACTTTGAGTTTATGATCAGATCTATCTTTTTATCCATGAAAGTTATTTGAGTCTTCTTTGATCTCTTATATGCATGATTGCTTATAGTCTCGTATTTCTTCTCTGATATTTGCGTTTTGTTTGGCCAACTTGATCTATTTATCTTGCAATGGGAAGAGGTGCTTTGTAGTGGGTTCGATCTTACGGTGCTTGATCCCAGTGACAGAAGGGGAACCGACACGTATGTATCGTTGCTACTAAGGATAAAATGATGGGGTCTATTTCTACATAAATAGATCTTGTCTACATCATGTCAACGTTCTTATTGCATTACTCCGTTTCTCCATGAACTTAATACACTAGATGCATGCTGGATAGCGGTCGATGTGTGGAGTAATAGTAGTAGATGCAGGCAGGAGTCGGTCTACTAATATTGGACGTGATGCCTATATAATGATCATTGCCTGGATATCATCATGATTATTTGAAGTTTTATCAATTGCCGAACAGTAATTTGTTCACCCACCGTTTTCTATTTTTCTCGAGAGAAGCCACTAGTGAAACCTACGGCCCCCGGGTCTCTTTTCCAATATATTTGCTTTCAAGATCTGTTTTGCTATTCACTCTTTTATTTATTTGCAACTTTTATTTTCAGATATATTAAACCAAAAATACAAAAATACCTTGCTGCACTTTATTTTATTTGGCATTCGATCTATCAATATTTACTACTCTCTCACGTCCGTTTGCCAATTTTTGGCGCCGTTGCCCGAAAGGGATTGACAACCCCTTTTACACGTCGGGTTGCGAGTATTTATTATTTGTGTGCAGGTGTTGTTTACGTAGTGTTGCTTGGTTCTCCTACTAGTTCGATAACCTTGGTCTCATCACTGAGGGAAATACCTACCGCCGCTGTGCTGCATCATCCCTTCCTCTTTGGGGAAATACCGACGTAGCTTCAAGCCGCATCAAAAGGAATTTCTAGCGCCGTTGCCGGGGAGGATCTACAACATATACCAGGTTCCTAATCACAAATCTCATCTCCTTGCAATTTAGTTTATTTGCCATTTGCCTCTCGTTTTCCTCTCCCCCACTTCACAAAAATTTGTCGTTTTATTCGCCCTCTTTTTCGTTCACCGTTTTCTTGCCGGATCTGTTTTTTAGTGCAATCTTGTTGCGTAGTCACAATGACTCAAGAGAACACCAAGTTGTGTGATTTCTCAAATACCAACAACAATGATTTTCTTAGCACTCCGATTGCTCCTCCCGCCACTAGTGCGGAGACTTATGATATTAATACTGCTTTGCTGAATCTTGTTATGAAAGATCAATTTTTCGGTACTCCTAATGAGGATGCCGCATCCCATCTTAACACATTCATGGAATTATGCGATATGCAAAAGAAAAAAGATGTGGACAATGATGTTGTGAAGTTGAAATTATTTCCGTTTTCTTTGCGAGATCATGCAAAAATTTGGTTTTCTTCTTTGCCTCGTAATAATATCGATTCTTGGAATAAGTGCAAAGACGCTTTTATCACTAAGTATTTTCCGCCCACAAAAATTATTTCCCTTAGAACCCAGATCATGAATTTCAAGCAACTTGAACTTGAGCATGTTGCACAATCTTGGGAAAGGATGAAAATGATGCTAAGGAATAGCCCAACTCATGGGTTAAATCTTTGGATGATCATACAAAAAATTTATGCGGGGTTGAATTTTGTTTCTCGTAATCTTTTGGATTCCGCCGAGGGTGGTACTTTTATGGAAATTACTTTGGGTGAAGCCACCAAATTTCTTGATAATATCATGGCAAATTATTCACAATGGCATACCGAAAGAGCTCCTACTAGTAAAAAAGTTAATTCGGTTGAGGAAATTTCTTCTTTGAGTGAAAAAGTTGATGTTCTTATAAAATTGGTTGCTAGTAAAAGTGCTCCTATTGATTTTAATGATGTGCCTTTGTCAACTTTGATTGAGAAAAATAGTGATGCCGTAGATGTGAATTTTATCTCGCGAAACAATTTCAATAACAATGCATATAGAGGTAATTTTAATCCTAGGCCTTTTCCTAGTAATTCCTCTAATAATTATGGTAATTCCTATGGTAATACTTCTTAAAATAATAATAGGAACACCTCTGATTTTGAGAATAATATTAAAGAATTTATAAATGCTCAAAAGAATTTTAACACTATGACGGAAGAAAAATTGAGTAAGATTGATGATTTGTCTAGAAGCATTGATAAAATTTCTCATGATGTAGAAAATCTCAAGATGAAAATTTTTGTGCCTAAGGTTGAAGAATCAATTAAAGCTTTATATGTTTCTATGGATGAAAGTAAGAAAAGAACCGCTATGCTTAGAGCTAGAAGAGAATTTTTAGAAAAGGCATTTTCTAGTGATTGCTTTCATAAAAGTGATGAAGATCTTAAAATGATTGGTGTTTCTTCTATTGATTCCTTGTTTAGTAAAATTAAGATTGATGAAAAAGGGACTGGAGAAGATTCAACTTTAGCTAGAAGGCGTCCCGATAATTTGGAGGGTGAAAATCTTGTTGAAAATTTTGATAAAAGTGGGTTTGAAGAGGTCAAGACTTTAACTAGTGATGTGCCCACTATTTTGGATTACAAAGACTTTAATTATGATAGCTGCTCTTTGATTGATTGTATTTCTTTGTTGCAATCCATGATAAATTCACCCCATGCTTATGAACAAAACAAAGCCTTTACTAAACATATTGTTGATGCTATGATGAAAGCTTTGAAAGAAAAATTGGAGTTAGAAGTTTCAATTCCTAGAAAATTACATGATGAGTGGGAACCTACTATCAAAGTCAAGATTAAAAATTATGAGTGTTTTGCTTTATGTGAATTGGGTGCTAGTGTTTCTACAATTCTGAAATCTTTATGTGATGTGCTTGGTTTTACCGATATTGAAGAATGCTCTTTAAATTTGCACTTGGCGGATTCTACTATTAAAAAGCCTATGGGAAGGATTAATGATGTTCTTATTCTTGCAAATAGGAATTATGTGCCCATAGATTTTATTGTTCTTGATATTGATTGTAATCCGTCTTGTCCAATTATTCTTGGTAGACCGTTTTTACGCACTATTGGTGCCGTGATTGATATGAAAGAAGGCAATATTAAATTTCAATTTCCACTAAGGAAGGGTATGGAACACTTCCCTAGAACAAGAATTAGGCCTCCATATTAATCAATCATGAGGGCATCTTATGGATCTCGAAACAAAGATGACAAAACTTAGATCCTTGCATTATGCCTAGTTAGGGGCGTGAAACAATAGCACTTGTTGGGAGGCAACCAAATGAATAAAATTTATTTTTGCTTTCTACTTTCTGTTCTTGAGTGTTTGCAAAATTATGCTACTGTTATAATTGTGTTTTTTGTGTTTTAATTAGTGTTTGTGCCAAGTAAAACCTTTAGGATTGATTTGGGTGATAGTTGATTTGATCTTGTTGGAAAACAGAAACTTTTGCCTCCAGTAAAACAATTTTGAAAATTCATAGCAGAGACGAAAAATTCTGAATTTTTTTTTACAAAAGATTTATATACAAATTGCCTCTGTTGTCGTAAATTTTCATATTTTTGGACTTTCAGAAGTATTCGAAATATTCAGATTGCTACAGACTGTTCTGTTTTTGACAGATTCTGTTTTCTTTGCGTTGTGTGCTTGTTTTGATGATTCTATGGTTTTCTTTGATGAGTTTTTGCCATAGAAAAGTTGGAATACAGTAGATATAATGCAAGAATAAAATATAAATTGGTTTTCTATAGAACTTATAGTAGTGATTTGCTTTCTTATACTAACAGATCTCATGAAGGTTTTGTTGAGTTTTGTGTGATTGAAGTTTTCAAGTTTTGGGTTATCTTACGATGGATGAAGGAATAAGGAGTAAGAAGAGCCTAAGCTTGGGGATGCCCATGGCATCCCAAGCTATTATCCAAAGAGAAGCAAGCAACTAAGCTTGGGGATGCCCCGAGTGGCATCCCCTCTTTCTTCTAACGACCATCGGTATTTTACTTGAAGCTATATTTTTATTCGTCACATACTATGAGTTTTGCTTGGAGCGTCTTGTATGATATGAGTCTTTGCTTGTTTTGCTTTATGTTCTAAGTCATGAATCCTTTCTGGACACACCTATTTTAGAGAGCCAAAATTATGCCATGACTTGTTAGAATTGCTCTCTATGCTTCACTTAAATTTTTATGAGCTATGGATTTGCTCTAGTGCTTCATTTATATCTCTTTGAGCACGGCGTGCTTTAGTATTTTTGAAGAAATGCTTTCATGCTTCACTTAGATTTATTTGGGAGTTAGTAATTTTTTTTTAAGAAATTCTCTCTTGCTTCACTTAAATTAATTTGAGAGAAAGAAATATCATGCTCATGATCTTCACTTATATTTGTTTGAGCTTATCAAAAGCAACACATGAAAATTAGTCCCAAAGTGATAGATATCCAAGAAGGATATAATAAAAACTTTCATGAAGATCATTGGACAAAATAAACTTGATTCCTTGTAATAGTTTTGAGATATGATGATGTGATATGTGAGTTATGTTGATGAGTAATTGTGCTTTAGTAAGAATATTGGTGTTAAGGTTTGTGATTCCCTATGCAAGCACGAAAGTCAATAGTTATGCAATGAAATTATATCCTACTTGTGGTGCATTATTCGGTGTTAATTATGCTTAATGCTCGCTTATGAGATTATTCGTTTTTTGGTTGGTCGCTTCTCAATCTTTTGCTAGCCTTCGTTTTGCACTAAGTATGATCACTACTTGTGCATCCAAAACCCTTTAAACCAGTTTTGCCACATGAGTCCACTATATCTACCAATATGCGGTATTCTTTTGCCTTTCTAAGCAAATTTGTATGTGCCATCTCTAATTTTCAAAATAAACTTCTCTTTTGTGTGTTCGTGTCGCTCGCGAGGCGGTGAGGGGTGGCTAATATTTTCCATGCTAGATGTGTTATTCTCACGATGAGTGTTTATTCACTTGTCATTGCATGAGAGTAAAGCAAAGGTATTAGGGATGCCCAGTCCCGAAATGAAAAAATAAATTTACTTTATGTTGTCAAATAATAAATTCCTTGGAAAGTGTTGGTATGGAGGGCACCGGTGGATACGGCTAGCCATGGAAAGTGAAAGAAATGGTGGAAAAGGAATAAACTTTATTTTCTATTTGGGAACCGCCTATGATATATCTAGCATGGAAAGTGTTGGGAACTCTAAGTCATTTTCGTTGGTGGGAAAAGCACACCTTCCAAAATATTTTTTATCTCTCAATTTCACTTTGAGCTCTGGCACCTCTACAAATCCCTACTTCCCTCTACGAAGGGCCTTTCTTTACTTTATGCAATTTTTATTTTTAATTTGAGTCTCCATCTTCTCTTATAAAGCACCAACTAGGAGGCACTATGATCATACTTGAGCATTGGGTGTAGTTAATATGCGAGTGTGTTTCATGAATGGATCAATGGTTGAGCATGATGGGCTAGGGATAACTTATTTTAGCGTTGATATTTTGAAAGACATAGTTGCTTGTTGATATGCTTGAGTATTTAAGTCATCATGTCAAAACTAGACTATTGCTTTGAACCATATAAAAGTCCAAATGTCCATGCTATAAAAGAAAGAATATGATATGACATGTTAGGAAGCATTCCACATCAAAAATTCTGTTTTTATCATTTACCTACTCGAGGACGAGCAGGAATTAAGCTTGGGGATGCTGATACGTCTCCAACGTATCTATAATTTTTGATTGTTCCATGCTATTATATTATCATTCTTGGATGTTTTACAATCATTTTATAGTCATTTTATATCATTTTTTGGTACTAACCTATTGGCATAGTGCCAAGTGCCAGTTGCTATTTTTTGCATGTTTTTTACATCGCAGGACATCAATACCAAATGGAGTTCAAACGCAGCGAAACTTTTTGTGGATTTTTTTTGGACCAGAAGACATCCAGTGGGCCGGAGAAGCGCCTGGGGGTGCTCCGAGGGGAGCACAACCCACCAGGGCGCGCCTGGAGGCCCAGGCGCGCCCTGGTGGGTTGTGCCCACCTCGGGTACCCCCCAAACAGCCTCTTTGCTCTATAAATACCCCAATATTCCAGAAACCCTAGGAGAGTCGACGAAAATCAATTCCAGCCGCCGCAGAGTCCAGAACCACCAGATCCAATCCAGACACCATCATGGAGGGGTTCACCACTTCCATTGGTGCCTCTCCGATGATGCGTGAGTAGTTCTTTGTAGACCTACGGGTCCGTAGTTAGTAGCTAGATGGCTTTCTCTTTCTCGTTTGATTCTCAATACAATGGTCTCTTGGAGATCCATATGATGTAACTCTTTTTTGCGGTGTGTTTGTTGGGATCCGATGAACTTTGAGTTTATGATCAGATCTATCTTTTTATCCATGAAAGTTATTTGAGTCTTCTTTGATCTCTTATATGCATGATTGCTTATAGCCTCGTATTTCTTCTCCGATATTTGGGTTTTGTTTGGCCAACTTGATCTATTTATCTTGCAATGGGAAGAGGTGCTTTGTAGTGGGTTCGATCTTACGGTGCTTGATCCCAGTGACAGAAGGGGAACCGACATGTATGTATCGTTGCTACTAAGGATAAAACGATGGGGTCTATTTCTACATAAATAGATCTTGTCTACATCGTGTCATCGTTCTTATTGCATTACTCCGTTTCTCCATGAACTTAATACACTAGATGCATGCTGGATAGCGGTCGATGTGTGGAGTAATAGTAGTAGATGCAGGCAGGAGTCGGTCTACTAATCTTGGACGTGATGCCTATATAATGATCATTGCCTGGATATCATCATGATTATTTGAAGTTTTATCAATTGCCCAACAGTAATTTGTTCACCCACCGTTTGCTATTTTTCTCGAGAGAAGCCACTAGTGAAACCTACGGCCCCCGGGTCTCTTTTCCAATATATTTGCTTTCAAGATCTGTTTTGCTATTCACTCTTTTATTTATTTGCAACTTTTATTTTTAGATATATTAAACCAAAAATACAAAAATACCTTGCTGCACTTTATTTTATTTGGCGTTCGATCTATCAATATTTACTACTCTCTCACGTCCGTTTGCCAATTTTTGGCGCCGTTGCCCGAAAGGGATTGACAACCCCTTTTACATGTCGGGTTGCGAGTATTTGTTATTTGTGTGCAGGTGCTGTTTACGTAGTGTTGCTTGGTTCTCCTACTGGTTCGATAACCTTGGTCTCATCACTGAGGGAAATACCTACCGCCGTTGTGCTGCATCATCCCTTCCTCTTTGGGGAAATACCGACGTAGCTTCAAGCCGCATCAATATGCAATTGAACTTTTGTGATGTTCTAAGTGCCAGAAAATGTGAACTTATGTGAAGCTTTAAGTACCACTATATGCGTGCACATTTAGATGCTTTATGGAACTTCAGATGTATGTCTAATTATATTAGGGGAAATTTAGTTTTCACCACTCTTAATTTGTAGCCAATTTTGCTTATGCAACTCTAAAATTTGACATTTCACTCTTGCCACTATAGATTTTGACAATGTATCACAATTGTCATTTTGTGGCAAAAGCAAAAAATATTAATTTCACTTTTGCCACTATTAGCTTTTGACAATGTATCACAATTGCCACTCTATTTTTTTCTTTTTCCACGGAATGTCAGTTGTGATACATTGTCAAAACCTAAGAGTAGCAAAAGTGAAATGTCAAATTTGAGAGTGGCATAAGTAAAAATGGCAAAATCTAGAGTGGCAGAGACAAAAAAAATTCCATTCTATTATGTAGTGTACATATGAATTATGATGCCAATGCCATATGGTTCTCTAAATGTAATGCCTAAACACAAAAAAATATCATTCACTGATTTTTTGGGCTATATTTTAACTCCAATTCATTCACTAACAACTGGGCCATAGAACCATTACTCCCAATGACATGTGGGCCAAGTCCATACGAATAGTCTCGTCACATTTTGTGAGAGAAAACCCCCGTCCCTCCTTCCTCGCCCCCGGCCACCTCGCATTCCCCTCCACGTTCACAACTCTGCTCACACATCTGAGGTCGCAGCTGGATGTCGTGTAGATTGCAGCCGGCTGCAAGACACAACCTCCTTTCGCAACTCACCCTAGCGCTGCGGGCTATCGGCAGTGACTAACGCCGATGTTTCTGCCGCTGCCTACCCACCCCTCCCAGATTGGGTTTTCTCATGGACAACAAGGTAAGTGCAATCTGCATTCATATCTTGTAGTTCTAATTTGTAGGCTACCACTGGGTGAAAACCAACCATAAGGCAATCATCGTGCATGCATTTTCCTGCAGTTTGATTTTAGGATTCTATTTTCAGTGCCCACGGTGTCATGACGTAGGGCTCCTGTGCGGCCTTGGCCAGATAAATGACATGTTCAACATCACCATCCGAGAGGACTTCAGGAAGCGCATGGTATATTTGTAAATATCCATCTCACCTCAACAGTTAGGGTTCTTAAAATTACATGATTTTGTGGAGACTGCATGGTTGTACTTTAGGCCAAATTGCCTACTTTACCAACATAGTATTGCTATATTGGAATAAATGCCAACTATCATTCAGTGCTGACGTCAATCAGGGGAGGAACTAGTGGGGGTGCCATGGGTGCCATGCCACTGACGCCAATATGGAAACATTGCCTACTTTACCAACAAAGTACTGTTCAATTGGGATAAATTAATGGTACTACCTCCATATAGAAATATAAGAGCATTTAGATCACTACTTTAGTGATCTAAACACTTATATACCTTTATAGGGGCAGTAGCATGCACCGCTGATGTGAAACTGGAGACTATTGCTATATTAGGCAAATTATTATTGTAGAGTTCTGTCAGTATAGCTCATATTTGCGTAACTTTGTAAAAATACACAAAAAGTTACTAGTCATCTAAAAGATGTTTTTTTAGTTCACATAGTGGGTAATACTTTGTCATTCACAGCATCATAGTATTAGCACATGGAAGTAAAGCTCATATCTGGTTATCAAATTTTCTCATTTGTATTCATTAGGAGATCACTTTTTTAATAGCTAATATTTTACCTACTCATATATTTCTGACCTATATGAATAACACATTATGTCTTCATTGTTAACAAATATATCATGTCTTGCTATTTCTCACAGTACACCCCTTGCTTTGCAACAACACGTGTGGTACAAAAGTTTTTCCTGTTCTTAGATGAAGGCTCTGCTCCGTTCACATTGCACACAAGCCATGGATGCACGTTCCAAGTTGTACTCAATACCGATAGTGAAGGTCGCTCTTATTTCATCCGTGCTTGTGGAGAGAGCTTGCTACGCATTACTTACTGAAAGCTAGCACTGAATTGTTAGTGGATATAACACAGCCTGATCTTATCATCCATCTGTCCATACCATCTGAGATCCCTCGATGGACCAACAACCTAATTTAGTATTTTTTTTCTTGTTGAACTAGAACTTAGCAAAAATAATGTATCTCTCTGGACTTAATAATTAGTATTTTATTTTCATGCATGGCTTGTTCAATATGTAGTTAAAGAGATGGTGGTTACTCCTGCATCTAAATTTCACTGGAAAGACTTGAAGCATCTCATCAAATTTGTTGGTAGAATAGACTCCCTTACTAAGCGATTCCATGCTGGAGGCTAGGTGGGAATATGTGTGCCAGTTGTGCATACCTTGAACAAGATGAATTGTAGCATTCACAAAATTATGGTACAAAGTCTTTTATGTTAAATACGCTCTCAATACACTATTGCTACATACAGTGTCACGATTGTTTTATTTATCTTTTAACAGATGTTGCCGCCTTCAGTTGTTCCTGAGTTGATGCCCAGACATGGTCCAATTAGACTAGCTATTGGTCACAACAGGAATTTCATGGCAAGATACATAATATCCCCTAGAATTGGAACTATTCACATTACTAAATGGGAGGTGATGTCTACTACACAACCTATTCTTGTAGACTCGTGTTGGGCCTCCAAGCGCAGAGTTTTGTAGGACAATAGCAATTTTCCCTCAAGTGGATGACCTAAGATTTACCAATCTGTGGGAGGCGTAGGATGAAGATGGTCTCTCTCAAACAACCCTGCAACCAAATACAAGAAATCTCTTGTGTCCCCAACACACCCAATACAATGGAAAATTATATACGTGCACTAGTTCGGTGAAGAGATGGTGATACAAGTGTATTATGGATAGTAGATATAGGCTTTTGTAATATGAAAATATAAAAACACCAAGGTAGAAAGTAATAAAATGAGGCACCACGGTCTCACGTTAAGAGGGGCTAAGATGGGCCCACGAGGCACCATAGCACCATCACCCCCTGGGCGCGCCCAAGTGCCTCGTGGGCACCTCGTGGCTCTTCTGATCCTCCCACGAAGCTTCGGGGGTCTCTTTTGTTCTAAAAATATCATCAAAAAGTTCCAGCCCATTCCGAGAACTTTTATTTATGCACAAAAAAAACACCATGGTAGTTCTGCTGAAAACAGTGTCAGTCCGGGTTAGTTCCATTCGAATCATACCAAAACCATATAGAATTGTTGTAAACATGGCATGAATATTTCATAAATTATGGATACATTAGAGACGTATCAACATCCCCAAGCTTAATTCCTGCTCGTCCTCGAGTAGGTAAATGATAAAAGAAATAATTTATGAAGTGTGAATGCTAGCATAGTGTATAAGTTTGATCAATGATAATTTCAATCACTTTTCCTAGCATCATAGCAGCAACTCTTTCTCATAAAACTCATCATGATAAAGTAGCAATCAATTCACACGTTATGGTTAATACAAGGCATTCTCTTGAAACTTAACAACCTATGTTCTTAGTCACCAAACAATCTTATCTTCAACAAAGTCTAAGTAAGAGCTCCACATACTCAGTTATCATTAAGTCTTCTATGATTGCTAATAATCAAAGCATATTTTAAGAACAAATAGCATCCATTGAACACAGAGAAATATAGGGGCTTAATGTTTCGCCTCCCAACTTATTTATCATGGAGATAATTGACAACAATAATAATTCATGATCAAATATATTTGACTGGCCATATGTGCCTGGATCTTTCCCCACCACATGATGCTTGCCAACTAAAGAATAATTGAGGTTGAAATAATAAGGAATACTATTGACTCTTGCATAAAAGTAAATACGCAGAGGGAAGCATGGATTTGCAGAGGTGCCAGAGCTCGAAGCTTAAAACTAGGATGAATATAATTTTGAGAGGCATGCCTTTCCTGTCAATGTAACGACCGAGAGTTCTCACTATCTTCCATGCTAAACACATTATAGGAGGTTCCCAAGTGGAAAGGTAAAGTTTACTCCCCCTCAACCATTCAAACACAAGCCATGGCTAGCCGAATCCTCGGGTGCCCTCCATACAATCAACTTTCCGGGGGAGTTTCTTTCATTATTTTTCGGTTTGATCATAGGACTGGGCCTCCCAATTACCAGCCCCTCTCGTGTAATGACAAGTGAATAAACACCCATCGTGAGAATAACCCACTTAGCATGGAAGATACTGACCACTCCTTGCTGCTTCATGAGCGGTACAGACACACAAAACATATGCTTATTTGAATGATTAGAGGTGGCACATGCAAATTTACTTTGAACGGCAGAGTAATACCGTATATAGGTAGGTATGGTGGACACTCATGGAAGAAACTTGGCTCATGGATTTTGGATGCACAAGCAGTATTCCCGCTTAGTACAGAAATTTTGGCTAGCAAAAGATTCTAAATAACAAGCACCACATGTTGGAGGACCCATAACAATATAACTTCGATGCAAATATACCCAAACATAACTCAGTATGTTGTCTTCCTTGTCCAACTTCAACTAATTTGCTCAAGTTCGAAATAATTAATGGGTATTCACAATCATAAAAGATGTCCAAGATAATATATTTGTATGTGAAAGTTCTCTTCCATAAATTGCTTGTATGACTAATATTGTGATTGTCAAACTTCAATAGATTTTACTTCTAAACTAAAAGTGAAATATTTCTAACCATGAGACAAGCATATGAAGCACGTATAATTTCAAATTTATGGTATTCACTTCATTCAAAAATTTACTCTTAGGATATAAGTGAAGAACGAGAGTAAATGATAAACTACACTAAAAAGATATAAGTGAAGATCAATGAGTAGTCAAACAATTAAGTAGCTATGTGAAGACTCTCTCTCTCAAATAAAGATTTCAGATCCAAGTATTTTATTCAAACAGAAAAGAAAAGAAAAGAAAATGACATTCCAAGAATTGCACATATCATGTGAAGAAGCAAAAACTTAGGCTCAACCAAAACCGACCGATAGTTGTTGAAGAAGAAAAGTGGGATGCCTATCGGGGCATCCCCAAGCTTAGATGCTTGATACTTCTTGGAATATTATCTTGGGATGCCGTGGGCATCCCCAAGCTTGAGTTCTTGTGTCTCCTCAATTCCTCTCATATCACGGTTTCCCTAAATCTTAAAAACTCCATCCACACAAAACTCAACAAGAACTCATGAGATAAGTTAGTATAAATCAATGCAAAACCTTATCACTCTCTACTGTAAAAAATCACTAAAATTATTATTAAACATTGCATACTAAATGCCTCTGCATATTTAATACTCCTATCCTCAAATAGAATCATTAAACAAGCAAACATATGCAAACAATGCAATCATAACAGCAATCTGTATAAACAGGACAGTCTGTAAAGGATGAAGCAAGATCCATACTTATTTAACTCAAAAAATCTGAAAATTTACCACACTGTAGAAAATTTATCATATCTTATTGTGTTAAAATTTCAAGCATTTATCACATTCTAAATTTTCTAGGGAATTTAAGCAAGAATGGAAAACTTTCTGTTTTGAAACAGCAACTCATATACTTGCAAATTGAGCATGGTAAAGGCTACACTTGACACTTTTATTGAAATAAAAGATACAAAACATTATTCTAAATAACAGAAAGAAAATCCAACTAAAATAAAATGATGCTCCAAAAAAAACACATATCATGTGAAGAATAAAAATATAGTCCCAAGTGAGGTTACCGATAATGTTGAAGACGAAAGAGGGGATGCCTTCCGAGGCATCCCCAAGCTTAGTTGCTTGGTTATTCCTTTAATATTAACTTGGGGTGCCTTGCTAATCCCCAATATTATGGTCTTGCCACTATTCATTCTCCTAATATCGATATCTCACCCAAAACTTGAAAACTTCAATCACACAAAACTTAACAAAACTTCGTGAGATTGGTTAGTATGATAATGGATAAATCATTCACTTTGGTACTGTCAAGACAAGATTCATAATTGTTCTCACATAATGCCTACTGTACTCTACCATTTCCACAATTTATATTGAGCAATATAAGCCATATAAACTATAAAACAAGCAAACTATGCACTGAAAACAGAATCTGTCAAAAACATAACAGTCTGTAATGATCTGAACAATGACCATACTTCTACAACTCTAAAAGTTCTGAAAATTTAGGAAAATGGATGAAATTTGTATATCAATCATGTGTAAAATTTAAGATCCAAATCACGTTCCAGTAAAATATGGGAATTTCTGCACTGGACGCAAAAGTTTTTGTTTTTTCACAGAATCAAGTCAACTATCATCCACACTATCCCAAAGGCTTTACTGCTATAAAACATGATTGCTACAGTAGCTTAATCATGTGAACACACAAAAACAGTAGGTAGAAATATTGGGTTGTCTCCTAACAAGCGCTTTTCTTTAATGCCTTTTTAGCTAGGCATGATGATTTCAATGATGCTCACATAAAAGTAAATAATTAAAACACAAAGAGAGCATCATGAATCACACGGCAAGCACATTAAAGCCTAACCCACTTCTTATGCATTGGATTTTGTGAGCAAACAATTCATGGGAACAAGAAGCAACTAGCATAGGGAGGCAAAATAAGCATAACTTCAAGATTTTCAACACATAGAGAGGAAACTTGATATTATTGCGATATGTATCATCACAATAATAATCATAAGTAGCAACTTTGTTCTCATCAAAATCAATTGAAACCTCTTCCAAGATAGTGGAATCATTACTAAATAAAGTCATGAGCTCTCCAAATCCACTTTTATCAATATTGTAAAAAGATTCAACACCTTCCAAAATAGTGGGACCATTACTACCTAGAGTTCACACTCTTCCAAACCCACCTTCATCAATATAATCATCATAAATAGGAGGCATGCAATCATCATAACAAATTACACATCAAAACTTGGGGGACTAAAAATATCATCTTCATCAAACATAGCATCCCTAAGCTTGTAGCTTTGCATATCATTAGCATCATGGATATTCAAAGAATTCATACTAGCAACATTGCAATCATGCTTATCATTCAAATATTTTATGCCAAACATTTTATTGAATTATTCCTCCAACAATTGAGCACAATTTTCTGATCCATCATTTTCAAGAAAGACAGTATAAAGATGAATAATATGAGGCAACCTCACTTCCATTTTGTAGTTTTCTTTTATAAACCAAACTAGTGATAAAACAAGAAACTAAAATATTCAATTGCAAGTTCTAAAGATATAACTTCAAGCACTCACCTCCCCGGCAACGGCGCCAGAAAAGAGCTTGATATCTACTAGACAACCTATTCTTATAGACTCGTGTTGGGCCTCCAAGCGCAGAGTTTTGTAGGACAGTAGCAATTTGCCCTCAAGTGGATGACCTAAGGTTTATCAATCTGTGGGGGGCATAGGATGAAGATGGTCTCTCTCAAACAACCCTGCAACCAAATACAAAAATCTCTTGTGTCCCCAACACACCCAATACAATGGCAAATTGTATAGGTGCACTAGTTCAGCGAAGAGATGGTTATACAAGTGTAGTATGGATAGTAGATATAGGTTTTTCTAACCTGAAAATATAAAAACAGCAAGGTGGCAAGTGATAAAACGGAGCACAAACGGTATTGCAATGATTGAAAACAAGTCCTAGGGTTCATACTTTCACTAGTGCAATCTCTCAACAGTGCTAACATAATTGAATCATATAACAATCCCTCAACGTGCGACAAAGAATCACTCCAAATTTCTTATCTAGCGGAGAACATAAGATGAAATTGTTTGTAGGGTACGAAACCACCTCAAAGTTATCCCTTCCGATCAATCTATTGAGCTATTCCTATAAGTGCCACGAACAGCCCTAGAGTTCGTACTAAAATAACACCATATGATACATATCAACCAACTCTAATGTCCCGAGATACTCCAATGTCACCAGAAATATCCGTGAGTTGATTATACGATATGCATCAAACAACTTCAGATTTATAATATTCAATCCAACACAAAGAACTTCAAAGAGTGCCCCAAGATTTCTACCGGAGAAAGTAGGATGAAAACGTGCATCAACCCCTATGCATAGATTACCCCAATGACACCTCGGGAATCCGTGAGTTGAGTGCCAAAACATATATAAAGTGAATCAATATAATACCCCATTGTCACCATGGGTATTCATATGCAATACATACATCAAGTGTTCTCAAATACAACAAGTATTCAATCCGATAATAGTGAAACCTCAAAGGTAAAAACTCGATTCATCACAACAAGATAGAGAGGGAAAACACCATATAATCCAACTATATTAACAAAGCTCGCGGTACATCAAGATTGTGCCAAAGAACACGAGAGAGAGAGAGGGAGAGACCAAACACATAGCTACTAGTACATACCCTCAGCCCCGAGGGTGAACTACTCCGTCCTCATCATGGTGGCCGCCGGGATGATGAATATGGCCTCCGGTGATGATTTCCCCCTCCGGCAAGGTGCCGAAACAGGGCTCCAGATGGTATTTCAAACGTATAGAGGCTTGCGGCGGCGGAGTCGAAGTTCTAGGGTTATTTTTGGGGGTTTCTATATTTATAGGAATTTTTTACGTCAAGAGGGGCTAAGATGGGCCCACGAGGCACCACGGCACCATCACCCCCTGGGCACACCCAAGTGCCTCGAGGGCACCTCGTGGCTCTTCTGATCCTCCCACGAAGCTTCGGAGGTCTCTTTTGTTCCAAAAAGAAATTGTCAAAAAGTTTCAGCCCATTCCGAGAACTTTTATTTCTGCACAAAAAACAACACAACGGTAGTTCTGCTGAAAACAATGTCAGTCCAGGTTAGTTCCATTCAAATCATACCAAACCATATAGAATTGTTGTAAACATGGCATGAATACTTCATAAATTATAGATACGTTGGAGACATATCAGGAGGATGCTGTGATGGCAATGCATCCATATTTGAAAATAGGCGCCAATGTTATGTTGATGTTGTATGTAGGCACCGAAGAGCTTTTCCTGTTCATTGATGACATGTTGTGATGTAGTTCTAGGACAATGGTTTCCTGAAATCCTGATTGTTAAGTACTGTATGTCAAGTTGTGTATGCGGAGTAGCACTTAATTATATGTGGATGATAAGGTTGGGAAGTACTACATGTTAAGTATTGCATTAATTATTAGCTTCTGTACTGAAACTGGTTTAATCTATGTGGTACGATATGCATGTCATGTCTTCAGAACACTATCATATTGCATCACTCTAGCAAATTAAAACAACTAATGATACATGAATTGCAAATGCTGACAACGCGCATATACCTCTATAAGTGGAAAGTTTCAGTGCTACACAACATTGATTTCACTTTCACTGAAATTAGCTTGAATTTTAGACATTGCAGTACACACAAACTTACTAACCTTTCAGTCACATAATTTTAAAAAGCATTGCAAAGATTAAGCAGAACATAGTTGAATTCCTCCCAAAATTGTCGCACTGTGACACCATCAGATACAACACCTAATAGTACAAACTATTATAAAAAAACTAATATAGCCATATGGCCACGGCATACTTGTGGCCACGGCCACAGTCACCACATAGTTTTGTCCATGGCCATGGTCACCCCGTAGTTGTGGCCATGGGCCCATGGCCACAGTCACCGCCTAGTTGCCGCCATGGCCAAGGCGGCCACCACCACAGCCATGGTGCCCGCCGTTGGCAGGGACGTCGATCCATCCACATCCAGCACCACGACTAGCGGCACCACCAACACCTCCGCCCAAGAAAAAGTCGTAGAATGCGGCGTCAGCGGCCTCGATCCACTGAGCAAATTCTTCTATGTCATACTCCTTGTCCCCCTCCTCCATCGCATTACGCACGGGTGCAGGCGCAAGCACTAGCATGAGCATGGGCGCGGATGCGGGCGCAGGCGCATGCCCTGGCACGGGAACGGGCGCGGGCGCGTCCATCTGCGCGGCCTCCACCTCCATCTGAGCAACCTCCTCCAGGGCCTTCTCCATCTCTTCCCACAAGAGGGCCAGAGGGTCCTCTTCCTGCTCCTCCTCAATGACGACAAAATAGAAGACTAGGGGTGCGCCATGGATGAGGTATTTGTGCTGGATTAGAGATGGCAATGGTGCGAGAGCAGCGACGGCCGCTATCATGTAGCCCACAGCAGGCGAGCTTGGCATTAAGGAGAGGTGGTTTAACAGGCGGCCGAAGGGGTGGTCAAAGGCTGCAGCGGTCTAATCTTACTCCTTCAGTACGCATAGACTACCATAGCGGTCGAAGGGGCGCCCGGTCAAAGGCACTTCTTCCGGTGAGAATCTCTGACATGGCCAGCTCGTTCGCCTGAATGTCGGCCGCATACACACCTCCAAGCCGCCTGCAAAAACGCCTCCATGACTCCTGCAAATACGCAACCGGGCCGCCCATGAACGTATCCTGCACAGACACCGACGCGTGTCTGTTTCCTGATAATCTCATGAAATAACTCATGAAGGTGATGCTCCAATAATTTCGGTGACAATAATAGCCGTCCCAGATAATATACCAGCTTAGAAAGGGGTTTTGACTATACAATGTATTATCACTAATCAACTACTAGCCTAGTGGTAATCCGAACTCCACATGAGGCCCATGACAAGTGTTCAAAGCCCATTGATAGCACCTATTTTTTCTTTCTTTTGTCTCAAACTAAAACATGACATGTGGTGTTAGCTTTTAAATATAATAGTTTCAATGTAAACATTTTTTGTGTTATTATTTCAACGAAATGTACATGTACTGCTATTGAACATGCTATAAAAGTCCTCTAAAAATATACTATAGAAGATTTGAGCTACAAAGTATTATCACCAATTGCTACTTGTGAGCTGCGTTGGGATTTCCCTGAAGAGGAGAGAATGATGCAGTGCAGTAGAGATAAGTATTTTCCTCAGTTAAGAATCAAGGTTAGAAATCCAGTAGGAGAACCATACACAAGACCTCATGAATAGCACCTACACACAAAAGAACAAATACTTGCACCCAACGCAAACAAGGGGTTGTCAATCCTTTGGCGGTTAATTGCAAGGATCAAGTCTGATAATGGTAGATAGATAAACAAAAACACAAAATAAAATAAAGGTAAATAAATTGCAACAAGGTATTTTTGGATTTTAATATATGATAAAGATAGACCGGGGGCCATAGTTTTTACTAGAGGTTTCTCTCTTGAATAAAAAGCATACGGTGGATAGACAAATTACTGTTGGGCAATTAATAGAAAAGCGCATAGTTATGACGATATTCAAGGCAATGGTCGTGTACATAGGCATCACGTCCGAGACAAGTAGACCGACTCCTACCTGCATCTACTACTATTACTCCACACATCGACCACTATCCAGCATGCATCTAGAGTATTGAGTTCATAAAGAATGGAGTAACGCCTTAAGCAAGATGACATGATGTAGACAAAGTAAACTCAATCAATATGAATAAACCCCATCATTTTACCCTTAATGGAAACAATACAAATATGTGTCTTGTCCCATTCTATCACTGGGATATAGATCACCACAAGATTGAACCCATTATAAAGAACCTCTCCCATTGCAAGATAAATCAATTTAGTTGGCCAAACCAAGTCATAGATCGGAGAGAAATACAAAGCTTTAATAATCATGCATATAAGAATTCAAAAAGACTCAAATAATATTCATGAATAATCTGATCATAATCACCCAATTCATCGGATCCCAACAAACACACCGCAAAAGAAGATTACATCGAATAGAACTCCAAGAACATCGAGGAGAACATTGTATTGAAGATCAAAGAGAGAGAAGAAAGCTACTAGCTATGGATCATAGGTCTATGGTAAACTAACCACACATCATCGGAAGGGCAGCAAGGTTGATGTAGAGGCCCTCCGTGATCGATTCCCCCTCTGGTAGGGTGCCGAAAAAGGCCTCCAGATGGGATCTCGCAAGAACAGAGGCTTGCGGCGGCAGAAAAAGTGTTTCGGGTGGCTCTCTGTTGGTTTCCCGGTTTTAGAGAATTTATAGAGCTGGAATTAGGTCAAAGGGAAAGACGTGGGGTCCACAAGGTACCTAGGCGCGCCTACCCCCTGGGCGCGCCTAGGTGCCTTTTGGCCTACCCCTCTTCCTTCTGGTCTCCTCCCGAAGCTTACAGTGTCTCTTATGTCCAGAAAAAATCATCAAAAAGTTTCGTGGCATTTGGACTTCGTTTGGTACTGATTTCCTGGAAAACCAAAAACAGGCAAAAAACAGCAACTGACACTGGGCACTTGGTTAATAGGTTAGTCCCAGAAAATGATATATAATTGCATATAGAACATCCAAGATTGATACTATAATAGCATGGAACAATCAAAAATTATAGATATGTTGAAGACGTATCACCAATCAAACACTAGTACAGCGGTAAACCTCTTTTTTTACCTCACTAGCGGTAAACCTCTTTTTTTACCTCACTAGCGGTAAACCTCTTAGTATAACGGCTACGAAAGTGAAAGCTCGTGGGTTCAAATTCCAGGGACTCATTTTTCTATTTATATTTCCTGCAATAATCCGTTCAAGATTATTGGTGACAGTGAAAATTTTCTGTGACACTAAAAATCATCCCAGAAAATACACTTGCGAGTGACGGCAAAAAATGTCACCTAAAATTGGTCCAGAACGTCACCAAAATTGTCGGAGAGAGAAACGCCGGGGCAAAATCTGCCAGTGACAGGGACTGTCACAGACAATGATTTTAGCCGACGGTTCATGTTTTATCACCAGGTTTTTTGTCACTGAATAGAGCAAATTTTGTAGTGCTCCAAGATGATCTTGTTGAGCACTATCGGCTTGGCTACTCCATAGCACTTGATTCTTATGCTTTGATCATGTTTTATTTGGGTTCTTATTTCATTTAGACATTATGTTGTGTTAAGGTGCGAGTGCGGACATACTCAAGTCCCTTTGGCATCTAGAGCAACACACACAACATCTAACCCGTGCGTTTAAGGTTCTACAATCTCCCACCTTCTATCTGCATGAAGTGAAAGTATGTACACATGTGCTAATTCAAGGTCCGACACAACCGGGGAACTTTACTACTAGAACTTGAGGGTGGCGATGCAGGCCTTGACCGGTATTGTTTCTGACAAATACTATAGCAGGCTCAAAGAGATCGAGGAACTTGACTACTCGGGAGAGGTTAAGATGCCCATGTTCCATGTCATATGCACGAAGAATATCCCAATCGAAGACTGTAATATCATGTTTCCTCTCATGCGTTGAGCATGCTTAGCTTTCATGATCACAAGTAAAACAATAAATGACTATGTCATGGGAAAATAAGCTTGTTCAATATTGTGAGAGGAAATGAAAGAAACCATTCAAAGTATAAATTCCAAAGGGATTTGTGGATCTCCAAAACTGTTGAGAGCCCCTCACCGCTCATTCAGTCAAACCCCTAATGATTTGTTTTATAGGACTGGTCTTCCTTTGTTGAGCAATCAATTACTAAAGGTATGGAAGCCTCGCTAATTATTCCGTTAGTAGAAGTATGCGAGTATTCATATTTCTTCCATACCTTTTACAAGTACCGTATCGATGTGATGTACTCATTTGATTGTGATGACTCGTGCTTCATGAATGCGACAACATTGTTCTCTTAGCCGCGATTTCTCTAAAGGACTAGCAAAATTCTAAGCTTGGGGGATTTTTCACATTTCATCGCGCTCATGTGCTCTTTTTGCCTATTTTCGTCGGGATCCCAAAGGAGTGGTGACAGAGTTAAATCCGGCAGATCTCGGGTAGGGGGTCCTGAGCTGGTGATCTTGGCACGATGGTATCAGGACGAAGAAGGGACACTGTATTTACCCAGGTTCGTGCCCTCTCGAAGAGGTAAAACCCTACGTCCTCCTTTATTGTATTGATTATGGATGGGGTACAGAGTACAAGTTGATCTACCTCGAGATCGTATGTGTGAATGAATCTCTAGGATATGTTCTGTCGACTAGCCTGGCCTTGGTTTATATAATGCACCGGAGGCCTAGCATTTAAAAGAGTCCTCGTCCTATGCGCCAAGTCTTGTGGAATCTTCCTTGTATACATGATGGGCTGGCCGAAGAGGCCCAGTAATTAACCGCCACGGGCGTCCTCGGTCCGGCCCTCCTGGCCGAGAGACAACATGGTGAGTACCCCTTAGTCCAGGACACCATCAGTAGCCCCTGAACAGTTCTTCAAGTTGGGGACACTCCTTGGTTCTTCCAAACTGTTCTTCATCTTCGGCCATCGGTCTTGAAAGCTGATTCAACAAATCTTCTACGATCTCGAGGATTGTCGAGGTGTATCCGAAGAGTTCACATGTCGGGTATCCGAGGAGCCCCTTTAAGTTCTCGGCCTTTATCAAATGCCTTGTTATTTTCTTGCAGCCGAGCTCGAACACTGGGCTTCATCCGAAGTGGTGCACCACCAAGGTCTTGAGTTATAGATGTGGGCCTCAGTGAAAAAAGTTTTTCGCCAAGCCGGATGCAATTTATTCTCTACCGGGATTTAGAGTCAGTAGCCCTTAAGGTGCGTGTTGGCCTAAAATCGAAGATGCACCTGGAAGATAAAATAAAACCATTGATCTCAGTAGCCGCCGAGACTCCGGTTGATTTGCGAAATCGGCCTGAGGATCAAGTACGTGCTCGGCAACATACTTTAGGAACGGAAACGCAGTGTGTAGTAGCCCCCGAGACTCGGGTTGGGTGTGGCCTACCAACATAAGGATCCTAATATCCTTGGAAACCATTTTTTACTTTGAATTTTCTGCATTGAATTGTCAGTGCATTAGCCCCAAGACTTGGGTTGGGCCACATGGACGACCCTAGGATTGTATCTCCTCGAAAACTAGTTCAACTATCGTGTGCTTTTTGTCGACGCCGAGGTGCAGCTCGGCAGAGAAGAAGCCGAACTGCAGGATGGAAAAGATTTTCCCGAGCAGAACCATCACAAAGGACACCTCGATCAAGAGAATGTAATGCCTCCTGCAAGAAAAACATACATTATGTTAAAGGTGTCATAATCTCGGAAAACTAAAAAACTTTCGTCAAAACTTTACGTCTAAATTAAATCATGTTTCTTGGTGCCAATCCGAAATTGGTCTTAAAATTAATTTGAGCTTCTATCGTGCTTTAACATGATACATTCGATCTCTAGACTTCAAGTTGGTCAGCTTTCGACTTCAACCTCCTTTTTTGGAAGGCAGAGTGCTTCTCAGGCTAGTTTAGCGAACTAAACTCGAGCGACATACAGAGAAGCTAGGCTATCCGGCTATTTTATCGTAAACCTGAGTCGGGAAAAGGAGTAGTAGAAAAAGACTTTCAACGACTTAGAAGAAAACATTTATGATAAAATAGCACACACAAATTTAACAGCCCCAGTTAACTTGGGAAAAGGAAGTTATTTTTAACAAACAGGGGTTTTGTTTAACACAAATACAATGCTTGGTTGAACCGAACAAAAATTAAATATTGAATTTTTTTGAACAGGGAAGCGACTTAGCTGGTTTTATGCTCGCGATGTTGATGACGCGGCCCGGGCTTGCGGTGGGACGAATACACCCATCGAACTATGACACGCCTGATATGATGTGTAGTCCTCGACCTGGCCGAGGTCCCAGCCCCCAAGCCCATCCTGATCAGGAGCTTGGCTCGATGAAGTGGCGGAGCGAAGAGCTTGATTCAAGATGGCGACGCAAGACGGATAATGTGGCGAGAGGACACCCCTAGTCCAGCCTAGGTGACGGAGCAGGTCGGCAGAGTGACGCTGGAGTCACCGAAGTAGGCTGATGAAGCGATGGTGAAGCCCCCAGTCCAGCCGAGGTAATGGAGCAGGTCGGCAGGCTGACGCTAGAGCCCCCACGTCAACCGATGTGTCGAAGCGGGTCGGAGTGGTGGACGTCGGCTTGAAGAAGCGACGGCGTGGCGAAGCCGATGCGGGTCAGAATTTGTGACGTGGTCAATGCCGGCTTGATGAAGTGACTGTGAGGCGATGCCGGCGTGCCCGACCTGTGCAATCCATGGGCAGCAATGTTGTCTTGGCTATGATGTTCCGATCGTGATGCCAAACTCTTGGTCGGCTCACTGAGGTGACAATTGACGTGGATGACGTAGGCTCGACGAAGCGATGACACGTCTAGTGTAGGTCGGCATTCGTGGAGCAACGAGGTCAGGCCGGTTTGACACCAGCGCGACCGTGAAGAGCACCTCGGAAAAGGCTCAAAATTGTGGGCACGTGTTTGGGAACAAAACACAATACCCTAGAAAAAAATCCTCCAAAAATGATGTTTGATAGGATGAACTCAAGTGGGGTTCATTTTCACGCAGAAAACAGATCCAAAAATTGATGCACACTCCTTTGACGTTTCCCGAAGTTTGAACAGTCAGATCGAGCTAAAATTTTGAGGGTTGTCGATATAAGAATTCCGTAGCCGATGAATGGTTTGGTCTTCCAAACGATGTCTGAGCTGGCACTAGACTCCTCTCCCCAAATTCGTGCAGATTCTCGTCCAGATCGGACAAGTCTTAGGTATACCGGCGATTTACGGAGATTCCTTCATCGGAACGCGATGAAAGTTTACAAGGTTGTTGTAGACTCAATTCCACACAATCCCTCCTAAGGAATCCTCAAAGTGAGCCTCGAGGAAGCGGGGACATTCAAAACAAATCTGTTGTCCAGAAAATTCTGCACGGTCGCACAAGGGCAATGTTGACGTTGAACCCCCGATCTCCATAGACAATTTTTCCATAATCTCGGTTGACATCAATGTTGAGGTACATGGAGAAGCCCACCGATCTCTCACAGATCATACATGAGCGCAATCCTCATCCTCGCCAAGGTTACCAGGTGAGTTGGTGACGAAGATCCATCCCGACGCGTAGATCGCATCGGAGCCGATCTATATTCCTATCGCACTACGGCGACTACCAGAGAGACCTCTATGGGACACCAGTGACGGAGTTAAACCCGACAGATCTCGGGTAGAGCGTCCCGACCTGGTGATCTTGGCACGGTGATATCAGGACGAAGAAGGGACATGTTATTTACCCAGGTTCGGGCCCTCTTGAAGAGGTGAAACCCTACATCTTGCTTTATTGTATTGATTATGGATGGGGTACAGAGTACAAGTTTATCTACCTCGAGATCATATGTGTGAATGAATTTCTAGGATATGTTTTAGCGACTAGCCTAGCCTCGGTTTATATAATGCACCGGAGGCCTAGGGTTTAAAAGGGTCCTTGTTTTGTGTGCCGAGTCTTGTGGAATCTTCCTTGTATACGCCATGGGCTGCCCGAAGAGGCAAAGTAATTAACCGCCACGGGGGTCCTCGGTCCGGCCCTCCTGGTTGGGAGACGACATGGTGAGTACCCCCTAGTCCAGGACACCATCAAGTGAGAGATTTAAAGCATTTATGAGAAAACACCTGTTTTTGGGTGAAAATTATGTTGATCAACATCATAAAAGCCTTCCATACATAGATACGATCAAGTGGGAAGAAAAAAGCCGTGCCTGACTATCAGAAGAGAAGATGCTTGCGATACGACCAAACTCACTCATAACGATGATCGTACCGTATGCCATCACCTCCCCTAGTCGACTACATTAGCCATGTGTGATCGGATCTAGGAGGTGACGAACAGAGAGGCCCCAACCACGAAACATAAGCAAAACACCTCACCATCAAAAGGGATCCAAAGGGGGAATCGGTAGAAGGGTGTCACCATGCCATTGCCTGGATCAAGGCGACTATGACATCAACCATCATCATCATCATCCACATCATCGATATCGACTTTGCCATTCATATCGTTGTATTCTCAAACCCTAATGTGGATTCGGTTTTTTTCGACAAAGTAATGTGGATTCATACATGTGTTACATTAATCATTCATTTATCATTTTCATGAACGCCTCGATGATGTCTTGTATCTCTATGTTCAAGTAGTTCCCTAGATCTCGGGGATATGGAGGAACCCTAGTATGTGTATGAACTGAATGTCGATAAGATATTCGATCTATGTCGTATGTTCGTGTTAACTATTCTTCATGATGTTGTGTGAATGTCGACCGCACAATATTGCCCTTGCGTTCTTGAAGGATGTTACTATCATTGTGAAGTGGGAGTTGAGGTACTGCGGTGGCAGAAGCTACCTCTCACCTTAGCAGATCTTTGGTACAGGGAATAATGAGAATCCAAAAGCTTTATATCGCATCCACGGAGAGACCCTTAATCATTATCGTCTCATCCGACAGGTAGGTGGATGGTGGTGGCGGGCGTGATACGGAGTTGCGGCAGTGTGCATGTATCTTCATTTGGCTCCGCCCATACACAAAAACATATAACAAGGGTTACATATCTAAACCAAGAGTTATGCTTTCACATAATTAAGTAACATGCTTACTAGTGCTGAATCCAGACTCCCTGAGAAACGCCTTTAGCCTTACCGGAGTTTCCATCATTTTCGTTGCTCTCTTGTTCTTAGTTTCTATTCTAGCGCACATTAATTCTAGTTCAAACACTCTTGCAGTATTTCCACTTTCGCACCATTTTTACTTTGGACCTAAAATAACTTACATGCATGTTCTGATAAACCTCTATAAGAGGCACAAAACAATTTCATAAGCTCTCTATGCGATCGATACTCTTACTTCGAAAAGTCAACAACCAAACCATATGTACTTGGAGGACATCACTACTTTAATACGACTAAGTGCGGGTCCTCAGAGTCACTAGACACTCGTAGGTTGACTTTCTTCGCACACGCCCATAGGGTATACCCCTCCAACAATGTACCATCACACACACCGACACCATCGCGTGAATCGTCATTTTTCAGCCACTCTTGAGGATCCTCGCCATTGTCTAGCTTCTCTCTCTATGACATCTAGGCCCCTCCTATCAGAATTCTTTCTTTCGACCATGTTACCCTCTAAAATCCATGAACTACCACGTCAGCTTTGATAGATGGGTCCCACCAGTCAGGAATGTTGTCAAACCATGCTTTTTTAGGGGGGCATGGTTTGACAACATGCTTAGCCGGGCATTAGTGGTATTTGTGAAGAGCTGCCTCGGGGCTGGTGGTTTGTTGAAAAAGGAAATCAAAACCGGTGGTTTTATAAATACCTAGTAACAATCGTGGGGGGTTTTGTGTAACTCACTCAGTTTATATAACCTGGTTAATCCTACTACATATGCATGAACATGTATGAATGAATAACTAAAACCAATATATTAGCTTTTCTTCTGTCTTCCTCTGATATTATTAGCTTAGGTATCTATGAACAGTGTCGATGATGCTCGATCGTATTGGGCCCATAATAAAAATCATAGTAGAGGAATATCACTAATTAGCAGACTTCAAAAGACCCCACGGCTCTCCTCTTTTGCCAAAGGCGGGAGGGGGAGCCTTCGAGCTGGTTGCTTTTCTGCGCCATGATAGAATATCACCCATGGGGGGCTTTGTAGGTGAAGACTCCTCGCAAAAAAGAGAGGGGCCGAAAAAGAAAGCAAAAGCCACACACCCCGACCAAGCAAGCGAGAAAGAAAGAAGACACCACCCCAACGCAGACCTAGTTAGCTATAGCCAGCCACACACACAGACCAGCGCGCGCCACGACCACGAGGGCAACAAGAAGGGGTCTCTCGGCGTCGTCTCGTAGCGCGGGAGGCGGGCGGGCGATCGAACCCTATTCCTTGTCCTTGAATCTCCAATCCAATTCCCCTACGCGCTCAATCCGGGAGATCTAGGGAGAGGAGAGGCAGCAGCAGGGGAGAATAGTACAAGAGAAGAATGTTCTCTTCCAAGAAGGCCACTAGCAGCAGCGCTGGCGCGGTGGCGGTGCAGGGGGGCGGGGCGCCCATGTGCGTGCAGGGCGACTCGGGCCTCGTCCTCACTACCGACCCCAAGCCGCGACTCCGGTGGACGGTGGAGCTCCATGAGCGCTTCGTCGACGCCGTCGCCCAGCTCGGCGGCCCCGACAGTACGGCTCCAAAACCCTTCATGTGCTGCGTGCTGGTCACTTTTTTTAATTATTAATTCCATCTCTGAGAATTTTGTGCTTGTCGTAGAGGCGACGCCGAAGACGATCATGAGGGTCATGGGGGTCAAGGGGCTCACTCTCTACCACCTCAAGAGCCACCTCCAGGTGCGTCCGGCCGTGTGTGTGTTGTTGCACCCTCTAATTAGGGTTAGGTCTAATTCTTGTAGGCATGATGCGCTCACACATACATGCTGGCTAATCTGTTTGGTCTTTTCATGTGCAGAAATTCAGGCTGGGAAAGCAGCCGCACAAGGACTTCAACGATCATGCAGTTAAGGATGGTAAGAGCTAACTCATGCAATTCAATTGTGAAGATGAAATTGTGCATGACTACTCTACTACTCCAGTATATATGTTATATCTTCGTGTTGTTGAAAAAAATTCGCAGCTGCGGCAGCAATGGAGATGCATAGAAACGCGGCCTCTTCTTCAGGCATAATGGGGAGAAACTTGAACGAGTAGGTTAATCAGTTAGTAAGAAGTAGAATATGTTAATTACTTTGCGTTCACTCATATCCCAATTATTAAGCTTTTCACTCACCACTTTTCCTTTACCGTTTGTGAATCTTAATTTCAGCCGCAACGTGCACATGAACGAGGCCATCAGAATGCAAATGGAGGTTCAAAGGAGGCTGCATGAGCAACTAGAGGTGATTAATCAACCAAGAATCAAAGTACGCATGGGTGGATGCTAAAAAGACTGTCAATTTCTCATGAAGTTTATTTTTCTCCTTCTAAAAGCATTAGGAAGTTTACTCAACTCCCCTTTTCTGAGCACCTTACCACCTTCCCATGCAGCTCATGCTCCTCGACTTTTAGATACATCTTACATGCATGCATGCAAAAACACTGTTATTAAGTTTAATTGCTCACTCGGTTATCACTAATTGTGTAGCTTAATTATGCTTAAAATAGTTAGCTCATGCATGCATGAACATGAGTACATGACAATTGACACGCAGGTGCAGAAGCACCTCCAAATGAGGATTGAAGCCCAGGGAAAGTACATGCAGTCCATCCTGGAGAAAGCATACCAGACGCTTGCCACCGGCGACGTCGCGGCGAGCCCTACTGCCGGGTACAAATCCCTAGGCAGCCACGCCGGCGTCCTCGACGTGTGCTCCATCAAGGACATTGGCCCGGCTTCCATGGGCTTCCCTTCCCTGCAGGACCTGCACCTCTACGGAGGCGGTCACTTAGACCTGCAGCAGCAGCAGCAGCCACTGGAGAGCTTCTTCGCGTGCAGCGATGGTGGCGGCATTGGGTCGTTGGGGAAGAAGAGGTCCAGCCAGTACGCCGGAGGCAAGAGCCCTATGATGTGGGGTGACGACGACGACGGCGACGAGGATGACAAGGGCGATCAGCTACTCCAGATGGCACCGCCGATGATGGACGACATAGACTCCATGTACGAAGCGAAGCCGATGATGACCATGTCCGGCGACTCCGCTGGGAGCAGAGGATTCGACGGCGGCATGGGGTCAAAGCTCGAGAGGCCGTCCCCCCGGCGGCCGCACATGGGAGCCCAGAGGATGGGCAGCCCGTCGGTGATCTACGGGTAAATCAAACGATCGACCGAGTTAAGTTAACTAGAGCTTTTTGTTTAACCGGGTGCATGTGGCTAAATAAGTATAGCTTGAGTGCATGGAATCAAGGAAATTATAGAAGAAATTATGCGTCGATCAGGATGATCTTACACATATAGTGATGCATCACATATCTATGTCATGATGCTCAAGGTCTAACTAAGATGATCTGTTGTGTAATTGTACGTGTTCTAAATTAATTAATTATGACGGTTGTAAATTTGTAATCTAATTATTTGATGATCTTGCATGCTGATGTGGCAAGCTTCCATGCATTGATCATGGGACACATGTATATCGTCAAAAACGTATTGTTAATTAATTCTTATTGGTTGGGTCTGGAACATGTGCATAATTGCATTGCTGTGTGACTTGTGGAGTTGTGGTGCAAATGTAACTTCGGACACTTGCCTTCGTATCAACTAACAAAACTATATACCATGTGACACATGTGGTAAGCAATTCAAATTATTCAAAAAACTAACAAAACAATATTTTTCTTGGATAAAAAGGAAGAATGTCATGATATATATACTGAGAGAGAAAAAACTTTTGGTCACCACTGAGTATGCCCATAGCCAAATTATTGCAAAACCGAGGAACACTGGCACAACATATATGATATGTGCTCGCATGCATAATAAGGCTATAAAATGTACTGATGACGTGCAACCTCGTCGATTTAGAAATAGTACCTCTTTGGATGACTGAGGAATGCACAATCTAATGCCTATGCTTATGTTCCAAAGTTCATAACTCTAGCTAGTTAGTGTAGTAGTACCTTCAAGGCAAAGCTTGCATGCACATACATGCATGAGATAGTACCCCATCCATTGAGTTTGTAAGGCTGGCATGGGTTCTTAGGTCTTCGGTTTAACTAACAAAATCATGTGGTATATACCACTAAAAATATACTCCCTCCGTTTCTAAATATAAGTTCTTTTAGAGATTCCAATATGTCTATATACATCTGCATGTAGTCCGTATTGAAATATCTAAAAGACTTATATTTAGAAACGAAGGGAGTATATAATTGTTAGTGAAGTTGAAAGCCTAAAAACTTCCCACAAAAGAAAAGCCTAGAAATTTGTGTCCGCCTTACAGATTCGGATAGAGGGGTAGTATGTATTAATGTCCTTTTCTTAAAAAGCGCTGTCATCCAAAAAATGTTATGTCTTCAACAACAAATGAACTGAACATGTATTTGAAAAGCATGAAAAGCCAGAGCAACTGGGGGCAATCTGTAGAACCACTAAATGTGGACAATGTGGAATCATGGAATATTATTTGGAGCAAAGCTGGGTCATGTAGATCGCATTGTTACTATGTATACCTGTGGAAAATTAAATTTGGTGCAAACTAAGTACATGCACTCAGTACCTGAGGTGTGGGCCAAACAGAAATGATGGTTCTACAGTATTTAAAGAGGAAAGGATGAAAAGAGAAGGGAGAGAAAAAAGTGGTCAGGATACTCGTACATCATGCACGCAAGGGATGTGTGTATTTTGGAATCTGATTTGATCAAATGATAACTGGAACTATCAGCAAAATATCAGTTGTAGAAACTAGTAAATTATCTCTAAATTACAAATTTGATTCTAGCATGCAAGCTTTGAACCTCTTTTTCAGAAGAAAAAAGAAGACGAAAAAAGCGTGCATGCTTATTTCAGTCCTCATGTATCTTGTATCCTGGTCATACGAGGTTCCAGACCACGGTTCATAGTTAATTTAGGGTTTGCTTGAATTGCATGAAATTGGTAAAAGATTAACAAATAGAAAATCTACGGGGATAGTCGCTTCGATCAAAAACATACATATAAGTGAATCAACCCAGCTATGTGAATGAGTATGAAAATGTGCCTGTCAAAATTCCTACGGAGTTGGTGCCCAATCCATCGGAATTTGATAGTATCTTCTATTTAATCCAGAAGTGATCTATATAGGGTAAAAACAAAAGAGTGTATATCAGTATGTTTGAACATATGTATGCTGAGATGTTGTACGTAGAGGCAGTTTTATGACAAATTTATGCATATATACTTGAAGTGTCTAATTAATTTGAACATTTTAAAATATATTGACAGTAAAGTTTTAGAAGTCAAATATGCCTGTGTCCAAAGCGACAACTTAAGTTTGAAAAACTGAATGGGATGTATAAAATCACGACAATCGATACAAATCCGAAGTTTGGAAATTAAAATCTGTGGGCACCCCACAATAGAACAAGAGAGAATACAGCCTCATTAGTTTTTACGAAATACAGCAGTGTGATTTCTATTAAATTAAGTGGAGTGATATAATTCTCATAGGGCCATATATGTTCATGTGCAAATGCAAAAAAAAATGGTCATGTCCAAATGTTACGTACTGTATGCAAATGTTCAGGGAAAAGCCAATCATTTTGACCTATGAAAAAAAAAGACAAGTTGAATGTCAAATGTTTGGCATATATAGACCACTGGACTTTGTTTTTTTTTATGAAATACATATGTTCTTTTCCGCATGAAATTTTTTAAGCATGTCTTGGACACTAACGTGAAACATGTATATAAACATCAGAACACTTTGAATTTCTAGGAGTATATATGCATAAATTTCTATTTTGTTCAAAGTATACTGCCTGCGCTGCAGCCAGCACGCAGATCACCGCATCGGCTCCTACTTGCTGTCCCCTGTCAGTACTATGTGCATTTCAGCCTGTCTTTGGTAAACATAAAAAGGAGAAGCAACAGGAGCAGACACAGTTTAATTAGCTACTGAAGCCCAGTAACCTAGGGCTGCCCTTTATTTGACTAACGAGGAGACGCGGAGATCTCGAAGGAAGCTTCTTCCTGAGCCTTACCGGGAGTACACTGAAGCAGGAGCAAGTTCCAAAAGCTGATGCCAGATGCCACTACTACAGTACGCGCGCGAGAGAGAGAGAGAGCGCAGCTCCCGAGGCAAATCATCTTGGGTTTCACCAAAGCAAAGCAGCCCGCAGGCCAGGCCGGCCCCTGGTGGCCCGGGCTGGCTCGCCTCGGGTTCACCCCCTGTCGGTGGGTCCCTTGTGCAGGAGACAAGCGCCCTTTTGCTGCCGCCCTTTGGAGGAGAGGGGGGTGAACAAAAAGGTAAAGGTGCGTGTCAGTGTCCAGCCAGCCGGCCATTGTTTGACGAGGGAGGAAGCTTCGTTTATTCCCTCTACTTCCACCTGTTGCTGCTGAAGCAGATCGATGTATACTGTACTGTACTAGTACTAGTAGGTAGGTGTAGCAGCGTACTAGTATACCATAGGGTTGGTTGGCTCGTGCTGCTGCTGGCCCATTCTTAGGCCAACTCCCACGCGCGACCCCATCCTGTCCGGGTGCGTCCGTTAAGGTAAAACGGACATATCAGACGGTCCAGCGCGTGAATGTAAACGGACTTTTGTCCGTTTTCTGTCCGCTTTCGACCCATCCCCGGCTCAAGTTTGGGCCGCTTTTGAGGTGAAACGGACAGCGCGCGGACGGGCGGGCCGTGTGCGCTTGTCCTCCCCTGGCCCGCCCGTCGGTGGCACAGGCATCTCTTTTTCTATCCGCCTCCCTCCCCCCTCCAGCCGCATCCCCTCCACTCTTGCCCCTCGCCGCTGCCGCTGCCATTGCAGCTGTGCAGCTCGGACGCGCGCTCGCCCAGCCCCCTTTCCCTCGACGCCCCCGAGCTACCCAACCACGGCCACCTGATTTGCGCACCCGGCGGCCGGATTCAGAGTGGATCCGGTCGGGCTTGAGCTCGCCCGGCTGTGGGAGGCCGCGCCGTGCCATGGACTGGCCGGGCACCGAGCCGGAAGTCCCCGGCAAGGCCGCATGCAGGTACTGACTCCGCCTCTAGCCACTCGGATCTACACCGTCGGCGGTCGGCCGGGCTCGGTGCTGGCCCAAAAGCTCGTCGGCGCACCGTTGCCACTCATTAAGTGCGACGACTGCCCAAAGAAGGTCTTGCGCTGCGTGTCTACAACACCGGAACATCCCAGATGGGTGTTCATCAAGTGCTCAACCAATGGGGTATGTGCTACTTTAGCTTCGATTGTGCTCTCGGATTTGACTAGTTGTGCTAACTTAAAATTTTATTGTGTAGAATGGATGCAAAATTTGGTATTAGGAAGAAGAGTACATCAATATATTGATAGAGCGCAATTTAGTAGATGTTCATGCACTTTTAGCTAGCATAGAGGCTAGACATGAGACTAGATGCGAGGAAGCAACGTCTACTTCTTTACACTCGAAGAAGAAAGAAGCACGCAAGATCGAGCCTCCGCAAATCAACAATGAATGCATCGAGAAGGCACTAATCCAACTTACGGGAGCAGTTATGGAAGTTGGTTATCTTTTAAAATGTATTCTTGTGGTTCTTGTTTTCTTTGATCTTGCATTTCTAATCAAAATTTGATGATGTATTTTCATGTATCAAAAATCAATGATGAAAAAAAGATATGTGCTTGAAAAGAAAAATGTACGCGGACGGGATGCGTCCGTGCCCGCGGCCACCGCATCCCAAAAATGGCCCGGACACGACCCGATTGCCCTACCCAAACGAACAGAATCCGGGCTAAACGGACATTCGTTTGGGGTCGTGCGCTGGAGTTGGCCTTACTGTCTGACCAGGGTCTGCACTCACTCGATCTAGCTACTACCTCGGTAAGCGGGAAAGAGGAGATACCAGCGAGATCTTCTCAGCTTTTCATATTAGGAGTCCTTTTGCTTGTTCAGAATGTGAGAGATCTCATCGGCTCATGCGGCATGTGGGAGTGGTTTCTGCGAAATTCCTTCTTGCCAACAAGCGTTTACAAGTAACTCCGTACTTGACAATATGGTCATTACTCACTCCGTCTTATACAACTACTAACACACGTGTTGTTTAATAATAACCTACGCCGGTCAAGCATTTCAGGTTCGGCCACCAGTTTAGCACGAATAGCCAACATTGACAATGCCAAATTCTTACGCAGTCTTCAGTTACGTGTTCATGGTACAGAATACTTTTGATTTCAAATACCACAACTGAAGGCATCGATGGTAAAACGTCGCGCCGACCCACCTGCTGCTTGGAGGATATTGGTTACTCGTGATCTGTGACGCTTTGGTGATACAGGTTCAACTGACATGCAGGACCAACAGTCGCCAGAAACACAGAATGCAGCATCACTGTACCATTTTAGAGGGTGTGCTCTCTGCACCAAGTGAACAACGTGAGATTATTGAGTAGTACCAATGCTCAAAGACAAAGTCGTGCTTCACGTTTCATTCATTTACAACTTATTACAACCCATTTATTCGGGCACGGCCTACTCTCTTTATTCCAAGCTTCTAAACTGCCCTCCCTCTTCATTCGAACTAGCACCTTTTATTCGGACACGGCTAACTCTCTTTATTCCAAGCTTCTAAAACTATCCTCCCTCTTCGTTCCATCTTACACCTTAAGCCTGCAGAGCTATCCACGCTTATCAGCACACCTGGCCCCAGTAGGTTCTCGATCCTTCTTCTCCATCAAGGTGGAAGCGAAGACCAACTTCAAGCATCAAACCAGGTTGCCCATGCATACGTACTTGATCTGCAACCGCGGTCAACCGCGGTCAAGCAAATGAGAAACGAGTAACGTCGGGAAACAGTTTAGAGAGTCGCATGTAGTACTAACCTCCAGGAAGTCGTCCATGCCGTATTTTGATCCTTCTCGCCCAAGCCCAGACTGCTTAACCCCACCGAATGGCGCTACCTGGAAATTATGTGAAATATATCTTACATTGTAGGCCCATAAGGCAGGAGAATAAGTAATTCGATTTGGCGTTCTATCACCTCTGTTGAAATCAATCCCTCGTTCACACCGACAAGCCCGTATTCAAGAGCTTCCGAAACACGCCATGACCGCGCAATGCTCTTTGTAAACATGTATGCGGCTAAGCCTGCAGCATCGTGGATAATGAGGTTACTATAATGACTTTACAACATGTTTTCACAAAATTAGCCTTAGGCCAAGACTATGAATTACTGAAATAAAATTCATTACCGCTAGGTTTTCTTAAGATGGTTATATACTTAACACAAAGAATTCAGACATCGCAGATTATAGTTACCACTATCTAGAAATATGTCAATGCTGTATCATTCTCTACCAACGTTTTCTGACTGCGACATACCCTATCCATTATGTTTCACTGCAGGTTTCTTGTTAAGGGCTTGACATATATAGAAGTCTACAGAAAGGGAATCCTAAAACGTTACAAGCAAACTTGGGCCAGATAATGAACCTGCATTGGTGTCGTTTGCTAAATGGATTGCTTCCTCCTCAGTTTTGAATGGTATAAGTGGTGCAACTGGACCAAAAACTTCTTCCCTGAAGCAAAATGTATTGGCCTTGTTACATCATTAAGAGTTCAAAATCTGAAGATAATTATAAATTTGCAAAGGACTGGACCAACGATTTCATGATTTCTGCACATAAGAGTAAGATCTATGCACTGAAACAAGATGGAAATGATGTAGAAATTCAAACTTTACCTGAAAAGAAGCATATCATTGCTTACATTCCCTACCACAGTTGGCTCATAAAAGCTCATCCCAAGGCTGTGCCTTTTACCACCGAGCATGATGTTGGCTCCCTACAGAAGGACCGAGATAAGGAGATAATTTACAGTTTACATGCAGTTGCAGGTTATGTTGGAGATTTGGTATAGAATCATCAGACAAGCATCTTGGTATAGAATTCTCTTGTTAGTGTGTGGGTGATGAACCAGAGTCAAGATTCAGGAAAACTGTGGTTCCTCAACCACTTAACTTTCTGATTCACCTTTTAGGAAATGTTACCAACAATCCAGCTGGGGCCAGGAAATGGTCTAGCCATAGTTTGGAACCTAACATCTAATTCCAATAGAGAAAATGTACGTCGTTACAGTCATTTGAGATTACCTTTGAAGTAGCATCACCTACAAACTTCTCTACCTACAAGAGAACAGGCCAAAAAATAAAACATGTGAGGACCGCTACATAAAATAATTCAGAATTATTGCAAGTGCAAAATATGAACCTTTTGAACAGCAGCTTCATTGATTAGAGGACCCTGCATGTGAAAGAAACTGTAAAACCTGACATGAGGTACCAAAAAGAAAATAACATAGCAGATCACGAGCATTATCCATTATGATGCAGCACGAAGTTCAATCATAATTCATAAGGGTCTCTTTGGAAGACAGGATTCTATAAATTAAGGAATAAAAAACACGTAGGATTGAGATCGCATGGCTTGTGGCATCTGTCAGGTTTTGAATTGAGTCAACTAAAACAGCAAATATCTCCCAGGGCAAGCCGTCATGCTGCTGGATGCAACTGACGACTGGCAGGCAGACCTTGTTGACAGTTTCAAGAGGGTTGTACCCACAACTTACGGAACCTAGGAGGACCTTCAGGAAGACAGCCATGGACCCAAGTTGATGAAGTGGCTTTGTTCGATTTTTATCAGCATTTCTTGGATTCGATTAGTGAGGACTCGCTTTCCCTGCTTCATGATTTTTACAATGTTAGACTGGACATACTTAATTATGTAGTGATTTCTCTCTTAACTAAGGCCCTGTTCGGATCTCCTCTAGCTTCTCGATTAGCTGGCTTCTTGAATTCTCGCTGGAGCAGCCTCACGTTCGGCTGACGTGAGCAGCTCCTCACGTGCACAGCCCATGAAATGGGCTTGGCCTGTTCAGCCAAGGGTTGGGCCAATGCACTTGGAAGAGTTGGGCTGAAAATGGGTGCACGTATGTGCTGCGTGGATCTTGTTGCAGGCTGCACGGAGCAGGTCGTCCGGCTGCCGGCGGCGACCAATGGAGGGAGTGGCTGCAGATGCGGAATTTGACTGCGGGCAGCGACCTGCAGGACGAGGCCGAGAAGCGAGGGGCGGTGGCGGAAGACTCGCGGCGGCGGCACGGCGGCGGACTGGCGGCACCGCAGCTAGGGTTGCGAGAGCAGAGGCTCGCGTCTGTCTCGCTGAGCTTGCTCTCGTCGGGTCAGGCTTTAGCAAGAAAAACGGTTCGAGGAAGCTGGACGTGGAACTTTGGGAGGGCAATCATGCGTAATTTCCAGCAACTCCTGCTTCTCATTTTTGCGAAGCTGGGCCGGAGCTGCTCCACAAAATTGCACTGCAGGCCGCTCGTTCTCCAGGAGCTGGATTCTTGAAGCTGAACCGTTCGGGTCGCTTCTCGCTCGCTTCTCAGGAAGCTGGATCGTGGAGGAGATCCGAACGGGGCCTAAGTGTCCAGATGCTGATAGAATTCAAACATGTGGTCCAAATGAACTGAAATATCCCACATAAGTACTGAATACAATTATAATTTACTGATTTTTTAGCATTTTTTAGAAATGTTGAATTCTGAACCAAACTTTTGAATGAGCCAACTAAAACTGCAAATATTTCCAAAACCTGTCGTCCAACCCGGGGGTTTTTCATGTGTGCACTTATAAGCGGGACCAACAGGGATCATGTCAACGGAGCCAAACGATGGATTAGAGCTACCTGCAACGGATTACACTAATAGGTGGTGTTCCGTACAATAAACTTGTAGAGTAGGTGTTCTGCGCAAAATCAACCTCAATAGTTGGTGGTTTCGGCTCAGGAAACAAAAACATATGAATCTAGAAAAGTGGCCCTTGGGGTGCTCCACAGAAAATTTGTAGGAATTTGGAGAGAGAGAGAGAGAGAGAGAGAGAAGATTGATGCAAGACACTAAGTAATTTTCCGTGTGGTCTAACCTCTTGCTAGATATCAGATGGAATTGGAGCGTATGAAAGCAAGCCTTACAAATTTGGTGGTCTCATTCATTTGATCCGGAGGGATTTCATGAGAAAAATCCTATTGACTGACATCCTACAGAATTCCTATGAAAATCCTTCAATCCAAAGAGACCCCAAGTACTGTCAAATTAGGTATTCTTATAGCTCATACAGCATGAGAAAACATTGTCCAAGCAACTAACACAAGAAACACATAGCTCAAATTTTGTAGCTCAATATATAACAAAGGAGGGTTAAACACTTTATATACCTGTGATGTACTCTCTTCTAGCCCATTACCGACTTGCAAACTCTGAACAGCCTTGACAAATGCACTTGTGAATTTTTCGTAGATACCTACAGAAGCAACTTGCATTCTTAACAGAACAAAAGAGGCACCAATAACATATATATGACATAAATGATCAGTATACCTTCTTGCACCAATATCCTGTTTGCACATACACACGTCTGTCCACTATTCCGAAACTTGGCAGCAAGCTAAATAAGAATGGAGTAGGTGAATATGCATCATATTATGATCAAAATGATAGAGTTTACACATTTTAATAGTCTGTTAGCTGAAGTGGGAAAGTGAAATAGTAAGAGAAAGTGATACATATGAAATGAACTTAATTAGCTGATTCAGCCATTATCATGTTTTTTTGCCATATCGTGATGTTATCCTCTAGAAAAGTAACAGGGATATGTGCATCCCCTGGCAAGGCAGCTGCATTACCTGGATACCAACCCAACACTGAATTTCTAACATAATATATGTTGGGAAAGAGTGAGGAAAGTGACATGTGTTTAGCCCACGTTATGTTTCTCAGTTGCAGCTCAGGAAAAAAAAAGGGAAGTCAAGAGACATACATATGCATGCATTGACCTAAGAAAACTGAGCATTTTCAATATCGTTCTTTAAAACCACGAAACAGGCCCCAATAGTCAATTAGCCCGTTCATGTAAGTCTTAGAGATAAAGTACAAATTCATCATATCTATTATGATGTTCATCTCCACCTAGAGAGCTAATCATGATCTTTTTGGTATGTATGTTAGTGGAAATACAAGACCCAAAAATAGTTGTGGAAGTGAGGAAAAGTAATTTTTTACTTACACTGCCTTTAACGGCAACATCAATATCTGCATCATCGAAAACAATGCAAGGCGCATTCCCACCGAGCTCCAAAGAAACCTACATGAGAATTATTCTTGCAAATATCAACATTGATGATATCACACTGGAATGAAACAATAAAAGCTTTTGCAGAAACATTCCAACTAAAATAAAGGAAGTTAACAGCACAGTGAAAAGATCTTGCTAACTAACAATACCGCATATATCCCGACCAAAATTCCACTGGAAAATTAAGTCAAAATGGCAAAGCAATTATTAACATATAATGGTATTACTAGCCAGCAAGTAGTTACGGTGCTTAAAAAAGTGAAAACTCTATATCTGACACCCTAAAGAATAAAATGCTATCAAAGCTGAATTGACCGAATAGCAAGTTTTGAAAGTGGCACAGGACCAGAAAAACACAACCAGGGTGGTTCCAGAGATCGGGTGGTTTTTGGACCATTTATTGGTAAGGTCTGAGACTTTCTAGATTGATGTTTGGGGCATATCTAATACTGGGATATATAGACATTCCGGGCTGAAGTGCATGCAGTATGGTATCTAGGGCCTAAACCAGACAGACACATTTTTATGAAAATTAGATAAGGGCTAGTGTGACCAGAAGCAGCGAGCTACTCCTGGTTTGCTGAGCCCTTCTGCACAGATATCTTACATGTTCATCCGAAATAAGGTTAGTTATTGCAATAAACCAGACAGACACATTTTTATGAAAATTAGATAAGGGCTAGTGTGACCAGAAGCAGCGAGCTACTCCTGGTTTGCTGAGCCCTTCTGCACAGATATCTTACATGTTCATCTGAAACAAGGTTAGTTATTGCAATAAGTCACCAAACGAAATCAATACAACAACTTGCAGCTATTGGATGTGTTCTTGGGAGGAGAAAGCTCTAAAGATGAACAAGAACTTTAAACCTCAGAGGTACAGTAATTTCTCCTCAAGTAGTTTCTCAGTACATACCTTTTTCACAGTATTTGCTGATCCAGCCATCAGTTTTTTGCCAACAGCTGTTGAACCCGTGAACGTAATCTTTCTGACCTATAAAGAGGAAAACATGTGATCATGTACACCACAATTTATATGATCTTACATATCTAAAAAAAATACTTGCAAAAAAACATACTAGATAATTAATACTGAAAGAAAGGGAGGGAAATAAAACCTGTGTGCTCTGCATTAGTTCATCACCTATCTCAGGAGCATTACCCATCACAACATTTAGTGCACCCTAGATGAAGAAATATGATTGGAACAGATGTCATGAATAGACTCACAGAAATAGATGATGAAAAAATAACCGTGATGAATAAAACCTTCTGTTAACAATGAAACAACTTGGCAGGTGCAAGTAAAAGATGCGAAAATACTATGATTTGTTCCAATAATACCCAAAACCTGGTCTTTCCCCTAGTGACTTTTGCAGGATTGCAGTTATGACCAGTTTTAACAGTTTACTTCTCAAAACGAGTAAGGCATCCCAGAAATTTAGTACTCCCTCCAATCCATATTACTTGTCGCTGAAACGGCTGTATCTAGTCGTATTTCAGTGCTAGATACATCCATTTGAGTGACAGTAATATGGATCGGAGGGAGTAACAGAATTTTCTCGGTAACTGTACCCATACCATGAATATGAAAATTTCGTTACAGAAATTTAGTGGTCCATTTTGAAACATGATCTTCGACAAGTACAGATGGAAACAGAATAAATACACTCGTACACAAATAATACTGGAATAATAGATAACTCGAGAGAATTACAGCTGGTATTCCAGCTTGAAGAGCAAGGTCTGCTGCAGCTAATGCTGTCAGAGGTGTGAACTCTGATGGCTTGACAACAACAGTGCATCCACAAGCCAATGCTGGTCCAACCTGCGGGAAGGCATATATAAGAAAATGCACGAACATAGCTGATTTTCTTTTGGACATTCTAACCAATGGAGAAGTGTGTTTTGCTTGAGACCTTTCTGGTTATCATTGCTAAAGGAAAATTCCATGGTGTAATAGCTCCAACTACCCCAATAGGCTGCAAAAATATCCATAGTAAAACTAATATTAGAAAAATAAAAGCACAGGTTTACTGTACTAGTACAAGAAAATGAACTGAGAAACTAGAGTAGCATTCCAAGAGAATGTCAGTACCTAACATGACATTTTGCTTGATGAAATGAAAGGTGAGAAGTGTACAGTGTGATGATGAAATAATGTAATACTCCCTCCGTCCCAAATTACTTGTTGCAGAAATTGATAGAAATGAATGTATCTAAAACTAAAAATACGTCTAGATACATCCATTTCTGTGACAAGTAATTCGGGGCGGAGGGAGTATAAAAGTAACGGGGTAATGAAGGGAAAAGTGACTACCAGAAGGAGCAGGCATAATAAATGTTTAGAGGGTATTAGTATATTACTTGCTTCAGAACCAATAGTCTGCGGTCAGCTAGAGTTGGGGGAATAATATCACCATACACACGCTTTGCTTCCTCAGCAAAAAATTCTATGAAACTTGCACCATAGTTCACCTGAATATATGATTAGCAACAAATTAGCCTACCATAACCCTAGATAATGACAAGCTCCAACAAACTATTGTCAGTGCATGATTTCAGCAAGTACCTCCCCAAGGGCTTCTTTCATAGGCTTCCCCTGTTCCAGTGTCATAAGAAGTGCAAGTTCTTCCTTGTGTGACATAAGTAGGTCATGCCTTTGTGGAAAATACACAGTGAGAAGAAATATCCAGGTAATACTACAAGAAATTCATGCTATTATTAACACTTCAATCCGTACAAACTACCATTTTCTTAGTGCCTTGCTCCTTTCACTTGCAGTGAGTTTGCTCCAAGCTACAAAAACGAAAGGGTAATAAACAAACAAAGAAAATTACAAGTGGTAAATGGAAAAGCAACTATAATGAAATATGCAAAGAAAAACATTCTTAGGCATACAAATATTTAGCAAAGGCAAACAACAACAGCAAACGCACAATTCCATGCAGGACTCGTATTTTTGTTATGAGGTGAAGATGAGTATCCTACTAGGTATTGAAAATCATAATTAAACTTGATTTAGATAAGATTTGCATCAAAAGAGGGCATGCATTAGATATTTTTTAAACAAGCATTTCCAAAACAACAAAGTTGCCAATGCTTTAGCCAAATAAGCTTTTAGAGACCAATCTGTCTGTCCTAATTTTCTTTGCCTAAGTGCTGATCATGTATTCTCTTTCTGCCTTTCAGAGCTTGTACTAAAAAACTAGAGGATTTTGGGAGTCTACAAGATGTACTCTGTCTACTACGAAGTACAACTCCTCTGTTCTACCAGAAACAAAATAACCATCACACATTCACCTAATATGGAGACAGTATAGTAGTTCTGATTTTTATTTATTAAATTACTATATATGGCAATAAAACAACTAAGCCAGAATGAAAGCATTTTCTGATATACAGAAGATATTAGTTGTTGTGGAGACGTAAGTGACATCTGAGTAAGGGTTCACTTGATTCATGGTGTTCCACTGACACGGAAGCAATTTAATTTGCATATATTATTAATATTATAAGCATGTCAAAACAGTTTAACTATGGCACTTACAAAACATTATTTGGTCAGTCAGTGTTCAAGCATTAAAAGCGAATACACTAATGTGTTTGACATTTTTTTTTTGAACCGGGCATAACCCCTTTCCATTACTGAGCATAACGGAAATACAAAGTTCAGTACACCACCAGTCTAAGATCAACCACCCAAAGGAGACTAGAAAGGGGAAAGCGAGTCCAAAGCATCACTGGGAAACCCACTATGAACACTCGTCATCGAGCAGTTCACCGTGGGGCGAAAACCCAGTGACACCACATGACAGGCTAGGTCTAGCAAAATAACAACTAAAGCGCGCAGCAGGAAGCTAACAGCAATAACCCACTAATGTGTTTGACATACTATAAAATGTAGTGTTAGCAGAAGTTATTGCATCAGCTGTTTCTCTGTTGCCCATGCAGGCTACATTTGCTAGGACCTCGCCAGTTGCTGGATTTTGCACCTACAAGAAAAAGAAGTTATTCCAATGATAAAGATTGACAATCAACATTAGCAACTTAGCATAGATAAGAGAATTGAGATATAAAAAGTGAGTAGAGTTGCAGTAGCAACATTTCTTTAATGCCTCATACTGTTCATCGCTCTTTACAGAAATAACCTAAGCAGCAAACTCAAAAGGCTGAAGACCAGCTAAGTTCCGCCACTATTTTCGTGGCTATCAAGGCGTGCGGTGGCTAAGACAGGACAAAACCATACTAAAGAATTACTCATGCCTCCAAACCATATCAGGCAAGAGGAAAATTTTAATGGTGCTAACGTCCTAGGAATAGGGTCAAAAGTCCAAGCAACATTGCCAGAGCTCATAGATGCAGCACTAACCGTATTAATTTTCCCATCTCAACACTGGATCTTCAGCCTGTCAACACTCGGTGCCACAACCTAGTTTATGTGCTCCCCTCGACAGACTCACCTCCGCAGTGACCAAAACATGTTGCCACGAAGTACACAATCCTGTTTAGCACACTCCACCAAGCAGTCTGACACTGTCGCCCACAGACTGCTCGCCGGAATGCGGCAGTGGGCAGAGAGTGTGTTCACAACCTAAGAGCACACGACTAATAATAACTACACCAACAAAACTGCAATTCAACAGAACGAACTAAGAAATTCGGCACAAAATTTCCAACTCCCACGCGTTCCATTAAGCACCAACTGGAGCACCGCAATAATCCCTGATTTCTCCTCGAAATCGAACGCTATCCGAACCGCGCCAATCCACAGGCGTCGCAAAGGCACCGCTACGGTGAGACGGATGGAGGGAGGGACAGTACCTCGATGGTCTTCCCGTCGTAGGCGTCCACCCACTTGCCACCGATGAGGCAGCGCGTCCTGAGCAGCCCCGCCGCCCGGATCTTCTCCATCGCCGCGCCCGCGTCCACGCTGCCCATCTGCGCACCCATCCACAGAAAAACACGACCCACTGAGCACCATCGCCGGGGGGCGCGAGTGGTATGAAGGGGCGCAGGCGAGTGGGGTGGGGGGGAGACAGGACGTACGTGGCGGCGGCTGGCGACGCGGGAGGAGGCGGAGGCGGAGGCGGCTAGGATGTGGCGGGCGCCGAGCGCCGCCGCGCGTCGCATCGCCATCGCCATCTGAAGGAAGCGACTAGTGACGAACACCTGCACCTGGTGTGGCCGGGTCCCTGTGTCTTATTCACACGAGCGCTTTACACGTGGCCTGCTGAGCTGGTGCGGATGTGGGAAATTTTGAACGTTCTGCGATGGCGACCTCGCAACCTCCCCTCCCGGACGTCGGCAAATATTCGCGGGCCGGCGTGGACCGCACGGACGGCCAGGTCGCCCCAGATCATGGCACAAAGAATGCACTTCCCTTTTTACCCTCGTAAAATAAAAAACATTCTATGCAGCGCCATGCAGAAAAGCAAGGAAATCCATTTCGACTGAACATGCTCAATTATTAATATAACTCGGGCATTAGCAAGCCGTTTATGCCACTTTATTTACATAGTCAATACATATATTCGAAATGGTGGCCTGAGATATGGGCCAAACAACAATTATCTCTCTCTCGGGTGCACACACGCATATATACAGAGACAAGTGTTTTTAACAAATCGAATAGACGCAAAGTAACACTCTGAAAGCTTATATGCATCACACATGAATAAAAACTGTATGTATTGTGTTACATGGATATTGCACATAGTATGAACTTCACGCGGTTGATCTTCAGTAGGAGCTTGGATGATCTTCAGAAAACGACACGTTTCTGGTTTCTTTCATTCTAGTATAGAGATATTTATCTTGAACGCTGATTATTTCCTCAATCTCGCGTCGGGCGATGAGATCAAAATCGCAGCACATGGAAATATCCAATTTCAGTAGGCAATGACATGCTTCATCCGCTATAACAATTTTCTTCACGTCCACGTCCAGATTCAGTTCCTTGAGAGTATGAAACCCAGAAATGAAGGCAAGACATGCCTCCTCATAGGACTCGGGGAGTAGAGCTAGAGAGGCAAGAAGGGGCAGCTCCTCACTAAGTTTGTTGATGAAGTTTTGCGACACCATTGTATTCTTCAGGGACAACCTTGTCAGGCTTGGGAAGTTTAACCGGCCACTCTCCTTCAATTGTTGGATCTTCCCATTCAAAATCATTACCTCAAGGCGTGTAAATGTGGAGCGAGTGAACAACTAGAAGGAAATTACCTTGCCTCGGATACTTAGGAGCACGAGGGATTTGACTGCGTAGATAGCCTTCAAGGCATCCTGGGGATTTTCATCGGGGAGTTCCCAAATGTACAAGGTCTAAAGGCGCTTCATGCCGGCAAAGGTTGTTGTATCCCAGATACCACCACCATCATCAGGGTTTACACCCTATAGTGTCTGCAAATGCTCCAAGTTGCCAACTCGCCTAGGCAAGATGATGGATCCAAACACATGTCGTAGTGTTGGAATCCTCCAGAACCCTCGGGGAAGTCTGGTGACGTTGGTGCCCCGAACGTCTAGCGTTTGTAGACGCCTGAGCTTCCCAACCGAAGATGGTATCTCCTGGAGGGAGCATGAGGTGATGCCAAGGTAATGCAGGTGCATCACGTTTCCTATTTCTGAGGGCAACTTGTTGCCTATCTCGAGGCCGTCCAGGTAGATGCCACGGAGGAACGGAGATCTTTTCAAGAGCTTCCGTATGTCATCACTGGTCTTGATGGCTTCCTTGGTCTGGGTTTGGTGCTCTTCTTTCTCAAAGTTGGACAAGATGGATCGCAACTTGGGCAAAGGGTCAGCTAGAGCAGCATACTTGTCCCTATGATTCTGCAGGGAAAGGCGGCGAGCAGTGGACAGTGTTGGTACATCATCACCACTGTGGATCTCCATGAAGTTTGCCTCTTGCGCCTCGAGCACCAAGAAGTCATGGACTCTGGTTTGGACGGTGACACGCTCATCTCCACGAGCGGCATTCTCCAGTGGTGGAAGGTTCATGAGGCGCCTATGGATCAGCTCATGCAAGTAGCGCTCACCCACCTTCTCCATTGTCTTGCCCTCTCTTGGTATCAGGAACCCTTCCGCCATCCACATGCACACCAAGGAGCGTGCCTTGACGAGCGTGTTTGCCGGGAAGCCGGAGAAGTAGAGGAAGCAAGACTTGAGGTCATGTGGAAGGTCATCAAAGCACATGGATAGTATGATGTCCAGCCGCTTCCGTTCAGTTAAGTTGCTCCTGAGGTGCTTGAACACCTTCTTCCATTCTCCATGGTACTCCTTGGTCCGCAAAAGGCCGGATAAAAGCACAATCGCCAATGGTAAACCACCAGTAACATCAAAGATGAACTTGGCACGACGTCTTATGAATTCCTCCTTCTTCAGATCGATGTCGTCTTTCTCTTCCTTCTTCCCAAGATCATAGCCGTGCTTCTCTTCCTTCTTCTCAAGACCGTTGAGATGCTTCTCTTCCTTCTTCTCCAGACTGTCAATGTGTTTCTCTTTCTCGTCCATGAACAGTGTTGCCAGGAACAACTCCAGAGTTTTGACTTGTTCATTAAAGTGTTGAAGCATAATTTTTCTTCTACGAAGGGGTCTGGTGGTGATTCTAGATCGGTTGCCTGTGTGATTCTCACTACTCTGCTGTTGACATTGTCCTTGTCCTTTGCGAGGATAGATAACATGTAGTTCCATTCCGTACTGCTAACTTCCCCGTCTATAACCAACAAGTACTTAAGACCTTTCAACATAGCCTCCAGTTTTCCTTGGAGTTCCTCTTCTTTAGAGCATGTAACAGGGCCCTCTGTCAAACGCAGAAGGATTAACTTCATGATGTTGAAGGCCCTGAGATTGGGTGCACAGGTCACCCATGCTTTCACGTCAAAATAACGCTTGGTTGAGTGCTTCTCGTAGATCTCCTTCACCAGCTTTGTCTTGCCAACACCACTCTTTCCTATCACAGAGATCACCATTGGGTGCTCACTCTTTGTTGTTCCAGAGTTCACCAGCGGGAGCTCAGTTTCTACCAAAATAAGCATACACCCCATATTATGTAGTTGGTCATTTCGTCCCACCAAAGGTAGCTCAAAATCATCTCTACAGTTCAATTTAAGCATGTGTTAGGATTCCATTTTCCATACTCACAATAATGAGAGAACTAAGCATGAGACGTTATGTATTTTCTCTAACTGCAGATTTTATTGTTCATCGGCGGGAGGCAATTGCCAAACATTTGGAGCCTCTATTATTAATCTATACCTAATAATAAAGGGGTTATTGCTTCTGCCTGTCCGTCGTAGAATTGCTATTATAGTTGACATAAATTACACCCAATGTCAACGCTAAGTGAAAAAACATTTTGATTTTTTCTTAAGTCGCCGGTCGTCACGATGGTTCATATAAATCTATCCCCTCAAAATTCACAAGCACAGTGCTATCCCAATGGCTAGAGCGCCAGTCTTCCACCGCGAAGACCTGAGTTTGATCCCAACTTCTCCGTCATTTTTGTCACTTTTCCCTCTGAATTTTGGTGGCGTAGGATAGAGCCGCCTCGCCCAAGCATGGCTTAGCAGATGCTGCATACTATTGTAATTTCGGCCCAGCTACTCAAGCCCGAGTGCTCTCTATTTAACATTCTCCGTTTTTGACAAATCCAACTACTTTTTAAAATATTCATATCTTCCAAACCTAACTCTAAATGTAACATGTCACATGTGAAAATCGCTTACAAAATGTATAGATTTCAAATATGTTATTATCTTGCATGTTAATCATTCATAAAATTATGTTTAGGATGCATCCTTAATTGATACTTTTCTTTATATGGGTATTTTGAAAATGCCTATTGTATAGGTTTCCTACCCATTTAAATTTAATAGATAGCATAGTCTGATCTCTGATGCTCTCACAAAAGCTATATGGGCATCATAGGGTATGTTCTTTCCTACCAGCTAACATATGCTAAAGATTACAACAGGCACATAACCATCCTCTTCATTTCGTCCAGCGAACAATAACCAACCCATATACGATGATGTACACTAAACTGCTGATACGAGTTTTATGTAAACCACACACACCTTCGGTACATTTCCAAAATCGTCCCACATTTATATTTTTGCGCAACACCACATATCTTGTTGTTTCTCGTACGACATCGTGAAAGATTTCAAGGGATTTGCTGATGTCGTCGAGTATGTGTATTTTTTTCTCACATTGCAACGCACGGGCATGTTTGCTAATTAATATAAAGGATGCAAATTATAGTAGCCTATTAATAGTCAGTGCAATTTTGCAGTCATCTTAAAAGCTAAAAACATTTTGGCAATTTACACTACTAGCTAATACCCTTGTGTTGCTACGGGATGAGACAATATTAAAAGTGGTGGTGTGTCACCGATTTTCCTTGATCGCCACCTTCGTCCTTGAAGGTGCGGTCGAAGTCCTTGACAGTCAGCGCTTGGTCGTCCTCGAGCGTGCGACCATCGACCTCACTCACTCGTGAATGTTTCGGCAACCGTCAGTTGTGGGCATCCTGTAGAGCATGGTCGCCATCCATCTTGGCGAACGTTTGGTCGCTCATGTCGCGAGCGCATGGTGGCCGTTGTCCATGCCGGCCAGCATTGGTAGGCCATATTGCTGAGATCCTGCTGACAGTTGCCAAAGTCAGCAAGAACCTGTCGGCCGTCCTCGACGCTCGTGAACGCTTTTAAATTGATTCGACGCGATTAACTGCCTACCTAATTAAAAAATGCCATTTTCTAATTATCTACATGTCTAATTAACTTTCTGTCTAATTAATTAATTGCATTAATTACTCGTAAACCCGGGCAAACGTCGGGCCGGGCTTGTAAAAGCCCGACCTTCATTTCTCAAGCCCGAGCCCGGCCCGAAGCCCAAAATACTCCCTGTTTTCAAGCCTGACGCCCGAAAGCCCGACCCAAACGCTGTTTTTCAGTGTACACACGTGTAAGCCCGGCCCGAAGCCCGAAAACCCAGCCCAAAATATAGGAAAAGTGAAGCTCGAGCCCGGCCCGAACTATCTTCCGGGCTGCAAAACAAGGCCCTTGCCCGGACCGAACATCAAGCCCGGCCCGGCCTGGGCTGTCCATGCCCAGGTTTAATTACTCGCCTTTCAGATTGATTCAACATACTAGAAAAATCCCTATTTAAATAGACATAATTAATGGCAGAAGTAATTAACTATTTGGATCATTAATTACATTAATGACATGATTTCCAAATTGATCCGGCACTCGATTTTCAAATTATTTTTCAATTAGCGGTTGCGTGATTGATTCGATGCGAATAACTGCCTACGTATTTAATTAATTGTCTATCTAGTTGGGATTAAACCTACTTCTAATTATCTGCGGGCGTAATTAATTGTCTGCCTATTTAATTAATTACATAAATAACTCAATTTTCAAATTGATTCAGCGCGAAAAAATCCATATTTAAGTGGACCTACGTAATTGTACACATAATGAATTGTCTGGCTAATTAGTTACACTAAGGGCTTGATTTTAATTCGGCATTCGGTTTTTAATTTTTTTCGCATTAATGACTGCGTGATTGATTTAGTGTGATTACTGCCTGCCTAATTAATTAATTGATTGCCTAATTGAGAAAAATCCCTACTTCTAATTATCTAAGGCCTAATTAACTATGTGACTAATTAATTAATTGCATGAATGACTTGATTTTCAAATTGATTCGGAGTGAAAAACATTATTTAAATGGATCTAATGAATTGCACACATAACTAACTATTTGGCTAATTAATTGCATTAATGGTTTAATTTTCAAACTAATTTGGTGCTCGGTTTTCAAATTACTTTTACATTAATGGCCACATGCGAACGGCCACATACACATCCTCCTTTAATAGTAGAGATAGTAGAGATGCGTGTAAGATTGTCTCCCTGATGAATATGGCCACACGGAAGAAACCGCCACATCCAGATTTTTCGAGTTGGCAGAAGTTGCACACGTTGATTTTTCGAATTGGCAGAAGTTGGCTCTCAGGGACATGGTCGAGCACCGCTCGCCTACATGGACAACGGCCACCATGCACTCGCAACATGGGTGACCAAAAGTTCATCAAGATGGATGACGATCATGCTCTGCAAGATGTTCACACGCTGACGGTTGCCGAAACGTTCACGGGCGAGGACAACACGACACTACATTGGTCAGACGGTTCGTGCTATAGTAGAATGGAAGAGAGTTTCAAGAATATAACAAGGAAAAAGAGCTAAAGCGGCCAAGTGGTCCATGGTGTTGGAGAAGGAAAGAGTGTTTCAGAAAATAAAGTAAAAAGAGAAAGAAAGATTATTCTAGGAAATAAGTAGGAACGAGAACTAAAGCTGACGAGAAAGGAGGAAGAAGAAGATGAGGCATCGCTGATGAACGTACTGATGTTGACGTGGTGCTGGTTGGTGCCAACGAAACGGGTTAGCGAAGAGGCTAGGAGTAGAAGATGTAGGGGAGGACTAGGAAGAGAAGAACGACAAGTATCCATTCTAGCAATGAATGGTGTGTGGGCTGGAGGTGGGGCTTATTGGTGACTAGGAATATGTTCAGGTTATCACTCGCCTCCTACGTCAGTGTGTATGTGCATTTTTCGTTTCATCAGTCGCATAATTCAAGGGACATACTGAAGGTATTGCAAACTCTAAATAGATGCAATATATGAGAAATGTGAGAAAAATACTGGCACATGTTGCGACACAATTAGAAACCCTAGAAAAGATGGCATTTTTTCTTCGTGATTTGCAAAGTTGAATGGACCTTTGAGAATGTTCTCTATGTTATTTGTTGTTTTGTGGCAATAGTATGTGTTAGTTTAACCCACTCTATTATATTGTAATATGAAAAAAAATGTCCTTGTTGCAATGCACGACAAAGGTGAGGTGGGCGTCGTTCGGTTTTAAAGGAGAGGGCTCCAGCGAGAAATGTCCCGCTACGGCGGGACACCGAGTGGGAAGGGGATAGTCCGATAGGAAAAGAGAAGGGTGAGTAGTGGGCTGGGTTTTTTGTGTTGGGCCCATATGTTGGAGATAACATGATGGATAGTCCGGACAATGACATTTCTCCCCCACATATGGTCTGAACTGAATTTTGGGGATCCTACCTGGCGCCGTTTTCGAAACTGCTCTTAAACCGTGAGGAATCTAAAAAATTGTTCAACATGGCAAAGTTACGCCTAATTCATAGTCCGGCGGTATATCACATGCCTCGTTCCAACAAACAGTTAAAAAATTGGATCGAAAACAGTACCAAAAATCACGTGCAACTTTTTCTGCTCGTACTACAGTTTATTTTGCTAGCAGTGCAGTTCGCTTAGTTTCCGCAGGAGGTTTAGAAGCGTTAGCAGAATATTATTCTGCTAATGTTAGTAGAATTGACGGGCTATATATATATGTATGCATGTATATGTATATGTATGTGTGTGTGCATGCAATGATGGGATAATGGGGAGATAATAATAATAATAATAATAATAATAATAATAATAATAATAATAATAATAATAATAATAGGGCAAACTACTCACAACTTTTCACTAGTAACTGAGATGGCAGGATATGGTCTCCAAGTGGTGACTGGTGTGGTTTCACTTCCATCGTCGATTTTATACTTTCCCTTGTTCTCAACGATGCTCTCAAGCCTTCTGTTGATCACTTTGATCCTCTTTGAAAGGTCGCTCCGCACGCGCACTTGAGTGAACAAGTCACGCGAGATCTTGACGATGGTATGACTCCAACTTGGATACCTACATTACGAAACAATGTACTATTGATTAATTAGTTGTTTGTACTAACCGTCTCACCTCCCCCCTCCCAAAATAAATTCTATATCGAACTAAATATAATGATCAAGCTAATTATATGTACCTAAATCTATGATGTATCACGTCCAAATCTACAATGACTTGAAACATTTGATAAGTGTGCCAATTAGTACATTAGAAAAAAGAAATTTATGGGTATGCCAATTGGAACATTAGAAAAAGGAAATTTGAATTTGCGGCAAGCAACTTTGATAGTTACTCAGTTGGATTTGACTGTTGACAAAGAATCATTTGGAAAATAGGGTTTTCAAACGAAAGTTTAATTCTGAAAACTAAGAATCATGACTACTCCACTTCGCCCGGGTAATTACTGGACAATAGAAGAGCGTGTGTACTTGTATCTCGATGTCGCTATTTCTTAACAGTTAACTGCTACCCACACTTCCCGCAAAAAAAAAAAAAAAAACTGCTACCCACACGATACTTGTGCCTGATCTATTAATATATTAATTAATACCATGATGATATCTCGTAATCATCTATAGCCAAAACGGTTGCTGTGATGGCCGAAGGTATATATATTTGTTTGATACCCCCTCACCCCCTCTACACCGCCACTTATATTTGTTACATTCCAGTAAACATTATGAATGAATAAAGCACATGGTTAATGTAGAAACTTGTGTCAATTTAACGAGAAACCTATACTAATGTAAAAGCAAAAGTTAGTAAGGGATACTTTTCATGTGAGTCGTTAAGATATTGAATTCAGTTTCATGAATGTGCATCCAGTAGTTGACAACAAATATTATATGTCCCATATTCATTTCTACACTTTTGGGTTCTAATAATGATTAACGTCTACTTCTGAGTTAAAACTGTTTCATACTTAAACAGTTCATTTTTATATCACAATTGTTTATTAAAAAGGGTTGATTTTTATTTTCTTTATTTTCGAGTTGTGGATGTTGTCCAAATTTTTCATTCTTTTTTTAACTTTTTTGATGAATTCAATGATTATAGATTTATTATCCTCGTAATATCTTTGGTTTAATATATGTAAATTTTTCTTTAAAAAGCATGCATGATTACAAGTTGTATACTTGTGTTGTAACTCAGCTGCAAAGAACACATGTAAAAATATGAAACTATACTTGTAAGTGTCGCTAGTATGACATGTATCATATGGACTACCACAGTGGTCCCTAGAAGACGTTATTAGTAATAAAACATCCCGGATAGGATTTTCCTACACTTTTGTCTTCCCCCTTTTCTGAATAAAATTAACTTAGGCCTAAACTATTATTAGCTTCATAACACAGCATGGTTTCGCCTAATAAAACGACAATGTATGACTGTCATGTATGCATGAATTTCATACTATGCAGTAATTAACCCCTCTAGTGATGGACCCAAAAACCCCAACAATGATGGGCTTTTGGGCCTATCACAACTTCTATATAGTGGAGCCCTTTTATACCAGTGACGGTTCCAGTGCATCTGCCAGTCGAACAATTCAAGAACCCTGAAAGAAGCAGGTGAGGTCTGTACGACCAGCTCACTCAACCTATGGATGACGTCAGCACCATCGCCCACCATTGTTGGCACTGTGAGGATAACCCCAAAACGGATCACTAAACCTCTCGCAAATGTTTAGAATGAACCGTCTAGATACTTTTAGCCATTCCAACGGCAATCATCAAAATTGTCCGGAATAGTCCGGACGTTCAAAATCCCGCAAACCAGCATCAAACTGAGGGGGTTTGTAGGAGTACGGATGTCCGCCACGGCGGACTTCTACACACTGGACTCACCCAAAATCGAGTCGGTGCGCTCATTTTTTCCACTCCGTCTATCCCCTTGTGTCCATGCTCCGGACTCGAAGGCGTCGTTGTACTACCACGGCCTCTCGCCCACACCTTGTCAAACTTCCGCCGCTCCACCCAGGCACCCATTGGGCTTTGCGTACCCTGCCTAGGTACCCGCCACCCTTTCTGACATTGTCCACAGCGGACACCATGTCCGACAAGTGTTAGGCCAAATGCCATAGCCAAAAAAATTTGACGTTCTTGTTGTTTACTTTGAAGTAAACGCGATGGATTCAGATGAGGACTACTTCTATGTAGAGCTCATGGATTTGTCTTGATCGGATGAGGATGAAGATGATGATGAAACAACGATGATGAGAGTGATTCTTGAAGACATAGAGCGTGCGACGGGGCATGCTCTCACTCAAGGGTTCAACATGGGAACATTGAGTGCTGAATCGGAAGAGGGCACGGGAGCATATTATCTTGTACGCCGACTACTTCACCCCGGTGCACTATCGAACCATATTCCCGCCATCGTTTTGGGATGCAGCGACATGTATTCGAACACATCTACCAAGGTGTCAGGGTCTATGATATTACTTCAAGCTGAAACATGATGCCGTTGGAAACATTGAGTTATCTGGTTGCCAGAAGCGCACAACTGCCATGGGATGCTTGCCTATGGCACAACCACAGATTCATGAGACGAGTATCGCCAGATGTCTAAAATCACATGCCTCGAAGCCATGGCCAGATTTGCTAATGCAATGGTCAATGTGTCTAGACTAGAGTACTTGAGAGAACCAAATGTCGTAGAGACAACAAGGCTCATGGCACTATCATTGAGATGATGTGAATCCTCCATTGGCGGCCTTTGTCAAGACCATGTCTGAGCCATGGGTGACAAAAAATGTCACTTCACAAAAAAGAGAGGAAGTAGCTAGAAAGGATGTGGAGAGGGCATTTGGAGTGCTCCAAGACCGGTTTGCACTCGTTTGTGGACCTGCTAAACTATGGGATACAGAGACGTTCTTGGAGTTGATGACAGATTGTGTGATCATGCACAACATGATTGTGAAGGATAAGGGTAAAGGAGTTCGCCAAGGTTTAGAATTTTCAAGAGATGGGTGCTCTGATCCATCTTCCATAGCAGAATCCAGTGACATTTGAGAATTTTCTCCAAATACATCAGCAAGTTCACCATCGAGGATCTCATGATCAACTTTAGAATGATCTGATCGAGCATCTATGTGTGTTTCATATGGACAATTAGAACATGTGTCCAAATAAATTGAATACAAATTTGAACTATTTTATTTTGAAACTTTACATTTGGATTGTTATATTTGAATTATTTTTGTAATAGAATATTTATCTTTCCATCATCAATGAATTGTGCTATTTTATCTTTAATTATTTTTAGTACTCCAACCATAGGAAAGAAAACTGAGCGGGCGAACATTTGGTGACTCCGGGTTGGATGGTCGGCTCCCTGCCCGCTGTCTATGGACACACCCTTACGTGCCCGTGAACATTTGGTGTCGTCCATTTGGTGATCCGTGTTAGAGTTTCCCTAAGATCTAACCACCTCGCTGCATGTGGGGTCGAGGAATCCGCCATTGTGCATGTAATCGATGCCAGGCGCAGAGTCAATGATGACGACATCCACCGTGTGCGGAGTTAATGCTGACGTCGAAGATGATGATGCACACATGCTAGTGGATTATACCACTGCCATACAAGTAGCGGTCGAGCAGTCGCACCATAGGCTCGGAGCTACTGTTGTAAGAGAATGGCAAATCATGGTGCATGGGATCTAGTAGTGGATGAATGGAAAGGCGGCACACTTGACATGGGTTTCGTGGTGCAAGCTTCCTTCGATGGAAAATATGGACAATGGGGTTAGTGTATCTAGGGGGGAGAGAGGAGGGAGGGAGAGAGAGGGGGCAGAGAGAGGGAGGGAGAGGGAGAGGGAGGGAGGGAGAGTGATTGACTCTGGGGAGAGCGAGATTTGAGGGGTAGAGAGGTTGGGGATAGGGGTCGAGAGGGATCTCTTGGACGCTATGGAGGGTAGGGTCCGCGTCCATCAGTTGACATGGTGTGCTAGTGGGAGGTGTGTTGGGTCGTGCGCATGTGTTTGTGTGTGTGTGAGAGAGAGGGATTTTTGAGAAAAATGTGAGAGAGAGATAGAGGGAGGGATGGAGAGGGTGCTCGGGTCGGGCCAATTGCTGGGAGAGGAAAAAGAGGGCATATGAGTTAGTGTTTGTGGCTTTTATACTCAATGGTCTAGGTCAGGCTCTGGTGGGCTTTTGGGCCTAGAAATACTACTACCGATGGAGCAAACGAGGTGCCCATTAGTGGTTAGTAGCTATCTAGTGACATGGATAGATTGTGAACGTCGGTGGTACTAGCTATCACTTGAGGTATATAACGAGTGATAGGCTGAAATACATGCCCATGATTGTTACTTTTTAAGCTAAATTTTGTCAACCGGTTACAACCTCCACTAACAGGTTGCTGATCATCCATTAGTGGTATGTAGTAGTAGTAGTAGTGATTGGTGTTTTGTGTCCGCCACTGGGACCGATCACCATGGGTTATTTTGTAGTCTCACCATTTAGCAAATTCTACCGTCACCGATCAACCGAATTTTCACACGGTTGTGTCAACCAATCCTTTTTATTGTATCCATGTGTGTACGAATGATCATTCTCCCATAACTTTAAACATGTTGGTATAGGTTTTGGAGGTCATGCTTATTTGAAACCATATGATAATGTGGAATTTTGTGTTTGACATAACAACTGCTATTCCAGACAGCTGGCTATCGAGGCACAACAATTTGTGATGAGGTGTTCATCTCAAATGATCATGAAATCATGCCGGATGATAGGCTCGCCTCCATGTAATCCTTGGTAGTTGCCAAGATCTTTTGCGATGAGTTTTTTTAACCATTTGGGATGAATTTTACTATTATACTAACTAGCATGGTGGCCTAAAGCAAATTTAAGAGCATCATATGTATTTTAATCTTATGAAGATTGTTATTCCTCATATTTACCTCTTCATTGCAAAGTACACCATATTTTAGACATGTATACATTCATGGACGTGTAAACTGGACTTTATTTTGTATGTTTACGTTGCTAAGACATAACAAAAAATTACAAACATTATTTTATGATAATAAATCTAATGATAATGATTCCTTTTTCTCAATAACCTTTTTATACTACAAGGTGTGTCGCAAGTGAAAGTGCAATTTTCTCCTTGAGTGAGCTTTGGCGTAGATGACATGTGAACTGTGGACTAACCTTGTTTGTCAAATGTATAAAGGTTTGTTAATCCTAACAGGCTGTTTGGTTCCCAGCCACACTTTTCATGCCCCAGTTAGGCAAGTTTAACCAAGTCTTAGGCAATATTCTTTTTATGAGAAATAAGCCCCACATATCATACACACAAGAATTGTGCCAAGATTTCCTTTAGGCAAGCCAAAGTGTGGTTAATATTTTGAGCACCTAAGCTAAGGAAATTGTGGCAAATTATGGCAAAGTTAGTCACCAACCAAACATGCCCTAAATGTTGCAAGCAAAGGTGATCGGTGACCCCCCATTGCTAAAGAGAGAATAAAGGCGACATATTTGAATTATGCATATTTTCATTTGATTTTGAATCATAGGATGGCCGCACTGAGAAAAGGGGTCACGGTGATGAATTTGGAGTGGAACCCGATAGCCTACATATAGCTGAATACACATACCAAGTTATAGTCATGTGCCACCAAAATTCCTCATGAAACTGCTATTTCCATACGCAATATCTAAGGTAGTTTGTGGGCCCCTCAATGTCATCCAAAACTTCCGGGTGATGTTTCAGGGCCTCTAGAATCTGGACGACCTTTTGGGTTGTGTTCTGGCGAAGGTTAGAGGCATCACAGAAGCTACAAACTTTTTCGGAACCTCATTCGAAACTTCCGGGCCAGTTCGGAATTCGGCCTAGCTTCTGGAGTAGGTCAGTGCATTCCAGTAGTGCCTACCTATTCCAGAATTTTGGAACCTGGTCCTGAATCTGGGCAGGTCGGAACTTCTTCTAGAACTTTCAAACAGGGTTCCGGGCTGTAAAACTTAGCCTGTAACGGACAGAAATCTGAGTGGGCTATAAAAGGCTCACCATTTCTTACCCAAGGGTTATCTTCTCCCCCACTCATTGAGTTGAGTCGTTTCTTTTCCTTCCTCCATTTTCTCAAGAGCTAAACCTTGACGATCTCCCAATCCCTCCACCGAATCAATTCTATCCTTTGAGGGAAAAGACGTGAGTGCTTGATCTACATTCTCACCAAACGAAATCGTGTTCCCTTTAACTTCATCATATGTCTTTTTTACTCTTGGAGGTTGGATACTTCTAGGCAATACGAGCCCCCGATGTGGAATCAACTTTTGATTTGGCCCCTATGTGTGAAGTTTTGGATTCCACCACAAGATCTACCCTAGTGGTTAGGAATCAGCTTGTGTTGATACCTCAAGGATAAGAAGGTGAGCCTTTGTGGAGTTGATTGAACCTTTAATTGTGGTTCTCCCGTCTCTCCAACGGTAAGTAGCTCCCCTCTAAACTCACCTCTAAGTGAGTAAACATCAGGCTACATCTTCGTCTCCTTGGTCTTCGGTTATTCATAACCCTAGCTCTTTACTTGAGGTTTACTTTGGTCACTTGACCTTGCAAGCATCATACAGGTTGTATATCTCACTATAGCATTGTTTAGGGGCACACTTCATATTTTACAAAGTCTAAACTTGCCAATAATTGAAGTAAAGTTTTTAGTTGTCCCTATTCACCCCCCTCTAAGTCCAACTCGATCCTTTCAGCGAGGACACAAACCAGAAAAACTTGAAATACACATGACCACTAGATCAATTTTCCATGCCCTTGCTATTGTATCTGTATAGCTTGACGCCTCTACCATTTTATGCATGGTTATACGGAGCAACACATTCTACCATTCATATCCTCCTCATAGGACAAAAGATTAACATGTACTGGGGTTCTTGCTTGCATATATAATTATATCCACTTTGTATATAGAATATATTTTTGACAAATTAATGACCAACAATCCTTCAAGCCTTCCATTCAAGCAATCAACACTCATCTAGATACACCTTTGCGATGCTCATGTTGGTGCCTCTGAATTTTGTAGATTGCCGATGGTATTAATTGTCTACGAAGTCTAAGATGGTAAAAGGAAACTTTCTATTGGCTATGATTTTTTATATGGGTCTTTTTTGTATCAATTAATTGCATTACATTGACATCGGTATGTGTGGTGAGGACCATTTACCAGCCTAAATCATGCTCATCATGTATTAATGTCTCATTGTTAAAATCCAACTTTTATGTAATTAAGATATACACTTACAAATATTTGTCATATGAGATCGGTCGAAGTGCAACCTTGACAATCTAATAGTTGGGTGTGATTCGCTTAGGTACGATTAGGTAGACCTAATACCTTATGTCATATTTATTTATGATTACAAAGATCTAACAAATGTGAGTTGTCTCAGATATAATTATGAAGATCTAACGGATGTGATCTATGTAAGTAGATCCAACCGATGCAATCTACTTTTGTGCATTCATATAGATTTAATGGTTGTGATATTTGTAGTTAAGAGATGGTCAATTAAGTCGACAACCTTATGTTTTGATTTTTTTTAGAATTTATGACATATATCTCTATTTTTGTTGGCATTGTGCTTTTAGAAAGAAGAAGGTGATGCAGTAACGATGCATTGACGACTCATATTGCCTTATGTTCTTGTGTTCACCCATTGTTTCATAAGATTGTTTGTATGTTGGGAGCACTATAACAGTGAAATCGTGGCATGCTATGGCCACATGGGTCTAATAGGCTCCATATGTTGTCTGCTCTAATGAGTTAGCAAATATTTGTGCATTAGTAATATTACCCTAAATCTTATGGCTATGAGAAAAGATATATTCTATAATGGTGAGACGACAATACTGCAAAAGTACAAATACCTTGGAAAGCATGGTAAAATAATAAAAGACAAAAATCTTTCCATATATAAGGCATTCATGTTATATATACATAAGTAGTAGTATTAAGTGGATCTTTCATATACAAGAGAATAAATAGATACATTTAAAGTTCCTTTATTTTAGTATTTCCACACTTTAATATTTACATGATCAAATATATCCTCGATTACTGGCCTGTTAAGATCAAACACTCCTCTTACCTCTTGGGAGATAAGCTGGAGCATCTTAAAAGAGCTCGTCGAGTTAGTCATCGTAGTAGATTGATTTGTGTAAATAATCAACTTAGACAAAATTGAAATGCCTAGAATCTTATCTACACTATAGAAACAGGATTATGTATGCTTCCATAACTTTGTGAAATACTAGACCTGGGTAGTACCCAATATGGAAACATCATATTTGTATTTTTTTTGTTGATTAGCGCGATAGCGAGGGGTAAAAGACATTCCAATAGATGATACCAAGCTCATTGCTGTGGGAATTGGTAACAATATATTTCGATGAGATTTGCTTACATGAAACATGAATAATTGAACTAATAAGATAAGAATTAAAACTGAAATACATATGATTTATTCTATAATTTTATATATTTATTTAATATAAGTAATATAATAGCATGGAAAGAAATTTTCTTGTTCTTTTTTTTGCGGGGAAAGAAAGTTTTCTATTCATGGTTGCATGCTAGGTGCCTTTTTATGCATGATTATGCGCCGAGGTGACATATTTGCAAGTTGAGACAAATAAGTTATTGAGAATCACTTATCTATCTATCTATCTATCTATCTATCTATCTATTACTCCCTCTGTCCGGAAATACTTGTCGGAGAAATGGATGTACCTAGATGTATTTTAGTTTTAGATACATTCATTTTTATCAATTTTGATGACAAGTATTTCCGGACGGAGGGAGTATATAGTAAAAGCAAAATATGGATCAAAATTAGAAAATAGCTAGAAAATCCCACAAAAATCATAAACATCCATTCGTTAAATTTTCTAAACAATCACTGTTATTATATCTCGACTATTAGTTTTCATTAATTTTTACTGCCAGCTCTCCCACCCCGTAGTTTTTTTCCAGTAGCGACGTGAGAGGTTTGCTAGGCCTAGTAACACTAGTCTCTAATTTATTTTGACGAAGTACACAAAATAACTAGAGTGCATCACTCAACCTTGATTAGCCCTAGGCGTAACCTGATGCTAACTCTGCCCCTAAATGAGGTAATGATATTATGTATGAACCATGATTGAACAGTTCAATGGTTCCCTCTGTGTTTTACTCCATTTAATTTAATTTTGTAGAGTAAGCCTTTTGATTCCTTCTATTTTTCTATGATAAGTTTTCTAGTTGGTATGCCAAAATTTAAGAAGTCTATAGAGATGACTCTTCATATTAATTGTGTAGACAATAGATTACTATTTGTGCCTGATGCATTCTTTTAGAATTGCTCATTGGTCCTTGAAAGAATATGCTTCGACCAATTACAGAGCCAGAACTAGAGAAAAAGGCAGTGGCAATAACCATCGTTTCATGAGTTGATGAGAGAAATATATGCAAAACATGGTAACCGTGATATACTATGCATAACTAGTAGAACGCCCGTGCGTTGCCATGGGTTATAATGCATATATAAATGAATCAAACAAAAGATTAAGGTCGTTTCCATGATCGAAGCTCATTTCTCCCTCATACGTTCGTGGGTGTCCAGACATCAAACGGTCGCCTAGTAGGCACCTCAAAATTCAAGCGTCTGAACAGTCCGGTCTCCCTCAAATCCAGACGATATATGGAGGAGAAATGTCGTTGTCCGGACTATCCGCCAAGTTACCTCCAACATGCGGGCCCAACATAAAAACTCCACCCCACGACACACCCTTCTCTTTTCCTGTCGGACCCTCCCCTTCCAACTTGGTTTCCCGTCGTAGCGGGACATTTCTTGCGGGAGCTCTCTCCATTAAAATCGGATGACGCCCAACTCACCTTCATCGTGCGTTGCAACAGGGATGAAATTTTTCATATTTACAATATAAAAAGAGTTGGTTAAACTAACACATATACTATCACCACAAAACAACAAATAACTATAGCGATCATTCTCAAAGGTCCATTCAACTTTGCAAATCAATGCATGTAGTGAAATGTCATCTTTTCTAGGGTTCCTAATTGTGTCGCAACATGTGCCAATATTTTTCTCCCATTTCTCATATCTCGCATCTATTTAGAGTTTGCAACACCTTCAGTTCAACATGTCAATATCATGATGAAACGACATCATATGTCCCTTGAATTCTGCAACTGATGAAACATAAAAAATGCACGTGCATACCGAGGTGGGAGGCGAGTGGCAACCTGAACATATTCCTAGTAACCAATAAGCTCCACCTCCATCCCACCCACCATTCATTGCTAGACGAGATACTTGTCGTTCTTCTCTTCCTCGTCTCCCCCACACACATGTTCTACTCCTAGCCTCTCCTCTTCGCCAACCCGTTTCGTTGGCACTAACCAGCACCACTTGAACATTAGTGTGTTCGTTAGCGACGCCTCACTTTCTTTTTCCTCCTTCCTCGCCAGTTTTAGTTCTCGTTCCTATTTATTGCTTAGAATATGCTTTCTTTCTTTTTTTGCTTTATTTTCTGGAATGATCTTTCCTTCTCCAACACCATAGACCACTTGGCCTCTTTAGTTCTTTTTCCTTCTTATTCTTGGAACGCTCTTATTTTCTACTATAGCATGAACCACCATGCCAATGTATAGTGTCATGTTGTCCTCGCCCACGAACATTTCCGCAATGGTCAGCGTGTGAACATCCCGCAGAGGATGGTGGTCATCCATCTTGGTGAACACTTGGTCAACCATGTCGCGAGCGCATGGTGGTCATTGTCCATGTTGGCAAGCAATGCTCGGCCATGTCGCCGAGAGCCTTTTGACATTCCTTGCCTGTGAGCGCTTTAAAAATGATTTGACGCGATTAACTACGTGCTTAATTAATTAACTACACAAATAATTAATTCCCTACCTAATTCTCTGCATGCCTAATTAACTACCAACCAAATCAACTAATTATCTGCCTAATTGGGTAACAATCACTACTTCTAATTACGCATAGTCATAATTAACTGTGTGCCTAATTAATTAGTTGCATTAATGACTCGGTTTCCAAATTAATTGCATTAATGGTTGGATTTCCAAATTGATTCAGTGCTTGATTTCCAAATTATTTTCGCATGAACGACTGCTATGAACGACGACTACGTAAATATTCCCTTTGATAATAGATATATTACACATTTGACGCACCTCTTGCAGTGAATTCAATTCTGCAAGGCCTACCGAGTATTGTAGGACACATTTCCTTAACGATTTTTTTATGTTTGAATGGACACACTTGATTTGAGAATGTAGCCTACCTGGCTCTCTGTATGGCTGACAAGAAATATAATATGACCGCGTGCATGAATGTCTGTACGAGGCGGTCCAATGACCTGCCTGCCACCACGGAGGTGGGAATGTACAAGAAAGAAAACCAGCATGAAGGGGTGGTGGTGGGAGGTGAAGGCGAAAATAAACCGTGGAGGCGTAAATAAACCATGCGTACTGGACTACCAACTCCTTTTAACAGTAGAGATATATGTGTTTTGGTAAGATAAGAAAATATATCTGATTTGGTAAGACAAAAAAATATATCTGATTTGGTAAGATAAGAAAAAAATGTTATTTTTGTTGTATTAGTAAAGTTGTGATTGTCATTTAATGGTAGAGATAATGGTAACAATAAATGGCAACACATTGAGGAATATCTTATTTTGTTTTGAATATATCGAGAAAATCTTATGTTTGTCATTTAGGAAGGTGATCTCACATATATGGTGCAATTTCTGAATTCTCAATTACATATTATTTACGTGATAGAATTGAATCAACACCTGCCAAAGCAAGCACGAAAGAAGATCTCCCTCTTTAATGGGATTTGGTTTTCAATGGGAGGGAGAAAATAAACCGGTTGAAGGGGTGGTGGGAGGTCAGACGAAAAAACCCAACGAAAATAAATCATGGAGGCGAAGCTAACAACTCCCCATTAAGGAGTAGAGATTAAATTATGAAAGGAGGTGGTTTAGCTGTAAATTCTTAATTATATGACACAGTTTGTTAGTCCATGCCATGTCAACAAATGGTTACTGAATGGTCATTACATGTTGTTGTACTGCTTTTGTTTTAGAGAACGTGGGCTTTGAATCCTTTCATGCAGCTTAATTATCGAATACGACCAAACCCGAGGATGTTGGTAGGCGATAGCTGCAACAAGGGATGACATGTATGCTCCTCCAATTAGCTTCATCAATGTAAGTGTATTTTTTTAATCTTCCGCCGAAGTGCACTATGTGATTTCCTTCTTTTTATTCAACTTTAAAATTACTAGAACAATGCCCGTGCGTTGCAACGGGATATAAATATTCTAATACCTTAGCTTGTGATTTACCTGTCAATAATAATATGATTGTGTAAATAAATATTCATCAAATTCTGACCATGAATTACCGTATATTTTGATTAGAAGTTTGGTAAGTAAATTAAAGTGAAAAGGTGATTGATTATCATATACATGGAAGGTTGAACGAAAGGTTGGTGGGAAAAAAGTGAAATGAGAACCTTACGTTCTTTTTAAGTAGCAGAGATATTGATAACAAAATTGTTGGCCATACTTCCACAACATGTATTTATGAAAAATATTGGTCCAGCTACAGTTGATGTAAATTGCAGCTTGTTATGGTACGTATCTTTGTTGGTTAACTCATTCTTAACTAGGTAACTTAATTTTAGGTTGATCCTAAAAAAAAAAACTTAATTTTAGGTTTCTTCTGATGTGCTGGAAGTCAATTTAGTATTGTTTAAATTACACAAACATAAGACCCTAGAAGTATTTTTCATGTCCTTATGTGATAGTACAGCCTTATGGGTACAATATTAGTTTGTCACCTCAAAAAATTTAGTTAGTACTCACTCCATACTAATAGTTTTTACTAAAAATTGTATTGCTATAGTAACTAACAAACCCATTTCAGTTTCATTTCATCAGATAATGGGCTACTTTACGTATTCCTTATATATGCTTGCTCTATTCTAGATGGCGTTACATGTTGCCTTGAGTTGATTTTGTATGGAAGAATCATAATATAAATCTAAATTTTCCAGATTTGATTATCACGAAATTATAAATCGTTAACAGAGTAGGTGCAAACATAGGTGCATACATTTTTCATTTAGTCTCGCATGATAACTGGGAAATGGATAGGAGAGTGCACGAGGGAACATACGAGCATGCATTTTTTATTTAGTCTCACATGAAAAATGAAAAATGGATGGGGCAGTCTATTCCGATTGTTAGAAACAAACACATAATAGTTCAGGATGGCCGTGAATTTTGTTTCCCATCGATGGCCACAAATTCATTCATGTAAGATGCATCAACTAGAAAAAGAATAGGAGCAATATTTTAATCGTCAACTATGATCTTGCCAAGTTGAATAATTGTAATGAGAATAAATTTTGCATATGTGTTATTATTCATGCATTTGTCTACCATCTGAAGTGGAGACACTATTTATGGCCAGAAAATATATTTCTTGAAGCCTCTCGCGACTACCTTATTTTTATGAATAAAATATTAATATGTTTCGGCGATAATAAAATATATTACACATTTTAAACCATGCTTTGGAATACCATATCTGTAAATTTTGCCATTATTTATAATTCAAGTAATTTTAGTATTAATCAAAGTTTTTTATAAAAAATGATGAAGCGTAGTTAAGTATACCACATTTTGAAAGGAAAGATATGTAGATCACCGAAGTTGTAGCATCTGAACAAAAATCACAGTATAACATATAGGGACAAGCATATGCCATGTTGTCTTTTTCGCATAAAAATACTAAGACATGCTAATTCTTTATAAAGCATAATGTGCAAGTGTTCTCACTTTACATCTTATTTATTTAGCTGCTACACTGTTCATCCTCTCGGCATTTGCATAACAAGAAGTGCACTGAAAATTATTTCTTTCAATGAGTGCCCAAGGCGTCGATGCCTAAACCATCCTAGATGAGAATGAAAATTTGGGGCACACATTGATATGGAAATATTTAATGATACATATTCATGGCTCTAAATTTACTTGACCAGTCAAATCCTCATATTAGTATAATCTTTTCTCCGATGCTCTTTATATTGGTACTACTATCTTGACCAAGCTAATCCAATCGGTTTGGATATATCACTTGAGTTTCATTTGGATGTAAAATCCTCAGTGGGTCTGAATGTTCATTTTAACAATCCATTTCACTAAGAGGTAATTTACTGAATGAAATGCTTGAAACTTACATGTACAAAGATTAAAGTAATTCGAAGGCATAAAAGGAAAATCCCAAAGAATGAATGGCTGGCTGATAATCTCGTGAAGAGAGAACATTTTGGAACACAAGATGTGCAATTCCAAAGATGAATGGTATCGCAAGAGAAGAGGGTGATAATATCTGGATTTTGGTATATGTTCAGATTGAAGACATTGTCCATATATTTAGTAACTTACAAAGGCATAGTCAATATTTTTTTGTGCAGTTCAGGCTACGTTAGTGAATAATAAATACATTTTTTTCTAGTTAGTATAACACTTGTGGAGTTTCATTTCGATAATCCGGAGTCTACAAGACATGAACAACATATAGGAATGTAATAGTTTATAACTTTCTTATATTTGCTCTTTAGTACCTCTTCCAAAGTTTCATTTTGATGTTTCCTGTTTGTTTTCGCTCAATATTTATTAGCCATGCACTGGGTTGTATTTATAGTGAAAGCTTTATCTCAAGCACTTCTAGAAATTAACTTAATTAGACTACATGGTGGAAGCTTGGAAAACAGAGAAGACCAATACAATTCAAGGAGGAGGAGGGGGGGGGGGGGGGGGGGGGGGGGGGGGGGGGGGGGGGGGGGGGGGGGGGGGGGGGGGGGGGGGGGGGGGGGGGGGGGGGGGGGGGGGGGGATACCTAAAGTAGTGCTGCTAGAGAAAGACCCAAAGTTCCATAAAACAATTTTCGCATGCCAGTATGGTCTGCCAGAAAGTTTTATTTTTCTTGCTAATATACAATATATTTTTGCTACTGAACTTAATTACACTTTCAGGTGTATATCATGAAGAACTACTATGAAGCTATATTTCTGAAAAAATGTACCATTGATGAGTCCTTTATGCTTCTCCGACATATTGCGTTTTGGAGTTTGATTCCTTGCTCTTTACTGGAATGTTGTAAATACATCCTACTACCGGGTGTAGTTACACCTATTTCTCATATACTATCATGTGGTAGTATATACTCCACATTATTATTTTTAGTATGTTCATATATATATAGCCAGGTATGTTTCTTGCAAGCACTTCTTATATTACATGGTGATTTACATGAGTTGTGCTAACAGTTCAATTAACTGTGCAATTCTGGTAAAAATTACAAAGTTAAAAGAAATACCGAAATTAGCTATTTATAGTCCCAACTCATTACACTTTGTATTTAGTGTTGACTTGAATTCACAATATGATATATATGTATTTCATTTTCAATTTGCAAGAAAAAAATTGTGTTAATATGAAACATATATATGACGCTACAAAGTAAAGAGACCTTTTACGGTACATCAGATAAATATAGACCATTCATTTTCGCTGATCTAAGGGTTAATATTGATCGATACTACTGGCTTAGATGTGTAGTATTCTGTGCAAAAAGGGCTCAATCGAAAGGGTTGCAAAGTAGTTCTTATGGCTTTCACCGGGACGGGATCACGGGAATCCAGCGCAATGATGCAGGAAAGATAGACAGGATTGGTACCGCCGAGTGTTCCGGCGGCGAGTGATTCGAGGAGCAGAGGAGCGGAGCTGGTCGGCAAGAGGGCAGCCGTCAAAAGGACAAACCAGCCTCTGATGCTCGTTAGCCTCCCGCGCTGGCCCGTAGTGCCTCAGGACGCCGCAACCAAATGCCGACGAGGTCGAGCCTGCACAAATATGGCGCTCTAGTACACGCGTCGACAATTCACACAGCTAGCTGCTCCTGAAACTTGCGTCGCCTGCTCCGGCATAGAAGAAACGATGGCATGATTGGGTCGGCCTCCGTGTCTCAAAAAATTGAAGCAAAGCCGGCCATGGAAGCATGAGCTAGCTCATGTGGGTGGCTAGACTAGCTGCAAGTAGGCGCTAAATACCTGGACTACCTCATGGTCATGGTGAGGAGGAGCGCAGCTGGCGGCGAGGGGCATGGGTGCCGCTGCGCCCCCATATGTATTGGGGATGAGCGGCGGGACGAGTGACCGGCAAGGGATTATGAAGCAGCCGAGCAGCCGATGATGCAGTGAGAGGGAGATGGACATTTTTTTGAGGGAGATGGACATTGGTGCCCGTGTGGGGAGGAAGACGAAGATTAATAAAAAATTCCATCTTAGTGAGAATTGATTAAACTGCCCTATACATCTACAATTGGATTAAATTAATACTACCCATCCCAAGCAGTAGTATGATATACCGTAAAATTTTACAAAGTTAATGGATAGTGCATTTTGATTACTCAAGTTTAAGCTTTGAATGTAAATTTCTTCTATATATTTTAGTTTATCAATAATTAGAAGTCACAAATCTTCAAAGAGTAAATTTTGATACCAAGCAAATGATATCAATTTTATGTTACATTAACCCATATGTTACAAGATTAATTGTTGTTCTATCTGTGGATGGCTCCTATATTAAAGAAACCGGCGAAGCAGGTACGGTCATGATGTTGAGAGACTCTGAGGGAACAGTGATTTTCCAGCGTACAGATTTTTGTTTCACTGTCAAGACGCCCTCGAGGCAGAAGCTAATGCTATACATGAAGGCGTGTCACTTAGCATACAATGGCCGGAGCTTCCTATAATGGTACAGTCCGATAGCTCCATTGCTATTGCTGCGTCGACGGATGATTCTCTCGACCGCTCTGCCTATGGACATATTATAGCGGAAATCAAGAAGCTCCTGAATTTGCGTGGGTTTGTTCCGTTAAAAATTGAGAGTACTCAAAATAGGGTTGCTCATTGTCTAGCTGATATTGGTAGATCTGGTGGTATCACTGCTTGTTGGTTACGCCCTGTGTCAGATAGTGTCTCAAATCTTGTATTAGCTGACTATAGCACTATTACTAAGGAATAAAACCCACTTTATCTCGCAAAAAAAGATTAATTGTTGTTCAAAAGTTTAAAATTATAATCAAAGTATGATTCGTTACTGGCCAAATTTGGGATGACTTTCGAAGCATGACCTATATATCATAGGCCGAGGGAGTATTATTCTGTTTGCGCATTATGGGGGAAAGAAGTTAGAAAAACAGATTCATCAAGGATGGTAATTAATATGCATATTTATATATAGTATTTTGAGTAAACACAATAAAAAGAAGGATGCCCGGGCATTTGCGCGCCATTCTGCTAGTTTAATCATATATAAGATTATGACCCGATTGAGACTGAGGAGACAAGAGGTAGAAGAAGGGAAAGTAGTGGCTGACATATACCTGGAGAGGTCGACCCGAAAGAAATACTGGTCGACGGCGTCCTCGGCGTCGAAGACAGCGTCGCGGGTCTGCTGCAGGCAGACCCTGATGAGTTCGTCGTTCTTGGTACGCCGCCTCGGCTCGGCGTCGCGGATGAACGCTTGCATCCACATGAGCTTGTCGCGGAGGCTCCGGACGTCGTCGTTCACCGCCACCATCGCCCGCGCCTCGCTGATCGCCAGCTCCTGCAGCCTCCCTACCAGCGGCCCCAACACGGCCTCCGCCATCTTGACTAATTTCCTGTCTCTCCCTAGGTAGCAGCTTGATCGTGCGATGCAAATCGCACGCGGCAGACCGACAGGGTCGTATTTATAGCTATGCTCGCGTAGCTGCCGTGCATGCGAGTGCCAGCTCGCTGCCCAAGTCACTTTGAGTAGCAATAGAGGGAGGCATAGAATCATTCTGCGAAGACGAAAGGGAAAGGACATCGATCAGCTATGTGTTGCTTGCTGCCTTATACGTATGCTTTTCTTCCCACAGAACATGATGCTTTACTAGAGGCATTCGCGCGCTTTGCCGCGCCATTATTTTCTGAGAGCATCTCCAATAGCCGTCCAACACGTGGCGCGCTAAAAACCAGTTTACAGCGCGCCCATCGTCTGGTTTGGCGTGGCGGGCAGCGCTGGCTCCAGCAGCCGCGGTAAAATGCAGCGCGCGTAGCTCCAACAGCGCGCGCTCTCTCGCACAAACAACATATGCGTTCCAAACACAAGCAAGAAGATCAAACACAAACAAAATAAATTAACAATAAATAGTTCAATTTCGTTATTACAACTCAAACGAATAGTTTATCTTTCAATACAACAAATAGTTCAACAATACAACATCAAACGCACAAATCATGCTGCTCTCTGTCGGCCATTCCAAGCCCACCACTCCTCAATGAGATCCTTTTGAAGATCATCATGCGCTGCGGGACGTCGAATGGCATGATAGGAGGCAACAAAACGGGCCACCCTTTCAGCCCTTCGCCGCACTCGCACGGGATGTCCCAAGAGCTCATAGTGAGAGTAGTCTACATCTTGGCCACGCTCATTCTCGATGATCATGTTGTGCATGATCACACAAGCGTGCATGATGTACCAAAACATCTTTTGATCCCAAAATCTAGCCGGTCTTCTCACAATAGCAAATTGGGCTTGCAAAATTCCAAAAGCTCTCTCCACATCTTCTCTGGCCGCCGCCTGAGCATTGTGGAAATCAAGATTTTTCTTACCTTCCGGTTTTTTCAACGGCTTCACAAATGTTTGCCACTTTGGGTAGATGCCATCCGCAAGATAGTAGCCATAGTTGTATGTACGGCCATTTGCTACAAACTGCACCAGTGACAGTTCACCATTTGCAATCTTATTCATCAGTGGTGACCGGTTGACAACGTTGATGTCATTCAAAGATTCAGGCATTCCAAAAAAAGCATGCCAAATCCAAGTCTCTTGATCGGCCACCGCTTCAAGGATTATAGTGGAACCCTTTTTTTGTCCGTGGAATTGCCCATGCCATGCCTTTGGACAATTCTTTCAACTCCAATGCATGCAATCTATTGAGCCAAGCATACCTGGGAAGCCGCGAGCTTTGTTCAGCTCCAATAGCCTTGCGGCGTCTTCAGCATTGGGAGATCTCAAGTACTCCTGGCCAAACACTTGCACAATTCCGACTGCGAAGCGCTTGACACACATGATGGCTTGGCTCTCACCCATGGCCAAGTGATCATCAACTAGATCAGCGGGGATACCATATGCCAACATACGCAAAGCAGCTGTCACCTTCTGAAAGGTGCTATGCCCGAGCTCTCCGGCGGCATTCCTCCTTTGCTGAAAAAACCGGTCATGGCTCGCTAGTTTCTCTGCAATGCGCCTGAACAACTCGGTGCTCATCCTAAACCGGCGACGAAAGTACGACTCGGGGTATGTGGGATTCTCCACAAAATAGTGCCTCATCAATCTATTGTGGGCATCGATCATATCCCTCCAAATTTTCTGCCGACCCATAACCGAACCACCGTGCTTCGGTTTTTTATTGATGTGCATAGCTAGGATCATTGCAAGATCCTCCTCCTCTTTCATATCAAATTCTTCTTCGGAAGAATCATACGACGAACTCATCTACAATGTTCAATACAAACTAGGCTATAAAAACTACAAACAACATGCACCAAATTCATGTAAAAAATGTGAAGTTGAAGCAATACATACCTTGCGGGCATTTTGTCGAACACCTTGCGGGCGCCGAGCGGCAGCGAGCGGCCGGGCGCTGTTCGTCGGAGGACTGCCACGCGCGACGGGCGGCGGTGACTAGAGGGAGACAGAGGAAGCCACGGCGGGGCGGGGATAGGCCGGGGAAGGGCCGGGAATGGTCGTCGGAAGAAATGGGGTGGCGCGGGCGGCGGCGCCAGCGGCTGGATGGGGTAGGTGGAGTTGCGAGCGAGCGCTCGAGAGTCTAGCGCGCGGGAGCGGGCGCAGCAAATAAGCGGCACGCGATGGCGTTTCGGCCCGCACGCTGAACTAGATATGCCGCGCGCGCGGTTTTTGCGCCTCCGCTGGAGCGCCCGGAGTGGTAGCGCGCGAGCAAAAAGGACTAATTTTTCAGTACGGCGCTTATATAGCGCGGCTGTTGGAGATGCTCTAACAAAGTATTGGTAGCAGTAGGCTTTGTTGGTCGGCTCATAGATCGGTTTATACAGGCAAAATTCACTGTTTTGACTCTTTTGACATAGTTTAGCACGATCTAACCCTAAGTAAAAAAAATCGGAGCTGACCCTTTTCCTATCGCCACCCGATCCAGTGGTAGGGTTTAACAGGCTACTGTCACAAGCCACAGCGGTAGGATCCGGGTCAACGTAAACGGTGCCGTCTGCCCTGGCTGACGTGGACGAGTGGCTACCGCCGCACCCCGTGGCGGTAGGGTGGCGGCCAGGCATTTGGACCCGCTGCGGCTGCGGGCGGGCCCCACCCACCCATCAGCCCGTTCTTCCTCCTCTCATCCTCGCGAACATAGGCGAGACGCGCCTCTCTCCTCCTCCCGACTCCCTCCCCCCTTCAATCTCCCTCTTCCCTCGACCATTTTTGCGGATCTTTGGGGCAAATCGAAGAGGTCGGTAAGCTCCTCCAATCCCTCCAATCAATTTTCGCAATAACATTGTAGTTTTGAAGCTATTTTTGGCACTAGGTGCAACCTAGATTTTCAAGTAAAAATTTTTGGTGAGGATTTAGTTGTTTAGTATCATATGGTTTAGTAGTAGAGGTTATGTAAGGATGAGTGCGTTGCATAATTTGATTTAGTAGTAGAGGTTATGTAAGGATATGTGGTCCAATTTTTTCAATGTTATGTATATATCAATTGTATAAGAATTTTTTCCCTATGGTGAATGCAAAATTGTATTGATGATGGTGAATGCATTGCAAGATTATGAAGATGAATGCATTGCAAAATTGCAAGATGGTGAATGCATATGATGTAAATTTGTGTATTTCCTATAGTTGCAAGTGTGATGGTGAATGCATATTACTTGATTGTTATTTTCCCTATGTTTGCAATTTGTAATTGATGATGTATGGATATAATTTCTTTTCCTATAGTTTCCTTCTATTCATATGTATAGATGATGTTGCCTAATAATTGATTTTTTTTATAAATTATGTTAGGATGGCCGATGATGAGGACAATGCGCATGTGTATACGGGGCATGGCCTTGCTTTCGACAAGGATCATCGTGCCCGTGCTATCGAGCGTGGAGAGGTAATGAGTGAAGCCATAGTCATTTTAATGTTATTGTTTTTATAAAGGAAGCTTCTGACAGATTTGTTCAAGTTTGATAGACACTTACGGTAGTGCAAATGAGGGGTCACGCGAAGGCTCACCAGATGCAATATGACATGCGCTACGAGCCGTTCTTCGAGCATGCTGGGCTCCTACCGCTTGTTCTCCAGTTCAAGCGCGTGCCGCCGTTGATGTGCCATTCAGCTCTCACCGCCCTGCTTGATCGTTGGCGACCGGAGACACATAGCTTTCATCTCCCTTATGGCGAGATGACTATGATGCTGGAGGACTTTGCCATGATCACTGGGCTTCCTATTGACGGCAAGGCTCTCACCGGGCGAGTGGACAACGAGAACTGGCGTGCGAGGGTTACTGCTCTCATCGGTGAGTGCTCTACCTCTCCTAGTCTCCGGGGAAAGACTGACAACGGGACAAACGACGTCCCATTCGCTTGGCTCGAGAACATAGGTCGGGATGCCCTGAAGATGACAACAAGGAGATCGTGGAGTATTATGCGCGAGCGTACGTGTGGCACCTTGATGACCCACAAGTATAGGGGATCAATCGTAGTCCTTTAGACAAGTAAGAATGTCGAACCCAACGAGGAGCAGAAGGAAATGACAAGTGATTTTCAACAAGGTATTGTCTACAGGCACTGAAATTATCGGTAACAGATAGTTTGATAGCAAGGTAATTTGTAACGAGAAACAAGTAGTAGCAGTAACAAAGGTGCAGCAAGGTAGCCCAATCCTTTTTCTAGCAAAGGACAGGACGGAACGGTCTCTTATAATATGCAAAGCCTTCTTGAGGACACACGGGAATTTCATCTAGTCACTTTCATCATGTTTGTTTGATTCACGTTCGCTACTTTGATAATTTGATATGTGGGTGGACCGGTGCTTGGGTATTGTTCTTACTTGAACAAGCCTCCCACTTATGATTACCCCCTCTTGCAAGCATCCGCAACTACGAAAGAAGAATTAAGATAAATCTAATCATAGCATGAAACATATGGATCCAAATCAGCCACTTACGGAATAGCGCATAAACTAGGGTTTAAGTTTCTGTCACTCTACCAACCCATCATCTAATTACTACTCCACAATGTCTTCCCTTAGGCCCAAATATGGTGAAGTGTCATGTAGTCGACGTTCACACGACACCACTAAGGGAAACAACAACATACATATCATCAAAATATCGAACAAATACCAAATTCACATGATTACTTATGACAAGACTTCTCCCATGTCTTCAAGAACAAAAGTAACTACTCACAAACCATATTCATGTTCAATATCAGAGGGGTATTGAATATCATGAAGGATCTAAACATATAATCTTCCACCAAATAAACCAACTAGCATCAACTACAAGATGTAATCAACACTACTAGCAACCCACATGTACCAATCTGAGGTTATGAGACAAAGATCGAATACAAGAGATGAACTAGGGTTTGAGATGAGATGGTGCTGGTGAACATGTTGATGAAGATTGGTCTTCCCATGATGAGAGGGTTGTTGGTGATGTCGATGGCTTCAATTTCCCCCTTCCAGAGGGAAGTATCCTCGGCAGAATCACTCCGCCGCAGAGCAAAAGTGCTCCTGCCCAAGTTCCGCCTCGAGACGACAACGCTTCGTCCCGAAAGTCCTCTCCTAATTTTTTCTAGGGAAAATGGCTTCATATAGCAGAAGATGGGCTTCGGAGGCCAGCCAGGGGCCCCACGAGCCACCAGGGCGCGCCCAGGTGCCTCGTGGGCACCTGGTGGCCCCCCCTATGGTATTTCTTTTCTCCAGTATTTTTTATATATTCCAAAATAATTCTTCGTGAAATTTCAGCTCATTTGGAGTTGTGCAGAATAGGTATCTCTGATGTAGCTTTTTCAGGTCCAGAATTCCAGCTGCCGGCAATCTCTCACTTCATCTAAATCTTGTAAAGTAAGAGAGAAAAGGCATTAGAATTGCACCACAAATTATTATATTGATCAAAAACATTATAAATAATAGTAGGAAAACATGATGCAAAATGGACGTATCAACTCCCCCAAGCTTAGACCTCGCTTGTCCTCAAGAGAAAGCCGATATAGATAATCATGTCCACATGTTTAGAGAGAGATGTGTCGATAAAAACAAAATACAGATATAGTAGCATCATGGTCATTATCATAGCAGCAATATATATTATCATAGAACTTCTCATGAGCAAGTAACATTTCATCACAACAACGAAGTATACGGCATAAACTTTCTTGAAAATTAACAAACTATGTTCTCAGTCAACAAGGCAATTTCAATTCATCATATTTTCCGGAAGAGTCTCATGTAAGAGCTGTTGTTTAGCACGTTGATCCGTATCCAACGTATCTATAATTTTTTATTATTCCATGCTATTATATTATCCGTCTTGGATGTTTTATTTGCATTATTATGCTATTTTATATCATTTTTTGGGACTAACCTATTAACCTAGTGCCAAGTGCTAGTTGCTATTTTTTCCTTGTTTTTTTCTTTGCAGAAAATCAATACCAAACGGAGTCCAAATGGAACGATACTTTTTGACGATTTTTCTTGGACCACAAGACACCCTAGAAGCTTCGGGAGGAGGCCAGATGGGCCACGAGGCAACGACAAGCTCAGGCGGCGCGCCCCCCAAGCTTGAGGGCCCCTTGTGGCTCCTGTAACCCTAATTTTTCTTCTATAAATACCCAAATATTTCGCGTAGACCAGAGGGCACACCAAAAATACTTATCCGTCACCGCAAGTTTCTGTCCTTGTGAGATCCCATCTGGAGGCCTTTTCCGGTACTCTACCGGAGGGGGATTCGACCACGGAGGGCTTCTACATCAACCTTGCTGCCCTTCCGATGATGTGTGAGTAGTTTACCACAGACCTACGGGTCCATAGCTAGTAGCTAAATGGCTTCTTCTCTCTCTTTGATCTTCAATACAATGTTCTCCTCGATGTTCTTGGAGATCTATTCGATGTAATCTTCTTTTGCGGTGCATTTGTTGAGATCCGATGGAGTGTGGGTTTATGATCAGATTATCTATGAATATATTTTAAGTCTTCTCCGAACTCTTTTATGCATGATTAAGATAGCTTTGTATTTCTCTCCGATCTATTGATTTGGTTTGGCCAACTAGATTGATTTTTCTTGCCATGGGAGAGGTGCTTTGTAATGGGTTCAATCTTGCGATGCTTATTCCTAGTGACAGAAAAGGACATGACACGTATTTGTATTGTTGTCATTAAGGATAAAAAGATGGGATTTGTTCATATTGATTGGATCTATCCCTCTACATCATGTCATCTTGCTTAAGGAGTTACTCCGTTCTTGTTAACTTAATACACTAGATGCATGCTGGATAGCGGTTGATGTGTGGAGTAATAGTAGTAGATGTAGGCAGGAGTCAGTCTACTTGTCACGGACGTTATTCCTATATTCATGATCATTGCCTTAGATATCATCATAACTATGCGCTTTTCTATCAATTGCTCAACAATAATTTGTTTACCCACCATATGCTTTCTTTCAAGAGAGAAGCCTCTTGTGAAAACTATGGCCCCCGGGTCTATCTTTTATCATATTATTTTCAGATCTACAACATCAAAAGCCCAAAAATACCTTGCTGTAATTTATTTACCTTTATCTTATTTTGCACTTTTACTTATGTTTTATAACTATCACTATCAGATCTCATCCTTGCAAGTAACCGTGAAGGGATTGACAACCCCTTTATCGCGTTGGGTGCAAGTATTTGTTTGTTTGTGTAGGTGCAACCATTGGTGACTTGTGTGCTCCTCCTACTAGATTGATACCTTGGTTCTCAACTGAGGGAAATACTTATCTCTACTTTGCTGCATCACCCTTTCCTCTTCAAGGGAAAAACCAACGCAAGCTCAAGAAGTAGCACACGTCCACATACTCAACTATCATTTAGTCTTCTATGATTGCTGACACTCACGACATATATATGGAGCAAAAGTTTCAATCAGACATATAGAAAGATAGGGGCTTATAGTTTTGCCTCCCAACTCATTTACCTCAAGGGTAATGTCAACAATAATAACTCATGATCACCCATATTCAACTGGATATATATGCCTAGATCTTTCTCCACCACATGAGCTTGCAAAGAGAAAAAATGAAAAAGGAATAGAAGAGAACACTATTAACTCTTGCATGAAAAGTAAATACATAAAGGTTAAAGATAGGCCTTTCGCAGAGGGAAGCAGAGGTTGTCATGCGCTTTTTATTTTTGGATGTGCAAGCTCTTAATGTAAAGGAACATCACTTTATATTGCCCCTTGTGATAGTAACATTTATTATGCAGTCCGTCGCTTTTATTTCTTTACCATCACAAGATCGTACAAAGCTTATTTTCCCTTACAATAAAAGATCATTCATTTTTGGAAGCAATTTTTATTTCTTTATGCACCGATGAAAACTTACTTGTGGGATCTTATTCAATCCATAGGTAGGTATAGTGGACTCTCATGACATGAAACTGGGTTTAAGGGTTTTGGGTGCACAAGTAGTATCTCTACTTGGTGCGGATTTTTGGCTAGCAAAGATATTTAGGAAGCACCACATGTTGGAGGATCCATACGATATAACTTCTATGTGAATATAAGCAAACATAACTCATTGTGTTGTCTTCCTTGTCCAACATCAACAATTTGACATAGAATATTTAATGGGGGCTCACAATCATAAAGATGTCCAAGATAGTATATTTATATGTGAATCTTCTCTTCCCTTATTAATCTTTCATGAATTGCATCATTGACCAATACTATGTTTGTTAACTCCCAATAAATTTTACCACTTATACTTTTATTTATGTGAAGTCATTACTTTCCATGGGATTAGCATATGATCTTTCCATTATTTTCATTGCTAAGATTGAAACATAAGAGTAAAGAAGCAAAACTCAAACTACTCTTTATTATATAACTCTCGACTCGATTACATAGATAGATAGATCACAAAAGTAGCACTCGAGAATAAATCATACTAAACTTTTATTCTACTAAATCACGAAATAGCTAAGGATCGAACTAAGATAGGTAAAGACAATAAAAGTGATGGTGATACGATATCGGTGCACCTCCCCCAAGCTTGGCACAAGCCTAGGGTGGTGCCCATACCCGGATGAAAGCGCAGGTTATCTCCCAGAGGGGGGGGGGTGAATGGGAGATTTTTAGAAATTTGTCAAACTCTGAAGAATTTGACGAAGATCAAAGTGAAGAAATAGAAACACAAGGCAAACTAAGTCACCACAGAATCAGAGTACATGCAATCAGGATGCATAAGAGTGAAGAACATGCAATCATACATTCATACACGCATGAAGAATATGAACGGAGGAAATGAAAGATAGCATGATGAAATTCTTCAGTTCAAATTCGTCAGAGCACAGATCACAAATTCTTCAGCATCGGAATAAAGTAAGAGAGAGTTGAGGAATTTGAAACCAGGTTGGCTCGGTGAAGATAATGGAATTTGGTAGACCAGTTCCAGTTGCTACATCAACTGGGCCAGTTCTTTTGGCAGCTTAAAAAATAAGCCGCCTCCTCCCCAGCTTTTTCCATAAGCCACCTCCCTTATTCATTGGGGCTTCTGGACTAGTTATAGGATAACTAATATAGAAGCCTCAACAAATTTTGGGAGCGGCTTATTTTTTAAGCTGGGGAGAGGCAGCTTATTTTTTAAGCCGCCCAAAAGAACTGGCCCGCACGTCTGGTTGAGGCGGCTGAGTCGCAACTCAGAGGACACACAGTCCTCACCGTATTCCTCTTGAACTAAGACCCGCAAATCTCGTCCAATCACTCGTGGTAAGTCTTCAAGGTAGACTTTCAAAACCTTCACAGACTTGTTCACCGGCACACCACAATGACTCTTGGTGTACTCAGAACTTGACGCCTAACCGTCTGGAAGAATGACAGTCTTCAAAGGTAACAGGCGTCAGATCACATAGATCAATCTCTTCAGTGATGCTCAATCACTTTGGCTTTGGGTTTTTCCTCACTTAGGATTCTCTCAAAATTGTTAGAGGATGGGTTGCTCTCTTATGACAAGTGTCAAGTTCTCTCAGAGCAGCCAACCAACTAGTGGTTGTGGGGGCGGCTATTTATAGCCAGGGGCAACCCGACATGAATTGTCATAAATGCCCTTCTCTGATTTGACGGTTGTGAGGATAAGGATCTACTCGACAGCTGGCACGCGCCATAGCAACGGTCGGAATTTGAACTCTCAAATTCGTCGGGGCACTCAATTTCCTCACTTCTAGGCAGATCGCACTGGCGAACTCCTAACTCCTCAGCATGACCAAATTCGTCAGCGACCAGATGAACTTCGTCACTGTCGCTAGAAAATGCGTCAGCTGTACTGGAGATTTCCAAAGGCTTCACTCGAAGCGGCTTTTGTGTATAGGTTTGAATAGGTTTGAGCATCACTTTACAAATGTGAAATATGTTTCACCTAGACCCCCTTTAACAGTACGGTTTTTCCTATGACTCAAATAAGAAGAAAAGAAACTATGAAAACAAAGTCTTCAAGCTTCAAAGTCTTCACATCAATTTCTTCAAAGTCCATACCAATTTCATCATCAAATTCTTCACTTGAAGAAATTCATTTTTAAGGGTCGTATTCCATGTGTTAAACCAAATCTTCTAGGACTCTGTCTCCTGTGTATACTCACAAACACATTAGTTCCTCAACCTATTTGTCTTCAATACTCCAAAGCCACTAAGTGGGCACTTGATGCACATACAATCTCCCCCTTTTTGGTGATTAATGACAAATTGGTTAGGTTTCAACGGGAGTAAAAATAATTGAAGTGTAAGTACAGAGTTTGAAGAAGTTGGTTACAAGATATTGAGGAACTCCCTCTGAACATGTGCATATGAGGAATTTGTTTTGGATTGCAAATGCACATGGCAGGTTGGAATTGTGGAGATCTCCCCCTATATCTTGGAATCCAATCATGCATGATCATAAGATATTTGAAGAATATGAATGCATGATGAAAATTGGTGTCTAACGAAATTGTGCATGCATGAGCAAATATATTTAAGATCAGAGCATGCGCGTCAAATGAAGCATAAGAGTCAGACTACCAACAGTTATTAAGTTACAACTCATCAAGTGCACATACAGAAAAGTTCAAGAGTTGCAATTTAAGCAAAAATAGCCCATATAATGACTCTCTTGAAGACTAACTGAAACTTCCCCCCTTTGTCATCAAATGAACAAAAGGTGAGGAATTTGAGAACTAGCGCCCCTAAAGAAAAAACATCATGGAGAGGTCGAGGGAGCGCCAACAGTGTTGGGGTCGCTCGGTGGAGAAGGACCAGCAGCTGTGTCTTCAACAACTTCAAATTCATCAGTGGAGCGTGATGAAGACTCTGAACTTGGCATCAGAGGAGGAACTTGAGTTTTCTTGAACTTCTTCCTTGGTGGTTCAGCCCAGTCGAAATTCATTTGAAATCCTTCAGCAGCTAGTTCTTCATCTATTTTGAAGTGCGAGAGTATGGCCCAGGTGCGGTCAAAGATCTCATGAGCATAGTACTTGTTCTTGTGCACTGCGTTATGCGTCACAGTCATGTTGGCTTGTATAGCAGCGAACGGATGCTTAACCCAGCGATGGTTCTTGTCAACTTGCTGATGAAGACTTATAAGCAGCTCACAGCCAGTCATGACACGTGGCGCTTCTGGTGAAGACAATGGCCTTGAAGCTTTACCTGCAGTATCTTGGCTTGCAGATTCATCAGCTATGGAGCTGGAAATAGGTTGACGAGATTGTCCACCAAGGGGACGAATTCCTTCATCAATGATGCTCTTGCCTTTGCCAAGTACTGTGGACAATGTGCTTTGAAGAATTTCAACTTCACGCAAATAACTCAAGTGGTTCTAACGATCAGTCTTGTAGTGGATTGAAGACCGAGATCTAATGAATCTCATAATCCATGGTGCGTACGGCTTCAATTCAAATGGAGACTGAGCAACAGTGACCAAAGTCCTCAGGAAGAAATCATGTATGTTGATGGGAGTTCCATGAATGACGTGGAACAGCAAGTTCTTCATAACTCCCACAACTTCTTCTATGTTGGAATTGTGGCCTTTGATTAGACCGAGTGTCTTTACTAGAATGCGATAAACAGTCTTCGGCACATACAGCAAATCCTTCACTAGGAAGGTCGTCCTTGGAGCATTTCCTTCGGCCATAGGCTTCATCAGCACTTGCATCAGGTGATTAGGCAGCTCAGGTTCTTCATAGATTTTCTTGGCTCCTTCTTGGGGTGGATCCACTAGAAGAGCACGAAGCAATTCATCGATTGGTCTTTGAAGTGAGTGTCTTCACTCATGCACACTACAAAAAAAAGACACATCCGTGACATTTTGGGCCAAACAATTTTTTTTTCTGTCATGCTTATGACACTCTATGACGATAATTGTGACAAAACCCGGTATCATCATAGATGTGGTGGGCTCCTACTTCTATGACAAAAAATGAGCTTTTCGTCCTGGGCGGGCAGGAGACACACCTGCATGACATTCTTTGGGCCGTCCATGATGGAAAAAATCGTGGTAGAAGCAAGGGCGAGGAAAATTTCGGGGAGTTCCCGGTTACGGTGGGTGGTCGGGGCCGAGCGATGCGCGTTTCTCTCATATACGTACGCGCGTGTGTGCAGGGCGTTGGGCTCTAACTGAACCCGAGCGAGGCGTTCACTTACTGAACCCGAGCGATTGCACTAGCTACGTTACTGAACCCGAGTGATCGATCCCTTGGCTGTTAACTGAACCCGAGCGATTCCTTCGCTACTGCTGCTAACTGAACCCGAGCGATCGATCGCTGCTGCTGCTGTTGCTTACTGAAGCCGATCGAACATGCTGCCTCTTGATGAACAGTGAACATGGGGGTTGGTTGAACGAGTCGAGACGTACGTGGTTGGGGTTGGATGAACAGTTCCCGGTGGGGGTTGGATGAACAGGACCCCGTGGTAGTATATAGGCCATTGCCATTGGATGAACATGACCCCGAGAGGAGGCCGCCACAGCCAAGCTGGTTGGGGGTGGATGAACAAGACCCTGTGGAGGGCTGGTTGAACAGTAGCCGGTGGAGGGCTAGATGAACATTATCCCGTGGATGAACAGTAGCTGGTGGAGGCAGGAGGAAGACGTGGTGGATGAACAGTGCAGGTGGAGGCTGAAGCAAGTCGACGGTGGGTGAACAGTAGCCCGTGGAGTCCCGTTTTGCAGTACGCCACACCCCTCCCGATGAACAGGACCCCCGTTTCGAGCGTAGCGCTCCAACACAAGTCCGTTTCCTTTGTTTTGCGGTACGCCACACCCCTCCCGATGAACAGGATGCCGTTTCGACCGTAGCCGGTCGAACAGAAGGCCGTTTCCTCCGCACTGCGGTACGCCAGACCCCGTTTCGGCTGTTCCATCCAAGCCGGTTGGCTCCCGTTGAACAAGACGCATTCCGACCCAGTCTGTTGCCTCCCGATGAACAGAACGCTGTTTCTCCGTTCCGACCCAGCCGGTTGGCTGCCCGATGAACAAGACGCCGTTGCTGCCGTCTGTTGCCTCTCCATGTACATGAGCCCTGGCCGTACGTATGCGCGAGTAGGCGTTCGAAACCCTGCCCATATGTACGTACGTGGCCGTATTTTTTGGCATGTGGTTGTACATACGTGTACACGGTTTAGAAGGGACTGCCTAAACTGCTACTTCGGGGGCTCTACTACTACACATGCCGCTGCTTGCTCAGCCACGGTTCATCGTTGCAGAGAGACCGATCGACCAGTATGTACGTACATGTTCGCAACAACGCTACGTACGCTTCAACCGGGTGAGTCCCAGCTGTCAGGGAGGATAAGGATGCACTTCCTTGCGTGCGAAGATATAGCTGGTGGGTCCCGGCTGTCAGGGGGAGGAATCATTTTTATTTTGCGAGTAACAAGGAGGCACTTCCTTGTGTTCGAAGATGTAGCTGGTGGGTCCAGCTGTCAGCCTCACAGCCTAAAGTCCACTTCCGATGGCTGTCGTTCGTTGACCTCGTTGACCACGAGGCACCGAGAGCATCAAGGCGGTGGACGACGGCGAGGTCTAGGAAGGGAACGACGAGGAGCCAGAGAAGACGAGGCGGGTGCATGCCCACGTAGAGGGGAGTATGAGGGTTCACTGGTTCGGCTACGGCGTAAGGCTGCCGTCAACGGAGAATAACAGGGGGTGTGGGTGAGTAGAGGGAAGGCCTGGCCAGTCGTAGCATGGTCGGTCCGTGAGGCATGCGCGGTAGCACAGCCGGCCATGGGAGGCTGGAGCAGGCGGTACAACGGGCCTGGTTTGGGCGGCTGGAGCAAGAAGACCAGAGGTTGAAGACGCAGCACGACCGTTGATTTAACATCCAACGGTCAATGCAGCTAGAATCGTTTTGACTAAGTTGACAAAGCCCGTACGCGTCAACTTAGTTGGCCCACAAGTCAGCCTCCAAATTTGATGGGTTCCAGCTAGAAGGGGGAATCATTTTTTTGCTCGTAATAAGGTGGCACTTCCTTGCGTGCGAAGATGTTTTATAGTTTTTTTAATTTCTTCTTTTTTGAGTTAGAATAAACATAAAACAATTTAGCATCTTTGGTACAATCTATATTTTCGCGAAATGGATGATAATAAAGCTGGTGGGTCCCAGCAGTCAGGGAGAGGTAACTTTTTTTCCGCGTAATAAAGGAAACACTTCCCAGCGTGCGTAGATGTAGCTGGTGGCTCAAACCTATCAGGGGGAGAAATCATTTGTTTTTGCATAATAAGGAGGGACTTGCTCGCGTGTGGCCATGGGCCATGCGGGTCCCTACTGTCATCCACTCCATGTACATGCCTCTTTCGCTGGCTGTCGTTTGTTGACAAAGTTGACCACGCCGCGCCGAGAGAACCAACGCTGTGGACGATGGCGAGCCCTAGGAAGGGAATGACCCGGAGGTGGCGAAGACACAGCAGTGGATGCCCACGCGGAGGGGAGTACGAGGGTTCACTGGTTCAGCTGCGGTGTGAGGCTGCCGTCGCCGGAGAATATCAGGAGGTGTTGGTGAGTAGAGGAATGGCCTGGATGGCGATGGGAGTAGGGTGGGCCGGTGAGGCCTGCGCGGCAGCACAACCGGCCACGGGACGCGGTAGCAGGCGGTACCGCCGGCGGTGGTTTGGGCGGCTGAAGCATGAATATCCGAGATTGAAGAAGCACCACAGCCATTAGATGGACATCCAACGGCTACTGCTACTAGAATCGTGTGTTGTCTATAAGTTGACAAAGCCTTGCATACGCGTCAACTTAGTAGGCCCACAAGTGACCATCACATCTGTGGCAGAGAACATATAGCCCATTTGCGATTTGTTATAATGTACAGCCCATTTTTTAATTCTAATGGAATTTACTCAGCCCATTTACTGTTTGTTAAAATTACAGCCCATTTTCTAGCCAGGACAACGGTTAATAATTTCAACCAACCACTCAAAAAAATTTCAGCTAAATTTCCCACATTTTGATGGGATCCGAAATAGTTTTTAACCAGAAATTTTGAGTGAGATTAAATATAATTTCAAAATAAATTTGTATTAGGTAAAAATATAACGAAATTTTGCGCGCGCAATAAGTAATGAAATTAAAAAAATTACTTGTTCGATGCATTTTTTATATTTACAGCCAATTTTTATAATTATAGCCCATTTATTATTTCTTAAAGCCCATTTTCTTGGCAAGTCTAATGCAGGGCGGAGAATACCAAGTTGACCTGGGTTGAGTATTCCGCAAAAAAAGTATAGCTGGGCTAGCCATTTTCACATTGAAAAATTAATATCTGGGCTGAATATTTGGTCGACATAAAATAATAGCCTGGGCCAGACGGGCCACAGCCCGCCCAGTTGAATCCCTGCTCCTATGAACAACAACAAAAACATCGCTCAAGAAAAACTCTGCTCACACCTCAAAAAACAAATACTGCTCGAGCTGCAGGGTCCCAGCTGTCGGCCGCTCCTTCTGCCATTCTCTCGTTTATTGACTATATAGGTTGACAATGGTGTGGGACCGTGATGTCAGGAAACCAGGAGGAAGCAAAAAAATTGTAGTTGTATATAATAAGGAGGCACTTGCGTACGTGCGGCTATGGCCCTGGTGGGTCCCCACTGTCATCCTCTCCAAGTAAAATCATCTCTTGATTCCTCATGTTCGTTGACCATGTTGACAACGCGAGACGGCGGTGCCACGGCGAGCGCAACAACTCGAAGGACGATGGAGAGGGCCTCGCGGGCCCTACGGATGGTCTGATACAGCGCCCGCTGGTCGTTCAGGAAGCCAGGATCATCGGACCCCTATGAGCACCTTCGAGAGACTGAGCCGGCATGAAACGGTAAGGCCGCGCTTGGGAGCTCTGGATTGTTTCACACCTATATTAAGGATACAAGTGTAATTTACTCATCACCGGAAACAACGCGTAAAATACAGGCGTAATGAAACCGACGGCCCGAGGTCTGTACCGAAAACCGGCGAGTTACGCGTGTAATCTGAGAAACCAGTGTATATTTTACCAGTCGAAAATGACCAACCAAGCGCTTCGCCCAAGACCATCTGCTTTTATTTACAAGTGTTAGTTTTACAAGCGGTTTTGGTTCGAAAACGACGATCCAATCACGGCCTAATACGATGAGTTGGTCGGAAGATCATATCGTTTTACCTCTAACATACCCGAGTTGTCGTATAGGCTATGAATGAAAGTATGAAACATAAGACGATGAACTTCTTAAGCACAGAAACACCAGAAGAGGATGATCTTCTTAACATGCAAATCACTAGCATTAGATCAACGTGTAAAACAATACGAAGCATTATTCTCAGGAGGCACGGTGAACAGCTCATGATGCCGCATGCCACAACATTCCAAGCTCAATTTTGCAATCAAACTCACAAGGCCTGGCATTTCATAGACAACATTCAGAACGAACTCTTAAAATACCTTACATAAGTCAACATTCATGACTATGCATCTCATCAGAGTAAATATTTACTTCTGAACTGAACACACGAATAGGAAAAAAAGATCGACGCTGCTCACAGCAAAGGGCGTCCCATTCCAAAATATCAAATGCATGTCTTCTGGCTATCATCAATGAGCACAATTTGACAAGGTTTTCCAATTCCAAAATATTAAACGAATGTCTTCTTGCTAACATCAATGATTAAACTTTGACAAGCTTTTCCCATTCAAAATATGTAATGCCTATGATTGTCATCAGTTTGCACATTGAAATAGCACATGGAGCCGGATTAACCAGTGTATCTTTTTGTGCAGTTCCACTGAAATCAAACAATGTCTTGCGTAGCATGGTGGATTTCGTATTTATATGTTGCAAGGCGTTGAACACGTTGGCAGCTCCATTCAAGTAGATAGTCCGGTGGCTCAAGGTGACGACGAATGATTAGAGAACCATTCGATGTATTGTGCATGATGAAGTATTATGGAGGACACGAACCATCTGAACATTTTGTGCAGTTCCACTGAAATCAAGCTGAGCATCCTTGTCTACATAAATACAGAAAAAGTGTGATGAATATAATAGTGGTACGATTTGATTAAACATACATTCTCAACTATAATCATCTTCATTATCTTAACAGGAAAAGATAGCAATACAATAGCTTCAATTAAACATTTATTCAAAACAATACAACAATATAATTAGCACAACATAACAAAGCACGATCATGTGGATGAAGGCCGATACTGACCTCGTTTGTTACAGCTGCGTCAGCCACTGACTTGGTCATACCTTTCCTTGTGGAGTGAATTTTTCACTCCACGTGCTGTTGAGTAGAGTTTTCCTTGGTCTGCAGACTAGTCATGTCACCAGCGTCTACTAATACTCTCAAGCTTCTCGATCATTCCTTCTGTAATGTAGCACAAATAGTGACTGCTTCTTTCTGCAAAGTGGAAAGACCAACTGGGCCCAATAATGCAACAGTTTGCCTTAAACACATTGGCTCCTTTTGTGCAGTTCAACTAAAATCAAAGTCGAAATAGAATCGAGCAGAAGTTTTGATATCCCTGTATGCACAAATAGGTATAAAGGAAACAATTACTGAGAAATAACGGTTGATGACTTATACTCCCAGAAGAAAAAACATCTACCTTATCTTAATGGGAAACAAAGCAGGACAGTAGCAATTCTCAAACAGTGTGATTCATTCATATTAACTGAGACATTATCTTAACAATACCTTGTTTCAACATGTATAAAGAACGACAAAGCAGAAAAGTACCATTCCTAAAACAGTGCAACTGATCCATATTAACAGAGACATTATCTTAACAATACCTTGGTTAAACATGTAGAAAGAACTACAGAGCAGGATAGTACCATTTGTAAAACACTTTAACTGATATATAATAACAAATACATTATCTCAATAATACATTTCTTAAACATGTACTCCTGCCGATCCCTAACAGAAATGGTACTCCCGCCGATCCCTAACAAGTGTTGCAGTTTTGAACTAAGATTCAGTAGTTAATTCTAAGAGTGGCATTGCTTAATTTTACCAGTGGCATTAGATTAACAAAAAGCATAAACAGTTCCAGGGGAGAGTGGGCGCAACAGCACCATGTGCTTCCATCTACTTAAAAGGGGGTGATGCAGAGTTTGTTGTAACAAAGCAACAAGCATCATGTCTGGGTTGGTCCCATTTTTGTTCACTTAATGGGAAAAGACAGCAATACAATAGCTTCAATTCAACATTTATTTAAAACAGTACCACTACAAGTAGCACAGCATCTCAAAGCACACTGCACAATCATGTGGATGAAGGCTGGTACTGACCTTTCATGAGGCAGACAAGATCAAATATGAATCTGCCAACACGAATAAGAAATCCAATCTCCTTTTGTGTAGTTCAACTAAAGCAAGCAAACTTGCCGGTGTGAGATTTAAGTTGAACTGCAAAAAAGACTCTTAAAACAGAAGTGTTTTGCGTAGTGAAGCAAATGGTCGCAATAGCAACGAGTTGAATAGATATCCTTGTTTTCAGAGGTAAAAAAAGAAACAATTGCTGGCCAATAAAGGAGGATGAATCATATGGCCACAAAAAGAAGCATCTATCTTATCTTGATGGAAAACAAAGTAGGACAGTAGCATTTCTAAAATGGTTGCATTGATTCATATTAACAGAGACATTCTCTTAAAATAACATTCGTTAAAAATGTAATTAGTTTTAACAGTGGCATTGCTTCAATTTTCCAGTGGCATTCTTGGATTAACAACAGCAAAATAGTTGTATGGGACATGGGACATGCCAGCACCATGTGCGTCCACACGTATAAATGGGTGATGCAGAGTATGTTGCCAAGCAGCATATCTGCGTTGGTCCCATATTTGTTCTCTCTGAACCTTTTTCCTATGTGAGGGCAAAAAATCTAGTCCTGCACAAACTACCCGCCCCCCCCAGTTTCTTTCCTTTTTCAACAATGAGATTGGTTCCTTACAGATGTGTGTACTGGGTTACCCCCTTTTCCCCTTTTCGACCAACAAAGCGGCTGGATAGCCAGTCTATACTACTTTCCCTCTCTCCTTTCCTCATTAAACCACGTCCTAGATTCATGCTACACCCCACCCTCCCTTCTTTCCTCTTTGAACCAAGACCTAGATTCGACTATAGAATCGAAACAGATCCGCATTCTAGAGCAATGACGGTTTCAAAGAAAGTTATACCTTAGGGTCGTCGGGATGTGGCTAGGCGTGCGGCGGGAGGCCGGATCTGCCCACACTACATACGTCAGCGAGGAAGAAGGGGTCGGAGGCCCTCTCGCACAGGCGTTGGGTGAAAGAGAATAGCGCAGCCGGCAGTGGATTGCCTCCCTCACCAAAGGCGACAGAGTGAACGCTGCACCTCCTCCCCTTCCCGGTGCGATGGGATCCAGACGGCTCCTTCACCAACTGTGAGGGGGGGGGGAGAGAGAGACACAGTCTTGTTTAGATCTAATGAAGAGGGTGAGAGATTGTGAATAGAGCAAACCCTAACAAAGGAACGCTGAGCCTCCAGCGTGTATATATATATATGTAGTGCAGCGAGAGTGTGAAGAGTGCAAACCCTAGCGAACAAGCGCTGAGGCTCCAGCTTATATAGTACTAATATAGTGGAGTGGTTTTCTTTTTCTCTCGATAACAATCGTTTTAAATTGTGTACGAAACAAAACTCTTTATTTAACGTACCAGTGAAGGAAACTACGATCAAGTAACGATCCACGCGTCCTGGTCTCACTTCCTGTCGTTCACGTGCGGTACACTACCCTCCGTTAGGTGAACAACCACACACACGCCAAATTATCGGAAAGGTGTGAGAGTGTGTACAAATAAAGAAATTAAATTTCAATTATTTTGTATGTACAGTTTGCCCTCTCTCAATAATTATGGTTTCTTGTGTTAAAGTTTGACTTCAGTCAAATCTAATATGCAGAGTAAATAAAAACGGAGGGGTACTACCTCCATCTGGATTTTTAGTCCACACCATATTTTTAATCAAAGTCAGACCACATATTAAGTTAAAAGATGGTCAAATAAAATTACAGGGTAGTTGAAGACAAAGTTGTGAGAAGGGTTAGAAATCAATAAAAAACTTTTGCTCTTAGTACCAACGCCGATGCTTCTTCGAGGAAACATTTGGTTCATATCCAATTGTGTGATAAAATTGCACCAACGTAAATGACTGCTCCAAGATGAACTGGTGAAGGATATCGTCTTTGTGGTAACAAGCAAAGAGCACTGATGGAAGACAATCCGTTCTTCATTGAACATCGATCAGCTTCACCAGCTGATGCAGCCATGAGACGCAACCATGAGCATCGATAGCTCATCGTGGTGTGATGCATCATCAATTTTGGCATCATGTTTGGGTCAGGCACCAATGAAGTTTGATAATCCTCACTGTGGTTTGTTTCTTCTCGGTAATCAAGCTCGAGAAAGGAAGAACTGAGCAACAGTGGCCATCCAATTTTGTGTAGTTCCACTAAAAATTGAGGAAGACATGCCCGAGTATGGAGATACGCATCCCTGTTTGCAAAAATATAAAAAATGAAATTTAAGTAGTGTCGTTACTTTGTTTTAGCAGTGGAACAAGATTAACAGCGGCATCTTAATTGTCAATAAGAATTAATGAAATGTACACCAAAAAATAGAAGCATCATGATTATCTTGTTGGGAACTAAAGCAGGATAACTAAAAAAAAACTAAAGCAGGACAGAAGCATTTATCGATGCCTCTACATGGGCATTGCTTCATTTTACCAGTGATAGTTTTAGATTAGTAGCAGCAATACGAGCATATGGACAATGACCGCACAACCACCATGTACTTTTTGTCGGAAAAAAACATGTATACCTCCACCGATGCATAAATGATAAACCTGGACAACTTTTGGTGTGGCCTTTCCTCTATAATAGTAAAAAATAGGTGATGTTGGACCAGCCGATGAACCCTAGCTACTGTACATGGGGAGCTCGGGAGTAGTGGTATAGAAGAAAACCCGCATGCAGAGTACAATGAAGCATGAAATCCAAAAGAAGTTATACCTCAGGTGGGCGAGGTGTGGATTAGGCGGGCGGGCGGGATCTGCCCACACGACGACAGCGAACAAGGGCGCGGAGGACCTTCGTCCGTGTCGGCGCCGGCTCAGAGAGGATGGTCCGCATCAGCTTCCTCCATCGCTGACGGCGACAACGTCAATGCTGGACCTCCTCACCTCCCGCAGGGGACGGGATCCGGCCAGATCTGTGACCACCGGTGAGGAGAGAGATAGAGTGGACATTGTCATCTTGTTTAGATATGGAGAGGGTGAGAGAGCGAGACGCGAGAAACCCTATCAAACAAGAGTCTATATATACAATGGAGTAAAAAATCTCTCCATAGCAGTGGTTTTAAATAGAATACGCGCGTTCCCGGAAAAAAGAAATGAAAGCTGGCGGACAAATCTTTTTTTAACGTACCAAGAAAGAAAACTCGTTCAATAACACGCCCCCGCTTCCAGGTCGCAGTTTGTATCACTCACGTGCGGTCCCCGACCCTCCATTATTAAGTGAACAAATTAAAGGGTCAAATTATTACGTACGTAAGCTGCCTCTTCATGTACAAATGCGCTCCATCATGTACTCGCGGTTATCTCGGAGGCAGAGTGAGTGCGTGTACATTTCTTCTTGTACGTCGTACTCCATTTATCTCACTTCATATTGTTTGCCACTCCTATGATATTCCTATCCTAGGAAAAAAATGAGGCGGTACTAAGTTTGTGTATGTGTAGGGAGAACGAGACATCGATGATGTGTACGAGTAGTCGCGAGAGTCGTCCGCGCACACACACATAGACATAGACATGCATATCCGTGTTTACGGAAAATTCCATCTCCATATCTATCTCCAATCATATTTGTCCAACTAGCACATTATTTACGTTATTAATTACGCATCAATATTTACGTACAACATCTCTTGTTTGCGGGCATCCAGACTGCTGCCACGCCCGCTCCTGACCGCCCTGGGAAACCCGAACCCTCTTCATCAACCGCGCGCGCTTCCCGCCCGAAACGGTCAGTGCCGCATTCATGCCCGGCCAGAGTGGATGCGACCTCTCACTGGCACTGGCATTGAAGCGGCGCGCCGGCCGAGAGAGCGCCGCCCGCGCCGCTTCCCGGTGCACGCGACTGCTGCGCATTCAAACATCGCCACAGCCGGCCACAACATGCATGTAAAAAAGTTCTTGGGAGTCTGTGCTACAGCTAGTTGTCCTCCCCCTCCTCGTCAATCTCTTCCAGTGGTGCTAGTACTCCATGGCGCGATCCATCGACAAGCAGGCAGGAAAGTTATCATATACTCGGTTTGTGGTAAGTGGCATGCCGAGCGACCGTGTGGGGTGGAGGAGGATGAGACACAAACGCGACAGACGTGATTTAAATGTTGGTTTTGCTCGATGGTGCGATCCAACGAAACGAAACGTTGGTTTCCAAAAGAATACTGTACTGCATGAGAGAGATAGAGTGATGGTTTGCTTCTTCCGTCCAATAACTATACCGGGTCTATGTGATTTGGCGGCTCATTGGTCACTATTACTGTGGTGGTAGAGCGTCATAGAGCGCCTACACTCTTATTTATTTATTCTGTGATAAAACTAATTTCTCCACTCTTACACCGGAGGAGTACAAAACACGGCAGCCCAGTAACTACATGGCCCAACTCCCACTATCACCATATTCCTTGGACATCGTGCGACACCTTCGGTCCTTTTTTCTTTGCGTAGTAGTACATTTTACCACATGACCCACCATACACTCTCACATACTACCTCCATCTTGGTTTATTAGTCCCCTATGTAATTTATGCATGATACTAGTATATGATACTCCCCACTATGAGTAGCCTTATACGCATACAAAAAAGGACCGGAGGGAGTACAAAGCTTTATGATTTTGTTTCATGTATGTATCCTAACTCCAAGGTTGCGCCATTACAACATTCCATCAAATACCAAGGAAAACTAACACGCATGCTGATGCATCTCAATGATTCACAGATCATAGCCAATATTGACTTCACAACTAAAGACAAAAGTGGTTAGAGTGTGTACAAAAAAAACTACTGATGGGGTCTCTACGCCGTAAACCCTAGACCCTAAACAGGATTTAATTTGCTGGCTAGGTAGAACCTGTCGAAGGAAAGAAGCCTGGCACCCTCGGATCATACGATGCTTTTGTGCAGTTCCACTAATATCGAGCTAAGCATCCCTGTTGGCAAAGATATTGAAGAAGTGTGATTAGAATAATAGTAGCGGCACTAGTTCATGAGACATAAACTCATCACAAATAGAAGCCAGTAGAAATAGAGAAAGATCCACATGGAGATGGAGTTACGTGGGGAGCTGCGGCAGTGGAGCAAGCCGGCTCCAAAAGGAAGTTGTACCTGGGACGTCGGGGTGTAGCTAGAAGGGCGGTTGGGAGGCGGCATCAGCCCATACCACGGGGACCCCCGATCGGGACGCACCGACAGTGGGGTTTCTCCCTCGCCACTGTCGACCGCGTCTGCGCAAAACATCGTCCCCTTCCCCCAGTGGCGAGATCAGGCCGGATCTGTGACCAGCGGTGTGGCCACCGTCGTTCTATGCTTGTGAAGAGAGCAACCCAAGCAAGCAGGCTTGTAGCTTAGGCTCCTGCTAGTGTATATATAGTGGAGCAGTTTTCTTTTTCTCTCCATATCAACCATTTTATATTGCGTACGTGTCATTGAAGAGTGAAATGATGGTTGCTTCATCCGACTAACTTACTGTGTGATTTGACTGCTCCTGAGTGGCCCCTACACGTACTCCCCCTACGTGTATGACCGTTCCTGAGTCTCACTTGTACTTATCTCTATTTTCTTGCATGACACGTAGACAGGATGCGCATAGAGGAATTTTGTTACTGCACGTTGTTACGTACTACTAGTACCTACTCCCTCCTTCCGGTTCACTACTAGTACTCCCTCCGTCCTGGCTTATTGGTCCCCTTTGTACTCAATTCATGGGCTCGTTTTCCTCAAGAAATTGTCTTTACCAACGTATTAATATTGGGAATGCATGCATGAACAACGAATGATTAAACCTTGCATGCAACGTTTTGACAAAGCATTGACTTATGAACATGTGAATGTGAGGGACTACAACCTCGTGCATGCATGCAACAGTCACACGTACACATGGACGCAAAAACGCGCACGACGCCCTAATGCATGCATGTCCGAGCACACGACGGAACACACACGGTCACGCTCAAGTGCTCAACCTACACGTGCATGCAAACACACACTCAGCCAGGGTGAGCTAGTGACCGTATAAACACCGGAAAATGTATATATTGACCGCAATGAGTGTATTATGAAGTCCACTGACCATATTTTTACAAATATACAGTGACAGACAGTGTATTTATCTCGTTTCAAATTGAGCCATATTAACCGGAAAGGAGGCAGTATGGACTAGCATTACTTTGTTGTGTCCCGTCAACTTGCAGAACGAGGAGAAGCTTGCAGGACGGGAGAAGCTTATGTGCGGTGGCTCGTAGGACAAGGAGAAACTTTTGGCTAATGCATCCCTCGCTCAAGCGGTGGACGTGCAACAGTTAATTCGGTGTCACATTGCCAGAAGCATACACTGTACTAGTACCATTATTGTTCAACTTCCTGAAGAGGCGAACAGCCAAGCGCAAAGTTTATTACTCCGAGTACTAGTATTACGTAGTACTACTAGTACTAATATACAGGTATGTACTACTAGGAACCGCATGGTGGAGCGTCTGCACTCTTATTTTATTTTAATCTGTGATAAAGCAATCTTCAACACATTTGGTTCTCTTTGAGGGTTCTCGCATGTGATAATGGAAGTTGATTGCATGGAACACTCGCCACAATTCTCGCTTAATTCTGGCTCCTATCCTGTTAGAAATAGGAGCGCTCAGTAATTTTTTTTTGTTATTCAGCATGTAAACATGTCAGCAAACCTTGTGGCGCATCTTTGTGCGAACCGTGCTTGCTGCACTTTGAATGTGACCGAGAGCTGGCTTGATGAAACACCTCGCTTCCTTCTTCTTTTTTTGCGGGGTACCTCACTTCCTAGTGACCAGTCTCTTGGCTTATTGTCCTAAGAATGCTTACATATGAATAAAGCTCTCTCATTTACCCGCAAAAAAGATTAAGCCATATTAACCGGAAAGGAGGGAGTATGGACTAGCACTACTTTTTGGTGTGTCCCGTCAACTCGTAGAACGAGGAGAAGCTTGCAGGACAAGGTGAAGCTCGCTTACGCGCTCTCCGTCTACCTCAAGCTCGGTGGCTCGCAGGACAAGGAGAAGCTTTTGACTAATGCAACCTACCCTCGCCCAGGCGGTGGACGTGCAACAGTTCATTCGGTGTCAGATTGCCAGAGGCATACACTGTAGTACCATCATTGTTCGACTTCCCGAAGAGGCGAAGAGCCAAGCGCAAGGTTTAGTAGTATGAGTAGTACTACTAGTATACAGGTACTAGGAACCACATGGTGGAGCGTCTGTACTCTTATTTTATTTTAATCTCTGATAAAGTACACATTTATTCGGAAAAAGTGCGGAAAACGGCAGCCCAATAGTACTATTAAAAAACATCGAACGTGTAATGATGATATCGATCAACCATGCTCGAATATATCTTGGCCTCCGTGCGAGCCCGTCTGTGTGTTCTCGCTCCTCGTCTCTCTCAAGGAACGGCGGGTTGGCCATTTTGCCGTCAATTGAGATCGGTTTGCTCACACTCCAGTCCCACATGTCAGTGATATGCCAAGAGGAAGTGCGTTGACCGACAGGCCATACGCATACTTGGTTTTGCACCTTCATACTACTCCCTCCGTCATAGTTTACAGGGCGCGCTTCATTCTCATGCATTTCTCTCCATGCATTTCCACCACCAGAGAGATTTTAGACGCGTTTGGTTTAATGCTCAATTAATTAGGGCGTGGTAACCGCAATCAAGTCCACAATTTTCTCTCGATGTAGGTGTGTACGCGGAGTGGAGTAAGTGCATGCATGTGTGTACTCGGGGTGGAAGCACTACATGCATGTGTGTACGCATTATTTCCTCTAGTAATAGACACCGTGCTATAACTACCAATGCTATTTTTCAGGCCGATCGCTAGTCGCCTTGGTCCCAGAGATTGTTGAAGCGCGCTCTATAAACTGTGACGGAGGGAGTAGTATGAGCGGATTCAAAGAAGATCATATTGATGGTTGCTTCTTCCGAGCAACTTACAGTGGGAAAGGTGGGGCTTATGATTTGACTGCTCATTACTCACTATTAGTGTGGTGCAACAACAGGGCTGAGTCTCCCATGCGATTGTGCACTATAATTTGGTGCATGGCACATGGACTCGGATGCTGAAGAGGCTTCTGGCAATGCTATCAAGCTTCCAGGATTTGTTTACATAATTGACGTACTATACAAATAATTTTCCAGCGACATGAAATTGTACAATGCTCTGAAGCTTTCAGCTTTTGTTTCGTGTGTCTTGCCATCCATGCTCTTTCGGAAAAAAATAAAAAACTAACTTCCTTGCTAATGCATCTCAATGATTAGCAGGTCAGAGCTAATATTTACATCACAACTGAAGACAAAGTTGTGAGAAGGTGTTAAATTAAAATGGATCCATGCTTTCATTTGCAGTAACTTCCCCCCAACTCTGTCTAAATCAACAAGGCATGTTGGGAAAAAAGGTAGCTGTCAGGACCATGCAACATTCTGATCATTTCATGCAGTTCCACTAAAATAGAGCTGAGCGTCCCTGTTCCAAAGATATTAAGTGTGATTACAATAATAGAGGACTGTTGATGAAACAATAAATACACAAATAGAAGCCGGTCACCTTTGCAGTCTCTCTTAAGACTAACTAGTTGGAGAAGATTAAGCAAATAGTTGGAGAAGATTAGGCTCAGAGTTGGATGAGGAGGACAGAGCAAAACCAATCTCCCTTTGTGCAGTCGCACTGAAATGTAGAGATGTTGCCCGTGTGACATTTTAGTAGAACTGCACAAAACACTCTTAAGAAAAAAGTGATTTGTGCAGTTCACCAAAAGGTCGCAATAGCAACGAGGTGAAATGGATAGCCCTGTTTGCAAAAAAGAGGTAGAAAGAAAACAATTACTGGCCAATAACAGTTGATGACATATACGACGACAAAAAAGAAGCATATTCCTTGTCCTAAGGGAAGATAACAGCACAGTTGTGTTTATCTAAAATGGTGTGAGGATGAGATTGCAATATGGAAAGTATGCCGGACGAGCTACATTTTGGGCAAAGAACTAGGGAAGATCCACATGCAAGATTTTCCACATTCAGCGACGTGGGAAGATGGGCAGTGGAGCAAGGCCAGAGGGGATACCTAGGGGTCGTCGATATGTAACTAGGAGGGCGGCGGCGGGCGGGATCTACCCATACTGCAGCAGCGAGCAAGTGGCATAGGCCATACCGCGCCGGACCTTGGTCAGAGAGAATGGCGGGTACCGCAGATCGGGACGTGCTGCCTCGGCGCCGTTGAATAGAGAAACGATGCACATCCTCCCTTTCCGCTGGCGGACGGGATGTGGCCAGATCAGTGACCAACAGTGAGAGAGAGAGAGAGGCCACCGCCGCCTTGTGTGAGATACTCTGAAGAGAGACAAACCTCGACAGGTAGGCTCCATTGTATATAGTGGAGCAGACTACCTTTTTCTCCATAAAAATCATTTTCTATTCTGTGTACGTGACATTGAGCAATATAACTTTATTTAAAAATAATGCGCCAACGCATCAAGTCGAACTTTGTTTCGTGCACGCGTGGTACACGACCTCCGTAGGTAAACAACCGCTACACGCGCTCAAATTAGCACGTGGGCTGCCATTTCATACAGAAATGAGCTCCACCATGTACCCGCGCGGGTGTGGCTGGGCACGAAGCGTGAGTATGTGCACCTATTCTCTTTGTGTACGTACACCACCTACGTGGGTTTGTGTGAGAGAGATAGTGTGTGGGTTCATGAGTGTTTTTTTTGGGGGGGGTGCGGGGGGGGGGGGGGGGTGTCATGAGAGATAGACAGGGAATATGGCTCTATATGAATGCCTCCGGCGGTGTACCGGGATGTGCAATGAATCAAGAGTGACATGTATGAAAGAATTATGACGGTGGCTTTGCACAATACGATGTCAACTACATGATCATGCAAAGCAATATGACAATGATGATGCGTGTCATAATAAACGGAACGGTGGAAAGTTGCATGGCAATATATCTCAGAATGGCTATGGAAATGCCATAATAGGTAGGTATGGTGGCTGTTTTGAGGAAGGTATATGGTGGGTTTATGGTACCGGCGAAAATTGCGCGGCACTAGAGAGGCTAGCAAAGGTGGAAGGGTGAGAGTGCGTATAATCCATGGACTCAACATTAGTCATAAAGAACTCACATACTTATTGCAAAAATCTATTAGTCATCAAAACAAAGTACTAGACGCATGCTCCTAGGGGAAGGGTTGGTAGGAGTTAACCATCGCGCGATCCCGACCTCCACACAAAGGATGACAATAAAAAAATATCTCATGCTCCGACTTCGTTACATAACGGTTCACCATACGTGCATGCTACAGGACTCACAAACCTTAACACAAGTATTTCTCAAATTCACAACTACTCACTACCATGACTCTAATATCACCATCTTCATATCTCAAAACAGTCATAAGGAATCAAACTTCTCATAGTATTCAATGCACTTTATATGAAAGTTTTTATTATATCCCTCTTGGATGCCTATCATATTAGGACTAAATTTATAACCAAAGCAAATTACCATGCTGTTTTAAAGACTCTCAAAATAATATAAGTGAAGCATGAGATTTCATCAATTTCTATAATATAAAGCCACCGCCGTGCTCTAAAAAGATATAAGTGAAGCACTAGAGCAAAATTGCCTAGCTCAAAAGATATAAGTGAAGCACAAAGAGTATTCTAATAAATCATGATTCATGCATGTCTCTCTCAAAAGGTGTGTACAGCAAGGATGATTGTGGCAAACTAAAAAGCAAAGACTCAAATCATAAAAGACGCTCCAAGCAAAACACATATCATGTGGTGAATAAAAATATAGCCTCAAGTAAAGTTACCGATAGATGAAGACGAAAGAGGGGATGCCTTCCGGGGCATCCCCAAGCTTAGGCTCTTGGTTGTCCTTGAATATTACCTTGGGGTGCCTTGGGCATCCCCAAGCTTAGGCTCTTGCCACTCTTTATTCCATAGTCCATCAAATCCTTACCCAAAACTTGAAAGCTTCACAACACAAAACTCAACAGAAAATCTCATAAGCTCCGTTAGTATAAGAAAATAAATCACCACTTTGGTACTGTTGTGAACTCATTATTTATTTATATTGGTGTAATATCTACTGTATTCAAACTTTTCCATGGTTCATACCCCCCGATATTACCCATAGATTCATCAAAAGAAGCAAACAACACATAGAAAACAGAATCTGTCAAAAACAGAACAGTCTGTAGCAATCTGGAAATCTCGAATACTTCTGTAACTCCAAAAATTCTGACAAATTAGGAAGACCTAAGAAATTTGTTTATTAATCTTTTGAAAAAATAATCAACTCAAAATCACTCTTCTGTGAATTATAAAAATTATTTTCCTGGGCGCAAAAGTTTCTGTTTTTCAGCAAGATCAAATCAACTATCACCGTAAGCTATCCCAAAGGTCTTACTTGGCACAAACACTAATTAAAACATAAAACCACATCTAACCAGAGGCTAGATGAATTATTTATTGCAAAACAGAACCTAAAAATAAAAAATAAAAATAAAATTGGGTTGCCTCCCAACAAGTGCTATTGTTTAACGCCCTTAGCTAGGCATAAAAACAAGAATAGATCTATGTATAATCATAATAATGATAGGGCAAATCTCGAAAACTCATCTCGTACTCCCTTCGTTCAGCAGCATGTTTCCTTTGTGGCAAGCAAAAGTAATCAAAAGGGCTAAATTTAATGGGATAAGAATCCCCAAGATCAATCTCGGGAGGAATTGGTTCCTCCTTCGGCCCCTCATATTGTATAACCAACTCATCATTATAAGCATTCTTTTGGAAAAAAGTCATGAGCTTGTGTCCAAGAGAAAAACCCAATCCATTGTTTTGTATAGCAAAATTAACATTAAGCTTGGAAATCTTATCAACTAAAACATCGGTGGGGACCCTCTTTCTTAAATTTTCATTATAAGCCACATGATCTAAAGATCGTAAACGCATTATGTCTTCTTGGTTAAAGAGAATTCCCTCTATGGGTGGACGACCACCATCTACTTTATAATGCGCAAAAATTTCACTAGCTTCTTTCATAATAAATCTAAATTCATGAGCTAGAAATATAGTGGCGGCGCGCTTAACGGAAGAATGATCAATATTAGAAAACTCCAGAAAAATCCTTTGTATGGATGGATGCATATGAACAAATTGTCTTTCAAGTTCAACCACAAGCAAAGATATAGCATCTGCAAGACTACTAGTTTTATGGAGAATAGATCCACCTAAAGTGGGTAGTGCACCGGCACAAGTAAATAAATCTTGAATAACCCCTTTTCCAATAATATTGCCGCTACCTATGCGAAGTTTTTTAGTGTGCAAGATAGTAGATTCTTCATGAGGATTAGTATTAGCAAAAGCATCAAAGTTTCCCCCATCGTTACTACTATCCTTTTCAACGATAACCTCCCCAATTTCAGACATGGTGGCAACAAACCAATCTAGCAAATGAGCAAACCGAAAATGAACCAAGAAGACAAACGGAAGAGGGGCGAAGAAAAAGGCAAAGAGAGAGAGGCGAAGAAAAGGCAAATTTTTCGAAAATCGTTTTAGAAGTGGGGGAGAGGAAAACGAGAGGCGAATGGCAAATAATGTAATGCGAGAGATGAGAGTTTATGATGGGTACTTGGTATGCCTTGACTTGGTGTAGATCTCCCCGGCAACGGCGCTAGAAATTCTTCCTGCTACTTCTTGAGCTTGCGTTGGTTTTTCCCTTGAAGAGGAAAGGGTGATGCAGCAAAGTAGAGTAAGTATTTCCCTCAGTTTTGAGAACCAAGGTATCAATCCAGTAGGAGACAACATGCAAGTCGCCGAATACCTGCACAAACAAGCACCAAACTTGCACCCAACGCGATAAAGGGGTTGTCAATCCCTTCACGGTTATTTGCAAAAGTGAGATCTGATAGAGATAGATAAAACTAAACAAAAGATAAAGTAAATATTTTTGGGGTTTTTGGTTTTTAGATCTGAAAATAAAAGATTGCAAAATTGTAGATCGAAAGTAATATGATGGAAAATAGACCCGGGGGCAATAGGTTTCACTAGAGGCTTCTCTCAAGATAGAAAATAATACGGTGGGTGAACAAATTACTGCCGAGCAATTGATAGAAAAGCGCAAAGTTATGACGATATCTAAGGCAATGATCATGAATATAGGCATCACGTCCGTGTCAAGTAGACCGAAATGATTCTGCATATACTACTATTACTCCACACATCGACCGACTCCTTCCTGCATCTAGAGTATTAAGTTCATGAAGAACAGAGTAACGCATTAAGAAAGATGACATGATGTAGAGGAATTAACTCAAGCAATATGATGAAAACCCCATCTTTTTATCCTCGATGGCAACAATACAATACATGCCTTGCTGCCCCTACTGTCACTGGGAAAGGACACCGCAAGATTGAACCCAAAGCTAAGCACTTCTTCCATTGCAAGAAAAACCAATCTAGTTGGCCAAACCAAATCGATAGTTCGAAGAGACTTGCAAAGATATCAAATCATGCATAAAAGAATTCAGAGAAGATTCAAATAATATTCATAGATAAGCTGATCATAAATCCACAATTCATCGGATCTCGACAAACACACCGCAAAATGGTATTACATCGAATAGATCTCCAAGAACATCGAGGAGAATGTGGTATTGAGAATCAAAGAGAGAGAAGAAGCCATCTAGCTACTAGCTATGGACCCGTAGGTCTGAGGTAAACTACTCACGCTTCATCGGAAGGGCAATGGTGTTGATGTAGAAGCCCTCCGTGATCGAATTCCCCTCCGGCAGGTGTGGCAGCCCGGCTCAGAGGAAACCGGAACGCCCCGTATTCCAGTCCCAGGGACAAGTCCACTGGAATACGACACTGTTGGCATAGAACAAATCAGCTCTTTATTGCTATAAATACGGTTACAAAGATTACATCAACACGGCGACACTACGCCTGCTCAAAATAGCTCTATGCTAACAGCGGATCGACCTGAGGAGGCGGAGTATCTCTCGGCAGCGGAACAGCGTCGGCGGTGATGGACTCCACTCCGCAGGGACTCTGGCTAGAACGCGTATCCTAGCTCGCGCAATCAACATCTTCGACAAACAAGCAGTCATGGCATGACCTGCAAACTGGCATGACACGCCAGGTGAGTACTTTGAATGTACTCGCAAGCTCACAACAAACATCAGCATTAAGGCAAGACAACATCACAACAATCAAGATTAAGTTAAGATTTATTGTTACCGAAGGAATGGTTGAAATGAGCAATAACAGGCTCCTCTTCCTGCATTCTGGTGACCAACTCATGATCACTCCAAGAACATCCAACGATCATCCTCGAGATCGTTACCAATACTTGCCCATGGCATACTGTCCAACTGTTACCAAACTCAGATGAGTTCTCCCATCATTACTGTCATTTTAACGGTTGATCTCCTATAGAGGTCTGGACGGGCTGTCCAATACCGTGGACGCGGCTATTCGAATAGATTTAACACTCTGCAGAGGTTGTACACTTTACCCACACCACGGAACTCATGGCCTCGTGCTCCCATTCGGGTGGACCAACGACGTTCCGACGAAACCCGCCTGACCCGTGACTCTTCCATCGTACGACCGGCAATCATACTCCCTCTTGGAGTCAAGCCCTGGGTGACCCCGTGTCCTCAAGACACCTGCCAGCTTCCTGGCCAAACAAACTGTCCCAAACGGGGACCTGGATCCAATAACTCAACTGGGCTCACAGGGTTATCGCCGCCTACCGGGCCAGGGTAGCGCGCGCGCATAACCCTCCCTCTTTGGAGGTACCGGTGGAAGAGCACGCGGTCAGACCAAGTCAAGGCCGTCCCATACCGGCAAATGTGGCTGCACGAATAAGCCCAGACAGGTGACTCTCGATCAACCAACTAAGTTCACCTATTACCAGGTTGTTTCATCAAGTTAACTTAGTTGGTCAAATTAGGCATCTTATCCTCGAACAATCTTTCTGTCACAGCTGACACTCCGGTATCATAGTAATCCAATAACCGGCATGCTTAGGCTACTGCTACTAGTTCATATCCACAAATGCCGGATGAAATCCCAAAATAATCATAGACGGTAATCTCAACATCATAACCTCAACGAGTGGGTAAACTACTAGTCATTAACAATCCGGTATTCAACATCTACTCATGCATGTCATAATCCAATCCATGCTACAGATAACATTCTTGCTATTAAAGTAATTAATTAAACTATGATATTGCATTGCAATTATGCAGATGAGGGTTGTGGCTTGCCTGGAGATGAAGGAGTCATCAGAATGAAGTGCGGAAATGTCGCGGGGACGAATGCCGGAAACAGTTCTCTCTCAGAGGGGCTGTTTACGGCAAGGGCAAAATGGTCATTTCTGCTGTGTCAACACAGCATGAGAATGACACCATCGGAACGGGCTCGATGAGACGAAGACGTGGGCGTTGGATTCACCTCGATCGGAGTTACGAGCAAAAAGTTGTGAAGGTTTTTCTCCCGAGGACCTATCTGCAAATAAAGTCTTTACAAACGGGTCCTCAGCAGTTTTTGAAAAAAGAACTGCGCGCCCGGGGCTGCCTTGGGCCGAAAGTGGCCAAGGCCTGGGGTTAGCTGGGCCGCGCAGCGGCTGCTGCTGCTGGGCCGGCCCACAGCTTCCCCCCTTTTAAAAAAAAGGGCCCGGCCTGGCCGATCGTCGTCTTCTCCCTCGCTCCCCTGGCCAAAACAGAGGAGGCAGGGGAGGGGCTCGGCCGGCGACGCCCCCCGACGGCTCCGGCAGTCCCCGGATCCGGCGAGGCCACCGGAGGGACCAGGGAGGCGCGCCACGCCCGTCCAGAGAGGGGGCAGGCGCCGGGGAGGGCGGAACGACGGCGTGCCACGGAGGCAGGACATGGCGTTGGTCGGATTTTGGGCACGCAGCCACGGCCACTCCGGCGAGGGGGCCAGGAGGTGGGAAGGGCCGCCGGAACAAGGGGAATCCACAGGTGGAGGTAGAAGGGGGAGAGGGGGCTTGGCTCAAGCGAATTTGAGAGGAGAGCCGGCTCGGCCATGGCGGCCATCGGCGGCGAGGAGAGGTCCTGGAGCCTCGGGGAGGGGTCGGGGAGGAGTAGTGGTGCGAGGGGAGCTCGGTGGTGAAGGCAGAGGGGCCTCGGGGGCTTAAATAGCCGGCGGCGAGGGGGAGGGGGGAGAACGTGGCCGTGGCGCCACGTACGCCAGTTCCCGGTGCTTCTCGAGCTCTCTTGGAGGAGGGGGAGGACTCCAGGAGGATCTAGGAGGGACGGGGAGAACCCAGGCGAGGCCGAGGAGGTTCGGGAGGAATCGAGGAGAAGGGGACAGAGGAACACGACGGCGCATGTCACGTGCCGAACAGTGCAGAGCTCGTCGTGGCGTAGGGGAGAAGAAATCGGAGGGTAAGAGAGTTCCAGAGTGAAGAATGGACCAAGGAGAAGCTGCTGGACATGAAGAAATGTCGAGGGAGAGAAGGAATCGGACAAGTACAGTGCCGAGACCTCTAGAGCGCGCTGTTGGCTGATTTGACCCGTGGTCACCGCGTGAACGAGGTGATTCCACATGTACTAGTTGACCAAACTATGTCAGGTTGATCAGTCATTCACCGAATAGGGTCAAGGAGGAAAGAAACAATCACAGTGGCGCCTGAGTTGACCTCAGCTGGCAGTGCTTATCTGGAACAGCAAACTGCTTGATGTGGACTGAGAGAGCTTGAGCAGGAGAGAAACTCTGATGTTTCGCACCGGGTGATCAAACACTAAGATGACCATCTCTGCCAATTTTCAGCTCATTTGGATGAGTAGAAATAGCACTTGCTATACAAATGCCTCTACTGACCAGATTGACAAGTCTTGAAGTGGCACTCACATGAAGTGGCTACTTGAGCTGAAAATGGGCATAGGTGGATGATTTGTTCATATGAGGTTGCCATAAAAATTTCATGCCATTTGGACAAGCCAAAGTGGCACTTCCTTCATAATGGTCCTCTCTGACCAGAATCTAAGAAAAGAAACTAAGGAAAAATGGCTAGATAGATTGAGCCCAAACTTTGTGGAGATGGATAGAAGAATGTTCTGGAAATTATTCATGAATTATGGAGCAATAAAAATTATAGTTGCTTCACAACCCATAATAATTACCAGAAACAAAGATTTGATACTGTGATGACATAGATGATTGGATAAGGTTGAAACTTGGTGGAGAGTCATGATTTGGGAAAATGAAGGTGCATGAAAAATTTCAACTCATTTGGATACTCCTAGCTAGCACTTGCTTCACATAGATTCTCGTTGCCCAGAAACTTTGGAAATTAGCCAAGAGAGATTTAATATCCAAATAAAGTTGAATTTTGGCATGTGGCAATGATATGGATAGGAAAGAATGCCCAAAAAGTTTGAGAGCAAGTAGGCCAATATAAAGGGTACTTGCTTCACAAACTGACAACTAGGGCAGAATCAGAAAAGGAATTTTGGTGGATTATTTTTGAACATGGCAAGGAATATTTTGACATATCTGGATAAGATATGTCCCAAAGGATTTATGAGAATTATTTGGGAATTTTGGGAATGATAGAAATATGAGTTGCTTCACAACTCAGAGCTGACAGGGTTATTCCTTTAATAGAAAAAGGAATATTCCCAAGAAAAGAATATTGGGATTGGTCCAAGATGGAAATGACAAGGTCTTGGGATGATTTTGAGGTTGGCAAGCCACTTGGGAGAGGAATCAAGGGTGATCTCTCCAGGTTTCAGGACTACTAAGCCACAGAAAAGCAAATCCAGACCAAAATAAAAAGGAAAAAGAAATGGGCAAAATCCAGGGTGTCACAGCAGGATGCCGGAAAAGGCCCCTAGATGGGATTTCACGGGTACAGAAGGTTGCGGCGGTGGAAAAGTATTTTCGTGGATGCCTCTGGTGGTTTGAGCATATAAGAGTATATATAGGCGAAAGAATTAGGTTAGGGGGTGCATGAGGGGCCCACAAGGGTGGGGGCGCGCCCTACCCCTCAGGGCGCGCCCTCCGTCCTTGTGGCCGCCTCGTGGATTTCCTGACTTGCACTCCAAGATCTCTGGTTTCCTTTTGGTCGAAGAAAGATCATCGCGAAAGTTTTATTCCGTTTGGACTCCATTTGGTATTCCTTTTCTGTGAAACTCAAAAACAGGGAAAAAAACAGGAACTGGCACTGGGCTCTAGGTTAATTGGTTAGTCCCAAAAATAATATAAAATAGCATATTAATGCATATAAAACATCCAAAACAGATAATATAATAGCATGGAACAATAAAAAATTATAGATACGTTGGAGACGTATCAGCCATCCTGTTTAGTTAGTTATCATATCTTTGAATTATGTCATGCTATGCTATCCAGTTTAGATAGACATCATATATGTGAAATTATGTCATGCTATCCTTTTTAGTTAAACAATATACATGTGAACTATTTCATGCCCTCTTTTTTCCACACTATCTATTGCATCTGTCTCTCATACAAGGTCTGTACATTCAACTATGTTTCTTGTTTATCAGCCATTTGAATTGGAGCGGGTGATGGCAGTATCTAGCGGAGTTAAAACACGGTCTTCAAATAAAACAGTGCTACCTCTTGGTGGAGATAGCACCCCGGTTGTACATGCACAAGAACTAGCCCTACCACACATAACCCAGACTCTCGCAGATTGTACCCCTACTGCGGTGGACAGAGAACCAGCTTCACCCAATCTAACCCCAACCCCAGCAGATAGTAACCCAGTTCCTGTTGACACAACACCATCTCCACCACAAAGCTCCCAAACAAGAGCAGTTAGTAAGGCAGATCCAGTGCCCAAAGCGCCAATACTACCACGGTGAACCCCAACTCCACCAGTTAGTACACCTATTCTTGTGGAGGAAGCACAACCAGCCATTCATAGTTTAGCATCTACCGCATTTGATGTTGTTAAATCCTATGTGCGTATCTTCCCATCATGGAAATATTATACTGAAGATGAAGGAAAATGCCAGTTGTAGGTGTTCGTCCAGGAGTTATGTGTAAGTAATGTTATTCATGGCAATTACTTTGCTTTGTCCCATACATTCTACCTCCATGATGGTTATAATACAACAAATGTTCCCATTTTTCTCTATAGAGAAGGACCGATTTGGAAACTCAGGATGAGGTAACCTGTGCTAATACCTCTGCTATCTGCAAGAATGCTTGGTGGCAGTATCAGAATTACCTGAAGAAAATGTATTTCACTGGCAAAGAAACTCATCAAATTCCCTTACGTTCTCCAGAGACACATTTACGGGACGATGACTAGGAACGCCTTGTTCTGTACTGGTCCCGAACCAAGAATGTGGTAAGGTCTATGAGCTCATTTTTTATTTTTAAGTACTATATGCCTGCGTCTTACTGTACTCTGTTCATGTAGAACAAGTGCTTAAACCTGAAGAACAACTGTTCTCATTTAAGATTCCATTGCTATCGTGCATACTGCTTTGCTCTTGTATCACTGTATTTACTCATACAAACTTATAAATTGAAGGATCCAATCGAAACTCCAATGGCACAACAGGTATGTTTAAGCATGTTTCTTTAACAGGTTTGCTCTTATAAATAGCTCTGTTGATTTCAATTTCAATTGTGTATACGGTTGACTTCTCATATCATGCACATTACTAGCATCACAACAGAGCCCATAGTGTTGTTGTACATGTAGACCCGTGGTACCCATCTGAAATCTTGTTCTGCCGTGTAGTTTCGCACGCTTTGTATTCTTTCAATGCTGCTTTGTCTTGAACAGATATGATTTGAACCGTGTCTCTATTTTGATTTGGCAAGACAATGCAGTGACCATAGGACATAGATATATGTTTGTTTGATGCTTTTATTATGTACTAGTTGGCAATAGAAGACTTGGTAGTTTAATCCTGTCCACCTTACTAATGAACTGGTTCACCGAAATGAGTTTCATATACTACATGCTAAACCTGTTATGTGTCTGCTTGTTTCTTCTTTTAGAATGCTGACAAAATATTGGGGAAGAGTACCTTATTAAGCAATGGTAAAGGAAGTAATGAAGATAAGGTTCAGGATAGTGAGACATCCTTGTTGGTCTCCAACAAAGCTGATAAAACAGCTAAGGAAAACTATCTTGAAGACAGTGAGACAACCCCAAAGTCCTGTCTTGGTTTAGTGTTCGAGCTACTGGCATCTACCACTGGCACAAGCTATTCGAACTCACTGTCTGAATTGGTTCGGTTTCTTGAGTCTCAACTACAAGCTGAAAGACATCGATCGGCTGTGCTGTGACAAGTAGCCGAAGGACTGCATAAGTCCCTGGAGAATTCAGATGCATACTTTCTGGTGCAACTGCAAGCGTTGGATGATTTTAGCGCCAAACAGGAGAAAGCTAATAAGCTTGCTAAGCTTATTGCCAGCATGATGGATACCCAAGATAACATTTCTTGAGCTCTTCTGAAGTTGTTTCAGTTATGGACTTGTTTTGCTGCCGCATTTATTTGCACTGGTGGCCAATTTAGACGGCCAGTGTATGTAATATGCTGCTTTGTTCCCTATATTTGCACTGGTGGCGAACTTTGATGCCCAGTGGATGTAATATGTGTAATAGCCGTAATAGCCTAGCGTTAGTTGCTTGCTTATTTATTTCCTTATTGTCTTGTTTAGTTGTTTGTTTGTAGTAACTGCAGTTCTTTTTCCGCATTTTTCTAGTGGCCACAATAACCTATTTTTATAACTAGGCCACAATAACCATGGCAACATACGGACCATTGTAACCATGGTCCTGCTACCTGCTGTAGTGACCATGGGCCTCCTACAGGTCGTAGGATCCATGGGCCTTCTACGGGCCATAGGATCCATGGGCCTTCTATGGGCCATATAATGAATGGGCCTTCTACGGGCCGTATTATCGTTTAACCAAACATGGGCCGTACTATTCGTGGACCAATAACGGTCCGCAAAATGGGCCGTAAACGGGCTAGAGTGGAAATCGTCTGTTTATGGCCCGATCATAACAGGCCGTTAATAGGCCGTATTTGATGACGCTATGAAAACAGCCCAACGGGTTAACGGGCCACAAACGGGCCGACTGTAACCACAGGCTAAATTTGGCCGACAAGCGGAACAGGCCAGTAAGGGACCGTAAGTAACCGAATTCTGGAAATGAGCCCAAGAATAAATGGGCTCTTAGAAGGCCGAAAGTTAACACGGGCTGGAAACGGCCAACGGAATAATGGGCCGTTGATGGGTATAAAGCGATACACTGTTCATTATGGGCCAGTTTCACCTCAGGCCTTTAATGGGCCTAGAGTTACAAAGGGCCTCGTATGGGCCGAAAGACGTCATGGGCGATACATGGGCCGGAAGTTACAACGGGCTGGAATCATATTGGACGGCCTAGATGACGCTACTGCGCCTAATTCGGATAGGCCATAACGGGCAGCGGGCTGTAAATGGGCTATATGCGAACAGGCCGTTAACAGGCTTTCCGTGGGCCAGCCTGCTACCTTTTGACCAAGTCAAACGGGCCGGCCTTTTCACCGGAATGGGCCTCTGTTGGGCCATGCCACATGTCGACGTATCATAGGCGCCTCCGGTCCAATGAGTGGATGACATCTGTCCCAATGGTGAGCTGACACATGGTTCCTCTGGCCATTGAGAATTTTACACGTGGAAAATCCCCATTGGTCCAGGCTGTTAACAGGTTATCGGATCCAAACCCGGACCCGATAGCTTAACGGTGACCCATTACGGTGGATGCCAGTGTTGGTTACCCATGATGTGGCGCCCCGCCTGATTACCACTCTAGCCAGATGGTCGCCACGCATACCAGCCCAGGAAATCACTCTGGCATGCATGCTTACAACAAGTATCAAGAACACATGAATTTCTATTAATGGATATATAAGTCTTTACATAATATATTACAAGAGGTGATGGCAGCGGAAAAGCTCTATCTAAGGTAGCATGGTCTTGGTGCGGCTCCAATCCACAAGGATCTGACTGGGTTAGACTTCTAGCCCGCGAACGCTCCGGCTCCTCGACGACGAACAACGGATCCTTATGTGAACCTGGCCACATTGAAGGCCGATGAGTACTTTTGAATGTACTCGCAAGCAAACCAAACTCACATATACACCAAGCAATGCAATCCATGGCATTCAAGCATGCATTTGTTATTAGAGCAATATTAATTATCATGGCATAACAGGTTTATCCAGCAATATAACTACTAAAGTAAAATACAGTAAATCATAGCAAGTAAATAATCCATACTCCGAACATTTTCATGATCCAATCCGATGTTGAACCAAATCCAATCCCAACCTTGACCAGATCCAACTTAATCTCTTCTGGGTTGCCTTACAACCCTCAGAATACTCACGATCCACTAAGTACTACAGGGCATAAGATGAGTTCTTCCATCATTATTATCACTGTTCCGGTAGACCACCTAGAGAGGTCTGGACGGACTGTCCAATACCGTGGACGCGGCTATTCGAATAGATTTTACACTCTGCAGAGGTTGCGCACTTTACCCACACCATGGAGCACCTGACCTCGTGATCCCATTCGGGTGGACCAGGGTTGCTCCAACGAAACCTGCCTAACCCGTGATTCCTCCACCATACCACCGGCAATCATCCTCCCCCGGAGTCCTGCCCTGGGTGGCCCCTGTGTCACCTTGTGACACCTGCCACCATCGTGGCCAAACTAAACTATCCCAAACGGGGACTCCCGGGTTAAACAATCAACTGGGCTCACAAGGTTATCGCCGCCTACCGGGCCAGGGTAGCGCGCACGCATAACCTTCCCTAGTTGGTGGTACCGATAAAAGAGCACGCGATTAGACCAAGTCAAGGCCGTCCCATACCGGCAAATGTGGTTGCACGGATAAGTCCGGACAGGTGACTCTGGATCAACCGACTAGGTTTAGCTTTAGCAATTACAAGCATGGTTGTTTATCACAATAACTTAAGATGGTGGTAGCTATGCATGATAAAAAACATAACAACCTATCTCCATTTAACATCACAACAAGTCATTAGTGCAACAATATTTAACTAGCAGGCTTATTACTCTACAAGTTGTAGCTGTAGGGTAACGACCATCTGAACCCTTGTATGAAACCGACAAATAAACCAGTAGCCACCAGAACGGTCTTTACAACTTAGATCTGGGACATTACTGGAATAGCTCAACCCCGGCTCAAGATGGCTGAAAAGCAGCTCAGAGCATGAGACGGTGTCGATAAGAAGAAAGTAGCAGTTCCCTAAGATGGCCGAAAAACAGCTCAGAGCATAGGGTTACTGCTACAGAAAGAAATTTAACAACTGCCCGTGACGGCCGAAAAGCAGTTTAGAACACGGGCTAGCTGCTGACAATAGAAATAAAAGTCGGTATCCACCCCGGACGGCCGGAAACAGCTCAGAGCAGAGGCGTGATGCCGTCATCGAAGAAAGTGCAAGCAAGGGTTCGTCAGATCACATACAGCTCACCACTACACACCCAGGCATAAGCATAAACATATTAAACATGCAAGAAATATCACAAAGCAATGCTTTAGGGCATGTATCAGATGGTCGGCTTGCCTGGGTCGAAGAATACTCCAGGAAGAAGTGTGGAGAGTCCACAGAAAAATTCATCGAAAAGGGTTGCCTCTCGGAGGGGCTGATAGAAGGGCAAGGGAAAAATGGTCGTTTTCACAGTGTGAAAACATTATGAAAATGATACCATCGGAAAGGGCTCAACGAGACGAAGACGTGAGCGTTGGTTTTACCTGATTCGGAGTTACGAGCAAAAAGATATAAGGAATTGAAGTGGAGGGACCTATCTGTAAATATTTTATTTACTTATGGGTCCTCCGTAGTTTTTTTCTGGAAAAAGAATAAACTACATTGTGCTCCTGGGCCAAAACTGCCGCGGCTGCCGCTGTTCCTCTGGGCCGGCCCGCCCGTGCTGCTGCCCCTTGTTTTTAAAAAAAATAGAGGGAGCGACTGGGCCGCTGCCAGGCCGGCCCGCCCGCAGGGTCTTCTCCCTCCTCCCTCTGTTCTCGATAGAACAGAGGAGAGCAAGGGAGGGCGCAGCGCCGGCGATGAGCCTGGCCGGCTCTGGCGGCCTCTGACTCAGGCGAGTCCACCTGTGGCTCAGGGGAAAGGTTCTGCTCCCGTCCAAAGGAAGAGCGGCCACCAAGGAGGGACGGAGCCACGGCGCCGCGTGAGGACAGAAGGCACGGGCAGCAGCGGCCGATCGAGGGGAGCGGTGGCTTTAGGGGCTTCGGTGGCGAGCAGAGATGATGGGGAGGGTCGCCGTGCTCCGGGTGGCCTTCTAGAGTAAGAATGGCGAGGGGAGGGGCTCGGTTCGGCTTGAATTTGAGCACGAGGTGGCGGCGGCCATGGTGGCCCTGAGGTGGCAGAAGGGACTCCGGTAAGGGAATGAAGGGTCGGGGAGGCTGCTATGAGGTAGAGGAGGAGCTGGAGGTGGTTGGGGATGCTCAAGGAGGCTCCGGTCGAGGCTATTTATAGCCAGGCGACGGCGGCGGATGAGCATGCCGCCATGGCGATCTTATCGACATACTGGAGCTCCGGTGACACGCGGAGGACGGAGGCGATGTCGGCAGGGGCTCCGGGAGAGTGGAGGAGCTCGTAGGAGCTTCGGGAGAGCTCAGGCTCGTCCGTATCCGGCGGCGCCGCGTAACCACAGTGGCGGTACGGCGACGCTTGTCATCATCTGGCGAGGAAGAGAACAGAGGGGGAAATGACCAAAGATGGGGGTGTGGACGACTGGGAGTCAGGTCAGCACAAAATGGCAAGGTACGGCCGCCGGAGCTGGCCTGCCCGGCGAGGACAGAGCACAGAGCGCCTGTTTGGCGCTACAACCGCGTGGTCATCACGGGTACCACGTGTCCAGGCCATCCCGGAGCTGTCACACCTTGTCAAATAAGCTCCTCAGTGCTCAAATAGATAAGAGAAGCTGTTGGACTCAGCTGGGTGGCTCTGAGGTGGGAAAAACAAGCAAAAATAAATTTTAACAGCAAACTTTACTGGATTCTAGAGGAGAAATGGATGAGGGTGGGGAGTTGAAACCTTGTCAAGGTGAAATGAGGTAGGAAGAACTATATGCTTGCAAAATTTGAAGGCATTTGGACAAGATTTGCACACACTTCCTTTGTAATGCCAAATCTGGTCCAGAAAGGGATTTTGAAGCTGCACTCATATGGCTTGATGAAATGAAATGAATTTTGGTGGAGGGTGATGATTTGGATACATGAAGCCACTGTAAAAGTTTCATACCATTTGGGTACACCAAAATGGTACTTGCTTCACAGAGGTTCCAAATGGACACAAACTTAGGAAAAATGCTGGGGAAGAATGGATGGAGGGATTGAGCTGATTTTTGGTATCCATGGGTGATTTGTCAATGTTAATCACCATGAAAAATTTCAGCTCAAAAGAATCAAGGGTTCAAGCGCTTCCTTTGCAAACTAAAAATCTGGACAGAATTTGCAAATGGATGCTGTGCTCAAACTTTGAACTATGGAACTTGGGATCTTGATGGAAATGGTGAAGATATGGATAGGAGAAACTCCACAATTTATTTGGGATTCTTCCTGGCTACCAAAATGGTAGTTCCTTTAGAAAGGGTCCAAAATGCAATATTGGCTTTAAATAGGAAAATGCAATTTCCCCTATTTAATTATGGCCAATATTTTTGTGAGCGCTCAATATGATCACAAGGAATATCTCCACAAGTTTTCATGAACTTTGGAGATGGATAGATATTTTCCTGTATTTAATTCCTTCAACTGGTAGAAAAAGGAATTAATTATAAATGAAAAATATTGCAAATGACTTGGCAATATTTTTGCATATCCAGGGTTTATAGATGTGGGATGATCACTGGGAAAAGTTTGGGAGTCAACATATCAAAGGAAATTGGGGTTCCTTTGTAACGGAAGAGATCAGGGCTTCCCTTCCGGCAACTCGGAAGGTAGGGTTTCGGTAGAAAAGTCTTGAGAACATATCTTGGGTGACAAGATTGGACTGGAGAGAATCTCTGGTTGGATAGGGAAGGCAAGGTTAAATGACCATCTTCATATACCCAAGAGCTGGAGAAAATCTGATAACACCGAGAAAAAAGACGGGAGTCAAATCCCGCGAAGGAAAAAAAACAGGAGCGAAAACCAGGGTGTTACACTTGACGAAAGCACTTCCATGACGCGCCATTTATCGTCATGGAAGTGGACACTTCTGTGATGATAATTTTGGTATTGTCATGGAACACTTCTACGACAGCACAGGTATGACTATCTTGATTCTGTCATAAAATCGTCATGGATGTACATGCATGACAGAAAACGTGACCTACTGTGACAAACACGTATCATCACGGAAGTGATTTTTTTTGTAGTGCCAGTCCAGAGCCCAAGTTGCTGTGCATTGCCAGAGAAGTGCACAGTTGCATAGAATTGAAGAATCAGTTCTTCATTCCAATTGCAGACATCAGTGCAGAAATCCAGTAGACCGGCATCATGAAGAACAGCCAAAACTGGCCGAAAGCATGGAATTGATTCCATATCCACATGAGGAATATGACAATGCTGGAATACTTTCTTCTTGTCAAACAGCAATGAGGCATAGAATTTCATCTGTGTTCTTGTCCAGAACCTGAAACGCCTAAGTTTGGCCAAGTCATAGGGTGACTCACCAATGAAGAAATTCTTCTATTCGAAGAATCTGGCGCTATCAAATTTTGGTCGCTTGAGGCCTTTGCCAATCTTGGGCATCACGGGAATGGGTTGAAGATTGTGTCTCTTGGTTCTGACATCGAGTACTGGTCATGGGGACCCAGTTGAGTCATTTGGATCGGTGACGGCTAGAGCACGAGCAACTTCCTCAGCTGTAGCAGTTGGAACTGTGTCAGTATCTGCTGAGGGAATTGAGTCAGCACATGGAGGAGATGCATTGATGACATCAACATCAGGGTCATCTTGAGCAATGTCGTCAGCTACTGCAGCTGGAATTTCTTCAGGAACGCTGTGGAGCGATGGTTGTTGTTCTTCTGAGCCAATTGGAATTTCTTCAGTGCGCTGAGGCGACCGAGGCTCTTTTGTGAGGGGAGTGGTGAGGGGCGAATTTGGGTGAGCTGCTTCCCAATATTCGTCATGGATTGGAGGGGTTATCTCACCATCAATATCTACTTCCTCTTCATTTTCTTCAATCAGTAGAGTTTGCTGAGGACTTTGAGTGGTATCTTGAGGCACTGATACATTAGTATCAACCTCAACTTCTTCATCCATTTGCTCTGTGGTAGCAGCAGAATGGGTATCTTCTTCTTCTTCATCAGCCTGAGGGATTTCATAATCCACCACATATGGAACCATTTGAATATTCTCAAGATTACGAGCAGGGGGCACTGATGAGATTGGAATTGCATCGATAGGAATGACAATGTTATTGTCTTCAATTTCTTCAGGAATTCAGGCACAGGTGGAGCTGATGCCTTTCTCTTCTTTGCTTCACACTCAGCAGCCTTTGTCTTCTTCACTTCTGATGCAGAAGGAAGGGTGATAAGCTTCAAAGATGAAGCCGTTGATGGAGCTGCTGTTGAGGAACTGGTTGGAGCAGTTTCATCAGGCGTGACTGATGCAGTCACACTGGCAGGTTCTTCAGGCGCGACACTTGCAGTCGCCCTGGGAATTTTTTCAGGCGCAACATTATCCGTTGCCCTTTCAGCTTCTTCAGGAGCAACTTCTTTAGTTGCCCTGGCAGTCTCTTTAGTAGTCACACTGGCCTGTGCTGTTGGAGGTGGAGCTGAAGAACTGGATGGTGGTGTCTTGCCAAACTTGGCAGCCTCTCTGTTATTGTGGTCTTCAACAACCTTTGTTGAGGAAGTGATGAGTCTTTCTTTCACGCCACAACAATGATTGGCTTGTCTTTCATATTCTTCAGACAGCTGATGAATTTCAGATTGCAATTGCAACAGCTGCTAAGGGGTTATAGTCATCATCCTTTTCTTTAGTTCCTTCTCCTTCTGAATTTGTTGTTTCTTCACAAGTTTTGCCTGAGCTATCTTGTGCTTCTCATTCAAGATGAATGAGGAAATCATGTGGCTTGGGCCAGGAGGCAGGTTCAAGTCATCAAGAGGTGTTTCTGGGTTAGTGCACCAGATCTCAATGAACTTCAACAGCTGCTTTGGATCCAACAGCAAGGGAACAGAAGAATTCTTGGCTATAGCAGCTTGCTTGCCTTCTTTTGAGGAATTCTGCGAGCTCATCTTTGTCACTCAGCCCATGTTCAAAAACCTGAGGCACAACGGCCTTGCTCTTGGGACTTGGCCTAGCTCCACGGCCAGCAGTTGCTTTTTGCTTCAGCTTGGGTGTTGAGGACATTGGTTGCCCACTAGCTGAGGCACCTAATGTAGCAATTCAGGCTATTGAAAAGCCCTCGGTGCACTGACAAGATGCGAGCACGACCGATGTTGAAGCTTTTGCTGCTGCCATTGAGGAACTTGAAGCAGGAGGAGGCACTAAAGATTTTGAAATCTTAGGAGCAGAAGCCTTTGAAGCTTTAGGCTTGGCCACTGAGCGCATTGGATCAGACAACCTTGGCTTGTGTGCAGGCTTCTTTTGCATAGCCTTCTTTGAGGTGCTGGCACTACCACTAGCATTGGCTTCAGCTGAAGCCTTTGAGGCACGGTTGAATTCTTCAGTGGCCTTTTTAGCTTGTTTGGCCAACTTGGCTTAACGCTTTTCCCATTCTTTGGGGAATTCTTGAAAGGATCAAGAAGAGGGGTCTAGAGGGGGGTGATTAGACCCTTAACAAGCAAAAGTGGCAGTTTTTAATTTCTTCAAGTTAAGGTTGAGTTTAGCACAAGTTAAAGGGCATCCAATACATCTCAAGCAAGCATGACAAGAGTATAGGCAGCAGAAAAAGGTAAAGCATGCAATTTGCAAGAATGTAAAGGGATGGGATTGGAGTGTGCAAATGCAATGGAGACACAGAGAGTTTTTGGCGTGGTTCCGATAGGTGGTGCTATCGTACGTCCACGTTAATGGAGACTTCAACCCACGAAGGGTAACGGCTGCGCGAGTCCACGGAGGGCTCCACCCACGAAGGGTCCACGAAGAAGCAACCTTGTCTATCCCACCGTGGCCATCGCCCACAAAGGACTTGCCTCACTCGGGTAGATCTTCATGAAGTAGGCAATCTCCTTGCCCTTACAAACTTCTTGGTTCAACTCCACATTAAGACGGAAGCTCCCAAGCGACACCTAGCCAATCTAGGAGGCACCACTCTCCAAAAGGTAATAGATGGTGTGTAGATGATGAACTCCTTGCTCTTGTGCTTCAAATTATAGTCTCCCCAACACTCAACTCTCTCTCATAGATTTGGCTATGGTGGAAGAAGGATTTGAGTGGAAAGCAACTTGGGGAAGGCTAGAAATCAAGTTTCAAAAGGTTGGAATGGAATCTCTTGATCTCAACACATGAGTAGGTGGTTCTCTCTCAGAAAATGAATGGTGGAAGTGTAGGCACGTTCTGATGGCTCTCCTCAATAAGGGAGAAGGGGTGGAGGGGTATATATAGCCACCACACAAAATCCAATCGTTACACACTTTTGACTCATCTCGGTGGCACCGATTAGGAAACACGGTGGCACTGATCTGTTCAAAAATATGAACGTTACGAATCTCGGTGGGACTGACTGGAACAACTCGGTGGGACCGATGTGCTAGGGCTTAGGGAAAACGTCATCTTGGTGGCGCCGATTGCATCAACTCGGTGGGACCAAAGTGAAGCAATAAGCAATAAGCAATAGAGAGTCTATCAAGCCAACTCGGTGAGACCGATTGCATAAACTCGGCGGGACCGAAGTGAATGCAACTGATCACAGAGTGCTGGCAAGGCCATCTCGGTGGGACCGAGATCCGTATCGGTGTGACCAAACTATTAGGGTTTCTAGCAGTGGCTATGTCAATTGAACTCGGTGGCTCCAAGTAGAAAGAATCGGTGGGGCTGAGTTTGGAATTTGGGTTGTGACATATTTGGATGGAGAAAGTGGCTGAGGGTTTTAGAGCAATATCACTAAGCACTTTGAGCAAGTAGACCATTAAGCAACACCTCATCCCCTTTTAATAGTATTGGCTTTCCTATGGACTCAATGTGATCTTGGATCACTTAAATAGAAATGAAGAGTCTTGAGCTTTTGCCAATCTTTGTCCTTAGCATTTTGAAGGGGTTCCACATCCTCTTGTCCTTGCCACTCCACTATTGAACTTATCTGAAATATACTAGATACAACTATTAGTCAAACAAAAGATGTGTTGGCATTAATTATCAAAATCACCCAGAGAGCACTTGTGCTTTCAATCTCCCCCTTTTTGGTAATTGATGACAACATACATCAAAGCTTCAAGAAAATGGTATGAAGAGTAGCGAAGCTTTGGAAGAACATGCAACATGCGTAAGCTCCCCCTACATGTGTGCAATCATGTAATGATAGAACTAAATGACATGTGAATGCACATCATGATAGAGCAAGTAATGAGTTACATGTATCTTGGCTATATGCATCAGAGCAAAGATCAAGTGAGATGTACCTTCATGTTTATGAATCCCTCTTGCAAATAGTATGTGCAAAAGCAAGAGATCTTCATGCACATGAGTGTGATGCATATACTTACCTTGTGGTTCTTGAGCTAACTCTTGAAGAAGCAATCTTGATAAAACAAGGTTAAATAACACAAGAAAAGACTTCAAACAAGGAGGATTCCAAGATCCACAAGAATACCAAGACTGGGATGACATGTAATAGGTGAGTACCACAGAGTGAGTACTTCATTCAGATATAGACATGTCCCCAAGGACTTAAAGATTTGCAATAAATTTTAAGGATTGTTCTCCCCTTAAACATGGACTCTTTCTCCCCCTGAATCTATCACTGGATGATGGGAGAAGGAAGGGCGAGATAAAATCAGAGTAGAGATAAATAACTCAATCAGAGCAGAAATGGATAAGACATATTACCTCTCTCCTCTTAAAGACATATTACCTCTCTCCTCTTATGACCTTGCATCTCCCTTCCTTTCTTAGAAGAGTTTTGTAAGAGTAGGCTTTGATGTGCTCTCTCTCCCCCTTTGACATCAATTTCCAAGAAGGGTAGTTTTCATGGATATGAGTCAAGTGAGTATGATCCTTGAGAGACACAAGCAAGCATAATGTACCTCAAGATGCAGGCAGAGGAAAAGAATCATTGAGTGTAGATGAAGGAAAAAGGCAATATAATATGGTAAAAAGTTTTCTCAGCAGTGAGATCGGTGGTGCCGATCTGTTTCAATCGGTGACTCCGAGGTAGCAGAGCCACTGAAGGTGCGCATCGGTGAGACCGAGTGAGTCCGTTTTGGTAGAACCGATGAGCTGCATACATGTAGAGTGATGACCCACAAGTATAGGGGATCAATCGTAGTCCTTTCGATAAGTAAGAGTGTTGAACCCAACAAGGAGCAGAAGGAAATGACAAGTGGTTTTCAGCAAGGTAATGTCTGCAAGCACTGAAATTGTCTGTAACAAGTTGTTTGATAGCAAGTTAATTTGTAACAAGCAAGTAATGGTAATGGTAAATAAAGTGTGGCAAGGTAGCCCTATCCTTTTGAGGCAAAGGACAGGCCAAAACGGTCTATTATAATAAGCAAAGCGTTCTTGAGGGTACACGGGAATTTCATCATATCACTTTCATCATGTTGCCTTAATTCGTGTTCGCTACTTTGATAATTTGATATGTGGGTGGATCGGTGCTTAGGTTCTGTTCTTACTTGAACAAACCTCCTACTTATGATTAACCCCCTCGCAAGCATCTGCAACTATGAGAAAAGTATTAAGATAAAATCTAACCATAGCATTAAACTTTTGGATCCAAATCGGTCCCTTACGAAGTAGCGCATAAACTAGGGTTTAAGCTTCTATCACTCTAGCAACCCATCATCTAATAACTACTCCACAATGCATTCCCTTAGGCCCTAATAAGGTGAAGTGTCATGTAGTCGACGTTCACATGACACCACTAAGGGAATCACAACATACATATCATCAAAATATCGAACACATATCAAGTTCACATGATTACTTGCAACATGACTTTTCCCGTGACCTCAAGAACAAAAGTAACTACTCACAAATGATAATCATGCTCAAGATCAGAGGGGTATTAAATAGCATAATGGATGTAAACATATAATCTTCACCAAATAAACCATATAGTAATCAACTACAAGATGTAATCAACACTACTAGTCACCCACAAGCACCAACCTAAGGTTCCGATACAAAGATTGAACACAAGAGATGAACTAGGGTTTGAGAGGAGATGGTGATGTTAAAAATGTTGATGGAGATAGCCCTCCCAAAGATGGGAGAGTTGTTGGTGATGACGATGACGATGATTTCCCCCTCCGGGAGGGAAGTTCCCCCGGCGGAATCGCTCCGCCGGAGGGCAAAAGTGCTCCTGCCCAAGTTCTGCCTCGAGACGGCAGCGCTTCATCCCGAAAGTCCTCTCCTGATTTTTTCTAGGTCAAAATGACTTATATACCAGAAGATGGGCACCGGAGGTGGGCCGAGGAGGGCACAACCCACCAGGGCGCGCCTGGGGGCCCTGGCGCGCCCAGGTGGGTTGTGCCCACCTGGTGGGCCCCCTCTGGTGGTTATTTGCTCCAATAATTCTTAAATATTCCATAAAAACTCTCTGAGAAGTTTTAGCTCATTTGGAGATGTGCAAAATAGGTAACTCTGACATAGCTTTTTCAGGTCCAGAATTCCAGCTGCCGGTATTCTCCCTCTTTGTGCAAACCTTGCATATTATGAGAGAAAAAGCATTGGAAATATTCCAAAAAGCATTATTATGCATAAAAACATTATAAATAACAGTAGGAAAACATGATGCAAAATGGACGTATCAACTCCCCAAAGCTTAGACCTCGCTTGTCCTCAAGCGGAAACCGAAATCGAAAAACATGTCGACATGCTTAGAGAGAGAGGTGTCGATAAAAACAAAATACGGACATAGAAGCATCATGCATATTATTATAACAGCAAAGAACTTTAACATAAAACTTTATCAAATAACTTTTATCATATAATTTCTCATGAACAAGTAACAATTCATCACAACATTGAAGTATAGAGCATAAACCTTATTGAAAACCAACAAACTATGTTCTCAGTCAACTTTGCAACTATAATTCATCATATTTTCAGGAAGGGTCACGTATAGGAGCCTTTAGACAATTCCACATACTCAACCATCATTTAATCTTCTGTGATTGCTAACACTCACAGCATACCCATGAACAAAAAGTTTCAACCGGACACATAGAAAGATAGGGGCTTATAGTTCCGCCTCCCAACGTATTCACCTCAAGGGTGATGTCAACAATAATAACTCATGCCCACTCATATCCAACTAGATATATGTGCCTAGATCTTTCCTCACCACATGATGCTTGCAAAAATAGAAAATAAAAGGGATAGGGAAGAATTTTTTTGACTCTTACATAAAAGTAAATGCATAAAAGTAAAAGATAGGCCCTTCGCAGAGGGAAGCAGAGGTTGTCATGCACTTATTTGTTTGTATGCCAATCCCATAATGCAAAAGAATGTCAAGTTATATTGCCCCTTATGATAGCAACCTTTATTATGCAGTCTGTCGCTTTTATTCTTTGCCATCACAAGTTCATACAACGCTCAATTTTCTCTTGCACTAAATGATCCAACACTTTTAGAAGCAATTTTTATTGCCTTATTGCACCGATGACAACTTACTTGAAGGATCTTACTCAATCCATAGGTAGGTATGGTGGACTCTCAAGGCATGAATTTGGGTTTAAGGTTTTGGATGCACAAGTAGTATCTCTACTTAGTGCGGAATTTTTGGCTAGCAAAGAAATTAGGCAATCACCACATGTTAAAGGATCTATGGCAATATAACTTCTATGTGAATATGAACAAGCATACCTCATTATGTTGTCTTCCTTGTCCAACGTCAACTATTTTGACACAAAATATTTAATGGGGGCTCACAATCATAAAAGATGTCCAAGATAGTATATTTGCATGTGAATCTTCTCTTCCCTTATTAATTCTTTTATGAATTGCATCGTTGACCAATGCTATGTTTGTCAATCTCCAACAAATTTTACCACTTATACTTTTCCTTATGTGATGTCATTACTTACCATAAGATTAGCATATGATATTTTTCATTTATTTATTCCTTTTATTTGAATTGCAACATAAGAGTAAAGAAGCAAAGACTCACACCAAAACTTTATTAAATAACTTGCACACGATTACATAGATAGGTAGATCACTAAGCAAGCACTCAAAAAGAAAGGATCGGACTAAACTTTTATTCAACTAAATCATAGGAAAACTAAAGATCGAACTAAAATAAGTAAGGGCAAAGATAGTGGTGGTGATACGATACCGGGACACCTCCCCCAAGCTTGGCACAAGCCAAGGGGAGTGTCCTTACCATGAACTCAAGTCTTCTTTGGTGATGAAGAAGGTGGTGGTGGTGATGAGGTAGTATGAGTATTCTTGTTCCTCAGCTTACGCTCAAGGATAGAATTTTCCTCCCTCAAATCATCGATCTCTTTCTCAAACTTTAATATCTTTTTGCATAACTCCTGCTTGTTTTCCTGCAAGAGATGAAAAGGGATAACTGGATCTTAGGTTTCTTTGCTTTATTGGGGAGACTTGACTTCTTGAATTCCACGTGCATGTCCCCAGGTTGAGGCAATGGAACTTCATCCTCATCTGAGATTGTCCCTTCTTTCCCTTTCGGATCATAGTCTTCTTCTTCCTCCGTGGTCCAACCATAATGTTCCACATCTCCGTAAACATTCGGGTTTGCAATATAATCAGCAACATAGCTCTCACCCTCCGAGTCTTGAGACGACATATTTTCAGATTTGCCATAACAGCAAGAAAGAAGAACAGAAGATTTCTCCACGATACGGTGGTCAATACGTTCGGGGGGTATATAAAGATTTTTTATCTTGGGAAACAAGCAAACGGGAGGAAAACGGAGTTGGGAAAGTTACCGAGGTGGGCACAACCCACCTGGGCGCGCCCTGGTGTCTTGTGCCCCCCTCGGGTGCCTTCCTGGCTGTTTCTTATTTTCCTAATATTTTTAATATTCTAAAACTGACAGAAAATATTTTTGCGGATTTTTCGGAGTCCGTTTACTTACCGTATCACTTACCTCCTCTTTTTCAGTTATTCTTGAGTGTTCTGGAAGGTTTCTTTTATGTGTTCCTTCGGTGTCATGGTTTGGATAATATTGCTTTCAACATTAATAGGCGTACCTAAAATATAGTGTTTAATTCTTTGACCATTGACCACCTTCGGGTTTGTACCTTTAGCATTATTGATCTTGATAGCTCTAGAGCGATAAACCTCTTCAATAACATACGGTCCTTACCATTTGGAGAGAAGTTTTCCTGCAAAGAATCTGAAACAAGAGTTTTACAAAAGAACATATTCTCCAACTTTGAATTCCCGCTTTTGAATTCTTTTATCATGCCATCTTTTAACTTTTTCTTTTATCAATTTGGCATTTTCATAAGCTTGGGTTCTCCATTCATCTAGTGAGCTAATATCAAATAACCTCTTTTCTCCGGCAAGTTTGAACTCATAGTTGAGTTCTTTTATTGCCCAATATGCTTTATGTTCTAACTCAAGAGGTAAATGACAAGCTTTTCCATAAACCATCTTATAAGGAGACATACCCATAGGATTTTTATAAGTTGTTCTATAGGCCCAAAGTGTATCATCCAATTTCTTAGACCAATTCTTTCGGGGCCTATTATCAGTTTTTTGTAGTATTAGTTTTATTTCTCTATTGCTAAGTTCAACTTGACCACTAGATTGAGGATGATATGGTGATGCAATTCTATGGTTAACATCATATTTAGCAAGCATTTTACGGAAAGCACCATGAATAAAGTGTGAACCACCATCAGTCATTAAATATCTAGGGACTCCAAACCTTTGGAAAATAACTTCTTTAAGCATTTTATTGGAAGTGTTATGATCAACACTACTAGTTGGAATAGCTTCTACCCACTTAGTAACGTAATCAACAACAACCAAAATATGTGTATACCCATTAGAGGAAGGAAAAGGTCCCATATAATCAAAACCCCAAACATCAAATGGTTCAACAGCAAGTGAATAATTCATAGGCATTTCTTGACGCTTACCGATATTACCAATTCTTTGGCATTCATCACAAGATAAGACAAACTTACGGGCATCCTTGAAAAGAGTAGGCCAATAAAAACCAGATTGCAATACCTTATGAGCAGTTCTATCTCCCGCATGATGCCCTCCATAATCTTCGGAGTGACATTTCCGTAGGATTTGTTCCTGTTCATGCTCAGGAACACATCGTCTAATAATAGCATCTACTCCTTCTTTATAAAGATGTGGGTCATCCCAAAAGTAAGGTCTTAAATCATAGAAGAATTTTTTTCTTTTGTTGGTATGTGAAACTAGGTGGTATATATTTAACAACAATATAATTAGCATAGTCAGCATACCAAGGAGTATTATGAGAAACATTTATTGCAGCTAGTTGTTCATCAGGAAAGCTATCATCAATAGGTAGTGGGTCATCAAGGATATTCTCTAACCTAGACAGGTTATCAGCTACTGGGTTCTCAGCTCCTTTCCTACCAGTGATATGTAAATCAAATTCTTGCAACAAGAGAACCCACCTAATGAGTCTAGGTTTAGCATCTTTCTTTTCCATAAGATATTTTATAGCAGCATGATCAGTGTGAACAATTACTTTGGAATCAACAATGTAAGACCTGAACTTATCACAAGCAAACACAACTGCTAAAAATTCTTTTTCAGTAGTAGCATAATTTCTTTTGGCACTGTCTAGAGTTTTGCTAGCATAATGGATAACATTTAATTTCTTATCAACTCTTTGTCCGAGAACAGCACCAACAACATAATCACTAGCATCACACATAATTTCAAAAGGCAAGTTCCAATCAGGTGGTTGGACAATAGGTGCAGAAATTAAGGCTTTCTTAAGTGTTCCAAAGGCTTCTACACAGTCATCATAAAAAACAAATGGAACATCCTTTTGTAAAAGATTTGTAAGAGGCCTAGAAATTTTAGAGAAGTCTTTAATAAACCTCCTATAGAAACCAGCATGACCAAGGAAACTACGAATACCTTTGATATCTCGGGGACATAGCATTTTCTCAATTGCATCAACCTTAGCTTTATCCACCTCAATACCTCGTTCAGAAATTTTATGACCCAAGACAATACCTTCATTAACCATAAAGTGGCACTTCTACCAATTCAAGACAAGATTATTCTACTCACATCTCTACAAAACTCGATCAAGGTTGCTTAAGCAATCATCAAAAGAAGTTCCATAAACAGAAAAATCATCCATGAAAACCTCAACAATCTTTTCACAAAAATGAGAGAATATAGCAGTCATACATCTTTGAAAGGTAGCAGGTGCATTGCATAAACCAAAAGGCATATGTCTATAAGCATAAGTTCCAAAAGGGCAAGTAAAGGTGGTTTTCTCTTGATCAGGTTGTGAAACAGGTATTTGAGAAAAACCAGAATATCCATCGAGGAAACAAAATTGTGTGTGCTTTGATAATCTTTCTAGCATTTGATCAATAAAAGGCAAAGGGTAATGGTCTTTTCTAGTTGCTTTATTTAACTTTCTGAAATCAATTACCATTCTATAGCCAGTAACAATTCTTTATGGAATGAGTTCATTTTTATCTATAGGAACAACGGTAATACCTCCCTTCTTAGGGACACAATGAACGGGGCTTACCCATCTACTATCAGCTTTGGGATGGATTATACCTGCTTCCAGATGGGTTTAGCATCAGGCTCCATATTAATCTTGTGCTGACAAAGAGTGGGACTAATGCCCTTATGATCATCAAGAGTATATCCAATGGCAGCACGGTGCTTCCTCAAAAAATTTAGTAGTCTTTCTTCTTCATGTTCTGAAACGTTAGCACTAATAATAATAGGATATATCTTTTTATCATCGAGATAAGCATATTTCAAAGTGTCAGGCAATTGTTTTAATTGAAACACGGGATCACCTTCAGGTGGAGGAGGACCTCCTAAAGTTTCAATAGGCAAATTGTGTTTGAGCAGGGGTCGTTGTTCGAAGAATTTTTTTATCTATTTCATTTCTTTCATGCATATCCATATCATTTTCATGGTCTAGCAAATATTGTTCTAGCGGATCAGTAGGAGGCACGGCAATGGAAGCAAGTCCAATTATTTCATCCTTACTAGGTAATTATTTCTTATGAGGTTGTCTATTAAACTTGGAGAAATTTAATTCATGAGACTCATCACCAAAGCGAACACTCACAGTTTGTATATGGCAATCTATAGTAACATTGATAGTGTTCAAGAAAGGTCTGCAAAAAATAATGGGACAAAAGTCATCTTGTGGGGAACCAAGAACAAGAAAATCAGTATGGTATTTTATTTTCCCACAGAAGACTTCAACATCTCTAACAATCCCAAGTGGTGTGATGGTGTCTCTATTAGCAAGTTTAATAGTAACATCTATGTCTTCTATTTCAGCGGGTGCTATGTCATTCATAATTTCTTGGTATAAGGTAAAATGAATAACACTCACGCTAGCACCTAAATCACATAAACCATGATAACAATGATCTCCTATTTAAACTGAGACAACAGGCATGCCAACTACAGGTCTATGTTTATCTTTTTCATCAGGCTTGGCAATTCTAGCAGCTTCATCACAGAAGTAAATAACATGCCCATCAATATTTTCTACCTGGAGACCTTTAACCATAGCAATACTAGGTTCCACCTTAATTTGTTCAGGAGGTTTAGGTGCTTTAATATGACTTTTACGAACCACAGTTGAAACTTTAGCATGCTCTTTTATCTTGACCGGGAAAGGTTGCTTTTCAATGTGAGCAGTAGGCACAACTGGGTCAACATTATAGATAATAGTTTCATTTTTAGCTACGACTAGTTCTTTAATTTCCTCTTTAATTGGCGGGTGATATTTAAACCACTTCTCCTTAGGGAGGTCAACATGAGTAGCAAATGATTCACAGAAAGAGGCTACTATCTCAGAGTCAAGTCCATATTTAGTGCTAAACCTCTAAAAAGCTTCGGTATTCATAAAAGATTTAACATAATCAAACTTAAGCTTAATACCTGACTCTTTACCTTCGTCAAGTTCCCAATCTTCAGAGTTGCGTTTAATTCTTTCTAAGGGATCCCACCTGAATTCAATAGTCTTCTTCATAAAAGAACCAATACAAGAAGTATCGAGCATGGATTGATCATCACGAGAAAGCCGAGCATAAAAGTTTTGAATAATAATTTCTCTTGAAAGCTCATGATTGGGGCATGAATATAACATTGACTTAAGCCTCCCCCAAGCTAGAGCGATACTTTCTCCTTCACGAGGCCAAAAATTATATATAATCACGATGAACTAGATGCATAGGATAATTTTTTTGGTGAAACTCCAATTTCAATCGATTCCAGTTCCAAGATCCAATATCATCGCATAGCCTATACCATGTCAATGCTTTTCCCTTCAAATATAAAAGGAAAACCTTCTTCTTCGCTTCATCTCCAGATAAACCTGCAAGCTTAAATAATCCACAAATTTCATCCACATATATCAAGTGCATATCAGGATGTTCAGTTCCATCTCCTGCATAAGGATTAGCTAGCAATTGTTCTATCATACCCGAAGGAATTTCATAACCAATATTTTCAGTAGGTGCAGTAGGTTGAGGGGCAACTAATTGTGATTCTGGTCGAGGTGAAGATACCCTTTACAAACCCCTCAAAGGATGATTCTCCATAGTAACAAGTAACAATAAATTTCAGCATGTAGTAATAGTTTTTCCTTACAAATTTCCACTTACCAAGAGCGCTTCACTCCCCAGAAATGGCGCCAAAAAAGAGGCTTGATGACCCACAAGTATAGGGGATCAATCGTAGTCCTTTCGATAAGTAAGAGTGTCGAACCCAACGAGGAGCAGAAGAAAATGACAAGTGGTTTTTAGCAAGGTAATGTCTGCAAGCACTGAAATTGTCGGTAACAAGTTGTTTGATAACAAGATAATTTGTAACAAGCAAGTAACGGTAATGGTAAATAAAGTGCAGCAAGGTAGCCCAATCCTTTTGAGGCAAAGGACAGGCCAAAACGGTCTATTATAATAAGCAAAGCGTTCTTGAGGGTACATGGGAATTTCATCATATCACTTTCATCATGTTGGCTTAATTCGTGTTCGCTACTTTGATAATTTGATATGTGGGTGGATCGGTGCTTAGGTGCTGTTCTTACTTGAACAAACATCCTACTTATGATTAACCCCCTCGCAAGCATCCGCAACTACGAGAAAAGTATTAAGATAAAATCTAACCATAGCATTAAACTTTTGGATCCAAATCGGCCCCTTACGAAGTAGCGCATAAACTAGGGTTTAAGCTTCTGTCACTCTAGCAACCCATCATCTAATAACTACTCCACAATGCATTCCCTTAGGCCCTAATAAGGGAAGTGTCATGTAGCCGATGTTCACATGACACCACTAAGGGAATCACAACATACATACCAGCAAAATATCGAACACATATCAAGTTCACATGATTACTTGCAACATGACTTTTCCCTTGACCTCAAGAACAAAAGTAACTACTCACAAATGATAATCATGCTCAAGATCAGAGGGGTATTAAATAGCATAATGGATCTGAACATATAATCTTCCACCAAATAAACCATATAGTAATCAACTATAAGATGTAATCAACACTACTAGTCACCCACAAGCACCAACCTAAGGTTCCGGTACAAAGATTGAACACAAGAGATGAACTAGGGTTTGAGAGGAGATGGTGCTGTTGAAAATGTTGATGGAGATAGCCCTCCCAAAGATGGTAGAGTTGTTGGTGATGACGATGACGATGATTTCCCCCTCCGGGAGGGAAGTTCCCCCGGCGGAATCGCTCCGTCCGAGGGCAAAAGTGCTCCTGCCCAAGTTCCGCCTCAAGACGGCGGCGCTTCCTCCCGAAAGTCCTCTCCTGATTTTTTTCTAGGTCAAAATGACTTATATACCAGAAGATGGGCACTGGAGGTGGGCCGAGGAGGGCACAACCCACCAGGGCGCTCCTGGGGCCCTGGCTCGCCCAGGTGGGTTGTGCCCACCTGGTGGGCCCCCTCTGGTGGTTATTTGCTCCAATAATTCTTAAATATTCCATAAAAATTCTCCGTGAAGTTTCAGCTCATTTGGAGATGTGCCGAATAGGTAACTCTGACGTAGCTTTTTCAGGTCCAGAATTCCAGCTGCCGGTATTCTCCCTCTTTGTGTAAACCTTGTATATTTTGAGAGAAAAGGCATTAGAAATATTCCAAAAAGCATTATTATGCATAAAAACATTATAAATAACAGTAGGAAAACATGATACAAAATGGACGTATCATAGAGCTTGTATTTCGGTCTGCCCGATAGGCTTAAATCGGTAGAACCGAGTTCAGTGCAGAGGAAAAGTTTTATCAACTCAGCTCACTTTGCAAATGAAATTTCACAAGGATTTTCAAGTAATTGTCATAAATATTTGCAATGAATTAAATTTTTGATACAAAGACAAACAAAACAGAAGAGATCTAGATGAAGTTTTTTTTTGTTTTAGAAGGGAAACACAATAGCAAGAAACCATGCAATGGAAATATAATGTACAAAAAGAACACTAGAGAACTTCATCTAGAGTTGGTCGGCGACAAAGTCACCTATGTTAGAGTATATTGACTTAGGAGTCAAGTGAGATCACTTGATCATAGGTCATACTCATCGTTAAACTCAAAATGGGGTCGCCATTTTTTCATTTAAGCATCTTGATGTATTCACATCTTGATGAGTTGCTTTAACTCATGACTTGGAGCGAAGCTTCTCTAAGATGGAATGACATACCTTGGGTTGTGGTGTTGATCTTGATCATGTAGTTGAACTTATGTTGGATGCTCAAGGTTGATGTAGTCTGTCAAGAGTTGGGATTATTCTTGGGAGTTGAAGTTCATCTTCCTACATGGGTTAGTCTTGCAAGGAATAACACTTGTGTATCCAAATTGACAAGAGTGAATTTCATCATATAGATATTGTCAAAGGATATGTTGCATAAGTTCATGCTTCCTTGATGTCAACAACCAAAGCATAGATACTTGGTGATGTAGAAATTGCTTAAGATATGAGTGAATTGCAATCTCATAGATTGAGGCTCATCCAAGTACCTACAAGGGTTAGATAACATACAAGGGTGCAAATATATCCAAGATGCATCGTCATCATCATAAGAGAAACATTAAGGATTAGCCACAGAGGCTCATGCCTTGCATGTATCCAAATGGAATCTCTATTCCAAGTTTGAGGCATCAATGAGATTCAATTCACCTCTCAATCGACAAAATATCTTTTCATCAAGCGGTTTAGTGAAGATATCCGCCAATTGCTTGTCGATACGAACTTGCTTAAGATTGATATCTCCTTTAGCAACATGATCACGAATGAAATGGTGACGAACTTCAATATGCTTAGTTTGAGAATGTTGCACGGGATTGTGAGCAATCTTAATAGCACTCTCATTGTCGCAAAGCAATGGAACATGTTTCACATGTATCCCATAATCTTTAAGAGTTTGGGTCATCCAAAGTAATTGAGCACAACACGATCCGGCGGCAATGTATTCCACTTCGGCGGTGGATAAGGATACCGAATTTTGTTTCTTGGAGGACCAAGAGACAAGGGATCTACCAAGAAATTGACATGTACCCGAAGTGGACTTTCTATCAACCTTGTCACCGGCATAGTCTGAGTCAGAATAGCCAACAAGATCAAAAGATGACCTCTTAGGTTACCAAATGCCAAAATATGGTGTATGAATTAAATATCTCACTATCCTTTTCATGGCCTTAAGATGACATTCTTTAGGAGCCACTTGATATCATGTACACATGCACACACTTAGCATAATATCGGGACGGGAGGCACAAAGATACAATAATGAACCAATCATAGATCGGTAAATGTTTTGGTCAACCGGGTTGCCACCCTTAGTCAAGTCAAGATGTCCACTAGTAGGCATGGACATTTTCATACCTTTGCTTTCTTGCATGTTGAACTTCTTGAAAAGATCCTTGGTATACTTTGTTTGTGAGACAAAGGTACCTTCCTTAGTTTGCTTGATTTGCAAACCAAGGAAAATTTTGAGTTCACTCATCATAGACATCTCAAACTTCTCCAGCATTAGCCTTCCAAACTTTTCACTAAAATGGGGGTTAGTAGAACCGAATATGATATCATCCACATAGATTTGGCACACAAATAGTTCTCCATTAACACTTTTAGTGAAAAGAGTAGAATCAATTTTCCCAATTTCAAAGCTTTTTTCAATAAGAAACTTAGTCAAGCATTTATACCAAGCTCTAGGAGCTTGTTTAAGACCATAAAGAGCTTTGTTAAGTTGTAGAGATGATTAGGTTTCTTGGGATTAACAAAGCTGGGAGGTTGTTTAACATAAACTTCCTCCTCAATTTCTCCATTTAGAAAAGCACTTTTAATGTCCATTTGGTATAAAGTTATATCATGGTGATTGGCACAAGCAAGTAAAATGCGAATGGACTCAAGTCTAGCAACGGGGGCATACGTCTCACCATAGTCCATACCTTCAACTTGAGTGTATCCTTGAGCAACGAGACGGGCCTTGTTGCGTAGAACTTGTCCATCTTCATCTTGCTTATTCTGAAACACCCATTTGGTTCCAATGACATTATGATCATCGTTGGGATTTTCAACCAATGTCCATACTTGATTCCTCTCGAAGTTGTGTAGCTCTTTGTGCATAGCATTTATCCAATCCAGATCCTCAAGGGCTTCTTCTACCTTCATAGGTTCAACACTAGAAATGAATGAGTAGTGTTCACAAAAGTTAGCCAAATGAGTTTTAGAGCGAGTGATTCTCCCGGTTTGAATGTCATCGGAGATTTTTTCGATGGGATGATCTTTTGAGACTCTTGCTCTAACTCGTGAGAGTTTTTTGTTGGTTTGTGGTGGAACATCCTCATCATCTTCTTCTTCTTCATTGTTGGTGGCATTGTCGTTTGCTTGTGGTGGTGGAGAAGGAGGTCGAGGTGGTTCATCTTGTTGGACTTCCTCGTTTCCTTCGTCTTGATGTGTTCCACTTGTGCATGCCTCCATATCAACTTGTAGTTCACCTTGACGTGAAGTTGAGGCTTCCACTTGAATGGACGAAGTACTCTCCTTCACCTCCGTTGGCCTAATTTGCCAATAGACAAATCTTGAATTGCTTCCGAGGGATCTTTGTCTCCTACATCAATTGGCAATTGCTCTACTTGCGAGCCGTTAGATTCATCAAACTTCACATGTATCGTCTCTTCAACCTTTTGGGTGAAATTGTTGTAGACACTGTAAGTGTGAAAGTTTGAGCCATAACCGAGTAGAAAACCTTCATGAGATTTAGGAGAAAACTTTGAATGACGATGCTTATCAAGAATGTAGCACTTTGAGCCAAATACTCGAAAGTATCCAACTTGGGGTTTGTTACCGGTGAGTAGCTCGTATGCCGTTTTGCCGAGAAGCTTGTGAAGATATAGTCGATTCGTAGCATGAGAAGCTGTCTCAACCGCTTCCGCCCAAAAGTGTCCTGGCATCTTGTATACATCAAGCATCATTCTCGCCATCTTGATAAGTGTCCGGTTGTTCCTCTCAACAACTCCATTTTGTTGATGTGTGTACATAGCCGAGAACTCGTGTGAAATCCCTTCTTCGTCAAGAAAGGTATCCAAATTAGCGTTCTTGAACTCCGTTCCATTATCACTTTGAACCTTCTTGATCTTCACTTCAAATTGATTTTGGGCCTTCTTAGCGAAGTTCTTGAAGATCTTTTGGACCTGCGATTTGTCATCAAGAAAGAATACCCACGTGAATCTTGAAAAACCATCAACAATGACCAAACCGAAGGAGTTACCACCAAGGCTCTTATAAGCATTGGGACCGAAGAGATCCATGTGAAGTAGCTCAAGTGGTCTTCTCATGGTCATGATGTTCTTCATGGGATGACTTCCTCCAACTTGTTTTCCTACTTGACAAGCACTACAAAGTCTATCCTTGTCAAATATAACATCTTTAACACCAAAGATTTCACATGCCCACATGACCTAACCTTCTATGCCATAACCATCCTTTAGAAGATTTAGCAATTAAGCAAGTACGAGGTTGGGCTCTCTTAGTGAAGTCAACAATGTATAGATCACCTCTACGAATACCGGTAAAGACCATATTATGATTATCTCTACGAAACACTTGGCAATCTACTTCGGTAAATAGAACATTGAAACCAAAGTCGGCTAGTCTAGATACGGAAAGAAGATTGTAGCCAAGAGATTCAACGACCATAACATTTTGAATAGAGCTATCATTGGATATGGCCACCTTACCAAGGTCAAGTACCTTACCCTTGGAGTTGTCTCCAAAAATTACATACTTGTGTGGACCATCATTTTTAGCAAGCTCACGGAACATGTCTTTATCTCCGGTCATGTGATAGGTACATCCACTATCGAGAATCCACTCCTTCCCTCCAGCCATGTAGCCACGAAAGATGGCCATGAGACTAAGATTTCTCATAGTCTCCTCATAGTCAATATCACTTTCTTCGTCTTCATCATAATATAGCCATGCTCAACGTCATCATCATCATGTGTGTGATCATCACCTAGATAAGTGATCCATTAGATTTATGACCATGACAATGTTCAAGTTTATGAATTCTAATTGTCTCCGAGATGATGCTACTAATGATTCCAACATTTCCCTTAGCACGCATAAGATCACGGAGCTCAAATAGACATTCATCAAACTTGGGATCACTAGGCTCCAATTTTTGAAAAGCAATAGACTTTTGAAGAATATCATCTAGATTTTTCAACGAGTAATTTGGAAAGCGTTCCTCAAGATAATTCCATATATTATATGTGCATTCAAAGGTTGGCAAGCAAACAAGCAGATTTCTAGGCAATCCTCTAATGATAAGATCAATAGTCCTAAGATTGCGAACCATGTCAAGATACTCATCGGGGGTCGGATGCAAAGGGTCAATAGGAGGCACATAAGGGCTAAGAATATACTTGTTCAAATTATATTCATTGAAAATATCAAGCATCTCATTTTTCCATGAACTATAGAACTCCCCATCAAGAATAGGCACTCTGTGTCTAATACTCCCGAACGTAGACTCATCCATCTTCCTCCAATGGTGATTAAACCAAAGCAATGGAGACCAATGCTCTGATACCAATTGAAAGGATCGAGAAGAGGGGTATGGAGGGGGTGATTAGACCCTTAACAATCAAAAGTGGCAGTTTTTAATTTCTTCAAGTTAAGGTTGAGTTTAGCACAAGTTAAAGGGCATCCAATACATCTCAGGCAAGCATGACAAGAGTATAGGCAGTGGAAAAAGGTAAAGCATGCAATTTGCAAGAATGTAAAGGGATGGCATTAGAGTGTGCAAACGCAATGGAGACGTGGAGAGTTTTTGGCGTGGTTCCGATAGGTGGTGCTATTGTACATCCACGTTGATGGTGACTTCAACCTAAGAAGGGTAATGGCTGCGCAAGTCCATGGAGGGCTCCACCCATGAAGGGTCCACGAAGAAGCAACCTTGTCTATCCCACCATGGCCATCACCCACGAAGGACTTGCCTCACCCAGGTAGATCTTCACGAAGTAGGCAATCTCCTTGCCCTTACAAACTTCTTGGTTCAACTCCACATCACGACGAAGGCTCCCAAGCGACACCTAACCAATCTAGGATACACCACTCTCCAAAAGGTAATAAATTGTGTGTAGATGATGAACTCCTTGCTCTTGTGCTTCAAATGATAGTCTCCCCAACACTCAACTCTCTCACACAGATTTGGCTATGGTGGAAGAAGGATTTGAGTGGAAAGCAACTTGGGGAAGGCTAGAAATCAAGTTTCAGAAGGTTGGAATGGAATCTATTGATCTCAACACATGAGTAGGTTGTTCTCTCTCAGAAAATGAATGGTAGAAGTGAGGCATGCTCTGATGGCTCTCCTCAATGAGGAAGAAGGGGTGGAGGGATATATATAGCTGATTGCTTGTATCTGCGTTGGTATTTCCCTGAAGAGGAGAGGATGATGCAGCACATCAACGGTAAGTATTTCCCTCAGTTATGAAACCAAGGTTATCAGTCTAGTAGGAGAACCAAGCAACACTATGTAAGCGGTACCTGCACACAAAGAACGAATACTTGCAACCCAACGCGTAAGAGGGGTTGTCAATCCCTCCACGGTAATAAGATAGAGTATGAGATTGGATACATAGATCTAGCAAAAACACGAAATAAAATAAGTAAAGAAAAAGTGCAGCAAGGTATTTTTGGGTTTTTGGAATAATAGTGTAACACCCTGGATTTTGCCCATTTTCTTTTTCTTTTGATTTTGGTTCGGATTCGCTTTTTGTGGCTTAGTAGTCTTGTAACCTGGAGGGATCACCCTTCATTCTTCTTCCCGAGTGGCTTGCCAACCTCAAAACCATCCCAAGACCATGTCATTTCCATCTTGGACCAACTCCCAATATTCTTTTTCTTGGGAATATTCTCTTTTCTATTAAAGGAATAACTCTGTTTGCCCTGAGTTGTGAAGCAACTCATATTTCCATCGTTCCCAAAATTCTCAAATAATTCCCATAAATCCTTTGGGACATATCTTATACAGATATGTCAAAATATTCCTTTCCATACCCAAAAATATTTCACAAATATTCCTTTTCCGATTCTGCCCTATCTGTCATATTGAGAAGCAAGTACCCTTTATATTTGATTGCTTGCTCTCAAACTTTTTGTGCACTCTTTCCAACCCATATCATTGCCACATGCCAAAATTCAACTTTATTTGGATATTAAATCTCTCTTGGCTAATTTCCAAAGTTTCTGGGCAACCGGAATCTTTGTGAAGCAAGTGCTAGCTAGGAGTATCCAAATGAGTTGAAATTTTGCAAGCATCTTAATATGCTCAAATTCTGAGTCTCCACCAAATTTGAGCATCATCCCTTCAACTATGTGAGCATAGCATCAAATCTTTGTTTCTGGTCATTATTCTGGGTTGTGAAGCAACTATGTTTTATGTTGCTCCATAACTCCTGAAATTTTACCAGGACATTAAACTATCTATATAACACCTCTCCACAAAATTTGGGCTCAATTCATCTACCCAATAATTCCCTAGAATTTCCCTAAGATTATGTCCAGTGGGGTGCTGTGTGAAGGAAGTACCACTTTGGTTTATCCAAATGGTATGAAATTTATACAGTACCCTCATATGATCAAATTATTCATCTCCTTCAAAATTCAGCTCAATCCAAGCAAGTATGTGAGTGCCACTTCATATTTTGCATTTCTGTTCAGTAAAGCCCATTGAACTGCAAGTGCTATTTATATCCATCCAAATGGTCTGCAAATTTGCAGTGATGATCACCCTAGTGAGTGATCACTCTCAGCCAAATATCTGAGTCTAGTTCCTTCTCAACTTTTCTCAGCTCACATCAAACAGCTTGCTGGTGCATTGTATCCAAGCTCCCTCTAGTCATCTCCTAGCCTCTTGTGATGGGATTTCTCTCCCAAGCTGCCTTGGGGAGCAAGGACTTCCCGCTAGACATCAAATTAGGTAGCAGAGTGCACCGCGTGCGCCAGTGCACGCGGTGACCATGCGGCTGGTGTGCAGTACGCGCGCTCTGTGCATTGGGGCCCTCGGCCTCGTCGGTTTCTTCCTCTCTTTCGACACCTAGCTATGTCTAGGGACTTCGTTTCGTCGTCGCCCTCGCGCTGGACCCCTCTCCCCCTCTCCCGTCACATCCGACGCGGTGCACCGATGGTGCCCGTGCCGCAAACCTCGTCTGCTCCTCCCTGTTTCAGTCGCCCGCGAGCTCCCGAGTCTTCCCGACCTCGCCTGAGCCTTCCCCGATCCTCCGTGAAGCTCGTGGATGTCTCTCCCCTCCTCCCCGCGGCTTCTCGAAGGCTCCGGCGTGTGGTGGACGTGTCGCCGTGGCCGAGCTCGGCCCCCTCCGTCGCTCGCCTATATATAGACCACTCCGAGCCCTCCCGAGCACACCAGCAGCTCCACCTCACCTCACTACCCCTCCCTAGCCACTAGCCCGAGCTCTAGGGGCCCTTCCTGCTCGCCATTGCCGCCTCGGTCGCCGGCGATCGCCGCCTAAATTCGGGCAGGCCCGCGCTCCTCTCCTCCTCCCGAGCCCTCCACCATGTTCCCCTCCTTCCGGCGAGCCACCCCACCCCATCTCCCCTCGCCGGAGTTGGCCGCACCACCGAGTTCCTCCACCATCGCCCGCCCCTGGCCTCCTCTGGCGCCACCCCTCTCCGCCTCCCTACTCCTCCCCAGCGCCGGACGACCCTCTGGACGGAGGAGGCACGGTCCCGCGGTCCCGCCGGTGCCCTCGGTGTGGCCGGAGACCGCCGGAGCCGGCCGGCCCCCTCGCCGCGCCCCTCCTCTGCTCCCTGTTCTGTTCCGCTCGAGAACGAACGGGAGCGAGGGGAGGAGGAAGATGACGAGCGCCAGCGCCCCCTCCCCTGTTTCGTGGGCCCCACGTGTCATTGGCTCTAGACCCGGGCCCAGGTGCGTTAAGTGGAGACGGTTTTTGATGGAATACGTTTTCGAAGTTAGAAGACGTATTCTGTTTCTATTGCGGCTAAAAATACGTTTTCCTTTTCAGAAAACGTAATCTTCCCGAAGACGCTTTCTACTTTTAGCCTCCAGGGACCTGCTTGTGAGGATCTTTTCACAGATTAGTCCCTGATCTTCCAACTCTCGTATCTCCGCAACCGTAACTCCGATCGAGGTGAATCCAACGCCCACGTCTTCGTCTCGTCGAGCCCGTTCTGATGGAGTCATTTTCATAATGTTTACACACAGTGGAAATGACCCTTTTGCCCTTGTCCGTAAACAGCCCCTCCGAGAGAGAACTGTTTCCGGCAGTCAACTCCGCGACCATTCCGCACTCCTTTCCGATGATTCCTTCACCCCCAGGCAAGCCACAACTCTCATCTGCATCATCGCATTGCAATGTCATAGTTTGACTATTTACTTTATCGGCAAGTATGAGTAGCTGTGAAATGGATTGGATTATGCAATATTCGAGTTAATTCTCGGATAGGTGACTACCATGTTGAGTACCGGATTATTAGTGACTAGTAGCTTACCCACTTGTTGATATTGTGATGTTGAGATCACTGTCTATGATTATTTTGGAGTTCATCCGGCAGTTCGTAGAGATGAATTAGTAGCAGTGGCTTAAGCATACTGATATCGGAGTGTCAGCCATGACAGAGATTGTTCGAGGATTAGATATTTCATGGTTGACCTTGAGTCACCTGTCCGGACTTATCCGTGCAGCCACATTTGCCGGTATGGGACGGCCTTGACTTGGTCTGATCGCGTGCTCTTTCACCGGTACCGCCCGACAGGGAAGGTTATGCATGCGCGCTACCCTGGCCCGGTAGGCGGCGATAACCTTGTGAGCCCAGTTGAGTTTTGTGCCGGCGTCCCCGTTTGGGACAGTTCAGTTTGGCCACGACGGTGGCAGGTGTCACGAGGTGACACAGGGGCCACCCAGGGCTTGACTCCGGGGGAGGATGATTGCCGGTGGTACGATGGGAGAGTCACGGGTCAGGCAGGTTTCGTTGGAGCAACGCTGATCCACCCGAATGGGATCACGAGGTCAGTGCTCCATAGTGTGGGTAAAGTGCGCAACCTCTGCAGAGTGAAAAATCTATTCGAATAGCCGTGTCCACGATATTGGACAGTCCGTCCAGACCTCACTAGGTGGTCAACCATGGTAGTGATGATAATGATGGAAGAACTCGTCGTATGATCAGAAGTACTCGGTGGTTCATGAGTATTCTGAGGGTTGTGAGACAACCCGGAGGAGAGTAAGTTTGTCAGACTTGTCGTGCAGATGGAATCAGGTATTTGATATGTTAGCCATGGGATGGCTGTGAGTTGAGTGGTCGGATGACCACATGCTTGGGGATTGGACTTGGTACAGGTTCGGATTGGAGCCTGAGATTATTTGAAGTATGGATTTAATACGCTTTACCTTACTGCAGTCATTTCAGTAGCTACCTTGCTAGATAACCATGCTGGTTAATTTTGGATTGCTATGATGTTGTCTTGCTTTAATGCTGATGTTTGCTGTGAGCTTGCGAGTACATTCAAAGTACTCACCTGGCGTGTCATGCCAGTTTGCAGGTCATGCCGTGATTGCTTGCTTGCCGAGGTTCCTGTGCTTGCGATCTATGGTACGCGTTCTAGCCAGAGTCCCTGCGGAGTGGAGTCCATCACCGTCATCGCTGTTCCGCTGCCGAGAGAGTTACTCCGCTGTTAGCATAGAGCTACCCCGGGCAGGCATAGTGTTGCTGTGCCGATGTAATCCTTGTACCGTTGTAACCATATCTATTGCAATAAAGAGCTGATTTGTTCTATGCCAACAGTGCCGTATTCCAGAAGACTTGTCCTTGGGCTGGAATACGGGGCGTTCCGGTTTACTCTGAGCCGGGGTGCCACAAATAGATCTGAAAACAATATGACAGAAAATAGACCCGGGGGCCGTAGATTTCACTAGTGGCTTCTCTCGAGAAAATAGCATACGGTGGGTAAATTATTGTTGGGCAATTGATAGAAGAGCAAATAATTATGACGATATCCAAGGCAATGATCATGTATATAGGCATCACGTTGAAGATTAGTAGACCGACTCCTGCCTGCATGTACTACTATTACTCCACACATGGACCGCTATCCAGCTTGCATCTAGTGTATTAAGTTCATGGAGAAATGGAGTAATGCAATAAGAACGATGACATGATGTAGACAAGATCTATTCATGTAGGAATAGACCCCGTCTGTTTATCCTTAATAGCAATGATACATGCGTGCCTTGCTACCCCTTCTGTCACTGGGTGAGAACATCGCAAGATCGAACCCATCACAAAGTACCTCTTCCCATTGCAAGAAAAATCAATCTAGTTGGCCAAACCAAACCAAAGTTTCGGAGAAGAAATACGAGGCTATAATAATCATGCATATAAGAGATCAAAGAAGACTCAAATAATATTCATAGATAGAACTGATCATAAACTCGCAATTCATTGGATCCCAACAAACACACCGCAAAAAGTCATTACATCAAATAGGTCTCCAAGAACATCGAGGAGAACATTGTATTGAGAATAAAAAAAAGAGAGAAGAAGCCATCTAGCTACTGCCTACGGACCCGTAGGTCTGTGGTAAACTACTCACGCATCATCGGAGGAGCACCAATGAGGATGATGAACCCCTCTGTGATCGTGTTCCCCTCCGGCAAGGTCCCGGAAAGGGCCTCTAGATTGGATCTCGTGGTTCTGGAACTTGCGGCGGCTGGAATTGTGTTTCGTCAACTCCCCTAGGCTTTCTGGAATATTTGGGAATCCGTGGGCCCCACCACCCACCAGAGCTCAAAGCAATAGTCTATATTTGACATGAAGATTTCAATACTCAAGCGTATCAACAAGCAACCATGTCTTTCAAAATATCAACACTAAAGAAAGTTATCCCTAGTCCATCATGCTCAACCTTTGATCCATTCACGAAACACTCGAATATTAGCTACATCCAATGCACAAGTATGATCATACTGCTTCTTAGTTGGATCTTTATAAGAGAAGATGGAGACTTAAAAAAATTGCATAAAGTAAATAGATAGGACCTTCGCAGAGGGAAGCAGAGATTTGTAGAGGTGCCAGAGCTCGAAGCTTAAATTGAGAGATAAAAAAATTTTGGGAGGCATACTTTTCCCGTCAACGAAAAGGACCAAGTAGTTCCCAATACTTCCATGCTAGATACATCATAGGCGGTTCCCAAACATAAAATAAAGTGTATTCCTTTTTCCACCATTCTTTCACAATCCATGGCTAGCCGTATCCACAGGTGCCTTCCATACCAACACTTTCCAAGGAATTTATTATTTGACAACCTAAAGTAAATTTCTTTTTCATTTCGGGACTGGACATCCCTATTACCGCCACACTCTCGTGCAATGACTAGTGAATAAACACTCATCTTGAGAATAACACATCTAGCATGGAAAAAATTGGCCACCCCCTGCCGCTTCATGAGCAGTACGGGTACACAAAAAGAAAATTCATTTTGAAAATTAGATATGGCACATACAAATTTACTGGGAACGACATGGAAATACCGCATGTAGGTAGGTATGGTGGACTCATTTGGCAAAATGGGTTTAACGATTTTGGGTGCACAAGTAGTATTCCCACTTAGTAGAAGGAAAGTCTAGCAAATAGATTGAGAAGCAACCAACCAAAAAACAAAAATTCACATAAACGAGCATTAGACATAACTAACATCGAATAATGCACCACAAGTAGGATGTAATTTCATTGCACAACTATTGACTTTCGAGCTTGCATAGGGAATCACAAACCTTAACACCAATATTCTTACTAAAGCGTAATTACTCACCAACATAACTCACATATTACTATCATCATATCTCAAAACTATTACAAAGAATCAAGTTTATTTTGTCCAGTGATCTTCATGAAAGTTTTAATTATATCCCTCTTGAATATCTATCACTTTGGGACCAGATTAATATATTGCCATTGCTTATGACAAGCTCTCAAACAAATTTAAGTGAAGAACATGAGCATACAATTTTTGTCTCTCAAAATAATATAAGTGAAGCATGAGAGAATTTCTTAAAAAAATTACTAACTCTCAAATTAATCTAAGTGAAGCATGAAAGTATTTCTTAAAAAATTAAAGCACCACCGTGCTCAGAAAGATATAAGTGAAGCACTAGAGCAATTTCATAGCTCAAAAAATTTAAGTGAAACATATAGAGCAATTCTAACAAATCATAGCATCATTTTGGCTCTCTCAAATAGGTGTGTCTAGCAAGGATGATTGCGAAAAACTAAAAAGCAAAACAAGTAAAGACTCATATAATACAAGGCGCTCTAAGCAAAACTCATGATATGTGACGAATAAAAATATAGCTCCAACTAAAATTACCGATGGTTGTTAGAAGAAAGAGGGGATGCCTTCCGGGGCATCCCCAAGCTTAGTTGCTTGGTTCTCCTTAAATATTTCCTTGGGGTGCCATGGGCATTCCCCAAGCTTAGGCTCTTTTCACTCCTTATTCCTTCATCCATCGTGATCTCACCCAAAACTTGAAAACTTCAATCACACAAAACTTAACAAAACCTTCGTGAGATCCGTTAGTATAATAAAGCAAATCACCACTTTAAGACTGTTGCAAACCCATTCATATTTTATTATTGCATTATACCTACTGTATTCTAACTTTTCCATGGCTTATACCCTCCAATACAATCCATAGATTTATAAAAATAAGCACACAATGCAAAGAAAACAGAATCTGTCAAACACAGAACAGTCTGTAGTAATCTGGACTTTAACCGTACTTCTGTAACTCCAAAAATTCTGCACAATTAGAAAAACGTAGGAATTTTGTATATACATCATGTGTAAAAAAATCAGAATTTGTTGTCTCTCCAGCAGAGCACATCAATTCTGCTACTGGACGTAAATGTTTCTGTTTTTTAACAGGATCAAATCAACTATCACCCAACATGATCCTAAAGGCTTTACTTGGCACAAAGACTAATTAAAACATAAAAATAATATCATAACAGTAGTGTAATTGTGGGAACACACAAAAACAGAAAGAAAAAGGAAAAAATAAATTTTACTCATTGGGTTGCCTCCCAACAAGCGCTATCGTTTTATGCCCCTAGCTAGGCATAATGCATAGATTCAAGTGTTGTCATCTTTAGTTTATTTTCCATAGATGTGTTTTTGTCAGGAGGTTTCTCAAATATAACTTGAAACACATTGTCCATAGAAATTTTAGCATTATCAAGTTGTCCATCTTTCTATCCCCTTTGATTCCCGGCTACAATCCAAGAATATTGTTGATTAACATCATTAAAGACTTGTTGGATCATATCCAAAATGGGAATTTCTTCATTAAGATTCTCATAAAAAAATTGATTGTTACCAAGAAAATGTCTTAAAACATAAGCACTATTGTAGAGGATCTCATCTATTACCGGTTTTTCACGGTTCATACCATAAAAATCAAAAATTTCCCTAGCTTCCTATACTATGTGATCAAATTCATCCATAAGAACAAGGGTGGCTGTCTTTTTAGCTTTCGGATCCTTTATAACGGGTAGCTCATAAAACAATCTTTGCAAGGTAGGATGAGTACGAATAAATCTATTTTCAATTTTTAGAACTAGTGCTGAAATAGCTTCCGCATAAGTTTTAGTCCTTTTCAGAATAGCAGCATCATCACAAGTCAAAGTTCCAACGCAATTAAAGAATTCTTGGATGGTTTCTTTTCCTATAATGTTCCCTTGTCCCAAAACAAAAGTTTTAGCATCCAGATTACTAGAACGTCCAATTTTAGGAGTTCTGCCATCATCTGTCTCTGCCATACCAAAGTCACTCATGATGACAAGTTCAAGCAAATAAAAGATCGAACGAGTAAAAGGCAAACAAAAACAAGGCAAATATTTTTGTGAAGTGGGGGAGATGAAAATGAGAGGCAAATGGCAAATAATGTAAATTGCCAGGAGATGAGATTTGTGATTAGTAACCTGATAGATGTTGATGATGTCTCCCCGACAATGGCGCCAGAAATTCTTCCTGATTGCTTGTACTGCGTTGGTATTTCCCTCAATAGGAGAGGATGATGCAGCACAACAACGGTAAGAATTTCTCTCTGTTATGAAACCAAGGTTATCAATCCAGTAGGAGAACCAAGCAACACTATGTAAGCGGTACCCGCACACAAAGATTAAATACTTGCAACCCAACGCGTAAGAGGGGTTGTCAATCCCTCCACGGTAATAAGATAGATAAAATTGTTTGAGATTGGATAAATAGATCTAGCAAAAACACAAAATAAAATAAGTAAAGAAAAAGTGCAGCAAGGTATTTTTGGGTTTTTGGAATAATAGATCTGAAAACAATATGATAGAAAATAGACCCGGGGGCCGTAGATTTCACTAGTGGCTTCTCTCGAGAAAATAGCAAGCGATGGGTAAACAAATTACTGTTGGGCAATTGATAGAAGAGCGAATAATTATGACGATATCCAAGGCAATGATCATATATATAGGCATCACGTCCAAGATTAGTAGACCGACTCCTGCCTGCATCTACTACTATTACTCCACACATCGACCGCTATCCAGCATGCATCTAGTGTATTAAGTTCATGGAGAAACGGAGTAATGCAATAAGTACGATGACATGATGTAGACAAGATCTATCATTTAAGAATAGACCCCATCTTTTTATCCTTAATAGAAATGATACATGCGTGCCTCGCTACCCCTTCTGTCACTAGGTGAGAACACCGTAAGATCGAACCCATCACAAAGCACCTCTTCCCATTGCAAGAAAAATCAATCTAGTTGGCCAAACCAAACCAAAGTTTCTGAGAAGAAATACGAGGCTATAATAATCATGCATATAAGAGATCAAAGAAGACTCAAATAATATTCATAGATAGAACTAATCATAAACTCAGAATTCATCGGATCCCAACAAACACACCGGAAAAAGTCATTACATCAAATAGATCTCCAAGAACATCGAGGAGAACATTGTATTGAGAATCAAAAAAGAGAGAGAAGAAGCCATCTAGCTACTGCCTATGGACCCATAGGTCTGTGGTAAACTACTCACGCATCATCGGAGGAGCACCAATGAGGATGATGAACCCCTCAATGATCGTGTTCCCCTCTTGCAAGGTGCCGGAAAGGGCCTCTAGATTGGATCTCATGGTTCTAGAACTTGTGGCGGCTGGAATTGTGTTTTGTCAACTCCCCTAGGGTTTCTGGAATACTTGGGAATTTATAGAGCTGAGAGGCGGTGGAAAGGAGCTCCGTGGGCGCCACCACCCACCAGGGCACGCTTGGGGCCTCTGGCGCGCCCTGGTGTCACATGGGCCCCACGGGCCTCCCCTCGGGCACTTCCTTTGCTCCCAAGTTGTCTTCTGGGCAGAAAAAATCTCCAAAAAGTATCGCTGCATTTGGAATCCGTTTGATATGGATATTCTACGAAGTAAAAAACAAGCAAAAAACAGCAACTGGCACTTGGCACTATGTCAATAGGTTAGTCCCAAAAAATGATATAAAGTTGCTATGAAATGAATATAAAACATCCAAGAATGATAATATAATAGCATGGAACAGTCAAAAATTATAGATACGTTGGAGACGTATCAATAGCCTCCACACAAAACCCATCTCGGTGGCACCAATCTGTTAAAAAAAATGAACGTTAGGAATCTCGGTGGGCTGACTGGAACAACTCGGGGGGACCGATGTGCTAGGTCTTAGGGCAAACGTCATCTCGGTGGTGCCGATTGCATCAACTCTGTGGGACCGAAGTGAAGCAATAAGCAACAGCCAACTCGGTGAGACCGATTGCATAAACTCGGTGAGATCAAAGTGAATGCAACTGATCACAGAGCACTGGTGATACATCTCCATCGTATCTACTTTTGCTAACGCTTTTGCTTTTGTTTTGGACTCTAATTTGCATGATTTGAATGAAACTAACCCAGGCTGACGCTGTTTTCAGCAAAACTACCATGGTGTTGTTTCTGTGCAGAAATAGAAGTTCTCGGAATTGGACGAAACTTATTGGAGAATTATTTTGGAATACATAATAATTTCTAGAACCAAGACCCACTAGAGGGGGCAGCTGCCCACTAGGCACCAGGGTGCGCCACCCCCCTCTAGCACGCCCTGGTGGGTAGTGGGGCCCACGAGGCTCCGCTGACCCTAATTCCAGCGCTATAAAATCCTATTTTTGGAGAAAAAATTAGAGAGGAAGTTTCATCGCGTTTTATGATATGGAGCCGCCGCCACCTTCTCTTCTTCATCGGGAGGCCAGATCTGGAGCCCATTCAGGGCTCTGGAGAGGGGGATCTTCGATCTTCGTCATCATCAACCATCCTCCATCACCAATTTCATGATGCTCACCGCTGGAAGTGAGTAATTCCTTCGTAAGCTTGCTGGATGGTGGTGGGTTGGATGAGATTCATCATGTAATCGAGTTAGTTTTGTTAGGGCTTGATCCGTAGTATCCACTATGTTCTGGGATTGATATTGCTATGACTTTGCTATGCTTAATGCTTGTCACTAGGGCCCGAGTGCCATGATTTCAGATCTGAACCGTTTATGTTTTCACCACTATATCTATGTTCTTGATCTGATCTTGCAAGTTATATGCACCTATTACGTGTTATGATCCGTAAACCCCAAGGTGACAATAATTGGGATACTTTCCGGTGATGATCGTAGTTTAAGGAGTTCATGTATTCACTATGTGTTAATGCTTTGTTCCGGTTCTCCATTAGGGGGCCTTAATATCCCTTAGTTTCCTTAAGGACCCCGCTGCCACGGGAGGGTAGGACAAAAGATGTCATGCAAGTTCTTTTCCATAAGCACGTATGACTATTTACCTAATACCTGCCTACATTATATTTATGAACTAGAGCTAGTTCGGTGTCGCCCTAGGTTATGACTGTTATATGATGAATATTATCCAACGTTACCACCGATCCAATGCCTACGAGTTTTTAACATATTGTTCTTGCTAAGTTACTATTGCTATTGTTACTATTACAACTGCTACAAAATTATTGCTATTTCTGTTACTGTCATTGCCACTGTTACCACTGCTATCAAAACTATCATACTACTTTGCTACTGATTAGTTCGCTACTGATATTTAATCTCCAGTTGTGGTTGAATTGACAACTCAACTGCTAATACTTACAAATATTCTTTGGCTCCCCTTGTGTCGAATCTATAAATTTGGGTTGAATACTCTACCCTCGAAAACTGTTGTGATCCCCTATACTTGTGGGTTATCAAGACCTTTTTCTTGCGCCATTGTCGAGGAGCATAACTATATTTGTTGAGTCACTTGGGATTTATATTTATTTATCACTATGAAGAATCTGAAAGATACCAGAACCAAGATCGTTCCCTCTAAGACGAGAGGAGGTAAGGAATTGCCATCACACTCTGCACTTGATTCACCTTCTGTTTTGAGTAAGCTTGCAACACCACCACATGCTATTAATCCTGATATGTCGCAAGTAATTGATGATGCCACTTCTACTATGAATGATGTTTATGATGATGCTAGTACTTTGCTTGATAAGACTGTGCCACTAGGTGAATTCCTTGATGAACAACTTGCTAGAGCTAAAGATATTGTGTCGGGGTACACAAATAGGGGTGTTTATTCCCCCTGACTTGTGTACGGACGAAAAGCCTCCACCCCGATGGCTAGTATTCATCGGGGGAATAGCTACCTCAACACAAGGCCAAGCCAGAGAAGCCACTCTTCGTGAGATCAAGGAGAGCAATAAGAAGAACAAAGACAACAAGATATCACCTTGGGAAGGGCTCCTTCGTCGGGCAGGAGAGCCAGGCTAGGTCGAGACCGCCCCGAGGACAAGTCCAGAATCGCCCCAGCAAGCTTGCCAGGGCCGCCGGGACCAAATCCTCGCCAAGCCTTGTTCAACAAGGAAACCTGCCAAGTTGCCACCGCTCCACCGCAGCACGACGCCAGTCACTTATCAATGCGGTGTCAAGCCCCCCCAGGCAATTAAGTGACAGTCACTAAGCACATGGAAGCTGGCTAGAAGACAGATCACAACCATTCGACACCCGTCCTGAGGCGTGTGAAGATGATAAGCAAAAGATGGCTAAGCGGTGGTATAATCTTGCCGGGGATGCATCTCCGCATGCCACCTAAGGTAGCATTTATGGCATTTTGTCCTAAGCGCCAGAGTTAGGTATGATAGCAATGTTGGCTATCTAATCACAAGATAGTGTCTGTTTTGCCACTGTGGTTACCCCTTGGGCTATAAAAGGAGGTCCAGTGCAACCTAGAGAGGGATTCGGACTTTTGCACACTTGTACGCGCGTAGCCGCTCTCCCCGAGGTCACCTTGCCGGGCTTGAGCGTTGTGTGTTGTAGTATTCCACCATCTAATCCACCAAAAGCAGGAGTAGCGTTTTACGCTTCACAGCGGCCCGAACCTGGGTAAAAAACCGGAGTCTCATCGTCGCCGCGCTGCTTAATGACTTTCGCTCTTTGTGCAATGTGATCTCCCCCTTACCAAACCACAAGGGGCCCGTAGCCCCATAGGTTCACACGTGTGCATCTTGTCCCGAAATCTTTGGCACGCCAGGTAGGGGGGATTGCCTGCGCGAATCCAAGGTTGTGAACAGTGCGTCAATCTGCATCATCATCTTCTTCATCCATGGCTCCGAAGAGGAGGAGTAATGCTGCTCCTTAGCCTCCTCCTTCCGAGATTTCATTGCGCGCCCCCGCCACGGCGACGGCGGCGACAAAAGAAGAGAGACATCGGTGCCACGGTCAGCGTGGCCGCCGAACTATACACAGTCGGAAGAGGAGGCGGACCAAGCAACAACACCATCCTTCTTGCGATCCTCGATCATGCACACACTTGATCCCAGGAGGTCCCGCTCAATATGGCGGGCAGGAGGACGGTGCGTGCTTTGCCTCCCTTTTCCCCCTCCTTCCACACCAATGGTCAGATTGCACGGTGGTGATGCCGCCAACGTCGATGAGCCCGCATGAAAGCTCGGTCCCGCATTTGTCCCACCAAGGGTAAATCCTGAGCTGAATGCTGGTGTGAATCCGTCGGTTGGCACCCCCAGCAAGTAGACCGCGGCAAGGCCCCGTGCACCAATGTGTTTATCACGACGGGAGATGAGGGGTCATCGGAAGTCAGAGGGGGAGAGTGGGACTTTTTTTCCCTCTTTCTCACGATGTTTCGTCAATTATGGAAGTTTACATTAACCCCTCAGCCCATGCCAGGGGTGAGCGTGTGGTTAACGGACCGCCAAGTCCCTCCATTTTGCCCCTTTCCCATTTTTTCCCTCTTTCCAGGGCAAAAGCTGAAGCGCGCGCGTGATTGCATCCGAAGACTCAAAAAGGGAGGGACGGCCATGGGAGAAGGATGTGCTCAAGCAAAATATGCACCCCGGTAGGGGGTGAGCGTGAACAAAAGCTAAGTTGGCTTGCTTAAAAACTTTCTTTCAAGCTCACGTCTGCATATCCCTTGAACAGCCAAGGTTTCGTATGACGGGTCCCTTGCGCGATGGAACCTTACTGTACTTTTTTGCGCCCTTGATTTGTTTCGAGTCTACTCAATGAAGCAGGTGGCTGCATCAAAGACTATTAAGGAAAAACCCACCAACAATGTGTCATTGCCAGCTGAATGCTAAGGACCCGCTCCTCAAAGCAATCGCGGCAGCATGCTGTTGGCGGGCAACCAAAGTACACGAGGAAATCAACCATGCGAATACCTGTGGAGAAACGAAGGGGATAGCATACGCTTGCATATAAATACCAGTTCAGCAAGCATTAAAATGAAAATAGCACGGAACCTAACACGCGATACACATTGTGTCCTAGTACAGGGCAGTGCAACAGCCAGAATGCTCTAAGGATTGGTCCGACGACCGCCCGGGACTCTTGGGATGGAAAGGACCTTGGCGGCAAGGGGGCCGGCCTTCACCACGACAGCAGAGACGTCAGCACCTAGCGGCAGCTTCTTGAAGCCGTCGGAGAGGTTGAGGTCCGGATGGAAGAAGGCGAGGTTTCTCAAGACCAGGAAGAGGGCATAACGGGCAAGCTTCTGGGATTCATCGGCAAAGCAAGTGGCTTGGTCGTCTTCATACATCTTCAGCCCTTCAATCAGACCTTCAAAGAAGAGCGTCAACTTGACGCTTGGAACCTCATGCTTGTCGATGGAGAAGGCCCAGCTCTTCATGTCCATAGTTGCAATCTGGGTAGTGAGGCGTTCGGCGATGGCAATCATGCTCTTGATCCAAAGGTCACACTGCTGGATCTCGTTCTCTAGTTTGTCTTCTGCGTCCCTTTGGAGAGTTCTTGCCTTGTTTAAATCCGTCATCAGCAACTTTTTGCGCCAACCAGTAGATTCAAGATCCTTCTCCAGAGAGCCAAACCTGGCTTTCATATTGGAGATGGTGTCGTTGGCAGTATCAAGGTCTTGGCTCTTGGAGGAGAGCTGCGACTGCATGCCCTCCAGAGTGGCCTCTGCTTTCCACGCTTCCTCTTTGAGGGCCAGGATCTCCTTGCTACTCCCGGCCAGGTCTTCTGTCAGCTTGCTCACTTGATTTTCAAGGTCAGTCTTGGCAGCAAATGCGGCAGCTAGCTCGTCGGTAACCTTCTTCAATTGGGCAGAGGATTCAAGGGTGAGTGTGTTGAGGGTGGCTTTGTGGCCATCCACCAAGTCCTTGGTACACTGCTGAACAAGGGCCTCCCTCTCCTTGTCCTTGCCACGGAGAGTAGCTTTGAGCGACCCCTCCCAGGCGGAGATGTCCTTCTCCTTGGCGTTTAGAAGCGCCTCGCGCTCCGCCAGTCGGGCCTCCCGGGCAGCAATGTCCTCCTTAGCCATGGTCAGCACCTCCTCTTGCCGCATAAGGGAATGGGACTGCTTCTTGCACCACTCGTGTAGTTCGTTACCTTTGTCCTTCAGCTTCTGGTCCATAAGATCAACAGAGTTGTGCTGCTCCTTGATCACCTGCAACTTGAGGCTGTACCTATTCTGCACGTCCTTGAACCCTACCGCCATGGATTCCAAGAAGGCTAAATCCTTGGCGCTATCAGCAGAATCGCCAGCTTCCTCAACTCTCTGGGACAGCGGTGCCAGTATGCGTCTGATTTCTTCATCAAAATCTGCACCCGCTGAAGCAGATGAGCCAAGAGTCGCGGGACAAGATTGGGCAAGGATTAGTGCCAGCTTGCTTGAAGAAGGTTGCGGAGCCATGACCTGGGGATAGTTCATGGGAAGGGGTCCCATAGATTGGAGAGGAGCCTTTTCCTCGACAACTGTTTCCGGGCTAGACATGCTGCTGGGGGTTTCTTCTGCTTCTTTCAAGAATTACTGGATATCCCCGACAGCCTGCTCGTGGCCCTCCGCGGCAGCAATTCTGACTGCTTCTTCAGCATCACTTTTCCCAATATTGGCCACCTCCTTTAAGAGCTCGGGTTCCTCAGTCGATGAGTCTACAAATAAAATCAAACAGATGAAATAATAAGAGGCCAAGCACTACTGAATCGAAACCAGGAAGATGAGTCATTCAAGCAAGTAGAAGCAAAGACAAGTGCATTAACTAGTGTTGGCTGCTGTAAGGTGACATTGTCGGCGTTCTGGGAACGGGGGTACCCAGACGGTACCCAGACTTGCCTGCCTGCGGCCCACGGCGTGGCTCCATCGACGACCTGGTACGGCCCAGCTTCAGCGACAACAACTCAAGACCCTCGCGAGGGGCCAAGCCTCGCGAGGCAGACGACACCAAGACCTCCACGAGGAGTGGCCTCCTCAGGCTGGCTCCTGAGGAGCGGAGATCTCTATGCAAGCCTCACCTCGTGAGGTCCGGATGACATGAGCCATGACGACCAAGGCCAGGCGGGCGCCAACGGGCACAGTGTACCAGTTTCCTCTTCGGTGCTAAAGAGGCAAGCGCAGGCACGGAGTCCCGAGGAATCAGCCAAAGGTTTCCATTCCCGTGCAACAAGACCAAGACCGCCAGGACGACAGGACGGAGGTCATCACCGAGCCCACCACGGCGTCACGACCAGAGGCCTTTGCAGGCGAAGACTACTTTTGTCAGGATAGCATGTACTAGTTGTCTCCCTTTGAATTTGGCCATTGTGGGATCCCTTCCCGCCTTTAATTTGGGAAGAGGACCAAGGCCACTATAAATAGGACTTAGCCACCACCGTAGAGGGGATCGGGTCGACGAATCATCCAGATCACCCTCGCTTCGCCAGTTCACTCGAGCTCAAGAACACCTCTCCTCTTGAGGCTGTTCGCCACTATACTAGTTCATCCTCAGCCCCTCAAGGCCAATCCACCACAAAGCAGGAGTAGGGTTTTACACCGCAAGGTGGCCCAAACCTGGGTAAACTGCTGTGTTTCTTTTCCTTACAGTTCGTCGAGCTAGGCTGTGAGATTAGCGAGTAGGCAGACTAGGGAGGACGAGTTCTTCGCACGCACCCCAGATTTTGAACCTCTCGAGGGTTTGCGGAACCCGAAATCCGACATTTGGCGCGCTAGGTAGGGGTGCGTCGGAGCCTCTCTTCCGCCGGTCGATCCGCCATCGCTCCACCGCTTCCATGGCTGACGCTCGTCGGGCTCATGCTGAGCGCCGGGCTGCCCTCGCCGCCCGCGTCGCTCAGACAGCGCCGGCGGGTGACGTCTGCCATCGCTGTCCCCTGTCTCCAGTGGCCAACGCCGCCACCGGCCCCGCGGGGCATGAGCAGCAAGCTTCGTCGCTGCACCCTTCTATGCGGCGGGATGGACGCACTGCCACCCCGTCGCTGACTCCGGCTAGTTCGTCGTCTCATGCTCGTCGCGGGCCGGCGAACGCACAGGCTGAGTTGCTCATGCCGTGCGAGCTCCTGCACTACCACCCCGTCGACGACCTCTACGAAGACTGGCTGGACCGCATCGCCGAGCTTGTCAGCGCCGCCGAAGACTCTCCTGTACCGTCTCGCTCGCTGCCTCACCCACCGCCTGCTGCGGGTGACGTAGCCTACGTAGCACCTCCTCCACCTCCCCGTCAAGACGTCGCCCTCGAGCCAAGGCGTGAGGCCCCGTGGCGCGACCCACCGCGCAGGGCGTCGGTGCATGAAGAAGAAAGCTGCCAGGTAGTGCAGCGGCCGCAAGAAGATGCTCGTGCACTCCCAGCACCGCCATGTCAAGACCGCGCGCCGCCTGCAGCGGTGGCGCGCGAGCACCAAGACCAGGCTCCACCTCCACGGCGGGCTCCCATGACAACAGCGGGTTGCCGCGCGTTCACCCCCGAGCTTTGCAGCGTCGTCTGGCAAGGGCTGTTCAAGCCCGACCTGCCTCCGCGCTACGACGGCACCCCTGACTCTGCCGAGTTCCTGCAGCTCTACGAGCTGAGCATCGAGGCAGCCAACGGCAACGAGAAGGTTATGGTGAACTAGTTTCCCATGGCCCTCAAGGATAGTCCGCACTCATGGCTCCTGAACCTGCCCGCGGGATCGATCTCCTCCTGGGACGAAATGCGAGAGCATTTCGTTGCCAACTTCCAGGGCACTCGCAACCGACCACCGGCTGTGGGTGACCTGCGGCGCATCAAGCAACAGCCAGGAGAGACCTTGCAGAAGTACATCCAGCGCTTCAACAGCGTCCGCCTCAAGATCCCCAAGGTATCGGACGAGGCCATCATATCGGCGTTCACTGATGGCGTCTGCGACGTCAAGATGAAGGAGGAGCTCGCCATACATGAGGACCTGTGCACGGCTCTGGAGATGTTCAACATGGCAACCAAGTGTGCGAGAGCTGAGGAAGGTCGCCTCTCTCTCCTGGAGCTCCCAGGGGCTGACCCAGAAGACAAGAAGGCCAAGGCTAAGGACGTGAAGCGCAAGGGACCGGCCGTGCTCGCGGCCGAGCCAGAGATGAAGCGCGGCTACGACCACCCAGAGTCATCCAAGGGCAGCCGTCTGTTCTGCGTCTTCCACAACATGCACAGCCACAACACCAACGACTGCCAGGAGCTCAGGGCCATTCGCGATGGGTGCCTCGGTCGTCGCCCCGAGTGCGGCGACCGAGGCTACAGCCGTGGAGGAGGCCGAGGTGGAGGACGCTGGGACGGCCGTGACCCCCGCCAAGAATGGCGCGATCAGCCTCGTGAGGACCGCTGGCAGGGCCAGCCTCGCGAGGGCCCCTGGAGAGACCAGCCTCGTGAGGACCGTCCTCAGGGCAATGTTGGCCTTCCTCCATTGCCGCCACCACCAAGAAGGAATGACGACCACCACCAGGACGAGGGGGCTAGGGGCTTCCAGGAGCCTCGTGCCATCGCCTGCATCCTGGGCGGCGCTCGGGCCCCTGCCTCTCATCACATCTTCAAGTAGTTTGCCCGTGAGGTGAACGCGACCCTCCCGAAGCTCGAGGCAACGCGTCTGCTCTGGTGGTCCAAGTGCACCATCACCGTCAGCTCATCCGATCAGCTCAAGTGCTCGGCAACTGCCGGCGCTTTCCCGATGCTCTGCTCGCCTACCATCAGCAACGTGCTCGTCACCAAGACTCTCATCGATGGTGGTGCGGGGCTCAACGTTCTCTCCATCGAGACATTCGACCGACTCCAGGTGCCCTACGACCAGCTCCAGCCTACCAAGCCTTTCTCAGGAGTGACCGACGGCTCCACCACCCCGATAGGCCAGATCCGCCTCCCTGTCACCTTCGGCAAGCACGACAACTACCGCACTGAGCTCATCGACTTCGACGTCACCTACATTCGCCTTCCATACAATGCCATCCTTGGGTATCCGGCCCTGGCCAAGTTCATGGCGGTGACTCATCATGGTTACAATGTCCTCAAGATGCCAGGAAGCTGCGGCGTCATCATGGTCGCTTGCGAGGAGAAGGACGCGGTGTGCTCTCTCGAGCGCGCCTACCAGGCTGCGGCGGTCGAGAACCCAGACGATGAAGGCGTCGTCTACCCTCCTGAGGCTGTCCCCAAGAAGAAGAAGCAGCTGCTCCGCCAAGGACCTCAGGAGGGTGGGGTGTCCAGCGGCACCACCTCAGGCCCTGCGCCCACTAACGGGGCACCTCCCTCTCTCGCATATGAAGGCGCGCCCGACGCCCCTCTCAGGCTGGGCTCGGGGGCTCTCCTTTGGAGGGCCTCTGACCTGGCCAACGTCACGAGGGAGGCGCTCGGGCACCATGTGGAGGCGTGCTTCAGTGCACACTTCCGCCAGGAAGGTACAAGGCGCGAGGTGCCAGGTGCTTAGGAGTTCATCACCAAGGCAATCAAGGAGCTTCAGGAGGCAAGAGCCATGCAAGGCGACCATCACCCACCACCCGACGCGGCTCCTTGTCCCGGCGAGGACAGCGAGCTGCGCGTCTGCGTCAACATCCCAGGGCTCAACAGGGCCGCATCTCAGGAGCGCCTCTGGCCGTCCCGCGCTGGCCGATGCGAGGGTCCCCCTCACAACTATGTCCGCATGCCTTTGGGCTTGCCGAGCACAGCTGCTGCATTCCAGCGCCACATGTGAGGCGTCCTGGCGGCTCATGAGGCCAGAAGCCAGGCGATCCTGTCAGAGGAGGAGATGGATCCTCGTGAGCCCCCCGGGCCCCCAGAGCCTCCCGAGGCTCAGGGCTGGGGCGGCTCATGAGGAGCGACTTCTGCAGCATGCGTCTTCAGCTACTCCAACATCTCTTCAGCAACGGTGCCAGGTGACATTTTCTGGTTTGTTCAGTTGGGGGCGCCCCTTGGGCTGCATTATCCCCAAGCCGCGTGGGTCCGTCCCTGCGGCATGTATCATTTTGCATCTATTAGAACTAGCTCTACCTTATCCATGAGTTCATTTATGATTATCACTTGCCTGTCCGGTGCTTCGTCACCACGAACATCATACGCCCTTGCAAGCCCACCCACGTCCGCCTCATGATTAAGGACTGGCACGGCGTCTGTGCTCGGGCCCGTCCCTGCAGCGTCGCTAAACCCAAGTGGCTAAGCTCTGGCTCGTGGGTCAGCTCCCGTGCACGTCACTTCCCATGGTCCTTGGTGCCTTGTTCTCGCATGAGCTAATCGGGGGCGGGTAAGTTAGGGCGCGCGACCCGGTGCCTCGCCACCGCGGGAGCCGCACGCCGGTTGTCTTTCTTCAGGACAGTCGCATGAGAAGACTGGGCATGGCGTCTGTGCTCGGGTCCATCCCTGCAGTGTCGACAAACCCAACGGCTGAGCTCTGTCTGGCGGGCCGGACCCGTTCACGTTACCTCCTGGGGTCGTTGGTGTTTGGCCTTCTCATGCGATAACCTCAGGAGATTCACTCGGCGCAGGTTGCCTAACCATCTCGCAGGACTATCACAAGTGTTACAAATCAAATTCAGGCGCAACCCACCTTGAGGTAGGGCCTCGTGAGTCCCGCTGGCTCGCGAGTGCCCATACACACCTCCTCTAGCCCTGCCGTGCAAGCCACGTGTCAGGGCGGGGCTGTACACGCCCCGGGGTCTCCCCTCAGAGGGAGCCCCCACCCACGTACCAGTGGAAGCACCATGCTCCGCGCTGGCAGTCGACACGGTCGAGGAGCGGCTATGCCCATGCAAGAGCGGTAGCGCCATGCTCCGTGCTGGTGATAAACAACTAGGGGTAGCCTAGCGGCTGCACTAACCTCAGGAGAGCCACCAGGCTCGGTGTTCAGCCTCACCGCGCTGCTTTCCCCTCGGGAGAGTAGCGCGAGGGGGCTGGGCACGGGTGCTACGCTCAGGTCATGCCTGGCGTACGCCACCTTGCCAGGTCCCTCGGACCTGGTCTTCGCGCATCCCTCCCGAGCGAAAGCCTGGCGAGGACAGGTATGGGGCTTTTTGTTCGTACGTCTAGGGGGACTCCTGAGCATCGCGACTCAGGAGCCTAACTGGCCACATAGCCCCTCACCCCTTGGTCTCGTCCTGGTGATCCGGATGACCCAACGGCGGCTGAGGTATGCGCGGGGCCAGGCCCTGCCGACGCAGAACGCCAAGACCCACTCTTGCGTCTCCTTCCCGAGGGTTGTTCGTACGTTAAGGGGGACTCCTGAGCATCGCGACTCCGGAGCCTAACTGGCCACGTAGCCCCTCACCCCTTGGTCTCATCCTGTCAATCCGGACGACCCAACGGCGGCTGAGGTATGCGTGGGGCCGGGCCCTGCCGACACAGAACATCAAAGCAAATGGAAAGGAAACCGTAGAACCTTAGCAAGTTATTAGAAAACATACTGTCTCTTAAAGTTCCAAAGCATAAGTTCTTATGCCTCCACGAGGCACGATACATGTTGCAGGAATAAAACAAGGGGAAGCGCCACCATCTCCTTCAGCCGTGGACGCCATCGTTGCCCGCTTGGGGAGTCCCATCATCGACGACATCGTCGCCATCCTTGCCGTCAGCCATAGGCACGGGGTCGACGGCGAGGAATTTCTGCAGTAGGGCCTCCACTTGACCCGTCACGGCCTCGGCAGCAGCATCTTGGAGCTTAGGGTCCACGGGTTCGAGCAGGGCACCAAAGTCAAAGCTGGAGTCCCGAAGATGGAGGTGGCTGAAGACGCACGTTGCGGCCAAGGCCGGAAGCGTGCGGGCTTCCCCCTCCACCATGGGGCCCACTCCGACGATGATGCCCTCGAGCGCCGCGACGAGCTTGGGGAGCAGCCCGGCGGGGCCTTCCTCCGGAGTCACCAGCGGCTCCTTGTACCCGCCCCCATAGATATCCTGAAGTGCCTTGCAGGACCTCTGCTCGAGGCAGTCGAAGGCGCCACGCCCCGTGGAGGCCGCCTCCTTAGGCTTGGCAAGGAGTTTCTCCTTGGCCTCCAGCCGAGCCTTCTTGTCGGAGACAAGCTGGGCGTGGGACGCCTGGTCCACCTCCACCTCCTCCTTCAGCTTCTCCAGGCGGCCGCGCTCCGTGGCCTGCTCCCGAGATGCCTGCTCCAGCTCGGCGTCGCGACCGGTGACCGCGGACTCCCGCTCCTTCAGCTTTTCCTCCTGCTCCTCGAGTTGGTAGGCACGGGTGGCCTGCTCGTCGCGGAGGGCTTTCAGCTCGGCCTCCGCCGCATGGCAGCGCTCCTCAGAGTCCTTCGCGTCCTTCAACGCCATGTCACGGGTGGCGGCGGCCACACTGGCCACCTTCTGGCCCTCCTCTTCAGCAGCGTCATCCCGATCCCAGGCCGCCCGGACGGTGAGTCAGCCTGGAGCCACCCCGAGACTAGGTCCAGGCGCCCTGACGCCCGGCGCCGGTCGGGGCCCCGAAGATCGTTCCGGAGTTGATCGAACGCAGAGAAGGCCTGCTCCAGAGCACCGGGCGCTGTAGAAGAGCCGCGGCCCGCCAGTGTGTCGGCTGGATGAGGAGATGGTGATGGCATCAAGACCGGCGAAGCAGCAGCAGCAAGGATGGCCGGGAGCTCCGGAGCCCTTGGGTCGTCAGCAGGCGTGCTGAAGGCAAGCGTCTCTGAAGCCGGTGCGGCCGCGGAGGCATCCTTCTCCTGAGGCTGGGCCCCTGTGCCTCGCGAGGGCAACCCTGCGGCAGGAGGACGCGAGCCAGCCTCGTCTGTCTGCCCCAGGACCTCCGGGGCCGAGGTGGGCTGCTTGGCCTTAGGAGCCCTCGCCTCCTCCTTCTTCTTTTTCGCCGCCGACATTGGCCTGGCCGTGGAGAGGAAAATGTTAGAGCACTACGTCAAGAGTAGGAAGCAAAGACAAGAATGTGCGCTTACTGGTCTGTGGCGACGTAATCCCTGGTCCTCTTCAGGAGCGCGATGCCCACAGGCTTCGTGGGCGCGAGCCCCGCCGCGTTCTCGGTAGCGGATGAGCGCGCGGCGGCCGGATCTGAGGTGGCGGCGGCCGACGTGGGGCGGACGCACCACCTGGGGGAAGCAACGACGACCTGTCCTTCTTCGGGACACCCAGCTTCAGCTTCTTCGGAGGGGTGCCCCTAGACCTCGTGGTGACCCCGGCAGAGCGCGGCGACTCCCTGACTGGGTACTCGTCAGCGTCGTCATCAGAAAAGGCACGGAGGAGCTCGCTCCGCCGTGGGGGAGAGGTCTCCCCCACCTCCTCCAAGTTCGCCTCCGAGCTCTCGTTCTCCTCCTCCCCGGAGGGATCGCCAAAGGACACCGGCACCGGGGAGCCCAGGGGCAGTGAAGGCTCTAGCGGCACGAGCCCCCGCTCATTGAAGACAGGCATGGCGGCGGCTATCTTCTCCCCGTTGGCGCGACGGTACAATGGGAGATGGGCGTCCGAGGGGCCACCTTGGTCCTTCCTGAGTAAGGTGCGCACAACCTTGCTTAGCTCCTCGTCATACAAGTTGTCCGGGCACAACCGGAGGTCGTCTCCCGCGCCCTTGAAGCTCCACAAGGGGCGCGAGTGCACTTGGAGCGGAGCCAGGCGCTGCGTCAGGAACTCCTTGACAATCATGGCCCCTGTCAGCTTCTCCGCCTTCAGGTCGGCCGTCATCCTCTCCAGCAACTGCTCCGCCCTGGGGTCGGTGAGCTTCTCGTGAGCCCATTGATCCAGGGGCTTTGGCAGCGCGGTCGGCAGCTCCAGCCGAGCGTGGGAGCGCTTGGCATCCATGAAGATCCACTTGTTCCGGAAGTTCTCCACCTTCTTCCCGGCCCGCGAGATCGCGTTGCTGCCGTTGGCCGCGATGAAGCTGGCGCACCCAGAGCACTGGCCGCTGCTTATCCGAAGGTAGAAGAAGTGGCGGAACAGCGCGACGGAGGGCGTCACCCCCATGAACACTTCACAATAGAAGGCGAAGATGGACAGGAGGAGGATGGAGTTGGGATGAAGTTGGAGGGCGTGGAGACCATAGTGGTTGAGGACGGCATAGAAGAATCGGGAGAAAGGGGGAACTAGCCCAGCGAAGGCGCTGTGCAGGAAGAAGGGGTAGAAGGTGTCACCCAAGGCTTCCGGCTGGGTGGAGCCGACCCGGAGCGCCGTCTCCCTCCCTCATTGTCGGCGCCCGCCGTCAGCGGGAGCACGGCGGCAAGGTGCTTCTCCTCGGCGATGGAGGACGCGCTCAAGGCCGGCTCAAACCAGAGAGCCGAGCACGCGGCGGAAGCCGATGACTTCGCCTTGTCGGTGGCCATCGGTAGCGAGTCCAGGGAAAGGATTCAGCAGATCTGGAGGTGCACTAAGCATGAGGAGAAGGGGATCTGGAGCAAGACGGAAGGAAGGCAATGAAGGCTCAGCGGCAATCGCAGCCTTTTTGTCGGCCAGGGACAGTTGCCGAGGCAGCATGGGGAAGCGGAGACGCCCACGTCCCATCAATCGCCACGCGTCGACCAAGGCCGCAGGCGGTTAGGGCCCGCGGTGCTCCGTACTCGCCCCTTGTCTTCGCCTCGAAGCCAAGTTCGAGCGTGCCTTGGGCCCCGGGGCTACTGTCGATGTTCTGGGAACGGGGCTACCCAGACTTGTCTGCCTGCGGCCCATGGCGTGGCTCCATCGACGGCCTGGTACGCCCCAGCTTCAGCGACAACAACTCAAGACCCTCGCGACGGGCCAAGCCTCGCGAGGCGGACGACACCAAGACCTCCACGAGGAGCGGCCTCCTTAGGCTGGCTCCCGAGGAGCGGAGATCTTTATGAAAGCCTCACCTCGTGAGGTCCGGATGACATGAGCCATGACGACCAAGGCCAGGCGGGCGCTAGCGGGCACAGTGTACCAGTTTCCTCTTCGGTGCTAAAGAGGCAAGCGTAGGCGCAGAGTCTTGAGGAATCAGCCAAAGGTTTCCATTCCCGTGCAACAAGACCAAGACCGCCAGGACGGCAGGACGGAGGTCATCACCGAGCCCACCACGGCATCACGACCAGAGGCCTTTGCAGGCGAAGACTACTTTTGTCAGGATAGCATGTACTAGTTGTCTCCCTTCGAATTGGGCCGTTGTGGGATCCCTTCCCGCCTTTCATTTGGGAAGAGGACCAAGGCCACTATAAATAGGACTTAGCCACCATCGTAGAGGGGATCGGGTCGACGGATCATCCAAATCACCCTCGCTCCACCAGTTCACTCGAGCTCAAGAACACCTCTCCTCCTGAGGCTGTTCGCCACTGTACAAGCTCATCCTCAGCCCCTCGAGGCCAATCCACCACAAAGTAGGAGTAGGGTTTTACACCGCAAGGTGGCCCAAACCTGGGTAAACTGCTGTGTCTCTTTTCCTTACAGTTCGTCGAGCTAGGCTGTGAGATTAGCGAGTAGGCAGACTGGGGAGGACGAGTTCTTCGCACGCACCCCAGAGTTCGAACCTCTCGAGGGTTTGCGGAACCCGAAATCCGACAGACATTTCCTTGCCCGGCAGCGTAGGTTGCCGGTGTGCGGTCCACGACCACCCCTTCAGTGGTTGTGGCCTCGACGCGAGCAGACCCCTTGGTGGAGACCCTTGCCGATGATTCCTCTGCTTGAACCTTGGTCAGCGGGGACCCTTGGAGGGTGGACCCCTCTTGGTGGGCTCCACCTTGCTGCCTCTCGCCCGACCCCTTGCCGGGGGATGAGGGGCACTCCTTCGCATCTCCGTGCGCAGGAGAAATGTGTCATGTGCCTTCGTGCCGGGGGCTAGGCACGGGATCCCCTGCCCTATCCCCGACCAGACCTGCGCTTGCTGAATGGCCCGGCACCACCATATGCTTGGCCCGCTTGGCCCACTGAGCAAGGGGTTCCTCATCCCTGTCAAGTCAACAAGACAAGATTAAATCAGCAACCAAGTGCAGAATACTTCAACAGGAAGCTTAGTCATTCTGCTTACTCTGGGTCCACGAGCATGGAGCCCAGCTCGTACGCCGCAGGTGGCAGGGTCGCCCTGCCCCTTTTCAGAGTCGGGGGAGCAAAACTTCCCTGCAGTGATGAACTCATCAGTGGGGCCGAGGTCTCTGGCGGGATCGAGCTTGGCAGGGAAGTTGGGCTTGACTGGGGGCTAGGGTCTACCCCCGTGACCACTCGTCGCCTGGCGGGTGGAGTGTTGGCCTCAGAAAGGCGAGTGGATTGGCGGCGTACCACCTCTTGCTTGTCTCCCTTGGTGGATGTCTTCTTCACCCTTTTGGGGGCCCGCGAGGAAGCAAGGTCCACTGGTTCCCGACAGGCCCGCTTGCGAAGGCGTCGACCTGGCTCTGGGGCTTGAGGACCCATTTCAAGCCCTTCCTCCACCTCGGGTTGCTTTGCCTCCTCAGCCTCGCCTCCATCTTGGGCCCCTCCTGCTGTGGCATGAGGAATTCTAGCCCTGGTAGGGTCAAGCCCTGCAGCCTCCTCCGCGGTGCGCTCTTCACTCCCTTCATCAGAAGAGCCCTCACCTTCAACTTCTTCCTCCTCCTCCTCTTCGGGCCTCGTTCCTCCAGCAGCCCGGAGTGCTCTGTCCTCTATGATCTGCATCGTAATGAATGCTGTCTCTGCCTTGGAGGTGCGCTTGATAAGGTCGTCCTCCACCCTGGAAGCTCTTTCTTCCAAACCGGAGACCCAATTTATCTCTACATCCAGTTCGGGCAGTTGCCAATCAGCCTCAACTCTGTAGGCGTTGCAATCAGGCATCCATTTTAGAATTTGGTCCAGGGCAGAGTTAAGGTGTAGGGGAACCACCTTTGCCGGCAGATGGAATGGCCCAAGGTTGCCGAACAGCTGTTCGCATAACCAGTCGTGGCCATACACCGACAGGTTGTTGGCGGGGCCTGGGTACAGTCATATTCTGTCGGCAGAGTTTTTGTATTCCGAGGCAAACCTCTCCCTTTTCTGCAGGGGTGCAATGCAGCGCCGGAGGAAGTCGTCCCCCACATGCTCGACGGTTAACCTGGCAGCTATGAGATGGGCAATCCTGTTCAGCACCGAGCGCAGCCAATCGTCGGTGAGGCCCAACTTACTCCAGTCGCTTCCGCGCGTGACACATCCAGTCCGCGCCAAGCAAAACTCAGGGGCCTCCTTGTCCTGGATCCAACACTAATCCGCCCTCCATTCCTCCCAGTTACCGCGCTACTGGCCAAAAAGATAATCCCAATCTTCCTTCCTGCCCGGGGAATCCAGCTTATGTTTCCCGAGCGGTGAGATTTATCTTCTATCCGTGGGATGAAGAAGTGCCTGAACAGGTCCACATTGGGGGCAACTCCAACAAAGTTCTCGCACAAATGGGCGAAGATTGCCAGGCACGCCATTGCATTGGCGTCAAATCCAGAAGATGAAGCCCATACACCATCATCATAGCACAAAAGAAGCTGGAGAAGGGGGAGGTGAGGCCACAGAGGAAGTACGTGCAGAAGAAGCGGTACGAATTTGATGGAATCTTGGCCCCCTCCGGCAGGACCTCGGGCGCTCCGTGCCCATTCATGGTTTCCCTTCCCCACATATAGGCATACCTCGCAATTAAGGTATTGCCATCCAGGTTCGACGAGGAGAAAACCACGTCTTCCTGTCGCCGCCTATCCAGTTCCTCTGCCTTTTTCTTCCTCTCCTCCGCCGCGGTGTCTCTAGCGGTGGCCGCCTGCTTCCCCTTCACGGCGCCCATCTTTTGCCCCATCTCTTAGACTCACAGGAGGAGCAAAAGATCCAACAGAGCTTTGGGGGCGGATAATGGTGGCGGAGGCGGTTTCTTGGCTTGAGGAAGAAGATGAAGGGAGAAGAAATGGATGCGAATGAGCAGCGCCCCTTCGCGTTGCCTTTTTATTGGGGATGTGCGCGGGGGCTGGCTCTTCGCTATCTTTTTCGAGAAGTTACCATTTTTGCAGGTGCATTACCCACTAATGGCTACTGTTCCATGACCCCATGATCTGCGGTAATTCCACGGAGTGGACGTTGGACTGAATGGTCGTCATGACGACAACTACATGGGCAACATTTCTTCGACACGTCTCCGTGCACTGTTTGGGGCCTAACCCAATGTGCCCAGCGACACGTCTGGCTCAGGCCCGGGGGCTTCTGTCGGGGTACACAAACAGGGGTGTTTATTCCGCCTGACTTGTGCACGGACGAAAAGCCACCACCCTGATGGCCAGGACTCGCCGGGGGAATAGCTACCTCAACACAAGGCCAAGCCAGAGAAGCCACTCTTCGTGAGATCAAGGAGAGCATTAAGAAGAAGAAAGACAGCAAGATATCACCTTGGGAAGGGCTCCTTCACCGGGCAGGAGAGCTAGGCCGGGTCGAGACCGCCCCGGGGACAAGTCCAGAATCGCCCCGGCAAGCTTGCCGGGGCCGCCGGGACCAAACCCCCGCCAAGCTTTGTTTAGCAAGGAAACCTGCCAATTTGCCACCGCTCCACCGCACCACGATGCCAGTCACTTATCAATGCAGTGTCAAGCCCCCCTAGGCGATTAAGTGACAGTCACTAAGCACATGACAGCTGGCTAGAAGACAGATCACAACCATTTGACACCCATCCTGAGGCGTGTCAAGATGATAAGAAGAAGATGGCTAAGCAGTGGTATAATCTTGCCGGGGATGGATCTCCGCACGCCACCTAAGGTAGCATTTATGGCATTTTGTCCTAAGTGTCAGAGTTAGGTATGATAGCACTATTAGCTATCTAATCACAAGATAATGTCTGTTTTGCCACTGTGGTTAACCCTTGGGCTATAAAAGGAGGTCCAAGGCAACCTAGACAGGGATTCGGACTTTTGCACACTTGTACACGCGTAGCCGCTCTCCCCGAGGTCACCTTGCCGGGCTTGAGTGCTCTGTGTTGTAGTGTTCCACCATCCAATCCACCAAAAGCAGGATTAAGGGTTTACGCTTCACAGTAGCCCAAACCTGGGTAAAAACCGGAGTCTCATCGTGGTCGCGTGCTTCATGACTTTCGCTCTTTGTGCAATGTGATCTTCCTCTTATTGAACCACAAGGGGCCCGTGGCCCCATAGGTGATCGTGTGCATCCTGCCCCGACATATTGAGAATGCTGAAACTGTTGAAATTACTAAAACTGATGAAGTCTTTGAAACTGAAAATTTTGAATCACCTATTGGAACTTGTGCCCCTAGATATAAATTGCCTGAGATACATGAGGGTTATTTTATGGATGGAGAGGTAGCTAGAGACTTTCTTTCTTGTAAGGATAGAGATGATCTTAAGAAATGACTAGTCAAGTTGAAAGAAAAATCTTTGAATGCTAGAATGAAACGTGATCCTAAGTTTGCTACTTCACCTATCTTTGTTACTGATAAGGATTGTGAATTCTCTGTCGACCCAGAGTTAATTACTTTGGTTGAATCTGATCCTTTCCATGGCTATGAAACTGAAACTGTTGTGGCACATCTTACTAAACTAAATGATATAGCCACCCTATTTGCTCATGATGAGAAAATTCACTACTATTACATTCCTAAGTTGTTTCCTTTCTCGTTAAAGGGTGATGCTAAGATATAGTACAATACACTTACTCCTGGTTGTGTGCGTAGTCCCCAGGATATGATTTATTACTTCTCTGAAAAATATTTTCCTGCTCATAAGAAACAAGCTGCCTGACAGGAAATATTTAACTTTGTGCAAATTGAAGAAGAGGGTCTCCCACAAGCTTGGGGGAGGCTTCTCCAATTACTTAATGCTTTGCCTGATCATCCTCTCAAGAAAAATAAAATACTTGTTATCTTCTATAATGGACTAACCGATGCTTCTATGGACTTCCTAGATAGTTGTGCTGGTTGTGTTTTCAGGGAACGAACAGTTGAACAAGCTGAGGAATTATTGAATAATATATTGAAGAATTATGATGATTGGACACTTCCTGAGCCACCGCCTAAACCCACTCCGAAGAAGAGGGGGATTTTATTTCTCAGTCCTAAAGATATGCAAGAGGAAAAGAAATGTATGAAGACAAAGGGTATTAAAGCTGAAGATGTTAAGAATTTACCACCAATTGAAGAAATACATGGTCTTGACACACCACCACAGGTGGTGGAGGTAAATTCTCTTTTGAAGTTTGATGAAGGTGACATCCCTTATAATTAACATCCTAGTTAGTGCTTATATGAATTTGACAACTACATTAGAAAACAAGACCACTTCAATGCGAATGTTATGAAACAATTGAAACAGAACTCTGATATGATTGCTCGCTTGAGTGACTTGTTATTTAGAATCACAAATGATGTAAGAGGTGTAGGAAAACATGCTTCTATGGTCCAAACTCAGTTAGAACAAGTTGCTAAATCTTAAAGGGAATTGCTTGGTGAAATAAACAATAATATGAATGATTATGCTGTTAGAGTAGCAACTAGAGGAGGTAAAATGACTCAGGAGCCACTTTATCCTGAAGGTCAATCTAAAAGAATTGAACAAGACTCTCAAAGAATTAATACTGATGCACCTAGTCCTTCTAAAAAGAAAAAGAAGAAGAAAAATGATAGGACTTTGCATACCTCTAGTAAACCTGAAATGGAAAAACCTTCTGAAGATAACAATGATGTCTCTATCTCAGATGCTGAAACTCAATTTGGTAATGAACATTCATCTAGTGATAATGAAAATATAAATGATGATGTTCATGAAGATGCTCAACAATACAATGAAAAAGAACCAGATAATGATGTTGACATAGAACCTGCTATTGAACTTGATAACCCACAACCTAAAAATAAATGTTATGATAAGAGAGACTTTGTTGCTAGAAAACATGGTAAGGAAAGAGAACCATGGGTTCAGAAACCCATGCCCTTTCCACATAAACCATCTAAGAAAAAGGATGATGATGAATTTGAACGCTTTGCTGAAATGCTTAGGCCAGTCTTTTTGCGTACTCGCTTGACTGATATTTTAAAGATCGCCCCTTATGCTAAATACATGAAGGAGATTGTAACTAATAAAAGAAAAATACTTGAAGCTGAAATCTCCACCCTGCTTGCTAATTATTCTTTTAAGGATGGAGTACCTAAAAAACTTGGAGATCCAGGAATACCAACTATACCATGCTCTATTAAAAGAAACTATGTCAAAACTGCTTTATGTGATTTAGGAGCCGGTGTTAGTGTTATGCCTTTCTCTTTATATAAAAGACTTGATCTGGATAAACTCACACCTACTGAGATATCATTGCAAATGGCTGACAAATCAACTGCCATACCTATCGATATTTGTGGAGATGTGCCCGTTGTTGTTGCAAATGTTACTATCTTAACAGACTTTGTTATATTTGAGATGCCCGAGGACGACAACATGTCGATTATCCTTGGTAGACCCTTTTTGAATACTACAGGGGCTGTTATTGATTGCAATAAAAGCAAAGTCACTTTTCATATCAATGGTAATGAGCACCTGGTGCATTTTCCGAAGAAACAATTTCAAGTGAATGGTGTTAATGTTATTGAAAAATCTCCGACAATTACTATTGGAAGTTTTCAACTCCCTTTACCTACTGCCAAAAAGAAATATGAAATACTTATTGTTGGGGATATGCATATTCCCGTTGAGGTAACTTAGTGTTTTACGAAAGTTCTTCGAGATCATGCTAATCGGAAGTGATTGTTAATAAGACTTGATCAACCGTATTAATGGATTATTTTCGAGAGGCATGTGGTCGATGAATTTAGTAAACACAACCTTCTGTCCTTGCTTTTGTTTTATGTTATTCTTAGTTAAATAAAATGAAATGCCATGTTTATCCTGTTTTCTGGTTTTTTCGTGCAATAAAAAAGTGCCCAAAACTAAAAGTGCTTAGAATGCTCTGAAATTTTGACACGATTTTTTCTGAATATTTAAGAATTTTTGGTACAAATAACATCACGGGGGGGGTGCCCCTGGTGGCCATGAGGCACTAGGGCACGCCAGCTACCCCAAGCGCGCCCTGGTGGGAAGTGGGCCCCACGTGGCCCCCTCACTTATCCCTTCAGCCCATATCATCACCTACCTCTAGAAAAAATCACTCCAGTTCTCTCTCTCTCTCTCGTGTTCTTGCTCTCAAACCTGTGGATTTCGATCTCTTTGGTCGAAGCTCCATTTTCAAAACTGTTTTGGGGGATTGCTACTTGGTATGTGACTCCTCATTGCTCCAATTAGTTTTTGTTCTAGTGGTTTATATTTTGAGTAATTAGCTACTCTTGGTGCTACTGTAAATGAGCTTACATGTTGAATTCTTGGAGTTCCAAGTAGTTTGAATGCTTGATATAGCCTCGAGACATCCTTATGAGTAGTTCCTATCAATCTTGTGAAATTTTGTTGACAAAATTTTGTGGCCCAAAAATTTCAGAAATTTGTTCTTAGGAAGATGGACCTTTTTCGAAGGAGTTCATCTAAGAAGAATGCCAAGGGAGTCACCGGTGAATCATCAGTTGGTGACATCAACACTCCGCAATGGATGGAGGTTCGGCCATGTGAATGGCCGCACATTGCCTTCATGGAAGAAGGCGGATTCCACCAAGAGTTCGTGTGTGACGCCCCCGATTCAATCGTACACTAATCATACACGCAAACGTGTACGATCAAGATCAGGAACTCACGGGAAGATATCACAACACAACTCTAAAAGTAAAATAAGTCATACAAGCATCATAATACAAGCCAAGGGCCTCGAGGGCTCGAATACAAGTGCTCGATAATAGACGAGTCAGCGGAAGCAACAATATCTGAGTACAGACATAAGTTAAACAAGTTGCCATAAGATGGCTAGCACAAACTGGGATACATATCGATAGAGGCGCAGGCCTCCTGCCTGGGATCCTCCTAAACTACTCCTGGTCGTCGTCGACAGCCTGCACGTAGTAGTAGGCACCTCCCGAGTAGTAGGGGTCGTCGTCGATGGTGGCGTCTGGCTCCTGAACTCCAGCATCTGGTTGCGACAACCAGAAAGAAAAGAAAGGGGAAAAAGGGGGGAGCAAAGCAACCGTGAGTACTCATCCAAAGTACTCGCAAGCAAGGAGCTACACTACATATGCATGGGTATATGTGTAAAGGGCCATATCAGTGGACTGAACTGCAAAAAGCCAGAATAAGAGGGGGGATATCTAATCCTGTCGAAGTCTACGCTTCTGGCAGCCTCCATCTTGCAGCATGTAGAAGAGAGTAGATGGTAAGTTCACCAAGTAGCATCGCATAGCATAATTCCTACCCGGCGATCCTCTCCTCGTCGCCCTGTGAGAGAGCGATCACCGGGTTGTATCTGGCACTTGAAAGGGTGTGTTTTATTAAGTATCCGGTTCTAGTTGTCATAAGGTCGAGGTACAACTCTGGGTCGTCCTTTTACCGAGGGACACGGCTATTCGAAAAGATAAAGTTCCCTGTAGGGGTGCACCACATTACCCAACACGCTCGATCCCTCTGGCCGGGCACACTTTCCTGGGTCATACCCGGCCTTGGAAGATCAACACGTCGCAGCCCTACCTAGGCCTAACAGAGAGGTCAGCACGCCGGTCTAAATCCTATGCGCACAGGGGTCTGGGCCCATCGCCCATTGCACACCTGCACGTTGCGTGGGCGGCCGGAGAGCAGACCTAGCAACCTCCATTACAAAGGAAGTCGCGTTACGCGGTCCAACCCAGCGTGCGTCGCTCAGTCGCTGACGTCTAGGAGGCTTCGGCTGATACCACGACGTCGAGTACCCATAACTGTTCCCGCGTGGTGGTTAGCGCGTATAGGCTCGTAGCCAGACTCAGATCAAATACCCAATCTCGTTAAGCGTGTTATTTTGAAGTAACCGCGGACGCCGACCAGGGCCAGGCCCACCTGTCTCCTAGGTGGTCACCACCTGCCCTATCGCTCCGCCACAAAGTAACCTCGGGGGCCGTCGGGAACCTAGGCCCACCTCTACCTGGATGGAACCACCTGCCCCTTCAGCCCCCATCTCCGAACAGTAACATAAGTATGTAATAGTATATAGTATATGTACCCGTGATCACCTCTCGAAGTGATCACGGCCCAGTAGTATAGCATGGCAGACGGACAAGAGTGTAGGGCCACTGATGTAATTCTAGCAACCTATACTAAGCATTTTAGGATTGCAGGTAAGGTATCAACAGTAGTAGCAAAGACAGGCTATGCAGCAGAATAGGATTAACCGAAAGCAGTAACATGCTACACTACTCTAATGCAAGCAGTAGAGAGAAGGAATAGGCGATATCGGGTTGATCAAGGGGGGGGCTTGCATGGAAGCTGTGTCGAGAGAGAAGGGTCGTCGACGTAGTAGTCGTTCACGGCAGCGTCGTCAGCGGTCTCAGCGTCTATCGAGAGAGAAGGAGGGGGGGAGGAAACAGTAAATACAAAGCAAACAATGCTACACAAAGTATGACATGACAATATGCAGTGCCAGGGTGTTCTACTGCCTAACTAAATGATTTAGTTAATTTAGGAATTTATTCGAATTTATTTAATTAAAGTTGGGCACTATTCATATATTGAAATCGGTCTAAAAGTTCAATGTTCTTATAGCTAGAGGCATCTGACGGGAATACGGAGGGCATATTCGGGTTCGTAACGAAATTCTGAGCAAGTTTCATGTATAAAGTATTTTCATCGAAGTTACGGATTATTTAATATGATTTTCTAAAGTTTTTATTAATTTCTGGAATTTAATTAATTATTTAAATTAACATTATCCGAAACAGTGTTATGCTGACATCAGCATGACATCAGCATGACATAAGCAGGCGTCCTGACACGTGGGTCCCACATGTCATAGACTGGTTAGGTTAATTAGGGTTAACTAATTAATTAACATTTAATTAAACTAATTAATTAAATTAGATTAACCTAATCAGGATTAATTAACTAATTAATTATTTAATTTTAATTATTTTTATTTATTTATTTTTATTCTTTTTATTTTTTCTATTTTCGTTTTTCTCTGGGCGTGGGCCCCGTTCGTCAGCGTCACAGGGGGGGTTCGGCCCCACGGGCCAGTGGCACAGGGGCCACAGGCGCGCGCGTGTGCGCGTGCGCGGCGCGCGCGTGTGCGCGGTGGCGGCCGGGGCGCGGCGACGGGCAGCAGGAGCAGGGAGTGGGCGCAGCGACCGCGAGCGGCAGGAGCGGGGGAGAGCTAGCGGGGGGCGCGGCGATGGGGCGGTGTGCGCGGCGGTGACTGAGGGGAAAAGAGGGGCACGGGCAGCGCGGTGATGGGTGGCGGGGCCGTGCGGCTGGAGCGGCAAGGCAAGGCGAGCGGGCGCGGCTGTGGCAGCGCGGGCGTGGCCAGCCGCGCGCCGGAGCACGAGCGGGGCGGCGGGAGGCGGCGGTGTCCGAGTGGGAAAGGAGGCGACGGGCGCGGCGGATCTCACCGCGAGCTGTAGGGGAGGGGCAGCGGGCGCGAGGAGGACGGCGACGAGGTGGCGGAGAGGCGACGGCGGCGGTGGCGCGTCGGGCGCGGGGCGCGGTCGGCGCTAGCGGGCACGGGGGCGAGCGCGCGAGCGAGTGTGCGGGCGCGGGCCCGATCTAGATCGGGGGGTCGAGGGGAGTGAGCGAGGGGGGTCAGTGGGGGTTAGGGTTTCGGTGGCCTCCAGGAGGAGGCCATATAGGGGAGGAGCTGGGCCGGCCGGCTGGGCCTTGGCCCAGTTGGGCCGGGCGGGATTTTTCCTTCTTTTCTTTTTCTCTGTTTTCTTTTCTTTTGTCTTTTTCTTTTATTTATTCTTATTTCCCTGTTTAGTAAAAAGTTAGGCCTCAAAATGAATTTTGCAGAACATGGCAATTATTCCAATAAATACTAGGCATCCTCTACCACTGTCAAAAATTGGTTTGGAGTCAAATGGATCTCACACCACTTTTATAATAATTAAAATGCATTAATCCTAGCTGTTTTGGTAAAGTTTGAGCCACCTAATTAATTTACTTATTGTTGGTTACAATTTTAGAATGGTCTCTGCAATATTTGCTATTTATTGAACATTTTAGTTTCTATGTTGGATAACTTTTATTTTCCACTTTTATTTAAATTTGAATTTGAGTTAGGAGTTGAAATGCAATATGATGCTAATGATGATTATGCACTGTTAAACATGCTGACTTGTCATTATCAAAAGTGATTACTGTGGCTGATGACATGGGGTGTTACAATTCTCCTCATCTATCAAGAATTCTCGTCCCGAGAATTAAGAGGAAGACTGAAAGAAAGTGGGGTATTCTTCACGAAGACGATCCTCGCGTTCCCAAGTGGCCTCATCTTCAGAATGATTTGACCATTGAACCTTGAGGAACTTGATTGCCTTCTGACGTGTGTGGCGTTCAGCTTGGTCGAGAATGCGGACCGGATGCTCTTTATAGGAGAGGTCCTGTTGCAATTCGAGCACTTCATGATCCACTGCTCGGATTGGGTCCTTGAAGCAGCGGCGGAGTTGTGACACGTGGAACACATCGTGAACCTGAGAAAGGTTCGGCGGAAGCTCCAGTTGATATGCCACTTTTCCACGCTTTTCGAGAATAGTGAACGGACCAATATAGCGCGGAGCTAGCTTGCCCTTGATCCCAAAACGGTGAGCACCCTTCATTGGTGTAACTCGAAGATAAGCCTTTTCGCCAGGTTGATAGACCATGTCTTTATGATGACGGTCATACTCACTCTTCTGACGTGACTGGGCAGTCTTGAGATTCTCACGAATGATGTGGACTTGTTCTTCGGCGTGTTGGATAATATCCGGACCGAAAAGAGGACGTTCCCCAGTTTCTGACCAGTTCAGAGGGGTTCGGCACTTTTGTCCATATAACACTTCGAAGGGGGCCATCTTCAGACTAGCTTGATAGCTATTATTATAAGAGAACTCCGCATACGGGACAGATTCCTCCCATTTCTTGCCGAAAGAGATAACACAAGCTCGAAGCATGTCTTCGAGAACTTGGTTGACACGTTCCACTTGCCCTTGCGACTGAGGATGAAATGCAGTACTGAATGACAGATGAGTACCCATAGGTTCTTGGAAACTTGCCCAGAATTTCGAAGTGAATAAGCTGCCGCGGTCCGAACTGATTACCAGTGGAATACCGTGAAGTGAAACAATTCTGGACATGTAGAGAGTTGCAAGCTGACTAGCAGTGATCATTTCTTTGACCGCCAGAAAATGTGCAACTTTAGAGAGTCGATCAATGATGACAAGGATAGCATCATTACCTTTCTGCGATTTGGGAAAACCAGTGACGAAGTCCATTTCAACATGGTCCCATTTCCATTCAGGAATAGAGATAGGTTGCAGAGTTCCAGCAGGCCTTTGATGTTCTGCTTTGATTCGACAACAAACGTCACATTCGGCAACATAACGAGCAATGTCTTGCTTCATATTAGACCACCAGAATTTTCGACGGACATCTTGGTGCTACCGGGATGAATAGACAGAGGCGCTTCATGAGCTTCTTTCATAACCTTCTGAGTCATATCCAGGTTGTCTTCCGTAGGGACCACTATTCGACCTTTAAAGAATAAGGTGTCATCATCTTCAAGGGTGAAGCACGAGGGCCTTCCTGCCGCGCGGTAGCGCTTAATCTTGTGGGCTTGAGAGTCATACTTCTGCAGTGTCTTCATGCTGCCCAAGAGATCTGGTTCGACAGCCAGGGTATTAAGGGAACCCTGGGGAACAACACGGAGGTTCATCTTGCGGAACTCTGGAGGAGGGGGAGCGAGTGCTCCAGGAGGAACAATATGGAGGTTCAGCTTTCTGAATTCCTCAACAAGCGAGGTTTGAACTTTGTGAACCTGGAGGTGGTTGCAATATGACTTACGGCTCAAGGCATCAGCCATTACATTAGCCTTGCCTGGTGTATAGGAAATACCCAAGTCAAAGTCTGCAACAGTCTCCATCCATCTCTGCTGACGGAGGTTCAGGTCTGGCTGAGTAAACAGATACTTTAGACTTTGGTGGTCGGTGAAGATCTCGCAATGATTACCGAGAAGGTAATGTCGCCACTGTTTCAGTGCATGTATGACAGCAGCAAGCTCGAGGTCGTGAACTGGGTAGTTCTCTTCGTGAGGGCGCAATTGACGAGATGCATAGGCAATCACTTTGCGCTCTTGCATTAGGACACAGCCTAATCCTTGTCGGGAAGCGTCGCAGTAAATGACAAAGTCCTTCTTAGTATCAGGTGGAGCAAGCACTGGGGCAGAAGTCAACTTGTCCTTGAGTGCCTGGAAACTTTCCTGACATTTGTCTGTCCATTGGTACTTGACGCCCTTATGCAATAGGTTAGTCAGAGGCCTGGCGATCTTGGAGAAGTTCTCGACGAATCGACGGCAATAGCTGGCGAGACCGAGAAAACTCCTGACTTGCTTGACGTTCTTCGGAGGAGTCCAATCAAGAATAGCCTGAACTCGCTCGGGGTTGATGGCAATACCATCCTTGGAGATGACATGCCCAAGATAAGTTACTTCGGGAAGCCAGAATTCACACTTGGAATACTTAGCATAGAGTTGATGCTCTCGAAGCTTCTCCAGGACAAGACGAAGATGTTCAGCATGCTCTTCTTTATTCTTGGAGTACACAAGGATATCATCCAGATAAACCACGACGAACTTGTCGAGGTATTCCATGAAGATATAGTTCATCAAACGAGAGAAGGTGGCTGGAGCATTGGTTAAGCCGAATGACATGACTGTGTACTCATATGAACCATATCGAGTCACGAATGCGGTCTTTGGGATATCCTCTTCACGAACACGGATCTGGTGGTATCCCAACCTTAAGTCAAGTTTGGAGAACACTGATGAGCCAGCTAGTTGATCATACAGATCATTGATCCGAGGAAGAGGATATTTGTTCTGAATGGTAGCTTGGTTAATAGGACGGTAGTCTTGGACCAATCGGTTTGTCCCATCCTTCTTCTTGACAAAGAGGGAAGGTGCTCCCCAAGGAGAGCAACTAGGGCGAATGAAACCACTGCGAAAAGATGTGTCGATTTCCTCCTTAAGCGCAATGAGTTCATGTGGCGGCATCTTGTAGGGTCGTTTGGCTATAGGGGTGGTGCCTGGTTTCAAGTCGATGATGAATTCGACAGCTCTAGCAGGGGGAATCCCTGGAAGTTCTTCAGGAAAGATGTCTTGGAATTCACGAACAACGGGAATGTTTTCAATGCCCTCGAGTGGTGCAGCGTTCAATGCGTTCAACGCATAAAGCCTTGCCTCGGCATTCTGAACCAGACAAGCGTTGTAGCTTATTATTTCATCGGAAGGGTGTAGCAGATGGACGGTCTTAGTGGCGCAAACTATAGAAGCAGTATGCGCTTTCAACCATTCCATTCCCAGAATGAGATCAATGCTACAGGACTTCAGTGCGATGGGAGAGACAAGGAATTCCAGTCCTTCGATTTCAACGGGGACGTCCTTGCAAAACATGGAGGTTCGACATTGGCCCGCAGGGGTGTGTACTAATAGCGAAGCGTTCATGTCCTCACATTTAATGTCGTGCAAGCATGCAAAATCTTTCGACATGAATGAATGCGATGCACCTGTATCAAATAAAACGGATGCTGGTACTGAATTTACGAGGAGTGTACCCATCACAGTAGCAGGCTGGTCTCGAGCTTCATTGAGATCAACGTGGTTGGCATGAACACGACCATAAGACTTGGCATTTTTGTTGCGGGTCTGGTTGCTTCCACGGCCAGCTGCAAGAAGGGCCAGTTGATTCTGGTTCTGATAGCAGTTCCTGGCAAGGTGACCTGGTTGACCACACTTGTAGCACAGACCATTATTGGGGGTGGGAGCAGGAGCTTGGGGTGGTGCAGCTGGAAGTCTTGGCTGCCTGGGCGGTGGAGGAGGCAGACGCGGTGCAGCATAAGACTGCCTTGGAGCAGGTGCATTTGGACGGTACATGCTGTTCGGGATCCAGATCTTACGCTTCTACGAGGGCGGGCCCGAAGATGAGCCCGTGTCACGGTTGCGTCTGTGAGAGCTCTGGTGTTCCTGCAGACCAGTTTCAACATTGATGGCCTTGTTCACCAAGGTGGCGAAATCGGGAAAGTCATGCACTAGCAGTGCAAGCTTGATGTCAGCTTGAAGGCCATCACGGAACTTCTCCTGTCGGCGTGCATCAGTTGCAATGTCTTCTTCAGCATAGCGGGATAAGTCCAGAAACTCCCGCTGATAAGCTTCCACAATTTTGTTGCCTTGGGTGAGGTTACGGAATTCGCGCTTCTTCCGGTCCATGATTCCCTGTGGGATGAAGCAGGCACGGAAAGCAGCTTGAAAGTCTGGCCAGGTGATGATCGCTCCAACCGGCAGAGTACGCCTGTGGCTGTCCCACCATTGAGCAGCAGGTCCCTTCAGAAAGAAGGAAGCAAAGGTGACATAGCTGGCAGGGGCTACATTAGCAGACTCCATCTCATAGGTGATGTCATGGAGCCAGTCATCAGCATCCAGAGGCTGAGTTGAGCTGCGGTACATGGTTGGGTTGAGGCGTATGAAATCCTGCATAGTTATTTGGGCTGGCTGCTGGTTCATATTGGGGCGCGGGAACTGAGCCATCATATTCTTCATGAACTGGCGGTTCAGCTCGAACTGTTGGATCATACCAGCCATATACTCAGGCGGTGGTGGGGCGTTACCACCACGACCACGACCACCTGGTCTAACCATCCTGCTAATATATAACAGGGGTAGTTCAGCATTGAGAAATTTGCAAAGACAAGAATCATTCTTGGTGAAACCTGCATAATGAAAGGAGCACGATGGATACTACATAGTAGTTGGCATATCTTACAAAAGGGATCATGCATAGAGTTCAGTACATAAGACTAAAGACATCATAGGCGGCACGCAGGCTCGCGACGAATGCATCTAATGCTAATAAGCAAGACTACATCAGTCCCAGGAGGAACTGTGGAGGTAGGTGTAGCTTGACAGCTGGTAGTGACGCGACGGGAAGTCCTCCACGTCAGTAGCCTGCGCTCCGTGAACACTCTGGTGTAGAACCCGACGTCCAGGTGGCAAAAGAGGGCCAAGTGCGGGAGTGTAGGCTCCCACATCTGGCCAACCGACACCCTGGGGCATCACGGTCCTAACTGGGTAGATCGCAGATCGCGGCAGCTCACTAGATCGGACAAAGGGGTGCAACAGCGTCAAAGCACTGTAAAGGTGCTGACGGGTGGTGTACAACTCGTGGCGAAGAGCTCGGTTAGCTCGATCCAGCCCATCAGCATGCAGAACCAGGTTCTGATGCTGGAAGGGATCTCGGGTGACGGTGGAGTAGGCAGCAATGTAATATCCCTCCGCACCATCGTCAGATGCGATAGCAACGTGCCTGAAAGGGGAGGTGTCCAACGCCCGATACTCTCCACGAAGACGTGTCAGAGCTGCATAAGCAGCATCGTGGACTGCCATATCGATGGTCACTCCAACACCATGAGCGGTGTGCAGCACAGTAGTGGAGTCATACTCCCGAGAGTAGAGGTGGACGATGGCACGGTACTGCTCCTGGTTAAAGTCCTGGTACTGCTCGTACACGGTGTACTCAGGTGCCAGCGATAACCCGGATAGGTCATCATCTCAGCTAACACAGCAGGTGAACCCTGAACACCAATGGCCGCCGTGTGGCGCACGACCTGCCTCGTGGGTTCCATCTGAAAACAAAGATGTTTCAAAGGAGTCATATGACAGTGTGGATATTGTTCAAAATACTATTCTAAGGAATAACTATGGCTTATCCAACTTTGGGGTGAATGTGGTCACGGGATCCTAATGTTAAAGTTAGTAAATTGTTTAACCCGAGTAGAAGAGAGTTCAGAGTCCCGGAGTAAAGAACGAGGAGTAAAAGATCCTAATACCACCCAATGGCGACGTGGGCCCGTAAGACACACAGCCATGTTAGTAAAAGTTTGGCAATGTCTAGACTCGACTTCGGCCAGGGAGTGTGGAAGGGGGGTTCCTACAGGCAGTCGGCTCTGATACCAACTTGTGACGCCCCCGATTCAATTGTACACTAATCATACACGCAAACGTGTACGATCAAGATCAGGGACTCACGGGAAGATATCACAACACAACTCTAAAAGTAAAATAAGTCATACAAGCATCATAATACAAGCCAGGGGCCTCGAGGGCTCGAATACAAGTGCTCGATCATAGACGAGTCAGCGGAAGCAACAATATCTGAGTACAGACATAAGTTAAACAAGTTGCCATAAGATGGCTAGCACAAACTGGGATACATATCGATAGAGGCACAGGCCTCCTGCCTGGGATCCTCCTAAACTACTCCTGGTCGTCATCGACAGCCTACACGTAGTAGTAGCACCTCCCGAGTAGTAGGGGTCGTCGTCGACGGTGGCGTCTGGCTCCTGAACTCCAGCATCTGGTTATGACAAGCAGAAAGAAAAGAAAGGGGAAAAAGGGGGGAGCAAAGCAACCATGAGTACTCATCCAAAGTACTCGCAAGCAAGGAGCTACACTACATATGCATGGGTATATGTGTAAAGGGCCATATCAGTGGACTGAACTGCAGAAAGCCAGAATAAGAGGGGGGATATCTAATCCTGTCGAAGTCTACGCTTCTGGCAGCCTCCATCTTGCAGCATGTAGAAGAGAGTAGATGGTAAGTTCACCAAGTAGCATCGCATAGCATAATTCCTACCCGGCGATCCTCTCCTCGTCGCCCTGTGAGAGAGCGATCATCGGGTTGTATCTGGCACTTGAAAGGGTGTGTTTTATTAAGTATCCGGTTCTAGTTATCATAAGGTCGAGGTACAACTCCGGGTCATCCTTTTACCGAGGGACACGGCTATTCGAATAGATAAACTTCCCTGCAGGGGTGCACCACATTACCCAACACGCTCGATCCCTCTGGCTGGGCACACTTTCCTGGGTCATACCCGGCCTCGGAAGATCAACACGTCGCAGCCCAACCTAGGCCTAACAGAGAGGTCAGCACCCCGGTCTAAATCCTATGCGCGCAAGGGTCTGGGCCCATCGCCCATTGCACACCAGCATGTTGCGTGGGTGGCCGGAGAGCAGACCTAGCAACCTCCATTACAAAGGAAGTCACGTTATGCGGTCCAACCCGGCACGCGCCGCGCAGTCGCTGACGTCTAGGAGGCTTCGGCTGATACCACGACGTCGAGTACCCATAACTGTTCCCGCGTTTTGGTTAGCGCGTATAGGCTCGTAGCCAGACTCAGATCAAATACCCAATCTCGTTAAGCGTGTTATTTTGAAGTAACCGCGGACGCCGACCAGGGCCAGGCCCACCTGTCTCCTAGGTGGTCACCACCTGCCCTATCGCTCCGCCACAAAGTAACCTCGGGGGCCGTCGGGAACCTAGGCCCACCTCTACCTGGATGGAACCACCTGCCCCTTCAGCCCCCATCTCTGAACAGTAACATAAGTATGTAATAGTATATAGTATATGTACCCATGATCACCTCCCGAAGTGATCACGGCCCAGTAGTATAGTATGGCAGACGTACAAGAGTGTAGGGCCACTGATGTAATTCTAGCAACCTATACTAAGCATTTTAGGATTGCAGGTAAGGTATCAAAAGTAGTAGCAAAGGCAGGCTATGCAGCAGAATAGGATTAACCGAAAGCAGTAACATGCTACACTATTCTAATGCAAGCAGTAGAGAGAAGGAATAGGCGATATCAGGTTGATCAAGGGGGGGGCTTGCCTGGAAGCTGTGTCGAGAGAGAAGGGTCGTCGACGTAGTAGTCGTTCACGGCAGCATCGTCAGCGATCTCAGCGTCTATCGAGAGAGAAGGAGGGGGGAGGAAACAGTAAATACAAAGCAAACAATGCTACACAAAGTATGACATGACAATATGCAGTGTCGGGGTGTTCTACTGCCTAACTAAATGATTTAGTTAATTTAGGACTTTATTCGGATTTATTTAATTAAAGTTGGGCACTATTCATTTATTGAAATCGGTCTAAAAGTTCAATGTTCTTATAGCTAGAGGCATCTGACCGGAATACGGAGGGCGTATTCGGGTTCGTAACGAAATTCTGAGCAAGTTTCATGTATAAAGTATTTTCATCGGAGTTACGGATTATTTAATATGATTTTCTAAAGTTTTTATTAATTTCTGGAATTTAATTAATTATTTAAATTAACATTATCCGAAACAGTGTTATGCTGACGTCAGCAAGACATCAGCAGGCGTCCCGACACGTGGGTCCCACATGTCATAGACTGGTTAGGTTAATTAGGGTTAACTAATTAATTAACATTTAATTAAACTAATTAATTAAATTAGATTAACCTAATCAGGATTAATTAACTAATTAATTATTTAATTTTAATTTATTTATTTATTTATTTATTATTCTTTTTATTTTTTCTATTTTCGTTTTTCTCTGGGCGTGGGCCCCGTTCGTCAGCGTCACAGGGGGGGTTCGGCCCCACGGGCCAGTGGCACAGGGGTGGCGGGGCCCCACCGGGCAGTGGCCCAGGGGCCACAGGCGTGCGGGCGCGGCGCGCGCGCGTGTGCGTGTGCGCCGTGGCGACTGGGGCGCGGCGACGGGCAGCAGGAGCGGGGAGTGGGCGCGGCGACCGCGGGCGGCAGGAGCGGGGGAGAGCTAGCGGGGCGCGCGGCGACGGGGCGGTGTGCGCGGCGGTGACCGAGGGGAAAAGAGGGGCGCGGGCGGCGCGGTGATGGGTGGCGGGGCCGTGCGGCTGGAGCGGCAAGGCAAGGCGAGCGGGCGCGGCTGTGGCCGCGCGGGCGTGGTCAGCCGCGCGCCGGAGCGCGAGCGGGGCGGCGGGAGGCGGCGGTGTCCGAGTGGGAAAGGAGGCGACGGGCGCGGCGAAGCTCACCGCGAGCTGTAGGGGAGGGGCAGCGGGCGCGAGGAGGACGGCGACGGGGTGGCGGAGAGGCGACGGCGGCGGTGGCGCGTCGGGCGTGGGGCGCGGTCGGCGTGAGCGGGCACGAGGGCGAGCGCGCGAGCGAGGGCGCGGGCGCGGGCCCGATCCAGATCTGGGGGGGACGAGGGGAGTGAGCGAGGGGGTGAGTGGGGGTTAGGGTTTCGGTGGCCTCCAGGGGGAGGCCATATAGGGGAGGAGCTGGGCCGGCCGGCTGGGCCTTGGCCCAGTTGGGCCGGGGGGGATTTTTCCTTTTTTTCTTTTTCTCTGTTTTCTTTTCTTTTGTCTTTTTCTTTTATTTATTCTTATTTCCCTGTTTAGTAAAAAGTTAGGCCTCAAAATGAATTTCCCTGTTGCAATTATTCCAATAAATACTAGGCATCCTCTACCACTGTCAAAAATTGGTTTGGAGTCAAATGGATCTCACACCACTTTTATAATAATTAAAATGCATTAATCCTAGCTGTTTTGGTAAAGTTTGAGCCACTTAATTAATTTACTTATTGTTGGTTACAATTTTAGAATGGTCTTTGCAATATTTGCTATTTATTGAACATTTTAGTTTCTATGTTGGATAACTTTTATTTTCCACTTTCATTTAAATTTGAATTTGAGTTAGGAGTTGAAATGCAATATGATGCTAATTATGATTATGCACTGTTAAACATGCTAACTTGTCATTATCAAAAGTGATTACTGTGGCTGATGACATGGGGTGTTACATCATGCAGTTCATTGCAAATGCTGGACTTACCAACTTCTTCGAGGATGAGTGTGATCAACATCATACCCTCACAAACTCCTTTGTGCAAAAAAATTATTTTCTGAATAAGCATGAACCTCCAGCGGTGCGGTTTACTTTATACTCTGAAACTCGCCAAATACCGCTACCGAATTTTGTGAGATATGTCTAATTCCCTCTGATGGGGAATTGAGAGAGACTAGACTGGCAGAGTTTGAGGACTTTCTCCGCACCCTAACTGTGGGTGAGGAAAGGGGCGTGTCGAAAGCCGTAGCCACTAGTCTGCAGTTTCCTTCTGTGCATTACTTTGCTTTATTTATCACGAAGTGTTTGACTGCTAGGGAGAAGGGCAGTATACTTAGTGCCCCTGATCTCGCCATTTTATGCCGTGCACTTCACAATGATCACAATTACAGCCTAGGGGCTATTGTTTCACGTCGTTTGCATCTTAACAAAACTAAGGGAAAATCCGTGGTGGTATTTATGCCACTCGCTTAGCGAGTCACTTTAATGTTCAGATACGCCAGCAGGATTATTTGTTACCTAGAGTTTATTTAGACCACCGGTCGATGGTGGACCACCACTTTCTAGATAACACTAAAATACTAGAGCCTCTTCGTTATAATTTGGTATTCAGTGAGAAAAACCCATGATATAATCCAGTTACCTGCACCTGCTTTGTTTCATTCTCATGCCAGGAACGGATACACCGTCATGCCTGCGGACATTGTTGCCTACCGGAACGCCCAGGCAGCACTGGAGGAGGAGCCCCAGGAGTGGGACGCTCAGGTGCCGCCGCCACAACACTTCTACATGGGACCGGATGGCTACTACGGGTGGTGATTACCAAGCTAGGCCAAAAGACTAAGCTTGGGGGAGTACGTATTTCCACCGACATTACATTCATGTTCACACATTTCGTTTTAGTTGTCGGTGTCCATACTATTGCATTGTATCATCCATGTTAGTTTTTTTTTCTCGCTTTCTTCTTGTGTGTTTGAAAAAAATTGAGAAAAACCAAAAAATATTTCTCGCTTCTTTTCGGTTTTTCTTTTCAGTTTTAATTTAGTTGTAGTATTAAAAGAAAACCCAAAAAGATTTCTCATCTCTTCTTTTACTTGTTGGGAGCTTTCCCGTGTAAATAGTTTTTCTCGTTCTTGGTTTTCTTCCTTTAATTTGTTTCCTTTCAAGAAAAACTAAAAAAACCCAAAAATATTTGAGTGTGTTTCTTAGAAATTCTTTTCTTTTTGGTTGAATCGTACCAAGGGGAATATCATGATGAAATGTTGAGTGGCTCTCATATGCATTATCGTTGATCTAACAAAGAGCTCGAATTATTTTGTCTTCTCCTTTGAATAAAACGTTTGCAGATTCCAGCTTAGTCCACGGCACTCTTGCACTATTATTATTTTCATATCATTCGGTCATGCAAATGAAAGGCAATAATGACGATATATGATGAGGTGACTGTGGCAGGGAAAAGCGGGTATGAACTCAACTTGCTTTTGTTTTTGTAAATATGTTTAACTCAGTATCCATGATTCAGCATATTTTGATTAAACACGTTTGCAATGACAATTAGAGATTATAGTTACTCATGCCAAGATTTATCTTGAGTGTCAACATGCATTGAAATGATTGTGATGTAGTATGATGATATGGTATCCTCCTCTGGATGTTTCAAGTGGCTTGACTTGGCACATGTTCACGCATGTAGTTGAATCAAAACCAACATAGCCTCCACGATATTTATGTTCATGGTGTTTATATACTACTCATGCTAGTATTAAATTTTGATTATTCATAATGCATGTTCATGACCGTTTGCGCTCTCTAGGTGGTCGCTGATACGTCTCCAACGTAACTATAATTTTTGCTTGTTCCATGCTGTTATATTATCATTCTTGGATGTTTCACAATCAATTTATAGCAACTTTATATCATTTTTTGGGACTAACCTATTGACATAGTGCCCAGTGCCAGTTCCTGTTTTTTCTTTCATAGAAAATCAATACCAAACGGAGTCCAAACGCAGCGAAACTTTTTGGAGATTTTTTTGGACCAAAAGGAACAACTTGGGTCGAAGAAGTACTAGAGGGGTGCCCCAAGGGGGGCACAACCCACCTACGCGCGCCTGGGGCCCAGGCGCGCCCTGGTGGGTTGTGCCCACCTCGGTGGCCTCCCGCACCGCCTCTTTGCTCTATAAATACCCCAATATTCCAAAAACCCTAGGGGAGTCGACGAAACACAATTCCAGCCGCCGCAAGTTCCAGAAACACCACATCCAATCTAGACACCATCACGGAGGGGTTCATCATCCTCATTGGTGCCTCTCCAATGATGTGTGAGTAGTTCATTGTAGACCTTCGGGTCCGTAGTTAGTAGCTAGATGGCTTCCTCTCTCTCTTTTGATTCTCAATACAATGGTCTCTTGGAGATCAATTTCATGTAACTCATTTTGCGGTGTGTTTGTTGGGATCCGATGAACATTGAGTTTATGATCAGATCTATATTTTTATCCATGAAAGTTATTTGAATTTCTTTGATCTCTTATATGCATGATTACTTATAGCCTCGTATTTCTTCTTCGAATCTTCGGTTTAGTTAGGCCGACTAGATCGATTTTTCTTGCCATGGGAAGAGGTGCTTTGTGATGGGTTCGATCTTACTGTGCTCAATCCTAGTGACAGAAGGGGACATGACACGTATGTATCATTCCTATTAAGGATAACAAGATGGGGTCTATTCCTACATGAATAGATCTTGTCTACATCATTTCATAGTTCTTATTGCATTACTCCGTTTCTCCATGAACTTAATACACTAGATGCATGCTGGATAGTGGTCGATGTGTGGAGTAATAGTAGTTGATGCAGGCAGGAGTCGATCTACTAATCTTGGACGTGATGCCTATATAATGATCATTGCCTAGATATCGTCATGATTATTTGAAGTTCTATCAATTGCCCAACAGCAATTTGTTTGCCCACCGTATGCTATTTTTCTCGAGAGAAGCCACTAGTGAAATCTACGGCCCCCGGGTCTATTCTTCTTCATATTTGCTTTCCGATCTATTATTTGCTACTTTTATTTTCAGATCTATTATACCAAAAACCCAAAAATACCTTGCTGCACTTTTTTTATAATTATTTTATTTTGCGTTTATTCGAGATCTATTTATCAAATCTATCATAATTTTTATCCCTTCAACTTGACAATTTCTGGCACCGTTACCCGAAAGGGATTGACAACCCCTTTAACACGTCGGGTTGCAAGTATTTGTTCTTTGTGTGCAGGTACTATTTACATAGTGTTCCTTGGTTCTCCTACTGGTTCGATAACCTTGGTCTCATCACTGAGGGAAATACTACCGTAGCTGTGCTGCATCATTCCTTCCTCTTTGGGGAATACCGACATAGTTCAAGTGACATCAAAAGGAATTTCTGGCGCCGTTGCCGGGGAGAGATCATCAACATCTATCAGGTTCCTAGTCATAAATCTCATCTCCTTGCAATTTACATTATTTGCCATTTGCCTCTCGTTTTCATCTGCCCCACTTCACAAAAATTTGCCTATTTATTCACCCTCTTTTTCGTTCGCCGTTTTCTCGTCAGATCTGTTTTTGTGTGCAATCTTGTTTGCGTAGTGATGATGACTCAAGAGAACACCAAGTTGTGTGAGTTTTCCAATACCAACAATAATGATTTTATTAGCACTCCGATTGCTCCTCCCGCCACTAGTGCGGAATCTTGTGATATTAATGCCGCTTTGTTGAATCTTGTTATGAAAGATCAGTTTGCCGGTACTACTAATGAGGATGTCGCGTCCCATCTTAACACATTCGTAGAATTATGCGATATGCGAAAGAAAAAAGATGTGGACAATGATATTGTGAAGTTGAAATTATTTCCGTTTTCTTTGCGAGATCGTGCAAAAATTTGGTTTTATTCTTTGCCTTGCAATAGTATCGATTCATGGGATAAGTGCAAGGATGCTTTTATTACTAAGTATTTTTCGCCCGTGAAAATTATTTCCCTTAGAACTCAGATCATGAATTTTAAGCAACCTGAGCATGAACATGTTGCACAATCTAGGGAAAGAATGAAATTAATGCTAAGAAATTGTCCTACTCATGGTTTAAATCTTTGGATGATCATACAAAATTTTTATGCGGGATTGAATTTTGTCTCTAGAAATCTTTTAGATTCCGCCGCGGGTGGTACTTTTATGGAAATTACTTTGGGTGAAGCTACTAAATTGCTTGATAATATTATGGCAAATTATTCACAATGGCATACCGAAAGAGCTCCTAGTAGTAAAAAAGTTAATTGGGTTGAAGAAATAAATTCTTTGAGTGAAAAAGTTGATGCTCTTATGAAATTGGTTGCTAATAAAAGTGCTCCTATTTATCTTAATTATGTGCCTTTGTTTACTTTGATTGAGCAAAATAGTGATGCCGTAGATGTGAATTTTGTATCGTGAAACAATTTTAATAACAATGCTTATAGAGGTAATTTTAATCCTAGACCTTTTCCTGCAAATTCCTCTAATAATTATGGAAATTCCTATGGTAATCCTTCTTATAATAATAATAGGAACACCTCTGATCTTGAGAATAATATTAAAGAATTTATCAATGCTCAAAAAGTTTTCAATAATACGATAGAAGAAAAGTTGAATAAGATTGATGATATGTCTAAAAGTATTGATATAATTTCTCATGGTGTAGAAAATCTCAAGTTGAAAGCTTTTGTGCCTAAGGTTGAAGAATCAATTAAAGCTTTATATGTTTCTATGGATGAAAGTAAGAAAAGAACCGCAATGCTTAGAGCTAAAAGAGAATTTTTTGAAAAAACATTTTCTAATGATTGCTTTCATAAAAATGATGAAGATCTTAAAGTGATTGGTATTTCTTCTATTGATTCCTTGTTTAGTAAAATTAAAATTGATGATAAAGGGACTGAAGAAGAGTCAACTTTAGCTAGAAGGCGTCCCGATAATTTGGAGGGTGAAAATCTTGTTGAAAAATTTGATAAAAGTGGGTTTGGAGAGGTCAAAACTTTAACTAGCAATATGCCCACTCTTTTGGATTACTAAGACTTTAATTATGATAGTTGCTCTTTGATTGATTGTATTTATTTTTTGCAATCCATGATAAATTCACCCCGTGCCTATGAACAAAATAAAGCTTTTACTAAACATATTGTTGATGCGATGATGAAAGCTTTTGAAGAAAAGTTGGAATTAGAAATTTCAATTCCTAGAAAATTACATGATGAATGGGAACATACTATCAAAGTCAAGATTAAAAATTATGAGTGTTTTGCTTTATGTGACTTGGGTGCTAGTGTTTCCACAATTCCGAAGTCTTTATGTGATGTGCTTGGTCTTACCAATATTGAAGAGTGTTCTTTAAATTTGCACTTGGCGGATTCTACTATTAAAAATCCTTTGGGAAGGATTAATGATGTTCTTATTCTTGCAAATAGGAATTACGTGCCCATAGATTTTACTGTTCTTGAAATTGATTGCAATCCATCTTGCCCAATTATACTTGGTAGACCGTTTTTAGGTACTATTGGTGCCGTGATTGATATGAAAGAAGGCAATATTAAATTCAATTTCCACTAGGGAAGGGTATGGAACATGTCCCTAGAACAAGAATAAAGCCATCATATGAATCAGTCATGAGGGCATCCTATGGATCTAGAAATAAAGATGACAATACTTGAATCTATGCCTTATGCCTAGCTAAGGGCGTAAAACAATAGCGCTTGTTGGGAGGCAACCCAATGAATAAAATTTATTTTTACCTTTTTATTTCTGTTCTTGAGTGTTTGCACAATTATACCTCTGTTATGATTGTGTTTTTTATGTTTTAATTAGTGTTTGTGCCAAGTAAAGCCTTTGGGATAGCTTTGGTGATAGTTAATTTGATCTTGTGGGAAAACAGAAACTTTTGCGTCCAGTAAAATAATTGTTTAAAATCACAGAAGCAACGAAAAATTCTGAATTTTTTACACAAGATTCATGTACAAATTTCCTCAGCTTTACTAACTTTTCAGAATTGTTTTAGTTACATAAGTATCATAACAATTCGTATCTTTACAGACTGTTCTGTTTTTGACAGATTCGGTTTCTTTGCATTGTATGCTTATTTTGATGAATCTATGGTTTGTATCGGGTGGTATAAGCCATGGTAAAGTTAGAATACAGTATATATAATGCAATAACAAAATTTTAATGGGTTTTCTACAGTACTTAAAGTAAATATTAGTTTTCTTATACTAACGGATCTCACGAAGGTTTTGTTGAGTTTTGTGTGATTGAAGTTTTCAAGTTTTGGGTGAGATCACGATGGATGAAGGAATAAGGAGTAAGAAGATCCTAAGCTTGGGGATGACCCATGGAACTCCAAGCCATTATCCAAAGAGAAACAAGCAACTAAGCTTGGGGATGTCCCCTAGTGGCATCCCCTCTTTCTTCTAACGACCATCGGTATTTTACTTGGAGCTATATTTTTATTCGTCACATATCATGAGTTTTGCTTGGAGCGTCTTGTGTTATATGAGTCTTTGCTTGTTTTGCTTTTTATTTTTTGTCATCTATCCTTGCTGAACACACCTATTTGGGAGATCCAAAATTATGCTATGATTTGTTAGAATTGCTCTATATGCTTCACTTAAAAAAATTTGAGCTATGGAATTGCTCTAGTGCTTCACTTATATCTTTTTGAGCATGGTGCGCCTTAATATTTTTGAAGAAATGCTCTCATGCTTCACTTAGATTTATTTGAGAGTTAGTAATTTTGAAGAAATTCTCTCATGCTTCACTTATATTATTCTGAGAGAAGAAAATTTTATGCTCATGTTCTTCACTTATATTTGTTTGAGCTATCAAAAGCAACTTATGAAACTAGTCCCAAAGTGATAGATATTCAAGAGGGATATTATAAAAACTTTCATAAAGATCATTGGAAAAAATAAACTTGATTCTTTGTAATAGTTTTGCGATATGATGATATAATATGTGAGTCATGTTGATGAGTAATTGTGCTTTAGTAAGAATATTCGTGTTAAGGTTTGTGTTTCCCTATGCAAGCACGAAAGTCAATAGTTATGCAATGAAATTACATCCTACTTGTGGTGCATTATTCGGTGTTAGTTATGCTTAATGCTCGCTTATGAGATTTTTCGTTTCTTGGTTGGATGCTTCTCAATCTTTTTGCTAGCCTTCACTTGTACTAAGTAGGAATACTACTTGTGCATCCAAAATCCTTAAAACCCAGTTTTGCCATATGAGTCCACTATACCTACCTATATGCGGTATTTCCATGCCGTTCTAAGAAAATTTGTATGTGCCATCTCTAATTTTCGAAATAAATTTCCTTTTTGTGTGCTCGTACCGCTCATGAAACGGTAGGGGGTGGCTGATATTTTTCCATGCTAGATGTGTTATTTTCAAGATGAGTGTTTATTCACTTGTCATTGCACGAGAGTACGGCAAAGGTATTAGGGATGCCCAGTCCCGAAATGAAAAATGAATTTACTTTATGTTGTCAAATAATAAATTGCTTGGAAAGTGTTGGTATGGACGGTACCCGTGGATACGGCTAGCCGTGGAATGTGAAAGTATGGTGAAAAAAGGAATAAACTTTGTTTTATGTTTGGGAACCGCCTATGATATATCTAGCATGCAAAGTATTGGGAACTACTCGATCGTTTTTGTTGACAGGAAAAGCATGCCACCCAAAATGTTTTATCTCTATATTTTTCGCTGAGCTCTGGCACCTCTACAAATCCCTACTTCCCTCTGCGAAGGGCCTTTCTATTTACTTTATGCAATTTTTATTTTATTTGAGTCTCCATCTTCTCTTATAAAGCACCAACTAAGGGGCACTATTATCGTACTTGAGCATTGGGTGTAGATAATATGCGAGTGTGTTTCATGAATGGATCAATGATTGAGCATAATGGGCTAGGGATAACTTGCTTTAGTGTTGATATTTTGAAAGACATGGTTGCTTGTTGATATGCTTGAGTATTGAAATCTTCATGTCAAAACTAGACTATTGCTTTGAATCATATAAAAGTCCAAATGTCCATGCTACAAGAAAAGAAAATGTGATGAACATGTTAGGCAGCATTCCGCATCAAAAATTCTGTTTTTATCATTTACCTACTCGAGGACGAGTAGGAATTAAGCTTGGGGATGCTGATACGTCTCCAACGTATCTATAATTTTTGCTTGTTCCATGTTGTTATATTATCATTCTTGGATGTTTTACAATCATTTTATAGCAACTTTATATAATTTTTTGGGACTAACCTATTGACATAGTGCCCAGTGCCAGTTCCTGTTTTTTCCTTGTTTTTTACATCGCAGAAAATCAATACCAAACGGAGTCCAAACACAGCGAAACTTTTTGGAGATTTTTTTTGGACCAGAAGGAACAACTTGGGCCAAAGAAGTACCAGAGGGGTGCCCCGAGGGGGGCACAACCCACCTGGGCGCGCCTGGGGGCCTAGGCGTGCCCTGGTGGGTTGTGCCCACCTCGGTGGCCTCCCACACCGCCTCTTTGCTCTATAAATAACCCAATTTTCCAAAAACAGTAGGGGAGTCGAAGAAACACAATTCCAGCCGCCACAAGTTCCAGAAACACCAGATCCAATCTAGACATCATCACGGAGGGGTTCATCATCCTCATTGGTGCCTCTCCGATGATACGTGAGTAGTTCATTGTAGACCTTCGGGTCCGTAGTTAGTAGCTAGATGGCTTCCTCTCTCTCTTTTGATTCTCAATACAATGGTCTCTTGGAGATCTATTTGACGTAACTCTTTTTGCGGTGTGTTTGTTGGGATCCGATGAACTTTGAGTTTATGATCAGATCTATATTTTTATCCATGAAAGTTATTTGAGTTTTTTTCATCTCTTATATGCATGATTACTTATAGCCTCATATTTCTTCTTCGAATCTTTTGTTTAGTTAGGCCGACTAGATCATTTTTTCTTGCCATGGGAAGAGGTGCTTTGTGATGGGTTCGATCTTAGGTGCTCAATCCCAGTGACAGAAGGGGACATGACATGTATGTATCGTTGCTATTAAGGATAACAAGATGGGGTCTATTCCTACATGAATAGATATTGTCTACATCATGTCATTGTTCTTATTGCATTACTCTGTTTCTCCATGAACTTAATACACTAGATGCATGCTGGATAGTGGTCGATGTGTGGAGTAATAGTAGTAGATGCAGGCAGGAGTCGGTCTACTAATCGTGGACGTGATGCCTATATAATGATCATTGCCTGGATATCGTCATGATTATTTGAAGCTCTATCAATTGCCCAACAGTAATTTGTTTACCCACCGTATGCTATTTTTCTTGAGAGAAGCCACTAGTGAAATCTACGGCCCCCGGGTCTATTCTTCTTCATATTTGCTTTCTGATCTATTATTTGCCACTTTTATTTTCAGATCTATTATACCAAAAACCCAAAAATAACTTGCTGCACTTTTTTGCCAATTATGTTATTTCGCGTTTATTCGAGATCTATTTATCCAATCTATCATAGTTTTTATCCCGTCAACTTGACAATTTCTGGCACCGTTACCCGAAAGGGATTGACAACCCCTTTAACACGCTGGGTTGCAAGTATTTGTTCTTTGTGTGCAGGTACCGTTTACATAGTGTTGCTTGGTTCTCCTAATGGTTCGATAACCTTGGTCTCATCACTGTGGGATATACCTACCGTACTTGTGCTGCATCATCCCTTCCTCTTTGGGGAAATACCGATGTAGTTCAAGCGACATCAGTCGCTTCTCAATCTAATTGCTAGCCTTTGCCTATACTAAGCGGGAATACTGCTTGTGCATCAAAATCCTTAAACCAAAGTTGTTCCAGATGAGTCCACTATATCTACCTATATGCGGTATTACCCTGCCGTTCCAAGTAAATTTGCATGTGCCACCTCTAAAATTTCAAATGAACATCTATTTTGTGTGCCTGGACCACTCATGGAGCGATAGCGGGCGGTCACTATCTTCCATGCTAAGTGGGTTATTCTCATGATGAGTGTTTATTCACTCGTCCTTGCACGAGAGGGGCCGGTAATAGGGATGCCCAGTCCCAAAATCAAAAATTGCAAATAATTAAACAAAACTCCTCCGGACTATTGTTGGTATGGAAGGCACCCGTCGATTCGACTAGCCACGGCTTGTGTTTGTTGGTGGAGGGGAGTAAACTTTACTTTTATCTCTTGGGAACCGCTGCTAATGTGTTTAGCATGGAAGATATTGAAAACTCTTGGTCGTAACATTGACAGGAAGGGTGTACCTCCCAAAATTATATTTATCTCTGATTTAAGCTTCGAGCTCTAGCACCTCTGCAAATCCCTACTTCCCTCTGCGAAGGGCCTATCTATTTACTTTTATGTTGAGTCGTCACCTTCTCAAACAAGCACCAGTCCTAAGAGCACTATTGTCATCCTCATGCATTGTGTATAGTTAATGTTGAATGCATCATGACTGGATCTCTTTTACCATGAATTACAATGTTTAGTCACTACTTGAACTTTGGAGGTGCTCTGCATTTATGTTTTGCGGTCTCAGAAAGGGCTAGCGAGATACCATTATTGTCATGTTATATCATGATTGTTTTGACAAAGTGTTGGCATTTGAAATATTTTCTTATTGCTCGCTAGCTGATTATGCCATTGATATGAGTGAATATAATTTGTAAGAGTTAGTGCTTGCATGGTTAGTTATGATCTTTGCTGAAAACCTGGGTGCTATTTAAGCATATATATGTAAACAAGAACAAAAGAGTTCGTAAAAGTTTTTCTTTATCACTTTCAGTTTGTCAACTGAACTGCTTGAGGAAACAATGGGTTAAGCTTGGGGGAGTTGATACGTCTCCATCGTATCTACTTTTCCTAACACTTTTGCTCTTGTTTTGGACTCTAATTTGCATCATTTGAATGAAACTAACCCGGACTGACACTATTTTCAGCAGAACTACCATGGTGTTGTTTTTGTGCAGAAATAAAAGTTTTCAGAATTGGACGAAACTTTTTGGAGAATTATTTTGGAATATATAATAATTTCTGGAACCAAGACCCACTGGAGCGTGGCCCCAGCTGCCCACTAGGCACTAGGGCGTGCCACCCCCCTCTGGCATGTGCTGGTGGGTAGTGGGGCCCATGAGGCTCCGCTGACCCTAATTCCAGCGCTATAGAATCCTATTTTTGGAGGAAAAAATCAGAGAGGAAGTTTCATCGCGTTTTACGATATGGAGCCACCGCCACCTCCTATTCTTCATCGGGAGGCCAAATTTGGAGCCCGTTCGGGGCTCCGGAGAGGGGGATCTTCGGTCTTCGTCATCATCAACCATCCTCCATCACCAATTTCATGATGCTCACCGCCGGGAGTGAGTAATTTCTTCGTAGGCTTGCTGGATGGTGGTGGGTTGGATGAGATTCACCATGTAGTTGAGTTAGTTTTGTTAGGGCTTGATCCGTAGTATCCACTATGTTATGAGATTGATGTTGCTATGACTTTGCTATGCTTAATGCTTGTCACTAGGGCCCGAGTGCCATGATTTCAGATCTGAACCGTTTATGTTTTCACCATTATATCTATGTCTTGATCCGATCTTGCAAGTTATATGCACCTATTACGTGTTATGATCCATAAACCCCAAGGTTACAATAATTGGGATACTTTCTGGTGATGACCGTAGTTTGAGGAGTTCATGTATTCACTATGTGTTAATGCTTTGTTCCGGTTCTCTATTAAAAGGAGTCCTTAATATCCCTTAGTTTCCTTATGGACCCCGCTGCCACGGGAGGGTAGGACAAAAGATGTCATGCAAGTTCTTTTCCATAAGCACGTATGACTATTTACGAAACACATGCCTACATTATATTTATGAACTGGAGCTAGTTCTGTGTCGCCCTAGGTTATGACTGTTATATGCTGAATATTATCCAACATTACCACCGATCCAGTGCCTACAAGTTTTTCACATATTGTTCTTGCTAAGTTACTATTGCTATTGTTACTGTTACAACTGCTACAAAATTATTGCTATTTCTATTACTGTCACTGCTACCACTAGGTATCAAAACTATCATACTACTGTGCTACTGATCACTTTGTTGCAGATATTTAATCGCCAGGTGTGGTTGAATTGATAACTCAACTGCTAATACTTACAAATATTCTTTGGCTCCCCTTGTGTCTAATCTAAAAATTTGGGTTGAATATTCTACCCTCGAAAACTGTTGTGATCCCCTATACTTGTGGGTTATCAGCTGGCAAGGCCATCTTGGTGGGACCGAGATCCGTATCGGTGTGACTGAACCATTAGGGTTTCTGGCAGTGGCTATGTCAATTGAACTCGGTGGCCCCGGGTAGAAAGAATCGGTGGGGCCGAGTTTGGAATTAGGGTTGTGACATATTTGGATGGAGAAAGTGGCTGAGGGTTTTAGAGCAGTATCACTAAGCACTTTGAGCAAGTAGACCATTAAGCAACACCTCATCCCCTTTTAATAGTATTGGCTTTCCTATGGACTCAATGTGATCTTGGATCACTTAAATAGAAATGAAGAGTCTTGAGGTTTTGCCAATCTTTGTCCTTAGCATTTTGAAGGGGTTCCACATCCTCTTGTCCTTGCCACTCCACTATTGAACTTGTCTGAAATATACTGGATAAGACTATTAGTCCAACAAAAGATATGTTGTCATTAATTACCAAAATCACCCATAGAGCACTTGTGCTTTCAATTCTTCACCCCTTCTGATACTTGTGCGATCAGCAACTTGACCTTTAGCAAGTGGTAGCCTATTGCACGGAGGCGTCACAGCAAAATCATTCATGTATTTGGATGTGACGTATCTGTAATCTTTCCATTCGTACATCTAGTATCATTTGATCTTTTGCAGGCGCGTTTTGCACTGCTCTTTGGTTTCCTTGCCATGAGTTGCTTCATCTGGCGTACAGTATCCTGAGTAAATGTCCTCAGGGGTCTCAAAAGCAGTGTGTCTTCCTTTCTCTTGCCACCTTTCTGAGGCCTCTTTCCATTCAACTGAGGTTTTTGAACTTGTGAGGACTTTGATGAAGTTTGAAGTTTTTCCTCAAGATGTGCTGCAAATGAATTAAGTTGATGAGAACCTAGAGATTCGTTAGCACACATTGTACCTGTGAACTGAGTATAGTTGCGAGGAAATAGGGAAGAGTCACATGCGTTCTCTGAGATTTTTAAAATAAACCAGTTGAGGAAATTGACCCTTATCGTCTTGAAGAATTTCATCAAGTGTTCTTGACTTAGGTTCCAGAGTTGTATAGATTGAGGCAATTTGCACAATTGAGGAATCTAGATGTTAAGCATAATAGTGATGAAATACACAAGACTTGTCGGGGCTCTGGGACTGGGGGTACCCAGGCCCGTCTGCCTGCGGCCCATCGTGTGGCATCATCAAAGGGCCCAGCGCGGCCCAGCGACAAGACTTCACGAGCAAGACCCTCGCGAGGCGAACGAAGTTGTGGCCTCCCGAGGGCCTCCTGCGGGGCGGTCTCCCGAGGCCCCTCGAGGGGTGGACATCTCTAGGCTCGCCACCCCGCCTCATGAGGCACGTGGTGACGTGAGCCATGGCAAGCGGAGCCAGGAGGGCGCCAGCGAGCGCAGGCAAGGACACTTTCCTCTTGGTGCTAAGGAGGCAGGGACGTACGCGAGTTCCCGAGGAATCCCCCAAAGGTTTCCATTCTGGTGCAACTGGACCAAGACCACGAGCTCACCAGGACGGAGGTCATCACTGAGCCCACCTATGCGTCACGACCAGAACCTTTCAGGCGAAGACCACCTTTAGTCAGGATAGGGTGTACTCCTGTCCCCTTTCAAATTGGGCCGTTGTGGCATCCCTTCCCACCTAGAGTTTTCGGGGGAAGAGGACCAGGGGCCAGGATAAGTATAGGTTAGATGCCACCATAGAGATCATCGGATCCAAAGGTCGATCCTCAAGCCCTCCCGAGGCAGTTCATCCTTGTACTAGTTCATACTCATCCTCCTCATGAAGCAATCCACCACAAAGCAGGAGTACGGTCTTACACCGCAAGGTGTCCCGCACCTAGGTAAATCATTGTGTTCCTTCCTCTCTCCCTCTTTGGCGAGCACGACGGCGCAAGACCGTGAGGCAGTGAGCAGCGAGCAATAGCCTGGCGAAGTTCTCCGTGCACACCCCAGAGTTTGAACCTTTCCTTGGGTCCGCGGAGCCCCGATTATGACATTTGGCGCGCCAGGTAGGGGTGTGCCGAAATCCTTCCGCATCGTTCCAACCTCGCTCCACCATCCCCATGGCTGACGCTCATCATGTTCATGCCGAGCGCCGTGCGGCTTTAGTCGCCCAGATGTAGCCGGCGGGCTGCGGCGGCCGCCGCCTCTCCCCTTCGGCCGTGGCCAACGCCGCCACTGACCCAACTGCTCACAAGCAATAGGACTCTTCCCTGCCACCCTCCTTACAACGTGACAGCCGCACCGCCACGCCTTCTCTCACTCCAGCCATAGCCTCATCCTCCCATGCCCGCCGCGGGCCGGCAATCACGCAGGCTGCACTGCTCATGGCGTGTGAGCTGCTGCGCTACCGCCCCGCCAATGAAGGCTATGACGCCTGGCTTGCCCGCATCACCGAGCTTGTCAACGCCGCGGGTGAGGCCCCGGTGCCCTCCCACTCACTCCGTCTTGCACGGGCGACGTGCCGCACGGCGCGCCTCCGCCTCCTCCCCTGCGCAACGACGACGCCGAGCCCCGACATGGCGCACGGCCGCACAATCCCCGCGTGGAGCGCTGGTGCCGGCTCGAGACGAGGCCAGCTGCCAGATTGTGCATTAGCCGCTGCGCGACGCGCCCGAGCCCCCGGCGCCGCCGCGTCAAATCCAAGACCGAGTTATCCAGGAAGCTATGGGGCATGGGCACCAGGACCGTGCCGCCTGCGATCGCGTACCTCCCGCGCGAGGCACGCCGGTGAGCACTGCCGGCTGCCGCGCCTTCACCCGTGAGCTATGTCGGGTGGTTTGGTCGGTCAAGTTCAAGCCGGAGCTACCCCCGCGCTACGACGGCATCCCCGACCCTGCGGAGTTCCTCCAGCTCAACGCGCTGAGCATCGAGGCGGCAAACGGCGATGACAAGGTCATGGTGAACTGGTTCCCCATGGCCGTCAAGGATGGAGCACGTTCCTGGCTCATGAACCTGCCCGAGGGGACCATATCCTCGTGGGATGAACTCCGCGAGCGGTTCACCGCCAACTTCCAATGCACCCATGACCGCGCCCTCACCATCAGCGACCTGCGGCGCGTGAAGCAGCGCCCTGGCGAGACCCTCCACAAGTACATTCAGCGCTTCACCCAACTCCGCCTCAAGATCCCGAAAGCCTTGGACGAAGCCATCATCTCAGTGTTCACCGAAGGCGTCACGGACGTCAGGATTAACGAGAAGCTCGCCATCAACGATGACCTATGCACGGCGCTGGAGCTGTTCAATCTGGCTGACAAGTACGCCAGGGCGAAAGAAGGCCGCCTCTCCCTCCTCAATAGCCCTGATGTCGAACCTGAAGACAAGAAGGCCAAGGCCAAGGAAGTGAAGCGCAAGGGCCCCACCATGTTGGCAGCGGAGCCCGAGCTGAAGCGCGACCGTGATCACGATGAGCCCGCCAGGGATAGTCGCCTGTTTTGCGTCTTCCACAACGTGTGCAACCACAACACCGACGACTATCAGGAGATCAGGGCGCACCGTGACGAGCGCTTGGGCCGCCGGCCCGAGTGCAGCGACCGTAGCTTCGGTCGCGGAGGAGGCCGTGTTGGAGGCCGCTGGGACTACCGCAACCCCCGCCAGGGCTGGCGTGATCAACCTTGTGAAAATGGCTGGCGTGATCAGCCTCGTGATGGCGCCTGGCGCGATCGGCCTCGCGAGGACCATCCTCAGGACAACGCGGGCCTTCCGCCGCTTCCACCACCTCCCGGGAGGAATGAGAACAACCAGCCAGACAAGGGGGCTGGGGGCTTCCAGGAGCCTCGTGCGGTCGCCTGCATCCTCGGAGGAGCTCAGGCCACCGCGTCAAACCGCCTCTTCAAGCAGTTCTCTCGTGAGGTGAACGCAGCCCTCCCGAGGTTTGAGGTTGTGCGTCCCCTCAAGTGGTCATAGCACGCCATCACGTTCAACTCCAAGGATCACCTCAGGTGTTCAGCAACCGCTAGCGCGCTCCCCATGCTATGCACACCCACCATGAGCAACATTTCTGTCACCATGACCCTCATCGACGATGGCGCCAGCCTCAACGTACTCTCTGTCGAGAACTTCAAGATGCTTCAAGTGCCTTACGATCAGCTCATGCCCACCAGGCCGTTCTCTGGGGTGACCGACGGCTCCACCACTCCCCTGGGGCAAGTGCGCCTCCCAGTCACTTTTGGCACTCGTGACAACTACCACACCGAGCTCATCGACTTCGATGTGGCCCACATCAGCCTCCCGTACAACGCCATCCTGGGGTATCCAGACCTCGCCAAGTTCATGGTGGCTACCCACCACGGTTACAACGTCCTCAAGATGCCATGGTGCAGAGGCGTCATCACCGTCGCCTGTGATGAGAAGGATGCGGTCTGCTCCCTCGAGCACGCCTACGGACCATAGCGGCTGAGAATTCTGATGGCGAGGGTGACATCGCGGCCCCTGAGGTTGTCCCCGTAAAGAAGAAGCAGCTCCTACCCAAGAACCATCCCAAAGCCAAGAAGGCACCGGTCGGTGACGCCTCTAGTGCCGCGCCTGCCGCCAGGGCACGCCTTCCTCCCGCATAGGAAGGCGCGCCCGCCGCCTCCCTCAGGACGGGCTCGGGGGCTTCCACCTGGAGGGCCTCTGACCTGACCGATGCGACGAGGGAGGTGCTCGGGCACCACTTGGAGGCGTGCTTTGACGCGCGCTCCCGCAAGCAAGGAACACGGCGCGAGGCACCAGGAGCATGACAATTCATCACCAAGGCGATCAGCGAACTTCAGGAAGCGCGGGCCATGCGCGGCGAGCGCCGTCCCACATGCCCCACTGGCTCAGCTGCCGCTCACGACACGGGCGGCGAGCTGCACATCTGCGTCAACATCCCGGGCCTCAATAGGGCCCCTTCTCATGACCTCTTCTGGCCATCGCGCGTCGGCCGAAGCGGGGGCTTCCCCTATAACTACATCTGCATGCCCTTCGGCCTGCTGAACGTGGCGCCTCGTACCAGCGGTTCGTGCAGCTCGCGTCGGCATCTCATCAGGCCAGGCGCTCGGCGCTGACGCCTCGTGAGGCCCCGACCCCTCGCAAGCCCCCCGAGCCTCAAGATTCGCCCGACTCGTGAGGCGTGAACCTCCGCGGCACGCTTCGCCGACTACCTCAACACTTCCGCAGCAACATTGCCAGGTGACTTTTTGGTTTGTTCAATTGAGGGCACCCCTCGGGCTGCATCATCCTCAGGCTGGTTAGGGTCCGCCCCTGCAGCCATGTTATTTTTGCTCGTGTACTAGATTTAGTTGTGCTTTGATGAAGTCTTTCAGATGGTTAAAATTGCGTGATCGGTGCCTCGTCACCATGAAAGTCGCTGCACCCGCACAGACCTACTCTCAACTGCCTCATGACTAAGAGCGGGCACGACGTCTGTGCTTGGGTCCGTCCCTGCAGTGTTGTTAAATCCAAGCGGCCGAGCTCTGTCTCGCGGGCCAGCTCCCATGCATGTCACCTCATGGGATCCTTGGTGTCTTGCCCTCTCATGAGCTCATCGCGAGCAGGCGAGTAGGGGCCCGACTTGGTTCGTATAACCACGATCGTGGTGCTTCACCACCATGGGAACCTCACGTCAGGTGTTCTTCCTCAGATTGTTACATGAGAAGGCATGGCACGGCGTCTATGCTTGGGTCCGTCCATGCAGCGTCGATAAACCCAAGTGACCGAGCTTTGTCTGGCGAGCCGGACCCGTACACGTCACCTCCTATGGGTCCTTGGTGTCTGGTCTTCTCATGCAATAGCCTCCGGACGTTCATTCGGCATAGGTCGCCTTCACAACTCAGGTCTCACAAGCGCACGACCGCGCCAAAAGCTAGGCGCAACCCGCTTGAGGTAGGACCTCCTGAGCCCCACGCTGGCTCACGAGCGTCTAAAAACACCTCCTCAAGTTCTGCCGTGCCAGCCACACGTACGAACAAAATAAGGCTGTACACACCCCGGAGACTCTAGTACAGAGCTCCAACCCACACCCAGTGGAAGCCCCATGCTCAACGCTGGTGGAAACAGCCGCAATGCGGCCATGCCCACGCCTAGTGGAAGCCCCATGCTCCGTGCTGGTAGATAAACAACTGAGGGCGCCCCACGGGTAGCATCAACCTCAGGATGGCCGCTCGGCCCTTCGGTGACACCGCTCGTGGCATTCCCCTGGGCTTCAAGCGAGCAGGGGTTGGACACAGTGCATGTGCTCGAGTCAGTCCCAACAGCGTTGAAAAACCCAAGGGACCGGGCATGCCTCCGCGCACGTCACCCCACCAAGGCCCTTGGTGTCTAGTCTCCTCGTGTGATGCCCAGGTGCAAGCCGACGAGGGTCAGGTATGAGAAACTCCTGGGATAGCCATGTTGTCGCCGGCATTTTTCCTTCATGTGGGCCGCTTGCGCATCAAGGGGGGACCCCTGAGCATCCCGACTTAGGAGCCTTCACTAGTTCCGTAGCCCCTCGCCCCTTGGCCTTGTCCAAGCATCGTGACCTAACATCCCAACGGTGGCCGAGGTATGCGCGGGGCTGGGCCCTGCCGACGCAGAGCACAAAGGCAAGCAAGAAAGAAACCAAGCGCGGGGAGGAAACTACGGAGTTCAAAAAGTTATTACAAACATCAAGTGCATCTCAAATTTAAACAAAGTCTTACGCCTCCACGAGGCAAGATCAGTCTGTTGCAGGGTAACAAGGAAGCTTCAGGAAGAAGGGCCATTGCCACCATTGCCGCCGCCTACCTCGGCCTCGGCGGACCCGATGTCGCTACTGCAGGTGAACCACTCAAGCAGGGCGACCACATGGCCCTCCACAGCTTCCGCCATGACGTCGCGGGACTCACGAGGGGCAGGATCTGACGATGACATGTACCTGGGGTAGGGTACTTGGCCTGACCTATAGAACCTACCTAAGGACACCTCACACGAAGAATCCAAAACCTACAAAGTTAAGAAGAGGGTACCGACTGGAATGACACAGTGCACAAGTCACTCGACGGAAGATTCACTCGGTTGACCCCACCTCCACTCGACGGATATGATCTCACTCGGAGAACAGAAGACCTAGAGCCCCCCCCCCCCTGGATGGCAACGGTCAGGCGTTCAGTCCATCGTTGTAAAGGTCATTAAATACGGGCGTTACCAGTAACGTACTCGTCTTTACCTCTCATTGAACCCTTGCGTAAATGAGGACTGCGAGGGGTCGGCGGACTCTATATAAGCCACTCCTCTCCACTTACACAAGGGTTCACACCCCCTGTAACTCAACACTCCAATCAACACAAAGCCTCTGCGGCACCGAGACGTAGGGCTGTTACCTCCTCCGAGAGGGGCCTGAACTCGTAAATTCGAGTGTACAATCTCGCCGTAGCTAGGCTCTGCCCTCTCCTACGTACCCCCTACCTCTACTATTAGATTCGTTCCCACGACAGTTGGCGCCCACCGTGGGGCAGGCGTCTAAGCGACTTCCAGCGAGGTTGCGTTCTTCGAACTTCATCGACATGGTTTCCGGCGGCGGACTGTCCCTGGGTCGCGAGATCCATCTCGGCGCACTCAGTTTCATCGCTGATGATTCGGCCTGGCTCCAGGAAGCCCCCCTCGATGTTGAGGCACTCCCTATTCGCGGGGTGGCGCACTTCCGTGCGAGTGCCTGCGGCGTCCTCTTGCGGCAGCCGTCGACTCAGTACCGGCCGGCTCCCGTGGTGTCTTCCCTCCCCGTTTCTCACCGTCGCAAGCGATCCGGTCGCTCGTGGCTCCAGTGGTGGGTGAAGCACGCGGTGGCTCGTTTGTCGTCTACTCCTCAGATCCCAGCAATCGAGCCCGATGAGTCCCTTTATGGCTTGTTCGACTTATCGTCTGGCCACTCGGATACACTTTCCGAGTGCGAAAGCAATGATCCCACGGCAGAAGTCCTCATGGTTGGCTCCCAGCTTAGCCCACCAGGATTTCCTCGTGGCGGGGGCGAAAGCGGTGGTCCGTCGCATGGTAATGACGAGTACTATCCACAGGCCCTCACTGCAGAACAACGAGAAGAACTGCAGCGCGGGAATGAGCAGACTCTCCAGACCCCCATCATTGGGGAGACTGCCGAGGCTCAGGCTTTGGAGGCTGCGCGTGTAGCCACTCTGGCTGAACGTGCACGCCTGGAGGATCTCCAGAAGTCACTCGAAGACCGTGCTCGCAGGCCACCTCCAAATCCCAGTCGACGGCAGCGGCAATTGTTCCCGACTAGATCTCGAGATGAGTGTCAGGTATACCGCACTCCGATCCAAAATGTTGCAGCAGCCGCGCGTATTGCAGATTCGATCCAACCATCCTGTTCCAAGGCTAGGAGAGGCCTGGAGCAGATTCAGACGCTGCTCAGAGCGGCTGGGGAGTAGAATTTGGCTGTTTCTCAGTCGCGCAATAGGATTCACAGCAGATCCGTCAGGGCGGACACAGTTCAGTTGGCTCACAGTCCAAGATCGCCTCGGCGGCGTGAAGATCGTGGTTATCTCTAGGACCAGTACCTAGATCAAGGCCACGGGCAGTTTGATCCACGACATCACCGTGACGACCACCGTCGAGTGCCTACGCCCCTTCTGAGGGGTGGTTCATACGCGCCCCGGCGGTATGATGACAGGCGCCCGTTCGGTGACGAGGGAAGGTATCCAGTCGACCCCCGTGAGCCTGGGTTCGATGCAAGGTCAGTCCTCATGCAGGGCTTGGTTGACAGAGGCAGGGCTAACCAAGAGGGTTTGGACAGGGATTGCCCGAGTGGAAGTGGAGCATTTGTCTCTGGGCCCGAGTGTTTCAGTAGGGCCATTCGTGCTGCTGAGATTCCTCCCAACTTCAGGTTGGCTGCAGGAGTGAGCAAGTTTACTGGCGAGTCGAAGCCAGATACATGGTTAGAGGATTACCGAGTGGCCGTGCAAATTGGCGGAGGCAATGATGATGTTGCCATGAAACATTTGTCATTGATGCTGGAAGGGTCAGCCCGAGCCTGGTTGAATCAATTGGCCCCCGCTAGCATTTACTGCTGGGAGGACTTGGCCCGAGTGTTTATCAAAACATTTGAGGGCACTTGCAAGCGACCAGCTGGACTGACTGAATTGCAGCATTGCGTCCAGAAGCCGAATGAAACCTTGAGGGATTATATCCAGCATTGGACCACACTCCACCATGTGGTGGAAAATGTTTCTGAACATCAAGCAGTTTGCGCCTTTAAAGAAGGTGTCAGATATAGAGAACTCATACTGAAATTTGGACGGTCTAGGACCCTCTCCATGATCTGAATGATGGAGATAGCCACTCGGTATGCGAATGGCGAAGAAGAGGACCGACTCTGTAGTGGCAAGGGAAAGGCTGTAGACCCTGACGCTGGGGGCGGGAATCCCAGGCGGAAGCAAAAGCGCAAAGCTGAAGCCGAAGCCGCTGGTCAAACAGAAGCAGCAGTTGTGATGACTGAAGGCATGTTCAAAGGGAAGCCCAAGGGGCAGTGGATACCCAAAAAGATGAAGGATCAGTCGGGCCAGGACGTCCAGGATCTTCCGTGTGCCATCCACACGAAGAAAGACGAGGAGGGTAACCTAATTTTACACAAACATACCACTCGACAGTGCAGATTCTTATTCAGCAGTTCCATGAAGGTCAGCCGAGTGAAAAGGGCTCTGACAAAGATGAAGATGAAGAAAAGGTAGAAGATTACCCAAAGGTCAACGCCACTCTGGTGATTTTTGCTGACGTAGAGAGCAAAAGTCGACTGAAAGTCATCAACCGAGAGGTGAATATGGTTGCTCCGGCAACTACAATGTACCTCAAGTGGTCAAAGACTCCCATTACCTTTGACCAGTCAGATCACCCAGCTCATGTTGCTACCCCCGGGCGGCAAGCGCTGGTAGTGGATCCAGTCATCGGAGGCACTCGGTTGCGCAAAGTTCTCATCGATGGCGGTAGTGGTTTGAACATTCTTTATGCTGAAACCCCTCAGGGGATGGGCATTCCGATGTCCCATCTCAGTGAAAGCAACATGCAGTTTTATGGAGTCATCCCGGGGAAGAAGGCAAAATCACTCGGTCAGATTGCTTTGGATGTGGTTTTTGGTGACTCGAAGAATTTTCGGAAGGAAAAGTTGATGTTTGAAGTGGTAGATTTTCACAGTGCCTATCATGCTATTCTGGGTCGACCGGCTTATGCTCGCTTCATGGCCCGCCCATGTTACGTGTACCTTAAGCTAAAGATGCCCGAGCCCAAGGGCATGATCACCGTCACTGGGAATAGGCAGAGAGCCGAGGAGTGTCTTCAAAAGGGATCAAAAATTGCTGATGAACAGATGGCTGTGGTGGAGTTGGAAGAGTACAAGAAGAATGCTGATCCGAGTGATTTGCTCCGTTCTAAGAAGCCAGCTTTTGAGTCTGCATTTCAGTCGGTGGGTGACATGAAACTAGTTCACATTCACTCGGAGGATCCCACAGCCGCTCCAACCAATATCTCAACGACACTCGACAGCAAATAGGAAGCCGCGCTCATCCAGTTCCTCTGTGAGAACTGGCACATCTTTGCATGGAAACCATCTGACATGCTAGGTGTACTCAGGGGACTGGTTGAGGACCGTTTGTGAGTTGACTCAAAGGCTAAGCCTGTCAAAGAGCATCTCCGCCGCTCTGCTGCGGAGAAGAGGAAGGCGATTGGCGAAGAAGTGGCTCGACTCCTGGCAGCTGAGTTCATACGCGAGATATACCACTTCGAGTGGCTCGCCAATGTCGTCATGGTCCCCAAGAAGTATAATTCACTCCGCATGTGCATTGACTTCAAACATATCAATTGGGCATGCCCAAAATATCATTTTCCGCTCCCCCGTATCGATCAAATAGTTGATTCGACTGTGGGGTGCGAGTGATTGTCCTTTCTTGATGTGTATTCCAGATACCATCAGATCTGACTGTATGGGCCAGATGAAATAAAAACGGCCTTCATCACCCCTTTCGGGTGTTTTTGCTATGTCACCATGCCATTCGGTCTCAAAAACGTTGGCGCCACATTCATGCGTATGATTCAAAAGTGCCTGCTCACTCAGATCAGTCGGAATGTGGAGGCTTACATGGATGATATCGTGGTCAAGTCACGCAAAGGTTCCGACCTGCTGACTGATCTCGCTGAAACCTTTGCCAACTTGAGAAGGTACGACATCAAGCTGAACCCTTCAAAGTGCACCTTCGGAGTGCCTAGAGGCAAGTTACTCAGTTTCCTCGTTTTCGAACGAGGGATAGATGCCAATCCCGAGAAGATCGGCGCAATTTTTCGAATGAAATGCCCTGAGCATGTGCATGACGTCCAGAAGCTCACAGGTTGTCTAGCAGCACTAAGTTGGTTCATTTCTCGTCTCGGTGAAAAGGCATTACCTCTTTACCGACTGATGAAGAAGTCCGATAAGTTCGAGTGGACTCCCGAAGCTGAAGTAGCGTTTGTTGAGCTCAAAGCCCTGCTTTCCACCCAGCCAGTGCTTGCTGCTCCGAATAGCAAAGAGGCTCTTCTCTTATACATTGCGGCCACTGTCAAGTTGTCAGCACAGTGCTCACAGTGGAACAATAAGAAGAAGGGAAGGCCTACACAGTTCAATGACTAGTGTACTATATCTCGGAAGTTCTGACTCCGTCCAAGCAGAGGTACCCTCATTATCAGAAGCTTGTCTATGGAATTTACTTGATAGCGAAGAAAGTTGCACATTATTTTCAAGATCACTCGGTTTCAGTCGTCAGTGACGCTCCGTTATCTGAAATCATGTACAATCGAGATGCAACTAGCTGAGTGGCTAAGTGGGCAATTGAGCTTCTCCCTCTGGATATTAAGTTTGAAACAAAAAAGGCAATCAAATCCCAAGCACTTGCAGATTTCCTGGCCGAGTGGATTGAACAGCAACAGCCGACTCAGTTTTACTCGGAGCACTAGACCATGTTTTTTTATGGATCTAAAATGCTTAATGGTTCCGGCGCCGAAATGGTCTTGGTGTCTCCAGGAGGTGATCGGCTCAGTTATGTCCTCCAGATCCACTTTGATTCCTCCAATAACGAGGCCGAGTACGAAGCACTCCTCTACGGGTTGCGTATGGCCATCTCACTCGGCGTCCGTCTCCTGATGGTTTACGGTGACTCAGATTTAGTGGTCAATCAAGTGATGGAGTGGGACGTCAGAAACCCTGCCATGACAGGATATTGCAATGCAGTAAGGAAGCTAGAGAAAAATTTCGAGGGTTTGGAGCTTCACCACATCCCTCGAATCAAAAATCAAGCAGCCGATGATCTGGCAAAAATCGGTTCCACTCGGAAGCCTATCCCCAGCAATGTGTTTCTTGAGCACCTCCATTCCCCGTCAGTGCAGGAGGATCCTTTCACTGAAGAGCCTCCCCAAGCTATAAGTCCGACCGATCCAACTGAAATCGAGATCCCTGCAATCATTGACTTGGTAATGGAGATTCTGGTAATTACTCCTGACTGGACAGTACCATACATTGCATATTTGCTCAGACAAGAACTCTGAGAGGATGAAGTCGAGGCACGTCAGATCATTCGCCGGTCCAAAGCTTTCAAAGTGATAGATGGACAGCTTTACAAAGAGAGTGTCACTGGCGTAGCTCAACGATGTATTTCTCCGGAAGAAGGTCGACTGATTTTGGAAGAGATCCACTCGGGGACCTGTGGTCATCATGCGTCCTCCCGGACAATTGTGGCCAAAGCATACCGAGCTGGGTTTTACTGGCCGCGGGCCAACAAAGTTGCAAAGGAGATTGTTCAGCGTTGTGAAGGATGCCAGTTATATGCCAACATGTACCATAAGCCAGCGTCTACCTTAAAAACCATTCCGCTTGTCTCGCCATTCGCTGTATGGGGATTGGACATGGTCGGACCACTGAGGACAGGCAGGAGTGCCTTCACTCATCTGCTCGTGGCAGTTGATAAATTTATCAAGTGGATCGAAGCCAAGCCAATCAAGAAGCTAGATTCATGTACAGCCATCAAGTTCTTGAAGGAGTTAATATTCCGGTACGGAGTCCCACATAGCATTATCACTGACAACGGCTCAAACTTCGATTCGGAAGAATTCAGAGAGTTCTGCGCCTCCCAAGGCACTCGGGTGGATTACGCATCCATTGCACACCCACAATCGAATGGTCAAGCTGAGAGAGCAAATGGCCTCATCCTCCAAGGGTTGAAGCCTCGACTCATGCGCAACCTCGAGCATGCAGCTGGAGCCTGGGTAACTGAACTGCCATCTGTTCTGTGGGGTTTAAGGACAACTCCCAACCGATCCACCGACCGTACTCCTTTCTTCATGGTATGTGGAGCTGAAGCCGTACTGCCTAGTGATCTCTTCCATAATGTGCCCCGAGTGGAACTCTACTCGGAAGCTGAGGTAGAGCAGGCATGGCAGGACGCCGTTGATCTCTTGGAAGAGGAGCGTGAGATGGCCCTGATACGGTCGACTGTCTATCAGCAAGATCTTCGTCGATTCCATGCCAGGAATGTCAGAGGTCGAGTATTCCAAGAAGGAGACCTCATGCTCCGAGTGGATCAGCAACGACCACACAAACTTGCCCCCACATGGGAAGGTCCCTTCATCATCAACAAGGTGCTACACAACAGGGCCTACCACCTCTACAACCTCGTGAAGAGAATCGATGAGCCGCGCGCCTGGAATGCAGATCTTCTTCGTCGATTTTATACCTAGCACTCGGATTGTCGAGATGTAATAAGAAGTACTTTTAGATTGTTTATCAAGACATGACTCCTGCAGTCCCATGATGATTTCTCTCGCATAAGCGTGTGTTCAAAACCCCTAGTGGGTGACTTAGCCGCGAACCTATTTTCGCCTAAGTTAAAAAACTACTCCGTGTGAGAGCATCCCTCCCACTCGGGGGCTTAGCTGTGAGCATGTCCTCACCTAAGTTGAAAAACTACTCCAAGTGAGAGCATCCCTTCCACTCGGGGGCTTAGCTGCGAGCCTGTCCTCACCTAAGTTGAAAAACTACTATGAGTGAGAGCATCCCTCCCACTCAGAGGCTTAGCTACGAGCCTGTCCTCGCCTAAGTTAAAAAACTACTCCGAGTGAGAGCATCCCTCCCACTCGGAGGCTTAGCTGCGAGCCTGTCCTCGCCTAAGTTAACAAACTACTCCGAGTGAGAGCATCCCTCCCACTCGGAGGCTTAGCTGTGAGCCTGTCCTCGCCTAAGTTAAAAAACTCCTCCGAGTGAGAGCATCCCTCCCACTCGGGGGCTTAGCTGCGAGCCTGTCTTCACTTAAGTTGAAAAACTACTCCGAGTGAGAGCATCCCTCCCACTCGGAGGCTTAGCTACGAGCCTGTCCTCGCCTAAGTTAAAAAACTACTCCGAGTGAGAGCATCCCTCCCACTCGGAGGCTTAGCTGCGAGCCTGTCCTCGCCTAAGTTAAAAAACTACTCCGAGTGAGAGCATCCCTCTCACTCGGGGGCTTAGCTGCGAGCCCGTCCTCCCCTAAGTTAAAAAACTACTCTGAGTGAGAGCATCCCTCTCACTCTGAGGCTTAGCTGCGAGCCCGTCCTCACCTAAGTTAAAAAACTACTCCGAATGAGAGCATCCCTCTCACTCGGAGGCTTAGCTACGAGCCCGACCTCGCCTAAGTTAAAAAACTACTCCGAGTGAGAGCGTCCCTCTCACTCAGGGGCTTAGCTGTGAGCCCGACCTCGCCTAAGTTAAAAAACTACTCCCAGTGAGAGCATCCCTCTCACTCGGAGGCTTAGCTGTGAGCTGGTCCTCGCCTAAGTTAAAAAACTACTCCGAGTGAGAGCATCCCCCTCACTCTGGGGCTTAGCTGCGAGCCTGTCCTCGCCTAAGTTAAAAAACTACTCCGAGTGAGAGCATCCCTCTCACTCGGAGGCTTAGCTGCGAGCCTGTCACCTAAGTTAAAAAACTACTCCGAGTGAGAGCATCCCACTCACTCGGAGGCTTAGCTGCGAGTCCGTCCTCGCCTAAGTTAGAAAACTACTCCGAGTGAGAGCATCCCTCTCACTCGGAGGCTTAGCTGCGAGCCCAACCTTGCTTAAGTTAAAAAACTACTCCGAGTGAGAGCATCCCTCTCACTCGGGGGGCTTAGCTGCAAGCCCGTCCTCGCCTAAGTCAAAAAATTACTCCGAGTGAGAGCATCCTCTCACTCGGGGCTTAGCTATGAGCCTGCCCTCGCCTATGTCAAAAAACTACTCCGAGTGAGAGCATCCCTCCCACTTAGGGACTTAGCCATGAGCCAGCCCTCGCCTAAGTTCAAAAATCCATTCACTTGGAACATGCAATAAACTGGAAAGCAACATTCAGATAAATCCATCAAGTTCAGAAACGCGAGAAAAAGTACTCGGGCGATAGGCCCGAATGAGTTTAACGGTTATAGGATCACTCGGCATTCCGAGGCAAATAAGTTTGAATCATAAAGTTTTTTCACGCACCAGGAGGACTTGCGGGCTCGACAAAGGTGTCCAGGTCAATGCCATCTGCGATCCGAGTGGCAGCCGTAATGAAGGTCCCCATAAAATCTTCAAACTGAAGCCTCTTTGTGTTTGCCACTTGAAGAGCCTTCAGCTTGTCTTCCCTGGCTTCCTTACAATGGATGCGAACAAGCGAGAGCGCCACATCGGCTCCATAGCGAGCAGCTGATTTCTTCCACGCCTGCACTCAACCAGGAATCTCATTGAGCCGAACCATCAGCGACTCGAGATCATTCTGGAGCACATCTTCTGGCCACAGTTCTTTGTCTATTCTTGTCAGTGCAACCTTCAGCTGAGTGACATACCCCAAGACACTGTCAAGGCGAGCTTCAAGTCGCAGCACATTCATGGCAGCATCATCTTTGACGAGTGACTTGGTGGGGTCCAGACCTGGTTCAATTTGTTCTGTCTCCTGCTCAAAGTTCTGGCAGAATTCTACATAAAGAGGAAAAAATGAGTTAGCAGCAGCATTGCTTTTGAAGCTCTCGAGAATTCACTCGGACAGAAAAAGGTACCTTCAAGCATGATGTACATTTTCTTCGCAAGGTTCCCCAAGTATTCCTCCAGCTCATCCCTCTTTTGGGTGAACTGGCCCACCTTGTCAGCCAAGATGATCTTCTCCTCCTTAAGTTGGGTAGCTTCCTTCTTCACCTCCTCAATGGCAGTATTTAGGGTTGGATTCTCCTCTTCAAGTTTGCTGACTGACGCTAACTTTGCTTCAGTGGCCTCAGTCTTCTCCTTGGCCACCTTCTGGGCACCCGCGAGTTCCTCATCCTTCTTCTCCAGGGCCTGCTTCATGGTGTCTAAAGAAATAACATTCCTGAGTCGCGCTTGAAGTTGTTGGTTTTCATTACACACATATGTTCGAGTAAAACTACTCGGTTCAAAGGACAGAACAAAAGTACAATAGTACATTCAGTCGACATGACTTACCTCCCATGGTCTTCACCTTAGTCTGAGCACGCTCTAAGTTCTTTTTGGTAAGTTCTAAGTCCAGTTGGAGTTGGATCTTCTCCTTCTCCAGAGCAACATACTGAGTTCCAAGTTCACAAGATTTCTGAGATCAACAAAAAAGAAACTCAGTCGACGATGAGAAAGATTCTCAAAGTAGTTCCAGTTGGAGTTGGATCTTCTCCTTCTCCAGAGCAACATACTGAGTTCCAAGTTCACAAGATTTCTGAGATCAACAAAAAAGAAACTCAGTCGACGATGAGAAAGATTCTCAAAGTAGTTCCTATACTTCCGAGTGGAGAAGAGCAAATCCAGATCGCTACTACCAAACTTGTTCTAAGACCCCCGCCGAATCAAACATTCGACGGCGGTCTCGGGGACTACACCCAGTGGGTGCACTCAGTGTGCCCCCACTGGATCCATTTCCACTCGACGCGGCCCGACCGACCCGAGTACAAAAAAACAACTTGTTCTAAGACCCCCGACGAGTCAAACATTCGACGGCGGTCTCGGGGACTACACCCAGTGGGTGCACTCAGCGTGCCCCCACTGGATCCATTTCCACTCAGCGCGGCCCGACCGACCTGAGTGAAGAGCTTCAAGCAAAGATATTCTAAGACCCCTACCGAATCAAACATTCGACGGCGGTCTCGAGGACTACACCCAGTGGGTGCACTCAGCGTGCCCCCACTGGATCGGTTTCCCACTCGGCACGGCCTGACCGGTTCGAGTGGAAGAACTACAGAGTAAAAAGAAAACACCTAGTGGGTGTACAAATTCAAGACAGAGTAAACCCAATCAGAATCAACTTACGATCGCACTTACTCGGGCATTCGCTTCGAGGGCTGTGCTGGCATCATAAGCCAATTTGCTGTTTTCGTATACTTCCTTCAAATGCTGCATCATGAGACCGACTTGGATCATGGCTTCCTTGCTAGCCCCGGTTTGGTCTTTAGGGACGTGATGCAGAGTGAACACAGTCGACGCAGGAGTCGGTGGTACAGTCGGAAAGATTGGCACTTGGGATTGGCCAGTGGGTCCTGAAGCCAGAACAGTCGACACCAAAGGCGGAGTAGTTGACGGTGGAGTAGTAGTGATGGTTCCAACACCAAATGAACCACCTGGCTCTGGAGGAGCAGCCGCAGGTGGTGCACGGGGTGTTCGGCTCGACGGTACTCTTCGAGCAAGTCCTCAGGGAGCTACCAAGGTCGTGTCTGCGTCACCTGCGTCCTTCTGGGGCTCATCTTCACCGTCGTCAGCCAGATGGATGACGTCTGTTGGCACTGCAATCACTCGACAATGGCAACTCATTCAATTGTTGAGTCAACCACTGAAGCGAAACAGAGTGAAAGCTTGACATACCTCGCCGAGAAGTTGCCATATCCGTAGTTTCTGCCTCCGCACGCTCCTCATCAACTTGCATAGCTGATGTCACCGAAGTAGCGGCCGTGGCACAATTCTCACTCGATTAGCCAAAACATGAAGGTTTGCAACAATAAGATAGAAAGTGAAAGAAGAAACACTCACGTTGAAGCAATGGGCACAGTAACCTTTATCCTGGGCAAGGCCTTCCGAGGCTTGGGTGGAATAGTCTTGGCTTGCTTGGCAGTTTTCTTAGTCGGGTCAGGAGTGGGCGTCCGAGTGTGCTTCTGGTTCCTGGCACTCGACACCCTAGCTTTGCCCTGGCTAGCCGCCGGATCTTCAGTCTGCTTGGTACGACGCTCGGTGCGTGGTGGTGACTCGACTTCTTCGCTACCTTCAGAGTCGTCGTTGTCGTCTTCACTATTGTCAGCATAATCAATATCGGCGCTCCCGCCCTCGCTCTCCATTCCTCCAGTGAATTGCTCCCCATTCGGCACGGGCGAGTACATCTTCGTGAATGCCTGCAAAACATAAATACCCAAGTCAGTCGGTTCTCAATACCATTACACAGTGAAATGGAAAGTAATACACTCGACAAAGGTGAGTCTCACCTCTCCCGGGAGGTGCTCGGAGTCAAAAGGCCGAATTCGTTTTGACCCACGCGGGTTGTCACGAGCTCCGGTGATGCTCCTGAGCCACTGTGCCATGGTCTCCTCATTGACTTCCTTCGGGTGGGTCCGAGTAGTGTCATCTGCACCTGAATACAACCACATGGGGTGGTCGCGGGCTTGCAGAGGCTGGATGCATCGACTGAGGAACGCCTCCAACAGATCCAAGCCCATCACCCCCCCGGATCAACTCAACCACAGCTTCTACCAGGATCCCCACCTCAGCCTTCTCGTCTTCGTCCACGGTTAGCAAACGAGGAGAATTGAGTATGTCCAATGAGAAGGGAGGAAGGCCAGTCGACGAGCCAGGAGTTGGAATGTCTTTGCAGTAAAACCAGGTCGATGGCCAACCCCTAACTGACTCAGGGAAAGTCATGGCAGGGGAAGCGCTCCTACCTCTCATTTGGATTCCTAAGCCCCCACACAACTAAATCACATGAGTCCTTGAATCACTCGGATTCGCCTTTTTAACCGACTGGGAACGGCATGTGAAGATGTGTTTGAACAAACCCCAATGAGGTCGACATCCCAAGAAATTCTCACACATGGACACGGAGGCTGCTAAGTACGAAATGGTATTCAGAGGAAAGTGGTGGATTTGGGCACCGAAGAAGTTCAAGAAACCATGGGAAAACGGATGAGGGGACAAGGAAAAACCTCTCTCCACATGAGTGAGGAGGAGAACTCGCTCGTCAGGTTGAGGCTGAGGCTCGGTCTCCCTCCCCGGCACCCTCCACGAGCCAGGCGCCACCAGGCCATCGGCGGTGAGCCCCTCGAGGTCCGACTCCATAAACATCAAGCGGAGCCAATCGCCTTGGATCCAGCCCGGCGACAGAGCGGCCCGGGAGCTCGACGCTTTCTTCCCTGCGGCCCCTTTCTTGGAGCGCTCGAGCTTCACCGTCTTGTCCTTCATCATCTCCGCGGTGGTCGATGGGCACGAGCGGGACAGTGCGGCGCCGGAGCGGAAGAAGCAGAGAGACCAGGCAGAGGAGGGGAAAAGTGGAGGACACTGTGGCACGTCTCGGCCGCATCGCCTTTTATGTCCTCACACCCGAGTCGTTGACCTGCGGACCCACAGAATCCCAGCGTATCCCACTACCAGCACCCGCTTGATATGTGTCGATAAAGGGTGCACAATAATCGAGGAGTCTCCCCTGTTTGCTCCGCTAACCATGCCACAGCCAGCCCGCGCTCTTCTCCGAATTTTTTTGAATCCCGCGAGATCCGGGATCTGGTGGAACAGTCAAATCACACCGGAGATGTCTACGATCGTTCAGATTGGATCCAGTGCTCTACGATCCACTGCTTTTCTCAGTCGGACATTTAACAAGCTAGAATCGATCGAGGCGACTGGCAAATGCTGAACAGTTCAGATACTCATGGATCTCTAAGAAATGCCTCCGAGGCATTATGACTGGTCTGAATCAGCTCCAGTCCTTTCCCACTCAAACCTCGATCCAATCGGGGGCTAATGACGATGACATGTACCTGGGGTAGGGTCCTAGGCCTGACCTACATGACCTACCCAAGGACACCTCCCACGAAGAATCCAAAACCTATGAAGTTAAGAAGAGGGTACTGACTGGAATGACACAGTGCACAAGTCCCTCGACAGAAGATTCACTCGGTTGACCCCACTTCCACTCGACGGATATGATCTCACTCAGAGAATAGAAGACCTAGAGCCCCCCCCCCCCCCCGGGGATGGCAACGGTCAGGCGTTTAGTCCATCGTTGTAAAGGTCATTAAATACGGGCGTTACCAGTAATGTACTCGTCTTTACCATCTCATTGAGCCCTTGCGTAACTGATGACTGCGAGGGGTCGGCGAACTCTATATAAGTCACTCCTCCCCTCTTGCACAAGGGTTCGCACCCCCTGTAACTCAACACTCCAATCAACACAAAGTCTCCGCGGCACCGAGATGTAGGGTTGTTACCTCCTCCGAGAGGGGCCTGAACTCGTAAATCCGAGTGTACAATCTCGCCGTAGCTAGGCTCTGCCCTCTCCTACGTACCCCCTACCTCTACTGTCAGATTCGTTCCCACAACAGGGCCTATCACCGTGCCGAAGTCGAAGCTGGGGTCGCAGAGGTAAAGGTGGCTGAGGACGCGTGTCGCTGCCACGGAGAAGAGGTCGTGACACTCCTCCTCCAAGATGTCATCCACCTTTTGGGCAGCACCTTCGAGCTCCTCAGTGAGCTTGGAGGAAAGCTCGGTGTAGCCGGTGTCGGGGACGGTGAGTGGAGCATCGAACTCCTCCCTACATATGTAACTCAACGCTTGGCGGGCCTTGAGCTGAAGAGAAGAGAAGGCGGCGTGGTCTCCCGCTGCCCGTGCTTCGGCATCAGCCAAGATCTTCTTCTCCCTGGCGTCCAGTTGAGTGGTTACCTCGGAGACATGCTTGGCGTGGGCCGCTTGGGCTTCGGTCACCTCCTGCTGCAACTTGTCTAGGCGCCCACGATCCGCGGCCTGCTCGGCGCCCATCTTTGCCAGCTTAAAGTCACGATCCGCGAGCTTCACCTCATGCATCTTGAGCTCCTCCTCCCGCTGCTAAAGTTGCCGTGCGTGTGCGGCTCGCTCTTCCTGGAGTGCTTTCAGGCCGGCCTCCGCCTCGCTGCAGTGCCTGGTGGCTGCCTCTGCCTCTGCGAGCATGCTATCACGAACCGCTCTCGCCTTAGCGACTGCCTTCTTGCTCTCTGCAGCAGCGGCCTCGGCTTGATCCTGATCCTCCTTGGTGGCTACCTCAAGCTGGAGCCATCCTAAGGCGAGCCCTAGGTGCTCCCTGGCAAGGCGCTTGTCGGCATACTCGAGGTCCATCCCGAGCCGGTCGAGCGCGGCCCGAGCGTCAGCCAAGGCCCCACGCCTGATTAGGGCACCGCAGTTCACGAGCGCGAGGGCCTGACGAGGTAGCAGTGCCGATGTGCTTGTTGGCACCATGCCCGAAGAGGTTGCGGCATGCTCTCCCTGAGGCGCGGGGGGCTTTGGATCCTTCCTCGCGCTCGACCCCCGTGTCGCGGCATGGGTGGCCTCCACCTAGGTCCACTGAGCCCCAAGAATGGGCACTGCTTGAGACTCTGCCATGGCACGTCCGGCATCGCTTACGCTGACGGGGGCGAGGACGGCTGGCGGGGGATGAGGTGTCGCTGCCTCGACCGTGGCCGGGGCGACCGCGGCCTCGGCGAGGGACGCCGTGTACCGAGCCGCCACGTCCTCGGTGACCGGCCCTCCGGGCGGAGCTGGCGAAGTGCTGTGTGGGGCCGGAGCACCCGCGTGCCCGGATGTGGTGGTCCCCGTGCGCCCGAGCGTGGCGGTAGATTGGCGCAGCGTGCCGCCGCACCCGCCAAAGCTACGGCCGAGTGTCAAAGCAGCCTTCAGGGTGGAGGGTGCCTTCACGGCGATGGTCATCTTCATCTTCTTCTTTGTGCCACCGCCTCTGGTTCGGCACGGCAGGGAGATAGTGTGAACATATGGACTACAGGCGCGCAATCGAAGGGCAAGGTAAGGGTACTTACTCGTCTAGCACAGTCCACATCCTCTTCTTCTCCTCCGCGGAGGCCGACGTGCTACCATCCTTCCCTGGTGTCGCCCTGGCTCGTCCCGGGACTCGTTAGGACGACCCCCGACAAGCCCCACTATGGCACTGCCGTCCGCAGGGGTGAGGGGATTCCCCTGGGGGGCCTTGGCCGGTGAGGTCACGGTCGCCTCGGTGGAGGCCACCATGGCCGTCGGCTGCGCATCCTGCGGGGCAAGGCCCGTTTCCATGACCGCCCCGGTGGGGCACGGAGAGCCTGCAGGAGGGGGCTCGACCGCCCCCTTGCCTGAGGTCGCCCCGCCCAACGCCCGCGCGATCGGGGGAGTAGACTTCGCCCTCCTGGATGCCTTGACGGGGCCTGTGGAATTTGCGGCCGAGAGCTCATCGGCGTCATCATCGTCCTCGAGGATAAGGAGGATCTGGCGCCACGATGGTGGGGATGCCCTCCCGAGGTCTTCCTCCTCCGTTTCCTCTGAGTCCTCATCGATGTCACTGTCACTGGAGGACAGGACCACGGGCGAACTAGCGTGGTCGCGCGGCTCAAGCCCCCACTCGTTGAAGGTGGGCATGGCCGCGACCAACTCCTCCTTGTCATAGAGGTTGTACAGCGGGGCCGCGGCCTCAGGAGGGTCCCCGGGGATGCAGCCAAGTAGGGTGAATGAGGTCACGTCCAGCTCCTCGCCTGTCAGGCCGGCGACGTGCAGCCTTATCGCGTCCCCCGCGCATTCATACTCCCATAAGGGCTTCGAGTGCGATTGGAGCAGTGCGAGGCGCTGCGCCAGGAACTCCTTCATGATCACCGCCCCTGTCAGCTTCACCTTCACATGTGAAGCTATCCTCCTCAGGATGGGTTTTGCTCGAGGGTTGGCGAGCTTTGCGAAGCCCCACCCAGGGGCCTGCTCGGGCGGCGCCACCGGAGTCATCAAGAGCGGATCAGAACCGCGAGCATCCCAGCGCTGCCGAAAGCCTTCCACCTTCTTCCCGGCTTTCAGGAGGGAGTTTCCGCTGTGCACATCAACAAAGGAGATGCACGCGGATCGCTGGCCCGGGGCGGAGAACCGCGAGCTAAAGAAGTGGCGAAAGAGCGCCACTGAGGGCCTCACGCCCACGAAAGCCTCGCAGTAAAAGGCGAAGACGGACAAGAGGAGAATGGAGTTGGGCTGAAGTTGGAGGGCATGGATTTGGTAATGCGCGAGGATGGCGTAGAAGAACTCGGAGAAGGACAGAACTAGCCTGGCGAAGATGCTGTGGAGGAAGAAGGGGTAGAAGGACTCCACCAGGCTACTCCGCGCCACCGAGCTGGGCCAGATCTGGGTTGCGCCCCATTCGTTCTGGTCGCCGGCTATCAGTGGGAGCACCGGATTAAGGACCTCCTGCGCGGCGATGGAGAAGGTCAGGAGAGTCGGCACGAGGGAGGAGGAACTCGCGGCCGGGGCTGCGGACTTCGCCTTCCCGGTGGGCACCATTCGCGAGTTATCGAGGGTGATGAAGAAGAAGGAAAGCTGCGCTCGGTTTGGATCTGGAAAAACCTCACGCGAGAGAAAGGGGATTGCAACAGCATGAAGGAGATGCAAGATGAGGGAGCAATGATGGACCCGCGGCGAGTGCCAGGCTTTATGTCAGACTGGGCAGTTGCTGAGGCGCCGTGGGGGAGTGGGGGTGTTCCACCTTGCGCCACGCGTCGAGCCTGGCCCACGGGCGATTGGGGCCCATGCCACTTCACCCTCTCCTCTTCGGCCCCACCTCCAAGCAAAGTCATGCTTGCCGCGGGCCCGGGGGTTACTGTCGGGGCTCTGGGACTGGGGGTACCCAGACCCGTCTGCCTGCGGCCCATCACGTGGCATCATCAAAGGGCCCGACGCGGCCCAGCGACAAGACTTCATGAGCAAGACCCTCGCGAGGCCTCCCGAGGGCCTCCCGTGGGGCGGTCTCCCGATGCTGCCTCCCGAGGCCCCTCGAGGGGCGGACATCTCTAGGATCGCCACCCCACCTCACGAGGCACATGGTGACGTGAGCCATGGCAAGCGGAGCCAGGAGGGCGCCAGCGAGCACAGGCAAGGACACTTTCCTCTTTGGTGCTAAGGAGGCAGGGACGTACGCGGGTTCCCGAGGAATCCCCCAAATGTTTCCATTCCGTTGCAACGAGACCAAGACCACGGGCTCGCCAGGACGGAGGTCATCACCGAGCCCACCTGTGCATCATGACCAGAACCTTTGCAGGCGAAGACCACCTTTATTCAGGATAGGGTGTACTCCTGTCCTCTTTCGAATTGGGCTGTTGTGGTGTCCCTTCCCACCTAGAGTTTTCGGGGGAAGAGGACCAGGGGCCAGGATAAGTATAGGTTAGATGCCACCATAGAGACCATCGGATCCAAAGGTTGATCCTCGAGCCCTCCCGAAGCAGTTCATCCTTGTACTAGTTCATACTCATCGTCCTCGTGAGGCAATCCACCACAAAGCAGAGTAGGGTCTTACACCACAAGGTGGCCCAAACCTGGGTAAATCATCGCGTTCCTTCCTCTCTCCCTCTTCGGCGAGCACGACGGCGCAAGGTCGTGATGCAGTGAGCAGCGAGCGAGAGCCTGGCGAGGTTCTCCGCGCACACCCCAGAGTTCAAACCTTTCCTTGGGTCCGCGGAGCCCCGATTCCGACAAGACTGGCCAAAAGGAAGTGCTAAAGAATTGAAAGAGTTGAAGATTTTTTAGTAGAGTGAATATCATAGAGGGGTAGTAAATAAGCATTTAATTTACCCCATAGATGAACTTGAAGAACTAGACGACGAGGTGATGGAAATCATCAGCTCATATCTTCCGTTCCCTAACTTGGCGACGAAAGACGTCTACATCGGCGGCGGAGGAGAAGAAATTCGCGTCCAACGTGAGTATGTAGATGAAGAAGTCGAGGCAGTGAAGCTCTTCTTCTCCGGTGGCGATGAGATCCAGCAGCGGCGCTAGGGTTTGAGGACTGAGTGCGAAGGGAGTGAGGGGACGAAGTGAACTGACGTTGATAGGGTCAAGGCTATTTATAGATGCAGTGAAAACTGAGGGGTCCAAATTTTTTGGACGGATAAGCCCCTGACCATTCGCATCTCGGTGACACATGTCACGCATGCATTTTCGCACTTATCCATGCGTGTGTGTGTTACTGTGGCAACCGCCAATTTTTTTTAGTATTTTCAAAGTGTGTTTGCAATTTCTTCAGCTGTCAAGGACACAGTGAAGACTTTGAACAGTGTCAAGTAGAACGCATATGAAGAATTTGTGAACAGAGTGGGTTGAGCTTAGCATAGAGGGGAGCGGGTTCGATCACATCCACATAGATGAAGAAATCGAATAGAAGAATTAGCAATATGTGGATGCTGTTGAGGACATGAAAAGCTCGAATAAACACACACACACACACATGAAAAGCTTAATATTGCTATTCACTGTGACAGCATCCACATTTCGTCAAACTTTTCGTCATTTGAGGTTATTAAGCAGTGAAGAATAACCTCAAATGACGAAAAGTTTGATGAAATTGCAAATGACGAAAAACTCAAATTTGAAGAATGTCATAGATAGGTGGTGGCGTTACCCACCATATAAGAACTGTGATGACTTCAGACACTGCGTACAATTATCGTAGGGTTCTGAGAGTCAAGTTCTTCATTAATTTCTTCACACTTAGAGGGTTAGTCTTCATTGATTGAAGAAAAACGTTACTTCGTGTGTTGTGCATCAAAGTCATCAAAAATGCATAAGCGTTAGGATGTGTGTCCACTTCAGAGGACATTCGAAGATTCTAGGATGTTTAGCTCACACCGCAACTTGCAAAACCTCTTTTCATCCAAGGGCTTAGTGAAGATATCGACAAGCTGGTCTTCAGTCTTCACGTGGTCGATGACAATGTCTCCCTTCAGCACATGATCACGACGAAAATGGTGACGAATCTGAATATGCTTCGTCTTGGAATGTTGCACAGGATTGTGGGCGATCTTGATAGCACTCTCATTTTCACAGAAGAGAGGGACTTTCTTCAGGTTGACGTCATAGCCCTTGAGGGTTTGCTTCATCCATAGCAACTATGAGTAGCAGGCACCAGCGGCAATGTATTCAGCCTAAGTAGTGGATAGAGCCATGCTAGTCTGTTTCTTTAAGGACCAACAGACAAGAGATCGTCCGAGGAAATGGCATGTGCCTGATGTAGACTTGTGATCCACATGATCTCCAGCGTAATCAGAATCCGAAAATCCAGCTAGATCAAAAGATGAGCCCTTGGGATACCATAATCCAAGTGTTGGTCTGTGAGCTAAATATCGAAGAATTCGTTTCACGGCCTGGTGGTGTGATTCCTTCGGTGTCACTTGAAATCAGGAACACATGCAAATGCTAAGCATAATATCTAGCCTAGATGCACATAGGTAAAGAAGCGAACCAATGATGGAGAGATATACCTTCTGATCGAAATCTTTACCATTTTTGTCAGTGCAGAGTTGACCATTTGTAGGCATTGGAACTTTGAGGCCTTTGCAGTCTTGCATGCCGAATTTCTTCAGGCAATCTTTGAGGTATTTCTCTTGAGAAATGAAGATGCCATTGGGTTGTTGATGAATTTGGAGACCAAGGAAGAATTTCAATTCTCCCATCATAGTCATCTGATATTTTTCACGCATCATGTATGCAAATTCGTCACTAAAACACTTGTTAGTGCAACCAAAGATAATATAATCAACATATATTTGGCATATGAATAGTTCACCATCATAAGATTTAGTGAAAAGAGTAGGATCAAGTGAGCCAGGTTTGAAACCCTTTTTCTTCAGGAATTCCTTCAGTGTATCATACCAAGCCCGTGGGGCTTGCTTGAGGCCATAGAGAGCCTTGTTCAGTCTGAAGACTTTGACCGGATGCTTTGGATCCTCAAAACCTGGTGGTTGAGCAATATATACTTCTTCCTCAAGCTTAACATTGAGGAATGCACTTTTCACATCCATTTGATATAAGAGAATATTATGATGGTTAGCATATGCAAGCAATATACGAATAGCTTCAAACCTAGCAACAGGTGCAAAAGTTTCACCAAAATCAATACCCTCAACCTGTGTGTAGCCTCGTGCTACAAGACGGGCCTTATTTCTTACCACTTGGCCATTTTTGTCTTGCTTGTTGCGGTAGATCCACTTAGTGCCGATGATATTGTGCTCGCGCGGATCAGGATGATTCACAAGCTCCCACACATTGTTGAGCTCGAATTGTTGCAATTCTTCTTGCATGGCTTGAATCCACTCAGGCTCCAGAAATGCTTCATCAACTTTGGTGGGCTCTGTGATAGAGACAAATGCAAAATGCCCACAAAAGTTAGCTAAATGTGAAGTTCTTGAGCGACTGAGGGGACCAAGTGCATTGATGTTGTCGAGGATCTTCTCAATTTGCACTTCATTTGCCACTCATGGATGAGATGGATGAGGGCCTTGTTGACGTTGAGCATTTTCCTTAGAGTCATTTTCTTCAGTAGTAGGAGTTTCTTCATGACAAGGAATAATTACTTCTTCTTCTGCTATTTCTTCACTTAGCACTATTTCACCAGTGCCCATCAGCTTGATAGATTCCTCACGAGGCATTTCATCTAGCACAGGAGGCAGGTGCTCTCTTTGCGAGCTGTTAGTTTCATCGAACCGCACATCTACAGTTCCAACAACCTTGTTGTGATAGGTGTTGAAGACTCTGTAGGCGTGTGAGTCCTTTCCGTAACCAAGCATAAAACCCTCATGTGCTTTCGGTGCAAATTTGGAATTGTGATGAGGATCTCTAATCCAGCATTTAGCACCGAAAGCTTTGAAATAACTTATATTGGGCTTTTTGTCAGTGAGGAGCTCATATGAAGTCTTCTTGAGGAATTTGTGAAGATATACCCGGTTGATGATGTGACAAGCAGTATCAATTGCTTCAGGCCACCATCGACGAGGTGTCTTGTATTCATCTAGCATAGTGTGGGCCATCTCAATGAGTGTCCTATTCTTGCGCTCAGCAATTCCATTCTGCTGAGTATAAGGAGCAGATAGCTCATGAGTGATACCAAGTTCATCAAGATAGTCATCAAGGCTTGTGTTCTTGAACTCGGTGCCATTGTCGCTTCTAATATGCTTGATCTTGATGCCATAATTCGTCATGGCACGGTTAGCGAATCATCTGAGACGCCCTGCACTTCAGTCTTGAAGGTAATGATATGCACCCAGGTGTAACGAGAATAATCATCAACAATGACGAATCCATAGAGTGATGCTGCATTGGTTAGTGTGGCATAATGAGTGGGACCAAAGAGATCCATGTGAAGTAATTCAAAGGGACGACTAGTGGTCATGATTGTCTTCGTGAAGTGCTTGGATCTGGTCATCTTTCCAGCCTCACAAGCACCGCAAAGGTGATCTTTGACGAATTTGACACCCTCGATGCCAATGATAAGTTTCTTCTTGATGATTGTGCTCAAATTCCTCATGCTAGCATGTCCAAGTCATCGATGCCATAGCCAGCACTCTGAAGCTTTTGCCAGTAGATATGTGGCTGGTTGAGGACCTAGAGAGAAATCTACAATATACAAATCACCTCTCCTAAAGCCTTCGAAGACTTTGGACTTGTAAGATTCCATTAGCACAATGCATCTATATTTGCCAAAGATGGCAATCATATCATGATCACACAGCATTGAGACAGACATGAGGTAGAATCCTAGGGACTCGACAAGCATCACTTTTTCCATGTGTTGATCCTTTGAGATAGCAACCTTACCTAGACCCAATACCTCGCTTTTTCCTTTGTCAGCGTAGGTGATATGCTTTAGATGAGATGGAGTAAGGGGAGCATTGGTGAGGAGATTCCTGTCACCAGTCATGTGATTGGTGCAGCCACTGTCCAGAACCCATTCAGTAGCTTTTGGAGTGTCATCCTGTAGAAGCATTAGTCTCATTTACAAATTCATATACTTCAGTTGAAGAATATGATGATCAATTTTGTCAGTGAATTTCATCAGTAAGCATATAACTAGCAGCATAGGGATGTGTGAAACATAGTATTCATTTCATCATGATTAGCTTGCATCCCAACAAGCATTTATGTTAGGCCTTCAGCAAATTCATTAGACATTTATTGTGTCTGAAGACCTGACCCTGCAGAAGAGATTAGTTCTTCTTCTTAACCACCCACATCTGAATGGGTGGCTGAGAAGCAATGTAGCGCAAAGCATTGGTAGAGAACTTAGGCATTGAATAATATGCATTTATCTTCATAGGAGGAGTATAGTACTCATAAGAATATGCATAGAAATTCTTATTAATTTTGTGCACATAGTGTCGGCGTTCTGGGAACCAGGGTACCCAAACTTGCCTGCCTGCGGCCCATGGCATGGCTTCATCGATGGCCTAGTACGGCCCATCTACAAGACTACCAAGACAAGACCCTCGCGAGGGGCCAAGCCTCGTGAGGCAGGTGACGCCAAGACCTTCCGAGGGAGCGGCCTCCCCATGCTGCCTCTGTAGGATCGAAAGTAGGTCTAGAGGGGGGTGGTTAGACTACTTGACCAAATAAAAATGTAGCCTTTTCCCAATTTTAAGTCTTGGCAGATTTTAGCAACTTAGCACAAGTCAAGCAATCAACCTACACATGCAATTCTAAGAGTGTAGCAGCGGAAAGTAAAACATTGCATATGAAGGTAAAGGGAAGGGTTTGGAGAAGGCAAACGCAATGTAGACACGAAGATTTTTGGCATGGTTCCGATAGGTGGTGCTATCGTACATCCACGTTGATGGAGACTTCAACCCATGAAGGGTAACGGTTGCGCGAGTCCACGGAGGGCTCCACCCATGAAGGGTCCACGAAGAAGCAACCTTGTCTATCCCACCATGGCCATCGCCCACGAAGGACTTGCCTCACTCGGGTAGATCTTCACGAAGCAGGCGATCTCCTTGCCCTTACAAACTCCTTGGTTCAACTCCACAATCTTGTCGGAGGCTCCCAAGTGACACCTAACCAATCTAGGAGACACCACTCTCCAAAAGGTAATAAATGGTGTGTTGATGATGAACTCCTTGCTCTTGTGCTTCAAATGATAGTCTCCCCAACACTCAACTCTCTCTCTCACAGATTTGGATATGGGTGGAAAGCAACTTGGGGAAGGCTAGAGATCAAGATTCTTGTGGTAGGAATGGAATGTCTTGATCTCAACACATGAGTAGGTGGTTCTCTCTCAGAAAATGAGTAGTGGAAGTGTAGGCTCGTTCTGATGGCTCTCTCTCAAATAGAGAAGGGGGTGGAGGGGTATATATAGCCTCCACACAAAATCCAACCGTTACACACATCTAACTCAACTCGGTCGGACCGAATAGAAGAACTCGGTGAGACCAATTCAATTCAAAATGTGAACGTTAGGAATCTCGGTGGGACCGATGTGCTAGGGTTAGGGCAAAACCTCATCTCGGTGTGACCGATTGCATGAACTCGGTGAGACCAATTTCAGTAACGAGCAAACAGAGAGTTGGTCAGGCAAACTTGGTGGGACCGATCGCTCCTTTCGGTAAGACCGAAACGTTACGAAAGGGAAACAGAGAGTTTGCATTGTGAACTCGGTGGGACCGATCGCTCATTTCGGTGAGACTAAAACGTTACGAAGGGAAACAGAGAGTTTGCAATCCCATCTTTGTGAGACCGAAATCCCTATCGGTGAGACCGAATTGATTAGGGTTTCTGGCAGCGGCTATGTCAAAGGAACTCGGTGGCCCCGGATATATCAAATCGATGGGCCCGAGTTTGACTTTAGGTTTAGGACATATCTGGATATGAGAAAGTGGTTGAGGGCTTTGGAGCGTATTACTAAGCATTTTGAGCAAGTAGACCAATAAGCAACACCTCATCCCCTTTTAATAGTATTGGCTTTTCCTATGGACTCAATGTGATCTTGGATCACTAAAATAGAAATGTAGAGTCTTGAGCTTTTGCCAATATTTGTCCTTATCATTTTGAGGGGTCCACATCTCCAGTCCATGTGCCATGCCAATCATTGAAATTTCTGAAACATCTATCTTGAAAGGATATTAGTTCAATGAGCTATATGTTGTTATGAATTACCAAAACCACCCGGGGATTAGTTGCACTTTCAATCTCCCCCTTTTTGGTAATTGATGACAACATATAGATCAAAGCTTCGACAAATGATAATGTGAATGAAATATATCGTCGCTTTGAGAAGTATGTGAGAAGCAAGAGCTCCCCCTAAATTTGTGCATTATTTAAAATTTGCTTTTGAATGCAAATGCACAATCGATTAGTATCATGGGTTACTCTTCCATGTCACATACATCTTGGTGGAGTGCTCAAAATGATAGAATGTAAAGCACATGCACTCATCACCAAGGGAAACATGATTGATCATACACAAGTATTATAGATAGCATCATTCAAGCACAAATTAAAGCATAATGATCAACCACATGATCATAAGTGTATCTCACACACAAGCATAAATAATGTAGCAACCAAATGAACAAATAACAAGTAGCAAGAGAGGAAAACAAAAGCAAAACACTCTCTCTCTTGAAGCCTAAGATCTATACACTTTCTCCCCCTTTGGCGACCAAAAAGCTCGAAAATGCATAGTGCTATGCGGCCCTCTAGGCACGATCTCCGGGAGCTCTTGAAGTGGTCTTCGGGCTGGTGGCTCCGGTGTGCATAGATGGAGTTGAGAGGAGTCCGTCTGCAAAGGCTTCTGCTGAAGTCTGAGGGGCTGGAGGAGTTGCAACTGAAGGTGCAACAGTGGCAGTTGCTGCAGGTGCTGAAGTTGTAGCTCTGGAATCTGTGACAACTGGCTCTGCTGCAGATCTCTGTGCTCTTGGCACTCTGTGAAATGCATCTGTGGTGACTCTTCCTCTCCTGTCCTCTGCCTCTTCTTGAAGTTGCTCAACTGTGGTTTGGATTTCTGTGACCTTCAAGTCTAGATCATAAAATTTTGTTTCAATGATCCTCTCAAGACTTTCTTGGTTTTGAGTCAGGCTGGCTAGTCCTTTCTCAATCCTCATTGTAGACTCAAGCACATAAGTGAGCTGATCTTGCTTTGTCTTGAGATTCACAGCTAATACATCTGGCATCTTGGAAGTCTTTGCGGCCTTAGCTTGCTCTCGCTTCTCCTAAGCCTCTACAGATGTAGGATGTGATGCATCCATGACAACAACATTGTCCTCAAAGTCTGGCCTCAGGGGAAGGTGTTCTCTGTCTAGTAGATATGTGCTTGTTCCCATCTTGGAATTGATGAGCATCTGAATGTGTGGGGCATATCCGCATGACCTCTTCTGATCAGCAGCAGTTCTCTTGATGGTTTCAACAATCAATGTCATCACCTTGAACTTCTCTGGCACATCAAACATATGCAGTAGGTTTATTGAGTGACCTCTGATCATCCTGTCATCTCCTGACTTGGGCAACAAAGTGTATCTCAGTATGGTGTTGATAGTGGGCAGCCCTGACAGCTGATAGTAGATGGATCCAAATCTGTGAGATGCCAAAGCAGCATCTGGAATTTCCTTGTACATGTGAGCCATGGAGTTATGATCTTTCCTGGGCTTGGCATACACATTTGTGTCATCTTCACCTTCTTCAGGGGCATTGATTAACTTGGCCCATTCTGCTATAGATGATTGGTATCTTGTGCCTTCAGTCATCCAGACTATCTTGCTATCCGGATAGAAGTGTGCAGTTGAATAAAATTGCATGACCATCTCATCATTCCATTTAGTCAGCTTCTGACCAACAAACTTGTCAACTTCATTCATCCTGAAACTCTCATGAACTCCAGGGAAGTAATCTTCATTGTCATCAATGAATTTCCAGTCAACCCATCTCATGTCACTGACTATGGACTTCTTGTCCAAAAGAATTGTCTCATAAAAGTCTTGCTGCTCCTTGGTGTGAAATCTGTAGTCCACAGCTGTCCTTCTCCTCACAGCATATGGGTCTGTCTGTATCCACAGTCTGAGACCTGCATCCTTTCTCAACTTCATGTTTTCAGCTATGGGATGATTGTCATCATGATCTGGAATTTTTGGTTTGAGCTTCCTGAGCACTTGCTGCTCCTCATCCTCTTGAACTTCAGGCACTGGGGCCTTGTTCTTTTTAGCTGCTGGGATGTTTCTGGTGGATCTCTTGGGTGCTGTAGGCTTTGGGACTTGAGCTTGGGTAGATGGCTTTGGAGCTGTCTTGGGCTTAGATGCATCTGCCCCAGACTTGATTACATCTCCCATAAGCTTCTGAGACTTTGGTGCTGGCTCAACAGCTTCTTCCTCATCATCTTCATCTGGATCTTTCATCATTGATGATCTACCAATGACTTTGGCCATGGTCTTCTTGACCCTTTCCTTCCTTTTCTTGCCTCCAGCAGCCTCTTCTTCTCTAGGTTTAGCAGTGAACTTCATAGTTTCCTGAGTGGAGGCTCTGGCTTTTGACATAGGCACTCTCTTGGCAGGAACTTTCTTCTTCATGCCAGGCTTGATGGCAGTAGCAGCAGCATACTCCTTCTTGACTACCTTCTTCTTTGAGGTGACCTCCTCATCAACCACAAAGTCCTCATCTTCAGAATCTGAGGTTCTCTTCTTCCTTTGCCTAGTTTCAGCCTTAGGCAAGTTGCTTGGGGTGCCTCTGGTACCCTCATCATAACTGCTATTGGAGGGACTAGTGCCCTCACTGAGATTTGCTTGCTCTTCTGACCTGTTCTGGCTGTTACTATTGTCTGACATGGCTGACACTGACCCTGTGAATAGATAGGTATAGGCAGAGTAGATGAGCATCACAAAGTACAGCTATTTTGGCAAAAAGTTTGACTCAAAAACTTAATTTTAGTTTTCGGCAGAAAGCATTTCGGAGCTACCGATATGACTAACTCGGTGACACCGAAGCAACTTTGGAGTCTAAACAGGCAGTTTTGGTCAGACCAAGACGTAGTTCGGTGACTCCGAGATGCTAGGGTTTCACTGAGAAAGTAAACTCGGTCACACCGATTCGTACACTTCGATCAGACCGAGTAGTACATGTGCAATGGCCTGGGCCAAATCGGTGAGACCGAATACTTCAAATCGGTCGGTCCGAGATGAGTTCGACGGAAACCTAACCCTAAGTTTTTGCATCAAAACTAATCTAGAGGAAGTTTTGGTTGGATAGGATGATTTCAATCGTGGCTAGAAGCATGGCATTAACCTTTGTGCAAGAATCGGAGTTAAGGAATACACAAAGGGATCGAGTCCGTACCCTAACTTGGTGGCAGACTCGCTATGGCGACAACGGCGGCGAAGAATCCCGTTGACGGCGGTGGAGACCAGCAGCAGGAGGACGCTGGCGACGACAGTGATGATCCAGAGACCAAGGGGGCGGCAGAGCTGGGCTGGCGCGGTTGTGAGTTTGAAGAAATTTCCAAATTTCAACACACGGATATATATACCCAGTCATTGTCGGTGTGACCGAACTGTTCTAATCGGTTGCACCGAGGTGAAAACCTAGATCAACTCAATGATTTCGGTGAGGTCGAGATGGATGAATCGGTCAGACCGAAATCCATTAAGAGGTTTTGGAAGTTTAATCCCTTGACGGATCGGTGGCTCCGAGTGCTCCTCACCTGGAGGGTCCGAATTCAACTTGATCAAACTTTGTGATGTAGCATGAATAGAGTTTGAGACGAGAAAAGCATAGATAGCTAGAGGGAGTACTTAGGCATTCTTGTCCATCCATTTGGCAAAAAGAAAAAAAACCAATCAATCAAAACAACAAATGGATGTCCTTGAATGGAGAAAATTATGCAACCAACATGCTCACACAATAAGTTAGCAAATGAAATATGTGGCAAAGCATGCACAAACACTCTAGCATCTATCAAGCAATTGGCGATGACTAGGTCATCTATATATGAGTATATTGACTTAGGAGTCAAATGAGAACATTTGATCATAGGTCATACTCATCGTTTAAGCACCAGTGGGGTTACCACTTTTACATAAAGCATTGTTGTGTTCACACCATTAGAGTTGCTTTAGCTCAATTCTTAGAGTAAAGCTCCACCTAGATGTCATATCCCCCTAAGAGGGATGAACTAACCTTGGGTTTTGTCGATGATGACTTCATGTAGATGTTGAAGTTGTGGATGCTTAATGTTGATGTAGATCATTTGGAGCAATCCATTGTAGTGAGTTGCACTTTCAATACCTACATGGGTTAGTCCCACAAGGAACACACAAGGATATCCATAGACATAGAGTGGAATACACATATGATGTTGTCCATGAAAGCATTAGGTTACCTTGTCCCTTGTCTTACCAACAAGAGGGTTGGTGACTCCTTGAACTAGTGCAAGATATGGAAGTTGATTAAACTTGTCCTTGCCAAAATGAATATGAGTGAAGTATGTTGGCGGAGTCACCCTCAAGAACTCTCTAGTTCTTCTTCTTTGGGACCCACATCAACTTGATGGGGATCCTTGGAGTTGTAGTCATACTTGATGAAGTGGAACTTGATGTAGTCTTGGGAACCCACTTGACCAAGGCCTTTGGAGCTTCTTCAAATGAATCAATCTCCTCTTGAAGCTTGTCATTGCCTTGTAGCTTCTGGTCTTGTGGTGGAAGATCATTTTGAGCTTGTGTTCCATCAAAAGAAGTGGGGTCATACTTCTCTTGTTGAGGAACAAACTTCGTCTTGGGGTATTGATCTACTTCCCACTCAACTCCATTGGCATTGAACTTGCGTTCAAAACCAACACCTTGATTCTTCCGGTGCCTTCCTTGCTTGCGTACAATCTCCTCAAATTGCTTACTTCCGGCAAGGCTCTTGTAAACACCTTTCTCTATAATTCCCTTCAATAAGCTATTTTCTTGCTCAAGTGTAACTTGGCTAAGAGAATCAATAGTGGAATCAAGAGAACTACTAGAAGCAACAATATTGGATTTAACATGATTATTGTTACTACTAGAAGAAGAATCTTTCTTGTTTTTGTTGCTAGATTTTACTTGTGGCATGTAAGTAGACAAGAGTAAACACTTGGCAATGTAAGAAGAACTTTTCTTACGAAGATCATCATTGATGGCTTTTAAGAACCCATGCTCTTGCTCTAGATTGAGCTTTTCAAAGCGTAGCTTCTCATGAGTCTTTATAAGCTCTCGATGATCCTCTAAGGTAATTTCATGAGCTAACTTAAGAGTGTTTAGTTCTTTAGTTAGACGGTCAATCTCCTTCTTATCATTGTCATTCGTTTCATCTTGATTAGCATGATTAATAGCAATTTCATCATAGTTTCCATCACTAGAGTTGTCAACATGTAAATCATCATCACCTAGCAAATCATCCTCATCACTATTGAAATCAGCATACTCGGGGTGTGATACCTTGGGGCCTTTAGCCATGAAGCATCTTCCAATTCCTTCATTTGGTGAGTCAAATATGTCGTAGGAGTTGGATGACACAAGTGCAAGACTGGCAACACCTTCATCTTGAGTATGTTTGGAGTCGGAGTGATAACTTCTCTCGGAGTAGTGTTCGGAGTTGGAATCGGATACCCATTCACCAACATGAGCTTGATGTCTTCATCTTGTGTAGCTCTTTTATGACTTGTCCTTCCTTTCCGAATCCTTGCTTCTGCGAGAGGGTCTTTGTTCATAACGATCATCTCTACTCCTTCTCTCTCTTGGAGGTGATTCATCTCTTTTACTTCTCCTTTTAGGTGAGTCTTCTCTTCTTTTGTAGGGAGCCGTACACTCATTGGAGTAGTGTCCGGGTCTTCCACAATTGTAGCAATTTCGTTCATGACTAGAAGATCTCTTGTCATAGTAGGACCTCGACTTGGAACTTCTCTCTTTGCTTATACTCTTGTAGAACTTGTTGAAGTTCTTCACCATTAGGCTCAATTCTTCATTGAAGGCTTGTTTCTCACTTGATGTTGTGGGAGCATCACATGAAGCTTTGTAAGCACCACTAGACTTGTTGTGAAGCTCTTCCTTATCCTTAAGTGACATCTCATGAGCAACAATTCTACCAATGACTTCCGTTGGCTTGAGATCTTTGTAATTGGGCATCATTTGGATCAAAGTGCACACGGTATCATATTTTCCATCCAAGGCTCTTAGGATCTTCTTGATGATGAATCTGTCGGTCATCTCTTCACTTCCTAACCCGGCAATCTCATTTGTGATGAGAGCAAGCCTAGAATACTTTTCAGCGACTCCTTCACCATCCTTCATTTTGAACTTGTCAAGTTGACTTTGAAGCACATCCAATTTGGATTCCTTGACGGACTCGGTACCTTCGTGCATATCAACCAAAGTATCCCAAATTTCCTTTGCATTCTCAAGGCGGCTGATTTTGTTGAATTCTTCGAGGCACAATCCATTGCAGAGGATATCGCAAGCTTGAGCATTGTATTGCAACATCTTCAATTCTTCCACGGTTGCTTCATGATTTGGTTCTCTTCCATCTTCAAAGAATTCACCTTGCAAACCAACACACACAATAGCCCAAACGGAGGGGTTATGTCCAAGAATATGCATTTTCATCTTATGCTTCCAACTAGCAAAATTAGTACCATCAAAGTAAGGACCTCTACGGTGGTAATTTCCCCCGCTAGATGCCATACTCTCCTAGGTTGTGAAACCAAGGCTATGATCACCAAAGCTATGGAAAAAAGGCAATTGGAGACCAAAGCTCTGATACCACTTGTAGGATCAAAAGTAGGTCTAGAGGGGGTGATTAGACTACTTGACCAAATAAAAATCTAGCCTTTTCCCAATTTTAAGTCTTGGCAGATTTTAGCAACTTAGCACAAGTCAAGCAATCAACCTACACATGCAATTCTAAGAGTGTAGCAGCGGAAAGTAAAACATTGCATATGAAGGTAAAGGGAAGGGTTTGGAGAAGGCAAACGCAATGTAGACACGAAGATTTTTGGCGTGGTTCTGATAGGTGGTGCTATCGTACATCCACGTTGATGGAGTCTTCAACCCACGAAGGGTAACGATTGCGCGAGTCCACGGAGGGCTCCACCCACGAAGGGTCCACAAAGAAGCAACCTTGTCTATCCCACCATGGCCATCGCCCACGAAGGACTTGCCTCACTCGGGTAGATCTTCACGAAGTAGGCGATCTCCTTGCCCTTACAAACTCCTTGGTTCAACTCCACAATCTTGTCGGAGGCTCCCAAGTGACACCTAACCAATCTAGGAGACACCACTCTCCAAAAGGTAATAAATGGTGTGTTGATGATGAACTCCTTGCTCTTGTGCTTCAAATGATAGTCTCCCCAACGCTCAACTCTCTCACACAGATTTGGATACGGTGGAAAGATGATTTGAGTGGAAAGCAACTTGGGGAAGGCTAGAGATCAAGATTCTTGTGGTAGGAATGGAATGTCTTGATCTCAACACATGAGTAGGTGGTTCTCTCTCAGAAAATGAGTAGTGGAAGTGTAGGCTCGTTCTGATGGCTCTCTCTCGAATAGAGAAGGGGGTGGAGGGGTATATATAGCCTCCACACAAAATCCAACCGTTACACACATTTGACTCAACTCGGTCAGACCGAATAGAAGAACTCGGTGAGACCGATTCAATTCAAAATGTGAACGTTAGGAATCTCGGTGGGACCGATATACTCAACTCAGTGGGACCGATGTGCTAGGGTTAGGGCAAAACCTCATCTCGGTGTGACCGATTGCATGAACTCGGTGAGACCGATTTCAGCAATGAGTAAACAGAGAGTTGGTTAGGCAAACTCGGTGGGACCGATCGCTCCTTTCGGTAAGACCGAAACGTTACGAAAGGGAAACAGAGAGTTTGCATTGCGAACTCGGTGGGACCGATCGCTCATTTCGGTGAGACCAAAACGTTACGAAGGGAAACAGAGAGTTTGCTATCCCATCTCGGTGAGACCGAAATCCCTATCGGTGAGACCGAACTGATTAGGGTTTCTGGCAGTGGCTATGTCAAAGGAAATCGTTGGCACCGGATAGATCAAATCGGTGGGGCCGAGTTTGACTTTAGGTTTAGGACATATCTGGATATGAGAAAGTGGTTGAGGGCTTTGGAGCGTATCACTAAGCATTTTGAGCAAGTAGACCATTAAGTAGCACCACATCCCCTTTTAATAGTATTGGCTTTTCCTATGGACTCAATGTGATCTTGGATCACTAAAATAGAAATGTAGAGTCTTAAGCTTTTGCCAATATTTGTCCTTAGCATTTTGAGGGGTCCACATCTCCAGTCCATGTGCCATGCCAATCATTGAACTTTCTGAAACATCTATCTTGAAAGGATATTAGTTCAATGAGCTATATGTTGTTATGAATTACCAAAACCACCTGGGGATTAGTTGCACTTTCAGCCTCCTGAGGAGCGGAGATTCCTATGCAGGTGCCAAAACCTCATGAGGTTGCGGTGATGCAAGCCATGACGACCAAGGCCAGGCGGGCGCCAGCGGGCGCAGAGGAGACAGTTTCCTCTTTGGTGCTAAGGAGGCAAGCGCAGGCGTGGGTTCCCGAGGACTCAGTCAAAGGTTTCCATTCCTGTGCAACGAGACCAAGACCACCAGGATGGCAGGACGGATGTCACCACCGAGCCCACCGCAGCGTCACGCCAGAAGCTTTGCAGGCGAAGACCACCTTTCGTCAGGATAAGATGTACTACTTGTCCCCTTTCAAATTGGCCATTGTGGAATCCCTTCCCGCCTATGTTTTGGGAAGAGGACCAAGACCACTATAGATATAGGCTAGCCACCACCGTAGAGCAGGACGAACCCCCCGGGATCGGATCCTTTCTACCCTCACCAGAGCAGACCTCACGAGGTTGTTCATCCCTTGTACTTGTTCATCATCAGCCCCTCATGAGGCAAATCCACCATAAAGCAGGAGTAGGGTCTTACACTGCAAGGTGGCCCGAACCTGGGTAAACTGACGTGTTCATCTTCTTCCTTGTTCCTCGAGCTAGGCCGTAGGGCGACGAGCTGGTTGGTTAGATAGGTTGAGTTCTTCACACACGCCCCAGAGTTCGAACCTTTCTTGGGTCTGCGGAACCCTAAATCCGACACATAGCGATTTGAAGAATATGCACATATTCATCAGATCGTTGTCTGTTTCCCTGCATTGAAGCATTAGTGCGAGCATGAGTTGACCTGCGTCCATTTAACGACTTTGGTCCAGGTGAATAGTTTGCCCTGGGGTTGTTCCTTTTCTTCAGTGGTGTCATGATGACATTCACCTAAAGATTTCGAAGAACACTTTTGGGCACCCAGATTTTCTTCACTGGGGGACCATTCCTGCAGTTAGTACCAACAAATCTAGCAAATACTTCACCATTCTGATTTGTGAATAGCTTATAGTTGGAGTCAAATGACTCATCAGAAGAATGTGGAACATCACAGTTATAGCCAGATAGAGTGGATGGATCAACTGGAGGTCCCTTTGCAGCAACCCATGTGGTTTTGGGATACTTCTCAGGTTTCCAATAAGATCCATCAGCATTCAGCTTTCTCTCAAAAGCAATACCCTCTTTCCTAGGGTTCCTGCTCCGAATCTGCTTCTTAAGCACATCACAAAGAGTTTGGTGCCCTTTGAGGCTTTTGTACATGCCTGTGATGTACAACTCCTTCAGACCTGCATTTTCATCAGTGACACTCGTGGTTTCCTCAGATGAGGGAATTGAAACCACAGAGATAGTTGAAGATATAGCAGCAGTTGAAGCATTCGAACATTCAGTTGAAGAATTTGCATTATCACGTTCAAGGCATTTTAAGCATGGAGCAACAAATTCTTCCTAAGAAGCATTGATCTGTTGAGTGAGTAATGAATCGTTGTCTTTTTGAAGATCATCATGAGACGCTCTCAGCTTCTCGAGCTCTTGCTTCCTTTGAAGAAATTCATAGGATAACTTCTCATGTGCGGCTGAGAGGGACACATGATGACTTTCCAGTTTGTCATATTGTGACTTGAGGCGTCTGAGATCCTCAGACAAACCTTGACTATGATCCATTTCCTCATCAAGCACATCATCACTTTTGTCTAGCAATTTTTGAATCTTTTCCATGGCATTTTGTTGTTTAGTTGCAATTTTAACAAGTTTCTTATAGCTAGGTTTTGCTTCACATTTAGAGTCATCATCACTTGAAGTATTAAAGTAAGCTTCTCGTGAGGTTACCTTGGCACCTCTTGCCATGAAGCAATAGGTAGGAGTGTAGTCATCAGCACAGTCTTCAGTGTTGGTGGAGTCACCCTTTTCTTCATGGTCGAAGATGGACTTGCTGACGAACTCTGTAGCGAGGGCCAAGCTTGCAACCCCAGAGTCAGATTCCTCCTCAGATTCCTCAGCTTCCTCACATTCTTCCTCGGAATCCATTTCCTTCCCAATGAAAGCGCGAGCTCTGCTGGAGGTGCTTTTCTTCTTTGATGAGCACTTTGATGAAGACTTTGACGACTTCTTCTTCTTGTCATCAGAATCATCATCCTTGCTAGATCTTTTCTTCTTTGAGCCCTTTTTCTAGAGGGGGCAATCAGTGATGTAATGGCATGTCTTCTTGCATTTGTAGCAAGTTCTTTTGTCGTAGTCACGAGCAGAAGCTTCAGTGTTCTTTGAATCGTACTTTGAAGACTTTCCAAAGCGGTTCCTTTTGGAGAACTTCTGGAACTTCCTCGCAAGCATAGCCAATTCTCTGCCAATTTCCTCAGCATCATCTGTACTGCCTTCAGATATTTCTTCTTCTTCAGATGAAGAAAATTCCTTTGCTTTAGCCTTTGCCTTTAGAGCACGAGGTCGTCCATAGCCGGGACCATACATATCTCTCTTCTCAGCTTGTTGAAATTCATGAGTGTTGAGCCTCTCAAGAATATCAGTGGGATCAAGTGACTTGTAATCAGGACGCTCTTGTATCATCAGGGCCAAGGTATCAAAGGAGCTATCAAGAGACCTCGGCAACTTCTTCACTACCTCGTGGTCAGTGATGTCAGCAGCACCCAGTGCTTGTAGCTCATTGGAGATATCTGTGAGGCGATCGAAAGTTTGCTGAACATTTCGATTGTCAAGCCTCTTGAAGTGGTTGAAGAGATTGCGAAGCACATCAACTCGAGAGTCACGTTGAGTGGAAACTCCCTCATTGACCTTGCAGAGCCTATCCCAGATCATCTTTGATGTTTCCAATGCACTCACTCGACCATACTGCCCTTTGTTGAGGTGTCCACATATGATGTTCTTCGCTTGAGAGTCGAGTTGCTTGAATCTCTTCACATCAGCGGCATTGATGCTAGGAGTAATAGTGGGAACGTCATTCTCAATGACGAACCAGAGATTGTTGTCAATTGCCTGAAGATGCATGCGCATCTTGTTCTTCCAGTAAGGATAGTCTGTGCCATCGAAGATAGGGCACGCAACAGAAACCTTGATCATACCTGCGGTTGACATAACTAAAACTCCAGGTGGTTAAACCAAAATCACACAGAACAAGGGAGTTCCTTGCTGTGATACCAATTGAAAGCGCAGGTTATCTTTCACAGGGGGGTGAATGGGAGATTTTTAGAAATTCGTCAAACTCTAAAGAATTTGACGAAGATCAAAGTGAAGAAATAGAAACACGAGGGAAACTAATTCACCACAGAATCAGAGTACATGCAATCGGGATGCGTAAGAGTGAAGAACATGCAATGATACATTCATACATGCATGAAGAATATGAACTGAGGAAATGAAAGATAGCGTGATGAAACTCTTCAATTCAAATTCGTCAGAGCACAGATCACAAATTCTTCAACAACGGAATAAAGTAAAAGAGAGTTGAGGAATTTTAAACCAGGTTGGCTCGATGAAGACAATGGAATTTGGTAGACCAGTTCCAGTTGCTGCATCAACTGTACGTCTGGTTGAGGCGGCTGGGTCGCAACTCAGAGGACACACAGTCCTCACCGTATTCTTCTTCAATTAAGACCCGCAGATCTCGCCCAATCACTCATGGTAAGTCTTCAAGGTAGACTTCCAAAACCTTCACAGACTTGTTCACCGGCACACCACAATGACTCTTGGTGTACTTAGAACTTGACGCCTAACCGTCTGGAAGAATGATAGTCTTCAAAGGTAACAGGCGTTGGATCACACATATCAATCTCTTCAGTGATGCTCAATCACTTTGGCTCTTGGGTTTTCCTCACTTAGGATTCTCTCAAAATCATCATAGGATGGGTTGCTCTCTTATGACAAATGGGCGGCTATTTATAGCCAGGGGCAACCCGACATGAATTGTCATGAATGCCCTTCTCTGATTCGACCATTGTCATGATAAGGATCCACTCGACAGCTGGCACACGGCGCAGCAACGGTCGGAATTTGAACTCTGAAATTCATTGGGGCACTTAATTTCCTCACTTCTAGGCAAGTCGCACTAGCGAACTCCTAACTCCTCAGCGTGACCAAATTCGTTAGCGACCAGATGAACTTCGCCACTATCGCTAGCAAATGCGTCAGCTGTACTGGAGATTTCCAAAGGCTTCACTCGAAGCAGCTTTTGTGTATAGGTTTGAATAGGTTTGAGCATCACTTTGCAAACGTGAAATATGTTTGACCTAGACCCCCTTTAACAGTACGGTTTTTCCTATGACTCAAATAAGAAGAAAAGACGCTATGAAAACAAAGTCTTCAAGCATCAAAGTCTTCACATCAATTTCTTCAAAGGCCGTACCAATTTCGTCATCAAATTCTTCACTTAAAGAAATTCATTTTTAGGGGTCGTCTTCCATGTGTTAAACCAAATCTTCTAGGACTCTGTCTCCTATGTATACTCACAAACACATTAGTTCCTCAACCTATTTGTCTTCAATACTCCAAAACCACTAAGGGTGCACTTGATGCACTTACAATCTCCCCCTTTTTGGTGATTGATGACAAATTGGTTAGGTTTCAACGGGAGTAAAAATAATTGAAGTATAAGTATAGAGTTTGAAGAAATTGGTTACAAGATATTGAGGAACTCCCCCTGAAGATGTGCATATGAGGAATTTGCTTTGGATTGCAAATGCACATGGCAGGTTGGAATTGTGGAGATCTCCCCCTATATCTTGGAATCCAATCATGCGTGATCATAAGATATTTGAAGAATATGAATGCATGATGAAAATTTGTGTCTGACGAAATTGTGCATGCATGAGCAGATATATTTAAGATCGGAGCATGTGCGTCAAATGAAGCATAAGAGTCAGACTACCAATAGTTATTAAGTTACAACTCATCAAGAGCACATCCAGAAAAGTTCAAGAGTTTCAACTTCAGCAAAAACAGTCCCTCTACGCGTTGGGTTGCAAGTATTTGTTGTTTGTGTGCATGTGTCGTTTACATAGTGTTGCTTGGTTCTCCTACTGGATTGATAACCTTGGTTTCATAAGCAATGGAAATACTTATCTCTACTGTACTTCATCATCCTCTCCTCTTCAAGGAAATCCCAACGCAGCTCACAAGTAGCAGGAAAAATTTCTGGCGCCATTGTCGGGGAGACATCATCAACATATATCAAGTACCTACGCATAAACTTTCATCTCCTTGCATTTACAATATTCGCCATTTTCCTCTCTTTTTCATCTCCCCCACTTCTAATTTTTTTTACAAAAATACAAAAATATTTTCCGTTTGCCTTTTTGTTTGCTTGTTATCTTGTTTGCCTAGTCGCAATGTCTCAAGAAAATACAAAATTGTGTGATTTTTTCAATACTAATAATAATGATTTTATTAGTACTCCGATTGCTCCTCCCGCCACTAGTGCGGAGTCTTGTGATATTAATGCTTCTTTGCTAAATCTTGTTATGAAAGAGCAATTTTCGGTAGCCCTAATGAAGATGCCGCATCACATCTTAACACTTTCATTGAATTATGTGATATGTAAAAAAAAAGATGTGGATAATGATATTGTCAAATTAAAATTATTTTAGTACTCGAGATCGTGCCAAAACTAGGTTTTCATCCTTGCCACGAAATAGTATTGATTCTTGGGATAAGTGTAAGGATGCTTTTATTACCAAGTATTTTCCTCCCGCGAAAATTATCTCACTTAGAAATCAAATTATGAATTTTAAGCAACTTGAGCATGAACATGTTGCCCAATCTTGGGATAGGATGAAATTAATGATAAGAAATTGGCCTACTCATGGTTTGAATTTATGGAGGATTATACAAAAAAATATGCGGGATTGAACTTTGTTTCTAGAAATCTTTTAGATTCCGCCGCGGGTGGTACTTTTATGGAAATTACGCTAGGAGAGGTGCTACTTGTGTGCTGCGTTGGGATTTCCCCGAAGAGGAGGGGATGATGCAGTATAGTAGAGATAAGTATTTCCCTCAGTTATGAAACCAAGGTTATCAATCTAGTAGGAGAATCACGCAACAACTCATTAGCACCACCTGCACACAAAATAACAAATCCTCGCACCCAACGCGAACAAGGGGTTGTCAATCCCTTGGCGGTTATTTGCAAGATTAAATTGTATGGTGATAGATAGATAGATCGGACAAAAATACAAAACAACAAAATAAATGAAGTAAAAGTGCAACAAGGTATTTTTAGGATTTTTAATATATGATAAAGGTAAACCCCGGGGGCCATAGTTTCACTAGAGGCTTCTCTCTTGAAAATAGAATACGGTGGGTAAACAAAATACTGTTGGGCAATTGATAGAAAAGCAAATAATCATCACGATAGCCAAGGCAATGATCATGTATATAGGCATCACGTCCGAGACAAGTAGACCGAAACAATTCTGCATCTACTACTATTACTCCACACATCGACCGCTATCCAGCATGCATCTAGAGTATTAAGTTCATAAAGAATGGAGTAATGCCTTAAGCAAGATGACATGACGTAGACAAAGTAAACTCACGCATGAATAAACCCCATCTTTTTACCCTTAATAGCAACGATACAATATGTGTCATGTCCCCTTCTGTCACTGGGATTGAGCACCACAAGATCGAACCCATTACAAAGCACCTCTCCCATTGCAAGATAAATCAATCTAGTTGGCCAAACCAAATCAATAGATCGGAGAGAAATACGAAGCTATAACAATCATGCATAAAAGAGTTCAAAGAAAACTCAAATAATATTCATGGATAATCTTATCATAAACTCACAATTCATTGGATCCCAACAAACACACCGCAAAAAGTGATTACATTGGATAGAACTCCAAGAACATCGAGGAGAACATTGTATTGAAGATCAGATAGAGAGAAGAAGCCATCTAGCTACTAACTATGGACCCGTAGGTCTGTGGTAAACTACTCACGCATCATTGGAAGGGCAGTAAGGATGATGTAGAGCCCCTCCATGATCAAATCCCCCTTCGGCAGAGTGCCGAAAAAGGCCTCCAGATGGGATCTCTCGAGAACAGGAACTTGCGGCGGCGAAAAAAGTATTTTGTGGACTCCTCTGTTGGTTTCCCGATTTTAGAGAATTTATAGAGGCGGAGTTAGGTCAAGTGGAGCTACGTGGACCCCACAAGCCACCAGGGCGTGCCCTGGTACCTTGTGGGCCACTTCTCCATCTTCCCGTCCCCTCCCGAAGCTCTGAGGGTCTCTTATGTCCAGAAAAAATCTACAAAAAGTTTCATGGCATTTGGACTTCATTTGGTACTGATATTCTAAAAAACCAAAAATAGGCAAAAAAAAACAACTGGCACTGGGCACAAAGTTAATAGGTTAGTTCCAAAAAATGATATATAATTGCTTTTAAGTGTATATAAAACATCCAAATTGATACTATTATAACATGGAACAATCAAAAATTATAGATACATTGGAGACATATCAAGCATCCCAAGCTTAATTCATGCTCGTCCTCAAGTAGGTAAATCATAAAAACAGAATTTTTGATGTGGAATGCTACCTATCATATTCATCATATACTCTTTTCTTTTGTGGCATGGACATTTGGACTTGAATGATTCAAAGCAATAGTCTATAATTTGACATGAAGACATAAATACTCAAGCATACTAACAAGCAACCATGTCTTTCAAAATATCAACGCTAAAGAAAGTTATCCCTGGCCCATTATGCTCAATCATTGATCCATTCATGAAACACACTCAATATTAACTACATCCAATGCACAAGTATGACAATAGTGCTCTCTAGTTGGTGCTTTGTAAGAGAAGATGGAGACACAAAATAAAAATAAAAATTGCATAAAAGTAAATAGATAGGCCCTTCACAGAGGGAAGCAGAGATTTGCAGAGGTGCTAGAGCTCAAGGCTTAAATTAGAGATAAAAGTATTTTGAGAGGCATGCTTTTCCTGTCAACGAAAACGACCGAGAATTCACAATATCTTCCATGCTAGACAAATTATAGGCGGTTCCCATACAGAAAATAAATTTGATTTCCTTTCCACCATTCTTTCACAATCCATGTCTAGACGTATCCGCGGGTGCCCTCCATACCAACACTTTCCAAGGAATTTATTATTATCATGATTTGTTTTTCATTTCGGGACTGGGCGTCCCTATCACCTGCCACACTCTCGTGCAATGACAAGTGAATAAACACTCATTGTGAGAATAACATACCTAGCATGGAAAAAATTGGCCACCCCCTACCACTTCATAAGCAGTACGGGCACACAAAATAGAAATTTATTTTGAAAAATTAGAGTTGGCACATGCAAGTTTACTTAGAACGGCATGGAAATACCGCATATCGGTAGGTATGGTGGACTCATTTGGCACAACTTTGGGTTTAAGGAGTTGGATGCACAAGCAGCATTCCCGCTTAGTACAAATGAAGGCTAGCAAATAGATTGAGAAGCGACTGACCAAAAAGCAAAAATGGTCATAAACATGCATTGAACATAACTAACACTGAATAATGCACCATAAGTAGGATGTAACTTTGTTGAATCACTATTGACTTTACGTGCATGCATAGGGAATCACAAACCTTAACACCAATATTCTTACTAAACCACAAATACTCACCAACATGAGTCACATATTATCATCTCCACATTGCAAAACTATTGCAAGGAATCAAACTTATCATATCCAATGATCTATATGATAGCTTTTATTATATCCCTCTTGAATATTCATCACTTTGGGACCAAATGAATATCTTGTGCAAATTACCATTACTGTTATCAACTCTCAAAAAGATATAAGTGAAGCATAAGAGTGCAAATATTTCTTCAAAATTTAATCACCGCCGTGCTCAAAAAGATATAAGTGAAGCACTAGAGCAACTACCTAGCTCAAAGGATTTAAGTGAAGCACATAGAGTATTCTAACAAATCATGATAAGCGTGTGGCTCTCTCAAATAAGTGTGTCCAGCAAAGATGATTGTGAGAAACTAAAAAGCAAACAAAGCAAAGACTCATATAATACACGACACTCCAAGAAAAACTAATGATATGTGATGAATAAAAATATAGGTCCAGGTAAAATTACAGATAGTTGGTAGAAGAAAGAGGGGATGCCTTCCGGGGCATCCCCAAGCTTAGTTGCTTGGGTGCCCTTGAATAGTACCTTGGGGTGCCTCGGGCATCCCCAAGCTTAGGCTCTTGCTAGTCCTTATTCCTTCATCCATCGTGATTTCACCCACAACTTGAAAACTTCAATCACACAAAACTCAACAAAACCTCGTGAGATCCATTAGTATAACAAAGCAAATCAATACTTTAAGTACTGTTGCAAACCCATTCATATTTTGTTTTTGCATTATAACTACTGTATTCTAACTTCTCAATGGCTTATACCCCCCCCCCCCCCCCCCCCCGATACAATCCATAGTTTCATCAAAATAAGCAAAACAATGCATCAAAAATAGAATCTGTCAAAAACAGAACAGTCTGTAGCAATAGGAACATTGACCTTATTTTTGTAACTACAAAAAATCTGAACAACTAGGACAACGTTTTCAATTTGTATATCAATCATGTGTAAAAAATTCAGAAATTTATCACACTCCAGCAAATGTCAACAATTCTGCTACTTGACGCAAAAGTTTCTGTTTTTGCACAGAATCAAAGCAACTATCATCCAAATCATCCCAAAGGCTTTACTTGGCAAAAACACTAATTAAAACAAAAAAACACAATCATAACAGTAACATAATTGTGTGCACACAAGAAAACATAAAAATAAACAAAAAAAATTAGATAACTACTGTGTTGCCTCCCAACTAGTGCTATTGTTTTACGCCCCTAGCTAGGCATAATGCATAGATTCAAGTATTGTCATCTTTAGTTCCCAATTCCTCAATCACACATCCATATTTCCTAGGATTTCTAGCATACATGTTTTAAATGATTACACTCCTAGGAACAAAATTAAGATATTTATTTTCATATATCGGTTCCTTTATCAAATCAACGAAATTGGGGTGAACACTAATCATTTTAAGATCTTCGCTATTGTTGCTAGTTGTGGCACCCTTGTATTTAGGAACATATATAAACTTGCAATTCTTGCTAGGAGGAGTTTTTTCAATAGTTTAAACGGAAGAAAAAGCGGAACCCAAATTATTAATAATTTCTTCCAACTTATCAATCCTAGCGGGACTTTGTTCCACCCTTTCATTGATTATCGGTTCTTTCTCCTTTAGCATCTTAAGAGAAATTCCTACCTTTGATCCAAATTGAGTGACATGGTTATGAATATTTTTATCCAAATTTTCAATATGCTCTATGGTAGGCATTTTCTTCTCAATAGCATCTAACCTTTCATAACATGTTCCAAAGTTAAAATGGTTTCATTAATAGTGATAGGTGGTGATCCCGCCAAATTTCCCATAGCATTGAAAGCATCCATAGGGTGACTACTCAAGAAATTCCCTCCGGTAATAGTATCAAGCACAAATCTATACTGATGTCTACTACACAACTTGTTCTTGTAGACTCGTGTTGGGCCTCCAAGCGCAGAGTTTTGTAGGACAGTAGCAAATTTCCCTCAAGTGGATGACCTAAGGTTTATCAATCTAAGGGAGGCGTAGCATGAAGATGGTCTCTCTCAAACAACCCTACAACTAAATAACAAAGAGTCTCTTGTGTCCCCAACACACCAAATACAATGGTAAATTGTATAGGTGCACTAGTTCACGAAGAGATGGTGATACAAGTGTAGTAATGATAGTAGATATTGATTTTTTTTAATAGCAACAATAAAAACAGCAAGGTAGCAAGTAACAAAAGTGAGCACAAACGGTATTGCAATGCTTGAAAACAAGGCTTAGGGTTCATATATTTGCTAGTGCAATCTCTCAACAATGCTAACATCGTTAGATCATATGCAATCCCTCAACGTGCGATAAAGAGTCACTCCAAAGTTCTTATCTAGCAGAGAACATAAGACGAAATTGTCTGTAGGGTACGAAACCACCTCAAAGTTATCCTTTCCAAGCGACCTATCGAGCTGTTCCTACAAGTGTCACAAACAGCCCAAGAGTTCGTACTAAAATAACACCATACACTACAAAAAAAGCACATCCGTGACATTTTGGCCCGAACGAAATTTTTTTCTGTCATGCTTATGACACTTCTATGACGATAATTGTGACAAAACCCAGCATCATCATAGATGTGGTGGGCTCCTACTTCTATGACAAAAAATCATGACAGAAAATGGGCTTTTCGTCCTGGGCGGGCCTGGGACGCACCTGCATGACATTCTTTGGGCCATCCATGACAGAAAAAATCGTGGTAGAAGCAAGGGCAAGGAAAATTTTGGGGAGTTCCCAGTTACGGTGGGTGGTCGGGGCCGAGCGATGCGCGTTTCTCTCGTATACGTACGTGCGTGTGTGTGAGGCGTTGGGCTCTAACTGAACACGAGCGAGGCATTCGCTTACTGAACCCGAGCGATTACACTAGCTACGTTACTGAACCCGAGCGATCGATCCCTTGGCTGTTAACTGAACCCGAGCGATTCCTTTGCTACTGCTGCTACCTGAACCCGATCGATTGATCGCTGCTGCTTACTGAAGCCGATCGAACCTGCTGGCTCTTGATGAACAGTGAATGTGGGGGTTGGTTGAACGAGTCAAGATGTACGTGGTTGGGGTTGGATGAACAGTTCCCAGTAGGGATTGGATGAATAGGACCCCGTGGTAGTAGGTTGTTGCCGCTGGATGAACAGGACCCCGAGAGGAGGCCGCCACAACCGAGCTGGTTGGGGGTGGATGAACAGGACCCCGTGGAGGGCTGGTTGAACAGTAGCCGGTGGAGGGCTGGATGAACAGTAGCTTGTTGATGAACAGTACCTGGTGGAGGCAGGAGGAAGACACTGTGGATGAACAGTGCAGGTGGAGGCTGAAGGAAGCCGACGGTGGGTGAACAGTAAACCCGTGGAGTCCCGTTTTGCAGTACGCCACTCCCCTCCTGATGAACAGGACCCCCATTTCGACCGTAGCGCTCCAACACAAGTCTGTTTCCTCCGTTTTGCGGTACGCCACACCCCTCCCAATGAACAGGATGTCATTTCGACTGTAGCCGGTCGAACAGAAGGCCGTTCCCTCCGCACTGCGGTATGCCAGACCCCGTTTCGGCTATTCCATCCAAGCCGGTTGGCTCCCGTTGAACAGGACGCATTCCGACCCAGTCTATTGCCTCCGGTTGAAGAGGACATTGTTCTCCGTTCGACCCAGCCGGTTGGCTGCCCGATGAACAGGACACCGTTGCTGCCGTCCATTGCCTCTCCATGTACACGAGCCCTGGCCATACGTATGCATGAGTAGGCGTTCGAGACCCCGCCCGTATGTACATACGTGGCCATATTTTTTGGCATCTGGCTGTACGTATGTGTACACGGTTTAAAAGGGACTGCCTGAACTGCTACGTTAGGGGCTCTACTACTACACGTGCCGCTGCTTGCTCGGCCATGGTTCATCGTTGCAGAGAGACCGATCGACCAGTATGTACGTACACGTTCGCGACCAGAATGACAACGCTACGTATGCTTCGACCGGGTGGGTCCCGGCTGTCAGGGACGATAAGGAGGCACTTCCTTGCGTGCGAAGTTATTGATGGTGGGTCCGAGCTGCCAGGGGGAGGATTCATTTTTTCGCGCCTAATATGGAGGCACTTCCTTGCATCCGAAGATATAGCTGGTGGGTCCCAGCCGTCAGGGGGAAACGTTTTTTTCACAAAATACAGAGGCCCTTCTGGTAGGTCCCTGCTGTCAGGTGGAGGAATCATTATTTTGCGCATAATAAGGAGGCACTTACTTGCTGCGGCCGTGGACCCGGCTGTCAGCCTCTCCACGTATAGTCCTCTTCGGATGTAAGTCGTTCATTGACCACGTCGCGGCGAGAGCACCAAGGCGGTGGACGACGGCGAGGGAAGGGAATGACCCGGAGCCGGGAAAGACTCGGCAGTTGTTTCCCACACGGAGGGGAGTATGAGGGTTTACTGGTTGGGCTGCAGTGTGAGGCTGCCGTCGCCGGAGAATAACAGGAGGTATGGGTGAGTACAGGGATGGCCAGGCCAGCGATGGGAGTAGGGTGGGGCGGTGAGGCCTGCCCGGCAGCAGAGCCGCCACGGGAGGCGGGAGCAGGCGGCATGACCGGCGCTGGTTTGGGCGGCTGGAGCAAGAAGACCAGAGGTTGAAGAAGCACTACTGCCGTTGGATGGACATCGTACGGTCACTGGAGCTAGAATCGTTCATATTGACTAAGTTGACAAAGCCCTCCGTCCGTGTCAACTTAGTAGGCCCACAAGTCAGCCTCCAACTATGGTGGGTCCCAGCTAGCAGGGGTAGTATTCATTTTTTTTGTGCGTAATAAGGAGGCACTTCCTTGCGTGCGAAGATATAGCTGGTGGGTCTGAGCTGTCAGCGGGAGGAACATTTTTTTCATGAAATACAGAGGCCCTTCCGGTGGGTCCCTGTTGACAGGTGGAGGAATCATTATTTTGCGCGTAATAAGGAGGCACTTCCTTGCGTGCGGTCGTGGACCCAGCTATCAGGCTCTCCATGTACAGTCCTCTTCTGATGGATCTAGTTCATTGACCACGTTGATTGCGCCGCGCCGAGAGCACCAGGGTGGTGGATGACGACGAGGCCTAGGAAGGGAACGACGCAGAGCCATAGAAGACGAGGCAGGTGGATGCCCACATAGAGGGGAGTACGAGGGTTCATTGGTTCGGCTGTGGTGTGAGGCTGCCGTCGCCGGAGAATAACAGGAGGTATTGGTGAGTAGATGAATGGCATGGACGGCGATGGGAGTAGGGTGGGCCGGTGAGTCCTGCGCGGCAGCACAGCCGGCCATGGGAGGCGGTAGCAGGCAGTACTGCCGGTGGTGGTTTGGGCGGCTGAAGCAAGAATATCCGAGAATGAAGAAGAAGCACGACATCCGTTGGATGGACATCCAACAGCCACTGCTACTAGAATCGTGTGTTGACTATAAGTTGACAAAGCCTTGCGTACGCGTTAACTTAGTAGGCCCACTGTGGTAGAGAACATATAGCCCATTTGCGATTTGTTATAATGTACAGCCCGTTTTTTAATTCTAATGGAATTTACTCAGCCCATTTACTGTTTGTTAAAATTACAGGCCATTTTTTAGCCAGGACAACGGTTAATAATTTTAACCAGCCGCTCAAAAAAAATTCAACAAAATTTCCCACATTTTGATGGGATCCGAAATATTTTTTAACCCGAAATTTCGAGTTAGATTAAATATAATTTCAAAATAAATTTGTATTAGGTAAAAATCCAACAAAATTTTGCGCGCGCAACAAGTAATGAAATTAAAAAAATTGCTTGTTCAGTGCGTTTTTTATATTTACAGCCAATTTTTTTAATTACAACCCATTTATTATTTCTTAAAGCCCATTTTCTTGGCAAGTCTAATGCGGGGCGAAGAATAACAAGTTGACCTGGGTTGGGTATTCCGCAAAAAAAGTATAGCTGGGCTAGCCATTTTTACATTGAAAATTTAATATCTAGGCGGGATATTTGGTCGACATAAAATAGTAGCCTGGGCCAGACGAGCCACAGCCTGCCCAATTGATACCCTGCTCCTCTGAACAACAACAAAAACATCGCTCAAGAAAAACTCTGCTCACACCTCAAAAACCAAATACTGCTCGAGCTGCTGGGTCCCAGCTGTCGGCCGCTCCTTGTGCAATTCTCTTATTTATTGACTATATAGGTTGACAATGGTGTGGGACCATGATGTCAGGAAACCAGGAGTAATAAGGAGGCACTTGCGTACGTACGGCTATGGCCCTGGTGGGTCCCTACTGTCATCCTCTCCAAGTAAAGTCATCTCGTGATTCCTTATGTTCGTTGACCATGTTGACAACGCGAGACGGCGGCGCCACGGCGAGTGCAACAACTCGAAGGACGACGGAGAGGGCCTTGCGGGCCCTACGAATGGTCTGATACAGCGCCTGCTAGTCGTTTAGGAAGCCAGGATCATCGGACCCCTATGAGCACCTTCAAGAGACTGAGCGGGCATGAAACGGTAAGGCCACGCTTGGGAGCTCTGGATTGTTTCACACCTGTATTAAGGATACAAGTGTAATTTACTCGTCACCGAAAACAACACGTAAAATACAGGCATAATGAAACCGACGGCCCGAGGTCTGTAACGAAAACCGGCGAGTTACGCGTTTAATCTGAGAAACCAATGTATATTTTACCAGTCGAAAACGACCAACCAAGCGCTTCGCCCAAGACCATCTACTTTTATTTACAAGCGTCAGTTTTACAAGCGGTTTTGATTAGGAAAATACTATCCAATCACGGCCTAATACGATGAGTTGGTCGGAAGATCATATCGTTTCACCTCTAACCTACCCGAGTTGTCGTATAGGCTATGAATGAAACTATGAAACATAAGACGATGAACTTCTTAAGCACAGAAACAACAAAAGAGGATGATCTTCTTAACATGCAAATCACTGGCATTAGATCAATGTGCAAAACAATGCGAAGCATTATTCTCAGGAGGCACGATGAACAGCTCGTGATGCCGCATGCCACAGCATTCCAAGCTCAATTTTGCAATCAAACTCACAAGGCCTGGCATTTCATAGACAACATTCAGAACAAACTCTTAAAATACCTTACATAAGTCAACATTCATGACTATGCATCTCATCAGAGTAAATATTTACATCTAAACTGAACACACGAATAGGAAAAAACGATCGACGCTGCTCACAGCAAAGGGCGTCCCATTCCAAAATATCAAATGCATGTCTTCTGGCTATCATCAATGAGTACAATTTGACAAGGTTTTCCAATTCCAAAATATTAAACGAATGTCTTCTTGCTAACATCAATGATTAAACTTTGACAAGCTTTTCCCATTCAAAATATGTAATGCCTATGATTGTCATCAGTTTGCACATTGAAATGTGATACGTCTCCAACGTATCTATAATTTTTTATTATTTCATGCTGTTATATTATCAATCTTGGATGTTTTACAATCATTTTATAGCAACTTTATATCATTTTTTGGGACTAACCTATTGACATAGTGCCCAGTGCCAGTTGCTGTTTTTTGCTTGTTTTTTACTTCGCAGGAAATCAATACCAAACGGAGTCCAAACGCAGCGAAAGTTTTTGGTGATTTTTTCTGGACCAGAAGACACAAGTTGGGCCAAGAAAGTACCTGAGGGGGGCTCCGAGGGGAGCACAACCCACCAGGGCGCGCCTGGGGGCCCAGGCGTGCCCAGGTGGGTTGTGCCCACCTCGGCCACCTCCCGCACCGCCTCTTCGCTCTATAAATACCCCAATATTCCAGAAACCCTAGGGGAGTCGACGAAAATCAATTCCAGCCGCCGCAAGTTCCAGAAACCACCGATCCAATCTAGACACCATCACGGAGGGGTTCATCATCCTCATTGGTGCCTCTCCGATGATGCGTGAATAGTTCATTGTAGACCTACGGGTCCGTAGTTAGTAGCTAGATGGCTTACTCTCTCTCTTTTGATTCTCAATACAATGGTCTCTTGGAGATCTATTTGATGTAACTCTTTTTGCGGTGTGTTTGTTGGGATCCGATGAACTTTGAGTTTATGATCAGATCTATGTTTTTATCCATGAAAGTTATTTGAGTCTTTTGATATCTTATATGCATGATTACTTATAGCCTCGTATTTCTTCTTCAAATCTTTGGTTTAGTTAGGCCAACTAGATTGATTTTTCTTGCCATGGGAAGAGGTGCTTTGTGATGGGTTCGATCTTACGGTGCTTGATCCCAGTGACAGAAAGGGAACCGACACGTATGTATCATTGCTATCAAGGATAACAAGATGGGGTCTATTTCTACATAAATAGATCTTGTCTACATCATGTCATCGTTCTTATTGCATTACTCCGTTTCTCCATGAACTTAATACACTAGATGCATGCTGGATAGCGGCCGATGTGTGGAGTAATAGTAGTAGATGCAGGAAGGAGTCGGTCTACTAATCTTGGACGTGATGCCTATATAATGATCATTGCCTGGATATCATCATAATTATTTGAAGTTCTATCAATTGCCCAACAGTAATTTGTTTACCCACCGTATGCTATTTTTCTTGAGAGAAGCCACTAGTGAAATCTACGGCCCCCGGGTCTATTTTCTCATCATATATTTTCAGATCTATTTTGCTATTTGCCTTTTTATTTATTTGCCACTTTTATTTTCAGATCTATATTTCTAAAAACCCAAAAATATTTTGCTTCACTTTATTTTATTCGCGATCTATTTATCCAATCTACTACAATTTATCTCCTGTCCGTTTGCCAATTTCTGGCGCTGTTACCCGAAAGGGATTGACAACCCCTTTAACACGTCGGGCTGCAAGTATTTGTTCTTTGTGTGCAGGTGTTGTTTACGTAGTGTTGCTTGGTTCTCCTACTGGTTCGATAACCTTGGTCTCATCACTGAGGGAAATACCTACCGTTGTTGTGCTGCATCATCCCTTCCTCTATGGGGAAATACCGACGTAGTTCAAGCAAACATCAAAATGGCACATGGAGCCGGATTAACCAGCGTATCTTTTTGTGCAGTTCCACTGAAATCAAACAATGTCTTGTGTAGCATGGTGGATTTCGTATTTATATGTTGCAAGGCATTGAACACGTTGGAAGCTCCATTCAAGTAGATAGTCTGGTGGCTCAAGGTGACGACGAATGATTAGAGAACCATTCGATGTATTGTGCATGATGAAGTATTATGGAGGACACGAACCATCTGAACATTTTGTGCAGTTCCACTGAAATCAAGATGAGCATCCTTGTCTGCATAAATACAGAAAAAGTGTGATGAATATAATAGTGGTACGAGTTGATTAAACATATGCTCACAACTATAATCATCTTCATTATCTTAGCAGGGAAAGATAGCAATACAATAGCTTCAATTAAACATTTATTCAAAACAATACATCAATATAATTAGCACAACGTAACAAAGCACGATCATGTGGATGAAGGCCGATACTAACCTCGTTTGTTACAGCTGCATCGGCCACTGACTTGGTCATACCTTTCCTTGTGGAGTGAATTTTGCACTCCACGTGCTGTTGAGTTGAGTTTTCCTTGCTCTACAGACTAGTCATGTCACCAGCGTCTACTAATACTCTAAAGCTTCTCAATCATTCCTTCTATAATGTAGCGCAAACAGTGACTGCTTCTTTCTGCAAAGTGGAAAGACCAACTGGGCCGAATAATGCAATAGTTTGCCTTAAACACATTGGCTCCTTTTGTGCAGTTCAACTAAAATCAAAGTCGAAATAGAACCGAGCAGAAGTTTTGATATCCCTGTATGCACAAATATGTATAAAGGAAACAATTACTGAGAAATAATGGTTGATGACTTATACTCCCAGAAGAAAAAACATCTACCTTATCTTAATGGGAAACAAAGCAGGACAGTAGCAATTCTCAAACAATGTGATTCATTCATATTAACTGAGACATTATCTTAACAATACCTTGTTTCAACATGTATAAAGAACGACAAAGTAGAAAAGTACCATTCCTAAAATAGTGCAACTGATTCATATTAACAGAGACATTATCTTAACAATACCTTGGTTAAACATGTAGAAAGAACTACAAAGCAGGATAGTACCATTTGTAAACCATTGTAACTGATATATAATAACAGAGACATTATCTCAACAATACATTTCTTAAACATGTACTCCCGCCGATCCCTAACAGAAATGGTACTCCCGCCAATCCCTAACAAGTGTTGCAGTTTTGAACTAAGATTCAGTAGTTAATTCTAAGAGTGGCATTGCTTAATTTTACCAGTGGCATTAGATTAACAAAAAGTATAAATAGTTCCAGGGGAGAGTGGGCGCAACAGCACCATGTGCTTCCATCTAATTATAAAGGGGGTGATGCAGAGTTTGTTGTAACAAAGCAACAAGCATCATGTCTGGGTTGGTCCCATTTTTGTTCACTTAATGGGAAAAGACAACAATACAATAGCTTCAATTCAACATTTATTAAAAATAGTACCACTACAAGTAGCACAGCATCTCAAAGCACACTGCACAATCATGTGGATGAAGGCTGGTACTGACCTTTCATGAGGCAGACAAGATCAAATATGAATCTGCCAACACGAATAGGAAATCCAATCTCCTTTTGTGTAGTTCACCTAAATCAAGCAAACTTGCTGGTGTGACATTTAAGTTGAACTGCACAAAACACTCTTAAAACAAAAGTGTTTTGCGTAGTGAAGCAAAGGTCGCAATAGCAACGAGTTGAATAGATATCCCTGTTTTCAGAGGTAAAAAAAGAAACAATTACTGGCCAATAAAGGAGGATGAATCATATGGCCACAAAAAGAAGCATCTACCTTATCTTGATTGAAAACAAAGTAGGACAGTAGCATTTCTAAAACGGTTGCATTGATTCATATTAACAGAGACATTCTCTTAAAATAACATTCGTTAAAAATGTAATTTACTTTTAACAGTGGCATTGCTTCAATTTTCTAGCAGCATTCTTAGATTAATAACAGCAAAATAGTTTTAAGGGACATGGGAAATGCCAGCACCATGTGTGTCCACATGTATAAATGGGTGATGCAGAGTATGTTGCCAAGCAGCATATCTGCGTTGGTCCCATATTTGTTCTCTTTGAACCTTTTTCCTATGTGAGGGCAGCAAATCTAGTCCTGCACAAACTACCCGACCCCCCAGTTTCTTTCCTTTTTCAACAAAGAGATCGGTTCCTTACAAATGTGTGTACTGGGTTACCCCTTTTTTCCCTTTTCGACCAACAAAGCGGCTGGATAGCCAGTCTATACTACTTTCCCTCCCTCCTTTCCTCATTGAACCACTACCTAGATTCATGCTCCACCCCACCCTCCCTTCTTTCCTCTTTGAATCAAGACCTAGATTCGACTACAGAATCGAAACAGATCTGCATGCTAGAGCAATGACGGTTTCAAAGAAAGTTATACCTTAGGGTCGTAGGGATGTGGCTAGGCATGTGGCGGGAGGCCGGATTTGCCCACACTACGTACGGCAGCAAGGAAGAAGGGGTCGGAGGCCCTCCCGCACAGGCGCTGGGTGAAAGAGGACAGCGCAGCCGGGAGTGGATTGCCTCCCTCATCGAAGGCGACAGAGTGAACGCTGCACCTCCTCCCCTTCCCGGTGTGACGGGATCCGGACGGCTCCTTCACCAGCTGTGAGGGGGGAGAGAGAGAGGCCAACGCAGTCTTGTTTAGATCTGATGAAGAGGGTGAGAGATTGTGAATAGAGCAAACCCTAGCAAAGGAACGCTGAGCCTCCAGCGTGTATATATACTAGCAAGATACCCGTGCGTTGCACGGAACATCAAGATGCATTTGTATGAGTAGTTTATCTTGTGGGAGAAAAGGATGAACGATGGAAGGCCTTATATGCAAATGTGGAGAGGAGTGCGCGGTAAATTGTCATAGTTTCCTTCCTATCTGTCAGATATAGATCGGACGGCCTATATTGCAGGATGGCAGGCACACCAACATCACCAACTCTGCTTTTTATAAGAGTAGAGAGTAGAGAAGAGATATGTAGTGCAGCGAGAGTGTGAAGAGTGCAAACCCTAGCGAACAAGCGCTGAGGCTCCAGCTTATATAGTACTAATATAGTGGAGTGGTTTTCTTTTTCTCTCCATAACAATCATTTTAAATTGTGTATGAAATTAAACTCTTTATTTAACGTACCAGTGAAGAAAACTACGATCAAGTAACGATCCACGCGTCCTGGTCGCACATCCTATCATTGACTCGTTCACGTGAGGTACACTACCATCCGTTAAGTGAACAACCACACACACGCCAAATTATTGGAAAGGTGTGAGAGTGTGTACAAATAAAGAAATTTAATTTCAATTATTTTGTATGTACAGTTTGCCCTCTCTCAATAATTATGGTTTGTTGTGTTAAAGTTTGACTTCGGTCAAATCTAATATGGAGAGTAAATAAAAACGGAGGGGTACTACCTCCATCTGGCTTTTTAGTCCACACCATATTTTTAATCAAAGTCTGACCACATATTTAGTTAAAAGCTGGTCAAATAAAATTAAAGGGTAGCTGAAGACAAAGTTGTGAGAAGGCTTAGAAATCAATACAAAACTTTTGCTCTTAGTACCAATGTCGATGCTTCTTTGAGGAAACATTTGGTTCATATCCAATTGTGTGATAAAATTGCACCAACGTAAACGACTGCTCCAAGATGAAGTGGTGAAGGATATCGTCTTTGTGGTAACAAGCAAAGAGCACTGATGGAAGGCAGCCCGTTCTTCATTGAACATCGATCAGCTTCACCAGCCGATGCAACCATGAGACGCAACCATGAGCATCGATAGCTCATCGTGGTGTGATGCATCATCAATTTTGGCATCATGTTTAGGTCAGGCACCAATGAAGTTTGATAATCCTCACTGTGGTTTTTTTCTTCTTGGTAATCAAGCTCGAGAAAGGAAGAACTAAGCAACAGTGGCCATCCAATTTTGTGCAGTTCCACTAAAAATTGAGGAAGACATGCCCGAGTATGGAGATACGCATCCCTGTTTGCAAAAATATAAAAAAATGATATTTAAGTAGTGTCGTTACTTTGTTTTAGCAGTGGAACAAGATTAACAATGGCATCTTAATTATCAGTAAGAATTAATGAAACGTACAAAAAAATAGAAGCATCATGATTATCTTGTTGGGAACTAAAGCAGGATACCCGAAAAAAAACTAAAGCAGGACAGAACCATTTATCGACGCCTCTACATGGGCATTGCTTCATTTTACCAGTGATAGTTTTAGATTAGCAGCAGCAATATGAGCATATGGACAATGACCGCACAACCACCATGTACTTTTTGTCAAAAAAAAACATTTATACCTCCACCGATGCATAAATGATAAACCAGGACAACTTTTGGAGTGGCCTTTCCTCTATAATAGTAAAAAATAGGTGATGTTGGACCAGCCGACGAACCCTAGCTACTGTACATGGGGAGCTGGGGAGTAGTTGTATAGAAGAAAACCCGCATGCAGAGTACAATGAAGCATGAAATCCAAAAGAAGTTATACCTCAGGTGGGCGAGATGTGGATTAGGCGGGCGGGCGGGATCTGCCCACATGACGCCAGCGAACAACGGCGTGGAAGACCTTTGTCCGCATCGGCACCGGCTCAGAGAGGACGGTGCGCATCGGCTTCCTCCATTGCCGACGGCGACAATGTCAACGCTGGACCTCCTCACCTCCCACAGGGGACAGGATCTGGCCGGATCTGTGACTACCGGTGAGGAGAGAGATAGAGTGGACACTGTCATCTTATTTAGATATGGAGAGGATGAGAGAGCAAGACGCGAGAAACCCTATCAAACAAGAGGCAATATATACAATGGAGTAAAAAAATCTCTCCATAGCAGTGGTTTTAAATAGAATACGCGCGTTCCCGGAAAAAAGAAACGAAAACTGGTGGACAAATCTTTTTTTAACGTACCAAGAAAGAAAACTCGATCAACGCGCCCCCGCTTCCAGGTCGCAGTTTCTATCGCTCATGTGTGGTCCCCGACCCTCCATTATTAAGTGAACAAATTAAAGGGTCAAATTATTACGTACGTAAGCTGCCTCTTCGTGTACAAATGCGCTCCATCGTGTACTCGAGGGTATCTCGGAGGCCGAGTGAGTGCGTGTACATTTCTTCTTGTACGTCATACTCCATTTATCTCACTTCATATTGTTTCCCACTCCTATGATATTCCTATCCAAGGAACAAAATGAGGTGGTACTAAGTTTGTGTGTGTGTAGGGAGAACGAGACATCGATGATGTGTACGAGTAGTCGCGAGAGTCGTCGCGCACACACACATAGACATAGGCATGCATATTCGTGTTTACGTAAAATTCCATCTCCATCTCCATCTCCATCTCCAATCATATTTGTCCAACTGGCACATTGTTTACGTTATTAATTACGTAGCAATATTTAGGTACAGCATCTCTTGTTTGCGGGCGTCCGGACCGCTGCCACGCCCGCTCCTGACCGCCCTGGCCAACCCGAACCCTCTTCATCACCCACGCACGCTTCCCGGCTGAAACGGTCAGTGCCGCATTCATGCCCGGCCAGAGTGGACGCGACCTCTCGCTGGCGCCGGCATAGAAGCAGCGTGCCGGCCGAGAGAGCGCTGCCCGCGCCGCTTCCCATTGCACGCGACTGCTCTGCGATCAAACGTCGCCACGGCCGGCCACAACATGCATGTAAAAAAGTTCTTGGGAGTCCGTGCTACAGCTAGCTGTCCTCCCCCTCCTTGTCAATCTCTTCCAGTAGTGCTAGTACTCCATGGCGCGATCCATCGACAAGCAAGCGGGAAAGTTATCGTATACTTGGTTTGCGGTGAGTGGCATGTCGAGCGACCATATGGGGTGGAGGAGGGTGAGACACGAACGCGACAGACGTGATTTAAACGTTGGTTTTGCTTGATGGCTCGATCCAATGAAATGAAACGTTGGTTTCCAAAAGAATACTGTACTGCATGAGAGAGATAGAGTGATGGTTTGCTTCTTCCGTCCAATAACTATACCGGGTCTATGTGATTTGGCGGCTCATTGGTCACTATTACTACGGCGGTAGAGCGTCGTAGAGTGCCTGCACTCTTATTTATTTATTCTGTGATAAAACTAACTTTCTCCACTCTTACACCGGAGGAGTATGAAACACGGCAGCCCAGTGACTACATGGCCCACCTCCCACTATCACCATATTCCTTGGACATCGTGCGACACCTCCGGTCCTTTTTTATTTGCGTAGTAGTACATTTTACCACATGACCCACCATACACTCTCACATACTACCTCCATCCTGGTTTATTAGTCCCCTATGTAATTTATGCATGATACTAGTATATGATACTCCCCACTATGAGTAGCCTTATACGCATACAAAAAAGGATCGGAGGGAGTATGAAGCTTTATGATTTTGTTTCATGTATGTATCCTGACTCCAAGGTTGGCCCGTTACAACATTCCATCAAATACAAAGAAAAACTTACACGCATGCTGATGCATCTCAATGATTCACAGATCATAGCCAATATTTACTTCACAACTAAAGACAAAAGTTGTGAGAGTGTGTACAAAAAAAACTACTGATGAGGTCTCTACGCCGTAAACCCTAAACCCTAAACAGGATTTAATTTCTTGGCTAGGTAGAACCTGTCGAAGGAAAGAAGCCTGGCACCCTCGGATCATACGATGCTTTTGTGCAGTTCCACTAAAATCGAGCTGAGCATCCCTGTTGGCAAAGATATTGAAGAAGTGTGATTAGAATAATAGTAGTGGCACTAGTTCATGAGACATAAACTCATCACAAATAGAAGCCGGTAGAAGTAGAGAAAGATCCACATGGAGATGGAGCTACGTGGGGAGCTGCGGCAGTGGAGCAAGCCGACTCCAAAAGGAAGTTGTACCTGGGACATCGGGGTGTAGCTAGAAGGGCGGTGCGAGGCGGCATCAGCCCATACTACGGGGACCCCCGATCGAGACGCACCGACAGTGGGTTTTCTCCCTCACCGTTGTCGACTGCGTCGACGCAGAACATCGTCCCCTTCCCCCAGCGGTGGGATCAGGCCGGATCTGTGACCAGCGGTGTGGCCACCGTCGTTCTATGCTTGTTAAGAGAGCAACCCAAGCAAGCAGGCTTGTAGCTTAGGCTCCTGCTAGTGTATATATAGTGGAGCGGTTTTCTTTTTCTCTCCATATCAACCATTTTATATTATGTACGTGTCATTGAAGAGTGAAATGATGGTTGCTTCGTCCGACTAACTTACTGAGTGATTTGACTGCTCCTGAGTGGCCCCTACACGTACTCCCCTACGTGTATGACCGTTCCTGAGTCTCACTTGTACTTATCTCTATTTTCTTGCATGACACGTACTCCCTTCGTCCGGTGAAGAGTGTACGTTTGGGTTTAAAATTTGTCCACAAAAGAGTGTACTTCTATCTTCCCAATGGACTTTAAAGTATTTTCTCTCATCACATGGTAATCAAGACCAATAGCATTCTATACATAGTCTTCTTAATTTCTACATGCACTTAGCTCATTGGGGGTTGGGTAATTAAAGAGGAGAGAGATGGTGGCTTGCATCTTCCCAATACATTTTTTACTCCACTCCATAATTTATCCTAAAATTTCTAGATGTACACTTTTCACCGGACGGAGGGAGTAGACAGGATGCGCATAGAGGAATTTTGTTACTGCACGTTGTTATGTACTACTACTACCTACTCCCTCCTTCTGGTTCACTACTAGTACTCCCTCCATCCTGGCTTATTGGTCCCCTTTGTACTCAATTCATGGGTTCATTTTCCTCAAGAAATTGTCTTTACCAACGTATTAATATCGGGAATGCATGCGTGAACAACGAATGATTAAACCTTGCATGCAACATTCTGACAAAGCATTGACTTATGAACATGTGAATGTGAGGGACTACAACCTCGTGCATGCATGCAACAGTCACACGTACACATGGACGCAAAAACACGCGCGACGCCCTAATGCATGGATGTCCGAGCACACAATGGAACACACACGGTCATGCTCAAGTGCTCAACCTACACGTGCATGCACACACATACTCAACCAGGGTGAGCTAGTGACCGTATAAACACCGGAAAATGTATATATTGACCGCAATGAGCGTATTATGAAGTCCGTTGGCCGTATTTTTACAAATATATAGTGACAGACAGTGTATTTATCTCGTTTCAAATTAAGCCATATTAACCGGAAAGGAGGCAGTATGGACTAGCATTACTTTGTTGTGTCCCGTCAACTTGCAGAACGAGGAGAAGCTTGCATGTGGTGGCTCGCATGACAAGGAGAAACTTTTGACTAATGCAAGCTTTCCCTCGCTCAGGCGGTGGATGTGCAATAGTTAATACGGTGTCAGATTTCTAGAAGCATACACTGTACTAGTACCATTATTGTTCGACTTCCCGAAGAGGCGAACAGCCAAGCGCAAAGTTTACTACAATAGTACTCTGAGTACTAGACGTAGTAGTACTTACTACTAGTACTACTATACAAGTAGTACTACTAGGAACCGCATGGTGGAGCATTTGCACTCTTATTTTATTTTAAACTGTGATAAAGCAATCTTCAACACATTTGCTTCTCTTCGAGGGTTCTCGCATGTGATAATGGAAGTTGATTCCATGGAACACTCGCCACAATTCTCGCTTAATTCTGGCTCCTATCCTGTAAGAAATAGGAGAGCTCAGTAATATTTTCTCTTTTTTTGTTATTCAGTATGTAAAGAGGTCAGCAAACCTTGCGGCGCATCTTTGTGCGAACCGTGCTTGCTGCACTTTGAATGTGACCGAGAGCTGGTTGGATGAAACACCTCGCTTCCTTTTTTGCGGGGTACCTCGCTTCCTAGTAACCAGTCTCTTGGATGATTGTCCTAAGAATGCTTATATATGAATAAAGCTCTCTCATTTACCCGCAAAAAAGATTAAGCCATATTAACCGGAAAGGAGGGAGTATGGACTAGCATTGCTTTTTGGTGTGTCCCGTCAACTCGCAGAACGAGGAGAAGCTTCCGGGACAAGGTGAAGCTCGCTTACGCCCTCTCCATCTACCTCGAGCTCGATGGCTCGCAGGATGAGGAGAAGCTTTTGACTAATGCAACCTACCCTCGCCCAGGCGGTGGACGTGCAACTGTTCATTCGGTGTCAGATTGCCAGAGGCATACACTGTAGTACCATCATTGTTTGACTTCCTGAAGAGGCGAAGAGCCAAGCGCAAGGTTTAGTAGTACGAGTACTACTTACTAGTATACAGGTACTAGGAACCGCATGGTGGAGCGTCTGTACTTTTATTTTATTTTAATCTCTGATAAAGTACACATTCATTCGGGAGAAGTGCGGAAAACGGCAGCCCAATAGTACTGGAGTATTAAAAACATCGAACATGTAATGATGATATCGATCAACCATGCTCGAATATATCTTGGCCTCCATGCGAGCCCGTATGTGTGTTCTCGCTCCTCGTCTCTCTCAAAGAGCGGCGGGTTGGCCATTTTGCCGTCAATTGAGATCGGTTTGCTCACACTCCGGTCACACATGTCAGTGATATGCCAAGAGGAAGCGCGTTGACTGACAGGCCATACGCGTACTTGGTTTTGCACCTTCATACTACTCCCTCCGTCACAGTTTACAGGGCATGCTTCATTCTCCTGCATTTCCACCACCAGAGAGATTTTAGAAGCGTTTGGTTTAATGCTCAATTAATTAGGGTGTGGTAACAGCAATCAAGTCCACAATTTTCTCTCAATGTAGGTGTGTACGCAGAGTGGAGTAAGTGCATGCATGTGTGTACCCGAGGTGGAAGCACTGCATGCATGTGTGTACACATTATTTCCTCTATAATAGACGCCGTGCTATAACTACCAATGCTATTTTTCAGGCCGATCGCTAGTCGCCTTGGTCCCAGAGATTGTTGAAGCGCGCTCTATAAACTGTGACGGAGGGAGTAGTATGAGTGGATTCAAAGAAGAGTGTATTGATGGTTGCTTCTTCCGAGCAACTTACAGTGGGAAAGGTGGGGCTTATGATTTGACTGCTCATTACTCACTATTAGTGCGGCGCAACGACCGGGCTGAGTCTCCCATGCGGTTGTGCACTATAATTTGGTGCATGGCACATGGACCCAGATACTGAAGAGGCTTCTGGCAATGCTATCAAGCTTCCAGCATTTGTTTACATAATTGATGTACTATACAAATAATTTTCCAGCGACATGAAATTGTACAATGCTCTGAAGCTTTCAGCTTTTGTTTCGTGTGTCTTGCCATCCATGCTCTTTCGGAAAAAATAAAAAACTAACTTCCTTGCTAACGCATATCAATGATTAGCAGATTAGAGTTAATATTTACATCACAACTAAAGACAAAGTTGTGAAAAGGTGTTAAATTAAAATTGATCCATGCTTTCATTGGCAGCAACTTCCCCCCAGCTCTGTCTAAATCAACAAGGCATGTTGGGAAAAAAAATAGCTGTCAGGAGCATGCAACATTCCGATCATTTCATGCAGTTCCACTAAAATAGAGCTGAGCGTCCCTATTCCAAAGATATTAAGTGCGATTACAATAATAGAGGACTGTTGATGAAACAATAAACACACAAATAGAAGCCGGTCACCTTTGCAGTCTCTCTTAAGACTAACTAGTTGGAGAAGATTAGGCTCGGAGTTGGATGAGGAGGATAGAGCAAAACCAATCTCCCTTTGTGCAGTCGCACTGAAATGTAGAGACGTTGCCCGTGTGACATTTTAGTAGAATTACACAAAACACTCAATAAAAAAGTGATTTGTGCAGTTCACCAAAAGGTCGCAATAGCAACAAGGTGAAATGGATAGCCCTGTTTGCAAAAAAGAGGTAGAAAGGAAACAATTACTGGCCAATAATAGTTGATGACACATACGACGACAAAAAAGAAGCATATTCCTTATCCTAAGGGAAGATGACAGCACGGTTGTTTATCTAAAATGGTGTGAGGACGAGATTGCAATATGGAAAGTACGCCGGACGAGCTATGTTTTGGGCAAAGAACTAGGGAAGATCCACATGCAAGATTTTCCACATGCAGCAATGTGGGAAGATGGGCAGGAGCAAGGCCAGAGGAAGCTGTACCTGAGGGTCGTCGAGATGTAACTAGGAGGGCGCCGGCGGCCGGGATCTGCCCATACTGCGGCAGCGAGCAAGTGGCGAAGGCCCTGGCGCGTCGGAGCTTGGTCAGAGAGAACGGCGGGTACCGCAGATCGGGACGTGCTGCCTCGACGCCGTCGAACAGAGAAACAATGCACATCCTCCCTTTCCGCCGGCGGACGGGATGCGGCTGGATCAGTGACCAACGGTGAGAGAGAGAGGCCACCGCCGCCTTGTGTGAGATAGTGTGACGAGAAACAAACCCCGGCAGGCAGGCTCCATTGTATATAGTGGAGCAGATTTCTTTTTTCTCGATGACAATTGTTTTATATTCTATACGTGCCATTGAGGAATATAACTTTATTTAATACTAACGCGTCAAGTTGAACTTTGTTCCGTGTACGCGTGGTACACGACCCTCCTTCAAGTAAACAACCACTACACGCGTCAAATTATCACGTGGGCTGCCTTTTCTTACACAAATGAACTCCACCGTGTACCCGCGCGGGTGTGGCCGGGAACGAGATGTGAGTACGTGAGTCATGCATGCACCTCTTCTTTACGTGCAGGTACGTACGTGGGTGGGTTTGAGAGAGATGGTTTGTGCGAAACAGAGGCAATGTGTCGATGATATCTCAAACAAAAAAATGTAACATATGCAATGTGTGTGAAACAGAGTCATGGATAAACCATATATAGAGGGAGCGATCCATGAGAAGAGAGTGGAGGGATCATCGGCGTGAGATATCGATAGAATCAAAAACAGGGATGAAGTGTGTGGGTGCGCGATCGATAAAGAGTGCCATCGAATTTGTGTTTGCCCATGTCAAAGATACAGGGCGGCTGGCCTACTGGAATGTGAGAGGGCAGAGGTGCAGTTTGTCTCTGTGGCATGGATACCTACCTACAACGTTCGACTATCGGTGTGGGGGCGAGGGGGCAGAGACCTAACTATAGAGAGGTAGATCGACTGGTATATGTGTGGAGAAGGAGAGAGACCTAGCTATGTATTGAGGGAGATCGATCGGCATCCATGCATATGTGCAGCAGAGGAATAAGGTTGGGAGAGAGACAAAGGTAGAGTGTCGGAGGGTTGGTGGTCGAGTTGCTTCTCACAAATGGTGGGAGAGGCCTGCTAGACAAACAGAGGGTACGACTGCAATATCAATAAGAGAGGGGATGTCTGCCTGTCTATGCACGTGCGTGTGAGAGACGGGTCGGGAGGTATGCAAGGATGATGAGGGGGGACGATATGGTTGTGGTAAGCAGACGTAACTACATAGGAAGTTCAATCGTCGTGTGTCGGAGAAAGGGAGAGACATAACTAGTGAGGTACATCGATCGGTGCGTGGGGAAAAAGACTTATAGTCGACCTAGCTATATGTAGGGAGATTGGTAGGTATACATGCATGCATGTGTTAGAAGCAAATAAGGTCCGGAGAGACAGACATGGGGAGAGGGATGCGGCTATGAGGTGGTGCGAGAGGCCTACTATATCGAGGGGGGAGGAGTGTGCGAGTATGAGATCAATGAAAAGAGGGACGGGAGTGTGCACATGCGTGGAACCGTATTGGACATAGGGGGCATGGACGGTGAGAAGAGAAGAGGGAGAGTGTGTGTTTCTGGTAGGAACACTTGGCTAGAGAGGTATATCGACAAGTGTGTGCCGGAAAGAAGGAGCCGAGGGGCCTACACACACCATGGGTGAACGACCTAAAGAGAAATAACGAATGTGCGTGATGGAGGGGACGCTGAGGGAGGGTGAGAGGGGGGCGGGCGTGTGCATGCACGAGAGAAAGTTAGCTCTAGCTACAAAGAGAAGAGGATTGTGTGGGTGTAAAAGACGAACATAGATCATAATTCATTATAAAAAGTGGATTCGGATATTTGAAGAAGATATTATAGTGTTTTAAACTGACGCATGCATGAATATATATAATGGTGATACGCATGGTGTGGTTATGAATATGTTATACTACATATAATATATAGAACATTTATTTGAATTTGTGATAATGTGTGGCTTTTGCAGCTCAGGGCTAAATACTTGTCATAATGTAGGGGGCGGGGCACTATACTTTGTGTGATAAACACAGTGTACGTATGAAACATGGTTTAGATTATGAAGATCTAGTTAGTACATCAAATGTACTATTATTTGGAATCAACATCAAGTGTATTCAAAATTTTGAATTCGAGTTAATATAGTAACATAGTTCATATCTATCTCTATAGTAATCATGTGGTGTGTTGTTAAGATAATATACGAATGATGGTTTAAGTTGGCAACAATCATGATTGTAGATTCTTATTCAAATAGAGAAACAAATTCAAATTTAGTTCGAATTGCAGCGGTAGTATAGAAATTTGGAATGCACTAAAATGTTCGTATGAGTAGGTTACATGCATTATACAGCTAGCGAAAAATTTTAATTGGACATAACATGGATTCATAGCTTTGAATAGCATTTGTACAGTAAAACGGGACAAGACTCTCTCTTTGTGTGGTGCGAATAGTTTTATTTTTATTTTTTGTTTTTTTCGTTGAGGGAAGTGCGAATTGATTTGGTACGTACATAATTACATGTTAGGCTTGTCCCTAAAATTCAACCACGCCTTGTTATCCCGAAAATTCAGATACCGTGCTCCCAAAACTCGCGCCTTCACAACCCGCGCCTTGCGATACCGAAATTATAACGCGCACGAAAACTCCCTCCAGCTGCCAAATCTCGACACGCGAAATCCTCCTTCTAACCCTGAGCCGAAAGGGCCGCTAGTTCAAATCGGTGGGGTTACTTTTGTAACACACCCTACATTTTGGACAAGCGCATCCCTAAGTCATGGTTCCCCCCCTCCCATCACCTCCTTTTCGCCATTTAAAATCCCAGGCCGCCATAACCTCTCTGCTCCAGCCACGAAATCCCACCCTCCGCCGTCCGCCACCCCACCGCTGCCCAGCCGGAGCCTCTTCCCCGACGATGTCGTCCACCGCAACAGATTGATGTCCCTCATCCACCACCCCGGATGAGGATCCGTCGTCGATCTCGTCGTCCCGCCGGTTCAGCCGCCCCGTCCTCCACCTCCAAGGAGCTGCTCCGACGATCGCCTCGTCTATCGCGGCTGCTCCATCCCCACTTCACCGCCTTAACCTGCTCCACCGGAACCGCAGCATCCTCACCGACTCCTCGGATGAAGCCGAGGACTACTCGGCGCCACCAAAGAGGTTGTACACTCATCGCATCACACCTTCTCCTTAACTTAACCTCTCGGTGCTGCCGGTGCTCGATCCCGCTCCCCCATGGTGCGGCTACCTCGTAGTCGGCGCCGCCGGTGACATCTTCATGGCGGCTCTCCCCCAGTGTGAGGCTCCCTCGGCGGCGGTGTCCATACTAGCCGGAGCTGCTGCTGCTGCTCCGGCTCTCACTCGCTCACACTGCTGCTCTGCTGGTGCTGCTGCTGCTACGGCTCTCACTCGCTCGCGCTGCTGCTGCTCCGGCTCTTGCTCGCTTGCGCTGCTGCTCTGCTCTTCCCCTTGCTCGTGCTGCTGCTCTGCTCTTGCTCTCGCTCGCGCTGCTGATGCTGCTACACGGGCTGCTGTAGCTACACGAGTTGTTGCTCTGGCTCTAGTTCGCGTTGCTGCTCCAGGCGCTACTGCTCCAGCTGCTATCTGCTATTGTGTTCCCTGTCGGTCGCCTGCTGATTTAGATCACTGTTTCTCTACTACTAATGCTCGAGCGGCCTAAACTACATGTGAAGTGCATCTCTGCTACCAGTGCGTTCAGTTTCGATAGTAACATTCAGATTCCACAGTAAATTTCAGTTTCGACAGTTAAGTTCAGAGTCAACAGTTTTTACCTCATCTGTTGTAGTCAGGTGTTTTTTGGTGATGTACATTTTACATCTACCACTTTTTGGTAATGTATTTTACATCATCTATTGGAGATGCTATTAGAATCCCACTTGAGATTAACGATGTTTGTCTTGTGCTGCTTCAGCCTCGATGTCTTACGGCTCGCCAGAGCTGCTCCAACGATGGAACCATCCATCATAACAGAGCAATACCCTGGACGCCGTCTACAGACGCCTCAGATCTTCCACCACACCTCCGACAGCCACCTCTGCCGCAAATTCTTCAGCGACCAACCCAATGATGTTGAGGTCGACACGGCTACTCCAAAGAAGTTGTACACTTGTCGCATCACTTATTACTCTACATTCATGTCGATCCATTAGGGCTATTTTGGTTCAAAGGAAAAACATAGCAATAGAAAATTTTCCTATGGTACTCTACTATTCAATTATTCATGCATTTGGTTGAAAGGAATGGAGCAAAACATCCACCTGGAGCTACTTTTCCTATGCATGAAAACAAGACTAAGTGCATTAGTGGCAGAATAACATTCTAACAGTACACACTTTCATATTGTTTCACTTTAATTTGGCCATGTTTCTTTGCATTCCTCTGCTCTTCCAATTCCTGTGAACCAAACACCCAAGTTGACAGAAATCATGTGTTTACAAATGCTCCGTTTTTCCTATCCCTGCGTTTTTCCTATCCCCACGTGCATTCCTATCCTATTCCGGTGTTTTTCCTATCCCTGTGTTTTTAGAATCCTGCAAGCCAAAGGAGCCCTTACAGAATTACTTCAGTTACAGATAGGTGTCGAAGAAAACTTTGTGTGGTTTATCCTGCTCCTGCCGTGACGTCGTCCACCTCACCTGAGCTGCTCCATCGACAGAAGCATCCACCATACCAGACATCATGACTCCCAACCGTCTTTCGCCTCCTCAGATCTCCTTCCCTGCCGCCGGCACCCACTGCAACTACATCACCATCATCGACTTAGCAGATGAACCTGAGGAGTACACGGGTCCACAAGAGAGGTCGCACTCTTTTGTTTCTGCTTATGTTATGCATTGCATAATATTACCTACTACTTTATCATCCTGTTCACCTCTTCGACTCTAAGTCAGGTCTAAATTAATGTTCAAACTTGAGTTTTAAAGTGCTTGTGGGGCACATATCAAGGCAGCAATGAATAGTATCTCTGTCTATTATCTGGTTCACCTAGGGTATGTCTATGTTGCTCATCTTGGGTGGGAAACAAACAGTAAAGCAATCATCATATGTCTTTTTATTAAAGTAAAGCTATCATCAGCCTGCTATCATTATTTTTGGATCTATCCACTGGATGTTACCATCACTCTAGATTTCTGCATGCTCTCCTTACATAATCTCACTATATTTTTTTCGTATGCATGTCAGATATTGTACACAGTCATGCTGAACATGTAGAGAAAAAGAGAAGAGTTTTGCGCGGCAATACAATGTCATGCAGACATCGCTCCATGGTGGGTGCAATGGAAAACCCTCCCCCCCCCCCCTCCAGATTGTAATCCAGAGGAAGATATCTGTTCTGAGGCGGATTCAGACGGAGCTGACCACTCCTATTTACCCCCCGAGGTGTTTGCTCTAACTTGGCATGATGATGTTGGTCATATCATGCATATGTTGCCTTGCAGTGCCTACTTTCGACATCATATATGTCATCTGCTTAGTTTAGACATGTTCTGTAATGCCACATGTTTAGTTTCTATATCATATATGTGAATTATGCAATCTAATCTCTTTTAGCCAGCCATAATGTATGTGAAATATGCAATGCCATCCTGTTTAACCAGGCATCATATATTTGAAATATATCTTGCCAATCCTTTTCTTCATTACATTTCCATTTGTTGACAATGTTTGTACATTCAACTACTCTTCCTGTGAATCAGCCATTTGAGTGGGTGATGGAAAAATCTAGAGTGAAAACAAGGTCTTCAGAGCAGACAGTGCTACCTGTCGAAGGAGATCTCTTGCTGGGTCCCAATAGCTCCTTGGAGATGGATTCGGAGACAGATAACCAGTCCTATTCCCCCACCGAGGTGTATGCTCTAACTTGGCACGGTTATACTGCTCATATCATGCATATGGTGTGTTGCATTGCTTAGTTTAGACATCATAGACACAATACTCAACACCATGTTCTTAGTTCAGACATCATATATGCGAATGCCCTCTTCTTAGTATATAAATCACACATGTGAATTATATCATGCGATCCTGATTACTTAGATAACATGTATGTGAATTATGTCATGCCAACCTGTTTACTAAAGACATGATATAACTATCTCATGCCATCATGTTTAGTTAGTCATCATATCTTTGAATTATGTCATGCTATGCTATCCAGTTTAGATAGACATCATATATGTGAAATTATGTCATTCTATCCTTTTTAGTTAAACAATATACATGTGAACTATTTCATGCCCTCTTTTTGCCACACTATCTATTGCATCTATCTCTCATACAAGGTATGTACATTCAACTACTTTTCTTGTTTATCAGCAATTTGAATGGGAGGGGTGATGGCAGTATCTAGCAGAGTAAAAACACGGTCTTCAAATAAAACAGTGCTACCTCTTGCTGGAGATAGCACCCCGGTTGTACATGCATGAGAACCAGCCCTACCACACATAACCCAGACTCTTGCAGATTGTACCCCTACTCCGATGGACAGAGAACCAGCTTCACCCAATCTAACCCCAACCACAGCAGGTAGTAACCCAGTTCCAGTTGACACAGCACCATCTCCAGCACAGAGCTCCCAAACAAGAGCAGTTAGTATGGCAACTCCAGTGCCCAAACCGCCAGTACTACCACGGCGAACCCCAACTCCACCATTTAGTACACCTATTCCTGTGGATGAAGCACAACCAGCCATTCGTAGTTTAGCATCTATCGCATTTGATGTTGTTAAATCCTATGTGCGTATCTTCCCATCATGGAAATATTATACTGAAGATGAAGGAAAAAGCCAGTTGCAGGTGTTCGTCCAAGAGTTATGTGTAAGTAATGTTATTTATGGCAAATACTTTGCTTTGTCCCAGACATTCGACCTCCATGCTGGTTTTAATATAGCAAATGTTCCCATTTTTCTCTATAGAAAAGGACCGATTTGGAAACTCAGGATGAGGTAACCTGTGCTAATACCTCTGCTATCTTCAAGAAAGCTTAGTGGCAGTATCAGAATTACCTGAAGAAAACGTACTTCACTGGCAAAGAAACTCATCAAATTCCCTTACTTTCTCCTGAGACACATTTATGGCACGATGACTGGGAACACCTTGTTCTGTACTGGTCCCGAACCAAGAATGTGGTAAGGTCTATGATCTCATTTTTTATTTTGAAGTACTATATGCCTGCGTCTTACTGTACTCTGTTCGTGTAGAACAAGTGCTTAAACCTGAAGAAGAACTGTTCTCATTTAATATTCCATTGCTATGGTGCATACTGCTTTGCTCTTGTATCACTGTATTTACTCATACAAACTTATTTTTAAATTGAAGGATCCAATCGAAACTCCAATGGCACAACAGGTATGTTTAAACATGTTTCTTTAACAGGTTTGCTCTTCTAAATTGCTCTGTTGATTTCAATTTCAATTGTGTATACAGTTGACTTCTCATATCATGCACATTACTAGCATCACAACAGAGCCAATAGTGTTGTTGTACATGTATAACCGTGTTACCCATCTGAAATCTTGTTGTGTCGTGTAGTTTCCCACACTTGTATTCTTTCAATGCTGCTTTGTCTTGAACTGATATGATTTGAACCGTGTCTCTATTTTGATTTGGCAAGACAATGTAGTGACCATAGGACATAGATATATGTTTGTTTGATGCTTTTATTATGTACTTACTACTTGACAATAGAAGACTTGGTAGTTTAATCCTGTCCACCTTACTACTGAACTGGTTCACCGAAATGAGTTTCATATACTACATGCTAAACCTGTTATGTGTGTGCTTGTTTCTTCTTTTAGAATGCTGACAGAATATTTGGGAAGAGTACCTTATTAAGCAATGGTAAAGGAAGTAATGCAGATAAGGTTCAGGATAGTGAGACATCCTTGTTGGTCTCCAACAAAGCTGATAAAATAGCTAAGGAAAACTATCTTGAAGATAGTTAGACAACCCCAAAGTCCTGTCTTGATGTAATGTTCGAGTTACTAGCCACTACCACTGGCACAAGCTCTTCGAACTCATTGTCTGAATCAGTTCGGTTTCTTGAGTCTCAACTACAAGCTGAAAGACATCGATCAGATGTGCTGTGACAAGAAGCCGAAGGACTGAGGAAGTCCCTGGAGAATTCAGATGCATACTTTCTGGTGTAACAGCAAGCGTTGGAGGATTTTAGCGCCAAACAGGAGAAAGCTAATAAGCTTGCTAAGCTTGCTAAGCTTATTGCCAGCATGGTGAATACCCAGGATAACGTTTCTTGAGCTCTTGTGAAGTTGTTTCAGTTATGGACTTGTTTTGCTGCCGCTTGTTTATTTGCACTGGTGGCCAGTTAAGACACCCAGTGTATGTAATATGCTGCTTTGTTCCCTATATTTGCACTGGTGGCAAACTTTGATGCCCAGTGGATGTAATATGCGTAATAGCCGTAATAGCCTACCGTAAGTTGCTTGCTTATTTATTTCCTTATTGTCTTATTTATTTGTTTGGTTGCAGTCACTACAGTTCTTTTTCCGTGGTTTGCTAGTGGCAACAATAAAATATTTTTTAAAACTAGGCCGTAATAACCATGGACCGTTATGTAGTGACCATGGGCCTCCTACGGGCCGTAGGATCTATGGCCCTCCTACGGGCCATAGGATCAATGGGCCTTGTGCGGGGGCATTAGAATCAATGGGCCTTCTACGGGCTGTACTATTCAATGACCAATAAAGGATCGCAATATGGGCCGTAAACGGGCTAGGGTGGAAATTGTCTGTTTATGGCCCGATCATAACGGGCCGTTAATAGCCGATATGTATAACGGGCTTAAACGGGCCGTATTTGATGACGCTAAGAAAACAGCCCAATGGATTAACAGGCCACAAACGGGCCGACTGTAACCACGGGCTGAATTTGGCCCGCAAGCGAAACAGACCAGTAACGAACCGGAAGTAATCGAATGTTGGAAGTGAGCCCAAGAATAAATGGGCCCTTAGAAGGCCGAAAGATCACACGGGCTAGAAAGGGCCCAATGGAATAATGGGCCGTTAATGGGTATAAATCGATACACTGTTCATTATGGGCCAATTTCACCATGGGTCGTTAATGGGCCAATAGTTACATAGGGCCTCATATGGGCCAAAAGACATCATGGGCCATACATGGGCCGGAAGTTACAATGGGCTGGAATCATATTGGACGGCCCAGATGCCGGTACTGGGCCTAATTCAGATAGGCCATAACGGGTCGTGAGTTAGCGGACTCTAAATGGGCTATATGCAAACAGGCCGTTAACAGGCTTTCCGTGGGCCGGCCCACTACCTTTTGACCAAGTCAAATGGGCCGGCCTTTTCACCTAAATGGGCCACTGTTGGGCCGTGCCATGTGTCGACGTATCATAGGCACCTCCGTCCAATGAGTGGACGACATCTGTCCCAACGCTGAGCTGACACGTGGATACTCCGGCGAATCAGAATTTTACACGTGGAAAATCCCCATTGGTCTGGGCTGTTAACGGGTTATCGGATCCAAACTGGAACCCGATAGCTTAACGGCGACCCATTACGGTGGATGCCACGTGTCGGTTACCCTTGACGAAAAGGATTTCCATGACGCACGATTTATCATCATGGAACTGGACACTTCCATGATGATAATTTTGGTATTGTCATGGAACACTTCTTCGGCAGCACAGGTATGACTATCTTGATTCTGTCATAAAATCGTCATGGATGTACATGCATGACAAAAACATGACCTACTGTGACAAACACGTATCATCACAGAAGTGTATTTTTTTTGTAGTGATATGATACACATCAACCAACTCTAATGTCACCTAGATACTCCAATATCACCACAAGTATTCGTGAGTTGATTATACGATATGCATCAAACAACTTCAGATTCATAATACTCAATCCAACACAAAGAACTTCAAAGAGTGCCCCAAGTTTTCTACCAGAGAAACCAAGATGAAAACATGCATCAACCCCTATGCATAGATTACCCCAATGTCACCTCGGGAATCCGCGAGTTGAGTGCCAAAACATACATCAAGTGAATCAATATGATACCCCATTGTCACCACGGGTATTCATAGCAAGACATACATCAAGTGTTCTCAAATCCATAAAAGTATTCAACTCGATAATAATGGAATCTCAAAGGTAAAACTCAATTCATCACAACAAGATAGAGAGGGGAAAACACCATATGATCCAACTATATTAACAAAGCTCGCGATACATCAAGATCGTGCCAAATCAAGAACACAAGAGAGAGAGAGAGAGAGAGAGATCAAACACATAGCTACTGGTACAAACCCTCAGCCCCGAGGGTGGACTACTCCCTCCTCATCATGGTGGCCGCCGGGATGATGAAGATAGCCTCCGGTGATGATTTCCCCCTACAGCAGGGTGCCGAAATAGGGTCTAGATTGGTTTTTCGTGGCTACAGAGGCTTGCGGTGGCGGAACTTCTGATATAGGTTAACTTTTGGGGGTTTTTGATTGCTTATATCTGCATTGGTATTTCCTCGAAGAGGAGAGGATGATGCAGCACAACAACGGTAAGTATTTCCCTCAGTTATGAAACCAAGGTTATCAATCCAGTAGGAGAACCAAGCAACACTATGTAAACAGCACCTGCACACAAATAACAAATACTTGCAACCCAACGCATAAGAGGGGTTGTCAATCCCTCCTCGGTATTGAGATAGATTAAATTGTATGAGATTTGATAAATAGATCTAGCAAACACAAAATAAAATAAATAAATAAAAGTGTAGCAAGGTATTTTTGGTTTTTTGGATAAATAGATCTAAAAATAATATGATTGGAAATAGACCCGGGGCCGTAGATTTCACTAGTGGCTTCTCTCGAGAAAATAGCATACGGTGGGTAAACAAATTACTGTTGGGCAATTGATAGAAAAGCGAATAATCATGACGATATCCAAGGCAATGATCATGTATATAGGCATCACGTCCAAGATTAGTAGACCGACTCCTGCCTGCATCTACTACTAGTACTCCACACATCGACTGCTATCCAGCATGCATCCAGGGCCGGGCCGGCAAAATCGGACGCCATGTGCCAAACTCTAAATGGGGCCTATCTTTAAAAAAATCTTTTTTATCGCTTAACACATATAATCTGTAAATAAGATACCACTTAACAAATATTGTGTTTTCTTTGTCGGAACTAATTGAACTCAGTCTGATTTTATAAAATAGGCTGCTACAGACTCACCTATATGCAGTAGTCTTTCACTCAGTGATACTTCTATGAAACTATTGTACTACTGTGTGCATACCACACTCCTTCCATTTGTGTGGAATAAAATCAAATAGTGATACGGGCTGACTAGTTTAGAGAAAAATCAACTAGTACATTCAGCAACAATCAAATTATATGGGCGCAATGTGCAAAAGAAAATGATGGAATATAGTTTCTATGGGAGAATACAGAGACTCAGAATTGACGGACTTTGTGACAAATTGATACAGCAATGTACTGCAGTTTTTACCAAATTAGATGGGCACGATGTGCAAAAGAAATTGATGTACTTGTAAAAATACAAAACGGAATTGATAATGTGAGATTGAGATTACCATTGACTAGGAGGTGACTTGCCGGAAGAGCTACCGGCAGCAGCGCAGGTGGTGCTGGTAGCGCCGGGCATGGCCACGTGACCTTCCCTCGCCCTCGGTGGTGTGCATGCTGGCTACAACGTTGGTCGGAACCGGCTTTCAATGAACTGATTGAACGGATTGATTGGCGAACAGATGAGGAGGCGTTGCGGCGCTGAATCAAGTCATCGTCGGCTGCATCGGATATAGGATACAGGTAGGGCATCGATCTAACAGCCGCACGGGCTTGATGCAGCTGCACAGGGCCACTTCCAATAGTAAGGCATGCAAGGATCAACAGGCTTGCAACCTGTGAATTTGGGGCCCCTCCGAACTGGAGGCCCTGTGCGGCCGCACGGGCTGCACGCCCCTGGGCCCGGGCCTGCATGCATCTAGTGTATTAAGTTCATGGAAAAACGGAGTAATGCAATAAGAACAATGACATGATGTAGACAAGATCTATTCATGTAGAAATAGACCCCATCTTTTTATCCTTAATAGCAACGATACATGTGTGTCATGTCTCCTTCTGTCACTGAGAATGAGTGATGACCCGCAAGTATAGGGGATCAATCATAGTCCTTTTGATAAGTAAGAGTGTCAAACCCAATGAGGAGCAGAAGGAAATGACAAGTGGTTTTCAGCAAGGTAATTTCTGCAAGCACTAAAATTGTCGGTAACAGGTAGTTTGATAGCAAGATAATTCGTAACAAGTAACAAGTAACAATAGTAACAATAAGTGCACCAAGGTAGCCCAATCCTTTTTGTAGCAAAGGACAGGCCAGAAGGGTCTCAGATAATAAGTAAAATGTTCTTGAGGACACATGGGAATTTCATCTATTCACTTTCATCATGTTGGTTTGATTCGCGTTCGCTACATTGATAATTTGATATGTGGGTGGACCGGTGCTTGGGTGTTGTTCTTACTTGAACAAGCCTCCCACTTACGATTAACCCCCTCGCAAGCATCCACAACTACGAAAGAAGTATTAAGATAAAATCTAACCATAGCATTAAACATATGGATCCAAATCAGCCCCTTACGGAATAGCGCATAAACTAGGGTTTAAGATTCTTTCACTCTAACAACCCATCATCTAATAACTACTCCACAATGCATTCCCTTAGCCCCAAAGATGGTGAAGTAACATGTAGTCGACGTTCACATAACACCACTAAGGGAATCACAACATACATATCATCAAAATATCGAACGAATACCAAATTCACATGATTACTTGCAACATGACTTCTCTCGTGGCCTCAAGAGCAAAGTCAACTACTCACAAATAATATTCATGCTCAAGATCAGAGGGATATTAAATAGCATAATGGATCTGAACATATGATCTTCCACCAAATAAACTGGCTAGCATCAACTACAAGATGTAATCAACACTACTAGTCACCCACAGGTACCAATCTGAGGTTTTGATACAAAGATTGAACACAAGAGATGAACTAGGGTTTGAGATGAGATGGTTCTATTGAAGATGTTGATGAAGATTGGCCTCCCAAAGATGAGAGGGTTGTTGGTGATGACAATGGCTTCGATTTCCCCCTCGCGGAGGGAATTTCCCCTGGCGGAATCGCTCCGCCGGAGGGCAAAAGTGCTCCTGCCCAAGTTCCACCTCGAGACGGCGGTGCTCCATCTCAAAAGTCCTCTCCTTATTTTTTCTAGGTCAAAATACCTTATGTACCAGAAGATGGGCACCAGAGGTGGGCCAGGTGGCCCACTACCCACCAGGGCGCGCCTGGAGGGGCTGGCGCGCCCTGGTGCCTTGTGGTCACTTGGGTGGCCCCCTCTGGTAGTTCTTTTCTCCAATATTTATTATATATTCCAAAATAATTCTCCGTAAAATTTCAACTCATTTGGAGATGTGCAGAATAGGTATCTCTGACATAGCTTTTTCAGGTCCAGAATTCCAGCTGCCGGTATTCTCCCTCGTTGTGTAAACCTTGCATATTATGAGAGAAAAGGCATTAGAATTACTCCACAAAGTGTTATAATACATAAAAACACTATAAATAACAGTAGGGAAACATGATGCGAAATGGACGTATCAACTCCCCCAAGCTTAGACCTCGCTTGTCCTCAAGCGGAAGCCGATATCGAAAATCATGTCCACATGTTTAGAGAGAGAGGTGTCGATAAAAACAAAATACGGATATAGTAGCATCATGCATATTATTATAGCAGCAACAAACTTTATCATAAACTTTATCATATAGCTTATCATGAACAAGTAACAATTCATCATAACATCGAAGTAGAAAGCATAAACTTTATTGAAAACTAACAAAATATGTTCTCAGTCAACTTTGCAACTACATTTCATCATATTTTCAGGAAGGGTCTCATATCGGAGCCTTTTGGCAAGTCCACATACTCAACCATCATTTAATCTTGTATGATTGCTAACACTCACAACATATATATATATGAGAAAATAGTTCCAACCGGACACATAGAAAGATAGGGGCTTATAGTTTCGCCTCCCAACTTATTCACCTCAAGGGTGTTGTCAACAATAATAACTCATGATCACTCATATTCAACTGGATATATGTGCCTAGATGTTTCCCCACCACATGGTGCTTGAAAAAGATAAAATAAAAAGGAATAGAGAAGATACTTTGACTCTTGCATAAAAAGTAAATACATAAAAGTAAAAGATAGGCCCTTCGCAGAGGGAAACAGAGGTTGTCATGCGCTTTTTGGTTTTGTATGCACAATCCCTTAATGCAAAAGAATGTCATGTTATATTGCCCCTTATGATAGCAACCTTTATTATGCAGGCTGTCACTTTTATTACTTTTCCATCACAAGTTCGTACAACGCTTATTTTCCTTTACACTTAAAGATCAAACACATTTAGGAGCAATTTTGTATTGCCCTTTTGCACCAATGACAACTTACTTGAAGGATCTTACTCAATCCATAGGTAGGTATGGTGGACTCTCAAAACATGGATTTCGGTTTAAGGGTTATGGATGCACAAGTAGTATCTCTACTTAGTGCGGATTTTTGGCTCACAAAGATATTGAGCAAGCACCACATGTTGAAGGATCTATGACAATATAACTTCTATGTGAATATGAACAAACATAAATCATTATGTTGTCTTCTTTGTCCAACTTCAACAATTTGGCATAAGATATTTAATGGGGGCTCATAATCATAAAAGATGTCCAAGATAGTGTATTTGCATGTGAATCTTATCTTCCCTTATTAATTCTTTCATGAATTGCATCATTGACCAATGCTATGTTTGTCAACTTTCAATAAATTTTACCACTTATACTTTTCCTTATGTGGTGTCATTACTTACCATAAGATTAGCATATGACATTTTTCATTATTTTCCTTTATTTTGATTGGAACAAAAATTAAAGAAGCAAAAACTCAAACTAAACTTTATTATATAACTCTCACTCGATTACATAGATAGATAGATCGCGAAACTAGCACTCGAAAATAGATCATACTAAACTTTTATTCAACTAAATCACGAAATATCTAAGGATCAAACAAAGATAAGTAAAGGTAATAAAAGTGATGGTGATACGATACCGGGGCATCTCCCCCAAGCTTGGCACAAGCCAAGGGGAGTGCCCATACCCGTGTGCTCAAGTCTCTTTCTTTGGTGACGAAGATGATGGTGGTGGTGATGCAGCAGTCTTTTTCTCCAGCCTGCGTCTGACGCTAAAGTTTTCCTCCCTTAGATCATCATTCTCTAGCTCAAGCTTTAATACCCTTTTGCATAATGTCGCCTTGCTCTCCTGCAGAAAACGGGATGGGATAAATTGAACCTTAGGTTTGTTTCCTTCGTTAGGAAGGCTTGACTTCATGAATTCCACGTGCATATCTCCAGGTTGAGGTAGTGGATCTTCCTCTTCCTCAAAGCTATCATCCCTTGTTTCCGCCATGTTGACATCTTCCTCCTCATCCATGGTCCAACCATAATGATCCACCTCTCCATAGACCTTAGGGTTTTCCATATAATCAGTGACATAGCTCTCTCCCTCCGAATCTTCAGACGACATGTTTTCAGATCTGCCAGAAAAACAGCGTGCAACAAGAACAGAGGATTTCTCTGCGATACGGAGGTCAAATCATCCGGGGGTATATATAAAGATTTTTTATCTTGGGAAACAAGTATATGGAAGGAAAAAGGAGTCGGGAAGGTGCCCGAGGGGCCCACTACCCACCAGGGCATTCCAGGTGGGGCAAGCGCGCCCTGGTCCCTTGTGGGCACCTGGGTTGCCTTCCCGGTTGTTTCTTATTTTTTTATTTTTTCTAATATTCCAAAACTGACAGAAAATATTTTTGCGGATTTTTTGGAGCCGTTTACTTACCGTATCACGTACCTCTTCCTTTTCAGGGTTCTGGAGTGTTTTGGAAGGTTTCTTTTATGTGGTCCTCCGGTGTCATGGTTTGGATAATGTTAGTTTCAACATTAATAGGTGTACCTAAAATATAGTGTTTAATTATTTGTCCATTAACCACCTTCGGATTGGTACCTTCGGCAGTATAAATCTTGATAGCTCCAGAGCGATAAACTTCTTCGATGATATATGGTCCTTCCCATTTAGAGACGAGAATTGTACAATAGAACATATTCACCAACTTTGAATTCCCGCTTTTGGATTCTTTTGTCATGCCATCTTTTAACTTTTTCTTTGAATAGTTTGGCATTTTCATAAGCTTGGGTTCTCCATTCATCTAGTGAGCTAATATCAAATAACCTCTTTTCACCGGCAAGTTTGAAATCATAATTGAGCTCTTTAATTTCCCAATATGCTTTATGTTCTAACTCAAGAGGCAAATGACAAGCTTTCCCATAAACCATTTTATATGGAGACATACCCATAGGATTTTTATAAGATGTTCTATAGGACCAAAGTGCATCATCAAGTTTCTTAGACCAATTCTTTCGAGACCTATTGACAGTTTTTCATAATATTAATTTTATTTCTCTATTGCTAAGTTCAACCTGACCACTAGATTGAGGATGATAGGGTGATGCAATTCTATGGTTAACATCATATTTAGCAAGCATTTTACGGAAAGCACGATAAATAAAGTGTGAACCACCATCAGTTATTAAATATCTAGGGACTCCAAACCTTGGGAAAATAACTTCTTTAAGCATTTTAATGGAGGTGTTATGATCAGCACTGCTAGTTGGAATAACTTCTACCCACTTAGTGACATAATCAACAGCAACCAAAATATGTGTATACCCATTAGAGGAAGGAAAAGGTCCCATATAATCAAAGCCCCAAACATCAAATGGTTCAACAAGAAGTGAATAATTCATAGGCATTTCCTAACGCTTACCAATATTACCAATTCTTTGGTATTCAGCACAAGATAAGACAAACTTACGGGCGTCTTTGAAAAGAGTAGGCCAATAAAAACCAGATTGTAATACCTTATACACAGTTCTGTCTCCTACATGATGTCCTCCATAGGCTTCGGAGTGGCACTTCCTTAGGATTTGTTCCTGTTCATGCTCAGGTACACAACGTCTAATAGTACCATCTACTCCTTCTTTATAAAGATGTGGGTCATCCCAAGAGCAATGTCTTAAGTCATAGAAGAATTTTTTTCTTTTGTTGGTTGATACGTCCTTTTTGCATCATGTTTTCCAACTGTTATTTATAATGTTTTTATGCATAATAATGCTTTATGGAGTAATTCTAATGCCTTTGCTCTCATAATGTGCAAGGTTTACACAAAGAGGGAGAATGCCGGCAGCTGGAATTCTGGACCTGAAAAAGCTACGTCAGAGTCACCTATTCTGCACATCTCCAAATGAGCTGAAAATTTACGGAGAATAGTTTTGGGATATATGAAGAATATTGGAGCAAATAACTACCAGAGGGGTCCCACCAGGTGGGCACAACCCACCTGGGCACGCCAGGCAGCCCAGGTGCGCCCTGGTGGGTTGTGCCCTCCTCGGCCCACCTCCGGTCCCCATCTTCTGGTATATAAGTCATTTTGACCTAGAAAAAATAAGGGGAGGACTTTTGGGACAAAGCGCCGCTGACTTGAGGCGGAACTTGGGCAGGAGCACTTTTGCCCTCCGGCGGAGCGATTCCGCCGGGGGAACTTCCCTCCCGGAGGGGGAAATCATCGTCATTGTAACACCCCATGTATTAAGCTACAGTAATCACCCTTTTGATTATGCCATGTCATCATGATCAATAGTGCTTAATCATCATTAGTAATAAATCCCTTTTCAAATTCAAATTCAAATGGAAATTCAAACTTAAAGTAAAAATAAAAGTTGTTCAAATTTGAAAACTAAAATGTTCATTAAATAGCAAATAATTTGGAGGCAATGATAAAATTGTAACCAACCTTATTGAAATTGGATAAGTGACTTAAACATCCTCAAACAGTGGCTGAAAACATTATTTAATAACCTATTAATTAATATAATATAAATATGAAATGATAAATACCCCAAACTAATTTTTGGTGATAGGGTATGTTGCACTATGAATTATGGACCAGTTCATATATTTTACAAAAACCATTTAGTGCCCAAATAATTTACAAAACAGTAAAGAAAAGAAAACAGAAAAAGAGAAAAGGCCTAAAACTACTGGGCACTTAGGCCTACTATCTACAGTGGCGGCCCAGCCCAACTAGCCCCCCTTCCCCTACCTCCTGACGCCGCAGGCGCGCTGTCGAGCAGAGGCGAACGCGCGCGCGTCCAGCCCCCCCCCCCCTCGCGCCAGATCTTTTGCCCTGCCGCCGTGGATGGATAAGAGGGAGACCCCTCTCCCCCTGGACGCTCCTGCTTCGCCTCCTCCCCTCCCCATCGCTCGCCCCCTTCCTTCCCGAACGCCGCCGCCGCCATGGACGCCGGCTAGCCGCGGCCACAGCCCACCTCTCGCCTCCGTAGCCTATCCAGCAGCTCTGCCACGACGAGCCCGTCCTCCTCGACCACAAGCCCGAGCCCCGGGAGCCCTGCATCGCCCCACGCCGCCGTCTTCTTCCTCGGATCGCCGCCGCATGTCATCGTCGATTTCGTCACCGTCAAGCCGTCCTCACGCACGCTTTGCTCGGTTACACCTCGCTGTGAGCTTCTCCTCCCTCCCCTGGCCCTTCTCTTGCTCGCTAGCTTACCGTAGCCACCGTGCCATGGTTGCCCGAATGAAGCTCCGCCGCCATTGGCATTGCCATTGTTGTGGCCGCTATCGAGCTCGCCTGAGCTCGCAGTAGTGCTCACCGTCGCCGTAGGAGTCAAACGCGCCCGTTGCTGCTGCCTGCCGTGCCCGGAATCGCCGTATCCAAGTTCGCCCAAGGACCACCGCCACCACGGCTCAACGCCGGCGGCCTTGCCGGCCTCCCCTGCTGGTTTTGGTGCCATAGATCGGCGCGGGATGGAACGGCCGTTTGAACGCGCCCAAAAACGCGCGATTTGGTCGCCTGTGCGCGATTTCCGCCGCTGGCCGAGCCCCTCTGCCGCGTCGGGAGCTCACCGGAGCAACTCCGGTCGCCGGAGCTGACCTGGCCGGCTGGGGCCACAGTCAGGGTCACTGGCCAGTGGGCCAGGGCGACCCCGTTGACCTGTTGACCAGGTCAACGTGCTGACTGGCGCTGACCAGTCACTGACATGTGGGCCCCACCTTGTCAGTTGCTAATTAACTAATTAGATTAGTGAAAATAATTAATTTAACTCTAATGTGACACTGACATGTGGACCCCACTCTCTAATTAACTCTGTTTAGTTTAATTAAAAACCTGAAATAGAGCTGAGTCTATGACATGTGGGACCCACTGGTCAGGTTTGACCTGGTCAGCCCTACTGTTGACTGCTGATGCAATGCTTATGTCATGCTGATGTCACCATGTACTGTTTTGGATAATGTTGAATAATCTAATTCTGTTAATTCCAGAAAATGATTAAATCTTTCGAAAATCTTAGAAAATAATCCGTAGCTCAGATCGAAAAACTTTGTACATGAAAGTTGTTCAGAATTTCGAGACGAATCCGAAGACGCGGTCCGTTCATCCGTCACACGTCCCTAACTATCCGAACATGGAACCGTTCCCCTCCGGTCATCTGTCTGACATAGGTCCGGAACCAGGAAAACATTCGCGGATGGATTCCCCCTTCCTCGGTGACGTGCAACCATACGTTAGGACACACCCGGCACTGCATATTGTCATGTTATACTTTGTGTAGCACTTGTTTGCTGCGTATTTATACTGTTTCCTCCCCCTCTTCTCTCTCGTTAAGCCCCGACGCAGTTCCCAGTACCGACGCAGCTCAGGAGCCCGACGACACCGTTAACGACCTTGCCTTTGCCGCCGAGCAACCAGGCAAGCACCCCCCTTGAGCATACCGATATCGCCTATTCTTTCTCTCTCATGCTTGCATTAGAATTGCTGCTGCTACTGCTTTACCTATTCTGATGCATAGCCTGTTTAATGTAACCTGCTATTGATACCTTACCTGCTTATCCTAAACTGCTTAGTATAGGCTGGGTAGAGACCTATCAGTGACCCCACTTATCCCGACTGCCCCGCTGGATTATCCGAAGACCCGATCAACGGGATTGAAGACCAGACCCCGGCACCGCACATCACCCCCTTAGTTGTAACAACACTGCAGCGTTACTATCGAGTGCCGAGGGTGAAACCTCTTGTAGCACTTCTGATGTTAACTCTATAGAGTAGCTATTCGGTCGTGGTCATCGAGGGTGATTCCTCCTTCACCGCTTCAGATAACGACACCGTCGTACAACACCTCAAGTGTGAACCCAGCAAGGGTGATTCCTCCGAGTTCACCTTGACGGATACATCGAGTAGAAATCCAACAAGGGTGATACCTCGGATTCCCCTGATGTTATGGACACACGGATACTTGGACTGTACTATTGTTACTTGGAAAGGCGGGTCGACCCTGAGGAGTACCCGCGTCTGATGTGAAGACGGGTTGCCTGTATGGTGCCCGAGTGATGAATATGAGGCGTGGCCGGGCATTCTTGGCCCTTGCCGCAAGTCCTCGAGACGGGGCGACGGGGTCACATCGATCGTGAGTCTCTGCTCGTTACCGCACCCCCAAGGTACTAACGATTTGGATATTTGATTCGAGTGGGCCTCTGGCCCGATAGCACTAACCATCACGTGGGCATAGTATGGGCGTTTTGCATCGTATGCATCAGCCGAAAGCTCCGTCAAACGTCCAGTTCAGCAGTGCGGCATGGAGTGATTGGCGCCATTCACGATAGAGGTGGTGCTTGGATCTGAGCCATGTGCGCAACGACCCGGAGGGCGAGGGGCGATGGCCCAAGACCCCCTTGTGCTTAGGATGTAGACCGGCAGGGACCTCTCTGCTAAGCTTTAGGTAGGGTTGCGGTGTGTCGTTTGGCCGAGGTCGGGCATGACCCAGAAAGGTGTGTCCGGCCGGAGTAAGCGAGCGTGGTGGGTAAGTTGGTGCACCCCTGCAAGGAAGAACTAATCTATGCATAGCCGGATCCTTGGTAACGGACACTCAGAGTTGTATCCCGATCGATACAACTAGAATTGGATACTATGGCTCTGGGATTGCTTCTCGCAGGGAGTCGAGAAGGGATCTCTGGACGAGGTTGATGACTGTATGGCTCTAGGATTGCTTTCTCGCAGGGAGTCGAGAAAGGATCTCTGGGTGAGGTTGAGACTTATCGATACTACTACTTTATATGGTACTAATCTACACTCTTCTAATGTTGCAAGACCTCTGAAGATGCTAGTCTTTGATAGGACTAGGCCTTCTCTCTATTCTGGCATTTCTGCAGCCCAGTCCACATATACAGCCTCCCTTTGATAATGTTGCATATGTAGTGTAGATCCTTGCTTGCTGAGTACTTCGGATGAGTACTCATGGTTGCTTTGCTTTCTTTTTCCCCCATACCCTTTTGATGCAACCAGATGACGGAGCCCCTGAGACAGCTGCCCCGCCGACGATCGCTACTACTACTACCCCGAGGGTGGATACTGCTTCGAACTTGCCGTCGACCAGGAGTAGGTTCGGAGGGTCCCAGGCAGGAGGCCTGCGCCTTTCGATCGTAGTGTTTTCTTTTGCCCCGCCTTCTAAGGGCCTATCTATGTTTTCTTTTATATCTGTACTCAGATATCTTATGCTTACGCTGACGCTGGTATGCGAGCTTATGTATTCGAGCCCTCGAGGCCCCTAGCTTGTAATATAAAGCTTGTATGACTTTATTTATGTTTTAGAGTTGTGTTGTGATATCTTCCCGTGAGTCCTTAGGCTTGATCGTGTGCATTTGCGTGTATGATTAGTGCACGGTTGAGCCGGGGGCGCCACAGTCATCGTCATCACCAACAACACTCTCATCTTTGGGAGGGCAATCTCCATCAACATCTTCAACAGCACCATCTCCCCTCAAACCCCAGTTCATCTCTTGTGTTCAATCTTTGTACCGGAACCTTAGATTGGTACTTGTGGGTGACTAGTAGTGTTGATTACATCTTGTAGTTGATTACTATATGGTTTATTTGGTGGAAGATTATATGTTCAGATCCATTATGCTATTTACTACCCCTCTGATCTTGAACATGATTATCATTTGTGAGTAGTTACTTTTGTTCTTGAGGTCATGGGAAAAGTCATGTTGCAAGTAATCATGTGAACTTGATATGTGTTCGATATTTTGATGATACGTATGTTATGATTCCCTTAGTGGTGTCATGTGAACGTCGACTACATGGCACTTCACCTTATTAGGGCCTAAGGGAATGCATTGTGGAGTAGTTATTAGATGATGGGTTGCTAGAGTGACAGAAGCTTAAACCCTAGTTTATGCGCTACTTCGTAATGGACCGATTTGGATCCAAAAGTTTAATGCTATGGTTAGATTTTATCTTAATACTTTTCTCGTAGTTGTGAATGCTTGCAACGGGGTTAATCATAAGTAGGAGTTTTGTTCAAGTAAGAACAGAACCTAAGCACCAATTCACCAACATATCAAATTATCAAAGTAGCGAACACGAATCAAGCCAACATGATGAAAGTGATATGGTGAAATTCCCGTGTACCCTCAAGAACGCTTTGCTTATTATAAGAGACCGTTTTGGCCTGTCCTTTGCCTCAAAAAGATTGGGCTACCTTGCTGCACCTTTTTTTACCATTACCGTTACTTGCTCATTACAAATTATCTTGCTATCAAACTACCTGTTACCGACTATTTCAGTGCTTGCAGAAAATACCTTGCTGAAACCACTTGTCATTTCCGTCTGCTCCTCGTTGGGTTCGACACTCTTACTTATCAAAAGGACTACAATTGATCCCCTATACTTGTGGGTCATCAAGGCTCTTTTCTAGCACCGTTTCCGGGGAGTGAAGCGCTCTTGGTAATTTGAAATTGGTAAGGAAAAATTATTACTACATGCTGAACTTTATTGTCACTTGTTACTATGGAGAACCATCCTTTGAAGGGTTTGTTCAGGGTATCTTCACCTCGACCGGAACCACAATTAGTTGCCCCTCAACCTACTGCACCTATTGAAAATATTAGTTATGAAATTCCTTCGGGTATGATAGAAAAACTGCTAGCTAATCCTTATGCCGGAGATGGAACTGAACATCCTGATATGCACTTTATATATGTGGATGAAATTTGTGGATTATTTAAGCTTGCAGGTTTATCCGGAGATGAAGCTAAGAAGAAGATTTTCCCTTTATCTTTTAAGGGAAAGGCATTGACATGGTATAGGCTATGCGATGATATTGGATCTTGCAACTGGAATTGATTGAAATTAGAATTTCACCAAAAAAATTATCATATGCATCTGGTTCATCGTGATCGGAATTATATATATAATTTTTGGCCTCGTGAAGGAGAAAGTATCGCTCTAGCTTGGGAGGGGCTTAAGTCAATGTTATATTCATGTCCCAATCATGAGCTCTCAAGAGAAATTATTATTCAGAATTTTTTATGCTCGGCTTTCTCGTGATGATCAATCCATGCTCAATACTTCTTGTACTGGTTCTTTTATGAAGAAGACTATTGAATTCAAGTGGGATCTTTTAGAAAGAATTAAACACAACTCTGAAGATTGGTAACTCGACGAAGGTAAAGAGTCAGGTATTAAGCTTGAGTTTGATTGTGTTAAATCTTTTATGAATACCGATGCATTTCAAAAGTTTAGCACTAAATACGGACTTGACTCTGAGATAGTAGCCTCTTTTTGTGAATCTTTTGCTACTCATGTTGATCTCCCTAAGGAGAAGTGTTTTAAATATCATCCCCCTATTAAAGAAGAAATTAAAGAACCGGTCATAACTAAAGATGAAACTATAATTTACAATGTTGATCCAGTTGTGCCTACTGCTTATATTGAAACACCACCTTTCCCTGTTAGGATAAAGGAACGTGCTAAGGTTTCAACTGTGGTTCACAAAAGTAATATTAGAGCACCCAAACCTTTTGAAAAAATTAAAGTAGGACCTAGTGTTGCTATGGTTAAAGACCTCCTGGTAGAAAATATTGATGGGCATGTTGTTTACTTCTGTGATGAAGCTGCTAGAATTGCCAAACCCGATGAAAAGGATAAACATAGACCTGTTGTTGGCATGCCTGTTGTCTCAGTCAAAATAGGACATCATTGTTATCATGGTTTATGTGACTTGGGTGCTAGCGTAAGTGCTATTCCTTTTACCTTATATCAAGAAATTATGAATGACATAGCACCCGCTGAAATAGAAGACATAGATGTTACTATTAAACTTGCTAATAGAGACACCATCACACCACTTGGAATTGTTAGAGATTGAAGTCTTGTGTGGGAAAATAAAATACCCTACTAATTTTCTAGTTCTTGGTTCTCCACAAGATGACTTTCGTCCCATTATCTTGGGTAGACCTTTCTTGAACACTGTCAATGCTATTATAGATTGTCATAAACAAACGGTCAGTGTTAGCTTTGGTGATGAGTCTCATGAATTTAACTTCTCCAAGTTTAATAGACAATCCCAAAAGAAGGAATTACCTAGTAAGGATGAAATAATTGGTCTTACTTCTATTGCCATGCCTCCTACTGATCCACTAGAACAATATTTGCTAGACCATGAAAATGATATGCATATGCATGAAAGAAATGAAATAGATAAGATCTTCTTTGAACAACGACCTCTGCTTAAACAAAATTTTCCTATTGAAACTCTAGGAGGTCCACCTCCACCAAAGGGTGATCCTGTGTTTGAACTAAAACAATTGCCAGACACTTTGAAATATGCTTATCTTGATGAGAAAAAGATATATCATGTTATTATTAGTGCTAACCTTTCAAAACATGAAGAAGAAAGACTATTGAAAATTAGGAAGAAGCACCGCGCTGCTATTAGATATACTCTTGATGATCTTAAGGGCATCAGTCCCACTCTCTATTAGCACAAGATTAATATGGAACCTGATGCTAAACCCGTTGTTGATCATCAACGACGTTTGAATCCTAAGATGAAAGAAGTGGTAAGAACTGAAATACTAAAACTTCTGGAAGCAGGTATAATCTATTCCATAGCTAATAGTAGATGGGTAAGTCCCGTTCATTGTGTCCCCAAGAAAGGAGGTATTACTGTTGTTCCTAATGATAAAAATGAACTTATTCCACAAAGAATTGTTACTGGCTATAGAATGGTAATTGATTTCAGAAAATTAAATAAAGCTACTAGAAAAGATCATTACCCTCTGCCTTTTATTGATCAAATGTTGGAAAGATTATCTAAGCACACGCACTTTTGCTTTCTTGATGGATATTCTGGTTTTTCTCAAATACCTGTTTCACAACCTGATCAAGAGAAAACCACCTTTACTTGCCCTTTTGGAACTTATGCTTATAGACATGTGCCTTTTGGTTTATGCAATACACCTGCTACCTTTCAAAGACGTATGACTGCTATATTCTCTTATTTTTATGAAAAGATTATTGAGGTTTTCATGGATGATTTTTCTGTTTATGGAACTTCTTTTGATGATTGCCTAAGCAACCTTGATTGAGTTTTGCAGAGATGTGAGCAAACTAACCTTGTCTTGAATTGGGAGAAGTGCCACTTTATGGTTAATGAAGGTATTGTCTTGGGGCACAAAATTTCTGAACGGGGTATTGAGGTGGATAAAGCTAAAGTTGATGCAATTGAGAAAATGCCATGTCCTAGAGATATTAAAGGTATTCATAGTTTCCTTGGTCATGCTGGTTTCTATAGGAGATTTATTAAAGACTTCTCTAAAATTTCTAGGCCTCTTACAAATCTTTTACAAAAGGATGTTCCATTTGTTTTTTATGATGACTGTGTAGAAGCCTTTGAAACCCTTAAGAAAGCCTTAACTTCCGCACCTATTGTTCAACCACCTGATTGGAACTTGCCTTTTGAAATTATGTGTGATGCTAGTGAGTATGTTATTGGTGCTGTTCTAGGACAAAGAGTTGATAAGAAATTAAATGTTATCCATTATGCTAGCAAAACTCTAGACAGTGCCCAAATAAATTATGCTACTACTGAAAAAGAATTTTTAGCAGTTGTGTTTGCTTGTGATAAATTCAGATCTTATATTGTTGATTCCAAAGTAATTGTTCACACTAATCAAGATGCGATAAAATATCTTATGGAAAAGAAGATGCTAAACCTAGACTCATTAGGTGGGTTCTCTTGCTACAAGAATTTGATTTACATATCACTAGTAGAAAAGGAGCTGAGAACCCCGTAGCTGATAACTTGTTTAGGTTAGAAAATATTCTTGATGACCCACTACCTATTGATGATAGCTTTCCTGATGAACAACTAGCTGCAATAAATGTTTCTCATAAAACTCCTTGGTATGCTGACTATGCTAATTATATTGTTGCTAAATATATACCACCTAGTTTCACATACCAACAAAAGAAAAAATTCTTATATGATTTAAGACATTACTTTTGGGATGACCCACATCTTTATAAAGAAGGAGTAGATGGTATTATTAGACATTGTGTACCTGAGCATGAACAAGGACAAATCCTACAGAAATGTCATTTCGAAGCTTATGGAGGACATCATGCGGGAGATAGAACTGCTCACAAGGTATTACAATCTAGCTTTTATTGGCCTACTCTCTTCAAGGATGCATGTAAGTTTGTTTTATCTTGTGATGAATGTCAAAGAATTGGCAATATCGGTAAGCGTCAAGAAATGCCTATGAATTATTCACTTGTTGTTAAACCATTTGATGTTTGGGGTTTTGATTATATGGGACCTTTTCCTTCCTCTAATGGGTATACTCATATTTTGGTTGTTGTTGATTATGTTACTAAGTGGGTAGAAGCTATTCCAACTAGTAGTGCTGATCACAACACTTCCATTAAAATGCTTAAAGAAGTTATTTTCCCAAGGTTTGGAGTCCCTAGATATTTAATGACCGATGGTGGTTCACACTTTATTCATGGTGCCTTCCATAAAATCCTTGCTAAATATGATGTTAACCATAGAATTGCTTCACCCTATCATCCTCAATCTAGTGGTCAAGTTGATCTTAGCAATAGACAAATAAAGTTGATACTACAAAAAACTGTTAATAGGTCTCGAAAGAATTGGTCTAAGAAATTGGATGATGCACTTTGGGCCTACAGAACAGCATATAAAAATCCTATGGGTATGTCTCCTTATAAAATGGTCTATGGAAAAGCTTGTCATTTGCCTCTTGAGTTAGAACATAAAGCATATTGGGCAATTAAAGAACTCAATTATGATTTCAAACTTGCCAGAGAAAAGAGGTTATTTGATATTAGCTCATTAGATGAATGGAGAACCCAAGCTTATGAAAATGCCAAATTATTCAAAGAAAAGGTTAAAAGATGGCATGACAAAATAATCCAAAAGCGGGAATTCAAGGTTGGAGAATATGTTCTTTTGTACAACTCTCGTTTCAGATTCTTTGCAGGAAAACTTCTCTCTAAATGGGAAGGACCATATATTATCGAGGAGGTTTATCGCTCTGGAGCTATCAAAATTAATAATGCCGAAGGTACTAACCCCAAGGTGGTCAATGGTCAAAGAATTAAACACTATATCTCAGGTACGCCTATTAATGTTGAAAGTAATATTATTCAAACCATGACCCAGGAGGAACACATAAAAGAAACCTTCTAGAATACTCCTGAATCATGAAAAAAAGGAGGTACATGATACGGTAAGTAAACGGACTCTGAAAATCCGCAAAAATATTTTTTGTCAATTTTGGAATATTACAAAAATTAGGAAAATAAGAAACAACCTGGAAGGTAACCCTGGTGGGCACAAGACACCAGGGCGCGTCTAGCTTGCCAAGCGCGCCCAGGTGGGTTGTGCCCACCTCGGGTACCTTCCGGACTCTGTTTTCCCCCCATTTGCTTGTTTCCCAAGATAAAAAATCTTTATATACCCCCCAAACGTATTAACCACCGTATTGCAGAGAAATCTTCTATTCTTCTTTCTTGCTATTTTCTGACAGATCTAGATCGCCATGGCCGCTTCGAGTACCTCCAAGGACAAGTTCTTTGAGAACGTCATCAACCCGTACTTGCGGGAGGTGATGCAGCACCCTCAAGCCATCGAGATGCGTGAGGGGGTGCTCCATATCAGGGACGTACAGGGGCCCAAGAGGACGGGAACCATGGAGGCTAGGCTCGAAGCCATGGAGCAGGAGGTCTTCAAGTGCAAGGGGATGGTGGAGCATGGACTCAATGCTAATCACCTTATGATTGCGGATTTCACCCGTGATCTCAAGGTGGATGGCAAATCCATGACGGACATCGTCTTCACCTTCAACGAGCAAATTAATTTTCTGCAAAGCCAAATCTATGATCTCCAAAACCAAGTCTTTGAATATGAGGCAAGGTTTAAAGGTATGAGTTTGGATACCAGTTGCAAAACCCTTGACACTCGTGCTTCCTCTTATGATGGTGAACCACTGCCTTGGAAACCGGAAGATAAGCTCGCCTCTGCTACTTCACCACCACCACCACCACCGTCTTCACAACCAAAGGAGACTTGAGTTCATGGTATGGGCACTCCCCTTGGCTTGTGCCAATCTTGGGGGAGGTGCCCTAATATCGTATCACCACCACTATATTTTCCCTTATTTATTTTAGTTCGATCTTTAGTTATCCTATGATTTAATTGAATAAAAGTTTAGTTCGATCATTCTTCGAGTGTTTGCTTAGTGATCTACCTATCTATGTAATCGTGTGCGAGATATATAATAAAGTTTAGTTTGAGTTTTGCTTTCTTTACTTTCATGTTCCAATAAAAAGGAAAGAAAATAAATGAAAAAGATCATATGCTAATCTTATGGTAAGTAATGACATCACATAAGGAAAAGTATAAGTGGTAAAATTTATTGGAGATTGACAAACATAACATTAGTCAATGATGCAATTCATGAAAGAATTAATAAGGGAAGAGAAGATTCACATGCAAATACACTATCTTGGACATCTTTTATGATTGTGAGCCCCCATCAAAATATTATATGCCAAAATTGTTGACGTTGGACAAGGAAGACAACGTGATGATTTATGCTTGTTCATATTCACATAGAAGTTATATTGTCATAGATCCTTTAACATGTGGTGCTTGCTCCCTATCTTTGCTAGCCAAAAATTCCGCACTAAGTAGAGATACTACTTGTGCATCCAAAAACCTTAAACCGAAATTCATGCCTTGAGAGTCCACCATACCTACCTATGGATTGAGTAAGATCCTTCAAGTAAGTTGTCATCGGTGCAATAAGGCAATAAAAATTGCTTCTAAATGTGTTGGATCATTTAGTGTAAGAGAAAATTGAGCATTGTACGAACTTGTGATGGCAAAATAATAAAAGCGACATACTGCATAATAAAGGTTGCCATCATAAGGGGCAATATAACATGACGTTCTTTTGCATTAAGGGATTTGGCATACAAACAAATAAGCGCATGACAACCTCTGCTTCCCTCTGCGAAGGGCCTATCTTTTACTTTTATGCATTTACTTTTATGTAAGAGTCAAAGTATTCTTCCCCATTCCTTTTTATTTTCTCTTTGTGCAAGCATCACGTGGTGAGGAAAGATCTAGGCACATATATCTAGTTGGATATGGGTGGGCATGAGTTATTATTGTTGGCATCACCTTTGAGGTGAATACGTTGGGAGGCGGAAACTATAAGCCCCCATCTTTCTATGTGTCCGGTTGAAACTTTTTGCTCATGTGTATGCGGTGAGTGTTAGCAATCATAGAAGACTATATGATGGTTGAGTATGTGGACTTGCCAAAAGGCTCCGATACGTGACCCTTCCTGAAAATATGATGAATTGTAGTTGCAAAGTTGACTGAGAACATAGTTTGTTGGTTTCCAATAGAGTTTATGCTTTTACTTCGATGTTGTGATGAACTCTTACTTGTTCATGAGAAGCTATATGATAAAAGTTATGTGATAAAGTTTTATGTTAAAGTTTGTTGTTGTCATAATAATATGCATGATGCTTCTATGTCCGTATTTTGTTTTTCTCGACACCTCTCTCTCTCTAAGCATGTGGACATGTTTTTCGATTTCGGTTTTTGCTTGAGGACAAGCGAGGTCTAAGCTTGGGGGAGTTGATATGTCCTTTTTGCATAATGTTTTCCTACTGTTATTTATAATGTTTTTATGCATAATAATGCTTTATGGAGTAATTCTAATGCCTTTTCTCTCATAATGTGCAAGGTTTACACAAAGAGGGAGAATGCCGGCAGCTAGAATTCTGGACCTAAAAAAGCTACGTCCGAGTCACCTATTCTGCACATCTCCAAATGAGCTGAAAATTTACGGAGAATTGTTTTGGAATATATGAAGAATATTGGAGAAAATAACTACCAGAGGGGGCCCACCAGGTGGGCACAATCCACCTGGGTGCGCCAGGTAGCCCACGCGCGCCCTGGTGGGTTGTGCCCTCCTCGGCCCACCTTTGGTGCCCATCTTCTGGTATATAAGTCATTTTGACCTAGAAAAAATAAGGGGAGGACTTTCGGGGCGAAGCGCCGCCGTCTCGAGGCGGAACTTGGGCAGGAGCAGTTTTGCCCTCCGGCGGAGCGATTCTGCCGTGGGAACTTCCCTCCCAGAGGGAGAAATCATCATCATCGTCATCACCAACAACCCTCTCATCTTTGGGAGGGCAATCTCCATCAACATCTTCAACAGCACCATCTCCCCTCAAACCCTAGTTCATCTCTTGTGTTCAATCTTTGTACCGGAACCTTAGATTGGTACTTGTGGGTGACTAGTAGTGTTGATTACATCTTGTTGTTGATTACTATATGGTTTATTTGGTGGAAGATTATATGTTCAGATCCATTATGCTATTTACTACCCCTCTGATCTTGAGCATGATTATCATTTGTGAGTAGTTACTTTTGTTCTTGAGGTCATGGGAGAAGTCATGTTGCAAGTAATCATGTGAACTTGATATGTGTTTGATATTTTGATGATATGTATGTTGTGATTCCCTTAGTCGTGTCATGTGAACGTCGACTACATGGCACTTCACCTTATTAGGGCCTAAGGGAATGCATTGTGGAGTAGTTATTAGATGATGGGTTGCTAGAGTGACAGAAGCCTAAACCCTAGTTTATGCGCTACTTCGTAAGGGACCAATTTGGATCCAGAAGCCTAATGCTATGGTTAGATTTTATCTTAATACTTTTCTCATAGTTGCGGATGCTTGCGAGGGGGTTAATCATAAGTAGGAGGTTTGTTCAAGTAATAACAGCACCTAAGCACCAATCCACCCACATAACAAATTACCAAAGTAGTGAACACGAATCAAGCCAACATGAAGAAAGTGATATGGTGAAATTCTTGTGTACCATTAAGAACGCTTTGCTTATTATAAGAGACCATTTTGGCATGTCCTTTGCCTCAAAAGGATTGGGCTACCTTGCTGCACCTTTGTTTACCATTACCGTTACTTGCTCATTACAAATTATCTTGCTATCAAACTACCTGTTACCGACTATTTCAGTGCTTGCAGAAAATACCTTGCTGAAAACCACTTGTCGTTTCCTTCTGGTCCTCGTTGGGTTTGACACTCTTACTTATCGAAAGGACTATGATTGATCCCCTATACTTGTGGGTCATCATTGGTATGTGAAACTAGGTGGTATAAATTCACCAACAATATAATTAGCATAGTCAGCATACCAAGGAGTATTATGAGAAGCATTTATGACAGCTAATTGTTCATCGGGAAAGCTATCATCAATAGGTAGTGGGTCATAAAGAATATTTTCTAACCTAGACAAGTTATCAGCTACGGGATTCTCAACTCCTTTCCTATCAGTAATATGCAAAACAAATTCTTGTAGCAAGAGAACCCACCTAATGAGTCTAGGTTTAGCATCTTTCTTTTCCATAAGATATTTTATAGCAGCATGATCGGTGTAAATAATTACTTTGGAATCAACAATGTAAGATCTGAATTTATCACAAGCGAACACAACTGCTAAAAATTCTTTCTCAATAGTAGCATAATTTCTTTGGGCATTGTCTAGAGTTTTACTAGCATAATGGATAACATTTAACTTATTATCAACTCTTTGTCCTAGAACAGCACCAACAGCATAATCACTAGCATCACACATAATTTCAAAAGGCAAGTTCCAATCGGGTGGTTGAACGATAGGTGCAGAAGTTAAGGCTTTCTTAAGTGTTTCAAAGGCTTCTACACAATCATCATCAAAGACAAATGGAATATCCTTTTGTAAAAGATTGGTAAGAGGCCTAGAAATTTTAGAGAAGTCTTTAATAAACCTCCTATAGAAACCAGCATGACCAAGGAAACTACGAATACCTTTAATGTCTTTGGGACATGGCATTTTCTCAATTGCATCAACTTTAGCTTTATCCACCTCAATACCTCGCTTTTTGTAAATTTCATTCACCATAAAGTGGCACTTCTCCCAATTCAAGACAAGATTAGTTTGTTCACATCTCTGCAAAACTGATCGAGGTTGCTTAAGCAATCATAAAAAGAAGTTCCCTAAACGGAGAAATCATCCATGAAAACCTCAACAATCTTTTCTTAAAAGTCAGAGAATATAGCAGTCATACATCTTTGAAAGGTAGCAGGTGCATTACATAAACCAAAAGGCATACGTCTATAAGCATAAGTTCCAAAAGGGCAGGTAAAGGCGGTTTTCTCTTGATCAAGTTGTGAAACAGGTATTTGAGAGAAACCAGAACATCCATAAAGAAAACAAAAGTGTGTGTGCTTTGACAATCTTTCTAGCATTTGATCAATGAAAGGCAGAGGGTAATGATCTTTTCTAGTAGCTTTATTTAATTTTCTAAAATCATTTACCATTCTATAGCCAGTCACTATTCTTTGTGGGATAAGTTCATTTTTATCATTAGGAACAACAGTAATACCTCCTTTCTTAGGGACACAATGAACAAGACTTACCCATCTACTATCAGCTATAGGATAAATTATACCAGCTTCCAGAAGCTTTAGTATCTCGGTTCTTACCACTTCTTTCATCTTAGGATTTAATCGTCGTTGATGATCAACAACGGATTTAGCATCGGGCTCCATATTAATCTTGTGTTGACAGAGAGTAGGACTAATGCCCTTAAGATCATCAAGAGTATATCCAATAGCAGCACGGTGCTTCCTCAAAATTTTTAATAATCTCTCTTCTTCGTGTTCTGAAAGGTTAGCACTAATAATAACAGGATATATATTTTTCTCATCAAGATAAGCATATTTCAATGTGTCAGGCAATTGCTTTAATTCAAACACAGGATCACCTTTAGGTGGAGGAGGACCTCCTAGAGTTTCAATAGGCAAATTGTGTTTAAGGAGAGGTTGTTGTTCAAAGAAAATTTTATCTATTTCATTTCTTTCACGAAAGTGCATATCATTTTCATGCTCTAGCAAATATTGTTCTAAAGGATCAGTAGGAGGTACGGCAATAGAAGCAAGACCAATTATTTCATCCTTACTAGGTAATTCTTTATCATGAGGTTGTCTACGAAACTTAGAGAAATTATACTCATGAGACACATCACCAAAATTGACATTGACTGTTTCTTTATGGCATTGACAGTGTTCAAGAAAGGTCTACCAAAAATTATGGGACAAAAATCATCTTGTGGGGAACCAAGAACTAGAAAATTAGTGGTGTATTTTATTTTCCCACACAAGACTTCAATATCTCTAACAATCCCAAGCGGTGTGATGGTATCTCTATTGGCAAGTTTAATAGTGACATCTATGTCTTCTATTTCAGCGGGTTCTATATCATTCATAATTTCTTGGTATAAGGTAAAAGGCATAGCACTCACACTAGCACCCAAATCACATAAACCATGATAACAATGATCTCCTATTTTAACTGAGACAACAGGCATGCCAACAACAGGCTTATTCTTATCATTAGTGTCGGGTTTGGCAATTCTAGCAGCTTCATCACGGAAGTAAATAACATGCCCATCAATATTTTTGACCAAGAGATCTTTAACCATAGCAACACTAGGTTCTACTTTAATTTGTTTGTAGGGTTTACGTGCTTTAATATTACTTTTCCAAACCACTGATGACACCTTAGCATGTTCCTTTATCCTAACGGGGAAAGGTGGTTTTTCAATATAAGCAGTAGGAACTACTGGATCAACATTGTAAATGATAGTTTCATCTTTAACTACAATTGGTTCTTTAATTTCTTATTTAATAGGGGGATGATATTTAAACCACTTCTCCTTAGGGAGATCAACATGAGTAGCAAATGATTCACAAAAGGTGGCTACTATCTCATAGTCAAGTCCATATTAAGTGCTAAACTTGTGAAAAGCATCTGTATTCATAAAAGATTTAACACAATCAAACTCAAGCTTAATACCTAACTCTTTACCTTCGTCGAGTTCCCAATCTTCAGATTTGCATTTAATTCTTTCTAAAAGATCCCACCTGAATCCAATAGTCTTCTTCATAAAGGAACCAACACAAGAAGTATCGAGCATGGATTGATCATTACGAGAAAGCCGAGCATAAAAATTCTGAATAATAATTTCTCATCAGAGCTCATGATTGGGGCATGAATATAACATTGGCTTAAGCCTCCCCCAAGCTAGAGCGATACTTTCTCCTTCACGAGCCCAAAAATTATATATATAATTCCGATCACGATGAACTAGATGCATAGGATAAATTTTTTGGTGAAATTCCAATTTCAATCGATTCCAATTCTAGGATCCAATATCATCGCATAGCTTATACCATGTCAATGCTTTTCCCCCCAAAGATAAAGGGAAAACCTTATTCTTAACTTCATCTCCGGGTAAACCTGCAAGCTTAAACAATCCAAAAATTTCACCCACATGTATCAAATGCATATCGGGATGCTTCGTTCCGTCCCCTGCATAAGGATTAGCTAGCAGTTGCTCTATCATACCTGAAGGAATTTCATAACTAATATTTTCAGTCGGTGCAGTAGGTTGAGGGGCAACTCTTTGTGTTTCCGGTCGAGGTGAAGATACCCCGAACAAACCCCTCAAAGGATTGTTTTCCATAGTAACAAGTGACAGTAAATTTCAGCACGTAGTATAAGTTTTTCCTTACCAATTTCCACTTACTAAGAGCGCTTCACTCCCCGGAAACGGTGCCAGAAAATATTCTTGATGACCCACAAGTATAGGGGATCAATCATAGTCCTTCCGATAAGTAAGAGTGTCGAACCCAACGAGGAGCAGAAGGAAATGACAAGTGGTTTTCAGCAAGGTAATTTCTGCAAGCACTGAAATTGTCGGTAACAGGTAGTTTGATAGCTAGATAATTAGTAACAAGTAACAATAGTAACAATAAGTGCAGCAAGGTAGCCCAATCCTTTTTGTAGCAAAGGACAGGCCGGAATAGTCTCAGATAATAAGTAAAACGTTCTTGAGGACACACGGGAATTTCATCTAGTCACTTTCATCATGTTGGTTTGATTCGCGTTCGCTACTTTGATAATTTGATATGTGGGTGGACCGGTGCTTGGGTGTTGTTCTTACTTGAACAAGCCTCCCACTTATGATTAACCCCCTCGCAAGCATCTGCCGCTATGAAAGAAGTATTAAGATAAAATCTAACCATAGCATTAAACATATGGATCCAAATCAGCCCCTTACAGAATAGTGCATAAACTAGGGTTTAAGCTTCTGTCACTCTAGCAACCCATCATCTAATAACTAATCCACAATGCATTCCCTTAGGCCCAAAGATGGTGAAGTGTCATGTAGTCGATGTTCACATAACACCACTAAGGGAATCACAACATACACATCATCAAAATATCGAACGAATACCAAATTCACATGATTACTTGCAACATGACTTCTCCCGTGGCCTCAAGAGCAAAGGCAACTACTCACAAATAATATTCATGCTCAAGATCAGAGGGATATTAAATAGCATAATGGATCTGAACATCTGATCTTCCACCAAATAAACCGGCTAGCATCAACTATAAGATGTAACCAACACTACTAGTCACCCACAGGTACCAATCTGAGGTTTTGATACAAAGATTGAACACAAGAGATGAACTATGGTTTGAGATGAGATGGTGCTATTGAAGATGTTGATGAATATTGGCCTCCCAAAGATGAGAGGGTTGTTGGTGATGACGATGGCTTTGATTTCCCCCTCCCGGAGGGAATTTCCCCCGGCGGAATCGCTCCGCCGGAGGGCAAAAGTGCTCCTACCCAAGTTCCACCTCAAGATGGCGGAGCTCCATCCCAAAAGTCCTCTACTTATTTTTTCTAGGTCAAAAGACCTTACGTACCAGAAGATGGGCACCGGAGGTGGGCCAGGTGGCCCACTACCCACCAGGGCGCGCATGGAGGGGCTGGCGCGCCCTGGTGCCTTGTGGTCACCTGGGTGGCCCCCTCTGGTAGTTCTTTTCTCCAATATTTATTATATATTCCAAAATAATTTTCTGTAAAATTTCAGCTCATTTGGAGATGTGCAGAATAGGTATCTCTGACATAGCTTTTTCAGGTCCAGAATTCCAGCTGCCGGTATTCTCCCTCTTGGTGTAAACCTTGGATATTATGAGAGAAAAGGCATTAGAATTACTCCACAAAGTGTTATAATACATAAAAACACTATAAATAATAGTAGGAAAACATGATGCAAATGGGCGTATCAATGAGCACCGCAAGATCGAACCCATCACAAAGCACCTCTTCCCATTGCAAGAAAAATCAATCTAGTTGGCCAAACCAAACCAAAGTTTCGGAGAAGAAATATGAGGCTATAAAGATGCATAAAAGAGTTCAAAGAAGACTCAAATAATATTCATAGATAGAACTAATAATAAACTCACAATTCATCAGATCCCAACAAACACACCGCAAAAAGTCATTACATCAAATAGATCTCCAAGAACATCGAGGAGAACATTGTATTGAAGATCAAAAAGAGAGAAGAAGCCATCTAGCTACTGCCCACGGACCCATAGGTCTGTGGTAAACTACTCACGCATCATCGGAGAGGCAAGAGTGATGATGAAGAACTCCTCCGTGATCGTTGACCCCACCGGCAAAGTGCCGGAAAAGGCCTCTAGATTGGATCTTGTGATTCTAGAACTTGCGGTGGCTGGAATTGTGTTTTGTTGACTCCCCTAGGGTTTCTAGAATATTAGAGTATTTATAGAGCTGAGAGGCGGTGGAGGGGGTGCCTGTGGGCCCCACTACCCACCAGGGCACGCCTGGGGGCCCTGGCGCGCCCTGGTGCCTAGTGTGCCCCACAGGGCCCCTCTGGTGCACTTCTTGGGCCTCCTGGGTGTCTTCTGAGCAGAAAAGAATCTCCCAAAAGTTTCGCTGCATTTGGACTTCGTTTGATATGGATATTCCGCAAAGCAAAAAACAAAGGCACTGGGCACTATGTCAATAGGTTAGTCCCAAAAAATGATATAAAGTTGCTAGTAAATGAATGTAAAACATCCAAGATTGATAATATAACATCATGGAATAATCATAAATTATAGATAAGTTGGAGACGTATCAGTTTTTGAATACATAGGATTTTTTGGCGTCGGTCTCACGCTAAGATGGGCCACGAGGGGCCCACTACCCACCCGGGCACGCCAGAGGGGGGTGGCCCGCCCTGCTGCCTAGTGGCCACCTCCTTCCCCTTCTGGTCCTCACACAAAGCTTCTAGTTCCTCTTTTGTTCCAAAAAAATCATCAAAAAGTTTTGCTGCATTTGGAGAACTTTGATTTCTGCACAAAAAACAACACCACAGTAGTTCTGCTGAAAACACCGTCAGTCCGGGTTAGTTCCATTCAAATCATACCTCGTATAAAATTGATGTAAACATGGCATGAATACTTCATAAATTATAGATACGTTGGAGATGTATCATATACCAAGTAGTAATACCACATAAAAATTGCAAAGAAGAATGGTAGTAGATTGCTTACAAATTGATCTATTATGAGCATCGCAAATCCTATACCAAGCATCTTTTAAATTCTCTCCTCCCCTTTGCTTAAAATTGAGAAGTTCATTTCCAGGGGTACAAGCAACAAGGGAAGAAGTAGCCATAACAATAAAGTGGACAAGCAAGCAAACAAGAAAACACGCAAAAAGGCAAACGGAAAATATTTTTGTATTTTTTAATAACTTTTTAGAAGTGGGGGAGATGAAAACGAGAGGTAAATGGCAAATAAAATAAATGCAAGGAGACGAAAGTATATTCATAGGTACTTTATAGATGTTGATGATGTCTCCCCGACAACGCCGCCAGAAATTCTTCCTGCTACTTGTGAGCTGCGTTGGGATTTCCCCGAAGAGGAGGGGATGATGCAGTACAGTAGAGATAAGTATTTCCCTCAGTTCTGAAACCAAGGTTATCAATCCAGTAGGAGAATCATGAACAACTCGTTAGCAGCATCTGCACACAAAATAACAAATCCTCGCACCCAACGCAAACAAGGGGTTGTCAATCCCTTGGCGGTTATTTGCAAGATTAAACCGTATGGTGATAGATAGATAGATCAGATAAAAATACAAAATAAATTAAATAAAGTAAAAGTGCAGCAAGGTATTTTTAGGATTTTTAATATATGATAAAGGTATACCCGGGGGCCATAATTTTCACTAGAGGCTTCTCTCTTGAAAATAGCATACGGTGGGTAAACAAATTACTGTTGGGAAATTGATAGAAAAGCAAATAATCATGACGATATCCAAGGCAATGATCATGTATATAGGCATCACGTCCAAACAAGTAGACCGAAATGATTCTGCATCTACTACTATTACTCCACACATTGACCGCTATCCAGCATGCATCTAGAGCATTAAGTTCATAAAGAATGGAGTGACGCCTTAAGCAAGATGACATGATGTAGACAAAGTCAACTCACACATGAATAAACCCCATCTTTTTACCCTTAATAGCAACGATACAATACGTGTCATGTCCCCATCTGTCACTGGGATTGAGCACTGCAAGATCGAACCCATTACAAAGCACCTCTCCCATTGCAAGATAACTCAATCTAGTTGGCCAAACCAAATCAATAGATCGGTGAGAAATACGAAGCTATAACAATCATGCATAAAAGAGTTCAGAGAAAACTCAAATAATATTCATGGATAATCTGATCATATTCAGAGACTCTATGAAGATGTCATCGAGCAGCGACGACATCAAGCAAAAGGAAGGATGAAGTGAAAGACTATGAAAACCACGGATTCGACACAAGCTCGAAATCAAGCTTGTTGTTCGAGGTGAAATGATAAGATGAGGAAGACCGACGTAAGCTTAGCTCGTCATCAGAAGTTGTGCTCCGGGATTAAGGACCAGGTAGCACAGTTAAAATTTAGCACGATATTGATATAGCCGATCAGGCTAGGAATGATGTGATGGAGTATCATCCCATAAGAATTTACAAGAGATAGTGCAATGACACAATATCCTCGAGATAACAGGGGCAATACTTGTAGGTAGATCAGAATAGAAGTTGGACAGGTGAAATGACCTGCGAAAGACAAGTATTTTAACTTGTCCGGGAAATGGAATCAAGGAGAAAATATGGTTGGAACCACGATTGCAAAGGATCAATTCACAGATACAAGATAAACTTATTCCAAGGAAATAATTATTTTTACGAGCAGCTTCCATGATGAGTTCTACATCGGGTCCATGGGAATGAACACAAAGGTTCAAGGTCGACTCCCACTTCTTCAATGCATAACCTTTCATTCACTCCTCGTTTTCGAAGAGATTGTAGTGCGGAAGATTTATCTGGTGAAGCACCAGAAGTGTATGACTCGCATATCTTTCGAGTTCACACGGATTAGGGAAAGCATAGGTTCAACCCGTAGGGGTATCTTAGGAACATATACCACTAACTTCTAGAGCATATAACATCAGCTCAATAGCAGAGCATGGTTGTCAATAACAGAGGATACAATTTACCGAAGGCATTATGTATCAAGGGAGAACTTACAAGATTTCAGATGTTAAGGACACTATCGGATAATAACCCAACAATGGATCTGGCGATTCACGACGGAGTTGATGTGAGTATCGGTAATCAATCAGAGGGAGAAGGGATGCAAAGGCATTGACAAGGAATGTCAATGAACATTGCTAAACATATGGAATTAACCGTAATGCAAGCAGGTAAGAATTTCAAGAGCAATAGTCTGCAGAGGATTTTCGAAAGATCGATTAACAATGGAAAGTATTTTGCGAAACACCTGAACAACTAGGGATGAACGGATCCCTAGTAAATGTGAGGAATTATCCGTAGTGCGAAAGAAGCTGCACGGCAGCAGGCTCAAAGGTTTCCCAGATTAACGAGGAGTATTTTGGGGTATCTCGTACATAAAGGAGTATTTGGGAATGAAGATACAAACGGTAAAGATGTGTACCTATTCACGGTGATTATTGGTGGTCAGGAACTGCAAAGCAGTGGGCACAGGGTCTCGGGAGATATCGAGGAGTATCTGCAGAATCTTCTAGTGGAGCAAGCGACCATCTGTAGTGAAGGGGCTCTCCGGGATGAAGTGGTTACGAAAACCTAATGTCAGAGTTAGCAAATTCATTTAACCCGAATAGAAGAGAGATCAGAGTCCCAGAGTATAGAGGAGGAGTAAAAGATCCTAATACCACCCAATTGGCGACGTGGGCCCGTAAGCCACACAGCCATGTTAGCAAAACAGTTTTCGGATACTAGACTCAACTTCGGCCAAGTAATTGGAAATGGGGATCCTACAGGCAGTCGGCTCTGATACCAACCTGTGACGCCCCGGCTTAATCATGCACTAATCATACACGCAAATGCACACGATCAAGCCTAAGGACTCACTTGAAGGAATCACAACACAACTCTAAAACATAAATAAAGGCATACAAGCATTATATTACAAGCCAGGGCCTCGAGGGCTCGAATACATAAGCTTGATGTCAACAAGCATCAGCGGAAGCATTAGATATCTAAATACAGATATAAAAGAGAAACAGACAAGCCTTTAAAAAAAGGCAGTGCAAAACAAAAGCTATGATCGAAAAGGCGCAGGCATCCTACCTGGGACCCTCCGAACCTACTCCTGGTCGTCAACCAACTCGTAGTAGTAACCACCCTCGGGGTAGTAGTAGCAGTCGTCGACGGGGCAGCTCTCTCAGGGGCTCCGTCATCTGGTCGCATCAAACGGATATGGGGGAAAAAGAGGAAACAAAGCAACCATGAGTACTCATCCGAAGTACTCAGCAAGCAAGGATCTACACTACATATGCAACATTTTCAAAGAAAGGTTGTATATGTGGACTGGGCTGCAGAAATGCCAGAATAGAGAGAAGGCCTAGTCCTATCGAAGACTAGCATCTTCAACGGTCTTGCAGCATTAGAAGAGTGTAGATTAGTACAGTATAAAGTAGTAGTAGCATTAAGTATCAACCTCGGCCAGAGATCCTTTCTCGAATCCCTGCGAGAAAGCAATCCCAGAGCCATACTATCCATTTCTCAACTCAACATTATGTTCTAGTTGTATCGATCGGGATACAACTTCGAGCGTCCGTTACCGAGGATCCGGCTATGCATAGATTAGTTCTTCCCTGCAGGGGTGCACCAACTTACCCACCACGCTCGCTTAACTCCGACCGAACACACTTTTCTGGGTCATGCCCGGCCTTGGCCAAACAACACACCACAGCCCTACCTATAGCTCAGTAGAGAGGTCCCCGCCAGTCTACATCCTAAGCACTCCGGGGTCTTGGGCCCATCGCCCGTTGCACTCCGGGTCGTTGTGTGCAGGGTGGATACCAGCACCGCCTCGGATGGCCGGCATGATCCGACCGTGCCATAATGCTGAACTAGATGTCTGACAGAGCTTTCGGCTGATGCCACGATGCAGAGTGCCCATAACTTTTCCCGCGTGATGGTTAGTGCTATCGGGCCAGAGGCCCACTCGGATCAAATATCCAAATCGTTAGTGGGTCAGTAGTGCGGTGACGAGCAGAGACTCACGATCGATGTGACCCCATCGCCCCGTCTCGAGGACTTGTGGCAAGGGCTAAGAATGCCCGGCCACGCCTCGTATTTATCTCTCGAGTACCCTCCAGGTCAACCCTACTTCACATCACTCACGGGTACCCCTCAGGGTCGACCCACCTTTCCAAGCAACAGTTGTAAAGTCCAAGTATCCGTGTGTCCATAACATCTGGGGAATCCGAGGTATCACCCTCGTTGGATTCCTACTCGATGTATTCGTCAAGGTGAACTCGGAGGAATCACCCTCGATGGGTTCACACTTGAGATGTTGCACGACAGCGTCGTTATCGGGAGTGGTGAAGGAGGAATCACCCTCGATGTCCACGACCGAATAGCTACTCTACAGAGTTAACATCAGAAGTGCTAAATGAGGTATCACCCTCGGCACTCGATAGTAACGCTGCAGTGTCGTACAACTAAGGGGGGTGATGTGCGGTGCTGGGGCCTGGCTCTCGATCATGTTGACCGAGTCATCTGATAATCCAGCAGGGGCAACTGGGTCAAGGTGGGGTCTCTGGTGGGTCTCTATCCAGCCTATACTAAGCAGTTTAGGATAAGCAGGTAGGTATCAATAGCAGTTACAAAAACAAGCTATGCATCAGAAATAGGATAAATAGTAGCAGCGGTAATTTCTAATGCAAGCATAAGAGAGAAAGAATAGGCGATATCGGCATGTTCAAAGGGGGGGCTTGCCTAGAAGCTCTGCGGCAAGAGAAGGGTCGTCAGCAGTGTAGCCGGTCTCCGGAGCTGCGTCGGTCTCGGGGACTAAGTCGGTGCCGGTATCTACCGAGAGAGAAGAGGGGGAAGAAACAGATAAATACAAGGCAAACAAATGCAACACAGAGCATGCTATGCTTAAGGTGCAGTGCAGGGTTGCCTAAAGATATGTCTAATTTACTTTAGTTATTTTAGGATTAAATTTGGATTCATTAACCGGTATATATGCACTATTCATCTACCGGAAACGGCAAAAATGTGGCGCTCCCGACTCAATCGTACACTAATCATACACGCAAACGTGTACGATCAAGCACAGGGACTCACGGGAAGATATCACAACACAACTCTAACACAATTTAAACGGAGATCCACAATATTACAGATCAGGGATCCGAAGATCCGAATACATAAGTCAGTCATACAAATATTATCTGAGTACAGACATAGTTAGACAAGTTTTGCCTTAAGAAGGCTAGCACAAACAGCGACACTAGATCGAAAGGCGTTGGCCTCCTGCCTGGGAGCCTCCGATCCTACTCCTGGTCGGCTAGCTCGATCCAGTAGTAAGTGCCCTCTGGACCCTCCTGGTAGTAAGCTCCTGTGGTGGCATCTGACTCCTGGACTCCATCGTCTGATGTATCATCAAGGTGGGGTATGGGGAAAAGAGAAAGTAAAGCAACTATGAGTACTCATCCGAAGTACTCAGCAAGCAAGGATCTATACTACACATGCAACATTATCAATGGAGAAAGGCTGTATAAGTGGACTGGGCTGCAGAGATGCCAGAATAGAGAGAAGGCCTAGTCCTATCGAAGACTAGCATCTTCAAACATCTTCACGAGGCCATCATCTTGCAGCAGTAGAAGAGAGTAGAATAGCATTTTATTTAGCAAACATGTTGAAGTACAGCTTAAAGATCCTTCCTCGACTCCCAAGCGAGAAAGCGATCCCGAAGCTTCAATTAAGTAACAAGTATCCAGTTCAAGTAGTAGATCAGAATACACAAACTGAGCGTCCTTTACCGTAGGACCGGCTATCGATAGATGATTCATCCCTGCAGGGGTGCACTACTGTTACCCAACACGCTCGATCAACTCTGGCCGGACACACTTGCTGGGTAATGCCCGTCCTCGAAAGATCAACATGAAGCAGCGCTCTACCTAGGCTCGACAGAGAGGTCAGCACGCCGGACTAACCTATGCACCCAGAGGTCTTGGGCCATCGCCCTGGGCACCCTGCGCGTTGCGAGACTGGCCGGGGTGCAGGCACGACACTGAACTCGTCAGTGAAGTATCCAGCCCAATCCCGACAATCAGCCCACACGGTGAATCGTGACGTCAGACGAGCTTTCGGGAGAAACGTACATCGCAGAGGGTCCCATAACCATTATCCCGCGTGGTGGTAGTGCGTATAGGGCACGTCGACCCACTCAGATCACAAACCCAAATCCAATAGGCTCAATTAGTATCACGCGGAGACAATCAGAGTCTCTGATGCTCCGCCACAATATCACACTCGAGTGCCCTTCCGGCACACCCGACATCATAGATCCCCAGCGGGTACCCACCAGGGTGGACCCGCCTGTAACAAAGGTCAAGTAATCGTGTGGTCATAACATCAAGGGGGAAAACCCGAGGAATCACCCTCGGTGGATTCCACTCGATGAAATCATCAGGGTGAACGTATGAGGCATCACCCTCGAGGTTCACACTGAGGGTTGCACGACAGAGTCGTATCGGAAGTGGAGAAGGAGGAATCACCCTCGATGACCACGACCGAACAGCTACACTACAGAGTATTCATCGGGAGTGCGTTACGAGGTATCACCCTCGGCACTCGATAGTTACTACGCAGAGTCGTACAACTAAGGGGGTGTGAAGTGAGGTGTCGGTCTCTGGTCGACGATCACATTGATCGAGTCGTCGATGATCAAGCAGGGGCAACAAGGATAAGGTGGTGGGGTCACTGATGGTTCACTACCAACCTATACTAAACAGTTTATCATAGGCAGGTAAGGTAACAATAAACAGGTTACAACAGCAGGCTATGCATCAGAATAGGAGCATACATTAACAGTAGCAAAATCTAATGCAAGCAGGAGAATAGGATGGGCGATATCTGGATGCTCAAGGGGGGGGCTTGCCTGGTTGCTCTGGCAAGAGAGAGGGGTCGTCAACGGGCTGCTCGTCGGTAGTGTAGTCGTACCCAGCTGCAGCGTCGTCGGTCTCGGTGTCTATCGAGAGAGAAGGAGGGGGAGAGAAACAATAAATTCACGGCAATAATGCAAACAATATGTATGACATGCCTAAATGATATGCCGGGGTGTTCTACTGCCTAACTAAATGATTTAGTTAATTTAGGAATTTATTCGGATTTATTTAATTAAAGTTGGGCACTATTCATTTATCGAAATCGGTATAAAAGTTCAATGTTCTTATAGCTAGAGGCATCTGACAGGAATACGGAGGGCGTATTCGGGTTCGTATCGGAATTCTGAGCAAGTTTCATGTATAAAGTATTTTCATCGGAGTTACGGATTATTTAATATGATTTTCTAAAGTTTTTATTAATTTCTGGAATTTAATTATTTATTTAATTAAACATTATCCGAAACAGTGTATGCTCACGTCAGCATGACGTCAGCAGTCAACCTGACAGGTGGGGTCCACCTGTCATAGACTGTCCAGTTAATTAGTGATTAACTAATTAATTATTGTTTAATTAAACTAACTAATTAATTAGTTAACCTAATCAGAGTTAATTAAATTAATTAATTCACTAATTAATTAATTAATTAATAATTTTAATAATTCATTTTCATTTTTATTTTATTATTTCTTTTTTTTAACCATTTCTGGGCCGTGGGGCCCCTACGTCAGTGGCACAGGGGCTCGGCCCCACTGGGCAGCGGCCCAGGAGGCTAGTGGGCGCGGGCGCGAGCGCGTGCCCGGGGGCGTTGGGCACGCCCGGCGCACGCCGGCGCCGGCGGCCAAGGCCAAGGGAGTGGCGGGACCGGCGAGCTGCAGCAGCAGCAGGCCAGCAGGGGGCGACGGAGGGGGCCACGGGGCAGTAGCCCGCGGCGAGGCAAAGTAGAAGCAGCAGCACCTAGCAGGGGAGGAGGCGCGGCGTGGGGCGGTAGCCGCGGGGCTCAGGGGTGCGGGCGCGCACGGAGCGTGGCGAGCAGAGCAGGGGCCACGGCGAGCGCGACCGGGCAGGGCGGATGCGGCGAGCAGAGGCGGCGGGAGCAGCGGGCGCGGCCGGTGAGCAGCAAGCAGAGCAACGCGGCAGAGGTGGACGGCGGCGACGCGAGTGGCCGCGGGCGAGGCTGGCGCGAGACGTGCACGGGGACGCAGCGGACGGCGCGTGCGGGGCGCGTGGTGTGCGCAGCGAGGTGCGGGAGCAGAGAAGGGGGAGGCCCGGGGCCTCACCGGCGTTGTAGATGACCGGGCGGCGAGGCGTGATGGAGCGGCGTGGGGAGGAGGTGAGGACGACGGCGGCGACGGTTGACGGCTCCAGCGAGGTGGTACTGGCGACGGGCGACGGGGCGGCGAGCGGCGGGCTCGATCCCGATCCAGGAGGGGATCGGGGGAGGGGGGAAAGAGTGCGAGGGGAGTGGGTGGCTGTCGGCTAGGGTTTCGGGGTCCCTGGGGGGGCATATAGGCCGGGGGGGATTGATGGGCCGTCCTGGTGGCCGCTGGCTGGGCCGTGGCCCAGCTGGGGCCCGGGGGTTTCCTTTTTATTTATTTTTTGTTTTCTATTTGTCTTTTTCTTTTTATTTACTCCTATCCTCTGTTTTGTAATTAGTTAAGCCACCAAATGGTTTTTGCAAAACATGGCATTTGCTCCAATAATTACTAGGCATTACCTACCACTACCAAAAATTGGTTTGGAGTCAACTTGAGTTCACATAATTTTTGTAATAAATAAAATGCATTAACCCTTGCTGTTTTGGTAATGTTAGAGCCACCTAATTAATTTATTAATTGTTGGTTACAATTTTAGAATAGTCTCTGGAATATTTGTTATTGATTGAACATTTTAGTTTCTATGTTGGATAACTTTTATTTTCCACTTTCATTTAAATTTGAATTTGAGTTAGGAGTTGAAATGCAATATGATGCTAATGATGATTATGCACTGCTAAACATGCTGACATGTCATTATCAAAAGTGATTACTGTGGCTAATGACATGGGGTGTTACAAAAAAGTTATGGGTTCACCTATGTAGAGGATCCCTTCATGGAAACAAATAGCCCGGTCAGCTTTGTCTCGTCGTTCTGATCAACTTTCATGTACAAAGTTTTTCAATCCGAGCTACGGTTTATTTTCTACGAATTTCTTAAGATTTTAGTATTTTCTGAAATTATCTCAATTTAACAGAAATACTAAATTAGATTATGACATCAGCATGAGGTCAGCATTGCGTCAGCAGTCAACTGGGCCGCTGACTGGTCAAACTGACCAGTGGAGCCCACCTATCATTGCCAGTGGCCTAATAGAGTTCATTTAAACTAACCAAAGGTTAATTAGCTAGTAGGGCCCCACATGTCAGTGACTAATTAGGAAACTAATTAAGTTTAATTATAAAAACATTTTAATTAGTTTAATTAAGTGTTGGGGCCCATTTGTCAGTGGCTGGGGCCGCCCAGTCAGCACAGTTGACTGGGTCAACCCAGTCAACTGGGCCCAAGGGCCCCACTGGCAGTGACCCAGGGGCGGGCCCCAGGTGTGCCATGTCAGCGGTGGCGCCGGCGACGACGCCGACGACCAAAACCACGGCGGCAGTACGCCGGAGTCGGCCGGAAACCGCGCACAGAGCCCCATTTGGCACGGGAGTAGGTGCGTTCGAGGGCTGGGAGTGGCCCGCATCATCTGGTGGCGGTGCTTGGTCCAGGGGAGGTCGCGAGCATCGCCGGCGTCGAGCGAGGCGGAGGTGTTCTCGGGTGCTCACTGGGATGGAGCTAGGGGCCGCGGGGAAACTCACTGGAGGGCGCTACAGGGTCGTGGTGACGCCGTGAGCATGGTGGCACAGTCAGACGCGAGCCGCGCGCGCGGTGGCCGCGACGGCGAGCTCGACCGCGGCGGCGGAAACTTGAGCTCGACGGGGCGAGCTACGGGATGGCAGAGCGTGCGGGAGAGCGAAGGAGAGGGATGGTGGCACACCGAGTGGCTACCAAAAGCCCATGTTGGTTTAGTAGCAGCAGTAGTTCGCCGAAGGCGGCACCGGTCGCCGGAGGCGGAGGCGGGAGAGGGCGGTGTCGTTCGGCGTCAGCGGGGGTTCCCGGCTTCACCTGATGTCTCCAGGAGAACGGGCGGACGACGGCGTCTCTTCTGGACAGCCAGAGGGGTCGGAGCGGCGCCGGTGGCCGCGGATCTGAACGGAGCGCGGCAGCGGCAACGCTCGGGTGCGAGAGGGAGAAGGGGAGCGAGCGAGCGAGAGGGAGAGGGGGAAGTGAGGGCTAGGGTTTCCAGGGAAGAGCGGGCGAGCGAGGGGGTGCCCTATATCCTCCGTCGGAGCCGTGGGATGCTCGACGGGTGGCCGTCGACGGCATGTCAGCGCGAGCGGTCGACGGCGTGTGGGAGATAGGGGATGGGTGGCTCAGTTGGGCTGGGTCGGCTGAAAGGCCACTATGTCTGTGGGCCAGTAAGTGCACAGTGGAATTTTTCCATTTCCTCTTTCTTTTATCTGTTTTATTTTCCAGCAGTTCTTTGCACTTAATCCAGTCAACAGATGACCTTTCAAAAATGGGAAGCTGGCAAAAACAAATACCAGGAAATATGGTGCACTGCCACAAGAAGTTTGGGAATTTTTGGAATCCATTTGCATTTTTGAAAAATGGAAATGGCAATTTAAATGCTGTTTTGGCACTGTTTAACTGCCCTAGTCCACACTTAGCATTTATGGTGAAGTTGGTTTCCCCAACAATAATTGTTTTGGAATTTATGCTAAATGATGAACTTTTTCTCAGCAATTTTTTAGCAACTTCAAATTGCACTTTGAATTTGAATTGAATTCAGATGAAATTTGAAGCAGATATGATTAACTCTGTGATCATTACCCACTAAACAAAGTAGCTTAGCATTAAGATGGTGATCACTATAGCTCATTTACAGAGGGGTGTTACAGAATCGATCACAGAAGGGCTCTACATCAACCTTGCTGCCCTTCCAATGATGTGTGAGTAGTTTACCACAGACCTATGGGTCCATAGCCAGTAGCTAGATGACTTCTTCTCTCTCTTTGATCTTCAATACAATGTTCTCCTTGATGTTCTTGGAGTTCTATTCGATGTAATCACTTTTTGCGGCGTGTTTGTTGGGACCCGATGAATTGTGATTTTATGATCAGATTATCTATGAATATTATTTGAGTCTTCTCTGAACTCTTTTATGCATGATTATTATAGCTTTATATTTCTCCCCGATCTATTGATTTGGTTTGGCCAACTAGATTGATTTTTCTTGCAATGGGAGAGGTGCTTTTTGATGGGTTTGATCTTGCGGTGCTCAATCCCAGTGACAGAAAGGGACATGACACGTATTTGTATCATTGCCATTAAGGATAAAAAGATGGGGTTTATTCATGCGTGAGATTACTTTGTCAACATCATGTCATCTTGCTTAAGGTGTTACTCCGTTCTTTATGAATTTAATACTCTAGATGCATGCTGGATAGCGGTCGATGTGTGGAGTAATAGTAGTAGATGCAGGCAGGAGTCGGTCTACTTGTCTCGGACGTGATGCCTATATACATGATCATTGCCTTGGATATCGTCATGATTATTCGCTTTTCTATCAATTGCCCAACACTAATTTGTTTATCCACTGTATACTATTTTCAAGAGAGAAGCCTCTAGTGAAAACTATGGCCCCGGGTCTACTTTTATCCTATATTAAAATCCTAAAAATACCTTGCTGCAATTTTATTTACTTTATTTTATTTTGTATTTTTGTTCTATCTATCTATCACTATGAGATTTAATCCTTGCAATTAACCGCCGAGGGATTGACAACCCCTTGTTCGCGTTGGGTGCAATATTTGTTATTTTGTGTGTAGGTGATGCTAACGAGGTGTTGCGTGGTTCTCCTACTGGATTGATAACCTTGGTTCTTAATTGAGGGAAATACTTATCTCTACTGTACTGCATCATCCTCTCCTCTTCGAGGAAATCCTAACGTAGCTCACAAGTAGCAAGGTGCAATATCATTCATAATCTCTTGATATAAGGTAAAAAGGAATAGCACTCACACTATCACCCAAATCACATAAACCATGGTAACAATGATCTCCTATTTTAACAGAAACAATAGGCATGCCAACAACAGGCTTATTCTTATCTCTAGGATCAGGCATAGCAATTCTAGTAGCTTCATCACAGAAGTAAATAACATGCCCATCAATAACCATAGCGACATTAGGTTCAACTTTAATTTGTTCAGAGGGTCTAGATGCTCTAATATTATTTTTGTTAACCATAGTTGAAACTTTAGCATGCTCCTTAATCCTAACAGGAAAAGGAGGTTTCTCAATATAAGCAGTAGGCACAACTGGATCAACATTGTAAATGATATTTTCATCTTTAACTATAACGGGTTCCTCAATCTTTTCTTTAATAGGGGGATGCTATTTAAACCACTTCTGCTTAGGGAGATCAACATGAGTAGCAAATGATTCACAAAAAGAGGCTACTATCTCAGAGTCAAGTCCATATTTAGTGCTAAACTTATGAAAAGCATCGGTGTCCATAAAGGATTTAACACAATCAAACTCAAGTTTTATACCTGACTCTTTACCTTTGTCGAGTTCCCAATCTTCAGAGTTGCGTTTAATTCTTTCTAGAAGATCACATCTGAATTCAAAAGTTTCTTCATAAAGGAACCAGTAGAAGAAGAATCGAGCATGCATGGTTTGATCATTATGAGAAAGCCGAGCATAAAGTTTATGTATGATAATTTCTCTTGAGAGCTCATGATTGGGGCATGTGTACATCATGTACTTAAGCCTCCCCGAAGCTTGGGCGATACTTTCCCCTTCATGAGGAAAAAAATTTATATATAATTCCGATCACGATGAACCAGATGCATAGGATAAAACTTCTGATGAAATTCCAATTTCAATCGGTTCCAATCCCACGTTCCAATATCATCACATAGCCTATACCATGTCAATGCCTTTCCCTCCAAAGATAAAGGGAAAACCTTCTTCTTAACTCCATCTTCGGGATAAACCTACAAGCTTAAATAATCCACAAACTTCATCCACATAGATTAAGTGCATATCGGGATGTATTATTCCGTCTCCTGCATAAGAATTAGCTAGCAGTTTCTCTATCATACCCGAAGGAATCTCATAATAAATATTTTTAGTAGGTGCAGTAGGTTGAGGAACAACTCTTTGTGCTTTCGGTCGAGGAGAAGATACCCCGAACAAACCCCTCAAAGGATTACTTTCCATGGTAACAAGTGACAGTAAATTTCAGCACGTAATATAAATGTTTCATTACCAAATTCAAGGCACTTCACACCCCAGCAACGGCGCCAGAAAAGAGTCTTGATGACCCATAAGTATATGGGATTAATCATAGTCCTTTCGATAAGTAAGAGTGTCAAACCTAACAAGGAGCAGAAGGAAATGACAAGCGGTTTTCAACAAGGTATTGTCTGCAAGCACTGAAATTATCGGTAACGGATAGTTTGATAGCAATGTAATTTGTAACGAGCAACAAGTAGTAACGGTAACAAAGGTGAAGCAAGGTAGCCCAATCCTTTTTGTTGCAAAGGACAGGCCGGAACGGTCTCTTATAATAAGCAAAGCGTTCTTGAGTACACGCGGGAATTTCATCTAGTCACTTTCATCATGTTTGTTTGATTCGCATTCGCTACTTTGATAATTTGATATGTGGGTGGACCGGTGCTTGGGTGCTGCTCTTACTTGAACAAGCCTCCCACTTATGATTACCCCCTCTCGCAAGCATCCGCAACTATGAAAGAATAATTAAGATAAATCTAACCATAGCATGAAACATATGGATCCAAATCAACCCCTTACGGAATAGCGCATAAACTAGGGTTTAAGCTTCTGTCACTCTAGCAACCCATCATCTAATTACTACTCCATAATGCCTTCCCTTAGGCCCAAATATGGTGAAGTGTCATGTAGTCGACGTTCACACGACGTCACTAAGGGAAACAACAACATACATATCATCAAAATATCGAACGAATACCAAATTCACATGATTACTTATGACGAGACTTCTCCCATGTCCTCAAGAACAAAAGTAACTACTCATAAATCATATTCATGTTCAAGATCAGAGGGGTATTTAATATCATCAAGGATCTGAACATATAATCTTCCACCAAATAAACCAACTAGCATCAACTACAAGATATAATCAACACTACTAGCAACCCACAGGTACCAATCTGAGGTTTTGAGACAAAGGTTGAATACAAGAGGTGAACTAGGGTTTGAGATGAGATGGTGCTGGTGAAGATGTTGATGAAGATTGGTCCTCCCACGATGAGAGGGTTGTTGGTGACGTCGATGGCTTCAATTTCCCCTTCCCGGAGGGAAGTATCCCCGGCGGAATCGCTCCGCCGGAGAGCAAAAGTGCTCCTGCCCAGGTTCCGCCCAGAGACGGCGGCGCTTTGTCCCGAAAGTCCTCTCCTAATTTTTTTTTCTAGGGCAAATGGCCTCATATAGCAGAAGATGGGCTTCGGAGGCCAGCCAGGGGCCCCAAGAGCCACCAGGGCGCGCCCAAGGGGGTGGGCGCTGATGTCTACTACGCAACTTTATTCTTGTAGACTCGTGTTGGGCCTCCAAGCGCAGAGTTTTGTAGGACAGTAGCAATTTTCCCTCAAGTGGATGACCTAAGGTTTATCAATCCGTGGGAGGTGTAGGATGAAGATGGTCTCTCTCAAACAACCCTGCAACCAAATAATAAAAAGTCTCTTGTGTCCCCAACACACCAAATACAATGGTAAATTGTATAGGTGCACTAGTTCGGCGAAGAGATGGTGATACAAGTGTAGTAATGATGGTAGATATTGATTTTTGTAATAGGAACAATAAAAACAGCAAGGTAGCAATTGATAAAATGGAACACAAACGGTATTGCAATGCTTGAAAATGAGGCCTAGGGTCTGTACTTTCGCTAGTGCAATCTCTCAACAATGCTAATATAATTGGATCATATAACCATCCCTCAACGTGTGATGAAGAATCACTCCAAAGTTCGTATCTAGCGGAGAACATAAGAAGAAATTGTTTGTAGGGTACGAAACCACCTTAAAGTTATTCTTTTCGTTCGATCTATTCAAGAGTTCGTACTAAAATAACGCAAAGTTATTCTTTCCGTTCGATCTATCAAAGAGTTCGTACTAAAATAACACCATATGATATGCATCAACCAACTCTAATGTCACCTAGATACGCCAATGTCACCACAAGTATCCATGAGTTAATTGTACGATACGCATCAAACAATTTTAGATTCATAATACTCGATCCAACACAAAGAACTCAAAGAGTGCCCCAAGATTTCTACCAGAGAAACAAGGACGAAAACGTGCATCAACCCCTATGCATAGATTACCCCAATGTCACCTCGGGAATCCGCGAGTTGAGTGCCAAAACATATATCAAGTGAATCAATATAATACCCCATTGTCACCACGGGTATTCATATGCAAGACATATATCAAGTGCTCTCAAATCCATAAAAGTATTCAATCCAATAAGAACAAAATCTCAAAGGGAAAACTCAATTCATCACAACAAGATAGAGAGGGGAAAACACCATATGATCCAACTATATTAACAAAGTCCACGATACATCATGATCATGCCATCTCGAGAACACAAGAGAGAGAGAGATTAAACACATAGCTACTGGTACAAACCCTCAGCCCCGAGGGTGGACTGCTCCCTCCTCATCATGGTGGCCGCCGGGATGATGAAGATGGCCACCGGTGATGATTTCCCGCTCTGGCAGAGTGCCGGAATGGGGTCTAGATTGGTTTTTCTTGGCTATAGAGGCTTGCAGCGGTGAAACTTCTGATCTAGGGTTACCCCCAGGGTTTTTGGAATATTTGGCAATTTATAGGGCGAAGAGGCGGTGCAGGAGGCCACCGAGGTGGGCACAACACACCAGGGCGCGCCTGGGCCCCCAGGCGCGCCCAGGTGGGTTGTGCCCCCCTCGGGGCACCCCTTTGGTACTTCTTTGGCCTAAGTTGTGTCTTCTGGTCCACAAAAATTCTCCAAAAAGTTTCGCTGCGTTTGGACTCCATTTGGTATTGATTTTCTGCGATGTAAAAAACAAGCAAAAAACAGCAACTGGCACTGGGCACTATGTCAATAGGTTAGTCCCAAAAAATGATATAAAGTTGCTATAAAATGATTGTAAAACATCCAAGAATGATAATATAACAGCATGAATACTTCATAAATTATAGATACGTTGGAGACGTATCAGCATCCCCAAGCTTAATTCATACTCTTCCTTGAGTAGGTAAATGATAAAAGAAATAATTTATGAAGTGTGAATGCTAGCAAAGTGCATAAGTTTGATCAATGATAATTTCAATCACTTTTCCTAGCATCATAACAGCAATTCTTTCTCATAGAACTTCTCATGTTAAAGTAGCAACCAATTCACATGTTAAGGTTCAAACAATGAATTCTCTTGAAACTCAACAACCTATATTCTTAGTCACCAAACAATTGCAATTCAACTTATTCAACAGACTCTAACTAAGAGCTCCACATACTCAATCATCATATAGTTTTCTATGATTGCTAGTACTCAAAGCATATTCTTAGAACAAATGGCATCCATCGAACACATACAAAGATAGGGGCTTAATATTTCGCCCCCCAACTCATTTATCATACAGATAATTGTCAACAATAATAAATCATGATCAAATATATTTGACTGGTCATATGTGCCTAGATCTTTCCCCACCACATGATGATTGCCAACTAGAGAATAATTGAGGTTGAAATGAGAATGCATTCTATTGACTCTTGCATAAAAGTAAATACTGAAAAGTAAAAGATAGGCCCTTTGCAGAGGGAAGCAGAGGTTGTCATGCGCTTTTTATTTGGATGCCCAAGCTCTTAATGCAAATGAATGTCACGTTATATTGCCCCTTATGATAGCAACCTTTATTATGAAGTCTGTCGCTTTTATTACTTTGCCATCACAAGTTCGTACAACGCTCAATTTCCCTTACAATAAAAGATCAAACATATTTAGGAGCAATTTTTATTGCTTTATGCACCGATGACAACTTACTTGAAGGATCTTATTCAATCCATAGGTAGGTATGGTGGACACTCATGGCAAGAAACTGGGTTTAAGGGTTTTTGGATGCACAAGTAGTATCTCTACTTAGTACGAATTTTTGGCTAGCAAAAGATCCTAGGCAAACACCACATGTTGGAGGATCCATAACAATATAACTTCTATGCAAATATACACAACCATAACCCATTACGTTATCTTCCTTGTCCAACTTCAACTAATTTGCTCAAGTTTGAAAATAATTAATGGGTATTCACAATCATAGAAGATGTCCAAGATAATATATTTCTATGTGAAAGTTATCTTCCTTATACTAATCATTCATGAATTGCTTGTATGACCAATATTGTGATTGTCAAGCTTCAAAAGATTTCACTTCCTAAACCCAATGTGAAGCTACCACTAGGCATGATATGAACATATAATTTCAAATTCATGAAATTCAATTCATTCACAATTTACTCATAGGATATAAGTGAAGCACAAGAGTAAATGACAAGCTACTCCAAAAAGATAAAAGTGAAGATCAAGCGAGTAGTTAAGTAAATGGGTAGCTATTTGAGGACTCTCTCTTATTTAAAAACTTTCAGATATAAGTATTCTATTAAAACAGCAAGCAAAACAAAAATTAAATGACATTCCAAGAATAGCACAACTCATGTGAAGAAGCAAAAACTTAGGCTCAACCGATACTAACCGATAATTGTTGATGAAGAAAGGTGGGATGCCTACCGGGGCATCCCCAAGCTTAGATGCTTGAGACTTCTTGGAATATTATCTTGGGATGCCTTGGGCAACCCCAAGCTTGAGCTTTTGTGTCTCCTTAATTTCTTTTATATCACGGTTTCCCTAAATCTTAAAAACTTCATCCACACAAAACTCAACAAGAACTCGTGAGATAAGTTACTATAAATCAACGCAACACCTTATCATTCTCTACTGTAGCAAATCACTAAAATTATTATTTAACATTGCATACTAAATGCCTCTGCATATTTAATACTCCTATCGTCAGATAGAATCATTAAACAAGCAAACATATGCAAACAATGCAAACATAACAGCAATCTGTCTAAACAGGATAGTCTGTAAAGAGTGCAATATTCTTCATACTTCCATACCTCCAAAAATTCTTAAAATTTACCACACTGTAGAAAATTTACCATAGCTTATTGTACAAAAAGTTTCAACATTTTATCACATTCTTACTTTTCTCGGGAATTTTTGCAACAGCGATAAACTTTCTTTTTTGAAACAGCAACATGTAGACTTGCAAAATAAGCATGGTAAAGGCCATCCTTGACATTTTTATTGAAATTAAAGATGCAAAACATTATTATAAATAACAGCAAACAAATCCTAATAAAATAAAATGACACTCCAAGCAAAACACATATCATGTGACGAATGAAAATATAGCTCCAAGTGAGGTTACCGATAATGTTGGAGACGAAAGAGGGGATGCCTTCCGGAGCATCCCCAAGCTTAGTTGCTTGTATCTTCCTTGAATATTACTGTCGGTGTCAAAACTAGCAGACCTCAGGGTAGGGGGTCCCGAGCTGTGGATCTGGGATCGATGGGGAACAAGGGATGACGAACACAATGTTTACCCAGGTTCGGGCCCTCTCGAAGAGGTAATACCCTACGTCCTGCTTGATTGTATTGGATGTATTGTATGGTTTATAGAGTAGATCTACCTCAAGATCAGTATGAGCTAAACCCTAAGGAGAGGAGGTGATGAATGTAGCTCTAGCCCTAAATACTACAACCCTCGGTTTATATAGACACCGGTAGGGTTAGGGTTACCGGAGATAGATTACAATAAGGGATAAAGAGATCCTGCGCATTCTTGACTTGGAGGGCACACCACGGCTTCATAGATCTCCCATCACTATACGGCTTTTCCAGTCCGGCCCATGTTCAATGGGCCGGCACCCCGGGGACCCCTTAGTCCATGACTCCCTCAGTAGCTCCCAAACTTGCCTCCAACGCCGGGGATCGTCCTCTGGAATCTTCACATCATCGGCTTGCGAGACGAGTTCTTCCATTCCTTCATTCAGTTCGGAGTTGTGTCAATCTCGTCGAGCACTATCCGGAGCCCGAACTAAAGTACTCGGGCCCGGACAGTTTCAAGATTCTGGGATCCGAAGATATCTCGAGATTGAGGTGGGACCATCAGAGTTTAATGCCATTCCTCGGGGCAAGGGCTTTGCGCACCTTTTTAGAAGGCATGTGGCCCAATGCCATCCTTCCACGAGCCTGTCCTTCTAGCTTCATGGCGAGACGCTTATTTATAGATCCAAAGGTGCGGGGGACAGCTTACCTCCCCCCTTTCGCAAAAAAGACATCAAAAAAATTCGACGACGCCATGGCCGACCTCCCAGTTTCATCCTCGCACTCACACGGCCCACTTCCAGGTGATTGGTCGAGCTGTTCGGTTTCGCACCTTCATCTGAGGCGCTTGCAGATGCAGTGCTTCCTCCCTCTGGCTGATTTGGTCCCACTCCGCGCCGGTCTCATCTCCGTCGATGGCTGCGCCCTTGCCGAGAACTCCCCCGCTCCAAGCAAGGAGGAGAGGGTATGTCTTGTGCCCTTCCTTCTAAGAGGTTCCCATCCATCCCTTTTTATGGGGTTTGGTGGAGTTCTATGGGATCCAGCTCCACAACCTCACCCCGGGGTCCATATTGAATATCTCGGGCTTTGTAGCCCTTTGCGAGATATTTTTGAGTTGCGAGGCCCACTTCGATCTGTGGAGGAAGTACTTCTGTCTTGTCCCTCGCCACCAGGGGGATCCATATTCGAGGTGGGCGGCGCCGAAGTATGGCGTATAGCTGGGACAAGGTACCCGATTGGAACCCCACAAAAAGATCCCGAAGGATGGACCTCGGAGTGGTTTTATATCGAAGACGTCCCCCTCACCGACCCAATTTGGCAAGGGTTGCCCGAATACTCAAACGACCCGCCTATAAAGCGGTTTAACTGGCGGCCCAAAGGCCCTTCCCAGCAGGATAGCGAAGAGGTGCGTTCATTGGCGGCCAAGATCAAGCTGCTAACTAGTAGTAAGTTGACCATGATCGAAGTGATGGCCATTGCTATTACCCGATGTGTGCAACCCCTCCAGCAGCGGGGTCATCCTTTATGGTGCTATAACGGGGCCAACGACGTAACCCGTTACCAGCGACAAGGGCCAGACAATAAGGCGGCTCTGGCCAAAATATTGGCCGATCTCTTCAAGGGAGAGGAGGCAGAGTTCGCTCGCATGAGTATTCGGGAAGGCTGCTCCGGATACAATCCGGCGGACTGGGTAAGCCACAATCCATTATTTTGAGCTCACAGATTATGCCTGAATTCTAACTGATTGTAATTGAACAGGGATGGAGGCGTCAAGTTGCGTCCATTAGTTGCCCTCCTCCTCAACCGGAGGATCATTCCCATGACGACGATCCTGGGTATCATGACGACCCCGAGACGTCGATTGATTTTGAAGATGGGGTTTTTTATCAGGAGAGCCTTGATGGCGCCATGGTCGCTCTGACAGCCGATCATCCTGGGGCTCTTCCCTCTTCCACAGTAAGTGAAAAGAAGACCCTCTCCCGAACCGGGCGCTCATCTCGCGCTATTCCCCACGTGCTAACTTCTGCTCCCAAGGGTCGCCGCACTACGCGTTGGACCGTCTTGGGGGGGAGCGCAGACCGCGCCAGCTTCGGCCCATAATGGGGGATCAAAGCGGAAGGCTTCCGCCGAAGCGGAAGCACCTCCCTCCTCGGCCCAGAGGTGACGTATTTCGGAATTACAGCGAGGGTTGCTTTTAATTCCTTTTTATTAAAACTTGCTTAATTTTGTAGAAGACGTGTACCCCTGCATCAGTCCAAATATTCCCCGGGTGCGTCGAATTGCAACTCTGGTCCTAAGTCTTCGGTACGAGCCGGAGCTTCCTCCGAACACGCGGCGGCCGGCGCGCCTCCGACGGATTCCGATGATGTTTCGCTTACCAACTCCGAAGTAGAGAGCGTGATGAATCATCGCCGCCGGAGGGAAACTTTATGTCATACTGCCTTTGTCGACCAGGAATTTAGTGCCTTTAATTCGGTGGAAGCATACCTTGGAGCAGCCCGGACAGGTCTTGAAGGGATCTCCGGTCTATTTGCCGCCGGAATGCAGGTGTGTAACCAAAATGGCTTGAAAGCAGATCATGCTTCCTAGCCAACTAGCCCCCAAGCCTTAATTTGGTCGGGACGGCCGAGTTAAGGGTTTCTAACTATATTATTTTTACAGGCCGCAAGAGAGCAGAGCAAAAAGCTGTCCGAGGACCTTGAGGTGAGCTGGACACAGTTGGTTGAAGCCAAGGCCGAACTGGATGCGGCTCGAAAAGCCAACAGCGGAATGTCCGGTAAGTAGAAAGAACTTTTTCCCCAACACGTAGAAAGGTATACGGTGTATCCTGTGCATTAACACCTTTATTTCTCCATATAGCCGTGGAGGCCGTAGGCGGGTTGCGGAAGGAGCTGGAGGCTGGTAAACGAGTGCTGACACGAAGTCAGGGGGAGAAAAATGAGCTCAAGGAAGAGAATCGGCGAAAAGCCGAGGAAATTGAGAGCTTGAAAACTCAGCTGGCCCAAGCCTTGGAGGAAAACTAGAACCTGAAAGGTGGCATATTTGGCAAGCACTGATCTGACCAGTACGTTGGTCCGGTACAATTGGCGTTTTAATGATATGCAACACCTGCTTGCTAGGTCTCCTGACTGGGCGGCCCGAGGAGGAAGTCGGCACCTATGACGGGAACCTTTTAAAGGATCTGTCGAAGACCTACGAGAGGGCCCGGAAGGCCATGAAGAGTATGGCGAAGGCGTTATGGCCGTCAGAGGTGCCGCCAGAGAGCGTGGCCTAACTAGCCAGTCGCTTTAAAGGAGCTCGGCGAAGGTATGAATTATGGAAGATCTCGTCTTGCCGAGAAGGAGCGCGTGAGGTGTGGGCTATGGTAAAGACCCGTTTCACCAAGCTGGACCCGGAGCATATGGCCCGGGTTGGTCCAGTGGGCCCTGACGGCCAAGAGATACCTCTAAGCTTGGTGTATGATGATGTGATGCCGGCCGCTCATCATTCTCAGAAGGATTGCGCTTTAGAGCAATTGATAGACAATGTGGATCAAGAGTAGTTTGGCAATTCTATGTATCTATGTACTGTACATTGACCGAGCTCAATCCGCGGTCTTATTTTTAAAAGAATGTTGTCTTGACCGGCCATCGGCTTCTACCTCCCCGATCAGTGATCGGGAAGTGTTTCGTACTACGTGCCGTAGGAAACAAGGCAGCACTTCGGGAACCAGGCAATCCGGCCATTTGGCTCGAACGGACGAAACATGTGCGGAGAGTTATGTTATATTACTGTTTGACGTAAGAAACATCTTCCGATGAAAATAGTTCCTCCAAAGGTTCCTTTCTTCAGGTAAATTTATAGTCTGGATGCGTGAAATCAACGGAGACCAATGGCTGCGAAAAAACCTGGTGATAAGCGCGAGGCTATATTCACTTCCCTTAGGCCGACTTATTGTATTCTGTAAGAACGCTAGCTTTTGGCTTCACCCGTCTGAGTTATGGTCCCGGATGACCCGGTTGTAACAATTGCAGAAGTGCTCCCTTTACTCCCTAGCCGAACAATCGGGAATGTAGGGGTAAACACAGGAGCCAGGCAACCCAGCTTGGCAAAGATCTTAGGTCAAATAAGTGCATATGTTGGCTTGAAAGATATGAGAAGGCTGCAAACGAAACGAATGCGATGTATACTAATTATATTATTCGGCTCCTCTAAGGGACCCCCATGCAAAGCTGGGTGTTACATTCCATGATGTATATGGTATTGGCTTGGTATGGTTCGGTTCAGCCGAACACCTGCCATGTTAAGAAAAATAAAAAAGAAGGAACAAAGAGAGGTAAGGATGCATGTGGGTGACAATGTCTAACTCAGGCGTAAAAGCGCCGCAGCCGGGCTGCGTTCCACGGGTTCAGCTCGAGGCGATCGTCGGACGGGCGGCGAAGGCGGTATGCTCCTCCTGCTAGTGCTTCGTCGATGATGTACGGACCCTCCCATTTGGGCGAGAGCTTATGCTTCTGTTTTTCGGGGAGCCGGAGGACGAGGTCGCCCACGTTGTATGTCTTCGCCCGGACTTCGCGGTTTTGGTAGCGCCGTGCTTGCTGCTGATAAAGTGCGGATCGAGCCCGAGCTATATCCCATTCTCCTTCGAGAGCGTCCAAATCATCCTGCCGATCCAACTCGGCTTCCTTTTCTTCGTACATGCGCACTCGAGGCGCGTCGTGGATGATATAGCATGGGAGGACGGCTTCCGCACCGTATACCATAAAAAATGGTATGTATCCGGTTGACCGGTTGGGATTAGTGCGCAACCCCCATAATATGGAATCAAGTTCCTCGACCCAAAGGCAGTCTGATTGTTCAAGTGATTGGACCAGGCGGGGCTTGATGCCGCTCATAATGAGCCTGTTGGCCCGTTCGACCTATCCATTGGTCTGTGGGTGGTACACTGAAGCGTAGTCGAGCTTAATGCCCATTTTGCCGCACCAGTCCTTGACTTCTTGGGCGGTGAAGTTGGTACCGTTATCGGTAATTATGCTATGGGGGACACCATAATGGTGTACGACGTCGGATAAGAATTCGACGACAGGTCTGGATTCCGCCGAAGTGACGGGCCTTGCCTCAATCCACTTGGTGAATTTGTCGACCATGACCAATAGGTACTTCTTTTTCTTTGTGCCCCCTTTGAGTGGACCGACCATGTCGAGACCCCAGACCGCGAAAGGCCATGTTATCGGTATTGTCCGAAGGGTTGTGGGGGGCATGTGGCTTTGATTTGCGAACAGCTAGCATCCGACGCAACGTCGGACGAAAGCCCGGGCATCTTCATGGGCGGTAGGCCAAAATAATCCTACTCGGAAAGCCTTGCTGACCAAGGCCCAAGCTGCAACATGGTGGCCGCCCATGCCCGCCTGTATTTCTTCCAAGAGTTGGTGCCTCTCTTCTTCGGAGATGCACCTTTGCAAGATTCCTGTGGTGCTTTTTTTTAAAGCTCGCCTTCATGGACCTTGTATGCTTTGGAACGCCGTACTATACGTCGTGCCTCCGTCTGGTACTCCGAGAGCTATTGTCGAGTGAGGTAGGCGAGCAGAGGTTCTATCCAGGGGGCAATTATGGCCATGATTTCATGGGCGGAAGGTGTTTCCTCGAGTGCGGAGCCGCCAATGATATGGTCGTCGAGCTCCTTGTCTGAGGAGGCATTGTGAGCGGGCTCATTGACTAGTGCGTCGGTGTCACCGTCCTGCCATACTACGGAGGGCTTGAAGAGCCGCTCGAGGAAAGTGTTTTTAGGAACTGGGTCGCGCTTGGCGCCCATGCGGGCGAGTATGTCCGTGGCTTGGTTGCTGTCCCTAGAGACATGGTAGAATTCTAGTCCCTCGAATCGGGCCGATATCCGGAGAACCGCATTTCTGTATGCCGCCATCTTCGGGTCCTTGGCGTCGAATTCGCCGTTGATTTGAGAGATAGCTAGGTTTGAATCTCCCCTTACTTTGAGGTGATGTACCCCTATTGACATGGCCAGACGAAGACCATGCAGTAGTGCTTCGTATTCGGCTGCGTTGTTGGAGTCAGTGTACATTATTTGTAGGACATACCGAACAGTGTCGCGTGTAGGGGAGATCAGGATGACCCCAGCCCCCAGTCCGGCTAACATTTTTGAGCCGTCGAAATACATCGTCCAGTGTGAATATGTGCTGTATTCTCGGGGTAGTTCGGCTTCTGTCCATTCGGCTATAAAATAGGTCAGTACCTGAGATTTAATAGCTCGGCGTGGTTTGTATGATATCTCAAAGGGAAGGAGCTCTATGGCCCATTTGGCGATCCGGCCAGTGGCGTCCCTGTTGTTGATTATGTCATTCAAGGGGACCTCTGACGCCACTGTGACCGAGCATTCTTGAAAGTAGTGTCGTAGCTTTCGGGATGCCATAAAAACAGTATAAGCTATCTTTTGATAGTGGGGATATCGTGATTTGCATGGCGTAAGTACCTCGGACACATAATAGACCGGCTTCTGGACTTGGAACTTGTGGCCCTCGGACTCCCGCTCCATGACGAGGACCGCGCTAACCACCTGATTGGTGGCTGAAATGTATAGTAGCATGGGCTCGCCGACGCTAGGTGCGGCCAGGATGGGGTTGCCAGCGAGAAGTGTTTTAATCTCCTCAAGCGCCGTAGTTGCTTCGTCTGTCCATTGGAAGTTCTTGGTCTTTTAAGCAGTCTGTAGAGTGGGAGCGCCTTTTCTCCGAGGCGGGATATGAAGCGGCTCAAGGCTGCCACGCATCCGGCCATTTTCTGGACGTGCTTGAGCTCTGTTGGTATTGCGAGTTGGGATAGCGCACTAATTTTGGCTGGGTTGGCCTCAATTCCTCTATGGGAGATGATGAATCCGAGCAACTTTCCGGTGGGGACCCCAAAGACGCATTTTTCCGGGTTGAGTCGTATATCATAGGTTTGTAAGTTGTCAAAGGTTTGGCGGAGGTCGTCTATCAGCTGGTCGATGTTTTTGGTTTTGACAACCACATCGTCCACATATGACTCCACCGTTCTGCCGATTTGGTTTTCGAGGCATGCTTGAATCATGCATTGGTATGTAGCTCCTGTGTTTTTTAGTCCGAACGGCATGGTGTTGAAGCAGAAAGGTCCGTAAGGAGTGATGAATGCGGTTGCCGCCTGGTCGGACTCCTTCATCTTGATCTGGTGGTATCCAGTGTATGCGTCCAGGAAGCATAGCGAGTCGTGTCCGGCGGTGGCATTGATGATCTGGTCTATTCTTGGCAGGGGAAAAGGGTCCTTAGGGCAGGCCTTGTTAAGGTCTTTAAAATCGACACAGAGCCGCTAGGATTTGTCCTTTTTGGGTACCATAACCAGATTTGCTAACCACTCGGGATGCTTGATCTCGCGGATGAATCCGGCCTCCAACAGTTTTGCTAGCTCTTCACCCATGGCCTGCCTCTTGGGTTCGGAAAACCGGCGTAGAGTCTGTTTCACCAGCTTGAGGCCTTTTAAGATGTTTAGGCTGTGCTCTGCCAGCCTGCGTGGGATTCCCGGCATGTCTGAGGGGTGCCAGGCGAATATTTTCCAGTTTTCACGCAGGAACATTCTTAATGCCTTGTCAACTGCGGGGTCCAGCTGTGCTCCTATAGATGCCGTTTTATTGGGATCTGTTGGGTGCACTTGAAATTTTACTATTTCATCTGCTGGCTTGAATGATGTGGATTTTTGTCTTTTACCGAGGACCACATCATCCCTGTCGACTGTAGTGCGTAGTGCTGTCAACTCTTTGGCCGCAAGGGCTTCGGATAGTGCCTCTAGGGCGAGGGATGCCATCTTGTTTTCGGCTCGTAAGGCTTTGCTTGGGTCACTTTTAAGTGAGATTACCCCGTTGGGCCCTGGCATTTTGAGTTTAATGTACCCGTAGTGTGGTATGGCCTGAAATCTCGAGAATGCCTCGCATCCTAGAAGGGCATGGTATCCGCTGCGAAAGGGCACAATGTGGAATAGCAGGGGTTCAGATATGTAGTTATCGGGTGTGCCGAACACAATGTCCAGGGTTATGCGTCCCGAGCAGTGTGCCTCCCTACCAGGTATTATACCTCGGAATGTGGTGTGGCTGCATTCGATGCGAGATCTGTTGAGCTGCATCTTGTCGAGAGTGTCCTCGTAGATGAGGTTGGGGCCGCTGCCTCCATCCATCAGTACTTTAGTCAGCTGAAAATCGTCGATAATGGGGTCAAGGACCAGTGCGGCCGGTGCATGGTTGCTGCGTGGACTTGGCTCGTCCTTCTCATCAAAGGTAATAGGCGCAGCTGCCCAAGGCTATGCGGCCGTCACTTGATATATCTGACTGAGCTCTCTAAGAGCCTTTTTCCTTTTATTGTTTGAGGCGAATGTCTCGTATACCGTAAGGACATTATGGTCCTGTGGTGAAGCCGCGGACTGCTTATCTGGAAGTGTAAGACCCAAGATTGGCTCGACATATTTGGCCACTTGTCTTACCACCCAACAGGCTCGAAGTCTGTGGGTTGGGTTCGCGTCTAGCAAGACTGAGTGTATTGGGCATGGTTTATCCAGCAACTTGTCCAGCACTGATCTAGGCCTAGTCTTCTTTTCGTCCAGCTCGCGTTCCAGCGACCGGTTTGTATATGCCCGTTTAGGGCGAGACCTTCCGTGCTGCGCGGCGGGCGGTGGCCCCATGTTCATCTGTTGCGCCCTCCACGTGTTCTCCATGGCGCAATATTTGCGTACCATATCTGATAGTTCAGTGAAGCTTTGAATTCGACGACGCGCGAGGATGTTTAAGAGGCCCTCGTCCTTGTAGTTAAACTGGAAGGCTTTAATTATCTCTTCGTCACAGCAAGGCGCCATCCTGTTCTTCACCAGGAGAAATCTAGCCCAATAATGATGGACTATCTCGTTTGGCAGCTATTTGACATACATGAGGTCCCATATGTCTGGGTTTCCCGAATTCGGAGAGTATTCTGTGTGGTGGGTGGGTGGGAAAAATTCGAGAATTCCCTCCTGCAGCGGACCCGGACTATCCTTGATGGGTGGTTGAGTCATGTCTGGTTCCGATCATGTAGGGCTCGGATCTGGACTAGTGCGCGACTGGATCGGCTCGAGGCCAGATCTAGCGTTGGGGCTCGAGTCCGGGCGTATCTCTGGGCTGGTGTCTGACTCCGAACTGGAGACTCGAGTGTACACCATTTTTAGCTTGTACGGCTGCGGCCCCTCCTGGGCCTCTTCGAGGGTAGCGACGAGGTGAGTGACCGGAGGGGTGTTGATTTCTCGGTCGTCGGGTTTAAGCCCGATCCGATCATAGGCCGTGGGCCTGGTGACGGAGATTCCCATTGCACGGAATAGACTTACCAAGTGGTCTGCCGGCTGGGCACACAGGGGTGCCGGACACTCCGGCGATTTGGCGGGAGATCTTGTGGGCATTCTGTCGGAGTTAGGCTTCAAAGCCGGACTCGAAGAGATACGCGATTCTTGAAAGTCTGCTGGTCCTGGGGTTGATGCCCCCGAACCGGTGAGTTCCTCTACGGGGATGAAGCTTTCGATCTGGTCGAGGCGACCAGTGGGATCAGCATGCACCAATATGCCGCCGAAGATGAGGAGATGACCAGGGGCGGGGAAGCCCTCAGTGTGGGCGTGGTCTCCAACGACCGGTTGAGCCATCGATCCTTTGGGTGATCCAACAGCAGAACTCTCAATGAAAGCACCAATGTCGGTGTCAAAACCGGCAGACCTCGGGGTAGGGGGTCCCGAGCTATGGATCCGGGATCGATGGGGAACAAGGGACGATGAACACAGTGTTTACCCAGGTTCGGGCCCTCTCGAAGAGGTAATACCCTACGTCCTGCTTGATTGTATTGGATGTATTGTATGGTTTACAGAGTAGATCTACCTCGAGATCAGTATGAGCTAAACCCTAAGGAGAGGAGGTGATGAATGTAGCTCTAGCCCTAAAGACTACAACCCTCGGTTTATATAGACACCGGTAGGGTTAGGGTTACAGGAGATAGATTACAATAAGGGATAAAGAGATCATGCGCATTCTTGACTTGGGGGGCACACTACGGCTTCATAGATCTCCCATCACTATACGGCTTTTCTAGTCCGGCCCATGTTCAATGGGCCGGCACCCCGAGGACCCCAAGCTTAGTTGCTTGGATATTCCTTGAATATTACCTTGGGGTGCCTTGGGCATCCCCAAGCTTAGGGTCTTGTCACTCCTTATTCTCCTCATATCAATATCTCACCCAAAACTTGAAAACTTCAATCACACAAAACTTAACGGAACTTCGTGAGATGGGTTAGTATGATAAAGATAAATCATTCACTTTGGTACTGTCAAGATAAGATTCATAATTGTTCTCACACAATTCCTACTATACCCTACAATTTCTACAACTTATATTAAGCAATATAAGCCATGGAAACCATAAAACAAGCAAACTATGCATTGAAAACAGAATCTATCAAAAACAGAACAGTACATAAAGATCTGAATTAAGGTCACACTTCTGTAACTCCAAAAATTCTGAAAATTTAGGAAAACGTAGGCAATTTGTATATCCAACAACTGTAAAAAATTCAGAGTTTTTAGACGCTCCAGTGAATTTAAACAATTCTGCGCACAAGTTTCTGTTTTTGCCCAGAATCAAGTCAACTATCATCCACACTATCCCAAAGGCTTTACTTGGAACTTTATTGAAATAAAAGCTATAAAACATGATTAATACAGTAGCTTAATCATGTGAACACACAAAAATAGTAGGTAAAAGTGTTGGGTTGTCTCCCAACAAGCGCTTTTCTTTAATGCCTCTTAGCTAGGTATGATGATTTCGATGATGCTCGCGTAAAAGATAAGAATTGAAACACAAAGAGAGCATACTGAAGCATATGACTAACACATTTAAGTCTAACATACTTCCTATGCATAAGGATTTTGTGAGCAAAGAACTTATGGGAACAAGAAACTACTAGCATAGGAAGGCAAAACAAGCAAAACTTCAAGATTTTCAACACATAGAGAGGAAACTTGATATTATTGCAATTCCTACAAGCATAAGTTCCTCCCTCATAATAATTTTTAGTAGCATCATGAATGAATTCAACAATATAACTACCACATAAAGTATTCTTTTCATGATCCACAAGCATAGGAATTTTATTACTCTCCACATAAGCAAATTTATTCATATCAATAGTAGTGGGAGCAAATTCAACAAAATAACTATCATTTGATTGAAAATTAAAATCATGGTGACAAGTTTCATGGTTATCAATATTCTTTATAGCATACATGTCATCACCATAATCATCATAGATAGGAGGCATGCTTTCATCATAATAAATTTTCTCATCAAAACTTGGGGGACTAAAAATATCATCTTCATAAAACATAGCATCCCCAAGCTTATGGCTTTGCATATCATTAGCATCATGGATATTCAAAGAATTCATACCAACAACATTGCAATCATGCTCATCATTCAAAGATTTTATGCCAAACATTTTATTGAATTCTTCTTCTATCAGTTGAGCACAATTTTTATTTCCATCATTTTCAAGAAAGACATTATAAAGACGAATAATATGAGGCCGCCTCAATTCCATTTTTTTGTAGTTTTCTTTTAGGAACCAAACTAGTGATAAAACAAGAAACTAAAACATTCAGTTGCAAGATCTAAAGATATACCTTCAAGCACTCACCTCCCCGGCAACGGCACCAGAAAAGAGCTTGATGTCTACTACGCAACTTTATTCTTGTAGACTCATGTTGGGCCTCCAAGCGCAGAGTTTTGTAGGACAATAGCAATTTTCCCTCAAGTGGATGACCTAAGATTTATCAATCCGTGGGAGGTGTAGGATAAAGATGGTCTCTCTCAAACAACCCTGCAACCAAATAATAAAAAGTCTCTTGTGTCCCCAACACACCAAATACAATGGTAAATTGTATAGGTGCACTAGTTCGGCGAAGAGATGGTGATACAAGTGTAGTAATGATGGTAGATGTTGATTTTTGTAATAGGAACAATAAAAAACAGTAAGGTACCAATTGATAAAACGGAGCACAAACGGTATTGCAATGCTTGAAAATGAGGCCTAGGGTCCGTAATTTCGCTAGTGCAATCTCTCAACAATGCTAATATAATTGGATCATATAACCATCCCTCAACATGTGCTGAAGAATCACTCCAAAGTTCTTATTTGGCGGAGAACATAAGAAGAAATTGTTTGTAGGGTATGAAACCACCTTAAAGTTATTCTTTCCGTTCGGTCTATTCAAGAGTTCGTACTAAAATAACGCAAAGTTATTCTTTCTATTCGATCTATCCAAGAGTTCGTACTAAAATAACACCATATGATACGCATCAACCAACTCTAATGTCACCTAGATACTCCAATGTCACCACAAGTATCCATGAGTTAATTGTACGATACGCATCAAACAATTTCAGATTCATAATACTCGATCCAACACAAAGAACCTCAAAGAGTGCCCCAAGATTTCTACCGGAGAAACAAGGACGAAAACATGCATCAACCCCTATGCATAGGTTACCCCAATGTCACCTCAGGAATCCGCGAGTTGAGTGCCAAAACATATATCAAGTGAATCAATATAATACCCCATTGTCACCATGGGTATTCATATGCAAGACATATATCAATTGCTCTCAAATCCATAAAAGTATTCAATCCGATAAGAACGAAATCTCAAAGGGAAAACTCAATTCATCACAACAAGATAGAGAGGGGAAAACACCATATGATCCAACTATATTAACAAAGCCCGCGATACATCAAGATCGTGCCATCTCAAGAACACGAGAGAGAGAGAGAGAGAGAGAGAGAGAGAGAGAGATTAAACACATAGCTACTGGTACAAACCCTCAGCCCCGAGGGTGGACTACTCCCTCCTCATCATGGTGGCCGCCGGGATGATGAAGATGGCCACCGGTGATGATTTCCCCCTCCGGCAGAGTGCTGGAACGGGGTCTAGATTGGTTTTTTGTGGCTACAGAGGCTTGCGGCGGCGGAACTTCTGATCTAGGGTTACCCCCAGGTTTTTTGGAATATTTGGCGATTTATAGGGCGAAGAGGCAGTGCGGGAGGCCACCAAGGTGGGCACAACCCACCAGGGCGCGCCTGGGCCCCCAGGCGCGCCTAGGTGGGTTGTGCCCCCCTCGGGGCACCCCTCTGGTACTTCTTTGGCCCAAGTTGTGTCTTCTGGTCCATAAAAATTCTCCAAAAAGTTTCGCTACGTTTGGACTCTGTTTGGTATTGATTTTCTGCGATGTAAAAAAACAAGCAAAAAACAGCAACTGGCACCGGGCACTATGTCAATAGGTTAGTCCCAAAAAATGATATAAAGTTGCTATAAAATGATTGTAAAACATCCAAGAATGATAATATAACAACATGAATACTTCATAAATTATAGATACGTTGGAGACATATCAGGCGCGCCCAGGTGCCTCATGGGCACTTGGTGGGCCCCCTCTGGTATTTCTTTTCTCCGGTATTTTTTATGTATTCCAAAATAATTCTCCGTGAAATTTCAGTTCATTTGGAGTTGTGCAAAATAGGTATCTCTGATGTAGCTTTTTCAGGTCCAGAATTCTAGCTGCCGGCAATCTGCCTCTTCATGTAAATCTTGCAAATTAAGAGAGAAAAGGCATTAGAATTGCACCACAAAGTATTATATTGATCAAAACATTATAAATAATAGTAGGAAAACATTATGCGAAATGGATGTATCACACCTCCTATCACAAGTGGTCTTTCCAGATTGCTCTGGAGACGTTGCTCTTTGGATGTATCTTGACTTCTTGGCCGACTGGGACGAGAAGTACAATTGGGGTCTGCTGGGCTCGCCTACTTATACCATCAGGTAACAAGTTATTGCAATACTCATTAAGCATGTTAGTATGTTTTCATGAATTGTGCGAAGCTAAGCATGACTGAATTGGTGGTTTGCAGCTCGACGATGCTTGTAGGAAAACCAGCAAGAAACCATGCATGGGCGGATATATTTGGGGCCTCTCGGTGTGGATGTGGGAGCGTTTGCCGGTTGGACGTCCTGAAAAGGATGATTCACAGAGACCGTGGGTAGGCCTTGATGAAGAACATGACATTTTTCGACTCCCCACCATGGCATTCTCTTGGTACAGGGTTAAATTGTTTGGAAGCAAGTCAAAGACTTTGTACAAGAGCTTCATCAACGAGATGGACAACCTCACATATCGCCAGGTATAGCGATTCATTATTTTCTATCAGCTTTCATGGAATACATTGGACGAACTAACGAGGTCGTTCACAGGTTAACTGGAGGCCTTACGAGGCACAAAGGGGTTTTCCATTGAACCAGATGTGTACTAGGGACGCCCATCCTTGGCGGATCAGGTGCCCTCTGATATGCATTTATCCTGTCGAGTGGCATCTACCCCATGGAGTGGCGTTGCAATTTGGTATGAGGCAACGCACCCCACCGGAGCAAGCAAGCACGGGTGGAATTGAGCTTCACACATGAGTTACCTAACCGAAGCTATGTTAACCAACACTACACGGTTTCAAATTGTTTCTTATGCTTTGTTGGTCTCGTTCTATGCAGCCAGAGCCGACAGACTCATCAGAATGTGGTTGAGTGGGGACAGCACCATGCTAGATATGTCGAGATGTGGATGCAGAGGCTAGGTTCCAGATAGACGGATATGACATTGGCGGACATGAGGGATTACAAAGAAACACATCTGAACTGGTATGACAATGGGAGGCGATTTCGGGTGCGTTTGAGGCCAAGGTGGACGGACGCGTATCTCGCAGATTATGAGGCAAGCGCTAGCTCGGACGATGAGTATGACACCATGGTGAGAAGTACACAAGGTTCTCATAGAGAGTATGCGCCCATGACTGACAGAGTGGTAAGTCTTGTGAAATTATTTGGAGAATGGTTTTGATCTTATGTTGATTGTGCACACTTTTGAGCTTTCGTTGAATTTGCAGACTTTTGAGCTCAATAGAAGTATCATCGAAGGCTCGGATGCACTCGTACATACCCTGGGACTGTGGAGTCCGATGCTACCTTGAGGGAAACGATGAAAGTAAGCACTCGAAGTCCTTACCCTAATTTTGACTTCACAAATCTTTATCCTTGCATTCAAAATATTTTTATCTTCGTTGCAGCGCTTCATGAAACGCTGCCGGTCCTGTTTAGGAAAAAAAGGGTTTCCTGCTTAGGCATGCTTAGGGGAAAAGTGCTCCAATATGTACTTTGGAATTTTGTAGGTGGATCCTGCAAAAAAAAACATCATAGGCAGCTGGCAATTTGGTAAGGGGTCAGAAAAACACAGGTGTTCCATGCTTCCCTCAACGAAGCAATTGGTCACAGGAAAAATAATAATTTGAAATAAAGGAAAAAGTCTCCACGGCTGTAGACTGAAAAACATGGATTGCATCGTCAGAAACTCGACGAATAGACCAACCCCCACCGAAAGATAGTTCTATTGCTGCTAGTACAAAATATGTAAAAGTAATGAACATAAGAGACAATGTCGCCCCTGACTACGGCTACTTTTAAGTTTTTTTGGAACCAAAGAACATGCTCGGCACATGGCGCCCACGATTTGGATCCAACGGCGCGCAAGGTGTGTGCTCGGGAGTCGGGAGTGACAAAAGGTGCAGCTGTACTTTTTAGAATTTAGGATATAATTTTTTAAAAGAAATGTCCAACCTGATGGGTGCCCGATTGGGTCAGGTTACCCGATGGGTTCGGGCATGGGTTTGATTCCAGACCCATCAATAGGGTCGTGGGTGAGCGATCAACCCGATAATTGATTCGAGCATGGGTCTGGGAGAGGTTGACCCGACCAAATCCGACCCGATTGCCAGGTTGACGAAGGACGACCAAACGCGACACTCCAGAACGCTCGCTTCGGTTGGCTGGGCAGTCGCCCTATTGGGCCTCGGCCCATCCAGAGTTTTTTTTTGTTTCCATGCCTTTTTGACTTTTTGTTTCACATGAATGAGTTTTTTTTTTGGCTAAAAAAACATGAATGACATTATTATTTTTCACATGTGATTACCATGTTTAGCTGGATTATGGCGAAAACAAAAATGTTCCCATGGATTGCTTTTCTACGGCCCTAACTTTTAAGAATAATACCGTACGTGCAATCGCCAAGAAATGTCTACTAGTACTTGTATTCTTCGTGTAGCCCATCTAGTAAACACTTTTATCACGCGTGTTATGCTTTGTTCTAGTCTTCTATATACGCGTCACCATGGCCCCGGGAAAGATCCACGAAGCACACAGCCAATCCAGGCACTCGCCAAACCCCTCCAACCACTCCATCCAACCCACCCGCTACACTACGCATCCACACCGAGCCGAAAACCAGAAATCATCAATCAAGCTTAGAAAAGAGACACGGAGGAGCAAAAATTAGAACCATCTTCTTGACCAGTTCGGCCGCCCCATTGGTCGCGCCCGCCGGCTGGGCTCAACGCGGACGCCACGACCGCCAACTCTTCTCCCCCCACGAGTCAAACCGCCCCGTCTCCCCCTCTCCCTCTCCCTCCCTTTCCTTGTAACCTTCGCAAGAGGAACAGCGGCAGCAACAAGAGCGCCAGGCCAGGCCAGGCCAGCAGAGAGCAGCCTCCCTCCCCTCCCTCCCCCATTGCTGCCCTCCTCCCCCTCTCCTCGCCCGCGAAACCTCGAGCGCGGAGCACGCACGCGCAGGAAAAGGCGCGTGCATTTCGGTTGTCCGGGGAGCCGGCTGTCGGCGGGGAGGCTTGTTCGCCGGCGGCGGCGTTTCTTGGCGGCCGGGCAGGTCGTTCGGCGGGATGAACAGCGGTGACACCGCCGGGTCCAGCTCCGGCGGATCCGGGGACGCGGGCGCGCCCAGGAGGGCCTCCATGAAGCCCAAGTGTGAGATCTCGCGCCTCCTTTTTTTTCCTTTTGGTTGGGGTTTGGGCGTTTGGCACAATCGCCTTTTCTCCGTGCACAAGTTTATCTAGGAGAGGTTAACAAGATGCAATCCTGTGAGGTTTAATTTGGGTAGCCACCATTCTTATCCCGCGTTAAGAACAGGAGTTGACTTTAGCCTTTAGAGCCGGAGCTTGAGCTTCGACTCATGAAGCCAAGTCCTGGCTGCAATTTAAAATCCCATGCTATGCTATGCTATGCTTGGCCAAATAAAGTTTAGGTGCAACTGCCAAATTTGCTGTGCAGCTTATTCATCTGTTCCCTTTCGTGTAAGCAGATTCCAAGTTCACGCAGCAGGAGCTCCCAGCTTGCAAACCGATTCTCACCCCAAAATGGGTAGGTTGACAGCACATCTTGTCTGGTGTAAATAAGCTTTAGCTTGAGAGGACCACTTCACAAATGGTTGCGCTTGTGTTTATACAGGTCATTTCAGTGTTTGTTCTTGTTGGCGCCATTTTTGTCCCGATAGGTGTCGCTTCTTTGCTAGCTTCACAAAAGGTATGCTGAATACGCCGTATGCTGATTCAACGATGTGTTTCACCATCTTTGTTAGCTAACGTGTGTTGTTTTCTTTGCTGTAGGTCGTTGAGATCGTCGATCGATACGATGATGCGTGCATCCCACCTAATGTTACCGACAAGCTTGCCTACATCCAGAACTCAACGATACCTAAAACCTGCCAAAGGACGCTGACGGTAATGAGCTTAGCTGCATGCTTCTATGGGTCTAATCTTTGGGAATGGCATAACAGTGACCACTAGAACGTTATCTGGTAGCAGAGTGTGTGATGTGTCAGTTAATTCACAAGTATGCATCTTGGTTTAAGAATCAAAGTAACCCTTGTCTGAAATATTTCTTCACTGTATGTTTGTTTCCAGGTCCCGAAGAATATGAAGCAGCCAATTTTTGTGTATTACCAGTTGAATAACTTCTACCAGAATCATAGGAGGTATGCACCGTGCTTTCCGAGGTTACCAATATGTCAAACGCGTTTTGGTAAATACAATGGATCTTTGGCTCAAATATGTGCGCCCAGTTTTTGCAGCAATAGCATTGAAATGAATAAAATGAAGAAAAGAAGAAAAAAACATTGTTTGTAATGTTAGTTCACAAAGGGATAGCGATTATGGAGACGAAGGCTTGGACATCATAACTTCAAGTGGGGGTGGGATTTTAGAAGGAACAAAAGTGGACTAAAAACTGGAATGAGGGAGTACAGATGAGATAGTAATTAATTATTCATGTTTATCAGACTTTGTTTTTGCCAGAAATTGCTTGCCTGACTTGACCCTAAGAAACTTGTCTAAACTACTACATGGAATATATATACAATGAAATAAACCCAACTATCAAGGAAATTATTTTATCTTATGCCCACTTTCCAACTAATGTTGCATAGGCATCCCACATAATTACATGAAGTACATAGCCACTGCCAATGACACCCACTGATTGTTGTCCAGATGGCTAAAATGTTGGATATTGACACATCAACATGTAATTTTAGCAGTTAAAGCTCTTTTTTATTTGCTCAAAGAATTGTTTTATACTTAGCTTTTTTTAGGAGCCTTATACTTTCCCTGCTTACATATCACATTTTTCACATTCAGATATGTTAAGAGCCGGAATGACCAGCAGCTAAGAGATGCTAGTAAGGCAAACGAGACCACTCTTTGTGACCCCGAGAAGACCACAAAAAATGGATTGGCTATCGTTCCATGTGGTCTGATTGCATGGAGCACATTCAATGATACATATTCCTTCCAACACAACAGTAACAACTTATCAGTCGACAAGAATGACATCTCTTGGAAGAGTGACAGGGATCACAAATTTGGAAGTGATGTCTTCCCAAAAAACTTTCAGAAAGGTCCTCTTATAGGTGGAAAAACACTCAACGAATCTATACCGGTATGCTTTTGGGTTTCAGTTTCTTGCAATATGTAGTTGACAAGCAATAATTACTTGGGTATATTATGGCCATCCAATTTAAAGATAAACTGACTTCAGCACAATCATTTTCCATTAGATAAACCAATACAGGTTCTTTGAGCAGCCAGAAAGATAACATTTGTGCCCCTGAAACTTACTTATTTTACTTGCCTTCTGTGCAGCTGAGTGAGCAAGAGGACCTTATTGTTTGGATGCGAACTGCCGCGCTTCCTACATTCAGAAAACTGTATGGTAGGATACATGTTGACCTCAATGAAAATGACACCATTACTGTTACGCTGGACAACAATTACAACACATATAGCTTTGGTGGCAAAAAGAGTTTGGTGCTTTCTACTTCAACCTGGCTTGGTGGAAAGAATGATTTTCTTGGTCTTGCATATCTCACTGTTGGTGGACTCTGCTTCTTCCTGGCATTTGCATTCACTTTATTGTACTTGATAAAACCAAGGTTAGTGGCTTATAAGCTCTCTTATACCGATCATATTAATTTACATCTTTCTCGTTGATCTGAAGTGCATCGCTGATTATTATTTTCTGGTGTTCATGCAGAAAATTGGGAGATAACAATTACTTGTCATGGAACAAAAACTCTGCAGGCCACTGATACACTCCGAAAGTTGATATCCGCATTCAACATCAAACGATTGGTCTTGTGGTTAACTTGTATCTTGTACGAAAATAGCAATTTTTGTTCACAAGCTGTTGTCATGTACGTGTATCAAGTAGACTTGATCTTTTTTTACAAGCTGTTGTCAAGTACGTCAAGTAGACGTGTGTATGAGCGACACGAAAGGATGTACATTATATACTGAAATATAGATACATGGTTCTTTTGTTGAAAATTGCATTCCCCATGAGTGAAATTGAATCTATGGAATGATCTAATCTCTGCTCATAATGTCAGTTTTAAACTGGTGCATTATGTTATTCCACTTAACATATTTTTGGAAGTACATTTTTTAAGACCATTCGTGCATAATTTTTTTAAACTCCATAAAGAATAATGATCTGCAATATAAGTTAATAAAATAATCTTTGAAGGGTTACAAGATACATATGTTCTTGTTCGGAAAATTTCTAGACCTAACCTTCATGACTAAAATATGACATCAAACTAGAGGTACAACTTCAGAAATCAGCTCTTCAGAAATGTTTACTGGTCAGTAGAATGTTTTGACGGTTCCTTTTTCACATTACTCGTAGTAAGTAATTGCTGAGATACTGGCCTTCAGGATATGAAGGATCGACGGGATGATCACAAGCTGCTCCTGCTTGACGTAAAACTGTAACCTTTCGACCGGCCATTGATGCAGCACCCTTCAAGTTGGAAGCAAGATGAATTATCAACAATGTGGATAAACAAAAAGAAATTTGCAATGGAATATAGACAAGCTGATTGAATTTAACTTTTGTTTTTTTACCACCTAATTAATATCCATGCCAATATGAAAAGAAACTAAAAGGGCCATCAATATTCATCACAAACCTTCTATGAATTTTCAGTTTGACATGCTGGAAAACATTAAATTGGATCAATAATACAAATTCCAATTAGCACAGTAATAAAATTCTAGATTTGGGTAAATAGAACCCAAGAATCCATGTGTCAAGGTGTACGCTGAGCAGTTCTGCAAGGACAACACAAAATACCTGAATGATTTTAAGGAAGAGACCACTTTGGGTCATAGCTCCAGAACAAGAGCATGTCATGAGTAACCCCCCTGGCTTTACCACTTGCATTGCAAGAGCATTCAGGCTTCTGTACATACCGGATGCACTTTGCAGCACCTACAAATACAACAGGGAATCCTCCTTCACTTACATAGAGCCATTGTGGGTACAAATGATTCATGAACTTTTTAACTTCAGAACTTCACATGATCACATCCAAAGATGAAAAGCCAAATTAGCAACTACAAGTAAATACTTCATAGGATGTATACCTTCTTCCGAGGTGCCAACTTCGGAGGATCGAGGATTACCAAGTCCCACAGCTCATTTCTTGAGATAGCACCTTTCATGAATGCAGTTGCATCTTCTTTTATGAACGAAATTTTTTCAGCATCAAGCTTATTCAGAAGAATATTCTCATTGGCAAGATCTAGTGCAGATCCTGATGAATCAATGCCTGAAAATGGTACTAGTCAGATTGTCGTTTTTACAAGCCAAACCTGTAGAGTGCTATAAAGTGATACTAAAAAGCACACTGTTGTAGGTTTTCCAAATTAATGATACAACTAAACTATAATTCAACTGTGATGAACTTTCAGAGCTCGAATGCATGGATACTTCAGCCAACCAGCAAATCCGTATCGGATACCTTATCCGATACCGATACTCCCCCGATACGTATCCATGGAGTATCCGTGAATAAATGATTTAAAACAATTACGATGGTCCCCCGATACTTTGCCAGTATGTTTTGGATACGGCCCACCCATTTAAGAGCCCACTCAGCCCAGTAAAGAGGCAACCAGCAACCCTGGTACCCTGATGCCCCCCATCCGTTCCCTCCCAGTTTCTTTCCTCCCTCCCGAGCTCACACCAGGTGGCGCCTGCTCACCCAGCGCCAGCGGCGGTGGCGGCTAGCCGGACACGAGCTGCTCCTCCTCCTCACCAACGTCCCCACTCAGGCGAGGCTAGTAGCTGCATGCTCAGGAGAGCAAACATGAAAGTAATATGCTATTCCTAACTTCTATATTTTATTTTTGAATTAAAAAAATAGTAAAACGTATCCCCGTATTGGCACTTTTTCAAAATGGCGAATTTACGTATCCGCATTGGCCCGATACCGATACTCGTATCTGTATCGGTGCTTCGTAGTTTCAGAGCATCTGAACAGAGGACTAAAAGGTCCACTAGCTTACAGTACTATACCAGTAACATTAGTTGCACCGCCCTTGGCTGCACTAAGAGCAAAACCACCACTGTAGCAGCAAAGGTCAAGAACCCTCTGGTCCTTCGAGAGTGCGGATATGAAATGACGACTCTCCCGTTGATCTGCATAAAACCCTGTCTTCTGCCCCTCCATAGAGACTAGATAGACGATGTCATTTTCCATAACCTGGACGTAAGAAAAGCACAAGTGTTGGAACAACGAGCAACACAAAGTATGCAACATAGCAGGTAGAAAAGATTGACAAATACTACAAGTGAAGCTATTGCAATGCTGCATTCAGTCCCGCACAACTGCACACACACCGTCAGTCTCTTTACACTAGCTGTAGTTGCTAACTTGCTATATTAATTGAGTATGACAAACCCAGTTCAAGAAAATATATGGCAAAGGCAAAAATATACTCGAACTGAAGCTAAACCTCCTCGCACTTTTTTTTAAGCTAAACCTTATGTACCGAGACTTGCTAAAAATAGATACATTGAACCATAGTTTGTAAAGTTTTAAAATCAAATTTCCTAACTTCCTTTAAAAACATTTAAGTCAGCAGGCTCACCTTCACAGTTCCAGAGTATGAAGAGGGTGCAGGTTCTTTTTGTTCTGACATATCTAATCCTTCTTCTTTTAGAATGTCAGTTGATGACCTCCACTTTATATGGTTAACATCACAAACTTTGCTAATGAGAGACTCGATTTGTTGCCTATATTTCTCAACCCAAGCAGCAGATGAAGCAATCACAGCAACATCAGCAAATATATCCACTATCAGACCAGATAATCTGCATTTCAAAACATTGAATATTGATAGTTGCACTACTATGCATGAATACAAGAATGAGTACACAGGGCAACATAACTATCTGTATTGTCTATACTAGAAGTAAAAAATGGTGCTGAATGCTGAACTAACCATGCTCCTTTCAATTATGGATATCAAGGCGGTTTCTTTGCTAACTAAAGTATAGCAATCTGGAGAACAGTATATACCTGTCCCCTTCACTATTGATGAGACGGTAAGCATTTGTATTAGTTGAGGGGAAACCCAAACTACGCCGTAAATCCACCGCAGAACAAATCCTTTCTTCGAGCAGTCTTTCCATATTTAATGCAGAGGCTGGATCTCTGAGCAAAACAAAAATAGAGGATATTCAGCACAAGCTCTCAAAACTTCAATGACCATAGAATCTAAACAACTGTGTCACCTTTTTGCCTCTTCTTCTAGTTGCATTAGCCGAACACAAAACATAGACACGGAGTTATAGAGACCCCACCCGATAGGTTTCTCTGACCCATCAGCTACCAAAACAACATCACCAGTTTTCGGAGGAGGCCGTCCAATTATTCTATCAACAGCACCACTGTACACCATTGGACTCCCATCTCGGAATATCTGAGTCTTGCCCTTCTTTAGTACCACCCTTGCCAAACCTAAAAAAGGTGCTTGGATGTTAGTAGATACTACCTCTATAAACAAATATATGACGTTTTAGAGACTTGACACAAGTGTCTAAAACGTCTTATATTTTTTTACAGAGGGAGTACTTCGGTTCAAGCCAAGGAAAGAAAGAAGTGCCTACTGCCCATAACCTATGCTTAACCCGAACAAGCGGAATGGGAGATGCTTGATTAATTGATTTCAGCGGTTGTGGATGAAATCTAGCCAACTATTTGGACAAGGCCCATCATTCCACTTTGTGGTGATGCATAACACTCTTTCGTGAAACTAATTTAAACGAGTGATGAACCGTGGACTGTAATTACCATCGTTTCTAGCTGTTGTTACCATAAATGTCCTTTGGGGGGAGTAGAACTTTTAACAATTGACAACCTCCGACTTGGAGGATTGTGAGCAAGTAAAATTAGCAATATAGGTCCTCATACCAGGCCATGAAACAATGACCAAACATTTGCAGTTATTTACCACTCGCTACAACTGTATCAAGCAATGAGCGCCCAAGCTCAGGAAATGGACGCATTGGCAAATGGCCGACCCATAACCAGATCGAAACGCAACACGGGAAACAAATGCGCAGTTCACTTGGTCGTTTCAACAAACAGCTCGTAGCCATGGCGCTCCCATTCGCCGCCACACGGAGGATAGAAGGGACGAGCACAAACCTCGCTGCACGGGACGAGCAGAAACGAGCGCCGCGGCGGGGGAGAGGACGACAGTAAAGCCGTTCGACAGAATGCCGGCAGAGACTAGGCGAGCGCGGGCGCGAGATGAGTAAAGGGCGTGGACCTTTGCGGTCGGCGGCGAGCTCTTCCAGGGCGGAGGACGAAGCGACGGCGGAGGCGGGCCTCGCGAGACGCGCCCTGACGAGGGCAGGCACAGACGCCGGAGCCGCGGCGCCGCAGGCGCGGAGCATCGCGTAGCTCGTGTTGGCGCTGCCTATAGCTGCCGACGTTCGCCACAAAGGTAACCGAGACTTGTGGATTGGTATTTCCTCTTCAAGTTGCGCATCTGTGTCACTGCGGCGTGGGGCCTTCATCGAGGCCAGGCCACTGAAGAGTGGGACGCTCCCGTTCGAATCGCTGCTGCTACTCAATAAAATCACCTGCCACTGGCCCACTGCCTAGTTGGGCCTTTGTGTAATTTAGAGCATTTCTTTTAGGGTTAATTTAGAGCATTTCTTGCTTGATAAGGTCTGCGATGCTTAGTTTCAGTTCTACTCCCTCAGTTCCTAAAATACAAATCTTTTTAGAGTAATTTTGGGATATAACAGTAGCCTTGGTTAAAAATTCAAAAAATCTGATTTTTTTGGCACGAAACATTGATGTTTTTTCAACATTTCTACACGAATGTGATTTCATAGTGAATTTTTGCACACATAAACATCAATGTTTCTTGTAAAAAAAAAATTAATCTTTTTAACATTTTTTCGGATTTTACTGTTCACCCGAGCTCATGTGAGCTCGGGTGCAGAACAGCTGCGTCCTATCCATTAACACATGTTCTTTTGTATCAGTTCATAGTTTGTGACATCAGTAGTGGTGTGAAAAGAGAACTTACATTGTCTGCCAAATTCAGTGATAAACCTGAGACGATAAGTTCTCAACCTAGCATCATGGTTTTGAGTAAACGTCACAAATCTACATTTCTTTTGTGTGAACTATCACAAGTCCGCATTATTATGTTCTTACTTCACAATACTGCAATTTTCTTTGGCACAAGTTTTTTCACAAAACTGCATTCCTTCCAGGATGATGTACAGCCTTGAGAGGATGGGCTCCAGATGGCACACATACTGATCTGTTTGTGTGACGTATGTAAAGAAGGCCGGAACTCCTCCAATGAATGAATAAATCTATGTAGATTCGGTCCAAAAAAATCGATGAAGACTGATATGCTGCAAGGCCACTCGCAAAATGCTAACGGCGGTCGACCTTCATGGAGGTGGGTATTTCGAAAAAATTAAAAAACATATTTTAAAGTTTCAAAAAATTCTGAAAAAAATCATACATGTTAACATGGATGTATTCTACATGTGTGTAAATTTTGAAGATGAAATACATTATGGTGAGAGCTACACAAAAAAGACAAATCGCGTTTTTCAAACTGATGAACAGTGCGGACACTGTTCACTATTAGAAATGCAGGATTTTCTCTTTTTTGTGTAGCTCTCACCATAATGTATTTCGTTGTAAGATTTTATACACATGTAGAATACATCCATATGAATGTGTAGAATTTTTTTCAGAATTTTTTGAAACTCCAAAATGTAATTATTGAATTTTTCAAAATATCCACCTCCATGGAGGTCGCCCGCCAAAAGCCCTCACTCCAAGGCCACTATTTTATTCAACTTATGGCTGCACTACTACCGTGTAGTGTCACAAAAAGTCTAGAACGGGTTATGTTAGGCTTCTCTTAAGCTCTTGGGTCAGTCCTTTTGATACTCCATGTGATGTGAAACATTTTCTTATGCATGTTATCTGTTCCCTTAAGGCAATCATTTTACATGCCTGGTTCTACTGGGATATTTCCTAAACTTGGCCTCGGTTATGACTTGATGTGGACTGCTTTTCTTCATTTATCTATAGGCTATTTGTATATTTGTTTAAGCTTGGAGCTCCAATTTTCTCATTTTACGCTCGTGCATCCAATTTATTAAAAATTTAGGAATAGTGTATTGATCTTCTAAGAGAAGGCATCATATATTGCTGGTAATTAACTGAGCAGTGAATATTTTGAAAAACTGAGCAGTGAATATTTACTGGTCACTACTTATAAAAATATGACTTGCTGAGTGCTTAGTTGCTTTGCTCTGTACACAATTGACATTAGGCAAAATGATTTCACCTCAAATCTTGGATCACTTGGGGTGGAAAGCGTCAAAAGTCTACCTTCAGTTGTCAACCAGATATCCTAGACAATAAAGGTATGTGGCGAGATGATTTGCTACTTCAAATTGAATTATTGAAATGATCAAAAGAGAGGAGATTCGGTTAATTCCATGGTTCATGCCACCTATTTATGTCTGGCAGGACTTGCATAGCATCCGAGCTTGCAACTTCATGGTGTCAAACATGGCACCCATCTGGCATTCCTCATGATACATGAAAAGTTACAATGGTGAAGTGGTATACTACGATGAACTCTGCTGAACAACAGCTAAGCTGAGGTCAGGAAGAAGTTTCAGGATGCGCCGATCATGTAACTCGACAAGCACACTGTAATGTTTGAACTGTTCCAACATCCAAATGCTCATGTTAAGTTCAGTTAAATATTGTCCTTGCAGATTTGGTTCATATTTACATTCAACAGCAAAGTTGACTGGTCTGGTGATGATCTCAGGGCTAGTGTACGGGACTAGAGCTTCCTGTGGATATGGTGGCAGAACTTACAGCTTCAATCAAGATGCTTGTCGTGGAAACAGCAAGGTAGTGAAGAGCGGAGAGCATGTGGAGAAGAGAACAGCAGAAGCAGCAAAGAAGATGATATAGCCTCTGAAGTAATCAGTGGGTCCTTTTCGTACCCACCTTTCGATCTTTCAAAGCTCTGCAGCCCATAGGCATCATCAACTAGTTAGATATACAATGTTGCTTAAAATGCTATCACAGGATTTATCTCTTGCAGATGATTGATCAAAATAGCAGCGCGGATGTGCTGGGAAATGATCAGGTTTAAACTTCAAACCTTGCAGATGATTGATCAGGTTTGATTGAATATATGATGAGAGTTCAAACTCCGGATCACAGTTCACTCCCAATTCCCAAATGAACGAATTGCAGTTCCTGCAAACACATTCCAACTACTCACTCACAAGAACCGCAGTTTGTTTGTTTTTTTTAACCGGGCTAACCCCCTTTTCATTACAAAGAACGGAAATACAAATAGTCCGAGAAACATCCAGGAAGAGAGGAAAGAGAGGTAGCGAGTTCAACGCACTGCCAGGAAACCCACCGCATTCGCCCGTCATCGAAACGAATGCTATGGGGCGAAAACCTAACAGCACCAAAATAAACTATCCTATTACAAGCCCAGAACAGCGGGGCACAAACCCAGAAACAGCTGGAATAGGAGAAGCAAGCAGTTCACAAGAACCGCAGTTGGTTCAACAATTTTTGTGGCCTTGATGTTGGTCCATATTCATAAATTGCATCAATGAATTTACATGGTAAACAGCAAGCACAAACCAGAAGCAATCCAGCAGACCGTATTTCAACCTCAATCTTGGATTCATAGCCTAATATTCAGGCTAAGTAAATATTCACAATAGGCTAAGAACTAGTTACCCTTTACAATATAAGACAAATTACAGATGTATTCCGAAAATAGAGTATAAGCAACTTCCACTGCAATCTAAGAACTAGTTACCCTTTACAATATAAGACAAATTACAGTTGTAGCAAAACTGCAAAAGAATAGTGAGTATCATGCTTCTCTTGTAGGCTTATAGGAGATGACTGATGAGGTTTGAAGCTAACATTTTTTTTGTCACAGCTGTTGTCAGACGATTTAATCACAGCATTCACACCAAACTGCAAATAAATTCCTGCTCATTCACGGGCTCTGCGGTTGAATTTTGTCACAAGCTTAATGCAAATCCACCACATTCTTAATAAAAAAATGGTACCATCACAGACAGAAATCACCCACACCACACCAGCCGCAATTTTAACTAGGTCCATTCAAAACATGCATTCAGAACGCCTGACAGACCAATTATAGCCAATAATTCAGAGGGATTTATCTCATACTGGTAACCACATTTCATTGACAGCATCGAAGCACAGCAACAAGCTAGTTACACAGGAACGACGCACACATAGAACACGACGGGAACAGATCCTAAACACCTAGCAATGACAAGCGAGACGCCTAGGCGCGCTCCCCGCGGATGCGGCGGGCGAGCTGGATGTCCTTAGGCATGATGGTGACGCGCTTGGCGTGGATGGCGCAGAGGTTGGTGTCCTCGAAGAGCCCGACGAGGTAGGCCTCGGCGGCCTCCTGCAGGGCGGAGACGGCGGAGCTCTGGAAGCGGAGGTCGGTCTTGAAGTCCTGCGCGATCTCGCGGACCAGGCGCTGGAAGGGGAGCTTGCGGATGAGCAGCTCCGTGCTCTTCTGGTACTTGCGGATCTCGCGCAGCGCCACGGTGCCCGGGCGGAAGCGGTGCGGCTTCTTCACGCCGCCGGTCGCCGGGGCCGACTTGCGCGCCGCCTTGGTCGCCAGCTGCCTCCGCGGGGCCTTGCCTCCGGTGGACTTGCGCGCCGTCTGCTTCGTGCGGGCCATCGCGGGAGGAGCGGGGGGCGCTGGGACGGGAGATCGGAGAGGCTGCTCGGGTGTTTTGAACTGGAGCGGGGGAGATGGACTGAGATCCAGTGACTTCACCACCATCTAATCTCCATTCAAAACACATCCAACGGTCTACATGAGACACAGGCAAAAACTCCAGGACTTGGCAGTTTTGCAGCCTAGCAGCAAACAACAGTACAATCTAGCAGCAAACAACGATACAGTGCGCTTGGATTCAGTTTGATTTAAACAGATTGTAACCCAAAAAATTAAACAGATTAAACAGTACCATATTATGCAATCAAAGTTGAACAATTCAATTGCATTTGACACCGAATCCAGTAGCACTTGACATTAGGCTGTAGCACGTAACATCCGAATGCTACAGCAAGAAATGCCAATATTGAGTAATCATTCAAGTACACAAAAGCAGGCCATTTCACTTGTACACTTCGGCCAAAAAAGACTATGATTAACCCCCCAAAATACTGTAGTTAACCTATCCAAAATACTACCGAACAACTTTGAAGATACTAGATCAGATCATCATAAAGATATCATCATCAACTCGTGAAGTTGTCAAGAGCTCCGTAAAGCTGTCGATTGCATCGTATTCTTGACGCTTCTCACTTTCTCCTATGGGGCTCCCTCCTTTGTTTGTGCCATCATTCTTCTCCACTTGTACTTGAGGCTGCACACAATCTTTTTTCTTTTGTTGTTTTTGCTGCCAATGTAAATGAAAAATCATTTTGTTAGTTTAGGAATGAATAACAACAGATAGTACATACATACTGCAGCCTACCTTTGCTTCTTTTTTTGTTGTTGCCGCTGATTTAGATTGCTTTCGCCCCTTTCCTAACTTATCAAACCAATTTTGCTTTCTCTTTAAATTTTTAGATGAAACCTCCTTTTTCTTCGGTTATGCAGAACTAAGCAAGTCATTGGCTTTCTGCACATTTGGATCAACATTTTCTTGGTCATTGGAACATCCATTCGTAGCACTAGTAGCTGATGCATTGAGTTTATCCTCTAGTTGTGGCCAAAGATAATCAAGTGCATTTTCTAGCAACAAACGACATTCGGGAGAGTTGGCTATTTTATATGCCATATCGTGAAATTTATGAGACGTATCTTTGTACCAAAGTTGAGCTTCCAATTTTAGATTTTCTACCACTTTCCTTCCTTGCCTATCTTGTATACTTTCATTGCGTGCTTCTCTAGTCCATCTCTTTAGGACATAATGTGTTGGCAATGTCTTTACATTCATCAAATCAAGAGCTTTCATAATGTGCTTGGCAGTCAGTTCTTGTTTCAGCTCTAAAACGCTTTGGTGCATGATCAGTTTGCCCTTTTTTTCGATGACCCTCGTTGAAACAAACAAATCTGCATGAACCAACCTTACCATTAAGTCTACCTTTGTTTGCGTGTCTCTTTCTCACATCAAAGCCGGTGTGACCCCCATATGCATCCCAAAATGCCGAAGCCTCATCTACATTTCTAACCTCATACCAACTTGAGGTATTCCCTTACCAATTTTTGCCATCCAACCCTGAATTCTGTCAAATAGCACAATAGAGAGCACTCAATTTCAGAAATTCCAAATGAAAGTCTAAAATCAGAGGACAAAATATCATCACGAGTGTACATGCAAACTATTCCAAGCAATTTCTGTTGTACATGCATCATCAATAACCGATTTGACTACCATTATGCACCCAAGCAACTCGAACTGAAGCTGTACATACCCAACTTACTGTATCTGTATGAATCAGGGACTCATTACCTCAACTGTATGCGGGATGGCACAGGTCCGGTCGGATGGCGGCGGCGGCGGCGGCACGCGCGGCCCTCCTACTCCTCCGGCGGCAGCCCGCCCCTCCCTCTCCTCCAGCGACGGTGAGGCCGCGCGGCCCCTTTTCCTCTTCGATGCGGCGGCCGGCGCGGCCGCGCGGCTCCTGTTCCTCTCCGATGCGACGGCCGGCGCAGGTCCCTTGCTCTCTATCCGTGATGCTGCGGTATGGTGCAGTTCCCCTTCCTCTCCGATCTGGCGGAGCAGCGTCGTCTCCCTGTCCGACACGCCGGCGCGGCGCGGGAGAGCGAAGCAGATTCCCGCGATCCAAAACTGCTAAGTGCCGAGGGCTTTTGCCTTTGTGTGATATGGGTCGTTGGATGTGTTTTGGATGAAGATTAGATGGCTAAAGTTGCAACGTGACTTCACCAAGTGAAGTCACTGGATCTCAGTCCGGGGAGGACTGCTTTGCGGTGTGGAAATGGAGGGGAGACGAGGGGAAATAAATAGGAGGCGGGTGGATTTGGCGCTCGGAGCGCGGATCCGGAATTCGGCCGCGGGTGGGGGAGGGGAGATGGGAGCCGTCGGATGGAGTAGGGGTGAAGGATGCCGATTGAGTTTTGCAGGCGTCACGCGGATCGCGATTCGTGGGCGGTGATTGGTGGCGAATGGAAGACTGCCATCTGGCAGATCCTTCACGTCTCGATGTGGCCACACGGACTACGCGGGCCAACTCTTTTTTTTTTAACTAAACGCGGGCCAACTCAATCACAGTAGGACTGTAGCAGGATGGCCGTCCCATGAAACATCACTGTATTACCTCAAAAAAAATGAAACATCACTGTAACTTTTCATGGTTCTTTCATTCAAACGAATTCCATTGGATTTTTTCGGACATAACCTATTTGATTTGTACGATTAGAATCCTTACGAAATTTCCTAAGAATTGTTTTGCACTCCATTTTGTAGGATTTTTTGTTCATCCGCTTAAATCTCTTGGTACAATTCATTTGTTTTTCATGTGGCATCAAAAAAAAAAATCAATCGCGTGATTTCCTAATCTATAGGATTCAAGCAGACACGTCAATCCATTTTGTGCATTTTTCTCCTTTATTAGGCCTCCTTTGATTTGCAAAAAAATTGTATGAATTCTAAAGGATATGGATTTTGTAGGAAAATTTCTTTAGAGCCCTTTGGTTTGTAAGACTTAATTCATATTCCTATGTAGGATAGGAACCAATCCTTCATATTTTAAAAAAAATAGCTTAAACTCAATGGAAAAATCAGTATCCTATGCAACAAATGACATCTCTTTCCCTATAAGAATTGAGATGCATATCATCTCACTTCCTATAATATTCCTATCCTATGAACAGAAGGAGGCCTTACTATGGCCTCCTTTGATCTGTAGGAATTATATAAGATAGGGATTTTCAAAAGAAAAATTCCTTTGGAGCCCTTTGGTTTGTAGGAATGGATTCTTATTTCTATGTTGGATAGAAATCAATCCTTCACATTTCGAAGGAAAAAAACATTAGACTAGACTCAATGAAAAAAATCACATCTTGTGCATCAAATAACATCTCTTTCCTATAAGAATTGAGATACATGCCATTTTCCTTCCTATGATTTTCCTATTCCTATCATATGAACCATAGAAGGCCTATGTTTTGAAAATCGTGTGAATCAAAGAGGCCCTCGTTTGTTGAAAAAACTTGTCTTGTATTGTTATTTAAGATGTTGTGCCTCGTCACTTTGATGTTTTCTCTCAATTGAACTTTGATCGGTTGCACGTTCTTGTTATTGTGCTCGTCAATTTCTTTGACACAAAACTCATGGGGCCTGATGAAACTTCCATTTACCCCAAACAAAAAACAAGCACGGATGTTTTGCTACGCCTGTCATGCCCATGCTCAACTGAGCTTGTCTCCTTGCATTTCATGAATTTGGAGCATATACTGCACGTTTTTTTTTTCTTCAATAACCGAACTACCCTTGTCAATCAAATCACTCTTATTTTCTTCAAAATTAACAATTTTGCAAAGGTTCCTCTTCTTGCCTCGGTATAGCCCTTATGGTAGCGTCCCTTGTTTATATGTTTATGTCAAAGAACATTACACTTGTCCCAATGAGCTATAAGCCTTTCTCAGTGGCAATTGCGTAGGAGGTGTATAATATGGTATGGTACTAAACGGAGGTATATGCACTGCTGTAAAATTTCCACTTATTCAGCTATGACTGCCATGAAGGCGTGGAGTCAAAATATGAATATCAATGGTTGCATATGGTGAAAAAAAATAGTGACGTGAGCTGTAGCACATGACGGTTGTAGATGGATAACCAAATAATTGATAGTGGCATGGCCAATTTCCCCATTCATCGTCATGTTTGGACTCACATATTTGTGAGTTAAGTGTGAACAGATAAAATGGTGAAACACCCTCTTGCATGCCATTGAAGTTTCTAACATGATGTGTCTCGCAATGATTAACTGAACTCATCATGTTAGTCACCGACATATGTAGTTGTGAGATTGCCGATGCATGAGAGCTCAAATACACATATTGCATGTTGCTAATATTACAAGAAGTTGAAGCATGAAGGTTATTCCGCATCGTCTATTCCATGTAATTAATTGGATGTATAGTTGGGAAAATTAGGGCTAGCCGAGTGCTCGCTAAAGGATCCAACACCACCAACTTTGTAATTTTTTAGGTCTACATAAGTAAAATGAGTATTCATATTACCGTTTGTAGATTGCAAAGCCTTGACGACGCCCTCTTCGTAGCAACTGTGGTCGCAATGGTTCTTTCCAGTCATGATCACAACGCAAAGGGGTGGTCACGAGAGGTGTTGTAACAAGTGTAATGCTGGAAGGGAGGCTCGCTGGTCATGCTTGCTGGAAAAAGGGCGGTTGACGGGGATGCGACAAAGGGGCGGTCATCAAAGATGATGCAAGAGCTCGCCGAGCGTGCTTGTTGCAAAGGGGCGTTCGTTGGAGGCACTACAACAGGGGTTGTGTTGCAAGTGGCTGGAGATGCTGCAATGTGGGGGTGGGGGTCGTCAGAGGTGCCGCAACACGAGTTGTTGTGCTTGGGCGTGGATATGTTGCATGGGGGGTCGATGCCGGCACAACAGATCATGGCCTTCGCCGACGCTAGGAGGGGGGGGGGGGGTCCCCAAGTGAGATACACAGGCGTGCGAGGGAGACAGGGACGACGGTATGCGCGGGGGATGGGGAACTGCGGGGCACGCATGGGAGATGAGGGGTGGCGAGGTGAAGGGGAGATGCACTGGTGCGATTGATCCTAAGCATGAATTAGTCGGTTGACGCATTTTTTTCAGAAGCATAGTAAGACACATACGATATATGTACATACACTCAACCTTATGAATGGACGCACATCCTACCCCGGTGACCACCTCCAAGAGATTGAGCTAGCGGGGCTTGAAATTGAAAGGTCCGCCAATTTCTGCACCGATCATGGCATCGCGCATCAATTCTGAATAAGTTGCTTAACTTGCGCTCTTGCTTACTTCACAACAGTTGGCAATCTCATCCAAGAGCCAGTTCTTGTGTGCCCTGGATTTCATACACTTGCAGTTGCAGCAATGTTCAGTCATGTCCCAACTCCGCACCCTGTTTTTCAGAGTAATCAGTACTCCTCCGCCCAGGCGTTGTTGGTTCCTCCATGCATCGGAGGGGGATCCCGGGTGAGCCACTCCCGGGCAGAGACGAGGTCAGGGAGCACCACCGCGCCGGACCGCCGCCACCTCTCGGCGTCGGCGGTCCCGAACCTGTCCAGCAGCAGCGCGTGCATCCCGACGGCCCGGGCCGGCGCGTAGTCCTTGCTCATGTTGTCGCCGATGTGCAGCGCCTCCTCCGGCGCCACGCCCCCGGCCGCCTCCAGCGCCATCTCGTAGATCCTCCGGTCGGGCTTCTCGACGCCGGCGACGCCCGAGAACACCCCGAAGTCCCACTCGGACCCCTGCATACGTCAATCAGAAACAGAATTGAGCAATGTATAGGCATATAGCTTTTGGCAGCGCAAGCGAGACGGCGGTCGAGAACAGCTGCCGACCTGGTTCAGCCCCAGAGCGGGCAGGACGACGTCCCTGTAGCGGCAGTCCGCGTTGGTGACGACCCCGGCCATGACCCCCTTGCCCCGCAGCCATCGGAGGAAGGGCCGCGCGTCGGGGAACACCGAGTACGGGGCGGGGGAGCCGAAGGCGGCGTAGATTTGCCCGAAGATCCGCTCAAATGTGGCATCGTCGTACTCGTGTCCTGCCTGCAGCATACCATTACCAACAACAAAGAGAGAAAAAGGCCACGAGAGCATTAGCTAGCTCCTTGGACCCGGTTCAGAAAAAATAACAGTTGCAGACAGAGCACCGACCTTACCCTGAGGAAGGAGTCCCTGACGCACATGTTCCACCAGCGATGGTCGGGCATCCTGGAGGCGTGGCCGAAGCAGGGGTGCTTGGTCGTCATGTCGGCGTAGGCGGCCTTGAAGGCCTGGTGCATGCGCGCGTAGCCGGGGCACGGCAGCCCGGCGGACCTGGCCGCCGTGCAGTAGTAGTCGCCGAGCTGCCCTCTGTAGGCGATCAGCGTCCCCGTCACGTCCACGGTCACCAGCCGCAGCCTCGACAGCAGCGCCATGGCAATGCTGGTCAGCCGGCGACGCACCGAGGGGGAGGCATAGAAGAAGAGGATCTGATGGTTCTTGGGTTGACCTATAACAGCACCAGTGCCTTGTTCTGCGGGGCAAAACGAGAGCGAGGAAGACGCTACCACCTCTGTGGAAGCAAGCATGAATCCATGGCTCTCCGGCTTGAGGGAGTTAACCCACTCCCGGGAGGAAAGATCACGGCCAACTCTTTGGATCAATCCAGGCAGCAGGGATTTAAAAGGGAGCGACTCAAGCCTCCTTGCTTCACAAGAAAACTCATTTACTAGGAGCCAAGTTTTCTGTCTCCTCCCAAAGTTTTCTTCAAGGGAGGGTGAAGACGCCACAGCGAGGCGCAGGGAATCCAAACAACATTCTTTTTTTTTAACCGAATCCAACATTTGTAGAGTAAGCCACTGATTCAAAAGATGAATCGTATATCACTTCCCCCCCCCCCACACACACACACACACACACAAAAAGTACCACCTCAGAGTTTGATGTCAAAAATGGAAAATAAACAAGTGTAATTACAAAATGAAACGGGTCTTCTTAATAAGAACTGGAATTGAAATCGATATCCTCCAAATAAACAGTGTTATGCCTCACAGTAGAACTTTTACAAGAGCGTACGCTAATGCCTAGAAAAACATCAAGTACAGCTACAAACACAGCACGCAGATCTACCTTGACAGTGAAGCTCACCATCAAAGGGACAGACACATGGTGAAGGATTGCGGTTGATGAAGATCGTAACATGCATTGCATGCCCGTATTATACTTTGACGTAAAATTTTACAGTGGCGCTATTCTTTCACGTATTTGGCATCTTTGGCAACTTCATCGTCGTCTTCTTCATCGTCGTCAAAGTCGTCACTGTCGTATTGTAGAAGGCTGAAGTCCCTAGACTGCGCCTCCTTCAGCCTTTCCTGGATTCTTTCCTTGATGGCAGTTCCCTGGGAAGTAGTTTAGATTTAGGCATATATGGGCATGGACCTCCTATTGGAGGAGAGCAGCAGTAAACTATTAACAGGCGAAGGTAACTAACCATTGAATGGCAACCTTCCTCGAATTTCTCTAGAAAACCAACAACCCAGCGATCTGCGTTTTCAACCCACTCTTCCTGGAGTTTTGCCACTGTACTCCACTGCAAATAGCAACATGCTTCTCTCAGAATGTATGAACAGGTAAACTTCAGAAGGCTAAGTTCATTGATCCAAATTATCAGATGAAGAGATGAACATTGGAACCGGAAGTAGGAGAAGGGGTAGTGAAGTGTTTTCATTTTGCAGTGCCATACTGGATATATACAGAATACAACTAATGTATGTATCAGATATCGAATTCTTTGACCACCACAAGATTAGTTGAACTAGATAAATGCAAAGATTTGTGTATAATAAATGTAAAACTGAAGTAACAGCCATGTATCACTGTCAATTTATCATCATTGTAACCTTTAGAATACACATGGCGTGAGACATGGCTGAAGCTAATGTTTTTAGCTTTGCATGAAAAGCTATGGACATGCCCAATCACAGTTGTGCAATCTTCTATACATTAAAGCATAATTTCATAGAAGTGCTATCTAGTCCAAAACACATCAAAGAGAAGGATGATACTTCGTCAGGGAGACCCAATATCGCCTCTCCTCTTTGTTCTGATCATGGACTGCCTGGCGCGGATCATGGACAAGGCAGGTACAGATGGGATCCTAACCCCTTTCGAGAACCAAAACATGAGGTACAGGACGTCCATCTACGCTGATGACGTGATCATCTTCTCCAAGCCTGTGACCGAAGATGCAAGGGCGATCAACTCCATCCTCCACCTATTTGGGCAGGCAACTGGATTACACACCAACATGAGTAAGAGCAGTTTCTTCCCTATCTGCTGTCAACACCAGGATACCTCACCATTGCAACAGACACTAGGCTGCGCTCAAGGTTCATTCCCCTGCACTTACCTCGGCATGCCGCTGTCGGATAAGAAACTGCGTAGGGTAGACCTACAGCCGGCAATTGATCGCCTTGCTGGTAAGTGCTCCGGATGGAAGATAGACTTGATAAATCTGATAGGGAGAGTGGTTCTGGTCCGGGTAGTGCTATCGGCGATGCCAACCTTTCAGATGATTGCAATACCGCAAGCAAAGTGGCTGGACCAAAAGATTGACAAGATCCGTCGACCTTTCCTTTGGGCTGGCAAAAGCTCTGTCTCAGGCGGCAAATGCCTTGTAAATTGGAAAGCTATTTGCAGGCCGACCACATATGGAGGGCTGGGTATCTCGAACCTCGAGTACCATGGCGCGGCGCTGCGTACTCGCTGGCTCTGGCAGCAGGCCAAGTTTCCGGACAAGCCATGGACGGGACTGCCTTTCCCTTCTGATAAACTCTCCTACAGCATCTTCATTGCGAGCACAGTAATCATCGTTGGATCGGGAGCCACCATCTCCTTCTGGCACAGTCATTGGTGGCAGGGTACACCGCTGAGAGACCTCTTCCCACAGCTGTACTCGCATAGCAGAGGGCACAACCTATCGCTAATGAGGGCGCTTGCTGACCGTAAATGGATCACATGCATCAAGGATAATCCGACCGCTCAGGTGCTAGCTGACTATGTACGCGTCTGGAATATTACGGCACAAGTAAACCTCTCCCCAACGCAACCTGACAACATCCGATGGAAGTGGACGGCTGACGGGCAGTACTCGGCCCGGACGGCCTACCAAATGCTGTTTCAAGGGAGAATCAGAACCAACCACAACATGCTCATCTGGTCTTCTCGGACGCCTCCCAAATGCCAAATGCATGCATGGCTTGCAGTCCAAGGGCGTTGCAATACAGCAGATCAGCTCGCGAAGAAAAACTGGCCTCACACCGCAATCTGCACTTTGTGCCAGCAGCAACCGGAGACTGCCCTACACCTGTTTGCTCAATGCCAATACACCCGCTTGCTGTGGCAGATGATCTTACAGTGGTTTCATGCCCAAATCACCATGCCAAGAGCCGACGAGCCCTCCCTTGAAGATTGGTGGTACAACTCTGTCCGAATCCTCTCGAAGCAGGAAAGAATGAAGGCCAACTGCCTCGTCATTTGCGCCTGGTGGCACATCTGGAAGGAGAGGAACGCCAGGATTTTTGAGCACCGGGCGTCTGCGATCACTGAGGTCTGCTCCCTGATCAACGAGGAGCTCCGACTATGGTGCACGGCCGGCCTCGTGGGAGCGATGTGGATGCCGCCGGACTAGCTGTGGCACTACCGTAGCTTAGCCTGGCCCTAGGCCCTCTAACTCCTCTAACTACTCAGCTGTATATATTTAGATCCTAACGCTTTAGGACCATGTAACCCGGCCGTCTTGGCCCTTCTCTTATTGAAATGAAATCAGCACTAAGGCTGTTTTTCGTCAAAAAAAAGAAGGATGATACTGCATGTGTTAGGAATCCTACGCTAAACAACTGAAAGTCAACCAAAACTACTTTGATAAAATTCAGAACGTTAATCTGGCCAAGAGTTCTGGACATGCGGGTCAACTATATCCAATCAAAAATCATAAGGCTAACACACAACAAGTAGGTTAATTAATCACAAAATAGTAAAGAAACATGAGGCACTCATCCCTGCACCAGACAACCAATGGAGACAGAGAGAAGCTAACATTGCCTAGCTATCAGTTAATCAATTGGTAAAAAATAATTATACTTCAACATAAATTAACATGAAGGTGAATACAAGTACCTTCTCCCCTACTTTTTCTTGGTGCTGCTTCACTTTGTCACGCAGGGTTTTCAATCCCATATTAACTCTTAGTCGTTTTTCCTGATAAGATATATAAGGGCTCAGCTGGCCAGCATAATGCAGTGATAATGTAGTACAATCCCACAACAGGACTTTGTATAAGTAAAGTTTTGCTATAGCATCAGGTTGATATTGCATACCTTTACATAGCTGACACCAAGATCATTTCTGCTGTACCCCCTGGCCAGATTGCGCATAACATACTCATTATAATCTTTAACAATCCTCATTATAATGTCTGAGGTTGATATTCCATCTGTGCGCTTGGTCTCCTTAAACTTACCAAGCTTTTTTACCTGATAAAACAAGATGTTGTTAGTCACAAAACTCCACACTGAAAATTGGTGTCTGTTAACACAATTTATATTTGAGATTATATTTGAATAGCTCAATTTGAAACTTAAGACTCACAAATTCATAGACATCATTACTAGCTCCACTAGCATCATGATACCTGTGTAGATTCAAATACGAAGATAGCATATAGATGAGTTAAGAGATTTAAAAGTTTAGATCATCCAGTGTGTAGAATATCAAGCCATCAGAAACATTTTCTGTGGTCCTCACAAAAAAAGAATGAAAATAAGAAATATTTACTGCGTTGCAGAAATAACAAGGTCTTTCTAGACTGAATGCTTACGGCAAAGAATCATGTGCAACAAAATCGATGTTATGCTTGTTCAAGAACTCTTCTGTTACTACCCACGGAGCGTCAGGAATGACTTCATCAACCCACCTTGGAATATAAAATAGTAAATCATATTAGCATGCTATTTTTTTAAAGAAATCTACAATGATCATGGATTATATTGGATGAAGTAAAGAATGATACACGATTACTTGCAATGGCGAAGTGATTCATATCTTTCGTCCTCTGTCATGACAGTTCTTCCTTTGAATTTATGTGTCAACTCATCATTGCAGCACCCAACAAGAAGATATGCATTAGGGAACCTACAGTTCAACAGACAGTTCAGTGTCAGGACATTTTCTCGCATTATAATAGCCCCGGTATGTTAACTTCTGTAGAATGTTTAGGATAATCATTAAGAAAGTAAAACCAATCTGCAGTTAATGCACTTAATCTATGGCATCGACAGTAGAACGGAACCTTAGGCATACTACTAGATAAAAAAAATACTGGCCAGCAAGATTACTGTAGTATGTCATTTACAGATTAAAACCACAGCTTCGTACTTAAGAAACAGAGGATGCCTGCAAGTGCAAGATTACTTATAAAAGGTATCACATAAAATCAGGTATTTCCCTATAAGCTAACCCAAAATGATTGTTTACCCTCCGTGTGCATGCCATGAGTATACGAACACCACATCGTGTACAAACTGGGATTTTGAGGAAAAAACAGCTGCATATATGTGAGTTTTTTTTTGGGTGGAATTGCAAGAAAAAGGTGGCCGTTGGCACACATGACTCCACATTAGTTTTTTTCGAACGCAGAATTCTCACTAGTTATACAGAAAATATCCTAATGCAAAATGGCTGTTGTGATGGGCTAAATGAATATAGAGTGCATCCAAAAATAGATACTGATTTAGGCAGAATTAGTTCACTAGGAAAGGTAGGACTGGCAACTGAACAGAACACAAGAATCCAAAATCCATTTCATTGCCGACTTAAAAGAAGTGGAAGATGCCAATCACCATAAAGGGAAAGTTGTCTGAGAGGAACAATATCAGAGTCCAAACCCTACAGACAATTACACCAGTCCATGTCAATGGAGAATGATTATTGTAGTCTATGTCAATGGAGCAGGATTATTGTACATGATGTGAAAAATAAAAAGGGAAAAAAGAGGTGGGCAAATAAAGCCAAATCACATCGCATTATTCGGGGGGATCTACCAAATAGGTGCCCTCCCACTGAATGATCCAATACATGGCAAGCAATACGAGAGCCTCAAGTCACATCACGTTAGGTAAAACATACCAATACAGCTAAATCTTGTCCCCAACATGATAGAACCACAAATGGAGCCCCATTTTCCACCAAACCATACATCTATTGCCCAAATAAACAGGGGCACCTCATCAAGCAACTTAGTATCCACAATAAGCGCATGCCTTCCAAACCTAATCACAAGAATGATCCACTACATCAGACGTTGGACATAACAACAAGTTGAGGCCGTTCCTGAACTGGTAATCGCGAAGAATTTCAAATAGGAACGGACTGCAATCAAACAACTTCCTCGCGCAATCCCGCGCCAGAGCCAACCGGGCATCCTAATTAGGCGCGATCCGCGCCGCAACCAACCATTATAAACGGTGCCAGACCCCAATTCCTGTCAGAAACGCAAGGGGGCAGATCGAACCGAAACAGCCCAAGGGGGGAGAGGATGGGGGAGAGGGATTTCTCACGATTTCTTGGCCTGCTCGAGCGAGCGCGCGTGGCCGAAGTGGAAGAGGTCGTAGATGCCGTCGGCGTAGACGCGGATCGGCCTGTCCGTGATCCCCTCGCCGGCGCCGCCGCCATTGCTCGTGGACCTGTCCGCGACCTCGACGTCCCCCTCGGCCTCCTTCCAGTCCTCCTCCTCCTCCTGGGAGGACTGCGGCGCCTGCCTCGCCGCCTCGGCCTTCGCGTCGGCCATGCGAAGAGGGAGTCGAGAAGGTTCGGGTAGGGGGGGAGCGAGCGACGGGAAGGGAAAGAGGACGGGGGCGTGGTGGAAAGGTCGAAGCCTCCAGGCCGAGGAGACGGTACACATGCGGAGGGGGTGCTCGCATGACGTGACGTCGTTTTCGGGCACGCCCTGTCTCACTGTCAAGTGGGTCCGGGTGTTTGACGGTGACTGGATGGACCACGTCAGGTTCTCCGGCGAAGGAAATGGCGACACGTCGCACGTTGATGAGACAACGACGGGTGAATTTGCTGCCTATCACAAATATACTTTGTTGTACGATAATAGATTATAAAAATCAAAGACAATTATATTGGGACAGAGTAAATTTAGTACAAAGTTGAGACACTTATTTTGGGACGGAGGGCAAACTTAGTACAAAGTTGAGACACTTATTTTGGGACGGAGGGAGTAATAATAAGAGCAACTCCAACGCGCCAGCCCAAACGGTCGGCCGCCCGCTCGGCGTCTGCCCTGTTTTTCTTTTGGGTCGGCGCACAAATTTGAAAGGATCGTGGCCATAGATCATGCCAGCGGCCATGCAGTCGCTCAAAGTTCATGCCGGCACCATGCCAGCGGCCGGCATACAATGTGAGCCTTAAAAAAAAACACCACACAGTTCATGCTGGCGCACTTGCCAACGACCGGCACACATGCCGGCACACAAAAATGGGCGGGAATTCAACCACGTCATCTCGGCCGTGGTCATGCCAGCACACTTGCCGGCATAAAAAAGGATGGCGCTCGCCGCCATAGATCACTCGTCGTCGAACTTGAGCATGTCCGCCTGCATCTTCTCGAACCATGGCCTCTTCCTCGGCGACACGGTGTTGAGGTCCTCCGGGAACTCGTGGTCGAGCGGGAAGCTGTCTAGGCCGACCTGATCTTCCATGAAGGCGCCGTTCATGGCAGCTTGATCACAGGTCGCCGGCGTGAATGGCGCTCGACCGTCTTGGCTTTGGGTCTCATCGGGAACGTAGGCAGCTGCGACGGCACCGCCAGCGGAGCTAGCGGCGGCCGCACCACCTTCGAAGATGATGTTCTCCATGATGAAACGGTTGGCCATTTTCACGTCGCCAGCCGCCGACATTCTGTCGAACAGGTTGCGGGCGCCGGGGAGCACGTCGGCTAGCATCTCCCGCGGGCGTTTCCTCGCCCCTCCGGATGATGATGCACCGGCCACCGGCGTGGCGTTGAGGTCGATGGACACGGGCGCGGGCGTGGAAGGCGCCACCACACTCACCTCCGGCGAGCATTCCCCGGAGAGTCAGGAGGCTTGCAGATAGACGTGGAAGCCGGGAATCGGGTGCGTGGAAGACGCGCGACGACTCTTACAGCACCATCCGAGGAAACGCGGGCGAGCTCGTGCTGGCCGCTGCTACGGCAGCGCCGACGAGCCCGTGCTGGCCAAGGTTTAACCATAGGTAGATCAGGGCATCCCTCGTTGCCGCTGCGACTCGGGCGTTGGTTTCCTCCTGCTGTGCGGTGGCGGTGAGGACGACGACGGCCGTTGCTTCGTCCCTTGCATCCATCGCGTGCCTCCGGCCCTTCCTCTTGGCCGACTGCATGTCCCGCTCCTTGGGCGTCAGCTGCTTCTTCTTCTTGGGCGGCGCGGCGGTCTTGTGGGGGGGCCGCGGGGCTTGCCTTTGCTGAAGGGGGCAGAGGTGAGGCCGGACGAGGCAAGGGAAGCGAGGCCGGCGGCGGCATCGAGGTCGTCGTCCATGGCGAGGCCGGGAGCGCGAGCAGGCGGGAGGTTTTGTGAAATTGGAGGGAAATGCTAGTCGCTTTGCCACCGACTGGCGTGTCAGGGGGAGGAGTAGGCGCGCACCATGCGCGTCCGCCTCGTGTCCGCGCTGACGCAAATGAGGCCCAAAATTAGGCCGGGAATGGGTCGGCGGGCGGACGAAAAGCGGACCCGCGTCCGTTTGGGTCGGCGTGTTGGGCCGACTTTTCTGTCCGCGGAGACCCAAACGGACACGCGCGAACGAAATGGGTTGGCGCGTTGGAGTTGCTCTAATGCCTCTATAATAATACACTATATTATTTCATTTTTGTGTCGAAAAATCATTTTGAAATGAAATAACCAAAATGGTACTTGATATGTCTCCAACGTATCTATATTTTTTGATTGTTCCATGCTATTATATTATCCATCTTGGATGTTTCATATGTATTTATATGTTATTTTATATTATTTTTGGGACTAACCTATTAACCTAGAGCCCAGTGTCAGTTTCTGTTTTTTTCTTATTTTTGAGTTTTACAGAAAAGGAATATCAAACGGAGTCCAAACAAGCTGAAAATTTACGGTGATTTTTTATGGACCAGAAGAAGCCCACGGAGCATCGGAGTTGGGCCAGAAGAGTCCCGAGGTGACGGCAAGGGTGGAGGGCGCCCCCCTAGGGCACGTCCCCTGTCTTGCCGCTGCTTCGTGGCCCCCCCTGACGTGAGACCGACGCCAAAAACTCCTATAAATCTAGAAACCCCTGCAAAGAAACCTAAATCGGGAGTTCCGCCGCCGCAAGCCTCTGTAGCCACGAAAAACCAATCGGGAGCCCGTTCCGGCACCCTGCCAGAGGGGGAAACCATCATCGGTGTCCATCTTCGTCATCCCGGCGGTCTCCATGACGAGGAGGGAGTAGTTCACCCTCGGGGCTGAGGTTATGTACCAGTAGCTATGTGTTTGATCTCTCTCTCTCTCGTGTTCTTGATTTGGCACGATCTTGATGTATCGCGAGCTTTGTTACTATAGTTGGATCATATGGTGTTTCTCCCCCTCTACCTTCTTGTGATGAATTGAGTCTTGCTCTTTGAGGTTTCGTTATGTTGGATTGAGTATTGGATTTGAGAACACTTGATGTATGTCTTGCGATGGGATATCTGTGGTGACAATAGGATGTTCTATTGATTCACTTGATGTATGTTTTGGCACTCAACTCACGGATTCCCGAGGTGACATTGGGGTAATATATGCATAGGGGTTGATGCACGTTTTCGTCCTATGTTCTCCGATAGAAACTTTGGACTGATTCTTTGTTGCACGTTGAGGGATTGCCATATGATTCAATTATGTTATCATTGTTGAGAGAACTTGCACTAGTGAAAGTATGAACCCTAGGCCTTGTTTTCAAGCATTGCAATACCGTTTTTGCTCACTTTTGTTACTAGTTATCTTGTTGTTTTTATATTTTCAGATTACAAAAACCTATATCTACCATCCATATTACACTTGTATCATCATCTCTTCGCCGAAATAGTGCACCTATACAATTTACCATTGTATTGGATGTGTTGGGGACACAAGGGACTCTTTGTTATTTGGTTGCAGGGTTGTTTGAGAGAGACCATCTTCATCCTACGCCTCCCACGGATTGATAAACCTTAGGTCATCCACTTGAGAGAAATTTGCTACTGTCCTATAAAACTCTGCGCTTGGAGGTCCAGCACGAGTCTACAAGAAGAAGGTTGCGTAGTAGACATCAAGCTCTTTTCTGGCGCCGTTGCCGGGGAGGCTAGGTAAGCGACACTCACATCCCGTCAACGAAGCTCTTTTCTGGCGCCGTTGCCGGGGAGGTGAGTGCTTGAAGGTATATCTTTAGATCTTGCAATTGAATCTTTTAGTTTGTTGTTTTAGCACTAGTTTAGTCTATAAAAGAAAACTACAAAAAAATGGAATTGAGGTTGCCTCATATGCTTCATCTTTTTAATGTCTTTCGTGAAAACGATGGAAAGGAAAATTGTGCCAAAGTGTTAGAAGAAGAAGTCAATAAAATGTTTGGCATAAAATCTTTGAATGATGAGCATGATTGCAATGTTGTTAGTATGAATTCTTTGAATATCCATGATGCTAATGATATGCAAAGCCATAAGCTTGGGGATGCTATGTTTGATGAAGATGATATTTTTAGTCCCCCAAGTTTTGATGAGAATATTTACTATGATGATAGCATGTCTCCTATTTATGATGATTATATTGATGAAAGTGGGTTTGGAAGAGTGTCAACTCTAGATAATAATGATCCCACTATTTTGGAGGGTGTTGAATCTTTTCACAATATTGATAAAAGTGGATTTGGAGAGGTCATGACTTTATTTAGTGATGAATCCACTATTTTGGAAAGAGGTTCCAATTGATTAGGAGAACAAAGTTGCTATCTATGATGATTATGGTGATGACATGTGAAAGAACATGCGGTGCCCCCATGTTTGGTTTTGGTAATTGATGACAATCTCTATGGACTAATGGTTGCCTTGAGTTATATTTGAAGGATTTGTCCATAGGCTTTTCTTGGAGTCCATTTGTTGGTTTCAAGGAGAGTTTGTGATGACCAAGATGCTATTCAAGAAATTACCTAAAGATTGGTCATGTGAGAGGTTGATCAAGACTAAGTCAAAGAGTGAATCAAGTTGATCAACACACAAAGCGTAGAAGATGTACCGAGGGGGACCAAGCGATCCCATGGTATGGTAAGCATTGTCAATTACGCTTTGTGTACTAACCCATGGTCTTCGTGAGAGTTCTTTGTGGGGTTAGGTTGCGGTGTGCAAGTTCAAGTGGATCATCACGAAGAGATCACATGCTTGAAGCTTCCCGTCCATTGTGGTGACAATGGACTTGTGAAAATGTGCCAAAGAGTGGCTCACCCATAGTGGAGTATGGGGGAGCAATCAACTAGTCTTCATCGAGCGAATGCAATCAAGAAAGGTGGTCCAACTTGAGGGAGTCAAGATCGTCATCATCTAGCTCAAGTGGACTTCGTGCAAGGCAAAGGTTTGCCCTTGATAGGTTTTATATTTTACCGGTCTCATGGTGATAGTTTGGAGACCGGGTTATGGGATCGATAGCCGTACTATCAACGGGGGCTCTCAAGTGAGTAGGTTGATCGTATCGTTCGTCGAGAGCTCAAACCATTGCATCCTTGCATCATATTTCTTGATTCTTATTTGTATTTTCTTTTGAGGTTTTAGATCTTGTGGTTATCTTCGTGACAAGCTCTAGTACATCGAAAACGGATTTCATATGCTTCTTCTATCGCGTTTTCAGTGTTGGAGGTTTTACCGGTCTTTTTCGAGGAAGGGTTCTCACCATTTTCTCATGGGTCTTTTCTAATTTGCTTCTTATTGATATTTCTACCAAGATTGTGTTAGCCCATGTCGTTAGCTTTCCAACAAACTTGGTTTCGTTCAATTCGGAGTCCGTTTGCAGAAGTTGTGGCAGTTTTGGTGTTCTGAAAAGGCTGCAGCGGTACTACCGCGGATTGGAGCAGATGTAATTTTTTACTACCGCTCCAGAGCGGTACTACCGCGGCTACTACAGCGGTAGTACCGCTCTGGACCAAAATCTCGTATTAGGTCTAGCGGTGGTAGGCACGGATGTATTTTTTTAGTACCGCTCGCTAGCAGTAGTACCGCTACCCTTTGCGGTAGTACCGCTATCCCTAGCGGTAGTACCGTGAGGACTAGCGGTAGTACCGCTCCGGCGGTTCTACTGGCCTTTTGCCTCCTCGCTGTTGTTTTTCAAAGGGCTACTACCGCCCTAGCGGTAGTACCGCTCCTTGGAGCGATAGTACCGCTCTGTGCGGGCTGTGAGGATAACTGTTGGATTTTTCCCCACCTATAAAAGGGGGTCTTCTTCCCCAATGGACCTTATCTCTTAAGCTAGTGTTCTTCCCCCATTGTTGACCTTCTTCGAGCTTGCTAACTCTCAATCCCTCCAATGATTCTTGCTAGTTCTTGAGGGAAAAGAGAGAGGAGATCTAGATCCATGTTTCCACCAATCACTTTCTCCTCTAAGTGAGGGGAACCCCTTGGATCTAGATCTTAGAGTTCTTCGTGTTCTTCTTTCGTTCTTCCTCTCATTTTCCTCCCTAGCATTAGTTGCTTTGGTGGGATTTGGGAGAGAAGGACTTGGGCACTCCGTGTGCCCTTGCCATTGCATTTGGTGCATCGGTTTCAGTTCTCCATGGTGATACGTGGAAGTGAAGTTTGAGAAGCTTATTACTCTTGGGTGTTTGGGCACCCTAGAGCTTGTTCCTCTTGGGTGCCTTGGCGCCCTAGACGGTTGGTGTTGTTCAGAGCTCAATCATTGTGGTGTAAAGCTCTGGGCAAGCGTCGGGGTCTCCAATTAGGTTGTGGAGATCGCCCCGAGCAATTTGACGGGTACCGGTGACCGCCCCCAAGGGTTGCCAAAGTGTACGGGTTCGGTGACCAGCCCCAAGGGTTGCCATTTGTACGGGTTCGGTGACCGCCCTCATGGGTCCCTTAGTGGAATCACGGCATCTTGCATTGTGCGAGGGCGTGAGGAGATTACGGTGGCCCTAGTGGCTTCTTGGGGAGCATTGTGCCTCCACACCGCTCCAAACGGAGATTAGCATCCTCAAGGGTGTGAACTTCGGGATACATCGTCGTCTCCGCGTGCCTCGGTTATCTCTTACCCGAGCCCTTTACTTATGCACTTTACTTTGTGATAGCCATATTGTGGATCATGAAAATAATGCTTTATGTGATGGTTATATTGTTGAATTCATTCATGATGCTACTGAATATTATTATGAGAGAGGAACTTATGCTTCTACATATTGCAATAATATCAAGTTTCCTCTTTATGTGTTGAAAATCTTGAAGTTATGCTTGTTTTGCCCTCCTATGCTAGATGATTATTATTCCCATAAATTGTTTGCTCACAAAATCCCTATGCATAGGAAGTGGGTTAGACTTAAATGTGCTAGTCATATGCTTCATGATGCTCCCATTATGTTTCAATTCTTATCTTTTATGTGAGCATCATTGAAATCATCATGCCTAGCTAAAAAGGCATTAAAGAAAAACGCTTGTTGGGAGACAACCCAATATTTACCCCTACTATTTTTGTGTGTTCACATGATTAAGCTACTATAGTAATCATGTTTTATAGCTTTTGTTTCAATAAAGTGCCAAGTAAAGCCTTTGGGATAGTGTGGATGATAGTTGACTTGATTCTGTGCAAAAACAGAAACTTTTGCGTCCAGTACAGAAATTCCTATATTTTACTGGAACGTGGAAAAACTCTGAATGTTTTACATAGGATTTATATACAAATTTCCTACGTTTTCCTATTTTTTCAGAATTTTTGGAGTCACATAAGTATGACCTTAATTCAGATCTTTACAGACTATTTTGTTTTTGACAGATTCTGTTTTCAATGCATAGTTTGCTTGTTTTATAGTTTCTATGGCTTATATTGCTCAATATAAATTGTAAAAATGATAAGTTACAGTAGGCATTGTGTGAGAACAATTATGAATCTTGTATTTTACAGTACCCAAGTGAATGATTTGTTTTATTATACTAACGGATCTTACGAGTTTTCTGTTGAGTTTTGTATTGTGAAGTTTTCAAGTTTTGGGTAAAGATTTGATGGGCTATGGAATAAGGAGTGGCAAGAGCCTATGCTTGGAGATGCCCAAGGCACCCCAAGGTAATATTCAAGGACAACCAATCATCTAAGCTTGGGGATGCCCCGGATGGCATCCCCTCTTTCGTCTTCAATCCATCGGTAAATTTACTTGAGGCTATATTTTTATTCACCGCATGATATGTGTTTTGCTTGGAGCGTCTTGTATGATATGAGTCTTTGATATTTAGTTTGACACAATCATCCTTGCTGGACACACCTTTTGAGAGGGACACGCATGAATCGTGAATTTATTAGAATACTCTATGTGCTTCACTTATATCTTTTGAGCTAGGCAATTTTGCTCTAGTGCTTCACTTATATCTTTTTAGAGCACGGCGGTGGCTTTATTTTATAGAAATTGTTGAACTCTCATGATTCACTTATATTATTTTGAGAGTCTCTCTAAACAGCATGGTAATTTGCTTTGGTTATGAATTTAGTCCTAATATGATAGACATCCAAGAGGGATATAATAAAAACTTTCATATAAAGAGCATTGAATAGATGAGAAGTATGATTCCTTGCATTTGTTTTGAGATATAAAGATGGTGATATTAGAGTCATGCTAGTGAGTAATTGTGGATTGGTAGAAATACTTGTGTTAAAGTTTGTGATTCCCGTAGCATGCACGTATGGTGAACCGTTATGTGATGAAGTCGGAGCATGATTTATTTTTTGATTGTCTTCCTTATGAGTGGCGGTCGGGGACGAGCTATGGTCTTTTCCTACCAATCTACCCCCCTAGGAGCATGCATGTAGTACTTTGTTTCGATAGCTAATAGACTTTTGCAATAAGTATGTGAGTTCTTTATGACTAATGTTGAGTCCATGGATTATACGCACTCTCACCCTTCCACCATTGCTAGCCTCTCCAGTACCGCGCAACTTTCACCGGTGCATTACACCCATCATATACCTTCCTCAAAACAGCCACCATACCTACCTATTATGGCATTTCCATAGCCATTCCGAGATATATTGCCATGCAACTTCCACCGTTTCGTTTATTATGACACGCTTCATCATTATCATATTGCTTTGCATGATCATGTAGTTGACATTGTATTTGTGGCAAAGACACCATTCATATTTTTTTATACATGTCACTCTTGAGTCATTGCACATCCCGGTACACCGCCGGAGGCATTCATATAGAGTCATATTTTGTTCTAAGTATCGAGTTGTAATTCTTGAGTTGTAAGTATATAAAAGTGTGATGATCATCATTATTAGAGCATTGTCCCATGTGACGAAAGGATGATGGAGACTATGATTCCCCCACAAGTCGGGATGAGACTCTGGACGAATAAAAAAAAAGAGAGAAAAAAGAGGCCAAAGAGCCCAAAATAAAAAAATTGAGAGAAAAGAGAGAAGGGACAATGTTACTTTCCTTTTTCCACACTTGTGCTTCAAAGTAGCACCATGATCTTCATGATAGAGAGTCTCCTATTTTGTCACTTTCATATACTAGTGGGAATTTTTCATTATAGAACTTGGCATGTATATTCCAATGATGGGCTTCCTCAAATTGCCCTAGGTCTTCGTGAGCAAGCGAGTTGGATGCACACCCACTTAGTTTCTTTTGAGCTTTCATACACTTATAGCTCTAGTGCATCCGTTGCATGGCAATCCCAACTCACTCACATTGATATCCATTGGTGGGCATCTCCATAGCCCATTGATACGCCTAGTTGATGTGAGACTATCTTTTTTTTTGTCTTCTCCACAACCACCATATTCTATTCCACCTATAGTGCTATATCCATGGCTCACGCTCATGTATTGCGTGAAAGTTGAATTTTTTTGAGAACATCAAAAGTATGAAACAATTGCTTGGCTTGTTATCGGGGTTGTGCATGATGAAATACTTTGTGTGATGAAGATGGATCATAGCCAGACTATAAGATTTTGTAGGGATAACTTTCTTTGGCCATGTTATTTTGAGAAGACATGATTGCTTTATTAGTATGCTTGAAGTATTATTGTTTTTATGTCAATATTAAACTTTTGTTTTGAATCTTATGGATCTGAATATTCTTGCCACAATAAAGAAGATTACATGGATAAATATGTTAGGTAGCATTCCACATCAAAAATTTTGTTTTTATCATTTACCTACTCAAGGACGAGCAGGAATTAATCTTGGGGATGCTTGATACTATTATATTATCCATCTTGGATGTTTTATATGCATTTATATGCTATTTTATATTATTTTTGGGACTAACCTATTAACCTAGAGCCCAGTGCCAGTTTCTGTTTTTATCCTTGTTTTTGAGTTTTACAGAAAAGGAATATCAAACGGAGTCCAAACGAGCTAAAAATTTACGGTCATTTTTTATGGACCAGAAGAAGCCCACGGAGCATCGGAGTTGGGCCAGAAGAGTCCCGAGGTGACGGCAAGGGTGGAGGGCGCGCCCCACTGTCTTGCCGCTGCCTCGTGGACCCCTCTGACGTGAGACCGACGCCAAAAACTCCTATAAATCCAGAAACCCCCGAAAAGAAACCTAGATCGGGAGTTTCGCCGTCGCAAGCCTCTGTAGCCATGAAAAACCAATCGGGAGCCTGTTCCGGCACCCTGCCAGAGGGGGAAACCATCACCGGTGGCCATCTTCATCATCCCGGCGGTCTCCATGATGAGGAGGGAGTAGTTCACCCTCGGGGCTGAGGGTATGTACCAGTAGCTATGTGTTTGATCTCTCTCTCTCTCTCTCTTGTTCTTGATTTGGCACGATCTTGATGTACCGCGAGCTTTGTTACTATAGTTGGATCATATGGTATTTCTCCCCCTCTACCTTCTTGTGATGAATTGAGTCTTGCTCTTTGAGGTTTCGTTATGTTGGGTTGAGTATTGGATTTGAGAACACTTGATGTATGTCTTGCGACGGGATATCTGTGGTGACAATGGGATGTTCTATTGATTCACTTGATGTATGTTTTGGCACTCAACTCGCGGATTCTCGAGGCGACATTGGGGTAATCTATGCATAGGGGTTGATGCACATTTTCGTCCTACGTTCTCCGATAGAAACTTTGGACTGATTCTTTGTTGCACGTTGAGGGATTGCCATATGATTCAATTATGTTATCATTGTTGAGAGAACTTGCACTAGTGAAAGTATGAACCCTAGGCCTTGTTTTCAAGCATTGCAATACCGTTTTTGCTCACTTTTGTTACTAGTTACCTTGCTGTTTTTATATTTTCAGATTACAAAAACCTATATCTACCATCCATATTACACTTGTATCACCATCTCTTCGCCGAACTAGTGCACCTATACAATTTACCATTGTATTGGGTGTGTTGGGGACACAAGAGACTCTTTGTTATTTGGTTGTAGGGTTGTTTGAGAGAGACCATCTCCATCCTACACCTCCCACGGATTGATAAACCTTAGGTCATCCACTTGAGGGAAATTTGCTACTGTCCTACAAAACTCTGCGCTTGGAGGCCCAACACGAGTCTACAAGAAGAAGGTTGCGTAGTAGACATCAATACTCCTTACTCTTTTATTATAAAAAGTAGAAAAATTCATGCAAAGAGAAAAAGATGTATTGCACATGATATTCCTAAGTGTATCTCAGATGGTTGGTTATTCCTGAGTGTTTCTCATATAGTTAGATTCTTTATGGTGGAGTAAGTACAAATTTCCCTCCTTAAGTGATTTTAGTGTTGATGACAATACAATTTATGGATAAACCGTGTGCTTGAGCTACGCAAGCATATTCAATGGTGGCACAAGACGGTTAGGTTCCTCTTTGTAAGGAAAAGAACGAAGACGGAATTTCCAACGCTTTTATTTCTTTGGTTGTAGGAAACCCATACTTTTAAGAGGGGTCCGAGTTGGAAGGTATGGATGAAATTAAACACGTACACAAAACATATATTGCACCCATAATTTCTTACCACCAGTTTCGAGGAGAGAATCCATTTACGTCTGTTTTCTGAAAATGCACATCTGATAGTATTGTAGCCAGCACCACTCCCCTTAGGGAGCAGTACTTCTAGCACACCTGGCCGGTAGTACCACGCACGAAAGCGGTAGTGCCGCCCCCCTGTGTGGAGCGACACTATCGCTCCAAGTGTCGGACCTACTACCGCTTAGGGGCTTTTCTGCGGTTTCCTAAGGGGATGATGTAGTAACGCTCGCAGAAGTAGTACTGCCAGTCAGTGCAATTTTTGCACATAACGGTTGGATTTGGGGAGCTATATAAGGAGGAGCTTCTTCCTCTTTTCACCAACCTCTTGCTCCTCCCTCTCCTTCATGTGTTGCCTAGAATGAAATCCTTCCCGATCTCCCTCCATGGCCACTCAAGTTTGTTGATCTTCTAGGATTTGAGGAAGATAATTGATGACTCACACGGATTGCAGCAGTAGTAATTGTAAAGGGAGTAATAGTGAGGGAATTCATAGGCATGGAAGTAGATAGTGGGTTTTGTTCAGATGAAATTCATTATGCAATAGTCATATCATAGAGCAACAACCAACTATCTCAAATTCATCAATCATATGTAGTCATGTATTCCGTATGTAGTTGTACGTGCTTGCGATAAGAACATCCCAATGAAAATTAAGGGTAATTAAGACGCTCCTTTTAATAGAGAACCGGATTAAAGCATTAACAATCAATGAATACATGTAATCCTCAAGGTAGAGCCATCCCTGTTGATATCCCAATTATTGTCACCTTGGGGTCTCGGGTTCAGAACATTAACAGGTGCATACGACTTGCAGGTATGATCCAAAATACAAATATATTCACGAAAACATAATGAGTTCATATCTGAAATCATGTCACTCGGGCCCTAGTGACAAGCATTAAGCATAGTAAAGTCATAGCATGAAGCCCTATTAAATCTGACATCTATTACACAAGAATTCTCACCCAATTCCCATTTACCTCCATGGGAACTACTCAAACATGGGTGGAAATCATGATATTGTTGTTGGAGAAGGTTTTGTGATGACGATGACGATGAATCCCCCTCTTCGAAGCCCAAAACAGATTCCAAATTGGATCTTTAGAGGAAGAACAGAGGTGGCGGCGGCTCCGTATCGTAAAATATGTCAGGTTTTATTTTCTGGGATATATGGGATTTATAGGCGGAAGAATCAGTGTAAGATGATGCATGAGGGGCCTGATGACCTACAAATATAGGGGATCACAACAGTCTTCTGTAGGAGATATGCCCTAGAGGCAATAATAACAGTTATTATTTATCTTCAAGTTCGTATATTCCATGTTATAACTATAATGGTCCTTGAGTCCCATATATCCATAAAGTCTCAGAGGGAAACTCATATGCACGTGTGGAATAATAAAACTGTAAAAAGTACTCCTAGTCGTGCCTCTAAGGCTAGCTCAAGTGTTGCATGATGGTCACGTTTTCATGATCATGAGCATAACTATGCCAACAACTTTGAGGACACAATGTTAGAAGAACACTTGTATTGAGTCGACCCAAATTGATGTTATGCTATGAGATTCATTCGTCACGAGTTAATGGTATATAACAAAGAGAAAGTTAATGTTTGCATATCCTTAGACCATGAGAGTATCGAGTTCCTTCATGCTTGCTTCATGAACTTTGGGGTTTGTTAAACCTCATTCGTAACTATGTGGCTATTACGACGGCTTACGGGTTCATGGAAAAGTATGACAAGGAACTTGATAGCTCAAGATTGCGATTTGCTCCTCCGTCGATGGAGAGATACATAGGGGCCTCTCAATCTTATGGTATCCATCTTCATCTAGCTAGACACGATGTGATTTGATCACAAGGATACCGGAACATGGGAACGAGAAAAAAGAACAAAACCGGTAACGAGGAAACTGGCACAGTGAACAAGTCACTGGTGCAGCGACGTCCCATACAAATGGTTTTTACCCCCTTTCCGTGACATAGTTTTAAACCGTCACCTTGCTTGTGTGGGCAATAGGGGGGACCACCCCACACGACCCAGAAAATCATCGGCAATAGGGAGTAAAAATGCATACGTTTGGAAGAACTAAGCGTATGCGATGCCCTCGTTTATCCCAAATGTGAGTCATCACCCAACCATTTGCGATATATCAAATTCCCAAACGTTCCATCTTGTTACTCATGTGGGATTGCATTACCATCTTATGCGCTATCCTGTGATGCAATTGAAAGGATCGATATGGTTGACTAGAGGGGGAGGTGAATAGGCAACTACCAATTTTTAGCTCTTTTAAACAAATTAGGGTTAGCAACAAAATAGGTTCTCTAGATATGCAACTAGGTGGACAATCTATATGATGAGCTCGACAACAAAAACACAAGCAAGAAAAGGTACAACACAATATAAACTTGCACAAAGTAAAGGTAAGAAATAACCACAAGTGGAGTCGATGAAGATGAGGATGTGTTACCGAATTTCCCTCCCTTTAGGGGGAGGTACGTCTTCGTTGGAGCGGTGTGGAGGCACAATGCTCCCCAAGAAGCCACTAGGGCAACCGTATTCTCCTCACGCCCTCGCACAATGCAAGATGTCGTGATTCCACCAGTGGTGTCCTTGAAGGCGGTGATCGAACCTTTACAAACAAGATTGGGGCAATCTCCACAATTGAAATGGAGGCTCCCAACACCGCCACGAAGCTTCAGAACAATGGATTGTGGCTCCTGATACATCCATTTTGCATCATGTTTTCCTACTGTTATTTATATTGTTTTTAGATATAATAATGCTTTTTGGAGTAATTCTAATGTCTTTTCTCTCATAATATGCAAGGTTCACGCAAAGAGGGAGAATACGGCAGCTGGAATTCTAGACCTGAAAAAGCTACGTCAGGCCACCTATTCTGCACAACTCCAAACGAGCTGAAACTTCACAGAGAATTTTTATGGAATATATAAGAATTATTGGAGCCAATAAGTACCAAAGGGGGCCCACCAGGTGGGCACAACCTACCTAGGCGCGCTCTGGTGGGTTGTGCTCCCCTCGGCCCACCTCCGGTGCCCATCTTCTAGTATATAAGTCATTTTGACCTAAAAGAATCAGGGGAGGACTTTCGGGACGAAGCGCCGCCGTCTCGAGGCGGAACTTGGGCAGGAGCACTTTTGCCCTCCACGCGGAGCGATTCCACCGGGGGAACTTCCCTCCCGGAGGGGGAAATCATCGTCATCATCTTCACCAACAACTCTCCCATCTTGGGGAGGGCAATCTCCATCAACATCTTCAACAACACCATCCCCTCTCAAACCCTAGTTCATCTCTTGTGTTCAATCTTTGTACCGGAACCTTAGATTGGTGCTTGTGGGTGACTAGTAGTGTTGATTGCATCTTGTAGTTGATTACTATATGGTTTATTTGGTGGAAGATTATATGTTCAGATCCATTAGGCTATTTAATATCCCTCTGATCTTGAGCATGATTATCATTTGTGAGTAGTTACTTTTGTTCTTGAGGTCACGGGAGAAATCTTGTTGCAAGTAATCATGTGAACTTGATATGTGTTCGATATTTTGATGATATGTATGTTGTGATTCCCTTAGTGGTGTCATGTGAACGTCGACTACATGGCACTTCACCTTATTAGGGACTAAGGGAATGCATTGTGGAGTAGTTATTAGATGATGGGTTGCGAGAGTGATAGAAGCTTAAACCCTAGTTTATGCGCTATTCCGTAAGGGACTGATTTGGATCCAAAAGTTTAATGCTATGGTTAGATTTATTCTTAATACTTTTCTCGTAGTTGCGGATGCTTGCGAGGGGGTTAATCATAAGTAGGAGGTTTGTTCAAGTAAGAACAGCACCTAAGCACCGGTCCACCCACATATCAAATTATCAAAGTAGCGAACACAAATCAAACCAACATGATGAAAGTGATTAGATGAAATTCCCGTGTACCCTCAAGAACGCTTTGCTTATCATAAGAGACCATTTTGGCCTGTCCTGTGCGTCAAAAGGATTGGGCTACCTTGCTACACTCTTGTTACCGTTACCGTTGCTTGCTTGTTACAAATTACCTTGCTATCAAACTACTCGTTACTTATAATTTCAGTGCTTGCAGAGAATACCTTGCTGAAAACTACTTGTCATTTCCTTCTGCTCCTCATTGGGTTCGACACTCTTACTTATCGAAAGGACTACGATTGATCCCCTATACTTGTGGTTCATCAAGGCTCTTTTCTGGCGCCGTTGCTAGGGAGTGAAGCGCTCTTGGTAAGTGGAAATCGGTAAGGAAAAATTATTACTACGTGCTGAAATTTATTGTCACTTGTTACTATGGAGAACAATCCTTTGAGGGGTTTGTTCGGGGTATCTTCACCTCGACCGGAACCACAATTAGTTACCCCTCAACCTACTACACCTACTGAAAATATCGTTTATGAAATTCCTTCGGGTATGATAGAACAACTGCTAGCTAATCCTTATGCAGGAGATGGAACTGAACATCCTGATATGCACTTAATATATGAGGATGAAATTTGTGGATTATTTAAGCTTGCAGGTTTACCCGGAGATGAAGCTAAGAAGAAGGTTTTCCCTTTATCTTTGAAGGGAAAAGCATTGGCATGGTATAGGCTATGCGATGATATTGGATCTTGGACTTGGAATTGATTGAAATTGGAATTTCACCCAAAAAAAATCCTATGCATCTAGTTCATCATGATCGGAATTATATATATAATTTTTGGCCTCGTGAAGGAGAAAGTATCGCTCTAGCTTGGGGGAGGCTTAAGGCAATGTTATATTCATGCCCCAATCACGAGCTCTCAAGAGAAATTATCGTTCAGAATTTTTATGCCCGGCTTTCTCGTGATGATCAATCCATGCTTGACACTTCTTATACTGGTTCCATTATGAAGAAGACTATTGAATTCAGGTGGGACCTTTTAGAAAGAATTAAACGCAACTCTGAAGATTGGGAGCTCGACGAAGGTAAAGAGTCAGGTATTAAGCTTAAGTATGATTTGGGTAAATCTTTTATGAATACCGATACTTTTCAAAAGTTTAGACTAAATATGGACTTGACTCTGAGATAGTAGCCTCCTTTTGTGAATCATTTGCTACTCATGTTGATCTCCCTAAGGAGAAGTGGTTTAAATATCACCCACCTATTAAAGAAGAAATTAAAGAACCGGTAATCGCTAAAGATAAAACTATTATTTACAATGTTGATCCAGTTGTTCCTACTGCTTATATTGAAAAACCACATTTTCCTGTTAGGATAAAGGAGCATGGTAAAGTTTCAACTGTGGTCAATAAGAGTTATATTAGAGCACCCAAGCCTGCTGAACAAATCAAAGTAGAACCTAGTGTTGCTATGGTTAAAGATCTCCTGGTAGAAAATTTAGATGGGCATGTTATCTACTTCTGTGATGAAGTTGCTAGAATTGCCAAACCTGATGAAAAAGATAAACATAGACCTGTTGTTGGCATGCCTATTGTCTCAGTTAAAATAGGAGATCACCGTTATCATGGTTTATGTGACATAGGTGCTAGCGTGAGTGGTATTCCTTTTACCTTATATCAAGAGATTGTGAATGATATAGCACCAGCTGAAATAGAAGACATAGATGTTACTATTAAACTTGCTAATAGAGACACCATCACACCACTTGGGATTGTTAGAGATGTTGAAGTCTTGTGTGGGAAAATAAAATATCCTACTGATTTTCTCGTTCTTGGTTCCCCACAAGATGACTTTTGTCCTATTATCTTTGGTAGACCTTTCTTGAACACCGTTAATGCTAAAATAGATTATGAGAAACAAATCGTCGGTGTTAGTTTTGGTGATGAGTCTCATGAGTTTAATTTTTCTAAGTTTAGTAGAAAACATCATAAGAAAGAATTGCCTAGTAAGGATGAAATAATTGGTCTTGCTTCTATTGTTGTGCCTCCTACTGATCCACTAGAACAATATTTGCTAGACCATGAAAATGATATGCATATGCATGAAAGAAATGAAATAGATAAAATTTTCTTTGAACAACGACCGCTGCTTAAACACAATTTGCATATTGAAACTCTAGGAGGTTCTCCTCCACCTAAAGGTGATCCTGTGTTTGAATTAAAACAATTACCAGACACTTTGAAATATGTCTATCTTGATGAGAAAAAGATATATCCTGTTATTATTAGTGCTAACCTTTCAGAACATGAAGAAGAAAGATTATTGAAGGTTCTGAAGAAGCACCAAGCTGCTATTGGATATACTCTGGATGATTTAAAGGGCATTAGTCCCACTCTCTGTCAGCATAAAATTAATATGGAACCTGATGCTAAACCCGTTGTTGATCACCAACGACGGCTGAATCCCAAAATGAAAGAAGTGGTAAGAACTGAAATATTGAAGCTTCTGGAAGCAGGTATAATCTATCCTATAGCTGATAGTAGATGGGTAAGCCCCGTTCATTGTGTCCCTAAGAAGGGAGGTATTACTGTTGTTCCTAATGATAAAAACGAACTTATTCCACAAAGAATTGTCACCGGCTACAGAATGGTAATTGATTTTAAAAAATTAAATAAAGCTACTAGAAAGGATCATTACCCTCTACCTTTTATTGATCAAATGCTTGAAAGACTATCTAAACAAACACACTTTTGTTTCCTTGATGGATACTCTGGATTTTCTCAAATACCCGTGTCACAACCTGATCAAGAGAAAACCACCTTCACTTGTCCTTTCGGAACTTATGCTTATAGACGTATGTCTTTTGGTTTATGTAATGCACCTGCTACTTTTCAAAGTGTATGACTGCTATATTTTCTGATTTTTGTGAAAAGATTATTGAGGTTTTCATGGATGATTTTTTCGTTTACGGAACTTCTTTTGATGATTGGTTAAGCAACCTTGATCGAGTTTTGCAGAGATGCGAGCAAACTAATCTTGACTTGAATTGGGAGAAGTGCCACTTTATGGTTAATGAAGGTATTGTCTTGGGACATAAAATTTCTAAATGAGGTATTGAGGTGGATAAAGCTAAAGTTGATGCAATCGAGAAAATGCCATGTCCTAAAGATATCAAAGGTATTCGTAGTTTCCTCGGTCATGCTGGTTTCTATAGGAGATTTATTAAAGACTTCTCTAAAATTTCTAGGCCTCTTACAAATCTTTTGCAAAAGGATGTTCCATTTGTTTTTGATGATGATTGTGTAGAAGCCTTTGAAACACTTAAGAAAGCCTTAATTTCTGCACCTATTGTTCAACCACCTGATTGGAACTTGCCCTTTGAGATTATGTGTGACGCTAGTGATTATGCTGTTGGTGCTGTTCTAGGACAAAGAGTTGATAATAAGTTAAATGTTATTCATTATGCTAGTAAAACTCTAGACAGTGCTCAACGCAATTATGATACTACTGAAAAGGAATTCTTAGCAGTTGTGTTTGCTTATGACAAATTTAGATCTTACATTGTTGATTCTAAAGTTACTGTTCACACTGATCATGCTGCTATAAAATATCTTATGGAAAAGAAAGATGCTAAACCTAGACTCATTAGGTGGGTTCTTTTGCTACAAGAATTTGACTTACATATCACTGATAGAAAAGGAGCTGAGAACCCCGTTGTTGATAACTTGTCTAGGTTAGAAAATATTCTTAATGACCCACAACCTATTAATGATAGTTTTCCTGATGAACAATTAGCTGCAATAAATGTTTCTCATAACTCTCTTTGGTATGATGACTATGCTAATTTCATTGTTGCTAAATACATACCGCCTAGCTTCACATACCAACAAAAGAAAAAATTCTTCTATGATTTAAGACATTACTTTTGGGATGACCCACATCTTTATAAATAAGGAGTATATGGTATTATTAGACGTTGTGTACCTGAGCATGAATAGGGACAAATCCTACAAAAATGTCACTCCGAAGCTTATGGAGGGCATCATGCGGGAGATAGAACTGCTCACAAGGTACTGCAATCTGGTTTTTATTGGCCTACTCTCTTCAAGGATGCCCGTAAGTTTGTTTTATCTTGTGATGAATGTCAAAGAGTTGGTAATATTGGTAAGCGTCAGGAAATGCCTATGAATTATTCATTTGTTGTTGAACCATTTGATGTTTGGGGATTTGATTACATGGGACCTTTTCCTTCCTCTAATGGGTATGCTCATATTTTGGTTGTTGTTGATTATGTTACTAAGTGGGTAGAAGCTATTCCAACTAGTAGCGCTGATCACAACACCTCTATTAAAATGCTTAAGGAAGTTATTTTCCCAAGGTTTGGAGTCCCTAGATATTTAATGACTGATGGTGGTTCACATTTTATTCATGGTGCTTTCCGTAAAATGCTTGCTAAGTATGATGTTAACCATATAATTGCATCCCCCTATCATCCTCAGTCTAGTGGTCAAGTTGAACTTAGCAATAGAGAAATAAAATTAATATTACAAAAAACTGTCAATAGGTCCAGGAAAAATTGGTCTAAGAAATTAGATAATGCACTTTGGGCTTATAGAACAGCATATAAAAATCCTATGGGTATGTCTCCTTATAAAATGGTCTATGGAAAAGCTTGTCATTTGCCTCATGAGTTAGAATATAAAGCATATCGGGCAATTAAAGAACTCAACTATGATTTCAAACTTGCCGGTGAAAAGAGGTTATTTGATATTAGCTCACTAGATGAATGGAGAACCCAAGCCTATGAAAATGCCAAGTTATTTAAAGAAAAAGTTAAAAGATGGCATGACAAAAGAATCCAAAAGCGTGAGTTCAAAGTTGGAGAATATGTTCTTTTGTACAACTCTCGTTTCAAATTCTTTGCAGGAAAACTCCTCTCCAAATGGGAAGGACCCTATGTTATCGAGGAGGTTTATCGATCTGGAGCCATCAAAATAAATAATGTCGAGGGTACTAACCCGAAGGTTGTCAATGGGCAAAGAATAAAACATTATATCTCAGGTACGCCCATTAATGTTGAAAGCAATATTATCCAAACTATAACACCGGAAGAACACATAAAGGAAACCTTCCGGAACACTCCAGAATCGTGAAAAAGAGGAGGTACGTGATACGGTAAGTAAACGGACTTCGAAAAATCCGCAAACATATTTTCTGTCAGTTTTAGAATATATCAAAAATTAGGAAAATAAGAAACAACCAGGAAGGCACCCCTGGTGGGCACAAGACACCAGGGTGCGCCTGGCTTGCCAGGCGCGCCCAGGTGGGTTGTGCCCACCTCGGGTACCTTCTGGACTCCGTTTTTCTTCCGTTTGCTTGTTTCCCAAGATAAAAAAATCTTTATATACCCCCCAAACCTATTGACCATTGTATCGCGGAGAAATCTTCTGTTTTCTTTTCTTGTTGTTTTCGATCGGATCTGTTAAGTCAGGCATCATGTCTTCTCCCTCCTCCAACAACGTAGAAGAGGAGGCTTGGTTGATGAAGATCGAGTTGAAGAGAGAAGAGCCCAAAGAAGTCGTCAAAGGGGACAAGAGCAAGGAGGTAACCGGGGATCAAGCGCCGGTGGTCGAGCAAGCCTTGCCTGCCGAGGAGGAAGAAGAAGATATCCTTAAACCTTACTATGATCATCTTACCCCCACTGAGATTGAAGCCTTTCGGATCATCGAAACGGTTCGTGTGCAAAATAAATATCTCACCCGTGAAAATATTCTATTGCAAGAGCACATCATTGCTCTCCAGAGCATCATCCGTAGATTGGAGAAGCTGTTGGAGAGGGCCACTACTTCATCACCACCACCTCCTTCTTCATCACCAAAGGAAAATTGAGTATCGGGTATGGGCACTCCCCTTGGCTTGTGCCAAGCTTGGGGGAGGTGCCCCGGTATCATATCGCCCCCACTATATTTTGCCTTTACTTATCTTAGTTCGATCCATAGTTATCTTTTGCTTTAGATGAATAAAAATTTAGTTCGATCCTTTCTTTTCGAGAGTTTGCTTAGTGTTCTATCCTTGTAATCGTGTGCAAGTTATATATAATAAAGTTTAGTTTGAAGTTTTGTTCTCTTTATTTTCATGTTCGATAAAAGAAAGGAAATAAATAAAAAAGGATCATATGCTAATCTTATGGTAAGTAATGACATCACATAAGGAAGAGTATAAGTAGAAAATTTTATTGGAGATTTACAAACATAGAATTGGTCAATAATGCAATTCATGAAAGAATTAATAAGGGAAGAGAAGATTCACATGCAAATACACTATCTTGGACATCTTTTGTGATTATGAGCCCCCATCAAAATATTATATGCCAAAATTGTTGACGTTGGACAAGGAAGACAACGTAATGATTTATGTTTGTTCATATTCACATAGAAGTTATATTGTCATAGATCCTTTAACATGTGGTGCTTGCCCCCATCTTTGCTAGCCAAAAATTCCGCACTAAGTAGAGATACTACTTGTGCATCCAAAACCCTTAAACCCAAATCTTATTTTGAGAGTCCACCATACCTACCTATGGATTGAGTAAGATCCTTCATGTAAGTTATCATCGGTGCAAAAAGGGCAATAAAAATTGCTTCTAAAAGTGTTGGATCATTTAGTGTAAGAGAAAATTGAGCGTTGTACGAACTTGTGATGGCAAAGAATAAAAGCGACAGACTGCATAATAAAGGTTGCTATCATAAGGGGCAATATAACGTGACATTCTTTTGCACTAAGAGATTGAGCATACAAACAAATAAGCGCATGGCAACCTCTGCTTCCCTCTGTGAAGGGCCTATCTTTTACTTTTATGAATTTACTTTTATGCAAGAGTCAAAGTATTTCTCTCTATTCCTTTTTATTTTTTCTTTTGGCAAGCATCATGTGGTGAGGAAAGATCTAGGCACATATATCCAGTTGGATATGAGTAGCATGAGTTATTATTGTTGACATCACCCTTGAGGTGAGCATGTTGGGAGGCGAAACTATAAGCCCCTATCTTTCTATGTGTCCGGTTGAAACTTTTTGCTCATGTGTATGCGGTGAGTGTTAGCAATCATAGAAGACTATATGATGGTTGAGTATGTGGACTTGCCAAAAATGCTCCAATACATGATCCTTCCTGAAAAGATGATGAATTGTAGTTGCAAAGTTGACCGAGAACATAGTTTGTTGGTTTTCAATAGAGTTTATGCTTTATACTTCGATGTTGTGATGAATTGTTACTTGTTCATGAGAAGTCTATGATAGAAGTTATATGATAAAAGTTCTATAATAAAGTTTTATGTTAAAGTTTGTTGCTGTTATAATAATTTACATGATGCTTCTATGTCCGTATTTTGTTTTTATCGACACCTCTCTCTCTAAGCATGTGGACATGTTTTTCGATTTCGGTTTTTGCTTGAGGACAAGCGAGGTCTAAGCTTGCGGGAGTTGATACGTCCATTTTGCATCATGTTTTCCTACTGTTATTTATATATTTTTTAGATATAATAATGCTTTTTGGAGTAATTCTAATGTCTTTTCTCTCATAATATGCAAGGTTCACACAAAGAGGGAGAATACCGGCAGCTGGAATTCTGGACCTGAAAAAGCTACGTCAGGCCACCTATTCTGCACAACTCCAAACGAGCTGAAACTTCACGGAGAATTTTTATGGAATATATAAGAATTATTGGAGCCAATAAGTACCAGAGGGGGCCCACCAGGTGGGCACAACCCACCTAGGCGCACCAGGGAGCCCAGGCACGCCCTGGTGGGTTGTGCTCCCCTCGGCCCACCTCCGGTGCCCATCTTCTGGTATATAAATCATTTTGACCTAAAAAAATCAGGGAAGGACTTTCGGGATGAAGCGCCGCCGTCTCGAGGCGGAACTTGGGCAGGAGCACTTTTGCCCTCCGGCGGAGCGATTCCGCCGGGGGAACTTCCCTCCCAGAGGGAGAAATCATCGTCATCATCTTCACCAACAGCTCTCCCATCTTGGGGAGGGCAATCTCCATCAACATCTTTAACAGCACCATCCCCTCTCAAACCCTAGTTCATCTCTTGTGTTCAATCTTTGTCCCAGAACCTTAGATTGGTGCTTGTGGGTGGCTAGTAGTGTTGATTACATCTTGTAGTTGATTACTATATGGTTTATTTGGTGGAAGATTATATGTTCAGATCCATTATGCTATTTAATATCCCTCTGATCTTGAGCATGATTATCATTTGTGCGTAGTTACTTTTGTTCTTGAGGTCACGGGAGAAATTTTGTTGCAAGTAATCATGTGAACTTGATATGTGTTCGATATTTTGATGATATGTATGTTGTGATTCCCTTAGTGGTGTCATGTGAACGTCGACTACATGGCACTTCACCTTATTAGGGCCTAAGGGAATGCATTGTGGAGTAGTTATTAGATGATGGGTTGCGAGAGTGATAGAAGCTTAAACCCTAGTTTATGCGCTATTTCGTAAGGGACTGATTTGGATCCAAAAGTTTAATGCTATGGTTAGATTTATTCTTAATACTTTTCTTGTAGTTGCGGATGCTTGCGAGGGGGTTAATCATAAGTAGGAGGTTTGTTTAAGTAAGAACAACACCTAAGCACCGGTCCACCCACATATCAAATTATCAAAGTAGCGAACACAAATCAAACCAACATGATGAAAGTGACTAGATGAAATTCCCGTGTACCCTCAAGAACGCTTTGCTTATCATAAGAGACCATTTTAGCCTGTCCTTTGTCTCAAAAGGATTGGGCTACCTTGCTGCACTCTTGTTACCGTTACCGTTGCTTGCTTGTTACAAATTATCTTGCTATCAAACTACTCGTTACTTATAATTTCAGTGCTTGCAGAGAATATCTTGCTGAAAACTACTTGTCATTTCCTTCTGCTCCTCGTTGGGTTCGACACTCTTACTTATCGAAAGGACTACGATTGATCCCCTATACTTGTGGGTCATCAGCTCCGAGGTGACATTTTCCGTCTAAGGTGCCGAAACACCCAAGAGTAGCAAAATCCACACAAGAAAGTATGGGGAATTGATACGTCTCCAACGTATTTATAATTTTTTATTGTTCCATGCTGTTATATTATCAATCTTGGATGTTTTATATTCATTTTATAGTAACTTTATATCATTTTTTTGGGACTAACCTATTGACATAGTGCCCAGTGCCAGTTGCTATTTTCTGCTTGTTTTTTACTTCGCAGAATATCAGTACCAAACGAAGTCCAAATGCCATGAAACTTTTTGGTGATTTTTTCTGGACAGAAGACAACTTGGGAGCCAAGGAAGTGCCTGAGGGGAGGCCCATGAGGCCCACAAGGCACCAGGGTGCGCCAGAGGCCCCTGGCGCGCCTGGTGGGTAGTGGGGCCCACATGCCCCCTCTCCACCGCCTATCAGCTCTATAAATACTCTAAAATTCCGAAAACCCTAGGGGATCAGAGAGATCAGAGTTTCCACCACCGCAAGTTCCAGAACCACGAGATCCAATCTAGAGGCCTTTTTTGGCACCTCGCCGGAGTGGTCAACGATCACGGAGGGGTTATTCATCAACACCGTTGCCCCTCCGATGATGCGTGAGTAGTTTACCACAGACCTACGGGTCTGTAGGCAGTAGCTAGATGACTTCTTCTCTCTTTTTGATTCTCAATACAGTGTTCTCCTTGATGTTCTTGAAGATCTATTTGATCTAACTCTTTTTTGCGGTGTGTTTGTTGGGATCCGATGAATTGCGAGTTTATGATCAGATCTATCTATGAATATTATTTGAGTCTTCTTTGATCTCTTATATGCATGATTATTATAGTCTCGTATTTCTTCTCCGAAACTTTGGTTTGGTTTGGCCAACTAGATTGAGTTTTCTTGCAATGGGAAGAGGTGTTTTGTGATGGGTTCGATCTTGCGGTGCTCAATCTCAGTGACAGAAGGAGACATGACACACATGTATCGTTTCCATTAAGGATAAAAAGATGGGGTATATTCCTACATGAATAGATCTTGTCTACATCATGTCATCGTTCTTATTGCATTACTCTGTTTCTCCATGAACTTAATACACTAGATGCATGCTGGATAGCGGTCGATATATGAAGTAATAGTAGTAGATGCAGACAGGAGTCGGTCTACTAATCTTGGATGTGATGCCTATATACATGATCATTGCCTTGGATATCATTATAATTATTTGATCTTATATCAATTGCCCAACAGTAATTTGTTTACCCACCGTATGCTATTTTCTTGAGAGAAGTCTCTAGTGAAATCTACGGCCCCAGGTCTATTTCCTATCATATTGTTTTCAGATCTATTAATCAAAAAATTCAAAATTACCTTGCTGCACTTTTTCTTTATTGCTTTTATTTTGTGTCTGATTTTCATCGATCAACAACATGCGTGCGACAGGCCCAACGCTTGGCGGGTTGATCGTTGTAAATCATTTACATTTTTTTCTTAGGGACGACCATCATGACTAGCTTTATTAAGATTAAATAATCAGTAAATCAGCTACTAGTTTAGCTATGAGGAAGCATGGTGATTCCTCCGTCCAGCAACTTGAAGTCTTATTACAATAAAAAAATAAGCTAGCACATGTGCTTGGTTAGCGAACCTATAACAATGTTTAAAATTTACCATCCCTATCAACGCACTAATATACATGCATTCCACAAAGATCACTGAAGCAACATCCCACCATCGGGATTGACCGGTGTAGAAGTCTACGATTTTTAGGCCATGTTTGTTTGGACTTATGCTTAAGCTTTTGCAGCTTTTTCATTTTTGCCTAAAAGTCAAAAAAACTCCTAAATAAGGGCTTTTGGCCTCAGTTTTTTGGCTTATAAATTAATATTGTTATATGATGGTATAAGCCAAAAGCCAAAGCCAAAAACATATAAATAGGAGCCTTTTTCGCCTTTTAGTCGAAGTGAAAAAAATCGTAAAAGCTAAAACATAAGCCCAAACAAAAGGGCCTTAGACAGTCCGACCCGGCTTCCATCCTATGAACGCGCAAGCTATTTGCAAAACTTAGCCTATCATGCATAGCTAATGTTTTCGTGGCGGTCACATCCGCAACATAAGGAACATAGACACATTGAGGCACTAAAAAAAATATCCTTTTGAAAACGAAAATGTAAAATGGTGACCGTTCGCTAGGGGGCTAAACCCAGCGAACGCCCTCCCTGTCGTCGCACGAATCTCAAAGCAAAACCGGCGCCATGTAGGATGGCTGGAGTGGTTTGTTGTGCAGCAGCTTCTGGCAAACACATGATTTAATTCTTTCCAAAAATGCGCTAGACGGGGGGATCGAACCCCGTGACCTCCTATGTATGCCCGAACGCCCATAGCCACAGGGCTAGGAGGACCATTTGCGAACCACTTGTGTTTAAAATGCCACATGTATTTTTCAATGCCAAAAATCTAGTTTTTTTTCATTTTCTCACATGACAATTTTATTTTTTTAGCATGGCATTTTTTTAAGAAGATGGCATTTTATTGATGAGAGATGACAATTTTTATTTTTAATGGCATGAATGTTTTACTTTCTAAGCGCATGGCATTTTTATAGAAATGGCATTTTTTATTATTAAGAGATGGCAGTTTTATATTAAGAGATGTCATTTTTTACTATTAAGAGATGGCATTTTTATATTAAGAGATTCAGTTTTTACTATTAAGAGACGTCGTCTATAATACCCTATAATACCTAAAAAGTTCATCCCCACCATCCTATTTCTTTTGACATGCAGCCTATCCATCTCAGCAGCGTTGCCACATCATCACTCACTCTTAATTATTTTGATCATGCAGCTCACCACGTCAGCATTCTTTAGAAAAAAAGTGTGACTGGACTCTCTGGAAACCGAAGAGGCCTCTTTGGTCTTCGGTAACCGAAGAGTCAGTGTACAAACCGTTAAAACGAAGCCCGAAGCCCATCGCTCCATCTCTTCGCATCTCTTGGCCCTCAAAAAGAATTCTCTTCGCATCCCTTCCCTATATCATCGCAGCAGCCAGGGCGGCGCGACGCCGCCAACCAGCACCCAATCACCACCGGACGGTGACCCGCAACCCACAGCAGATCCGGTGCAGGATCGCCACCACCTCCGGTCGACAAGGATTGAGCTCCACGGATCCAGGCGCACCGGCCAGATCCGTCGCCGAGGGGACGACCTCCACCACCGCCCAACTAACCTGCATCCTCGACGCGCCCAACCCCGGCCACCTCGACGACTCCACCTCCTCAAGGACGACCTGCACCACCGTCCTATTACCCCAGAAACAACGCTGACGCCGTCTCTCGGCGTCTTGCCCTACCCGCATTAAATTTCGCCTTTAAACAGTAGAGCGGCATCGCCCCCATCGCCTCCAACATCAGGTTGGTGTCTGCTCCTTTGCTCTGAAATCGTGTCATGCTGGCCAGGTAATGTATTGTAGTCCGGCGTTCCTCTTGCATTATTGATTTCCAATAGCACATGTGTTGTATAGATTACTGATTCATACACTATTGTTGCAGATCTGTTCTCTTTGTCCTGAAGTTGGCTGGGGACTTTTCACATGGCAAGTTTCATTGGCTGTACTATCAAAGATAGAATGAGTGGATTTGGTGTCATACCAATCATGTTTCGACACTGTACTGACAAACTTTGAGTCTATATTGCCATCTCAACAATACATGGATAACATATTAATGGTGCATTCATGTTTTTTTATTTGACACCATGTTGATTATATCTTTTTTTTTGAAAAGAACTATCCCTGAAGTGGTCAGAGCAGTACCATGTGCTGCCAGGTCGAGCTACTACGCTAGATCGTCGTCGCTGATCGCGTGCCTCCTGCCTGCTCGTGTTTGCAGCCATCGCGCCACCCGCCGGATTGCCATGGAAACTCCTGTTACGCATCCTCTCCTGAATCTGCATAGTATTTGCTAAATTACCCCTGTTAGATGTGAACGCAGATGTACTCTTGGTTCAGCCAGTTTCTTATGTGAGATCTGAAGTCACAATTTCAGTTAGCTCGGAACTAAAAATTCAGTGATCATGAACCATATATTCAAGTAGAGCAAAAAGTTCTTCTCCTCTATGATTTTCTTGGATGATTTTCTTATTAAGACACCGCTGATTACTTCAATCCATTATGTCTTGAGCAAGCAAGCTGGTCTGACCCTAATGTGCCACTTTACTTGACTGCACCACTGAAGCTTATATATTACTATTTCAGAAATTAGCTGAGCATTAATCAACAATGTTGATGTTTTCCATACATAACATAGGTCCTTTCTTTTCATCTATTTTTCATCACGGACTAGGTTTTTCTTATGGGTTCATCTGGAATTTGTTTTTGTATCAGCTGGAGTGGAGACGACAAATGGAAGAATCACAGAGTGAAGGAAAACTGAGAGCACTATGATGTTCACTGAACTTCAGATGGCCGTTTTATTAAAAGAGAATTTTCGTTTATTGCAGCCAGGGCGGCGCTACAGAGGTACAAGCTTAGTACTAAAATGTTGTTATCCATCTGCATGATTGTACATGTCTCTTAATGTATGAGAAAGCTCTTTGATCTAAAAATGGCTACAGAGGGTACTTTCAGCATTTTGAAATATTCCACAAGATATATGAAGACAAGCCTATCCTAGCCAATCGATTCTCCGTAATAATGCAAACTTGCTTTCATGACTATCTTCACTTGTGGCCTTCCGCATCGTTCAACATTTAATTTTGATCTCTGATGCTTGCACGAGATGCAAAAATCTAGGAGCACATCCATGGATTTCAAATTGCTTTTCAGATGGGAATTAAGTGCAAATCTCACACTCTGCTCTTCATAATAATCTCTCTGACAATGTGTTCTTCTTTGTTGTGTGCAGAGCATGGGACTGCGTTCATGGCATCATATGTCAGAGGGCAACAAACGTCACAAGACATCTTACGAGCGGACATTCGCGATGGCCTCTTAAGAGACTAGCGATGTCCGAGTTACCTGCTGCCCGTTGCGATGATCCCATCCAGCAGGCATGTGGGACTAGCATCGACCGGGCGAGTGGCAACGGCGACCCGGAGGGCTGGGCGATCAACTTAGTTGAGCTAGGATACAATCAGATAGTCACAGCCCACAGGGACAGTTTAGTCCTTTCACGAACCTGCTTATGTGAGAAGAAAAAAATGAATAAAAGAGTTGGTAATGGCATAGTAATCAAGGTGTCAACGATCTAAGTGGCCATTTTATGGAGTCAATATGGAAAGTGGCAACTTCTCAAAGCCACATGAAGGAGGTGGCAAAATCTAAAACTACGGCTTCATACAGTCTAGGCCCCTGGCACTTTCTGCTAGAGAAAATATTAGCAACAATCAGTTTGCATAATAGTGATGTGATGGGCAACTATCTCCTGCGGGCCAGATCAGCACGAAACGAGAGATACTATGTTCTTCCAAAGCCCGAGGAAGATGTCGGAAAACCGCCCAAGCTTGAAATCGCTGAGCTCATTTATCATGGATGGTTATCAATTGTAGTTCACAGAGGTTAAGGTGCCTGGAAGCATGTAATACAGTTAGCTTATATGTGATCACTTACCAAATTTTAGCTTATGTGTGATCACTTATCAAATTTCTGGTAAAATAACTAATGGAATGCATAATATTATATCATGTTCCTACAAGTTGCATAAATTAATGAGTCCTTTTCATGAATATTCTCCTGTGAGCTCCATTATCCAGTGCTTTTCGTCATTCGTGGCTTTATTAGATGAAAAAAATCATCACTAACTAAGTATGTCAAAAGAATATCTTATATCATTTTTGATTAGTTGCTTACATGTGATTGTTGTCTTCAACTACATGGATTTGGATCAAGGTGCTCATCTTATGCAAGTCATGTGAGATTACTTACTCCAATTATTGTGTCAATTGCTATGTTTTCATCTTAAGATCATATATCTACCCCTTAAACAAAGTTATTCCATTTATGTATTACCATGTGTATATGACTAAGAGGTCCCGCAACAACGCGCGGGGTATCATCTAGTTTTTATATTAAGAGACGTCATTTTTTGTTTGTTAAGAGATGACATTTTTATTTCAAGAGATGGCATTTTTAATATTAAGATATGTCATTTTATCTATACCAATATAAAAAGACCCAAAGAGGCAGATCCAAACCATCTCAACCGTCAAATCATGTGATCTAGCGGTTCAAATCGCTCCAATGTTGAGCACCAAGCACGTTTAACGCTCTAATTACCCACCACTGCCATTGGTTATAAACATGTTTAGACTCAACGCTATCCCATAAAATCTGCCATGTAATTAATATCTTACCATTCCCGCGAACAAAGCAATTAATATCTTACCAAATATCAATATGCCACAAATATACCTTACCTAATATAACGTACCACTAATATCCTACCTAATATGTGCATTGCACGTACATAATTACTAGTATTTTTAAATAAGAGATGTTATTTTTATGTTAAGAGATGGCCTTTTTATTATTAAAGAGATGGCATTTTTTTATTTACGTCCTTTGAAAATCATTTACCTTTCGAATTTTCTCCCGTAGAAGGAGTACATGTGATTTTTTCCCCCAGTATATCGGAACGAGAGTTTGGACCTTGTATGGGCCAGCGCTACAAGATTTTTGTTTTGAGGGAAGCCAGCGCTTTTGTGTTGGTGGTGGAGTCGGAAACCGGCCGAAGCTTGTAATTGGCCCGTCGCCTCCTTGCCACAAATATCGTGTACGGTCTGAACGAGGCAAGAAAGCGAAACAAGGCCAGACGAACCGATTCCGCCGCCGCTGCCGCCGCCAATAAGCCTGTATAACGCGATGGCCCTGCGATCTCTTATTAGAAAGATGCCGGCCGTTGGTCTCAGATCGACGCCGATGCCCCCCCGTATGGGGTCCGTCCACGCGCTCTCGACGGCGGCTGGTTCTCGGATTATGTCCCATGGTGCTCCCGTAAGTAAACTACCTCACTGGTTTTTCTTGTTTTGATTTGATTTGTTGCAAACCAACTTAGATATGATCCCCGTTGTTTTTTCCGATTCACCCAATTTAAAACAACAAATCAAGGAAATATGTTCGTTAAGAATTATTCGTTGTTATTGAAGTCGCTAGGTACTTCACCTTTTTGGAATTTATTGGATCTTCATCCTGAGCGTAACAGATTACTGGCATGCATTATCTATTCACTTTAGATCTAGCATTTTTTCTAATGTTTGCACATGCGCCTTCTTTTCTAATTTAGGGAATAAATGGCCGAGCGAAGATTTATTCCGAAGATGAGATAGCTGAACGACGGGAGGCAATAAAACGCCTGCACGCAGAGATCGAGAAGGAACGTGCGGTGTCTGAAAGGTATCTCGCTGAGCACAGGAATGTGATGGAGATGCTGGAACAACAGAGTGCTGCAGGAGAAGCTGCTTATAATGCAGCTATGAGGTACATCGTTTGAAACAGAGTCTTATCATATCACACTCTTTTCATTGCCAAGTTTTATTCTCAACTGTACAAGATGTCATATTGCAAAGTGGTATAGAGAGTTGATCCTGTATGAATAAGCTCCGCCTTTTATATTTATTATGAACTACTTCCTCCGTCCCATAATATAAAAGCGTTTTTGACACCGGGACGGAGGGAGTAGTTTGTTGATACTTAATCACTTATATTCAAATAAATATCCTATTAAGGTTAGTTCACCGCCTCATGGGTCTTACCACAATTGCAGTTTCACCGGACACAGAAAAATGTATGTTCTCCTGATAGGTCTTCCAAGCCGTTATTGAAACTTTAAGCTGTTTTGTCTCATATTGGCAACCCAGATATTTTCACTTGCGTCATGGGGATCTTATTCGAGTATACAGTATGATTGTATACTAGTATCCAGTACCTAGCTTTATTTTTACATGGTATTTCTATTCTTATTTAAATTTGAAAAGAACATATTTAGGTTTATCTAATACGGGTGCTCTTTCATGTGTAGGGATATTAGTGAAGCCCGTGTAAGTTGTATGAAAACACTGAAGAACGTAGCTACAGCATGCGATGTTGTTGCCGTTGCCTGCCCTATGCTGATTATCCTTATGATGATCACTACATAGTAACTTACTGTATGTTTGTTGGGTGCTATCATCGAACTACCTCCTTTCTTATTTATTAGGCCTGCATGTATACCTAGATTAATATCCCAAATGGTATATTTTTTGTGATATATAAATTGTATTACGTTCGTCAGAATGTAAATCTAGGTATATCTGTAGGCCTAATAAACCGGAGAGGAGGTACTATGTGTATGCAGCTGGACTTTATTTAGTAGGTATGAACCATGAGTAATTAGAAGGGACCGTTTAGCTTGTATATACATACATGTCATCGTATATGTATCTATTCAATACCAGAAACTCTTCATTTCTCTATGTCCTTTTCAGCAGGGATTCGCTCTTCTAGAATGCAACTATGTCAGAGTGTTGAATGCAGTAAAGCATAATGGTCCACAGCATTTTTTTTTCTTTTCTTAAATCCGAACAAGAAATGCACCAAAATCCAGTCTTACAGCAAAACCAAGAAAAACGTCCTGCCAATACAGTCACTAAACGAGGGATCATCGTCCTTTACCTGAAATTGATGGGGTTTTCGCCTACAAATGTTTCACCTATGGGTAGTTACCCTAATGTGAGTTTTGTATATTGTACATACATTTTGTATATTGTATCTCTCAAAACCGGGAGTATGTAGTATATAAAAATATTTGGGTAGTATATATATCCTACTTTTTAGGTTGTATATGCACTATTTTTTATATTGTTTTATCGTATCAATATGAAGGTATTTTAAAAATATACAAAAAATTATATTCACATGCATATTTTTGTAGTTTTGCTTTGATATATTTTAGATATGAACATATTTAGAATGATAAAATAGTATACTAGCACATAATAGTATATGGGACATGAGGGTCACTATCCGGGATGATACAAGGCATAATCGGGAAAGACAACGAGTAAACCACAACGAATTTCCCAGATATCAGTCGTGAGTCCACGGTTCGGCACAATATGATCATAGTCATTAGCACTGTATTCTACATATGATTCCAGAAAAATTCTTTACAAATGGTTTATCTATCTTTTTGTTTGCATTTCTTAGTAACGCTCTTTGGGGATAATTGCCTTGTTAGAATTAATCACATATCGATCTATCAAGAACCAAGCAATCACATGTGCACGACAACAAGATTTGTTAATGAAGTTCATCGATATGGCTACATCTGGGGTCTGACTACGGGCACTCCTCTTCGTGATACCGTCATAGTACCGCACCCCGTCCGCCGCTCTTCCTGCGTGCATGTGCTATTATGTTGGCATAGCTTACATAGTGTGTACCTCACATTGTATAAGAGGCCCAGGATACAAGTGTCCTATTAGGACACGACTCCGTATCCTATCTACACACCTCAGAGTAACCTATCTTGTATAAAATATTCAACACAACTCTAACATACTTCACCTTAGCAAATATTCTTCACCACTTTGGATTCATCTATGCGTCAAACCTTCATGTACATTGGACTGAGAATATACCATGAGCACCGCTGTTAGTCCATGACTTCAATTACAACTATAGTTCCTTCTTATCTTCTTCGCAATCAACAGTCGAGGAAAATTAATTTCCAATGAATCTACTTTGTGCTCCCAACTTTTGGAGTATCCGTTCAACGGTATCACAGACCAATCGCTGATTTGCATGAAAATGAACAACTCACATATTGGACGCCACATATAAGAGTTACTTGAACTCAACATCATTGCTCTTTGTTGACCGTTTGTCTGAAACTTGAGGGAATTTCATCGTCGCCTGTGTCACTCTGAGTCAAATTCGCAGCTGTCTCAACTTTTTTTCCAGATAGTCTTTTACATGTCCCACAACTATAGCACTCCGCCTCCTTTTGTACTTGCGGCCCGCACTTTGCCATGTGCACTGAAAAACACAGAATATACGGCCATGTACTCTCAACTTTTGACAATTTCAGACTTCACACCATTTTCTTAGATTCTCCATGGTCAACTCTCATCCAACTGACGCGTCAAACTCGATAGATCTAGTCACCAATTTGAACCTGATACTAGCCAACACTGCTTCAACACCCTTGCACACTTTATCCGGCCACATGTCTGACCATCGATGCCTTGGTCTTTTGCCATGTCATGTGCTTACCACATGCCTTGCCGCTATCACAGTGTCGAGCCTCTGCTGTCCTAGTCATGTCTCCCGGGTAGCTAGCCCACACCGCCTCTGCAGAGAACCATTGATCGTCCCCAACTGATGTCGAGTATCACGTCTCCATCAGACCACTGGTACCCAGTCTGAAACACGGCTCTCGCTTTTCCCACTGAAATAGGTTGCGATTCTCCGGATCGTTACACCCTAGGCCCTCCATCAGCACAGAGTGAAGGCTTTCGCCAGACTCCAGCTCCACTTTCAACATGAATGCATGGTAGATGATCAATCCACCCTGCGCCCCGTCAACTTCAAGCTCTTATGTGTACAATCAACCCCACACCATAGTCTTGTCGAAACCGCACAAGCCCTCAGGCCTGCACCATGTGTTTCCACGGCCCAGAAGTCGACCACCATCAATGTCACGCTCCTATGTCTTCGCCGCTGAAATCACCGTCGTCTTCTATACTGACCGACTCGTGTCGATCCATCAGACTGTCTAGTCTGACCCAATCGAACTTGTCTTGCTGCAACCATGCTCCACCCTGCGTTCTGTCCGTCACACACATCTCCATGCATGCTCGAGGCCCTGTGTGTGCATGATCCCTGCACACGCAATCCAGGCTCCTCCAAGCCTTATGCGCATGCCATCATCCTTGACACACACACACACTCCAAAGCACAAGCAAAACTTGATCCACCAGGAAACCTCCCGCCCAAAACTGAACCTACACAAATTTTCCTTGTCTCTGTTTGATTGTAGCTTCCTTGTGTATGATACAAAGACGTACCTTTTTTCTCTAACAAAATCTCGTGACTCGGTTTCCTGCGTACCTCCAACAGTTGGCTACGTTTTTTAGGCTAAAACCACTCTCCTTTAATTTATTGATCAACGACAACGTTCATAGTGATACAATTAAGATCAGGGGGCTGAATAAGCCACAAATGGCGTCCCACAGGAAGATCTAGAGTGGATCTAGTGAGGCTAAGTGACTCGAAGTTGGTCTCCTGTCCCTCGAAGATGAAGGAACAAGAAGAAAACTCACACGAAGATAAAATAATCTCTCTAATGATGCATGCGTAAACTCCTCCACCAATGCCATTGTTGATGCCTTGGTGTAAGTGCATCTAGTGCCACCCCTTGTTGGTTTTGGAGTATTGACGACAAACTTGGTAAAGGGACTAATGTGTTTGTGAGTATACACAGGAGAACACGAATAGAAGTCCCTGGAGATTCGGTTTTAACTGTCGAAGACTACCCCCAAAAATGTCCGAAGACATTGAAGATAATGGTGGTGCGTGAAGACTTTCGCTTGAAGGAAATGGAGCGTGAAGATTTAGTCTTTTGATAGTTTCATTTTCTCCTTTCTTGAGTCATAGGAACCACCGCACTGTTAAGTGGGGTCTAGGTGAAACGAAGTCAGAAACTGACGTGATGCTCAACCTAAAAACCCATCTCTTCTTGTGAAGACAATGAGAGAAAATCTCCTCCGAGTTGGTTGAGTCAGCATTGCTTGTAGCCCAAGCAATGTTGTTGTGTGTGTTTGAAATTCGATCGTTAGGACATGTGTCGGTTGGCCACTCACCCAGGGTTAGATCGGTCATATTATGTCAAGTCGCCCTTGGCTATAAATAGCCACTCCTTCCACCATAAGTTGGTGGCTGCTCGGAGTTATTGCACAACTTTTGTCGTTTTAAAGCAACCCACCTCTGAAGCCTTTGAGAGAGATTTCCTGTGAGAAAAAACCCAAACACCCAGAGCCCAAAGTGATCGAGCATCACTGAAGACATTCTGTTCTGAGTGTACCAAAGATTTATTACACTTGAAGACTGTGATCTTCCAAACGGTTATGTGTCATGTTCTGAGCATCCAAGAGTCATTGTGGATCGCCGGTGAACAAGTTTGTGAAGGTTTGGAAGTCTACCTTTAAAACTTATCTGACTTATTGGGGTCTAAGTGGCCTTAGCTCAAGGGGAATAAGGTGAATACATGGTCTTCCGAGTTCAATCTCAGCCTCCCTAACTAGACATTCAATTGTCACATCAACTGGAACTAGTCAAACAAATCCTCTGTCTGCATCGAGCAATTGGTTCTATCATTTCACTTCTTTACTTTTTGTTTTTGTACTGTGAAGCCTTTGCTTGCTCATCTCTGTGTGAAGACATTGCTTGAAGTTATTCCCTTGATTCCATCATTGTCTTCTTGTTTGTTATCCTTATTGTTCCATGCTACCTAGTTTGCTTGTTGCTTTCATTTCTTGTATCCTTAGTCTTTGATGGATAGCATGCCTAGTGTAGTTTACATTCCGCTACACTCTGTTTAGTTACTGTTTTGCTTCCGCATCTTCGAAGACATTTATAAAAATCTCCTATTCACCCCCTCTAGTCGATAACTAGCACTTTCAATTGGTATCAGAGTAAGGTACTCCATTGTTCTGTGTGATTCGGTTTAACCACCTGGAGTTTTAGCTATGTTGACTGCAGGGATTATCAAAGTCTTTGTTGCGTGCCCTGTCTTCGATGGCTCTGACTTTTCTTATTGGAGGAATAAGATGTGCATGCATCGTGAAGCCATTGACAACGACCTCTGGTATGTCGTCATGACAGGCGTTCCCAAGGTTGGTCAAGGTGTCACCGCTTCTGATGTGAAGAGGTTCGCTCAATTGGATTCAACAACCAAGAACATCATCTCTGGTCATCTGCGAAGTTGATCTGGGAGTGGCTCTCCAAAGTCAATGAGGGCGTCTCATCGCAACGAGATTCTCGAGTTGATGTTCTTCGCAATCTCTTCAACCGCTTCAAAAGGCAAGACAACGAAAGTGTCTAGCTCACATTTGATCGTCTCACTGATATCTACAATGAGCTCAAAGCTCTTGGTGCCACTGACATCAGTAAGCATGAAGTGGTGAAGAAGCTGCTGAGGTCTCTAGATAGTTCCTTCAACACACTGGCTCTGATGATACAAGAGCGTCCTAACTTAAAGACCTTGGATCCTGCCGATATTCTTGAGAGGCTCAATACTCATGAATTCCAGCTATCTGAGAAGAGAGATCTCTATGGTTCTAACTATGGACGACCTCGTGCTCTGAAGGAAAAAGTTACGTCTTCATCCGAGGATTCTAAGTGCAGTTCCGGTGACCTTGAAGATATTGGCAGAGAACTTGCACTGCTTATGAATAAGTTCAAGAAGTTTTTGAAGAAGAAGAACTTTGAAAAGTCTTCAAAGTATGACTCAAAGAAATCTGGAGAAACTTCTTCTCAGGACTACAAGAAGAGAACTTGCCACAAGTGGAAGAAGCCTGGCCACTATATTGTTCATTGTCCTCTGTGGGAAAAGGAATCAGAGCAGAAGAAGAAGAGCAAAGATAATGATTCTGATGACAAGAAGAAGAGAACTTCAAAGTCTTCTTCAGAGTCTTCATCGCACAAGAAGAGTTCCTCTGGCAGAACCCGTGCTTTCATTGGGAAGGAAATGGATTCCGAGGAATATCTGGTTCTGAGGAGGTTGAGGAGGAATCTGAGGAGTCTGACTCTGGTGTGGTGAGCCTTGCTCTCGTTTCCGTGTTCGTCGCCAATTCCATCTTCAACCCCGAAGATAATGGCCTCGTCTCCGACAATGAGGCCAACGATGACAATGACTCTCCTCCTACCTATTGTGCTTCATGGCAAAAGGTGCCAAGGTATCCTCATGCTCAACCTACTTTGACACTTCCAGTGAAGATGACTATAAATGTGAATCCAAACCTAGCTATAAAAAACTTGCTAAAATTGCTACGGAGCAACAAACTGTTATGGAAAAGATTCTGATTCTACTAGACAAAAGCAATGATTGTTGGATAAGAAAATAGATTAAAGTCAATCCTTGACCGAGGGTCTCAACAGTCTTCAGTCAAATTATGACGAACTCCAAAAGCATCATGATACCCTTTCAGCCGATCATGAGAAGCTTTCCTATGATTATGTTCTAAGGAAGCAAGATCTAGAGAAGCTGAGAGCGTCTCATGATGATCTTTGGACTGAAAATGATTCACTACTCACCCAACATACAATACCGCTCAGGAAGAATTTATGCCACCTTGCTTGAAATGCCTTGATCGTGATAATGTTAATTCTTCTGTTGAATGTTCAAATGCTCATGAGATCGCAATATCTTAAACTACTTCTGTGGTCTCTAACCCCTCATATGAGGAAACCACTACTATTGCTGGTGAGAATTTCAGGTTGAAGACATTGCTTGAGACATGGATGTACAAAAATCCTTAAAGGGCATCAAACCCTTTGTGATGTCCTCAAGAAGCAAATCTTGAACAGGAACCCTAGAAATGAGGGCATTGGCTCCGAAAGGAACATAAATGTTGATGGATCTTACGGGAAACCTCAGCAGTACCCCAAAACTACTTAGGTTGCTACAAAAGGACCTTCAGTAGATCCATCCACACTATCTGGCTATAACCGTGCTAACCCTATGATCATTGATGGGTCATTTGACTCAAACTATAAATTGTCTAACAATCAGAATGGTGAAGTGTTTGCCATGTACATTGGAACTAAATGCAGGAATGGTCCTCCCATGAAGAAGATGTGGGTACCCAAAAGTCTTCTGGAAAGGCTTTCCATGAATGTGATCATGATACCACCTGGGAAGAAGACAAACCCCAGAGCAAAGTCTTAATATGGTCGTACTAATGCTTATCTTTCGCAGGGTTACAATGATCAGTCTCATGAATATGAGCATTAGTCTTATAACCGCTTTGTTCACAAATCGAAGAATTTTTTTGCATATTCATTTGAGTACTCTAACCCCCCCGTGAAGCACATTAATAGGGCTTCAATGCCTAAATTCTCTAATGCTGCACTTAGACTCATTGCCTCTAAGCCACCCTTGCAGATGTGGGTCTCTAAGAAGAAAAAAATTCTTCTGCAGGGTTGGGTCCCCAGACGACAAGCATTGAAATCAGAAGATAATGCTGGAGACCTGATGAATCTTGTGGGGCACAAGATAAAGTCTCAAAATGGTCTAACCATATATTTCGTCTCCTATGCTACCACTGTCATATCCTCAAAGAAATATTTACATCTAATGATATATAGAAGTCAATGCATGTTGTTGTAGGGTAAAACCCTAAGATGGATCTTTTCACACTTGGAGGGGGGAAAAGGGATGAACACCAAGAACACAAAGAGGAATTCGCTCCAACAAAACCCAATTACACATCCACTAGAATAGCAAACACATAGATCCACAAGAATACAAGCACAATCAAAGGAAACAAGCACTAGGTAAAGTTCTTCCCACTCCTAAGGAGGTGAGGTCTTGATGATAGTCTTCTCCCAAGAGGAGGTCTTGAAGTCCACTTGGGATCCTCTCCAAAGAGGTCTTGATCTCCAAGAGGAGTGGTGGATGGAGCAAAGCTCTCCAAATATATCTCATATACTTTGCTAACCCTAAACATGACCCTAGGTACGGAATATATAGGTAGGTGGGCAAGGGGGATGAAGTGGAGGCCCAAACAGCAGCTCACAGCCGTCCATCTTGATGAGCCTGTGCGCACGGGTAAGTTGGGCCCGTGCGCATGGGGGTCCCGTGTGCACGGTACACGCCCGTGCGCATGGGGTGCTACAGCGCCAACTCCCTGGATAGTCCGTGCGCACGGGGTCTCAGGGGCCCGTGTGCACGGGGTCGCCTGGGAGGTGCAGTCTTGCTCCTCTTGGCTTCCTTCTTCTTTCCTGATGCCTTGGGGCACTTCTCCTCCTCCTTTGGGGTGTCCCTCAGCTGCTTGGTGGTGTCGGTCTTCATACCTAATGACACATAGCATGTTTTGGTGAGGTAGCAACCAAGTTCCACTTATGTCCATATTGATCTCATGAAGGAGTGAGTTCACCTCGTTTTCAATGGCGCGTGTTCGAGCTCTAGTCATGGGTCCACGTGGTGCTTGATGAGTTGGTGTAGCGTCCATGGGGATGATGGAAGGATGCTCCGCATTATCTCCCCCCTGGGAGAGATCCGTCCACGGATCATGATATTCATCACCATGGTATGGGGCCAAGTCCTTGACGTTGAAGATGTCGCTTCCATTGTACTTGTTGCGTGGGATGTCGATCTTGTAGGCGTTGTCATTGTAGCGTGCTAGCACCTTGAAGGGTCCATCGGCTCGTGGGAGTAGCTTGGATTTGCGCTCGTTGGGGAAGCGGTCTTTGCGTAGATGAAGCCATACGAGATCACCCAGTTGGAACACCATGGGTGTCTTGTTGATGTTGAGCTTGGTGGCGAGGTGTTGTACTTGATGCTCCATGGTGGCCCTTGTATCTTCATGCACCTTCTTGAGATAACTTGCTCTTGCACTTGCATCCATGTTTGCTCATTCTTGAAGTGGAAGTGGTAGGATGTCCAATGGGGACAACGGATTGAAGCCATAGATGGCCTCAAAGGGGGACTTGCCGGTAGTAGAGTGTATTGCTCTATTGTAGGCGTACTCGGCGATGGGTAAGCACTCCTCCCACTCCTTGATGTTCTTCTTGATCAACACGCGTAGGAGAGTAGATAGCGTCTGGTTGGTGATTTCCGTTTGGCCATCGGTTTGGGGATGATAGGCCATCGAGAATAGTAGCTTGATGCCGAGCTTGGCGCATAGGGTCTTCCAAAAGTAGCTTAGGAACTTGACATCTCGGTCCGACACTATGGTCCTTGGCACTCCATGCAACCTCAAGATTTCCCTACAAAAAAGATTTGCAACATGTGAAGCATCGTCTATCTTATTGCATGGGATGAAATGTGCCATTTTAGAGAATCGGTCCACAACGAAAAATACGGAATCCTTTCCATTTTGAGTCCTAGGCAAACCAAGCACGAAATACATACTAATATCTTCCCATGGTTGATATGGAATTTGAAGTGTCATATGTAAACCATGAGATTGGGCTTTTGACTTAGCTTTGCGGCATGTAGAGCATCGGTTGGTGAAGCGTGCCACATCGCGGAACATCTTTGGCCAAAAGTACTTGAAGGAGAGTGTGGCAAAGGTCTTGTCGCGCCCGAAATGTCCCATAATAAGTCCTCCGTCGTGAGCCTCTTGCAAAAGTAACAAACGAAGCGAAGACTCGGGTATACAAAGCTTGTTAGCGCACATAAGGTAGCCATTCTTGAGATAATAGTTCTCCCAACAAGTATTAGCAAGACATTTGGCATAAGGAATCGCAAACGTAGGACCATGTGCATAAAGATCTTTAATATGCTCAAAGCCAATAACATTCAATTCAAGTTGAGTAACTAACATGCATTTGCGGGAAAGAGCGTCCGCCACAATGTTTTCTTTACCCTTAATGTACTTGATCACATAAGGAAAAGATTCAATAAATTCACTCCATTTAGCATGCCGTTTATTCAACTTGGTTTGACCTTTAAGGTACTTTAGTGTCTCATGATCGGTATGTATGACAAATTCATGTGGGCGAAGATAATGCTCCCAAACATGCAATACGCGCACTAAAGCATACAATTCTTTGTCATAGATGGGATAGTTAAGCTGAGCTCCGGAAAGTTTTTCACTAAAATATGCAAGTCATTTTTCTTGCATCAAAACTCCACCAATACCATTACCACTAGCATCACAATGGACCTCAAAAGTTTTGTTGAAGTTTGGCAATGCAAGAATTGGAGCATGTGTAAGCAAAGACTTGAGCTCATCAAAAGTGGTAGATTGAGGAGGTCCCCAAACAAAGGGTGCATTCTTCTTACTCAAGGCATGCAACGGTGTGGCAATAGTGCTAAAGTCTTTCACAAAGCGACGATAAAAACCCGCTAGACCAAGGAAACAACACACTTGTTGCAAATTAGTGGGTTGTGGCCAAGTTTTTAATTGCTTCAATTTTAGACTCATCAACATGAACACCCTTGGAAGACACAACAAAGCCCACTAAAACAATCTTGTCAACACCAAAAGTGCATTTTTCCATATTGGCATGAAGTTGTTCTTTTCTAAGAGTTTGCAAAACGGCCCTAAGATGAGTAACATGATCTTTGAGGGATTTGCTAAACACAAGAATATCGTCAAAGTAGACCACAAAAACACGCCAATGTATGGGCGAAGCACATAATGCATAACACGCATGAAAGTACCGGGTGCTTCCGATAAACCCATAGGTATAACTAGCCACTCATACAAGCCAAAATTTGTTTTGAAAGCGGTTTTCCATTCATCACTTTCTTGTACGCGGATTTGATAATAGCCACTTTTAAGATCAATTTTAGAGAAAATGGTGGCGCCGCTAAGCTCATCTAGCATATCATCAAGGCGTGGAATGGGATGCCTATAGCGAACGGTGATAACATTTATGGGTCTACAATCGGAACACATGCGAAAACTACCGTCTCTTTTTGGCACAAGAATGACCGGTACGGCACAAGGACTCAAACTTTCACGCACATGTCCATGGTCTATGAGATGTTGGACTTGCCTTTGTATTTCTTTGGTTTCTTCGGGGTTGACGCGGTATGGAGCCTTGTTAGGAAGAGGTGCGCCGGGGATGAGGTCGATCCGGTGTTCGATGCCACGTAGAGGAGGAAGACCGGGAGGTAGCTCATCGGGGAAGACATCCGCGAATTCCTGCAACAAATCAGACAACACTAGAGGAAGAGGATTAGGAGTGTTAGTCCTTGCCGCTTCATCTTTGCACACTAGGACATAGTGGATGGCACTTGATGGGTTCTCATACACTTCTCTCATCTCTCTTTTTGTGGCTAGGAGGACTAAATTTTTCTCTCTTGGCGTAGAGTCACTCAATTTGGGCTTGTGGCGCTCACTCTCTTTGTGGTGGTTCACTCTCTCACTATTCTCTCCACGATGGGTGGATGCTTGCTTGTCGGAGATCACTTGGCTTGGTGACATAGGTCGTAGCACATACTTCGTTCCCTTCATCTTGAAGCTATAGTGGTTTGTTCTTCTATTGTGGATGACGCCGCAGTCAAATTGCCAAGGTCTTCCCAAGAGAAGATGGCACACGAACATGGGAACCACATCACATTCCAAGGTGTCCTCATAGGCGCCAATCTTGAACGAAACTTGCACGGTGTGCTCCACTTAAATGGTGCCAGAGTCGCTAAGCCATTGGACCTTGTAGGGGCGAGGATGCTTCTTCTTGACCAATTGTAGCTGGGAACATAGCTCGTCACTTGCCAAGTTGTGACAACTTCCTCCGTCGATGATGACCTTCACGGAATGTCCGTTGATGCCGGCTTTGGTGTGGAAGATGTGGCATCGTTGGTCTTCGTCTTGTTGGTGTTGAAGTGTCAAGACCTTGGAGACTACGAGAGCGGGACTTGAATCATTGTCACAAAAGACTTGAGAATCTTCTTCTTCATTCACTTGACGGTGCATGGCGACGTGCTCTAGGGCTTTCATCTTGTCATCACTCATGGAGTTGTATGTGCCATCATCATTCGCAATCATGGTTCGCCGGTTGATGCATTGGAAACACTTGTGTCCACGTCCACCACATGTGAAGCACTTGAGAGAACTTGTCTTGACGGGGTCATCCGGTGGCGTCGATGATGAGGGAGTCTTGGACTTGTAGTTGCTTGCCGGAGGACGAGTCGAGGAAGGTGTCGCTTGCTTGGAACTTGACTTGTCGCTGGTACTTGGTGATGCTCTAATTGAGGTAGGAGGTGCCGAAGTCGTGGGAGCTTGAGTGTATGAGCCGTAGGTCTTGGACAAGTACTTGGAGTATTTGAAGTCATCTTATACTTGTTGCTCGGCCTTGGTCGTTTGATGAACTAGCTCGAGAAGGTCGGAGTAGGGTTGAAAGTCAGCGATCTTCTTGATTGGATGATTGAGGCCGTTCAAGAATCGTGCCATAGTCTGCTCGTCATCTTCCTTGACATTGGCTCTTATCATGGCAATCTCCATCTCTTGCTAGTATTCTTCCACCGTCTTCGTGCCTTGCTTGAGGAGTTGTAACTTCTTGAAGAGATCGCGGGTGTAGTGTGTAGGCACGAAGCGAGCTCTCATGACATCCTTCATTTGTGCCCAAGTTGTGATGGGTGGTTCGGCTCTCTCTTGGCATCGCTTGATCACTTGTTCCCACCAAATGAGGACGTAGTCTTGGAACTCGAGGGATGCCATGGCAATCTTCTTTTCCTCGTCGTAGTTGTGAAGACGGAATATCTTGTCGACTTTCAATGCCCATGAGAGATATTCTTCGGGATCATTGCTTCCAGAGAACTTGGGCATGGTGAACTTAAGCTTGCTGTAGCGGAGTTCTTCATCATAGTGGTAGTTTTGATGTCTCTCTTAGCGTGGGGGAGGGTCTTCAAGCACTCGTTCCGCTTGATGTCGCTCTTGTCGTGGAGGAGGATCTTCGTCGTGATAGCGCTCTTGGCATGGAGGAGGACCCGGTTTCTCCTTTCTTGTTGCTCTTCATGTCGGGCGGCTTCTTCTTGTCGTGCTTGACGAAGTGCTTCCTCTTGCTCACGTACTTGACGGCTACGTTGGGCAATAGCTCTAGTGGACTCACGGAGTGCTTCTTGAGCCACTTGAGCTTGTGTTTCACGACTTTGTTGCTCTTGCTGAAGTGCATCACCGTCTTGAGATGCTTGACGTGGCTGATGTGGTGGGGGTTGCTCTTGCTCCATGGCTTGTTGTTCTTGGCGTCGTGCCTTTTCACGTGCTCTCACTCGGTCTTGTAAGCCATTGCCATGGAACTGATTTTATTGAGCTTGGCGATCTTGAGTGTCATCCTGTAGAGGAGAACGAGCTCAAGGAGGACTCGCATCAGAAGAAGAATATGATGACGAGTGATGAATTGAGTTGCGCCGTCTTGGTGAAGAAGTTGAGGAAGACGCACGGCTCACGATCATGTTGCGGAATTCTTCCATTTGTTTGGAGAGCTTGTCGTCGAAGTAGTCCCTTTGTCTTGCTTCCGATTGTCGTAGGTCGGTGGCGAGTTGCTCGATGCGATCACCCAAAGCTTCACTCTCTTGATGTAGAGCTCGTTGTGCGATGAAGAAGTGATTCTTGGTGACGAAGCCGCGTTCGTCATCTTGATCCTCGAAGAACGGGTTCACCGAAGAAGAAGTAGGCCTATCCATCATGTGGAAGTGGTGGTGAGTAGGAAAAATGAGAGAACAATACCAAAGTTACCTTTTCCAAAGATTGTGGATGTATCAAGTATGATCCCACGTGATGCTATAATAGTAGAATTGGTACCGAGTTTTGTTTTCTCACACCTACAAGTAAAAGGCTTATGGAGGATCTCGTTAGGGAGTGGCACAAATAATTCAAGCAAATGTTAGTCAAGATGTTGAAAAAGTTGAAAATATGCACAAATCGCAAGTAAGACAAATAGATCAAACCCAAGGATATCACTAGGAACACACACACAGAAGATAGATGAGATCCGCACAACCAAAGAGTGAGCTCTAAAAGGTGTAACCACGGAAATGCTCTTGTTGTACGGATACTAGAGAGACGCTAGCTCGATTGCTCTAATGGGCTAGATACGCTAGTGCACCAACCTAAGAGAGAAAACAGGCCGTCTACTATCCCAAGTATGCTTACGTATGTATTGACCAAGATGATGTAACTATGGTATGAGGCTCAATGCTATTTCTTACAAGCTCTTTGCTTCTCTTTTTTTGACTATGCCACAATGCTTGATATGCGAGTCGGAATGCGAGATAACAAGTAGGATATGCACGGGGGATACGTAATCACTAAAGGTGCACTAAAAGCGTGGCCCGACAATTCTCAACTTGCTAGTCTCGATGGGTAAGTAACGCAAAAGAGGCTCAAGGCTATCAAGGTAATGGCAAGGGTAATACAAAGGTGTTGTCGAGGTTACCGTCCTTGCTTACGGTTGGTATGAAGATGGAGTGGTCAAAGTCGAAGTGGAGTCCGAGCCGATGACGAGTGGCGGTGATGATGAAGTCAAGTCGCGCCTAAGTAGCCGAAACACCTTAGGACACATGCAACCGCAACCCAAAAGCTCAAACACCAACGAGAAGTATCGCGGAAGACAAATGGTGGTGGTGGAATGGCAAAAAGGAGCAAAACATGGGGTGGCCGAATTGCTCTGTATGGCTCGTGCGCACGGGGTAAGTGATGCCCGTGTGCACGGGGTCCCGATGGCCCGTGCACATGGGGTGTTCTGGAAGCTGCTACTTCTTGAGCTTGCATTGATTTTTCCCTTGAAGAGGAAAGGGTGATGCAGCAAAGTAGAGATAAGCATTTCCCTCAGTTAAGAACCAAGGTATCAATCCAGTAGGAGGCACAAGCAAGTCTCCAATCTATGCACCTGCACCAACTAACAAACACTTGCACTCAACGCGAAAAAGGGGTTGTCAATCCCTTCACGATCTCGAACAAGAGTGAGATCTAATAGAGATAGGTATAAAAGATAAATAAAAAAGCAAACTAAAGTAAATATAAATAAATTGCAGCAAGGTATTTTTTGTTTTTTTGGTTTATAGATATGAAAATATATGATGGAAAATAGACCCGGGGGCCATAGGTTTCACTAGAGGCTTCTCTCTTGAAGATAGCATACGGTGGGTGAACAAATTACTGTTGAGCAATTGATAGAAAAGCGCAAAGTTATGACGATATCTAAGGCAATGATCATGAATATAGGCATCACGTCCGTGACAAGTAGACCAAAACGATTCTGCATCTACTACTATTACTCCACACATCGACCACTATCCAGCATGCATCTAGAGTATTAAGTTCATAAGAACGTAGTAACGCCTTAAGTAAGATGACATGATGTAGAGGGATAAACTCAAGAAATATGATATAAACCCCATCGCCGGAAAAGGCCCCAAGATGGGATCTCACGGGAACAGAGGCTTGCGGCGGTGGAAAAGTATTTTGGTGGATGCCTCTGATGGTTTGGGAATATTTGGGAATTTATAGTGCAAAGATTAGGGTTGGGAGACCTCCGAAGGGCCCACAAGCCCTCAGGGCGCCCCCCTGGGGCGCGCCTGGCAGGCTTGTGGCCTTCTCGGGAACCTTCTGGCCCTCTCTCCAAGTCACATAGGTGTCTTCTGGTCCAAGAAAAATCATCGCGAAAGTTTTATTCCGTTTGGTATTCCTTTTCTGTATAACTCTAAAACAAGGACAAGACAGAAACTGGGACTGGGCTCTAGGTTAATAGGTTAGTCCCAAAAATATAAAATAGCATATTAATGCATATATAACATCCAAAATAGATAATATAATAGCATGGAACAATAAAAAATTATAGATACATTGGAGACGTATTAGAAGCGCAAGAACCCTTCGGATCCGTGGATATTTCGCAAAATTCGGCCAAGATCAACGGTAGGGAGGGTGGGGAATGGTGGTAAAGGATAGATCCACTTGTCAAACACGAAATTCGTGGATCAAATCAACCAAATCTCACAAGATCTAACAAATTGCAAGAAAATTTTTTGGGCTATTTTTGGTGAGGATTTTCGAATTAGGATGAAAAACAACAAAATCAAGCTATAATATGGGGGTTAGGGACTCCAAGATGTGAATCAACCTTGCTCATGATACCAAGATGTCGTAGGGTGAAACCCTAAGATGGATCTTTTCACACTTGGAGGGGGAAAAAGGGATGAACACCAAGAACACAAAGAGGAATTCACTCCAACAAAACCCAATTACACATCCACTAGAATAGCAAACACATAGATCCACAAGAATACAAGCACAATCAAAGGAAACAAGCACTAAATTCTTCCCACTCCTAAGGAGGTGAGGTCTTGATGATAGTCTTCTCCCAAGAGGAGGTCTTGAAATCCACTTGGGATCCTCTCCAAAGAGGTCTTGATCTCCAAGAGGAGTAGTAGATGGAGCAAAGCTCTCTAAATATCTCTCATATACTTTGCTAACCCTAAACATGACCCTAGGTACGGAATATATAGGTAGGTGGGCGAGGGGGATGAAGTGGAGGCCCAAACAGCAGCTCACAGCCGTCCATCCTGATGAGCCCGTGCGCATGGGGGTAAGTTGGGCCCGTGTGCACGGTACATGCCCGTGCGCATGGGGGGCTACAATGCCAACTCTCTGGATAGTCCGTGCGCACGGGGTCTCAGGGGCCCGTGGGCACGGGGTCGCCTGGGAGGTGTAGTCTTGCTCCTCTTGGCTTCCTTCTTCTTTCCTGATGCCTTGGGGCGCTTCTCCTCCTCCTTTGGGTTGTCCCTCAGCTGCTTGTGGTGTCGGTCTTCATACCTAATGGCACATAGCATGTTTTGGTGAGGTAGCAACCAAGTTCCACTTATGGCCATATTGATCTCGTGAAGGAGTGAGTTCACCTCGTTTTCAATGGCGCGTGTTCGAGCTCTAGTCATGGGTCCACGTGGTGCTTGATGAGTTGGTGTAGCGTCCATGGGGATGATGGTAGGATGCTCCGCATCACATGTGCTCTCTATCTGTTATGGACCATCAAGCTAAATCTTCTGCAGGAAGACTTACCCTGTGCTACTGAATGGATTCTGCATAGTGGTTGCACTAACCATATGACTGGTGATCGAAGCCTACTTATGGACTCAACTCTACGTCTTCCTACACAACATCATATCACATTTGCCGACAAAGGGAAAAGCAAGGTATTGGGTCTAGGTAGGGTTGCAATCTCAAAGGATCGGCACATGGATAAAGTGATGCTTGTCGTATCCCTTGGATTCAACCTAATGTCCATCTCAATGCTTTGTGATCTGGATATGATTTCATCTTTGGCAAATTTCGCTGCATTGTACTAATGGTCTCTGACAAATCCAAAGTCATCGAAGGTTTTCAAAGAGGTGACATGTACGTGGTAGATTTTTCTACAGGATCGCAGTTTGCCACATGTCTTCTAGCAAAGGCTTCAGAATGATGACTTTGGCACCGACGGCTAGGACATGCCAGCATGAGGAACTTGCACACCCTTGTCAAGAAGAAGCATAGCATTGTGATCGAGGGCCTCAAGTTCAAAAAGGATCATCTATGTGGAGCCTGTGAAGCCGGGAAGATGACTAGGGCCAAACATCCCTTGAAGACAATCATGACGACCACTCGTCCCTTCGAGCTACTCCATATGGACTTATTCCACCCAACTCATTTCCATATTTACTACCACTTCAAATCTATATCACTACAAAAAAGACACTTCTCCGCCATTATGGCCTGAACAAAAACTTTTTCTGTCATGGATGTGACACTTCCATGACGATAACTGTGACAAAACACGTATCATCTTAGATGTGGTGGGCTCCTATTTCTATGAAAAAAAATTATGACAAAAAATGGGCTTTTCGTCCTAGGCCGACAGGAGGCACACCTCCATGACATTCTTTGGGCCGTCAATGACGTAAAAAATCATGATAGAAGTGAGGGCGAGAAAATTTTCGGGGAGTCACCGGTATACGGTGGGCAATCGATGGGTGGTCGGGGCCAAGCGATGCAGTGGTTTCCGTGTTTCTCTCAAACACGTGCGTATGCGAGCCATTCGCTAACTGAACCCGAGCGAGCCGTTCGCTTACTAAACCCGGTCGAACGGTCCCTCGCACTTACTATACTACTAAACCCGAGCGATCAATCCCTAGCACTACTTACTCAACCCGAGTGATTCCTTTGCTGCTAACTGAACCCGAGTGATTGTTGGAAAATGTAGTAGAAAACAAAAAAATCACCCTACGAACACCCAGGAACAATATGAAGATGCATATAGGATTTGGATCAACGATCGTTATCAACTCCGGAGTGCAACGGAAGTAGATGAGTCGGTGTAGATCGTACTTGGAGTCCCTTGAACCGTTGATGACGATCCCTTAACCGCCCTCGAATGGAAGACTGAAAGCACGACCACTCTACTTAGTTGCAAGCGTACGGTCTTCATGATCTGGCAGCGCTTCGTCGTCCAGAGCTAATCGTCGCCGGAGAATTAGAGGGAGGATTTTAGAACCACACTAGACTTCTAATTATGAGGATTAGAGGAACTAGGTCTAGCTCTAATTAGTCAATTAGGACCAACTAGAACTAGAACTAGATGAACTAGAGTAGGCTCCAAAACTTGTGTGTAGAAAAGAGCCAACACCTCATGTATATACAGGTTAGAGGGGAGAGGAGGGGCAACCAGTCCCTCCTTGGTGCTCCGGCTAAGTGGGGGGGGGGGAGGAGGAGTTGGACTCCTCCCCCACTCCAATTCAGCACCCCCCTATGGAAGGGGGGGGGGGGGCTCCTCCACTTGGGTCCATGTGGCCCAAGTTGCCTTCCACCTCTTGGCCTTTTAAGGCCCGTTGATATTTAATTATTTGAAAAAGCCCTCTAACAATTACTAGAGCCTTTTATATACAATTTAACATCATTGAAAACATTTTCCACCTATATATTAATTATCAGGAATACCCAATATTGCTCGATAAACTCCGAAATCCTTCCGGTGACCTCGAAACGCTTTCGGTTCTTCTCGAAACTATTCCGAATATTAAAGAGATGAGTCCACAAATAAATCCTCAATACTCTCGTCCTACTAACACTCAGCAGATCATGATTACCTTAAGCTTGTGATCCCGTAGGTTCGGTAAATCATAGACATGAACGAAACTCCTTAGTTCAATGACCGATAGCGGAATCGTGGACATTCATATCGATCCCTATGATTATACGAATGACATTTGAGTGAACCTTTGGTTATCATGTGATGTTCCCTTTGCTTTGCGATACTTTACAAAACCCAAGGTGCATCGGTATCCTCCTGAGTCATGCACACGCTCACTATACCATTGATCTCGTTGCCGGTTTTGTTCTTCTTTCTCGTTGAAGTGTTCCAGCATCCCCGTGACATAGTCACCTGTGTCTAGTCAGATAATGATGGATGCTGTCACACCGAGAGGGCCCTAAGAATATCTCTCCATCGTCGGAGGAGCAAATCCCACTCTCGAGCTATTTAGTCACTTGTCAAACTTTTCGTTGAACCCGTAAGGTGTGGTTATGATCACCTAGTTACAGATGATGTTTGAGCAACCCCAAAGTCCACCGTACAGTAGGAAGTGATTAAGATACTCTCATGGTCTAAGGAACTAAAATATATGGTAACACTCCGTGTTATAACAATTGATTTCAGACGATATTATCATAAAGTATAACAAATAAGATTAGGTCGATTCAATATGATCGTTCTACTAATGTCAACACTCTCAATGTTGTTTTAGGACTATCGTTTACACTTAACGATATCCTAAGATCCGGAAAACATGATCACCAACAACACTTGAGCCAGTCTCAAAGGCAAGACCGATAACCTATTCTTTTGCCGTTTATCATTCTACACGTACATATGAGATTTCCACTAAATCGCAAATTCCAAGATCATAACAGTTTTAACATGAAATATAGACTCTTAATTATGAAAATGCAAATATAATAATGCAATACTATTGCCTCTAGGGCATATTTCCAACATCGATCCCTTCGCTGCTAACCGAACCCGAGCGATTCCTTCGCTGTTAACTGAACCCGAGCGATCCCTTCGCTGCTTACTGAACCCGATCGATGCGAGCGAGAATCGTGCGCGTACGTAGTTTGCTGGCCCGATCGATGCATTGTATCGAGCCTTCGCGTGAGACGTGAGTTGACCTAGCTGGTTGGTTGCCTCTTGATGAACAGTCCCTCGTTGCTAGCTACCGTGCGCGATACGTAGATCGAGTCAAGACCAAGCTGCCGGTTGCATCGATCCAACACCTTGCATGAGACGTGTTGACCTAGCCTTTTGGTTGTGGATGAACAGTCCCCGTTGCTACCGCGCGCGTACGCCCCACCACAGTCGGTTGGGGTTGGATGAACATGACCCTCTGGTAGTAGGCGGTTGGCGCTTGATGAACATGATCCAGAGGAGGGCGTGCCACGGTACGCCACACCCCAGCCGGTTGGGGATGGATGAACAGAACCCTGTGGAGGCAGTAAGCAGTTGAACATAACTCTGTTTCATCCGTTTTATGATACACCATACCCCTCCCGATGAACATGACTCCATGCATGTGTGGCGGAGGCCCATCTATTAGTGGGCGGCGGTGGGTGCCCTACACATGCCCTTTTTTAATAGAAAACACCCTCGCTAAATTATACAGGAAAGCCTTAAATAGAGTCATAGACAGGTGGGCCTCACCGGTCAGTGAACAACACAAATTAATTTTGGAATGAAAACTGATATATCACGCATCTGTCATGCATGTGGCGAAGATCCATCTGTCAGCGGGTGGGCGGCGGGTTGCCACCCTCCCGCATCTCTAGAAGAGAAAATTGTTAGGAAATAAATTAGCACATGATTATTGTTAATTAGCATATGCTAATTAACAAACCGTCATTAGTAAAGGGTGTGTCCAATCCCAAAGAGTCATGTCTCTTCTCTCTTTACCGTCAAAAGACACTTTTTATGAGGGGATGACTTTGAACGGGCACCTCTTCTTTCCATCTCTTTCAGATGTAGAGTATATACAAATCAGGACTAATTGTTCATTCACTTTCAATCTCGTTTTACTCTAACAAAAACGTTTTACTCTAACAAAAACCAATCAAACAGAACTGAAACCAAACACTAGGCCTCGAGAGCCACCCGTCTCTCCACTCCATTCTACGGGCTCAGCAATTAAGGCCCAGCTAGCCCCTCACTTTCTTAATTAATTAAGATTCCCAATTTTCAGACCAACTCACATTAATTAAGATTTAAGTCGAGCCTAATCTAGTCCCCGGCGCACGCACTGCGCTCGATAACAGCAGCACCCATGGCCACGGAGCCTGTGCAGAGACGCTCTCAGTCACGCCCCCACTTGCCATGGCGAGACTAACCTTCGCCGCCGGCGCTGGCGCCGTGGTGGTGGTAGCCACCGCGTGGCTCCTCGCCGCTGGTGGTGTAGCGGCCGGGGACCCGCCGCTCTCACCCAAAGGTCTCAACTATGAAGGTGGGTGCCCGCTTGCGGCTGGCGTTGGCTGGGGTGGCTGGGTTAGGGTTTGGGGATTTGGTACGTGGAGGAGATGTTCCCGTGCTAACTGTGCTCGGTGCGCTTTGCGCGGTGTTTCAGTGGCGGCGCTGATGGCGGTGAAGAGCCGGATGCGGGACGAGAAGGGGGTGATGGCCGGGTGGGACATCAACTCCGTCGACCCCTGCACCTGGTCAATGGTCGCCTGCTCCCCCGACGGATTCGTCGTCTCGCTGTGAGATCTCGCTCCCTGATTTATTGTCTTGTTGTTGGACTGCGCCTGCGCGAATGCTCCTTCTGTCGTTGTTGCTTTGCTGTTGTTGGTGATGCCGTGCCGTTTTGTTTGGATGCTGGAGCGCAGGCAGATGGCTAACAACGGATTGTCGGGGGCTCTGTCGCCGAGTATCGGGAACCTCAGTTACCTGCAGACAATGTAAGGCCTTGGAAACGAACTGACCTATCCGATTATAGTTCCTGTTTCCTTGGTTCATTTGACACGGTGTGTCTTGCGACACCGTTCAAGTTTGTAGCTGTCGAGCTGAATTGCTTCAAGATGAGGAGGTTCATGCTTGTGTGTCTAGCCGTTGGAAAATTTGAAGCACAACTGCTGTTTAGGTTGCAGAGGCCAGGGAGTAATAAAGCTCTTTCTCCCCACCCAGCAAACAAAATTACTGTTTAGGCGATTCCGTCAGTGCCTGATCAGTATCGGGATAGTTAGGGAGCTGAAGGTGGGGAACTATACAATACAAGTCTTGCCTTTAGTTCTCTCAAAAAAAAAAGTCTTGCCTTTAGTTGAATTTATGATGCGTGCAAACTCTCAGGGCCAGGACAAGAACTGGTGAATAGAATAATGCTGAGAGATCACAGGCGGTACAACCCCTCCTGAACAAAATTTGTTTTCTTTATTTGACAAGAATGGATGTTATTGGGCGTACCGTATTCTTTCAGAACTCAACACAGCTAAATCAAGCTTACTTTATACGATAACGTCCAGCTAGACTTTCTATTCCTTATTGTACCCATCATACTGTGTTCACCCTACTTATATGAACATGACCTTATGCGCATTGTATGCATCATATTTATTATTACTTGTGCTCTCTCAGTCATGGGATTGTATTTTTTCTACTGTACTGTTTGTAGATCTTGTTTCACTGACTTCAATCTGTCGCACTGAAAACGAAATTTACTACCAATGCTTTGTTGCTCAACCTTTTTTTTTCTCTTGCCCCACTTCAGGTTACTACAGAATAACAGAATATCTGGTGAAATTCCTCCAGAGATAGGGAAGCTGGCCAATCTGAAAGCTCTTGATCTTTCAGGTAACCAGTTTATTGGTGAAATCCCGAATTCACTGGGGCAGCTGACTCAACTAAATTATTTGTAAGTATATACTAATCTATTACCTCAAATTGACAATCTATCTATTTGGATTATTTATGTCTTGCTCTCTAAAGCATCACTGTGTCTGTTAGATTTACATGCATATGTTACAGGTGAATTCTGATTAAGTTTGTTGTGTATGCCTGCCCAAGAAACGAAAACTCCTCTGTTGTGAATACAACACATATGATGAATTCTAATTAAGTCTGGTCATACAATGTCAGATAGACCATGTAGAATTAAGCAATAACCACTACACCTGCAATACTAATCTATTGAACTAATTCCGAGTATAAAGCTAGCAAAGTCGTACAAGCTTGATGACACAATGTGTACAAATACCCCCTCCGTCTAGGTGTATAAGTCATCTTAGGTTGTGCATCGCGACCAAGGCGGAGTGGAAAACGAGAGAACTTAATGTTTTTTTGCTAGTTAATAGCGTTGCATGCAATGAATTAACCACTGCATGTCATGTTTGGTAGTCTCAGGTCATTGAAAGCATACACGGCCCACATCTCTTATTGGTTGATATGTCACGAAACAAGAAACGAGGAGGGAGTTAATGTACCGTGCCTAAGTGTTTTGGGATTATTTGGTTTTCGTAAGGTGACTTACACACCTAGACGGAGGGAGTATAATTTTTTGGAGCTATGTCACTGTTTGGAAAAAGCATGCATACAATTGTAACACAACAGTCATACATGCACATGAACCATATTTGGAACTATGTCTAGAACTCTAGATATATTGTTCCTCTTTTGCCCGTGGGCCACGGCAACTAAGTGCAATTGTTGTATGTTTGTACTAGTAATATTTTTAGTTACCTATTTGTATGGTTTTCTTATATTTCTAAGTAATTCACATTTTCGTATGCAATAAACGTTACAAAAATGTTTGCTATCTTTTCTTCAAATTACTAGCCTGAGCAGACACACGGTTTGACAACTAATTTCTTGATGACTGTTGCTTTGCAAATCCTTCAGGCGCCTTGATAAGAATAACTTGTCTGGACAGATCCCTATAGATGTTGCGAAGCTTCCAGGTCTCACATTCCTGTATGTCTCCAGTTACATGTTTATTCCTTTTTTGATAAATGGTGTGGCTAAATGTGATTCTTGATGTTCAAACTGACGTGGGAAATATGTTTCAGTGACATATCATTCAACAATTTAAGTGGTACAGTTCCAAAAATCTATGCACATGACTACAGGTAAGTGGGTACGAGAGTATGTATAATATGCTCCATATTTTTTTTGTTATTTAACTCCATTTGCTCATCCAAATTCTTTGCATAACTGTGAAGTAGTCTTGTGTCATCCTTCATATGCTAAAACTCGTCATAGTCATACGCAAATCATTCTTTCCTTTCTATTTCAATACTTCACTGAATATTACTGTACCTATGCTTTCCAGTCTCGTGGGAAACAAGTTCCTTTGCAATTCCTCAATTCTACATGGCTGCACACATCTTAATGGAGGAACTAACGGTAACGTTTTTACCTGATATCATCTGTTTTTTAATCTTTACTACAACTCTACAAGTGTACCCTTTTGAACTAACTTACCTATTTGGGAGTGGAACTAACTTACCTTTGACTACAGATACAGTGTCTAGACCGCCGAATAAAACGAAGAACCATCATCAATTAGCATTGGCAATTTCCTTAAGTGTCACCTGTGCCACAATCTTTGTCCTGTTCTTTGTATGCTGGCTAAACTACTGCAGATGGCGTTTGCCTTTTGCTTCTTCTGGTAATTAGCTAATCATCTATAACCTTACTATCGGAAATATATGATTTGATGACCACTTATTTATTCAACTATAGATCAAGATCTTGAAATGGAACTGGGTCATCTGAAGCATTTTTCATTTCACGGCCTGCAAAGTGCAACAGACAATTTTAACTCAAAGAATATATTAGGCCAAGGCGGTTTTGGTGTTGTTTATAAAGGCTGTCTCAGAAATGGAACTTTAGTGGCAGTCAAGAGGTTAAAAGATCCCGATGTTACTGGTGAAGTCCAATTCCAGACAGAACTTGAGTTGATTGGCCTAGCTGTGCACAGGAACCTTTTGCGCTTGTATGGATTTTGCATGACCTCGAAAGAAAGGTTGCTCGTATATCCATATATGCCAAATGGCAGTGTTGCTGACCGCTTGAGAGGTAACCTTTCATACGCCCACAAAATTTTATTTTTCTAATAGAAGTCTATGTTTTCCTTACTAAGAATTACTCCCTCCGTTTGGAAATAACTGACAAATTTGAACTAAAACCACGTCAGTCATTTCCGAACGGAGGTAATACTTTTTTTGCCCTGTGTTTTGCTATTCTATTATTCCCTTGTTTTCTACCCGTTCTCTTTTTAATGTAAAGTGATTTTTTTTGCAGAGTATCATCATGGAAAACCTTGTCTTGATTGGAGTAAACGTATGCAGATTGCTATTGGGGCTGCCAGAGGACTACTATATCTTCATGAACAATGCAATCCTAAGATCATTCACAGGGATGTCAAAGCGGCAAACATATTGCTTGATGGAAGTTTTGAAGCAGTCGTTGGGGATTTTGGATTGGCAAAACTACTTGACCGACAAGATTCGCATGTTACTACTGCAGTTCGGGGAACTGTTGGTCATATTGCTCCAGAGTATCTCTCAACAGGGCAGTCTTCAGAAAAGACCGACGTTTATGGGTTTGGTATTCTACTGTTGGAACTGATCACTGGACCTAAAACCTTGAGCAACGGACATGGTCAGTCCCAGAAGGGGATGATTATAGATTGGGTAACTTCTTTTGCTCAATCTTTACGTACTATCATTGATGGCATAACCTGGAGTAATTTGACGACCATTTCCAACAAAGTTTAGCTAACATGAATAGGGAAGATCTAAAACAAAAAACTTCTTTTTCCTTTGCATCATCATAGATTCGTAGTTGGTGATGAAATAAGTTTACTGGCAAATCTTTAATGCAATGCTTAGCAAAGGCCTAGTTGATTTCCTGGCATAAGCAGGTACATATCGGATTTTTGTGGATAACACGTTCGTTTAGTATAATGCTAGGCAGCGCTCCTGCCACTTACATGGAATTTGTGGTATATTCTGTTTATCACCTGATGTCAAAACTTTAATCCTGTGCAGGTTAGAGAACTCAATGAGGAAAAGAAACTGGACAAACTAGTGGACAGGGATCTCAAAGATTCGTTCGATGTAGCCGAGCTAGAGTGTGCAGTCGACGTGATTCTCCAATGCACGCTGACCAACCCTATTCTGCGGCCCAAGATGTCAGAAGTTCTCCAGGCCCTTGAATCTAATGTGACGCTGGCAGAGAATGGAGTAGACTTGAATAGAGAAGCGCTGCTGCCTTATGGAGGCTCTTGCAGTTTCTCTGTGAGACATGAGGATCTGCACGACTCATCGTCCTTCATAATAGAGCCAATTGAGCTATCCGGTCCTAGGTGATGACAAGTGCTGGTTTCACGAGAGAAAACAGAGGAAAGCGATGATAGTTGTACAAAACATGTATAGACCGGATGTAGTCCAACTTGGGAGGAGTTTCCTCAGGTTGCGTCTCACAAACCGTTTTCGGCTAGAAACTAGGAAGATCATATGTTTCCACTGCAATTCTGTATGCCACCACAAACTGCAACCAGTATGGTCTTTACAGATAGAGGTAATTACCATAAAACCATCACATTTAGGGCTAGGGTAACGATTGGTACCACATTTGGAGCAAATCACACCGCAACACCATTTTTTAGGCACGTGTGTAACAAATCGAGCTTATAAGTGAATCAGTGTGATTTGTTACACGCACGTCTAAAAATGGAAAAATGGTGGTGTAATGTGATTGTTTCTAAATATGGCACCAATCGGTTACCTTCGCACCAAATGTGGTGGTTTTATGCAACTTCGTCTCCCGAAGACTATTATCTCTACATAAGTTGTTGTGACCCCTTAATAAAAGGGATGATGTAGTGCAGCAGCAAATATTTTTCTTAGTTGAGAATTAAGAGATTTACCAAACCAGTAGGAACAATGGGTAATTCCGCTCTTTGTAGTTATAAGAATTATCGCCCGTGATTGCTATTTCACATTTAGATTATTACCGGTTTCCAAAACGTGGCATCTTTTAAAAAATTGTCTTCTAGAAAAATGGCGAGTTTTTAAAATGTGTTCTATAAGAACATGGCAACTTTTGGGACTTGTGGGGCGTTAGAGCATCTCCAGCCGTTCTGCCCCTCAGGGGCTGAAATAACGCCGCCTGGGGGCGAACCAACGATAAAATCGGCTTGGGGGCGGCCGGTTTCCCAGCCGCCGCCCCAAGGTCGCCCCAGACGCCGGTTTTTTAAAACCAAACTCGGCCGAAATTCGTCCAAATACATGAGAACTTCGGCCAAACTAGGCGATTTCATTGATATTTGTACAAAAACTAACAAACATAATTTAAAACAACTAAAACGACAACTAAAACTACTACTGCGCCGCCGCCGCCACCGCCCGCCTTCTACATGCCGAGCAGCCGATACATCTTGGTGTAGTCGCCGCCGCCGCCGTCCCTGCTACAGCCCCGACCAGCGTCGCCGATGCGTGGGGGGTTGGACGGCCCGGACGCCTCCTCGTCGAGGATGACGACGCCGCCCTCCTCACGGCCGCGGCGCCGAGCGTAGATCTCCTCGAGGGCACGGCGTTGGCGCGCCATCTCCTCGCGGACATAGTCCTCCCGCGCCCATCTGAGGGCGGTCTCGTCGTCGGCGGCCATGTCCTCATGCTCCTTCACAGGGAGCAGCCCCGGCTCGGTCTTCGGTCGGACAAGGCGGGAAGAGGGAGGGGAGGGGCGATCGCCGCCCTCGTTGATGACCAGGGTGCCGCCGCGGGTGCGGCGCCGGTGTGGCGTCTCCTGTGGCTCCGGCTTGACGGGGCGGAGTGCCGGCGATCCGGAGGACAGGGAGCCCGACAAGGAGGAGGTCGCCGTCTCCATTCGCCGCGGCGTCCAGGAGCTACCGCGGCGGCAAGAGAAGGAGGGGGCCGCCGGGTACTCCAAGCGCGGCGTGTTGCCAGACTCGATGTAGTCGAGGACGGCCTCGAGGGTACGGCCGGGGACGCCCCACCATTGGCGCCTCCCGTCGCAGTTGAGGCGGCCGTGGGGCTCGACGCCGTTGGTGGAGGCGAGCTGCTCCTCGTGGCGGTGTTCGAAGTACGCCGTCCACAGCGTGTTGCTGACGGGGGCGTACCTCGGCTGGTTCCACGCCTCCGCCGGCAGCGACGACCGGATGCGGGCGATCTGGGCCCGCCGTTCAGCTCCGGTGGGCGCTGGAGGCACCGGGACGCCGCCGGTGCTGAGCCTCCACGCGCCCGGCACCTGCATGTCCGACGGGGCCGGGTAGTCGGCCTCGTAGAGGAGGCGCGCCTCGTCCTCGTGCAGGTGGCGGCGGCCGAAGCCGTTGGCCGCCGCACCGTCGCTTGGGTAGCGCTCAGCCATGCTCGTCGGAGTGGGAGAGAGGAGAGATAAGCGTCGGCGGTGAGAGGTCGAGAGGGGAGAGGGTTCTGTGGCGATCGAGTGTGAGCTCACCGGCGAGGGAAGGGTGACTTTTATAGCCGGGTGTGGGCGGCGTGAGGACGGCCGGTGTGTGTACGCATGGCATGCGTGGCGGGAGCTGGCGGGACGGGCGTCGCCGCACGCCTTCATTGCGCCGCCCGTGAGGCATCAATGGAGGCTGCACGGCGTGGCAGCCTTCGCATTGATTCCCGCGGGAACCGAGGCGATGAGGACGACGATGGCGCCGAGTCGCTGACTCGGCGGGCCCACCGGGCTTTCGCGCCAAAAATGTTTCCCCCGGCGACCCCGGACGCCCCCCAGCGCGCCGGGTTCGCCCTGGGTCAGCCGGTGCCAAATTCGGCTCTAACCGGCGAAAATTGAGCTTCTGGGGGCGCGAGTGGTGCTACTTCTTGAGCTTGCGTTGGTTTTTCCCTTGAAGAGGAAAGGGTGATGCAGCACAGTAGAGATAAGTATTTCCCTCAGTTAAGAACCAAGGTATCAATCCAGTAGGAGATGAACGCACAAATCACCAACACCTGCACAAACAATCAAACACTGGCACCCAACGCGATAAAGGGGTTGTCAATCCCTTCACGGTCAATTGCAAAAGTGAGATCTGATAGAGATAGATAAACAAAAGATATAATATTTTTGGGTTTTTTGGTATATAGATCTGAAAATAAAAGATTGCAAAATAGTAGATCGGAAAGTAATACGATGGAAAAAAGACCCGGGGGGCATAGGTTTCACTAGAGGCTTCTCTCATGAAGGCAAATAATACGGTGGGTGAACAAATTACTGTCGAGCAATTGATAGAAAAGCGCAAAGTTATGACGATATCCAAGGCAATGATTATGCAATATAGGCATCACGTTCGTGTCAAGTAGACCGACTCCTGCCTGCATCTACTACTATTACTCCACACATCGACCGCTATCCAGCATGCATCTAGAGTATTAAGTTCATAAAGAACGGAGTAACGCTTTAAGTAAGATGACATGATGTAGAGGAATAAACTCAAGTAATATGATGTAAACCCCATCTTTTTATTTTCGATGGCAACAATACAATATGTGCCTCGCTACCCCTACTTTATCACTGGGTGAGGACACCGCAAGATTGAACCCAAAGCCAAGCACTTCTCCCATTGCAAGAAAAACCAATCTAGTTGGCCAAACCAAACCGATAATTCGAAGAGAAATACAAAGATATCAAATCATGCATATAAGAATTCAGAGAAGATTCAAATAATATTCATAGATAAGCTGATCATAAATCCACAATTCATCGGATCTCGACAAACACACCGCAAAAGAAGATTACATCGGATAGATCTTCAAGAACATCGAGGAGAACATGGTATTGAGAATCAAAGAGAGAGAAGAAGCCATCTAGCTACTAGCTATGGACCCGTAGGTCTGAGGTAAACTACTCACGCTTCATCGGAAGGGCAATGATGTTGATGTAGATGCCCTCCGTGATCGAATCCCCCTCCGGCAGGATGCCGAAAAAGGCCCCAAGATGGGATCTCACGGGAACAGAAGGTTACGGTGGTGGAAAAGTGTTTTCGTGGATGCCTCTGGTGGTTCTGGAATATATGTGAATATATAGGAGGAAGACCTAGGTAAGGAGGTCACCGAGGGGCCCACAAGGCAGGGGGCGCGCCCTCCACCCTTGTCGCCGCCTCGTGGCTCTTTTGACTTGGACTCCAAGTCCCCTGGGTGTCTTCTGGTCCAAGAAAAATCATCGTGAAGTTTTATTCCGTTTGGACTCCGTTTGGTATTCCTTTTCTGCGAGGCTCAAAAACAAGGAAAAAACAGAAACTGGCACTCGGCTCTAAGTTAATAGGTTAGTCCAAAAAATAATATAAAATAGCATATTAATGCATATAAAACATCCAAAACAGATAATATAATAGCATGGAACAATAAAAAATTATAGATACGTTGGAGATGTATCAAGCATCCCCAAGCTTAATTCCTGCTCGTCCTCCAGTAGGTAAATGATAAAAACAGAATTTTTGATGTGGAATGCTACCTAACATATTTATCCATGTAATTTTCTTTATTGTGGCATGAATGTTCAGATCCATAAGATTCAAAACAAAAGTTTAATATTGACATAAAAACGATAATAATTGAAGCATACTAATAAAGCAATAATGTCTTCTCAAAATAACATGGCCAAAGAAAGCTATCCCTACAAAATCATATAGTCTGGCTATGCTCCATCTTCATCACATAAAATATTCAAATCATGCACAACCCCAATGACAAGCCAGGAAATTGTTTCATACTTTTGATGTTCTCAAACCTTTTCAACATTCACGCAACACATGAGCGTGAGCCAAGGACATAGCACTATAGGTGGAATAGAATATGGTGGTTATGGAGAAGACAAAAAAGAAGGAGATAGTCTCACATCAACTAGGCGTATCAACGGTCTATGGAGATGCCCATCAATAGATATCGATGTGAGTGAGTAGGGATTGCCATGCAACGGATGCACTAGAGCTATAAGTTTATGAAAGCTCAAAAAAGAAACTAAGTGGGTGTGCATCCAACTTGCTTGCTCAAGAAGACCTAGGGCAATTTGAGGAAGCCCATCATTGGAATATACAAGCCAAGTTCTATAATGAAAAATTCCCACTAGTATATGAAAATGACAATATAGGAGACTCTCTATCATGAAGATCATGGTGCTACTTTGAAGCACAAGTGTGGAAAAAGGATAGTAACATTGGACCTTCTCTCTTTCTCTCATTTTTTTCTTCCTTTTTTTTCTTTCTTCTTTTTTTTTCGTCCGGAGTCTCATCCCGACTTGTGGGGAATCATAGTCTCCATCATCCTTTCCTCACATGGGACAATCCTCTAAAAATGAATATCATCACACTTTTATTTACTTACAACTCAAGAATTACAACTCGATACTTAGAACAAAATATGACTCTATATGAATGCCTCCAGCGGTGTACCGGGATGTGCAATGATTCAAGAGTGACATGTATAAAAATTATGAACGGTGGCTTTGCCACAAATACTATGTCAACTACATGATCATGCAAAGCAATATGACAATGATGGAGCGTGTCATAATAAACGGAACGGTGAAAAGTTGCATGGCAATATATCTCGTAATGGCTATGGAAATGCCATAGTAGGTAGGTATGGTGGCTGTTTTGAGGAAGGTATAAGGTGGGTGTATGGTACCGACGAAAGTTGCGCGGTACTAGAGAGGCTAGCAATGGTGGAAGGGTGAGAGTGCGTATAATCCATGGACTCAACATTAGTCATAAAGAACTCACATACTTATTGCAAAAATCTATTAGTTATCGAAACAAAGTACTAAGCGCATGCTCCTAGGGGGATAGATTGGTAGGAAAAGACCATCGCTCGTCCCCGACCGCCACTCATAAGGAAGACAATCAATAAATAAATCATGCTCCAACTTCGTTACATAACGGTTCACCATACGTGCATGCTACGGGAATCACAAACTTCAACACAAGTATTTATACAATCCACAATTACTCACTAGCATGACTCTAATATCACCATCCTCATATCTCAAAACAATCATAAGGAATCAAACTTCTCATAGTATTCAATGCACTTTATATGAAAGTTTTTATTATATCCCTCTTGGATGCCCATCATATTATGACTAAATTCATAACCAAAGCAAATTACCATGCTGTTTAGAAAGACTCTCAAAATAATATAAGTTAAGCATGAGAGTTCAACAATTTCTATAAAATAAAACCACCGCCGTGCTCTAAAAAGATATAAGTGAAGCACTAGAGCAAAATTGCCTAGCTCAAAAGATATAAGTGAAGCACATAGAGTATTCTAATAAATCGCGATTCATGCGTGTCCCTCTCAATAGGTGTGTACAGCAAGGATAATTGTGGCAAACTAAAAAGCAAAGACTCATATCATACAAGACGCTCCAAGCAAAACACATATCATGTGGTGAATAAAAATATAGCCTTAAGTAAAGTTACCGATAGACGAAGACGAAAGAGGGGATGCCTTCCGGGGCATCCCCATGCTTAGGATCTTGGTTGTCCTTGAATATTACCTTGGGGTGCCTTGGGAATTCCCAAGATTAGGCTCTTGCCACTTCTTATTCCATAGTCCATCAAATCCTTACCCAAAACTTGAAAACTTCACAACACAAAACACAACAGAAAATCTCATAAGACCCGTTAGTATAAGAAAATAAAATCACCACTTTTGGTACTGTTGTGAACTCATTCTTTATTTATATTGGTGTAATATCTACTATATTCCAACTTCTCCATGGTTCATACCCCCCGATACTACCCATAGATTCATCAAAATAAGCAAACAACACAAAGAAAACAGAATCTTTCAAAAACAGAATAGTCTGCAAAGATCTGAATTGTTCTAATAATTATGTAACTCCAAAAATTCTGAAAAATTAGGAAAACAGAGGTAATTCGTATATCAATCCAGTGTAAAAAACTCAGGGCGTTTCAACTCTCCAGTGAATTATTAAAATTCTGTGACTGGACGCAAAAGTTTCTGTTTTTCAGCAAGATCAAATCAACTATCACCGTAAGCCATCCCAAAGGTCTTACTTGGCACAAACACTAATTAAAACACCAAAACACATCTAACCCGAGGATAGATGAAAAATTTACTCAAAAAATAGAAAATAGAAATATTGGGTTATCTCCCAACAAGCGCTTTTCTTTAAAGCCTTTTAGTTAGGCATTGATAATTTTAATGATGCTCACATGAAAGACAAGAATTGAAGCACAAAGAGAGCATCATAAAGTACGTGAAAAACACATCTAAGTCTAAAATACTTCCTATGCATAGGCATCTTATAGGCAAACAAATTATCAAGGCAAGCAAATCCTAGCATATGCAAGGTAGAAGAAAGAAACAATAGCAATCTCAACATAACAAGAGGTAATTTAGTAAAATGAAAATTTCTACGACCATATTTTCCTCTCTCATAATAATTACATGTAGGATTATAATCAAATTCAACAATATAATTATCACATAAAATATTCTCTTCATGATCCACATGCATACAAAGTTGACACTCTTCCAAAATAGTGGGGTTATCAAATAAAGTCATGACCTCTCCAAGCCCACTTTTATAAAAAAAATCATAAGATTGATCATACTCCAAAGTAGTGGGATCATTATTACCTAGAGTTGACACTCTTCCAAACCCACTTTCAATAATATTGCAAACATTATTATTATGAGGCTTAAATAAATTTTCAAGATCATAAGAAGAACCACCCCAATCATGATCATTACAATAAGTAGCGGACATAGCAAAACTAGCATCCCCAAGCTTGGGGTTTTGCATATTATTAGCACAATTGACATTAATAGAATTTATAATAACATCATTGCAATCATGCTTTTCATTCAAGGAGCTATCGTGAATCACTTCATAAATTTCTTCTTTTAAAACTTCATCACAATTTTCAGATTCACGAATTTCAAGCAAAACTTCATAAAGATAGTCTAGTGCACACAAATCACTAGCAATTGGTTCATCATAATTGGATCTCTTAAAAAGATTAGCAAGTGGATGAGGATCCATAAACTTTTAGCAAGCTAAGATGCAAGCAAAAAGAAGGCACATGGTAACACAAGCAAACAAAAGATCGAATGGAAAGAAGGGCGAATAAAAAAGCAAATCTTTTTCTAAAATCGTTTTAGAAGTGAGGGAGAGGAAAATGAGAGGCAAATGGCGAATAATGTAATGCAAGAGATGAGAGTTTATGATGGGTACTTGGTATGTCTTGACTTGGCGTAGATCTCCCCGGCAACGGCGCCAGAAATTCTTCCTGCTACTTCTTGAGCTTGTGTTGGGTTTTCCCTTAAAGAGGAAAGGGTGATGCGGCACAGTAGAGATAAGTATTTCCCTCAGTTAAGAACCAAGGTATCAATCCAGTAGGAGAAGAACGGACAAATCACCAACACCTGCACAAACAATCAAACACTTGCACCCAACGCGATAAAGGGGTTGTCAATCCCTTCACGGTCAATTGCAAAAGTGAGATCTGATAGAGATAGATAAACAAAAGATAAAATATTTTTGGGTTTTTTGGTATATAGATCTGAAAATAAAAGATTGCAAAATAGTAGATCAGAAATTAATATGATGGAAAATAGACCCGGGGGCCATAGGTTTCACTAGAGGCTTCTCTCATGAAGGCAAATAATACGGTGGGTGAACAAATTACTGTCGAGCAATTGATAGAAAAGCGCAAAGTTATGACGATATCCAAGGCAATGATTATGCAATATAGGCATCACGTCCGTGTCAAGTAGACCGACTCCTGCCTGCATCTACTACTATTACTCCACACATCGACCGCTATCCAGCATGCATCTAGAGTATTAAGTTCATAAAGAACGGAGTAACGCTTTAAGTAAGATGACATGATGTAGAGGAATAAACTCAAGTAATACGATGTAAACCCCATCTTTTTATCCTCGATGGCAACAATACAATACGTGCCTCGCTACCCCTACTTTGTCACTGGGTGAGGACACCGCAAGATTGAACCCAAAGCCAAGCACTTCTCCCATTGCAAGAAAAACCAATCCAGTTGGCCAAACCAAACCGATAATTCAAAGAGAAATACAAAGATATCAAATCATGCATATAAGAATTCAGAGAAGATTCAGATAATATTCATAGATAAGCTGATCATATATCCACAATTCATCGGATCTCGACAAACACACCGCAAAAGAAGATTACATCGGATAGATCTCCAAGAACATCGAGGAGAACATGGTATTGAGAATCAAAGAGAGAGAAGAAGCCATCTAGCTACTAGCTATGGACCCATCGGTCTGAGCTAAACTACTCACGCTTCATCGGAAGGGCAATGGTGTTGATGTAGATGCTCTCCGTGATCGAATCCCCCTCCGGCAGGATGCCAAAAAAGGCCCCAAGATGGGATCTCACGGGAATAGAAGGTTACGGCGGTGGAAAAGTATTTTTGTGGATGCCTCTGGTGGTTCTGGAATATATGTGAATATATAGGAGGAAGACCTAGGTCAGGAGGTCACCGAGGGGCCCACAAGGCAGGGGGCGCGCCCCCCTCCTATGGCGCGCCCTCCACCGTTGTCGCCACCTTGTGGCTCTTCTGACTTGGACTCCAAGTCCCCTGGGTGTCTTCTGGTCCAAGAAAAATCATCGTGAAGTTTTATTCCGTTTGGACTCCATTTGGTATTCCTTTTCTGCGAGGCTCAGAAACAAGGAAAAAACAGAAACTAGCACTGGGCTCTAAGTTAATAGGTTAGTCCCAAAAATAATATAAAATAGCATATTAATGCATATAAAACATCCAAAACAGATAATATAATAGCATGGAACAATAAAAAATTATAGATACGTTGGAGATGTATCAAGCATCCCCAAGCTTAATTCCTGCTCGTCCTCCAGTAGGTAAATGATAAAAACAGAATTTTTGATGTGGAATGCTACCTAACATATTTATCCATGTAATTTTCTTTATTATGACATGAATGTTCAGATCCATAAGATTCAAAACAAAAGTTTAATATTGACATAAAAACGATAATAATTCAAGCATACTAATAAAGCAATCATGTCTTCTCAAAATAACATGGCCAAAGAAAGCTATCCCTACAAAATCATATAGTCTGGCTATGCTCCATCTTCATCACATAAAATATTCAAATCATGCGCAACCCCGATGACAAGCCAAGCAATTGTTTCATACTTTTGATGTTCTCAAACCTTTTCAACTTTCACGCAATACATGAGCGTGAGCCATGGACATAGCACTATAGGTGGAATAGAATATGGTGGTTGTGGAGAAGACAAAAAAGAAGGAGATAGTCTCACATCAACTAGGCGTATCAACGGGCTATGAAGATGCCCATAAATAGATATCGATGTGAGTGAGTAGGGATTGCCATGCAACGGATGCACTAGAGCTATAAGTTTATGAAAGCTCAAAAAAGAAACTAAGTGGGTGTGCATCCAACTTGCTTGCTCACGAAGACCTAGCGCAATTTGAGGAAGCCCATCATTGGAATATACAAGCCAAGTTCTATAATGAAAAATTCCCACTAGTATATGAAAATGGCAATATAGAAGACTCTCTATCATGAAGATCATGGTGCTACTTTGAAGCACAAGTGTGGAAAAAGGATAGTAACATTGCCCCTTCTCTCTTTCTCTCATTTTTTTCTTCCTTTTTTTTCTTTCTTCTTTTTTTTTCGTCCGGAGTCTCATCCCGACTTGTGGGGAATCATAGTCTCCATCATCCTTTCCTCACATGGGACAATGCTCTAGAAATGAATATCATCACACTTTTATTTACTTACAACTCAAGAATTACAACTCGATACTTAGAACAAAATATGACTCTATATGAATGCCTCCGGCGGTGTACCGGGATGTGCAATGATTCAAGAGTGACATGTATAAAAATTATGAACGGTGGCTTTGCCACAAATACTATGTCAACTACATGATCATGCAAAGCAATATGACAATGATGGAGCGTGTCATAATAAACGGAACGGTGAAAAGTTGCATGGCAATATATCTCGTAATGGCTATGGAAATGCCATAGTAGGTAGGTATGGTGGCTGTTTTGAGGAAGGTATAAGGTGGGTGTATGGTACCGACGAAAGTTGCGCGGTACTAGAGAGGCTAGCAATGGTGGAAGGGTGAGAGTGCGTATAATCCATGGACTCAACATTAGTCATAAAGAACTCACATTCTTATTGCAAAAATCTATTAGTCATCGAAACAAAGTACTACGCGCATGCTCCTAGGGGGATAGATTGATAGGAAAAGACCATCGCTCGTCCCCGACCGCCACTCATAAGGAAGACAATCAATAAATAAATCATGCTCCAACTTCGTTACATAACGGTTCACCATACGTGCATGCTACGGGAATCACAAACTTCAACACAAGTATTTCTACAATCCACAATTACTCACTAGCATGACTCTAATATCACCATCCTCATATCTCAAAACAATCATAAGGAATCAAACTTCTCATAGTATTCAATACACTTTATATGAAAGTTTTTATTATATCCCTCTTGGATGCCCATCATATTATGACTAAATTCATAACCAAAGCAAATTACCATGCTGTTTAGAAAGACTCTCAAAATAATATAAGTGAAGCATGGGAGTTCAACAATTTCTATAAAATAAAACCCCCGTCGTGCTCTAAAAAGATATAAGTGAAGCACTAGAGCAAAATTGCCTAGCTCAAAAGATATAAGTGAAGCACATAGAGTATTCTAATAAATCACGATTCATGCGTGCCCCTCTCAAAAGGTGTGTACAGCAAGGATGATTGTGGCAAACTAAAAAGCAAAGACTCATATCATACAAGATGCTCCAAGCAAAACACATATCATGTGGTGAATAAAAATATAGCCTCAAGTAAAGTTACCGATAGACGAAGACGAAAGAGGGGATGCCTTCCGGGGCATCCCCAAGCTTAGGCTCTTGGTTGTCCTTGAATATTACCTTGGGGTGCCTTGGGAATCCCCAAGCTTAGGCTCTTGCCACTCCTTATTCCATAGTCCATCAAATCCTTACCCAAAACTTGAAAACTTCACACCACAAAACTCAACAGAAAATCTCATAAGATCCGTTAGTATAAGAAAATAAAATCACCACTTTTGGTACTGTTGTGAACTCATTATTTATTTATATTGGTGTAATATCTACTATATTCCAACATCTCCATGGTTCATACCCACCGATACTACCCATAGATTCATCAAAATAAGCAAACAACACAAAGAACAAAATCTTTCAAAAACAGAATAGTCTGCGAAGATCTGAATTGTTCTAATAATTGTGTAACTCCAAAAATTCTAAAAAATTGGGAAAACAAAGGTAATTCGTATATAAATACTTTGTAAAAAACGCAGGGCTTTTCAACGCACCAGTGAATTATTGAAATTCTGTGACTGGACGCAAAAGTTTCTGTTTTTCAGCAAGATCAAATCAACTATCACCGTAAGCCATCCCAAAGGTCTTACTTGGCACAAACACTAATTAAAACACCAAAACACATCTAACCAGAGGATAGATGAAAAACTTACTCAAAAAATAGAAAATAAAAATATTGGGTTGTCTCCCAACAAGCGCTTTTCTTTAAAGCCTTTTAGTTAGGCATTGATAATTTTAATGATGCTCACATGAAAGATAAGAATTGAAGCACAAAGAGAGCATCATAAAGTACGTGAAAAACACATCTAAGTCTAAAATACTTCCTATGCATAGGCATCTTATAGGCAAACAAATTATCAAGGCAAGCAAATCTTAGCATATGCAAGGTAGAAGAAAGAAACAATAGCAATCTCAACATAATGAGAGGTAATTTAGTAAAATGAAAATTTCTACGACCATATTTTCCTCTCTCATATTAATTACATGTAGGATCATAATCAAATTCAACAATATAATTATCACATAAAATATTCTCTTCATGATCCACATGCATACAAAGTTGACACTCTTCCAAAATAGTGGGGTTATCAAATAAAGTCATGACCTCTCCAAGCCCACTTTTATAAAAAAAATCATAAGATTGATCACACTCCAAAGTAGTGGGATCATTATTACCTAGAGTTGACACTCTTCCAAACCCACTTTCAATAATATTGCAAACATTATTATTATGAGGCTTAAATAAATTTTCAAGATCATAAGAAGAACCACCCCAATCATGATCATTACAATAAGTAGCGGACATAGCAAAACTAGCATCCCCAAGCTTGGGGTTTTGCATATTATTAGCACAATTGACATTAATAGAATTTATAATAACATCATTGCAATCATGCTTTTCATTCAAGGAGCTATCGTGAATCACTTCATAAATTTCTTCTTTTAAAACTTCATCACAATTTTCAGATTCACGAATTTCAAGCAAAACTTCATAAAGATAGTCTAGTGCACACAAATCACTAGCAATTGGTTCATCATAATTGGATCTCTTAAAAAGATTAGCAAGTGGATGAGGATCCATAAACTTTTAGCAAGCTAAGATGCAAGCAAAAAGAAGGCACATCGTAACACAAGCAAACAAAAGATCGAATGGAAAGAAGGGCGAATAAAAAGGCAAATCTTTTTATAAAATCGTTTTAGAAGCGAGGGAGAGGAAAATGAGTGGCAAATGGCAAATAATGTAATGCAAGAGATGAGAGTTTATGATGGGTACTTGGTATGTCTTGACTTGGCGTAGATCTCCCCGGCAACGGCGCCAGAAATTCTTCCTGCTACTTCTTGAGCTTGCATTGGTTTTTCCCTTGAAGAGGAAAGGGTGATGCAGCACAGTAGAGATAAGTATTTCCCTCAGTTAAGAACCAAGGTATCAATCCAGTAGGAGAAGAATGGACAAATCACCAACACCTGCACAAACAATCAAACACTTGCACCCAACGCGATAAAGGGGTTGTCAATCCCTTCACGGTCAATTGCAAAAGTGAGATCTGATAGAGATAGATAAACAAAAGATAAAATATTTTTGGGGTTTTTGGTATATAGATCTGAAAATAAAAGATTGCAAAATAGTAGATCGGAAAGTAATATGATGGAAAATAGACTCGGGGGCCATAGGTTTCACTAGAGACTTCTCTCATGAAGGAAAATAATATGGTGGGTGAACAAATTACTATCGAGCAATTGATAGAAAAGCGCAAAGTTATGACGATATCCAAGGCAATGATTATGCAATATAGGCATCACGTCTGTGTCAAGTAGACCGACTCCTGCCTGCATCTACTACTATTACTCCACACATCGACCGCTATCCAGCATGCATCTAGAGTATTAAGTTCATAAAGAACGGAGTAACGCTTTAAGTAAGATGACATGATGTAGAGGAATAAACTCAAGTAATATGATGTAAACCCCATCTTTTTATCCTCGATGGCAACAATACAATACGTGCCTCGCTACCCCTACTTTGTCACTGGGTGAGGACACCGCAAGATTGAACCCAAAGCCAAGCACTTCTCCCATTGCAAGAAAAAACAATCTAGTTGGCCAAACCAAACCGATAATTCAAAGAGAAATACAAAGATATCAAATCATGCATATAAGAATTCAGAGAAGATTCAAATAATATTCATAGATAAGCTGATCATAAATCCACAATTCATCGGATCTTGACAAACACACCACAAAAGAAGATTACATCGGATAGATATCCAAGAACATCGAGGAGAACATGGTATTGAGAATCAAAGAAGAGAGAAGAAGCCATCTAGCTACTAGCTATGGACCCGTAGGTCTGAGGTAAACTACTCACGCTTCATCGGAAGGGCAATGGTGTTGATGTAGATGCCCTCCGTGATCGAATCCCCTCCGGCAGGATGCCGGAAAAGGCCCCAAGATGGGATCTCACGGGAACAGAAGGTTATGGCGGTGGAAAAGTGTTTTCGTGGATGCCTCTGGTGGTTCTGGAATAGATGTGAATATATAGGAGGAAGACCTACGTCAGGAGGTCACCGAGGGGCCACAAGGCAGGGGGGCGCCCCCCCCTCCTAGGGCGCGACCTCCACCCTTGTCGCCGCCTCGTGGCTCTTCTGACTTGGAATCCAAGTCCCCTGGGTGTCTTCTGGTCCGAGAAAAATCATCATGAAGTTTTATTCCATTTGGACTCCGTTTGGTATTCCTTTTCTGCGAGGCTCAAAAACAAGGAAAAAACAGAAACTGGCACTGGGCTCTAAGTTAATAGGTTAGTCCCAAAAATAATATAAAATAGCATATTAATGCATATAAAACATCCAAAACAGATAATATAATAGCATGGAACAATAAAAAATTATAGATACGTTGGAGACGTATCAACTGGGCCGTTTTTTTAGCGCCGGCGATAAAAAAGGGCCTTGGGGGGCCTGTTGGGGGGGGGGGGAGTGGAGATGCTCTTACTAGTAGTGTATTGAGGGACATAGTATCTCAAGTGATGGAGCAGATTGAAGGCGGCTAGCTGAGTATAGTGACCTGACGGGAGGAATGCTCTCGCGTCCGCTCCCCTCCGCGCCCGCGATGGTGGCCACTCCGGCCCCGTCGCCCACCGCGGCTGCTCCCGTCGCCACCGCTCCTGCTGCCTCGCTTGCCGTGGCGGCCCTCGCCCTCCGCGGGGCAAGCCCGACCGTTCTGGGTCGGTTGGGTCGCGCCCGCCGTCATCCCATGCCCGCGCCGGCGGCATCGACGCCCGACGCCCCTTCTGCCCCGAGCGGTGTCTCCTCCGGCATGGTAGTCCTCCCTGCGTCGACCTCGGCTCCGGTGGCGAACTGTTTCCCTCCACCTTCCCTGCCTGTTCCAGATCGGACTGGACTAGATCTGGTCGCTCCGCCGTCGGCTGGCCGCCGCCCCCCGCCTGGTGCTGGGATGGACATAGAGCTCGGGTGCTCCGCCCAGGTGGGTCAAGAGCTCGGGTCTCTGTCTCCGCCCTCGCTGCCTCGACCCTACGACCTGCTGAGCCTTACACCGGATGGAGACACTGAGTTTGAGCTGGCGGTGTCACTGTTGCTTCGCCTTTCTGTACTAGAGCTGGAGGTGCTGCCCTTGGTCACCGGTCTGGACGCGGGGCGTGTCGTGGTTTTGTCACGGCAGATGCCCTCGTGAAAGGACTTAGGTGTGAGGCCATGGCTACGGTGATTAGCTTAAAGGGGTTGAACGGAACGAGAGACACGAGTTTACCCAGGTTCGGCCCCTCACGATCGAGGTAAAAGCCTACGTCCTGCTTTGAGTTGTATTGCTTGAGTATCGATTACAAGGGAGCGGAACCGCTTAACCTAGCTCTCGATTGATTGTAACTTCAGTTTACCCGCCGCAGGGTCTTGCCTTTATATACACAGGTCGAGGCCCTAGGCTTACAAGAGTCCAGGTCAGATCATACAAACGTGACCGACCCTGGTTCTAAGTCGCCTTGCCTTGCTAGGCAAGTCGCCATTGGGCAGCTCACACCTCCGGGTTATGCGCCATCTTCGGGCCTTGGGACTTCAACTGGCCCGCCTTGTAAGCCGCCTCCAGTGTCTCAGGTCTTGGCCTCTTGGGCCTACTTATGCTTTCACTTATGAGTCGCCAACAGTGTAACCCGGCCCCTCCTGGGCGGGTCACACCGTGGGGTTATATCCCCAACATTAGGCCCCAGATTGATTTGAACTTGTTCATGTCAATCTTCATCCTCTGGTTGGCGAGTCTTCTTCAATTCTTCTAAAGCTTGACCTTGAACAGATCTTCATGACCCGCCATACGAAAAGATGATGTCATGTTATTTAATTCATAAAAAACCTCATGACATCACAACGGATCTTTGCATTAACCATCCATTCCGAAAATCAAGGCGCCTCTCATGCTATAATAATTATTATGCCTCCTCGATCTTCGCGCATGCCGTTTCACTGTCCCATCTTTTCCTTATAAATAGGGATGGGGGCCTGCCTTTTCACTTTTTACCCCTGTCTCCTCCTCTTCTTCTTCTTTCTCGCGTCGTCCATCGCCACTGGAGCTCCGCCGCCCCAGCCAAGCTTCGCCAGCAACTTCGTCAAGGCCGCTGCATCGAACTGTTGGGACCAGAGATCTGCGATGCTTGACCCCTTCTTTCTCAGATTCAATACACACCTTGCTAGTTCTTCCACTACCGCGCTCTAGCTTTAGCAATTATTCATCTTTTCTGAGCTGCTATAGATCCATGAATATAGTTGTAGATTGTGAGATCTGTTTGTTCCACACTTAGCAAAATCCAGCATCCTTAGATCCATAGACAATTGACCCGCCCTTCACCTTGCGGGCGGCTTTAACACTGAATTTATAACTCGCCAATGAAATCCAAAAATTGCTCCTTTCAATTAACCCGCCAACATGCTGCCGGCTCATATTTTCATAACTTAGCCCGCCATGCTCTCATAGCTTGATAGTCACTTCAATCAAAGGCTAGGGCGGCTCATAATCTCTTAACTGTTCATTGTAATGCATAATTTTGAGTCATAATTAGCTTATTCTCGCTGAAACACCATGTAACCACTTGGGCGGCTTACAACTATAATTTTGACCCGCCATATCTTTTATTCCTTGGTCACAGCTTTTTAACCCGGCTGACCATGACTAAAACCCCCACTTCCTGTGACCGGGAAGCCTCCCAAGTCTCAGAGCTCATGCTCAATGAGTTTGTGGATATGGGCGTATTACCTCCCAAAGAAATCGTCCACTGGCGGGTTCCAGGCCCTGAAGTTACTCCACAACCCGGAGAAGGTGAAGTGGTAATCTTTGTAGACCACCTTCTCCGTGGCTTTTCACCGCCCGGGCCAAAGTTTTTCCGGGATGTTTTGCACTTCTATAACCTTCATCCTCAAGACATTGGCCCCAACTCCGTCTCCAACATATGCCAATTCCAAGTTTTTTGTGAGGTGTATCTGCAAGAAGAGCCTACCGTCAACCTTTTCAAGGATTTCTTTTAGATCAACCGAGACTGAGATGATAGATGGACCCAGTCTAGAACTTGGCGGTGTTTCCATTCAGCGGCGGAGAGATGTAACCTTCCCCGCAGCTGTCCTACCAAGCCACCCCAAGGGTTGGAACCGTACTTGGTTTTATTGCAGAAACACTGCCCCAGCTGAAGAAAACCCCCTGCCAGGTTATCGCCCCTACCGGCTCAACACCAACACCGAGCTCCCAGGCCGACTAACCTCCACAGAGCGCGCCCAATATGCACCAACCTTTTCAAAGATAAGGGCTTTAATCAATAATGGCTTATCTAGAGTCGACCTGACTCGTTGTTGGGTGTCATGGAGGATCTTGCCTTTGAGCCGGCGCGACGGCTTAATGTGTGAATACACTGGTGATGTAAAGGACCCGCAACGCTACAATGAGGAAACTTTGACTGACAAAGAAGTTAATGAAATGGTCAAGTCGTTGCTTGGAGAACCTCAAGAAAACTATAATAAGGCAGGACCGAACCCCTTCTGTACTCTTAACCTGGCTCCGCCTGTAAGTATTCTTATTAAACTTTTCTTCTCACTCATTCATCCTTTATACTCTTACTCGTTTTAAACCATTATCAATATATGTATATATGCATGCAGGCTGGCCATGCCTTCTGGAAGAGGAAAATAACAGCCGTCGTACCACTTAAGAAAACGAAGGCAGTGAAGACTCGAGCTCCGGGTCGCCCTAAAAAGCAGACAGCCAAAGAGTTACTCGAGCTTGATGAGTCGGAGGTAGAACTTGACTCCCTTGGCCTTTTATTTATGCTGATTCCTCTCAGGACGAAGCGGAGATGAGCCACGCCGACGGAACAGAGGTAATTCCTGTCTCCTCCGACTCAGAACCTTTGCCAAGAAAGAAAACACGGCGAGTCATCCGGAATGTAAGATTTTTCTCATCCTCTTGCTCATTTGGACCCCAATTTTCTTTTGAAGACACAACAGCATGAGTCCAAGCGCTTGACCTGGAGCGGCGGCTCTGAAGATCTCGTGGCCGGCTTATCCAACACGCCAGCTCCTCGCAAGCGTCGTAATGAGGTGCCTCACAGTCCGACTCTACCCCTTCCAAAGGCCGGTCTCATGCGTCAGCCTCTGACTCCTTCTAATTCAAACTATCAGGGAACGCCACCATCATCTGGCAACTCAAGTGGAACCCAGATGCCTGCCTTCATTGTTGCCTAGGGGTAAGTGCTTTCATTTGTTGATAAAGGACTTGTGGTGATATACTTATAAGCTTTGCTATTTTTGTCATAGGCCAAGGCCAAGACTAGCAAGAAACAGAAGGTGGGCGGTTATTCCAAAGCCCCTAAAATTTCTGAGCCGGAGAAGCAAGCAATGGAAACCCCTGAAGCCCCCATCCAAGACCCCGAAGAGCCTGTTAATCAAAATAATCCGCCTCCGCAAGCTGATGATGCCACCCCTGAGCCCATGGACACTGAGGTTGACCCGCCAAGTCCTAAGCCGCCCACTCCTGCCAAATCAACTGACAAGAGCCTTGCTGCTGCTGCTGATGTTGACGATATTACTGTTACTGGGTCAGCCTTTAAAGCGCCCGAGGTCTCCAGAGTGCTAACCAAGCACTTCACTAAGGAAGAAATACCCTCAATGGAGAAGGGCAAGGCCAAATTGGATCTGGAGAGCTAATCCTCATTCAATGCAAGTGAGGTGTACGCGGGCTATTTAAGCCGCCTTCACACGAGCCAGGACATGGAGGCTGGGTTAGTCCAGTTGATGAAGCAAAAATACGAGGTATGAAGATATCCAACTCCTCTTTAGCCTTGCACACACACACCCCCACACACACACACACACACACACACCACACACACACACACACCACACACCCCACACCACACCCACACACACCACACACACGGGTAATATGCAAGGGGAATGTCGAACCTCTCTCTCTCTATCTACATCCATACTAGCCCCCAAGTCTTAAGTATAGGAATGACAATTAGTATGCTTTATACTTTGCAAAAATTTCCAATATGTAGCCCCCAAGGGCCGGCTTATCTTGATAAGATGAGCCGGGTCTTTATAAGAACTTGTGAGAACCAAACCTGTAGCCCCCAAGGGCCGGCTTATCTTGATAAGATGAGCCGGGTCTTTATAAGAACTTGTGAGAACCAAAACCTGTAGCCCCCAAGGGCCGGCTTATCTTAATAAGATGAGCCGGGTCTTATAAAGTGAAATGACCTACATTAGCCCCCAAGTGCCAAGTGTATTGCTTGCAATGTGCTTGGGACTTGAATACCATTGTTGACTATGAACTTAACCATCTTTAACAATGTGTGCCCCCCCTTTACAAGAAGCGTTGAATGTGGGCGAGTCAAACATCACTGAGTTGAAGAAAAATCTGGAGGCGCAGCAAAGTGAGCGCGTCAAAGCTAAATTGAGCCTGAAATTATCATTAGAAGATATTGAGAAGATCAAAGCCAAATTTGATGAAGAAAGATCCGCCTTGGAAACCGAGAAGGCTAACCTTCTAAATAGAGCAGAAGATGCTGAGGCTCAGCTTAAGCCGGTGACTGAAGAGTTATCCAGCTGAAGGCAACATATCTCCAACATGACAGCCGCCATCTTTGGTAAGTGTAATATTGCAACTCATCATCTGTTGTCAAAATATTTTAACTCACCGCGACTCATAATATATATAATTTCTAACCCACCTGGCGACTCCAATGCAAAAATCTTAATAGGCCCCAGAAATGCTAGTCTTGGTCAAAACATGTTGTTAAAGCTGAAGGCGGCTTATTCACTGACTGAGCAATTATACACTAGAACTCTGCGCAGCCTTGTGGCCTTATCAAATGGCAAAAAACCTCCAACCCACATCAAGACTGTGCTAGATTAGCTTTCAACAATACCGGCTTAAATTGAGGAACTTAAATTATCAGCCGCCTGCGCAGGAGCCATTGTTGCTCTAAGCCGGGCCAAAGCTTGGCAGCTAGACCCGGAAGAAATGGCCACCAGGTGTCTAGAGTTCAAAGATGACGGGTCGATCTTCGAAGAGGAAAACTTCAACAGATGCGTCAGAGAGATGCAGCCCCTGGCGTGTAGGCTTACTCAGGAGCTGGATCTGAGCAAGTACCAGCCGGCTTATGATAGCAACAATGCTAAGATTAAGCCGCCATCCCACGATGTTGTAGACCTTACTCCGCCAAGGCGTAAGCATATCTTCGCTCCTGAACTCGATCCTTCTATTATACTTAATGATGAAGCAACATTTGAAGCTTTAATGGGACATCGGCGAATCTTCAGATGGGTATCGATGAAGAGCCGGTGCAGGATGATTTGGGGGCTTCAAGCTCAAGGCGCCATGAAGACGCAGACCCGTCCAGTTCTAACCCGGATGGCACAGAGGCCAGCTTAGAGGGGTGAAAAACACTTAAGCGAAAAACCCGCGGGCTCAGCTGTAGCCTTGTAATAGGTAGCTTGAAAACAATTATCAGCTCTGCCATGCCTTCGTGCATGTTCTTATCAACTTTATGCTTCAACAGCTTGAACTTTTGTGATCTTATTATACACAGCTATTTTTGCAATATTGCCAAAAAACTTTGGAGGCTTATATAATCCATCAAAGAGCCATTAATCCTTCAACTGGCGGCTTATAATCATAATCCAGGGCAAGTTAGATAACTCAACAACCAGGGCGACTTATAGTCATCTCCAATCTGTGAAAAGATCCCTTTGGCGACTTATAACCGCAATAACCTCAATATGGAGCAATATAATCCGGATCAGTATGACCCGGCAACTTCTCACCTGCAAAAGGTTTCTGCAAAACAAAAATATAGAGTATGCATAACTCAAATATTTATTAAGCCGGCTTTGCAAGGCACGACCAAAATAGATTTGTTTTTGAAAAAACTCAATTTTTTGCTTCAAAGAAGCTTGGCATGAAAAGCCTTTTATCCCGTAAGCCGGCTCTCACGTGACATAAATCCGTCGCTTAAACCTTAACTAGTTCAGGGTCTTATCGAAAAGATTAACTATTAAGAGTACGAACGGGCCACATAGCGGAGAGACTACAACAGATAGGTGAGTTTATCCTAGCTTACTATAAGCCGGCCCTCACGTGACATAAGCTGCCGTTTAAACTTTGATGAGTTCAGGGTCTTATGTAAAAGATTGACTGTCAAAAGTACGGCAGGTCACCTGGCGGAGTAGCAAGTTGCAAACAGGCAGGTTTAACTCAGTTATGGCATAAAAGCCGGTCAAAATGGGTTATGAAGCTATACTCAGAGAGTAGGAAGTCCCCAAGCGACCTATGGCATGGCATAAAAGCCGATCAAGAGGGTTATGAAGCTATGCTCATAGAGCAGGAAGCCCCCAAGTGACCTATAACATGGCATAAAAGCCGATCAAGAGGGTTATGTAGCTATGCTCATAGAGCAGGAAGCCCCCAAGTGACCTATAACATGACATAGAAGCCGATCAAGAGGGTTATGTAGCTATGCTCATAGATCAGGAAGCCCCCAAGTGACCTATAACATGGCATAGAAGCCGATCAAGAGGGTTATGTCGCTATGCTCATAGAGTAGGAAGCCCCCAAATGACCTTATGATGTAATCAACAATGACTCTTGCTCAGAAAATTTGAAACAACAGAGGCCCCGAAATTTGGGGATGCCGGCTTTATTATGTTGATCATAAAAAGATATGTACATCAATGAAGGTATATACAATGATGAGAGCCAATGACTCAAGTGAAGTAAGGCCGAAGATGAGCAATGTTCCACGGCCTGCGGGTCTCCTCTTCAGATTTATGGGTCCTTGTTTTCTCGTATGTCAATGAGGTACTAAGACCCGTTATTGAGATTTTTGCTAACCACAAAAGGTCCTTCCCAAGGAGGCGAAAGCTTATGCATCCCTGTCTGGTCTTGAATCAAACGGAGCACTAAGTCGCCCCCCTGAAAAGTCTGGCTTCAAACTCTACGACTATGATAGTGACGTAGGTCTTGCTGATATATTGCTGAACAAGCCGCCGCAAGGTCATGCTCCTCCTCAAGAGCATCCAAAGCGTTTTAACGCGCCGTCTCATTATTAGCCTCCACATAAGCCGCCACTCTGGGCGAGTCATGATGAATATCGCTGGGGAGGACTGCTTCAGCTCCATAAACCATGAAGAAAGGTGTATAACCCGTTGATCTGTTGGGGGTGGTCCTGATGCTCCAAAGAACCGAAGGAAGCTCTTCCACCCAACAACCCGGAGTCTGTTTTAAAGGAACCATCACTACTGCAGGATGGCCCAAACGCGACAATCCAATCAGAGACCCTTCGACGAAACTGTGTGCGATGCATCAATTACAAATGGTGATGTAATAAAACCGTCAAAAAAGATGCAAACCGTTTGCGATGGCGGTGACATCAAACACGGTTCATATTGGAGTTGCGTGTGCGACGTGTGGCAAACGGTTAATTCAGAAGAACTGTTTGCGATGAGGCAGAACAACGGAAACGGGCAGCCCGATGAGGGTGTGTGCGATATACGGCATACAGTTCACTAGGATGAACTGTCTGTGATTAGGCAACACAATAGAAACAGTTCAACTGAACAAGATGTGTGTGATACGCGGTAAACAGGTCCGTAATCAGAAATGTGTGCGAAGACCAATAATAACACAGACGATTGCTGCTAATAAGCCGTGTGATTTGCTCTATCTACAGAAGAATACCATATATATATATATATATATATATATATATATATAAAACTGAAATAAACATCCAATTACATAAATGACTATACAAATCATTCGCACACATCTCAATAAACAATTGTATGCATTCTAAACTAGGAGAAACGATCGTCTAGTCATCTACTTCTTGTGACGCTCCCGCCATTGCTCTATGGCTCGATCCCTCGTCTGGGGCAGGAAGAAGACACTCCCTCATGTCAACGATCCGCATGTACATCTCGTAGCTTGTGTACGCGTCCTTGGCCGCGTACTTGACGTGTTGTTCATCCAGTCTCTCATGCCAGACACTGTGCCAGGCGTTCTTGTCCTTCTTGCTCTCATCCTTCATCTTCATGTAGTAGGGGTCGATGATGGCCGAGGCGAGGTCAACCAGGGAGTTCTGTTTGTTGTTGTCATTGCCCTAGACCTTGTAGTGGTCCTGAATGTTGACAAGATTCTGGCATTTCATGCTCGAAATCTTGAGCGCTTTTAGATCATTGGTGGTGTCCACCGTAGCAAAACTGTAGTCGGAGTTGTTGATAAACATAGAGAAACGCTCGCAAGCCCTTGTGGCCAGGTGGTAGTGGTAGACGAGGATGTCATGTCGCACGCACAACTGGGCGACGGCAACCTTCTGATCGTGCCCGGCACGACCGATGGTGTACTCGAGGTCGAAGCCGACCACTTGGTACTTGTCCTCGGCAAGCAACTGCTCCATAGTTTGGATGGAGCTCTCCACCGAGACCGGCTTGTTCATATACACCACCGAGAGGGCCTTCCCCCTCACGTGGGTGTCCACTACGTGATGCGTGGTGAACTGCCCGCCGTTGTCGTCGTCGGCCGCTGGGAGCGCCATTGGAGCCACGGGGAGCGCCATTGGAACCGCTGGATGTCCTCTCTGTATGTGTCGTCGTGGGTGTGCTTATTGTGTCGTGTGGCACGAGAGATGAAGGTAAATGGCCGCAGAAATAAATGGGGGCCGGGCGGCCTAGATTCTCGGCGCGTCTGCATGGCAGTTTTTGCAGCGGGTAACTGCATCGTGGCGCCGCGCCCGGCGCAACCGCATGCACACGAACGTGCGTGATCGTGCGCTGGCCCCAAATACTGGCAGCGCGCATGGAGGGACGAGGGCAGAGCGCCCGGAGGGACGCGAGAGCAGAGCGCGCACAGCGGGACGCGAGCAGAGTGCGCCGCGGCCGCCTCAACCGCAAGCAACCACACGCATAGAGCAGTTGAACACGCAGGAAATGGTCGTCTACAAGCCGGACGACAGTTGCGTCGCTGCGTAGAGAGCGGCCGTGTGCTACTACCGCCGTCTTGGTCTATTAGTCCCCTTTATATTATGTGCCATATTTTGACCTTAAATTTAACCAACAAAATGTTAATGCATGTTACAAAAACTATATAATTGGAAACTATGTTCAAATACGAATCCAACGATATAATCTCTGGCGACATGCATCGTATTTATTAGTTAAATCTCTAGTCAAAATTTGGCACAAAAATACATAGACGACTTATAAACCAGGACCGGGGTAGTAGGTAATTTAATCGCAAATGTTTTTATTTTATTAACCGTATGTGTACGTGTCCTTTCGTCCTCCTCTCACACGTCTTGTTACCCCGCTGCCGCAGACGGCTTAGAGCGCAAGCTTGAGCAGCGCGTGGGGGCGTTCTTTTGGTCAAACGGTGGTGAGCCCGTTCCCGCGCAACCGCGCAAGCTTCCCGCCCGACTCGATGAAATCCCCCAAAATCCCAATGCTTACCGGCCTGCTATATAAACCCTCACGGCCGGCGAGTCCTGCGTCGTATTTTCCCCTCCCTCACTGTAGCTTATCTTGTCTGCTTCTCGCACAATCGCCAATGGCACCGGTCCGTCGTCATCGCTCAGCCACTCCTCCATCATCAGAGGACAGCTCCAGCTGGGAGGCTACACCACGGCGGCGGCGCAGTCCCCGGTGTAGTGTAGTGCGTGTGGCGTCCCTGTTGGGTGTGCGTGGAATACCCACCACACACTCCGCCACCGCTGCCGTCGGCAGCTGTTGCCGGCTGCCGTTGCCGTCACCCCACCGTCTGCCGCCATGGCCGCCACACCACCGTCGAAAGCCAGGGCTATCGCCCGCTCCGCCGCCGCGGCCCGAAGGCGGGAGGTGGCTGTCGTGGAGCTATTTTGTTCAGTTCATCTGACTATAGATGTGGTGGAGCTGTACAACGTACTTAAAATTAGCTACTATATATAGTTGAACTAGCTATTTCAGTACTTGGTTGGCAACAATTGGGGAAAAGTTTGGTCGGTTCAGCTGTCGAGTTGAACTGTTTGTATAAAGAACGACTGCTTAATCTATGAATGAAATCTATGCTTAATTACTGAATTTTAGTTGCAAAAATTAGATAGTTGTAGTGATTTTTAGCTGCATATTTTGACAAATCGTAGTGTTACAAGGTTGACAAATGGCAATATTACTAGATCAATAAATGTCAATCTTTCCAGTTTGACAAATGACAATATACCCAATATGACAGATGCAAATCTTACCAAATTGTCTGTACGTGGTTGCACACGGGTCATCCAAAACAACCGTTTGCGTTGAAGGGATGTACAAATCCTGCTCGACACATTTTCTCTTGGCTTAGCGCCAAAGCCTGGCTTTGCATACTGTATTCAATCTGAACCGTTTTGCGTTGAAGAGATGCACAAATCCTGCGCTGCGAATTTTCCCTTGACTTACTGGGGAAGACCATAGCTCTCACTTTACATACGGGTGTTCTATCTAAAACGTTTGCGATCAAGAGCTGCACAAATCCTGCTCGGCACATTTTCCCTTGGCTTCTTGGGGAAGCTGTCAGTTTGCATACGGTTGTTCTAACTAAAACGTTTGCGATGAGTGTTTTATATTTAAAAACCATTGACGTTTTTTTAAAAGAAAATCGTTTGATAAGTCTGTACATTAAGAGAGAAAAACGCAAGTTCGTTCAAACCATATCTTTCATTCAGTCACACTGTGAATTTATATTCATATGATCGAGATACAGTATTAAACCAAAAAAAAACTATTTCCAGCGGCGGCGGAGGCGGCGTGCCGCGCCGGCGTTGTCGTTGTCATCCTCCAGGACGCTGTTGTTGAAGTCTTCAAGGCAGCACAGAATGTTCTTCACTTGGAAATCAAACATCATGTCGTCGCACGATCGACGGGCGGGGTGCGGGAGGACAGCAACTGGCGGCGCTGCGAGGTAGCGGTCGACAGCGGCGTCCCATGCCACAGAGGGGGGAGGGGGGGGGCTTTGGGCGTCGGGGGGCGCAACGGCGATACGGGCGCGGCGAGGTGAAAGGGGAAAAACGCACGGGACCGGCACCGCGGTGGGTGCAGGGGCGCTCACGGGCGCTGGCGCTGGCATGTACACGAGCTCGCACGGGTCTGCAGAGACCTCGCTGACGCCCGCTGCTTCCAGCTCTGCGATAGTGCTTAGCGACCAGCCCGTCAATGCTACGGGGATGGTTGTTGGCGCGAGCGCGGGGATGGGAGCTGGGACGGGCTCGGGGGCAGCAACCGCCGCAGCCAGCTCGTTCAGGGCCATGTCCATGAGGCTCCATTCCTCCTTATTTTCTATCTCCTCCAGCTCGGAGTCGACTTCACCAAACTTGAAGACTAGTGGCAGATGATCCTTCTACGCCATGGCGTTGGTGGAGGTCTGCGGGAGGGAGGGGAATGGGAGGCAAACAGTAAGGCCACCCGTATTAAACAGCGGCTCGAGAGCCATTAATGGAGAGGATGCAAGCAAGGCGGGCGGCCACGGAAGTCAAAGGGCTCGCTTCCCAGTGAGCCTGCGCAGCGTAAAGCTCACATGCTTCCCGATGAGCCTACGCATTGGAGGATAGCTTGCACGCCTCTCGGTCAGCCTGCGCACCGGACTGCGCTCGCACGCCTCCCGTTCAGTCAAGCAGCTGTCCGCACGACACCTCCTATAGCCATTAAAAGAGAGACACATGGCGTCACGTGAATGGTTAACAGAACACACACGATTTAAATTATACAAACGTTTGAGATGTTAAAGTGGCAGCTATTTGTTTCAAAATTCCTTTGTTGGCTGTTATTCGAGTGCGCCTTCTCTCAAAATGGACACAAAAAATACCACAGCATGTCGGGTGCCATTCCATGATAGCATGCCAAGTTTATTTCAGACGAGTTTTGGATTTACTAGAATTTAAAAACAAAGTATCTCAATGTTTTGCCGATAATCAACAGTGCCCTGGTGTTTGAAATTCATTCCCATTTCTTGAATGGGACCTAAGCATGCACCCAAGGACACACATTTGATATGTCAACCCATTTTTCTGCACTGGAGCATGTGCATGTAGTTCATATTTGAATTATGCACATAAAATGCCTAGAAAACCCAGTTAATGTATAAAAATGTCCAAGCGAACCCCGAAAAATCCCAAAAATTGACACAACACTCCTGTCGTTCTATGTTGACACTAGAAAAATTTTGAAAGAAAGAAGAGGCAACGGATATCGTTTCGTCCCCAAAGGTGGCACGTTCCCTACCGAAACCATCAGGCTTGTTGTGAGAAGCTCTGGTTTGCGAGAAGCTTGTACCCAAACCTGCCCCAAATGGGACAATTTTTTTACCACAGCATGTTGATGTCACTCCATGATAGCATGTCAAGTTTCATGAACTCCAGACGAGTTTTGGATTTACTAGAATTTAAAAACCATGTATCTCAATGTTTGCGGCCGAGCGACGGTGGCAAGGTGTTTGACATTCATTCCCATTTCTTGCATGGGACCTAAGCATGCAACCAAGGACACATATTTGATTTTTCAACCAATTTACATGCACTGGAGCATGTGCCTGTACTTCAAATTTGAATTATGCACATAAATACATAGAAAACTCAGTTAATGTATAAAAATGTCCAAACGAACCCCGAAAAATTTCTAAAATTAACACAACACTCATGTTGTTCTATGTTGACACTAGAAAAAAAATTGAAATCAAGAAGAGGCAACGGATATCGTTTCATCCAGAAAGGTGAAACGTTCCCTACCGTAACCATGAGGCTTGTTGTGAGAAGCTCTGGTTTGTGAGAAGCTTATACCCCAACCTGCCCCAAATGGGACAATATTTTTACCACGGTATGTTGATGCCGTTCCATGCTAGCATGTCAAGTTTCATAAATTTCAGACATGTTTTCGATTTACTAGAATTTAAAAACCATGTATCTCAATGTTAGCGGCCGAGCGACGGTGGCAAGGTGTTGGACATTCATTCTCATTTCTTGCATGGGACTTAAGCATGCAACCAAGGGCACATATTTCAATTTTGAACCCATTTATATGCACTGGAGCATGTGCATGTAGTTCAAATTTGAATTATGCACATAAATGCAGAGAAAACTCAGTTAATGTACAAAAATATCCAAGCGAACCCCGAAAAATCTCAAAAATTGACACAACACTCTTGTTGTTCTATGTTGACACGAGAAACATTTTGAAAGTAAGAAGAGGCAACAGATATTGTTTCGTCCCCCAAGGTGGCACGTTCCCTACCGAAACCATCAGGCTTGTTATGAGAGAAGCTCTGGTTTGCGAGAAGCTTATACCCAAACCTGCCCCAAATGGGACAATATTTTTACCACGGCATGCATGTCGATGCCGTTCCATGATATCATGTCAAGTTTCATGAATTTCAGACGAGTTTTCGATTTACTAGAATTTTAAAACCATGTATCTCAATGTTAGCGGCCGAGCGACAGTGTCAAGGTGTTTGACATTCATTCTCATTTCTTGCATGTGACCAAAGCTTGCAACCAAGGACACACATTTGATTTTTCAACCCGTTTTTATGCACTGGAGCATGTGCATGTAGTTCAATTTTGAATTATGCACATAAATGCCTAGAAAACTCAGTTAACATATAAAAATGTCCAAATGAACCCCGAAAAATTCCAAAAGTTAACACGACACTCCTGTTGTTCTATGTTGACACCAGGAAAAAATTGAAAGCAAGAAGAGGCGACGAATATCGTTTTGTCCACAAAGGTGACATGTTTCCCTAACAGAACCATGAGGCTTCTTGTGAGAAGCTCTGGTGTGTGAGAAACTTATACCATAACCTGCCCCAAATGGGACAATATTTTTTACACCAGCATGTTGACGCCATTCCATGATAGCATGCCAAGGTTCATGAATTTCAGAAGGGTTTTGGATTTACTAGAATTACAAAAGCAAGTACCTCAATGTTTACCGGAGAGCCATGGTGCCGTGGTGTTCGAAATTCATCCCCATTTCTTGCATGGGACATAACCATAAACCCATGGACACATATATGATTTTACAACCTATGTTGGTGCACCGGAGCATGTGCATGTAGTTTAATTTTGAATTGTGCACCTGAAATGGCTAGAAAACCAAGTTAATGTATAAAAATGTCCAAACGAACCCTGAATAATTCCAAATTTTTTACGACACACCTATAGTTGCATGTTCACTGCAGATAAAAGTTCTAGCAATTCAAACACCCTCCATTGCCGCTGTGACCCCATTATGTAATTCAAATCACGATGAAAAATCAAGTAGATCGCACACAGTTTATTATCACCAACCGTGTGAGATGCAGTACAAAATATCTTGGAGCACCGTCGGAGTATAATACACCTATGGCTTACGCGAGAAGGTGCGTCGGCTACAGTCCACAGCCGGCGTGTCAAGCACACTAGCTCGCTCCCCAAATATCATTTCACTGTTCAATCGTCGCCGGTGAAAGATGGGGACGTGGACCCGCGTCATGAGGGCAACTTCCGCGGCCCACTCCGGCAAGAGCGCGGTCGCAGCCGCCATGCGCGTGCTAACAAGGTGCATGAGTGCGGCCGCAATCTGCGACCGGGCGGCCAAGGCAGCCCAAACGGCCGCTGTTGCTTCTTAGGTGGCGGCATCAACATCTACCTCGGGGATAGCAAATGGCGAGTGCGGCACAATAGCTGTCCGTTCCGCAGTGGCGGCCTTAGCCCTAATGGAGGCCACCCACGACCATGTCGAGGCCGCCCACGCCCAGCTCGTGGTGGTCACCGCACAAATCGAACGAAGCTTCTCCGACAATGGTCGGCAACCCACGGCCGAAGAGTTGGCAATCGCCGAGAGCGTTCGAGCAGCCGTCCGTTCCTCCGCCGCATACCTTGCCACGATGGAGCCCGTCCAAGCACAGATCGCGGCCGCCCACGCCCAGCTTGTGGCGGCCTTTTCCAAAGAGATGGCGGACACGGATGGCGAGATGCTTGCCGAGTATGGTGCGATGGATGCCATGGAGCTCCTACCCCAAGAGATCGTCGGGCGCGAGCTGGACATGGAGGAGGCGGCGGAGATCGACGAGCTCCAGCCGTAGTAGTACTCTTTGTTTTGTTTAATTAAGAGCGTCGGTCTTTAATTTGTTACAGTAATGTTTAGGTCAGCTAGCTCTGTTTAATTGCTGAACTTGCTCGATTAAGAAGTGTGGGTGTGCTGTAGTCTCCTTTGTGTACCCAAATTATGCAATGACATGGATGACCACTATAACCAGGGAAATTCGAACCAAAATTTTTGACTTTCAAACTCATCCCACACGGGTTAAGCTATATGAATCATTTGTGATGTTCACATATCGTACACAGTGCTGAATAAGGGACCGTGTCTGATGACACTTTGCGCGCCAGTTTTTTCGCTGCAACGATTCAAATTTTTTGGCTTCCGCGGAAATATCTACCTCCCCGCCCCTCCCCCTTACCAAAAGCTACATTTCCCCTATTTCCGCCTTCCTTTCCAAGTTGAAACATTCACTCCTTACTTGCAGCGCCGCCTCCTCGCCGGCGACCCTCCTTCACGCTGCTCGGCCTCGTCTATCCAGGCAGGTAATCCACACCCGACCCCATCCTCCTCCTCCTTCCACATCCCACATGCCCCGACCACCGGCGCGACACCTTCCACCCAAATCACCGACCCCTCCCCCAAATAAGCGCCGCCCTAAGCCATGGTGCACGCAGTATAGCCAGGAGCTCAAGGAGCATTTGGCAGCGGAGAAGCAAATTGCGGCCGCACGCGCGGATGAGGTCGCGATGGCTGCCATTCGTGCCGACCCCCAGATCTTGGAGGAGCACCTCGCTGTCGAGGCCACCATCGACGCCTCGCACGCCGATGCTGCGACGTGGTTGGCTGCTTTAAATGACATTTCATGGCATTTTCTTGAGGCCACCCTCGGTGCCTTCAACGAAGACTACGAGGTGTTTTCTCAGCGTGCACGTGCTTACCTCAACTCGAGAGCTAGCAGGTTGGTGCCCGGAGCAGCTCAGGCAGCTCACCACTACGACGAGGGCACCCACGATGTGGAGGCCTCGCCCTCTTCCATGTCCAAGGAGCCAATCATCATCGATATCTTCGACGATGAGGAGTAGCTTGTCTTATTAGCTCACTATAAGGACCCATGTTCAGTTTGCTAGCTACGCCGGTTAAGCATGCTCGGTTTACCCATTGCATGTGCTGCTCCTGCCTTTCCTTAACAAATTCTAGTGAATTGTGCTATCTACTTTTACCATGCAATCTGTTGCTCTAGTGTATATGTTCTATATGTCGTGCAATGTGGTGCTCACTTATTAACTGTTTGGTTAATTAGTTGTCGTCTTCAGTTAACTGTTTGGTTCAATTCTGCAAATGTGATGTTCAATTCTTCAGGCTGCAATTTTGTATTTTCTTCCATGTGAGAAATAAATCGAATTTATCTTTTACAAAATACATGAGAAACAAATACAATTGCTATATTTCCAAGTTGTCAAGCATGCTTGGTTTGGTTAACTGTCTGATCTTCTAGTATGTTATACATTGTGCAATGTGGTGCTCATTTAACATTTGGTTCACTTGTTGTGGTGTTTAGTTAACTGTTTGGTTCAATTCTGCAATGCGATGTTCAATTGTTGTGGGTGCATTCTGTTATTTTATACCATGTGAGAAATAAATCGAATTTGGCTGTACTAAATACATGAGAAACAAATACAATTGCTATATTTCCAAGTTGTTAAGCATACTTGGTTTGGTTAACTGTCTGATCTTCTATTAGAAGTATGTTATATTGTGCAATGTGGTGCTCAGTTAATGTTTGGTTCATTTGTTGTGGTGTTTAGTTAACTGCTTGGTTCAATTCTGCAATGCGATGTCCAATTGTCGTGGGTAGAATTTTGTATTATTGTGCATGTGAGGAATAAATCGAATTTGGCTGCACTTAATACATGAGAAACATATACAACTGCTATATTTTCTAGTTCTTAATCATGCTTGGTTTGTATAAATGGGTTTTCCTTGTGGCTTGAATTAATCTGATGAATCTGCAATGTGCATATTTTTCATCAACATATTTTACTGATAGCATGCGAACCCTCACTTAACCTGATGACTAACTACCTTATATGTGTTGCGGGGAAACAATGGGAAGCACTGAGGTTTACAATCGAGGTTTGCACATGCATGGTCCTTTGTCTAATAGCACATTATTGTGCAATTGCAGGAACCATTCTAATATTTAGGTTTTTAACAATTTGGTCTTGCACATGTAGGTCCTGCTGTCAGAGGTTTTGACCCACTGTTCAACCCTTTTTGCATATGGGGAAATGAGTTGTCCATGAATATCAGTCAAATCAAGAAACTCAGAAAGATTGTTAGGATAAAGAAATTGGCGACAAAAAACAACAAGATCTTTGTCTGCACAATGAAGAAGACGTCAGTTCACTATGAGATAGTACTAACTATTATATGTTGCCTTTTTTTATTCCTTTGCCACATTTCCAATATAGAGAAGATATTTATGCACATCCTTGTTTTCAGGCCTTTCCAAAGCAGTTCACTGATGATTGCCTCTCAAACCACCTATATGGTCAGGAGGCGAGGAAGGTTTTCATACAACACCCACAGTTCAATATTGAAGTGTTCCTGAAGAGGACGAAGGATGGACGGTCAATCATCCACAGGCACTGGCCTAAAGTTGCAAAGACCTTCAACATCAATGAAGGCTCAATATTCGCCTTCCGCTTCAGCAGTTTTCCAGATGAGATGCATCTGTCTATGTACCGTCTATGATGCTAATTTCGAAAGGTTATAGATGTTGCATGTGAAACTTGGTGCTGGTGCAGTTGTGTAATGGGGTAGCTAAGTGCTGAAGCTATATGATGTTGTACTCTGATGTATTTCAATTATGAAATCCCGCTTCCTTAATATGGAAATGAAATATATTGTGTGCTTAATATGAAATGTCAATTAGATTAATAAATGGATTATTAATAATAGGGCAATTAGCCTGCTAATTGGGTTTTTTCTATTGCAAACGGTTATTGAGAAAACACCGTGGGCGATGACCTTAGGCAACGCACACAGTTTCTAGGAATAAACCGTGTTGGATCAATGAAGAATCACACACAACATCCTCGTGAAAACTGTTTGCATTAGGCCACCTTGCGCAAATGTTTACCACATAAAAAGTGTGTGTGATGGACAGCCTTTGCCACACAGTTTCTTCTACGCACCGTGTGTGATGCATTGAATAACGCAAACGATAAAATTGTTAATATCGTGTGCAATGGCAATGCTATCACAAACGGTTTAATAGGGAAAATTGTGTGTGATGTACCTGCGAACGAAAACGTTTTCCTTGGAGTGACTGTGTGGGATGTATATACGAACGGAAACGTACTTCTTGGATTAACTGTGTGGGATGTACATACTAACAGAAACGTATTCCTTGGATTGACTGTGTGGAATGTACATACAAACTGAAACGTTTAGCGGGGACTGACTGTGTGGGATGTACTTACGACCGGAAACGATTTGGCCTGTATAATTGTATTTTTTTAGCACAACTGTACGTATAACCGTATTTGATCGCTCGTCGGTCGCACACGGCCACATTTTGCCGAGCGTGTGTGCCAGGAGGGCATATCCCCGACGGTTTCTGGGTCGTGTGGGAAGGACCCCCTATCGCAGTCACTCACTTGATGACAGTTCGAAATGCCATCGCGGAAAGCGGTTAAAAACCGTTTGTAAAGCACCTCGCTGTACTAGTGCAGGAGCCGGGGTTTGATGCCTCTCAAGATCTCCTGGTTAGCACGTTCCGCCTGACCATTGGACTGAGGATGTGCAACTGATGAAACATCAAGCCTGATATGCTCCCTTTGACAAAACTCTTTCATAGCACCTTTAGATAAATTTGTCTCATTATCAGTGATGATACTATGAGGATAACCAAAGCGGAAAATCAGCCTCTTGACAAACTGAACTGCAGTAGCCGCCTCACAATTGCTGACCGGCTCTGCCTCAACCCACTTGGTAAACTTGTCAACCGCCATCAAAAGGTGGGTATTTTTATCCTTAGATCTCTTGAAAGGTCCAACCATATCAAGCCCCCAGACCGCAAAGGGCCAAGTGATTGGGATCATCCGCAATTCCTGAGCCGGCACATGAGCTTGTCTTGCAAATTTCTGACACCCATCACACTTACTAACAATATCCTCTGCGTCCGCATGACCCGTCAACCAGAAAATTCCACGACGAAAAGCCTTAGCCACCAAGGACCGTGAGCCGGCATGATGACCACAGTCGCTTGTATGTATCTCTTGCAAAATTTCACGGCCCTCTTTAGGAGAAACACAACGTTGGAAAATACCAGTCACACTGCGTTGATGTAACTCGCCATCCTAAATAGTCATAGATTTAAACCGCCGGGTAATCTGTCGCGCCGGATTTTCATCCTCTGGTAACTCGCCACGAGTAAGATAAGCCAGATAAGGCAGCGTCCGGTCGGGAATAGCATGAAGAGCCGCCACCAGTTGACCCTCCGGGTCAGGTATAGCAAGATCCTCCTCAGATGGTAACTTGACCGAAGGAGTATGTAGAACATCAAGGAAAACATTAGGAGGCACCGGCTTACGCTGAGACCCAAGACGCAACAATGCATCAGCCACCTCGTTCTTCCGTTGATCAATGTGATCCACCTGGTAACCCTTAAAGTGACCGGCAATATTATCAACCGCCTGACGATAAGCCTCCATGAGCGGGTCTTTAGAGTCCCACTTGCCTGAGACTTGTTGAGCCACAAAGTCTGAGTCGCCTAGACACCTGACCCGGCTTAAATTCATCTCCTTGGCCATACGAAGCCCATGAAGCAAAGCTTCATACTCAACTGCATTGTTAGTACAAGGAAACATTAACCTTAAGACATAGCATAATTTATCACCTCGTGGGGAAGTCAAAATAACTCCAGCCCCCGAGCCCTCCAATTGCCTCGAACCATCAAAATGGATTATCCAATATGTGTTATCATGCTTCTCCTCAGGTGTTTGCAACTCTGTCCAGTCATTGATGAAATCCACCAAAGCTTGAGATTTAATGGCTGTTCTTGGCACATACTTCAAATTATGAGGCCCAAGCTCAATTGCCCACTTAGCAACCCGGCCCGTGGCCTCTCTGTTTTGAATAATATCCCCCAAGGGAGCAGAGCTGACCACAGTAATAGGATGCCCAAGGAAATAATGCTTCAGCTTGCGACTCGCCATGAACACCCCAAACACCAGTTTCTGCCAATGTGGATATCGCTGCTTGGACTCAGTCAATACCACACTGACATAATAAGCCGACCGCTGAACTGGGTACTCCTTACCCGCCTCCTTGCGCTCCACAACAACTGCTACACTGACTGCTTTATTATTAGCCGCCACATACAGGAGCAAATGCTCTTTCTCAATGGGAGCAGCAAGGATGGGTGGCTCAGCTAATTGTTTCTTGAGCGCTTCAAACGCCTCGTTGGCAGCGTCACTCCAAACAAAGTGATATGTCTTCTTCATCATCTGATATAAAGGAATTGCCTTCTCTCCTAGGCGACTTATGAACCAGCTCAAAGCCGCGATTCGACCCGCCAAACGCTGGACGTCATTGACACACGCCGGCTTAGAAAGCAAGGTGATGGCCTTTATCTTCTCTGGGTTAGCCTCAATGCCCCGCTCTGAGACCAGGAAACCCAACAGTTTACCTGTAGGCACACCAAAGACACATTTGGCCGGGTTAAGCATCATTTTGTATACCCGGAGATTGTCAAATGTTTCTCTCAAATCATCCAGGAGAGTCTCCTTCTTCCTAGATTTGACCACAATATCATCCACATAAGCATGAACGTTACGCCCAATCTGATTGTGAAGACAATTATGAACACATCGCTGATAAGTCGCCTGAGCACTCTTAAGCCCAAAGGGCATAGAAACATAGTAGAAAGCCCCAAAAGGTGTGATGAAGGATGTATTCTCTTGGTATTTAACTGCCATCTTGATCTGATGATAACCAGAATAAGCGTCCAGGAAGCACAAACTCTCACAACCCGCTGTTGCATCAATGATCTGGTCAATACGGGGGAGAGCAAACGGATCAGTCGGACAAGCCTTGTTAAGATCTGTATAGTCAACGCACATACGCCATGTGTTGTTCTTCTTGAGTACAAGCACAGGGTTAGCCAACCACTCAGGGTGAAAAACTTCCACGATAAACCCAGCTGCTAAAAGCCGGGCCACCTCTTCTCCAATAGCCTTACGTCGCTCTTCGTTGAAACGACGGAGGAACTGTTTGACCGGCTTAAACTTAGGATCCACATTAAGAGTGTGCTCAGCGAATTCTCTCGGTACACCTGGCATGTCAGAAGGTTTCCATGCAAAGATGTCCCGATTCTCACGGATGAACTCGATGAGCACGTTTTCCTATTTAGGATCCATATTAGCCCCCACAGTGAACTGCTAAGATGAGTCGCCAGGGACAAAATCAACTTGCTTAGTATCATCAGCCGATTTAAACTTCAACAAAGGGTCTTTCTCTGTGGTGAGCTTCTTCAGAGGGGTCATATCAGTCGGGTCAACATTATCCTTGTAAAACTTAAGCTCCTCAGTAGCACAAGCTGACTCTGCATAAGCCGCGTCTCCTTCTGCACATTCTAAGGTGACTTTTCGATCACCATGGACCGTAATTGTGCCCTTTCACCCTGGCATCTTGAGTTGTAAATAGACATAACATGGGCGAGCCATGAATTTAGCATAAGCCGGCCGTCTGAATAAAGCGTGATACGGACTCTTGATTTTGACCACTTCGAACCACATCGTCTCTGCTCTGTAATCATAGTCATCACCAAAGGCTACTTCCAGGGCAATTTTTCCGACGGGATACGCCGACTTACCAGGCACCACACCATGGAAGACTGTGGAAGATGACTTAAGATCCTTGTCAGTTAAATTCATTCGCCGAAAAGTGTCATAGTACAGGATGTTGATGCTGCTGCCACCATCCATAAGCACCTTAGTAAACTTATAACCACCAACCTGAGGAGCCACCACAAGGGCTAAGTGACCAGGGTTATCAACCAGCGGTGGGTGATCCGCCCTGCTCCATGATATCATGTGCTCAGACCATCTCAAATACCGCGGAACAGCCAGCTCTACCGTATGAACCGCCCGCTTATGAACCTTCTGATCTCGTTTGCAAAGACTTGTAGTGAAAACATGGTACTGACCACCATTGAGCTGCTTTGGATTACTCTGATACCCTGACTGATTACCTTGCTGCTAGTTACCTGCTACTTCTTGAGCTTGCGTTGGTTTTTTCCTTGAAGAGGAAAGGGTGATGCAGCAAAGTAGAGATAAGTATTTCCCTCAGTTTGAGAACCAAGGTATCAATCCAGTTGGAGACAACGCACAAATCACCGAATACCTGCACAAACAATCAAACAACTTGCACCCAACGCGATAAAGGGGTTGTCAATCCCTTCATGGTTATTTGCAAAAGTGAGATCTGATAGAGATAGGTAAAACTAAACAAAAGATAAAGTAAATATTTTTGGGTTTTTTGGTTTATAGATCTAAAAATACAAGATTGCAAAATAGTAGATCGGAAAGTAATATGATGGAAAATAGACCCCGGGGCCATAGGTTTCACTAGAGGCTTCTCTCAAGATAGAAAATATTACGGTGGGTGAACAAATTACTGCCGAGCAATTGATAGAAAAGCGCAAAGTTATGACTATATCTAAGGCAATGATCATGAATATAGGCATCACGTCCGTGTCAAGTAGACCAAAACGATTCTGCATCTACTACTATTACTCCACACATCGACCGCTATCCAGCATGCATCTAGAGTATTAAGTTCATAAAGAACGGAGTAACGCATTAAGTAAGATGACATGATGTAGAGGAATTAACTCAAGCAATATGATGAAAACCCCATCTTTTTATCCTCGATGGCAACAATACAATACGTGCCTTGCTGCCCCTACTGTCACTGGGAAAGGACACCGCAAGATTGAACCCAAAGCTAAGCACTTCTCCCATTGCAAGAAAAACCAATCTAGTTGGCCAAACCAAACCGATAGTTTGAAGAGAATTACAAAGATATCAAATCATGCATAAAAGAATTCAGAGAAGATTAAAATAATATTCATAGATAAGCTGATCATAAATCCACAATTCATCAGATCTCGGGAAACACACCGTAAAAAAGTATTACATCGAATAGATCTCCAAGAACATCGAGGAGAACATGGTATTGAGAATCAAAGAGAGAGAAGAAGCCATCTAGCTACTAGCTATGGACCCGTAGATCTAAGGTAAACTACTCACGCTTCATCAGAAGGGCAATGGTGTTGATGTAGAAGCCCTCCGTGATCGAATCCCCCTCCGGCAGGACGCCGGAAAAGGCCCCTAGATGGGATCTCACGGGTACAGAAGGTTGCAGCAGTGGAAAAGTATTTTTGTGGATGCCTCTGGTGGTTTGGGCATATAAGAGTATATATAGGCGAAAGAATTAGGTCAGGAGGTGCACGAGGGGCCCACAAGGGTGGGGGGCGCGCCCTACCCCCTGGGCGCGCCCTCCGTCCTTATGGCCGCCTCGTGGCTCCTCCGACTTTATCTCCAAGTCTCCTTGTTTCCTTCTGGTCCAAGAAAGATCATCGCGAAAGTTTTATTCCGTTTGGACTCCGTTTGGTATTCCTTTTCTGTGAAACTCAAAAACAAGGAAAAAATAGAAACTGGCACTGGGCTCTAGGTTAATAGGTTAGTCCCAAAAATAATATAAAATAGCATATTAATGCATATAAAACATCCAAAACAGATAATATAATAGCATGGAACAATAAAAAATTATAGATACGTTGGAGACGTATCAAGCATCCCCAAGCTTAATTCCTGCTCGTCCTCGAGTAGGTAAATGATAAAAACATAATTTTTGATGTGGAATGCTACCTAACATATTTATCCATGTAATTTCTTTATGGGATAATTAGATTTATGCCCCTAGTTGTGTCCCACTCGGCTATTTTACCCCTAATTTCCAAAAGTCACCGGTTCTGTCCAAGTCACTTCGCTCCTCTTATGCTTTTGCTCTTTGACCGTTTGACTGTCAGTTTGAAAAATTCATAACTAATTCATACTAAATCATAAAAATGCAAATAAGATACCAAAATGTTCGAAAAAACATCACCTATATGTTAGTGTCATTTGCATTCATGAAAAAATTGTTGGAAAGTGCCCATCCGAGTTTTAGCTCTTATGATACCACCATGAATAGTAAAATAAAAAAAAAGAAAAAAAAGAAAAAAAAATTGGTGGCAAAGAATGACAAATGTTTTAAGTGCTTGCCAAGTTTCATCAGGGAATGCCATTCGTGGATGTCGTGGCAAAAAAACAATCAACACGCCAAAATAGATCATTTTTTTGCCACGACTTCCACGAATGTCGTTCCCTGATGAAACTTAGCGAGCACTTAAAACATTTGTCATTCTTTGCCACCAATTTTTTTTGAATTTTTTTAGATTTTACAATTCATGGTGGTATCATAAGAGCTAAAACTCGGACGGGCACTTTCCAACACTTTTTTCATGAATGCAAATGACACTGACATATAGGTGATGTTTTTCTGAACATTTTGGTATCTTATTTGCATTTTTTTGATTTAGTATGAATTAGTTATGAAGTTTTCAAACTGACGGTCAAACGGTCAAAGGGCAAAAGCATAAGAGGAGCGAAGTGACTTGGACAGAACCGGTGACTTTTGGAAATTAGGGGTAAAACAGCCGAGTGGGACACAACTAGGGGCATAAATCTAATTATCCCTTTCTTTATTGTGGCATGAATGTTCAGATCCGTATGATTCAAAACAAAAGTTTAATATTGACATAAAAACAATAATACTTCAAGCATACTAACAAGATAATTACGTCTTCTCAAAATAACATGGCCAAAGAAAGCTTATCCCTACAAAATCATATAGTCTGCCTATGCTCCATCTTCATCACACAAAGTATTTAAATCATGCACAACCCCGATGACAAGCCAAGCAATTGTTTCATACTTTTGATGTTCTCAAACTTTTTCAACTTTCATGCAATACATGAGCGTGAGCCATGGACATAACACTATAGGTGGAATAGAAGGTGGTTGTGGAGAAGACAAAAGGAAGGAGATAGTCTCACATCAACTAGGCGTATTAACGGGCTATGGAGATGCCCATCAATAGATATCAATGTGAGTGAGTAGGGATTGCCATGCAACGGATGCACTAGAGCTATAAGTTTATGAAAGCTCAAAAAAGAAACTAAGTGGGTGTCCATCCAACTCGCTTGCTCATGAAGACCTAGGGCAATTTGAGGAAGCCCATCATTGGAATATACAAGCCAAGTTCTATAATGAAAATTCCCACTAGTAAATGAAAGTGACAACATAGGAGACTCTCTATCATGAAGATCATGGTGCTACTTTGAAGCACAAGTGTGGTAAAAGGATAGTAACATTGCCCCTTCTCTTTTTTTCTCTCATTTTTTTCTCTTTTTTTTATTTGGGCATTCTCTCATTTTTTTTTATTTTTTGGCCTCTTTTATTTTTTTATTTTTCGTCCGGAGTCTCATCCCGACTTGTGGGGGAATCATAGTCTCCATCATCCTTCTCCTCACATGGGACAATGCTCTAATAATGAAGATCATCACACTTTTATTTACTTACAACTCAAGAATTACAACTCCATACTTAGAACAAAATATGACTCTATATGAATGCCTCCGGCGGTGTACTGAGATGTGCAATGAATCAAGAGTGACATGTATGAAAGAATTATGAATGGTGGCTTTGCCACAGATACGATGTCAACTACATGATCATGCAAAGCAATATGACAATGATGAAGCGTGTCATAATAAAACGGAACGGTGGAAGTTGCATGACAATATATCTAGAAATGGCTATGGAAATGCCATAATAGGTAGGTATGGTGGCTGTTTTGAGGAAGGTATATGGTGGGTGTATGGTACCGGCGAAAGTTGCGCGGCACTAGAGAGGCTAGCAATGGTGGAAGGGTGAGAGTGCGTATAATCCATGGACTCAACATTAGTCATAAAGAACTCACATACTTATTGCAAAAATCTATTAGTTATTGAAACAAAGTACTACGCGCATGCTCCTAGGGGGATAGATTGGTAGGAAAAGACCATCGCTCGTCCCCGACCGCCACTCATAAGGAAGACAATCAATAAATAAATCATGCTCTGACTTCATCACATAACGGTTCACCATACGTGCATGCTACGGGAATCACAAACCTTAACACAAGTATTTCTAAAATCCACAATTACTCACTAGCATGACTCTAATATCACCATCTTTATATCTCAAAACAATCATAAGGAATCAAACTTCTCATAGTATTCAATGCACTTTATATGAAAGTTTTTATTATATCCCTCTTGGATGCCTATCATATTAGGACTAAATTTATAACCAGAGCAAATTACCATGCTGTTTAAAGACTCTCAAAATAATATAAGTGAAGCATGAGAGTTCATCAATTTCTATAAAATAAAACCACTGCCGTGCTCTAAAAAGATATAAGTGAAGCACTAGAGCAAAATTGTCTAGCTCAAAAGATATAAGTGAAGCATATGGAGTATTCTAATAAATCACGATTCATGCGTGTCCCTCTCAAAAGGTGTGTACAGCAAGGATGATTGTGGCAAACTAAAAAGCAAAGACTCAAATCATACAAGACGCTCCAAGCAAAACACATATCATGTGGTGAATAAAAATATAGCCTCAAGTAAAATTACCGATAGACGAAGACGAAAGAGGGGATGCCTTCCGGGGCATCCCCAAGCTTAGGCTCTTGGTTGTCCTTGAATATTACCTTGGGGTGCCTTGGGCATCCCCAATCTTAGTCTCTTGCCACTCCTTATTCTATAGTCCATCAAATCCTTACCCAAAACTTGAAAACTTCACAACACAAAACTCAACAGAAAATCTCATAAGCTCCGTTAGTATAAGAAAATAAATCGCCACTTTGTTACTGTTGTGAACTCATTCTTTATTTATATTGGTGTAATATCTAATATATTCCAACTTTTCCATGGTTCATACCCTCCGATACTACCCATAGATTCATCAAAATAAGGAAACAACACAAAGAAAACAGAATCTGTCAAAAACAGAACAGTCTGCGAAGATCCGAATTGTTCTAATGCTTCTGTAACTCCAAAAATTCTGAAAAAATTAGGACAACAGAGGAAATTTGTATATCAATATCGTATAAACAATTCAGGGTTTTTCAATCCTCCAGTGAATTATTAAAATTCTTAGACTGGACGCAAAAGTTTCTGTTTTTCAGTAAGATCAAATCAACTATCACCATAAGCCATCCCAAAGGTTTTACTTGGCACAAACACTAATTAAAACACAAAACCACATCTAACCAGAGGCTAGATGAATTATTTATTGCAAAACAGAACCAAAAAGCAAAGAACAAAAATAAAATTGTGTTGCCTCCCAACAAGCGCTATTGTTTAACGCCCTTAGCTAGGCATAAAAACACGAATAGATCTAGGTATTGTCTTATTTGGTATGCAATCCATAAGTGGCTCTCATAATAGATTCATAAGGAAATTTAATTTTATTTCTTGGAAAGTGTTCCATGCCCTTCCTTAATGGAAATTGAAATCTAATGTTTTCTTCTTTCATATCAATAATTGCACCAATCGTTCTAAGGAAAGGTCTACCAAGAATAATAGGACATGTAGGATTGCAATCTATATCAAGAACAATGAAATCTACGGGCACATAATTCCTATTTGCAATAATAAGAACATTATTAATCCTTCCCATAGGTTTCTTAATAGTGGAATCCGCGAGATGCAAATTTAAAGAACAATCATCAAATTCACGAAAACCTAACACATCGCATAAAGTTTTTGGAATTGTGGAAACACTAGAGCCCAGTTCTTTTGCCAGAATCTGGGGATTCTCCCAGAATCCGACCCCTACCCAGCTTCTCCCAGAATCTTTGAGCCACATTTGTTTTACAATCCTATCTAATTAGACCCTAACTAGATAGGATCGTAAAACTAATGTGGCTCAAAGATTCTGGGAGAAGCTGAGTAGGGGTTGGATTCTGGGAGAATCCCCAGATTCTGGCAAAAGAACTGGGCCTAGCACCCAAATCACACAAAGCATGGCATTCATAATCTTTAATCTTAATCTTAATAGTAGGGTCCCACTCATCATAAAGTTTTCTAGGGATAGAAACTTCCAATTCAAGTTTTTCTTCAAAAGATTGCATCATAGCATCAACGATATGTTTAGTAAAAGCTTTGTTTTGTTTATAAGCATGAGAAGAATTCAACACGGATTACAACAAGGAAATGCAATCTATTAAAGAACAATTATCATAATTAAATTCCTTGAAATCCAAAAGAGTGGGTTCATTGCTACTTAAAGTTTTGACCTCTCCAATCCCACTTTTATCAATTTTTGCATCAAGATCTAAAAACTCCGAATCATTGGGACGCCTTTTAACTAAAGTTGACTCATCTCCAGTCCCATCATTATCAAAATTTATATTGGAAAACAAAGATTCAATAGGAGTCACATCAATCACTTTAAGATCTTCATCATTATTTAAAGATTCTGGTTTAGCGGCCATCTTATTTACTAAGGTAGCTTGTTTATCAGAAATTTAGCCTACTAAATTTTCAAGATGGGAAAACTGAGATTTCAAACCATAAAATTCCTTAGACATATCATTGAGCTCTTTATTCATGTATACCATAAAACTTTTTTGCTCCTTAAGCTCGTTTCTAAAGAAATTATTATGCTCAAATTGCAAAGACATGAAGCTCCTAACATTATTTTCAATTTCTTCCTACCTCCTAAAGTGAGGATCAACATTCTTTGGTTGAGCCATCAAGACAAATCCAACACACGAGCACACAAAAAGCAAATGGAGAAGACAAACGGAAGAGGGACAAAGAAAAGGCAAAGAGAGGGGCGAAGAGAGGGGCGAAGAAAAAGGCAAATCTTTTCGAAAATCGTTTTAGAAGTGGGGGAGAGGAAAACGAGAGGCGAATGGTGAATAATTTAATGCAAGAGATGAGAGGTTATGATGGGTACTTGGTATGGCTTGACTTGGCGTAGATCTCCCCAGCAACGGCGCCAGAAATTCTTCCTGCTACTTCTTGAGCTTGCGTTGGGTTTTCCCTTGAAGAGGAAAGGGTGATGCAGCAAAGTAGAGATAAGTATTTCCCTCAGTTTGATAACCAAGGTATCAATCCAGTAGTAGACAACGCACAAATCACCGAATACCTGCACAAACAATCAAACACTTGCACCCAACACGATAAAGGGGTTGTCAATCCCTTCATGGTTATTTGCAAAAGTGAGATCTGATAGAGATAGGTAAAACTAAACAAAAGATAAAGTAAATATTTTTGGGTTTTTTGGTTTATAGATCTGAAAATAAAAGATTACAAAATAGTAGATCGGAAAGTAATATGATGGAAAATAGACCCGGGGGCCATAGGTTTCACTAGAGTCTTCTCTCAAGAAAGAAAATATTACGGTGGGTGAACAAATTACTGCCGAGCAATTGATAGAAAAGCGCAAAGTTATGACGATATCTAAGGCAATGATCATGAATATAGGCATCACATCCGTGTCAAGTAGACCGAAACAATTCTGCATCTACTACTATTACTCCACACATTGACCGCTATCCAGCATGCATCTAGAGTATTAAGTTCATAAAGAATGGAGTAACGCATTAAGTAAGATGACATGATGTAGAGGAATTAACTCAAGCAATATAATAAAAACCCCATCTTTTTATCCTCGATGGCAACAATACAATACGTGCCTTGCTGCACCTACTGTCACTGGGAAAGGACACCGCAAGATTGAACCCAAAGCTAAGCACTTCTCCCATTGCAAAAAAACCAATCTAGTTGGCCAAACCAAACCGATAGTTCGAAGAAAATTACAAAGATATCAAATCATGCATAAAAGAATTCAGAGAAGATTCAAATAATATTCATAGATAAGCTGATCATAAATCCACAATTCATCGGATCTCGGCAAACACACCGCAAAAAAGTATTACATCGAATAGATCTCCAAGAACATCAAGGAGAACATGGTATTGAGAATAAAAGAGAGAGAAGAAGCCATCTAGCTACTAGCTATGGACCCGTAGGTCTGAGGTAAACTACTCACGCTTCATCGGAAGGGCAATGGTGTTGATGTAGAAGCCCTCCGTGATCGAATCCCCCTCCGGCAGGACACCGGAAAAGGCCCCTACATGGGATCTCACGGGTACAGAAGGTTGCGGCGGTGGAAAAGTATTTTTGTGGATGCCTCTGGTGGTTTGGGCATATAAGAGTATATATAGGCGAAAGAATTAGGTCAGGAGGTGCACGAGGGGCCCACAAGGGTGGGGGGTGCGCCCTCCGTCCTTGTGGTCGCCTCGTGGCTCCTCCGACTTCATCTCCAAGTCTCCTGGTTTTCCTTTGGTCCAAGAAAGATCATCGCGAAAGTTTTATTCCGTTTGGACTCCGTTTGGTATTCCTTTTCTGCGAAACTCAAAAACAAGGAAAAAACAGAGACTGACACTGGGCTCTAGGTTAATAGGTTAGTCCCAAAAATAATATAAAATAGCATATTAATGCATATAAAACATCCAAAACAGATAATATAATAGCATGGAACAATAAAAAATTATAGATACGTTGGAGACGTATCATTACCCTGACCAGACTGTTGGTTATAACCACCCTGGTTAACTTGACCTTGATAACCAGAATTTGAGGCGCCGCCACCAAAGCCGGATCCCTGTGAACCAGATCCTGAACCGCCGGGTGGCCTATTATGATTGCCATGATTCTGATTGAGACTGTAATTCCTGAACTCTCGCATAACCCAACAATCCTTCCAAGCATGAGTGGATGGCTTATTAGGAAGACTGTGCTTTGGGCATGGGTCATTAAGCGCCGCCTCAAAATTAAAAGGCTTTGCGCCACCAAAAGGCGGCTTACCATTACCATTGTGGCGCTGGTTCTTATACCCGGTATTGGTGTTAGCTGCTAAATCTGACCCGCCATCGGGGTGTCTGCGCTTACCACTGTTGCCCTGGTTGTTGCCATTATGCCCTGCCACATTCTGCTGCTGACCCTTACCATTGCCATTCTTCTTACCCTTATTGGACTTCTCGTCATCAGATCCGGGGTCTTTTGTGTTATCAGAATCTGCATACTTAATGAGAGCCGCCATGAGCTCACCCATGTCCATGCAATAACGCTTAAGCCGCCCAAGCTTCTGCTTAACGGGGGTAAAGTGATAGTTCTTCTCCAAGACCAGAACCGCTTAACCCGCCGCGATACTATTCGACGAGTGAATGATAGCGGAGACCCGCCGGACCCAATGGTGGGCCGACTCATCCTCACACTGCACGCAATTATCCAGATCGATAATCGTCAAAGGCTGCTTGCATGTCCCTTGAAAGTTTTTGATGAAACGTGCCTTCAACTCTGCCCATGAGTTGATGGAATTAGCAGGCAAACTTTTTAACCATGTACGGGCTGGCCCATCCAACATCATAGTAAAGTACTTGGCACAGACCGCATCATTGACATCCAACATCTCCATGGCTAACTCATAACTCTCAATCCAACCTTCAGGAGGGAGATCAGCTGTATAATTAGGCATCTTATGAGGGCCCTTGAAATCCTTGGGTAGATGCTCATTACGCAAAGCCGGTATTAAACACGGCATTCCAACTGTCCTGGAAATCGTCCCAGCCCCTACTGAAGCCGAAGGGGTCACCGAAGGCTGCTGATAAGCCCCCTGCCGAGCCGCGGCTGCCGCCTCACGACGAGCTCTAGCGTCATCCACAATCGCTTGAGCATTAACCAGTAGGTTATCATCACGGGGCGGGTTAGCATCACGGGGAGGGTCACGACGCCGTTTGCTGCTGGAAACTGCGGGCGACTCCACGCGCCGGCTGTAACTTCGACTTGGGCGAGGAGTCGAATGAACACGATCCCGACTGTATGAGTAAGCCGCCTGCTGCGCAACAGCCATCTGAAGGAGCTCAACGGTGTTCCGGGTCTCCATCGCAGCCGGTGACTCGCCCTTGATTGGAATGGTTGCCAGTCGGGTTGCCGCTGCTAACATGTTATCCACCGGGTTAGAAAAGTACCCTCGCGGTGGTGTCAGAAAACATTGAGACGGTGTTTGATTCGGCGGCGGGTTAGGCGCACGCTCTTCCCTTCGAGCCGGCTCAGGCTGGCGAGGTTGAGCCGCCTCCCTGCTTCCAGGAACCTTCGGGTTTGACCGAGGGTTCACCCTTGTATCTGGAGTGCTTGTCCCTGCCCCTGGTGTGTTGAACAAGTTCATGAGCTCATACTGCAAAGGCAGGCAAGTCTGGTGCCTCCTACGAAGAACTGCGTTAGAGGCGTTCTGATCCAGACTTAAACGCCAGGCTTCTGCCCTTACGCGGTCCGACTCGGCCGCGATCTGGGCCCATTCCATTGCCATCCTAGCATTCTCTGCGTTGATATCCTCCTGGGCCTTAGTGATCTCCACCTGAATCTTTACAATCTCTGCATTACGCTCTACTTGATTCGCCACGGTCACCTCAGTTGCTAGCAAAGCTGTCAAAGTGCCCAAGAGATCTGACAAAACCTGAGCTGGCAACCTATCTAAGCCGCCGGCCCCTGCCGCCGCAGCAGCCGTCGGTCCAGATGTCATAGCTACAGTTGTTGATGAATTTAGAGCCGGCCCTGTGGCAGCCATAAAGATAGCAGCCCGAAGCGGTGGCTCATAGGGGTCCGGAATACTGTCACCATCGGAATAGCCCCCAAGCCCGCCATCTTGAAGCTGGTAGATTGACTCCGTCTCTCCGGTCGAGGACTCATCACCCGAGTAGATGAGAGTCTCTCCTCTGGATATAGAATCTTCCGCAAGATTCATGACATGCGCGAATCCGACGAAAACACGCTTCCGGCCGGGTTGAACCCTGGCGGGTCTCGCACGCTGAGCCGGCTCGATGATGTCGATGCAGGTCTCCGGCTCAGGTTCTGATCTGCCAATTTTGCCGATGAAGACGTGAATCCCGCCGAAGGGGACCCGGTACCCATACTCGATTGAGTCGGCCTCGGGGCCCCACCCAGTGTCGTCGATGTAGAGCTTGCCGCGATGACTCTTGGTCATCCTTCCAATGGCGTATCCCTCAATCCCTAGGAAAGATCCCTTTAAGAACTCGAAACCACTGTGCGCTGGCCCCATGGTGGACGCCAACTGTCGTGGTTTTGTCACGGCAGATGCCCCCGTGAAAGGATTTAGGTGTGAGGCCATGGCTACGGTGATTAGCTTAAAGGGATTGAACGGGACGAGAGACACGAGTTTACCCAGGTTTGGCCCCTCACAATTGAGGTAAAAGCCTACGTCCTACTTTGAGTTGTATTGCTTGAGTATCGATTACAAGGGAGCGGAACCGCTTAACCTAGCTCTCGATTGATTGTAACTTCAGTTTACCCGCCGCAGGGTCTCGCCTTTATATACACAGGTTGAGGCCCTGGGCTTACAAGAGTCCAGGTCGGATCATACAAACGTGACCGACCCTGGTTCTAAGTCGCCTTGCCTTGCCAGGCAAGTCACCATTGGGCGGCTCACACCTCCGGGTTACGCGCCATCTCCGGGACTTGGGCCTTCAACTGGCCCGCCTTGTAAGCTGCCTCCAGTCTCTCGGGTCTTGGCCTCTTGGGCCTACTTATGCTTTCACTTATGAGTCGCCAATAGTGTAACCCGGCCCCTCCTGGGCGGGTCACACCGTGGGGTTATATCCCCAACAAGGCGTCATAATGATGTTGGCACTGTCATCTCCTCGGCCACCACTCCGGCTCCTCGCCCAGCTTCCACTTCATCGGCAGTAGATGCTCCAGCCGTGCTCAGCGCTCTGACTCCTCCTGCCGGTGCCACCAATGCTGTTGTGTGTGCCCCACAGCCATCGTTGCCTGTGTCGTGGGCTTCCCTCGCCGCCAATGAGGACAACATCGACGATGATGATGAGCTCGCTCCGCTAACGCCGTTGGCTGCCAGATGCTCCAGTGCGGCATTTGATTCGGCTGCTCCTCCTCCTAAGGCTACATCGGAGCAGCCATGTGTGAAGGTGGGTGGCCGCCAGCGTCCGTGGCAAGACTTGGCACCAGCGCTGGTGCCGTCGCCCAGGAAGGAGACTGCCAGCTCCCTTGCCTTCAAGAGAAGAACCCACGGCCTCTGTTTTCGTTGCTTGGCACCGGAGCATCTCGTCGCTGACTGTCATGGTCTTGTCAGATGCCTGGCATGTGGCATCCCAGGCCACCGTGAACATGGTTGTCCCTCGCGTCAGCTAACGGGGGAAGGTCCTCGTCTTCGTCCCCGCTCACCTACGGCTTCTCCGCGTTGTTCGAGAGCTCGTTGCGACTTCAGCCGCTTGACCCATGGATCTCTGCATGCACATCAATGCACCTGGGCCTCAGTTGTTGCCCCTCCAGCTGCAACGGATCCCAATGATTCTGTTGCTGCTGATTTGGGATTGCTCGAGTCTCTCCTTGCTACTCAGATGAAAGTGTTGCGCTCTGAGATGCAGGCCTTGGTCGTCTCTCATTTGGAGGAGGTGGTTCGACCCTTTCATGACATTATGATTGCTTTGCAGGGGTGGACGACTTTGGTCGGGGGATACTTAGAGCGGATGGAGGTTGTTGCTGGCCAGCTGGGTTACTCGCCCCAGTCGCCTGAGATGACTGTTGTAGGTTCTATTGGGAATGTTGTTGGTGCTGAGGATTACATCGAGAGTTATGTGGCTAGTTGCTCGTCTGAGGTCCTAGCTTCTGTGGCGCAACTTGAGGGTGCGACCCATGTTCTGGGCTCGGCTCTGTCCGTGGAGGAGCAAGCTATGGTCACTGCGACTGTGGCATGCGCGGAGGCTGCTCTTGGCAGGCCCCCGGTTGTGCCTCCACTTTCCCCGGTGCTCGAGCTCGAGGTTGGATCTACGGATGTGCAGGAATCAGGCCTGTATGGATGTTTCTCCCCTCGTGCCGCTCTTTGCATGTCGTCGCTACCTGACATGCCAAGTGACGTTGGGAGTGAGGTCGTCATCGAGGGTGTGGCTCCGGTACTATAGAGTATGCCTGAGCTGCAGGTTTTAAGTGTGGAAACCTCTTCACCTGTATCAATGGACGACGGTTGCCTCGACGCCCTCTCCATCTCTGTTGGAGCCTAGCCAGCTGAAGTATGCATATGTGGAGAGTGATGGTCTAGGCATGGCTGACACGCGATCGCTTGAACCCTTTGGAGGTGTGGTTCCTATGGCTGATGAAATTGTTGTGGACGGAGTGTTGGTGCCTAATCCCAGGGTCCTTTTAGCCACCAAGATATGCGAAATCCTCGCCAACTTGGACTCTGAAAATTCTGGAAAGTGGATTGGATGCCTTTTGGAGGAAAAATCTTTGAGGGGGAAACACAAGAAGGGTGGCTCTAACCCTAGATCCGACATCCTAAAAGAGAAATCTTGCAGGAGCAAAAGCAAAAAGGATAGCGGTAGAGTGGAGGCACAAATGGTTCCATGATGGATGGCTCTCATCTTTCTGAGTTGCAGATGTGTGCACGGTCATGTGTGTCGATGTGTTTTCCTCAAGTTGCATCGACTCATTCGGTTTTCTTTTGCGATATAGGGACCCATATGTTGCGAGTTGCAGTAGTAGTGTGTTGGGTGCTTTGGTCCCGTAGCTCCATGGTTTGGGATCCCATGTGGATGGGGTCGTCCTTTTAAGCATGGTTGTGACGGTTTTTGCCCGGTTTCCCGCAAATTAACTGGGCAACTCTCTTCTTCTTAATTAATGGATGAGACAAAGCTTTTGCCTCCGTTTCAAAAAAAACTTTTGGGACTTGTAATGGCACATGGCAAAACAATGTTCTTTTAGAAAAGGAAAAAAATCTGGGTTTTTCAGCTGAACTTCAAAATGAAAAAGCAAATTTAACTTCAAATACATAAAGTTGTGTAAGCATATGTGTTCACAAAACCCACTTCAGTCCAAGTGGGAAGCAGGCCACCACTCATGCAGGAGGTCGTGAAAAAAAGGGTGTCTCCCCCAGGAGCAGTTCTAACGAACTATTCCAGAAAACCAACGTCGCATCAGCCCTGCGCAAAAATCTATGCCGCGTGATCGGATGCCAAACATGACGTTCGCTGGAGTCTACCCACAATGAATGTCACTGGATAACATTTCCGTTCCTTTATTAGTTGCAAAGAGCCAAAGAAGACACACAAGCTGACAAGCATGACGTGCACACCACCGTACACATGCGTGCATACACAAACGTCCACAGTAGATTCGTTTCAGTCATGTGTTAGCGTGTGTTTGAAACCGCAAGCTAGTAAATTCATGCCGGGACTCCGATCCTAAGTCACACCGATCTAGCATGTAACACATCATATCACTTTGCGGAGTCACGCATGGTAACCCACGGCCGCCGCCTTTATCTGGCCCGGGATCATTTCCACCTTTTGGCTCACGTATATGATTGTGCTGCTAGCATCCATATGACAGAGAATTCGGGCCGACATGACTAGTCATAAACCAAGGTGGCACAAACATACGTAACCCAGCAATGCATGTGTCGGTCATCAGCGTGTGCAACCGAGTCGTAGCAAGCTACAAGGACTCCAGTAAAACACCGCGTGAGATTTCCCCGAAGGGACAGACACAAGAGCAAAGAAGGATACATGTCGGTCAATCCATGTGTCCCGGAGCAGTAGTGAACTACTATGGCTCAGTGGAAGCACTAGGAGGCATTTCCCTATAGGGAAGGCTACCAAAGCAGATAACTAGGTGTCGAATCCCACACATACCAATGCATTTTAAAACATACACACAATATGCACGATATGTGTAGATACAACATGGCATCACAACATAACTCTATGACTCAAAGTATTTATTTCAGAGGCTCCGAAGAACCATACATAACATGATATTACAAACAGGGATCACATGACCCATCATACAAAGCATACAAGCAACAGAAGCATAACATGTCTGAGTACAAAGAACTACAGATGAAAAAGGCTGAGAAGTCTGACTATCTACAAGACCCTCCCAAGGGTACAAGATCATAGCTGGGATACAAGCTACTCGTCGAAGTCCACGTGGAACTACTAGCGAGACCGTAGTCTCCTCTGCAGAAATATAAACTACGCAAACGTGAGTACAAAGGTACTCAACAAGACTTACATCAGAACTAACGATATATGCATCAGTTTTAAGAAGCGTGTTGTGGGGTTTAACTGCAGCAAGCCAAGTTTGACTCAGTGGCTATCCTGTACTACGAGTCTACGACTACCTGTAATTCTTTGAGGTGAGAAAGCGCACACGAGTCTACTAATCACCACAACAATACTCCACAATGGATTCTCTCCCGTCTCCCTACGAGAAGGCCATCCATAGCACTCACGCTTATCTTGCACATTTTAGAGTATCCACTTAAAGTTATCTATGAACCATATAAGTCTCCAAGTAGTCACTGGTATAGCGAGGTGCTATACAAACGATTTTTAACCCCTTTTCGCGATGACATTTGGAACCGTCGCCAAGTGAGTGACTGCGATAGGGGGGTCCTTCCAACACGACCCAGAAACCGTCGAGGATAGGGAGCCACCCAGACGCTGCATGCTTGCAACTCGTTTGTGCTCGCATTGCCATCGCAGTCGGTATTCTGTGGTGCTACGTTTACGATGCGTGGCCCATCACAAATGGTTCACGATTATAGAACGTGTATGATAAGCAGACAATCACACACATTCTCTTTTCCCAAACCGTATGCGATAACTAATTAAGAAGATTAGCTAATCGTCATACGAGTGTCGGACAGGATTACGACACATCGGACCGTCGTAACATCGTTGTACATGACAACTATCGCACACGCTATTCTGTGGTGCAACGTTTACGATGCATACCACATCAGAAACAGTTCATGGTTGCGAATCGAGTATGATAAGGCAACTATCACAAACGTTTAGTTTGCCCGCACCGTTTGTGATATTGTCTGACATCGCACACGCTTTGCAAATGGCAACTGTGTGCATGCTTGCACACGTTTCCTCTCTGTGAACCGTGTCGGATTATGGTGTATATCACAAACGTTTGTGTTTTACCAATCGTGTGCACCGTAACGACCTGCAGAGCGTAATTTCACCGTAATTTAATTGCTGCTATTTCAAATTGTACCGGATTTGAATTTGAATGTATGCTATAGCTTTATTCATATCCATCAGGTTCAAACAACCAATGCATTATTCGATTCATAGGTACATATGTTCAAGAATTACATAAGAACCAAATAAAGAATGATGAACCACAGTTGTATACTTGTACTATTAAAGACGGTAAAGAAAGAGGTGCAATACATTCTGGTTGCTGAACAAGGTGAAGCGGAATGCCCATATTGTGCCCTCCTCCATGCAGAAGCCACGCATGACTCTAGTCCAACCCCTTGTGATGGCCGACCGCCCATCCTTCACGGTCTTCATGAAAACATCTAGATAATCACCGTGTTCTGGTAAAAATACTTTAACCTTTACATGCCCACCAATCATGTAGTTTGAGAGGTAATCTTGAGTAAACTGCTTTGGGAACCACTGCAAAGGAAAAAGATTCAGACATTGTCATCTAACACAACTCATTATGGGCAGTAAAAAGAAGGTTGCAGAGTTCTTACTTACCATCCTGCAGTTCGCTATTGTCTTGGATAAAGTGTAAACAAATAGTTTAATTGCCATCTTTTGACCCATTTTACTAACAATCTTTATCAGCTTCCTCACTTGATGCTCGTTCATCGATATCTCATTGCCCCATACGCAGAAAGGGTCGAAGCGCGGATCTTTACCAATGACATATGTACCTAAAAGCACCAAGTTAATATTAGAAGCTAAACAACAATTGCACAATGATGTAGTACAACACTCTTTTATAATATCTTATAATATCCAATATACTCACATATTAGATGAATTAACATCTTATATTATGGGCCAGAAGGAGTTTATTGCATTTTTACAAATTATCGGCTGATTAACTGCTGTTGTATCCATGGGTTAGAGTTAGTTTGAGCTAGTTTGGGCTCAAATAGCCCTAAAGTATATCCAAACATGAGGGCTAGTTTGAGCTAGTTGCATCTAACCCACCCAAAAAAAACTATCCCACCCAAGAGGTGCTAATTGGAGCTAGTTCTCCTAGTGCATTTATTGTCAATCTAACCCTGTCATCCAAACACCTCTTTGGATGGAGTTAGTTCAGGGTTAGTCATGAGCTAGAAACTAACTCTAACCTCTAGCTAAGTTGAGTATCCAAACAGGGTTGTGTTGTTGTTGTTGTTGTTGCTGCTGCTGCTCTTCTACGTATATCTATACATCATCAGAACATTAAGGTAACACTCTTCCTTGTTGCTATGTAGCCTAGGATTGCATATTTAGACATTAAGTACAGTGCATGTTGCTATGTAGCCTCAGATATATTACATATGGCCCTAGTTAACCTAATGATAAATGGGTTACAGATATATTCAGTTAAAAGTCCGATTCACCGATTAGTCCCTTATCAGCCCCCGACCTATATGGTACCAGCTACCGATATCCTGAACAGTGAGTATATATAAGCCATGGGATGAAACTAATCTCGATGGAAAACAGCGGTCGTTCCCAAAATTGTCCTGTGTAAGTACATCGAGAGGCATGTTAAGCACAACAGGCTAAACATCAACCAAATATATCCATGGCAGACAAAATAATCTCCAAAAGATAGCTTTAGTGTGCAGGTTTAAGCACGCTAGTAAAGCAAAACAAGTGGAAAGGTGTGTTAACTGCAACATGCCTAACATTTAATAACAAGCAAACATAGTCATTCAAACTGGTATTGTGCCGGTCTAAGTACACTGGTTATTGTTAAATAAAAATGGAAAGGCGTGTTAACTGCAAGATGCAGCAACCAAATGTAGTCATTCATAGTGGTATTGTTGAAACTGGTATTGAAGAAATTGAACTGCACAGTTCATACTTGCACATATAGAACATCACGTTGTGAATAACTAGAATAAACAAGGCATACTACGAACAACCAAAGATAGCATTTGAAACTGGACATATGCTAACTACAAACAACCGAACAATCAAAAAACTTTAAAAGAGGCATATGCTAGCTATAACAGGCTTAACAACAAGCAAATATATGCATTCCTATCGGTATGTTTAAAACTGGATTGATGAAATGTACTGCACAGTAAATAGTTGAACGTATAGAGCATCACATTGTGAACAACTTGAATAAATAAGGCATACTGCAAACAACCAAATATAGCAATTAAAACTGGACATATTCTCACTACACTATAAAAGGGACTCGACAAAACAAATCATGGGTTCCCCCCTGTGAAGAGGCACGGCAAAACAAATCATGGGTTCCTCACTTGTCACAGATGGGCTCGTTCTTGTGGGAAGAGCATGGACCCTGGATGCGCTCCATGTTGTCGCAGATGGGCTCCTTCCCCTTGGAAGAGCACGACTGTAGGGTGCCCTCCCTGATGACGCAGACGGGCTCTTTCCCCTTGGAAGAGCAGATGGGCTCTTTCCCCTTGGAAGAGCCGGAGAGGGTGCCCTCCTCGTGGTCGCCGTCGATGAGGTCTGACTTGGAAGCTGTGGATCCCAAGCCAACGTCGCAGAACATGTCCTTCAGAAATGACAAAAGGGGCTCAATGGCGATGTAGGATGGCAAATTCTTGACAGCGAGCCAGAGGAGATCAGCGGCAGGGCCATGGATGAGATCGACGGCGGTTGAACCCGAGGGGTTGGGGGTGGGCCACTTAACCTGTGACGTAGCCCGTGTCAGGCCGTCGCTGTCGATGACCTCGATGTCGTAGCCGGCGTCCGCGACATACCCGCATACTCTAGCCCGCTGATTGAGTGCCTACGGCCAGTAATGGTCGTCAGCTTCCTCGGCGGCCACCTCGGCGATGTCAGGCGAAGAGACCGCGATACACCTCTTTTGGGTTAGTCGCTCCTCGAGCTCCATGGGAAGCGTAGCCGTGCTTAGGCTGCGACGCTCTGGAGTGGGGGATGGGATGGGGATCTGTGGGAAAGGGGGCGTTTGGCAGGTGTCATCTAAGAAACCCAGGGCGGCCTGGGTATGGAGATCGGCGGGTAAGCTGCACGGGCAAACCGGCAGATGTTGACAATGGAGGCCTTGCGGCGGCAGCAGCGGCGACGACGAGCTTGCTAGGGTTTCAAGCGAGGGAGGGTGTGTGTGAGTGTGCGCGCGTGCACACACCTGAGGAGGTTTTGGTGTGTGTGTGTGTGTGTGTGTGTGTGTGTGTGTGGAGGGGGGCGGGGTGTGTGTTTGAGGAAATGACGCGGCTACTGAAAATTTTACTACGCGGGAGTCAAACACGGGAGTGAAATGCCGGGGCTATTGAAAATTTGGATGATGGTGCATCGCACACGGCCCGGAAATAACAACCGTGTGTTATGAAACAGAAAAACACTCGAGGCAGGCAGATATTTTCGAGGGATGCAGGCGGGAGCGGGAACAAGAAACATCACACATGGTCGAAACATAATAATCGTGTGTTATCAAACAGAAAAAACCTGCAGGCGGGTAGATTTTTGAGAGGGGAAGCCTCGTGGAGCCCAATGTACTGTGCGGATGTGCGTGACAGGGGCACCGGCGTGGCACACGGTTAGTGTGAGTGAACCGTGTCTGTTGCGTCATCCGACTTGTCTAGTGTTCATAAATTTGGCGAAATTGACGTGGGAGAGGGTCAGAACACGAACACACTTGCATGTGGACCAAATATATGTATGAAAAGGGTGGTTTGATGTTCAAATACCAAATGCAACTTTGATGTGGCACCTATCTTGCACAGCGCACGGTATTGCCTAACCCCCCCTCGTGTCGGCAGGAGGGGAATCCTAAGCTATGAATGCATGCCCCCCCACGGAGGTTCACCTAGCAAAGTGCGAAGTAGCAGCCCCCCCCCCCCACACACTTTCAGTCGGCGGGCCGGAGAGGGCATCTCACCAAGATGGATCGTAAAACGGACCAAGAATAATCCACCTTGGTCGTACAACCTCTCTCTTGTTGTTGGTCAAAGTGATGGTCGTCCATGCGACCCCGGAGATGGGCTAGCTCGCCAATAATCACGCAAGTAGCTAGTCCCCGAAGACAACCACTGCCTGTGTGTGGCCCAAACATATGTATGGAAAGGTGTGTTTGAATACACAATGGAACAACTTTGATGTGGCACCGTGCTTTCGAACCAGAACTCCCCACACTGAGCGAGGGTTAGTTGACGATGCGTATGTATGTCACACCACACTTCAAGCCGATGACGGGGATTCATGCATGCATGCGTGCATAGTATGCGCTCAAACTTAATTAGGTCTGAATCTCACCATGCATGACCTATACTACGATAACACGAACCATAGGAAGAATCCACCATGGTAACCTATCTTGTTGTCGGTCAAGGTGATCATGGATGTCCACGCGGGCCCACGAATATATAGGCTTGTCGCCGATAACCACGCGAGGGAGTGTACCATTCGAAGACAACCACTACATGCATATGTATGGAGGTGATGCGTGCATGCATGTTTGAATACCATTTCACAACATTGATGTGGTGCGTGCGTCGAAAATCATACAGTCCCCACACAGAGCGAGATCGATTCATGCCGTGTTGTGGTACTAGCCACTTCGACTCGATGGGAGGGGTTCATATGTACACATGCATGTGTGTGCTCAAACTGTATCATGTCATCCCAGAGCATGACCTATATATATATACCGTATTACAAACAAAAAAATAATCCCCTCCTAAGTCAAATTAACCTCTCTCGTTGTCAGGCAAAGTAGTGATGGACCAAGCAGGCCCACAGATGGAAAGCATCGATGTCAATGATAACCGCTTAAGTGGGTGCGAGAGGACAACCACCATAGCTTTGCATGTGGGCCAAAACATATGTTGAATACCCAAAATGCACAACTTTGATGTGGCACATGCCTCGAAAACCGTAAAGTCCCCACACAGAGCGAGGTTCATGAAGCGTACTACATATGATGGTCCCCTTCCCCCTCTTTGATGGATACTATATGCTCCTATCGTAATACAACCCAAAAAGAATCCTCCTTGATGGTGAAAATAATTAACCTCTCCCGATGTAGGTCAAAGTGATGCATGCATCGACGATGGCCTCACGGGCCCACTCCTAGGATAACCACCGCCTGCATGCATGTGGCCCAAAGAGGTGTCGTGTGATGTTTGAATAACCAATTTCACAACTTTGATGTGGCACGTGCATCGGAAACCGAAAAGTCCTGACACTGAGTGAGGTGTACTTGTTCACGGACGCGTACGTATAGTATATATGCTAGTCCCCTCCCACCTCTTCGACGCGTACTATATACTCACACCATAACACAAACAAAAAAGATTCTACCTTGCTGGTCAAATTAACCTCTCTGCCGGCTGTTGGTCAAAGTGATGGACGACGACCTCGCGGGCCCACAGAAAGCGTCACACGCGAGTGAGTGTCATGTAGGACAACCATCGACTGCATGTGGCCAAAACATGTATGTATGAAAGGGTTGTGTAATATTTTAAATAATGAATTCACGACTATGATGTGGCACCTGCCTCACAAAACGGCCAACCCACATGGTGGCTCACGACTCGTAGTGTACTGCCAGCCACCCCCTACCCCCCAGATGCGCACACACACAGACAACGAATCCACCGCAACTACGATGCATGTTAAATTATCCCGCGGTGAACATATGTTACCAAAGGAGGGATGTTTTAATTAAAAAAACAGAGATCATTAAGACGTTTTAGTACATTGATTGATTTTTTAGGGGTATAATGTGCAAAAATCAAATTTGAGCTACATGCACACGTGACAGTGCACCTAAATGGATTGCAAAAACACATGTGTCCCACTGGGTGCATGTTTACTCCCCGTGCAAGAAATTTCAAACATTGAGAATCTTGATTTTTAAATTCTAGTACATCCAAAACTTATTTGAAATTCATGAAACTTATCGTGTTGTCATATGGACACCAATACAAAGTGGCATTGTACTTTTTTGTCAAATTTGAGACCAGTTTTGATGTAATCTTTATCTTCTTACAAACGGGAGATTATTAATAATTGGGAACCAATATCGCAAACGGATTATTTATTCAAACTGTGAGCGTTAGATCAACAATGGATACGTGCCATGCTTCGGTTAAGCAATAAAGCGGCAAAATTAATCATCCAAATAGAAAAACAATATACGTGCCGCCACACGACCCATGTGCCGTGCGAGCAGGCGTGAGTTGACGGGACGCATGCGAGCAGTCCGCCGCGTAGGCAGACCGGGAGGCGTGCGTGCAGGTGTGTGAAACGACGGGAGGCGTGCTCGCTGCGCAGTGTCATCGGGAGGCGAGCCAGCGGTTTGACCGCCGCCCGCATCTCTCCCACTACTCCATATTAATGGCGCGCCCGAGCGGCCGCACCCCCCATCCTCGCCACACACACAATCCTCTCTCTCCGCTTGCATCCTCAACGCCGATCTCAGTCCTCAAAGCCGTCAGTGTATGAGGATGCCACCGAAGCGCCCCATCGGAGGGAGTGGCGACGCCGGGGCTGCTGAAGCACCGGAGCACGGCGTGGAGATGGAGACAGAGGTTGCCGTCACCATCGGCGAGGTATCGCTGCACCCTGACGTCATCGACGGCGTCATGCTTCCACAGCCGGAGCCGGAGGTCCACATCGACTCCGGTGACGACTCGGGCGACGACCCCGGCGACGACTCTGACGACCACTCCAGCAACGACTCCGACGACGACGGACAACCAGTTAGTCATCTATACCCATTTATGTGTCAAATAGATCCTAGGGTTTCTCTGGTTACTCCTGCCTCCCCCTTTTTGGAATAGAAATCCTATGGTTATGTTCTCCCAATCCATGAAATCTGAGTAAGTTTTGTTAGATCCGTGTAGTGTATTGATTGTTTGAATGGTACAAGTGATAAGCGATTAGTTGTTTCATCTGTGCAAATGATTTATGCTAGTAATCCGACTAGGGTTAGTGTTCGTGCTAATAATTCCTAACCAGGACTTGACAATTGATTTAGAATGACCTACATATATGTTTGTGCCATTATTTTCTTCAAGATCGGTCTGTACATAGACGATTGTGCTTAAAAATCGAACCATAATCTCTAGATATGTATAAAAAATAGCCATAAATTCCTAATCCTACTTCATGGCATGTAAACATTGATTTGATGCCAAATTTTGGCAACTGCCAAATGTTCGCTAGAGATTAGTTTGTAAACATTAATTTGACGCCACATTTTTTTTATTATTTGTATAGGTGCTGTCTGACGATGTGGACAGCGAGGATGAAGATGGCCAGAGGAGGTACAAGAGGCAAATCCTAAGGGAGCTTTATGCGGGAATGCATAACAGGTGTATTAGAACCTGGGACGGTGGCTATCGATGTCCATTTTGCAACCAAAAGCTTCATGACGCGTATCAAAGTGTTCTGGCGCATGGAAGAGGACGAGCCGTTGGTTCCTTCAAGCAAAAGTATTCTCGCAGGGCGGCGCACGCCGAGTACCTGGAGAAGCTTCGGGATCGTGCCGGCAGATGAGATGAGATGTGGGATCGAACTATGTATGCTTGAGTATTCTTAATGACGGTTGAACTATGTACTTATGGTTGAAATATGCTTGTGTATGCTTATTATCTATGTCTGAGTATGTTTAATCTATGTTTACTTATGTCTAAATGTGGGATATGGATGCAATCAGTTCGGTTGATGGAATCTACCTCCGTCCTGGTTTATTGGTCCCCTTTGTAATTTGTGTTAGATTTTGACCAAAGATTTAACTCACAAAATGTTAGTGCAGGTCAGCAAAAATTATATCGTTGGATGCGTATTTGAACATAGTGTTCAATGATATAATTTTTGGTGACATGCATAAACATTTGTTAGTTAAATCTTTGGTCAAAATTTGGTACAAATTACAAAGGGGACCAATAAACCAGGACGGAGGTAGTACATCAATCACACACGGTTCCCAAAATTGGAACCGTGTGCAATGACTTTCATTTTCCCTGTTACGTCAATCACACACGGTTGGCTCTAGTAAACCGTTGCCTCCGAAACTCTTTGTGGAACAGAAAACCCTCACCACCCAATTCAAAAAAGAAAAAAGAAAACCCTCACCATCCCCACGTCACAAAAACCCTCACCCCGCTCGCCACCCCCTTCGTTCCCCATTCACACCTGCACAAGCTCCTCCGCGTCTATGCATGGCACCGCCTATCGACGCGGCAACCACTTAGCTCGACGCCTGCCGCCGCCGCCAGGCTGCCGGCAAACCACACCGCATTTCGCCACTTCCGCTTACCGCCGCCTATCGCCATCGACTTTCTCGATGCTGCTCGCAGTCGACCCAGCTCCGCCCGGTTGGGGAATCCGCCGTATTGAGGTTTTTTTTCTCATGGACAACAAGGTAACTAATTTAATGAGATATTATCTCATCTCTTATCCCAGTTCATCTGCCTCCTTTAATCACCCGGCCGAATTCGCCGTCAATTCATTTTTATTCGAGTTGATTTGAGGGTTTTCTTTCATTCATAGAGTGTACAGTGCGCGGACACATCAGGACTTTGCGGCCTCCGCCAGACATCCATGGAGTTCCATCTCACCGTACCAGATGACTTGAGGATGCGCGCGGTATGTTCAATCTCACCCGAAATCGGTTGGCATGGCCTACTTTCCTGAACATATACTAAATATTGCTATATTTGGATAAAAAGTGCCACATACAACATATACATCAAAGGGGATTTTTTCCTCTTCTTTCTATATTAGGCAAATTAATGATGTATTGTTCTTTCGATTACTCTCATATTCCCATGACATCATGTTTACCCTATCTGTTTAATGTACTGAAAGCTGACACTAAAATTGCACTGCACATAAAAGAGCCTAGTCATGAGATATATGCTAACTTCCCCGACGATATCATCCGTCCAGACTTTGTTCGAAGTAAGTGTTCTTTTCAAGTATCTGCATGTTGACTTACCCAGTAATATCAAATGAATTGTGTAGTATTTAAGCAACCAATTGTTATTCCATTTTCTTACTCTATTCCTACGTACTAACTTCTAGTTACCAATACACTTCTCTATTGCCCTGTTTTAACTTAATATTCCCTGTACTCCCACTTCTATCAGAAAGCGCCACTGACAAGGAGACTCCGGAGGTGGAGAACGGGGCTGCCAACAAGCGGAGGCGGGTTGAGCAAGAACCACAAGCGACTCCAGCAAGCCTAGACTTCATCAATAGCCTCCCTGATGATATGTTGACAGTCATCATCTCCCTCCTCCCAATCAAATATGGGGCGCGGACAACCGTCCTTTCCCGGCGGTGGCGCCCCCTATGGAACTCCACCCCTCTCGACCTCATCGACACCCACGAGCTCTGCCATGGCTATCGCAAAAGCTTGGATGCGTTCTCCAAGATCCTCGGCAGTCACCCTGGCCCAACCGGAGGCCTTAGCATGGGCAAGTTCCGTTCCAACGGCAAGGACCGAGCCAAGCTTGACGACTGGTTCCGATCCCCCGCCCTAGATCATCTCGAGGAGCTCACTTTTGATGATGGGCATATGCACTCGCTGCCAACGTCCGTGCTCCGCCTCGCGCCCACGCTGCACGTAGCCAAGTTCAGGAACTACCATCCCCCCTTAATGACGCGCCCGCTCTTAATCTACCACGACTGAAGCACCTCGAGCTCGTCGCCGTCTGCCTCCCAAACGGTGACATGGAGTGCCTGCTCCATGACTGTACTGCACTCGAGTACCTTCGGCTTCAGGCGATCAATGGGTTGAGTAGCTTCCACATCACCTCCATGACTCTCCGGACTATTTATTTGTGTTGCTGGTGCTGCAAGAAGACATCACAAGATGTGTACCACAGTATGGTCATTGAGGACACACCTTCACTTGAGAGATTACTTGTAGTTGATCAAGAAGGTCCAACAAGAATCAATGTCATTTCTGCGCCGAAATTGACAGTGGTGGGCTACTCGTCTGACAAATACTCTGAACTTGTTATTGGATCCACACCCGTTCAGGTACAACACCTTGTACCTCTCCTTCTAGAAATTAACATTATTTCTAATTTTGAAGATGTATGTTCGTCTGTCATCCAGAAAATGATTCCGACAAGCTTGACCTCGAAACTGCGCACAGTGAAGGTCTTGGCACTAGAATCTATCGGCCCCAACCTGGAGCAAGTTGTCAGTTTCCTGAGATGCTTTTCATGCCTGGAGAAGCTATATATCGAGGTGATGTTCCTTTCCTGTTAAATGTTAACCATAAGGGAGTTCAATTTGTGACACCTTTTTCCAAGTTTACAATGACAATGTACTACGATTTCAGAAGGATTTTTTTGGAAGATTTCAGTACATACATGTCCCCCCCATATTGGTTGCTTGATCCATATGGTTACAATCCATAAGCATTTCTCCTTTGGATTCATCTGTACTAGTTTTCTTAGGGAACTTTTCATCCACTCCAACCTCTTGTGAAGAAGGCTACATTTTTCTAGATTGTAATCAAATGCCCATGTTAATCATGTCGGATCGAAGATGCATGTTAGTGCATTTTAAAAATCCTGCAAACCAAATAGGCATGTAGTAGTGTTCAAAACTGCATGTAGGCACTAACACGTTTTCTTCTTTTGCAGATAAGATTAGGCCCGGTGGTGGATAATATGATACAATATAACAATCACATCGAATGCCTAGATCTGCATCTCTCAGAAATTACTTTGAAATCCTATCGAGGGACCTTACCGGAGATTATATTCGCCAGGTTCTTTGTTGTCAGAGCAAGGGTGCTGAAGGTAATGAGGTTTGCCCTACATTTATTTCGCAAAAATGAATGGTTTGTTGATCAGCGCCGGCGGCTGCGGCAGAATGGAATAGGCTCCGAAAATGCTGAATTTCATTTTGGAACTTCAGATGACAGAGTAATCAGAAGTCATTGTGTCAACCCCATACATGAATTCTCAGTGGCTGACCCCTTTGCAAAAATTATGAGGTTTCGAAACCAGATTTACAAGTGGTAATATTAGTTTGAACCTCTCTGATATCCATGTTCAGTGGGTTAGCGTGAGCGTTTGCAGCTGATGAGCTGAATTTCATCTCTAATATCAGTTTGAACCTTGTAATCTTCGAATTTGAGCCATATAACTCTGGAATTTGAACCTTGTAATATTTCGAGCTTTTGTGGTACAATCGTTGAAATGGCATCGTATGAGACTCGTATATTGGTAGCACTATTTTGACCTTAATATGCAATGGACTTAGATTTTATTAACCATTCTCGAATCTATTTACCTTGTCGATCTTATAGCACACGATCTGTATAGCTAACTCGACTGCGATCTTTGACATTATTGCACACAGTTGGTTTCTTCAACCGTGTGCCCTGTAGAGCGCAGAATTAATTATCGCACTCGAGTGTCCATCATCACCCTTCTGTGTAACTTTGACCTCATCACCCACGGGTAAACTTATGACCGAAGTCATTCCACACACTTCGTTTTTACAAAGCTTTTTGCCAATAAAAGCCCACGATTTGTCCCTCTTCTAGCCGACGCGTGGCCAAACTAGCCGGGCGGGAAGCTTGCGCAGTAGCGCGGGAACAGGCTCACCGACGATATATTTGGCGCCTCTTCGAGCCCACGCGTGGTCAAACGAAACGCATGCGGTGCGGTGTTGTCAAGCGTGCACTGGAATCCTCCGCTATGAACGCGGTGACGAGACGTGACGATTATAGGCCGGCCGGGCCCCATTTATTACAACGGCCATTTAACCCTTGTGTCTCTTCAACCTTTCGATCGCGCCCCACCATTGCAAGAAGCACTCCCACCACGACAAATTCTTAGAGGGTATCCTGCGCGGCTCCAATGGCGCTCCGAGCAGCTGCCGACGACGATCAGCAGTTCACCATGCATGCCGTGGTGGACACCCACAGAAGGTTCACAGAGCTCTCGGTGGTGTACACCAACAACCCGGTCAGGGTGGAGCACTCCATCCACATTATGTACAAGGTGGTCGGGTTCGACCTCGAGTACACCCGCGCTCGTGCCGGGTCTCGTCCCAAGGTCACCGTCGCCCAGATGTGCTTGTGCGATCACGTCCTCATCTACCACTACTGCCTGGCCACAAGGCCTTGCGAGCGTTTCGCCAGGTTTATCAACAGCCCCCACTACATGTTCGCTATGGTGGACATCACCAATGATGTAAAGGTGCTCAAGAATTCGGGCATCGCCTGCCAGAATCTTGTCGACATCCAGGGCTAATACAAGATTTGGGGCAGCAACGAGCATGAGAAGGACTCACTGGTTCACCTCGCCGAGGCCATCATCGATCCCTACTACAGAGACATGAAGGATTCCTGCAACAAGGACAAGCGTGCCTGGCACTCGGCCTGGATGGAGAAACTCGACAAAGCTCATGTCGTGTACACGGCCAAGGAGGCGTACACAAGCTACGAGATGTACAAGCGGATCGTTGACATGAGGAAGTGGCTCCTTCCCCAAAACGGCCAGGGATCCAGCCGGAAGCAGAGCAATGGCAAGCATCATCGCAACAAGAAGTAGATGATTAGATGCTCGTTTCTCCTAGTTTAGTATGCATGTAATTGCTTACTTTGGTGTGTGGAAATGTTATGTGTGTAGTCACTTGTGTAATTGTATGCTTAATTTGGTTTTGCAATGCTGACTTTTTAAATATATATGTTGATGCTCTGTAGACAGAGCGTAGATGTTGTGCGGACAGAGCAAATCACATCGCACACGGACTAAACAATGAAACCTGTCGGTGATAATTTCATCAATCACTGACAATTGTATACTAGCAATCGTTTGCTCACAACACACACGGCTTGTTAACAGGAATCGTCTGTGTTGTTATTGGTCTTCCCACACATTTCCGATTACAGACCTATTTGCAGCGTATCACACACATCTTGTTAAGTTGAACCGTTTCTGTTCGCTTTCCTAATCGAAAACAGTTCATTCGAGTGAACCGTATGCCGTATATCACACACACCTTGATATGGCTGACCGTTTCTGTTGCTTTCCCTAATAGCAAACAGTTCATCGGAGCGAACTGTATGACGTATATCGCACACACACATTGATATGGCTGCCCATTTCGGTTGTTCTGTCTAATCGCAAACAGCTCGTATGGATCAACCGTATGCCCAACATCGCACACGCAACTAAAATCTGAACCATGTTTGATGTATCCACCATCGCAAACGTTTTGCATCTTTTTTGACGGGTTTTTTACATCACCGTTTGCGATTAATGCATCACACACAGTTTCATCAAAGGGTCTCTGATCGTAGTGTCGCGTTAGCAGCATCCTGCAGTAGAGAGTCCATATCCGCGGACGCGGCTATTCGAATAGATCATTAACCTTAACCTTGCAAGGGTGTACTTTTTCACACACGCTCCCATCACTTACCACCATGTACACGTCATGTATCTCGACAACCTTCAAGCGGAAGCCTGGCGAGGGTGTCGGCCACAACCTGGCTAACCACTCAAGACTCTAGTCCAGGTTTATCGCCTATCCGAGGCTGAACCCGCAAAGGAAGTCCGGCCGAAGTTTCCATCACGGTCCCAAACGATGTGAGCAGGGTTCCCAAGCCCACTATCCGGGTGCCACTTGGTACACCGTGTCACCGTGCCTAGTCTTTCCCAAGCCTACCTTGTCGGGTGCCATTTGGTAGAAAAATAGCACGACCTACAAACACCAGAAACTAGTTGCAACTCCTGGACAGAGATCAAGGCGATTAATAAGCTGAAAGAGTCAATTAAGGATCCCAATGTGTGGTAGTAGTTGTCTTGGATAACATATACATGACTCAATTCTTAAGGACGGCCTCAATGAGACAACCCACCATGTACTCCTACATGGCCTCTCATCGCTACCTTTACCAAATCGTGTTCACACACTTAGCTCTCAACATTAGAACATGCTCACAACATTCTAATTCATTCCCAGATGAATCAGACCTGACACAACTCTAAGCAATAGCAAGCATGACATGAATGAAGTCACAACATGGCCTAAGCAACTCCTAATCATGTTAGGATGGTTTAGCTATTTACTGTGACAATGACAGGTCATGGAGAGGAATGGGGTTCAGCTACCGCAACAAGTAACAGTTGAATCATTGTTGTCCCAATACAGTAAAAGAGAGCAGAAGCGAGAGAGTGGGATTGTATTAAAATGATCAAGGGGGTTTGCTTGCCTGGAATATCAACACAGTAGCACTGCTCCTCAGATAGATACTCGGTGCCACTCGCAGGAGCAGGATCTATCGAGAAGAACAGTACCGAAGATGCAATCAATACATAAAAAATGCAACAATATGATGCATGATCATGACATGGAGATATGATGTGGTTTAAGCTAACACAACTATCATTCAATTTGGATGAAGTCCATTTGAACCAAAGATTCAAATGCAACTCCAATGTTAAGCATTTAAAATGCCATTTAGGTGTTTTCACTTATACAGTAGGTATAAGTTGGTTTGTCATGGATGATAATGCCATAAACAGATTCTTCACATTTTTATGATAATTTTTCATATATAAATTATTTCAATCTGAGCTACGGTTGAATTTTTATGATTTTTTGAAGTTTAGTCAAATTTCTGGAATTTCCAAATATTTCTAAAATAGAAATAATCCAGAAAAGCATTTATGGCGTCAGCACTATGTCATTACTACGTCACCAAGTCAACGGGTTAGCCAGAGTCAAACCTGACAGTGGGGCCCACTAGTCAGTGACCCACTGGATAATCCCGGTCAAATCTAGCGTTGCCTGGGTTTGACCTTGCGGTAGGGCCCGCTGTCAGCGTGAGTGGGTGGTCTAGCTCGCAGGGATTAGTGCTAATGATGGGCCACGTTGGCTGTCGCCAGAGTTCGACCGGCGGCGACCAAAACCGCAGCGGGAACTCACCAGACCTGCGCTACAGGCGGCGACTGGACGCGTGGAGACCACCAGGAGGTAGCCTGCACAAGTCCACGTCTAGCAGAGCACAAGGGAGGCCGCAAGATCGTCGGAAACCACGGTAGCGACCACGGAGGCTACGGCCGGAGTTTGGCCATCGATGGGTTGGTCACTACGGGGCATAGTAAGGTGAGTTAGATGGTGCGTTCGCCCCCTGGGAGTAGTGCGAGCACGATGATGTGATGAGGGGCGAGCTAAGGCGTCAGTAGCCATGGTGGCGCTATGGCCGGCGGCGTGGAGCTCACGGGTACGACGGCTAGCACGGCTACGACACGATAACGACTGCGAGGAGAGAGGGAGAATGCGACGGAGCTCACAACGGTGTCGAAGGTGGGGGGGGGGGGGGTCGACGAGCTCGGGGAAGTATAGACGGCGGAGAAGACCTTCGGTGCCCGAGCTCGAAGATGACGGCGATGGCGACGTTGCAGGGGCTCCCGTAGTGCGTGGCTCGTCGGAGAGGCGTAGGGCGGTGCTGCGAAGCCCGTGGGCACGGTGGGGAGGCAAGAGGACGACGATGCCCACGCGGAAGGCGAGCGGCGGCGACGGTGGCGCTCGGGTGCGGGGTGGAGAGGGGGCCATAGGAGAGGGAAAACACGGGGAGAGTGAGCGAGGGGTCGTCCCGATCTGGACGACTCTCTGAGCCTATCCTCGGCGCCGGTGAAGCAAGCAGGCGAGGTGGTGGCGTGGCGCGCGTGCGGCGAGCGCATGCCCTCGTCCTCCTGGGGCCAGCCGACGCCAGTGCCCTGCCCCCAGCAGTAATTTGTACGCACCGGGCAGGGCACTTTTTTTGCGATAAAACTTCTGATCTATTCATCTTCAATTATGACAGTACAACGAACATTAGAAATAAAAAAAATTACATTCAGATCCGTAGACCACCTAGCGACGACTACAAGCATTGAAACGAGCCGAAGGCGCACCGCCGTCATTGCCCCTCCCTTGCGGGAGCCGGACAAAACTTATTATAGTAGACAGTCGAGAAGTCGTCAATTTAAAACGGGCATGCCACACCACGTCAGGTCAAGCGCTGGCTGACACACGAAACATTTGGGCACGATGCAAGTCACCGCACATATACAAACACCCTCCTTGCGGGGTGGGAAGCTGCTTAATCGAAAACCAAAAACAGATACAACCAGAAAGAGTTGCGGACCAATTTATAGTTGAATGATTAGAAGCACAATGGTATTTTCAGCCTATCAGAACTACGTATTTTGTGGCTTCCGCGACACGTCACATTCCAGTATTCCACAAGCAAAGCCCGGGCGGCTGGATACGACGTTCATTATCTGCTCCAAAAAATTAAATAAGTAGATAACGATATCACACATGCATTTACCGATCCACCCCTCTACGCGTGAAAGCTTGACCACACTGAAAGACTTGCGTGTGCAAGGAGGCAAAACATTAAGCATGGTTAGTTTAGCTGATTAACTAAGCTAACTCGAGTTGGGTTGGACTTCTCCCAGTCTCGGTTTAGACGACAGTTGTGACTTTGACCTGCCGTCAGCGGGTCGTCATGGCACATGTGTCAATCGAGCTCCTCGTGGGCCTACGTATATACATTTGTGATCGATAGCCCGAAGGTTAGTCATCAATTGCCCCCCCCCCCCCCCCCCCCCCCAGAATGTAGGCATCAGTTAATCACGGTAAGGAACACGGTACATGTGCACTCGAATATGTTAGTCAGAGAACAAATTCAGGAGCAGATATCTCGAAAGTGCATAGGAGCTCTCGGGTGCTACGCCCCCCTATATTCAAAAATAATTTAGTAATTCAGAAAAAGTCAAAAAATCTCGGAACTTTTTATGGAATCAAACATGACCAAGTATTGCACTCGTATAAAAAGATTAAATAGGAAATGACTTTTATTGTATCCGAGGTCAACGATTTCCCAAAAAATGCTAGATACACGTACTATTCATGCTATATTGTCGTCATAAATTTTTTTTTTTGCCCGCTTGGCCAAACTTTTTATATGAGTACAATACCTAGTCATATTTGGTTCAAAAATATATCCAGAATTTTTTTGACTTTTTTTTTGAATTATTAAATTATTTTTGAATATAGGGGGTGGAGCACCCGAGTGCTCCTAATCTGCTTCCGCAGATATCTTATCTTTTAAACGATGAACAATTACAGGCGGCAGGCATGGCTAAAAAAAAAGAAACACCTTTATTTAGGAAAACAACATGTGATCAATTAGGAGCGGCGACTTGATCAGCAGTGGTGGTACTATAGTACAGTAGATGCATGCATGGTGGTGGTTGCAGTCCCCAACTTTGCTTCCGAGCCAAGCTAAGGCGTCCAATCTAGAAGAAGAAGATTCCTCGCTATCAACTCGTTGCTGCTGCACTACACTGCACACCGAAAGCTAAAACTATTTACATGCCTTCCATTTCACATGCACCAAATCAACTGTAGCTGAACCTGTAAAGTAGTGTGGCGTGGCTACTATTACTACAACTAATTACCGTCTTAATCAGCTAGCCCTGCTTCATCCCATCCCTCTCTACAGCAAGGCCAGCAAAAAGTAACCTTTGAAACAGCAATCGTCGTCTTCCCGGAGCGGAGAAAGCAAAGCTATGGATTGATGATAGCTTGCTGCTCTCGCTGGCTCTCTGATTAGGTGTACCTTAATTGATCAACGGGGTATGTGTGTGAAGTGGTGATGAGATCATCCGAAGTTGTAGCCATTGGGGGTGTTAGTGGAGGCCGGCCGGGGCAGCATCTGCGCCGCCTGTATGCTCTGCAGCAGCAGCCTGTCCTCCGCCGACGACTCGAACCCGTGCAGGAACGACATGTCCGCGCCGCCGCCCCCGTGCATGCCGCCGTAGTCGCCGTACTGCTGCTGCGGTCGGAAGAGCTGGCTCTGCTGCTGCTGCTGCAGCGACGACGTGGCAGCGGGCGGGCGGTGGTGGCCGAGGTGGTCGAACGACATCACGGCCGAGGTCGGCGACGGGCGCACCGGCATGCCGCCGCCAAGGCCGTAGTCGCCGCCGCCCGCGCCGAAGCTGATCACGGGCCCGCCGCCCGCGCCGGCCGGGCCGTAGGGGCCGGAGGGGATGCCGGTGAACTGCTGCACCATGGCGCGGAAGTTGGTGGTGTCGGTGTTGAGCAGCGTGACGGGCGCCCGGCGAGAGGCTCGGGACCTTCTCCGCGCCGGCTTGCCGACGCGGCCTCCCTCGACCCCGGGCGCCGACCTCGTGGGGCTCCCGCCGCCCGAGCCCCCTGACGTCGGGCTCGACACCGTCACCACGCTGCCCTCCGCCGCCGCGGCCCCATTGCCGCCGACGCCGTAGATGCCCGCCCAGTGGCCCATGTTCGCGCCGGTGTCACCCATGGCACGCAGTAGCACTGACCGCAGTAGGAGGGAGGAGTAGAGTTCCCGAGCCGGAAGGGGAAGGCGTCTACTTATAGGAGACCCGCGACGAGTCAAAGGGGGTGCTCGGGGAGACAACCCACCGTTGGATGGAGAGGATGGGCGAACGGACGGCAGGCGCGGGTGTGGGGTCGCCTTCTGGAACGTGGCTGACCCGCGCGGTTTCCGCGAAGCGTCGCGCCCGAGGTGGCGGCCCACTAGCGAACGGGTCGTTGGCACGGGGCCCACCCGCCCGCACCAGTGAGCCCCGGACGATGGCGCCGTTAACTCGAGGCAGCTGAGCCGATTCCTACCTCCCCTCGTCTCTCTCTCTCTCTAAAAGGAAAAAAAGATGTTTGAATTGGGTCGCCTGCGCCGGCTTGCGTGACGGAGTGGCGTCGCTGTTGGTGGCGCCGGCCGCCGGAAGCACGGCCGTCCTGTCGGGCTCGCAGCGGCCGCGAGCAAGCTAGCGTTTCACGGCCGCCGGTCAGCTGGTGCACAGCAAGCACGCGCGGCGCCGCTATGTGTAGCGCACGTCCACTTGGGGCGTGCCAAATCGAGCACGCGCGTGGACGATCTCTGTCTCTTGTGAACGAGATCCGCGGGACGCAAAGATTTAGCCGGCAAACAGTGGTCGCTTTTCACGCTCCGTCGATGGCCTGTCCGCGCTTTACACAACATGAGTTCTTTTCATATTCTCTTTTTTACGTGTGTGAAGTGTGAACCGGCCTGGGGACGAGGGAATATCGTGGCACGCAGGCAAAGCAAGAACGATCGACTGGTCCAGAACAACCGCGAAGCTTCGACCAACTAAAGGCCAAAGCCGACGGACGGCGACGTGCATGGCGGGACGTGCGCTGAAGCTGGGGCTAGCTAGCACCACTGTGTGTGTGCGCGCGCGCGCTGTGGCGTTCATCGGCACGTGCACCTTTGATCGGATCCCACTTGGACGACGACGAATGTGCATGTCTACACTACACGGTCGGCCGGTGGATCGGGGGGAGGAAAAGTTAGGGTTATGTCTTTTTAGTATCGTTTTGGTTGTCCTCGAACGTATAGCCATACATGCATGCTGCAAGGGAGCATCCTTCCAATGAATCAGACACACGCAGTACGTCGCCCCGACGCACACGCCTATGGTATCATGAACTTTTGAACAAAAATAACTGACATGCATCCGTGGATGTCCGAATAACTTCCAACATGTTTTTCTTTTACATGTATGCGTAAAGAACAACAGTACATAGAAGTCTGCTTGTTGTTCTTGGGGAAGGGGGGAGGGGTGTTAGCTACCGGATCGATCTAGCACTCTCGATTGCAATATCTCAGTTCATACACTCGCTCAATTGTTCTTGCGGAGGAAGAAGGGGAAAAGGGGAAGGTAGGTGGGGAGAGAGAGCCGCCGTCCGTTGCCTGATCCTTCTAGATGCCGATCCCTTCTGTCGTCTGGGTGTTATGTAGCGAGCCACTTGGCGATGCGCGGCTCAGCGGGCTCACTCTGGCCCGACGAATCTTCGGTTGGGTTGCACGATCCTCTTGGGCCTGCTGTCGACGCGTCTTGGCGTGAAGCCGTCGGCCGCCTTGGCTGGAGTGGTGGTACGTGCGCTGACATCCCCCCTCCTTGAGAGCTGGCTTGCCCCCAAGCCAGTAGTGCAGGGAAGCGCTCGCGCATGGACTTGGCGTCCTCCCAAGTGGCGTCGAGAACGGACGGATCGGACTAGTGCACGAGCACCTGTTCGCGCCGGCCTTGCGGAGTGTTGCGCCAGCGCGTGTAGATGACCTCGACCGGTGTCAGCGGGTCCTCTGTGGGTACTGGTAGCTTGTCCTCGACGGGCGTGTTGTTGGAGAGGGCGCGACGCAGCTGGGAGACGTGGAAGACAGGGTGAACCTTGGCGCCGGCGGGGAGCTCGAGTTCGTAGGCGATGGGGTTGACGACGCGGATGATCTTGTAAGGCCCGAAGTAGAGGAAGGACAGCTTGTGGTTGGTACGATGCACCACCGTCGTCTGTACGTAGGGTTGAAGCTTGACGAAGATGGTGTCGCCCACGGCGAAGGAGCGGTCCGTGCGCTTCTTGTCAGCTTGGGCCTTCATGATGTTGCGCGCTCGGTGAAGGTGTTCGGCCAGCACTTGTTGCATGTGCTTGCGTTCCTCGAGCCAGTCTTTGAGTAGAGGTATGGAGCAGGTGGAAGCGGCCTCGATGCCCCAGTGGCGAGGTTCATGGCCATAGAGAGCAACAAAAGGTGAGGTGTTCAGGGAGGAATGAAAAGAGGAATTGTACCAGAATTCTGCAAGTGCCAGGTACTGATGCCATTTGTTGGGGCAGGCATGGGTGACGCACCGTAGTAGATTTCCAGGCACTGGTTGACCCTCTCGGACTAGCCGTCAGTTTGGGGGTGATACGGCGTGCTCATGTTGAGTTCCGAGCCGATGATCTTGAACAGTTCTTGCCAGAAATGGCTGGTGAAGACGGGATCCCTGTCCGATACGATCGCTTCTAGGAGTCCATGGAGCTTGTAGACGTTTTCCAGGTAGGCGTGGGCAACTTTGGCCGCCGTAAATGGGTGGCTCAGAGGAAGAAAGTGAGCATAGCGAGTGAACTTGTCGACGACCACGAGGATGTTGGGAATCGTTCCATGGAAAACAAAAAAAAATTCTACGCAAACGCAATGATCTATCCATGGAGATGCATAGCAACGAGGGGGAGAGTGTGTCTACGTACCCTCGTATACCGTAAGCAGAAGCGTTTCACAATGCGGTTGATGTAGTCAAACTTCTTCGCGCTTCAACCGATCAAGTACCGAACGCACGGCACCTCCGCGTTCTGCACACGTTCAGCTCGGTGACGTCCCTTGCCTTCTTGATCCAGCAAGACGTCGAGGTAGTAGATGAGTTCCGTCAGCACGATGGCGTGGTGACGGTGATGGTGAAGTGATCTCCGTAGGGCTTCGCCTAAGCACTACGAAAATATGACCGGGGGTGTAAACGGTGGAGGGGGGCGCCGCACACGGCTAGGCAATCGTCTGGGGTGTGCTAGGCGCCCTCTCCCACATATATATAGGTGGGAGGGGGAGGGGAGAGGCCAGGGTGCGCCCTAGGGCTAGCCGCCGGCCCCCTAGGGGCCCTGCCTTACCCTGCGCCCCCCGCCATGTTTTCCCAAGGGGGAAGGAAAGAGGGGGGGAGAGGGAAGGAAGGGGGAATCCTATTCCACTTTTTCCTTTCCCTTCCCCTCTTTCCTTCTCCTCCTAGGCCGGCCCATATGGGGGGCGCACCAGCCCCTTGTGGCTGGTGTGTTTCCCCTCTTGGCCCATAAGGCCCATATCTTTTGCCGAGGGTGCCCGGAACCCCTTCCGGTGACCCGATAAGTACCCGGTGACCCCCGAAACACTTCCGGTGTGAGAATACCATCGTCCTATATATCAATCTTTACCTCTCGACCATTTCGAGACTCCTCGTCATGTCCGTGATCTCATCCAGGACTCCGAACAACATTCGGTCATCAAATCACATAACTCATATAATACTATATCGTTATCGAATGTTAAGCGTGCGGACCCTACGGGTTCGAGAACTATGTAGACATGACCGAGACACCTCTCCGGTCAATAACCAATAGAGGAACCTGGATGCCCATATTGTCTCCCACATATTCTACGAAGATCTTTATCGGTTGAACCGTTATGACAACATACGTAATTCCCTTTGTCCATCGGTATGTTACTTGCCCGAGATTCGATCGTCGGTATCTTCATACCTAGTTCAATCTTGTTACCGGCAAGTCTCTTTACTCGTTCCGCAATACATCACCTCGTGACTAACTCCTTAGTCGTTTGCTTGCAAGCTTATGATGTGTATTACCGAGAGGGCCCAGAGATACCTCTCCGATACTCGGAGTGACAAATCCTAATCTCGATCTATGCCAACTCAACAAACACCTTCGGAGATACTTGTAGAGCATCTTTATAATCACCCAGTTACATTGTGACATTTGATAGCACACAAGGCATTCCTCCGGTATCCGGGAGTTGCATAATCTCATAGTCGAAGGAATATGTATTTGACATGAAGAAAGCAATAGCAATAAACTGAACGATCATTATGCTAAGCTAACGGATGGGTCTTTTCCATCACATCATTCTCCTAATGATGTGATCCCGTTATCAAATGATAACACATGTCTATTGTTAGGAAACCTTAACCATCTTTGATCAACGAGCTAGTCTAGTAGAGGCATACTAGGGACACGGTATTTGTTTATGTATTCACACATGTATTTAAGTTTCCGATCAATACAATTCTAGCATGAATAATAAACCTTTATCATGAATAAGGAAATATAAAATAACAACTTTATTATTGCCTCTAGGGCATATTTCCTTCAGTCTCCCACTTGCACTAGAGTCAATAATCTAGTTCACATCGCCATGTGATTAACACCCATAGTTCACATCGTCATGTGACCAATACCCAAAGAGTTTATTAGAGTCAATAATCTAGTTCACATCGCTATGTGATTAACACCCAAAGAGTACTAAGGTGTGATCATGTTTTGCTTGTGTGAGAAGTTTAGTCAATGGGTCTGCCACATTCAGATCCGTATGTATTTTGCAAATTTCTATGTCTACAATGCTCTGCATGGAGCTACTCTAACTGATTGCTCCCACTTTCTATATGTATCCAGATTGAGACTCCGAGTCATCCGGATCGGTGTTAAAGCTTGCATCGACGTAACCATTAACGACGAACTCTTTATCACCTCCATAACCGAGAAACAATTTCTTAGTCCTCTTTAAGGCATTTAAGGATAATTTTGACCGTTGTCCAGTGGTCCACTCCTGGATCACTTTTGTACCCTCTTGCCAAACTTATTGGCAAGGCACACAATAGGTCTGGTACACAGCATGGCATACTTTATAGAACCTATGGCTGAGGCATAGGGAATGACTATCATTCTCTCTCTATCTTCTGTCGTGGTCAGGCTTTGAGTCTTACTCAACTCCACACCTTGTAATACAGGCAAGAACTCCTTCTTTGACTGGTCCATTTTGAACTCCTTCAAAATCTTGTCAAGGTATGTGCTTTGCGAAAGTCCTATTAAGCGTCTCGATCTATCCCTATAGATCTTGATGCTCAATACGTAAGCAGCTTCACCGAGGTCTTTCATTGAAAAATTCTTATTCAAGTATCCTTTTAATGCTATCCAAAAATTCTATATCATTTCCAATCAACAATATGTCATCCACATATAATATCAGAAATGCTACAGAGCTCCCACTCACTTTCTTGTAAATACAGGCTTCACCATAAGTCTGTATAAAATCATATGCTTTGAACACCTTATCAAAGCATATATTCCAACTCCGAGATGCTTGATGGATCGCTGGAGCTTGCACACTTTGTTAGCACCTTTAGGATCGACAAAACCTTCTAGTTGCATCATATACAACTCTTCTTTAAGAAATCCATAAAGGAATGCAGTTTTGACATCCATTTGCCAGATTTCATAATCATAAAATGCGGCAATTGCTAACATGATTCGGACAGACTTAAGAATCGCTACGGGTGAGAAAGTCTCATCGTAGTTAACCCCTTGAACTTGTCGAAAAACTTTTGCGACAAGTCGAGCTTTGTAGACGTAACATTACCATCAGCGTCAGTCTTCTTCTTTAAGATCCATTTATTCTCTATGGCTTGCCGATCATCAGGCAAGTCCACCAAAATCCATACTTTGTTCTCATACATGGATCCTATCTCAGATTTCATGGCCTCAAGCCATCTGTCGGAATCTGGGCTCATCATAGCTTCTTCATAGTTCGTAGGTTCGTCATGGTCTAGTAACATGACTTCCAGGACAGGATTACCGTACCACTCTGGTGTGGAACGTGCTCTGTTCGACCTATGAGGTCCAATAGTAACTTGATCTGAAGTTTCATGATCATCATCATTAACTTCCTCTCTAGTTGGTGTAGGCATCTCAGGAACGGATTTCTCTGATGTGCTATTTTCCAAATTGAGAGAAGGTACAACTGAAGGAAATATGCCCTAGAGGCAATAATAAAGTTGTTATTTTATATTTCCTTATTCATGATAAATGTTTATTATCCATGCTAGAATTGTATTAACAGAAAACTTGATACATGTGTGGGTACATAGACAAAACACCGTGTCCCTAGTAAGCCTCTACTAGACTAGCTCGTTAATCAAAGATGGTTAAGTTTCCTAACCATAGACATGTGTTGTCATTTGATGAACGGGATCACATCATTAGAGAATGATGTGATGGACATGACCCATCCGTTAGCTTAGCATATTGATCATTCAGTTTTATTGCTATAGCTTTCTTCATGTCATATACATATTCCTTTGACTATGAGATTATGCAACTCCCGGATACCGGAGGAATACCTTGTGTGCTATCAAACATCACAACGTAACTGGGTGATTATAAAGATGCTCTACAGGTATCTCCGAAGGTGTTTGTTGGGTTGGCATAGATCGAGATTAGGATTTGTCACTCCGAGTATCGGAGAGGTATCTCTGGGCCCTCTCGGTAATGCACATCATAAGAAGCCTTGCAAGCAATGTGACTAATGAGTTAGTTGCGGTATGATGTATTACAGAACGAGTAAAGAGACTTGCCGGTAACGAGATTGAACTAGGTATGAAGATACCGACGATCGAATCTCGGGCAAGTAACATACCGATGACAAAGGTGAATGACGTATGTTGTCATTACGGTACGACCGATAAAGATCTTCATAGAATATGTAGGAACCAATATGAGCATCCAGGTTCCGCTGTTGGTTATTGAGCGGAGAGGTGTCTCGGTCATGTCTACATAGTTCTCAAACCCGCAGGGTCCGCACGCTTAACGTTCGATGACGATTTTATATTATATGAATTATGTGATTTGGTGACCGAATGTTGTTCGGAGTCCCGGATAAGATCATGGGCATGACGAGGAGTCTCTAAATGGTCGAGAGGTAAAAATTCATATATAGTACGATGATATTCAGACACCGGAAGTGTTCCGGGGTGTATCGGGTACATATCGGAGTACCGGGGGGGTTACCGGAACCTCCGGGGGGAAGATATGAGCCATATGGGCCATAAGAGGGAGGCACACTAGCCCACAAGGGGTGGAGCGCCCCCCCCCCCTTAGGCATGTGGCCGAATTGGAGAAGGAGGAGAAGGGGTTCGGCCCCCCCTTCCTTCTCTCCTTCCCCCTTCCCTTTTCTCTCCGGCTAAAAAAGGAAGGGGGGAGGCCGAATTGGACTAGAGGCCCAAGTAGGATTCCTCCTACTTGGGTGCCCCAAGGCTGTTCCCCGCCCCCTCCCACCTATATATACGTGGGGAGGGGGCGCCTAGAACACAGACCAACAATTGTTAGCCGCGTGCGGCGCCCCCTCCACAGTTTACGCCTCCGGTCATATTCACGTATTGCTTAGGCGAAGCCCTACGCGGATCACTTCACCATCACCGTCACCACGCCGTCGTGCTGACGGAACTCTCCCTCGACACTTTGCTGGATCAAGAGTTCGAGGGACGTCATCAAGCTGAACGTGTGTAGAACTCGGAGGTGCCGTACGTTCGGTGCTTGATCGGTCGAAACGAGAAGAAGTTTGACTACATCAACCACATTAACAAACGCTTCTGCTTTCGGTCTACGAGGGTACGTGGACACACTCTCCCCCTCTGGTTGCTATGCATCTCCTAGATAGATCTTGCGTGAGCGTAGGAAATTTTTTGAAATTGCATGCTACGTTTCCCAACAGTGGCATTCGAGCCAGGTCTATGCGTAGATGATATGCACGAGTAGAACACAAAGAGTTGTGGGCGGTGATAGTCATACTGCTTACCACCAACGTCTTATTTTGATTCAGCGGTATTGTTGGATGAATCGGCCCGGACCAACCTTACATGACCACGTTCATGAGACCGGTTCCACCGACAGACATGCAACTAGTTTTGCATAAAGGTGGCTGGCGGGTGTCTGTTTCTCCAACTTTAGTTGAATCGAATTTGACTACGGCCGGTCCTTGTTGAAGGTTAAAACAACAAACTTGACGAAACACCATTGTCGTTTTGATGCGTAGGTAAGAACGGTTCTTGCTAGAATCCCGTAGCAGCCACGTAAAACTTGCAACAACAAAGTAGAGGACATCTAACTTGTTTTTGCAGGGCTTGTTGTGATGTGATATGGTCAAGACATGATGTGATATACGTTGTTGTGTGAGATGATCATGTTTTGTAAAAAGTTATCGGCAACTGGTAGGAGCCTTATGGTTGTCGCTTTATTGTATGAAATGCAAACACCATGTAATTGCTTTACTTTATCACTATGCGTTAGCGATAGTTGTAGAAGCAATAGTTGGCGAGACGACCACGACGCTACGATGAAGATCAAGGTGTCAAGCCGGTGAAGATGGAGATCATGACGGTGCTTTGGAGATGGAGATCAAAGGCACAAGATGATGATGGCCATATCATGTCACATATTTTTTGATTACATGTGATGTTTATCTTTTATGCATCTTATTTTGCTTAGTACGGCGGTAGCATTATAAGATGATCCCTTACTAAAATTTCAAGGTATAAGTGTTCTCCTTGAGTATGCACCGTTGCGACAGTTCGTCGTGCTGAGACACCACGTGATGATCGGGTGTGATAGGCTCTACATTCACATACAACGGGTGCAAGACAGTTTTGCACATGCGGAATACTCGGGTTAAACTTGACGAGCCTAGCATGTACATACATGGCCTCGGAACACTAGAGACTGAAAGGTCGAACGTGAATCATATAGTAGATATGATCAACATAGAGATGTTCACCATTGATGACTACTCCATCTCACGTGATGATCGGACATGGTTTAGTTGATTTGGATCACGTATCATTTAGATGACTTGAGGGATGTCTATCTAAGTGGGAGTTCTTAAGTAATATGATTAATTGAACTTAATTTATCATGAACTTAGTCCTGGTAGTTTTTGCATATCTATGTTGTAGATCAATGGCCCGTGCTACCGTTCCCTTGAATCTTAATGCGTTCCTAGAGAAAGCTAAGTTGAAAGATGATGGTAGCAACTACACGGACTGGGTCCGTAACTTGAGGATTATCTTCATTGCTGCACAGAAGAATTATGTCCTTGATGCACCACTAGGTGATAGGCCTGCTGCAGGAGTAGATGCTGATGTTATGAACGTCTGGCAAGCTCGATCTGATGACTACTCGATAGTTCAGTGTGCCATGCTTTATGGCTTAGAATCGGGACCTCAAAGACGTTTTGAACGTCATGGACCATATGAGATGTTCCAGGAATTGAAGTTAATATTTCAAGCAAATGCCCGAGTTGAGAGATATGAAGTCTCCAACAAGTTCTATAGCTGCAAGATGGAGGAGAATAGCTCTGTCAGTGAACACATACTCAAAATGTCTGGGTATCATAATCACTTGACTCAGCTGGGAGTTAATCTTCCAGATGATAGTGTTATTGACAGAGTTCTCCAATCACTACCACCAAGCTATAAAGGCTTCGTGATGAACTATAATATGCAAGGGATGGAGAAAACAATTCCCGAGCTCTTCGCAATGCTCAAAGCTGCGGAGGTAGAAATCAAGAAGGAGCATCAAGTGTTGATGGTTAACAAGACCACTAGTTTCAATAAAAAGGGCAAAGGAAAGAAGGGGAACTTCAAGAAGAATGGCAAGCAAGTTGCCACTCCCAGGAAGAAGCCCAGTCTGGACCTAAGCCTGAAACTGAGTGCTTCTACTGCAAAGGGATTGGTCACTGGAAGCGGAACTGCCCCAAGTATTTGGCGGATAAGATGGATGGCAAAGTGAACAAAGGTATATTTGATATACATGTTATTGATGTGTACCTTACTAATGCTCGTAGTAGTGCCTGGGTATTTGATACCGGTTCGGTTGCTCATATTTGTAACTCGAAACAGGGGCTATGGATTAAACGAAGATTGGCTAAGGACGAGGTGACAATGCGCGTCGGGAATGGTTCCAAGGTCGATGTGATAGCCGTCGGCACGCTACCTCTACATCTACCTTCGGGATTTGTTTTAGACCTGAATAATTGTTATTTGGTGCCAGCGTTGAGCATGAACATTATATCTGGATCTTGTTTAATGCAAGATGGTTATTAATTTAAATCAGAGAATAATTGTTGTTCTATTTATATGAGTAATATCTTTTATGGTCATGCACCCTTGAAGAGTGGTCTATTTTTGTTGAATCTCGATCGTGGTGATACACATATTCATAATATTGATACCAAAAGATGCAAAGTTGATAATGATAGTGCAACATATTTGTGGCACTGCCATTTAGGTCATATTGGTGTAAAGCGCATGAAGACACTCCATGTGGATGGACTTTTGGAATCACTTGATTATGAATCATTTGATGCTTGCGAACCATGCCTCATGGGCAAGATGACTAAAACTCCGTTCTCCGGAACAATGGAGCGAGCCACTGACTTATTGGAAATAATACATACCGATGTATGCGGTCCGATGAGTGTTGAGGCTCGCGGCGGGTATCATTATTTTCTGACCTGCACAGATGATTTGAGCAGATATGGGTATATCTACTTGATGAAACACAAGTCTGAAACATTTGAAAGGTTCAAAGAATTTCAGAGTGAACTGGAGAATCATCGTAACAAGAAAATAAAGTTTCTACGATCTGATCGCGGAGGCGAATATTTGAGTTACGAGTTTGGCCTTCATTTAAAACAATGTGGAATAGTTTCACAACTCACGCCACCTGGAACACCACAGCGTAATGGTGTGTCCGAACATCGTAACCGTACTTTATTAGATATGGTGCGATCTATGATGTCTCTTACCGATTTACCACTATCGTTTTGGGGTTATGCATTAGAGACAGCTCCATTCACGTTAAATAGGGCATCGTCTAAATCCGTTGAGATGACACCGTATGAACTGTGGTTTGGCAAGAAACCTAAGCTGTCGGTTCGTAAAGTTTGGGGTTGCGATGCTTATGTGAAAAAGCTTCAGCCTGATAAGCTCAAATCCAAATCGGAAAAGTGCGTCTTCATCGGATACCCAAAAGAAACTGTTGGGTACACCTTCTATCACAGATCCAAAGGCAAGATCTTTGTTGCTAAGAATGGATCCTTTCTAGAGAAAGAGTTTCTCTCAAAAGAAGTGAGTGGGAGGAAAGTAGAACTTGATGAGGTAATTGTACCTTCTTCCGAATTGGAAAGTAGCTCATCACAAAAAACCGTTCTCGTGATGCCTACACCAACTAGAGAGGAAGCTAATGATAATGATCATGAAACTTCAGATCAAGTTACTACCAAACCTCGTAGGTCAACCAGAGCACGTTCCGCACCAGAGTGGTACGGTAATCCTGTTCTGGAAGTCATGTTACTAGACCATGACGAACCTACAAACTATGAAGAAGCGATGATGAGCCCAAATTCCGAGAAATGGCTTGAGGCCATGAAATCCGAGATAGGATCCATGTATGAGAACAAAGTGTGGACTTTGGTGGATTTGCCCGATGATCGGCGAGCCATAGAGAATAAATGGATCTTCAAGAAGAAGACTGACGCTGATGGTAATGTTACTGTCTACAAAGCTCGACTTGTCGCGAAAGGTTTTTGACAAGTTCAAGGAGTTGACTACGATGAGACTTTTTCACCCGTAGCGATGCTTAAGTCTGTCCGAATCATGTTAGCAATTGCCGCATTTTATGATTATGAAATCTGGCAAATGGACGTCAAAACTGCATTCCTTAATGGATTTCTTAAAGAAGAGTTGTATATGATGCAACCAGAAGGTTTTGTCGATCCTAAAAGTGCTAACAAAGTGTGCAAGCTCCAGCGATCCATTTATGGACTGGTGCAATCATCTCGGAGTTGGAATATACGCTTTGATGAGGTGATCAAAGCATATGGTTTTATACAGACTTTCGGAGAAGCCTGTATTTACAAGAAAGTGAGTGGGAGCTCTGTAGCATTTCTAATATTATATGTGGATGACATATTGTTGATTGGAAATGATATAGAATTTCTGGATAGCATAAAAGGATACTTGAATAAAAAAATCAATGAAAGACCTCGGTGAAGCTGCTTATATATTGGGCATCAAGATCTATAGAGATAGATCAAGATGCTTAATTGGACTTTCACAAAGCACATACCTTGATAAAGTTTTGAAGAAGTTCAAAATGGATCAGTCAAAGAAAGGGTTCTTGCCTATGTTACAAGGTGTGAAGTTGAGTCAGAATCAATGCTCGACCACTGCAGAAGATAGAGAGAAAATGAAAGTCATTCCCTATGCCTCAGCCATAGGTTCTATCATGTATGCTATGCTGTGTACCAGACCTGATGTGTGCCCTGCTATAAGTCTAGCAGGGAGGTACCAAAGTAATCCAGGAGTGGATCACTGGACAGCGGTCAAGAACATCCTGAAGTACCTGAAAAGGACTAAGGATATGTTTCTCATTTATGGAGGTGACAAAGAGCTCGTCGTAAATGGTTACGTCGATGCTAGCTTTGACACTGATCCAGACAAAGAGCTGTCAGTTGGTGCAGTTCCAAGCAAAGCGTCGGTGTGGGATCTACGTGTGAAGCGGAGTACATAGCTGCTTCGGAAGCAGCGAATGAAGGAGTCTGGATGAAGGAGTTCATATCCGATCTAGGTGTAATACCTAGTGCATCGGGTCCAATGAAAATCTTTTATGACAATACTAGAGCAATTGCCTTAGCGAAGGAATCCAGATTTCACAAAAGAACCAAACACATCAAGAGACGCTTCAACTCCATCCGTGATCAAGTCAAGGAGGGAGACATAGAGATTTGCAAAATACATACGGATCTGAATGTGGCAGACCCGTTGACTAAGCCTCTTCCACGAGCAAAACATGATCAACACCAAGACTCCATGGGTGTTAGAATCATTACAGTGTAATCTAGATTATTGACTCTAGTGCAAGTGGGAGACTGAAAGAAATATGCCCTAGTGGCAATAATAAAGTTGTTATTTTATATTTCCTTATTCATGATAAATGTTTATTATCCATGCTAGAATTGTATTAACCAGAAACTTGATACATGTGTGGGTACATAGACAAAACACCGTGTCCCTAGTAAGCCTCTACTAGACTAGCTCGTTAATCAAAGATGGTTAAGTTTCCTAACCATAGATATGTGTTGTCATTTGATGAACGGGATCACATCATTAGGAGAATGGTGTGATTGACATGACCCATTCGTTAGCTTAGCATATTGATCGTTCAGTTTTATTGCTATAGCTTTCTCCATGTCATATACATATTCCTTTGACTATGAGATTATGCAACTCCCAGATATCGGAGGAATACCTTGTGTGCTATCAATCGTCACAACATAACTGGGTGATTATAAAGATGCTCTACAGGTATCTCCGAAGGTGTTTGTTGGGTTGGCATAGATCGAGATTAGGATTTGTCACTCCGAGTATCGAAGAGGTATCTCTGGGCCCTCTCGGTAATGCACATCATAAGAAGCCTTGCAAGCAATGTGACTAATGAGTTAGTTGCGGGATGATGTATTATGGAACGAGTAAAGAGACTTGCCGGTAATGATATTGAACTAGGTATGAAGATACCGACGATCGAATCTCGGGCAAGTAACATACCGATGACAAAGGTGAATGACGTATGTTGTCATTACGGTACGACCGATAAAGATCTTCGTAGAATATGTAAGAACCAATATGAGCATCCAAGTTCCGCTTTTGGTTATTGAACGGACAGGTGTCTCGGTCATGTCTACATAGTTCTCGAACCCGTAGGATCCGCACGCTTAACGTTCGATGACAATTTTATATTATATGAGTTATGTGATTTGGTGACCGAATATTGTTCGGAGTCCCGGATAAGATCACGGGCATGACGAGGAGTCTCGAAATGGTCGAGAGGTAAAGATTCATATATAGGACGATGATATTCGGACACCAGAAGTGTTCCGGGGTGTATCGGGTACATATCGGAGTACCGGGGGGGTTACCGGAACCCCCGGGGGGAAGATATGGGCCATATGGGCCATAAGAGGGAGGCACACCAGCCCACAAGGGGTGGCGCGCTCCCCCTTAGGCATGTGTCCGAATTGGAGAAGGAGGAGAAGGGGTTTGCCCCCCCCTTCCTTCTCTTCTTCCCCCTTCCCTTTTCTCTCCGGCTAGAAAAGGAAGGGGGGGAGGCCGAATTGGACTAGGGGCCCAAGTAGGATTCCTCCTACTTGGGCGCCCCAAGGCTGTTCCCCTCCCCCTCCCACCTATATATACATGGGGAGGGGGCGCCTAGAACACAGACCAACAATTGTTAGCCGTGTGCGGCGCCCCCCTCCACAGTTTACGCCTCCGGTCATATTCACGTAGTGCTTAGGCGAAGCCCTGCGCGGACCACTTCACCATCACTGTCACCACGCCGTCGTGCTGACGGAACTCTCCCTCGACACTTTGCTGGATCGAGAGTTCGAGGGACATCATCAAGCTGAATGTGTGCAGAACTCGGAGGTGTCGTACGTTCGGTGCTTGATCGGTCGGAACGAGAAGAAGTTCGACTACATCAACCGCGTTAACAAACGCTTCCGCTTTCGGTCTACGAGGGTACGTGGACCCACTCTCCCCCTCTCGTTGCTATGCATCTCCTAGATAGATCTTGCGTGAGCGTAGGATTTTTTTTGAAATTGCATTCTACGTTTCCCAACAACAACTACCTCATCAAGTTGTACTTTCCTCCCACTCACTTCTTTCGAGAGAAACTCCTTCTCTAGAAAGGACCCATTCTTAACAAGAAAGATTTTTGCCTTCGGATCTGTGGTAGAAGGTATGCCCAATAGTTTCTTTCGGGTATCCTATGAAGACGCACTTCTCCGTTTTGGGTTTGAGCTTATCAGGCTGAAGCCTTTTGACATAAGCGTCGCATCCCCAAACTTTTAAGAAATGACAGCTTAGGTTTCTTGCCAAACCACAGTTCATACGGTGTCATCTCAACGGATTTAGACGGTGCCCTATTTAATGTGAATGCGGCTGTCTCTAATGCATAACCCCAAAAATGATAGTGGTAAATCGGTAAGAGACATCATAGAACGCACCATATCTAATAAAGTACGGTTACAACGTTCGGACACACCATTACGCTGTGGTGTTCCAGGTGGCGTGAATTGTGACACTATTCCACATTGTTTTAAATGAAGGCCAAACTCGTAACTCAAATATTCGCCTCCGCGATCAGATCGTAGAAACTTTATTTTCTTGTTACGATGATTCTACACTTCACTCTGAAATTCTTTGAACTTTTCAAATGTTTCAGACTTGCGTTTCATCAAGTAGATATATCCATACCTACTTAAATCATCTGTGAAGGTCAGAAAATAACGATACCCGCCGCGTGCTTCAACACTCATCGGACCGCATACATCGGTATGTATTATTTCCAATAAGTCATTAGCTCGCTCCATTGTTCCGGAGAACGGAGTTTTAGTCATCTTGCCCATGAGGCATGGTTCGCAAGTATCAAATGATTCATAATCAAGTGATTCCAAAAGCCCATCTGCATGGAGTTTCTTCATGCGCTTTACACCAATATGACCTAAACAGCAGTGCCACAAATATGTTGCACTATCATTATCAACTTTGCATCTTTTGGCATCAATATTATGAATATGTGTAGTACTACGATCGAGATTCAATAAACCATTTACAATGGGTGTATGACCACAGAAGGTTTTATTCATGTAAACAGAACAACAATTATTCTCTGACTTAAATGAATAACCGTATCGCAATAAACATGATCCAATCATATTTATGCTCAACGCAAACACCAAATAACATTTATTTATTTAGGTTCAACACTAATCCCTAAGGTAGAGGGGAGTGTGCGATGGTGATCTTATCAACCTTGGAATCACTTCCAACACACATAGTCACCTCGTCATTAACTAGTCTCTGTTCATTTTGCAACTCCTGTTTCGAGTTACTAATCTTAGCAACTGAACCGGTATCAAATACCCAGGGTCTACTATGAACACTAGTAAAATACACATCAATAACATGTATATCAAATATACCTTTGTTCACCTTGTCATCCTTCTTATCCGCCAAGTATTTGGGGCAGTTCCACTTCCAGTGACCATTTCCTTCACAGTAGAAGCACTCAGTTTCAGGCTTAGGTCTAGCTTTGGCCTTCTTCACGGGAGTGACAACTTGCTTGCCATTCTTCTTGAAGTTCCCCTTTCTATCCCTTGCCCTTTTTCTTGAAACTAGTGGTTTTGTTAACCATCAACATTTGATGCTCTTTCTTGATTTCTACCTTCATCGATTTCAGCATCGCGAAGAGCTTGGGAATCGTTTTCATCATCCCTTGCACATTATAGTTCATCACGAAGTTCTAGTAGCTTGGTGATAGTGACTAGAGAACTCTTGTCAATCACTATCTTATCTGGAAGATTAACTCCCACTTGATTCAAGCGATTGTAGTACCCAGACATTATGAGCACATGCTCACTGGCTGAGCTATTCTCCTCCATCTTGTAGGCAAAGTATTTGTCAGAGGTCTCATACCTCTCGACGCGAGCATGAGTCTGAAATACCAATTTCAGCTCTTGGAACATCTCATATGCTCCGTGGCGTTCAAAACGTCTTTGGAGCCCCGATTCTAAGCCGTAAAGCATGGCGCACTAAACTATCAAGTAGTCATCATATCGAGCTTGTAAAATGTTCATAACATCTGCATCAGCTCCTGCAATAGGTCTGTCACCTAGCGGTGCATCAAGGGCATAATTCTTCTGTGCAGCAATGAGGATAATCCTCAGATCACGGACCTAGTCCGCATTATTGCTACCATCATCTTTCAACTTATTTTTCTCTAGGAACATATCAAAAATATATAGGAGCTATATCGCGAGCCATTGATCTACAACATAGATATGCAAATACTATCAGGACTAAGTTCATGATAAATTAAGTTCAATTAATCAAATTACTTAAGAACTCCCACTTAAATAGACATCCCTCAAGTCATCTAAGTGATACGTGATCCAAATCAACTAACCCATGTCCGATCATCACGTGAGATGGGGTAGTCATCAATGGTGAACATCTCTATGTTGATCATATCTACTATATGATTCACGTTCGATCTTTCGGTCTCCAGTGTTCCGAGGCCATGTCTGTACATGCTAGGCTCGTCAAGTTTAACCCAAGTATTCTGCATGTGTAAAACTGTCTTACACCCGTTGTATGTGAACGTAGAGTCTATCACACCCGATCATCACGTGGTGTCTCAACACGACGAACTGTAGCAATGGTGCATACTCAGGGAGAACACTTTTACCTTGAAATTTAGTGAAGGGATCATCTTATAATGCTACCGCCGTTCTAAGCAAAATAAGATGCATAAAAGATAAACATCACATGCAATAAAAATATGTGACATGATATGGCCATCATCATCTTGTGCTTTTGATCTCCATCTCCAAAGCATCGTCATGATCTCCATCATCACTGGCTCGACACCTTGATCTCCATCGTTGCGTCATGGTCGTCTCGCCAACTATTGCTTCTACAACTATCGCTAACGCATAGTGATAAAGTAAAGCAATTACATGGCGTTTGCATTTCATACAATAAAGAGACAACCACAAGGCTCCTGCCGGTTGCCGATAACTTACAAAACATGATCATCTCATACAATAACGTATATCACATCATGTCTTGACCATATCACATCACAACATGCCCTGCAAAAACAAGTTAGACGTCCTTTACTTTGTTGTTGCAAGTTTTACGTGGCTGCTACGGGCTTCTAGCAAGAACCGTTCTTACCTACGGCAAAAACCACAACGGTGATTCATCAAGTTTGCTGTTTTAACCTTCTTCAAGGACCGGCCATAGTCAAATTCGATTCAACTAAAGTAGGAGAAACAGACACCCGCCAGCCACCTTTATGCAAAACTAGTTGCATGTCTGTCGGTGGAACCGGTCTAATGTGCGTGGACATGTAAGGTTGGTCTGGGCCGCTTCATCCCACAATACCGCCGAATCAAAATAAGACGTTGGTGGTAAGCAGTATGACTATCACCGCCCACAACTCTTTGTGTTCTACTCGTGTATATCATCTACGCATAGACCAGGCTCTGATACCACTATTGGGAATTGTTGCATGGAAAACAAAAAAAATTCTTAGCACACGCAATGATCTATCCATGGAGATGCATACCAACGAGGGGGAGAGTGTGTCTATGTACCCTCATAGACCATAAGCGGAAGCGTTTCACAACGCGGTTGATGTAGTCGAACTTCTTCGTGCTTCAACCGATCAAGTACCGAATGCATGGCACCTCCGCGTTCTGCACACGTTCAGCTCGGTGACTTCCCTCGCCTTCTTGATCCAGCAAGACGTCGAGGTAGTAGATGAGTTCCGTCAGCACGACGGCGTGGTGACGGTGATGGTGAAGTGATCTCCGTAGGGCTTTGCCTAAGCACTACGAAAATATGACCGGGGGTGTAAACGGTGGAGGGGGGCGCCGCACACGGCTAGGCAATCATCTGGGGTGTACTAGGCGCCCTCTCCCACATATATATAGGTGGCAGGGGGAGGGGAGAGGCCAGGGCACGCCCTAGGGCTGGCCGCCAGCCCCCTAGGGGCCCTGACTTGCCCTGCGCCCCCCTGCCATGTTTTCCCAAGGGGGAAGGAAAGAGGGGGGGGGGAGAGGGAAGGAAGGGGGAATCCTATTCCACTCTTTCCTTTCCCTTCCCCTCTTTCCTTCTCCTCCTAGGCCGGCCCATATCGGGGGCGCACCAGCCCCTTGTGGCTGGTGCGTTTCCCCTCTTGGCCCACAAGGCCCATATCTTTTGCCGGGGGTGCCCGGAACCCCTTCCGGTGACCCGATAAGTACCCGGAGACCCCCAAAACACTTCTGGTGTCCGAATACCATCGTCCAATATATCAATCTTTACCTATCGATCATTTCGAGACTCCTCATCATGTCTGTGATCTCATCCGGGACTCCGAACAACATTCGGTCACCAAATCACATAACTCATATAATACTATATCGTTATCGAACGTTAAGCGTGCGGACCCTACGGGTTCGAGAACTATGTAGACATGACCGAGACACCTCTCCGGTCAATAACCAATAGCGGAACCTGGATGTCCATATTGGCTCCTACATATTCTACGAAGATCTTTATCGGTTGAACCGTTATGACAACATACGTAATTCCCTTTGTCCATCGGTATGTTACTTGCCCGAGATTCGATCGTCGGTATCTTCATACCTAGTTCAATGTAACACGCCATGTAATTAACCACAGTGATCACCCTTAGTTAATGCCATGTCAGCAAGTTTAACAGTGCCTAGTCATCGTTTGCATCATATTGCATTTAAAACTCCTAATTCAGACTTCAAATTAATTTAAAGTGATAATAAAAGTTGTTCCGAATTGGGAACTAAAATGTTCATTAATTAGCAAATAATTTAGAGGCAATTATAAAATTGTAACCAACATCAATGGGCTTGGTTAAGTGACCATAACAACCTCAAACAGTGGCTCACAGCAACATTTAATAACCTTTTATTTAATCTAAGTTAAATATGAAATTATATTTTACCCAAACTACTTTTTGGAGATAGAGTATAAGGCACTGCAATTTATGAGCTAAGTCACACATTTTGTAAAAGTCGCTTAGTGGCCTAAGAATTTGCAAAATAGAATTAGAAACAGAAAACAAAAAAAACAAAAAGAAAAGCCCCCTCCCCCTGGGCCAACCGGTCGGCCCAGCCCAACACCCCCGCTACTAACCCTAGCTCCTCCCGTCCCGATCCCCATCTCTCCCTCATCCCCCCCCCCCCCGCGCGGCGTCACCCATGACACATGCACGTGCTGACGAACAGGGGAGGGGCGCCCCTGTTCGATCCCCCTCCTCCCGCACGCCCACGCCCGATGACAGCCGCCGCTCCGCTAAGGCCGCCGCCGGCGCCGCCCCTCCCGGACTCCTCCTCGCCCCTCCTCTCCCTCGCACGACGCCCGCCTGAAGCCGCGACCTCGCCTCGTCGCCGACCCGACGCCGTCGCCCGTCGTCACCACCACCTCATCGCCGTCCCATCTTCGTCCCCTCCCCGGCGGCTTCTCCGCGCCTCGCTGGTGAACACCTGCAGCGAGGGTGAGCTCACCCTGTCCCTTACCCCGTTCCCCTCTCCTGGTCCCTGCGGTCGCCGCGCACTGTGCGCCCACAGCCGCGCCGGGTTCGCACCCATCACTGCTCGTGCGTGCCCTGCAAGCCGCCCGCCCGCGCCCTGGCTACTCCGGCCTCGCTCCCGCAATCCCCGCTGCCCACGCCACCGCGCCCACCCCGCGCCGCTGCTCGTCGTTCGCGGCCACCGCCGCCGCTGCCGCGATGCCTCCGGCCCCGGCCCTCCCGCTCGTCTGACCGATCACGAGTGGCCTCTGTGCCCGCCGGCGCTCGCCGTGCACCTGTGCACGAGCACAGACGCGGCCACGGCTGGTGCCAATGACAGTTGGGGCCTAGCCCCTGTGAACAAAAGTTAAAAAAAAGTGTAAAAAGAAAATGATAATAATCAATTAATTAATTAAATTAATTAATGTAGCTTAATTAGCTAATTAGCTTGTAATTAGATTGATGTGTCAATGACAGTAGGGCCCCACCTCTAATTAGACTGATTTAAGCAATTTGTTAAAACACATGTGACACTGACAGATGGGCCCCATTGACCCTGTTGACCGGTCAACATTGACCCAGTCAACGCTGATTGTACTGTTGACTGGGCACTGGCTGGCCCCACAAGTCTTTGACTGTGGCTGGATCTGCCATGTGTAATAAAACTATTCTACTGTTTAATTCAAATTAAATAAATTCCAGGTTTTTTTGAAAATATTTAAATCTTTGAAAATTGATATAAAATAAACCGTAGATCCGATTGAAAAACTTCATACATGAAAGTTGCTCAGAACGACGAGACGAATTTGAATACGCCCTTCGTATTGCTGTCGGATGCCCCTAACTACCTGAACATGGAACTTTTAGACTGATTTCGATAAATGAATAGTGCTCAACTTTAATAAAATAAATCCAAATAAATTCATAAATTAACTAAATCATCTAATTAGGCAGTAGAACACCTCTGCATATCATTTAGGCATGTCATGCATATTGTTTGCATTTTTGCCGTGAATTTATTGTTTCTTTCCCCCTCCTTCTCTCTCGATAGACGCCGAGACCGACGCCGACGCAACAGAGTACGACGACGACTCCATCAACGTGATCGACGACCAGAGACTGACACCTCACTTCACCCCACTTTGTTGTACGACTCTGCATAGTTACTATCGAGTGCCGAGGGTGATACCTCGTAACGCACTCCGATGATAACTCTGTAGTATAGCTGTTCGGTCATGGTCATCGAGGGTGATTCCTCCTTAACCACTCCCGATACGACTCTGTCGTGCAACCCCTCCAGTGTGAACCTCGAGGGTGATTCCTCCTACGTTCACCTTGATGATTTCATCGAGTGGAATCCACCGAGGGTGATTCCTCGGGGTTACCCCCTTGATGTTATGACCACATGGTTACTTTGACCTTTGTCGCAGGCGGGTCGACCCTGAGGGGTACCCGCGGGGAAATTATGTAGTCGGGTTTGCCAGGAGGGCACTCGAGAGAGATATTGTGGCGGAGCATCAGAAACTCTGATTGTCTCCGTGAATTATTAAATACGCCTAACGGATTTGGGTATTTGATCTGAGTGGGTCGTCGTGCCCTATACGCACCACCACCACGCGGGATAATGGTTATTGGGCCCTCTACGTCTTACGTTTCTCCCGAAAGCTCATCAGATGTCACAGTTCACCGTGCGGGCTGATTGTTGGGGTTGGGCTGGATAGTTCACTGACGAGTTCAGTGTCACGCCTGCTCCTCGGCCAGTCTCGCAACGCGTAGGAGCGCCCGGGGCGATGGCCCAAGACCCCTGTGTGCATAGGTTAGTCCGGCGTGTTGACCTCTCTGCTGAGCCAAGGTTTGGCGCTGCTTCGTGTTGATCTCCCGAGGTCGGGCATTACCCAGCAAATGTGTACGGCCAGAGGTGATCGAGCATGTTGGGTAACAGTAATGCACCCCTGCAGGGAAGTGATCTATTCGAATAGCCGTGTCCATGGTAACAGGACGCTCAGTTTGGTACCCCGATCTATTACTTGAACTGGATACTTTTTTAATCAATTGAAGCTCTGGGATTGCTTTCTCGCAGGGAGTCAAGGAAGGATCTCTAGGCTTTGCCTCAACATGCTTGCTTAATAAAATGCTTTTCTGTACTTTTCTAATTGCTACAAGATGGTGGCTTCGTGAAGATGCTAGTCTTCGATAGGACTAGGTCTTCTCTCTATTCTGGCATTTCTGCAGCCCAGTCCACATATACAACCTTTCTTTGATAATGTTGCATATGTAGTGTAGATCCTTGCTTGTTGAGTACTTTGGATGAGTACTCACAGTTGCTTTGCTACCTCTTTTTTCCTCCATACCCCATTTGATGTTACATCAGACGATGGAGCCCAGGAGCCAGATGCTACCGCAGGAGCTTACTACCAGGAGGGCCCAGACGGCACATACTATTGGATCGAGCCAGCCTACCAGGAGTAGGATCGGAGGCCCCAGGCAGGAGTGATACGTCTCCAACGTATCTATAATTTTTTATTGTTGCATGCTGTTATATTATCATTCTTGAATGTTTTACAATCATTTTATATCATTTTTTGGTACTAACCTATTGACATAGTGCCCAGTGCCAGTTGTTGTTTTCTGCATGTTTTTTACATCGCGGGAAATCAATACCAAACGGAGTCCAAACGCAGCGAAACTTTTTGTGGATTTTTTTGGACCAGAAGACATCCAGTGGGCCGGAGAAGCACCTGGGGGGGGTGCTCCGAGGGGAGCACAACCCACCAGGGCGCGCCTGGAGGCCCAGGAGCGCCCAGGTGGGTTGTACCCACCTCGGGATCCTCCCGCACTGCCTCTTTGCTCTATAAATACCCCAATATTCCAGAAACCCTAGGGGAGTCGACGAAAATCAATTCCAGCCGCCGCAAGTTCCAGAACCACCAGATCCAATCTAAACACCATCACGGAGGGGTTCATCATCCTCATTGGTGCCTCTCCGATGATGCGTGAGTAGTTCATTGTAGACCTTCGGGTCCGTAGTTAGTAGCTAGATGGCTTTCTCTCTCTCGTTTGATTCTCAATACAATGGTCTCTTGGAGATCCATATGATGTAACTCTTTTTTGCGGTGTGTTTGTTGGGATCCGATGAACTTTGAGTTTATGATCAGATCTATCTTTTTATCCATGAAAGTTATTTGAGTCTTCTTTGATCTCTTATATGCATGATTGCTTATAGCCTCATATTTCTTCTCTGATATTTGGGTTTTGTTTGGCCAACTTGATCTATTTATCTTGCAATGGGAAGAGGTGCTTTGTGATGGGTTCGATCTTACGGTGCTTGATCCCAGTGACAGAAAGGGAAACGACACGTATGTATCGTTGCCATTAAGGATAACAAGATGGGGTCTATTTCTACATAAATAGATCTTGTCTACATCATGTCATCATTCTTATTGCATTACTCCGTTTCTCCATGAACTTAATACACTAGATGCATGCTGGATAGCGGTCGATGTGTGGAGTAATAGTAGTAGATGCAGGCAGGAGTCGGTCTACTAATCTTGGACGTGATGCCTATATAATGATCATTGCCTGGATATCGTCATGAGTATTTGAAGTTCTATCAATTGCCCAACAGTAATTTGTTTCCACCGTTTGCTATTTTTCTCGAGAGAAGCCACTAGTGAAAATTACGGCCCCCGGGTCTATTTTCTCATCATATATTTTCAGATATATTTGCTATTTGCCTTCACGATCTATTTTTTATTTGCTTTTATTTTCAGATCTATTAATCCAAAAACCCAAAAATACCTTGCTGCAATTTTTACTTATTTATTTTATCTCGCGTTCCCGCGAGATCTATTTATCCAATCTACTACAATTTTATCTATCTCGTTACCCGAAAGGGATTGACAACCCCTTTAACACGTAGGGTTGCAAGTATTTGTTCTTTGTGTGCAGGAGCTATTTACGTGGTGTTGCGTGGTTCTCCTACTGGTTCGATAACCTTGGTCTCATCACTGAGGGAAATACTTACCGTCGCTGTGCTGCATCATCCCTTCCTCTCTGGGGAAAAACCGACGTAGTTCTAGCAGACATCAAGAGGAGTTTCTGGCGCCGTTGCCGGGGAGACATCATCAACATCTACCAGGTTCCTAATCACAAATCTCATCTCCTTGCAATTTACATTATTTGCCATTTTCCTCTCCCCCACTTCACAAAAATTTGCCATTTTATTCACCTACTTTTTCGTTTGCCTTTTTCTCGTCAGATCTCATGTTTGCTTGTGTTGCCATGTGCCTTCTATTTGCTTGCATCTTCGCTTGCTAAAAGCTATTGTTATGGATCCTCATCCACTTGCTAATATTTTCAAAAGATCCAATTATGATGAACCAATTGCTAGTGAATTGAGTTCACTAGATTATCTTTATGAAGTTTTGCTTGAGATTTATGAATCTGAAAATTGTGATGAAGTGTTAAACGAAGGAATTTATAAAGTGGTTCATGATAGCTCCTTGAATGAAAAGCATGATTGCAATGATGTTATTATAAATTCTATTAATGTCAATTGTGCTAATAATATGCAAAACCCCAAGCTTGGGGATGCTAATTTTGATATGTGCACTACTTATTGCAATGATCATGATTGGGGTGATTCTTCTTATGATCTTGAAAATTTATTTAAGCTTCATGATGAATATGTTATTGGTAATAATGTTTGCAATAATATTGAAAGTGGGTTTGGAAGATTCTCAACTTTAGGTAAAAATAATCCCACATATTTGGAGAGTGTTCAATCTTATGAAATTTTTGATAAAAGTGGGCTTGGAGAGGTCATGACTTTATTTGATGATAATCCCACTATTTTGGAAGAGTGTCAACTTTGCATGCATGTGGATCATGTAGAGAGTATGTTATGTGATAGCTATATTCTTGAGTTTGAATATGATCCCACATGTAATTATTATGAGAGAGGGAAATATGGTTGTAGAAATTTTCATGTTACTAAATTACCTCTCTTCATGTTGAGATTGCTATTGTTTTCTTCCATGCATATGCTAGATCTTGCTTGTCTTGCTAAATTTTTTTCCTGTAAAATTACTATGCATCAGAAATATGTTAGACTTAAATATGTTTTTCACATGTTTTATGATGCTCTCTTTGTGTTTTCATTATTATCTTTCATGTGAGCATCAATAAAATCTTATGCCTAGCTAGGGGCGTAAAACGATAGCGCTCGTTGGGAGGCAACCCAACTTGTATCTTTTTGCTTTTTGGTTTTCTTGCTGTTTTAAATAAAATACCCAATTATGCCTCTAGTTAGATGTGTTTTTGTAGTTTAAATTAGTGTTTGTGCCAAGCAAAGCCTTTGGGATGATTTGGGTGATAGTTGATTTGATCTTGTTGGAAAACAGAAACTTTTGCGTCCAGTAAAACAATTTTCAAAATTCACAGAAGAGACGAAAAATTCTGAATTTTTTACACAAGATTTATATACAAATTACCTCTGTTGTCCTAATTTTCAGAATTTTTGGAGTTAAATAAGTATGAGAACAATTCATATCTTTGCAGACTGTTCTGTTTTTGACAGATTCTGTTTTCTTTGCATTGTGTGCTTATTTTGATGAATCTATGGTTTTCTTTGAAGAGTTTTTGCCATATAAAAGTTGGAATACAGTAGATATAATGCAGGAACAAAACTTTAATGGGTTTTCTACAGTAATTAAAGTAAATATTTGTTTTCTTATACTAACGGATCTCACGAAGGTTTTGTTGAGTTTTGTGTGATTGAAGTTTTCAAGTTTTGGGTGAGATCACGATGGATGAAGGAATAAGGAGTAGCAAAAGGCTAAGCTTGGGGATGCCCGAGGCACCCCAAGATAATATTCAAGAAGTATCAAGCAACTAAGCTTGGGGATGCCCCCGAGTGGCATCCCCTCTTTCTTCTAACGACCATCGATATTTTACTTGGAGCTATATTTTTATTCGTCACATATTATGAGTTTTGCTTGGAGCGTCTTGTATGATTTGAGTCTTTTCTTGTTTTGCTTTTTATTTTAAGTCTTGAATCCTTGCTAGACACACCTTTTTGAGAGAGCCAAAAACTATGCTATGCTTGCTCCTATGCTTCACTTAAATTTTTTAGAGCCTTGGAATTGCTCTAGTGCTTCACTTATATCTTTTTGAGAACGGTGTGCTTTGTTATTTTTGAAGAAATGCTCTCATGCTTCACTTAGATTTATTGTGGAGTTAGTAAAATTTTAAATAAATTCTCTCTTGCTTCACTTAGATTAATTTGAGAGAAACAAATATTATGCTCATGTTCTTCACTTATATTTGTTTGAGCTTATTAAAAGCAACATATGAAACTAGTCCCAAAGTGATAGATATCCAAGAAGGATATAATAAAAACTTTCATGAAGATCATTGGACAAAATAAACTAGATTCTTAGTAATAGTTTTGAGATATGATGATAGTGATATGTGAGTCATGTTAATGAGTAATTATGCTTTAGTAAGAATATTGGTGTTAAGGTTTGTGATTCCCTATGCAAGTATGAAAGTCAATAGTTATGCAATGAAATTATATCTTACTTATGGTGCATTATTCGGTGTTACTTATGCTTAATGCTTGCTTATGAGATTATTCGTTTCTTGGTTGGGCGCTTCTCAATCTTTTTGCTAGCCTTCATTTGCACTAAGTATGATCACTACTTGTGCATCCAAAACCCTTTAAACCAGTTTTGCCATATGAGTCCACTATACCTACCTATATGCGGTATTTCTGTGCCGTTCTAAGCAAATTTGTATGTGCCATCTCTAATTTTCAAAATAAATTTCTCTTTTTTGTGCTCGTACCGCTCGCGAGGCGGTGAGGGGTGGCCGATATTTTCCATGCTAGATGTGTTATTCTCACGATGAGTGTTTATCCATTTGTCATTGCACGAGAGTACGACAAAGGTATTAGGGATGCCCAGTCCCGAAATGAAAAATGAATTTACTTTATGTTGTCAAATAATAAATTCCTTGGAAAGTGTTGGTATGGAGGGCACCCGTGGATATGGCTAGCCATGGAAAGTGAAAGAAATGGTGGAAAAAGGAATAAACTTTATTTTCTGTTGGGGAACCGCCTATGATATATCTATCATGGAAAGTGTTGGGAGCTCTAAGTCGTTTTCGTTGGCGGGAAAAGTATGCCTCTCAAAATGTTTTTATCTCTCAATTTAAGCTTTGAGCTCTGGCACCTCCACAAATCCCTACTTCCCTCCGCGAAGGGCCTTTCTTTTACTTTATGCGATTTTTATTTTTAATTTCAGTCTCCATCTTCTCTTACAAAGCACAAACTAAGGGGCACTATGATCGTACTTGAGCATTGGGTGTAGCTAATATTCGAGTGTGTTTCATGAATAGATCAATGATTGAGCATGACGGGCTAGGGATAACTTGCTTTAGCGTTGATATTTTGAAAGACATGGTTGCTTGTTGATATGCTTGAGTATTTAAGTCATCATGTCAAAACTAGACTATTGCTTTGAACCATATAAAAGTCCAAATGTCCATGCTATTAAGAAAAGAATATGTGATGAACATGTTAGGCAGCATTCCACATCAAAAATTCTGTTTTTATCATTTACCTACTCGAGGACGAGCAGGAATTAAGCTAGGGGATGCTGATACGTCTCCAACGTATCTATAATTTTTTATTGTTCCATGTTGTTATATTACCATTCTTGGATGTTTTACAATCATTTTATATCATTTTTTGGTACTAATCTATTGACATAGTGCCCAGTGCCAGTTGTTGTTTTCTGCATGTTTTTTACATCGCAGGAAATCAATACAAAACGGAGTCCAAACGCAGCGAAACTTTTTGTGGATTTTTTTTGGACCAGAAGACATCCAGTGGGCCGGAGAAGCACATGGGGGGGGGTGCTCCGAGGGAAGCACAACCCACCAGGGCGCGCCTGGAGTATTTATAAAGCAAAGAGGCGGTGCGGGAGGATCCCGAGGTGGGCACAACCCACCTGGGCGCGCCTGGGCCTATAAATACCCCAATATTCCAGAAACCCTAGGGGAGTCAACAGAAATCAATTCCAGCCGCCGCAAGTTCCAGAACCACCAGATCCAATCTAAACACCATCACGGAGGGGTTCATCATCCTCATTGGTGCCTCTCCGATGATGCGTGAGTAGTTCATTGTAGACCTTCGGGTCCGTAGTTAGTAGCTAGATGGCTTTCTCTCTCTCTCGTTTGATTCTCAATACAATGGTCTCTTGGAGATCCATATGATGTAACTCTTTTTTGCGGTGTGTTTGTTGGGATCCGATGAACTTTGAGTTTATGATCAGATCTATCTTTTTATCCATGAAAGTTATTTGAGTCTTCTTTGATCTCTTATATGCATGATTGCTTATAGCCTCGTATTTCTTCTCTGATATTTTGGTTTTGTTTGGCCAGCTTGATCTATTTATCTTGCAATGGGAAGAGGTGCTTTGTGATGGGTTCGATCTTACGGTGCTTGATCCCAGTGACAGAAAGGGAAACGACACGTATGTATCGTTGCCATTAAGGATAACAAGATGGGGTCTATTTCTACATAAATAGATCTTGTCTACATCATGTCATCATTTTTATTGCATTACTCCATTTCTCCATGAACTTAATACACTAGATGCATGCTGGATAGCGGTCGATGTGTGGAGTAATAGTAGTAGATGCAGGCAGGAGTCGGTCTACTAATCTTGGACGTGATGCCTATATAATGATCATTGCCTGGATATCGTCATGAGTATTTGAAGTTCTATCAATTGCCCAACAGTAATTTGTTTCCACCATTTGCTATTTTTCTCGAGAGAAGCCACTAGTGAAAACTACGGCCCCCGGGTCTATTTTCTCATCATATATTTTCAGATCTATTTGCTATTTGCCTTCAGGATCTATTTTTTATTTGCTTTTATTTTCAGATCTATTAATCCAAAAACCCAAAAATACCTTGCTGCAATTTTTACTTATTTATTTTATCTCGCATTCCCGCGAGATCTATTTATCCAATCTACTACAATTTTATCTATCTCGTTACCCGAAAGGGATTGACAACCCCTTTAACATGTCGGGTTGCAAGTATTTGTTCTTTGTGTGCAGGAGCTGTTTACGTGGTGTTGTGTGGTTCTCCTACTGGTTCGATAACCTTGGTCTCACCACTGAGGGAAATACCTACCGTCGCTGTGCTGCATCATCCCTCCCTCTCTGGGGAAAAACCAACGTAGTTCTAGCAGACATCAAGGAGGCCTTCGCCTTTCGATCTAGAGTCGTTGTTTGTGCTAGCCTTCTTAAGGCAACCCTTGACTAACTATGTTTGTACCCAGATATTATTTGTATGACTGACTTATGTATTCGGATCCTCGTGATCCCTGGTCTATAATATTCGTGGATCTCCGTTTATTTGTGTTGTGATATCTTCCCGTGAGTCCATGTGCTTGATCATGCATGTTTGCATGTATGATTAGTGCACGATTGAGTCGGGGGCGTCACAAGTTGGTATCAGAGCCGACTGCCTATAGGAAGCCCCCTTCCAATTCCTTGGTCGAAGTTGAGTCTAGACATCGAAAAAACTAATTTACTAACTTGGCTGTGTGGCTTACGGGCTCACGTCGCCAACTGGGTGGTATTAGGATCTTTTATTCCTCGTCTGTACTCTGGGACTCTGATCTCTCTTCTATTCGGGTTAAATGGTTTTACTAACGCCGACACTTAGGATCTCGTAAATCTTGTCTACCCGGAGAGCTGGATATCTGTGCTTAATTCCTTACCATTGATCTGATTAGTCTGATAATCATTTTCCTTTCCATTGGTTTGTTTAACCTTTCTTTCCGAGTTGAATTATACTTCTCATTGTCATTTGACAATCCTGAATTTCCTCTATTTCAGATGGATCGTTTGTTTCCACCACGCCCTGTGACGCAGCTTGTGCTTCGCATATGGGCCCGTGATGCCCCTGGTTTTCCAGCTGCCCTGATCGCCCTCCTGACCAGACTAGGCTACCGCTGGTACCCCGACTACATGGTCTACGAGGATTACTGTGAGTTCAACCAGGAGCAGTACCATGCCGATGTTCATATCTATGATCAGCAACATGACTCAGACACTGAGCTGCACCTTTTCCACGGTATCGGCGTGATGATTGAGAGGGCAGTCCATGATGCCGCCTACTCTGCTGTCGCACGTCTTCGAGGAGAGTTCAGCGTTAGCTTGGATGCCTCTGAGTTCCGATACATTCCGTATGCCCCTGCTGGAGATGCTACTGGATACTACACAGCTATCTGTGCCCCGTACAAGCATCGTCGATATGACTCGAATGTTCTGATTCAGTGCACTCAGGCTCTAGATCGCACTGTTTGGGCGCTTGCCGTCGAGTTGTTTGCCACTCGAGCAGGCCTCTACGATGCTATGACATAGTTGCGACCAGCTGTTCATGCAGGGATACATCCAGAGTACATCCTTTACCTGCGCAGGACTCAGATGTATGCTGGTATTGATTGGCCTATTGTTGGAGGTCACACACCTGCATGTGGACCTCTTCTTCCAGCTTGAGACCGGATTCTGCATCAGAGTGCACATGAAGAGCAGGATTTTCCTGCGACGGCCATTCATCGCCCGCACTTGCAGTTACCCCGTTTCAGTGGTTTTCCCCGATGTTGATGTAGCCTTTGCTATGTCTAGTTGTGTACTTCCTTACCGCGTGCCTGCGCACCGCCTAGCATGTCTTGCTTTTAAATTTGTGCCGTTATGCTGTCCGCATGTACCCGACTCTGTGTATGGATCTATATGTCTTAATTGACTACTGTTAAGTATCTATTACACTGCTTAATTATTGTCGTGTTACATCATGCTTGTCGCTAAACACTCGCAATTGCTTCTACTAAACTACCCCTGTTGATACTTAGCAGGATGGTTAGACCAGGTGGTCGTGGTCGTGGCCCTGAACACCCACCACCGACAGATTATATGGCAGCTATGATGCAACAATTCGAGCTCAACCGTCAGTTCATGACTGGGATTATGGCTCAGTTTCCGCATCGGAACAACCAGAACCAGAACCCTGCTGCAATAACTCTGTCAGAATTTGTGCGTCTTAACCCCACTCAGTTCCGCAACTCTGACAAGCCACTGGATGCTGATGACTGGATTCACGACATTACTCACGAGATGGAGTCTGCAAATGTCTCCCCTGCCAACTTTGTCACCTTCGCATCCTTTTTCTTAAAGGGTCCCGCTGCTCAATGGTGGGACACACACAAGCGTACGCTACCTGCTGGAACAGTCGTTACCTGGCCTGAGTTCCAGGCTGCCTTTCGTGCCCATTATATTCCTCAAGGAATCATGGACCGGATGAAAACCCAGTTCCGCAACCTCACTCAGGGCAACAAGAATGTCGAAGCCTATCAGCGGGAATTCCTTGACCTGTCTCGCTATGTTGAAGAAGACATCACCACGGATGCCCGTAGACAAGAGAAGTTTCATCATGGACTCCACCCAGACATCGAGCTTGCACTTGCTGCTCAAGACTTCACCGACTTTGCTACTCTTGTGAACAAGGCTATTCTGGTTGAGACCGCTCAGATGAAGCATAAGGAGTCACAGAAGCGCTATCGTGATGTGGGCTCATCTTCGGGCTCAGCATAGAAGCGTCGAGTCTGGATTCCCAACAACATGTTCCGTCCAGCTGCCCCTGCGCCAAGGAACAACTATGCTACACCACGTCTGCCTCCTCCACCACCGAGGCAGCCAAGAGCTCAAGCTGCTCTACCCAATGCTCCTCTTCGTCCTGAAGATGGTATGTGCTTCAAGTGTCGCAAACCAGGTCACCTTGCTAAGGACTGCCGCCAGACTCAGAATCAGTTGGCTTTTCCTTGTACTGGCCGTAGCAATGGTCGTGGCAACAATCAGGCCCGCAACTATAATACTGGGTCTGCTGCTCATGGTCATGGACACGCTTACAATATTGATATTGAAGAAGTCCAGGATCAGGCTGCTACTGTGATGGGTACCCTTCTCGTTAACTCAGTACCTGCTTTTGTTTTATTTGATTCAGGAGCATCACATTCATTCATCTCTAGAAAATTTGCATTCATGAATGGCATTCATTATGAGAAGATGCATACTCCTTTAGTCGTTAAAACTCCCGGAGGTCATTGTCATGCTGACAAGATGGCACCTAACGTTACCGTCGAAATTAAAGGATTGGAATTCCTTGCCTCACCCATCGTCTTGAAATCTTCCACCATAGACCTCATCCTCGGAATGGATTGGTTGAAAGCTCACATTGCTTCGATCAATTGTGCCACAAAAGTTGTGCAACTTCTTCACCCCTCCGATGAGATAGTAAACTACACCGCCTGAATTACTCGGAATGCTGAAGCTCAGATATATGCTCTAAATGCTTTGAACGCCTCACCTCTAGAGGGAATCGAGAACGTTCCTGTCGTTTGAGATTTTCCGGACGTCTTTCCGGAAGAACTTCCAGGAATACCCCCAGTTAGAGCTGTTGAGTTTGTCATTGACTTGAAGCCTGGCACTACCCCTATTGCGAAGCGTCCTTATAAGATGCCTCCGCACCACCTTATCGAGCTTAAGGAAGAAATCAACAAGTCACTTAAGAAAGGTTTCATCCGCCCCAGTTCCTTTGCTTGGAGAGCACCTTCACTCTTCGTTAAGAAGAAGGATGGAACTAACCGATTGGTTCAGGATTATCGGCCCATTAACCAAGCCACAATCCAGAATAAATACCCACTGCCCCGGATCAATGATCTTTATGATCAGCTTGTTGGATCCTCTGTGTTCTCGAAACTTGACTTGAGGTTGGGTTATCATCAGATCCGTGTCCGTGAAGAGGATATTCCAAAGACTGCATTTGTTACTCGCTATGGCTCTTATGAGTACACTGTCATGTCATTTGGCTTAACAAATGCTCCAGCAACCTTCTCCCGGTTGATGAACTATATCTTCATGGATTACCTCAACAAATTTGTCGTGGTTTATTTGGATGATATCCTTATATATTCCAAGAATGAAGAGGAACACGCTGAACATCTTCGGCTTGTGTTGGAGAAGCTTCGGGAACACCAGCTTTACGCCAAGTACTCTAAGTGTGAATTCTTGTTATCTGAAGTGACCTACCTTGGTCATGTGATTTCCAAGAATGGCATTGCTGTTAACCTCGAGCGAGTATAGGAATTCTTGATTGGACTCCCCCGAAGAATGTTAAGCAAGTCAGGAGTTTTCTCGGACTCGCTAGTTATTGCCGTCGATTTGTCGAGAACTTCTCAAAGATTGCAAAGCCATTGACGAATCTACTCCACAAAGGTGTTAAATTTGAGTGGACAGAAAAATGTCAAGAAAGCTTTCAGACACTTAAAGATAAGTTGACATCTGCCCCAGTGCTAGCACCCCCGGATTCCCAAAAGAATTTCGTGATATACTATGATGCATCTCGTCAAGGATTAGGATGTGTCCTAATGCAAGAGCACAAAGTGATTGCTTATGGCTCTCGACAATTACGTCCTCACGAAGAAAATTATCCAGTGCATGATCTCGAACTTTCTGCGGTTATTTATGCTCTGAAGCTATGGCGACATTACCTTCTCGGTAACCGTTGCGAGATATACACGGATCATCAGAGTTTGAAGTATCTATATACTCAACCAGATCTGAACCTTCGCCAACAAAGATGGCTCGAGACAATTGCCGATTATGATATGAATATCTCATACACCCCTGGCAAGGCCAACATAAGGGCCGATGCTTTGAGTCGCAAGGCTTATTGCAACAACCTTATGGTTCAGGAAGCATAACCTGTTCTTTATGAACAGCTTCGCAAATTGAACCTCCATATTGTTCCACAGGGTTATCTCAATACCCTGGTTGTTGAACCGGATCTTGAGCACAACATTAAGATTATGCAAGGGTATGGCTCCGAAGTTGAAAGGATTAAGTGATACCTCGAAAAAGGAAAGCCGTCGGAATTCCATCTTGATAATGATGGGGTCCTATTCTTCCAACGCCATCTCTTCACACCCAAATTCAAGGATGAGAGAGAGCACGTTATGAAAGAAGCTCACGACACTCCTCTGTCAATTCATCCTGGTAGCACAAAGATGCACCGTGACATTTGTCAGAGATACTGGTGGCCTAATATGAAGCGAGACATTGCTCGTTATGTTTCTGAGTGTGATGTTTGCCGCCGCATTAAAGCAGAACATCAAAGACCTGCTGGAACTCTGCAACCACTTGATATTCCTGAATGGAAATGAGACAAGGTCCAAATGGGTTTCATTACTGGTTTTCCTAGATCTCAGAAGGGTCATGATGCTATCTTTGTCGTCATTGACCGATTCTCAAAGGTTGCTCACTTTCGGCCAGTCAAGGAGACAATCACTGCTAGTCAGTTAGCAGACTTGTATGTTTCCCGAATTGTGTCACTCCACGGTGTTCCGTTGGAGATCAGTTTGGATCGTGGCAGCCTTTTTACCTCCAGATTCTGGAAAAGTTTCCAAGAAGCTATGGGAACTCATCTGTCCTTCAGCACCGCTTTTCACCCTCAGTCACAGGGTCAAGTCGAGTGAGTTAATCAAGTGCTCGAAGATATGCTTCGAGCTTGTGTCATCTTCTTCGGTAAGAAGTGGGAGGAATCTCTCCCGTATGCCGAATTCTCTTACAACAATAGCTATCAAGCTAGTCTGAAGATGGCACCGTTTGAAGTTCTTTACGGACGTAAGTGTCGAACCCCTCTAAATTGGTTAGAAACTGGGGAACGCTCACTCGTCGGATCGGACATTATCCAACAAGCTGAAGGAAAAGTCCGCATTGTCCGGGAACATCTGAAAACTGCTCAGTCTCGTCAGAAGAGCAACTATGATAGAAAGCACAAGGTAATGGTCTATCAGCCTAGCGAGCAAGCTTAACTTCGCGTCACTCTGTTGAAAGGCACTCATCGGTTCGGAATCAAGGGCAAGTTAGCTCCTGGCTACATTGGCCCATTCCGTATTCTTGCCTGTCGAGGAGAAGTGGCATATCAGTTGCAATTGCCACCAAATCTTTCTCAAGTGCATGATGTCTTTCATGTGTCCAAACTTCGTTGCTGCTTCAAGGATCCTATTCGAGCTGTGGATCATGAAATGCTTGAATTGCGGGAAGATCTGTCTTATCCAAAATATCCCATCCGTAGTCTTGATCAAGCTGAACGTCGAACTCGTCAGAAATCAATCAAATTCCTTAAAGTTCAGTGGTCGAATCATTCTGAAGATGAAGCCACTTGGGAACGCGAGTATCGTCTTTGCGACGAATACCCCGCTTTCTTTCAGTCTTCCTCTTAATACTTGGGACGAGAATTCTTGTTAGAGGAGGAGAATTGTAACACCCCATGTAATTAACCACAGTGATCACCCTTAGTTAATGCCATGTCAGCAAGTTTAACAGTGCCTAGTCATCATTTGCATCATATTGCATTTCAAACTCCTAATTCAGACTTCAAATTAATTTAAAGTGAAAATAAAAGTTGTTCCAAATTGGGAACTAAAATGTTCATTAATTAGCAAATAACTCAGAGGCAATTATAAAATTGTAACCAACATCAATGGGCTTGGTTAAGTGACCCTAACAACCTCAAACAGTGGCTAACAGCAACATTTAATAACCTTTTATTTAATCTAAGTTAAATATGAAATTATATTTTACCCAAACTAGTTTTTGGAGATAGAGTATAATGCACTGCAATTTATGAGCTAAGTCACACATTTTGTAAAAGTCACTTAGTGGCCTAAGAATTTGCCAAACAGAATTAGAAACAGAAAACAGAAAAGAATAAAAACAAAAAGAAAAGCCCCCTCCCCCTGGGCCAACCGGCCCAGCCCAACACCCCCGCTACTAACCCTAGCTCCTCCCGTCCCAATCCCCATCTCTCCCTCATCCCCCCCCCCCCCGCACGCGCCATCACCCACGACGCACGCACGCGCTGACGAACAGGGGAGGGGCGCCCCTGTTCACTCCCCTCCTCCCGCACGCCCGCGCCCGATGACAGCCGCCGCTCCGCTAAGGCCGCCGCCAGCCGGCACCGGCGCCGCCCCTCCCGGACTCCTCCTCACCCCTGCTCTCCCTCGCGCGACGCCCTTCTGAAGCCGTTACCTCACCTCGTCGCCGACCCGACGCCGTCGCCCGTCATCACCACCACCTCGTCGCCGTCCCGTCTTCGTCCCCTCCCCGCCGGCTTCCCCGCGTCTCGCTGGTGAACACTTGCAGCAAGGGTGAGCTCACCCTGTCCCTTACCCTGTTCCCCTCTCCTGGTCCCTGCAATCGCCGCGCACTGTGCGCCCACAGTCGCGCCGGGTTCGCGCCCATCACCGCTCGTGCGTGCCCTGCAAGCCACCCGCCCGCGCCCTGGCTACTCTGGCCTCGCTCCCGCAACCCCTGCTGCCCACGCCACCGCGCCCACCCCGCGCCGCTGCTCGTCGTTCGCGGCCACCGCGGCCGCTGCCGCGATGCCTCCGGCCCCGGCCCTCCCGCTCGTCTGACCGACCACACATGGCCTTTGTGCCCGCCGGCGCTCGCCGTGCACCTGTGCGCGAGCACAGACGCGGCCACGGCTGGTGCCAATGACAGTCGGGGCCTAGCCCCTGTGAACGAAAGATAATAATCAATTAATTTATTAAATTAATTAATGTAGCTTAATTAGCTAATTAGCTTGTAATTAGATTGATATGTCAATGACAGTAGGGCCCCACCTCTAATTAGACTGATTTAAGCAATTTGTTAAAACACATGTGACACTGACAGATGGGCCCCATTGACCCTGTTGACTGGTCAACATTGACCCAGTCGACGTTGACTGTACTGTTGACTGGGCACTGGCTGACCCCACAAGTCTTTGACTGTGGCTGGATCTGCCCTGTGTAATCAAACTATTCTACTGTTTAATTCGAATTAAATAAATTCCAGGTTTTTTTGAAAATATTTAAATCTTTGAAAATTGATATAAAATAAATCGTAGATCCGATCGAAAAACTTTATACATGAAAGTTGCTCAGAACGACGAGATGAATTTGAATACGCCCTTCGTATTGCTGTCGGATGCCCCTAACTACCTGAACATGGAACTTTTAGACTGATTTCGATAAATGAATAGTGCTCAACTTTAATAAAATAAATCCAAATAAATTCCTAAATTAACTAAATCATCTAGTTAGGCAGTAGAACACCTCTGTATATCATTTAGGCATGTCATGTATATTGTTTGCATTTTTGTCGTGAATTTATTGTTTCTTTCCCCCTCCTTCTCTCTCGATAGACGCCGAGACCGACGCCGACGCAACAGAGTAAGACTACGCTCCGGACGAGCAGCCTTCTGACGAGCAGCCCCTCTCAGCAGAGCTTCCAGGCAAGCCCCCCCTTGAACAATCCGATATCGCCCATTCCATTCTCTCATGCTTGCATTAGATTTTGCTACTGTAAATGATTGCTCCTATTCTGATGCATAGCCTGCTTTTGTAACCTACTTATTGATACCTACCTGCTTATCCTAAACTGCTTAGTATAGGCTGGTTAGTGATCTGTCAGTAAGCCCCACTTTGTCCTTGTTGCCTCTGCTTCATCATCGACGACTCGATCAACGTGATCGACAACCAGAGACCGACACCTCACTTCAACCCCCTTTGTTTTACGACTCTGCATAGTTACTATCGAGTGCCGAGGGTGATACCTCGTAACGCACTCCTGATGATAACTCTGTAGTATAGCTGTTCGATCGTGGTCATCGAGGGTGATTCCTCCTTAACCACTCCCGATACGACTCTGTCGTGCAACCCCTCCAGTGTGAACCTCGAGGGTGATTCCTCCTACGTTCACCTTGATGATTTCATTGAGTGGAATCCACCGAGGGTGATTCCTTGGGGTTTCCCCCTTGATGTTATGACCACACGGTTACTTTGACCTTTGTCGCAGGCGGGTCGACCCTGAGGGGTACCCGCGGGGAAATTATGCAGTCGGGTTTGCCAGGAGGGCACCGAGAGAGATATTGTGGCGGAGCATCAGAGACTCTGATCGTCTCCGCGAATTATTAAATACGCCTAACGGATTTGGGTATTTGATCTGAGTGGGTCGTCGTTCCCTATACGCACTACCACCATGCGGGATAATGGTTATGGGGCCCTCTAGGTCGTACGTTTCTCCCGAAAGCTCATCAGACTTCACAGTTCACCGTGCGGGCTGATTGTTGGGGTTGGGCTGGATACTTCACTGACGAGTTCAGTGTCGCGCCTGCTCCCCGGCCAGTCTTGCAACGCGCAGGAGCGCCCGGGGTGATGGCCCAAGACCCCTGGGTGCATAGGTTAGTCCGGCGTGTTGACCTCTCTGCTGAGCCTAGGTACGGCGCTGCTTCGTGTTGATCTCCCGAGGCCGGGCATTACCCAGCAAGTGTGTACGGCCAGAGGTGATCGAGCGTGTTGGGTAACAGTAGTGCACCCCTACAGGGAAGTGATCTATTCGAATAGCCGTGTCCACGGTAACAGGACGCTCAGTTTGGTATCCCGATCTATTACTTGAACTGGATACTTGTTTAATCAATTGAAGCTTCGGGATCGCTTTGACGCAGGGAGTCGAGGAAGGATCTCTAGGCTTTGCCTCAACATGCTTGCTTAATAAAATGCTTTTCTGTACTCTTCTAATTGCTGCAAGATGGTGGCTTCGTGAAGATGCTAGTCTTCGATAGGACTAGGTCTTCTCTCTATTCTAGCATTTCTGCAGCCAGTCCACATATACAGTCTTTCTTTGATAATGTTGCATTTGTAGTGTAGATCCTTGCTTGCTCAGTACTTTGGATGAGTACTCACGGTTGCTTTGCTACCTCTTTTTTCCCACCATACCCCATTTGATGTTACATCAGACGATGGAGCCCAGGAGCCAGATGCCACCGCAGGAGCTTACTACCAGGAGGGCTCAGACGGCACGTAGTACTGGATCGAGCCAGCCGACCAGGAGTAGGATCGGAGGCCCCAGGCAGGAGGCCTTCGCCTTTCGATCTAGAGTCGTTGTTTGTGCTAGCCTTCTTAAGGCAAACCTTGACTAACTATGTCTGTACCCAGATATTATTTGTATGACTGACTTATGTATTCGGATCCTCGTGATCCCTGGCCTGTAATATTCGTGGATCTCCGTTTATTTGTGTTAGAGTTGTGTTGTGATAACTTCCCGTGAGTCCCTGTGCTTGATCATGCATGTTTGCGTGTATGATTAGTGCACGATTGAGTCGGGGGCGTCACATTCAGTCTCGTTACCGGCAAGTCTCTTTACTCGTTCCGTAATACATCACCTCGTGACTAACTCCTTAGTTGTTTGCTTGCAAGCATATGATGTGTATTACCGAGAGGGCCCAGAGATACCTCTCCGATACTCGGAGTGACAAATCCTAATATCGATCTATGCCAACTCAACAAACACCTTCGGAGATACCTATAGAGCATCTTTATAATCACCCAGTTACGTTGTGATGTTTGATAGCACACAAGGCATTCCTCCGGTATCCGGGAGTTGCATAATCTCATAGTCGAAGGAATATGTATTTGACATGAAGAAAGCAATGATACGTCTCCAACGTATCTATAATTTTTTATTGTTCTATGCTGTTATATTATCATTCTTGGATGTTTTACAATCATTTTATAGCAACTTTATATCATTTTTTGGGACTAACCTATTGACATAGTGCCCAGTGCCAGTTGTTGTTTTTTGCTTGTTTTTTACTTCGCAGGAAATCAATACCAAACGGAGTCCAAACGCAGCAAAACTTTTTGGTGATTTTTTCTAGACCAGAAGACACAAGTTGGGCCAAGAAAGTACCTGAGGGGGGCTCCGAGGGGAGCACAACCCACCAGGGTGCACCTGGGGGCCCAGGCACGCCCAGGTGGGTTGTGCCCACCTCGGCCACCTCCCGCACCGCCTCTTTGCTCTATAAATACCCCAATATTCCAGAAACCCTAGGGGAGTCGCCGAAAATCAATTCCAGCCGCCGCAAGTTCCAGAAACCACATATCCAATCTAGACACCATCACGGAGGGGTTCATCATCCTCATTGGTGCCTCTCAGATGATGCGTGAGTAGTTCATTGTAGACCTACGGGTCCGTAGGCAGTAGCTAGGTGGCTTCCTCTCTCTCTTTTAATTCTCAATACAATGCTCTCTTGGAGATCTATTTGATGTAACTCTTTTTGCGGTGTGTTTGTTGGGATCCGATGAACTTTGAGTTTATGATCAGATCTATGTTTTTATCCATGAAAGTTATTTGAGTCTTTTGATCTTTTATATGCATGATTGCTTATAGCCTCGTATTTCTTCTTCGAATCTTTGGTTTAGTTAGGCCAACTAGATCAATTTTTCTTGCCATGGGAAGAGGTGCTTTGTGATGGGTTCGATCTTACGGTGCTTGGTCCCAGTAACAGAAGGGGAACCGACACGTATGTATCGTTGCTATTAAGGATAACAAGATGGGGTCTATTTCTACATAAATAGATCTTGTCTACATCATGTCATCATTCTTATTGCATTACTCCGTTTCTCCATGAACTTAATACACTAGATGCATGCTGGATAGCGGTCGATGTGTGGAGTAATAGTAGTAGATGCAGGCAGGAGTCGGTCTACTAATCTTGGACGTGATGCCTATATAATGATCATTGCCTGGATATCGTCATAATTATTTGTAGTTCTATCAATTGCCCAACAGTAATTTGTTTACCCACCGTATGCTATTTTTCTCGAGAGAAGCCACTAGTGAAATCTACGGCCCTCGGGTCTATTTTCTCATCATATAATTTTCAGATCTATTTTGCTATTTGCCTTTTTATTTATTTGCCACTTTTATTTTCAGATCTATATTTCTAAAAACCCAAAAATATTTTTCTTCACTTTATTTTATTCGTGATCTATTTATCCAATCTACTACAATTTATCTCCCGTCCGTTTGCCAATTTCTGGCGCCGTTACCCGAAAGGGATTGACAACCCCTTTAACACGTCGGGTTGCAAGTATTTGTTCTTTGTGTGCAGGTGCTGTTTACGTAGTGTTGTTTGGTTCTCCTACTGGTTCGATAACCTTGGTCTCATCACTGAGGGAAATACCTACCGTTGCTATGCTGCATCATCCCTTCCTCTTTGGGGAAATACCGACGTAGTTCAAGCCAACATCAAAAGGAATTTCTGGCGTCGTTGCCGGGGAGACATCATCAACATCTACCAGGTTCCTAATCACAAATCTCATCTCCTTGCAATTTACATTATTGGCCATTTGCCTCTCGTTTTCCTCTCCCCCACTTCACAAAAATTTGCCTTTTTATTCGCCCTCTTTCTCGCTCACCGTTTTCTCGTCAGATCTCTTTTTCGTGTGCAATTTTTTTTGTCACTTTTGCCGTTATGGATAGTTCCTCCTCTATTGCGTGTACCCCCGAGAAGGAGGTTCTTAATTTCAAACAAAGGGGAGTGGAGAATTTAAAAGATGCTTGGTGTAGGATTTGCAATGCTCATAATAGATCTATCCGTAAGCAATCTACCGTTGTTCTTCTTCGCTGTTTTTATGTGGGCATCACTACTTGGTATAGATTCGTCCTTGATACGATTACCGGTGGGAATTTCTTGATGTGTCCTTCTCTAGATGCTTTTAATGCTATGAGAAACTTAGTGGGATCACCACCTCTTATGGTTAATGAAACAACTTTAACTCTTGAGCATGTTATGGAAAGGCTTGATGCTATTGAAAAGAAAATGCTTACCGAAGAACACATTGAAAACTTGGATAAAAATATGCATAATTTTGCTATTAAATTTGGGTCAAAAACGGGAGAAGTTTTTAAGTTGTTAAAAGAAAAGGGAACCATAATTCACGAAAGAATTGAAGAAAGCCCCTCTCGGATCGATAAGTTGGAAGAAATTTTTAGCAATTTAAGCACGGATTTTGCTTCTGCTAAAACTATTGAAAAAACCCCCATTAAAATTAGCAAGAGTACTCAAACCACTAAGAAAAAGGTGCAACTTCTAGTAGTAAAGAAGATCTTAAAATGATTAGTATTCACCCGGATTTTGTCGAAGTTATAAGAGACCCTATTAATAAGAATGATTTCCTCAATTCTAAGCCTAGAAATTTTGCTATTTTACTTGCTAAATCTTCAAAGAAATCTGATTGTGTGATTGAAGAGTTGGAAACCAAAGATGGAAATACTTAGATCTTTGCATTATGCCTAGCTAAGGGCGTAAAACGATAGCGCTTGTTGGGAGGTAACCCAATGAATAAAATTTATTTTTGTCTTTTTCTTTCTGTTCTTGAGTGTTTGCAAAATTATGCTACTGTTATTATTGTGTTTTAATTAGTTTTTGTGCCAAGTAAAGCCTTTAGGATAGCTTTGGTGATAGTTGATTTGATCTTGTTGGAAAACAGAAAATTTTGTGTCCAGTAAAACAATTTTAAGAAATTTACAGAAGCGACGAAAAATTCTGAAGTTTTTACACAAAATTGATATACAAATTTACTCTGTTTTACTAATTTTACAGAATTTTTGGAGTTACAGAAGTATGAAAACAATTCACATCTTTACAGACTGTTCTGTTTTTGACAGATTCTGTTTTCTTTGCATTGTGTGCTTATTTTGATGAATCTATGGTTTGTATTGGAGGTATGAGCCATGGTAAAGTTAGAATACAGTAGATATAATGCAAGAACAAAATTTGAATGGGTTTTCTACAGTACTTAAAGTAAAGATTAGTTTTCTTATACTAACGGATCTCACGAAGGTTTTGTTGAGTTTTGTGTGATTGAAGTTTTCAAGTTTTGGGTGAGATTACGATGGATGAAGGAATAAGTAGTAAGAAGAGCCTAAGCTTGGGGATGCCCCATGGCACCCCAAGCCATTATCCAAGGAGAAGCAAGCAACTAAGCTTGGGGATGCCCGAGTGGCATCCCCTCTTTCTTCTAACGACCATCGGTATTTTACTTGGAGCTATATTTTTATTCGTCACATATCATGAGTTTTGCTTGGAGCGTCTTGTATGATATGAGTCTTTGCTTGTTTTGCTTTTTATTTTAAGTCATGAATCCTTGCTGGACACACCTATTTGAGGGAGCCAAAATTATGCTATGACTTGTTAGAATTGCTCTCTATGCTTCACTTAACTCTTTATGAGCTATGGAATTGCTCTAGTGCTTCACTTTTATATTTTTGAGCACGGTGTGCTTTAGTATTTTTGAAGAAATCCTCTCATGCTTCACTTAGATTTATTTGGGAGTTAGTAAAATTTTTTTAGAAATTCTCTCTTGCTTCACTTAAATTATTTTGAGAAAAGAAAATTTTATGCTCATGTTCTTCACTTAGATTTGTTTGAGCTATCAAAAGCAACATATAAAATTAGTCCCAAAGTGATAGATATCCAAGAGGGATATAATAAAAACTTTCATGAAGATCATTGGACAAAATAAACTTGATTCCTTGTAATAGTTTTGCAATATGTTGATATAATATGTGAGTCATGTTGATGAGTAATTATGGCTTAGTAAGAATATTCATGTTAAGGTTTGTGATTCCCTATGCAAGCACGAAAGTCAATAGTTATGCAATGAAATTTCATCATACTTGTGGTGCATTATTCGGTGTTAGTTATGCTTAATGCTCGCTTATGAGATTTTTCGTTTCTTGGTTGGATGCTTCTCAATCTTTTGCTAGCCTTCATTCGTACTAAGTATGATCACTACTTGTGCATCCAAAATCCTTAAACCAGTTTTGCCATATGAGTCCACTATACCTACCTATATGCAGTATTTCCGTGCCGTTCTAAGCAAATTTGTATGTGCCATCTCTAATTTCAAAATAAATTTCTCTTTTGTGTGCTCGTACCGCTCATGAAACGGTAGGGGGTGGCTGATATATTTCCATGCTAGATGTGTTATTCTCAAGATGAGTGTTTATTCACTTATCATTGCACGAGAGTACGGCAAAGGTATTAGGGATGCCCAGTCCCGAAATGAAAAATGAATTTACTTTATGTTGTCAAATAATAAATTCCTTGGAAAGTGTTGGTATGGAGGGCACCCGTGGATACGGCTAGCCATGGAAAGTGAAAGTATAGTGGAAAAAGGAATAAACTTTATTTTCTGTTTGGGAACCGCCTAGGATATATCTAGCATGGAAAGTATTGGAAACTACTCGATCGTTTTCGTTGACAGGAAAAGCATGCCACCCAAAATGTTTTATCTCTACTTTTTTCGCTTTGAGCTCTGGCACCTCTACAAATCCCTACTTCCCTCTGCGAAGGGCCTTTTTTTTACTTTATTCAATTTTTATTTTGAGTCTCCATCTTCTCTTATAAAGCACCAACTAAGGGGCACTATGATCGTACTTGAGCATTGGGTGTAGCTAATATGCGAGTGTATTTCATGAATGGATCAATGATTGAGCATAATGGGCTAGGGATAACTTGCTTTAGTGTTTATATTTTGAAAGACATGGTTGCTTGTTGATATGCTTGAGTATTGAAATCTTCATGTCAAAACTAGACTATTGCTTTGAATCATATAAAAGTCCAAATGTCCATGCTACAAAGAAAAGAATATGTGATGAACATGTTAGGCAGCATTCCACATCAAAAATTCTGTTTTTATCATTTACCTACTCGAGGACGAGCAGGAATTAAGCTTGGGGATGCTGATACGTCTCCAACGTATCTATAATTTTTGATTGTTCCATGTTGTTATATTATCATTCTTGGATGTTTTACAATCATTTTATAGCAACTTTATATCATTTTTTGGGACTAACCTATTGTCATAGTGCCCAGTGCCAGTTGCTGTTTTTTTCTTGTTTTTTACTTCGCAGGAAATCAATACCAAATGGAGTCCAAACGCAGCGAAACTTTTTGGTGATTTTTTCTGGACCAGAAGACACAAGTTGGGCCAAGAAAGTACCTAAGGAGGGCTCCGAGGGGAGCACAACCCACCAGGGCGCGCCTGGGGACCCAGGCGCGCCCAGGTGGGTTGTGCCCACCTCGGCCACCTCCCGCACCGCCTCTTTGCTCTATAAATACCCCAATATTCCAGAAACCCTAGGGGAGTCGACGAAAATCAATTCCAGCCGCCGCAAGTTCCAAAAACCACAGATCCAATCTAGACACCATCACGGAGGGGTTCATCATCCTCATTGGTGCCTCTCCGATGATGCGTGAGTAGTTCATTGTAGACCTACGGGTCCGTAGGCAGTAGCTAGATGGCTTCCTCTCTCTCTCTTTTGATTCTCAATACAATGGTCTCTTGGAGATCTATTTGATGTAACTCTTTTTGCGGTGTGTTTGTTGGGATCCGATGAACTTTGAGATTATGATCAGATCTATGTTTTTATCCATGAAAGTTATTTGAGTCTTTTGATCTCTTATATGCATGATTGCTTATAGCCTCGTATTTCTTCTTCGAATCTTTGTTTTAGTTAGGCCAACTAGATCGATTTTTCTTGCCACGGGAAGAGGTGCTTTGTGATGGGTTCGATCTTACGGTGCTTGATCCCAGTGACAGAAGGGGAACCGACACGTATGTATCGTTGCTATTAAGGATAACAAGATGGGGTCTATTTCTACATAAATAGATCTTGTCTACATCATGTCATCGTTCTTATTGCATTACTCCGTTTCTCCATGAACTTAATACACTAGATGCATGCTGGATAGCGTTCGATGTATGGAGTAATAGTAGTAGATGCAGGCAGGAGTCGGTCTACTAATCTTGGACGTGATGCCTATATAATGATCATTGCCTGGATATCGTCATGATTATTTGAAGTTCTATCAATTGCCCAACAGTAATTTGTTTACCCACCGTATGCTATTTTTCTCGAGAGAACCACTAGTGAAATCTACGGTCCCCGGGTCTATTTTCTCATCATATATTTTCAGATCTATTTTGCTATTTGCCTTTTTATTTATTTGCCACTTTTATTTTCAGATCTATATTTCTAAAAACCCAAAAATATTTTGCTTCACTTTATTTTATTCACGATCTATTTATCCAATCTACTACAATTTATCTCCCGTCCGTTTGCCAATTTCTGGCGCCGTTACCCGAAAGGGATTGACAACCCCTTTAACACGTCGGGTTGCAAGTATTTGTTCTTTGTGTGCAAGTGCTGTTTACGTAGTGTTGCTTGGTTCTCCTACTGGTTTGATAACCTTGGTCTCATCACTGAGGGAAATACCTACCGTTGTTGTGCTGCATCATCCCTTCCTCTTTGGGGAAATACCGACGTAGTTCAAGCCAACATCAAGCAATAGCAATAAACTGAATGATCATTATGCTAAGCTAACGGATGGGTCTTGTCCATCACATCATTCTCCTAATGATGTGATCCCGTTATCAAATGACAAAACATGTCTATGGTTAGGAAACCTTAACCATCTTTGATCAACGAGCTAGTCTAGTAGAGGCATACTAGGGACACGGTATTTGTTTATGTATTCACACATGTATTTAGGTTTCCGATCAATACAATTCTAGCATGAATAATAAACCTTTATCATTAATAAGGAAATACAAAATAACAACTTTATTATTGCCTCTAGGGCATATTTCCTTCAGAGGATGCAGTTGTACTTGCCAAAGGAAGGAAGACCGTCGATGAAGTCCATGGTGACCATCTTGCAGGCGCCATCAGGTATGGGAAGTGGTTGCAACAGCCCCGGGTAACGAATACGCTCTGGCTTGGCCTGTTGGCACACGGAGCACGACTGGACATTTTGTAGCATGTGCTCCTTCATCTTGGGCCAGGTAAAGAGGCGCCGAAGGCGGCGATATGTAACTGTACACTGGAGTGGCCGCCCATGGTGCTGTCATGGAAGGCGCGGAGCATCCGCTGCTGTAGGGAAGGGGAGCCGCCCAGCCAGAGTCGATCATGAAAGTACAGCAACCCATTGCGCGTGGAGAAACGCCCTTTGGGGTCTGGTCGTCTGGACAGGTCGTCCATGATCTTCTGAACTTGGGGGTTCGTGTTGTAGCTTGCGACGATGTCATCCAGCCAGGCAGGTGTGCAAACTAAAATTGCAGACACCGAATCCCTAAGTGTGCGGCACGAAAGAGCATCAGCAGCTATATTGGAGGGCCCGGAGCGGTAGCAGATTTTGTAGCACATCCCGAGTAGTTTAGTGAACGCCTTCTGCTGCCACGGAGTGGACAAATGTTTATCATCTAGGTGCACCAGGCTACGTTGATCCGTACGGATGAGGAATTCATCGTTGTGCAGATAAGGGCGCCATTGCTCCACCGCCATGAGGATGGCCATGCATTCCTTCTCATAAGTGGAGAGACCTCTATTCTTGGGGCCGAGAGGCTTGCTCATATATGCTATCGGGTGTCCGTCTTGTTGGAGAACAGCTCCGACTCCATAGGCGCAGGCATCTGTGTCGATCACAAATTTCTTATTGAAGTCTGGGAGTTGCAGAACAGGTGCAGAGGTGAGTTTCAGTTTCAGAACATCAAATGCCTTCTGCTTGTCACTTGTCCACATGAACTGGTGATTCTTCTTGAGCAAAGTGAACAAGGGTCTTGCGATGATCCCAAAATGCTGGACGAACTTCCGGTAATAGCCGGCAAGGCCGAGGAAGCTGCGCACATCTTTTGCACACTGAGGAGTAGGCCACTGGTGGATTGTCTAAACTTTACTGGGGTCGGTGGAGACGTCGCGCTCATCGATAACATGGCCTAGGTAGGCAATCTGGCGCTGAGCGAAGGAACACTTGGACTGCTTGACTTGCCAGTGGTCATCTCTGAGCAACCGGAGCACGCGCGAGATGTGCTGAATGTGTTCTACCAGAGTTTTGCTGAAGATGAGGATGTCGTCGAAGAAGGAGATAACACATTCGCGCATAACTGGGCGCAGAGTAGTGTGCATGGCCCCGTTGAATGTGGCCGGTCCCCCTGCCACGCCGAAGGGCATGACACGGAAATTCCCAGTGCCCAGAGTGTGTTTGAAACGCCGTTTTATACTCCTCTCCTTCGGCCATTCTGAACTGATGGAATCCGGCAAGCAGGTCCAGTTTTGAGAACCACTTGGTGCCGGCTAGTTCATCAAGCAGTTCATCGATGATCAGCACCGGAAACTTGCCCACCACCGTCATGAAGTTGAGGCGGCGGTAGTCCACGCACAATCGCCAGGTGTCGTCCTTATTCTTGACAAGCAGGGCTGGAGATGAGAAGGGGCTGGAGCTTTTCTGAATTATGCCAGCATCGAGCAATTCCAGAACCTGATGCTCAATCTCTGTCTTCAGTTCAGGTTTGTATCTGTACGGTCTGGAGTTGACGGGCTGGGCACCGGCCATCGATGGAATGCGATGATCGCATTCACGGCGGGGTGGCAAGGTCCGCGGGTCTTTAAACACGTTGGCGAACTGTTCCAGCAGGCGAAGAATCTCGACTGGAAGCGGCGAATCAGTTTTACTGCTGCCATCGAGAGCGTTGAGGTGCACAATATGTGCTACAGATCCTTGTTTGCAAGCCTTGAGGAGCTCTGGTGCAGAGATAACAGAGCATTGGGTATGATCTAAAGATATGGCAGACAGTGTCAATTGGCCGGCTGGGGTTGTGACAGTCAGAAGTTGCTCGATCCAGTCTATATTCATGGGGCTGTGTTTCCGGAGCTAGTCCATTCCGAGGATGGCGTCATATGAGCCCAGCTTGAGGATTTTGAAATCCGTTTGAAACTCATGCCCTTGGGTGGTCCACTGACATGCCGGAATGTACGTGGTGCAGGGAATGGTGGCGCCGTCAGCCACATGCACACGGCACGATCGCGGCAGCGGCACTACTCCAGAGATTTTGGCGGCCAAGGAACTGTCCACAAAGGATGTGGAGCTGTCGGAGTCGACTAGCAACAGGATCTCTTGGCCTTGGAGCAACGCTTGCAGCTGCAGCACCCCTGGATCAGACGAGCCATCTTCTGCTTGACGAGAGATGGTGCACAAGTTTTCTTCGTCAGAAATTGGAAAAGCAGGAGGCGACTCGGGTTGCACGTTGTCATGGGAGAACATGGTGAGAAGCTCCTACACGATGTGCATCTGCACCGTGGGTGGGCACGTGTGGTCCTTGCCCCAGCGTTCGCCGCACTTGAAGCAGAGCCCCTTCATGCGGCGAAAAGCGCGAAGGGTGGCGACCTTGCTGGCTTCTGGTGTGACGCGCGTGGCATCGGTCCCACGGCGATCTTCAGAGACCACTCTCGGTGTAGCTGGTCTACTGAAGAATGACGGAGGGGCGGTGTGACGCCCCGACTCAATCGTGCACTAATCATACACGCAAACATGCACGATCAAGCACAGGGACTCACGGGAAGATATCACAACACAACTCTAATACAAATAAACGGAGATCCACAATATTACAGACCAGGGATCACGAAGATCCGAATACATAAGTCAGTCATACAAATAATATCTGGGTACAGACATAGATAGACAAGTTTTGCCTTAAGAAGGCTAGCACAAACAACAACTCTAGATCGAAAGGCGTCGGTGTAACACCCCCGTGTAATAGCCACTATGACACACTGCTAAGTATGCCAAGTCATCTCCATTTGCAGTGTCTAATCACTTTGGTTAAACATTCAATTCAAACTCTATTCTGAAAATCAACTCAAAATTCAAAAGTGAAATATGAAGTTGCTCAAAATTTGTGGGAAAAATGTTCACATTATAGAAAATAATCTAAAACTAATTGTTGTTAAGGAACACAACATCATCATCTACCACAGAAGGGCCTAAGTATTTTAACAGAGCCCAATCAGCGTTTAAAATGCCCAAATCATTTTTGAATAAATTCAAATGGCTTTCAAAAATGCCCAAACTTCTTGAGGCAGTGTTGGAAATTGCAATGCACATGTGTGAGCAAGTTTCACATTTTTACTAGCTCATTTGAGTGCTCAAAATATTTCTAAACTATCTCTGTAAAAAGAAAAATATAAAACAGGAAAAATGAAAAGTGGCAGAACCTTACCAAGCCTCACCTGGCGCTGGCCCAGCCGCCCCCCCCCCCCGTGTCAGCAGCGCCATGGCCAGGAGCTCGAGCTCCGGCCACAGGCCGCCACCGTGACGGGAGCAAGTGGCTGGGGATAAGAACGGCGCCCAGGTCGCTTTCCCTGGACGCCACCCTCAATTTCCCTCTCTCCCTCACGCGCGCTCGCGCCCGCCTCCCTCTTCTCTGCCAAGCGCCACCGTCGCCGCACCTCACCACCGCCGTGGCCAGTGGCCTCTCCGCGTCACCTGCTCGTGCTTGGGAGGACCGCCGTGGACCGCCACGACCTCTGGTGCCGCGGGTTGGAGCCGGGAAGCTACACGTCGAGCAGATCGAGCCGCTTCCTCTCTCCTCGGGCTCCGGCGATCTTCTTCGTCTCCTGCGCCCCTGCTGCTCCTAAACTGTCGCCAGCATTTCATTGCCACTCGGTGAGCCTCCGCCTTCCTTTTCCCTCTCTTCTAGCCGCCGCATTCGAGCTCTAGCGCACACTGCCGCTTCGACCGAACGCGCCACCGCCTCGCTTTTCGCCGGAGCTACTCCGGTGACCTTTTAACCACCTGTGCGTGTCCATCGAGCTCGCACGCTCGCGTAGATCACTTCCACGCTTTTAGTTCGAGCTAACACGCACGACTTCGTCGATTCCGCCGTCGCCCGAAAACCACCGCCGCCAAACATCATCGCCGGCGATGTTCCGGCCACTCCCTGGCCCAAACGTTGGTACCATTCGATGTGCGAGATCGTCAGCTTCTGAACGCGCCCGACCACGGCTCAAATGATGCGCCGTAGCATGATTCCGGCCGTCTCCGGCGTTCGGCCGCCGCGAATGGCCGCGCCGGCGCAACTCCGGCGTCGGTGATGACCTGGCCTGACCAGTGGGCCCCGCTGAGTCACTGGCAGCTAGGCCCCGCGGGGCCTAGTTGACCCTTTGACCACGTCAACGCTGACATGGTCGCGCCCTGTTCCACTGATGTGCGGGCCCCACCGTATTTTAATTAGTTAAAAACATTTTTGTAAATAGAAGTTAATTAATTAAGTTAATTAGAGGCTGATAGGTGGGGCCTAGTAATTAATTAGTTTCTGTTTAGTTTTAATTAACTCTATTAATAACAGAGGCTGACATCCACATGTCAGGTTTGACCTGGTCAGCTGACCAGTTGACTGCTGATGTCAGCATTGCATCATGCTGATGTCATAATTCCCTTTTTCTATTAAATAAATAAATTCCAGAAAATCATTTAAACTTTGGAAATTCGTAGAAAATAAACCGTAGCTCAGATCGAAAAACTTAAAACATGAAAGTTGCTCAGAACGACGAGATGAATCTGATCGTGTCGTCTATTCTGATGTCGGAACCCCCTACGTAGGAGAACCCATAACTTTCCGTCCGTATCCGGTATATGAATAGTGCATTACCACCGGAAAATAAATCCCGCGTTAATCCTAAAATAACTAAAATGACTTAGGTGCATCTTTAGGCAACCCTGCACTGCATCCTAGTCATGACATACCCTGTATTGCATTGTTTGCTATGCATTTATATGTTTCTTCCCCCTCTTCTCTCTCGGTAGACCCCGACGTCGACGTAGCTCCCGAGACCGACGCAGCTTAGGAGCCCGACGACGCAGTTGATGACCTTGCCCTTGCCGCCGAGCAACCAGGCAAGCACCCCCATTTTGAGCATTCCAATATCGCCTACTCTTCTCTCTCTTATGCTTGCATTAGTAGTTGTTGCTGCTACTGTTATCCTATATCTGCTGCATAGTCTATTTAATTGTAACCTGCTTTTGATACCTACCTATTATCCCAAACTGTTTAGTATAGGTTGGGTAGAGACCTATCAGAGACCCCACTTTATCCCGACTGCCCCGCTGGATTCTCAGAAGACCCGATCAACGGGATCGAAGACCAGGCCCCGACATTGCACGTCACTGCCCCCTTAACTGCTCGACACTACTGGGTTACTATCGAGTGTCGAGGGTGATACCTCGTCAGCACTTCTGATGACGACCTTGTAGGTTAGTTAATCTGGCGTGGTCAGCGAGGGTGATTCCTCCTACACCACCCCGATAACAACACCGTCGCGCAACTCCTCAAGTGTGGACCTCGAGGGTGATTCCTCCTCCGTTCACCTTGATGTTTACATCAGGTGGGAGTCCAACGAGGGTGATGCCTCGGATTCCTTCTTGATATGATAGCCACACGGATGCCTTACTTTACTGTTGACACTGCTTATTATGGATAAAGACGGGTCAGCCCTAAGGGGTACCCGCGCGAGCTTAATTGTGAGAGATGTGAAGTCGGGTGGACCTGGATGGTGCCCGAGTAATGAACACGAGGCGTGGCCAGGCATTCCTAGCCCTTGCCGCAAGTCCTCGAGACGGGGTGACGGGGTCACATCTTTCGTGAGCCTCTGCTCGTTTCCGCACCACCAACACACTAGCGGTTTGGATATTTGATCCGAGGGGCCTCTGGCCTGATAGCACTAACCATCACGTGGGCATAGTATGGGCGTTCCGCGTCGTATACTTCAGCCGGAGCTTAATTGACGTCAGCAAGGAGCGGCACACGCTGGGTTGGACTGGGAACGCAACCGCGCTTGTATTAAGGGGTTGCTAGGTCTGCTCACCGGCGGTGCACGTAATGCGCAGGAGTCCCCGGGGCGATGGCCCAAGACCCCTGGGCGCATAGGTTAGTCCGGCATGCTGACCTCTCTGTTAGGTATTCGGTCGGGTTGCGGCGTATCGTTTGGCCGAGGCCGGGCATGACCCAGAAAAGTGTGTCCGGCCGGAGTTAAGCGAGCGTGGTGGGTAAGTTGGTGCACCCCTGCACGGAAGAAACAATCTATCGATAGCCTGTCCTACGGTAACGAACACTTGGAGTTGTATCCCGATAGGTACAACTAGAACTGGTGACTTGAGATAAAATGGATAGTATGGCTCTGGGATTGCTTTCTCGCAGGGAGTCGAGGAAGGATCTCTGGCCGAGTTTGATAACATTACTACTACTGCTAATCTGCACTCTTCTAATGCTGCAAGACTGATGAAAATGCTTGAAGATACTAGTCTTCGATAGGACTAGGCTCTCTCCTCTATTCTGGTATTTCTACAGCCCAGTCCACATATACAGCCCTCCTTTGAAAATGTTGCATATGTAGTGTAGCTCCTTGCTTGCTGAGTACTTTGGATAAGTACTCACGTTTGCTTTATTTTCTTTTTCCCATATCCACTTGTCGCAACCAGACGACGGAGCCCCGGAGCCAGCTGCCCCCGTCGACGACTACGGCTACTACTACTACCCTCCCGCGAGTACTACTACGAGGAGCCGACCGACGACCAGGAGTAGGATTCGGAGGGTCCTAGGCAGGAGGCCTACGCCTTTTGATCGTAGTATTTTATTTTGCCCCGCCTTCCTAAAGGCCTATCTGTTTCTCTGTAATATCTGTACCCAAATATCTGATGCTTCCGCTGACACTTGTATGCCATCGAGCTATGTATTCGAGCCCTCGAGGCCCCTGGCTTGTAATATAAAGCTTGTATGACTTTATTTATGTTTTAGAGTTGTGTTGTGATATCTTCAAGTGAGTCCTTAGGCTTGATCGTGTGCATTTGCGCGTATGGTTAGTGCACGATTAAGTCGGGGTCGTCACAGGTTGGTATCAGAGCCGACTGCCTGTAGGATTCCCCCCTATCCAATTTCTTGGCCGAAGTTGAGTCTAATGGTCCGAAATTGTTTTACTAACTTGGCTGTGTGGCTTACGGGCCCACGTCGCCAATTGGGTGGTATTAGGATCTTTTATTCCTCGTCTTTACTCTGGGACTCTGATCACTCTTCTATTCGGGTTTAATAAATTTACTAATGCCGACACTTAGGATCTCGTAATTCCGTCCTCCCGGAGAGCTGGATATCTGTGCGATTTCCCTATCATTGATCTGATTAGTCTGATAATCATTTTCCTTTCCATTGTTTTGTTTAACCTTTCTCTTCGAGATCTGTTATACTTCTCATCGTCGTATGACAACTCTGAATTTCCTTTATTTCAGATGGATCGTCTGTTTCCACCATGTCCTACGACGCAGCTTGTGCTTCATACTTGGGTTCGAGATGCCCCTGGGTTTCCAGCTGTCCTGATCGCTCTCTTGACCAGACTGGGTTACCGCTGGTACCCTGAGTACATGGTCTACGAGGTTTACCGCGAGTTCAACCAGGAGCAGTACTATGCTAATGTTCGCATCTATGATCAGCAGGATAACTCAGACACTGAGCTGTACCTTTTTCACGATATCGGCGTGACGATTGAGATGGCAGTCCATGATGCCGCCTACTCTGCTGTCGCACGTCTCCGAGGAGAGCACAGCGCTAGCTTGGATGCTTCTGAGTTTCGATACATTTCGTATGCCCCTGCTGGAGATGCTACTGGATACTACACAGCTATCTGTGCCCTGTACGAGCCTCGTCGCTACGATCCGCGAGTTCTGATTCAGTGTACTCAGGCTCTGGATCGCACTGTTCGGGCTCTTGCCGTTGAGTTGTTCGCCACTCGAGCACGACTCTACGAGGCTATGACGCAGTTGCTACCAGCTGTTCGTGCAGGGATACATCCGGAGCATATCCTTTACCCGCGCAGGACTGAGATGCCACCAGGGATTGATTGGCCTGCGGTGGGAGGTCACACGCCTGCACGTGGACCTCTTCTTTCAGCTCGAGACTGGGTTCTGCATCAGAGTGCACATGGAGCACATGATCCTTCCGCGATGAACATCCGTCGTCCACACTTGCAGCTACCCCATTTCAGTGGTTTTCTCCAACGTTGATGTAGCCGTTGCTATGTCTTGTTGTGTACTTCCTTACCGCGTGCCTGCGTGCCTGCGTGCCGCCTAGCATGTCTAGCTTTTACATTTGCGCCGTTATGCTGCCCGTATGTAACCGACTCTGTATGGATCTGTATGACTTGATGATTACTATTAAGCATCTGTTGTACTATTTAAATTCCATCGCGTTACATCATGCATGTTGCTAAAAACTCGTAATGGCTTCTACTAAACTACCCCTGTTGAATTTAGCAGGATGGGCGATAACAATCCACCACCGCCGCCACCGCCTGACTATATGGCTGCTATGATGCAACATTTTGAACTCAACCGTCAGTTCATGACGGGGATTATGGAACAATTCCCCTGTCCCAATGCCAACCATCAGCCAGCCTCAATCACTCTGCCAGAGTTTGTGCGACTCAATCTATCGGTATTCCGCAACATAGTTAATCCGCTGGATGCCGATGACTGGCTGCGTGATATCTTCTATGAGATAGAGTCAGCTGATGTTCCCCCTGTCAGCTATGTCACCTTCGCGACATACTTCTTGAAGGGACCCGCAGCATAATGGTGGGCAACTCACAGACAGACCCTACCTCCTGGAACTGTTGTCACTTGGGTGGAGTTCAAGACTGCTTTTCGCGCCCGCTATATTCCTCAAGCAGTTATAGCACGCAAGAAGGCTGAGTTCGGCAACCTTGTTCAAGGCAACAAGACTGTGGAGGTCTACCAGCGAGAGTTCCTTGACTTGTCTCGCTATGCTGAAGAAGACATCCCCACTGATGCTCGTAGGCAAGAAAAGTTCCGTGAAGTGCTACACCATGATATTCAGCTAGCCCTGCTCGTCCAAGACTATCCCGACTTCGCCACCTTGGTGAATAAGGCTATCATGGTCGAGACTGGTCTGAAGAAGCACAAGGAAGCGACCAGATGCACTCGTGAAGCGGGCTCATCTTCGGGCTCGTCTTGCCAGAAGCGCCGTATCTGGATTCCACAGAGCATGTATCGTCCAGCAGCTCCAGTATACAGGCATGCATATGCTGCACCTCATCTGCCTCCTCCACCACTGAGGCAGCCTCTTCGAGCTCCACCACCTTGAGCTCCTGCACCACGTCCAGATAGTGGACTCTGCTTCAAGTGTGGCCAGCCAGGTCACCGTGCCAGAGACTGCTCTCAGAATCAGAGTCACCTAGCTCTTCCTTCTGCTGGCCGTGGTAATGGTCGTGGAATTCCCCAGCAGCGTAACAACAATGCCAGACCTTCTTATGGTCATGGGCAGGCCTTCCATGTCAACATGAATGGAGACCCAGACCAACCAGCAACTGTGATGGGTACACTTCTCGTTAATTCAGTACCAGCATCTGTTTTATTTGATTCAGGTGCATCGCATTCATTCATGTCAGATAAATTCGCACTCATGCATGAAGTTAGATGTGAAACACTATCACATAAATTACGAGTGAACACTCCCGCGGGTCATTGCCACACTTCGTTGTTCAGTCCCGATGTCGTAATTAATATTGAAAGATTGGAATTCCGAGCGTCTCCCATTATTCTCAACTCTTCCGAAGTTGATCTTATTCTGGGAATGGATTGGTTGAAGGCCCACTATGCCTCAATCAATTGTGCCACTAAAGTTGTACACCTCCTGCATCCATCAGGTCAGATAGTGAATTACCATGCTCACCTCACTCAGAACGCCGAGGCTCAGATTTATGCCTTGAATGAATTGAATGCTTCTCCGCTTGAGGGGATAAAAAATGTTCCAGTGGTCTACGAATTCCAAGGTGTTTTTCCAGAAGAACTTCCAGGAATACTCCCTGCTAGAGCTGTCGAGTTTGTTATCGACTTGAAGCCTGGCACAACTCCTATTGCGAAGCGTCCTTATAAGATGCCTCCACACCACCTTCTCGAGCTTAAGGAAGAAATCGATAAATCACTTAAGAAGGGTTTCATCCGTCCCAGTTCCTCTGCCTGGGGAGCACCGCCTCTCTTTGTCAAGAAGAAAGATGGTACGAATAGGTTGGTCCAAGATTACCGTCCTATCAACCAGGCAACCATTCAGAATAAATATCCGCTTCCTCGGATCAATGATTTATATGATCAACTTGTTGGATCATCGGTGTTTTCTAAACTCGACTTGAGGTTGGGTTATCACCAGATCCGTGTCCGTGAAGAGGATATCCCGAAGACTGCATTTGTTACTCGTTATGGCTCCTATGAATACACTGTCATGTCATTTGGCCTAACAAATGCTCCCGCTACGTTCTCCCGCCTCATGAATTATATATTCATGGATTATCTCGACAAGTTTGTCGTGGTTTATCTGGATGACATTCTAGTATATTCGAAGAATAAGGAAGAACATGCCGAACATCTTCGCCTTGTTCTGGAGAGGCTTCGAGAACATAAGTTGTATGCCAAGTACTCCAAATGCGAATTCTGGCTTTCTGAAGTAACCTACCTTGGACATGTGATTTCCAAGGACGGTATCGCCGTTAACCCGGAGCGTGTTCAGGTTATTCTTGACTGGACTCCTCCGAAGAATGCCAAGCAAGTCCGAAGTTTCCTCGGTCTAGCAAGTTATTGTCGACGATTCGTCAAAAACTTTTCCAAGATTGCCAAGCCCCTGACTAATCTACTCCACAAAGGCATTAAGTTTGAGTGGACAGAAAAATGTCAGGAGAGTTTCCAGACCCTCAAGGACAAGCTTACTTCTGCTCCAGTGCTTGCTCCTCCCGATTCTCGCAAGGACTTTGTGATATATTGTGACACTTCTCGTCAGGGATTAGGCTGTGTCCTAATGCAAGAACGGAAGGTAATTGCATATGCCTCATGACAATTGCGTCCACATGAAGAGAACTATCCAGTGCATGATCTCGAACTCGCTGCTGTGATCTATGCTTTAAAGCAGTGGCGACATGTGAGATTTATACTGATCATCAAAGCTTGAAGTACTTGTTCACTCAACCGGATCTTAATCTCCGTCAGCAGCGATGGTTGGAAACAATTACGTACTATGACTGTGGTATTTATTATACCCCTGGCAAGGCTAACGTGATGGCTGATGCCTTGAGCTGCAAGTCCTATTGCAACAACCTCATGGTTAAGCAAGCTCAACCCCAGCTTTATGAAGAATTGCGCAAGCTGAACGTCTGTATCGTTTCGCAGGGTTCTCTTAATAACCTTGTGGTACAGCCAGACCTTGAGAAAGCTGTAAAGATTGTGCAAGCCAAAGATGCCGATGTAGATCTGATGAAAAAAGAGCTTCACCTTGATAAATACATGGATTTCTCGATTGCTGAAGATGGAACCTTGTATTTCAGACATAGAATTGTCGTTCCTCGTTTCGAACTTATGACTGACAAGGTCAGGAAGGAGGCACATGATACACCGCTGTCTATCCATCTGGGTAGCACCAAAATGTATCGTGATCTTCGTCAGAGGTACTGGGATAAGGTTCAAATGGATTTCATTACTGGTCTTCCCAAGTCTCAGAAAGGTCACGATGCTATTCTTGTCGTCGTCGACCAACTCTCTAAAGTTGCACATTTTCTGCCCGTCAAGGAGACTATCACTGCTAGTCTGTTAGCAGAGCTGTATATCTCCAGAATTGTTTCACTCCACGGTATTCTGAAGGAGATCAGTTTGGACCGTGGCGGTCTTTTCACTTCCAAATTCTGGGAAAGTTTCCAAGAAGCTATGGGAACTCACATTACCTGGAGTTCAGCATATCATCCACAATCCCAAGGTCAAGTTGAGCGAGTTAATCAAGTGCTTGAAGATATGCTTCGGGCTTGTGTTATATCGTTCGGTAAGAAGTGGGAGGAATCTCTTCCGTTTGCCGAATTCTCTTATAACAACAGTTATCAAGCCAGCTTGAAAATGGCCCCCTTCAAAGTGCTTTACGGACGAAAGTGCCAAACCCCTCTGAATTGGTCAGAAACTGGGAACGACCTCTCGTGGGACCGGACATTATTCAACACGCCGAGGAACAAGTCAGAATTGTCCGAGAAAATCTCAAGGCGGCTCAGGACCGCCAGAAGAGCAATTATGATCGCAAACATTGGGGTGTGACCTATCAACCAGGTGATCAAGCTTACCTCCGTGTCACTCCTATGAAGGGCACCCGTCGATTCAGAATCAAGGGCAAGCTAGCTACAAGCTATATCGGCCCCTTTCGCATCGTTGCCAGACGTGGACAGGTGGCATATAAATTGGAGTTGCCACCGCAATTCTTTCATACCCACGACGTATTCCATGTGTCACAACTTCGTAAATGCTTCAAGGAATCTCCGCACCGTGCAGTGGATCACGAAATGCTCGAATTGCAAGATGATCTTTCTTATAAGGAGCATCCCATCCACATCCTCGATGAAGCTGAACGTCGAACCCGTCAGAAGACAACCAAGTTCCTGAAAGTGCATTGGTCGAATCACACTGAAGATGAAGCCACTTGGGAACGCGAGGATCATCTTCGGGAAGAATATCCCGACCTCTTTCCTTCTACCTCCTAAATTCTCGGGATGAGAATTTCCTTTGGAGGAGGAAAATTTGTAACACCCCCGTGTAATAGCCACTGTGACACACTGCTAAGTATGCCAAGTCATCTCCATTTGCAGTGTCTAATCACTTTGGATAAACATTCAATTCAAACTCTATTCTGAAAATCAACTCAAAATTCAAAAGTGAAATATGAAGTTGCTCAAAACTTGTGGGAAAAATGTTCACATTATAGCAAATAATCTAAAACTAATGGTTGTTAAGGAACACAACATCATCATCTACCACAGAAGGGCCTAAGTATTTTAACAGAGCCCAGTCAGTGTTCAAAATGCCCAAATCATTTTTGAATAAATTCAAATGGCTTTCAAAAATGCCCAAACTTCTTGAGGCAGTGTTGGAAATTGCAATGCACATGTGTGAGCAAGTTTCACATTTTTACTAGCTCATTTGAGTGCTCAAAATAATTCTAAACTATCTCTGTAAAAAGAAAAATAGAAAACAGGAAAAATGAAAAGTGGCAGAACCTTACCAAGCCTCACCTGGCGCTGGCCCAACCGGCCCAACCCACCTTCCTCACCTACTCCTCCCCCCCCCCCCGTGTCAGCAGCGCCATGGCCAGGAGCTCGAGCTCCGGCCACAGGCCGCCACCGCGACGGGAGCAGGTGGCTGGGGATAAGAACGGCGCCCAGGTCGCTTTCCCTGGATGCCACCCTCCATTTCCCTCTCTCCCTCACGCGCGCTCGCGCCCGCCTCCCTCTTCTCTGCCGAGCGCCACCATCGCCGCACCTGCTCGTGCTTGGGAGGACCGTCGTGGACCGCCATGACCTCTGGTGCCGCAGGTTTGAGCCGGGAAGATACACATCGAGCAGATCGAGCCGCTTCCTCTCTCCTCGGGCTCCGACGATCTTCTCCGTCTCCGGCGCCCCTGCTGCTCCTAAACTGTCGCCGGCATTTCATTGCCACAAGGTGAGCCTCCGCCTTCCTTTTCCCTCTCTTCTAGCCGCCGCATTCGAGCTCTAGGGCACACTGCCGCTTCGACCGAACGCGCCGCCGCCTCGCTGTTCGCCGGAGCTACTCCATTGACCTTTTAACCACCTGTGCGTGTCCATCGAGCTCGCACGCTCGCGTAGATCACTTCCACGCTTTTAGTTCGAGCTAACACGCACGACTTCGTCGATTCCGCCGTCGCCCGAAAACCACCGCCGCCAAACATCGTCCCCGGCGATGTTCCGACCACTCCCTGGTCCAAACGTTGGTACCATTCGATGCGCGAGATCGTCAGCTTCTGAACGCGCCCGACCACGGCTCAAATGATGCGCCGTAGCGCGATTCTGGCCGTCTCCGGCGTTCGGCCGCCGCGAATGGCCGCGCCGGCGCAACTCCAGCGCCGGTGATGACCTGGCCTGACCAGTGGGCCTCGCTGAGTCACTGGCAGCTAGGCCCCGCGGGGCCCAGTTGACCCTTTGACCACGTCAACGCTGACGTGGCCGCGCCCTGTTCCGCTGACATGCGGGCCCCACCGTATTTTAATTAGTTAAAAACAATTTAATAAATAGAAGTTAATTAGAGGCTGACAGGTGGGGCCTAGTAATTAATTAGTTTCTGTTTAGTTTTAATTAACTATATTAATAACAGAGGCTGACATGTGGGTCCCACTGGACCCACATGTCAGGTTTGACCTGGTCAGCTGACCAGTTGACTGCTGATGTCAGCATTGCATCATGCTGATGTCATAATTCCCTTTTTCTGTTAAATAAATAAATTCCAGAAAATCGTTTAAACTTTGGAAATTCGTAGAAAATAAACCGTAGCTCAGATCGAAAAACTTAAAACATGAAAGTTGCTCAGAACGACGAGACGAATCTGATCGTGTTGTCTGTTCCGATGTCGGAACCCCCTACGTAGGAGAACCCATAACTTTCTGTCTGTATCCGGTATATGAATAGTGCATTACCACCGGAAAATAAATCTCGCGTTAATCCTAAAATAACTAAAATAACTTAGGTGCATCTTTAGGCAACCCTGCGCTGCATCCTAGTCATGACATACCCTGTATTGCATTGTTTGCTGTGCATTTATATGTTTCTTCCCCCTCTTCTCTCTTGGTAGACCCCGACGTCGACGTAGCTCCCAAGACCGACGCAGCTCAGGAGCCCGACGACGCAGTTGACGACCTTGCCCTTGCCGCCGAGCAACCAGGCAAGCACCCCCATTTTGAGCATTCCGATATCACCTACTCTTCTCTCTCTTATGCTTGCATTAGTAGTTGCTGCTGCTACTGTTATCCTATATCTGCTGCATAGTCTGTTTAATTGTAACCTGCTTTTGATACCTACCTGTTATCCCAAACTGTTTAATATAGGTTGGGTAGAGACCTATCAGAGACCCCACTTTATCCTGACTGCCCCACTGGATTCTCAGAAGACCCGATCAACGGGATCGAAGACCAGGCCCCGACATTGCACGTCACTTCCCCCTTAACTGCTCGACACTACTGGGTTACTATTGAGTGCCGAGGGTGATACCTCGTCAGCACTTCTGATGATGACCTTGTAGGTTAGTTAATCTGGCGTGGTCAGCGAGGGTGATTCCTCCTACACCACCCCGATAACGACACCGTCGCGCAACCCCTCAAGTGTGGACCTCGAGGGTGATTCCTCCTTCGTTCACCTTGATGTTTACGTCAGGTGGGAGTCCAACGAGGGTGATGCCTCGGATTCCTTCTTGATATGATAGCCACACGGATGCCTTACTTTACTGTTGACACTGCTTATTATGGATAAAGATGGGTCGGCCCTGAGGGGTACCTGCGCGAGCTTAATTGCAAGAGATGTGAAGTCGGGTGGACCTGGATGGTGCCCGAGTAATGAACACGAGGCGTGACCGGGATTTCTAGCCCTTGCCGCAATTCCTCGAGACGAGGCGACGGGGTCACATCTTTCGTGAGTCTCTGCTTGTTTCCACACCACCAACACACTAACGGTTTGGATATTTGATCCGAGGGGCCTCTGGACTGATAGCACTAACCATCACGTGGGCATAGTATGGGCGTTCCGCGTCGTATACTTCTGCCGGAGCTTAATTGACGTCAGCAAGGAGCGGCACACGCTGGGTTGGACTGGGAACGCAACCGCGCCTGTATTAAGGGGTTGCTAGGTCTGCTCACCAGCGGTGCACGCAATGCGCAGGAGTCCCCGGGGCGATGGCCCAAGACCCCTGGGGCGCATAGGTTAGTCCGGCGTGCTGACCTCTCTGTTAGGTATTCGGTCGGGTTGCGGCGTAACGTTTGGCCGAGGCCGGGCATGACCCAGAAAAGTGTGTCCGGCCGGAGTTAAGCGAGCGTGGTGGGTAAGTTGGTGCACCCCTGCAGGGAAGAAACAATTTATCGATAGCCTGTCCTACGGTAACGGACACTCGGAGTTGTATCCCGATCGGTACAACTAGAACTGGTGACTTGAGATAAAATGGATAGTATGGCTCTGGGATTGCTTTCTCGCAGGGAGTCGAGGAAGGATCTCTGGCCGAGGTTGATAACATTACTACTACTTTACATTATGCTAATCTGCACTCCTCTAATGCTGCAAGACTGATGAAGATGCTTGAAGATGCTAGCCTTCGATAGGACTAGGCTCTCTCCTCTATTCTGGCATTTCTGCAGCCCAGTCCACATATACAGCCCTCCTTTGAAAATGTTGCATATGTAGTGTAGATCCTTGCTTGATGAGTACTTCGGATAAGTACTCATGTTTGCTTTATTTCTTTTTCCCCGTATCCACTTGTCGCAACCAGACGACAGACCCCCGGAGCCAGCTGCCCCCGTCAATGACTACGGCTACTACTACTACCCTCCCGGCGAGTATTACTACGAGGAGCCGACCGACGACCAGGAGTAGGATTCGGAGGGTCCTAGGCAGGAGGCCTACGCCTTTTGATCGTAGTATTTTATTTTGCCCCGCCTTCCTAAAGGCCTATCTGTTTCTCTGTAATATCTGTACCCAGATATCTGATGCTTCCACTGACACTTGTATGCCATCGAGCTATGTATTCGAGCCCTCGAGGCCCCTGGCTTGTAATATAAAGCTTGTATGACTTTATTTATGTTTTAGAGTTGTGTTGTGATATCTTCAAGTGAGTCCTTAGGCTTGATCGTGTGCATTTGCGTGTATGGTTAGTGCACGATTAAGTCAGGGTCGTCACAGTAGGCCTCCTGCCTGGGGCTTCCGATCCTACTCCTGGTCGGCTGGCTCAATCCAGTAGTATGTGCCGTCTGGACCCTCCTGGTAGTAAGCTCCCGCTGGGACATCTGGCTCCGGGGCTCCATCGTCTGATGTATCATCAAAGTGGGATATGGGGAAAAGAAGTAGCAAAGAAACCGTGAGTACTCATCCAAAGTACTCAGCAAGCAAGGATCTACACTACATATGCAACATTATCAAAGAAAGGCTGCATATATGGACTGGGCTGCAGAAATGCCAGAATACAAAGAAGGCCTAGTCCTATCGAAGACTAGCATCTTCAAACATCTTCACGAACCACCATCTTGCAGCAATAGAAGAGAGTAGAATAGCATTTTATTAAGCAAACATGTTGAAGTAAAGCCTAGAGATCCTTCCTCGACTCCTAGCGAGGAAGCGATCCCGAAGCTTCAATTAGTTAAACATGTATCCAGTTCAAGTAATAGATCGGGATACCAAACTGAGCGTCCTTTACCGTAGGACCGGCTATCGATAGATGTTATCTTCCCTGCAGGGATGCACTACTGTTACCCAACACACTCGATCACCTCTGGCCGGACACACTTGCTGGGTAATGCCCGGCCTCGGGAGATCAACATGAAGCAGCGCCCTACCTAGGCTCAGCAGAGAGGTCAGCACGCCGGACTAACCTATGCACCCAGAGGTCTTGGGCCATCGCCCTGGGCACCCTGCGCGTTGCGTGGCTGGCCGGGGTGCAGGCGCGACACTGAACTCGTCAGTGAAGTATCCAGCCCATTCCCGGCGATCAGCTCGCACGGTGAAACGTGACGTCTAAAGAGCTTTCGGGAGAAACGTACGACGTAGAGGGCCCCATAAACCATTATCCCGCATGGTGGTAGTGCGTATAGGGCACGTCGACCCACTCAGATCAAATACCCAAATCCAATTGGCTCATTTAATAACACGCGGAGACAATCAGAGTTTCTGAAGCTCCGCCACAATATCACACTCGGGCGCCCTTTCGGGCAAGCCCGACATCATAGATCTCCCTGCGGGTACCCCTCGTGGTCGACCCGCCTGTGACAAAGGTCAAAGTATCCGTGTGGTCACAATCATCAAGGTGAACGTAGGAGGCATCACCCTCGAGGTTCACACTTGAGGGGTTGCACGACAGAGTCGTATCGGGAATGGTTAAGGAGGAATCACTCTCGATGACCACGATCGAACAACTATACTACAGAGTTATCATCAGGAGTGCGTTACGAGGTAACACCCTCGGCACTCGATAGTAACTATGTAGAGTCATACAACAAAAGAGGGGTGAAGTGAGGTGTCGGTCTCTGGTCGTCGATCACGTTGATCGAGTAGTCGATGATGAAGCAGAGGCAACAAGGGTAAAGTGATGGGGGTCACTGATGGTTCATTACCAACCTATACTAAGCAGTTGAATAGGCAGGTAAGGTAACAATAAGCAGGTTACAAAAACAGGCTATGCATCAGAATATGAGCAAACAGTAACAGTAGCAAAATCTAATGCAAGCAGGAGAAAATTGAATGGGCGATATCAGATGTTCAAGGGGGGGGGCTTGCCTGGTTGCTCTGGCAAGAAGGAGGGGTCGTTAACGGGCTGCTCGTCTGGAGCATAGTCGTACTCAGCTGCATCGGCGTCGGTCTCGGCGTCTATCGAGAGAGAAGGAGGGGGAGAGAAACAATAAATTCACGGCAAAAATGCAAACAATATGCATGACATGCCTAAATGATATGCAGAGGTGTTCTACTGCCTAACTAAATGATTTAGTTAATTTAGGAATTTATTTTATTAAAGTTGAGCGCTATTCATTTATTGAAATCAGTCTAAAAGTTCCATGTTCAGGTAGCTAGGGGCATCTGGCAGATGAACGAACCACGTATTCGGATTCGTCTTGAAATTCTGAGCAACTTTCATGTACAAAGTTTTCCGATCGGAGCTATGGTTTATTATATATGATTTTCTAAAGATTTAAATATTTTCTGAATTTATTTAATTATTTTAAATCAACATTATCCAGAATAGTAATTGATGATGTCAGCATGACGTAGGTGTGACATCAGCAGTCAACAGGGGCTGACCAGAGTCAAACCTGACAGGTGGGTCCAGTGGGACCCACATGTCATTGACTGAGCTAACTAAACAGAGTTAAGTTAATCTAACTAACCTAATTAGCGAGTGGGGCCCAGCAGTCAGTGGGTGATTAGTGTTTAAACTAATTAATTAACTAATTAGCAGATTATTTACTTATTTTAATTCGTATAACTGGGCGGGACCCACATGTCAGTGACACGGGGCCAGCCCAGTCAGCGGTTGACCCAAGTCAACAGGTCAAAGGGGACCCGCAGGGCCTGTAGTCAGTGAAACAGGGGCGGGACCCACCGGTGCTAGGTCAGCGCGGTGGCCGGAGCGACGCCGGCGACCAAATACGCGGCGGCGCGGCTCGGGAGGTGGTCGGGATTCGACCACGGGGGGTCTGCGGGGCTGCGGTTGGGCGCGTTCGATGCGGCTCGGCGTTGCATGTCGAACGGTGGTGGTGCGAGGGGCTGCGGTGGACGGAGCTGAGCGCTTTGAGCTCGTCGGCGATGAGGTGATTCGGGCGAGCAACGGGGAGACGGCTGCGGTGCGATTTCGCGCGCGCATTCAGCCGCATTCGAACGCGGGAGAAGCGCCGGATCGATCTAGCCCATTGGCACGGCTTGCGGTGGTCGGTATCGGCGACAGCGAGCGGCGAGGCAGACGCCGGAGTTCGGCCGTCGACGGGAACGGGGCTACGGTGCGAATGCGAGCAAACGAAGCAGCTAGGCGAGGCCTATGCGATGCGGCAAACGCAACAGAGGCACGCACGGGACCAAATGGTCACCGTGGCCACACCGGCGACGAGGCCAGGCGGCGGAGGGCTCGGGCAAACGTGGAGCGGGCGCTACGGGCAGCTAGAGGGGCAGGGGAAGGGCGCATCAAGCGCAGGAGCTCACCGGGGGAGCGTGGGGACTGGGCAGTGGGCTCGGGGAAGGTTGACGGAGGCGTACGGCGGCGGCGATCATCGTCGGTCGAGGTCGGGGAGGAGCTCGATCCCGAGGCTGCGGCGACGTCGGGCTTGATCCAGAGGACGGAGAGGAAGCAGAGGTCCACTGCGGTGCGGTCGGGCTCGTCGGAGAGGTGAACGGGCGACGGTGGCTGCGGCTATGGCGAACGGCGGCGAGGGCGGTGCTCGGCCATCTCGACGAATAAAAGCAGAGAGGGGGCGAGGGGGAATGGGGGCGCTAGGGTTGCGGGGGACGGGCGAGGGGTCCTTATCCACGGCGCGGGCGCGGGCGTCGCGCTGTCGACCAGAGGGAGAGGGGGGCCTGGCGCGGCGAGTGCGCGCGCGGTGACGGCGGCGCGGGCAGGTGCAGTGCGAGGTGGGAGACGCTGCGGGGTGGGCTGGGCCGGCTGGCTGTAGCACTTAAGCCCAGGCGCTGCGGCCTTTTCCTTTTCTTTCTTTTCTTTTCTATTTTTCCTTTTGTTTCTCTGCTTTGCAAAATGTGTGAGCCCAACTAAAGTTTTGTAAAATATGTGAACTAGCCACAACACTCCATTGCATCATTTACCACTGCCATAAAATGGTTTTGAGTTCATATCATTTCATTTGGATTTTATTTAATTATAAATGGATTAAATAATTTTGTTTTGCTGCTGTTAGAGTCACTTAATGAATTTAGAAAATATTTATTACAATTTTAGAATTGTCTCTGCATTATTTGCTATTTAATGAACATTTTAGTTTCCAAATTAGAACAACTTTTATTTCCAATTTAAATTAACTTGAAGTTTGAATTTGGAGTTTAAATGAAATATGATGCAAATGATGATTAGGCACTATTAATCTAGCTGACATGGCATTAACTAAGGGTGATCACTGTGGCTAAGTACATGGGGTGTTACAATTCTCCTCATCTAACAAGAATTCTCGTCCCGAGAATTAAGAGGAAGACTGAAAGAAAGCGGGGTATTCTTCGCGAAGACGATCCTCGCGTTCCCAAGTGGCTTCATCTTCAGAATGATTCGACCATTGAACTTTAAGGAATTTGATTGCCTTCTGACGAGTTCGACATTCAGCTTGATCAAGAATACGGATGGGATATTCTGGATAAGACAGATCTTCCCGCAATTCAAGCATTTCATGATCCACAGCTCGAATAGGATCCTTGAAGCAGCGATGGAGTTGGGATACATGAAATACATCATGCACTTGAGAGAGATTTGGCGGCAATTGCAACTGATATGCCACTTCTCCTCGACGGGCAAGAATACGGAACTGGCCAATGTAGCGAGGAGCTAACTTCCCTTTGATTCCGAACCGATGAGTGCCTTTCAATGGAGTGACGCGAAGGTAAGCTTGCTCGCCAGGCTGATAGACCATTTCCTTGTGCTTTCGGTCATAGTTGCTCTTCTGACGAGGCTGAGCAGTTTTCAGATGTTCACAGATGATGCGGACTTTTTCTTCAGCTTGCTGAACAATGTCCGGTCCGACGAGTGAGTGTTCCCCATTTTCTGACCAATTCAGAGGGATTCGACACTTACGTCCATACAGAACTTCAAACGGTGCCATCTTCAGACTAGCCTGATAGCTATTGTTGTAAGAGAATTCGGCATACGGGAGAGATTCCTCCCATTTCTTACCGAAGGAGATGACGCAAGCTTGAAGCATATCTTCGAGCACTTGATTAACACGCTCGACTTGACCCTGAGATTGAGGGTGGAAAGCGGTGCTGAAGGATAGATGAGTTCCCATAGCTTCTTGGAAACTTTTCCAGAATCTTGAGGTAAAGAGACTGCCACGATCCGAACTGATCTCCAACGGAACATCGTGGAGTGACACAATTCGGGAAACATACAAGTCTGCTAACTGACTAGCAGTGATTGTCTCCTTAACTGGCAGAAAGTGAGCAACCTTTGAGAATCGGTCAATGACGACAAATATAGCATCATGACCCTTCTGAGATCTAGGAAAACCAGTAATGAAATCCATTTGGACCTTGTCCCATTTCCATTCAGGAATATCAAGGGGTTGCAGAGTTCCAGCAGGTCTTTGATGTTCTGCTTTAATGCGGCGGCAAACGTCACACTCAGAAACAAAACGAGCAATGTCTCGCTTCATATTAGGCCACCAGTATCTCTGACAAATGTCACGGTACATCTTTGTGCTACCAGGATGAATTGACAAAGGAGTGTCATGAGCTTCTTTCATAACGTGCTCCCTCTCATCCTTGAATTTGGGTACGAAGAGACGACGTTGGAAGAATAGGACCCCATCATTATCAAGATGGAATTCCGACGGCTTTCCTTTTTCGAGGTATCGCTTAATCCTCTCAACTTCGGAGTCATACCTTTGTATAGTCTTAATGCTGTGCTCAAGATCCGGTTCAACAACCAGGGTACTGAGATAACCCTGTGGAACAATATGGAGGTTCAATTTGCGAAGCTCTTCATAAAGAACAGGTTGTGCTTCCTGAACCATAAGATTGTTGCAATAAGCCTTGCGACTCAAAGCATCGGCCATTACATTAGCCTTGCCAGGGGTGTAAGAGATATTCATATCATAATCGGCAATTGTCTCGAGCCATCGTTGTTGGCGAAGATTCAGATCTGGTTGAGTATATAGATACTTCAAACTCTGATGATCCGTGTATATCTCGCAACGGTTACCGAGAAGGTAATGTCGCCATAGCTTCAGAGCATAAATAACCGCAGAAAGTTCGAGATCATGCACGGGAGGGGGCGAGGGGGAATGGGGGCGCTAGGGTTGCGGGGGACGGGCGAGGGGTCCTTATCCACGGCGCGGGCGCGGGCGTCGCGCTGTCGACCAGAGGGAGAGGGGGGCCTGGCGCGGCGAGTGCGCGCGCGGTGACGGCGGCGCGGGCAGGTGCAGTGCGAGGTGGGAGACGCTGCGGGGTGGGCTGGGCCGGCTGGCTGTAGCACTTAAGCCCAGGCGCTGCGGCCTTTTCCTTTTCTTTCTTTTCTTTTCTGTTTTTCCTTTTGTTTCTCTGCTTTGCAAAATGTGTGAGCCCAACTAAAGTTTTGTAAAATATGTGAACTAGCCACAACACTCCATTGCATCATTTACCACTGCCATAAAATGGTTTTGAGTTCATATCATTTCATTTGGATTTTATTTAATTATAAATGGATTAAATAATTTTGTTTTGCTGCTGTTAGAGTCACTTAATGAATTTAGAAAATATTTATTACAATTTTAGAATTGTCTCTGCATTATTTGCTATTTAATGAACATTTTAGTTTCCAAATTAGAACAACTTTTATTTCCAATTTAAATTAACTTGAAGTTTGAATTAGGAGTTTAAATGCAATATGATGCAAATGATGATTAGGCACTGTTAATCTAGCTGACATGGCATTAACTAAGGGTGATCACTGTGGCTAAGTACATGGGGTGTTACAATTCTCCTCATCTAACAAGAATTCTCGTCCCGAGAATTAAGAGGAAGACTGAAAGAAAGCGGGGTATTCTTCGCGAAGACGATCCTCGCGTTCCCAAGTGGCTTCATCTTCAGAATGATTCGACCATTGAACTTTAAGGAATTTGATTGCCTTCTGACGAGTTCGACATTCAGCTTGATCAAGAATACGGATGGGATATTCTGGATAAGACAGATCTTCCCGCAATTCAAGCATTTCATGATCCACAGCTCGAATAGGATCCTTGAAGCAGCGATGGAGTTGGGATACATGAAATACATCATGCACTTGAGAGAGATTTGGCGGCAATTGCAACTGATATGCCACTTCTCCTCGACGGGCAAGAATACGGAACTGGCCAATGTAGCGAGGAGCTAACTTCCCTTTGATTCCGAACCGATGAGTGCCTTTCAATGGAGTGACGCGAAGGTAAGCTTGCTCGCCAGGCTGATAGACCATTTCCTTGTGCTTTCGGTCATAGTTGCTCTTCTGACGAGGCTGAGCAGTTTTCAGATGTTCACAGATGATGCGGACTTTTTCTTCAGCTTGCTGAACAATGTCCGGTCCGACGAGTGAGTGTTCCCCATTTTCTGACCAATTCAGAGGGATTCGACACTTACGTCCATACAGAACTTCAAACGGTGCCATCTTCAGACTAGCCTGATAGCTATTGTTGTAAGAGAATTCGGCATACGGGAGAGATTCCTCCCATTTCTTACCGAAGGAGATGACGCAAGCTTGAAGCATATCTTCGAGCACTTGATTAACACGCTCGACTTGACCCTGAGATTGAGGGTGGAAAGCGGTGCTGAAGGATAGATGAGTTCCCATAGCTTCTTGGAAACTTTTCCAGAATCTTGAGGTAAAGAGACTGCCACGATCCGAACTGATCTCCAACGGAACATCGTGGAGTGACACAATTCGGGAAACATACAAGTCTGCTAACTGACTAGCAGTGATTGTCTCCTTAACTGGCAGAAAGTGAGCAACCTTTGAGAATCGGTCAATGACGACAAATATAGCATCATGACCCTTCTGAGATCTAGGAAAACCAGTAATGAAATCCATTTGGACCTTGTCCCATTTCCATTCAGGAATATCAAGGGGTTGCAGAGTTCCAGCAGGTCTTTGATGTTCTGCTTTAATGCGGCGGCAAACGTCACACTCAGAAACAAAACGAGCAATGTCTCGCTTCATATTAGGCCACCAGTATCTCTGACAAATGTCACGGTACATCTTTGTGCTACCAGGATGAATTGACAAAGGAGTGTCATGAGCTTCTTTCATAACGTGCTCCCTCTCATCCTTGAATTTGGGTACGAAGAGACGACGTTGGAAGAATAGGACCCCATCATTATCAAGATGGAATTCCGACGGCTTTCCTTTTTCGAGGTATCGCTTAATCCTCTCAACTTCGGAGTCATACCTTTGTATAGTCTTAATGCTGTGCTCAAGATCCGGTTCAACAACCAGGGTACTGAGATAACCCTGTGGAACAATATGGAGGTTCAATTTGCGAAGCTCTTCATAAAGAACAGGTTGTGCTTCCTGAACCATAAGATTGTTGCAATAAGCCTTGCGACTCAAAGCATCGGCCATTACATTAGCCTTGCCAGGGGTGTAAGAGATATTCATATCATAATCGGCAATTGTCTCGAGCCATCGTTGTTGGCGAAGATTCAGATCTGGTTGAGTATATAGATACTTCAAACTCTGATGATCCGTGTATATCTCGCAACGGTTACCGAGAAGGTAATGTCGCCATAGCTTCAGAGCATAAATAACCGCAGAAAGTTCGAGATCATGCACGGGAGGGGGCGAGGGGGAATGGGGGCGCTAGGGTTGCGGGGGACGGGCGAGGGGTCCTTATCCATGGCCCGGGCGTGGGCGTCGCGCTGTCGACCAGAGGGAGAGGGGGGCCTGGCGCGGCGAGTGCGCGCGCGGTGACAGCGGCGCGGGCAGGAGCAGTGCGAGGTGGGAGACGCTGTGGGGTGGGCTGGGCCGGCTGGCTGTAGCACTTAAGCCCAGGCGCTGCGGCCTTTTCCTTTTCTTTCTTTTCTTTTCTGTTTTTCCTTTTGTTTCTCTGCTTTGCAAAATGTGTGAGCCCAACTAAAGCTTTGTAAAATATGTGAACTAGCCACAACACTCCGGTGCAACATTTACCACTTCCATAAAATGGTTTTGAGTTCACATCATTTCATTTGGATTTTATTTAATTATAAATGTATTAAATAATTTTGTTTTGCTGCTGTTAGAGTCACTTAATGAATTTAGAAAATGTTAATTACAATTTTAGAATTGTCTCTGCATTATTTGCTATTTAATGAACATTTTAGTTTCCAAATTAGAACAACTTTTATTTCCAATTTAAATTAACTTGAAGTTTGAATTAGGAGTTTAAATGCAATATGATGCAAATGATGATTAGGCACTGTTAATCTAGCTGACATGGCATTAACTAAGGGTGATCACTGTGGCTAAGTACATGGGGTGTTACAGGCGGAGCGGCTGGCGTGGCTGTGGCCGCGACTGGGGTTGGTGAGGCGCCTGAACGAGTGCTCGCCGTTGGCCACTTCCTCCTGAAGTAGGGCCAACGAGCATGCCGTGTCCAGGTCCGATGGTCGTTGCACAAGCACCACCACACGAATGTCCGGTCGTAGTCCCTCAACAAAGCGAGTCAAGAAAAAATACGGGTGAGTAGACTCCGAGTAAGAAATAAGATGATTCATCAAAGTCTCGAAGCGCTCGATGAAATCTGCTACTGTGGTGGTTTGTTTGACAGCAAAGAACTGACGGATGAGCATTTGGTGTTTGTCACGCCCGAATCTGGTGCAGAGAAGGGAGGTAAAGGAATCCCAATCCAGTCCAGTCAATTTCTTCTGGACGGATTGCAGCCAGATGCCCGCAGGGCCTGAGAAATTTAAGATGGCCATCGGAACACGGTAGGTTTCGTGGATCAGGAACATCTAGAAGTACTGCTCGCAGAGCGTCTTCAGAGCTGCGGATTTTCGCCGGTGAACACTGGGAAATTCATGGATGGTGGTTGTCCCAGGTTGGACAGAATTGAGGACGACAGGGGAGGAGCGGGGGCAGGGACGAGTGGAAGGGAAGGCGTACCCGTGACCGGAGGTGCCGCCGGCGACTCATGGGTCACCGCCGGTCCCCCTCCGGTGAGATCAGCATCGCCGTGGCCACCGGGCGCGTGGAGATCTCCCCGCACCTGAAGTAGGGGAGGGAGAGGTTGCGGGATCGCCGCTCCACTCGACGGAGGTGGTGCTGGTGCGGTCGCTTGCAGCGTCGCGACCGTTGACTCCAATTTCGCGAAGCGAGCCTCGAGATCCGGCTTCCAGTGAAGGAGATCGTCGATCTGCGATGACTGCGCTTGCAGCTGCTTGAGGACGTGGGCGGAGTCGGCCTTGGCGTCCTGATGGAGCTTGTCGAGGTACTCCTTGAGAGCTGGATCCATGGCGGCAACGAAGGCTTGCCGCACGTGGACTCGCTGGCGGGTTTCGAGGGTGAACGCGACGGGGATGGTGGTGTTGGTCTCTGATACCAGGATGTTAGCTACCGGATCGATCTAGCACTCTCGATTGCAATATCTCAGTTCATACACTCGCTCAATTGTTCTTGCGGAGGAAGAAAGGGAAAAGGGGAAGGTAGGTGGGGAGAGAGAGCCACCGTCCGTTGCCTGATCCTTCTGGATGCCGATCCCTTCTGTCGTCTGGGTGTTATGTAGCGAGCCACTTGGCGATGCGCGGCTCGCGGGCCCACTCTGGCCCGACGAATTTTCGGTTGGGCTGCACGATCCTCTTGAGCCTGCTGTCGACGCGTCTTGGCGTGAAGCGGTCGGCCGCCTTGGCTGGAGTGGTGTAAATGTTAAATGAGATGGAACAGGGGGGCGGGGGGGGCGGTCCCCACGGGGGGGGCGGGGAGGGGGCGGAGGGGGGGGGGGGGGGCTGAGAGGGCGGGGGGGCGGGGGGGGGGCGGGGGATGGCGGGTGGGGGCGGGGGGGGGGCGGGGGGGGGGGGGGGGGGGGGCGGGGGGGGGGGGGGCGCGTTGGTTGCACTGGCCGGTCAACAAGATATGGTGCGGCCAAAAACGACAGGCTTTTGCCATCTTTACGAGTATTTTTATTTTTGATCGCCTGAGTTTGCACGGCTCTGACTAGTTGAAGGTCAAAGGAAATTAGACCCTCTCTAGTGGTGGGTGGTTTCAGTTGGTTCAACGCGATAGTGACCGCCCAGCACATATGGATGCATTTTAAAAAAAGATAGTTAATTGGCAACGTGTATAAGACATCCTACTACCTGGCCACATGTACATGTTGTCATGTTTTTGGGTACAATCCTCTAATTAGTTTAGTTTTAATAATATAGAGGAATATACAGGCGTCGAGAGAGGGAGAGAAATAATCGAAGAATATACAGGATGCAGCTCCGCATGTCCTGGCTCGGCTCGGCTCGGCTCAAGGCGGAGGAAAGGAACGGCACGGCTTCGGTGACGGACCGGCGACGTATACGTATGAGCTGACGTGATGGCACGAGTCAAGGAGTTGACTCAATATTTTTTTTGAAAAAACTTCCAATCTATTCATCTTTAATCATGGTAGTACAACGAACACTAGAAATAATAAAAATTACATCCAGATTCGTGGACCATCTAGCGACGACTACAATCACTGAAGCGAGCCGAAGGCGCGCCGCTGTCATCGCCCCTCCCTCACCGAAGCCGGGCAAACCTTGTTGTAGTAGACAGTCGGGAAGTCGTCGTGCTAAGGCCCCATAGAACCAACGCACCAGAACAGCAACCGCCGCAGATGAAGAGTGTAGATCAAAAGGATCCAACCTGAAGACACACGAACAAAGACGAACTACGAACAGATCCGAGCAAATCCACCAAAGACATATCCGCCGGAGACACACCTCCACACGCACACCGATAATGCTAGACGCATCACCGGAACGGGTACTAGGCGGGGAGACCTTTATTCCATCTTCAGAGAGCCGCCGCCGTCTTGCCTTCCTGAGCAGGACACAAACCCTAACAAAGCTCAAAAAAAGATCTAAAAACAGAGCCCTCCCACTGGCAAGGGGCGAGATCCACTCCGCCTCCATGGCCCTAAGGCCACCGGAGACAGGACGGACCGGCGCCGGCGCCGGCGGGAGGCAGAGTACCCTAGCTTTTTGGAGGCGGCGGCTGGCTAGGTCAAGAGGCCAAGACACGTTCCTCGCAATATTCTACTGCTAGCACAGAAGACGGTACTACTAGCGTTCTCAATCAACACTTTGATTACTGTTGTTAAGTACGTTGTTTTAGTTTAAATTTAAACTAAAACAGCATCACTTTTTTTTTTAAACCATCAACTTTATTTAATAGAAATAATGGTTACATCGTCTATAAGAAGCGGTACAATACTTTCTTCCTTGGGTTCCTCAATTCACTCCGAAGTACCGGAATATTTTGCTAATCTAGCTAGTTCATGAGCTACTTTGTTCGTTTCTCTATTACAATGCTCGAAAGTACTAATAGGAAAATCACATGCCATAAAAAAACAATCCTCGAAAATTGCAGCCGCCGCTCCTGCAGAGTATCCTTCGTTCTTCATTGCGTCAATTACTTCCATGTTGTCAGAATTGATAATAAGCCGATTGCAACCCCCTTTTGTGCCAACAAAAGGCCAAGCCTAAGTGCTAATGCTTCCGCTGTCCGGGTGTCCGCACAACACTCAATCTTCCAATTTGCACCTACAATGAAGTTTTCCTTGTCATCTCTTATAACAGCACCTGTTGTGCCCCTTAGATGATCATGATCAAAAAGAAGCATCCACGTTTAATTTAACAAAACCCATTGGAGGTCTGCTCCATCCTCCATTCTTCTTCTTTGCCTTTGGTGAGTGGGCGTTTACATAGTTTGCCGTTAGAGCCCGGATCCCCATCAAGGTTTGGGGTGCCTCTTCTGACTTCCCCTCATGAACAAGCTTCCTTCTATTTCACTATAGATACCATGTGACGATAACGATCAACTCCGTTCCGGTCTGGAAACCTAGCATAGACAGTTCTTCATCAGACATAAGAAGTAACAAACACAAGAAGTAACAGTTCAAGAATTGCCTCTCCTGCGCGGTCCACCACGCTAGCTTTTTTTGATTACTTCATACAGCCCCAAGTTTTCCCACACTTTTTTGGCCTTCTGACATACAAACAACACGTGTTTAGTGTTCTGGCCCATTCGACCATGCTGGGCAAACCGGTGAAATTTTAAGGTGTCTATTAGCAAGCGTAACACGACACAAAAGAGTCTCATGAAGGGTACACGATACAGGCCTGTACGGTGTAGCGGCTTTACCATGCCGTTTTAAAACAGCATCACTTAATTCTAATGAAAGGAGCGAGTACATTGTTATGGCATTGGAGTTTGCAGCTACTGGCTCTACTCCACAATGAAATATACGATCACCACTGTTTTAGTTCGAGCTTAATTATTACTCCCTTCATCCCATAATATAAGGCTTATTTTGACATTAGTGTAGTGTCAAAAAATGTCTTACATTATGGGACGGGTGGAGTGTTATTTTTGCGAGAAAAGTTCCAATCTATTCATCAACTGTCAGAATAGAACAAAGAACACCAAAAGTAGAAATTACATCCAAGTTCTTAGACCACCTAGCGACGACTACAAGCACTGGAGCGAGCCGAAGGCGCCGCCGTCGTCGCCCCTGTCGTGGTTCTAAGTCTGACAGTAGAATAGGGGGTAGGTATGAGGAGGCAAGATCCTAGCTACGATGAGGTTGTGCACGCAAGATTTACGAGTTCAGGCCCTTCTCGGAGGAAGTAACAGCCCTACGTCTTGGTGCCCGGAGGCTCGGTCGACTGAATTATGCGTGAGGTTACAGGGGGTGCGAACCCCTGTGCCTGAGGAGGGGGGTGGCTTATATAGAGTTCGTTAGACCCCTCCACCCCTCAGTTACACAGGATTTAAGGTACATAAAGATGGGACGTTACTGGTAACGCCAGCAATAAAGGCATATAAATGATCATTAAGACTCCGGAGTGAACGCCTGACCGTTGCCGTTCTGAGTGACTTTAGATCTTCTGTCTTCCGAGTGATTTCTGATGTGGTCGAGTGAGTACACTCCGGTCGAATGGAATTGGGTTTTCCGAGTGGAATGCTTCTGGTCGAGTGAATGGTATTGTCCTTTGAATATCCCTGACTTTAAGGAAATGTCCTTGGGAAGGGTGTCTAGGTCAGGCCTATTACCCTACCCCAGGTACATGTCATCGTCATTAGCCCCCGAATGGTTCAGGGTTCGAGTGACAAAAGGAGTTGAAGATGGTTCCGATCCAGTTTTCACGCTTCGGGAGCGTTTTGCTTAGATTAATGAACCACGAAACGACTTCGACTTCATTTTCAGTCGCCTTGATCCATTCCTAAATTGTCGAGTGAATTTTGTTGATAAGCTTCAATTGTGGACATGGTATGAGATCTTTGGCACGATTGACTGCACTGTCGTTCCCGGATCTCACGGGATTAGAAATTTGGAGAAGAGCGCGGGACGGAGAGGCCCGCAGTAAATGGAACAGATTTGGCAGGGATGCCTCGATCCTCGCGCCACCTTTCTCGCCACGTACCGAGTGCGCGGCTGCTGCGGGATTCGATGGGACTGCTTGGGCCCACAAGTCAGTCACTCGGTAACAAGTCCATATAAGGCGTCTGGGCCGGTGCGTTTGGCACTGTGCTCTTTATCTCCTCCTTCTTCCTCTGTTTCTCCACCGCATTCGCCACCACCTTCGACGCCGCCGCCCCGTCCAAGCGCAGCCTGCTGCGATGGGAAAGGAGAAAACGGCGGCCCTGGAGCGAGCGAAGAAGGTGACGGCGGCAGCGAAGGGCAAGAAGACGAGTCGGGGCGGGTCGTCATCTAGGTCCGGCCTGCCGCCTGGCTGGATCCAGGGCGACTGGATCAGATCCACGATCCGGAAGGAAGACATGGAGGATCTGGTCGACGGGGGCTTGATTGCCCGCCAGTCCTGGCGATTGCCGGGGAACGAGACCGAGCCGCAGCCGCAAGAGGGTGAGTGCGTCCTCCTCGCGACTCATGTCGACCGTGGTTTCTCCTTGCCTCCACACCCCTTTTTCCGGGCTTTCTTGAATTTCTTTGGAGCTCAACTTCATCACTTTTCCCCCAACACCATCACCTATCTTGCTGCATACGTTTCTCTGTGTGAGAATTTCTTGGGCTGTCCACCGCACTGGGGTCTTTTCAAACATATATTCACATGCCGCTCTCAAGCCGTAAAAAAGTCCAATCCGAGTGATGAGAGAACACATGTGATCCAGATGTGCGGGGGTCTGGGAATTCAGATGAGGGTTAGGAGCACTTTTCCGGCTATGACGCTCCCCGATTCAGTTAGAGGGTGGCAGTCGACCTGGTTCTATTGCAAATACCAGCCGACTCCTGGTCAGTCGACTGGGCTTCCTCCCTTTTCCATGGATCGAGTCCAGCCGCCCTCTACTTTGAAAGTGAACCCAGAGGAGCGAGCAGAAGTGAATATGCTAGTTGACCGAGTAGTCCAGTTAGTCCGCGATGGGGTGACCGGTATGGACTTGCTTGAAAAATTTCTCGGTCGACGCATCCAGCCACTCCAGGCTCGTGATCATCCCATGTGGATGTACTCGGGTATTGATGACACCACTCGGATCCACCCGGAGGAGGTCACCGGGGAGGTAGTGGAGCGGTGGCTGCAAGGCATCACTGGTAACAAAGATAACCCCAGGGGGTCCAAGAGGGTCCCACCATTCGACAAGACCAACGAACCGGATAAGATACAATCTTCAGTGCCGAATTTCCTTTGCTCTGATTTCCTATTTAGGCTTCAATCCGATTGATATTTGTATGATTCTTTGCTCTGCAGATATATACTGAGATGTACTCGATGCCCAACGGGGAGCAGATCCAGGAAGGAGAGGAGAGCGGAGGCGACAGCGGTGATTGGAACTCTGATGACGAGAGTGATGAAAAGCGCGAAGACTCGAGCAGTGGTGAGGAGGTCGATTCTCCACCTCGCGTGAAAAAGCGTTCCAAACAGAAGCACGACCCAGCAAGTATCCGGGGTAAAGTGGCGGCACCGACTGGACAAACTTCGAAGCGCACTCGGACATCTTCTCCGGTGCCGACTGAGAAAGCTCCGAAGCAGCTCAAGACTGCGCCATTGAAGCCATGGAAGGCCTTGCCCAAGATCAAGGTTGATGTTCCCGTCGCCTCTGCGTAAGTGTTTCGTTTTCACCCTTTGCTCCAAGAATCTTATATCAGTCGTCGACCCATTCTCTTGCTTGACCGAGTGAACCTTGAAATTTGCAGTGCTGCTACCTCTGGGACTTCTGCTTATAAAGATGATGACGACGAGGAGATGGAGGACGCGGTCACATCCAATGCGGGTATGACTCCTGTTATCTTGTTTTTTCTTCGCTAACCACTTCTACAGTCGACTGAACTCTTGTGGTCGATTCTTTTGCAGCTCCGCAAAATGTTATTGAACTTCCAGATGACGACGAAGATGTGCCACAGCAGCTCGTGGGAAAGAGGAGCAGGACCTTGGGCAAAAAGGCACCAGCTAGCAAGACGCCTCAGTCGACGCCGGCGGCAGAACCAGCTACCCAGCAGCCTGGGGACCTCAACCGTGCTTCTGTTACTTTTGCGATTCCCTTGTCGAGTAGTCGTCCTTCAGCGTCGACTGCACAGGCCCTTGCTTCATCTGTGCATCTTCATGCCTCAAGCTCTCAAGCTGCTGCAGCTGATCCACCGTCTCCACTTTTCACCGCCCATCACGTCCCAGAAGACCAAGTGAGTGCTGCCAAGGAAACCATACGCCAGGCAGGCATTATGATGGATCGGATGAAAGTGGTGCGCGAGGCCAGTCAAGCTGCCTATGATGCCAGCTCAACACTCCAGGCCAATGTCCAGGTTAACTTACTTCCGACTGCATTCCATCTTGACGCTTGTTCTGTTAGGATATGATATTTAGAAACTGCTGCTTTATTATCTGCAAGACGTCCGTGGATGAGCGTTTTGGAACCTTAATTGCACACTCATTGTCAGTCTGTACACCCATTGGGTGTTTTAATTTCTGTTGAGTAGTTTTTCCACTTGAGTCGACTAGGTTGTGTCGATTGATTCTCTGAACCAGTGGGGGCACGCTGAGTGCACCCACTGGGTGTAGTCCCCGAGACCGCCATCGAATGTTTGATTCGGCGGGGGTCTTTGAAAAGAACTTTTCCACTTGGTCTGAGCAGATCATGTCGAGTGGAACCTGGACCAGTGGGGGCACGCTGAGTGCACCCACTGGGTGTAGTCCCCGAGACCGTAGTCAACTGCGGGCAGTCGGCTATGGTCTGAGTTTTTTTTGACTGGACGGACCAAGTCAATTGAAAAGTCGAACCAATGGGGGCACGCTGAGTGCACCCACTGGGTGTAGTCCCCGAGACTATTGTTGAATGTTTGATTCGGCAGTAGTCTTAGAACTCTTTGAACTTGTTACTTTATTGCTCGGAAGCAACCAATCTTTGTGTCTGCCGACTGACTATCTTCTGAACACAGAAATCTTGTGATCTTGGAGCCCGGTTCGCTGACTTGGAGCAGAAGCAGATCCAGCTCAATCTTGATCTGGAGTTGGCTTAGAATAACTTGCAGAAGGCTAAGGATGACGCTGCTGGTAAGGAAAGCTTGTCGACTGGTTCTCTTGCCATCTTTTCTCCTCCTTTTTCTGATTCGAATGTTATTCTTTCTAGAAACAATGAGACGGGCTTTGGAGAAGAAGGACCTTGACCTTGCGGCTGCGAAGAAAACAGCAGAAGAAAAAATGGCACTCGCTGACCAAAAGTTGGCCTCAGTCGGAAAGTTGGAGGAAGAGAATACCAAGCTGAAGACTGCTCTCGATGACGCCAACAAAGAGGTAACTCGACTGAAGAAGGATAAAGGGACCCTGTCTGACAAAGTGGAAGACATCACCCGCAAGAGGAATGAGCTAGAGAATTATCTGGGGGGACTCGCCAAGAAGTTATTCCTCATGCTTGAAGGTATTTCTCCCTGTCCGATTGATTTGCTTTCGTTGACTCGTCATATAACTGTCGACTCATTATTTCTCTGTGAATGCAGAATTCTGTCAAAACCTTGAGGAAGAGACTGGACGAGTCGAGACAAGCTTGGACCCCATCAACTCCCTTGTTAAAGATGAAGCTGCCATGAACGTGCTCCGACTGGAGTCTCGCCTTGCCAGCGCCATGAATTACCTTGCTCGACTGAAGGTTGCGGTGTCGCGGATCGACACGGCGCTCTGGCCAAGGGAAACGCTCCAAAATGATCTCGAGTCTTTGATGACTCGACTCAATGAGATTCCTGGTCGAGTGCAGGAATGGAAGAAGTCCTCTGCTCGATACGGTGCCGACGTAGCTCTGTCCCTGGTTCGTGTTCATTGCAAGGAAGCCAAAGAAGAGAAGCTAGCAGCAATCAAGGTTGCCAATACCAAGAAACTTGACTTCCAGTCCTTCATGGAGACTTTTATCTGTGCTGCTACTCGAATTGCAGATGGAATCGACCTGGATGAGTTCGTCGAGCCTGCCAGCCCTCTTGCGGAGTGAATAAAATTTTTACGATCTGATTAAATTTGCCTCGGTATGCCGAGTGGTTTTGTAACCGTTAAACTCCTTCGGGCCGGATGCCCGAGTACTTTAATCTGCGGTCTGGAACCTCATGGGGATTTGTCCGAACTTAGTTTTCCCTTAAATATGCTTGTTTTTATTTCCGAGTGGAACTTGTACCTTCACTCGGAACAGACTTTTGTTGTTGTGATGCAATTCTGAGGAGAGGATCGCGGACGACCCGCACCTCGTCATTCTTGCAGATCAGGATGGAGCACACATTGTACTTGTGGCGTAGCTCTGAAGAGAAGGTCGCAGTCGACCTGCACTTCATTGTCCTAACGGATCAGGATGGAGCGTATTTTAAACTTAGGCGAGTACAGGACTGCAGCTAAGCCCCCGAGTGAGAGGGTTGCTCTTCACTCGGTGGGATTTTTTAAACTTAGGCGAGTACAGGACTGCAGCTAAGCCCCCGAGTGAGTGGGTTGCTCTTCACTTGGTGGGATTTTTCAAACTTAGGCGAGTACAGGACTGCAGCTAAGCCCCCGAGTGAGAGGGTTGCTCATCACTCGGTAGGATTTTTTAAACTTAGGCGAGTACAGGACTGCAGCTAAGCCCCCGAGTGAGAGGGTTGCTCATCACTCGGTAGGATTTTTTAAACTTAGTGATACATGACTGCAGCTAAGCGCCCCGAGTGAGAGGGTTGCTCATCACTGAGGGATTTTTTAACTTAGGCGAGTACAGGACTGCAGCTAAGCCCCCGAGTGAGAGGTTGCTCATCACTCGGTAGGATTTTTTAAACTTAGGCGAGTACAGGACTGCGCTAAGCCCCCGAGTGAGAGGGTTTGCTCATCACTCGTAGGATTTTTTAACTTAGGCGAGTACAGGACTGCAGCTAAGCCCCCGAGTGAGAGGTTGCTCATCACTCGGTAGGAGTTTTTAAACTAGGCGAGTACAGGACTGCAGCTAAGCCCCCGAGTGAGAGGGTTGCCCATCACTTGGTAGGATTTTTTGAACTTAGGCGAGTACAGGACTGCAGCTAAGCCCCCGAGTGAGAGGGTTGCTCATCACTCGGTAGGAGTTTTTAAACTTATGCGAGTACAGGACTGCAGCTAAGCCTCCGAGTGAGAGGGTTGCTCATCACTCGGTAGGATTTTACAAACTTAGGCGAGTACAGGACTGCAGCTAAGCCCCCGAGTGAGAGGGTTGCCCATCACTTGGTAGGATTTTTTAAACTTAGGCGAGTACAGGACTGCATCTAAGCCCCCGAGTGAGAGGGTTGCTCTTCACTCGGTGGGATTTTTCAAACTTAGGCGAGTACAGGACTGCAGCTAAGCCCCCGAGTGAGAGGGTTGCTCATCACTCGGTAGGATTTTTTAAACTTAGGCGAATCGGATTCGCGGCTAAGCCACCCACTGGGTGACGTCCCACTCCTTCATCACTTGATTAACCACTAAATCTGAGTCGCCGTAAACCATTAGGCGACGGACGCCGAGTGAAATGGCCATACGCAACCCGTACAGGAGTGCCTCATATTCAGCTTCATTGTTGGAGGAATCAAAGTGAATCTGGAGAACATATCTGAGGCTGTCGCCTCGTCGAGATACCAGGACTACCCCAGCGCCTGAACCATTCAACATCTTGGACCCGTCAAAGAACATAGTCCAATGTTCCGACTGTATCTGGGTCGGTAGCTGCTGTTCAACCCACTCGACGAGGAAATTCACTATTGCTTGAGATTTGATCGCTTTCTTTGCCTCAAACTTGATGTCCAGCGGAAGGAGTTCAATCGCCCACTTTGCCACTCGACCAGTTGCATCTCTGTTGTTCAAAATTTCTGACAACGGAGCGTCGCTGATGACTGTAATCGAATGATCTGAGAAGTAATGTGCAACCTTCTTTGTGGTCAAGTAAATTCCATATACAAGCTTCTGATAATGTGGATATCTCTGCTTGGATGGGGTTAAGACTTCAGAAATATAGTACACTGGGCGTTGAACCTTGTAGGTTTTACCTTCTTCTTCCCGCTAGACCATGAGTACTGTACTGACAACCTGTCCAGTGGCTGCTATATAAAGCAGTAAAGGCTCTTTGCTGATTGGAGCAGCAAGCACCGGCTGGGTAGAAAGCAGGGCTTTGAGTTCTGCAAACGCTGCGTCAGCTTCAGGAGTCCACTCGAACTTATCAGATTTCTTCATCAGCCGGTAAAGAGGCAATGCCTTTTCACCGAGACGAGAGATGAATCGACTCAAAGTGGCCAAACAACCAGTAAGCTTCTGAACGTCGTGTACACACACAGGGCGTTTCATTCGGAGGATTGCACCAACTTTCTCTGGGTTTGCATCGATCCCACGTTCGGAAACGAGGAAACCAAGTAACTTTCCACCTGGAACTCCAAATGTACACTTCGACGGATTAAGCTTGATATCATATCTTCTCAAATTGGCAAAGGTTTCAGCAAGGTCAGTCAGCAGGTCGGAACTTTTACGCGACTTAACCACGATGTCATCCATGTATGCTTCCACATTCCGACTGATTTGAGTTAGCAGGCACTTCTGTATCATGCGCATGAATGTGGCACCAGCATTCTTGAGACCAAAGGGCATGGTGACGTAGCAAAAGCACCCGAATGGGGTGATAAAAGCTGTTTTTATTTCATCAGGTCCATACAGTCGGATTTGATGGTACCCGGAATATGCATCCAGGAAGGACAATCGCTCGCATCCCGCAGTCGAGTCGACTATCTGATCGATGCGGGGGAGAGGAAAATGATCTTTCGGGCAGGCCCGATTGATATGCTTGAAATCAATGCACATACGAAGTGAATCGTCCTTCTTGGGAACCATGACAACATTGGCGAGCCACTCGGAGTGGTAAACTTCGCGGATGAACTCAGCCGCCAGAAGCCGAGCCACCTCTTCGCCGATTGCCTTTCTCTTCTCCACAGCGGACCGACGGAGATGCTCTTTCCCAGGTTTTGCCTTTGGATCGACTCGCAAACGGTGCTCAGCCAGTCCCCTGGGTACACCCGGCATGTCAGACGGCTTCCATGCGAAGATGTCCCAGTTCTCACGGAGGAACTGGACGAGCGCTTCTTCCTATTTGCTGTCGAGTGTTGCTGAGATATGAGTCGGAGCAGCACTGGGATCGGTCGGGTGAATGTGAACAGGCTTTGTTTCACCGGACGACTGAAATGCAGACTCTGAAGCAGGCTTCTTAGCACGCAACAAATCACTCGGATCTGCAGTCTTCTTATATTCTTCCATTTCTACTGCTGCCATCTGCTCATCGGCTATCTTAGAGCCCTTCTGGAGGCACTCTTCTGCTCGTTGCCGATTACCAGTGACTGTGATCACGCCCCTGGGGCCAGGCATCTTCAGCTTGAGGTACACGTAACACGGTCGAGCCATGAAACGGGCATATGCAGTTCTGCCCAGAATAGCATGATAGGCACTATGAAAATCCACAACTTCAAATGTCAACTTCTCCTTACGGTAATTCTTTGAATCACCGAAAACCACGTCAAGAGCGATCTGGCCGAGTGAATCAGCTTTCTTTCCTGGAATGACACCGTGGAATCGCATGTTGCTCTCACTGAGCTTGGACATCGGAATGCCCATCCCACGGAGGGTCTTAGCATACAAAATGTTCAAGCCGCTGCCACCATCCATCAGGACTTTGGTCAGTCGGGTGCCCCCGACGACTGGGTCGACCACCAACGCTTGCCTCTCGGGGGTGGCAACATGCGGTGGGTGGTCAGATTGGTCGAATGTAATGGGAGTCTTTGACCATTTCAAATATGTCGTCGTTACCGGAGCAACCATGTTTACTTCTCTGTTGATGACTTTTAGTCGACTTTTGCTTTCAATGTCAGCAAAAATCACCAAAGTGGAATTGACGTTAGGAAAACCATCATCATCTTCTTCCTTGTCCTCATCCTTGTCAGACTCTTTTTCCTTCTCATTGGGTTGTTTCTCTCGGAACTGCTGGATTAGGAGCCGACATTGTCGAGTGGTATGTTTGGGATAAATTAGATTACCCTCTTCATCCTTCCTGGTGTGAATGTGACATGGCAAATCCAACACATCATTCCCTGCTTGATCTTTCACCTTCTTGGGGATCCAGGGCCCTTTGGGCTTCCCCTTGAATTTTCCTTGAGTTACAACTGCAGCTTCACCAGGACCTGCTGGCTCGGCTTTGCGTTTCTGCTTCCGACCTCCTCCGGTGTCTTAGGCGACTGGCTTGCCCTTTCCACTGCGGAGTCGATCCTCTTCTTCACCATTAGCGTACCGAGTGGCTATTTCCATCATTCAGGTCAGAGACATATCTCCTGTCCAACCGAATTTCAGGTTAAGCTCTCGATACCGAACGCCCTCCTTGAAGGTGCAAACTGCTTGGTGATGGGATACATTTTCTACTGTGTGATGTAAAGTGGTCCATCTTTGGATGTAATCCCTCAGAGTTTCATTCGGTTTCTGTACACAATGTTGCAATTCTGTCAACCCTGCAGGTCGTTTGCATGTGCCCTCGAATGTCCGGACAAACACTCGAGCTAACTCTTCCCAGCTGAATATACTGCCTGGAGCCAACTGATTCAGTCATGCTCTGGCCGATCCTTCCAACATGAGAGGAAGACGTTTCATAGCTACCTCATCATTTCCACCACCGATCTGAACAGCTACCCGGTAATCTTCCAGCCAAGTGTCAGGCTTCGACTCACCGGTGAACTTACTAACCCCAGTCGCCAACCTGAAGTTGGGGGGATCTCAGCAGCTCTGATGGCCCTGCTAAAACACTCGGGGCCTGAAACATGTACTCTGCTTCCACTCGGGTGATCTCTGTCTCGCCCTTCTCTGTGTGCTCGGTTCCTGTCGACCAAACCTTGCACCAAAATTGACCTCGCATCAAACCCTGGCTCTCTTGGGTCGACTGGCACCCTCTGCTCTTCGCTGTTCGGGCGCCTGTCATCATAACGCCGGGGCACATATGATCCGCCTCTCAGAGGGGGCGTAGGCACTCGACGGTGGTCACCACGGCCGAGCCGATGATCGTACTGCTCGTGGTTCCGACCCAAGTACTATTCTTGGCGATGCCCACGTCCCTCACGCCGCGGAGGCGATCTTGGGCTGTGAGCCGATTGAACTGTGTCGGCCACCACAGATCTGCTATGGATTCTGTTACGCGACTGAGATACTGCAGTATTTTGCTCTCCTGCTGCCCGGAGCAGAGCCCGGATCTGCATCAAACCTCGTCCAGCCTCCGACTGGGATGGTTGGATGGACTCTGCTATACGAGCCGCGGCTGTAAGATTCTGAATAGGAGTGCGGTATACCTGAGGTTGAGGCGGGAACAATTGCCGCTGTCGACTGGACTCAGGAATCTGCTGCCGAGCACGTTCGTCGAGTGCATGCTGAAGGTTCTCCAGTCGAGTGCGTTTAGCCAAAGTGGCCAAGCGTGCTGCCTCCAAGGCCCGAGCCTCAGAGGTCTCTCCGACGATGGGCGTGTGGAGTGCCTCCTCGTTGCGGCGGTGGAGTTCCTCCCTCCGCTGCGAAGAGAGGGTTTCGGGGTGATATTCCTCGTGAACATGCGACGGATCGCCACCGCCGTCGCCGCCACCGTTGCGACGCATGCTAGGTGGGCCGCGCGGTGTGTCGACCATCAGGACCTCCGCTGCAGGGTCGCTGCTGTCGCACTCGGACAGGGTCTCGACGGAGCCAGTCGACAGATCGAACAGGCCGTAGAGAGATTCATCGGGCTCGATCGCCGCAACTTGAGGGGTGGCCGACTGACGCGTACCGCATGCTTCACCCACCGCTGAGCCGCGACCGATCGGATCGCTTGCGACGACGAATGGCGGGGGACGAAGTTACTGCGGGAGCCGACCAATACTGGGTCGACGGCTGCCGCAGGAGGACGCCGCGGATGGGGAGTGTCTCGACGTCGAGGGGGGCCTCCTGGAGCCAGGCGGAGTCGTCGGCGATGAAGACGAGCGCGCCGAGACGGATCTCGCGGTCCTCAGCCGAACCTCCACCAGAAACCATGATGCTGGGAATCGGAAAAAATTGCAACCTCACCGGAAAGTCGCTAAGACACCGCCCCACGGCGGGCGCCAACTGTCGTGGTTCTAAGTCTGACAGTAGAATAGGGGGTAGGTATGAGGAGGCAAGATCCTAGCTACGATGAGGTTGTGCACGCAAGATTTACGAGTTCAGGCCCTTCTCGAAGGAAGTAACAGCCCTACGTCTCGGTGCCCGGAGGCTCGGTCGACTGAATTATGCGTGAGGTTACAGGGGGTGCGAACCCTTGTGCCTGAGGAGGGGGGTGGCTTATATAGAGTTCGCCAGACCCCTCCACCCCTCAGTTACACATGATTTAAGGTACATAAAGATGGGACGTTACTGGTAACGCCAGCAATAAAGGCATATAAATGATCATTAAGACTCCGGAGTGAACGCCTGACCGTTGCCGTTCTGAGTGACTTTAGATCTTCTGTCTTCCGAGTGATTTCTGATGTGGTCGAGTGAGTACACTCCGGTCGAATGGAATTGGGTTTTAGGAGTGGAATGCTTCTGGTCGAGTGAATGGTATTGTCCTTTGAATATCCCTGACTTTAAGGTAATGTCCTTGGGAAGGGTGTCTAGGTCAGGCCTATTACCCTACCCCAGGTACATGTCATCGTCAGCCCCTCCATCACCTGAGCCGGACAAACCTTGTTGTGGTAGACAATCGGGAAGTCATCGTGCTAACGACCTAGGGGACCAACGCACTAGAACAGCAACCGTTGTTGATAAAGAGAAGCGTAGTAACAAAAGAAATATGCTTAATCTACGTAACACATGACTGGCACTTTTAATCCACATCATTCAGACCCTCTTTTTCGTTTATATGATTTGGATTTTGTGAGTATATATTCCAGTATGTATATCCCACTAGCACGAAAAAGCTGTATGTCGAAGTCGAGTGAAAATCGCACCATCTCGCGCCCGCTTGTCCGGTTCCTCGGAGAAAACGACCCGTCGCATTACCGTTTTACCACATGTGGGTTTAGGACAAACACAGGAAAATCCAGAGGATGGTGAAAGGATAAGGGTTTGGTTAGGTTAGGATTTGGTGCGGGGCGGGCCCCTCAACCAGGAACTTGGTTGACCTTTCAACCCTTGATTGGCGGGGAGGAAGGAGGCAAGGAACCGGTCAAGATGGCTCACTGCCACTGGCTAGCTAACTTAACTGCCCCCAACTTCTTCAGTCTCTGCGTACTCGGTGCAGTCTGCCGGAGAGTCTTAGGCTAGAGCAAGTAAAAGAGTAGGGTGGTTGCTAAGCGTACACGTTGAAAGGCTACGCGCCCTACGATCGGGCTCCGTTGAAATTTCAAGTCGCACTTGTGCGGCCGCATGAATTTTCAACAATTCCATTCCTACATGTGCGTATATTATATATGATGTCGTGTGTTGATCGGCAGGTCTAAGCCCGTGCCTGGACGTTTCTGAATGGGGTCCGTCCAAGGATCCTCTTAACTAGGCAGCCGGCAAAGGAGGAACATTTTTCCTCTCGAATGTTTTGATGACTGCTGGCCACGGTTGCCGCGCGGTAGAAACATTTTATAAGGCACCGGCGAAATTTCGCGCAGTGTCATTCTTCAAAACTGTGTTTTTGGAGAATATTTTGAATTATTAAAAAATAATGGATTGATGTACATCTTGGGAAAAGCATGAACCCGCAATTTTTGGGTCAGTGACGCGTTTGTTGGGGGGTGGAGGTACTCGTTTTTTTTACAACCCGAAATCTGAATGCACAACATATCTTCACATAAAAGAAAAGATTGCACAACATAAAGTCGTTCTTAAGTACGATACCGCGTAACTTTTGCGCATGTAACGTCGCTAGCCTTTACGCAGTCAAACTGTCAAAGGGGCAAAACTTTGCTTGATTACTAGAATTTGAGTTCCGTACAGACTTAGGGTGCAAGCATCCCATGATGTGCGGGTAACACGATAGACAGACGTCACGCTGAGGTTGAAAAGCCACTTGACTTATGTTTTACAGAAACCCAAATCAATCCTCAAACTGAAATGTGCAATATCTGGAAATCGCAGACTAGAGAAGATAATGTTTCTTATATCTGCTTCTGAATCTTTACCATCTTTGCTGTTGCTACATTCATCACGAAATATAAATTCCACACATATAAATAGACGTGGCCTTGATGTTTTTTCAGACCTAGAGTACCAGTCATATCAAGTCGACTGAAGGTGATTCAAGAAAAGAAGCAAGAACAAGAGGTAGATTAGGCTTTCGTTGTCTGAGAAGATCTGTTTACCATGTATACAGCTCGCGAGACAGCGAATTCGCTGACCGCAAAAGGTCGCTGAAACGTGCTGTCTTGGCTCCAACTAATGCAACATCAACAGCAAAAATTCCAACTAAAAAAACGCCAGCAAAATTCCGCCCCAACCACAGAGATTTCTCACCATCACAAGAACCACACACATATATGGAATATCGTATATATAATAACGATAACAAAATGTGGAATAGTACAAAACACATCAACGGATGAAAAGAAGTAGGAGTAGCTTACTTGCCCCAATCGCTATCGGCATTGATTTGTTCTGAATTTAATTCTGTGGGCTTCTTGTTTCCTGCACAGCATGCACCCCACCGCGAGGTGGATCAGCGGTTGGAGGTGGCGGCGGCCTATGAGGGTGCGCCAGACCGCTGTGTGACCCAGTTCCAGCATTGTGACTTGGTTGGGGCATCCGGCTTTAGATATTAGGATTTGATGCGATGTCTGTTTGGTATTAGGCTCGGACATTTGAAACCCCTTCATCAAGGGGATAGGAGTAGCGACATGTGTGTTGCCAAGATGATGGCTTCAGGCATACTGATGTATTACTTTGTAAGGTCCTTGTGAATAATTAATAAAATGGCTGCATGCATCGTCCAAATGCAGAGGCCGGGGTATATCCTCCTTTGAAAAAAAAATGCATCCCACCACGACACGGCACGACAGCATGACTGAAACCTACCTCTGCTTCCATGCCAAGGGGTATCCAATCGCACGTCGCCACGGCACAGATCAGGTGATCTGGGTTCACAAGAAACCGGACACCTGGATGAGGCATCTCCATCACAATAATCTGGTCAATTTGGCATGGAGTGTACTACTGTAATTTTGTTTGGATACATGCATGCACGCAGCACCCAGCATTTGCAGCCATATGTTTCAGATGATGGTTGTGCACAGAATTGATGCCCCTAAAGCTCCCAAGAGATATAACCATGTACATGAACCTGCTTTACCCAGCTAAAGCATGCAGACGACGCGAGAAGTCAACAATAAGCAAAGCTTTTTGGTGCAAAGTTATGCCCGCTGATCAAGTCCTTTTCCTCAGCCTGCACCACAACCCGTTCTTTGTGTGAATCGTCGCGCCCGTCACCATCTCTACTTCATCGGGCGAGCCTCGCAGCTCCACGTCAAACTTTTGCAATAGCAGGGCCAAGGCCACTGTTGACTCCAGGAGCGCGAATTGGTCTCCCACGCATTTGCGTGGTCCTCCGCCGAAGGGGAGGAAAGCAAAGTCTGCTATAATCTGGCAAATGAAGTTTGATGAGGTCTTAGTTTCTTCAAGAAAGAAAGAGGTCTATCAGTAGGACAGAATGACGAGACCAATGTTCAGGCATACCTCGTTCGGATACATCGCGCCAGGACTCCGGTCAGGATCAAACCCAGCCCACCCTTCTATGTTCTCATCCTTCTTTGGGACTGTAAACCTCTCTGGTTCAAACTCATTTGGCCTATCCCAAAAGTATGGGGACCTATGGAGATTGTATATCTGCAGTGCCAGCATTTTCACATAAGACAAACTTCTCAAGGAGAACAGTATAAAGTTTGGAGTCGATCATGAAGGTAACTTATATTGGTACCAAAACTATGAATATCTGAAAGAAAGAACCAGCTTAAATTTGCCAATTCCCCATCTTACCGAAAGAAATATATCGGTTCCTGCTGGTATTTCGTATCCCTCTTTCGCTCCGTTGTACCCACCTATGAATGTGTGCATTAATTTTAATAACACGAGTCAGGTATCACATCGCATGCCCTTTGATATCTGGCACATGTTTTTCTGATTGTTGGGAGAAAGCTGTGTGTATTAAAGAGAAGATGGAACCTGGCAATTTATCAGGCCGGAGAGAACGCCTGATTAACAATGGTGGTTGAGGATACAAGCGAAGAGCTTCAACAATGATTAATCTTATGTACCTAGAGCACATCATGAATGCAGTATGTGAAATTTAGAAACATTTATGGCGCATTAATACAGTAAAACTCTTACTACCACATGGTAAGAAAGCGCTAGTGATTTTGCATTTGCAAGCATATAATATGCAAAATATATGATGATTTTTTTTAAATTGACACCTGAAAAAAATAGTGAATAGAAGAATCAAACATAGTTCAATTTGCAAGAAATGGTAACATAAGTAACATACTCCAATTTCTTGAGCTTTTCCGCAGTGATTACCCCATCGATCAGTACAGAATCAATCTCTGCCTGGGCTTTTCTCATCTTCGTGGGATTCTGTATCAACACACAGTATATTGTATGATATTCACAATTTAAAGTTAGTTATATGTTCATGTCAGTTAAAATGTGTACCTGGGCCAGTAGAAAAATAGACCATGTCAGAACAGCCGCAGTTGTTTCATGTCCGGCGATAAGCATTGTCATAAGATCATCTCGAAGCTATCACAAACCAAGAAATTTGTCAATTTATTTGCCTGATTCAAGTAGAAATACAAAGTAAAACTTGGAAGGGTATTAAAACATTGGAAACTCCCTGTGCTGGAAGAAATAAATGGTGCAATGAACAAGTTATAGATGTTCCATTCTTACCAAATTAAACATAACATGGGCGATTTACCTGGCGGTCGTCAACATCAGCTCCCCGCATGTCAACAAGGAACCTCAGTAAGCTGGCATCCTACAAAAGTACAAATATAATGGCAACATCACGAACTGCCAAACTACCATAGTTATTTTATAAAGCAACCTGATAAGACCAGCATGACCCAACAAAATCAGGAGTAATAGGAACCAACCTTCAATGATGAGTAGTCTCTCTGCTGGAGTTTTTCCACATCAGCTTCCTATAAAAAGCAATGTTGAATTTACTACAAGTTCCAGAAAAAGGCACCATGCATGACTAAATTTTCTGTTGGCACAAACCTGTCTTGTTTCTTTTGCATTTTTAATAAGATCATCAAGGCAATCATTGATAACCTTGAGGTCACTGCGGAACTTCCGCTGTCTTGGCACTATCCATTGAGTTAAAGGAAGATTCCAGTAAGGGATGTAAAAGGTGGATCGATGCTCAGCTTCAAAAAGAGTACCATATACTGCCTGCACAATAGACATAGAAAACCCCCTAAGAAGGGCCGACAAAATAAGCAGAAGAGCATTAGTCATGTCTATTCATCCTAAACATGCAAGATGAGTATTCTTCTGTACTTTTACTCAATTTTGAAAACCAGAACAGATGCACTTCTCATGAACAAATTATCATCAGATAGTATAACTACATAGATATTACACCAACCTTGATTACAGGAGATTCCTTATTAACAGAGTCAAAATCAAAATTGAACACTCCCACGCCAATTATGTCGAGAGCCAAATTGGAGAATTCCTCTTCAAGGTTCACTATGGTAGATTTGTCACCATGGTCTCCCTTTTCAATAAGTGCTTCAAGTTTCAATATGGTTCTCTCTGAACATTTGGTAAATACTCTCACCATAGCTTCTATGAATAAGGCATGGAACCCAGGAGTTATAACTGCAGAACACACAGAATGGATAAGTTGCACCATTACAAAATGCAGTGGTGAAGCCACGGTCAAGCTTGTGCGGTCATCTGACCACACAAGATTTTGGCAAAACCCTTAGATTCGAGTAAAAAATATGCAAAAGCTAGTATAAAAGTTGCAAACACACATGTATTTGATATCACAAGTTTAAATTGGCACCATATGCTTGTTTTCTTGGCACCGCCACTGACAAAATGTTTTGTGAATGCAAACACGAGGTAGGTTCACGTAGGCTCTGCAATAGTTTAATTATGTTGAAAAGTTGCGCCATAAGGTAACTCCCATTTATGATAATATTTCATAAATCATGCTAGTTGGCTCAACAGTCCAAAGAAGTGCTAGGAGCCTAGGACCAATTAGCAGGACTGGAGCTACTATCATAAAGCATACACAGGTAACCTCTATTTTTGAAAGATAAGTTAACCTTTGGTTGTCAGGTCGAAAAAAACATGAACAGGATAATGGATTCATATCAATGGACAACAGTCAATCTGCTTCTATTGACTAACAGGAACTTATACTGGTGTACAGAACATGAAGTATGAATGCACTCAAGGAAGCCTTAGAAGTGCAAATATGAATCAAAATCCGACCTTCTAACCTTTTCTCCTTTGCTTCCAGGTATCAAGGTCAGCAGGTATAAGACCCTTCCCCATTATTGGTTCTAGAATTTCAGCGAGAACTCCCTGATTTCAAGTAGAAAAGTATGTAAGAAAGTAAGCTACTAGATTAATCCAGCAGTTATTCCTTACATGTTTTTTTTTGCGGGGAATTTCCTTACATGTATTTAATACTGTTATATGCACAGTTCAGTCACGGGAAAACAACATATGCTGCAAATAAGTTGCCAACCATTATAGTCCGAGCTTATCTACAGTTTCAGATGATCTGTGTACTCATTTACATACGTTCACACAGTATGTATTAGAAAGCATACCTTATCATAACAGAAAGCATTTTCTCGCAGGATGTATCTAGCAACAATTGGATCAGAGACGACAACAAATGATTTGGGTCCAAAAGCAAGTTTGTAGACAGAACCGTGCTGCAAGGATAACAGGATATGTCAGCATAGCATGAGTTTTCCTCATGGTTGCTTGATTATGAACCTAACAATAAGGTAGTTACAATCAAATGAAATTCTATCATATGACAGCAGCACAACTTGATCAAAAAGACCAGACATAAACTATTAGTATTCACCTTGTGATGCTCCTGCTACTACCGCTTTTCTTTTTATCTCGGCATGCAGCTCATAAAGGCATAATTTTTGCACTTTTATATGCAAGTGCAGTATTTCTGAATAGGGCTGTGAGAGGCCACATGTTATATGACTTGCATGGTGCATACAAATATACCAAATCAAGAAGTTCGTTTTAATGTTGATGAACGCCCTCTTAAATGATGTTATGCGATTTTTTAAGCTGAAGGTGAGACGTCAACAAACAGAAGGTTTTCTGAGAGGGTATGATTAGCAATGTACACTGCATATAAGGAGACTTGATGAAAAAAATCAATGGCATGATTCAAATAAATATGGTTTGAACATGGAGTTAGAAAATGGTAATCAGATTATTACCATGCAGGTGGTCATCTGGTCAAGAGTACCAAATTTGTGGAATTATATCATGCAAGTATTCACTCAATGACTCAAATATCATGTACACACGTCACGCGTATGTACTATTCGCAGAGTGCAACTAATACATGCTTCCAGTTAGCAGAACAAAGCACTGCAATAAAAAGAGTAAGCAACACGAGACAGAACGGGATAAGCACCTCGAGGAACCAATCATAGAGCGAATAGAAAAGGGGCCGGTCGAACAGGTCAGTGACAGCACCTTCGGCAACCGGCATATTCTTGAGGTTGCCGCCAGCGAGCAAATTGGTGAGAAGGTTACTGGCGTTGTCAAACAAGTTCCTCTTAGGCTTGGTGGTTTTGTCAACTCCGGGCGACTGGCATCTGCATAAACACCAACAGTAAGGGCTAGGCACAGATTGCACTCTGCAAAAACAAAACCTGGTAATTTGGCAGGCGCCGGCACTACCAAATTCTTTGAGTACCACGTTTCACATAAAGGAAACCACCAAGCATTATATATCTTAATCAATTAATGGGTCAACCAACAGAGAGCTGATAGACCACCAAGCATTATTAATTAATGTACTGTACTAAGTGAAGAAGGATGAATGGGCAGAGTTAAGCTGCCTGCTCATCGTGGCCAGCTACAGAGTTAAATCGGCAGTTACTTCAAACAAATAACTATAATTTGACGGGGCTTAGCAGGCACACGGTGCAGGGGCAATCGATCAAACGCCTGGTGGGCAGGGCACACGGCCGACTAAGTGGAGAGGTGTGGAGTGTGAGGCCGGGGATGGCTTCCGTACCTGATGGGGAGGAGGCGGCTCCTCCCGTGAGCTGCCGACGAGGAGGGGTAGGAGGAGGCGAGGCGACGCGTGCCGGTGCTGGACCTCGGGAGGAGCGTGGCGGCTGTGGCCGCGCTCATGGCCATGGCCACTCTCGCAGTGGGAGAAGGTTCGACGGGCGCTGGCGCCGTGGTGGAGTCAAACGATAGATAAGGTGCCTCGTCCGGTAGCGTGGCTGGACTAGTGTGTGCGCGCCATGTGAGATCGCCGTCCGCGCCGCTGGTTAGAGATCACGCGGCGTCCGTTGGATCGGAGGACGGTGGCGTCTGGTCGGTCGGAGGAGCGCCGGTTGCCCGCCGACCACGGAACGTGGCCTGGCTGGTGTTTTGTTGAATTCGAGTGGGTCGCCCGCTAGCGCCAGAGGTGGCACGACACCCCACGCGTCAGTCAGTGGGTGCTCCCCTATAGCCATTCTTATTTTTCTTTGAAACGGAGGCAAAAACCATCACAAAAGCCCACAAAATCAGGTCACACACGTCCGCTTGAGAGCATCTACCGAGCACCTCAAACCCTCCTCAAACGTCCGGACGGGTTGCCTGGTCACGAAATTTCGACCCAACCGAACGCTTCAAATGTCCGGGCTGACCGGCACCCCTCATATCCAGCTCAAATATGAGGCGGATATGAGGCATCCGGGTGCGCCCGCCACGTCGAACCCGGCCCATGTTGATCCACCCGATTCCACATATATTCCTTCCCATCCGCTCGCCGGACCAAACCCTGGTGATGCGACCGTCGACAGAAAATCGATGGCACAAATGCTTTCTCCAATCTTTCACGGTGCAGTTCCAGCAAGTACTTGATCCTTATCTTGTACGCTGCAGAGTTCAATACAGGAAGTACTTGGATGATCCCGGTCGGATCACGTAGAATTAGAGACAGTTCTCTTCAATCCACACGCATCAAACAAATCTCGATTCGATTCTCAATTGAAACACGCCGCCGGAACCTGGCGGATTCCCCTGTGTAATCAACAAGCACACCCTCAGATTTTTACAGGAGTAAGAGAGATGTGGCTAGTCAGGAGAGACAGGGGTTACCTAAAAATATCTACCTTAGTGCGGGCGCATCGTCACAAAATTGCCTCCTGCCCGTTAGATGCAGATCCGATGATTGTAAATCAAAAATGACAGACACACCATCACCATCAACTCAGATTTTTATAGGAGTAGAGATGTGTTGCACTTTTTTAAATTGTTGTGTACGGCATTTTTACGCTTACGTGTGCCGCACCTTTTGGACTGTCGTGTACTTTTTTTTTTGAATTAGTGTGTATTGCATTGTTTCTAGTATATTTTCTCATTGTTCTGCGCTGCATTTTTAACTGATTTGTATATGTATTTTTGATCGAACACCCATAATTGTGCACTCATTAACCATTGCCTAGTCATTTTTTTTTGTATTGTTGTCTACTTACTCCAATCTAAAGTGCAAGCCTTTTAAGTCATGAGATGATCTTCAAGATGATACTTTGGCATTTAACCATCAAAATCTCGGTGCAAACATGTTGCCTCACAGAAAAAGATATACAATACATTTGATGATAAACTCTATTATAACAAATAGATATCTGGATGTTAATAGTTATTTTTGTAATACATGATCAAACCGAGGAATTGTTGTACTGAAATTCTGAAGTAATTAAATCTATGCCGAAAGTAGCTAATAATTTCTCAATAGTTATCTTAAGCAAGAAAACCTGGATGAATCAATAAAACTTAAAAATATAGTACTGAACAAGAAAAACCTAGGTGAAAAGTTGAATAAAAAATGAATAAGAAACTGATGGTGTTACCAAAAACCCTGGTAAATTAAAATAAAAGCCGTATTACTAGTAAGCAGTCCCATGCTCACTCTTAAGGGATGCTCACTTAATAAATTAATGATTCTGGTAAAAAGAAAACACTAGCAGGCTTGCACTGCTAAGTCGTCCGAAAAGAATTCAAGTTTTTTCTTCAGAATTCCTAATCACCTAGTGTCTGATAAAGAAATTCTCGCCTTTTGCGAGACTTAACCCGGTCTCGCCTCTGGTGAGGCGCTACTGTGCCTGCCCAATACTAAAGCTCTCGCGCGAGTTTTTTGTTCTCTCTGTTTTTTTTTTTGGTTTTCACTGTTTGAAATCAGTTTCCTTCGGATTTTGTTCGGTTTTTCTCTGTTCTTTTTTGGCTTTTCATTTTCCTCGGTTTCCTTTGTTTCTTTCTTTTTTTTAATGGTTTTCTTTGCATTTTTTATTTTTATTTAACACATGCTATTTTTTATACACATTGTACTATTTTGCTCATACATCATTAACATTTTTATACATGACTAACATTTTTTAAATATATTTTTTATGTCAATTTTTTAAGTACACATTGTACGTTTTTCATATACATGATTAAAATTTATCATTTTTAAATGTATCATTATTTATATGGATGTTTAACATTTATCAAATACAGTACATGATTAACATTTTTTCAAATTCAGGTTTTTTAATAGTTTTTTCAAATATGTGTCAATCATTTTCCAAATACACGTTTAAACATTTTTCTCAATGGTATGAAACATTTCTTTTAAACTACATGAACTTCTTATTTACATTGTATAATTTTTATAAATGTTGCGAATATAAATGTGTGATCTTTTTTTAATATTAAACTATATGTTTTTGAATGGTGCGATTTTTTTCTTGAATTACACTAACATTTCTTCCCACTATATAATATTTTTTTGAAAATGTCACATAAAGTTGTTTTGGAACGCATGAACATTTTTTAAATGTCACAACATTTTTTGGAATGCTATCAACATTTTTCTAAAATTACGCTAACAATTTTTATACACCGCATTAACAATTTTAAAGTTCGTGGTTTTATATCTTTTTGATTAAATTTAAGTTTTGAAATATATGTATTTGGAATGTTTTTGAAAATATTAAAAAAATGAATTAAAAAACAGAGAAAAACTAACCCGATGGAAGCTACTTGGGCCGGCCTATTAGTAGCGAGGGCCCAAACTTCTGGCTCGCTACAAAGCCGCTCCTCAACGGCCCAAACTTCGATTTTTTGGGTTGACTCATCTGACAGGGCCTCCGTCTGGGGAATGGAATTGGACGCGGTGGCCGACGGAGGGCCGGCGATGGCGGCCGAGGCGACGCCGACGGGCGTGGTGCGGGTGGAGAAGGTGAGGGGAAGGTCGGCGGTCACCAGGTGCTTCGCCAAGTATCCGCTCAAGATCATCATCCCCTCCAAGGTACCTACGTCCTCTGGCGCTCCCTCGCCCAGAGAGGAAGTAGATTGGCTCGCTCAACTGACTTCGCCATGTGGCAGGTGGGACCCGCCTCCTCCGGCGCCGTCTGGCTCTACGTCCTCACCTATGGCGGTGGCATCGTCTCCGTGAGCCTTCTCTCCGATTCCATTATCCTCTTATTGGTAGACCAACTGGTACCTGCAGACAGGAGGGAAGCCAAGTGCTGACTCTTCCCTGAGAGTGCGTTCTGTTCATGCAGGGGGATAAGATCTCCTGCGCGGTGACAGTCGGTGACGGGTGCACGGCGGCGATGACGACGCAGGCCTCCACCAAGGTGATTCTACTTGTTATGTTTCAGGTTGTCAACTGAACTGAAGACTTGGTAGATTCGTCAGGCGCAGTAGGCGATGCCCGGCAATGCACATCTTAATATGCAGTAGTAGTACTTCGTATAACTTTTCCCCGCAAAAAAGTATGTATAACTTCGTGGTGTTAAGTTATTTATCAATGTAGGAAACTGTTTACTGTTTACTAGACAAATTAACAAAAAAATCTTGGTATGGTTAGCAGTTTGCGAAATCCTTCTACTGAACAACTGACATGCCTCTTTGGTCAATGTATAAACATGTGCAGTTGCCAATTTTGAACTTTAAAAGCTAATTCCCCAGCAAGTCTCTGTTTGTTTCCTAATCGCCAAGTACATGTGTAGGTTTACAAGGCTGTTGGTTCAAAATGTTCTGAGCAGGTACTAGAGGTAATGTTTCTTGAAAGGAAATTGATACATTTTGGCCCTCAATTTCTAAGTTGGCTGCTTCAATTCGTACGAATATAACAATAATTTGTTACATGCAGTAGGCAACAGTTGGAAAAGATGCACTGCTTGCGGTTATTCCAGATCCTGTAACCTGCTTCTCAACCGCTCGATATTACCAGAAGCAAGTGTTTCACGTATCTGGGGATTCAAACTTGGTCATTGTAGATTGGTTTACAAGTGGCCGGTATGAGAGTGGAGAAAAATGGGACTTCAACTCCTACAAGAATGTTAACCACATTCTTTTGGAAGAGTATCAGCCTCTGTTTATTGACTCGGTGTGAACTTGTGCCTTTCTCCTAGCATGTGCCAGATTAAGTTATATTCATCTCCGTTTGAATCGTTACTTAACCTCAACATCATGCAATGATACCTTTTCATGCCTGAACAGGTTCTATTGGAACAAGGCTCAGATTGTACTATTGCTGAGCGGATGCAGGAATATAACGTCGTTGCGATGGTTGTATTATTGGGGTAAGTTCATCTGGCAGTGATACATATATTTCTCTTTGACCTCTACAGATATGACAATGAGAAGAATAGCTTATGAACTGCCTAGTTAAGTTTAACAAAGTATTAGGCAAGAACCAGTTGGAGGCTGCACTGAAAGGCATGAATGTACAATTATGCATATATCAGTTCAGTCAATGAGCATTACTTTCTTCTCCAGTCATCATTGTGATCTGATACAAAAACTAACAGTATAACATACAACAGATGTCCTTTTGCTTGTCGTTTCTTTTTCTACTGGGCCAGAGGTTCCCTGACTTGGTGTTTGGCAATTGTTACAGTGTAGAACTGCACCTGGTTCCTAGTATGTCAAGTCAAGGCCATTCATACTCCAAGTTAACATAAAATTTGCTAATGCTCTTCTAAAGAAACATAAATGTACCAGTTCTCAGTAATCATGTTCTGTCAGTTTTTTTGGATCCTGTGAAATTGTGGAAGCATGTCCCTACTGGGAGCCTGGCTGCCTGAATGTGAACCATGTTGCTGAGGATTCCCTTTGCAGGCCAAAGTTGAAGCACATACAAGATCAGATGCAAGACGAAGTAAAGAACATGATGTCTGTACAACTGCGTCCTCCCACCTCTGGTGGAGGCCGCTACGCCGCAAGGCCACAGGCCCTACACCTCCAGAGGCCCCCACTCGTCGCCTCTTGCAGTCCATTCGGTCGCACGGTTAGTTGCCGCTCCTTCTTCGTCAAGTACTAGAACCACAGCTAATTGCGCGTGCTCGGCTCGACAGAACACGTGACAACATCTGTTTTTCGGTTGCTGCAGGGGACTGGCATGGTCGCTCGGATAGTGGCGGTGAGCACCGAGTCCGTATACACCTTCCTCAGGCATCATCTGGCAGCGCTTGAACCGTTCCTTGGCGTCGCCCCTTATTCTTCGTCATGAAGCTAGCAAGTAGGCAAGAAGCTGCTGAGAGTTACCGGATCGTGAAACCTCGGTGCAGATGAATAATGGAGCTGTAAATCGCTGAGGCATACACAGCTAAATTTTTATTTTTATTTTGAGAAACACACACAGCTAACTTTGTGGCGTCCCTGGGCCAGTTTCGGGGCGCAGGCTGTCTGGCTGTGTCAATGCTGGGTTGGCTGGGCCAGTTCGTGTTACTACCTGGGCCATGTTAGTCTGGGCAATTTAGGGCCCAAAATATTCAAGTCTCTCTCTCTCTCTCTCTCGGATTACGAAAAATTCATAAATGCAAAGTGGTCATCGACTGAAGGCGATGCGATGTGATTGCCAAACTGGAAGGCGGCGCGCGTGTAGGGAGCTGCACCCCGCGTCGGCAAAACTCCAGCGGCCATCAGTCCAGAGAAAGAGAGGGAGGGAGCTGCCCGGACGCCGACGAATGATGGGGCGAAGGGAAGGGAGGAGGCCAGCGGTCAAAGCGATGGTACAATGATAATGGAGCGGTGGGGGTTCTGAATCCTCCTGGGCCTGGACTGGGAGATGGTGCCGCCGCTGCCTCCCGTTTCCCTGCAGCCTCTCACTCAAGTCCGTCGGGCCACCCAGCAGAGCCCGTTGCGCCTCGTCGTGGATGGACCCCCACCTTTTGTTTTGTTCCCCCCAGCTTTCTCCTCCCATCATTGGGCCTTTCTCTGCACCGTCACTAACTAAGCAGCGACATTATTGCCAAAAAACACGCTAAGCAATGACACCTCAATTATGATGGCTGGGGCCTGAGGCGTGGCTGCTGTACGAAATTTGTGGTTTCAAAAAGAAGCACGGCCAGCCGTGCGATCCTGGGTCACGGATTCTGCTGCATCGATCACACGTTATTTCGTGTGAGTTTGTGTAGGTGGAGGGTGGTAAAGTGCATGGGGCAGGGGAGACATGGTCGTGCACTGCTCCAAGAGTCGGCGCCAGTTTGGGATGGTCCAGGCACGGCAGGCAGGGGCCGGCCAATGCTTTGCTACGCCGTTGCGCGGGCGTATCACCTTGTGGATTGTGGTCGGTGGTCCTCGATCTGAACGAACAATGCGCTTGGGAAAGCCTGCAGGGGCCTGCTTCCCTTGGGGCTCACACACGTCCTCACACCAAATTGATACAAACCAAGAAGTTCATTTGGTTAGACGTAATGCAAATTTTCTTCAGAACTGCAGTCTCTTTTTTTAATCTTTAGATAGAATCCTTCAGTGTTGATGCCGGCATGTGTGGGTAATTATTATTACTAGGGCATCCCGTCAAAATATTATTAATAGGTTAGAGGTATTGCATGTGGTAAAGCTGACATGCATGAGAGCGTAGGAGGGAGAAAGACGATGGACTGATGAGGCCACCAACGGAGCAGGATGGATGGACGGGACAGGAGAGGGGGTTGCGTGTCTGTTCATCGTCTTACACTTGCTGGATAGATAGATAGATTCCGCAGGTTTCAAGAGGGGGTGGAGGAGGAGGAGAAGGTACTGTTGCAACACATCAATCATTCTAGCTGGGCCTTCCTCCTTGGGGTTGGTTATTGCTAGTTATCGCTGCTTCTCCAGGATTGGCAAAGAAATAGGGAACATAATGTCCAAAGACCACTTTGTTGCTTCCTGTACCATGCAAGCAAGAGTGCAGCCGCAACATACACACACACTGGAAGCTAGCAGGTGGGACCAAGGGAGTGGACATGTGGGGGCGTGCGAAAATTTACCCGATTTTTGAACTCGTTGGCCTTAATACGCCTTGAATTTGGAAGGCGATTCCAAATTTCCAGCATGATAATGCATACGAACACCTTATTGTGCTTCTCTTTTTTTTGGGGGGGTATTGTGCTTCTTTTCTTAGAGTTACTATATAGGGTTGTGCATATTTTGAAATTTTAATACTTACAAAAGTATTCACTTCGGACGATTACGTGCCCCGATTTGACAAGAAGGTCATGGTGAGAATTGGACCCATATATATATATATATATGTATATGCCCTTGACCCTCTTTTGTATATATATCGAACGTCTCTTGTTTGGCTAGATAGCTAGCGCCGGTGTCGCTATAAACGACAAAAAAAAACTCCCATTAGCAAGGAACCAGTGTATACAAACTTCATATTCGAGATATTCTTTTGTTCATATTACCATTTGTACAGGCAGAGGGAACAATGCATGTAGCATATCCGCACATTCCAGCTACTTGTCGGCACGACCACCCCTATTGTACGACTGTGAACGGTGTTCCAGAAAGCCCGACACATATGTGCTCCTCGCACGTGCGATGGCGTGCAAGTACACCGACAGATCCAACAATTGCGCGAACAACTATAATTTGTCGTCCGCGGAATACATTGGCGCGGCGAAAGCAAAAGCCCTCGGAGGGTCACAACTGTAAAGTGGTGAAACAATGCATCATGTTGTGGAATAGGCGCTCTTGTGGGTGCATTGCTACACATGAATTGACTTGGCAAGTCACATGTCGACCCGGGAGCTGGGCCACATTGATCCCCCGTTATTTGGACCGGAGAGGCACGGTCACTAGTAGAAAAAGGCCCATTTGTCCCGGTTCATAAGGCCCATTTGTCCCGGTTCGGGAACCGGGACTAAAGGGTCGGGACTAAAGCCCAACACCTTTAGTCCCGGTTCTTATACGAACCGGGACAGATGGGGCTCCACGTGGCCGCTGCGGCGAGCCCAGAGAGGAGGGCCTTTAGTCCCGGTTGATAACACCAACCGAACCAAAGATTATCCACGTGTCAGCAGCTCAGGAGCTGGGGTTTTTTTTAAAGGGGGGGGGGGGTTTGGGGGTTTTGTAGGGTTAATTTAGGGGTTTCATATATTGTGTTAGCTAGCTAATAGCTAGAGAGAAGTGTCCTCTCTTATCTCCGTGCTTGGTCGACGCTACGTACTATACGTATAGAAGAGGACTCGACACGCTAGCTAGTAAGCAAATGAAGGAAACCATTAAGTACACAAGATCGTCATGAACATATACAGAGAGAAGTGATCGACCTCCTCCTTCTCCGAGAGATTGGTCGAACAACAAGTTTTCGTATATCTATCCGACGCTACTAGCTACATATATACAATATAAGATCTCTTACAATCCCTAACATTTGATGTCAAGTTCCACATGGTATTCTCCGGCTGGATTGATGATGTGGTCAAGAAAGAATCCCGCCAATTCCTCTTGAATTGCTTTTATGCGATCTTGTGGTAGGAGTTCATCCCGCATCTGCCAAATCTAATTTGAAGAAGGGGGTCAATACATATATATGAATGAAACTCAACACAAATGATGGTAATAAAATAAAATTGTGAATATTATTGCTTACGCACTTCATATTGTTTTTCAGAGTAGCCCCGCTTAGAGGTCGTCGCGTTGTAGATGTACTCGCAAATGTAGTATCCACAAAAATTATTCCCGCCTTCCTGCCACAACCACTTTATGAGAAATAAAGGTCAATCAAACTGATAATCAAGCATTATAAATGGTATTGATGAAACTAGCTAGAATCAATGGGAGATGCGCGGAACTAGCTAGTAGTACTTACTTTCGGGTGTGTAAATCGCAGCTCCCCCGGCAGTCCCGAAGCTTCTGTGGTGAACACTTTCCAAACCCTGCGAGACAAAGAAAATAATTACTTGATATCAGGAAATGACCAAAGTTGCCGATATGGTGCGATAATGATCGATTGAACTTACTTCTGGAGCATTTCAGTCATAGCCGCATACTCCTTGGGATCTTTTCGTCTTGAGTCTAAGACGGTTACTAGTGCCTGCTCAAGCTTAATCTCTAGGAGAATAAAGTGGAAGCTGTGCACGCATGCATAACTCATCAATTACATTACTATAACCTCAAATAATAAGGGAAACCGAATATGCAGAAGACAGTAACACTCACTTGAAGTTGTAAGGAAAGAGTATTTTATCTTTGTTTTGATTTTTAAGCAACGATTGTAGCAAGTTGGCCTCGGTTTCTTTCGCATGATATGTAACCGTCCATTCATCTATGAGATTTGTGTTAATGAACCCAATATCATAGATTTGTGCATTTCTGCATTCGACGATCTTCAATCTGCATAATATAGTGAGGATAATTATATATACATGCAATGAAAGAGCTGAGCTATATATAGAGACTTAATTACAGAAGTATAGTACTTACAGACAGTAGCAAGTGATGATTATTTTATCGAGGTCCTTTTGATTGAAAAACTGGAAGAACTCCTCAAATGGAACAGACAACAGATCAATTCCAACGAGGTCGTGCTCCTCTTTAACTCTCAGCGTCAAAATATCCTTCCCAGACTTGCAGGTGTCCATGTACCACTTATGGAATCTTCGCATCATCGTTGTTAGAGGAGGATCACCAGGTCTGACGAGAGGCTTCCCGTACTGGTATTTGTGTTCGTCCACCTCCATTGTATCAAAATGTGCATCGTCGGGCAGGTAATCACCAGGATTGGTACCGGGCAGCATCCCCGGCAGATTTGCGACGATATCGCTAGACACCTTGAGCGGGGGGCATGATTGGTTTGCCTGTTCGCCGAGCTGGGGAATTTTGTTCCCTCTTCTTCGTTCTTGTAACCTTTTGTCACTTGAAGTAGTTCCCGACCGGCGCGCTCCTTCCACTGCCTTTTTCAGAGCGCGGACATGGTTGTCATCCGGCGGAGGCGATGGTGGTCGCTTCAGGTTCTTCAAAGTGCGCTTCAATTTCACCGGATCCATCTTCTCCTCCGGAGGTGGATTTTTCTTTGCAAAAAAGTCCTTCACTTGGGCTTGACAGATCTCCGCGTTTTCCTCCTCGGTCATCTCGTATGGTAACTTCTCTAGAGGCTTGAGAGATGGACCGAATTTGTATTGCCTCCCGCCTCTGGCTGTACTGCTAGACGCCGGAGCAGCCGGAGCGGCTGCGGCTGTCTTCCTTCGTTGCTTACGAGGCGGAGAAGGAGGCGGAGTGCTACGACGCACCGGAGTAGCCGGAGCGGCGGCGGCTGTCTTCCGCTGTTGTTGACGAGGCGGAGAAGGAGGCGGGCTGCTCGGACGCGCCGGCGTAGGCGGAGAAGGAGGCGGAGTGCCGCCATGCGCCGGAGCAGCTGGAGAAGGAGGCGGAGTGCCGCCACGTGCCGGAGCAGCCGGAGAAGGAGGCGGAGTGCCCTGATCACTCGCCAGAGGAGGAGGCGGAGTGCCCTGACTCGCCGGAGGAGGAGGCGGAGGCGTCCAGTTCGGAAGGTTGATGAGCTCCTTCCGCCATAGACATGGAGTCTTCAGAGCAAGACCTAGCTGAGTCTCCCCTTCACCGGTAGGGTGGTCAAGCTCGAGCTCCTCAAATCCCTCCGTTATTTCATCGACCATCACAACACCATAGCCTTCTGGAATCGGAAGGCAGTGAAAAGTTGCGCCGGGTTGAGGAGGTGCAACAGAGCCGACAGCCGCCTTGACTTTGAGGTGCTACCATTGCGCCATAAGGTGGTAATCTTGAGCCTCCGTGATAGCATCCACGGGGTAGCTGGGAGCCGTGAAGTGAGGCTGCTGAAGGAGCTCGGTGGAAGCCACGCTGCTTCTCCGCTGAGATGGCGGGGTAGCTTCTGGGGTAGCTTCGGCAGGTCGCTGCCTCTGAACTAGTGCTTGTTCCTCTAGCGCTCGTACCCTTTCATTCAGCTTCTGCAGTTCGGTCTGCTCCACTTTCCTCCTCCTCTCCCAGGTTTTGTAACCGCCTGCGTTGGGAAACCCTTCCTTCCACGCAACGGAGCTTGCCGTGCCTCGTGTTCGTCCTGGGTGCTCAGGATTCCCGAGGGCCTGTGTGAGCTCGTAGTTCTCTCTGTCGGGAACGAACGTCCCTTGCTGCGCTACGGCGATATACTTCTGAAGCTTCTTGACGGGTAATTCAAGTTGCTCCTTCGTCCAACGGCACTTCCCTGTTTCAGGGTCCAAGGTTCCCCCAACCCCGAAGAACCAAGTCCTTGAATGGTCTGGCCAGTTCAATGTCTCTGGTTCGACCCCTTTATCAAGCAGGTCCTTCTCAGCCTTGTCCCACAACGGCCGGGCTTTGAGGTAGCCACCTGACCCCGTGCGATGGTGATACTCCTTCTTTGCAGCATTTTTCTTGTTTGTCGCTGACATCTTCTTACTCTTCTCCGATGTCTTGTGGGCCACAAATGCGGGCTAGTGATCTCTTATCTTCTCAAATCGGCCGGTGAATTCTGGAGTCTTCCATTTGTCGACAAACATTGATTTCAACTCATTTTTCCACCTCCTGAATAGATCTGCCATCTTCTTAAAAGCATGAGCCTTGACCAATGGCTCTATAACTGGCTTATCCAGATCCTCCTCTGGCGGTAGGGTGAAATTTGCCTTCAGCGCGGTCCAAAGATCATCTTTCTGTCTATCGTTGACAAAAGACACTTGAGGGTCTTCGCTCTTAGGCTTATTCCATTGGTGGATGCTGATCAGGATCATGTCCCTAACAAGAACCCCGCACTAAGCAGAAAATGCTTCCTTGGTCCGGCTGGGTTCAATCGGTTGGCCATCGCCCTTGATTGCTGTGATCGTGAACCTTTCATCCTGGCGCAACCTTTTCTTCGGGCCTCGTCTCGTTACCGAAGTTTGGCTCGATCCGAAGGGCTAGAAAAGAAGAAAGAAGAGAGTTAATATGTGTACATACCAAAACAATTAATGCATCAATTAGCTAGTCAGCATAGGCTTAATTAATATATATACCTCGCCAGACTTTGCAACATCTCCTTCCTCCGTTCGCTCACCGGAGCAGTCATCACGGTCTCCTTCCACCGGCATTCCGTCACCGGAGCCATCATAATCATGTCCTTCCACCTCCATTGTTCGATCACCGGAGCTTGCTTCACCCTCTCCTTCCAGACCATCGGTGTCGTTGAGAAACGACAAGACATCACCTCCGCCAAGGATTATGTCCCCCAACAACTATTCTGCTTCGATGTCTCGGTGCTCCATAGTTTCTGCAAATATTACAACATGGCAATTAATATACAAACATGACAGATGGATATATTAGTGCAAACGTAGACCTAGCTAGCTTGACGCTTCTACGGTTTGGGGTGGCCTCGACAACGCTTCTAGGGTTTGGGGTGGCCTAGGCAACGCTTCTAGGGTTTGGGGTGGCCTCGATAACGCTTCTAGGGTTTGGGTCGGACCGCCTCTCTCATGAATGTCCGACGTCCGGACCGACAAGGGATTTAACAAAATGACGCCATTCTGGATGTGCAGAAAATGGTCCATATTTTTCCTGATCTCATCTACCCTTCTATATGTCACGTTGTCTAGTGTCAAAGAATTCAAGAAAACCATGACTTCATCATTAGCCGGAAATGACAGGCGTATAATGGTACGAAGCTCTTCAAAGTTGTTTTGGAACGGAGTTCCCGATAGAATAATTCGCTTTTTGGTACAAAGTTCAGCAAGAGCCTTCCGAATATCGCTATTTGGAAGGCCTTTGCTGAAATTCGTACCAAAAGGCGAATTATTCTATCAGGAACTCCGTTCCAAAACAACTTTGAAGAGCTTCGTAGCATCATACGCCTGTTACTTCCGACTAATGATGAAGCCATGGATTTCTTCAATACTTTGACAGACAACGTGACATATAGAAGAATATATATATAGATGAGATCAGAAAAAAATTGGATCAACTTGTGCACATCCATAATGGGGGCATTCTTGATAAATCTATATATGTCAAAATTCAAACTTTGACATATGATCAAACTTTGACATATGATCAAACTTTGACATATGATCAAATGTTGCATATGTCAAGATTCAAACTTTGACATATGATCAAACTTTGATATATGATCAAATGTTGCATATGTCAAAATTCAAACTTTGACATATGATCAAACTTTGATATATGTCCACCGCGATATAAAATAATACATAGACTTGTTCGGGCGACGGGGGGCGGCGACCATGGAGTAGTGGCAGAGCAAGGCCGAGCTCGGGGGAGCACGCGGCGAAGTTATCGGGGAGGGGGTATATCGACCCCCCCTCATGTCGAAGTTATCGGGGAGGGGGTATATCGACCCCTCCTCATGTCGAAGTTATCGGGGAGGGGGTATATCGACCCCCCCTCATGTCGAAGTTATCGGGGAGGGGGTATATCGACCCCCCCTCATGTCGAAGTTATCGGGGAGGGGGTATATCGACCCCCCCCCTCATGTCGAAGTTATCGGGGAGGGGGTATATCGACACCCCCCTCCCCTCATGTCGAAGTTATCGGGGAGGGGGTATATTGACCCCCCCTCATGTCGAAGTTATCGGGGAGGGGGTATATCGACCCCCACCCCCCTCATCATGCATATATAGCTACCACATACATATATACATTGAAAAAAATTACATTATATATATATATATATATATATATGAACAAAAAAATTACATCATATATATACATATGTACATCGACCCCCACCCCCCTCATCATGAACAAAAACATGCTCTGAACAAAAAAAATTGACCAAGTTTTGATATCATCATCATCTACTACAATTTTTTTTTACCAAGTTTTCATATATATACTACAGAAAAAATTATCTAACAAAATGTTCATCCATCCATCCATCCATATTCAAAAGGTTCATATTCTACAATATCACCAAAAAAAAAATCTATGAACATAAAAAATTCTAACTTTTGCATATTCTTTGCATATGAATATACATACATTTTCTTTTTTTCTTAAATGTAACTTTTGCATATGAACATACTACATAAAATTCTTATGAACAAAAAATAGACTTTTTTGGAGCATTACATAATCTCCATATTTTTCTAAAAATGCAAAAAAAAGCATATACAGAGCATATACCTAAAATTTCAAAAAGAGCATATACATAGCATATATAGAGCATTACATAATTCAACTTGAACAAAGGAAAAAAAAGAAAAAAAACAGGGGCGGTGGTCGGAGCACGGGCGGCATCGGTGTCGGGGTGGGCGGCGGCATTGGGGCGCGGGGGGGAGGAGGAGAGGAGGTGAACGGCGAGGCGCGGCTCACAGTGTTGAAGGGGAGCGGGGACGGCATCGGGGCAGGGCTCGGCGACGGCGAGGTCGGGGCAGGGCGACGGCGAGGTCGGGGCAGGGCGCGGTGTCGGGGCAGGGCTCGGCGACGGCGATCTCCGGCGCAGCAGCCTGGCGGCGTCGTGCTATGGTTCGGCCGTCGTGGGAGATAATGGGAGATTTGGGGAAAATTTTCTAAGTGTGGCCTTGTATACCACAACCTTTGGTCCCGGTTGGTGGCACAAACCGGGACCAATACCCACCTTTGGTCCCGGTTCGTGCCACCAACCGGGACCAAAGGTCAGTTTTCAGCAGCCCAAAGGGCGGGAAACAGAGACCTTTGGTCCCGGTTGGTGGCACGAACCGGGACCAAAGGGGGGCATTGGTCCCGGTTGGTGCCACCAACCGGGACCAATGCACCCCTTTTGTCCTGGTTGGTGCTACCAACCGGGACCAAAGGCCTTGCGCTGGCGCGGTGCGGTGGGATGTTTAGTCCCACCTCGCTAGTTGAGAGAGCTTGAGAGTGGTTTATAAGCGCTGCTGCGCCCACCCTCTCGAGCTCCTCTCAACTGCAGGCTTTCGGGCCTACTCTATCAATCCTTGCCTGTGGGCCTACCGGGCCTGCTGCGGGCCTGAATCCTGGCCCATGGTTGGGTTCCTAGTCGTATTCAGGCCGTGGTGGCCCGGTAGGTGGCATTTTTTTTTCCAGTTTTTTTGTTTTCTTTTTTGCTTTATTTATTTTATTTTGGTTCTACTTACAACAAAATACTTACTGTTTTTCAGTGATTCTTTTTGCTTTTAGGTAATAAAAATTATAAACTTTCTGTTAGTGCCATTAGTTTTGCAATTTGAATAGTTTAAATTTGAATTTTTTGAAATTTGTGTGAATCAATAGTTTGTGAATAACTTTAATATAAAAATAGATTTTTGAGTGATTGTTTTTCCTGCTATTTAATATTATTGTGTTTTATCATTAAATTCAATTTGGTAATTTTTAGGTTATTTGAAATGTCTGTTTTAATCAAAAACAGATTTTGTTATTTTAGTTTGCTATTAAAGTTTAGAACAAAAAAATTTTGAAGACATTTTTTTGAACTTATTTGAACTCCAGACTTTTTGTGTGTTCAAAATGCACCATTCAAAGCCACATCATCAATTTTCAACCCTTTCTGACTTCATTAGTTATTTTTCATGCATTTACTGATTTTTTGAGCTATATGACCCTGAAATTGAAAAGCACTTCAAATGAACTCTGAAAAGGTTGAAAGTTGGCATGGTATCATCATTTCACCCACATAGCATGTGCTAAAAAGTTGAGAGGGTTACGGTAAAAACTGGATGCACTTCGTGTACAAAACGGACAATCTCTTTCGAAGTATCCAGGTTTCATACGGAAACTCGTCTGTTACAAAGGGATTTCATTTTTTTTGAACTTATTTGAACTCCAGACTTTTTGTGTGTTCAAAATGCACCATTCAAAGCCACATCATCAATTTTCAACCCTTTCTGACTTCATTTGTTATTTTTCATGCATTTACTGATTTTTTGCGCTAAATGGCCCTGAAATTGAAAAGCATGAAACCTCTGAAAGGTTGAAAGTTGGCATGGTATCATCATTTCACCCACATAGCATGTGCTAAAAAGTTGAGGGGTACGCAAAAACTGGATGCACTTCTGTACAAAAGGACAATCTCTTTCGAAGTATCAGGGTTTCATACGGAAACTCGTCTGTTACAAAGGGATTTCATTTTTTTTGAACTTAATTTGAACTCCAGAGTTTTTGTGTGTTCAAAATGCACCATTCAAAACCTCATCATCAATTTTCAACCCTTTCTGAATTCATTTGTTGTTTTTCATGCATTTACTGATTTTTTGCGCTAAATGACCCTGAAATTGAAAAGCACTTCAAATGAACTCTGAAAAGGTTGAAAGTTGGCATGGTATCATCATTTCACCCACATAGCATGTGCTAGAAAGTTGAGAGGGTTACGGCAAAAACTGGATGCAGTTCGTGTACAAAACGGACAATCTCTTTCGAAGTATCAGGGTTTCATACGGAAACTCGTCTGTTACAAAGGGATTTCATTTCTTCACATGTAACTGCAGTGATATTCTAGATCAAAAGCATCATCATAATAGTTGTGGAGAGAAAGTCTTCACTTTTTCTTCGCTTGTGTCCTTTGCTTATTGCGCCGTAACCATGGATATTCTTCATCTCTTAACAGGGTGCTTGGGTCAGCCTTGACTTTGAAGGGAGGAATTTCATGAAACTTTTCATAATCTTCAGACATGTCTGTCTTGCCCTTCAATCCCACGATGTCTCTTTTTCCTGAAAGAACTATGTGGCGCTTTGGCTCATCGTATGATGTATTCGCTTCCTTATCTTTTCTTTTTCTCGGTTTGGTAGACATGTCCTTCACATAGAAAACCTGTGCCATATCATTGGCTAGGACGAATGGTTCATCTGTGTAGCCAAGAATGTTCAGATCCACTGTTGTCATTCTGTACTGTGGGTCTACCTGTACCCCGCCTCCTGACATATTAACCCATTTGCACTTAAACAAAGGGACCTTAAAATCATGTCCGTAGTCAAGTTCCCATATGTCCACTATGTAACCATAATATGTGTCCTTTCCCCTCTTGGTTGCTGCATCAAAGCGGACACCGCTGTTTTGGTTGGTGCTCTTTTGATCTTGGGCGATCGTGTAAAATGTATTCCCATTTATCTCGTATCCTTTGTAAGTCAATACAGTCGAAGATGGTCCCCTAGACAACGAGTACAGCTCATCAGAAACAGTGTTGTCACCTCTGAGACATGTTTCCAACCAACTGCCGAAAGTCCTGATGTGTTCACATGTAATCCAGTCGTCACACTGCTCCGGGTGTTTGGAGCGCAGAATGTTCTTGTGTTCATCGACATACGGGGTCACCAAGGTAGAGTTCTGTAGAACTGTGTAGTGTGCTTGAGACCAAGAATGCCCGTCCCTGCATATTATTGAGTCCCCTCCTAGCGTGCCTTTTCCAGTCAGTCTCCCCTCATACCGCGATTGAGGGAGACCAATCTTCTTAAGGTCAGGAATGAAGTCAACACAAAACCCAATGACATCCTCTGTTTGATGGCCCATGGAGATGCTTCCTTCTGGCCTAGCGGGGTTACGGACATATTTCTTTAGGACTCCCATGAACCTCTCAAAGGGGAACATATTGTGTAGAAATACAGGGCCCAGAACGACAATCTCGTCGACTAGATGAACTAGGATGTGCGTCATGATATTGAAGAAGGATGGTGGGAACACCAGCTCGAAACTGACAAGACATTGCGCCACATCACTCCTTAGCCTTGGTATGATTTCTGGATCGATCACCTTCTGAGAGATTGCATTGAGGAATGCACATAGCTTCACAATGGCTAATCGAACGTTTTCCGGTAGAAGCCTCCTCAATGCAACCGGAAGCAGTTGTGTCATAATCACGTGACAGTCATGAGACTTTAGGTTCTGGAACTTTTTCTCTGCCATATTTATTATTCCCTTTATATTCGATGGGAAGCCAGACGGGACCTTCATACTGAGCAGGCATTCAAAGAAGATTTCCTTCTCTTCTTTGGTAAGAGCGTAGCTGGCAGGACCTTCATACTGCTTTGGAGGCATGCCGTCTTTTTCGTGCCAACGTTGCAGGTCCTCCCGTGCCTCCGGTGTATCTTTTGTCTTTCCATACACGCCCAAGAAGCCTAGCAGGTTCACGCAAAGGTTCTTTGTCACGTGCATCACGTCGATTGAAGAGCGGACCTCTAGGTCTTTCCAGTAGGGTAGGTCCCAAAATATAGATTTCTTCTTCCACATGGGAGCGCGTCCCTCAGCGTCATTCGGAACAGATAGTCCGCCGGGACCCTTTCCAAAGATTACGTGTAAATCATTGACCATAGCAAGTACGTGATCACCGGTACGCATGGCGGGCTTCTTCTGGTGATCTGCCTCGCCTTTGAAATGCTTGCCTTTCTTTCGACATTGATGGTTGGTCGGAAGAAATTGACGATGCCCCAGGTACACATTCTTCCTGCATTTGTCCAGGTATATACTTTCGGTGTCAGCTAAACAGTGCGTGCATGCGTGGTATCCCTTGTTTGTCTGTCCTGAAAGGTTACTGAGAGCAGGCCAATCATTGATGATTACAAACAGCAACGCATGCAGGTTAAATTCCTCCTGTCTGTGCTCATCCCACACACGTACACCGTTTCCATTCCACAGCTGTAAAAGTTCTTCAACTAATGGCCTTAGGTACACATCAATGTCGTTGCCGGGTTGCTTAGGGCCTTGGATGAGTACTGGCATCATGATGAACTTCCGCTTCATGCACAGCCAAGGAGGAAGGTTATAGATACATAGAGTCACGGGCCAGGTGCTGTGATTGCTGCTCTACTCCCCGAAAGGATTAATGCCATCCGCGCTTAAACCAAACCATACGTTCCTTGGGTCACCTGCAAACTCAGCCCGGTACTTTCTCTCGATTTTTCTCCAATGCGACCCGTCAGCGGGTGCTCTCAACTTCCCGTCTTTCTTACGGTCCTCTTTGTGCCATCGCATCAACTTGGCATGCTCTTTGTTTCTTAACAGACGTTTCAACCATGGTATTATAGGAGCATACCACATCACCTTGGCAGGAACCCTCTTCCTGGGGGGCTCGCCGTCAACATCACCAGGGTCATCTCGTCTGATCTTATACCGCAATGCACCGCATACCGGGCATGCGTTCAAATCCTAGTACGCACCGCGGCACAGGATGCAGTCATTAGGGCATGCATGTATCTTCTACACCTCCAATCCTAGAGGGCATACGACCTTCTTTGCTGCGTACGTACTGCCGGGCAATTCGTTATCCTTTGGAAGCTTCTTCTTCAATATTTTCAGTAGCTTCTCAAATCCTTTGTCAGGCACAGCATTCTCTGCCTTCCACTGCAGCAATTCCAGTATGGTACCGAGCTTTGTGTTGCCATCTTCGCAATTGGGGTACAACCCTTTTTGGTGATCCTCTAACATGCGATCGAATTTCAGCTTCTCCTTTTCACTTTCGCACTGTCTCCTTGCATCAACAATGACCCGGCGGAGATCATCATCGGGCACATCGTCTGGTTCCTCTTGATCTTCAGCTTCCCCCGTTGCAGCATCACCGTATTCAGGGGGCACATAGTTGTCATCGTCCTCTTCTTCTTCGCTGTCTTCCATCATAACCCCTATTTCTCCGTGCCTGGTCCAAACATTATAGTGTGGCATGAAACCCTTCTCAAGCAGGTGGGTGTGAAGGATTTTCCGGTCAGAGTAAGACTTCGTATTCCCACATATAGGGCATGGACAACACATAAAACCATTCTGCTTGTTTGCCTCAGCCACTTCGAGAAAATTATGCACGCCCTTAATGTACTCGGAGGTGCGTCTGTCACCGTACATCCATTGCCGGATCATCTGCGTGCATTATATATAATTAAGTGTGTAAAAAACCATTACAAAACATCATGAATAGATAAGTGACCAAATTAATAGAAGTTCATCATCACATTAAAACCAAAGTACATACATAGTTCTCATTGAACAACATATAGCTCTCCAGAGCATCTAATTAAACCATACATTGAAACTTTGTAAAACATTTCAATGCAACAACAAATGCGATCATAATCGTAACCAAGGTAACAATTGATCCAACAGCATAATGATACCAAGCCTCAGTATGAATGACATATTTTCTATACTTTCTAATCTTGAAGCGCATTGCATCCATCTTGATCTTGTGATCATCGACGACATCCGCAACATGCAACTCCAATATCATCTTCTCCTCCTCAATTTTTTTCAATTTTTCCTTCAAGTAATTGTTTTCTTCTTCAACTAAATTTAACCTCTTGACAATAGGGTCGGTTGGAATTTCCGGTTCACATACCTCCTAGATAAAAAAATCTATGTCACGTTGGTCGGCATAATTGTCATAAACAATAAATGAACCAAATAGTTATAAAATATAATATATACCACATTCGAATCATAGACAGGACGAGGGCCGATGGGGGCGGATACCAAAACCATCGCACTATATAATAACAAACAATAATAAAAGTAAGAAAATTAGACAAGTATCTATCTAAATCATACAAGTAAGAATTTTTTTCTTTTAGAAAGAAGATAAGAACAAGAGGCTCACCACGGTTATGCCAGCGATGAGATCAGCGCGGGCGATCGACGGCAGTGAAGACGGGGACGGGACGTGATGGACCGCTAAACCTAGACAAATCTTGAGGAAAATGGAGCTTGAAGGTCGAGCTTCGAGAGGAGAAAGCTTAACTAGTGTGGCTCGGGCAATTCATCAAACACCTCATGTGCATAGGAGGTGAGCTAGAGCACCACAAAGCTCTCCCCTCGCCGGCCAGAAAAAACAGAGCAGTGTGGAGTGCTCTGCTCGCCGGCGATGGGGTATATATAGCCACCTCATCGGTCCCAGTTCGTGCGTGGAACCGGGACTAAAGGCCCCCCTTCTGTCCCAGTTCAAGCCACGAACCGGGACCAATGGATGTGGGCCAGGAGCGAGGCCCATTGGTCCCGGTTCAAGCCAGGAACCGGGACAAATGGGTCCAGACGAACCGGGACCAATGCCCACGAGGCCTCGGCCGGCCCCCTGGACGCATGAACCGGGACGTATGCCCCCCATGGGTCCCGGTTCGTGACTGAACCGGGACTAATGGGCTGGGCTGGCCCGAACCAAAGCCCTGTTTTCTACTAGTGGGTATACTCCTAGGCGGTACAAAGGCATGCAATAGTGGCCATAGTTTGATGAGACTCAACATGGTTTTGGCGCCAGCTCGTGTGCACAGCACAATAATGGAGAATTTGAATTGTTGCCTAGCCATGTTAACTCGGCGGCTAGGAATCTTGGATGCGGGCAAGAGCACACGTCCGTAGATCTATTGAGGAGATGTGGCCATGGCTAGGAGACATGAGGTGCAGTTCTATGCAGAAAAAGCTCCCCATCATCCCATGTCGGAGTATGCACCCCTAGACCAGTGAGCTCCTCTGACTTGTGTCGCTGAAAAGTGGCCCACTATTTTGTTAAACAATTCGGTAAATTAACTATGATCAAGTTAACTGCATTTTGAATTAACCAACTTAAGATGACAATCTGAAGCAATCTATAATCCACTACAAATATCGCAAGATAGCAGAACTCAACTAGCAATGCTAGTAACCAAATCAATCTATTCTTGAACATGGCAGGAAGCCAACAAAACACTTGGATAGCTAACTGAATGTTACCTTGATTGAAACACAGGTGTTGAAGTGGAAGCCTGACGAAGCTGGAGAAGCGGAAGTGGCGATGCAGATCAGCGAGCAGCGTGCAGAGACACTTCCCAGAACCTTGCTCCGGCACCCGTGCAGGTCAGCAAGCCGGAGAAGGAACAAAGATTACTGCTCTCCCCGTCCTGCAGCACAACAGGAAAGGGATGGCAAGGCTCCGGCAGCGAAACAGAGAAGAACTAAGGTGAATGCTTTTTCTGTGTGTCTTCCAGTCTGGGACGTCTCCCTTTTATAGACTCGAATCAGCAATCAGCCCTAAACCAACGAACTGCCTAAACTTCAGGATCCGCCCCCTGGAGTTTCTCCCACGCACTCCTCCTCCTGCGGCGACTACTTGTGCAAGTTTATCCACCGGAGAATTCGTGCGGCAGCCGTGGTACCGTTGATGAGATGGACTTCACTTTGTATCAATCAAACATACCAGAATTCAGTCCGGCTAGAAACGGGATCAGTTGACACCAGGGTCAGACCTCGACTCACCCGTTTGCACAACCTGAAACTCTGTTTCTGAATGTTGACAACCAAACTGTACTGAAACAAGGTTTCAGACATTGTATTCCATTTACATCTGACAGTACCATCATGACAATTTCCTTATGAAAATATAGTGTAAATGTCATTGCAATAAAGCTCTGTTGCACTATATTTCCAACAATCCCCACCAAGGTGTCATGACCTACGTTAGTTCTCCTTTTGTCTTTTTATATACTAACTTTGAGATATAGACCCTAATGGGTTGAGCTATACCTTACACTTCAGAATTCACCTTCTTACAACTAATCAATGGACGCACCTTGAATTGATAGTTTTGTGTAATTGGGTTTCATCTTAATGTTAAGTTAGTACTAGACCGCCTGGAACTAGGCCTGCGGTGAAGCTTTAAGGTCCAGCTTCCTGATCTTTTCATGAGCTTTTATGAAGTTCACCCATACCTCATTGGTTTCGACCACAACCAAAGCCCATATAGGTATGTCTTTTATAGGCTTACCCTGCGAGTTGGTTCCTTACCAATTTAATTGGTCACAAGACATATTCTGACTTGTAGTCATCCTGCCAAGCAGTATTTTAGAGTATCATCTACTAACGGGAAATAAAAAGAAATTTATACTCTCTAGTTAATTAACAGCTTGTTATGCCCATTGTCCAATTCATGGGATCTCCAATCACAAGGACAGGGTTTCTGCTGTCAAGAAACTCATGTGGGTCTCAGTCCCATTTCCCTTGATGCACATTCTATCACTGTTCGTGATAGTCCTTTAGTGAAAGGATCAGCCAGATTTTTACATGTGTTTATATAATCAAGGGAAATCACTCCTGAATTTTTCAGCGACCTGACTGACTTGATTCTGCGTTTCACATGCCTTGAGGATTTTAGATTATCCTTTGAACTTTGAACTTTTATGATAACTGTCTGATTGTCACAGTTTATCAATATTGCGGGAATGGGCTTCTCTATCATGGGCAGTTCCATGAGTAGCTCCCGCCGCCATTCTACTTCAACTGTGGCAGTGTCAAGAGCCACCAGTTCAGCCTCCATAGTTGATCTGGTGAGTATCGTTTGCTTACGCGATCTCCATGACACTGTTGTACCTCCTAGTGTAAAAATGTATCCACTAGTAGCTTTGATTTCATCAGCATCTGAAATCCAATTAGAATTACTGTACCCCTTTGGGACTGCAGGGTACCCAGTGAAATGTAGACCATAAGTAGATGTGCCTACTAAATATTTCATAACTCGGTCTAGTGTAACCCAATGGTCATTTCCAGGATTAGAGTTAAACCTGCTCAGTTTGCATACACCATACGAAATGTCCGGTCTAGTTGCACTAGCCAAATACATTAGGGAACCAACCATTTGTGTATATCTTAACTGATCAATTGCTTGTCCTCTATTTTTCCGAAGCTTAAGACTTGGGTCATACGGTGTTGGAGATGATTTAGATTCAGAGAAACAGAACCTGCTCAGAATTTTCTCCACATAATGGGATTGACTTAGTGTGATACCATCCTCACCTTTAGTTACTTTAATGTTAAGAATAACATCAGCTTCACCCAAATCTTTCATGTCGAAATTATGTGACAAGTAACTTTTAGTGTCATTGGTCACATTGATATTAGTTCCAAATATTAGTATATCATCCACATATAGACACAGAATTACACCTTCACCTCCACCAAATTTATAGTACACGCATTTATCAGCATCATTCACCAAGAACCCTGCAGACGTGAGAGTTTTGTCAAACTTCTCATGCCACTGTTTTGGTGCCTGCCTTAGGCCATATAGGGATTTCTTTAATTTACATACCATGTCCTCTTGTCCTGTAGCTACAAATCCATCAGGCTGCTGCATATAAATTTCCTCTTCTAGCTCTCCATTTAGGAATGCTGTCTTCACATCCATTTGATGGATTAGAAATTTATATGAGGCAGCAAGTGCAACAAGCACACGAATTGTAGTCAGTCTTGCCACAGGGGAATAGGTATCAAAGAAGTCTTCTCCCTCTTTTTGGGTAAAACCCTTAGCCACTAGCCTAGCTTTAAATTTCTCTATTGTACCATCTGGTCTTAGTTTCCTTTTAAAAATCCATTTGCATCCCACGAGCTTACAACCTGTGGGACGAGGGCAAATTTCCCAAGTTCCATTAGCAAGAATTGAATCCATTTTGCTTTGGACTGCCTCCTTCCAGTAATCTGCATCCGGAGATGCAAAAGGTTCTAGAAGGGTTCTTGGTTCATCATCCACTAAAAACACAGCAAAATCATTACCAAATGATTTTTCTCTTCTTTGTCTTTTGCTCCTTCTAGGAACACATTCTTCACTGTTGTTTTCTGCATCTGGAGTTTCAGAGGGTACTACGGGTTTAGGTATAGGATAGGGAATCAGGTTGTCAGATGGTGTTTCGTCCCTTTTCATTGGAAAGATGTTTTCAAAGAACGTTGCATCGGATGACTCAATTACAGTGTTAACATTAACATCTGCTATACCCGATTTAATCACTAGAAACCGATAGGCAATAGAGTTCTTTGCATAGCCAAGAAACACACAATCAACCGTCTTAGGGCCTAACTTGCGTTTCTTGATTGCAGGTACATTTACCTTGGCTAAACAGCCCCAAGCACATAGAAATCTGAGAGTGGGCTTTCTACCTTTCCATCCCTCATAAGGGGTTATCTCTCCTTTTGATGTGGGAACTCTGTTTAGTACATAAAATGCTGCTAACACTGCTTCCCCCCACCATGGCTTAGGTAGACCTGAGCTGTCCAACATGGCATTTACCAAGTCAGTAAGTGTTCGGTTTTTCCTCTCTGCCACTCCATTGGACTGAGGTGAGTAAGGAGCAGTTGTTTCATGTATAATACCATGTTCAGCACAGAAATCAGAGAATTCTTTTGAAAGGTATTCCCCTCCTCTATCAGATCTTAGATGTTTGATTTTCTTGTTCAATTGAGTCTCTACTTCTGCCTTGTAGATTTTAAAACACTCTAGTGCCTCATCTTTCGTTTTCACTAAGAATAAATAACACCATTTAGTTGCATCATCTATCAATGTCATTATGTACTTTTTCCCTGCCCTGGTTAACACTCCATTCATTTCACATAAGTCAGAATGAATAAGATCAAGAGGTTCCAGGCCCTTTTCACCAACAGCTTTGAAAGGTTTTCTTGGCTGTTTGGCTTGAACGCAGGCCTGACACTTAGATCCTTTAACTATAGACAGGTTAGGTATTAACTCAAGTTTGCACAGCTGAATAAGACGATCAAAATTGATATGACACAACCGAGAGTGCCAAACAGATGCATCTCTCATACAATATTCATTAACCGAAGAACATGAAATGGTGTTTAGAAGATTAAGATCCTCTAACACAGACAAGCGGAACAGGCCTCCGCTGTTGTAGCCTTTTCCTATGAACTGACCAAATTTGGAAATTACAAATTTATTTGACTCAAACACTAACTTTAGACCATCACGACATAGCAGAGAACCACTAAGTAGGTTCCTATTTATTAACGGGACATGCTTCACATTCTTCAGTAGGAGAGTCTTCCCCGATGAGAGTTTTAACTCCACTCTTCCTACTCCTTGCACAGCTACCCGAGTTCCATTTCCCATTATGATGGTGGAACTACTGCAAGTCTGGTAAGATGAAAACAAATTATAATCAGCACAAACATGAACATTAGCGCCAGTATCTAACCACCAATCGGTGATTTGAGACGACACAAGAACAGTAGGTTCATACCTAGATCCTTCTCCTGGCTCGCCAACAGTCACATTCACGGTTTGCTGATTAACCTTCTTGCCTTTATGCATGCGGCACTTCCTTGCCAGGTGGCCAGCCTCACCGCACACAAAGCAATTGAAGTCTCCTTTAGTTTTCTTCTTCTTTTTAAAGCCAGTAGTTTGTTTTGCTCCTTTCCCTTTGTTCTTGAAGCTCTTTGAGCTGCCAGCCCCACCATCAACCAAGTTTGCAGTTGAGGTATCCTTGGTGGAAGGTTGTGGAACATCTTTGGCCCTTGCTTTCTCCTCAACATCCAGAGTAGCAATCAGACCCTCCACGGTCATTGCTTCCCTGCGATGTTTGAGGCTTGTGGCAAAGCCCCTCCATCCTGGAGGAAGCTTGGCAATAATGCCCCCAACCACAAATTTGTCAGGCAAGACTGAGCCGAAGTGTCCCAGTTCCCCCACCAGAAGCTGAAGCTCATGAGATTGTTCGACAACCGAACGGCTATCAACCATGCGGAAGTCATGATACAATTCATTGACGTACAATTCATGCCCTGCATCAGCTTCTCCGTACTTGCGTACGAGGGCTTCCCATAATTCGGAGGGGCTGGTATAGCTCATGTATATGTCACAAAGCTGATCCGTCAAAAGGGAGAGAAGGCATCCCAGAGCTGTGTCACTAGACACCTCAATCTCACGCTGTTGTTCTTGCGTGAGTGGAAGCTGTGGGGATATCACCCACCACAGATTCATACTCATCAGCCAGAACTTGACTCTGGTTTGCCATCTCTTAAAGTTCTCACCCCCAAAATGTTCAGGTTTCAGCAAATCGGTAGGTCCAGCCATATCGATCCAATCAAGGTTCTGGATTGTTAAACAATTCGGTAAATTAACTATGATCAAGTTAACTGCATTTTGAATTAACCAACTTAAGATGACAATCTGAAGCAATCTATAATCCACTACAAATATCGCAAGATAGCAGAACTCAACTAGCAATGCTAGTAACCAAATCAATCTATTCTTGAACATGGCTGGAAGCCAACAAAACACTTGGATAGCTAACTGAATGTTATCTTGACTGAAACGCAGGTGTTGAAGTGGAAGCCTAACGAAGCTGGAGAAGCAGAAGTGGCGATGCAGATCAGCGAGCAGCGTGCAGAGACACTTCCCAGAACCTTGATTGCTCCGACACCCGTGCAGGTCAGCAAGCCGGAGAAGGAACGGAGATTACTGCTCTCCCCGTCCTGCAGCACAACAGGAAAGGGATGGCGAGGCTCCGGCGGCGAAACAGAGAAGAACTAAGGTGAATGCTTTTTCTGTGTGTCTTCCAGTCTGGGACGTCTCCCTTTTATAGACTCGAATCAGCAATCAACCCTAAACCAACGAACTGCCTAAACTTCAGGATCCGTCCCCTGGAGTTTCTCCCACGCACTCCTCCTCCTGCGGCGACTACTTGTGCAAGTTTATCCACCGGAGAATTCGTGCGGCAGCCGTGGTACCGTTGATGAGATGGACTTCACTTTGTATCAATCAAACATACCAGAATTCAGTCCGGCTAGAAACGGGATCAGTTGACACCAGGGTCAGACCTCGACTCACCCATTTGCACAACCTGAAACTCTGTTTCTGAATGTTGACAACGAAACTGTACTGAAACAAGGTTTTAGACATTGTATTCCATTTACATCTGACAGTACCATCATGACAATTTCCTTATGAAAATATAGTGTAAATGTCATTGCAATAAAGCTCTGTTGCACTATATTTCCAACATATTTCTCACGTTGCGATCTTGTTTCGATAAATTTTACGCATGCGCATGCATGTCTTAACTTTCTTGCAAATGGCTTGGAAGGAGTAGCAACACCAAGGAGGTATTACATGCGAGGATGGACGGGGGGATCTACAAAGGTGGCGCATCGGAGCGGTTCTTAGATTTTGGTGGACTTTCCCGGGCAGTCTGGCTCGGTGGATCCGTGCCTGTGGTCTCCCAAGTCACACGTACGCTGGACCAGGACCACGCACGTACGCCGTGCCATGGCAGTGGCACGGCTCCTCCAGGCATCATGCGTCCGGCCGGGCATGCATAGCTCGACCGGATCGATCGGCTCGACTCGGGTCGTCCATGCATCCCGGCCGACACAAGCTCATGGCTCCTGGTCCCATCCGTGCACCACCCACACACCCTGGACCCTGGCTCTGGCCGCATCTACGTGCGTGCATGCTGCCGAACATAACTTGTGCTCTTTGGTTGCTAGCTAGCTCTTGATCCGCAGTAGCTAGGTCGCTGTAACGACCAGGTCAAACACCAAACCGGTTATTTTATGTTTTCCTGCATGCATGCATGCAAATGCAATACTAAATACCGATCGATCATTTGCGTACGCTGTACCGATCAAATGCTGCAGGATCAGATCTCAATAGTACGAGGTACCACAAATTTTTTTTTTTTTTTGAGAATGAGGTACCACAATTGCTAATCAACGTAGTACGTCGTGCGTGGCTTCAGAGATATACGCGTGGCGCCCGCTACGGCCTACGTACACATGGGCCGCCTGCCGTGGTAACATGCATGGCAGGCCAGGGATCGTGGCCGGCCTTGTGCATGCATGCATGCACCGATGGGATGTGTACATATAAAAACGTATGTAATGTATGTTCGCCGGCCAGTACCGGGGCCGCTCGCTACTGTGTAATAAGGGATCGGCACCATGGCCTTCCTATCTGTGTGCCCCGCCTCGGTGATTAGGCCGTTACTGGTCGGACCCAGCAGCGACGCATTTGCATCCTCAACCCGTTGAAGGTCGTGTTGATGCTCTAGCTTTCACTGGTTAGGCCCGGCATTCAGATTCAGGATAAGAATCCTTGTTCTAGTTAGAGCATCTCCAACAGCGACGCAAGAGACACGCGCGCGCGGTAAACTGCCATTTTAGCGCGCGCGGGACGTTTTCGCGCGCTCCAGCGGAGGCGGGAAACTAGCGCGCGCAGGAAACGATTGCGCGCGCGGGAAAAAGCGGGCGGTTGCACGCTAGATTTGGCGCACCGCTTCCGGCGTGCCTATAAATTGCGGCGCTCGCCACGCGGCCTCCCATCGCTATCCACACTGCCACACGCGCTCTCCCCGCTTCCTCTGCTTCCTCTGCCGCTTCCTCGCCCCGCCACTGACGCGCCACCACCGCGCCACCATGCCGCCGCGCCGCCGGGGATCTTCGGGCTACCGCGGCGTCCGCGAGCGCCCCTCCGGCGCCTTCTACGCTGAGATCCGGTCCGGCGACGTCCGCCTCGGCCTCGGCACGTTCGAGACCGCGCACGAGGCCGCCCGCGCGTACGACGCGGCGGCGTGGCGCCTCCAGAGGCCTCGCGCGCAGATGAACTTCCACGACGTCTCGACGCGCAAGCAGGCGCAGGCCGTCGCCCCTCCTCCTCGTCTTATAACAGACCAGGACCGTGAGGAACACCGTCGGTGGCAGCGCCGCCTCCTCATCGCCGAGGAGGATGAGCGAGCCATGGCGGAGTGGCGCCGGCGCTACCCGCAGGACGTCGTCGACGAAAACGCCTTCTGGGCGGAGAGGACGGCAAGGCACCGCGCGGAGCGGATGGACAGGCGTCGGCGGAAGGCACTGGCCATATCGCAGTGCGATCTCGTTAACGCAGGTGGGGAGTCGTTCTTTGACTCAGACGATCCTCGTTAGAAAGATGCGTGGCTCAATACCTCGGACGACTCCAGCGAGAATGATGATGATGATGAGGACGACTCGAAGTAGGTTCTAGTTGCATCGTAGTTTTTTTATCGTGTTGGACTAGTTTTTTTTTATCTATCTATGCTATGATGAACTATGTACGCACTGTGAAATATATATGTATCGTTTTTTTATCTATTTTTAATCTATGCATATGTTTTTTTTATATTAGTTCGGATTGCATATGTTGTTTGTGCGAGAGCGCGCGCAGTATTTTTGCAGCGCCTGCTGGAGTTACTCACGCGCGCTAAAGTTTACAGCGGCCGCTGGAGCCAGCGCTTCGCGCCGCGCAAAAACAGGCGTTCGGCGCGCTGCATACGCTTTTTTAGCGCGCCGCGCGTTGGGCAGCTGTTGGAGATGCTCTTAGCGCGCTCTTCTTTCTTGAACTCTAATGATAACTTTGTCATAGTTTGTTCTTTTTACAGACAATATCAGCTTATTGATTTCTTAGTTAGTCTCGGTTGCTTTACATCTACTCCTACTTTTCATCCATTTTAATATTCTCTCCATCCTAAAATAAGTGTTTCAAATTTAGTACAACTTTGTACTAGAGCTAATATAAAGTTGAGATAGTTATTTTGGGACGAAGGGAGTAACATATAGAGTATTAAGCTCAGAGATTTTCTGTTATATTTTCAGTTTTGTCATGTCGGTCCTTACATGACTTGTACTTTGATTTTTATAATATGAATGAAACACGTATTATCATAAAAAAAGTAACATATAGAGTATACTCCACGGGTGCAGAGGTCTCGGAATGTTTGTTACAAGAACGGCGGCATG